>CM051835.1:42114496-45014031 GCA_028451465.1 Erethizon dorsatum
TGCACTTAAGAATAATGATGAAGCTGTATGAGAATTGTGCCATGTCCTTAAATAAGAGACAGTAATTCTCTGTAGTTTTGCCTATTGAAACTATGTTCAGTTCTCTAAGGAAGGATCAAATTTCTGGCTTATTTCAGTCAACATTTTTAGTGAACATTAAAATGTCACAGAGAATTTTTTTATTGTAAATGAAGTTTTCTTTCTGACTATGCCTCCTGAATGAATATTTGTGTTATCTATGGTTCAAAATGTGTATGATTTATGAGAGACATAGTATCAAAAATCTTTTTTTAAAATTTTTTTATGATGCAAAGTGGTGGAAGTTTTTAGTATCAAAAATCTTGTATTACTGTCCTAAGTTAAAGACTTAGAAGATGCAAGCCCATTTTATTAACACTGAGTATTCTGCATCTCCTGCTCCCAATGAAGAGCTCTCAGAAGTGTGTCATTTCTATACTTGGCCCTTAGGATCTTAGACAATATTTTGAGTCTTTGTGATCCTTACGAGTAATCACCTACAACTATTGCTTGCACATTGTTGACAAATAATAAAGTAAATTGAATTTAAATTCTATTTTAATTGTTCACATGTCAAGCATTATTTCTTGACATAAACTATTTCTCACAAATTAGAACGGTTAATAGAGTAGAAGCTTTGTTTCCATGAATGTTAGTGGCATAAACCTATGGCTTTCATTATTACTTTATTTAGAAGTATATTTCTTTTTTTTTTTTTTTTTTTTTTATTTTAAAGAGAAGAAAAAACAAAACAAATCAAAAGAAGAACAAATTTTCAAACAAACATAATAGGAGGGTAACAATGGTTAATACATTACGTATTACTATCTTTAAGTTAGTTATTCAGGACACCAGACATTAGCATTCAATTGTCCAAACATTATTGGCACAAACCTTACTCTTCAATGAACTAAGTAAAAATGGTAGTGTATCTATCTTAACCATCATATATATATATATATATATATATATATATATATATACAATTTTTTTCCCTTTCCCTTCTTTCTTTTCCCTATTCCAGTCTCTCTTTCCTTTTGACCAGTTTCTTTTTGATTCACCATGTCTATTGTACATTTTGGATCTTATTTACTCTTTCAGTTTCTCATACTAGAGAGACAATACGATGCTTACACATGTGCTTCTGGTTTATTTCACTTATGAGTATTTTCTCGAGTTGCATCCATTTACCTATAAAAGTCTCCAGTTTATCCTTCTTTATGGCTGAATAGTACTCCATTGTATAAAAATACCACATCTTTCTTATCCATTCCTCAGTTGATGGGCATTTGGGTTGTTTCCAAGATCTGGCTATTACAAATTGTGCTGCTATAAACATGGGTGCACATATATCGCTGTGGTACGATGTTTTTAATTCTTCTGGGAAGATGCCCAGAAGGGGAATAGCTGGGTCAAATGGGACCTCCAACCCTAGTTTTCCACTCCACAAATGGGCATCTGAGATGAATACACATTTCTCAGATGAAGAAATACTAATGGCAAATAAATATACAAAAAAATGTGCAACATCACTAGTCATTCGAGAGATGCAAATTAAAACAACACTGAGATACCATCTCACCCCAGAAAGAATGGCTACTATTAAGAAATCAACTAATAACAAATGCTGGAGGGGCTGTGGGGAAAAAGGAACCCTTCTTCACTGTTGGTGGGAGTGTCGACTGGTACAGCCACTGTAGAAGTATATTTCTTTATGTTTCCTTTTTCTAACAACAAAATTTGGGGTAATAGTTGGCAGTTTCTTTTTTTTTAATCAGGCTTTTAATGACTTTATTCTGCTAGACAATTGTGTATAGGAGAACAGAGAATAGAGCACTGTATGTATAAGGTGGACAGTGGTCCCAAAAGTATCAGAACCTTAAGTCTGGGAAATGTAAATATTATCCCAAGTGGAAAAGGCTTTCAGATGTGATTTAGTTAAGGATAATGAGATGGAGATATTGTGATTATCAAAGTGGGCCTATATATATAGGGAAGGGACAGGAGCAGATGGACCTGAGAGGGGTTTGGATGTGGGCCTTGAAAATTTAAGTGATGTTCCATAATCAAGGAATTCTAGAGGACATCAGGGGCTGGAAGAGGCAAGGGACAGATTATCCACTAGGGCCTCTGAAGGAGTGTGGTCCACTGATGCTGATTCCACTCTTCTAGACTCTCACAGTGAGACTAAATAAATTTATGTTTTGTTTTGTTTTGTTTTGTTTTTTGTGGGTACCGGGGGTCAACCTCAGGACCTGGTGCACCAGCAGGCGCCTGTGCCGCTGAGCGATATCACCGGCCCTTTCTTCGTATGTGGGTTCCGGGAGTCGAACTCGGGCCCTCGCGCTTGCCAGGCAGGCGTGTACGCCGCTGAGCCATCTCACCGGCCCAGTTTATGTTTTTTTAAATCACCATAAATTTATGTCAGCACAGCCATAGGAATCTAATGCAGGCTTCTGTATCATCTGTGGAGAAAACATACTGTCCTATATGGTAGCAACTCAGCTGTGTTAGGCCGATATAATTCTCACGTTTGTTTCAAACAGAATATTGCCCAGATATGAGTAATTTCTAAGTTTTTTTTTTTTTTAAAAACTACGTTCTTTATTGTTATACTTCTTTAGTGTAATTGAGTCATGACTTGGTTGTACATTTGAAAGTCTTTACCCTGTCCTGCTAGAGATATTTCCCAGCGTGAAACTCTGTTGTCTAAGTCTACGTAATGTGCTCAGTGCAATGAAGTCTGAAAAGAATTAAATTGTGCTGGTTTCCTGCCATAACATGGATGCTGTTTTGACTGAATTGTAGCTACATTAAAGTTATGGTATTTTTTTGGCATTGAGGAAATTTCTTTTTCAAATTCTGAAATTCTTAGCTCACATGTCTGTTGAAAAATAAGTTGGAAGCTTGTAATCATGATGCTTTCTTTCACAGTTTGCACATAAATGTAAAAATCATACTTTAAAATTTTAAACAATCCAGAAAAGCTTTTACAGTTTGAGTCTTATGAACATTTTCTCAAGCTTAGTCAAAAGTACTTTATCCTCTTTTAAACTATCATTAAAATATAATGGAAAATATTCCATTGGTCAGCAGATCTGCGATTATCCTGTAGTCTTGATATGCAGTAAGAAAAATTTCCTTGTGCCTGGAAGACAGTCTCTGCATTTGAGAACAGCAAAATGCCATTAAATAATAATTAATCTTATGTCAGAAAGAAACTGAATGAACTTTATTTTGCACTTTCATGAAAATTAATTCAATTATAGATTTTTTTAAGATTGACAAGTTTTTTTAATTACCACCACTTACTAAACTCTTAATCTTACAGTTACTTACTATATGCCCTAAGTGTATATTCCCATTTTTCAGTTACAATAGCTAAGTCTTAGAACAGTTACATATCTCCTTCCTGGAATAATAAGTAAGGATTGGGAAACACATTTGCCTAGCCTCTTCTATATTCACTTGGCATTACTTTAAGTAAAGAGTCATTTCATTAATTAGTGGGATAATCTCCATAGATTCTAAGCCACTTAACCTTATTTGTGTATAGAAAATACATTTTTAAATACCTGCACCTCTTGTAAGTTGTCTTCCATCAGAAATTATTGGGGAGCTGTCATTTGACATACAGTGAAATGCTGTACAGTGTAGATTAAATAAAAAAATATTACCTCCGAGTTTCACGATGCAGTGTAGTGAGTTTTCCATGAGGGGAAAAAAAAAGGTAGAAGTGCCCCTGGCTCTCATACTTTCAATGTTATTCGAATAAATTCTCTTGATCTTCACCTGGGAAATTCCATTGCAAAGCTACTAATGAGATATCTGATACTTTTTTATAATACAATTTCAGCTGTTAACTTCAGTTCTTCATACTTTCAGTGTTATTCATTTGTCCCTTTGTGCCCAGAAAGTGGACTACAGAGATTGGAGGAGGTCAGTGATCATGGAGATGATGGCGACAAGGCTGACGTCAAACAGACCCCAGTGGTGGACAATTCTGTGATTCATTCTCAGGCCCCCTGTCAGTCACATGTCTTTCTTTTTTTTGTGTGTGGGTACCGGGGGTCAACCTCAGGACCTCGCGTGCCAGCAGGTGCCCGTGCCGCTGAGCGATATCACTGGCCCTTTTTTCGTATGTGGGTACCAGGAGTCGAACTCAGGACCTCGCGCTTGCCAGGCAGGAGCTTATGCCCCTGAGCCATCTCACCGGCCCTCACGTCTTTCACATATATAATTTTTTAGTTTTATAAGCCAGTTGTATCAGTTAATTAATTATCTTTAGTCTGAGTTCCATAAAAGTATAAAGGACTATGGCATTCTGAGTGCTTATTATGCTCCAGACACTGGACTAGACCCTTGGCATAGGTAATGTACATGGCCGCCACCGATCTTAGTGCTACTCATGGTGAACCTTTCTCCTTGCTTCACACTAGAATTGTCTAGAGACATTGAAAAGTACTGATGCCTGGCCTGAGGCCCAGGTTACACAAACCACACCTGAATTTGAAGAAGTTTGGGACAGTCGTCAGTATTTTTAAAAATTAAAATGAATGAAGCCAGGTGGAGGGAAGTATCATCATCTTCAAGGTTGAAATATTATTCTGTATTTATTATCTCTATCTGGTGAGTTTATAAAACTCAAGAGTCCTTTCTTCACTAAACTATATTTCCCTTATGAAGTATAAAGTACTGAAATATTAATTTGCTTTGCTTCCTCCATTCTTCCTCGTAGTCAAAATAAATCAATAATCATAAAATTACTCACCCAAAAGACTCTCACTTCTGACTTTGATATGCTTTAGATTGTCTTCTTTGTAGATGATTTACTGTTTTCTCTACAAGCCAAACACATGTGTCTGGTCTGGGGAATTCCAGTGAAGTGAATTAGAAATTAGAACAGGGAACACAAAACGCAGCATCTAGCTGTGCCTGGCCACTTCAACCACTTCAGACAGGGCCAGTCAGCCTTATTGGACAGTCTTGGCACAGAAAATTACTAAGGCAGAAACATCAATTAAAATTATATTATTTAAAACACTAGTCTTCATTGATATTCTCTATTTTTTTCCTATTTATCCAGCATGCTCATATTGCTAGCAAAGTTTATTCACAGGAGGATTGGGTTCCTTTAACTTGCCGAGCATCTTCTACCCAACAGAATGGAAAAACAAGCATGTAGGTTTATCAGAAAAATCCAAATTATACCCTTTGTAAGGAAGAGAAGGGGATGGCACTGTGCCAGCTGGAGCTTTTTCTAAACTTCGGAAAACAAAAATTTAAAAAGAAAGTGCCATACTTAGAGATAGAGGGATGGGGGACAGAAAGGTGGAGAAGAGGAAGTAAAAAGAATTAAGATGTGTTGTGTGTGTGTACCAACTTCCGACACAGTGAAATCATTATGGACTTCAAATATGTACTTAGGGAAAAATATTAAAAATCACAATGTCATAACACTACCTTTACTCCTCAGCACCCATAATCCCATGAGTTGGGTTTTATTTTATTTTTAAAATTTTCATTTGTATATGTAGCACAGAACATTTTTAACAACACTTCCAACATTTTGCAAAAGGAAATACTAATAGTAATCATCAATATTTAAAAGTGGCCTTTTTAGAAGGAGATATTTGAGTGTGTTAGTGACGAACACACTAAGACATATCTTAGGAAGGAATATTAACTGTTTCCATTTTAAATATGAGCACGATTCATGTGACACCTACTGTCCAAGACACTTTGCAGAAATAATTTGACTTAATCGTCACAAAATACACTTGTTATTTACCGTTTCACAAGCAGAGGTTAAGAAACTTGCCCAAGAGCTTGCAAAGCCAAACTGTGAGTCCGCAGCTCGTGCTCTACCCCGTATGGCCGTGCCCACAGCGCTTCGAGGCTTTATGGAAGATCAGTAGAGAGCTGATTTGCGTGTGGCTAAGTCAGCTACTTGCTGTTTCGGATAAAATCAGGAGGGACTGTGGTTTTCTGTTGGGTAGGAATTATGTATAAGACTAACGCAAGTTCTTAGAAATTTGCTTGGGGAAAATCACATGCTATGAAGACTTTATGTAAATGGTAAAGATATTTCCTTTATGACAGTGTATCTAGCATATTTGACAACTTATTTTTAACATTTCCTTCTAAATTAAAAAATTATTTTCAGTAATAGATATGGAATGAAATAAATGATAGTAATGGCCAGAAAAACAGTGCAAACAGTTAAAATTTTAATTTTTGTATATTTTGCCAGAAAAAAACCTGAAATAGATGTTATAGTGCAAAAATAAAATAATATATTAATATTTTAAAATTACATTAATGTATTTTTAAAATATAAAAAATCTAAATATTGGATCATTGGAGTAATGGATTATAACATTATTATAATCTCTTTTTATTCTTATCTTTTGACAGTTCCTAGGTTTTAATACATGCAAGAAACAAAGTATTACATAGAAGGATAGAATAAATTCAGTAATTTTTTTATTTTTATAATCATTATTCTATTAATGTCTAGTTCTAATTTATTGTTAAATTGAGAATGAGGTAGAACTACAGAGATGTGAACCACATAAAAAGCAACTTTTGTGAGTCCAAACTCTTGTGAACTTATTCTCAAAATAACTTGCATATAGTTGGATCTGTGCGTGTTGGTTGTCAGCTATATAATTAGGCATTATCTGAATAATTTCCATGTATAATACAGCATTTATTAGTAAATAATAAAAAGTTTTAATTTAAAATGTATGCGTGGTTAAATATTTATACATGTATTTATGTAAATCACTTATATATTAAGTCATATGTAAGTTAATATATATTAAACATTATTTATTTATATAATTAAAACCCTACAGTTACCACAACAGTTCTTTAAATCTATGTTACCTGACATGACAGTCACAGGTCACAGGTCTACCTATATGAAATTTACAGTAAGTCCCCATATGAATGAGTTCTGTTCTGGGAGAATATTCATAAATCAGATTCTTTTTTAAGTTGGATTTGTTTGTAAGTCTGACAAAGTGAGTCTTATACACCTTTGACACAAATATACAATGTAAAGCATTAAAAAAAAACAAGGACACAAATACAACAAGTCCCCAACTGTACTGTACTACTGTACGGTATCGCACTGTGCAGTAGGCATGCAGCAGCACAACTGTGACAATGTCCGGCAGAACTCCTTCCGTCACTTCTTCCCGTCTAGGAGTGTTCATAATGTGAGGTCCCTTTGTAACCGTGCCAGTTCACAACTCGAATGTTCATAAGTTGGGAACTTACTATTAGTTTGTTAAGACTGAGAAAATGTCAAGCCGTCAAAATCATTAGCCACGTCTGACGTGCTGAAAAGCCACACGTGGCTATTGGATGTTGCAGATGTAGAACATTTCCAGCAATCTCGGGAAGTTTGTGGGACAGAATTGATTTCGACCTTCGATTAGCCAAAGATTTCTTGATGAGAAATGCTTTATTACAAACAGTGTTTAGAATTGTCAGCACAAGGGGGTGATAAGCAACAGAATACCTTTCGGTAGGTATTATTATTCCATGAAGGATCTCTACAGACAGTGCTTGCTCACTGCTTCCCCTGGTGTCTGTCCTTCCCACTGCGCTGCCCTGGGGTTGCCACCGTCCAGCTATCCGTGGATGCTTCTGTGACTCCCACTCAAATTCTAGCAGACAAGCAGTGCCTTACTCCTTTAATCAGGCCTAATTCATGGCACAATGAGCATGGTTTGAATACTAAGTTTTCCTACATTCTCAAAGAACACAATCTATCAAACATTCATCTTTTCTGTGTTTTCTGGCAGTTTACTGTGAATCTAAGATAACTGTGTCTTATCCTGATAAAAAGTTCCTATTCCTGTTCCTTGACTTTTTCCTTATTTCACAACTCAACTTGAACCATTTTTACATCCCTGTCTCATGGAATAGTATTTCCTCATTGTGTTTGTTTCTTAGTCATTCTTAACCCCATTGTAATCAGCATTGCTCCAAAAGTGTTCAGGTTATAGCCACCCCAGAGTCTCCAGGTCCCTGACCTACTCCTGGACCCCCACAGCATCCTTCCTATCCCTTCCAGGGTACCAGAGATGGAACAGCTTCTCTCTTACATGCAGGAGAATGTGAACTCCTAGAGGACATAAGTAATGTCTTTTTCAATTCTCAGCTTCCAGAACCCAGCTCAGTTTATGTGAATAGTGGTCACTAAGTAAACATTTGCAGAAGGAAGAAAAGAAATGGGGAAGGAACAAAGAGAGGGATTTTCAATATTATTTTGAATGTCTTACTTGTGAATTAGGATAGGGGCAAGATGACAAGCAATGAAAATGAAGTGCACGAAAGTAAGATACATGCTCAGGCCTGGAGTACTCAAGAACACAGACATGGTGAGGAAGTTACTCTGCGTGTGTCAAAATCCCAGTGCTGGTGAATAATAGATGTGTTTATGATGTATTATAATTCACCGTTCTGAAGCTATCCAATTTGATACAAACGTATAACAAGGGCTTGCTTTATGTTAAGCATTGTGTTAGAAACTGAGCGTACTAAGATGGGTAAGACATTGTACTTGCGCTTAAGAGATGAATGTACGCTGGGCACAGGGTGCATACCTGTAATGCCAGACCTAGGGGAGGTTAAGGCAAGAGGATTACAAATTCAAGTCCTGCCTGGGCAACTTAGTGAAATCATGTCTCAAATAAAATAATAATAATAAATAAAGGGATCTGGGGATGTAGCTCAGTGGTAGAGAGACACCAGGTTCAATTCCCAGTTTCTGCAAAAGAGATAGATAGATGATAGATGATAGATAGATAGATATAGATAGATACAGATCAATAGATGATAGATAGACAGACAGATGGATTGATCTGTAGATTTGTTAAGGACAAAACAAAAAAATTAAAAAGAATTACGAGAGCAATAGCTAATATTTATTTAATACTCATAATTTTCCAGCTCTAAATTGTAATATTTTACCTTCTGCTGTTGAGAAAACTGAGACAGAAGAGTAGGAGTAAATTGCCAAATGTTTCAGGACACAAATAGAAATTAATGGAGTGGGAATTGTATACAGTAGTCTGGCAATTAGGGATAATTTTAAGGCTTCATAAAATTCCAAGTAATATATTCATATAAGGCTTTCATTTTAACAAAAAAAGTGTAATGTAGCAAGAGAAAGACAGTTCAGGCAAGCACTGGGGATTTTGAGACACACCAAGTGCAAAGCCACTCAGGCCCTTATTCATACAAGATGGGCTTTGCCTCCAGATTGAATCACTGAGAATTGCAATAAATCTTAGCTTCAGGTGAGCTTGAGGTAGAAGTTACCGGCAAGGTATGATGCAGCCTTCCAGTCACTAGTCAAGTCAGGCTAAAGATTACACAGGGTGCAGTGAATCAGGAAACAAACTGGTTCTACGAGTAGTTAGGGAATTTTGGACTTTAAAAAGTGCATCTTAAATCCTCCCATTCATGTCTTGAAACAGCATCAGTCAAGCATCCAGGTAGCCATAGAAATAGGGCCATCATTTCCCTATCCAGTTGTAAATTAACTGTATTCTACTCAGAAGAATGATTATGGCCACGGGACGAGGGAGGGAGCTGTTGGAAAGCAAGATCGGGGGAAGTGGACTGATGATCCCTGGGCGAGAGCATGGATTGAGTAGTGCTCTGCCTGGGAAAGACATGGACCTAAATACCAATTATAGAATAGTGTTAGTGCTGTTGAAGGGCTTACTTTAAGACAGTCACCGTGCTAAGTGGTTCACATATGTAACCTTCAGCCTGTGAAATCATAGTTAGCCTCATTTATCGATGAAGAAACTGAGGGTGAGAGTGAGAAAAACAGTGTCAAAACTTGAAGAGAAAGAAATGATTTTCTATCATCCTGCCTCAAAAGCAGGTATTAATTTTACAATGTGGCTTATCAGTGAATGTAGAGGCGCTTGAGGGCTCGCAGGTGAAAGCCAACAGATGTGTGTGGCTTTACTTGGGCCAAAGGAGCTGACTGTTGGTTCTAAGAGACTGCTTTTTTTCCCAGTCTTCGGTAAACTTCAAAGTTCTCAGAGACAGGTTGGGACTGCCTCACAAAGACTTGGTCTCTTTGAAGGGCCTTTCTGCTTTCCGTGTACCTGGCCAGGAAATCCCAGGACTGAGTGGGTAGCGTTGTGATTTTTATTCCTGCCATGACCACTAATATTTGACACCACAATTGACCTTCACTGTCCTCAAGGAGACAAATTTAGAGAGAATGTTTTCAATTTTTCCAGTTGTACTTAATATTGGTGTGTGACTATGACAGATGTCGGGGAAACTTCTTGGCATTTTTTCTTAATCTCTTAAATGTAAAGGGTGTGTGACAGCAGGCTTGATTCTGGCGATGAGCTGGCTGTCACATCTGTGAGTCACATCAAGGAGAGCTAAAAACATTTTTAGAACTCAAGGGAATATAGCTAAAAACAAGAATTACTCTAAGCATAAGTAGTCCATTTCCCGAAGTGGTTTTGTGACTATACTCTGCTGTATGCTATAGATATGTCAACATGTAGGTACATAATATATGTATGTATGTAGTATATGTATGTGACTAATTAACTTGTCAGAAATAGAAATTATCAAAATAAGTTTTGCCTGAACTGACTTTAAAATTCTTACTTTTGTTATCTTCCTTAATCTTAAAGCTGAAAGAGACCAATTTCTACTAAGATAAATCTCTACATTTTCATTTTCATTTAAAAAGTAAAATCTTAAATCTTAGTTAACCGATAGTGGCTGCTATTGGTTATTCAAAAACTTCCCACTAAAAAGGGGAGAAACTTCTTTGTTAAATTTAATTTTGTTAATTTGAAAATGCAGTAAACTATTCTTGGAATGCTTGAAAACTAAATTTCTATTGTTTCTAGTGTAATGGGGGAATCTTCTCTTTCCTCAAGATATGCCTCTGGGTCTTACTAGGTCTGCCATAGAACTGAGTGAGTAAATTATAAGCAGAAGTCTCTGTTTGAGTCCTTCCAGCCTAAGTGGCGACAATGAACTGCTAATTTTAGAACACTATGTCAAAACCCCAATAATCTAAAATAATTTAAAATGAATACTATGTAAGAAAAGTATCATACAGCAGATTTTCTTCAGTCATTTCAAAAATTTCTGGGCAAAAACCAACTCATCTAATATATTGATATTCTGATTCCATGAAACGTTAAGACATATTCTTCAAGAAAATGGATTTGGGGAAGGGAATTGAGAAACTCTTAGCAATTTATATTGCATAGACTTTTTAATACATATATTCTATAATATGCTGATCTTTTAAAATGAATATCTAAGAGAACAATGTTATATGTACTGGGGTCGTCAAACATATTTAGCCCAAAATCTCTTTAAGAAGAGCATCTTTTGCTGACTACGCCATGACTTGGTGTACACCAGTGAATGCTGAGTTAGACCATCATGAGGCCACTGGGAAGGGAACCAGAGGCAGTCTTGAATTAGGAGCAACCTCTAGTCAGTACACGAAGTAAACTCCACATGGATGACTAGCTTTCTGCTTTATTCATGATCTTTACTATCCTACAAAGTATAAGTTTTGGAAGTTATTCACGTTTAAAAAAAAACACAGAATATCCATCAGAAAAATATCCTAAACTATTTAAAAAGAAGTATCAGAATTTTAAATTTCAGTATTAAAATTTTACTTCTGTTTTCTGAGGATTTTAAAATTAAGTTTCAATTTCTTTTAGTGGTCCCGTAGTATTTGGAAAACACAGGATGCATGTTTAAACATCCTGGAATACAACTTCAGAGTCTAGGTATTCTTTGCTTATCAAACTTTCCTGAAACAGCCTTTCCTGCTGTCAATTACAGACCACGTGACCCTACGTGAAGCCGTTAGATCACCATCACGCAGAGACAGCGAAGGATAAACAGATCTCACACAGCTTTAACTTCAGTGAGGCAGACTTCTCAGGGGAAAATGATGCTTGTTCTGTCTCCCCTCAAGGACATCAGGAAATGAAAAAGAAAACAATGGAGTGTATGTAAAAGCATTTTGTAAATTGCAAAGCAGTGTAGAAAGACAAGGAACTCCAGTAAGGATAATACCAGGATTCCCACCACACCCGATCATTTTTGGAAAATGGAACAGCTTATACGTTAACGGAAGTCAAAACATTCTCTGGCTCAAATACAGATTTACTTCAAGACATAATTCATTTGGGGAAAACACTAGAAGAGATAAGTAAATATTGACATTGGTTTTTTCAGGAGCTTTCTAAAAATTCAGAAATTAGCCCTTCAAAAAAACTGTGAAGGGAAAGGTAATTGAAAGTGAGGGGTATTTAAAAATTTTGTTTTGGTTTATTTTTCAACTATTTTTCTTCTTACCATATTGGAAGAGTACAAATCCCAAAGCAGTTTTTCTGAAAGTTATTGTGTTGTTCAAGGTAGAGTTGTTTTAAGTAAAAATCTCTGAGGCAGTGAAGAAAATATACTTGAAGGGCTTCGATGATCAGAATGTTTCCTGCTTGGAAAAGTTTTCTAGTACTTTTAAAAGCACAGGTCAGAAGATGTCTTTGCACTCAATTTTGATTTTTGTATAAATCCCAGATGTTTTGCAATAGCTCAATCTCTAAAGAGGTAGTTAAGAAAAGGAAAATGTAAACCTACCTAAAATACAGTTCTTTCTGATGGCATGATGGGAAGGCTATGGTGTCCTGCTAGTGACTGAAATATTTTGAGTTTCACACAAGTGACATATAAATCTGTTTTAATATAATTAATTTAAAAGTAAAATTTAAAAATTTAAGAATATACTTACACTTACAGGTGATGAATTCAGGTGATGAAAAAGATATAACTACTCCAAAAATCACCAAAAGCCATGTTTATTTCATCAGAAAGCATTTGTAATTAAAATTATTATGTTAAAAACTTGAGGATATTTTTCTACCAAATGCAATCAGCTTTACTTTAGAAAAATAGGATTATGCTATGCATACTCTTTTATAACTTGTTTATCTTTGTATTTTAAATAATTATATTTTCAGATTACAATCCTAGCCTTGTTAGCCTATGTCAAATTTAGCATACATAAAATTTTATTAAGCTAATGTAGAAATTTTCTGCCAAATAAAAGCTAGATTTAACCATTCCAAAATGGCTACTTTAAAAAATACTGTACTTTAAAAAATCATGTTGTGTGTAGAAAATATATATAACTTTATTGGTCATTTAAAAATAAACACATTGCCCATTATTGTGAAATATTAACAGATGTTTTTCATTTCCCAATCTGATTACGGTGTCAGTACTTCCAAAAGCATTTAATATATCAATAATGAAGTTGTACATCTTGTCATGTTTATTAATCATTTATTTTACTTTATGTGGAATACATCATTTTCTTTCCTTTTTCATAGAATTTGTTCAAATTTTTCTAATGGATTGTAGCAATGTAATTTATTTTCTCAATTCTTTGCATTTTCTACTCCTCTAAATTGCAGTGTTTGCATTGGCTACCTCATTAGAAAAGCGAAGAACCATTTCATCCTGAAAATGACAAGAGACCACTTTGAGTTGAGAAATGGACCTTCGAAAGAGGTCCTTATTCACTAGAATGAGATCTTTGTACTAGCATTATGTCTAAATACACACAATGTCAGATGACAGCATTTGTACCCACATCTGTTTGAGTGTTTCCAAAAGCACGGTCCGAGCCCTTCTACAGCAGAGTTCACTGGAGTAATTGCTCCCCCCAAATTCCTGGCCATTGTGTAGCTTTGTTACTTCTAGGGACAAATCCCAGAATCGTTATTTAATTTCCAGGTTCTTCTTATTCCTGCTAAAGTTTAAGAACCTTTGATTTGATTCATGCTTGAATATTAATCCCTAGATACATTCAAGACATCGGTATCAAAAAAGAGAGTTGAAAGCTATTGTTTACATTTAGTGCCCCCCCATAAGGAGATAATGATAGGAAAAGATCCACTTTATATACTCAATACTTTAGAAATGTTAAGAAACTCAGTAAAGTGTTACTGTCTTTTTGTTAGATGAGAAGCATATAGTCACATATTTCTTTAGTCAATAAGATTTCTATTAAATCCAAAACTAAAATTAATACTCAATTTAGGAAACACTATTGACATATTTCTGTAAACCAGAAAGTAATACATTTGAAAAGCCAGGAAAAAAATTATAATAGAAGTAACCCAATGTAATAGGAAGTTAAAATGGGGTCCCCCATTTCTAGTTGGAATGAGGCCCTGGTAGTGAGAAGAATACAGTAGGTGTTAAAGTTAGGTAGTAGGTAGTACATTTAAATGCTTATTATGCATCAGATGCCACACTAAGGCACCTCGTATTACTTAATGGGGCAGAATATTAGTAGCAATTATCCCCATTAAGAAATCGCAATATCAAACAGAGAGAGTTTAAGTAACTTTCTCGTGATTATTTAGCAGATGGATGGTAAAAGCAAGTTGAAATCTAGGTTACTGGACTTCTGAGCATGTGCTCTTGACTACCAAGCCATACTAGCTACCATATATCCTGAGAGATTACAAAACCATTTCTAGTGCCATTAACCCACAAAAACAATGATGTATTTTGTTAAGAATGGAGATTCACAAGGCTAATAATGAAGATTTATTTGGAGAAAAGTATTTTCTTTAGGTAAAAAAATGGTGTATAGACTGCCTTTACTTTAAACAAAAAACAAGTTTCAAGAGAACCTCTTGGAGAACTTAATACATCCCCAACACTTTGGGAGTTACAGAATTTAGTGTCTCATTCTCACCAAGAGATGTTGAAATGCAAGACTACTAAATTGGTCTTCTTGGCTTCAGAGTAAAGTGACAGAATCTACATCCCAACTGAAAGATGGCTGAGAAGTCCTTTGTCCTGTAGGTCACATGAGACACAAGTTAAGAAGCTGACCTTGGCTCACTTGCACTCCTGAAGGGACTTGCCCCAAAAGGGTGACTTGAACAAAAGAAAGAAGTAGGCAGGGGCCGGTGAGATGGCTCAGCGGCATAAGCACCTGCCTGCAAGCGCGAGGTCCTGAGTTCAACTCCTGGAACCCACATAAAGGAAAAAAAAAAGGGCCGGTAATGTCACTCAGTGGCACAAGCGCTTGCTGGCAAGCGAGAGGTCCTGAGGTCGACTCCCGGAACCCACATACGAAAAAGGGGCCGGTAATATCGCTCAGCGGCACGGGCGCCTGCTGGCGCGCGAGGTCCTGAGGTCGACCCCCCGGTACCCACAAAAAAAAAGAAAAGAAAGAACTTTAAATTTCTCCTTATTTAAATTCAACAACAAATGACTATTTCTCAGGTTACAAGAAAAACTAAGAAACATAAGGCCATTCTCATCCCAGAGAAAATAATTGCCTACAACGCAGGAGGAATGGGGCAGCAAGAAGACAGGCAATTCCCTTTCTGCATCCTCCCAACCTTCTTCAATAACTACAATGCCTCCGAATTTGTCACATTTAAAAGGACCTTTAAAAAAACCACATTCTCAATGACCATTCCAGTGATGTCACCAAGAAAGCTGATCACCTGTTTTAGCAATGCATGGAGCAGGCATAAAACCTCTCTAAAATATATGAGACTAAAACAGAAAATTGATATGATTTACATTACACTGTTTGGCGTGGAGTAGCATCCTTGAATGTTTGTCCTTTCTCTTAGGCAACGGTATTTCATTATTAAAGAAATAATAATCGAAGGAGTCTTGTTATACCAAGTTCCCATGTTGTAGGAACCTAAGGACAAAGCTTTATGGCGTTATTTTATTAGGGCAAGGGAAAACTGGGATATAATCCACAGTATCTAAGAACGATTGCATCAACTACTTTTAGTCTGACTTTTTTCTATTTTCTGTACAGTAGTAGTTCATAATCTGCCCTTTGCCGGAATTGTGTTTGCCCTCCTTATGAAAGATACAGGCAAATTCACTGGTCTGTGAAGATCTTTGATTTGAGGGAACATAAAACTGAAATTGACTTTATGTAGCATTTTTTAGAGAAGTGAATTTTTTTAAAGCATGATATCTAAGTCTGCTTTGTTCTAATTTAAAAGATAGTCAAAATATGTTCAACAGTGTGGGAAGTCTCCCAGTAAATATGGATTTATATTTAACACAATTTACTTGAAAACCAGAAAATCTGCCACAATGATCTAAATTAAGTCAGTTTGATTTTAGAGGGCAGATATTAGTGAGAAGTAATAAAATATTGCCAAGCTTCATAGGAACTCATCACCACTATTAAGAACAAAATGAGAAAAAAGCACCTTGTTATGGCAAACATGCAGAAGTGCTGATTAGTGGATGGACCTCATGCCTGGCTAGCAATGTTTGAGGACTGTGATCATGGGAGATGGTGAGGACATACTTAGCACAACATGAAAGCTTCAATGAGGAAAGAGAAACGCTGGGAAATTTGAAAGAGAAGGTCAGAGGAAATTGCTTGATGGAACTCTACTTATGTATGATTTAAGGAAATTGTTTCCCTAGGAAATTGTAAGTTCTCAAAATATCTTTAATAAAAATGGACAAAACTGAGTACCCTATAGATCAAGTTAGTATTCTTAGACATCAGAAGAGTTAGTCTTATCTCTCACAATCCCTCCTTCTTCTAAGAACTTGTCTTAATTTGATTCAACTTTCACACACTCTAACTCCACCCACCTCCAAAATGCCCCACCTATGGCCACAGGGGTTTTGGGGGGACATCTAGATAAAAGCCCTAACACAGAGATACGTTCAATCTGCTTTCCATTCAGGCCTGTTAACAAAAAGGTTAAGCTAAGACTAGAAAAACTGAATAGGATAATCTTGAATTTGAATAATTAAATGCAAATTCAAATGAAATAGGGTATGTAAAATGCTAATAAAGCAGTGTACAGCTAAGGTGATATTATGCACAAGATTATATGTAGCACATCAGAAGATATATGTCTTCTTAATCACTGAAAACTTGTCAAAATGAATTTATTACTGTGCTCTGATGGGAGCTGTAAAGAAATCTTAGTGTACAAGGTACTAGAAGGCCACTAAGGGAAAGAAAATAACATACATTTATTGGTGCTACCTTAGACATCTGTAATCATTCTGTACTATGCGTATGCTGCCTATAAAGCAGAGGTAAATTATTCTATCCATTTTATGGGATTGTTTTGAGAATGAGTGGGTCAACATACAAGTGGGCAAAGAACTTATATTGGACTTAGAAAACATTCAGCAAGCATTAGCTGTTATTGGTATTATTTCTGTTGTGCAAAGGTAGAACATATAATTTTCATGGCTAGGAGGAAGCCAGCATTTGTAACAAGAGCAACAACTCCTTGTTACCTGCGAGGGATAGACACTCTGCCCAGTACATCACCTTTATTTTCTCTTTTATTTCCAACAACAACACTGGGAGGGAAGTTATCATTTCTCTCACTTTCAAGATGAAGGGGCTAAGGCTTTGAGGAGTAATTTTCTCAAGACCCCCACAGCTGGTAAAGAACAGTCAAAGATTTGAAATCGGATCTTTGACCTTCACACGATGGTTTAACTACTGCACAACAATGCTTCCACTTCCTCTCTTCAACATTCCAGGGCCCTGAGAGCCAGGGAGCGGAGGGTGTGTTCCAGACACAAGCTCCCTGGGTGAGTTTGAAGCAGAAAAGAGTGCAGACTCAGGAACACAGGCCAGGTGGCAGCTGCAGGCTGTGGAACACTAGGAAATCTGAGGTCAGTGAGCTTGGTGTCTGATGGCAGCCCTGACACCTGAGAAGGCCAAAGCAGGGCATTAGGTTTGATCATCGAGGGTGTGTTCTGCACCCTGAATCTGAGAGAGCAGTAAGCATTGCTCAGCTGTGGGCCCCCAGGGGACTAGGAGGATGATGGCCTCTGGAGGGCCGTGGGGCCGAGGAGCACATGAGCTCCTTCACACCAACGCAACAGCGAGAGAACGGTCTCTGTCTGCGTGCTTTTCACAGTGCTACCAGAATCCATCTACCTTTACTCTCATGAGACTGGTGGTTAACTTCTGGTACCCCGTGCTGCATCTCATTGCCCCTTGTGAAGTTTTTACTCATATTTTCTGAGCTGCTTGTTGTACAGAAGTCACTTAAGAAAGAGCTAAGGAGTCACGGAAGACAACAGTTGCTCCTAATGCAGCTGTGAATTCTGTGCTATCTGGCCATAGGCCCTTTATGAGCAAGTAGTAGAAATAAATGTCAGGGCTAATGTGCTTCCCTAATAAAACAGCACTTCCTTTAGTTTCTACAAGGAAAATGCTGGCAGCGGTAAACTGTTTATAAAGCAAGATAAATCATAATGGACTGGTAAATCTGAGTTTATATTGTGCTCTCCTTGGGGACCTGCCTGCGCTTTAAAGACACTATCTCATCACTATCTTGAGTACCTCTGAGAAATATGCAGAAAACATCATTCTCTCCAATTGTGGTATAAGTCATAGGGAATTTATGTGACTTTTTGGTACATAGAGGTGGATTACTCATTTTCACAAAAGGATTGTGTCAGTAAATTGGCTGATTTTCTCATAAAATTAGCTACTCAATTTAAGGGAAAAAAGACCAAAGTCCCCATCACAATTAAGCACAAAAATATCCCATTAACCTATTTCAATTCACATGTTGACAACACTTTGTAGACTTATTTGAACTTAATAAAGGCAGCTAGGAACAGAATTTATTCTCCTGACTTTATTAGAGTAGCTCATCACATTATTATTTGAAAGACGAAATTTCTCAAAGAGAATATGGGAAACTTCAGTCTCATAGGTGAATGCATGAACGGGGGAACGGCGCTGCCCCTTCTGGGCTCCAGAGTCTCCGTTCCACAAATTTCCCTCAATGCTACATTAACATCATCACAGAATGATTCCTTCATCCAGAGATGGTGAATGAAAAATGATAACTTACTTCCTAAGAAGTAATTTCTTTGAAAAACTGCAGCAGAGCTCCCTAACTCTTTTAGGCATGCGGGTCACTAAAGTATTCACTGCTTGGGGCATGGCTGTGGACTCAGAAGTAGCTGCTTCTCTGAACACCTTTCCCAGAACCCTTTCAGCCTTCCCTAGTGCCCTGCTTTGTCTCAGTTTTATAGATTCAGGGATGGCTCTACGAAGCATAACTCTGGAAGCTTCTAACGCTGGTCTTCTCGGACATCCTTTTGAGGAAGTTCTGTGGAGAGCAATTTAGCTCAGTGAGTTTCATCTTTATTCTCAGACAAAATATCTTACATTTTTATATTGTTCTTTTTATATAAAGCTGGACATCTGTCCACCTCATCCAGAGAAGCAATGTTACTGAGCCACTGACTCCGTCCTGTGCTCTGCGTTGGGTCTGGAATGGCCCACAGAGGCCCATGTTTTAAGCTTGGTCTCCAACTCGGGAGTGTTGTGAGGTGGTGGAGCATTTGAGAGATGGCACTTAGCAGGAGACCTGACATTTGGAGGCACGTTTCAGAGGGAACTGTGGGACCCTATTCTCTTTTTTGTCTCCGTCAAGTCTTGACCATACGGTGAACAGATTCTCTTACATTGCTGCCACGATGTGCTGTTGTTGCCATGACCCAAAAGAATGGGTCAGCTGGCTATGGACTCAAAGTTCCTGAACCTTTTCTCTCTGTAAGCTGATTATCTAAGGTATTGTTAAAATACTAGAAATATGTACAAGAATAGGAATTGGTTTCAATAATAGAAACCTAACATATCTTGCTTTACAGGTGTAGATTTCATAACTTCCTCAAAAGGATGTCTGAGAAGACCAGCATTAGAAGCTTCCAGAATTATGCTTCATAGAGCCATCCCTGAATCTATAAAACTGAGACAAAGCAGGGCACTAGGGAAGGCTGAAAGGGTTCTGGGAAAGGTGTTCAGAGAAGCAGCTACTTCTGAGTCCACAGCCATGCCCCAAGCAGTGAATACTTTAGTGACCCGCATGCCTAAAAGAGTTAGGGAGCTCTGCTGCAGTTTTTCAAAGAAATTACTTCTTAGGAAGTGAGTTACCATTTTTCATTCAACATCTCTGGATGAAGAAGTCATTCTGTAGTAGGAAAGGTAATGCACCATTTTTTTTTTAAACAGTTTTGTTACTTTGAATTTGTTTTTTTAGATCAATATTCCAGTGATGGGGAAAAGAATATCTAGATTGTAAATTGTACATCAATAGTCCGATGTATCATTCAACCTGAATGCTTGTTCCTAGCTATAAAGTGATTAGAAACACTAACTCTATTGGGTAATTAACAGATGGTTCTAAAGCAATACAAGATCAAATTTAAGTAGCATTCATCACCATTGTTTGTATGGTTGACTTCCAACAGAAATCTACAAATGTTAATCCCTGAGGTGCTTTTCTGGTTTGAAAATCCTGAGAAAGTTGAGCACTGTTGATGCCTGTTGTAACCTACATATTTATGTATGGTGCAGAGTCAGCTTTCTGGGAGACTCAGGCAGTAGGTTCGCAAGTTTCAGTACAACATGGGCGATTTAGGACCTGAGAAATAGTCCTTTCAAAATAAAAAATAAAAAAAGGCTGGGATGTAGCTTAGTGCCAAGGTCTTGGGATCAATGACCAGTACCACAATTTGTTTTCTTCTGTGTCTGGATATAATTTTGTTTGCCATGTGTTCTACTTTAAAATCTTATACCGAGTACATTTGTTGTAGCTCATATAGCCATTTTCTAGAGGAATTCATATCACAAAAGTCCTTGTTAGACTGTGAATACTTTAAATATGCACGACATTATACATTCTTCTCGTCCTTTACATAAAATATGTGCCCTACCTGACACACAGCAATGATAGTAATTCATTATCATTTTACTTTCATCAAACTTGATTTTCAATAAAATTTATTACGTAAAAAACTATGACGTATCTCACACCTGCTGTTGGCATCGTTTTTCATATTCTCATATAAGAGAAGCCGTGGGTCTTTTCCTAGCGTATATGTGCCGTTACAGGAGACCAGACAAGACTGGGTGTTGTTATGTGTCCTAAGCATATTCAAAACTGATCTAAATTAACACAAAATGAAGCTCTCTTTTGGCTCAATATTCTTTGTTGCTAGATTGAATGAAGATAAAACTGAAGAATATAAAATTTTGCGTTTGGAATTATTTTTTAACTTTTAAAAAATAGTTCAAACTCTATGAGATTTGAACTTGTTTCTGAAATGTTGACCTCATGTAGCAAGAATGTAAGCAGTGGATTATAAGTACAATCTTAATGTCATAAACTATAATCAACTTAATACATTGGTGAAGTCTTCCCATATTTATATTCACATATATGTTTCTCTCTGTGAGTTGTACCCTGCGTCCACCGGAGTGAGCAGGGCTGGCAGTAAAATGCTGCCTTCCTAAGCCACTCAGAGAGCTCGTCATAACTGATCCTGGATCAGTGCACTAATCCAGAATATAAATCCTCTTTTTGTCCCATTTCAGTTAGTGCTGTAAAGCTTAGGATGAGGAATTTAAAAAATAAAATCTGTTCCTAAAACTTTAAATTTAAAGACACAAACATAGGCATATTTTGCTGAATTCTGTGCTGAGTTAGCCACTCTCAAAAATTTCTGGCGTGATACCAAAATGAACTGCAATCTTCAGCATGCGCCGAATCAGTCTCCAAATAAAGAGATCATTCTGGTTCCAAACGATGTTTAAACTCATTATCCTCCAACAGGGAAGCATTAAGCCATCATTGCCTGAAACCATTATTGCCATGGAACATCTGTAAACATCAGTACGTGGTCAGAGATATTGATAGGATGCATTTTTAAAAAATTAAACAAACTCAAAAGATGATAAAGAAAATCAATGAACATTTATCAGTAATGAGTCAGAAAAAAGAAAAGATCTTATAGCTTAAGCCAGTTTCATAGGCTGTCACAGTGTACCCACCAAACTACAGAATTACTTATAATGCGTGAAGATGTGACATGAATTCAAATGTGGAGATAATGAACTTGGAATTAAAAATCACCAATCAGGAATTTATAAAAGGGGTTGCATTAAAATTATAAGCCATCTAAGTTTAATACATTTAAAATCTGACAGTGATATAATTAACAATCTGGATGTAGTTTTCTTGCAGAGGTCTTCTTTATTTATGAGAATAAAATAACACCATTCAGATATTAACAGTCAGTTGTTTTCCTGCTGTCTTCTATATAAAAAGGCGATTCTCAAAATGAGCCCTCTTGAAATATTTCGGAAGTGGGCACACAATTTTGCAGCTAAGGAAATGAGAATAGTCAGTGTAACTGTAATTGGGATAGACATATTCTGTGGCTCAGTTGAAACAAGACAAAGGAATTCTGTTTAAATTAAATAAGATGTTATAGACAAACAGCATAATCAAAGTGTTTATATATAAACATGTGAAGTATAAAAAACTCATGACTTCAAAGTGATCCTAAAGCAGTCCTGAAAAGCATCCATCCTGTAACGGCTTCAAAACTTTGATCAACCAGATATTGTGGAGCAAAGAGCAGGAGCCTATTGATTTTGTTGGCAGTGAAAGAACAGGAAGGATCTCTTTCCTCGCCTTGAACTTGTATTTACTTTCCAAACAGACATTGGCAGCCGTTATAAAAAACGATCTAAAATTTAAAGAGAAAATATCAAAATTACTTTTATATTGCATTTTAATCAAGAAATTAAATTATCAAATACAGAAGCAAGCAATTACTACATTGTTTTGCATATGTATCACCTAGAGAAATGCAGAGACTGAAAGATATCAGAGGCTAGTTTGATAGCTCTGCTGTATTTTGTGCTTGTAATAATGGATAAGTTAACCCCTCTAAATTTAAATTCTCCCATTAATACAATAGGTATATAACACCTACATGTTAGAATTTTTG
Organism: Erethizon dorsatum; assembly: GCA_028451465.1. Lineage (NCBI taxonomy): Eukaryota > Metazoa > Chordata > Mammalia > Rodentia > Erethizontidae > Erethizon > Erethizon dorsatum. Next base: position 42,137,414 of record CM051835.1, read on the forward strand.
GAAATGGTTAAGTTACTTCTAAAGTGGTTAGCAGAGTGCCTCACACATAGTTTTCCAAAAACAGTTGGCTATTGTTGCTATTATTCAATCACAAAAATTGCGAGTGCAATAACCCCTGGTATGTTTAGTATAAATTACACCACGGGAGCCAGGTATTTCTAGCACACAAACAACAAATAGGAGTATATGAGCAAGGACAGGAAGAAAAATAGGCAGTGTTCATGCTCCTGGAAAATTCAGTGTCTTACTCTATTTCTACTTTAATTTTAACTTAGAAAAATATGGCTTTTATTACTTTCCAAAATGTCATCTAGTTAAAAATATTAATATCAGTAGTCAGACGAATAAGATAAAACTAATTTGAAAATTAAAGTTAATATTTTCTCTAAAGAAATTAAAAGAACTGGGTTTACCCAAAACAACTTCTGCTGTTGCAATGTAGTCACTCAAGGTTGTGAATAGAATTTTTAATAATTGCTCACCATAGGTCATCGTGTCAGATAGATACCTAGAAGAATCTAATGAGTTATGTTGTATGGACTACATCTGCTGAGTAATTCTTTATGTGGTTTCACTTGAAGACTTTCATTCTCTTATGAATATCTTTGTTCTTTAAAAAATATCTCAGTTTTTACTCCCTTTCTCTCTGTTTGGAGAGAAGCTAGCTATAAATAATCATGTTGACAAGACCATCGAGAATTATGCAGGTCTTTCAGAGTCACTCTCAGGGCTTCCTTGGGATGCTTTCAGAGTTCCTGCCCTGATTTCCTGCTTCTGGCCTTTATTCTGTCACTCAGTGGAAGAAGGGCATCAGAAGGTTACCACCAAACTGAAATTGTAGTCAGATCCACTGACCCTCCTACAAGAACCTTTCATTTTGTTCTCTGGAATAAGTCACATCTTATTTGCCCACTGTAAAAATTTTAGTACCTATTCATTGAATTCCCATTCAGTATTTTAAATCAATTTCCCAAGGACTTCCTTGTAAAACAAGCCCAAAAGAGAAGAATTTGACCCTTCAATCATGAACATTTTTTGTCTTGTCATTGCAGGTGGAACCCATTCAAAATAAAAAAAAGTCTTGGTCAAGAATTCAGATTTTAAAATTTTTAGAAGGTCATGAATCTATTATTCTGTTAAGAGTAATTATAGTTTACTGTATGTTATAACTAATGTTATAGTATTTATAAAGTGGTAACAACATAATGTTATTGATGGAGTTATTACCTTGCTTCTTTGTAATAACAAAATGATGGGCAAAATAAAAAATGATAAAAATACACAGGTAGTCATTTAAATCTCACCAACTCTTCTATACCAAGGTACTTCTTAAATTTTAGTGTCAAAACAGTCATTATCCAAAAGTTAAGAGTTTTGTTACATAGCATATTGTTTTTAAAAATCCTTAATTTTATTTTAATTGTGAGTACTTAATTTTTGAGATTTCACCCTTTCAGTAATTCATGCAGTCCTGACACAAGGGTGAAAAGGGTAGCTCCCCATTTTGGCTTAGCAAATCATTAGAGCGTGTGTCTTCTGCAAAGAGTCCCAAAGTCGTATGTAGTCATTATTGATATTTGCCCAATAAGTGCCATCTCCACACACCCAGTGTTCACCATTGGCATCCCTTAGGACTAGACTCGATCCTACTCTGTTTCATATCTGTGCCATAATTAATGGTAAATATTTTGAATAATTTGGGTTGCTACTCACAGGAAATCTGATTCTATGGTTGTATGGTGGGCTCAGTGAGTTATATACACACGCAGTGATCCTCATTCGGACAATCCATTGAACACACCTAGACAAAGAAATATTATCATATTAGAAAACACACAGGTCTAGGAATCTATCAGCCTGGTATCGAGACATGTTTTTCATTAACTATATCTCTGCCTTCAGGTAGGTCACTCAACTCTGTTTCTCTCTTTATCTGAAAAGTGAGAGAGGTTATTAAGAGTCCTTTAAAGATTTATGATTTGCAGAGCACATAGATCCCTGTAAAAAGCCTTCCATATCTAAAAGTATATTCTTACATGGGTCATTGCTATGTAACAGAGAAATAGCTGGGGAAAGAGGTGTTTTGTGCAATGCAGAAAATGAGGAAGTGTGAAAAAAAAGTCTAAATATGAAGACAATCTCTATGCCTGTGTATAGGAAGTAGTTAAAAATACATCCTTAGAAGGAGTGAATAAATATAAGGAGAAAATAAATGAGAATGGCATTTCTTTGATAACATGAAGATGGTGTCAGTGGAAGCAGAGGCTTGGACATCGTAGCAGATATGTACTAACAGTACAAACTTGATATATAATAATCATCTCGATAATACAGTTCACGGCTATAAATGGGAGTGATACACAGATTGATGAACAAGACTGTGAAAAAAAATGAAATGGGCAAGTGAGAATGCCAGGAACATAGTAGGTAAGACCACAATGTTAAGGGAATAAATCAGACACACAAGCTTAAATATAACATGGTTTCTTTTATATGAGAAACCCAAATTATAAAGAAAACAAATAGGGAAATAGATCTTCCTCAAATGGAGAGGGGATTAGGAGATGAAGAAAGGGAGGAAGTATGAGAAGGAAAGAGGATGAAAAAAGGAATTGAGATGTGTTATGTACATGTCCCAATGACACATAAGGAATGTACACATTATATCCTGCAGACATAGACTACTAAAAAAAAAAACATTGATGCTTTACTTTTGTAGAAGATCTCTACCTTTGTAGAGGGTGTCTTTCTCTGGAGAAATTTTAATATCATTAGTTTCCTTAACTGTGTGATTGTTTTGTACCATTTCTCATAATAAACAAAATATATTTTGTTTTCAAGCCAACTCTGTGTTTGGGAAAAATGACAGAGTTGTAAATGGTGGCATCTCCACACACAGACTGAAATTCTACACATGTTGAGGATGAAATAGGCTCAAGTATTGGTTTCTTGTCTTTCTCCTCCAAAGATGCCTCTTATGGAGCACTTAGTTGCTGCGGTGAGAATGATCGAGAGTCCTGTCAGCAGGGAGGGAGGAGGGATAGAAGAGTGGTTATGGAATTTCCCTTCTCCCTTTTCCCTTCTCATACAGCTAGCATTGTTATCCAGCCTCATCTACTTGAGACTAAAATGGGCAGGAGGAGAGACAAGAACAAAACTTTTATAGGGCAGACTCTCTGCTGCGGCTGTTGTTTTATATTTAAGCTAAGGATAAGACACAAATGAAATACGACCTGCTGAAAACAAGTGCCTGGAATATTTCTCTGCATGTGTGGAATCCATTCAGGCTGGACACAGTTAAATCAAAATTTCTCTTATTCTTTCATTTTAAACCAAAATCATATTATCTAAAACACAAATTAATTAACACATCCTATTTAAAAGGAAGGAAATGTCAAGATCTCCTAAGATAATTAGTGATTCAGCTTTCTCAACTATCACTTTTCATCTACAATTAGTGAGAAAGCTTTTGATTACTAAAGCTGTCATTTTTTTCTATAAGGTGTAAAGCATGTACTAAAACACATCTTTGATGAACATATTGTCACCTACTAATGTAGTGGACCCTTAGATTCCTTTTTCAAAAGAGCAAAAAAAGTAAAATCTTTTGATAAAAGTATTCTTTGATATTTAAAAGTGATCAGGTTTCTAATCTGGTGACTGCAATTTTCAGAAGGGTTGATTAATCATAGTGGAGTAATTATCTTTGACAGTCATCTTTCTATGAGTTTTGAAGAGCCAGTCCAAAGGTGAATTTTATTATAGAGTTAAGATGAATAAATTATCTGTGATGTTCAATGGAGAAAAACAATTTTAAGTATAAAAAGCTGCATTAGAAATACAGTCTATAGTGAAATAAGCTTAGGGCCGCAAATGTGACATCCTGAATCCACTGAGTTGACGGTGGCCATTCAACATGAGCAAGTTACAGGTGGAGGCGTAATAGGTTTGTGCAAATGAACATCAAGAGTTCCAGTCCCCAGGTGGGCCTCACTCTGAAAACAGACTCATAAACCAAGTCCGGGGAAGCACGAAGTCAAAATCTTGCTCTTGTATCGGGTTCAAATGCCTTGCTGTCTTCTCTTTTGTTTGTGCACACTTACATAGAAAAGATAAAAGGCAGGTCAGGTGTCATCATGACTCTGATCCAGAAAAGGCGGTTTGATTTGAAAAATTTCTCTCACAAAAGGATAAAATAAGTAATTGAACCTGACGTGGAAAACATGCTGAAAGCTGATACTGTGAATTGGATAAAATTTTTCATTTTCAAATATACTCACCTTAATTATGAACACCATGAAGTACAAATGATAGAAATTAATAGCCTATTTTTCCAGTGCTTTGAAATATATGTGCTAATTTCAGAAAGCCTCAGAGGGCTTTTCTTTTCATGGCAATTAATCTAACTTGACCCCAACTGTAACTTGGGGATTAACAAAGAAATTATCCCAACAAACTTATGCTACGATTCTGGGCTGACTCACTTGCTTGGCTCTAGCCACAAAGTCTCCTGAGCTCTAGAGTCTGATTTAAACATCTAATGAATGATGAGAGTCTTTCAGTTAGAAATGTTTGTCCCTGAATCTCCTTAAAGCAAGCCATCCTATTGGATTCTCTTTAAACTAATTCTACTGCCCTTTGTCTGCATCGCAGATGAAAAGCTCATAGTCAACCCTCTTCCTCCATCCACCCTCCCCATACCTATTCTCCTGCCAAGTCCTTTCAGCTTCATCTCTGAAACATGTCTGGGATCGTTTTCTCTTTTCTATCCTGCAGCCATTATGTCAGTTTCTGCTCTAATCTTCTTTGAGCTTGATCATCGCAGTCTTCTAGTTGATATATTTGCTTCCCTCTTGCCCACTCTATCACCACCCTCTATCACCACCAAGAAGAAACTATAGAATACATATCTTTAGTCAACACACACAAATCAATAGCATTCCTGTACATCAGTACCTACAGATAAGAAATTAGGAAAATAATAAGAGTCACAATAATTTCACAAAAATTAATACTCAGAATTAACCTAACAAATTGCAATGAAAACAATAGAACTTTTAAAAATGAGATGGAAGAGAACATCAGAAAATGGAAAGATATTCTCTATTCCTGGATAGGCAGAAAAATGTAGCCAAAATGTCCATACTTCCAAACTGATATATAAATTTAATGCAATCCCAATCAAAATACTAACAACATTCTTCATATCTAGAGGACAAAAGCAATCATATGGATTCAGAAAACACTCAGAATAGCAAAGCAAGAGGCATTAAAATCCAAAAATTCAAGTTCTGTTACAAAGCTTGGTGATAAAAACAGGATGGTACTGGCATAAAATAGACATGTGGATAAACTGAATAGAATAGAGGATGCAGAAACAACTCCACACACACCCAGCCATCAGATCTAGGACAAAAAAGCCAAAAACATATGTTGAAGGAAAGATAGCCTCTTTAATAAATGGTGCTGGGGAAACTGGCTATCCACTTGCAGATGACTGAATCTAGAACCATATCTTTCAGCATGTACTAAATAAAATCAAAATGGATGAGTGATCTAAGTATTAAAACAGAAACACTAATCTGCTGGGAGATAAAACTTGAAGACATAGACATAGCTAAGGACTTTCTAAACAGAACCCCAACTGCATAAGAAATAACATCAATCAAAAATGGGATTATATTAAATTAAAAAGCCTCTGTATAACAAAGGAAACAACCAACAGAGTGAGTTGACAACCTATAGAATGGGAATAAAATTTGCCAACTACTCCTCAGAGAACTAATATCTAGAGTATATAAAGAACACCCCAAGTAATAGACCTTCCAAAATAAAAGACCCAATCAAACAATGGACAACTGGAATGAATAGACACTTCTCAGAAGAAAAAATTAAAATGGCCCATAAATACATGAAAATGTTCAACATCTCCGGTCTTTAGAGAAATGCTAATTAAAACAACACTGACATTCCATCATAGTCCAGAAAGAATGGTCATCACCAAGAAATCAAATAAAGACAAATGCTGATGAGGCATGGGGAAAAAGGAACACTTCTCCACTGTTGGTGAGAGTGTCGACTGGTGCAACCACTGTGGAAATCAGTGTGGAGATTTCTCAAAAAATTAAAACTAGAGACTCCATTTGACCCTGCTATTATCCTTCGAGCTATATTCTCAAAAGAGAAGCAGGCTATATTCTTATCTGTCCAACCACAGATGAATGGATAAAGAAAATATGGTTTTTATGCAAAATGGAGTACTACACTGCCATAAAGAAAGATAAATTTTTGTCATTTGTAGGAAAATAAAAGAATTAAAAAGAAATTTATTAAGTGAAATAAATTGGGCCCTCATGCTTAAATATGGCATGCTTTCTCTTACAAGAGAAACTCACAGTATAAATAATTTAAAGAGTAAAATGAAATGTAGATAATAGGAAATAGGGAGATAATAGGGAGATCTTTTGCAAGAAGGGTGGGAATGAAGAGATGGAGGGCAGGGAAGGGGAAATAAAAAGAATTAAAATGTGTTACATGCATGTATCAACTTCCTAGGGTAAATGTAATCATTATGTACTGCAACATACACTAATAAAAATTTTAGGAAACTGGCTGGAATATAGCTTGGAGCTTCTCTGTACTAGAAAAAAGAAAAATTACAAATCTCCCCCTTCATTCTTAAAATGCTTAGTTATTTCCCAATGACATATACTGTTACATTCTTTAAAGCATATGAATTTTCTTTTAATATAGCCACACACTATTTTTCTAAGCTCATCTTATGCCCTTCTCTTCTCTAGCCAACGCTGTTTTATTCCATGAGCTTTTATTCATAAGCTTTTCCTTCGTGAAAAATTCCTTTTTGCAACTTTAATTATGCCTTTCTCTACCCTACAAATACTTGTTCTTTGTGACTCACTTTAAATGTCTCTTTTCTGTGACTTCTTGTATAACTTTTTAGTGATCATTATGCTATAAATAAGTGCTTTAATGCTTAGGACATAAATTCTTTAAATATAGGCACAGAATTTCCTCACCAGTTTAAATAAAATGATAGCTCCTGCTCAATTATCTCTTAAAAAGAAAACACTGAAGTGAACGTAAGAATTCTTCCATCTATGATGCACAGTCCTGCTTCAGCTTAGGGATGGTTAAAGAGTAAGGGCCAAGCTCAAGAATATAAAGTGTTCTCTAGACATCAGTCCTTCCTACAAAGCCATTGGAATACTTCCTGGGTGCCCACAAGAAAGAAGAATCCGAACATACTAACGTGTGGTGCATCTCTAGCCGGCTGACGCATGAGGAGCCTCTGTGTGGTGCCAATATCTCTCATCGCTTGCTCTTCATCTTGACGCCTCTCAACAATGGTAATTCCAAGAAAGACCCAGTTCTTTAGAATATTGCATTGTTAAGCATATTACAGAAAAACTTATCAGTTTATAATTAATTAATTTAGTTAAATTTAGCTTAGAAAACCTGTAATTTTGGCAAATGCATTGACAAGAGCTTTCACATGATATCTTTGTCTATGCTTTGTATGTGCGCCTGTGTGCAGTAAATCAGGCTTGATAGTGTCTCTCCTGTCAGTTCCACATGTTACGCTAATAAAATCTGACATGTTCAGGGATGTGGTGATGAATAACCATATGCGATGATATCTTGGGGAATGCTTAAAAATAATACCGTGAAATGGCTTCAAATCCTAATGTGCACCTCCATGTGGCTGAAATAACCCTGATAAAATAAAACTTTCCAGCTATGGAAAGGTAATTTTAGTCTTTTAGTACCAATATCACACAGAGAAATTAGCATTTAAGTTTAGCAGTAATCACTAAATAACATAGCACTATAAGATAGAATATACCCAATATTTCTAAAAAGGTGTATTTTATTTTATGTGAATAAGCAGATCGGCGCTGTAAGTCACTAGTCAGAAAGAACTAAGACGTTTCTCAGGATCAAAATAACAGTCTGCTTTGATTTTGTTGAGTTTTTAAATTCTGTTTTCTAAAATACTCATTGTTTATAAAACTACTAGCTGTCTTCTGAACTACGAACTCCACTCGTGCCGGATACGCTGTGTCACCGGTCTCTGCTGCTATTCCGTGTCATCCTGATTTACTAGTTGAATACACTGAAGCTGAGAGAGCAAAATCAACGATTTCTAGTCACATCCGAATAGCACGTGCTTTATCTAAACCTGGCAATTCAGAGTTCTGCTACTCCCTCACCCCTCTTGGACAGAGCTGAGAGTCCTGTCAGGACTTCATGTCCTGCGTGCTCTACCCACCTTTCTATGGGAGATCGATCGCATGGGGCTAGGATTCCATTCTGCAGGAGGGGAAGGGCTGGCAACTTCAGCTGAGAACTGAGCGCTGACTCCACAACGGTGCGGAGACCTTTGCAGTGTGAAGCACACTGAGCAGTTCTGCTCTGATTAGTAGCCCAGGGTGACTTCTAAAATCAGATTCTAAAACCTATCAAGATGCATCAAAGAAAGCCCTGTCAGTATCCTCTTTGGTGCCAAGCTTTGGGAACAAAACCCGCAGAACATTTCACAGGTAACAATTTTATACTGAAAAGAATTCCCCCAGTGGAATAAACTAAAGCGTAAGAAATATAAGTATCCATGATTTCATTTGTATTTAACTTGGAAGTGGTGAAAATAGAATTAAAAATTATTGAAAGAAGAAAGTTTTTTTAAGAATTTTGCTTAAAAATATTACTTTTTACATAGGAAACTTTTTGTAAAAGATTATTTTATGAATAACTGGTAAAATATCCCAATATTTGGGTAAAGTTAACATTATAGATTGCCGTTTGGAGAGATGGTATCAAAACAAGCTATTTTCAGTAGCTTTTCTGTAATAGAAAATTCAATATAATAATGATTCAATATAATAATGATTTTAAATGGCTAATGTATGTCCAGTGTGTGATAATGAATTTTATATGCATTTGTTATATGTAATGTATTTCTCATAAATAGCATGTCCATAGGAACAGATTTAGTGTTTGTCTCATAACACATTGCTTTTAAAGTGCTAATAATATCCGTTATTCTGGGGTCAGCTTAGGGTCTGCAAACTTCAGTCTGTAGCTTTTGGACAACATCTTTTTTTTTTTTTTTTTGTGGGTACCGGGAGTTGAACTCGGGTCCTCGCGCTTGCCAGGCAGGCACTTATGCCACTGAGCTATCTCACCGGCCTTAGACAACATCTTTATTTGAGCAAATATAGAAGTTTTATTCAATATGAATTATTTGCCAGAACTGGACACCATTTCATAACGAGAAATACACATCTTTGTAGTCTGTTTTCCCTTCTTACTCCTTAAAGGAATAAATTCCTGAATTCGTTCTAAAGCTTTTTCATGATATCATCTTATTAACATATGCAAGACTTTAGATACAGGAGTTGAAGTAACTGTAACGATGCTATCCAACATCGTTGTGTTTTCAAATAAATTGTAGCTATCTTACCAAAATCAAACTTCTAAATAGATTTAGAGCTAAAAATGGCATCAAGGAAAATACAGTGCAATTGTTGATTCATTGCTCTGTAATGTAAATGTCAAGTAAATCTTCCCACTAGTTTGGAAAAAACCCTTTCTTACCCTTCTCATTTTCTACCATCTTTCATTTTGTTCCTAAAGTGAAACCACAAATCCCAGCAAAGACCATGAATGATTTTAACAACATAGACAGTTGAAGACAGAGATAGGAGCTCAGTATTCTTTAAAAGATTTAATTTGTCGAGAACACCGTGTGCAGTGAAATGTCAGATTCATATAAGGATGTTAAAAAACAAATTTGATTGGAATATCAAATAATAATTACTGGGCCTGCGAAGGTTGGGAAAGTGAGAGGTTGGAGTGCAGGTCTTCAAATGAGTGAGTTAGAAACAAGGTGTCCCAGTGTTCCATAGAACAGCAGGAGGGCTGTAGTTTAATGAATCACTACAAAAGAGAAGCTCAAAGGCTTCCCATGCAAAATAATAAGGATTTGGAAACAGTAATTACCATCATTTGAGCAGCATGTATTGTATACATGCATTGAAATATCACTGTACCACCACAAACAATCATCACATGTTAAAACGTTCTTTAAAATGTTTAAGGAGATGAAAATTTTAACTATTCTTATTTGATCATTACACATTTTATATGTGTAAAAAATTATGATGTGCCCAATATACTTGTACAATTAAAATTGTTAAAAGGTTTTAAAGATTTATTTAGTGAATGTCACTTTTTAAATTGTTTTTCCTCCTTTGTTTTGTACTTTTGGGGGGTGTTAGTTATATCAGTTATTTTGTCTCCAAGACAGAGGGAGCATTAAAAACACTAGCCAAATGCAATGGTTTATTATGCATTTTTGTAAAAAGTAGGAAAAGGAACAGACTCTAAAGTTTTTATTTTGAGCCGGGCATGGGGCACACCTCTGTAATCCCATGTTCTACTATAGAAAAATCACATGCAAATGATCATGCAAATGATTCTTAAAACAAATACAGTAAAGAAACCTTAACTGTATAAGAGATTTATACAAGAGGTGAAGGATACACTAATGTCACAAGGTGATAAATTCAAGCGTTTAAACTGAACTGATGAATAAAATAACTAACTATATCTCACAAAAATAAAAACACAAGAAAATTACAAAGCAAAATAGAGGAAACAAAAGAGATGAGAAAACATTTTAGCACATTTAACCAAAAATAAATATTTGAATAATTCTTTGAAAAGCAGAAACCTTGTGATTTGGAACTCATGAATAACACAACAGGAATTTTAGTATAGCTTATGTGAAATTGTATGTGTTAGCTTCTGTCGAGCTGAAATTAGTGAAAAAAATATTATAAAACTAATTAATACTTTCTCTATACATGGTCTGCAAGAACTCTTGCACTTTAAGCAGAAGATTTCAAAGTACTAATGTTTAGTTTAGATTCTAGAAACTCAGAATTAAAGATAAACTTCAAGCTTAAATATCACATGGTTTCTCTTTTGGAGAAATCTGATGTATAAATGAAAGGCAAGAAAATAGATAATAGGAAATAGGGTGATAGATTTTTTTTTCTTTTTCATTTTTTTGCAAAAGGGAAGGAAACCAAAAGATGAAGGGAGGGAAAGAGGAAGGAGAAGAGGGAAAGGGAATGAAAAAAGGAATTAAGAAATTAACCTGTGTTATGAATATACACCAACTCCCCATGAGAAATATAATCATTATGTACTGCAAACATGTACCAGTGAAAATAAATTTTAAAATTACCTTCAATATGGTTCATCATCTCTGAAGAACTATGAAATAAACCAAATATATAACAATATTGTTAGATGCCATTCAAAGAGAAGTAAAGGAGTTCCTAAATAGAATTACAGCAAGTCAGTGCTGAGCTATTTTATATCATCCCTAGTACATGTTATCAGAATGCTTTGTGTAGTTTTACAAAACATTTAATTTGTGCCTCGAAAATTACCAATTACATTTTACTTGTATGTAAGATAACTTTACATCACTGGTGGCTATTATCTGTTAAAGAAATGGTTTCAGAACACCGTCACAGTTTGCATAATTCTGAGAAAGAGGCTCTGGACGATGCTCCACTCTGACCTCCACAAATGTGCAGTGTGTTCCTGTTCTACTGCTTAGTATGCAAATACATTGCTGAATATTCATTTTGTGCTTTAGGATTGCAACATAAAATGAATTCCTATCCATCCAGAAAATATGGCACTTATGTGTATGTTGAACAAGGCACATCATTCCTGACCAATAAAGTTAACACATATGCAAGGTGTGGTTGCTTCTACAACCCTTTTAAAATATGTGAAAAACTGGGATAAGAGTTGCCAGAATTAAAGAATGATTTTTATGAGGAGAATAAAAATGAAACCTTGCTATAAAAATGTTTTAGAGTTCATTGAACTCTGCATATTCCAGCTCAGATAGAACTGCAAATTATGGTATTCATTATTAAACTAAACAGAAAATGAGAAGCCCAAATGGTGATTGTTAAATTATATAACTTGTCATAAACTCTTATTATTGTAGGTATTATTACCATTTATTACATCTTAAATACAAACTAAAGAAATCACAAAAAGACCATTTCTTATAGTAACAGTAAAGTAAAATGGTCATTACAATACAGATACGGAGATTTAATAATAATAGCACATATTTAACAAAACCAGGACATCGTGCTTAACTCTGAGTACTAATAACCTGTACGTATTTGAACTTACTATTTAGTGCAATGATGAGGGAAACTCTTATTAGTAGCGATGTTCTCATACACAGAGAATAACCATCCACTGTCAGAATAGACAGTTTTCTTCTATTTCTCCCTCTGAAACTTTCATAGTATTTATAATGATTACCACTGGCTTTTTTGGAGCTGGTGGCACTAATAATATGAACTGATGGCACTAAAATAAGAATTTGTGCACAGATCTTCTGACACTGAATAAAATCCCTGTAATATTTATTTTTAGAATGTGTGCCAATTGCTTCACCACAGAAAAAGCTGGTAAAGGATTCAGTGATAATTGTACTAATGTGTACCAATTTATACTTATTTTACATATGTAAATATATTCTTGCAGTGTGCCTCAAAAGGCCTAACAGACAGTTGAAAGCTTCCTAGCTAATGTGATTGGGACTTGTGGTGCTGATAAAAAGCAGTTCATTTTATCCACAAATTCTTCAGTAGACAATATGGACAGAGTTGAATGCTCAATTTGGAATATTTTCCATCTTTTGTGGTAGAGTTGAATACCTTCCTCTGACCATCTATTTGCTCATTGGAGGGCAGGTGCACTTGATATTTCCATGCAAAAGACATCTTTACTCATCCTCCATAGTTTCTCGTTCAAAGTAGGATAAAAATAGAGTAAGAATGTAAATGAGATTTGTGAAACCATATGTATATTATCTTTTCCTAGATTTTGTATTATTTCCCCAATATTTTAATATTATCGGCCTTACACCCAGTGCAATATCACCCCTGCCTGAGCTTTTCCAAAGCACTGAACTCCAGTTTCATAGGGAAGGTCGCTTCATTTCCAATTTATATTTTGTCAGTGAATAAAATATGCAATTAAACTGTATAATTAGAGTAATAAGCATAACTTCCATAAACAGATCAGGCAAGACACAAGCATTCTTACAGGCTTGGGGCGAGAGGCCCTCTCTGCCCACGGGTGTTTGACTAGAGCACACCTCACCTCATCTGGGCTCTGGCGGGATGGTTTACAGATGCGCAAAGAGGATACCAGCAAGCCTGTGAGCCAGTTCTTTATGGATAAGTGAAGAGCGTTGGCTGAAACATTTCAAAGGCCTCTGTGTAAAACGAGATGCCAAATCTTAGTGCACTTCAATATACTTCAATATTCTGTTTGAACATTTGGAACCCAGCCTGAGCTGATCTGATCTGCGAATTGTTATTTGGATGACATCACGATTACTGATTTAAAATGAAGCCATTAAAACTTTTACGTTATGTGGTAAGTTTTCTGAAAATGTACTGAAATTTCCCTTTTATATTTTTGTTTAAAAAAACTTCACTGCTACATTAAAGCATAAAAATTTGGTATATTTATGGGGTAACTTACTATGTTTTGGCATATATATTATAATATTTAAATCAGGTTAAACATTACTGTCTCCTCAAACATTTATCATCTTTTAATCATGAAAACTGTCAAAATTCTTCTGGCTTTTTGAAATGTATGGTAAGTTACTGTCATTTATTGTCACACAAATACACCTATTAAGTTGAGATAAAGTATGACTAAAAATATAGAATTTCTACTCTCCATTTCGATATGGAGAAAATGAGTATTTTATCTTTCTTAGTCTACAGTGATACCTTAAATTTGGAGTTCCAGCCCAAAATGATTTACCTAAGCAAACTGTGCCAGTCCACTGCCTTCAATCATGGACATCCGGATGAGAAATTATGGCTACACTGATGCCTTTGCCTTATTCTTAGCAAAATGACATAGCGGGTCACTGTTACGAAGCCTGAGATGAGAAAAGTTAGAGGTTCATTTCATCTGGATGAGCTGGGCAAAAACATGGGGTAGCCTATTTCTTTCAATAAAAGGACCCCAAGTTGCCCACAGGACAACGTTTAGTTACAATATATTAATGAAGCTGGATTTTTAGTATTCTTGTTTCCTGATAGACTTGCCTTGGTTGGTAGCAGGCAGGCAAAGAAAAAAATCACAAGAGCCCCATTGCATGTTTAAAGCCAAACAGTGCCAGGGCTTTGCTTTCAACATGGGGACCTGCAGCCAGGGTGTGCAAGGGACTTTTCCACTCAGCTCAGTCTTTCTGCCCTTGCACCTTGCACATGGGTCCCCCTGTTTCCACAGTTCTCCCCTCATCTAAAAGCCTGGCAATATTATTTTTTATTTTCATCTTTTCGAGACAGGGTTTTGCTATGCAGGTCAAGCTGCTCTTTATCTCACTTTGTAGCCCAGGATGCCCTTAAACTTGCAGTGATCCTCCTGTCTCAGCCTCTTGAGTGCTGGGATTACAGGCATGGGTCACCACACCTGGCCAGCCTGGCAAAATTTTTACATATCTTTCAATTATCATCTAAAGACAAATATCAAAAATACCTCTTGTCCTTCCCCAATTTACCCAGAAAAATCTAACATGATGAAATCCTGTGCTTACTCATGGTAGAATTAACACTATAAAAATATAGGAAATGTATTTACATAAGTGGTGAATAAGACTGGTATGATTCTAGGCTGAATTAAATTCTGTTTTGTGGCCAATTTACATGACCTGCTCATGATATTCATTTCTGTTCTGGAAAGGCAGTAACAATAATAAAAAATTGGGGGTTAGAGTGCACAAACCACTGAGGGCATTTACATCTATTACTTTATTTGTTCCCTATGTGACTCTATGAAGTAGGCTATTTTTTTTTTTTTTTTTTTTTTTTTTTTTGTGGGTACCGGGGGGACGACCTCAGGACCTCGCGCGCCAACAGGCACCCGTGCCGCTGAGCGATATCACCGGCCCCTTTTTCGTATGTGGGTTCCGGGAGTCGAACTCGGGCCTTCGCGCTTGCAAGGCAGGCGCTTAAGCCGCTGAGCCGTCTCACCGGCCCTGAAGTAGGCTATTAATAGCAACAAATTATGAGAGGGGAGAACAGGGCTATGGAGATGAATTCACACAAATTCCAATAGCTGGTGATGACAAAATGGAATTTGAACTTGACTTATCTCATTTCGAATCTGAGCTCTTAATCCTGAACTACACCACTTGTTCTGATTAATAATCGAGTGCTTTTAGGCACGGGGGAGCTCTGGGATGCCAAACAATAGAATTTTCAAATCACAGGAGAATTGATTTGAAGGATGTGGCTGAATGATTCCAGAAACAGACTTCTTGTCTAGTTGACCTAAAGTAGAAGCTGATTAATAAAAGATGCCATGGTCTCTCAAAACCTGCAGCTGAAAGGGTATATTGAGTTCTTGGTTTGTATTTTAAATATAACCAGACTGAGAAAGGAAACATGGTAAGTCAGTAGCTGCTGACCCAAATCAAGTAAGAAACAGAGAGACTCTAAAATATTTGGATGAAGATTTAGAATATGCCATTTGAGCCGGTGAGGTGGCTCAGCGGCGTAAGCGCCTGCCTGGCAAACATGAGGGCCCTAGTTCGACTCCCGGAACCCACATACGAAAAAAGGGCCGGTGATATCGCTCAGCGGCACGGGTGCCTGCTGGTATGCGAGGTCCTGAGGTCGACCCCTGGTACCCACAAAAAAAAAATTGAATATGCCATTTGATTTGAAAATATGTTATTCTTTTCTGAGCCCTTCAAGAGAACAGTGGGAATGTAAACTAGTACAACCACTATGAAGATCAATATGGAGATTCCTCAAAAAACTAAAGCTAGCAATTGCTTTTGACACAGTAGTTCACCTTCTAGGTATCTTCTGAACGATATGAAGATGTGGTACTGCAGCAATGTATGCATACCCATGTTTATAGCGGCACCACTTATAAAATAGTTAAATCTTGGGAGTGGGCTGTATGTCCATTAACAGATGAATGGGTAAAGAAAATGTGGTATTTATGCACAGTGGAGTACTACTCTGCCATAGAAAGGACAAACCTGAATCATCTGTAGGAAAACAATGTTGAGACCATAATGTTAAGTGAAATAAGTCCTACACACAATCTTAAATACCTTATAGTCTTTCTTACATGAGAAACCCAAAATATAAATAAATTCAATAGCAAAATAAAGGTAATAGGAAACAGAGAGGTAGATCTTTTTCAAATGGGAAAGGGATCAAGAGATGGAGGGAGGAGGTTGGCAGGGGAGAAAAAACGATGAAAAGAGAATCAAGATGTGTTGTGTGCATGTCCCAACCCCCCATGATGAATGTAACCTTTGTGAACTGCAGACACATCCTAGTAAAAATAACAGCTAAAAAAAGAGAATAGTTGGAACAGAGATGAAAGACATCAATAATCTGCAGCAAGTAAAAGACAAAATAGGAGTGAGAACATGGTAGTGGTTCACACACTATCTTCTGAAATGGTTAGTCAGGTAGATATCGTTATGAAAGTCTTCAAGTAAGCAAAAATCATGGCTAGTGCGCTGTGCTCGTTGGTCAGTGCAGTCTACAAATTGGTCATGTAGCATTTACTGCTTTACCCCCTCCTGTATAAGCTCAGTTTTCTTTGCTTTGTCAGCTTCTTAACTAACTCTAGAATATCTTCATTTATTTCATTCCTAAATACAGCCAAATTGAAGCTTCCTGCCAGGTATATTTTATAGTGATGTATCAAATTTAACGATTTTAATTTATACCTATAGAACTCAGTATTGGAAACATATGCATTTATAAATAACCTGAATTTACCACGGTTAAACAAAATTCAGGAAATTTTATCTCACTCGTGATTTAAAGTAGACTTCTTTCTTTCTTCTGCTTCATTTGAAGTAATAAAATATGATGTAGCTTTAGACTTGCTCTTTGATTAGAATAAAAGTTTTAGTAAACATTCTGATGCACCACCATTCGTGTATATTTTACCCTTATCTTCTCTCAAAATGAATAAACTTTGAAAGGTAAAGATACTTCCACCACAGCACTTGGTGCGAAGGAATTAAACAAAGGGTGATGAATTATTCCGGTGGTGCTGTGGAGACCCATGCTTCTAGAACAATAATTTCAGACACTGATTACAATTGGAGGCTGTGGTACGAGCCTGCCTGAGGCACCAGTTAATGCCCTGAATTCTTTTGTTCCACATATTTAATAAAGGACCTAAAATTAATGTTACCATTTCTTTGACTCGGAAAGTTCATCCTTAGCTGTGTGAAGCATGTGTCTGGATTTCTTTGTAAACTTTGATTCCATGTTATAACATTCTACCTTATAATCTCCCCAGATCCACAGTAATATCTCCTCCTTGTATTAATTACTAATTATATTAGATACAGCTATATCATTCACATTTAGCTAAATTTTTGAATATTTGGCTAATTTAAAACAAGTCAAAGTATTGCTGACAAAATCATTAAGTATGAAAAGTTATGTTAAATCTACATTTTATACATTTAACAAAACTGAATATATGTGTGCTGCATGACTCAGCCATCCCACTTCAAAAGACACATAGTCCCAAATGGAATCACCCCAAATGTCCTTCAACAATGGGGTGGATAAATAAATGGTGATATAATCCTGTGTACCAAAAATGAACAAGATATCATCATAGACAAATATATAAGTGAATCTTTAATCATAATTCTGAGCAAAAGAAACCAGACGCAAAAACATGTGCTGATGAATGTATCATCTATCTACCCATTTATTTATCCTCTATCATCTATTTATCTGTCATCTATTTATTATCTATCATCTTTCTATCATCTATCTATCTATCTATCATCTATCTAATCTATCACAAGTAAAACTAGACTATAAAGGAATTAGAAGTTAGGGTAGTAATTACTTATGATAGGAGAGTTGTGAGGAGATTTAATAGATATAAAGAACATTGATAATTTTTTCCCTTGACCTGGTTGCTGGCTGTGTGTTCATTTCTTGAAAACTCATTGAGTTTATGACTTTTTCCTCTCTGCAACATGTTTTAATTAAAAGTACACTTTAATAAATGTATAGGAGCCCTGTTATGTGACAGCTTATTCTCTACTACTAACTGAATAAATAAAGTGGTTTCCTAATATTTCAACTCATATCCTTTTTGAATGGAATTAATTGAAGTGGAAACTGCAGCAAATTAAATTTGAACTGATGATATTTGATTCAATCAGGATCAAATAGATTATCTTGTCTTAAAGATGCTATTACAAGTGGTGTGCTTCCGAGTCATATTTCCCAAATGCCTAGATTTATTCAGTCTGTTAAGAAGCATGGTATTAAAGATAGTACTTAGAAATAGGAACTTGAGATAACATAGGAAAAGACAGAGGTACTGTTAAAGCATATTCTCCAAAGTAAGGATAAGCTAATGTAAACATGACATTTTCTTAATCTAAAATTCTGCAAATACAATATATTATGCTGTCTATGAGAATTATATGTGGCAGTAGAATTTCATTCAATAGATGTCAAGTCAAGGTAAGAGGTCTAGTGTGTTTATAGTCACTGTCCATGGTAAGCACGTATGAGGTAAAAACACAATATTGTCTTATTGCTGACTAACACTCTTGGGGAAACATGCTTTATAATTAGTTATCAGAAACACAACATTGTAATGACACAAAATAAGGAAATTGAATTCAGTTTATCTTGATTTCTCTGTACAAAATAAATTTGACTGTACCTCTACAGAACTAAGATTCCACTGCTGGATTCTGTGCCCCCGTTTTGATACATGGTACATGGTAGAGCTCTAGTTTTGCAATGGTTACGTAAAGTTATTCTTCAGTGGAAATTACCAGAATTGAGCTGAATTATTTTCACAATTACTTCATATTCTCTGATTTGATCACCAATTATCTGCTTCTACTCAGACCTTACTTTGGCTACATCTGTGGTATCTTTGTTCACTAGCAGGGGAAGGCATTGTTCAAAAGCAGGTAGCACATTGAATGTGTACTCTGCACGCAAGATACTGAAATGAATACATGATCTCTGTTTTGAAGAAATATTCACTTAAGACAAGACATATGTACAAGTGAGACATTGATACAGGTCACACAAAAAGAATAAAGGACGATGGGGCTAAGGCTCAGCAAAGATTATTTTGATAAAAGTGGCCAAAAAAAGGCATCATACAATAGACATAGCCAATGAGTTGAGCCTTGGAATCAGCTGAATATAAAAACGTGGTGTCAGGAGAATGGCATTCTAGGGAGAATATAAAACAAGGTACAGAGGAATAAGAGTAACACGTATTAATAACAATAATGAGCCACAAATCTTGAAAGGAACGTAAGCTCTAGTAGGAGCACCAAAATATATGGAGATAATCATGGAGGAATTAAGCATCTGCCTTTTATTAATTAGACATCTGATCCAAATGAAATTTATAGTGGCAACCAAATGTTAGATATACTGGAGGGTTTTTTAAAGCCCCTGGAAAACCTAGAGGGTTATTGTACTTGACCTGCACATCCATGCAGGAAAAAGTACAGGATAGATACTAGCAGAAAAAATTCTGCAAAAATAATTTATTTTTTATGAATATATTTTCCCCTAAAGGAAGAAGAGGTTTTCTTCCTGTGTGCTTTATCCCATTGGCTCTAAAGTTTGCATTCCTAAATCATCTGCAGCTCAGGTACAGCAAATCTCGAGTGGGAGTGCAAAGTAGAATGCTCTTAATTTGCAAATAATGTTGTCCTTGATGACAAAATGACTGTGCTAAGATAGCCAGAGTCATAACTCTCATTTTATAAAGAAAAATAAGAAGTCAATGACTGTCATTTTATTATGCACCTTCATGGCTAAACTTCCTGGCATTTGAATATACAGCTTCCAAATTCAGGATCTTGTTGGAAAGCCTGAGTTATTCACAGCCAGCAGGAATGACAGACACTGACAAATCTTTCTTGGGCCCTTAATTCATCTCTTGTAGAGTGAGCCTTCTAAAGAGCTGCTGCTACACTGGAAGTAAGCAAATTCCAATAAAGCAGAAAACAGCTTCTTGGCTCTCTGTCATGCAAGGGGGACTGGTGCGCACTCAGGTGTATAGAGGCAGGCTCTATAGAAAATCAGAACAGGAGGACTGGATCACCGAGCTTGCGAAGGGCAGATCTTAGAGATGGGCTGCCTCAGCACCAACAACGTGCAGCCATGCTCTAGAGCAGTAGCAGTAGACTTACAGGGCTGCAGGACCCCAATCCCTGCCCTCTGCCAGAACAGGGCCTTTTGTCTGCATTGAATACAATATTGGATTTTCTTCTGATAAATTTATTTGGATCCTGCAGACCTAGTCTAGAAGCTTAGGGAACCCAGGAGCTTAGGGATGCATTTTATGAATGATATAACAGTTTCAAAAACGAATGTATTGTCTAAGATCATAGCTCATCTCCCTTCAGTCTTCTCTTAGAGAATAGTAAATAGTTAATAATGCAGTCTTTATAAATATTTGCTATAGTACATATTAACTTTAAATATAAGTGCTTTCTCTTGGTAAAGTCTCTGAGTTCAGTGTTCGTGTTATTTCATGCTTTCAGTGTTTATAAATGCTTAGTGATTTTTATGGTATTTAAGATACACTCGTAATTCTCTTCTGCTGTAAAAATGGATCTGATTTCCGTGTTTCTGTGACTGTGTTGTCCTCCTGAATGCGAGCTGTTCTAATCCACCACCCTTGCCACACACAGAGGACTACACTTGCTACACACAGAGAATCATGTTTGAGACACCCACACATTATGTATCAACTCGGGTGCATGTTCCATTTCAGTACTGTGATTACCACATTAGCCAATCCTAAAATTAAAGCACATATTTTGAAAAAAGTGTATGTGTTACCAAGGGCAACTGGGCAGGATATTTGACAATTCCAAAAAATCTGTGGATACACTTCTGTAGCTACAACAGTGTTTTGGCTCAAACAGGATTAGTTGATAAGAATTAGGGTGACAAATATCATTCAATAGTAAGCATCCTCTGTTCCATTAAGGGAATATGTAGGATACAAAATAAGTAGAAGACACAGGCTTCTGAATTTGACAAAATAACTGGTAAATTAGGGCATATTTAAATAAAGTAATTACAGCAGGGTGCATACATATCTGTAATCAACTGTTAATTAGGGCTCATGGTATCTTTGAGCAGATTGAGTTCAGAAAGTTAGAGTTGTAGGCTGAGTTCAGAAAAGACATGGCTGAAGCTATAAATTTTGTTTGGACTTTGAAGGAAAAACATGAGTTGGATATAGTGCCTCACATAGAAGTTGTACAACAGAAGATAGAAATATTCAGCAAGAAGCAGGAAAAACAGGCGATGACCCTGACAGGTTTCTCTGACCCTCCAAAGAGCCCTGCTGTGGGTATTCTGCACCATTTATGTGGATCTGATATTTTCCAATTTATAAAATATTTCAACAAGTAAGACCAATGAGAGTAAATTCATCCTTGATTCTCAAAATATGTTACTAAAGGATAGGACTGTAAATAGCAAAAATTGGTGTTTTGCAAGGCTAACTGTACACTAGCTGGGCATGGTGGTGCTCACCTGTAATCCCAGCACTCTGAAGGCTGAGGCAGGAGAATCAACAAGAGTTTGAAGCCTGCCTGGACTACATGGTGAGTTCAAGACCAGACTAAACTATTGGGGGGGGAGAGACTACATCCAAAAATGATGGTAGTCACGTAGAATAATTTTATCATTAGATTTAAGTTTATTGTGACTCTATAGATACACTGATATGTAAAATTGGTTATTTAAAGTTTGTATTCATACACTGAAAAGTTAAAAATTGAAAAGTGTGAAAAAATTGACAACTGAAAAGCGTATTGTTTTATTTACTTTTCTAGTTGCTGAGACAAAATTCCTGACACCCAAAGTTAAAGAAGGGAAAGATTGATTTAGCTCACAGTATGTATTGGCTTCAGTTCATAATTGGCTGGCTCCAAGGCAGCATGGCTTGGCAGTGGGGGCATTGCAAAGAAGAACCAATTCATGGTAAGCAGAAGACAGCAAAACCAAGCAAGCAAGGGGCTTTAATAGCATCTTTCTCTCCTTTTTATTTTATCCAGGCTACTCAGGGCAGGTAGCACTCATACCCTTAATCTTAGTGCCCTTGAGCCTAGCATTGCATCATGAATCAATTTCACACAATCTAGATCCAGCCACCTCTGAAAAGGCCCCATGCGTAACCACATGAAGCTTTGGGGGGACATCTGGACACAAACCATAACACATAGGTATATATTAGTGTATTGGCTTTCTCATCAGTGGGCACAATACCCGACACCCACAATTTAAAGGGGGAGAGGTTTAAATTGTCTCACGGTTTCAGGAGACTCAGTCCATGGTTGACTAACTCCAAGGCAGAAACCTCACAGTAGAAGGGCATAGCAGAGCAAACTACTTAGTTTCTAACAGCCAGGAAGTGGAGCAGGGTGACAGTGGCAGAGAGGAAGAGGTGATGACCAAATTAGACCTCAAGGTCCCCTCTCCCTGACTCACTCAAACCCCCCCAGGAGTTGCTCTGATAGTCCTGTGGGTAGCTCCCAGGAGAATGAAGTGGATAATCTAGCTTAACTAATTTAAATAATGATAAAAGGTTTTACAAGTAAAAAAATATAAAACTCAATTTATATACATGTAAATAAGAGCAAAATTTTTATAAAACAAATTGTCCCTCCTACAAATGTGAATATCTTAGAAATACTGCACTGTACAAAGAACAGCTAAAGTACTATTCCTGTCCCTTTAAATAAATAAAATTAATCTACTTTTTAAAAGTAAGGGGCTGGTGAGATGGCTCAGTGGCGTAAGCGCCTGCCTGGCAAGCGTGAGGGCCCAAGTTCGACTTCCGGAAGCCACATACGAAAAAAGGGCCGGTGATATCGCTCAGCGGCACGGGCGCCTGCTGGCACATGAGATCCTGAAGTTGACCCCCAGTACCCACACACACACACAAAAAAAGTAAGTTTGCACAATCTTGTGAAAAATGTAGTGTTTGGGTGAATAAGTAGATATCTCACACATAAAGAGCTTTTAATTTTTGTATAGAAAAATACCATGCTTATTTAATATGGTAAGATTTATATGACATTATTTTACAAGAACTGCCCCCAATATTGGGATGGGGATAAAATAGAAAGAAATAGAGCATTTCAGTCACATCCAAGCTCACAAAACCAAATGCCTAAACAGAAACACTGTCTGATTTCATTTTAACCTTTATTTCTGTTCCCTTTAATGGTTACGTTTTACCGCTAACTCTTCTCTTGTGCATTAAAGAGAAAATACCTGTTCATGTTTGGGGAGTAATTCCTGGAGACCACGTGTCAGCCACCTGGCTTTGAAATAGATAACTTTCAGTGTCTCCCCAGTAGTTATCTTTTCATGCTTAGAAAAGATGTTTAGAAAAAGAAAAAGTATACTGCTCACCTACATGAGTCTGAAATGATAAAGGAGCTGTGTTGCATTTGTAAATACATATTTTGGAGGAAAATGAGAAAAATCGCTTTTCTTAGCCTCACTTTGAAAGTGATAAGAGCGCTTCTGCAATATAATGTGCGAGGAAACGATCATCTCAGGGCCCTGCAGGAGGGAAGCACTTCTCTCGTCTCCGCTTTTCTAATCTAAATCTCTTGGTCAAGATCTGATAGATTCTGTCAATCTCGATGACTGTCTTACAATGTAATTCCAAAGTTAGCCTCAGTATTTTATTTGCAAAAGCACAAACATCAGTCTTGTGATTATTTTTAGACATTACCTCAGTGCTTGACATTAAGCCTGGAATGTTGTTGTGTGAGGTCCCACACTTGAAATGCAGAGCTGTGTCTCTCCCAGTCACCACATTCAGCACCATTAGTATAGAATTAATTTTAGTCCCTAGTGGTTGGGAATGATCCTCTCAATTTCCTAATCCTTTTCCTTTGTTTTTGATATAGAAGCTCATTTGACTGAAAGAGAATACGTTTTCCTTCTTAAAAATTTCAACGGATCACATTCTCGTTAGTCACTTGTAATTGTGAAAATACATCAGTAAAAACATCACATAAATTTACCTCAGTCATTTATTTTGACAGAGTAGTGATTAAAGAAGCTCTAAACACACACACACACACACACACACACACACACACACACACAAAGCCAACCAAATAACCCAGTAAATACGGTCTAAATAAATAATTTCAAACACGTAAACTGTGATTGCACAATCTTTCATTTTGGCACAAATAATTAGATTTAAGACATTGGGGGGGCCGGTGAGATGGCTCAGCGGCTTAAGCGCCTGCCCGGCAAGCGCGAGGGCCCGAGTTTGACTCCCGGATCCCACATACAAAAAAGGGGCCGGTGATATCGCTCAGCGGCACGGGCACCTACTGGCGCGCGAGGTCCTGAGTTCGACCCCCCGGTACCCACCAAAAAAAAAAAAAAAAGACATTGGGAAGATTTTGATGTGTGAGAGTTAACATTTAGTGTAATCTCTTCTTGTGCCTCAGGCTTTATCCAAATTGGCAAAGGATTGGAGAAGCAGGTGGGTATTCATCCCCTCGGTTGATGAATAAGTCATTGTACAACCTACCTACCCTGAATAATTCAGTCTCCTCTGCTCAAAACTCTTTCCTCATTTTCATATTTCATCAGAAATATTCTATTGGCTGACTTTTTTTCTCTTCAACTATACAGTTTGGCATGTAAGGGGCGAGTTTTAAAAAGATAAAAATGAATGACACTTGTCATTCATTTTAAAGATAGTAAGACCGGGAAAGAAATCCTTTTCATCTCCTGGTGGTAGAGCCAAGAATATTTCCAAAATCTTCTTATCTCCTACTTCAAAACAGTAGTCCCCTCCCACAATAGGGTTTTGTATGTATGAATGACTTTTTAAAGTGATGTATCCAATTTAGGAAAGAGAACTGGTTGCTAAATATGGAATTTAAAAATAACCAAAATAAACTGGGCTGCTGGCACACACCTGTAATCTCAAAAAACAAAAAAATTAAAAATAGAATAAAACCAAATATTCAAGGATAACAAATCAAAATTTACATGAAATATGTAAGAAGTTTTATAAAAGACAAAATTAGCATGTATATTTTGGTAAAATAAATTTTAGAAATGATAAAATATTTGTCAATATGTTTAGCTCTCAGTATTTGTTATGAATATATAAAATATGTAAGTAAGCAATTAATTTTAATGATTACAGATTAACTCACCAGCCACTCTTAAGTAACATAAGTTATATGAAATTATTTTTATAGCACAAAATTGTCACCTAAATGCTGTTAGTGCCTCAAACGCTGATAGAGTAAAACATAGCAGAAGAAATGATTGTTTGTTATCAGCTAAATCCTGAATAACTCATCAGCTTTTAGGGTTATATCTACAGGGTATAAATTAACTATCTCTTCTACTGAACCACTTATTATAGATTTAGTCTTTACTAGTATTTTAATCTCTAATGAATTATGAATTATGTTTTTTTTATATGTGGGTACTGGGAGTTGAACTCAGGACCTCGTGCTTGCCAGGCAGGCATTTATGCCACTGAGCTATATCACCGGCCCTGAATTATGTATTTTTTAAAAAATTAATTAGATGATATTTAGTAGTATTTACATCATGAATTTAGGCATTCTCTGCTACCACACAAGGAAATGTGAAATATACCATCAAGACCAAAAGCATACATAGGAAGTGCAAAAACTAATTTTTCAGGACATGTAGAAAGCAGAATATCAAAGAGATATAGCCAGGTGTCAGGGGAGAAATTTGGACTGCAAGTTTTAGAAGGATATCTACTAATCATACGCTGATTATTAAATTGGACTTTTCTGAAAGAAAGATGAATATTTCAGTGCAAGTTTATCTGGCAACTATATATTCCTTGAAATACAGGACAATTATAAATATAATTATTATATTTGGAATGAGATTTTAAAAAGAAATGACATACTGGAAGAAAAATTGATCCTGTTGTTTTTTGGAATAGCATGTAGGTAGACCTTTTCTAAAGAGTGACAAATTAAAGATTTTTAAGACTGTGAAAAATAAATTACGAAGACTGTTCATTAATTTTTAAAGGTTTATCAAGGTATAATTGATTTACAATAAACTACACATATTTAAATTGTACAATTTAGTAAGTTACAACATATGTAGCATGAAACCATCACTAAATCAGTTATTTTCACATATATGTCATTTTCATAAGATTCCTAGTTTACCCCTCCACTTCTCCCTCAGTTCAGAGTATCATTGGAAACATCCCAAATACCCATCAACAGGTGACCAGATAAATAATTCCATACAATAGAACCATCTAACAATGAAAATGATTGGAGAATTGATATGTACAACATGTAGTAAACTAAAACAATTATACAAGCAAAATCAGGCAAAAATATTCTATGATTTCATTAATACAACATCTTACATGAAATATAAACTAAATTAGAGTGACAAAAACAAAACACTAATATTTTATTCCTGTTCTGCTAAGTTTTATAAATTGTTTAAGAATTTAGATTCACATCTTTGTCTCTAGGGAAGAAAAAAAGCAAAGTAAAACAGAATACAAAGCTCTGAATGCCTGATTATAGCCAATTGAAGAATTTTTTTGGAGCTAATATTCACCGCCACCAAAAGATGATGAGAAAAATAATAAAAAGCTAATGCAAATTATGTGAATATAATAGTCATGCTACCAGTTCTCCACTTGTTGATGGCTTCTTTTTTGTAAATTTTCTTCTACAAAAACACATTTTCTGTATAGTAATTCTTTCAGTTCTTTTCCTTTTTTTTTCCACTATCTGACTACAATAATTTTTTGCATGTGTTATTAGAGTTTTCTATTATTTCATTTTAGAACTGCTACATGAAAATAAAAAGGGGGTAATGCTTTTGAAATGTTAATTATGAGAAAACAAGAATCTTAGGCCTTCATTTACTTTTTTTTTTTTTTTTTGTGGGTACCGGGGGTCGACCTCAGGACATCGCACGCCAGCAGGCGCCCGTGCCGCTGAGCGATATCACCGGCCCTTTTTCGTATGTGGGATCCGGGAGTCGAACTCGGGCCCTCGCTCTTGCCAGGCAGGCACTTACGCTGCTGAGCCATCTCACTGGCCCCAGGCCTTCATTTAAATACATATTGCTTTGTTATTCATTACAATCAATGAACTCTTGAGAACACACTGAAGTCCTTGTTTTTCCCCTTCTTATTACAATAGCTTATGCATAGGTTAGTGTAGATGGATTTTACTTATTTAAATAAAGATAAAAGAAAGTTGAAATTTTTAAACATTTGTTTAAAATATTAAAGAATAAGTTGTTCTTCAACTGATTAACAAATTCATTGCTTACACATCATTAGAAGTTTAGAAAATAATGGCATCGTACTTGTGTGTCCCCACAAAAACACCTGTCACTAAAGACTGATGGATAAAACATTGACCTTACAGTATCCAATTTGTCATGAAAATACTAACTAAACAGATGAAACGTTTGTCTGAACTGGACTTCAGCCCATCCTACAACTGTACTTGTTGAAGAGGTAACTCTTGCTCTTTTATGTACAGAACTGGTCACTGGCTGACCTACTAAAAAACAACCAAAGTACTTGAAGTGGTCCTCAGTGTCACTGTCAGGACTTGGAGCCTTTAGAAGAATATTTCTCAGAGAAAATGGCTATGAACAGATCTCCCCAGGAACAGACCTCTAAATTCAAACAATTTGAGATTAAAAAATAATATACTACTAAATAATGGTGTGCAGTGGATTCTGTTTTTGTTCAGAATTTGCATTGCTTCTTAAATTCTCAGATTTAAAATAATTAAATGAATAAAAATAAAGTAACTAGAAAATACTTTGATCAACCAATGAATCAATGTAAGGTACACGGGGTAAAAGGCGAGTATTTTATGGGAATGCTCACACACATGCACACATACGCTTCCTGTCTTTAATTGCTAAACAGACAAAATCATTGATGTAAGTCTAGACGAAGATATTAGAAGTTGATTCTTGCTGTTTTGCTATTTATAGTGAAATGTAGGCCATTCAAAATCGTTTCTAATTACCTCGTTTTTTTTGGGGGGGTACCGGGGGTCGACCTCAGGACCTCACGCGCCAGCAGGCACCCGTGCCGCTGAGTGATATCCCTGGCCCTTTTTTTGTATGTGGGTTCTGGGAGTCAAACTCGGGCCCTTGCGCGTGCCAGGCAGGCTCTTACGCCACTAAGCCATCTCACCGGCCCTACCTCCTATGTTTGCATTCAACCTTCGTGAGAGTTACATTTGTCCTATAATATTATTTGAAAGATTAAGTTTTTCTTCTTTTAATGAAATATTAGAGAATCAACTGGGTTGTAATGCAATTAGTGAAAAACACTATATAAACTATGACCCTGACATTATTTCTCATGACACCTAAGAAATATTTTCAGTATAAATGTAATAAAAATTACTACATGCTATTGCATAGGGAGTAAACATTGTGTCATTAATGTGTGGTAGCTTTCTATGTAGTAAAAATAGCTGAAATGTCCAACAAAGAATTTCTTTTGTAAAGCAGTAAAAATATACTAAAGATATCTAAAGCTTTAGTTAAGAAGAAAGTTACTTAAAAATCTTAATCCATCTGCACTCTGACCAATAGCAGTGATTTAAAAGACAGGGTAGGGCCGGTGAGATGGCTCAGCGGCTTAAGCGCCTGCCCGGCAAGCGCGAGGGCCCGAGTTCGACTCCCGGAACCCACATACGGAAAAGGGGCCGGTGATATCGCTCAGTGGCACGGGCGCCTGCTGGCGTGCGAGGTCCTGAGGTTGACCCCCCGGTACCCACAAAAAAAAATAAAAAATAAAAAATAAAAATAAAAGACAGGGTAGCAAGGAGGCCGGGTCAGGAACCCAGACTCCGCCTGAAGTAGAGACCGCTTTATAGTAGGGAAAATGTATGTTTAATGCAAAATGTTTGTTTAATGCAAAGAACACTGCTTCTAATGAGTAATTTCTCTGGAATACAGGGCCACGGGGACTTTGAAAATAAAAGTGTCAGCGATAAAGGGCACTGGTATCTTCATCTGGCCGTGATTAAGTGTCCAATGGAGGCCCCTGCTTGTTTTTTGCATTAGACATTGTCCCCCTTTAGTTTGCGACACAAAGACGAGTCCCATGGGAAGAAACACCGGTCTTCCACACAGTACATCCTTCAGTCGGGTACAGATAACCGCGTCTCTCCTCAATGGGAAGGATTCTTTCTACTGGACCTCGTGGGCTCATTCTATTTCTTTTTCTTTTTTTTTTTTTTTTTTTTTTTTGTGGGTACCGGGGGTCGACCTCAGCAGGCGCCCGTGCCACTGAGCAATATCACTGGCCCTTTTTTCGTATGTGGGTACCGGGAGCCGAACTCAGGACCTCGCATGCCAGCAGGCACCCGTGCCGCTGAGCGATATCACCAGCCCTTTTTTCGTATGTGGGTTCCGGGAGTCGAACTCGGGCCCTTGCGCTTGCCGGGCAGGCGCTTACGCCGCTGAGCCGTCTCACCGGCCCTCATTCTATTTCTTTACCTTGTTTGGCTGTCACTCAGGGGAAGCCCTTCTTTCCTGGAGCCGGTAGTGCAGTACCCAGGACACTCCCTGGACCCTTTGTTCCCAAATAAATCCCCTACTCTAATTTGCCAGTGTGGATAAAAACTGTCACAAAATATTACATGATTTTATATTTCTTGTTAAACTTTGTGAAAACAAAATACCACAGAACAGAAATATAAACAAATTAATGAAACACCATAGTCCTATCAGAAGTGTACTGTGTTAAATGTTTGGTTCTTTTTCATTATCAGTACTATAGCCCCATGCGTTATCATGAGTCATTCTCATCATACACCCCTGTTTTACAGACACAGATAGGTCAAATTGCTAAGAGCACTGTCCCCATGTGGAATACAGCTTTGACTTCAGTTTGGGCTCTCTGACTCCAGAACTCTAGCTACCCGGACATACTGCCTCCTCCATTGTTTCCTTTACATTTATTTTTATTTTTTAGTACTGCAGATGTAGCCCAAAGCCTTGCTGATGCTGAGCCCACACTCTCCCACCTGACATACTCTCAGTTCTTTCTCTATATTTAATAAGTATTTCAAAACTCAAATTTTCTTAGACACCATGGCTACAGGCACTTTTCCATTTTGGCTATGTCCTTGAAGTACATGACTATTTCATATACATATACATATACATACATATGCACATACATACCCATCTACACACATATTTATACATCTGTGTTATTTGTGAGTGGTACTGGGGATCGAACCCAGGGCCTTCTCACTGGGCAACATCCCCAGCCATTTTTATTTTTATTTTTTTATTTTATTTTATTTTTTTGTGGGTACCGGGGGGTCGACCTCAGGACCTCACGCGCCAACAGGCACCCGTGCCGCTGAGCGATATCACCGGCCCCTTTTTCGTATGTGGGATCCGGGAGTCAAACTTGGGCCCTCGCGCTTGCAAGGCAGGCTCGTACGCTGCTGAGCCATCTCACCGGCCCACCATTTTTATTTTTGATTTTGAGTCATTGTCTCACTAATTCATTAACTCCCCAGTCTGGGCTCGAAGTGGCCATCTTCCGGCATCAGCCTCTCAGAGTGCCGGGGTTACAGACATGTGCCCTGTGTGTTTATGTGCCTGGTGTGTGATGCCCAGCACTGTGCAAGTTACTTTTCATGTTTGGACTATTTAGTCAGTCATTACAACCATCCTACGAGAGTGGCATTATCATCTTCCTCTTACAGAAGTTAATTAATGCACTGAAGATCATTGAGTGAGCAAGTGGTCAAGCCAGGACTGAGAACCTCTTTCTCTCAGCTCTGTACCTTACAAATAAGTACTCTTACTCTTAATTACTTGTAAAGCACTCCTATTTTCCTCAAGCTTTATCACCATGAACTAACTATTCATGATTTTAGTATGGGGAATTTAGTTCTAAAGTCCTATACATTTCTGTAGTATCTAATACTATAAGAACTTATAAATAAATCAACAAATAAAACCATAAATGTCCTCTTAAATTTACTATAAAACCATTACACACCTGAAAAATATCCCATGACAAGAGCAATGATGATACAGGAGAGACCCAGAGAATGTCAGGATCAAGATTGCTTCAATGAAATATTGATTCTTATAGATGTAAATTTTGTTGATCTTTTTATTATACTTTTAAATTACACGAATAGATTTTAATTGTGGACAGTCCTGAAAGAAGTATGTCCTTCATGCCTTTACAGATGGCCTTTGGGTAAAAAGGTACCGTATGCTGAGAAAAACATTTACAGGTTTTTCCTTCTCTCCCGTCCAACATATTATTTTATCAAGCTGTTTTCCAGCACCACAATTTGACTCTTTCCTTCTCTTTAGCCTTCTTGACTACCTCACCCCAAGGGCAGTATGGACTCCCTATTTACACAGGGCTTTTTTTCTTTATCTCCTTACCTTTATTCATACTCGTCCTTCAGGTTTTACTCTGCCCCTTTTCTGTTCCTTAACATTCATTCCTTTCTACCTATATGGACATGCAGGGTGACACCATTTTGATATTAGTGCATGAAATAAATGGCGATCCTTTTATCCGAGCCTTTGTTGGTATTCTCAGGGAAAGCCTCATTGTATTTATTTAGATATTTAAGGGCATCATTTTTTAATCAATGAAAATTTTATTTTTAAGCTACGGAAGAGATATTTTTTTTTCTGCCAACACTGGAACAAGCACAGAACAGAAATTTGCTGACCGATGCAGCCACTAATAAGGATCAGTCTCCAGCTCAGTTTTAATGGAGCAGTTAAACTGAGAGAATCAGGGTTTAACCCAGAATTAAGATTTCCCATGATATTATAGATAGAAACAAATGCTTCTGTAGGAATCAACTTTTTGTTTTCTGGCCAAATTAAAAGTGAACTCAGACTTTTGTAAACGGTATGAAATAAGCTGAAAGTTCGATAGACAGGTCCTTGGAAAATAATCACAAGGAATATACAGAAGGGCAACTTGGAGAAAATCATAATTATTACCGGAGCTACAGGTCAGAAATAATGACGAGCTCTAATAGAAGAGGCAATGGAGAATGGGAATCACGTCTTCTCTAAAGTGTGTGTGTGGCTTCTTGTTTATCAGTAAACACACTAAAGTCTTTCTTATTCTCATTACCACACGGAGATTCATTCATTCCCGGGAACACTTTATGTCATCTGTGAAACGCCAGAATAAAGTGTCGACGCCATCAAGTATCACTGATTATTTTTGTATGTAAGAGTCAAATCCAGCCCTATTAGACGGATTATAATGACTCTTTTTATTCCCTGAGTACACGCAACGCTTCACATCCCCGCCATATGATTCCATGAAGCTCTGTGCTGTCCTCCGTACCTTGTGAATGAATCTCATTCATTCTGTGTAAGTGGTCTGTCTCTTAAAATTAAGGGGTATTATCTTCCATTGCACACTATCAGAATAATCCAAATCTTCACACACAGCTAAGTCACTATCATACTGCACTCTTTTCAGATCAGCATTGAAATGTAAAAAAATGAAAAAAAAAAAAAGAGTAAACCATCTTAAGCATTTTATCATTTGCTCTGTCTTTTCTTCATCTCAGATGCTTATCCTTTATATCAGAGAAGGAGGTAGCTTCCTGCTTTCTAAAGCCAGTTTTTAACGGTGGCTAACTCCAGTGTTCAATTCACTATATCAGTCTATAGCTAGTGATCTACGCACTGGCAAAACTCTAAAATTTTTAAATCCTACAAGAATTAAAGGCAGAGGGCATCTTTTTTGAGAATGATTCTGTTTTTCTCTCAGAGATGCTTTGAAATGAAAATTTTTCTGTACCTGACATCCCAAGAGTAAAAAATGTAATTTCTAAACATGTTGTTAGATTTTGATTATGATTATGTGGTTTGAGAAAAGAAGAATACATCTCAACCTCTCCATCTATAGCTTAAAGACTCCATTTATTCATTTACACATTTTGAGTTTCAGAGGCACAGAAACTTGGCCTCTTGCACCAATATCATTTTCCAAATGAGGAAACAGACTCCACAGAATCAATTACTCTGCTATTGGTATCAGAGGCCAGAATGAAGGACTTAAATTCTCATGCAGGTTCCGCTCTTTATCACTTTACATAATCCGGAACAAATCAAAGAACTTCCCTTGGACTACAGTCCCTTATCTGGGAAAAAATTTCTGAAATCCTGTCCAATTACATCCCTGCAGGATGAGTTTAACTTTTAAAATTTGTCTTATTTTTTGGTGACCCCACAATTTTCCTTCTGTTACAACTGGCTCATTTTAGACAGGCCACACACACACACACACACACCCCACATTTAATCACGGCTCACTATGGCCTTTTGAGTTGATACTGGTGTTAGCAATAACTACAGACCTTGCAACTGTTCAAAGAGTGATGACAAGCTTTCATAACCTTAGACTTCTCTCACAGACTGACTGGGCTGCACCATCTCTCCTTGGCCCCAGTTTCTAGCTAACCAGGCTTTCTGACTCTAAATTGACCACAAATGTTGTTTTATATTCCAAAATGCAAGTGTTATACACATAAACTGATATGCAGTCTTCCTTTGTTGAAGATTTCTGCAGTCTAACCAGTTTTGTCAAGTTCTATGAGAATATAAGAAAGGATAAATGACAAATATTTCTGCCAAATTATATGAAAATGGAGCTAAGCTTTTATACATTTTTTTATGGTTTTGAAATGAACATAAACTGGTTCATGGCATTTCCATTTGTGCCTTGTGACTGTCTTTCTTTCAAAATAAAATAGCATTTTTAATAGGTTTTTCTTACTTTGACACATTTTCCCAGCTTGAAGTTAATATTTCAAGTTTTGAGACATGGAGCTTCTGGAAAGCATACCTCTTTCACAATTGCTAGTTTTCTCCAAGTTTGAAAGTAAATTACTGACTAGAATTTTAATAGATAAAAGCTTGGAACAGCCAGCACGAGATAATGCAATACCGTTGTGAGCACAGTCACTTTTAAAACAGCTCTGGTTTTAGAACACACAAGCCGAATATAGTGGACTTATTATCAGTAGTTAGATAGCAGGTCTTCAGGAGAACAGAGAGAAGACCCTTGGAGTTCTAATGCTCATTTGACATGCTTGTCCTTAAAAACAAAGCCATTGGCTTTATAATATTTTAATACATTAGAACAAGAATTTACAGGCCTGTGTTTAGCATATAGAATATAAATACAGCTCTCTAAAGATTAATATTAGAATAGCTTAGAAGGCTAAAGAATGGAACCTACTTTGCGATTACTAAATCTATTTGAAGGAAACACATTTGCAATCAATTCCCAAGCAATGGTAAATTAATGTCTAGGTCAGTATCTTTTAATAATCATATCTCCCCTAGATAACTGTTACAACTTTTGAATTAAAAAAAAATGATTTGTAACTAAGCAGGTGTCACTAGCAACTTTCCAGAACACTTAGTTACCTGACATTTTTCATTG
Organism: Erethizon dorsatum; assembly: GCA_028451465.1. Classification (NCBI taxonomy): domain Eukaryota; kingdom Metazoa; phylum Chordata; class Mammalia; order Rodentia; family Erethizontidae; genus Erethizon; species Erethizon dorsatum. Next base: position 42,172,097 of record CM051835.1, read on the forward strand.
ATTTCTCTTAAATTAGAGAATGAAATGTCAGACACTATTAATTGCCTTTTAACAATAAGTAGTTACAGCAGGAGTAATGGCTAAATGAAAGTACTTCCTGTCTAATGCATAATGGATGTATTCACTTAAATGTATTGAATTTAGATGAATGCGGCATGTCTACATTCATTACAGTTATACATATCTGTGGGCTGAATTGGTGGGTGGTAATTACTACCTCTATAAATGGAACAATGTTGTCACTCTGAAGGAAGAAAACCCATTTTCTTATCATGTATTATACACCCATAATAACACTTTCCATAATCATGCCTCCAAATATACAGTTTACCCTTGAATTTCCAGTGGACTAATATTTCTAAATATGGTTATGCTCTATCATATGGGAAATTATGGGAGGGACTAAGAATCTTAAGATCTCTCCACTCAGCATTAACTTCTCTTTGTCATTCTGCATTCCTTCAGCTCAGGTGAAGGGATCACATAGCACGGGTTAAAATATTCTTGCATGGTACATTGTTTTTCTTTGAATTCAGTGAAGGTGGCCCTATTAAAAAGTGATTTATTATTATACTTTTTTCTAATTAGCAGACTATATTTTCAGAGTAGTTATAGAAAAACTGAGCAGGTAGTACACAGAGTCCCCCTCTCTCTCCACATCTCTTTCCAGTTACATTTTGCATCACGTGATGGGTTAGTGTGTTAAAATTGGTGATGGCATATTGATACATAATTATTATCATAATTTATCCTTTTATGTTAGGTTTTTTCTGTATGGTAAAGTTATATGGGTTTTGATACCACCAAACAAATTAAGGATTTCCAATTCTCTTTCCTTTCATGCAGTTAATAACCAGGCAGAAAGAAACAAACATTCGTTGACTAAATGTATTCATTCATGTATTCTTCTTTTTTTTTTTAATGTGGTTACTGGCAGTCGAACTCAGGACCTTGCGCTTGCAAGCAAGCACTTGTGCCACTGAGCGATATCACCGGCCCTTTTTTTCCTTTATGTGGGTACTGGGAGTTGAACTCAGGACCTCATGCTTGCCAGGCAGGCGCTTATGCCACTGAGCCATCTCACCAGCCCTCATTCATGTATTCTTTAATGGGTATTTGCTAACCATGAAATTTTTATTCTTCACCAAAGATATTGCCTTTCACTAGTATGAACTGGAATGTTCTCTATTACAGATTGATGGTTGTTGTATCTTGGTGCCCTAATACTATATTCTGTCCACCAAGGGTAATTGGTTTATGTGTGTTTTACTGTTTCATTAGTTGATAAATCTGCAAACCAATATACAACCTTTATAAATGTGTACAGTATAGCACGTGTATCAGATCAATAAGAGATTTGGAAATGATATCTACCCCTTTATCCTTTAGTGACACAGACAAGACTAATTAAGCAATAAAGCAAGAGGTGGTACTATGATTACCTAAGGATACACCTGACATTCCTTATTTCCTTTCAAATATATTTTTCTGATGGAAGATGGATATATTGATGTATGGAGATGAAGTTGATCCTGAATCTTAACAAACAGTGATTCTAGTGGAAATGCATGCATATATCAAAAATCATCTACTTTCAAATGTTGCCAATAGGAACCCTCTCCACAATAAGAAATTATATGAACAAATTTTAAGTATTTAATTGTTGCTTCATGAACACAAATGCAATAAATAATCTAGCATCTGTCCAGTAAGTCAGCAAGTTGTCATTCTTTCTAAGTTAGAAAGGATGCTGGATTTTCCAGCCAGAGGCCACCTGGGGACACTTCACACACTTAATGTGATTGTGTTTCTCTTTTAGTGTGGGCATCTTGAATGAACTATTATATTAGTAAGAAGAAAGATGCTACTCTTTCAAATCAGGAAGTGGCTGACATCACACCTTCTCTGGACAATGACAGAAAGGTCCAATTTTGTCATATCCTATTCCATGTTTGGGAAACCTGTACTTGATGCACAATGAAGTGTAAGGGAACAGTTGATTGTAGTAGGATGGAAAAAATATTGTAAGTCAAGAATATATAGTTCTATGTGGAGTCTGTGTGAGGTTGTCACCTTCCACTCCTTTAGAATAATTTTTCCATAAGCTCCTTAGATTTCTGTTATGGTGTAGATAAACTATGTCCCCCAGTTGCTTCTTGCACTCATAGCGGGGCTTTTGGAAGGTGATTGAATTCTAGGGTAATATATCTGGCTTGCTGTTAGCAGGTGGGGTCTGAGCAGAAGATGCGAGTCCCCGGGGGTGGGGGATGACCTGGAAGGGTATTTCTCCCTTCCCGGCTGCTAACTTCTCTCTCTGCTACTTGGCCTCCATTCATGAGCCCTTCTGTCATACAGTGCCTGTGTTTAAGCCTGCTTACCATGGACTAAAACTTCTGAAACATAGACCAAAACGAACCTCTTCTCCTTAAGATGTGAGTGTAGGGTATTGTGTTTCAGCAATGAGAAAGTGACTAAGACAATCTGAGAATCTACATTATGAAAATTGTTCTAAAGATCTAAAAGTTCCATTTTTTTAGAGTCATATTTATCTACTTACTCTACTATTATTTCGATAGTTTAGTTCTCCATGGTGACTCCTATTGTCAGGATAGGCAATGCTATGTATGTAGCAGAAAACACATTCCCTGGCCTTGTTCATTAATTTCACTTAGTTATTGAGTTTCTGCTAAGTAACAATCACCATGTTAGATGCTATAAAATGCAAATACCATTCCTTTTACAAAAAAGTCAGATTTTGAGGAAATCAATATCAGTAACGTTAATGTTAATTAAGCTCATACAATGCTTTCTTGACTATGTGTGGACTTCTTAAATAGTCCAAAGGGAAGGGAAAGACAAAAATATTGTGAAATTGAAAAAAAATACTTCTGGAAATTCTAATTATATGAAAAATTTAAATTTGCTTTGATATCAGGTGTTGGGTAGAAGATGAAAAGGGCTTCTCTCGCTTGCTCGAATGTGTTTTTTAAAACTTTTCTAGTCACATACACTCAATGATAGACATACTCTCACATATACTAACACAACAAAACATCTAAACATGAAGTACCTACGTAGGGGAGGAAAAAGAATTTTTTCTTTAGTGAGATCTTAGCTGGGACTTGTAGAAAATACCGATTAGTAAGAGACGACAAATAAAGATTTGATAACATGTAAACTTCTTGAATACAAGGGATATAATTTGGCAAAGGGGAGTTTTTCTAAAGAAAATCTGGAGATGTTGCCTTAGACTTCAGTTATAAATACTATTTTTATCTGGAACAAAGGAAGGTGTGTGTGCAGAAATGTGTGGTTACAATCTAAAAAATCCAAAGAAGTAAGGAAAGAGTTGTTACAGAGAAGTACATTTTGCCTTTTCATTGGCTCGGAGTCTCTAGTAATTTAGAGTCAAGTTTTTCTTCCTAGTGCAGAAATGTTGACACCTTTGCAAATGGAAACTTCCTTTATTGATATAAAAATGTGTCTTAGAAAGGATTTCAGAGCTTCTCTTGTATCATCAATTTCTCAAAATGAGATGACCAATCCTTATGCCAAAAATTTTTTTTTGACATGGCATATTCTGACCTTCTCTAGTTAAATTTTGGGGTGGTATTTCCCGGCCCTCATTACCTGTATTTGCTTTGCAGAATGCTATGTGCTTCCATGGATATTATCTCATTTTTTCTCATATCCTTTAAGTTACTTATTATTATCCCCCTTAATTTATACTGAGATAATTGAAACCGTTAGTGCTTAAATTTAAGGACAGAAGGTAATATTCAAGGTACTTAGTCTTTAAAGGCTAAATTATATTCTCTTATAAAAATAAAATAAGGGAATAAAATCCTGTAAAGTAAAATTTACATTATCTGAACTTTTACAGAGATGCAGGAGCCAAAACAGTTCTCTTGACTCAGAAACACACTTGATGGAAGGAGAAAAAAATGCACTATCATCAAAGCGGGGTTTTACTTGGGACGACTATAATAGATCAGTTAGAGAATATTTCCATCTTTAAAGCAATTTATTCCATATAATAAGGAAAGCCCGAATGTGGGATTTTGTGCCAAGAATATTAGTTCAATCCTCAAAGCTCCGCACTGATATTAACCTCAATGTGATATAAAGAACAACATTAATTTCTTTTTTCTTTTACAATCAGAATATCTACTAACAACCAGTGGAACAGTCTTGCTAACATGTCTTTTCCTAGTGTTCATCTTTCAGTTTCAAAAGGATTATAGGCTTTTAAAATTACTGTTAGTCCTCTCACGCCATCTGGGAGTTAAGGGATCCGTGTCCAGCTGAGATGGCAGAGGCAGACCCTGTGTATGTGGACCGGGTTAAAGCTAAGCGGTGGGAAGCTGTGATTGTGGTGACAGAACCTCTAAAGTCAGGCAGATCTGAGCCTGAACTTGGCCTCCTCAACACTGCATGAGTTTGAAAGCATGTCTGTGCCTCGCTTTCCATGTTTATAAATGGAGTGATAGTAGCATATACTTGAGAGAGTTATTGTGAAGATAGAGTTAACACACAAGAAGTGTATTTCTGATTTACAACACAAAGTCAGTGAGCATTAATGTGTAGTAATCATTATAATCATAAAAGTAATTGATACCAACCATCCATATTTTCAATTAAATGTCTCACTTTAATCAGAAGATTTGCCACTTCATAGCCATGTCTATTGTATGCAGTAAGAAAAAATTCTTGGTATAGAAAGCTCCATATTCTCTCCTTATGCCCACACTGATTATAAAAAGTAGCTAATTATACAGAATTCATACTGAATTACAACATAAAATGCTCATTGGCATTAGCTAATAATTTTAAAATGACTCATTAAGATGACTTTCATTTTCAATTTGAAATTCATTTCCAACCTTTTAATGAATCATTGAGCATGGTTAACAAGAAACTTTCTTTTATATTTTAAATGTTTTATTCTGCTACATAAGCTTGCAAAAACACCCTCCACTAGGCAAACTGGGAAAAGAAAAATTTGAATACCTGGCAAATCAATGAAGGATTTTATCTTTTCTGTCACTTTTATTAATTTTTTTTTTTATTTTTGCAACTTACCAATGCTGAATATATGTGATTATTTTTATTTCTTTCATATTTATTGTATAACTTCAAATACATTTAAAGATTGTGCAACTACTTCAGAAAGCAAATGACATCTTAATTTACCTTCAGGATATTTGATGAGTAAAAGCACTACATCATTCTACAACAACCACAAAGAAGCCAAAAAAATTAAATATTGCATGTTTAGAGTTACAATGTAATTTACACACACACAACAAACACATACACGCATGCATGTGCCCCCCCCATATATATATATGTATGGGAGCAGAGAGAGAGAGAGACTTTTTCTTTCCAATTATTCTTTTTTTTTTTTTTTTTTTTTTTTATGCGGGTACCCGGGGTTGAACTCAGGACCTCGCGCTTGCCAGGCAGGCGCTTATGCTGCTGAGCTATCTCACCAGCCCTCCAGTTATTCTTAACTGATCAGGACTAGATAGCTCTTGTTTAGCAACTTGTAAGTATCACTCTATCACTATCACATATATGTTTTTACTTCTTTACATGTAGGTCTATGTTCTATTCCAGTAGACCATACACTTCTGAGGGTAAGAACAAGTAAAGGATTGTCACTTAGAAGTTTTTCAATAAGAGATTTTTGGATGTATGAATACTTAATGGTTATTTGGATAAATAGACGGTTAGATGGGTGGATTAATGTTCAGATGAATAAAGCAGCATTAACCAGTTAAAAGTGTGCTCTCACTGTACTGCCTGTACTTAAACTGTACTGCTTAAGTTACATAAATCACAAAATTAGTAAATATTAATGACCTCTTCTGCTAAATGGTAAGTTGAATTTACATGATACTTACCCTACTAGCCTGAGATTTTACCTTTTCCTCTTCTCTGCGCTCACTCAGCTTCACCTGTGCGGATAGTCCCAGTTTTACCCTTTAGAACAAGCTCACATCGCCCTGGCAACGTCATGGCCTTTGGGATAAGGTTTCTCACAAAAGACAGTCTTACTATCTGTTATCTAGGTTATACATTAGATTTTAAATTTTGCCAAAATTATTATGTTCATTCCCTCTCTCTCCCTCTCCCTCCCCCGCCTTTCCTTTCCTTGCATGATTCTCCTGGTTCCTCATTTCCTCACTTTTATATTGATCCACCTGTGATTTCTACCCTCATGCCTCAGTTTCTCTGTATCTTAATACCCAGTCGACTGCTGTGACTGTGTATTGTCTCTGGCTTTGCTGGACGCACTAGATTATGAGCTATGTTTACGTTTTGCTGGGAGCATTTATATTACACCTATCTATCTTTCCTCTCCTAGTAATGGGATCCAGGTATGCCCTAGGGGATGTCATTAGTACCACAGAGGAAAGGGAGATGGGAAATGATGCATCATTTCCTGGCAAGAAAATTGAAGCAAGAAATGTGATATGAATGTGAAATGTGATACGGTGGTACATAACTGTAATCCCAGCACTCTGAGAGGCTGAGGGAAGAGGATCACGAGTTAGTAAAATCCAATCTTAAAATTAAAATAAAATAAAAGGACTGGGGATGTAGCTTAGTGTGAAAGCCCTGGGTTCAAACTCCAGTACTACACATGCATACAAAATGCGATACATAATTTAGTCTTATGACCTTATGAAATATATTCACAAAAATGCCAAATAAATTAAATATTAACAAACTCTCTTAAAATTATAAAATTTTGAAATGAAACCCATGTAGTATGATAACTAAAGGTGTTTTAGAAATAGTTCACATAAACGCACTAAGAATAATGAGAATTCTCATTCTTGGTTGCTTAGCTTTTGTAGTACAAGCTTGTACATAATCTAAACAAATGAAAAATACACTTTTGCCACAGAACAACCCTGAATTCTTGGTTATTTCTACCTGTTGTTCATGAGACTGAAGTACTTTTGTGCAATGAGCACAATTAACCAAATATTTTCTAATGCTGTTGCTCCAATGTCATAATAAACAAGAGAAACCATGATTAAATCAATGTAATTACTAGTTCTACTCCAACCCCTGAAATTATACTAAGAAAGGGAAAGAAGGAAAAACTAGTGGAAAAGACTAACTAGATGAGAAATGGTGGTTTGCCTCGATACTAAGCCTAAGAAGGAGATCTAGCACTGCTTCATCGCTACCCTCCCGTGTCAATTCTCAGAGGTGACGACCTTGGCCGCCATCATCTCAGTTCTTTCAGCAACTGGGTTTTTGTGCTGAAATCAGTCTACACTCACATTACTGTGTGAATCCTGTCCAATAGCTTTTGTATCCTCCATTATCCAAATGCTTATTTCTACTTTCTGAGGAAATCCAGATATTTGGTCTAATTTTCTTTAATTTGCTACCATTTTAGGTGAGGACAAATGTGTTTATGGGCATATTTTGATTATGTATCCTTTGACCTTTTCAAATTCTTTTTTTTTCTTTTTTTTGTGAGTATCGGGGGTCGACCTAGGACCTCGCGTGCCAGCAGGCTCTTGTGCCGCTGAGCGATATCACCAGCCCTTTTTTCATATGTGGGTTCCAGGAGTCGAGCTCGGGCCCTCACGCTTGCCAGGCAGGTGCTTACACCACTGAGCCATTTCACCGGCCCCGACCTTTTCAAATTCTGAACAACATAAATAACTTGTTTTAAAAATTCAATGAAAAAATATTTTTGTGTTTTCTTTTATTTTATTGGTACATTTTAGATATATGTAATGATAACATTCATCATAGGGAAATTGTACCTGTACATGATATATCTTGATTCCTCTTTTTTTCCCATTCCCCTCCCCCCTTCACCCCCTCTTCCCCTCTTTATTTATGAAAGCTGTGCTTCCAGTTTTTCCTTCTATTCTCTTTTTTTCTCGTCCCTTCTTTCCTTCCCCCTCCCCCCTCCTTAGTCTCCATCCCATTTGAACATTTTCACCTCATTTCCCAATATCTATTATATATTTTGGTCCTAATTCACACTTTCGGTGTCTCACACCAGAGAAATCATGTGATATTTACACATGTATCTGATTTATTTCACTTAAGAGTATGGTGTCAAGGCGAATCCATTTAGGTAGAAATGTCTCAAACTTATCCTTCTTTATGGCAGAGTAGTACCCCATTGTATATAATAAAAAAACCACATCTTTATCAGTTCATTGGTTGATGGGCATTTGGGCTGTTTGCCAGATTTAGCTATTGCAAACTGTGCCGCTGTAAACATGGATGAGCATATATCACAGTATTATAATGCTTTTGATTCTATTGAGAAGATACCAAGTAGGGGAATAGCTGGGTCAAATGGAACCTCTAGTTTTAGTTTTCTAAAGAATCTCCATACTGATATCCACAGTGGTTGCCCCGTCTACACTCCCACCAACAGTGCAGAAGGGTTCCTTTATCCCCACAGCCCCACCAAAATTTGTTATAGGTTGATTTCTTGATATTAGCCATTCTTTCTGGAGTGAGATGGAATCTCAGCATTGTATTAATTTGCAACTCTCAAATGACCATCAATTTTGAACTTTTTTTTCATATATTTAGTTGCCATTTGTACGTCTTTATCTGAGAAGTGTCTATTCATTTCAGATGCCCATTTTTGGATTGAGTCTTTAAATTTGGGATGTCTGATATTTTTGGGGTTCTTTATATATTCTAGATATTAGTCCTTTGTGTGAGGAACATCTAGCAAATTTTTTCCCACAGTATGTTTTGTCTCTACACTCTGTTGGTGGTTTCTCTTGCTGTGCAAAAGCTTTTTAATAAAATGAGATCCCAGTTGTTGATTCTTTGTGATAGTTCCTGTGATATCAGAGTTTTGTTCATAAAGTCTTTGTCTATGCCAGTGTCTCCAAGAGTTCTACCTATTCTATCTTCCAGCAGATTTAGTGTTTCTGTTTTACTATTTAGATCTCTGATCCACTCTATTTTACTTTAGTGCATGGTGAAAGATACGAGTCTTGTTTTAATCTTTGGTATGTGGAAAGCCAGTTTTCCCAGCACCATTTACTAAAGAAGCTATCTTTCTTCCAGTGAAAATGTTTGGCACCTTTGTCAAAGATAAGGTGGCTGAGTGTGTTTGGAGTTGTTTCTGCATTTTCTAATCTGTTCCATTGACCCTTCTGTCTGTTTTCTTGCTAGTACCATGCTGTTTTTATCACAATAGCTTAGTAGTATAATTTCAAGTCAGGAATTTTGATGCCCCCTGTCTTGCCTTTGTTGACCAGAATTTCTTTTGCTATTCTAGGTCTCTTCCGGTTTCAAATGAATTTTAGGATTGTTTTCTCTAATTCTGTGACATACACCTTTGGTATTTTGATCAGAATTGCATTAAATCTGTATAACAATTTTTGAAGTGTGGCCATTTTCAATACAGTGGTTCTTCCTACTCAAGAACAAGGGATATTTTTTCCATTTTCTGATATCCTCTTCTATCTCCTTTTTCAGAGTACTCAATTTTCAGTGTAAAGGTCTTTTACTTCCTTCATTAGATTGATTTCTAGGTTATTTCATTTTCTTCAATGCTATTGTGAAAGGTGTGGCTTTCCTAATTTCTCTCTCAGTGAGTTTGTTGTTTGTGTACAGGAATGCTATTGATTTTTGAGTGTTGTCTTTGTATCCAGTTATGCTGCTGAATTTGGTTATTAAATTTAGAAGTCTTTTGGTGGAATTTTTGGAGTCTTCTATGTAGAATATCTTGTCATCTGCAAATAACAGTAATTTAACTTCTTCCTTTCCTGTTCTTATTCCTCTTATTTCTTTCTTATTTCTTATTGGTCTGGCTAATGTTTCCAGAACTATATTGAATAAGAGTGGTGAATTTTGCAACTTTTTAATGGTATTTTTGTCCTTCTTGATTGTTGTCATTTATTTTTCATGTATGAAATAATTGGGCTTGTGTCATTATGTTTCCATGTATGAAATAATTGCCCCATCACTCCACCTACCTTGGGAAAACCTACCTGAATTCCTGGTGGCCACATCTGTGGTCTGGTCACTGATGAATCTATCATGTAGACTTCTAGTCTGCTTTCTTGAAATAGAGAATTAGCCATTGTAGAGAAACACCTAGTGTCAATCCTTTAATTTTTTCATCCATTCTTTGTAGTTATGCATCATCTATGTGCCATCCCTTTTTACTGGGCACTGAGATAATAGGAAAGAACATACAGAGTTGTAGGATGCATGAATATATAAGCTACCATTATCTATGAGGTTCTATAGTATGTACTAAATAAGTATCTATTTTGGGCAAGACAATCCATTGTTTAGCATTATGGGGACAAAAAATGCTTTATTTTCTTAAATACTTTGAAAGCAATAAGCATACAAAGGAATTAACACCAATTGGTGTATCTGTGGATAGAATTAAAGAGGATAGTATTGAAGCGTGATTTGGTAAAAGATGATGATGGCAGGGTAAGAGGAAGTTTTATGACACATTAAGCAAGTCGGTTTAAGGAGAGATGGCAGACTGAAGTTGTTCACCAACAAGGGATCAAGGCAAATGTTGTTTGATTCAAATCCCTGTTCCATTTACCAGCTTCACGACCATATATGGTCTCTCCAAACATCGGTTGACGCATCAGTAAAATGCCGATATAAATATAGCCTAACTCTTAGATTTGTTTTAAGGAATAAATGAGGTAATTCACATACCTGACACATAGTTTACTCAGTAAATATTTTTCACTATTACTTTATCGGGTATGAGAAAATGGAAGAGTGTTTTATGTAGATGAATAACATAGCCAAAACTAAGACATAGCATCCTACAATTGTAAGGATAATGGTTGTGAAGAACATGAAATGATTCCAATCATAACGTTTAGGAACTGATGGATGTGGGGGGAGTTTCAGCTGGAGCTGAACGTTATAGGTGCTTTGGGTTGTAACTATCAGGTAAAGGAGCCATCCCTGGAGAGAAATGGGATGGATTAGTTGGCCAGATGAAGGTAGAGTTGTATGAAACACAAAAACTTAATGGATGATATCAGAAGAATTTAAAAAGTAGAAAGGAAGCATGAAGGAATTGAAGTAGGAAAGTCCAGAGAAATGGTTGGTTATTAATAGGCAGAATCACAAGTTGGAAATGGAATGCAAGAGGAAGGAGGAGTAATGACGAGGCTGTAAGAGTAACCTGAGGGGTTATTTTGGGAAAACTTATATGTTTGTTGATAAGTTAAGGATGATGCTAAAGTGTAAGTTACTTCCTCAGTGCCAATGAATTTACAGAAAAAAATGAAACTCAACTACTCTTTTAGTCCATGTAAAATTACATATCAATTTGATTAATATGAGAGTGGATTATATGATCAGACAGAAATGTAACCAATGTCTTTGCCCTTTTTTAAAAGGACTTTGCAGAGAAGAAGTCCACAGCAAAGGCCCTGGAAGACGTAAAAGCAAACTTTTACTGTGAATTATGTGACAAGCAGTATCACAAACACCAGGAGTTTGACAATCATATTAATTCTTATGATCATGCTCATAAGCAGGTAAGCCAAAGTGTTAAAATTCTTCCAATTCTTCTATTTGTATCTTCAGAACAGAACTGTATAAATTTGGCCTTGTTTATTGTCATCCAAGGATTTGAAGTGGGATGTTTTTATGTCTTTTCTTTTCTTTTTTTCCTAAAAAGTTTTTTTCTGTTAAATATCAAGTGAAGTCATTTTTTTCTCTAGATAACCATAAAACTAGAGGTAAACTTAAAAATAATTTTATCATAGAATGACTTATTTATTGTAGAATTATATTTATATGTATGAGGAAACCAAGAACCAGTAAAAATAGTGTCACATTCAAAATCACCAAACAAGGTAGTAGTAAAACTAGAGGCCTTGGCTAGTCCTAGGATAGAATCTATTACAAATATTTCTGTTTTCTCAAGCATCCCTAGGTATAGGAAATACTAGGCCTTTGGTAAAACAATTCTTAATCAAAGGTTACATTTTGGTAAGAATATCCTCTTGAAAGGACTGAAAATTGTACTTAATAAATAAACCATTTAAAACAAATAAAAATTCAAACAAGAAAAATTAAGTAGTAATGGCAGGGACACATTTCAGTTAATTTTTTTAAAACTTCAATTCATATACAGTGGTACCTCAGTTCACGAACTTAATTTGTTCCATTATTCTGAGGAATATAGTTGCAATCGTGCTTATCACCAGAGGCAGAATTAGCAAAAGGAAGCAAAATTTTGCCAAACGTGTCTGTTTATGAATTGTTCACAAACAGAAGTGTTTCTGAGTTCAGGTATTACTGTGTGTATGTGTGTCATAAGTGTGGATATTCTATACATGGCTGCTAATACTACTTCTTTTTGTCTGTAAAAGAGGCATCCATTGTTCACATCCTGTTAGATTCTATCCTTGCTGTTTGTGGTATGGAGACATTGATGGTGTAGGAATTAGGAGTGTTAAATACTGTGAAGTGAGAAAGAAATTCTGCATAGCCAGATTATTGCTTGGAAATGTGAGGAGGTGCATACTTCTGATGCCACATGGACCTGACACATTGGAATCTGTGGGTAAATCTTGAGTACTTTGTATCTAAAATATTTATTCATACTGAACAAAAATATTTCATCTAACACCATTGGTATGTATCAAGTGCATACTGAATGTGTGGTATTAGAAAAGACATGGCTGCTGAAAACACAGCTTCTATCCTTAAAGAAAAGCGTGTGTGTGTATTTTGCTGCATTTCTCTGACAAGGGCAAGGTCAATGGGATAAATCATTTTGGGACTGTAATTGCCAAATCTTGGCATGGGAAATAATTACCTTGGAAGATGTTAATAATACAAATTCCTAGAAACTACTCAAGTATTCTCATTCAATAATTCTGAGATATGGCCCAATAATTTATATTTCAAAGTGATAAAACAGGAAATTTTCAAGCATATAAAAATGAACTATTTATCACCCAACTTCAATAATAATATTTCATTTATACCACTAGCATACAATCCTAACTTCACCAATGCTAATTTATTTTGAAACAAATTCCACACATCATATTTCATCTCAAAGCGTTTCACCATATATAATGATGCCTAAAACCATAACTATTATAACACTTAAAAATTAATACTAATTCCCGAATATCAATGACTGAGCTTATTTCTCTAATTGCTTCATAAATGATTTATAAATTCGTGTTCTTTGAAATCAGTATCCCAAACTCTGAACTTTTGACATGCTGACATGTCTTTAAATTTCTTTTAACATATTTTCATTTATAGAATTTCCCCCTTTAAAATTTTACTCCTTGGAATCTGATTCCCACACTCAAAATTTTGATCTTCCCACAGATCTTCCCACATTCTTTTACACTTTCCATGATCTTCTATGTTTCCTTCAAGCTGGTGGCTACAGATAGAGATATGGCCAAATTCAGATTTTTGTTTTTGTCTAGGCAAAAATATCTTAGAAAGGGGGTGGTGTCCTACCATAATAAGGTAGATGATATCTGGTTGTCTGGATTAATATAACCTTCAGCTTAATCATTGTGCTGATATACTATCAGACTGATCCAGTCATCATTAAGTACTCACCAGTATTTTTTATGAATGGTTTTCTAACCATTGATGATCATTTGCTGAAGTAAAATACCTCATATCGAGTTGAAAAATGATGTTCCTAATTCTATAATGCCTTTATTTATTAGATAGAAAATGTTCATAAAGATGAAATTTTCATAAATGTTACTCCCTAAGGGATTTTGTGCACGTGATCTTCAGGGCACACATTTGGAAAAAAAAATAATCTAGGGATTCAGAGAGATAAAAGATGCAGGAAGGTAGCACGGAATAGTGATATTTGATCTTGTTTTGTGTTTTCTGTGTTATTTGCACATACTTTTCAATATATGTTGCAACAGGGCTAAAGATGGGACGTCATTCTTCAGAGGAGAAACATGAGAGGTTCAGGTAAGGAAATAGGAGAGCAGTAGGAACCTTGTGAGAATTGTGGAAGGTTTTGAACTAGCGGGAGCAAATATTCTACCAGATCTGCATGGCACCATATTCCTTGTTATTTCTGCTTAATCAATTTCCTTTTTATCCTTTTCCTTAATCTCATACCCACTGGCTTCCCAGCATGATGATAAAGCAACTTTTTTCAATCCTATTCCATCTACACATCTACTTCTGTTTATCTGTAGACTGATATTCTTCCTTTCCTGGGCGCGGTCCTTCATCAAACGGTGACCGAGTTCTGTGGGTTCCACTGTGTTAGTTGTGGAAATGGATGAATTTGGTCCTAACCTTCACCAAGATACTTAATTGCAGAGAAAGACAAGTCAATAGAACTTTAAGTGTTGCAGTTTCATGCTTAGAACACTTGAAAGAGAGCGAGCAAAACTAGCTTTAGAAAGAAGAGAAACACAGGATCTGAATTTGAAGAGTGAAGAGAAGTTAGCCATGTGGTAAAGAACAGGTCCTACATGGTAAAAAACCTACAACGAGACGTGGGGCAGTCACAAAACATGCTCTACACAGGAGCAAAGGGCTCACTACTGCTGCTAAAGCTGCCGTCTCTATCGTGGAGACACCTTTAGGAGCCTTCAAAACCATACCCCACACTCCTTTTCTTCTTTTGCAAGGTATTGTGTACTCATTTCTTCACTGGATTCTCATCTTTACCATTTCTTTTCATCTTACACTTGGAGCACTACTGGGGAAGTCTAACTGGACCCTACCTTCAGTACTTACCCTATTACAACTTTTTTACATCCAGATTAATCTTCCCGAAGTACCACATTGATACTACCACCTCCCTCCTAAAAGTCTCCAATGATGGATCACTGATTTTTTTTAAAAGTCTGAACTGTTTAGTTTGTCATTCAAGACCTCCACAATCTGGCTCTTGCCTCTACTTCCAGATTTTTCTCCAGGAACTCCAGAATTTTCCTACAGCTTTTCAAAAGTGCCTTATGCTTTCCCACCTGCTCCTTTTGGCTCATACTTTTTCCTTTGCCTAGTTGGCCCTCTCATTTTGGGGCTGTATTTCAATGTGTACATCTGCATATTTAATACATAGACTGACAACTTATGTATGGGTATTAGGGTAGCTGAGATTTCAGGGCAAGCTGCTTATACACACCCTTTTTCAAATCCCTTATGTTCAACATCTATTAATACCACAGATTTTTGTACGTTTCCCACTTTGGGAAACACAGGAATAATTAAATTTGCTGCAGACCTTGTGAAACTGCTTTCTTGGGTAATGTTGAAATATTTCTGTTTAAATTCACTCTGGCCCAAAATATTTTGAAAATTATCTCAGTTTTACATAAAGCTAAATTTAAAAATTTCCTTTCAAATGAAACTGAATTTTTATATAGCAAATGGAAATATTTATTAAAATAAAATATGCCAAGAAAAATTTCCCCCAATACAATCCTAAATATATACATTTGATTCTTGATTATTAAGAGCCCTTCTTGGTAGGAACAGTGATTATAATGATGATAGCAGGGATTTGGCAAAGAATTATTTTGGCTTAAGTAATATGAACAGTTGCCATAATTTTATCTTTCATGTGAAGTCAGATAAAATATTTGGATTTGGATTCTCCAGATGAACATAATGATCTTTTGGGTATACGTAGAAAAAAAGCCAAATGAATTCATTCCATTACCCATCAGCAGAACATAGTACTAGAAAAAGTAATTTGGATTTACTTCTTTGCTTTTCCTTCATTCTTTTTTTTTTTTTTTTTTTTTTGTGGGTACCAGGGTCAACCTCAGGCCCTTGCACGCCAGCAGGCGCCCATGCCACTGAGCAATATCACCAGCCCTTTTCTCGTATGTGGGTTCCAGGAGTCGAACTCGGGCCCTCACGCTTGCCAGGCAGGCGCTTATGCCGCTGAAACATCTCACTGGCCCCTTCATTCATTTATGATTGCTCAGGTGCCTTCATTTTATTAAGTGATTTTTAAAATGTTCATACTTTCCTAGGTCCAATTAGCAGCATACTGTACGTGCTTAGTCATTTTATTGCAAAGATGATATTATTATTCATAATTATATTAAAATTCTAGACAAGTAAGTTAAGAAATAATTTGAAGAATAAAGTGAAAAAGGCTGCAGTTCATACATTTAAATGAACTCCATTAAACATTTTATACATTTCTCCAATATGATAAAAAATTAAGTTATTTTTATGTATTATTTGTAGAAAGAGATCCATACCAGTTGAAGCTTTGTGTATTTCCCCAGTGAGGAAAAATAATAAATTTTTTAGCTTTGAGAACTTCACATTTTTGGAAACAACTCAATTGTTTTAGATATTGCCTTGAATATCTTGTAATTCTGTATAAATGTTGAGCATTATTCCTTAAGCAATTTGAATGTGTATACAAATTACAATCACTTAGATTAAAATAGCATAGCTCCGTAACTATTCATGTAGCTGACATGTCAATAGAAATTCCCGTTAGACTGTTTTGGGGTGCTAATCCGTCCTCCAGACTGTTTGCTGCAAGCACTCCTTACCGAAATGAGTAGAACACATCCTCAGCTGAAGCAGAAATATCTGCTGCCCCCGAGACATTCTGACCCATTTCGGTTAAAATAGAAACAAACAAATGAGCTGGATCTCTCTTTGCCTAACCCATAAAATACCTTCAATATTTAAAAACAAACCCACTTTCAGATCCTCCAAATGTGATGCTTCATCTTCCTAATCTCCCCTGTTCACAACAGGATTTCTTTTCACTCAGGAGGAGATGTTCTCTCCTCAAGGTTTAGATTCGGACTCCAACTAATTCATTCTTGAAATGCTGCTTTGGATTCTTCCCATCTCTACTTGCTCCAGGTTTAACATCTAAACAAATCTATCTTTGTCATCTTGACTCCAAGAGCACAAGAGTCCACAAACTACCAAAAATGTATTCAAGCTCATTATTTCTTGCTCTTTGCTTACAATCTGATTTAAAATTTACCCGCAAATACCACCCAAATCGGTCCAATGATATATTTCAGTGCGTCACGTTTTAGTTATGAGTTCTTGTAATGTGGCCAGGCACTGTTGAAGTCCAGATGATTACGGGCTCAGTGAGGTTGAAGAAAAAAACTAGAATGTCTGGAATGATGTTTCTGAGAACCATAAATTTATCCTTATCTCCTACTCTGCATTCTGCAGACCCACATTTACTGGAATCACCCAGCATAGTTGAGACTGCTGTCACCAAAGAATTAGAAGACAAAGAGCCAAAAGTCCATCACAGACTCCAGCTCGCATTCACTCCTTCTAAACACTGCATTCACCTTGATGAAGAGTCTTCTTGGTCATTATGCTGTCTACCAAGGGAAAAGTAAATTAAAAATGTACATTCTAGTTATTTGTCTCTGTGCACGTCCTTCTTTAGCTGACAATGCTTTCCATCTGTCTAGAATATTACTTCATTAGACTGTCAACTTTTTTGGTTTTTCTCTTCATCTGTGTCTTAGCTCTAACATCACTTCATCAGCAGTATCTTCCCTTTTCATCGTAACTCAGGTAGAGGGTTGCTATTTCTTTAAATTCTGACACCTGTTGGCATGAACAGTGGTGGCTGGAGTCCCTCCAGAATGAATTGGTCAATATTCATGAATTTTGTGAGCTCATTGTTTAACCATCTGTGGCTTGAAATTAGCCATGGTGGGAGATCTTCAAGCACAACAAATCAGGGCTTCTTATGTTTTATTTAGTTTTCCCATAGAAGTGATATACCACACAAAACTCTTTATCTCTCCATATAATGAAAAAAAATACTTAAAATTTTTGTTGTCTCACCCCCTCCCTGCCATCAATCTCACTTTATTTTATTTTGTCTTTTTGAGACAGGGTGTTTCTATGCAGTTTAGGCTGGCATTGAACTCACTTTGTAGCCCAGGCTGGCCTCAAACTCACAGAGATCCTCCTGCCTCAGCCTCCCGAGTGCTGGGATTACAGGTGTGCGCCACCACAGCCAGTTTTAGTCTCACTTTAAAGAGAAGGACACTGTTAGTTCTAACAGTCCTCTAGAATCTACAGCGGGGCCTGGTGCATAGCAACAACACAATAAATATTTTAATGATGGATGACTAGCAGGATAAACGAGTTTCTAAGTCAAGCTGTTCTACTCTGTCTTACATCATTTTGTCCACCTATCCCTGATTAATCACGACTGAAGCAGACATAGTGAATATTTCAGTGAACAAGATGGAGTCCCTAGCATCAAGTTCCTTATAATTATTGAACAAAAGTTGCATAAATACACATTTTTATAATTTAAGGTAATGCTTCAGCCCATATTAATGCTGATGTTGTGTGCCAGTCTGAGAACTCCAGATTTAACTGTATTACAAACTGCTATTCTTTATGGACTTTTAAGCAAGCAAATAATATGATCAGGTTTGTGACTTAGAAAAGTAATTCTAAAAGCAGTTTAAGGACAGTACTTAATATTTAAGTATATAAATATTTACACATAACACAAAGAAGAGAGGTTAGGTCTGTGACCAGAGGACATTTAAGAGTCCAAGAAAGATGACATGATTCTTTAAAGCAATGACAGAAAGGAAAGTACATATATACACACATACACACACACACACACACACATATATATATATATATATATATATACATACTTATATATATGAATATATATATCTCACATGTTCTATATCACTAGTAATCAGCTAAATATAAATTTGTGGGAATTTGAAAAATAAGTTGTGAAATACGAAAACAGAAATACTATCCTATGTTGACAAGACATTGGGAAGCAGTGCTTCTGAGAGTGGAAAGTGTTTCAATGTTTTTTGGTGATCCACATTTGATTATTTATCAAAGACCTTAAAACATGAATTTTCCCATGAACTATTCTATTTCACCTGTGTTCTGGGAAAATAATCAGATGAACCCTAAAGATGTGTGCACAAAGTTATTTAAAATAGAAAAATACTGGAAATAACAGAAACAGAGTGAAAGAGAATGGCTAAATTATGACACACATAAACTGGAGTAATGTAAGAATTACATTATGTTCAGATCTGTATTTTATTTGAAATTTAATACTGAAAAGTGATGCTTGGAGCCAGGCATGGTGGTATACACATGTAATCAAAGCACTCGGGAGGCTGGGGGAAGAAGTTCAGGAGTTCGAGGCCAGCCTGGGCTACAGTGTAACTTTTTCTGTGTTTTGTTTTGTTAGTCTTTGGGTTTTTTTGTTTGTTTGTTTGTTGGTTTTTTTGTTTTTTGCTAGCTTTAGCTATATAGTGAGATCCTATCTCAAGAAAAAAAAAGTGACACTCAGATACTTTCAACATTAAAATCAGGAAATATAAAAGTATAAGACAATAAGTAAAAGTGTTTAATGATAATTTGGTTTATATCATTTCAAAGAAGTTTCTAAATATTTACTATCCAACAATAAACTTTTAAATAACAATATAAACATAAAATGTGGTTAGGCTGCATTTGTTATTCTGTCTTCATATGTTTTCACTTAACATTGTATCTCTACAGTTCACAGATACCTGTATTCTACTGCATTGTTAAATGAATACTTTTAATTGTATCAGTATGGCAGATATTTCTTGAACCGAGCTTCTTAGGGTATTATTATTATTTTATAATTTTCTTTTCTTTTTTTTTACAACTGTCTATTTCCAGAGTAAGAAATCACCTAACTCTTCTTTCTATGTGTCCAACACGTATTATTGCTTACTATTCATTTATCCCTGAATTATCTACCATATATAAGGAAAAAAGTCTCAGTCTGAAGACATTAGATAAATGAGATAACTGGTGGGTTCTGCTCCCCGTCCCCTTTGGAATCATCTCTGGTTCAGTCTTGTATCTTTCTCCTTCAGTCAGGCCAGCTGCAGAGCTTCAGTTCTTGCATTGTTTTTACCATCATTTTGGGAATGCCTTTGCTTGTCTCTTAGATTGTATTCCTTACTTCTGTCCTTTATTACATACCTTGTTTCCTTGATCTCTTCCTATGTCCTATTTCCTCCTCCGGGGAATTCTCTCCTCTAGAAGCTGTATGAAAAAAGATACCTGTGAGAAAAAATTGGGGACCTTTTCTATCAGGAAAAGCCAATGTGCTTATGGCACTGTCCTACCTGATTTATTTTTCAACAGGGTTGCAACTCTCAGTGTTACTACTGTAAGATTATATCCCAGCTTGAGTCTGTATCCTTTCTTTCTGAAAAGTTGTAGGCTTTTCGTCATTTCTTCCTACAATAAAAATTATTTAGTGCCTGCTGTGTACCAGACACTGTTCCAAATGCTGGGGATACAGGAAGGAAGAAATCAGACAAGCATCTCCATCCCCATGAGCAGAAAAAAGTGCGAGAAAGTGTAAGAAAATAGAAAATTAACATGTCAAATGAAAAACAATATATAGTCTATTAGTTCTATATACACGCCAAAAGCAAAGTTTGGGGAAAAGGACTCTTAAGATACTAACATTCTGTAATGACTTCTTTTTGTAGGAATCGTTATTCGAGATCATTCCATGGGATCTTTCCATTTGGAAAATTATGTCACTTATGACTTATCTATTTTTCTGTTCTTTTTCAAAATACTTTTATTTGAACATTGGACAACCATAATTAACCTCTTAAATTTATTATTCTGCTTGCTATTTGTAATGGTTTGGATTTTTGCATCAACATTCAAACAGATTTTCACAATTTATCTTCCAGTTTTTCTACTGGGTATTTTTTCAAAGTGCACATTTGCGTATGTGCATGTAGACACATGGAGGAGAAAGAGAGAGGGACTGGCTTTATCTAAGGTTTACAAGCTAGATGCTGTCCTCAGATACTGTGTAATATTTATTCTTATTTATAACTGACAGACTCAGAAATTGCTTGCAAGGTTTATTGTGCACGGGTTGGATTGGGCAGATAGTAGGCTGCAATATGTTATAACAGGGTAGTAAATGATATTTTTCACTGGGTGACCTCCGAGTATCAACATTTATGGATCTTTT
The DNA here is from genome assembly GCA_028451465.1 of Erethizon dorsatum. NCBI lineage: Eukaryota > Metazoa > Chordata > Mammalia > Rodentia > Erethizontidae > Erethizon > Erethizon dorsatum. Next base: position 42,193,119 of record CM051835.1, read on the forward strand.
AGAAATCATAAAAGAAAGGAGATTGGGAATATTGCCAGTAGGCACAGTTTTATTTAATCTTATTTTAAATGGTTTTATAGCTTAGCCCTAAATTGTATAGAACTTAGGCAATCTTCCTCTTTCGGGTCTCAGCCTCCACTTTTCCTGTTCTAATTCCTTTAGTAGAAGTTTGCTGAATCGATGTCAGCTCCTCTCAGCTTAGCTGTCTGGGATCTGCATGTGTTATGTTTGCATATTGTCCTCCTTTCTCCTCCTCCCTCCCTATCTGTCATTCTCTCCCTTCTTTTCCTTTCTTCTCCTCTCTCTCCCCCCTCCCCCTTCTTGCTTTCTTTTTATCGAAAAATACTGATTTTGCTTCTCAGTAAATGGGGCCAATGCTGCTTTCCTCAGAGTTAAGTGATGAACAGATGAAAAATGCATTAAATCTGCTTACCTAGTGCTGCCGTGCAGGGACTCTGTAGAGCCGAGGGGGGCATCTTTCATGTGGTTCACTTTCCAATGTAGGCTCAAGGACCATTTCTCAAGAATACTGCATGAAGGACTCTTTCATTAAAAGCGAGGATAAACTGGGGAGATTTTTTATCTCTGAATTTATGAATGCACAAATTTGTAGGTGAATGGAGCGTTCATCATTTAATTTAATCTTAAATTGGAATAAGCAATAAGGAAGAAGTTTGTATTGGTTTAGATCTCCAGAGCCACAATCTGTAGTCGGTCTGTTCTAAACAAAACTTAGCAACTTTGTTGTGATATATGTCAGTGGATATCAGATACCAGCAAGAAAAAAAAAAAAAAAAAAAAAGCAGATTGTTGATTCTTTAATGATGTATAGTTTTTCCATTTGCACATCCACAACTCTTTTACTAGCCAATTTTATAATTTTTCCAGCTTACATTCTAGCCTTCTGATGTAATATTTCATCATTAAAAGTTAATACATGGATATTGTTTAATTACACTGAACTGCAGCCCCTCTCATGCCATTGTTCAAGACATACAGATGACTAGAGTACATTGTCCTCCTCATCTCAACTGATATGTGCTGCATATCAGTTTGGTACCGGCACTGAATAATCTCCTCCTTGTGACACTGTAAATAAATGACTTTTGTTTAAATAATAGGTTATAGCCATTGTAATAAAAAAAAGCCAAAGTATTGCTCAGCTGTGGATTAGGCTTGAGTTTACAACTGACACAGGTTAGTGATGAGACCAAAGGGTAAAAATGGGAATGTTTCACATCTATTTTTGTTATTTTTTTATCTTATGAAAATCATGTTAACTTTTAATGATGAAATATTACTTCAGAAGGCTAGAATGTAAGCTGGAAAAAGAAATATAAACTTGAAAATTCTTAGGTAAATGGATGGTACCTGAGAACATAATGTTAAGTGAAATAAGTCAGACACACAAGCTCAAATATTGCATAGTTTCTCTTATGTGAGAAATTACATATACATACACACACACACATTCACACATACACACAAACACACACACATATATATGGTAATAGGAAGTAGGGAGAAGTTCAAATCCTTCTCTGAATTACATATTATGATATTTTAAAAATATGTCAGTACATATGCTAATTTGTTTCTTTTATACTACTAGTATACCTTAATTTCTTTTTTTTTTTTTGTGGGTACCGGGGGGTTGACCTCAGGGCCTCACGCGCCAGCAGGCACCCGTGCCGCTGAGTGATATCACCGGCCCCTTTTTCGTATGTGGGATCCGGGAGTCGAACTCGGGCCCTCGCGCTTGCTGGGCAGGCGCTTAAGCTGCTGAGCCATCTCACCGGCCCTAATTTCTTGAGAAAAAAGTTTTGTGTTATTTGTCTGTTTATGTCTCTTTTGTAAGAATCATTTTGGTTTATGTCTTGTACCTGGAGTAACTACTTTGAAGATAATGATACACGTATATATAAACATGGATATGCATGTATTCCTATAATATGATGATTTTAACTCTTTTGGGAGGCTACCTAGAAGGGGGATAGCTGGGTCAAAGGGAATTTTTATTTAACTTTTTTGAGGAATCTCCACACTGGTTTCCATAGTGGTTGCACTAGTTTACATTTTCAGCAGCAGTGTAGTAGAGTTCCTTTTCCCTCACCTTCCTGACAGCATTTGTTATTATTAGATTTTTTGATGATAGCCATTCTTTCTGTGGTAAGATGGAATCTCAGTGTCATTTTACTTTTCATTTCTCTGATGACCAGTGATGATGACCATTTTGTCCTGTATTTGTTGGCCATTTGTACGTCTTCTTACAAATGTCTATTCACTTTAGTTGTCCATTTTTATTGGGTCTTTTATTTTGGGGGGAACAACGATTTTTGTATTCTTTATATATTCTTGATGTTAGTTCTCTATCCATGGAGTACATGGCAGAATATCTTTCCCATTCTTTAGATTGTTTTTCCACTCTGCTAGTTGTTTCCTTTCCTCTGCAGAAGCTTTTTAATTTAATATGATCCCATTTGTTGGTTCTCAATGATATTTCTTGTTCCATGGGGTTCTATTCAGAAAGTCCTTGTTTATGGCTGTGTCTTCAAGAGTTATATGTATTTTATATCACAAATGATTAAGTTTTTCTGTTTTTTTTTTATTTTTTCAAAAAACAACAAATTTTCAAAACAACATAATAGGAGGGTAACAATGGTTAATGCATTACGTATTGTTATCTTTAAGTTAGTTATTCAGGATACCAGATATTAGCATTCAATTGTCCAAACATTATTGGCACAAACCTTACTCTTCAATGAGCTAAGTAAAATTAGTAGTGTATCTATCTTAACCATCTTATATATAAATACAATTTTTTTCCTTTCCCTTCTTTCTTTTCCCTGTTCCCCCATCCCAGTCTCTCTTTCCTTTTGACCAGTTTCTTTTTGATTCACCATGTCTATTGTACATTTTGGATCTTATTTACTCTTTCAGTTTCTCATACTAGAGAGACAATGCGATGCTTACACATGTGCATCCGGTTTATTTCACTTATGAGTATTTTCTCGAGTTGCATCCATTTACCTATAAAAGTCTCTAGTTTATCCTTCTTTGTGGCTGAATAGTACTCCATTGTATAAAAAGACCACATCTTTTTTTTAATCCATTCCTCAGTTGATGGGCATTTGGGTTGTTTCCAAGATCTGGCTATTACAAATTGTGCTGCTATAAACATGGGTGCACATATATCGCTATGGTATGATGTTTTTAATTCTTCTGGGAAGATACCCAGAAGGGGAATAGCTGGGTCAAATGGGACCTCCAACCCTAGGTTTTTGAGGAATCTCCACACTGATTTCCACAGTGGCTGTACCAGTCGACACTCCCATCAAGTTTTTCTGTTTTAACATTTAGATTTTTGATCCTTTTTGATTTTAGCTTAGTATGTGCTGAGATATGTGGGTCTACTCTAGACTCAGTCTTCTGCATGTGGAAATCCAGTTGCACAAGCACCATTTTTTAAAGAGGCTGTCTTGCCTCCAGTGTATGTTTTTGGCTCCTTTGTCAAAGATCAAGTAGCTTTATGTACCTGGGGTTGTTTCTGATTCTTCTATTCTGCTTCATTGAGAGACATCCCTGATTTTGTGCCAGTACCATGCTGTTTTAATCACTGTAGCTTTACAATATAACTTTAAGTCTAGGATTGTAATGCTATCTGCTTTGCTCTTGTTACCTAGGATTGCTTTTGCCATTCTGGGTCTCTTTTGATTCCATATAAATTTTAGGACTGTTTTCTCTAGCTCTGTAAGAAATGCTGTTGGGGGCCAGTGAGATAGCTCAGCAGCATAAGTGCCTGCCTGGCAAGCGTGAGGTCCTGAGTTCGACTCCTGGAACCCCCATATGAAAAAAGGGCTGGTGATATTGCTCAGCAGCACGGGTGCCTGCTGGCGCTCAAGGTCCTGAGGTCAACCCCTGGTACCCACAAAAAAAAAAAAAAAAAAAAAAAAAAAGAAATGCTGTTGGTATTTTGATTGGGATTGCATTAAAATCTGTGTATCAGTTTTGGTAATATAACCATTTTGATTATGTTGGATCTGCCTATCCAGGAGCAGCGGATATAGTTTCATTTTCTGATGTCCTCCTCAATTCCCTTTTTCAGTCTGATATAATTTTCATTATGGAGGTCTTTCATTTCCTTAGTTAGATTAATAGTTTTTTATTTAATTTTTTTATGCTACTGGGAATGATATTGTTTTCCTAATTTCCTTTTCAATGATTTTGTTTTTAGTGTATAGGAATGCTAATGATTTTTATGTGCTTATTTTCTATCCTGCTGAATTTGGTTATCAATTCTAAGAGTCTTTTGGTGGAGTTTTTTCAGTCTTGTAAGTAAAGGATCATTTCATCTGCATATAATGATATTTTGACTTTGTCTTTCCTTCTACATATCCCTTTTATTTTCTTTCTCTTTCCTGATTGCTCTAGCTAAAGTTTCGAGGACTATATTGAACAGGAGTGGTGATAATGGACATCTTTGTCTTGTTCTTGATTTTAGAAGGTAGGCTTTCAGCTTTTCCCCATTCAATATGATTTTGGCAGTAGGTTTGTCATAAATAGCTTTTAGCCGGGCTTGGTGGTGCATGCCTGTAATACCAGCACTTGGGAGGCTGAGGCAGGAGGATCGCCATGAGTTCAAGACCAGCGCAGGCTACATAGTGAGTTCAAGGCCAGCCTGAACTGCATAGTGAGATCTTGTCTCAAAAAAACACAACAAACAAACAAAAAAGGCTTTTATCATGTTGAGAAAAGGGGCCTTCTATACCTATTTTCTTCAGAGTTTTTATCAAGAATGGATGTTGGCTTTTTTAAAGCCTTTTTCTGCATCTATTAAGATGACCATGTGATTTATGTCATGATTACATCTGTTTATGTCATGAATTACATTTATTGACTTGCATATGTTGAACCAACCACACATGCCTAGGATTAAGCCTACTTGGTCAAAGTGTATGATCCTGTTGATGATTTGTTGCATTCTCTTCCTCAATATCATGTTAAGGATTTTTGTATCTATATTCAATAGAAAAATTGGCCTATAATTCTCTTTTTTGGTTGTATCCTACTCTGATTTTGGGATCAAGATAATATTGGCTTCTGAAAATGATTTTGAAGTACTGCTTTCCTCTCAATTTCATTGAAGAGTATCAGCAGTACTGATGTTAGATATTCCCTGAAGTTGTTGTAGAATCTGGCTGTGAATCCATCAGATCCTGGGCTTTTCTTAGTTGGTAGATTGTTTTTTCATTATTGCTTTAATTTCATTGTCTGTTATTGGATGGTTCAATAACAGTCTTTTTTTTTTCCAGTTTTGAAAATGCATATGTATCTAGGAATCTCTCCATCTTTTCTGAGTTCTCCAATTGTTGACATATATGTTTACGAAGTAGATGCTAATAATTTTCTGGATTTCAACATTATTGATTGTTTATGCTTTGAGAAAAGATACTGTCAATTATAAATGAACATAGAATTAATTGCATAAGACTTTGCATTTCCATGTTATTAAAATGTATTTTTAAAAGCATTGAAGTAGGATATTCAAAGAAATCTTATTTTACTTTGAAATCTCTAGAGAATCAATCATTAGAGGTTTTACTTAAGAAAAATATGATAAGCTTAGCATTTAAAAATGTATTACATAAAATATTGATGTTGAAATAGAGAGAAAGATATCAAAAAATGAGGTTGAGGCAATAACAAAACTCTAACAGGAAAGTTCCAGGACTCGATGGATATACTGTAGAATTTTACCAGAACTTTCAAGAAGAACCAACAACAATCCTCAAGCTTTTCCATGTGTTAGGGAAGGAGTGCTTCTAAATCCATTATAGAAAGCCAGCCTTACCCTAATACCAAAATCGGATAATGATTCAGTAATTGCATAACAATATCCTCAGTGAACACAGATGTAGAATTCCTCAATATGACTCTTGCAAACAGAATTAAACAACACTTTAAGAGGATCACACATCTTATTAAGTTTAGTTTCATCACTGGGATGCAAGGAAGGTTTAATATATCTAAAACAATAAATGTAATATACCATATAATTAAAATAATGATAAAAATCACATGATCATACATGCAGACAAGTCTTTGACAAAACCCAACATCCATTACTGATAAAATCTCTGATGAAAATAATTACAAAAAGGATCTTACCTTAAATTGATCAAAACTGTGTATAATAATCCCACAGCCACATACTGAATGTGGAAACACTGGAAACATTTCCTCTAAAATAAGGGGACAAGAGTGTTCATTGTCACCATTCCTGACCCATATGTTGCTTTTTAGCCAGACCAATAAGACAAGAGAAAGACAAATAGAAGAGAAAGAAGTCGGATTATCCTTATTTGCAGATGGTATGATACTTTGCATTGTAGACTTCCTCCCCACAAAAAAGAAACCTCCACTACAGAAGTCTTTTAGATCTGATAAACAAGGTCAGCAAAGTGACAGGATACAAAATCAACACACAAAAATCAACAGTATTCTTGTATACAAAAAATGAACTCACCAAGAAACAAATTAGAAAAATAGTTCCATTAACAATAAGTTGCACAGCAAAAGAAATCACCAACAGAATGAAGAGACAACCCACAGACTGGGAAAAATTTTTGCCAGCTATTCCTTAGATAAAGGACTAGAACATATAAAGAACTCAAAAAAATCAAATTTAAAGACCCAATCCCAAAATGGGCATCTGAAATGAATGGACACTTCTCAGATGAAGATGTACAAAGGACAAATAAATATATGAAACAATGTTCAACATCACTGTTCTTTTGAGAGATGCAAATTAAAACATCACTGAGTTTCCATCTCATTCTAGAAAGAATGGCTATTATCACAAAATCAACCAGTAAAAAATGTTGGTGGGGCCTTGGGGAAATAGGAACCCTTGTCCATTGTTGGTAGGCACATAGACTGGTAAAACCATTGTGGAAATCAGCGTGGAAATTCTTCAAAAAACTAAAACTGGAGGATCCCCTTGACCCAGCTATTTCCCTTCTTGGTATCTTCCCAATACAATTAAAAGCTTCGTAACACAGCAATATATGTGCAGCCATGTTTATTGCAGCATAGTTTGTAACAGCTGAATCTCGGAAACAGCCCAGATGCCCATCAACCAATGAATGGATAAAGAAGATGTGGTTTTTTTATACAATGAAGTTCTACTCAGCCACAAATAAGGATAAACTTGAGACATTTCCGGGTAAAGGGATGCATCTTGGGACCTTACTCTTAAGTGAAATGAATCAGACACAAATGTATAAATATCACATGGTTTCTCTGGTGTAACTAAAAGTATAAGTAAGGACCAAAATATATAGTAGATATTGTTTTTTTTTTTTTTTTTTTTCTATTTATTTATTTATTTTTTTAAAAACAACAAGTAAACATTCTCATGTATTAACAAACTCAAGCATTAGAGAATGTACAAATAACTTTTGGAGAAAAATATTACTCAGTATAAGATTAAGCCATGTAAAAGCTAGGTAAAAATAGACGACTAAGGAATGGAATAGTCACAGTGAAATTGCATTTTCATACTAGGGAGACAATACGATGTTTACAGATGATCATCTGGTTTATTTCGCTTGTGAGTATTTTCTCGAGTTGCATCCATTTACCTATAAAAGTTTCCAGTTTATCTTTCTTTATGGCTGAGTAGTATTCCATTTTATAGAAATACCACATCTTTTTTATCCATTCCTCGGTTAATGGACATTTGGGTTGTGTCCACGATCTAGCTATTACAAATTGTGTTGCTATAAACATGGGTGCACATATATCACTGTGGTACGATGTTTTTAATTCTTCTGGGAAGATACCCAGAAGGGGAATAGCTGGGTCAAATGGGACCTCCAATCCCAGTTTTTCGAGGAGTCTCCACACGGATTTCCACAGTGGTTGCACCAGTCTACACTCCCACCAACAGTGGAGAAGGGTTCCCTTTTCCCCACAGCCCCTCCAGCATTTGTTATTAGTTGACTTCTTGATAACAGCCATTCTTTCTGGGGTGAGATGGAATCTCAGTGTTGTTTTAATTTGCATCTCTCTGATGACTAGTAATGTTGAACATTTTTTCATATATTTATTTGCCATTTGTATTTCTTCATCTGAGAAGTGTTTATTCATCTCAGATGCCCATTTCTGGATTGGGTCTTTAAATTTGGGAGGTCTGATGTTTTTGAGTTCTTTGTATGTTCTCGATAGTAATCCTTTGTCTGAGGAACAGCTGGCAAACAGTTTTTCCCACGTTGTGGGTTGTCTCTTCACTCTGTTGGTGGTTTCTCTTGCTGTGCAGAAATTTTTTAATAAGATGAGATCCCAGTTGTTGATTCTTTGTGATACTTCTTGTGCGATGGGGGTTTTATTCATAAAGTCTTTGCCTACACCAATGTCTTCAAGAGTTTTACCTATTCTATTTTCCAGGAGATTTAATGTTTCTGTTTTAATATTTAGTTCTTTTATCCATTTTGAATTTAGTTCAGTGCACAGTGAAAGATATGGGTCTAATTTTAATCTTCGGCATGTGTAGAGCCAATTTTTCCAGCACCATTTATTAAAGAGGCTATCTTTCTTCCAGTGAATGTGTTTGGCACCTTTGTCAAAGATAAGGTGGCTTAGTATGTCTGGGGTTGTTTCTGCATCTTCTATTCTATTCCATTGATCTTCAGGTCTGTTTTTTTGCCAATACCACACAGTTTTTATCACAGTAGCATTATAGTATAATTTCAAATCAGGGATTGTGATGCCCCATGCCTTGCTTTTGTTGCCCAGAATTGCCCTAGCTATTCTAGGTCTCTTCTGGTTCCAGGTGAATTTTAGGATTGTTTTCTCTAATTCTGTGAGATATGTTGTTGGAATTTTGATCGGAATTGCATTAAATCTGTATAACAGTTTTGGAAGTATGGCCATTTTCACTATATTGGTTCTTCCGAGTCAAGAGCAAGGGATATCTTTTCATTTTCTTATATCCTCTTCAATCTCCTTTTTCAGAGTACTGTAGTTTTCAGTGTAGAGGTCTTTTACTTCCTTTGTGAGATTGATTCCTAGGTATTTCATTTTTTTAGATGTGATTGTGAAAGGTGTTGTTTCCCTAATTTCTCTCTCAGTGAGTTTGTTATTGGTGTACAGGAAGGCTATTGATTTTTGAGTATTGACTTTGTATCCAGCTACACTACTGAATTTGCTTATTAAATCTAGCAATTTTTTAGTGGAGTTTTTGGGGTCTTCTACATAGAGTATCATGTCATCTGCAAATAATGATAATTTAACTTCTTCCTTTCCAATCATAATTCCTTTTATTTCTTTCTCTTGTCTAATTGCTGTGGCTAAAGTTTCCAGGACTATGTTGAATAAGAGTGGGGACAGTGGACATCCTTGTCTTGTTCCTGATTTTAGAGAGAAAGCTTTCAGTTTTTGTCCATTTAGTATGATATTGGCTGTTGGTTTGTCATAGATAGCTTTTATCAGATTGAGATAAAGACCATCTATTCCAATTTTCTGTAGGGTTTTTATCATGAAAAGGTGCTGGACTTTGTCAAAAGCTTTTTCTGCATCTATTGAGATGATCATAGGATTTTTGTCCTTGGTTCTGTTAATATGGTGTATTACATTTATTGATTTATGTATGTTGAACCATCCCTGCATCCTTGGGATGAATCCAACTTGGTCATGGTGTATAATCTTCTTGATGATTTGCTGCATTCTGTTTGCCAGTATCTTATTGAGGATTTTTGCATCTATGTTCATTAGGGAGATTGGTCTGTAGTTCTCTTTCTTAGTTGGGTCCTTCTCTGGTTTTGGTATCAGGGTAATGCTTGCTTCCAGGAATGAATTTGGGAGTATTGCTTCCCTTTCAATTTCATTAAAGAGTTTGAGAAGTAGTGGTGTTAGGTCTTCTCTAAATTTCTTGTAGAATTCAGCAGTGAATCCATCGGGCCCTGGGCTTTTCTTTGTTGGGAAGTTTTTAATTACATCTTCAATTTCATTGATTGTTATTGGTTTATTTAAGATTTTTATATCTTCTTGGTTGAGCTTTGGTAATTCATATGTATCTAGGAATCTGTCCATTTCTTCTGCGTTTTCCATCTTATTAGAATACAGGTTTTCAAAGTAGGTATAGATGATCTTCTGGATTTCTGAAGGGTCCGTTGTGATATCACCCTTTTCATTCTTAATTGCGTGGATTTGAGTACTTTCTTTCCTTTTTTTAATAAGTTTGGATAAGGGTTTGTCGATTTTATTTAATCTTTCAAAGAACCAACTCTTTGATTCGTTGATTCTTTGTATTGTTTTTTTAGTCTCCAATATGTTAATTTCTGCGCTGATCTTTATAATTTCCTCTCTTGGACGAGCTTTTGGCTTAGCCTGCTCTTCCTTTTCTAGAAGTTCGAGGTTCACCATTAGGTTGTTTATTTGTGCTTGCTCTGTTTTCCTGATATAGGAATTTAATGCTATGAATTTCCCTCTTAGGACTGCTTTCATTGTATCCCATAAGTTCTGGTATGTTGTACTGTCATTATCATTCAGTTGCAGAAACTGTCTAATTTCTTCTTTAATTTCATCTGTGACCCGTTGGTTGTTCAGTAGGGTGCTATTTAATTTCCACGTGTTTAGCAAATTCTTGTGTTTTCTTTTGCCATTCATTTCCAATTTCATTGCATTATGGTCTGACAATATGCATGGGATAATTTCAATTCCTTTGCATTTACTTAAGCAGGTTCTATGAGCTAGTATGTGGTCTATTTTGGAGAATGTCCCATGTGCAGCTGAGAAGAATGTGTATTCTGATGCTGTGGGGTGGAACACTCTGTAGACATCTACTAAGTCCATTTGTTCCAAAGTTTGGTTCAGTTGTAATATTTCATTGTTGATTTTTTGTCTAGTTGATCTGTCTTTTTGTGACAGTGGAGTATTGAGATCCCCCAATACAATTGTATTAGTGCTTATTTGATTTTTCATGACCATTAATATTTGTTTTATATAGTTGGGTGCACTGGTATTTGTTGCATGTATATTTATGATTGTTATCTCTTCCTCTTGGATTGTTCCCTTTCCAAGGATGTAGTGACCTTCTTTATCTCTATGAATCATTGTTGGCTTGAAATTCACTTTGTCTGCAAAAAGAATAGCTACCCCTGCTTTTTTCTGGGTTCCTGTCGCATGGAGTATTGTTTTCCATCCTTTGACTTTCAGTCTACGAATTTCTTTCTCAATTAAATGTGTTTCTTGTATACAGCATATTGTTGGATCTTGCTTCTTGATCCAATTCGCCAGTCTGTGCCTTTTGATTGGTGAATTGAGACCGTTAACATTAATGGTTAAAACTGAAATGTATTGACTTATCCTTGTCATGTTATTTTTTTGTTGTTGGCTCTCCCTCTTTTAATTTTTGTTTTCCCTCCCTCTCTTTAATCATTTGCTCTGCCTGGTGGATTCCTTCTGTTGGGGTTTCTGAAGTTGTAGTCCTTGTTATCCCTTTCTAGAATGTCCTTCAAAACATTTTGGAGTGCTGGTTTGGTGGTTATAAATTTTCTCAGATGTTCTTTGTCATGGAAGTATTTTACTTCTCCATCAGTTTTGAAGGATAGTTTTGTGGGGTACATCAATCTAGGTTGAAGATTATTTTCCTTTAGAACTTGAAATATATCATTCCAAGCTCTTCTTGACTTGAGGGTTTGTGCTGAAAAGTCTGCTGTGATTCTGATGGGCTTTCCTTTATAGGTGATTTGTCTCTTTTCTCTAACAGCTTTTAAGATTCTACTCTTATGTTGAATTTCTGGAATCTTGACTGATATGCCTGGCTGAAGATTTTTTTTTGATCGTGGCTAATTGGAGTTCTATAAGCCTCACTTATCTGAACATCAAATTCTTTTTCTCTACCAGGGAAATTTTCTGTGATAATGGCTGTGAACAGTGTTCTGATGTCGTTTATGTTATCTCCTGCTTTTTCATTGACTCCAATCAATCCTAAGTTATTCTTCTTTGCGTCATCTAGCAGCTGCTGGATTGATTTTTCATTGTCCCTTGCTGTTTTTAAGAATTCTTTCTTTTCATGATGACTAATTGCAAGCCTGTCTTCTATATCTGAGATCCTGTCCTCACATTGGCTTAATCTGCTACAAATACCTTCAATGGAATTTTTGTTCTCCTGGATATCTGCTTGAATCTGCTTTATGGAGTCCATTTCTTTCCTATGCTGAGCATTCATGGCTTCCATCATTTTCTTAAGCTCATCTATTTTTTTGTCTGTGTCTGCTCTAGTGTTCTTAAGCATGGTCTTCATTGTGGACATTATCTCTGCAGTTATCTGAGAAATTATTTCTGATTTAAATTTTTCCAGAGCCTCATTCAACTGCTTTGTTGTTACCACTTCAGAGATGTCAGGTGGGTGGCTTTCGGTTTGTCCCACCTCACTGCCCCCTGGGTTTGCCTTTGGTGAACTGGATGTGTGGGGTTGCATCTTGTTTAAGTGTCGTCTCATTTTCTTTTCTTTCTTTAGTTTAATTCCTGGGATGCTGTTTGTAAATTGCCTATGATAGGTTGCTTTATTGCTAGTATTTCAAACTCTTAGGAGATTCTTGGAATACCAGGAAGAAAAGCGCCAGTCAGTGTGCCCCTCTCGGCTGGTGCTTCTCTGTACCGCGGCGTCTCGTGTTACACCGCCGAGGTTCCCACTGTAGCCATGGATGGAGTGGCAGTCGCCCTGAGTTCTGAGCTCAGCTGCTGCCCCCGCCACAATGGCGCCTGGCTAGTGGCTCTTGCGTGCCTGACGGCTGGGTGTCAGCACTCACCGCCAGTCTGTGTGTCCTTCACAGCCGCTGCTTCTCTGTACCACGGCGTCTCGCGTTCCTCCGCAGAGGTCCTCACTGGAACCATGGATGGAGTGGCGGCTGCCCTGAGTTTCAAGTTCAGCTGCTGCCCCCCCCCACAATGGCGCCCGGCTAGTCGCTCTCTCGTGTGGGATGGCCGGGCATCAGCACTCACCGCCAGTCAGTGTGTCCTTCATGGCCACTGCTTCTCTGCACCGCCGCTTCTCGCGTTCCTCCGCGGAGGCCCCCGGGGGTGCCGGCAGTCACCGCGTGTCTGTAGATTTGAACCGCTTCAGTCTCGTCGGGATTCCTGACACAGGAAATGGCGCCGGAGGCCACCTCCTCCTTCTTCGTTGGAGTTTCTCTCTTCACTTTCTCTGTGGGCCCCAAACTGCGCTTCAGATCTTTCCTGGGTCCATGGGAGCCACTTCCCTCTTTCTTGTCCTCCTCCAGTCACTATATTCCAGTGTCCAGATGGCGACTTTTGGAGAGGTTCACTGTCTGCTTCTTCTATAGTAGATATTGTAAAATAGGAAAAAAGAGATGTTCAAATGGGAAGGGGAACTAGGGAGGAAGATGGGAAAGGAAGGAAGGGAAAAGAAAAAAGATAAATGAAGGGAAAAAAGGAAACAAAGCTTTCATAAATAAGGAGGGGAAGAGAGGTTGAAGGAAGGGAAGAGGAATGGGAAAAAAGAAGACTCAAGATATACCATGTACAGGTAAAATTCCCTACAATGGATGTGATTGTTATGTATATGTAAAATGTACCAATAAACTTAATTAAAAAGATTATGTACTTCTAATCAACCTAACCAAAGTAGTAAAAGATCTCTACGATGAAAATTACTAAACACCAAAGAAAGAACATGAAGAAAAGATTATAAATGAAAAGATCTTTTGCAAATGGAAGGGGATGAAGAAATGGGGTGAGAACATAAAAAGAATTAGGATGTGTTATGTGTGTGTACCAACTCCCCATGATGAATGTAATCATTCTGTACTGCAAAAATGTACTAATCAACTAATAAAAACTTAAAAAATGGAAAGAACTACCTTGTTTACTGATCAGAAGAACTAATATTGTGAAAATGGCCACATTATCAAAAACTATGTAAAATTAAATGCAATGCTTATTGATATACAAAAAAATAATTCATAGGCTGAGAAAAAAAATTCCTAAAATTTATATAGACTCAGAAAAGAACCAGAGGGCAGGTGAGATGGCTCAGCAGCATACTCACCTGCCTGGCAAGCGCAAGGGACCGAGTTCGACCTCCGGAACCCACATACGAAAAAAGGGCCGGTGATATCGCTCAGCTGCACGGATGCATGCTGGTGCGCAAGGTCCTGAGGTTGACCCCCGGTACCCACAAAAAAAAAAAAAGAAAGAAAAGAACCAGAATAAAAATGAAATCTTGACCAAAAAGAGCCATGCTGGAGGCATCACAATACCAAGTTTCAAGTTACCCTACACAGCCATAGTAACAAAAACAGCCTGATCCTGGCACAAAAGCAAACATGTAGACCAATGTGATAGAAGAGAATACACAGAAAAAAATACATGCACTTTTAGGTATCTGATTTTTGACAAAGGAGCAAAAGCCATTTGCTAGAAGAAAGAAAGTTTTTTTTAACAAATGGTGCTGGGAAAACTCAATATCCCATTCAGAGGACTGAAACTATGTTCTTATCTCTTGCCCAGTTCTAAAACCAAATCAAAATGGATCAAAGCCCTAGATATGAAACCAGAAGCGCTAAACTGCTGGAATTAAACGCTGTATAGGGGAAGGACTTGATGCCACAGGCAGCTATAGAACCTACAGATTGGGAAAAATCTTTGCTACTTACTCTTCTGATAGAGAATTAAGATATAGAATTTATAGAGAACTCAAAAAACAAAGCCCTATACAACAAATAACTCAATCAAAAATGGGCAAATGAGCTGAACAGACACTTTTCAAGTAATACAAAAGCTATATATATATATATATATATATATATATTTTTTTTTTTTTTTTTTTTTAGCATCTTTGGCCACAAGGAAAATTTAAATAGAAACTACTTTGATATTCCATCTCAAAGATTCCCTTGTCAGAATGGCATCATCAAGAATACAAAAGGAATAAATGCAGCTGGATGTGATGGCACATGCCTGCAATCCCAGCATTCTGTGAGGCTGAGGCAAGAGGATTTCAAGTTTGAGATCAGACCAGGCAACTTAACGACTTAGTGAGATCCTAACTCAAGAAAAAAAATTTAAAAACAGCTGGGTAAACAACAGAGTAAAGGCCCTGGGTTCCACCCTCAGTATTAGAAAAAATAATACTGGCAAGGATGTGGGAGGAAAAAGGAACCCTCCTACATTGTTGGCAGGAATATAAAGTACTATATCTGCTTTGGAAATCAGTATGGAAATTCTTTAAAAATCAAAAGGGAAGTACCATTTTATTAAACCCACCTCACTGCCCCCTGGGTTTGCCTTTGGTGAACTGGATGTGTGGGGTTGCATCTTGTTTAAGTGTCGTCTCATTTTCTTTTCTTTCTTTAGTTTAATTCCTGGGATGCTGTTTGTAAATTGCCTATGATAGGTTGCTTTATTGCTAGTATTTCAAACTCTTAGGAGATTCTTGGAATACCAGGACATCTAGACACAAGCCATAACAAATACAATGACTTTAATATGGCCAACCTATGCAGGACTGAACTGCTTCCACTCTTCACCACTTCCTTGTGGGTTTAATCTGGTTGTCGAAGAGAAGGAATAGGCTTTTCCCAATATATATTATTTCATCATTAGAGTGAGGGCGCGGTGCTGTTTCCTTGTGGTTTATGTTACTTTCCTACAGACTAATGATTTAGGCATTTTTATTTTGTTATTGGCATTCCTATATTTTCTTTGGTGAGTTTCTATTCACCTACTTTGATAATTTGCCTAATTCAGTGGTTTATCTTATTATTGAATTTTAGGAATTCCTTGTATATTTTGTATGTAGTCCTTTATCATACATAGGATTAGCAAAGACGTTCTCTCAGACTATGATTTGTCTTTTCTAATTCTTGGGGTCTTTTGAAGACAGTTTTCAAAAAAAAATTTTTTTAAAGAATGTTTTGAACCATGATGCATAAGAAATCTTTGCACAACTCAAGATAGTAAAAAGTTTTGTATATTTTTCTAGAAATTTTTGTACTAGATCTAATTTTGAATATGAATTTTCTATTTCTTCTTGACTCAATTTCTTTTCCTATAGCTATCTTTCCACTTCATATACGTTGTCTACTTTGTTGGCATAAAACCATACACACAAGTTCCCTATAATATTTTCATTATTCCCTATTTCATTTGCTTTGGGTGACTTAGATAGTCTATTGTCTGCAGTAAATCAAGGTTATTGATCTTTAGAAAAACTAACTACTTTCATTTATCATTTCCTACAATTTTAAAATTTCATATGTTATGGATTTGTTTCTATTCTGATATTTATAAAACATTTCTTACCTTGTGTTTGAGTTGTCCCTTTTTGTCTCACAGGCTCTTCCCCAACACTGAAGCTTTAAAGTAATTACAACAATGGGTTTCTTGAAGTAATTCAATGGTGTTACCAATAAATCTGTGCCACATTTCATAGATATGTGTCATTTGATTTGCTAAGAAAGTAATTACGAATAGAAAAATAAACACACAGTGCATCTTTCTTGAAATCCTTTTCTGACCAATGTTGTGCAACCATGAACTTAAGATTTTCTTCTTCATACTCACTACAGACATTTGACCTCCAATATGCAGTTCAAAGTCGTACTCACAGTTTGGTCTTATCACAAAAGAAATGAAGTCTTGATAAGTCCACCTCCATGTGGAAATGAGCTTTTATTTGAAGGGTAGGCTAGGGGAAAGTTGAAAAACAGAATGAAATTTATCCTTAAGAAGTTGCTTTGTATCTACCCAGTAAGATTTAAATAAACATTTTGTTTAGATTTAAGTAAACATTTTGCATAATGGAGTGTTGACTCTGTTATAGAGATAATGTTGTAACTATACATAAAAAGTGAACTAAATTATCAACTTAGCTAGGAAGCCATCTCAGTAGATTATCATTATAATTTTTAACTTAAGCAATTTAACTTTCTTGTTTATACTCTAAGGTAAATTGAATGTATCTAGATAATCTAATTATCATCCTTTCATGATAGGATTATTAAATATAAACTGATTAGTTGGGTACTATATAAATTTAAAGTTATTTCCTTTTTTTGGAGTTATTGTGCTGCTGTATTCCTTTATCTTTCTTCCCCCTTTTTTCTCTTTTTTATTGTGGTGAATCCTTTTTCTTTTGTAATAGCCAAATGAGAGAAAGTGTATTAAATTGGCCAATACTCAATACTGAAAGTGTTTAAGGACTCTTAGAATCAAACTAAATCTTAACTCTAGATTTCATAATTTATTTAATCTCTTTGGGGGTAAATGATACCTATCTTATAAGATTTCCATGAAATTAAACACCATAATATTTCTTTATGCAGTGCTTGATCCAATATATTATACCTATAATGAAATAGTTTATTTTAAATCTTCATGTAGTAGAATTCTTATCTTCTTATTCTCTAACAGAGGGTCAGTATCCCAGCTCATCAAACATCATCAAATGACAAAACTAAAACAAAAAGAGATGACCAAAATTTATTTATTCTATCAGAATTTTCTTCCTAGTCTGTCAAAAGAGTGATAGAAGTATATGAATCTAGAATTCAAAACACAGCACTAAAAAAAAATCCTAATCAATAAAATTGGAAACTGAATTGAACAGACACTTCTCAAAAGAAGTAAAAATAGTGATAAAGTAGATGAAAATATGTTCAATGTCTTTAGCCACTAGAGAAATTCAAATCAAACCTACATTGAGATTCCATGTCATCCCACCCAGATGGCTACTATTAAAAATACAAAAAAATTAAAATGCTGGTGAAGATACAGGAAAAAGGGGGCCCTTCCACACTTGGAGGGAATGCAGATAAATACAGCCACTATGGAAATCAGTATGGTGCTTCCTCAAAAAACTAAAATGACAACTACCATATGATCCAGCTCTACCACTCCTTGGTATACACCTAAAAAATACTATAGAGATAACTACATGCCCATATTTATTGCTGAACAATTCATAGTAGCTAAGGTAGGGAATCAGCCTAGATGCCTATAATGGATGAGTGGATAAAGAAAATGTAGTATCTATACACAGTGGAGTATTATTCATCCATAAAGAACAAAATTTTGCTGTTTGCAGGAAAATGTATGGGACTGAAAATCATCATGTTAAGTGAAATGTGCCAGACTCAGAAAGACAAGTATTGTTGTCTTTCCTAATATCTGAAATCTAAAAGGAAAGACTTGAAATTAGAAGAGATATAGTTATTAGACAAGATGAAGGTCATAGGAGTGGGGGCATAAGAAAAACTAATGAGAGGAAGGATATGACCCAAATACATTATATGCATATATGCATGTATGAAAATTTTTAAGAAGTAAGAAATTAAATCTTAAAGAATATTTGTGTATAAAACATTTATGAGCATTAACAGATTCATGAATATATTTTAATTTTTTATACATATTATACTATAGTCAACGCTTCATAAAGTAAAAGGGAGAGGATAATAAAAAGAAAAATTTCCACAAAGTAATGGTGATAAATATGGACTAAATCTATAAGGAAGGTCTGAGCAAATCTCAGCCTTTATGGAATTTTAAATTCAATGCATAACTAAGGAAATATGAATACATTTTAGATTCAATTCTGAATGGCTAATATGCAAAAAATGTGAGCAATGTAAAAGCTGCTTTTTATAAAAACATTTTGGATCCAGATATATAGTTGAAAAAAGTAACTTAAATTGGCCAAAATAATAACAGTGATGACACCTATTCTTTAGGATAGTTATTTAAAAAATAGTAATGAGGATTAAATGTAGTGTTCTTTTACAGCAAAATCTGATGATCACCTTCTCTTGGGACAAAATATATATTTTTTTGAAGAATGGAGCAAGTGGCCAAACTGAAATGAGATAGTTTTGTTTTAATGTTTCCACATGCTTTTGCACTCTAAGACAATGTTCAAAAATGGTTATTAAAAATGAACATTTATTTAAAAAATAAAGTCTAGTGCCGGTGAGTTGGCACAGCAGCATAAGCGCCTGCCTGGCAAGTGAGAGGGCCCGAGTTCGACTCCCGGAACCCACATACGAAAAAGGGGCCGGTGATATCGCTCAGCGGCACGGGCGCCTGCTGGCACGCGAGGTCCTGAGGTCGACCCCTGGTACCCACAAAAAAAAATAAAAAATAAATAAATAAAGTCTATTACAATTTAAAAAGAAAGAGAAGCTTTTAAATATTTTGAATCAAAACTGCACCCTAAGATCAGTTTCTTTATGAATGTTTAAATTCAAACCTTGTGTGTGTTCTCAGAGCTGACTCCCAAGTTTTGTTGATTCTCAAATGCACATCAAGTTTAATGTGTTGTAAATGCAATTGCATTTCCCACTAAACTCAAATTCTTTTTGTTGTTCAGCCTTCAAATTTAATTAAACTCAACCAATGTTTATTTAGCCTCTACCATTTGCAAAGATCTGCCTGAAGTGATTTGGGAGGAAAGATAGACTGAGATGTATCTCTCAGGAAGCCTACATATGCATAGTGACCAGCTATCCTGCGTTCATTTTTTAAACAGATAATCTCTTAGGTAAACGTAATGATATCTAGAGAGGAAAAGTGAGAATACAAAAGTAAGGCAAATGCAGACGTAAGTCTAGTATATTAAGTCAATTGTTATGAAAGTCACAAAATTTTCATGGTGATGGGAGGAAGGGAGAAGATCAATATGCAATTCACTAGTGTACAATTACATTCACATATATAGACACGAGAATTGATTCTCGATGAAGATAGCTACAAATAGAACTTTCCAACTTAATTTGATGAACGTGTGACACTCAGTAAGTCACTTAGTATAAATAAAACTTTGCACTTTATTATATTCATTTCTTGGCATTTATTATATTCGTTTCAAGGCTTTTAGTACTATAAACTATAGTGAATTTGAAAAATACATTCATATGTATTAAAATAAAAAAATATAAAATAATTTTAGTTTTGTGAAATCATTTTCTTTGATGTCTTAGAGTTGGTACTATTATAAAAGGAAATGAACATGACCTATATTGGTAAGTTATATCTCATCGAGTATATTTTTAAATTCTATTTTAATATGCTGCAGTAACTTTAGAAACTTCCAGTCGTATTTTTAGGGTTAGAGTATTATGCCTTAATTAGTATGATTCTCAAAATTCAAATCAAAGTTTTAGATTCATATGCTAAACATGAGCATGTATTTTCATATTGCTAATGATAAAAATGTAGCGCAGAAAAGTCTGACACTGAAATCTGCGACTTGACTAATGAGCAGTTAGGATTTGAGAATGCCATATTTATTTTTCTTACTTTTAGTTCCTTATTTGCAAATTATGATAATAATACCTATCTCACTTATCCCATAGGAAAAATAATTATGAAAAAAATTAGATCAGCTCTGAAAATATAAGGTATTATATAAACATAAATAACAATGACATTTATAGCTCAATATTATGTAGAGCTTATAATTCTTAAGTGTATTGGTTAGAATATAACGTACAGTACACCTCCGTGGAGTTGCAGTTTATTAAAGAGTTCCGGGCTTCAGTCATTCGCGGATTTTTTCCTTAGAACTTAACTAATAATTATTCGCGGAAGCCTCCGAAATTTCACTGAAACCTCAAATATCTTCCGCAATTGTTTTAGGTTTGCAAGTAGCCAATCCGAGAGCGTTAGTCAGTTCTCCTTGCTGCTGATTGGCTGCTTCTCTGTAATCCATCTCTGGCGGATGCACCAGCATTCTAGTATAACAAGCTGCTGTACCGCGTGCTATCTTGAGAATTTTCCGTTTTGTTCTTCTTAAAGCCCTAAGATCCCTAAGATGCCACCACTATGCCCTGGAGCTTCTAAGCTTTTATTAATACAGTATTTTATTAAATTGAATTAAATTACATAACTGTGGGAGACATAGCATATTTAGGGTTTTAAATACGAAAACAGGCATTTATAGGCATTTCTCTGACCATAGCTGAAATTCACTGTTTTTCACATTTGCGGGTGCTCTGAGAAACTAACGCCCGCGAATTTTGGGGATCCGCTGCAGTTCAATCAAGACTGGGGGATTAGCTTAATGCATTGAAAAGTCGACACTTGCAGAGTTATAAAATTTAATTTTAAGCTCTGGATCCATCATGTTTAGCTTTGTAATTTCAGTCACATAACTGGAGCATACTAGATCCCTTCCATTTCCTCAAAAGTGAAATGAGTCTCCTACATCTGCCCCATTCACCAGCATGATGAATTAAGAGAAAGAAAATGCATTCCATACATTTCCAAGAAAAAATGTCATTTCCCTCACCTTGATTTTCTAAACAAATCCATTCGTACAGTGTCCTACCTGTAGGCCATAGGTGCAGGAATAAGAACATTTCTGCGGTTCTAAGAAACTGGGATGAGGTAGTGGCTGACAGACCTGAGTAAAACATGCCATCTTTGGGCTGTGTTTCTCAGCTGCCGGAAAACAGAACTGCCTGCTGGGAAGCTTTTCAACTATTCAGTGCATGTTGATTGCCACTGGCACTACACAACATTCTACGGTGCAATTGCACAAAGAACTAAAATACACAATTGCTACTTTCAAGGCACATACAATCCAGGCAGAGAGTTAAGTAAACACCAGTAAACTAGCATAGAGTATAGGGTTGAAAGCCATTTATCAAATGCCACAGTAAATAGTCTATTAATGTAGAAATGAGGAGTTGAAAAACACCTGTCCTTTTCACAAATACTGGAGACCTGAGCATAACTGTCTGTAGCGAGAAGAATTTCTGGATGGAAAAAGGGCATCTGAAATCGAAGGACACTTGCAGTGAGTACAGTGGGGATAACAGTACAGGAATTATTTTTGGGCAAAGTGGGAGGAGATTAAAGCGAAAGTAAGGCAAATTCGGGAAGAAGAGAGGCAGAACTTTGAAACGAAAACTCTTAATGAAAGCATGCTTATTGAAATGCAAATTTTAAAATGGGAAGGAGGAAGATGAAATTTATACTTTTATCCTCCTGATTTTAGGAATCGTTTAATAAGCTATGAAAGCATAAATCATGAAACTAAAGTAGTTTTCCAAAATAAGACTTATGATCCATGCATAAGGCATGACTCATTCATTGCTGGTTAACGAAATCATTTTAGTGAGTTTCAACTAATATGCTCCAAAATAAAGTAGAACAAAACAGAAACTATCACATTGCATTGAATATTGTAAGGACAAGCCTTATTTCAGGAAGTTTTGTGGCAATGTAATATCTATGTGTAATATGGGTCAGACTGTAAAGTGGATTTCTTTCCTTGGGGTGTAGTAAAAAAATCCAAAATATCACTAAACTGGAGACTCTCTGAACCAAACAAAACATTGCCAAGAGGAAAACAGCTTGGATATAGTTTTCTGATTTAGATTTGTATTGGGTTGCCAGTATAAGACCTTGCCTTTCTCCAGATTTTTTCAGGAGACCAGAATCACAATAGAGAAGTGGCTTTGTGATGTTGATCAAAGGCTTGAAATGGAAGCCGGTGGAGTTAAGTTTGTTAGGAAAGTGAAGACATCTCAGTGGTGTTAAAGGTGGTTCAAAGGTGCAGACCTGAGTTTCCAGCCTAGGGCAGGGTGATTACATCTCTTAGAAACTTTTATTGTATTTTTAATAGGTGACATTTGTGTAAACTTATGGAGTAAAATGCAATATTTTGATAAAAGTATAAATTGTGGGATAATCAAATCAGGTCAATCAGGTCATCACCTCAAATATTTATCATTATGATTTTCAAATCTTTGGTTATTGGAAATTATTTTTGCCACCAAGCTTCAATTCTACCTTCTTGCACTGCCTATTGTTCAGCCTTCTGGTGACACACCATAAATTTAACTACCTTTCTAAAATAAGGAGTTTCATATATTTAAAAGTAGCTACAGTCATTTGCATCCATTTTGGTTTGTATATGAAGATTAAATCAGAGAGCACCAGAGGCTCCTAAGATAATCAAAAGTGATACATAAAATTGGTTGAAGTTGTATGCAGTACACTGGTGAATCTGAGAGTTCCCACGATGTAGGGGATAGGTATATCAATCAGCAGAGGCCAGAACATTTATCTCTATTTTAGGTCACTTTTGTTGATCTGTATGGAATTTAGCAGATTGCAATTTGTCTCCCAATTTTTGAAAATCTTACTAAAATTTTGGCATTTTTTACATAAGTTTCCTTACATATGGTCTCTTCTTATTCAGCTGGTGTTTACTACTGGGAAAACACACTCCCGCATTGGTAAATGGTATCTAAATACTCAAAATAAATCTTTTTTCACACCATGAATTTGTTGCTATGTATGAAATAAGGATGAAATAATGTGTTACTTGAAAATATTTTGATAGAATAATCTCTATTCTAAGTACTAATATGTTTTAAAGGGAAGTACAATGTTAGACAATACTTTATGTTATCATATGCAACTTATAAATATGAGATTGCTATCATAAATGTAGTTTTCCGTAGTCATCTTGCTAGTTAGCACTGTTCTAACAGAACCTAGCCAATATTTCTAGCTTAAGTATACACTTTAGCACGTTAGGTTTGTCAGTTAATTCTGGAATACATTTAGAAGGGACTTGTCCATCAAATTCCCTCATAATTGTGAGAACTTTATGATTGTCCATACAAAGCACAGAGTTAAGTAAAAGACCTCCTCACTCTTTCTTTTCTTTTTAAAGTTGCTGGCATAATTCTTATAGTTATTTTAGAGAAAATCACTACATAGTTATGTATCTCTCCTCTTTCCCTCACCAACCTCTGCTATTTATGATTTCGAACTAAATTTTATACACACTGACCTCCTACTTGGCATATAATTGATGTATTTTTTATTGTATTTTTGCTTGTAGTCTTCATTTTATATTCAGTGCATCTCAGTTGATTTTTTTTTTTTTGTTTACTTTGGATTTTTCTGTACTTTCATAGTCATCTTCCTTTGTTCTCTGCTCACAGTATTAATACCGGACCGTATTCTTAACTATGAGAGGCAGAACATAATTTCTTTTTTTTTTTTTTTGCGGGTACCGGAGGTCGACTTCAGGACCTTGCGTGCCAGCAGACACCCGTGCCGCTGAGCGATATCACCGGCCCTTTTTTTGTACGTGGGTTCCGGGAGTCGAACTCGGGCCCTTGCGCTTGCGAGGCAGACGCTTATGCCGCTGAGCCATCTCACCGGCCCCATAATTTCTTTTTGAGCATTTCAATTTTTGTATTTTATTCTATTCTGTAAGTCTTTATTCCCTGGTTTTGAGGAGATAGGCCTTTTTTTATTCCAAATGGTGCTTGGTTTATTGTTGAAAGGACATGGTGTACTTACCACATTTTAGTCCATTCCTAGCCATGATTTGTTTTCTGTTTAGCTTTTCGTTGCTGCTCCAGACCATGAAGCATCTGTAGCAGATGTTGCCCCTGTTTGGTCACCTCCCTCAGATCTTTTGGTTATTCCTGCTTTTCTCCCACCCATCAGTGTCTACACCTCTGAATCTCAGTCCTGTGTTTTTGTTTTGGCTGCTTTTCTTCTGCAAGCCACGGAAGTCTATTCTACTCTTATAAATACAAGGTTAGAGAGCGAATGCAGCACCAGCCTACCTTCCCCAAATCCTTAAAAACATGACTGTACTGAGTACAAACATGCCAGTCCTTTTCCCCATTTATGCAAGAATCTGAGACACAGGTTTCATCTCATACCCTAGTACTTTTCTCTGAAATGAAGCTTCAATTGCTCACTTGAGTAAGTGGTTTAAATACAAACCCACTATTGATCTACTTTCTGTATCTGCACCCCTACCACTGCCAGTATTTCCTGGTCCTTCCAAATACTACTTACCCCCAAACCTTCTTTTCAGAGTATACTCCATTAATATTCCTGGAGGTATAATTCTCTCATTTATAAAGCAGGAAACATATTTGAATTTTGGAAGAAATAAATAAATACATAGATCTTAACTCACAGTAGATACTTCAGCACTACTGTACCTAGTTAAAAAAAAAAACTTTTACTACGGAGTAAACTTTCCCTCATATAATTTTTCCCACAATATCTCAAAGGGATTAGATGTTTCACAGTGTTACGTCAATAATCACCAAAGAGACAAAATTTGAGTGCTGCATGTAAAGTTTATACATTTTTTCTTTATACATTACACACGTTTTTCTTATAGTCTTGTTTTAATCACTACAAACATTTCATTTCTTTTCCCCAGTGTGTTATAATCATCATACTTCACACTAACTTCTTTTCATCAGGCTACTTCCTACTCATCCTGTAAAACTCCATTTATACCTCTCCTATAAAGCTTGTTCTGATCATCCAAACTCTCAAATTACCTTTTCTTTAAGCTGCCATAGGTTCCAGTATTTATTTGTATGAAAGCACATAATCTACTAAGCTAATTATCTGCATCTCGCATTAGCAAGATCCTGTATTAATGAGACTGGATTATTTATTTTTGGAACCCAAGAAACTAGAACACTTCTTAGTTCATGCAGCTCAATTTTTATATGAATAATTAAATTTATGAATATTGTTAGACATTGGCTACTGCTAAATCTCGAAGTGATTTTAATTGACTATGTAGTTATAGGATAGTATGTACTACACACTGTCTCAGATGGGCAAAGTTGATTACATACCTTCTCATTTACCATCCTTACTTTTATGTCATTATGAAGTTAGCCATATTTCCCTGCTTCTGATATATGGACAGTATTGAATTTGGTGGTTGCTAATCTGTGGATATTTTTTACTTTAGATACCAAGAGCCTTTTAGGTCATTTATGCTCATTTATGCCTTTTTATGCCCCCCCCAAAGGACAAAATAGTAGAAATTTGAATTGTGATTTAATTTCATCTTAACTAAAAGCAAAGATAAGTATATATCAAAGTGCATACTATTTCTAAAGTTGTGTGATGTGAAAAATCACATTTCATTTATTTTATTTATGTTGTTATGTTTGTAACAATTTATCACTTAAATCATAAAGTATTGATCTTCTAAATGTTGACATTTAAAGCTTACTAGCTCAGTAAAGAGTTAAATAATCTTCTCTACTTACCTATTAAATAACAATGTGCTACAGCAGTGCTGCAGGAGAGAAGCTTAAATGAGCAAATGTCATTGAACACAGGTTGGCGATGGCTTTTCTTTTACAGCAACAAATTTCCATGTAATGTCAACTTACACAGTTCTTCATTTTAAACACACACATTTCTATGAAGACTAGTGGGCTTTATTTGGAAATGCTGCACCTGCCACATTTGGAACATTTTCTTTATGGCAAAGAAAGCAAATAAATCAAATAAATCAGTAGTTTCAGTATTTGGAAACAGTAAGTTTGGAAAAATAAGTTTATTTGAATCGTACTATCTAAGAAATATCTAGTAAATAGAGCAACAATTCTTTTAAATCTAATGACTAGATAAACTTAGTTTGTCATTAAATACTGTATGCAGAGGAATTACTTTTTAAAGTGAATGCTACTCAACATGTAAATAAGCAATTTAGTTCCCTTTAAATCGGAAAAAAATTCTTTAGAACATTTCATTTCATAGTTACTAGCAATTGCCAAATCATTGTAAACTATTTCTTCATATTGCGTTATGGAAGAAATTATAGAAGCACATTCTCAGACATCAGTATTTAGAACAGAACAAACAATGCTGCTCAGTGGAGCATATTTTGTCACTGTGTTTGTGTACTGATGTTTTAATTTTTCCAGAAGAGTAAAAACAAAACATGCAGACCTAAAGTCTACATGGTTGGGGGGAATGTAAACTACTACAACCACTATGGAAATCAGTATGAAGATTCCTCAAAAAACTGGGAATTCCATGTGACCCAGGTATTCTCCTTCTAGGTGTCTTCTTGAAAGAGTTAAAATTATCATATTACAGTGATAGATGCATGTCCATGTTTATAGCAACACAATTCTTAATAGCTGAATCTTGGAAGCAGCCTATATGGCCATCGACAGATGAATAGATAAAGAAAATGTGGTGTTTACCCACAATGGAACAATATTCTGCCATAAAGAAAAATAAACATGAGTCATTTGTAGGAAAATAGATGCACCTTGAGACCATAATATTAAGTGAAATAAATCAGACACGGAAGCTTAAATAGCTTGTGGTTTCTCTTGTATGAGAAACCCAAAGTATAAGTAAAGAACAAAATAAAGTCATAAGAAGTAGGGAGATAGAGCTCTCTCAAAGGGGAAGAAGATTAAGAGATGAAGGGTGAGGAGATGGAGGGGAGGAAAAGGGATGAAAAAATAATTAAGATGTGTTATGTACACGTACCAAATACACACAAGGAATGCAGACATTGTGTACTGCTATCATGTACTAGCAAATAAAATGAATAATAAAACACCTATGGATGTCTTAGATGGGGGTGGGTGGTACTAGAGGAAAGGATGCAGTGATACGGTTTTGTGTTATGCCAGTGAACCATTCGGATTTAGGTAAATTTAGATATCAGAGTTACCCTAAACACTGAGGTTTAGAAGAAAGTACTGTTCTACTCTGGATCCAAAAGGTAGGCCTGCATTGTTCCTTGGCCTTTTGGGTTCTTGAAGCTATAACTCTCACTGACAGGGCCTCTTAATCTTACATTAGCCATCACCATTGTTATTGGACTGGAAAAGAACACAAAGTCTCAAGTACCGGGGAGAGTCACTTCTGCTTACATGCAGGTTCGAGAACTATGACCTTTCAGTGGTTCATTTGACAAATATCTCATTCTACATCTACTTATTATGCACTTAGAGTATTTCTGATACCATTGGTCTACCCTGTAAGGTCCAAAGCAGAAAAAGCTAATTTGAACAGATAACTTGTGGAAACTCCTATTCTGAGTGACCACAGTCTGAGGAGAAGAGGGGCTTCTCCCTGCATATACCAAGTATACGCAGAAGATGGCGATCATTCACCAAGACAAGTAATGGAGAATACGTAGAAGATGTGTCTAATATTAGAGGGCAATATTTGATAAGTGATGGCCCAGTCATGAGAATTTAGGATACTACATTAATTATATTTCTGTGACAGTGGCACAATATCTGAAAAAGCAACTTAAAAAGAAAATGGATTTATTTTGGCTCACAGTTCCAGAGGTTGTAGTCTGTGGTGGATTGGCTCCATTGTTTCTAGGCCTGTGGCAAGGCAGCACATCATGACGAGGAGTCCATGTAAGAACAAAACTTCTTACTTTGTGGCAGCTGGGAAGGAAAATGAGGACAGGGCTTGGGTCTGTGTATCTCCTTGAGGGACACTGCCCCTTGACCTTACTCCCATCTATGAGTCCCCTCTTCGTACAGGTTTCACCACCTCTCAGGAGCCCCATAGGCTGATGACCAAGCCTTTAACACACAGCCTTTCAGAAATATTCAAGATCCAAATTACAGCAGGCAATTCAAAGATCCAAGAACAAACCACAGTCATTTCAAAAGCATCTGATAGATTAGCACAATTCATAAGATAATAGCAACTCCAGATCTCAGGAGAAGGCTTCTGTGTGCATTGGGCAGGGCATATATTACATAACTGAAAGCAACAATATTGCACCTGTACAGTTCAATGTCTTCTTGGCCAGATGTCAGGATTCCTAGAAATCACCGGCTTATAAATGTGATTTAAACCAATAGACTGAATAAGATCACCTGGGAGAAACTGTTGAATACTACCTGACCCTACGGAACTCAAACATTTTAGGGTCAGGTAAGGAGGAAGAGTCTACAAAGGTCTTTAGATGGAAGAATATCATCAATATGTTAAGGGAGAGAGTTATTCCATGCAAAGGAACGATCTCACTGACAAACCCTGAAGAAAGACTCAGCTGAGATATTTGAACCTGGATTCAAATCCACATAAACTCTACACATCACTTCACTCAATGAACATAAAAATTTTCTGCACCTTTGAACCAGGCACTCAGGGATGTCATGTGGGTGGTCAACACATTCTTCATTCTTCCTAGGCATTTCTGAAATGTCATGCTTAATGTTGTTAGCTCAATAGCCTGATAAAATGTTCTCATGTGAATGTAATGAATGAAATTAGAAGCCAAAAGGCAAATCTTTTGGTATGAATGAAATAATTTGAAAGGAATAGTGTCCTCTTTTCTCACAAACTTTTCTATGTTTAAATAAACTGGCAGGAGAGGCATTATTGTAGTCACTAATCATACACAGATTTCCTTCCTTGATAGAAGGAAGAAAATCCATAACTAATAGGCAACAGCTAAGTTCTGCTGCAGAGCAGCCCTGAGCCCTCGGAATCTTCATGAGTGTCATAGGATTTCAGGTGCTTGTCAGGAAATGGAGGTCATCACATGGCTTTCTAAATCTCCTTTCAATTCCAATCTTTATAAGTGGCACTTAGATTTATATATGTATTATGCAGTTGATCTGCTTGATTCTGGCTACATAAAACAAGCAAAAGGATTGTCTTTATATTTATATACGTACACCCATAAAATATTTGTCAAACACTTAACCAGTATTATTGATCTTATTTTGACATAAGCAGGCCATTAATGTCGCAAAAAGATACAGATTATGAAATTCAAGTTACTCATGCTTGTAAGCGGTATTCCTGCTTGTAGTTCCTGTATAATATGGAAAATTTCTTTTGTCCTTGATCTTTATTTAATTGTAGCTTTGAAAGAGATCATAGGTGAAATCTATCAGCTACACATCGACACACACATATAGTTGCATTCATCATCTATAGAGAGATATACCATATATATACATATTACAAATATGACAATAATCTTCCTAAAAGTCATACATACATTGGGAAATTTGGATATCAGAATGCTATATGTGAGGAGATTCTTGTTTTTTTTAAGGGATGCTAAGAAGAATGCTTGAGGATCTTATCTTCTGGCATTGCAGGATTTTACAAAATACAACCTGATAGTTTTCCCCCATTTAACATTAACCATTTAATGTAAACAGCTGGCCTTTCATAAAATTATTTGTTGATTAATTAAAATAAGTCTTTTCATAATTCTTCATACTGTAAAAAGTTGGTTTCTGTAAATAAAGGTAAAGGTGTGACTAAAACATAAATTAGGTCAAGCTGTTACAAAGGAAAAAATTAGTCAGTTCGAGCCAGCTAAACATTGAAGAAAACATATGGGGACATAATTTCCCAGCACTTTAGAGAAAATAGATATAAATAACAGGGCTGTTCTCCAGGCTTAGATATCATAAAAATTTAAGATGCTGGCATATCAGTAGGGTTGCCACTTTTAGCAAACCAAATAAGAAGATACTCACGTAACTAGGCATCCTTCCTCTGCCATACTTACATAATAAGAGAGTATATGAATTTTTAAAAACTTATTATTCCACCATTAAGGAAATATAAAAAAAGATTATTACTGAGATATTTTCCACTGAAGCTTTCAATACAGTCATTTCTGTTGCATTAAGCTAAAGGGGGAAATAAGTCATAATTTTGTTTTGTTTTTTAGCTTCAATTTCTTATTGCTATTAAATATGCAGCATGTATTTATTTAGCTGTCAAGCACTCCCATGGTAAATAAACAATGTAGATTTAAATCAAGAACCAATGTTTAGAAGGTAAATATATCCAGTATAAAATGTCAGGGAAGCTTTTATACTTCCAAATGCAGACAATGGGACATGAAAGCTGTTTGCACTTTAGCATCAACATATGTGATACATAATACATTCAGAGGAGAGGAGACTACAGCTCTTAACTCTACTACTCTTAGAATTCCTTTAGTGTTTTTATTTTTCTATAATATGTTTCAAAGGAGGAAATTCTAATTGACAGAGTAATTTATTCAAACTTTTAATTATGCAGACAATGTACATTACTTCAACTCGGCAAGTTTGTGATGCTCTTTTCAAGATTGCAGTTAAGAAGTCTGCAGTGCTATGCGTGGTCTACCAGAATTTGCTGCACAGATTTGATCAGAGGATTATGCTGATCAGATGTAAATAAAATGCTTGAAAGCTTACTACTTGCAAAACCTTCTGCTAAGTGTTTTGTAAAAAATATCTATTTTAATATTACACTAACCATGAGTCTTCAGATATTGCTTTAAAACTTGCAAATGTATTTCCTTTACAGATATATTTTTCTAGATGTACCATGTGGCACTTGTGATTATAATGCTGATGAAATCTATCACTGACATTGCACAAAAACAAGAAACATACAAATGTTAACATAGAAAGAAACCCATAAGTGGGGGAAAAAAGTGAGGATCAGTGAGAATAGAGGGGAATCCTGGAGCCCTTGGCTTTTTAAAAAAAAAGAGCTTCAGAAGGATGGAGACAAAATATGCAGAATTCTTTGCCTACAGAAGACACAGAATTCAAGAAGGTACACCTGCAACATAAGGTTTACATCCCAGCACTGAGCAGGGCAAGAAGGAAGGCAAAATTAAAGTCATGAAGTATAGACCAAAAGCATTGCAAACACAAAACAAAACAAACAAACAAACAGAACAAAAACTTTCCATTGTACTTTGGTGTTAGATAGAGATGAAAAAAAAAAAAAAAAAAAAAAAAAACAGATTTGAATTCTCTTCAACAGAGTTTGCAGTGTATATACAATGTTTGTGAGGTAAAGCTTCTCAAATTTATTTATTTTAAAATTATGTCACCCAAATTACACAGGTGAATGCAAGTGCTCTCCAGAAGAATAACAACTTACACTTTGGCCCACATAATGCCTAAGTTAAACTTCTAAGAGCGACAAAATATTCATGTACAAAAGTTACATTTGCAGCAAAAAAAAAAAGTGTCGTGAATGATAGAAGAAAAAAAAAATGAAACATACCCATAAAGATATTAAGATGCTTAAACTATTGTATATCAGATTACATGCTTATTAGAAGTTCTCAATGAAAGAGAAGCTTGAAAATCCAAGCAAGGAAATAAAAACTCAACCATTTGGAAAATAACAAACTTCTAGAAATAAAAAATACTTTAAAATTAAAGGGAAGCCTCAAGAAATGAGTGGTCATGGCATAAAAGAGAATTAGAAAAGATGGGCATGAACAAACTACACAGAATTCATTTTCTCTGGAAAATATAAAGAAGAAATAAAAGACATAGCTTTGCAAGTAAGTATTGCTGAATTAACTGTTAAAAGAATATGATCTAAAGACTACAGCTACTAAAGCAGTAGAAAGGTAAATTGACCAGCTTTTTTGTCACAATGGAATCAAGTCAATAACTATAAATTCTGAGTAGAAAACTGCACATATTTTAAAATTTGTAAAAGCACACCTACATTCTTTAGAATAAAAAAAACATCAAAATTGATAATGAAAATTAAAAAGCAATAATTTACAACTGAATAATGTGAAAATACTGCTTTTCAAAACTTCTGTAGCTAAGGCAGTACTTAAACACACTAATTTGAAAAACAAAATAAACACAGCTTGAATTGCCTTTCATACTAACAGCTATTAAAAATTTTGAAGGTCCAGTGAGATAGCTCAGCGGCATAAGCGCCTGCCCGGCAAGCGCGAGGTCCAGAGTTCGACTCTTGGGACCCACATAAAGGAAAAAAAGGGCCGGTGATATCGCTCAGTGGCACAAGCGCTTGCTGGCAAGCAGGAGGCCCTGAGGTCGACTCTCGGTACCCACATAAAAAAAAAAAAAAAAAAAGTTGAAAAATATTTGTCCATGTAAAAATTTGTATGAAATGAATGAATTCTAAGAATTTATGTACCCGAGTTGATTCTAGAAACAGTAGAAATTAATGGTTCTATCACTACCAAAATATTTAAACAACTTAAAAAACCCCTCACTGTATTAATACTAGATTCGGATGATTTCGAAGGTTTCTTTTTCAGATAATTTCCACATTAGAGAAGCTGGTCCAAACATATAGAAAGAAGGGCTGACAACAAAAACAGAAGAGCATAAAAAAAAGATGAGTCACAGGCTCAAATATTTCTGAACATATAGAAAAATTCTAATACATTATTTATATTTAAATCCAGTAATTTATAAGACAAAAATTCTTAGCAAAATCTAAACTGGATTTGTCCTGAGAATGCAAAGCCCACTTATTACTAGAAAATGAATTAGCGAAGGATAATTCATTTCACTATTGTTACAGTAGATATAGGGGTTAACTTTAACATTTGGTGTCCATTCAGAATAAAATTCCTTAGGACACTAAAAAAGTAGGAACTTCCTTCATATGGTAAATGATTTTTGCTAAAATACAGTGGATATTATGTTAATGATATATGTTGAAAAGTCTGCCTTAAGTTTTCAAATTTATTTTTATTAGTATATGTTTGTGATACACAATAATTATGAGCAAGGTACAAATCAGTGGTTCCTGCTATCACGATTTTCAGTTAACACTGTATGGAAGGCAGAGAGATGAGAGAAAAAATATAATAACTGAAAAGAAAGAAACAGAGCTAGATTAAAATTAGTAAAAAAATTAGCCATTATGGAGTAAATATTAATATTCACTGGAAACAGCAATTATATTTATAATTAACTCTAATTACAGAAATATACAAATATGAAATATCTAATCATGCTTCAAATATTGAGTATATATATATGTATATATATATATATATAAAATTGGGGTGAAGGAAATTTTAATTAAATCATAAAATGCATATCCTGGGGAAAAAGATTGAAAACTTCAGAGACAGAAGAAAATTAAGGACTTCTGTTCATCCAAAGCCATCTTACAGAAAATGTACAAATAATAATGTTTTTTAAATGTCCAGTGTTTACAACTATCAGAGAGTTAATAGGATACAAAGGAGGAAGCATAAATGGCTCATAAATTTATTTTCAAAATACTTAGAACTTAATAGAAATAAGGGAATTGACTCAAAACCACAACCCAATTTCAAAACATAGCTACTACATTTTAAAAATTAAAAATGTGTTCAGTACTAATTCTGGGATGAGTTCAAATAGTAAAAAACACTTAGATTATTTGTGTACATGGTAAAAACCACTTTGATGAATTTTACTAAAAATTAATTAGCATGATTATGCTTTGTGTCCAAAAAGAAAAAAAAAAATCCATACCAACACATGTAGACTAAGGTAACTCTCCTGTATTTGCCCCAAATGTTATTTACAATGATATATTCCTGTTAGGGGCTGGTGAGATAGCTCAGCAGCATAAGCACCTGCCTGGCAAGCACGAGGTCCTGAGTTCGACTACTGAAACCCACATACGAAAAAAGGGCTGGTGATATCACTCAGCAGCATGGGTGCCTGCTGGTGTGCGAAGCCCTGAGGTCGACCCCCGGTACCCACAAAAAATAAATAAATAAAACAATGATATATTCCTGTTAAAATAGTTTGTAATAGCCATATATTGAAAACCTAGGTAAACCATCAAAAGTAGGTAATGAATGCACCGAGGGATAGTTACAGAGTGAAATACTCTACAGCATCGAAAGTAAATAGTCTGTCACCATCACGTTCTGGTGGCCAGTCCTGAAGGACATGATATTCATCAAGCTGGGTCAGCCACCAGGGAATGCACAGGGCATGATTCCATTCCTATAAATCTCCAAATCGTGTGAACTGAGAACTTCCTGTCTGGTTTTACACATAGGCAGTGAAGTCATAATGAAAGTCAAGTGAATGCTTCGGACACTTGTTATGGTTTGTGTCTGGGTGTACCCCCAAAGCCTCATGAAGTCATAGGGTTTTCTTCAGATGTAGCTGAATCTAGAATGTGTGATTGATTCGTGGTGCAATGCTGGGATTAAGGGTGGGTGATAGCTGGACGATCCACTGCTTGGGCTGGCGCCTCCCTAATCCCAGTAGACTGCATACCGTATAAGGAACAGAAAGAGGCTTGTCTCCTCCTTCCCTTCCCTTGCTTGCTTTTGCTGTGTTCTGCCACCATGAAGTGTTTTCTCTTCTGGGATACCCCTCTACCAAGCCAGCCTGGCTTGGACCCAGCCAATGATGGACTGCAACCTCTACAAACTGGAGCTAAATAAACCTTTCCGCCCTTAACTTTGGTCGTTGGGTATTTTGGCTCAGCAACGAGAGAAAAGTAACCAACACAGCAGTTTTGAGGGTGCTATTTCCTCTGGAGGAGGAGGCGAGGTGTGACTGATGGAACAGAGGTCTTTATGGTGCTTGCAGCTAGTAAGTCTCCTCCTTATGGATTGCGTCGGTGCTTTTGAAATTATTATTCTCTAAACTGCATGCACTTATAGAAATTTTCATTTATAGCAGATACCAGACTTAAAACTTTTTAGTAAGACAGCATGTATGTCTATGATACTTAAAAGGCCACTGTGACCAGCGATCGAGTTAGAAAACTTGCTGCTGCTCCTAGCGCGTTAGTACCCTATAAAATGCCTCATTGAAGAACAGATCCCAGGATGTTTACTCCTCATCAACTGTGCGTAGTTTAATTAAAAACACACATAATATTCTGCACTGCAGGCTATGGTCTTTCCTGTAGCAGGGGCCAGTTCCCTCACACATGCACCGACTTTAAATACTGCAGTTAGTTCCTGAAAAAGCATTGAAGAAGCTTCTACGAATTCTTTTAAAATTTGTTTCACATTTAGCATATTAGATAGCAAGTTTTGCATGTTTGCTCTAAAATAAGATGCTATATTTCATGTTGTAGTGAAAGAAAAGAAACGGAGAGAAATCACAAATTTTCAGTTCTTGTCTTAGCACTCTTATAAACTTAATTTCTGAATTCTAATTTTATCCTCAGAACTTGGTGAATTGTATAAATATCCACATGAAACTGCTGATAGTAATATCCTTTATATATGAAAGGAATTAATACTCTTTGTCTTTGGTCACCATTTTTCCCAGTGAGAAGTTTTCAATGAGTCTATACATTTTCAAGTGCATTGTGTAGACAGTGATTATCTCACAAAATCAGCTCATCCAGATTTGCCAACTTCTGACAATACAGCACCAAATTTATCTTTTTTCCCCTTAATTTTTGAGGATCGTGCTCCTTGAGATAATGCAGAATGAAAATTTAGTTGAGTCAGTGAGGCTTTGTAATAATGGTGGCTTAACTTTGGATGAGCACTTTGACTGTAACAAAATCATTTAGGTAGAGTTAGACTGGCTGAATAAATCCTTATTTCACAAGCAGGACAGCACTTAAAAGTCAAAATTGGAGAAACAAAAAATAAACAGCCAGGCGTGGTAGTACACACCTGTTATCCCAGCACTCAGGAGGCTGAGGCAGGAGGATCAACATGAGTTTGAGGTCAGCCTGGGCTACGTAGTGAGTTTAAATCCTGCCTGAGCTACATAGTGAGACCCTGTATCCTAAAAGAAAAAAGAAAATAAAAAAAAAAGGTAAATATAATTTGAATAAATATTCATATATTTACAAGATGTATAGTATTTGATATCTTATTCAGCTGAATCCCCCTTTCATCTGAATTTTTCTCGTTTACTTTCTGGGGTCATTAAAATGTGATATTTGTATTTATATTTTTATGCTAATTAACTAGAACTGTTTTTGGAAACTATACCACTAGGATTAAAGTAAAATTTCCTAATTAAATTTAATATTAGGAAGAAGGGGACATTAGAAAATCTTTTAAAGAGATTAAAATGCCATGTGAATTACCAAAACACACATTATCCTCTTTGTCCATTTTGTTGATTAACCTGGAATGAGAGAGAGAGAGAGAGAGAGAGAGAGAGAGAAAGAGAGAGAGAGGAAGACAGAGATGGAGATGGAGAGAAAGAAGAAAAGAGGAGGTAGAAGAGGAGAATAAGGAGAAGGAAGAGGAGGAGAAGAAGACAGGAGGAGGACAAGGAGGAGGGAAAGGAAAGAAGGGAGGAAGAAGGAAGGAAGGAAGGGGTCTACTGAGCAAAGCTGGATCATTTGTCATTTTGGTTTGCTTTATTTTCTTAATAGTTTTTGCTTTCAGAGGAGTTCTGTATCTTTTTAGGTTGTAGGAGTTTCTCTGTGATCATTTATTCATTATGCCTTTTGTCCATGCTCACTGGTTTTATGCTGTCAGTTTAGCACAGTTTGGACTGTGCTGGCTTCTCTGTTGGCCGTATTATCTCCAGTGAGCTTCTCTTTCTCAAAGGCTTGTTGGGAGGACTGAATGCATTAGTATATTTCAGGGGCTAAGACCAGTGGTTAGAAACTGAGTTCTTGCTTTTATTACAACTATGGTTGCTTTTATATAATTGTGTAAAACGTTCGCCCATTTTCCATGGTTCTTTTATACGTTCCATCTTTGTAAGCTTTGGAATCACGTGGTAAGCTAATTCCTTGGTTTTGTGCTGTGCCCTAGGGCAGTTTTGTGATCACCAGCAGTGCCCCTTTTCCTTTTCAGTCTGTATAATCAGTGGTGCTTTGTTTTGTGTTTTAATTTCCACATTTATACAGTCATGAGCTGCATAACAACATTTAGTCAGCAATGAACCGCATAAGAGATCCTGGTCCCATAAATTCATAATGGAACCAGAGAATTCCTGAGCCCTCCTGAAGCTGCAGCCCTGGTAGAGTCCCAGCTCAGAGTGGGAGGGAACGCTGCTGCCAGTCATGCGCCGTTGTGTACAGTGCATACCATTGCTAATGACAATAACTGCTGCAGCAGCCTTATACATCTTACTTTTTGGCATCACTTTATTCCATCAGGAAACATTGTTGAGTGATACAGCTATGCTCTCTAAGTTTATATAAATACACTCTATGATGTTCACAAAACAAAACTGCCTAATGAAGCATTTCACAAAAGGTATCCCACACACGTTTCTTACATTTCAAAATTCTCTAATAATTTTTATTTTACAACTGCCTAGTCTTGTGTGGGTGTGATGTCCTGATCTCGCTGCAGACATTGATATTGATATATTAAATATAACTTTAAAACTGTTCTGTCAGCTAACTTTTTGACAGATGTGATTTTTCCACTATTCCATTTCTGTCTCTTTCATAGCTCTGTTTGCTATTTGTTGCTTACTTGTGTGCGTGTGCTGGAGGGAAGATGTCCTGTATGACTATCTCCTCTTTTGTTCAGGCAGATGCATGGGATCTGGTCTTTGGCTTGCACTCTTCTTTGGGGACTGTGAGAAAGTGGTGTTCTTTCGCAGTTGTATTTCTGAGCAAGAGTACTCCAAGCAGACATCATCAGCCATTCAGGAGATATGCATGCCCCTCTTTTCTAAACTCCTTCGCTTGTGACTTCTCCTCAGTCTCCCATCACTGCTACCAAGGGTGACCTAGCTGGCTGCTCTAGTTTGATACCATAATGGAAAACTTCACTCGGTCCTTGGGCATCTCTCATTCACTGGCCCCACACAGATCAACTAATACTGCTTCTATACCTTGCTGTTGCAGTTTGCTTTGTGGTATTTTATTTTCCTATTGCTTTCTGTTTCTTAGAGTTCTCTTAAGCTTTTAGTTCAACTAAAGAGACTCCTTTTGTTTTTGAATGAGGCTGTGTATTTTTCATTTTCAAATGATATTTTTATTTTTCAATAGATACACAATGATTATACATATTTATGGGGTACAGTGTGTTTTAATATATGCATAAGTATATAATAGTTCAGTCTATGCATTTAGCATATCTGCAACACCATATATAATCATGTCTAAGAATTGAACGCAAAACTGCATAAAGTATTCGGGTTTGTTATTTTAAAATAAAATCCTTTAGATATCATAGGGGATTGAACAGTCACCCTCCAAAAGATATGTATTTTCCAACCCTGGAAACCTAGAGACTTGGATCTTTGCAGATATCTTCTAAATGAAGTATTTGGGAATGAATTTTCTGGGTGGGTTCTAAAGCCAATGATAAATGTCCTTAGGAGAGATATATGGGGAGAGGGAGCAAAGGTCATGTAAAGATGGAGGCAGATGTGGGAGCTATGTAGCCACAAACCAAGGAAGGCCAGGGGCCAGTAGTGGAGAAAAAGGCAAGGAAGCTTTCTTCCCCAAGCCTTTAGAGGGAATGAAGATCTGTGAACACCTTGATTTTGGACTTTGATTGCCAGACTGCTACAGAATAAATTAGCCAACTATGGGATAATTTGTTATGAAAACCCTAGGAAACCAATAGTTTTCCTCCTCCAATCATAGCTATAATGGCAATTTTTTGCAGAAAATATTACCTCACAGAGAAAATTAATGCCGATAGCCAAAACCTTCATTTCCTCCTTGTCACCTACAAATATTTTTTATTTACATCATTACCTACATCCCATGGCCCCTTACCATTCAAAGCTAACTTGATATTTGTGATTCTATCCCATTTCTGCCTCTACTTTATTAACTGATAACTTTTGTATAACCTTACAAAGATAGTCCTTTTACATATCAGCATAGCCAAACCTCTTCCAAATAAAAAATTTCTTCAAGCCCAATACATCACCCTCCAACTTCTGCCCAGTTCTCATCTTGTTTTGTGACTGATCATTGAGATGGAGTTCACTGCCCTTTCTGCCTCACTGTCTTTCTGTGTCATACG
This sequence comes from Erethizon dorsatum, assembly GCA_028451465.1. Lineage (NCBI taxonomy): Eukaryota > Metazoa > Chordata > Mammalia > Rodentia > Erethizontidae > Erethizon > Erethizon dorsatum. The sequence continues at coordinate 42,232,633 of CM051835.1, forward strand.
TCTTAACTTAATGCAATCTCTCCAGCTCTACTTGCCACTGCAAGCTAAAAAATGCCAACATCCTTCGTGTTGCCAAAGCCTGCACACATTTTCAATTCCCATTTCAGCTGGCCTCACTTTGACATTCGACTCTGACCTCCACCCCGTTCATGATTTTAATCCTATTTAGTCTCTCCTGATATTTCTTCCGATTGGCTGTCTCTTCTTCATGTCACATGTAGCCCCACCCAGTCTCATTTAAATGTCTGGAGAATGACATAAGCATCAGCCTTTGCTGATTTCTTCTTCCCAGGTTTCATGATCTGTGGGTGACCTTGTCTGTAGCAGATACATCTTAACTGCACCTCATTTGGGGTTCAGGGCTGACAGATAAGGCCATCTTCACAATCAGCCAGGCTACTGCAAGGACGATTGAGCTTTATCACTGCCCTCTTTCCAAGCCTGCTCCGAACCTGCTGCTCTGAAGTTATCTGTCTTAGTGAACACTCTATTCAAATGTCCAAAAACCGGAATATTGTTGACACACAGAAGCCTATGTGTATGCACTTCCTATCATATTTTTTCTATAGTTTGTACCTCTTTAAAGAAATTGGTTTATTTTGATTTATGTGATCTAAAATTGAACCTAGAATGATGAATAGTTTTTATCTCAAGCATCACGTCCTACTGAATCGTAGGAGTCTCCTGGAGTATAGAGTTGAAAATGTTGTCTATAGCATCAGAAGCAAGATTGCCATAATGAAAGAAATACAGATGGGATGGCAGGAGAAAGGGGGGCAACAGCAGCTGGGCCTGAATTTATTATCTACGGTCTTAGATCATAAAGGGTGCAAGGTGTGTGTGTGTGTGTGTGTGTCGGGAGGGGAGATTTGTGATAAATATAAGTCAGGGAGGAATGGAGCAGAGCTGATAGGACCCTCATAAAAATTGTATAATTTAATTTGCATAGGAGGAAGCTTGTGTTCATGCCACTGATAGGAGAAATTTAGATTGAATCCAAATGGTTAAAGGACATTCATGCCAAATTAAAGAATTTGTATTTAAAACAAATAGTAGAATATAGTAGAAAGATAAAATGCCACCATCCTTATATTGTTGCACTTTATATGTTTTATTCCATTTAAATATATTTAAAAGCTTCTCCTACAATGTAATTTGAAGAAATAAAATGATATAGCATTAGCAATAACAATTATGTCAAGAAAATGAAGAAATTTATAAAGCTACAGCTTTTATAAATTAAAATTATACTTAATTAAAATTATAGTTTAATTAAGAAATGGGCAATTCAGCAGCAATTTATCTTCTACCTGCAATGTCACTGCCACCTGTGTGCTCCTTGACCCCTGGCAGTAGCTCTGGCAGGGATGGAAGCCAGCCTGAGTAGGTGCAGTGCGTTGATTTTCAGTAGGGCTAAGTAGCAGGTTTCTATACTGCAGTCCTTTCAGGAAACTACCTCGGATCACTCCGCCTCAGGCTACACATCCTAGCTAAGGGCAGAAGTAATAGCAGTATGGACTCTCTACAGCTATGAGTGCAAGGAACTGATGCAATTATTCTACTGTCTTAGACTTTTTCCCTCCATCTCTTTGTCAGAGGATGTGAGGTTTGTAAGTACATTCTTGAAGATGTTACTTGGAGCTTCCTCTGACCTCTAGAACAGGGTCATTGCTATTCTTCTTCTGAGCCACTTGCGAATTTGTCTTTAACAAGCTACCAGAACAGCTGCCCCAAAACCCTGATGCGTCTATTTCTGACATTGCTAGTCTAGCACCAAGGTCAACTTATTCTTTCTTTTTTCCATTGTCAGACAGTGACATTAAAAAAAGTTCTTCAAGATAAAGGTCATATTTATATTTCAGAATTTTGAGTGACTGCACTACTGGATATTAATGTATATTATAAATAACATGAACCCCGAAAGTTTCGATTAGCACAGCTGACTATAAATAAATACATCTCAGCAAGAGCTATAGGAGAGCTACATATCCATGATTCTTCACAGTTACAAAGATGTTGATTTAATAAACTTTAACATTTTCCTCTGAAATATAGTTCTACACCTAAAATTAAAGTGACAAATACAGTTCAAATAACTCCAGGGTTGCTCTTACATGAGTCATCTTCCCGGCAGTTGTTATCTGCACGCTGCTCTTTCCTTTAACTTTAAGGTGAGCTCTGCTTCACTCTGTGGAATCAGACTTTGCATTTAATTTGTCACTTTAGCTGTGTGTCCATTTCACTATGTTTCCTTCTTTGGTTAAAAAAATATATATATTGGCTTTATAGTAAATAGAATTCTCATCAGGCATATTATTTTTATAACATTTGTTTCTCATTTTCAGGAAATAAAAAAGTAAGAAAATGACTCAAAAAACTAAGCAGTGTGTGTGTGTGTGTGTGTGTGTGTTTAGAGTGTGGGCAGTACAAAGAATTTTGTTAAACTGAAGTTGCCTGTACTTATTGAAATACATTATATTTATATCTTGTAAATCAAAACCAGTCTGTGCTACTAAGTCGGGGAACTGAGTAATCTGAAACACCTCCCTCCCCTAATGAAAGAGTTCTCTGCTTAGAAGGGCTTAGCCAACTGGTATTTTATCATCCCACAGATCTTGCCTAAACTCTATTTGATTTAAAGTTGTGCTCATTTCTTTCAATTTGGTGATAGTGACACTCTACTCACCCTTTCAATCTCCTCAGACTATGAAATGCACCTATTTCTTGTCAAGGGTTTAATTTTCTCCAGGTGATGATTGGATGTCACCCTTAGCCTCTGTGAAATTGCTCTATTGATAGGAATGTCTCTGTATTTTATATTCTACTTGTTTTTAGAGTAGCTAATTAGAATTAGCATATAGTATCAGGGTTTTGTAGTTATAAGTGACAAATTAAACTAGTGTCATAAATATGAAAAATGTGTTGGTTCACAAATTTGAAAAGATGAAAGAAAGCATTAGTTTTAACCCTGTTCTGTAAGCTCATTTTTGCCTCTGGATATTCACTCTGCTTCCATCTGTGTGTTGGACAAACTTGCTCCCACATTTTCACTCCACATAAGCCATGGCATGGTCTTAGATAGCGTCAGACTTCATCCTCCAAACCAGTCATTCCATAAAGAAAAATGTTTCTGGTTTCCCAGGACAGCCAGTGTTAGCTGGGTTCAAATAACTGCCGGAATCACATGGAATGAGTAGTGGGGAAGGAATCATTTCCTAAGGAAGGATGCTTGTTCACTGGAGGAAGACAGGAAGGAATGCTGAATGTGCAAGTGAGAGGGCTCCAAATACATTTGTTTCTTAAGCTTTGGCATTACTCACTATTTAGTTATTTCTTTTTCTGTAAATGATCTCTCATCTGAATACAGAGCACTTGTCACCTTTCTCTTCCTACTCGTGTTGTTACAGTGCAACTTTGATTCAAAGCCAACTGAAAATCTTTCTCTTATATTTATTAAGAAAATTATCCTTCCAAAAAACAATGACTGATTTTCTTTCTTCATAGTGCTGCAAGATTTAAGAGATAGGAGAGACCAAAAGGGAAACAGGAAGACTTTATTTCTAGGTGTACATCGGCTCAGCTGGTAAATCCAAAATGGCTCAGCAAAGGACAAAGGATAGGTTCCAGCATTTTATACATTTGTTCAAGGGGCTTGGTCTTTGACATGGAACTTGTGGGCAGGCAGAAGGAGAACAAAGGCAGTGTATCAAACTGTGACAGTTTTATATCTTGGTGGCCCTGTTCAGACATAACAGGATGTTATGGGAATAGGAGGTTATAAGATTTCATGAATAGGGACAAAAGTTACTGCTTCAGTAGTAATTGATTGCATTGTGCTTGGCGTGTTCAAGATTGCCGCTTTCCTGAAGCTGTCACCTTCCTTAGCTTGTGTAACATATCTCTATCCAGGGTATGTGCCCAACTCTATCCTTCTGATTTTCTCTATTTGTTCCTCTTCTTCTACCATCACGGGGAAGTAACTCCCAATCTGTTAGAGGTCAGATGTACTGAGTTTGTGTCTCCTGATACTGAAGAATGGACTGGAGAACAAAGACGGTTAAGAGTAGAAATGGTTTATTGAGAGAGAGCTCCTGAGACACAGAAGGGGTCCTGAAAGTGTGTTGCCATGAGGCTCTTTGTCCAAGGGTATTTTATACAGTGGAATCACAACTCGGGTAGCTATGGGTCCAACTGCGATCAACCTATAGGATTACAACTAGAGTCACTTAGCTAATATGGATCCAATGGGAAATTGAGGCAAATAGAAAGGGTATATCAGCAAGCATTTTAACCCTAGCTTCTCTCTAACTTCTAAGTCAAAGGAACAAAGGCATTCTTGGAAAAGAATGTAGGAGTGTAGGGCAGGGTGTTCTTGTCACCCATACACGCTTCTAATGCCTGTCTGGACTCACTGGTAGGGCTAATTACAGTAATCTCAAGCTGCTCTTTATCCCTAGGGAAGCTCGAAGGCCTGGCTATCACATCTCCAACGTGAAGCCTTGCACTCTTCAAATTTGCTTCCTGCTGAAACTTTGATGCATCTCATCCTCTGCCCTGACTCTGTGAGGGCCGGTTCCTCTCTGACTGCCTGTTAACTTCTATCTAACTTAGCTGTCTCTAATACTACCACCCATTAAACAAGTGACCCTCGGAGCACTACTCTTTGATCGTACATAATCTCCCACTGCGTCGAATTTTCTTTTTCTAGCTTTGATTGTATCTAAATGACAAGCAGCTTCTATATGTTTTTGCCAGATAATGTGAAGTACAACTTGAATTCCAATTCCCTATCATGAGATATATACAATACCACCATATATCACCCATCAGATTTCTAATAATCACTTTCAGATTTACTCCTCTTCCTCTGTTCTACTTATTGATTTTGTCAAATTCTCAAAGCACCTGGGAGGTCAGGGCTGATATTAGTTTCTCTTTCCCGTCTGCACACGCAGTCTGTCTGCAAGTCTCACCTAGGTTAGGTGACTTTAATTAGTTTGGTGTCATTAGTGTAATTAGTTTAGTATAACTTGATTTCTATCAACATTGCAAACATTTTATCATAAGATCTTTGTAAAATTATTCCAACAATTTTCTAATGCGTATATCTGAAGATTTAAAAAAATCTTTATTATGTCTTTAGCTTTATAGGGTTCAAATTCCTCGGCATCAAATTTTTCAATTTGTGTCTTTTTTTATGATAATTTTACAGTCCTATATTCCATATGTCAACTACCTTGAAGCATGTGCCATTCTTCCCAAATGTCACGCACCATAACGTCTCCATATCTTGCTAACCCTGTTCACTCTGCCAGCAGCCTCCTTTCCCACTGAAGTGATACACAATCTTCTCAGCCATCAGAACTAGAAAATACCTGGCACATGGAATATCTTCAATAAATTTTGTTAAATATATGAAAAAACTGGGTAGTACTTATTTTCCATTACATGCTTTATAAATTGGGTTACGTTATGCCTTGTGTACCTCACAGGTAAAATCAAAAAGTTTCATTAAAATTGATTAAAATATTTTAGTTAAAATGGTATCTTAGCCTAATGTGGTGAATGTGTTACATAAACACAGGTAAAACAAGAAACAAAACAAAAACAAAACGCAAATCTACAGTGTAATTATTATAGAGGAATCCTTAGTAATTCAAGACAATGAAGCTCAAAGTATGATCCAAGCATTCGATGACTTCTCAGAACATGATTTTTCTTTAGTGCATCTCTCGAAATATCTCCTGAGTTTGTGGCTACCTCTTTATGTTCCTCACTTCTTAAAATGATTCTTTGAACTTTATTTGTAGCATAGAGGCTCAGTGAGCATTAGAGAAAGGAAAAATACTTTCATCTTCATCTTTATCCCTGTCACAGTCTCACAGGTGAAAGTATTCTTAAAAGGAAGATATATATACCAACCCCCATCCGATCAAGAGAACAAAACAAGCATTTAATTAACTCTCTCAGACAGAACACTGGAAATGCCAGCTCCAATTTTGTTTATCTACTTCCCAGCTCTGGTACAAATGCATTTGTACTGCCTTTGTGTTTTCTGACAGTGTTCTTTATTTCTAAAGCACAGAAAAACAAATACTATTAAACTGATTTTCGACTGCTTGTGTAGCCAGCTCCTCATTTAAAAATAAAAGTTTTCTTTTTCTTTCTTTCTTTCTTTCTTTCTTTCTTTCTTTCTTTCTTTCTTTCTTTCTTTCTTTCTTTTTCTTTCTTTTTCTTTCTTTCTTTCTTTCTTTTTCTTTCTTTCTTTCTCTTTCTTTCTTTCTTTCTTTCGGATACCAGGAATCGAACTCAGGACCTCATGCTTGTCAAGCAGGCGCTGCGCCACTGAGCTAAATCCCTGGCACAAAACAGTTCTTTTTTGTGACACTAAAAAAGTACTTTCACTGACTAAAAGACAACTTCTCACATGTAATTAAAAAATATCAATTTTTATAGCATACCTAAGTATTGTATTACCATAAAAACTCACAATCCATATGGGAGGCTGAGGCAGGGGGACTGCAAGTTCAAGCCCAGCTGGGGAACTTAGTGATTTAAGGAAAATTGTCTCAAAATTTTAAAAAAAGGATTAAAGATTAAAAGGTGTAGGGTTGAATACCCAGGACCAAAAAAAAAAAATTAATTAAAAAACCCTACAAATAGTTTTGTGGATATTTTATTAAAATCAGAGTCTAAAAGAAAACTTCAACTTCAAAAGACAAAGTAGTGACCTCGTGCACCTCACTACGAAGAGGCAACATTAGACAATAGGGCCATCAAAATAGAAACCATGTCAGGATAAATGAAAGGACGACAGTTTCTTCTTCTGTCACAGCTGGCTTTCATCAGCGTGTCTAGCGACATCTCAAGGATTACAGGTGACAGAAAAGTACTAACGATTTGGTGGGGTTGCTCGCTAGTGTTTCCTTTTATTATAAATAATTTCAGACTTTAATTATTTGAAGTACTTACATTGTAATTTAATATTAGAATTTATTTATTTTTTTAATAAAAGACACTTTATTTGAAGGTAGGGAGAAGGGGAAAAGGGAGATGACAGACTGCTACTCTGGGCAAGCAGTGAGAATTCAAAAGCGAATTCTCTAATATTACAATTTAAACAATTAGTAAATATTTAGTGCCAGAAGCCCTCAAACAATGTCTTCAGTGGGCATTTTATGTTTGCATAATATAAGGCGACCAAGAACCTGGAAATTTAAAAAATCAGACTTTATTGCGTGTGAAATATTTTTCCTATTCATGAATCTGGCACATATTATCAGCTCAGATACTTGCTGTTTTACTAATTTGTAGCTGCATGGTATGTACATAGGGTGATAGATTTAAAATGACTCCAGATCTCCAATTTAATTATTTCCCAATAAAAATAAAACATGGAAGAAGAGATAAAATTTCTTTCTATAAAGAATAATAAAAAAACGATACATATTTAGGCCAGTTGTTTTCATCATCTGGAAGGTCACATATTAATCTCAACAGAAGATCTTACCTTTTCCTCCATTACTAACCATGTTCTAACATTTTCTGTTGCTGAAAGGGCTCTGCCATGTTACGTCTTGGTCGGAAGAGCGGTCACAGCCACCATCTCTGCACTCTGTCACGGTGGTGGTGATTATTTCACATTCCCTTCTCCCTACGAACATCGCCAGCCCTGCCTCCCCTACCTTCATTCCAGCTAAGACAATTTCCTTTTTTATGTGAGAAATGACAGGTAAACTCCCCAAACTTCCAACACCACTAACCAACCTGCTTGTTTCTGTGCTCCTCTCTTTTGCCTTCACCCCAGTTATGAAAATGTCTCCACATCCACCTGAAATGTTGTAAAGTGTCTCTTCTCATCTTTCCACTCCCTACCTATCTGTTCACATTTCCCTTCCTGAACACCACGCTGCCCTGATTTTCCTTTGTTCTCTTTCCAGGCTCAGTCGAGGATTCCTTCCCATCTCCCGAGTTCTTGGGGCTCAAGTCAGGGAAGGAACAGTGTGGCAGCTGCATCTAAGTGTCTAACAGTCATCCAAAAATTAAAATATGTAAACCTCATTGTCGGTCTTTCTCCTCAAAAGCACATTTTTCCTCAAGGCTTCCCATTCCCAGAATATGACAAGTCCAGCCTTCTGATTTCTCAGACCAAAACTTTGACTTCTCTCTTTCTCCTTACACATCAAACAGGAAAACAGGCTGTCATTACTCTAAAAATGTAGCAACCTAGCAAGCTGGCGTGCTGTCTTACCTGAATAACCATAGTCGCTTTGTATTTATTCTTCCTGCTTTGACCTTCGTGCATCACTCCATTGACTCCATTACCGAAGTAGCAGTCAACTTGTGCTGACCTTTGGAGCCAAACCCTCTGGTTCTTTTCCTTCTCACTCAAAGTGGAAACCAAAGCTTGCAATGACATCCCCGTCCTACGCCTTTCTACTTTACTACTAACTCAGGTCACTTCAGGTTTGTCAATATTCTACCTACTCTATTCGTAGGACTCTCTCACCTCCAGATTTCTCTACTCAGAATGTTCTTGCCACAAGTATCTATGCAGCTTATTCTTTTCAAATCTCTAACCCAACTCTATCTATCAAAAATATCCTAACCGGCTGCATCTTTCACTTCATGATTGATGCTGACAGTGTAACAGCATAATTGTGTCCTGTTGAGCTAATGAAATATGCTGCTGCTCATGAACTTACAGAATGGATTTCTTTAAGGAATACTTCTTTAAGATCTATACACTACTACAGTGACTTCAGAACTTAGTAAAGATAGATATAGCTGCCTTCATTTTTTGAATTTATACAATTTTGACAGAAACTAACAGAATTAAACTGTCTCACCTAAAATAGTATATAAGGATATAGATGTAATCAATATTAAAATAAGTTTGTCCTAATTAACCTTCATCGAATATCACATCCAATAATCTTAGAAGCTAAGCTTTTTTTCAAGTATAAATGTACAAAACAGATCATATATTGAATCTTATCACTCAACAAATTTCAACAGTTTGACATTAAACAGTGTATCACTAAATTAAACTCAATAATACCTATGCAATGTTTCCTGTTTAGAAATAAACCAATACCCTTCTATGAATTTGTAGATTAAAAAACATAAATTTAAAAATATTTTCAATTGAATAATGAAGATCTAGCTGATTCAGCTATAAGATGGATATTTATATATTGAAATCATCCATTAAGAAAAAATAAAAGTTGGGAAATCTGATGTAAGCCTATAATTGAAGAAGTTAAAGATCAAAATAGCAAATTAAATCAAAATAAACCGATAGTACAATTATTGCTTTCATGCATTGCAGTACTAGAAGTCCTAATTAACACAAAAGTGAATGGAAAATGAGTAAAGGATATAAATAATGGAAAGAAGCAATTAAGGTTTCTAAATTCTAAGGTGACATGATTGGAGAAATAGAACACACAATCTTTCATCTACATATAAACTATTAGAATTCTTATGTTGATTTTATTAAGTAATTGAATAGAAATTGCGTAGATAAAAATGAAATATATACTGTATTTATATATTTAAATACAAAATTAGAGAATAATTTTAAAAATCAGTAACAACTAAAATTGTATCAAAATATAAAATACTTAAGAATAAATATAGGGGCCGGTGAGATGGCTCAGCGGCATAAGTGCCTGCCTGGCAAGCGCAAGGGTCTGAGTTCAACTCCCGGTACCCACATACAAAAAAAGCACTGGTGATATCGCTCAGTGCCACGGGCGCCTGCTGGCATGTGAGGTCCTGAGGTTGACACCTGGTACCCACAAAAAAAAAAGAATAAGTATAAAAAGAGATATTTAAGACACAAATATTTAAAACTATAAAACATTGCTGAGAAAAATTAAAAGGACCTAAATAAATGGAAAGATACTCTATGTTCATGGATAAGATATCCAACATTCGTAAGGTACCAATTCTATTTAAATTAATCTACAGATTCCGTATTATCTTAATAAAAACTCTAGCAATTTTCCCAATGTAGAAATTATTAAACTAATGCTAAAATTCATGTGAAATTAGAAGAGACATAAAATAGCCAAAATAACTTAAGGAAGAAGAGCAAAGTTAGAGAACTTATAATAGATCTCATACAATAATTTTATAATACTGATAAAGCAAAGTCAATTAAACCAATGGATCAGAATGGAGAAGCCAGAAAATAATGACCTGATTTACCACAAGACAAATTACACTTTAGTTAGAAAACAGAAGCGTTTTCAATTAGTGGCCAAAAACATTTGTAAAGTGGTCAAAAATGTACATTATGTTTGAAAACAGAAAAAAAAACCTGTTTTTAACAAAATTCAAAAATAACTACGAGTGTTATTGTTCTTATTATGTACCCCATCAACGAGAAGCGACCTTCCATGTGGAGTTACAGGATTGTCAGCGAAAGCCCCTTAGGAATAATACTTGTTGTGGTGAGAACTTTTTCTGCCAACGTGCTGGCCCCACTGCTAAACTGCAGTGCTCCACCCTTGGTGGATAAATCCATGCAGTGGAACAAAGAGGTAGATGTGGAACCAGCTCCTCTCACAATCATTATTCCCCGCGACTCAGTGGCAGAATGTGGACTTGTTGCCTTGGTGCTGTGTTAAAGGATCCGAATTTCTGGGGAAGACACCGCAGATACGCTCTTCCTCTTTATTGTTTATAAAGCCGGGCCAGTTAGTTGGAGCATGGCTGCAATTTAGAAGTATGTTAACCCAGAATTTTTTTCTTTTTTGAGTAGTATTGTTATCAATATTGAGTTAACAATTCTGCAGGTAATAGTTTATATACTATCTAGTTGAGAATATCACCAAATGAATATTTAAATTTTGTTGTAATAGTTTCATTACAAACATAATTAGATTCATCTGTCTATCCATCCAATTACCTATCACCTACTTCTCTATTCACCAGAAGTTATCTTCACTCCAGTTGTTGTATTCAGGTGCTCAGTATCAAAGAAGCAGCGCATTATGATATTCAGCCTTGTAATAAGGGATCTTGACATCATCTCACTTCACTTTCTTTAAAACATTGTGCAAAGTCAGGTGTGGTACTGTACACCTATAATCCCAGCACTCTTGGAGGCTGAATCAGGATGATCACAAGTTCAAGGCCAGCCTGGGCAACTTAGTGGCTTAACAAGACCCCCATCTCAAAAATATAAAAATAAAAATAAAAAATGCAAGGAGCTGGGAATGTAGCTTAGTGCAGAGGTCCTGTTTCAATGCTGAGAACCAAAAAGAAAATATTTTTTGTGTAGAATCAATAAAATTTACAATGACTCTTGTGAGAAAATATGTCTTTTTCTCCAGAATTGCAGTATTAAGAAATGAATGACAGAATGGGTGACACACCAGGTTCTTAATGAATATTTTTATTGTGAGTTCAGATTTGGGGTGGTTCTTCTGGAACTTCATCTTCGATGTTCTAATTTCATGCACTTGAGACTGTGCTTCTTATTTTAGAAGAAAACAGTAACAATGGCAAAAGCTAGAGGCAAATACAGAGGACCGTACTCCTTCCGGAAAGGGGCAGTGGAAAGGCTGCTATGCAAAGACACTTTGGGAACCTGTTATTAAAAATAACACCCACACACAACTATGTGGTGCACAAATCCAGTCTGCCACTTATTAATCAACTATGTACCATTGGGCCAATTATTTATCTGACTTTTGTTTTAGTTTGTTCATATATATACTATATCACATACAAGCTAGTTAATATAACATTCATATAAAGTTTTTAGAACAGTTTTGTCAAATGTGAAGGTCTCAGTGCAGTTTCCTTATGCTGATTTGCTGCCCTGTACTTCAGCTCTTTGGTGGATTCAAGAGAAGTCAAGATGTAATCAAATTTGCACACTTGTCTTAGTTGTTGTTGGGTGCAATATTCCTATTGTCACATATTCCTATTCTAAAATGAAGCTGGGTGTCTATTTTAGATTCTAATTCCAAATGTCTTTGAAAATAGTTGTATTTTGCCCTTTTGCATGTCAATGCAAAATCTGTAAGCAAAATCTGAGATTTAAAATGATTTTCCCTCAGAACCTTTGCAATACTATTGCAGAAGAGCTTGGTAACCAGTTTTGGTAATGCTAAGTGTGATGACAATTGTTTTCTATTTTAGAAATAGGTTGGGTTCATCTCTTTATTCAGTTTTTCCAGAGTGTAAAATTTCTCTTTCCATCTTCTAATGTCCTAATATCTGATTAAAATCTGTCTAATTGTTTTCGTTCTTATTGTATCTTATTTTTTTAAAAATACTACTCTGTACAGGGGAGGTGGAAGAGTCTCTTTTCAGTGCTTTCCTTTAGTTCTGAAAAATTTTTCTCATTAATTCTTTAATTATTTCTTCCTTTGTCTCTGTCCTCTTTTATGCTGCTCATAATTGGCTGACATTAAAATTTTGGAATTCCAATTTTATGTCATAACTCTTTTATCTATTCATCTACTTACCTATCTCTATACATTTTTATGTTAATATGTGCATTAATTCTAGAATTCCTGATTTTAATTTTTAGCTCTGTTCCTTCTGACATTCAATCCCTTGTATAAAGTTTTTCCTTCTACATAATTAATTATTTTTTGTTCTTAAAAAAATCATTTTAATATCTGTAAGGATAATAGTTATAATTAATTTATGTTTTTAATCTACTCTCTCTCTCTCTCTTTTTTTTTGTACTGAGGCGTTTCTTGGTACTATTTTTCCACAAGTATTTTGTTGACTCTTGACAGTAAGTAATATTTGTATTTGAGATTTTCCACGGTCTGGTTTGTGATTGGTCATTCAATGTACCTTTTCTGCTGCTAGTAATCATGTTGCAGGTCAGAATGTCATCTGGAGATCCTGATAGGTTTCATTTTGAAGGCAAGTGTTTTTCTTCTCTTTCAAACCAGTGACTACTTGGGCTCGCTTTTACATCTCACTGGTGTCAATGGCCGAGTCTCATCCCTGGCACAGGCATTGCACAGCAAATGCCTGTGCCCCTCTCTGTGCAATAGATGCGGTGTAGCGAAGTTGCCCAAAATGCAATTCAGTGTTGCCTCACTGTTCATATTGCTTTAAAACTGTCCTGTTGACTCAGATTTTGAATATTTCCTGGAAATTTTGTCACTTTGCAGTTCATCTTTTTCTGCAAATGTTTCATACATCTATATCATGATGAATGGTTTATCTCTACTTCTGTTTCTCTTTCCATCAATTTCTCATATTCTTGAAATAGGGTACTTTTTATTTGTTTTCTATGATTATCAATAATTTAAATTTTATAAAAGTATATTTTCTCTCATTTGATTCGATTTTGAAGAGACCAGAAAGGCAGATTATGTACACAGTCTGCAAATTTGAATCAATGCCAAGACTGTAAATCTTTTATTATTTTAGATTGAACTTTTTAGAACATTAAACTTCCTCGTTAAATAATCAATTTATAGTGTAAAATTGAACTAGTTTTGACAAAATATGCCAAAACACTGGTCCTATTAATATTGTTTGTCCCTTGAAATGTATATATATATATATATATATATATATATATATATATATATATATATGTATATATATACCTTTATTTTTTCTAAGTATCATTTTTATGAAGCTTTCTACTTAGCTATTAGGGTTAAAAAAAATGAGTCATGTGTTGAGATATGCAGTACTTACTTAAGGCATACAGTTTGCTAGGGATTATTTGGGAGCACAAAACTCCTTTTATTTATTTATTTATTTATTTATTTATTTATTTATTTATTTGTGGGTACTGGGAGTGGACCTCAGGACCTCACACGCCAGCAGGCGCCCGTGCCACTGAGTGATATCACCGGCCCTTTTCTTGTATGTGGGTACCGGGAGTCAAACTCAGGACCTCGCGCTTACCAGGCAGGCTCTTATGACGCTGAGCTATCTCACCAGCCCCCAAACTCCTTTTATTTTGAGAGCCATGTTTCCCCTCACTGTGCACAAGGCAACAACTCTTTTACTCATAAATTTCAGGACTTTTACAAGGCGCCTTAATGATTCTCTTCAGGGCTGATTTTACTAAAACAGGATAATATTTAGGCGATCTCAGTGTCCTAAAACAAAATTAACTTGACTTGATCTGTGTATTGGATCCTGATCCTTTCCAAATTACCCATTTCGATGAACAGTTTATGTGGAACCCTTAGTGAAATACGCACAGTATAATCTACTCGATTTTAAACGGAGCTACATTTGTGCTCCCCAAAGTGTGAAACAGTAAAGTCACCGGGTGGTTCCAGAAAACTTGGTGCCAGCTTTTTCCTTCATGAGCTATAGGCCTGAGTTTCCAAGTTCAAACCTTAAATGAAGCGAGCATGGGTTTCTTAAACTATTTTAATATTTAATAGTTATGTACTCACAGAGTTAAATCAATTGGGTCAAATATGACTACTTGTAGCTTTTATTGCTTTGCATTAACCAATAATTATGTGCACAGAATTGGGCTAAGAGCCAAGCAATAGAAGCTTACCATAGCTCTTCAGCAGTTAATATTTTCGTGAAATTTTAATCACATAATACCATCTTAATTAGTATAGGTAAAATTGTTCTGCCTAAGTCACAATTTCAAAGAGCATATACTACAAGTGTGTTTCAATTCCCCTTCTCTAACTCATTTTTAATGGCCTTCTACTAAGTTCAATTAATTGGACACATGCTGTATTAGAGTAGAAAACTTAAAAATACATGTCTTTATTCATGTTGATGAAATATTTTGTCTTTGAGGATTAAAAGTTATTCCTAAAGGCAACTGGTCTTGTGCTTTAAATAGATAAGAATAACTTACTACTAGTTATGCTAAGTAATAATCATCATTCTTAAAAGCTACTCTCCAAAAATGAGTAGTTCACTTCAGTCCCCTATCATTTCTGGAGACCCAATCATGAGCGTACAGTGCCTTAATCAAACAGAATCCATGGAAGCCTAAGCTTTTGCTCTATTATGATAGGTAAATTATAAAATAATTTCTGAAAGAGCTTATGACCAAATTAACTCTATTTCACATATGCTGGAGAACTTCAAAGTTTTCAATTAGCATTTGTCATTTTATTTTTTAGATGGGGTACATTTTATTTTCATGTAATGTCATATTTAAAAGATAGGTCAAAGAATTAATATATATCCCCAGAATCACCTCTTGTTTATATTTTCCCTATATTTTATTATCTTCTCTCCAATGAGATATACATATAATTTTTCTCTAACTATTTGGAATTAAACTGGACACTTCATGCTTGATTAAGCCTAAAATCTGCCAGTATGTTTTCTCTGAGAATAAAGACATTACCTTACATAAACAGAGAAGAAGTGCAAAGTTTGAAAACTTAAGACTGAAATAATATTTTCTAATCCTCGTATTTACATAGAAATTTTATAAATTATATCAATAACGACCTTTACAGCAATTATTTCCTGGGCTGAAGATCTAAACTAGAATTATACGTTACATTTGCTTACATTTTCTCAGTCTCTTCTAATCTAGAATACCACCAAACATGCCAAGTTTGTGTATAGCTCTTTTAAAGTAAAATTTTCCATGCCATTAACTACGCATATTATATCTTCGGAATCAGCAACACTATTAAAATATGGGGCAGGATAGTTCTACTTATGAAAGGAATCATTCGATCTATGTTATTTTATCTGGCTTCTTTTGCCAGTATGGTGACTTTGGAATGCAGCTGTGTTTTTAATGTATCAGCTGTCAATGTTTGGTAGGATTAAGTAATATTTCCTTACCTATATACAGCAAAATGTGCTTATTCATTCTCCTGTTATGACAAAGCTGCTCTGAAAATTGTACCAGTTTTATTACATTTGGTGTACATGTATTTTCATACCTTTTGACTAGATTTCTAAGAAGAGAATTGATATGTCATAAGGTATATGTTTAACTTTAATATATGTTTAATATATGTTTAACTTTAAAAAAACCTGGCAAAACTGCTTCCAAAATTGCCAATCCTTATTACATGATCACTAATTTTGGATATTTGGTATTTTATTTGCTGATTTTGCTGTAGTATGTTGGAATGCTAAGTGTTGTCTTTTCATTTTTTTATTTTACAGAGAAAAAACAATAAAAATAATGATACTTTCAAAACAAGATAATAGGAGATTAACGATGGTTAATATATTGCATATTGTTATCTTCAAAGTAGTTGCTCAGATTACAAGATATAGGCATGAAAAATCGATCAAACAATATAAGCACAAACCGTTCTTCTCTATGAACTAATAGAAACTAGCAGTATAATTATCCTAGCTATCTTGTGTGTGTGTGCGTGCACACGTGTGTGTGTGTGTGTGTGTGTAGGGAAGGGAAAAGAAAATGACCACTACTTTTGTGTGAGAGTTGCCAGTTGTAGAGTTGCAATAGTAATAGATGTAAATAAAATCAGATGAATAATTTGTCTCAGGGTTGGGGTAATTCCAGAAAATATGGATTTGACTTGGATACTGTTCTGGCACACTTGGATTTTATTAAGAGTTCTAGTCTGAAACCTGAAGTTCATAAGAAGTACTCACCCCTCCTTTCCACCATTTTGTTTTACAAAACTTATGATCTACCAATTATATTGTAGATTGCTAACATTTTAAAATTTTGTCTAAGATCTTTTGAGTAAATTTTCTGCTCTCTAGTTTTTTTCATTAGGTTACATGAGAGAATTGCTATTCAGGGGAGAGATTCTATTTGACCAAGTATTCATGTATTACTCTAGGAATCCTGATATGTCCTATTATTAGGTTGGAAGTCCAGTGCCAGTTATCTGAAAGATGTTATTTTGCCACTAAAGAATTAATTTGGCCAAGTTGCCATTCAAAATAAAATTCTCATTTTTTATTTGTTTGTTTCACTGTTGAAAATGTACTGATGAAAATGCTCACTTCTTTCGCCTTTCTAGGGTTCTGGTTTCTGATTTAAGTTTTATTTGTGAATGCCAACTGGAATCATTTTTAGAAGTGAGATATCACATTTTTAAACCTTCAAAGACAACTGCAAACAAGTGCTCTCCAAAACAATAACCACAAAACTCAGTTGCTTCGCTCAGAATGCCTTTCAGCGACTTGCTCACTTTGGGAGAATCCATGGTTCATTGTGGATTAAACACCTCTGTCCTGACTCTCTGCTCTAAAATCCCCAGCTTTGAAATAATCTTTTGTTTCATTTTTCCTAAGGGGCTGAGGCTTAACTGCTTCCTCCTACTTAGATCTTAAAAATAAAACATACGCATTTATTTACAATATCTAACATACAAATGTGAGGACTTTCTAGTTACAAGAATAGAGCCCTGTGTTTAATTAATGGTTAATGGCCTTAACCAAAGGAAAACATCTTACTGAAATACATGGTTTGTCTTGGTAATAGAAGTGTCAGGTGTACAAATGTCAGGTGTAACTTTGCTGCCTAAGTATTCCTGGGCCAGCTCCACGCTGCCTCTTCCTTTAGATCAGGGCACCATCCGCTCCCGCATGGTCAGTTTCTTTGCCTCCAGTGTTTCGCCTTTATCCTACTATCCTTCCCCTTCCTGAACTGTGATTAAGCCATGACAGTCCTCTGCTTAGACATTCTATTTCCTTTCTTCTCACAGCACTGCATATTCAAAATAAAGCCTAACTTCCTTATTTTGGCTGAAGAAGCTCTGCAAAAGAAAACTTCCTTCTCTTCCGTTTCTCACCATCTCTTATTTCTTGCCCCTTCTCTATTGGCAGCTATATTCCTGCCTTTGAAGTGTCCTTCTCTTGTGTGTGGATCTTCTTGCACGCTCTTTCCCTTCTCCACACCAGCTGTTACTCCTTGCTGGTTAATAAGGACGCTTCCCCTGTGATGTAGTACTAAGGACCAGGGGAAAGAGGTGTAGCTGTTTTTACTTAGTGACTGGGGCAGGCCTTTCTGGAAATAAGGAAACATCAGCTACCTCAGGAGATAGGAGAATGGTCTGGCAAGTGCATGGATGTCGAGTTGGGAAAGAGGATGGTTGATACAAGCAAAGGAACTCAGCATACCTGTGCAGCGTGGAAGATAAGGAGAAGAACAAAGAGGAAGCCGGAGTAAAACAGAGAACCCAATCACAGGATTTGGTTAAAGGCTACTTCTAAGACTCTGAAAAATCTTAATCAGGAGAAGGGCACAATCTAAAAGATGTTCTGAGTGGATTGCTCTCTCTGCTCTGAGAATAGGAAGCAGAAGTCAGGAAGGGAGAAAGTAAAGCTGAAAGATCAAATAGAAACTCGATGTGGGTGGAACACAGGAAGGGGATGGTGACAGCCCGGGTTAATGCGGAAGCACTGAGGGAGGAAGAAAGGCACTGCTAATATAGGCTGTAATTTATGGAAGAGGCAATCTGGACTTGCTGATGAATAGGGGGTTGAGAAAATTGTCTTGCATCTATGTAGAGAATTTCAGAGGCTGATATTTTTCTACAAGTGCTTATTTTTGTGGTTGTGATGGTTGTTTTCTCAGAAATGGTAAGAACAGATTGACAAAAAACAGTCATAGATGCCTTAAGTCTCACTCAACTTCTTTTGATGGCTTTCCATCTTATTACTTCCGGTCTAGCGGATGTCGTGGCGGCACTAGTTCACTCATGTGCAGCGGACACCTGCTTATTATTTATACCGACTGAATAAAGTTTCCCGCAGTAATAGATCTTGACAGAATGATGCGATGCTTTCCTCGTTCCTTGTCAAATTCTTGTGCCTCATTATCTACTTTCACCCTACTCTGGCGACACTCTGCACTCCATCGCAGTTTTCTCAGGAACCATTTCGACACATCTCTTCTGCTCTCTAGGGTTTTTATGGCCACCATATTCAGGATAAGGTTCATAGTTCAGGGTGGGTTTCTCTTGCTTTCTCCTCATATATGCCATGTTTTAGCTAAAAGTGGCTACCCAGCGTTCCTTGAATCAACAGCATTTGATTATCCACTCGCCTTGGCTCTTGTGGTCTTCCACAGACAGACACATTCCTATCACAACCTCAAAAGAAAGCTATACTACATCTTTTGTACCTCCAGCTCTTGCTAAGTCAGAGTTAAGCCACTGCTCTCACCCTCCCGAGTATAGTTTCTTGGGCCATAGATGAACTCTTGGCTCTAGTTGAGCAAGGGACATTTTTCCCCCCTGTGACTTAGTATTAGAGTTAGAGAATCATCTATCACTTTGAGGGAAAGTCAGAGCTTGGAGTTACTGTGTTCAGGTCTAATGTATTCTAACGTCAAGAAAGGCGTACTAGAGTGACACATAAGAATGATAATTTTGTGCCCAGAGGAGAGGCAGGAGACCATGCAGTCCTCTTGAGAGATAAAATAAAATTGTAGCCTTCTTGTGTCTGGTGTCAGTCCATTTCCAGTCTAAGAACCCTTCCTGCCAAGTGCCACTTCATCTTATCTAAGTAGATTTCTGTTACCGACAAAAATGCCATCCTCATCCTCGTTGAACTTGCTGGAAACTGTATGCCCATCTCCTTCCTTTCAAACACTCTTAGCTTGTGTGAGCACATTGTTCTTTTCTCAACCACAACACCTAACTCAGTGCCTTACACAGAGGCATTTACAAAGTGAACAGTTTTAAGTTTTTTTTCTTTTAAACACTGCTGAAATCTTGTGTTTAACACAATATTACTCAGATACTAGATGAGACCAATTTAAAAGTGATATTCAATCAATTTTCTTTGAAAACATTGTTGCATCTCAAAAAGATCCTTGAGATTTTTCTCTAAGTTCCTAGATTGTGGCAAACCTGAGTTGGAAATTACTAACTTGGACTGAAGTGTATTGTGCCACATAATTGGCTTTTCTTATAGTAAGTAGTGTGTAGTTCAAAAAAGTAAAGATACTACTTGAATGGAATTTTACTCTAATAAATAGTACCTACTTTGAACCTGAATTGTATCCCAGAGGTTTCACTGGTTAATAAAGAAGGAGACAGATGTCGTACATTGCTGGCTTGGACACATTCTAAATTTCAGAAGCTAAAGCCCAAATGAACATTTCAAAGCTTTCATAGATGCATACTTTTAAAACTACAATATACATAGGAAGGAAAATATAAGTATTTGAATATAATTTAAAGCCCTAGGTCCGGTGAGAATGAGAATCTCATAATTCCAGTGGGGAGTAATGATGTGTTTTAATGCTCACAAAGAATCTATCAGAGATAATAGTACACAGAGGTTACCAGCTATGGCTTGGGAGTCAGGAGATGCTTGGACTTCAAATAAATTCTATTAAACAAAGCACTATTTGTGTAATTCTGACCATGCTATTCAACATCTTTTAGCTTCAGTTTTCTTATCTAAAAAACTGAAGTGTGGATACAAATAGTACTAACAGAATTTGAGGAAAATAAAAATCAGACTAAGTAAATGTTTTAATGTAATGTTGAACATGTAAACATTTCACACTGTATGTGAGCTATTGGTGGTGGTATTTCATTGTAGTAGTTACAGATTGCCACCTGATTTTATTTATGTCCTGGATCTGAAAATAATTTGATGGAAAAGACTAAAATTGTTCCCTGAAAAAATACACTGATGATAGGCGATGTATAAATATTGAAAGGGAAAACAATATTTAATAGATATCTTTGTGATCAGATAAAGAATATTTGTAATTCTTCCTTCTGATGCTCATGAATTTTCCAAAGTCTCTAATAAGCAAGCATAGCATTTGCAGTTAATGAAAACAAAGGATGTGTGCGTGTACATACATAATATAATGTTAGTTATAAAGCTAAAAGGGAACAGAATTTTGGAGACTTTAAAATATTTGACTTCAAACTTGTCCTTAATAGATAACAATGATTGTGGTATTTCATAAAACCTGCCAATGATGGACATTCAGCTGTGTGGAACCACTGGAGTGTCGGGCTCAGAGCCAGGGCAGCAGATTGTTTTTTTTGTTTTGTTTTGTTTTGTTTTCTTGTTTTCTAAAGTATAGACCTCCAGTCTAAATCCCCTCTGATTACTGATTTACACAGTGACATTTAGAAAAGTTATGGTCTTCAACTTATCTGAGTCTCATTTTCTTGTTTGTAAAAGCTAAAGGGAAAAAGGCACAGAATTAGAAATTGAAAAGGAGATAAAATATTTTCAGATAGAAAGATTTTTCTCTCCATTGAAATGTAAGATGGGCTTTGAGGGTAGGGCTGGTGAGAACCACAGCAGCTGCACAGTGTGGCTGGTGACAGCCGCACCTTGCTGTCAAGTTCTGCTTCTCTCTGTCCGTACATCATCTGTAAAATGGAATGATGATGACAGCATTTCTCACAGTCCACTGTGAAGATTAAAGGAATTAATATGCACACAGCATTTGCATTTTTAACTGTGCTTTGTACATAATACTTTGATGTTATTGCTTTTTCAGGCCTTTGCTTTCATTACTGTATTATTAGTATAGTCCTTGCTCAGAATCTACGGGACCCCTGATGGAAACCATAAGCCGGGGATGCTCTAGGTCCTTCTGTAAAATAGAATAGTACTAGCATATAACCTACACAGGTCTTTTCATATATTTTAAATCATCTCTAGATTACTTATAATAACTAAGACTATCTAAATATACGTTGTACTGCCTCATCTAAGGAATAGTGACCAAAAAAGGCTGTGCGTGTTCGGTATAGATGCAGTTTTTCTCCAAGTGTTTTTGATCTGCAGGTGGTCGAATCCATAGATGTGGAACCTGTGGACACAAAGACCAACTAAATTAATACTTTCATACATTTCAAGAAAGACTATAACAGCCACCAGACAATTTGATTCGAACATGGAAACAATCTGTTATGATTTTCTTCTGGCCGAATGTAGAATTTTATTTATAAGCACAAAATGATTCAGGGTCACATGCACACCTGACATCAAGAAATTGCTTTGTGATATCTAAAAAAAAAAAAATGAAAAAAGAAGGAAATAGGGTTTAATCTTAAATAAATGTCTATTGTAATGTCCATTACCAAGATAATTAAGTGTCTTTCCTCAATGAAAACTTTCTGGTTTGCATGTGATTTATTATACCTTTACTTTATATCATAGTTTACTAATCAATGTCCCATAGCTGGCTTCTGGACACATTCCAAATTTTCATGACTATAATAAGTATGACAATTATAAATATTACACAACCCCACAGGGAAATAAAAAATATGTTGATAAGGCCTTTTCCCTCAGCATGTTATTCTAGATGTTTATTTTTTCTTTGCTTCTGGTATTAATTTTTGAAAGAGGATATTTTGGCTATTTTATTCATTTACTGTATTTTTTAAAAATTTCCTGCAACGTATTTACCAGCTAATTTTAAAGTGATACAAATAATCATTAAATCTGGAAGTGGTAATTTCAGGCCACAAATTTCAATTTTTCTAAACAAATCTAGTTTTCTAACTTTTAGTTGTTTTGTGAAGTGTTAGAATAAAAATGGATATTGCATAAAAAGCATTTAACTTTACTCAAATATATGCAGATGTGAAAACATGGCTGACAAATGCATGACTCTCCAAGATAAGGGGCTAAATAAAGAATACTATTAAATAGAAGGTCATATCTCATCTCAGGCTTGATTTATCTCCAGTCAGCAGAAAGTGTAGATGTCAAAGAAGGTAGTTTTGACTTGAATTATAAATTTGGATACCTTGCATAATCATATTAACTGAATATTTTATCCCATTATAGTTGCCTTCATGATATTTTCCTGAGAGCTAAATGTGATAATATATCCCATAAATCATAAGAAAAGAAATAGAAAGAATTCTGTGATATTTTTGCCAAGGGCAAGAATCCCACCCTGATCTCACCTGTGTAACTGCTCTTGTTCAAACAAACTTCTGCCATATTTATTTGTTTTATTTTGACTCATATTGTGAATTTCAATTCTTAGTTGATTAAAACATCTTTATATCAACTTATTTTCCTTTCTTTTATTTTTCAAAAGCATCAAAAAACATGAGATTATGTGAGGCTGGCCTTAAAAATGTAACTTTTGGAAGCTGATGATTCTTTAGGCACTGAGACTGATGAATTCTGCTTTTTCTCCAAATATTAATTAAGGCAACAAAAACAGCAAACTGATGTGATAGATTCCCCCCTCCACCCTTTTGTTTTTGTTTTAATTCATGTAATTTCAGGTTTGGAAATAAAGAAAATAATTACATAAAATGGAGTGTATCATTCCCCAAAAAAGAAACAACCACAGGCAATTTTAGCAACGGTTAAGAGCAAAGAGCAAAGATGCAGGAACTAGACTGACATCTCTGCCCAAACTTAGTTCCATCACTATTTTAAGGAACAGCTTTTGTTCAGATGTGTAATTATATCTGAGGGATGCATTTCAAGAAGTGGAACTGCCGAATCAGGGAATGGTACGTATAGAAATGTAACTTCTGCTGTTAAACTGCATCCATGCACAGGCCTACCAAGATGAATGGATGTACTCATTTTCTATATACTAAATTATACTAGGTAATATGAAACATGACTCTGTTAGCTTGATAAGCAAAAAAATGTGGTTATTCTGATGTTTACATTACATTTATTTGTCAGTAAGCTTAGAATTTTTTAAAATTAAAAATAAATCTCTATTAGTCACTGTCCCATTCCTAGGATGAAATACCCAACATCCACCACTTAAAGGAAGAGAAGTTGATTTTGACTCACAGTTTCAGTGGATTCAGTCCATGAGCTGTTTTCAAGTCAGAAACAACATGTCAGAATGACATGGCAGAGAAAAGCTGTTCAGTTCATGGTTGCCAGAAATCAGAGAGAGAGGGGAGGGTCCAAGGACAAGACCACGCCCTTCCAAGTTAGGCCCCCACTCACCCTTCCAGCCAAACCCCACCTCCAAAAGTGACAACTTTGGGGGACATTTAAGATGTAAACCATCACAAAATCTAAGCAGCTTTTCATAGTGCTTCTGCATTTTTACCTAAAAGTTTTATGCAATAAATATTTGAAGATATAAAGTACACAATGAATCTGATATGCAGTGTAAGCTAACAGTACAGCTATAACTAAAAATAGCTTTTGTTGTAATAATATCTTTTAAACAGTGAATTGCCTTCATCAAAAATTTAAGTCAGTTAAACATTGGCCAAATTTTATACAAATCTTATAAATTTGTATACGGGTAAATTTATGTTTATATTCTGCTTCAATGTCATAGTTTTCTTAAAAATATGTAAGTATGGCTAATATTGAAGCAATGCAATTGGAAATGTTTGAAAATTTAAGATTTTTGAAGAGTACAATTAAAGTGTAATGTAACTTTAGTGGCCACACACTCATTTATTTATTTATTTTTATTTATTTATTTTTTTTATGTGGGTACCAGGGGTTGAACTCAGGACCTCGCACTTGCCACCAGGCGGTTGTGCCGCTGAGCGATATCTCTGGCCCTTTTTTCATATGTGGGTACCATGAGTCGAACTCAGGACCTCACGCTTGCCAGGCAGGTGCTTATGCCGCTGAGCCATCTCACCGGCCCCCACACACTCATTTAGATTATATTTTCAAGAAGCTTTTATAGCAACTAAAACACAAATTAAATAATATTTTTGGCAGTAATAGTTATGGAAATTGATAGAATTTAGCTCAAAAAATTTCAAATTTACACATAATAAATACCTTTGCATTCAGCTTACTTGCTTGTCAGGAAGGGAGTAATTATTGATAAAATGACTACTTTGAACATACAGAAATATAGGGTTTTTTTTTTTTTTTTTTTTTTTTTTGGTGGGTACCAGGGGTCGAACTCAGGACCTCGTGCTTGCCAGCAGGCACTTATACCACTGAGCAATATCACCGGCCAGGAAATATAAGTTTTTAATAGGCAAGAAAATAAAAAATTTAAAAATAAATTCTTCTCTAAAAATGAAGCCTAGTTTATTATGAAGATAGAGGAGTCAAGAGTCAAAGGAAAAGATGCTTGTAAAGACAACACTAATATCTTTTTTTTTTTTCAAAAAATGTACTCAGCTAAAACCTTACTTTCCCTGGCTCTTTCAGTTAACAATGAGACATCTGACATGAGCTTCCCCCAATGTGCTTGATAAATGAAGTTATGCTTTGCAAACAAAAATAAAATAATTTTAAAAGACTTATGAAGTTTCATATACAAGGAAAAAAAGTATTTTGAGTATTAGTGAGATATAATGGTCCTAACTCTTCAATATCCAAACACTCTTGACAATGATTTCCCTGTTCAGCAGTGCCTTCATTCAAAGACAGGAAGGTATTAGAAAAGATCATGACCCTCATATATTCTCCAAGCTGTTTCACTGTGAGGAATGCTAGCGAGATGCTAGAATAAGAGATAATTCAGTCTGTTGAATTCTGAAAAGCTCTGTAGGGTCTTATTTGTTGAGAATATTCAAGCCTGTTTTGTTAACAAAGTCAAGCTTGATTCAGTTAGACTCTCACAGGAAGATGGGAATATTCACACTGAGTCAACTTTCTACTAAAGAGAATTCTAAATTATTCCCCATATTCACTGATAGTTCTGAATTCTGGAGGTTCAAGTTTATTACTCAAAATGTAATAAACCTGATATTTTCCTCCAAATATCATTACCACTTTCTTTTATCACCATACTTTACTTTTTCATTCACTTGGTTATGGAGAACATAATGCTATGAAGTGTGCAAATAGAAATATGGAACTCAAGACCTCCTTCATCCTGAACAAACAAGAAGAGGGCTGTTTCTCTTACTGGGGCAGGAAAGCTTGGCAGAGAGTTTGGTCTGTTAGAAGGACTCCACTCTGTTAGTCTAGCCTCAAAGTGGTCAAATGTAAAGAAATGGGAGAAACCCTGTCTTAATGACGCTTTATTTACAAAACAGGCCGAGGACCAGATTTGACCCATGACTTTTGTTGACCTCCACTTCTGGAAGAATGTGTCTAAATAAAAACCAAATCCAAATCTGGTATCAAAGAATTGGCAATTTATAACCAAATATGTGGAGTAAAATGATCTGGAAACTTCTCTCTCTCCTGTTTTGCAGGTCAGCGGCTCAGGGGAATTTTAGAATTGAGTGAAGCACTAGGCTTGGTTGCACGCTACCTGCAGTCACTCCTTTCAGCAGCATTTAACAACTTTAGAAGCGCAGACACCACTGGTCCCTTCAAGTCTGTCCCAACCTCTGTCCTTACTAATAAAACCCAGATTTATCTTAAGGGCTGGCCCTATACTTATCTAAGAACCTTGATTTATCAAACTTCTTACTTAAGTGTCAATAACATGTGACATCTCTCTAGCAAATAATTTTAGAGGGGAAGTCTACTTTACTCAGCTTTCAAAAAGCTCCTCTTTTTTAAGATGTAAGAGGAAGAAGAAAAAAAAAAAAGTAGAGTAAGCTTTTGCCCTTAGCCCTTTATCTTTCTTCCTGTCCAGAATGCAGTTTTGATCCTGACATTTCTCCAGTACACCGTGACCTTGAACATAAAGCCCTGTACTTAAACTGGGAGAGACTGAAAGTGAAAGACTGAAGGGCAAACTCTATGGCGTGCTTGGATATAGAGTCTTCCTTAGGAATAAAATAAGCCTTAATCGATTAAGCTGCTGAAGCCAAGTCTCTCATACACATAGCCCAACTCAACACAATATTTAACTTTGAAACATCATCTCTACTTATGAAGAGTAACAGGATCCAAAATTCAAGTTTATACTGGAGTCTGATTTCATTAATATCTTGTTTATGTTCCTGCCTCTATGAAAAAAAAAAATCATAGTTTTTTTTTTTTTTTTCTCCCTAAAGACAGTTCTATTTCAGAACAACAGCTAGGTAGAAAATTAAGGAACTCTTTAAAACACTTTCTCTGAACTAAGGAGTCTTAGTTTTCAAGTATTTCAGATTAAATACTTCTGACTGCAGTATTCTCAGCAGGCGTCATCTGACGCTAAATGAGGGTTTAAAAGAGTAGGAGGATGAAGAAGAAATTGAAAGAGCTCTTTAAAATCGATATAATATTAGGTTGTACACGATACTGAAATACAAAAAATTGCTCTTAAAGAAGCAGCTGAATAGCTGGGTCAGAGTGCAGTAGGTTAGGTTTTCCTTATGAATTAAACAGGGATATATGTTCATGAAGGAGGCACACGGCTGGGAGAGAACGCTGCAGAGTGGGTACAACCTGCCGGATAAAGATGGCCTCATGGCAGGAACTAGATACAGCCATCTTGGAATGCAGAGGTTTGCCACGGGATTCTCTGAAGATTCCCTTTCTAAGTTCCTGAAGTCTATTGTGAAAGCATTTCTTTCCTAAAACTTTCCCACAAGGAAAAGGATTAACTCTGCTGATATTTAGAACTAACTAAATAAAAGGCTCTTTTAAGTCCTTGGTCCTATTCACATGAGTCTAGAAACAGAAATAAACCTCACACAGAAAAATGGCCTTAACTATTTTCTCAACTCTATATTATGCTTGAAAGTATTATTTTAGAGTCAGAGATTTGAAAAATTATTTGCACATTTTGTTTAGAAAGAATAATATTTTTAAGGATTAATGACAATGAATTTATAATACAGATTATATATTAGACTATGAAGAATGTATGTAATATTCAAATACTTCTCAGTTTTTTCCTAAGGAAATGATAATTTTTAAACCCCATTACATGAAGAAAAATGTCTGGATTTTTTCATTGTTTTCTGCTAAAATCTTTCCTTTACTTCCCACATTGAATTTATTCTCCAACATCCTATTACAGAATCCCATATTAATTTTTCTGAGTCCTTATTGCTAAGTATTGGTCTGGTGAAAGAGTTATTCAAAACATTATCTTTCAGCACTGAATTTCCATTTGTTCATTACAAAAATGCTGGATATTTTCAAAGCTGAACGTAGTATCTGTAGATGATAAGAGCATGGAGAAGGGTGGAAGGTAAAAGCCTTTTGGCTGCTATCTCCAACCCAGTCCAAAAAGCAATTCCCCATTTGCTCATCACCGTGGAACTTCACTGTAATATCTTTAATCATTTCACAGCAGTGCTCACGAGAGATATTAATGTTGACAGAGCACTGGTTATGTTCGTGTCTAATTAAAAATAAAAATGAGTTGCAAAGGAAGTACTAAGTTTAACTTTGGTAATGCCATGATATAGAAAATAAATAAATCTTACTATTAAAATGAAACTTAACAAAATCCAAGCTTTGCACCATAATTGACTTGGAGCTGGACCTTAATAGCTAGCGGATGGTTGGTAGGATCGGTGTACTGTCCCTATGTGAGAACTTGCGAGTATCCTGACTTGCCTGGATACATTACAACATTACATACATTAAACACCTCAGCCTTTGCTATTCCCTAAACCAGGCAGGTGCTTTGAGTTGGTCCAATCTGAGTAATAAAGCTATTCTTTCTTATGAACCACATTTTGAAGTTGTCCTGGAATCCAGAAACTTCCACAAAGTAACACTAAACAGTCACGTCTTCAGGCCTGTCTCTCTTCTGAACGTTGGGCTTACAGGGTTCAGAAATGAGCCTGCCAATGAATACATTTGTCCTGATTGACCGAGCACAAAAGGCTGAGCATAAGCAACTGGATTTAGAGTCCAGCAATTCATACTGCAGCTAGCACACGTAGGAAGAATCCTCCAGGTTCTCTTGTAATATACTCAACCCAGCACATCTAAGGACAGGGGTTAAGACAAAGTGTGCCGAACCAGAAGTATTTCTGCTCACTCAGGCTTAGCCTCGTGGCATGAGTGGCCCTCGATGCAGAGACGCACATCACAGTGAATTCATTTGGAATACTTGCTCTGGGGATGGCAGGGAACTCATCCTCGTTGGTAGTTCAAACTATAACTTCTAATGTGAGAGACCTTTACAAATATTTTAGTTCTTTTCACTCTCTGTGCTTCCATTGCTACTACATGAAAGATAATGGCATCTAGAAAAAAAAAAGAAAAAAGCGGAAAATGAGGAAAGTCCCATTTCAACATGAAGAATTCTGTGAATTACGAAGACTTTCTATATAATTTAATTGTTGTATATACCTTGATTATACTGTCCTTCCAATTGTTCTAGATTATTGTGAGTAATTTATAAATGTCTCTTAGCTCATTTGATAAAAACATTTCCAAGCAAAGAGCAATATTTTAGAAACAGATAGGCTTTTGTTTTCACAAAATGAAACTATTATAAATGTGTAGGCTTCTACATAAACTCATCTATTTTCCTTACTCTTATGAAAAGCAGTCATTCTTTTTGCAAATCATTGTTCTTTTTCATCTCTCATTTGGTGTGGAGCAGGTCATTTAACCTTCTATCTGTTTACTTCTTCATCTCTAAAATAGGGTTGATAACTTTGACCTTTTGCCTGGAGGTTCCAGTCTGCAGTAAATAAAAACATTAACATCTTTAAATTACCCTGAGATCTATGGATGAAAAGTGCAGAGTGGAAGGAATTATTCTGTTTAAGAAAGGAAAAAGTAGATACACTTGAGTAGATTCATTTCCCACATGAGTTCTGCGCTGGTGAAGTTGAATAGAGGGCAATTACTGGGGTGGGAGATATTCACACGCATGTTCAGACTGGCGAGCAATAATGTTGAGAGTACCGCTATTCCAGACACATGGAAACTCACTGAGTGGATCAATTTGCTTCTTCATTTATTTATTCACAGCTGAATTCCACTTGTAATGCATGAGCCAAACATTCTTGCTGGCAGGTAGGGAAATAAAGATTGCTTAGCTTGTGCTTTTAAAATGAACCCAGGAAAAATATTAAATATTTCATCAATGTGTTTTAGCCAATATGTCCCTGTAGCTCTTCTACCACTTGCTCCTGAGAAAAAAATCAAATACATTGTGAAAGTTGGAGCGGCTCTGTGGAGACTACCTTTTCTTTCTTTATCTTGACCTCCTCCTCAGTCCTCTACTGTGTTGCCTTTGATCTGGGAAAGAGGGTGCCAGCTATTCATTCTCTAGAACTATGAAGACCATCTGCTTTGCTATTTCTCTTTCAAGTTCCTTTTTAAAAAACAGGAACATGAACTAAATGTCTAGACAAGTTCTTCTCTTCACATCCCTATATTTCTCTGTAACAAATACTACCTATTCTGTTTTTTACCCTCTTTCCCAATTGAGATCTGAGCTGGCCAAGTTCTTTAAACTTAGTATAATCTGATCTTGTAACTGTGAAAGTAAATCAAAGTAAACTAGGAAATCTGTGCTGCTTTACTGTGATGACTAAGTTCTTAACTTGCTCTTTACAATTTGAGAGATTTATAGGACGAACTGCAAATGAATAAGCAAAGATTTTAATATCACAACTAGAACCCATTCTTCCATGCTAAATCAACTATGGTACATGCCAAACTCTTCATAGCTCTCAAGGACACAGCCTCTGGAGTGGTTTAACCACTTAACAGTTTACCTGGAGTGTCACTGGAGCATCATGTTTAAGTACTGACCATCCCAAGCGATGCTGGGCAGATGCCATTTCAACCATTCGATTCTTGTTTGCAGGAGATACACCCCTGCATTTGTTTATTTCTTTTATATCAACTATTTTTAACATAATTTTTTATTAAGAACATTTTACTCGCCTTTGATGTTTGTTTCTAGTGCAATCTAATAGTAAGTTCTGGTTATTTTTCTTTTACTAATTTGTGTTTATTTTAATCGTGAAAAATAACCTGTAATTTTGTGCTACAATCTATAAGAACTCTTACATAAGTACATTAGATATAATGTTTATACTTCTACAAAACTCAATGATATTCTCTTACAATACAAAATGGACACATTTGAGACTTGAATAGGAAGGAAGTGCCAAAAGATCTGCAAAAGTAAAAACTGAAAAAGGGAGAGATGTTAGCATATCAGAGAGGAAAAGTCTACGTTATGGAATGGAAAGACAAAAAAGATGTCTGTTTATTGTCAAGTGTTCATAATACATAAATGACAGAACTTGAAAAAAGAAATGAAACTAAAAACGTTCCAATAGTGGTCAATGATTATAATAATTCTATGAGTGGTGTTGATAGCGTTGACCAACATCTAACAAGCTATCTTGTAATCAAAAGGTGAGGAAAAATATTTTTATAAAAAATTTATGCACCTTCTGGACAAAACAATATGGAACTTGTTTGTTATTTATTCAAAACAAGGAGGTCAAAAAGTCGTTCACAATTTAAATTAGGTCTAATAGACCAAATAATTTAAAAATAGGGGGGAGCAAAATGCCAACCTGGATGCCCATCATCAACATCTTTGTCATTACATTCTGTGGGTAGACATTGCACTGAAATTATACCACCCACAGAAAAAAAGGAAAGTCCAACGCGACAATGTAAAGTGTGTTGTTCAAAGAAAGACACTAATGCAAAAGGAATTTGGAAAGAAATTACATACTACTGTCCAGATTGTAACATTGTGCTGTGTGTATCGAAAGTTTTAAGACAAACCATACAGAAAAATTATTGAAGAAATTTGATAAAATTGTCATTTTTATATTTCCTGTTATATTATCTTATAAAAATTAATGAAAAATGCGATTTTTCAACATCCTATATTTAAATAGTTGAGCTGGTAAGTGGTTAATATATACCATTTTCCACTGTGACACTTAAGATTTTCAACTACACATTTTGTTAAATCTAATAAAGGTTAATTTTCATGCTAAGGAAAAAATCCATTTTGGAAAATATTAATAACTAGTGTCATAATTCAAGTAAAATTTATTGAAGGAAAGTCAGAAAACAATTACATTTTAATCTAAAGTTTATAATTTCATTTGGTACTAAAATATGACTGCATTTAGAGAAATTGCAAATGTTCCCATCAAATGTACATGTAAATTATTTAAGATAAGAAAGATCTATCTATTCATATATATATAAATATATGTGACAATAAATAACCTTAAATTCATAAGCTTAAATCTAAAATTTGGCAAGGTGATTAAATATCAGTATGCTTCCTTTCTTTGACTTCTCCTTTAGAAAAAAAATACATCTGCCCAAACCCCACACTGCCACTTGAATCTTGACCATCATGCTTCCCAAAGAACCTGATCATTCCCTGTATCTCTAAGTAATTACGTTTCATACTTACTGAGCATTTGCATTATCCCAGGATCTTGCTAAGTAACTTTTTTTTCCCAACTCAAATAAAAGCCTCAAGAACTCCACAAAGTAAATATTGATTTTTTGACAAGTTACAAATATGTTAACTAAACTTACAGAGATTTGAGTAACTTTTCCCAAGTCTCAAAGGTTATGAGTAACATAGACAAGATACAAACTCAGCTTTTGTTTAATATTTCAAAGAACCAACTCTTTGATTCATGGACCCTTTGTACTGTTTTTTAGTGCCAATTGAATTCATTTTTGCTCCTTCTGTATGATTTTTCCCCTCATACTAGCTTTGAGTTTGGATTGTTCTTGTTTTTCTAGAGCCCTAATGTGCATAATTAGGTTATTTATTTGAGCTTGCTGTTTTTCTGATGTGGAAATTCACTGCTATAAACTTCCCTCTTAGGACTACTTTCATTGTCTCCTATAGGTTTCAGTATGTTGCACTGACATTATTGTTTGATTATAGACACTGTCTAACTTCTTTAATTTCATCTGTGACCCACTGATTATTAAAGAAGGTATTATTTGATTTCCATGTGTTTGCAGAGTTTCTGTTATGTCTTTTGCCACTGGTTTCTAGTTTCATTGAACTGTGATCCAGTAACATGCATGGGATAATTTTGATTCTTTTGCATTTACTTACGCATGCTTTGTGGGCTAGTATGTGGTTTATTTTGGAAAGTCCTATGTACTGCCGAGAAAAATGTGTATTCTGTTGTTGGATAGAACACTCTGTAGATATCTATTAACTCCATTTGTTCGAAGATCTGGTTCAACTCTGATACACCTTTGCTGATGTTTTTGTCTGGTTCATCTGTCTGTCATGACAGTGGGGCATCGAAGTCCCCCATTACTATCATATTAGTGTTTATCTGATTTTTCATGTCCATTAGTGTTTGTTTTATGATGTTGGATAGACCAGTACTTGGTGCATATATGCTTACAATTGTTAAAACTTTCTGTTGAATTATTTCCTTAACCAAGTGATAGCGAATCTTTTAGAGCTTTCAGTGATACAAATAGCCTGCTATGGCGTGTATCCAACAGTTTCAACACCACTCCCTTAACGAACATGTGGTAACCTTATTTGTCTCTTCTGATCAGTCTTGGCTTGAAATCCACTTTTTCTGAAATTAGGAGAGCAATTCCTGCTTTTCTCTGAGTTTCTATTGTATAGAACATTGTTTTCCATTCTTTCATTTTTATTTTGGGAGCTTCTTTTTGAATTAAATGTGTTTCACGTGTACTTCATATTGTTAGGTTTTGAAAACTAAACTCAGTAGCATAGCAGGATGCAAAGTCAACATTCAAAAATCAAGGCTTTCCTGTACATCAATAACAAAGTCACTGAGAGAGAAATCAGGGAAACAACACCTCTCACAAAGCATCAAGAAAAATGAAATACTTAGGGATTAACCTAATCAAGGAATGGAAAGACCTCTATAGTGAAAATTAGAGTACTCTGAAATGGAGATCAGAGAGGATATCAGAAAATGGAAAGATATCCCCTGTTTCTGGATAGGCAGAACCACTACAGTCAAAATGACCATATTTCCTAAAGTATTATACAGATTCATAGCA
The DNA here is from genome assembly GCA_028451465.1 of Erethizon dorsatum. NCBI lineage: Eukaryota > Metazoa > Chordata > Mammalia > Rodentia > Erethizontidae > Erethizon > Erethizon dorsatum. The sequence continues at coordinate 42,266,335 of CM051835.1, forward strand.
ATTCCAATCAAGATACCAATAGCATTCCTTACAGAACTAGAGAAATCAATCATAAAATTTATATGAAACCAAAAGAGACTGGAATTTCAAAGGCAATTCTGGGCAACAAGGACAAGGCAGAGGGCATCATGATCCCAGACCCTAAGTCACACTACAAAGCTACAGTGATTAAAAACAGCATGACATTGGCAAAACAAACAAACAAAAACAGAAGATGTGTGGATCAGTGGAACAGAATAGAGAATGCAGAAACAACTCTGAGTACACTGAGCTACCTGGTGCTTGACAAGGGACCAAATCCTTTTGCTGAAGGAAAGATAGCTTCTTTATCAAATGGTGCTGGGAAAACTAGTTATCCACATGCTGAAGAATGAACTTAAACTCATATCTCTCAGCCTGTACTAAACTAAAATAAAAATTGATCAAAGATCTAAATATTACAATGGAAACAGTTTATCAGTTTTAAGAAAAAATAGGCAAAACTCTTGAAGACATAAGTGTAGGCAGAGAATGAATGGAACCCTAGTTGCACAAGAAATAATACCAAAAATCAACGAATGGGATCACATTAAACTAAACAGCTTCTGCACAGCAAAGGAAACCACCAACAGAGTGAAGAACCTACAGAATAGGAAAAACATTTATCATCTAGTATTCAAACAAAGAACTAATACCTAGAATATATAAAGAACACAAAATACTTAGATGTCCCAAATTTAAAGACGCAATAAAAAAATGAGCTTCTGAAATGAATAGAGAAAGAAATAGAAATGGTTGATAAATACTGAAAAAACTTTCAACATTGCTGGCTATTCAAGAAATATAAATGGAAACATCAATGAGATTCCATTTCACTCTAGAATGAATGACTATCATCAAGAAATTTAACAATAACAAATGCTGGAGGGGCTGCAGGAAGTCCTCCTCATTGTTGATGGGACTGTAAACTGATACAACCACTATGGAAATCAGTATGGAGGGTCCTTAAAAAACCAAAAATAGAAATACCATTTGACCCAGCTGTTCCCCTTCTAGGTATCTTCTCAAAAGAATTAAAGACATATATTACAGATATGACATGCATACCAATGTTTATAGCAGCATAATTCATAGCAGCTAAATCTTGGAAGCAGCCTGTATGTCCATCAACAAAAGAATGGAAAAAGAAAATGTGGTATTTATATGCAGTGGAGTACTACACTGCTACAAAGAAGGTAAATTTGAGTCATTTGTGGGAAAATAGAAGCACCTTAGGACCATAATGTTAAGTGAAATAAATCATATGCACGGGCTTAAATATTTCATGGTTTCTCTTATATAAGAAACTCAACATATAAATAAAGTGCAATATAAAAGATAGATAACCAGAAAAAAGACAGTTAAAAAGTAACTGTAATCCAGCATGGACAAGTATCTAAAAATGTACTTGATTTACTATAATTGTCTTATGTGCTTTATATGCATTTTGACCTGTTAGTCTTATTATCTGTATGTGTAATTAACTTTATAAAGACTTATAAGATAAATAAATCTGATGTTGGCAAAAAAAGAAGGGTGGAGGAGAAGGGGAAAAAAGAATTGAGTTATATTATGTACATGTACCAATTCCTCACAATGAATGTATTCATTAAGTACTGCAAACATACATAGTAAAATTTTAGAAAAAATATTAAAAAAGAACTAGATTGTTAAGCATTCAGCATCTGAGGAGGAATGAATAGGAAGGTTTGCCTGCTTAAATAGTATTTTATTTTGATGTTTTGCCTTCTATGAAAGCATCTATTTTTTAATATTTAGCCTCTCTTTGTATCCACCAATGAAAACTATTGACCCTTTTGCCTGATAACACATGACCATAATTTCATTTCTTGAAATTTTCTATTATTTAGAAAGATCTAAGAAACTGAATGCAGGTGACTCCCTGTGGCTGATTCTGGTTCGTGACACTGTCTGGCCTCCGTCTGCCATGAGCATCTTTCCTTTCAAGCATGAAGCTAATGATCATGAAAGATTTTGGCCCTGGCTCTACTGGTGGCAACAGTCTACTATTTTTTTCTTTTTTCATGTGGATACTGGGTATCAAACTCAGGATCTCACACTTGCCAGCAAGTGCTTGTGCCGCTGAGCGATATCACCGGCCCTTTTTTTCCTTTATGTGGGTACCGGGAGTCGAACTCCGGACTTCACGTTTGCCAGGCAGGCGCTTATTTCGTTGAGCTATCTCACCAGCCCGGTCTACTATTTTTTGATAGATTTGTAGTTTTTCCTTACCTAGAAAATGTCTTTTATGCCTGATTTGCAAGATGAAAATAAAGTAAGCAGATATAGATTCTAGGCTGTTTAAAGTCACTTTCTGTGGGTTAAGAGAGGCTGTTCTTCAAGCACACTCCCCGTTCAGGGTGAAGCCCTGAATTTCAAGATGCTCATTTGACTGTGATTCTCTTAATCCTTTCAACATCCTGAAGTGCGCTGGGTGGCAGCTTTACAGCAGAAATCCAAGCAGGGAACGAGCAGTATCCAGTCCACACAGAAGCCAGCTGTTTCTAAGAAAAGATTAAAAGAAGTGGTAGGTTAATTTAAACGAAGGCAAGTCTATATTGCAAACTTAAATTTCTGACCCGTTTTTCCCTTCCTGAAAACAGAAGTCTGAATTTGATGTGTGTCCGTGCCTGAAGAATGAATTGAAAACCACATTTCAACATTTGAACTATATATTTGATAGCAACAAAAATAATTTACCATTGTATTTAATAAGCATCTTGGTCACATGAGAGGAGCTGGGGAGGTGGGTGGAGTAAAGCGCCTTCCGTAACCTTGGTCCTTCGCACCCTTTCGTCCACTGTGCATTACTCTATCTGTCTTCACAGGCACACAGATGTCTGCAGTGTAGCTGGGGTGCTGCCAGCAAGGCCTCGGGTCCAGTTCATAGAACATTTCTGCAGTGATGGTGACAAGCTTTGAAAAATAACCTACTTGACAACTACATTTGTCTACTTAATTATCTTGGAGCAGAAAACCGTACCAAGTCACCTCTGCACTCAGAACCAGGTTTAGTAAGGAAACTTGTGGATAGGAAGGAATATATTACTCATGCATGGTACCCTTTTGCTGTGTTCTTTTCTACAGAGACTGAAGGAATTAAAGCAACGAGAGTTTGCTCGAAATGTAGCTTCCAAGTCATGGAAAGATGAGAAGAAACAAGAAAAAGCACTTAAGCGACTCCATCAGCTGGCTGAGTTGAGGCAGCAGTCTGAGTGGTAAGAATTAGAGGTCAATGAGATGGTTCAGTGGCCTATTCAGCTTCCAGGGAAACTTCCATGATAAAATACTAAATTTCAATTTAATGTAACCATGTAAAATTGTAATTAACATATATGTCAGTGGGTAACTATTTCTAATAGTTAAAGTTTATAAATTAATTACATTTGCCACTGATTTTTCCTTCCCAATATTGTTATTTCAATGTACTCTTTAATGAAACGATGCAAGAATGATGTAATATACTAGTATTTATTCTACCCAGTTTACTTAAATGAACTGACATAGTTCCTCAGTAATTTAAATTTTGCAATAATAATTTAAAAAGCCATAACTAACAAAGCATTTTGGGGGAAGTATTTCTTCCGTACATTCTCCTGTGTATGCTTGATTCTAGAATAAATGACACTATCATTGTCTGGCAGACAAGATGTAATTAATGCAGTTAAATTTCCCACATAGTGCCATTTAAATTGATAATTACAATATAACAAGCATCACACTAATACATCCTTGTAGCTGAAAAGTAGCAGTTTTACAAAAGCTTGGAACCACTCAGTGTTTCAAAGTTGTTACCTGGAAACCAATTAAATTCCCAGATTGTGATTCGCGTTCATATGAATCATAATGTATAACACTAACATAGCTAATTAATGTGGTTGACAGCCACATAGTGAATTGTGAAATTTATAGCTCTGTGCCCCTGTTGTTTAAATGGAAAACAATGTACAATAACAGAAATGAATGGCTTAATTACATTACTACAGAATATTAGACTTTGAATGGGATTCTAAGGAAATATTTGGTTTTTAGGATCAATTATGAGTGAAAATAGTATCAGTTTGCATATATTCATATAAATATAACTCAGAATAATTTAATTAACTTATGAAAATACATAAAAGTCATATTAAAAATGAAATAGAAATTTAGTTTAAAGAAAAGCTGGAAGTACAGTGTGTATCCAGAGTTGAGGTTAACACAAGAATCCAATCTCTGATCGGTCAAAAAATTAAAGAAGAGGGAAACACATTTGGTGCTGAGTTTTATATCAGCCAATACAGTGTCAAACATTTTGTTGATAAGGTATAGGCCAGTCCTCATAAAAACATGACTTAGAAGAGCAAGTCATATGTCGTTAGGGTAGAATAGAGGAAAAAATCTAGGAAAGGTATCAATTTCTGCATGATCACTTATGAGATAAAATAAATCAGACCATAATAAATGTGGCAATCCCCACCACAGAAAACATCTTTAAAACAGGTTCTCGTAGGCCAGGTCAGAGTTGCCTGATTCCACAGCAAGTCTGGATAGCCTTAACAAACATAATATTGATTGTTTTGTTGTGATGAAAGTCATCCCACTTCTATATTTCTACTCACCTATTCTATATTTCATTATGGGAAAAGTGACAGCAGACCACAGGAACCTTGATGATAGGGTGGTGATGAGGAGGGATGGTGATGTTCGTGGATGATGTTGATGACAATGATGATGATGTTTTTACTTCAATTTCTAAGTTTGCCAGAGCTACCCATTGGGGTCCTCCATAGTATAAGATTCATTCTCTTAAGTCTCAGGAAACTTCAAAGCAAGCCTAGCACATCTGGGTTAGTGTTTACAAAGCAGGCAGGCTCTGTAGGTTACAGTGCACCCATACTGTCAGGAAAAAGACAAATGTTGAAGCTTCTACATACAGAACATGAAGCTAGGATGATGATTTTTTCTTTCCCAATACTTATCACCCATCCTTTAGCCAACTGGTTTATCTGCTTAAACAATCCCGTGACTAAGGGAAGTTACAGAATAAAATTATTAAATATTTTTATTTTGGCAGGTGGATTGAGAAAGGAAAGTTAAAAGTGAAACAGAAAAGGAAAATATTATTAACATTGCTTACTCCTTACCTGGAAAACCTTTCTTTGTCCATTGTCCTCACATTCAAGGGCTTTTGAGTAGTGTAATCTAGATAACAAGATTCTGCTATGACCCCATGGAAAAGACAGGTGAATTTACTAATAGTAAGAATATTTGAATCAGATAGATAAATAAATGATAGTAGAAAGCTGGTAATGAAGTTTCTCTTTAGGCTAGAGTAGAATGGACCTAGAAAGTAGGGGAAATGTGCAGATGTTGGCCAATGCATATGAACTTTCGCATACAGTTTTGGGAGCTAATGTGGAACCTGGTGACTGCAATTGATAATGCTCTATTGTTTGCTTGAAATTTACTAAGATAATAGTGGATATTAGTGTCCATACTCTTTCTCCGGACCCACATACTCACTGGTAAATATGTGTGGTAATGAATATGTCAATTAACTTTATCATGGTAATAATTGCACAATGTACACATATATCAAAACATCATGTCATACACCTAGAATAAATGCAACTTTTATTTGTCAATTATGCCACAATAAAGCTAGAGAAATTAAATCTTTATTAATGTTATAACATTTAAACTTATATTGAAATAATAGATTTAAACACCACAAGGATAGAAAATTAAGATTTTCTAAAACAAGAAAGAAAATTAGATTCAAGGTAAGGAAATGGAAGTTTATAAAGCAACAAGGTCAAAAGTTTAAAGAATAAAAAATAAGAGTATTAAAGAGTAACAGTGAGAGTAAATGTTAAAACATCTGAAAATCTGTAATCATAAATGCAGAGTAGGCTGAAAAATAAGAACAAGAACTAAGAACTAGAAGCTAAGAGCAAAATATAATGCAAAAGCAATAACTGCAGAGAAGTTTAAAATATTTAAAAGAACATGAGAAAAGAAGCTTGCACATTAGAGAGATAAATATTAAAATAAAACAGCAATACAGGAGAGAACATAAATCACACAAGAACATGCAGAAAATAGTGCCAGGAAAATAAACAAAAATATTGCTAAGGAAAAATTTATTGTATCATAAAGAAACCTGGAAGAGAAAAGCAATAGTATCTGTCCTTTAGATATTTGGAATAATTTCCGCTGACTCTAAGTCCTGATAGTAACAAATTGATTGAGGTTCATGGAACAGGTATTTTAACTTCGAAGTACAGGTCTTAATCCAAGATGTGGTTACAAATGTGGAATAATCTCTTTAATAACAAAGCAAAGTTGAGGGTTGCATCTATTTCTGAATTTTACTCTTCTATGCTCAGGCTACAGAAACTTTAAAATGCCAATTACACTGCACTTAATCTCTATGTTCTTTATTTTTCTTTATGCTTGAAAAAAATTCAATAACCCACACACTGCCTTAAAATATTTCTACCCATCCCTCATATAAAGAAAGCGAAATTATTGTGAGAAACAAGATCATTTTTATTACGAAACAACTACTATAAGGAACAGAATACAGTTTTAGACAATTTCTAAATTTGGTTTTCCACAAGATTCAAGGAAATGCTATAATTCTATAGTTATAACCATTAATTCATATGAAGAGATATATGAAATCATTGAAAACTAAAGGATGACTAAAATTATTATTTGTAAATTAAATTCCATATGAACATAATAAACAACAGATTGCAATATTGTAAAAAAATGAAGTCAATATAATCGAAATTAAATACAAGAAATTCTCCCTAAAGTATAGCAAAATGCTAAAGACGGTGAAGTTAGATAGTAAGACCTAAAGGATATCGTTAGGAAAGCCAGTAATTGTAGCATACGTACTCTAGTATGAGAAACAAGGACAAGGATGAAGCAATAATCAGATAAATCAGAAAAGAAAATGTGCCTGAGCTGAAGAAACTTAAATTGAAAGTGCCCCAGAAGTAATAGTAAATATCAACCAAAAGAAATCTGCCTGTAGCTATGTTCTGTGTTCTGGTAAATACAAAATAAATAACATGTAGGAAAAGCATAGTATTTATATATGAAATATTATACATTGATTTTATATAAATAAAAAAGGAAAATTCTACTAGTAAATAGATTCATTTCAAAAATAAATAAAAGTAGGCTATTTATAAATGCCTGCAATATTTCAAAATAAGGACAATGAATCAAAGTGTATGGAATTGGGTGGACAAATTAAATGTTACTGCAGGGCTCTATGCTAATTGGTCAATAGTCATAAGGGAAGGCAACAACAAATTTCTCAAAAGGGTCTCATAAAGCTCTTCTCTTCTTTGGAATTTAAGCTACATATTGTGAAGATATACAGTACATTGTTTTAATACTTTGTATTCAAGAAACAAATAACTAATTAAAAATAAAATAAAAATTTAAAATAGAAATAAAGTAAATGCGTTTCCCAGCAAGTGGTAAAAGATAAAAGGAAAGAAAGGAAACAATTATATAAATAATATGATTTATTGCTTTATCCCAGTGAATACTTGTTTCGCAGTAGAAGGTTTATAGGTAGAATTCTATAGGGACATATCTTACATGTACAGTATTTGCATTTCAGTTTTTCAATTACTAACAAAGCACAGTTGAATTAATACTCTTTCAAGACCTTTAAAAACATAACATACATGTACAAAAAGTAGAAACAGGCTTTTAGGAAGAATCAAAAGGGAAGATTTCAAAATCATTGTAAATGAGAAGGCTGGTAAATGCGTGTTACTTTCTTATGTATTTACTAGTTAAACTAGTGACTAGTCATGGTAAAGGAACTTACTACTTGGTTTCAAATGGAAGTAAACATGGGAGAATTCAAAACTGAAAAACCAAGAATTAGAAAATGCTAGAATTTATACATAAAAGCAAATTGAAGGGTACTTTTGTACTTTGGAAATAAATTTTATTTAATTTCCTATTTAGTGTGAATGCATTGATTGGAAAACTATGGAACAGTTTAAACCTGTGCCCAAGAATGGGCAGGTTCCAGAGAACATACATTGTATGCACCTAATGTTTTTCAGTACTGGCATAAGGTATTCAGGTATTCACTTGCTATTTTTTTTTTTTACTAATTTCTAAGTAATACACTTAACAATGCATTTTAGAAATAGCCGCACTAAAATTTATACTGACTTGTACATGCATGATAAAATAGTCATATTGCAGAAGATGTAATTAGTTCATAAATGTTAGAATAACTCATCATAGAAACAATATGAAATGATCACATGTAGATAGGGTTCAAAATCAAATGTTAGGGCCGGTGAGATGGCTCAGCAGCATAAGCGCCTGCCTTGCAAGCGCGAAGGCCCGAGTTCGACTCCCGGATCCCACATACGAAAAAGGGGCCGGTGATATCGCTCAGCGGCACGGGTGCCTGTTGGCGCGCGAGGTCCTGAGGTCATCCCCCCGGTACCCACAAAAAAAAAAAATAAATAAAATAAAAAAATAAAAACAAAATCAAATGTTAATTATTTAAATATTTATTGTGTTTACAGTGTTTCTGGAAATGGACCGGCGTACAAAGCCCCCAGGATAGCCATAGAGAAGCAAATCCAGCAGGGAATTTTCCCAGTTAAGAGCGGCAGAAAGGTATCCTGCGTGAAGAGTGCTCTTCTCCTTAAAGGAAAGAATATCCCCAGAAGCACTTCTGACAAGCAGCGTTTTACCATGCCGAACCGACACCAGTTACCATCAGACAGACGTTGTTTGTTTGGCAATCGGATGCCACACACACCTTCAGATCTCAGCAATGCAAATCACAGGACTGGCATATCGTTTTCGTTTTCAAAAAAAGTACATCTGAAGCTAGAATCTTCAGCACCAGTTTTCAGGGAGAACACAGAAGAAACCCACGATTGTAACAAGTCACCCACTTATAAAACAAAACAAACTATGGAGAAATGTGAGTATTGCAGGTTTGCAAAGGAGGATGCACACCTCACTAAGGAAGAAGACAGAAGCATCTCACCAAGCCCTCTGGAGAGTGTTTTACACAACACCTTTGCCAGGAGCTGTAATATTTTGAAAGACAAAAATGACTCTATTGATGAGACACTAGCAGATTCCATTGGCATTCAGGCTTCTTTCTCGAAATCTAACATTTGTCTCTCAGATGAAGATTTTATTCCTTGCAACAGAGAGAAAGAAACTAGAAATACGTTGAAGAACACTTCAGAAAACTGTATCAATCACCCAAGCCAAGAAAGTGTTTCCTTCAGCCCAGCGAACATTTGCAAGCACAGTGATGCCAGGGTATTTGAATGTTTGGATAACTTTTTGTTACCAGAGCTGAGTGAACAAAAGCATACAGTACATTTGAATGGCAATTCCAGTGTGGAGAACAGAGGAAAGTCTTTAAATGAGAGTGAAAAACTTAGCACAAATAGTCAAACAGTTCTAAGAGAAGGGTCTCCCCACAGTGTGACATCCAAACCATTGCCTTTTCTCCATGTACAAAGCAAGGACGGCCACACTACTCTCCAGTGGCCTACCGAGCTTTTGCTCTTCACAAAAACGGAGCCCTGCATCTCTTATGGGTGCAACCCATTGTATTTTGATTTCAAACTTTCTCGGAATACAAAGGAGGCCCATAATCCAGATGATTTAGAAACAGAATTGGGCCAAGAAGCCTTGGAAATGAAGACAAAAATAGAGAGCCAAGTCTCAGGTTTAGTTAAAGATCAACAAAAATTTATCCAAGAAGATAATCAACTCCTGAAACCAAAGATGATCATAGCTAATGCAGATTGGGAAAATTTCCAGAGAAAATATAATTTGGGCTGCAATGATTCAGAGCCTACTAAAAGTGAACATAATTTTAGTGCAAGTAATTCGGAATTGAAAAATTCTGAAGTGCCTGCTTACCTTGATATGTCTCTAAAGGACTGTGTGGGAAAGAACAATGATACTGGTAATGAATTTAAGGAACCTTCAAGATCCCATTGGCAAAGCTGTGGAGGAGTAGTTCTAAATGATGAAAGTGGGGGCCTATCCTTTCCTCCCCACATCTCTAGGACTAAGATGCATAAGCTGATTTCCTGCGACCCTCAGTCAGTGTTTGAAGAGGAAAACCAATTCACCTGGAATTCTAGCCCTTATGTACTGGGGAGTCACAGTGAATGGGGGAAGGACTGTAGCATAATTTGGAATAGCAACAACATCAGCATGGCCCATAGTGTTTCTGGATGTGGAGACCAAAGCTGCAAGAGATGTTCTCCCAAGTTATCTCTGAAGGGACATTCTAGCACCTTGGACAAATCCTTGAGCAGCATGTCCAGACTGAGAAACACTTGTTCAAGTCATAAGTCTAATAGTAGCAGCAATGGTGATTTGCTCTATTTTTGCAAAAGAGAACATAGCTCAGTGGAAAGCCACAAATGGAAGCATGGAAAAAACAGCTGTCTCTATTTGTCCCATGAGAGGACAAAGAGCAATGGCCTGCAGTCTGAAATGCAGAGAGACAGGAACTGCAAATTGTGGGAATCATTGAAGAATAAAAAATACTTTAAACACAGATATTGCCACTGCCAAGAACGATATAAACTGGGTAAAAATCAACCATTTTCAGAGCTAAAATCTATGAGAATCATCCACTGTGATTCCTGCTCACAGGTTTCCTGTGCTGGAAACAGTGAAAAATCACCTGATTTCCAGAGACCTCAGCACAGCAGATGGGGCTCTTACTCAAGACAGAGGATTGATTACTTAAATAAAAGCAAGCGAAGTCAAGAAACCTTGGACAGCTGTCACGTTTGCGAGCGGAGGAAGGCTGTGCACAGGCAGTGTGACTCAGGGACTGTCAGCTGTCTTCTGAGAACCTCTCCCACAGAACCTCCTGGAACCACAGAGCCCACAGTTTCAGGGGAGAGGAGCCCCCTGACAGCCAAAAGCCTTTTAGAAAGAGTACAAGCAAAGAAGTGTCGGGAACAATCAACAAATTTTGAGGTGTCTTCACCCAGTTGTAAAAATGAATCTGAGGCTCATTCGCAAATTCAGTACACAAGTCAACTTGTACCACCAAGTTGTAACAGATCAACACTGCCGTTGTCTGAAAAAAGACAACACGCAAGTGAAAGAAAAAACAATAAAGGCAATGCAGTTCAAAGGCCTGCTAAGAAAGACAAACTCAAAAGCTCACAGACAAATAATTGTACCGTTTCAGCAGATGCCAAATCTGATAACTGTCTTTCTAAAAGTATAATTCACGTAGCAGCAGAATCTCAGTCACTAAACAGAAGAAAGATCCCAAGAACAAAAGAACAATCAAAATCTTTAACTAGCGAAGTCCAGGCTTTTATTCAAAGCCGTGACCCAGTACCAAATGATTTCCCAGGTGCTTTTCCATCTAACAGATATACTGGCGTAACTGATTCAACAGAGACCAAAAAGGACCAAATAAATCTAGACGTACAGGATGTAAGCATGCATATGAATCACGCAGAGGGGAATAGAAACACTTACTATGACAGAACTGTGCAGAAGCACGACAAAGTGGAAGATGAATTACAAGCGTGTCATAAATCTCTCTCACCCCCTTTAACTCCACAGCCCATAACATTTTCTCCAGATGAAATAGATAAATATAAGCTTCTGCAGCTACAGGCCCAGCAGCACATGCAAAAACAGCTCCTGTCAAAGCATCTTCGAGTGTTGCCTGCTACAGGGCCCACTGCCTTCCCTCCGGCCTCAGCTGCGCAGACGGCCCGCCAGCACGCTCCCATCACCGCCATCCACCACACCTTCCTGCAGCACTTTGCCGTGTCTGCCACCATAAGTTCCCACAGCGGTCACCTGCCCATTACTCATCTTCATCCTCTTCCACAGCCACATTTTAGTCCTATTTCATTTTCAACTCTGACCCCAACCATCATCCCTGCACACCCCACTTTCCTAGCAGGCCATCCCCTGCATTTGCTCGCCACGGCCCCTTTCCCCCCATCTCACATAACACTTCAGCCCCTGCCCCCAGCAGCATTTATCCCCACGTTGTTTGGCCCTCACTTAAATCCAGCCACAACGTCTATCATCCACTTGAATCCTTTAATCCAACCAGTGTTCCAAGGTCAAGACCTTTTCCGTCATTCTTACTCCAGCCAGATGCAACAGTTAAACGGAGTTAAAGAGGCCTTAAATGTGTCAACCCACTTGAACTAATACGTGTTAAAATTCCTCTTGTGGATAAATGAATTGTCACTACCTAGGAAATGATATATTTAAAATATCTGATTATTACAAGGTTTAAAAAAATTGGTGCCAGTTCAAATTGCTACCAATATATAAGTATGAACTAAATTACCAATATTCAAATAGGAATACCTTATTTCAACTGGTGAAAATAATAGGCAAATGTTAAAAATGATAAAAGAAAAATATTCAGGCAGATCATTGATATTACAAAGAAAAATAGAATAAAATACCCTATGTTCTTGGTGTGTGCTGGTGAATGAATGAATGAATGTGCATTTGATTTTATTTGTCAGATATTAATAAATAGTCAGTGAAATCAATACATTATTAAAGATAATTCCTATGGCTGTTGGCTGAACTTTCAATGTAGTGTATCACTTTATTTTTGTTGGAAGCAAGAGATGGCAAGAAATCTACTTTTGAATGAAAGTCTTCTATGAAATATTGGTTAACTTCATTCCATATAAATCTCTGTGTTATTATTTTATTGCAAAAGTAGCATCTAAAGTTAAGAATGTTTAAATTTGCATAAGAAAATATGCAAACTATTGTTAGTGTTTGACAATGCCAATAAAAGAAAATATACTCAGAATAACATCTTGAATATACTGACTAATCTTTCAAATATTCCAATGATCAAAATGTTAAGTTTTCCTTATTCTTCTACTCCGAAACCTCACTGTGTTCAGACAACGTGTGCATAAGGGTAGAGGTAAAATGTTTAGAAATACCAGTATATGTACATGCTTATGGAGAAAGTTTATAAAGTTTCTGGTGTGTTTTATTTATTGTACTGGATAGTCATAAAACACAATGAATGATGTGGAATCAAACGACCATTCATGTAATTTTGTACATGATTTCAAATATTTATTCAGAATATCTTCTAGCCCCAAAAAGTTGTTTCTTACATTTACATTTGTGAATAGCCATCCACTTAGCCTTATTATTTTATATTCTTAAAATGAAAAGGAATAACTCGTGTGACTGAACATTCCCCATCAGCATGAGATTCAAAGAAAAGCAGAGTACACAGAAAAGGAAGTGATTGGTCAACTGATGCTGCCTATGTTTGCATCTAGAAGATGAGAGGGGCATCTTGTCTTGGCTTTAGGAGAAGATAGTTATATTTATTGAATGTTGGTTGGGTTTTGTGTAGCCAATCTAAGCCTTGGATCACAGTATTCTGTATAATGTTCACAAATGTATTTCGAGATCAATATTATCTTTCCCCATTATAAATGAGGACAATTAAGTTGAAAGATAAAATGCATATTTAATAAACAACAAAAAGGTATCTTTCATGTAGGAGAGACAGGTGAGAGAGGGAAAAATGAAAATAGATAAAGTGAATTAGAAATGTTAACATATAATTAGAGTTTCCACAATAATCCGAGAAACATGTAGATTGAGGGTTTAGATGGAGATAGAGCAAAGTCTAGCTCACTTGAACAGAAAAAAATAAAAGAGAATCAAATAACCAGAAACCTATGTGTGGAACTCCATAAAAGTGAACAGACAAGCCACTAGTGAACACTGGGCAAATTCACCAGGGAGTAAGATAAGTTAGATATTTATTATAAAAATAGCTACAAATTGCCCAGCAGATAAAAACAATGTGAACAATTATTTACCAAAGCAGATCATAAAGCTCACCTATAGTCAAAACAGAGTAACCATGGGAATTCACTAGGAGTCCTGTTATAGAAAAGACAATGTACCTGATTAATTTTTGTAATAGTTTTGGTAACCATTTACTCTCTCAGAAGGTTAACGAGAGAACCTCTCACCACTGGATGTTTGTTTTTGACCAGCAAAGATATATTGATAGGAATTGATGGCTTAGTAAGGACTCCTCCAGCTTATACTAACATTGATGGAAGTGCTCTCTAGAGGTGCTGTCTTGCACTGAGGTAAAGCAGACGTCATAATTTAAACAAAACATAACATGTATCCTGGGGTGAGAAATGGTAAGAGTTGGGGCATCGTAGGAGGAAAGGTACAATTTAAAAATTTATTTCTGGGCCGGTGAGATAACTCAGCAGCATAAGCGCCTGCCTGGCAAGCGCGAGGTCCTGAGGTCGACCCCTGGTACCCCCATTTAAAAAAAAATTATTTCTACCAAATCGGCCATTGTAGGAAGGGCCACACACTGGATTTTATTTTTCATTTTGCTTGAAGAGAAAAATACTCTTGGAAAAAAATGAAACAAAGAATTCCAAATATATATTGAATTTTAAAATAGTTCCATTTTTAAAGACTCACTGCGATGGATTATAGTCTCAATATTATTTCCTCCCAATTATTTGATGGCTGATTTGGGGTATTAAATTTCTTTCCCTGTTTATTGCCTGATACCTAAGGGATCATTCTCTTTCTGAGATTACTCTATCATACTTAGCACATGGAAGCAAGTGTCAAACTGTACATGTTCAATTAAACAAAAATTTAATGAAGTCTGTACAATACACACACACACACACACACTCACACTTATCTATATATTTTTCTCAGAGATTAAAAACCAGTCCACAGCAGACAGTCTCCCTGGATCTAGGAAATGTTAAAATAACATAAATTCTTTGTACAAAGGAATGAAAATTTAGGAAAGTTCATCTTCTTATTCATTCTATGTCAAAATCAGCAATAAAAATATCCTAAATTATGCTCCAAAATTCTCAGGTTCACCTTAATAAATGCTATAAATACAGTAAAATACAGGAAATGGCTAGAATAAAAAGAATGATTTAGACAGTTCCTAATTCCCAGGGCATTTTTCTTAGGGAGACACTTCGCACAATGATTACCCTGAATTTCTGTTTCACTTACAGAAAATGGATTTGACATTGATTCCTTTTCTTTAGTTTCCATCCGTACTTAATGGAATCTTTCTGTTATCACTGAACAGAAATATATTCAAAGAAACTAATCCTATAAGTCTTTCTCATTAAATGGAATATTTATCTAGTCAAATTACTCGGGATCACATTGCTGGGTCTATTTCCTTACTTTCTGAATTCTCATTTTCTTACAGAGTTCCCAATGAAGGGAGCAACACAGCTTGTGCATTTTGTAATCACTGAAGCTGATCCAAAATCGCCATGTATTTTAAGCGTTTTAAACAGTCACTGGAGACATAGAGGTGGCTCTGTCAGTTAGAACATCAGCTGGTATTCCGGAACTCTAGATGTGTATGAACAGAACATTCAGATGCCTTCCCCAAAAGGAGTGGATAATTAATGCTCTCAACATTGGTGAAATAATATCACTCATTATTTCATGACACATTTCTCAATATTTCCTTTAAAAAATCCTCATGAGTTTTCAGAAGGATTGTTAAATATTCTCAAGAAAAATATGTGAATATTAGATTGAGTTTTCTGAAAAACACAATTGAAAGGAACCACATATCACACATCATTGTACATAGCTAATATACTAATGGTCAAAATTGACCTAGTGCTGGTATTTGGTGCAGGAGAAGCACAGCTCATAAAGAGGTTTAATTTGAGTCTCTAAATTAGATGAGCTCCTGAAGATAAATGTGCACATTCATGGGCAAATAGAAATATTATTAAAAACAAGTGGGCAACCAGTTCCATTCAGTAGTCAGGAAAACACATGTCTGCCCTTTGTGTCTCAGACTGAAATTGCTTCAATAAGATGAGAATTTTTCTACTAAAATGTGAGCTTTCCTGCAAATAAGCCTGGGTCTAGAGGATTTTCAAAGGTTATCATTTCATTTCAGCAAAGATATTATCCACGTCTTCTATTAGGTAGACATTTGAAGATGGTTGTTGTATTCCTTGGGATTAAGCTATATCAAAATGGAAGCAATGGCTCAATTGGTCTAGTTCAGAATAAGTAAGTATTAGAAAGATAAGCCATTCTATGCAGCTTTTTTAGAGGAGGGACAGCTCCACTTTCAAATTCCTTTCTCAAAGTCACTTCCTCCTTTTGCAATCCACTACCTTTTTCAAGTAACAAGAGCAAAGATAATGTGTCAGAAACAAAAAGTAAGTCATGAAAAATGGAAAAATCAAAATATGTGTGGGTGTGAATATGTGTGTGTGTTCTTAATAAATATACTCTTCAGTCTTCAGTTGTAGATCTTGCACTGTGTTCAAAATAGTGATTTTTTAGCATTTTTCGGAACATATTCACATGTTGAAACAATCACTTTCAGGAAGAGGTTTCTTACACACCATGAAAAATTGTCAGTTCTTTCAGTATGTGAGACTATAAATAGCTGATAGTGTATATTGATTAGGTAGTACTGACAGCAAACTCCCACCTTATTATTTAATTCTATTTAAAATATTTAATTTATAATTAGACTGAGTGATAGTCTGGCAATATGACACATCAATGAATAATTTTATTTTATATTCTCCATTCAAGGCATTTTTTTATCTTATTCTGTGGCTAAGTAAATTGCACTATTACACATGCAAAACAGCTTTTTTAGGTTACTCAGTAAATTACTTGGACTGTAATTCAATGCAATAATATTTTTTTTCAATAAGAGCTTAATGGTATAGGAGTGTTAGTCATGTATTTATAACACAAGCATACCACAATGTAAGAATAAAATCAAATACAAATGGTGTGGAAATATTCTGTATTTTACACTACTGGATTAAAATGCATTTAATGTTTTATTTATTACTGTATATATTTATAATATATATTTAAAACCTGGGATTTCTTAGACTATTTCTTAATATTTGAGTGTTATAAAATAAAGCTGTTTCCTCAAACTTAAAATAAATACAACTTTAAAAATTCTACTGATGTATTCTTTGTTAAAACCTAACACTGTACATACATACTTTGTGAAGTACTTTTCTTTTTTGTTTTTTTTTACAAATTGTGATCTACCCTTCATAATGCTCGAACAGAACTCTGAAGAGTTTTATTATTTATTCTCTAATAATATAATACAATACAATAACACAATAATTTTACTTTAAACTTTCAGAATACCTTAATAAAAATCCTAATAAGCTGCTATTCTCAGAAGGACTCAACTTTCTAAGAAATTAGTCACCTGTGACCAATGGTGTCAGAAAATGACTTCATTGTCACTCCTTTCTGGATTTTCTTCATCTTTGCCTCCCTCCCATGAGAGCTACATGAGCTCTCATCTCTGGTTTTTCAGTGTGATAACTGTTCATAATTTCAGGATGAGATGTTCCTGGAGATGGTGACCGAATGCTTTCTTGTTACTGAATCCCACTGACCCTTACCCTTCACTTTACCCTCCAACAAGCTTTCATCAAGTCCCAAAGTCCCTTGCTTCTGTGTTTTTTGTTTGTTTGTTTGTTTTTTGTTTTTGTTTTTTTGTGAGTACCGGCGGTTGACCTCAGGACCTCGCGCGCCAGCAGGCGCCCGTGCCGCTGAGCGATATCACCGGCCCTTTTTTCGTATGTGGGTTCTGGGAGTCGAACTCGGGCCCTCGCGCTTGCCAGGCAGGCGCGTACGTGCTGAGCCATCTCACCGGCCCCTGCTTCTGTGTTTTAACGGAGTGTGCTGTCACTACCTGAACATGAATGGAAACAGATTTCTGCAATGCACTTTGCCTGGTGTTTGAGTCTAAACCTTCAGTGGAAAAATGGTCCATATGCCAATCATCTGCCTTTCTACTCTCCTATACTATGTTCTGTATGCCTATATGAAACCATTTAGTGGAACCTTGGTAAGTAGTCAAAAACGCTCTTTACCGAGTACATGCAAACACACAACTGCATACATGCATGTGCACACATACATTCACTGCTCTCATTTCTCTCTTAAATAGGCAGTATTTGCTGAAATCCTGCTATGGGCCAGGTACTGTTCAGCTGCATCCTTCTTGTTAGCTATATTCCTGGATTCCCTCTGCGCATGAAAATAAAATTCCCTTGAAGAGGAGAGATGATATTAATCATGACACTGAGATGAATCGTCTCGATGTTGAGCTCTTACCCCTCTCTAGTGTGTGAGACCTCTGTTAGTTGTGTGCTTCGTTTACCCTTTGTATCATTTTCTCCTCATGATGAAAATATTTTTTAGGATGAAAATTTTTTGGTACCAATGTAAAATGGGTGTCGCATACTCTCAAGGTTGTATTCTTTTCTTACATCTGGTTTAACTGACTTAATTTCCAAGTGGCTTTTTAAAAACATGCTTTGTATTCTAGAGAGAAAACTAACGGAACTTTGTGAAGTTGCTTAGCAATAACAAAATGAAAAGTAGCCAGGGGATAAGCACACCCATGAGAATGGTACGCTTTGTAAAGTATTGTTAGGTGAACAACTCACAGATATTACATGTTCTTTGCAACCATTTTATCATAGAGATGGTAGTTCAGAGACAAGATAGTTCAATTATGTGACCTGTGCATGATACCTTCAGAGGAGATGGTAAACCCCAATGTCTCTTCATAGGATGTTGTTATAGTACAGACTAAAATGTCCCCCAAAAGTCTCATGTATTCAGAGGTTGGGCTTTTGGCAGGTGATTGGATAAATGGGTAATATACCATAAGTGGACTGACCTATTAATAAATTTATGTCTGCATGTGCTGTCAGGAGGTGGGGTCTAGTAGAAGCAGGGTCACTGGGGCCATGACAAGAAAAGGTGCATTTTTATCCCTGGTTCTTCCCTTCTCTCTCTCCTTCCTGGCTGCAGTAAGTTGGGCAGCTTTTCTCTGCTCAGCCCTTCCCATCATACCATTTCCACCTTGGATCCAATCTATTATAAATCCTTCAAAAACTATGAGTCAAAATAAACTTCTACTCCTGTAAGTGGTGGGTGTTAGGTATTGTGTCTAGCGATGGGAAAGCTGAATAACACAGATTTTTAATTTATTATAAGATGTTTTAACACATACTTTATTTTTTGCAATATATTATTTATACTATGCAGGCAAATAGACTTTTACCATATTTGCAAGTCTTTAAGAAAGTCAATAAAATGGAGAGTAAATGTAGCTTTTTAGGAAATACCTACAAAGTAGTTTTCCTTCCTTAAATAACTCACTCCTTAAATATTTGCTTGAATGTCTACTTGATGTTGAATAAAACAAATTAAATTAATTAAATTAATTTTAAATTAATTAAAAATTAAAATGAAAAGCAAATAATTTTTGAGAATATACAAATTCTTACTGTCTACCAACTTCCATTATTTGAATCTTAAGTCAACAATATTTGTAGAATTGAAGCCTCAGTACAGTACAGAGTTTAAATAATGTGATATTGACAGTTTGGCATACTTGAATTTCAGGAAATCAGTTCAAATGCTTTGTATTTAAAGTACTTAAGCCATGACATGAATTCATATATCACATTATAATCAGCCTGGACTTCCCTGAGAAAGACACATTTCAGGATCCCTTCATACTCTGTTTGTTCTCAACAGCGCTCATCACTCCTATTTAGAACAATTTTTTCATTTGACTACGCACTTCTGTTCTCCCCAGTCTCCCTGGATTCTCCCGAGAGAATCTTTATGTTATCAACTTCTAATAACTGAGAAACCTGGGATTCAGGTTCTAGACATTTTCTTCTCTATTACATATACTACGTGATCTTATTCAGTATCAGACTTTTAAGATGATTTTCAACTTTATCTTCAGGTATGACTTCCACCTGACTTCTACATTTGTTTATCCGGTAGCTTACTCAAAAACTCTGTTGAATATTTCTCGGTCATCAGAAGCATAACGTCCACAAGTCCGTGTGAGAACTCTTGGATTGTTTCACAAATCCATTCTATCCACATTGCTCCACATTCAGTAAAGAACTTGGTCAGTCCTCCAGTTTCTCAAGTATCCTTTGGGCTCTCTTTCCCATGTCTTTTGTCCTTATCACCAACTACTTGGATGCTCTTTCAGTTCTACTTTCATGACACGTCCCCAAACTGACCTGTTCCCGTTATCTCCACTGTTACCATCCCAACAAATTTTCTTATTTGGGACACAGCAATAACCTAACTGGTCTCTTGTGGATTATGCAACTGGAACCTAACCCTCAGAGGTCCATCCTGAAAATAGGAATCTCTGAAATACTTTTCCCATTATTGTTAATATAATCCAATGTTCTTATAGCATCCTTTAAAAGCCAGTTTCATCTGATCTCTAACAACGTGTTGTAGTTTAGATCTGGAATGTCGCCAAAGGCTCATGTGTGAAAGTTGTTTTGCCAGCCTGTGCACTATTGGGAAATGGTGAAACCTTTAAAAGATGGGCTCTAGTGGAAGGAAGTTAGGATACTGGAGGCATAACTTTGGGGAATTTTGGGATCCTGGCCCCTTCTGCTGTCCTCTGGCCACCATGAGGTGAACAGAATTTCTCTGTCACATGCATCCGCTATTATGTATATACTACCTCACCACACACCCAAAGGAACAGGGGTGAGTGACCATAAACTGAAATCTCTGAAACCATGAGCCAAAATAGATAGTTCCCCTTTTAAAATTGGTTATCTCAGATATTCTGTCATAGTGACAGACAGCTAACCAAAATACAATCTTTTTTTTTTTTTTTTTTTGTGGGTACCGAGGGTCGACCTCAGGACCTCGTGCACCAGCAGGCGCCCGTGCTGCTGAGCGATATCACCGGCCCCTTTTCCGTATGTGGGTTCCGGGAGTCGAACTCGGGCCCTTGCGCTTGCCGGGCAGGTGCTTAAGCCGCTGAGCC
Organism: Erethizon dorsatum; assembly: GCA_028451465.1. Classification (NCBI taxonomy): domain Eukaryota; kingdom Metazoa; phylum Chordata; class Mammalia; order Rodentia; family Erethizontidae; genus Erethizon; species Erethizon dorsatum. Next base: position 42,287,312 of record CM051835.1, read on the forward strand.
ATCTCACCGGCCCCCCAAAATACAATCTTTACAAATTTACCACCTTTCTTTATTTCTATGACCTTTTTTTTTAATTTATGGAAAAAAGGTAAAACAAAATTTCTTAACAAAATAACAGGAGAATAACAATAGTTAATACATTACACGTTGTTATCTTTAAAGTAGTTGATCAGGGAATAAGATATGGGCATAAAAATTTCTCCAATAGATATTAGCACAAACCTTCCTTTTTAATGAACTAAGAGATACTAAAAGTATATCTGACTTGCATTTTTTCCCTTTTCCCTTCCATCTTTGCCCATTTTCCCCATCCTAGTTCCTTTTCCCTTTTGAACAATTTCTTCCGATTTCACAATATCTAGTGTACATTTTAGAGTTTATTTGCTCTTTCAGTTTCTCATACCAGGGAGACAATAGGATGTTTATACATGTGAGTCTGATTTATTTAACTTAGGTGTATATTCTCAAGTTGCATCCATTTACCTATAAAAGTCTCCAGTTTATCCTTTATGGCTGAGTAGTACTCTATTGTATAAAAAAAAAAAAATCACTTTTATCCATTCCTTGGTTGATGGGCATTTGGGTTGTTTACAAGATTTAGCTATTACAAACTGTGCTGCTATAAACATTGGTGAACATATATCACTGTGCTGTGATGTTTTAATTCTTCTGGGAAAATACCCAGAAGGTGAATACTTACGTCTAATGGGACCTATAATCCTTATTTTTTGAGGATTCTCCACACTGATTTCCACAGTGGTTGTACCAGTCTACATTCCCACCAACAGTGGGGAAGTGTTCCTTTTTCCCCACAGCTCTGCCAGCATTTGTTATTGGTTGATTTCTTGATGATATCCATTCTTTCTGGGGTAAGACGGAGTCTCAGCGTTGTTTTAATTTGCATCTCTCCAATGACCAGTGATGTTGAACATTATTTCATACATTTATTTGCTGTTTGTATTTCTTCACCTGGCAAGTGTGTATTCATCTCAGATGCCAATTTTTGGATTGGGTCTTTGAATGTGGGGAGGGTCTGATTTTTTTCAATTCTTTATATGTTCTAGATATAAGTTCTTTGTCTGAGGGACAATTGGCTAAAATTTTTCCCACTCTGTGGGTTGTCTTTTCACTTTGTTGGTGGTTTCTTTTGCTGTGCAAAAGCTTTTAATAAGATGAGATCTCAGTTGTTGATTGAAGTATTTTCCGTGAAGTTTGGGTTTTGTTCATGAAGTCTCTACCTACACCTTTGTCTTCAAGATTTCTACCTACTTTCTCTTCCAGTAGATTTAGTGTTTCTGTTCAAATATTTAGATCTTTGATCCATTTTTACTTTAGTTTAGTGCATGGTGATAGACATGGGTCTAGGTTTAGTCTTTGACGTGTGGAAAGCCAGTTTTTCCAGCACCATATATTAAAGAGGCTATCTATCTTCCAGTGAACATGTTTTGCCCCTTTGTCAGAGATAGGGTGGATGAATGTGTTTGGAGTTGTGTCTGCATCTTCTAATCTGTTCTACTGATCCTCAGGTCTTTTTGTGCCAGTACCATGCTCATTTTATCACAGTAGCTTTGTAGTATAATTTCAAGGATTGTGATGCCTCCTGCCCTGCCTTTGTTGCACAGGATTGCCTTTGCTATTCTAGATCTCTTCTGTTTCCAAATGAATTCAATGAATGCTTTCTCTAGTTCTGTGAGTTATGCTAATGGTATTTTGATCAGGATTGCATTAAATCTGTATAACAGTTTGGGAGTAGGGCCATTTTCACTATGTTGGTTCTTCCTCTCCATGAGCAAGGGATATCTTTCCATTTTCTGATATCCTCTGCTATCTCTTTTTTCAGAGTGCTATAATTTTCAATGTATAGATTTTTATTTCCTTTGTTAGACTGATTCCTAAGAATTTCATTTTTTTGGATGCTATTGTGAAGGGTGTGTTTTCCCTAATTTCTCTCTCAGTGAGTTCGTTGTTTGTGTAGAGGAATGATACTGATTTTTGAGTGTTGACTTTGTATCCAGCTACACTACTGAATTTGCTTATTAATTCCAGATGTCTTTTAGTAAAGTTTATGGAGTATTCTATGTAGAGTATCATGTCATCTGCAAGTAATGATAATTTAACTTCTTCCTTTCTTATCTTTATTCCTTTTATTTCCCTCTCTTGTCTTATTGCTCTGGCTAATGTTTCCAGGACTATATTAAATAGGAATGCTTGTAGTAGACATCTTTGTTTTGTTCCTGACTTTACAGTGAAAGCTTTTTTGTCCATTTAGTATGATGTTCGTTATTGGTTTGTCATAGACAGCTTTTATCAGATTGAGGTACAGACCATCTATTCCGATTTTCTGTAGGGTTTTTATCATGAATGTGTGTTGGACTTTATCAAAAGCTTTTTCTGCATCTATTGAGATGATCATGTGATTTTTATCTTTGGTTCTGTTGATATGGTGTATTATATATATTGATTTGAGTATGTTGAACCATCTCTGCATTCCTGGGATAAATCCTACTTGGTCATGGTGTATAATCTTCTGGATGATTTGCTACATTCTGCTGCTAGTATCTTATCAAGGATTTTTGCATCTATGTTCATTAGGGAGACTGGCCTGTTGTTGTCTTTTAGTTGGGTCTTTTTCTGGTTTTGGTATCAGGGTAACACTTGCCTCCAGTAATCAGTTAGGGAGTATTGCTTCCCTTTCAATTTCATTAAAGACTTTGAGGAGTATTGGCATTAAATCTTATCTAAATTTCATGTAGAATTCTGCAGTGAATCCATCATTACCTGGACTTTGTCCTTTTCTTTGTTGGTAAGATTTTAATTACATTTTCAATCTCATTAACTGATATTGGGTTATTCAGAATATTTATATCTTCTTGATTAAGTTTTGGTAATTCATACATATCTAGGAATCTGTCCATTTCTTCTGTGTTTTCCATCCTATGAGAGTAAAGATTTTCAAAGTAGTTTTGCAAGGTACATCAATCTGGGTTGGAAGTTGTTTTCTTTCAGGACTTGAAATACTTCACGCCAAGCTCTTCTTGACTTGAGGGTTTTTGCTGAGAAGTCTGCCGTGATTTTGATGGGCTTTCCTTTATGGGTGTTCTGTTTCTTTTCTCTAACAGCTTTTAATATTCTGTTCTTGTGCTGAATTTCTGGGGTCTTGATTATTATATGTCTGGCTGTAGATTTATTTTGGTTATAGCTAATTAGAGTTCTATATGCTTCACTTATCTGTATGTCAGATTCTTTTCCCATGCTTGGGAAATTTTCTGCTATTACAATAGATTTTTAAGTCATTTATGTTGACCCCTGCTTTTTCATTGACACCAATTATTCTTATAGTACTTTTCTTTGCACCACCTTGCAGTTGGTGAATTGTTATTTCCTGGTCTTCTGTTATTTTCAAGAGATCTTTCCTTTCATGATCTCTAGTCGTGATCCTGACAATAGCATCAAGTGCAGTTTAGAAACTGACAAACTGTGGTAACTATTAATTTTGTACCTTTAACCATAGAAGCAAAATCTACAGTTATATAACAGAACCGATTGTAAATCGGGAGATTGTATGCAAAGTGTTGACCAGAAAAATTAGAGAGACTATTCACTTATATGACAATCTGATTAAGTCTAGAGAGGTAAATTGAGGAAAGAGGGAAAGAAAACAAATAGATTAGATCAAAAATATAGGTAAAAGACAAAAAAAAATAAAAGGAATGGGAAGCAAACCAGGAAAAAAAGAAGAAAAATAAAATAAAGTAAAAAAACCAAAATTCCTCTGGTGTCCACTGAGAGTCCAAAACTACTGGGTAACACTGCCAAGCCTGCAATAGAGTTTGTGCTGGATTTGATGCCAATCTGGCCTCCAGATGTGGGGCCCTGGGACCCGAGTTTTCAGCTTATATTTTCTGTATGTCCCTTAGCGGCCTCCCTCTCCTTACCCTGTTTCTCTTGTTGGGGTCTCTGTACCAGTTGCTGTGCTGTTTTCAGACAGAGACAGGATGCTTTTCCCAGTCCTGTGCACCTTTGGCTCCCCCTGGTCCTTGCTCAGTCTCTGTGCTCCTCTTCCCCTGGTGAGTCTCTGTCCCTCAGGTCGTTTGTTGCGGGGCGGGGTGGGATGCTGTGATGTGGTGCGGTCCTCTGCTCCTGCTGTTGCAGTCCAAGGCTACTCAGTCCCAATTCTCACTCCTCTCCTGAGGTGGGTGCTAACTTCCCATCCTTGCTTTACAAGTTCCGCTGCCACTGTCACCCCTCTCTGCTGTAGTCTGTACCTTCCTCAGGTGAGATTGGGGTGCTGTGGGTGCCTTTCTGCTCCTGGCCCCAGCAGTGTGGGGAGAGCCCAGGGCCACACAGACCTGAGGTGCAGGGCTGTTTAATTCCCCATGCCTCTCTATCCACAGGTCACGGGGGAGGGGTTAGCTGTTCCATTTACTATGCACACCTCTGTAGTCCTTAATCTTGTTCTTGGAGGTTCTGGTTAGTGCTCTGGTGCACAAAAGGAAAGGGAAGAAAAGGAAAAGAAAACAACATAAAAAAAGAAAACTGGCCCATTGTCAGGGAGGGAGCAGTTCATGTTGGCAGAATTTACTGCTGGACTGTAGCATCTTTTATTTGGAGCGAGGCAGAAGAGGCAGGGGACCTGATATCCCAAGTCTATCCTGTGTGGCTTGATTTAACCACACTATTTTAGTATATCCTTTTCTTTTTCTTTTTCTTTTTCTCCTTCTTCTTCTTCTTCCTCTTCTTCTTCTTCTTCCTCCTCTTCCTCCTCTTCTCCTTCTTTTAAGATTCCAAGTATGGCAGGCAGTTGTCCTGATCCAGAGGCCCACTGGCAGCTGGGTGGACTGGCTGCCATTTTATTAAGTCCTCTATGTTTTGCTTGATCTATTAGTCGCTAATGTCAGATTGATTTTAGTTTCGGGGGTATGTCCCTCCCCTTTCTTCTGATTACTTGTGTTTTCGTTTAATTTCTCCGAGTAACTCTGAACAAAGCTCCTCCTCTATTCAGCCATGTTGTCTCTCCTCTATGACCTTCTAGTTTCTCAGATAAACCAAACCTTTGCATTTGCTATTTCCTCTGATTACAGTGCACTTTCCTCAGGTTCATTTCCTCTTTTTGCTCTGATGTTCTTAAAGACGTCTCCTCTCCATTTAATGTAGAAGATACCCACCAACCTAAAACTATTTCTTAAAGCAAGTTGGTAATTGATTATGTCATATGCTCTTATATTTCTATTCATTTTGTATATTTTTAAATTCCATCTTCCCAGAAATAAACTTTCTGAGAGTAGAAATTTTATGAGAGTGGTTTTTTCCACTTTTGTTCAGTGGTATATTTTAATTTTCTAAAATCATACTGTGAGTATTGTGAATATGCTATAAATATTTGTTGAGCAAAATAATGAATACATGAATTGAAGAAGATTTTTCAGCTTTTGGTTGATTTGAGGCAATATTGTTTTACTGAGCATCAACATGCGGTTTGAGGCAGGTTATTAAGTAGGTTATACTTTGGGATTCCAAACCTATCTATATTTTTATCTAAATGATAGAAGTGAAAAATACTTGCATTGATTAAGTGATAAAATTTTTGAGCTTATGGTATTGTTTAATTAATTTAATTATTGAAATATCTATACTTCATGATGTATTTCCTTGAAGATGAAAAGTTTATAGATATACCTAAAATATTAATATGCATTTTAAATTTTGCATCGATTTGCCAAGGTGTGTATTACACAGCATCTATAATTTCAGGGTTGTGTTTGATCATGGTATTCAGAAGCAATAGGATCATACTGGGTATAGAGCTGAGCTCCTCCACATGTTTCCACAGAAGTCCACAGTTGGGAAAGAAAGCTGGAAATTCTCTGGAGGGTGTGATTCTCTTAAATATAAACTCCACAGAGGTTACATTTTAGTGGGTGAGAATAAAATAAATGAAGTAAATAAGTAAATATGTCTCAAGATAAGTAATAGTAATTGCTAAAGAAATAGTCTTCTCATGGTACTCCTCATCATGGAGGAAACTACTTGTACCTCAGTGTTTGTTTTGTTACAAGATATATGCATGTTCTACCACAGGAAATGTTATCAGATAGAAATTACTGTTTGCCTAGTTAACAATGCTTGTTGGTTGCTTCCTTCAAAGAAAGATGTTGGTGTGAACAAATAGACCTCTTATAAATGGGATGCAGAGAATTTAAATAATATATACCCTACTAGTATCTCCTGAGTTAGGCACATCTTGACTTGAGAGTGAAACATTGTGAACGTGGTGGTTCAAAATTTGTTGTCATTGAATAATTTAAAATGTGATAGATGTCCATAGGAGAGATACAGACTAATGACATATTTATATAGATATGAAGATGCTATAGTTAGATTCCCACTGCTGTCACCAGCAATTAAAGCATGTCCAGTAATGGAAAAATCTGGTGTCAGAGAATGATAGATGAGGTTGTCTTCTGAGATCTGTTTTATGAAAGCAGTTGTATATGAAACAAACTTCTAGCTTTTTGCAAAATCTCCAGGGAAATTTCATTTTATAAAAAGGAGAGATACTCCAGAGTTTGCTGCCATTTAGCTTAAGCAGTTACTGTGTTTTTAAAGAGAAGACTAGTTTATCTTTGATCTACAGCCATTTTTAAAATATAAGCCCAGTAACCAGCAGCCCTTTACTGGGCTATTGTTTTCTGTTTTCCTACTTGTTTCATTATTTTATTCTTACTGACTTTAATGATGGCAGGATTCCATTTTTTTTTCTAAGCTGGGGAGCAGAGTGAAAATTGTAAAAGCATCTCATATGAAAACCTGAACTATCAAGAAAATGTCAGTCCTTGATTTCTGACTGGTTGTCTGCCAATGAGAAAATATTAATATTCATTTAAGTGTCCTGATGAATAAGTTCTTTCATTGACACTTTTACATGGGTGAAGGTGTCTTTCAGGTCAATAGCCAGTATTTCTCCTTGGAAACCATACTTAGAGTTGCAGTGTTGGCCTTGGTTTCTTTATTGCAAATTGAGCTGTACCATTCCTGGTGGCAGCATGGGGTTGGTTTTGTCACTACTTATAAAGACATTGCTGTGCTGCAGGCTGACTTCTGGCATGTGCTTTAAAGCATTATGCTGCCCATCCTGGGCATGCCTCTTCTCCTTCTGTCCCTTAGATATTCTGCCCTCTTCAATTTTCCTCACATGCCAATCCTGTCAGAGTTGTGTTTTCATAATCTTTGTGTCAAATGCAAAGAAGCGAATGCATCCTGCAGCCTGACAATTGGGAATGTCATTCTCCCTGCTGTGGTTATATGGGTGGTAGATGCATTAGAATTTAGTAACCAGCTGTGATATGGAGAAACATCCTCATAAATTAAAAGTGTGTGGGGCCACACCATTACTTTGCTTGCTTGAGTCTTGGTGTATGATACTGGGTCAAGGACAGTGTTCTATTGATAAATATCAGCTCAAGTACCAATTTAAGAGGCATGATATTAATGAAGACTTCAGGGAGAGGGGAGCTTAAATGTTTCTGTAGACCAGTTAGGTTATTCAATTTTTGCCCATTCTATTCTTGTTTCATCAGTCAAAATGTGTAAATATACAGAAGGATACAGCACAGCAACCACAACTCCGTCACAATGAAGGAAAATGATCACAATCTTTGTCTCACACACTAACACAAGAAAGAACAATTGGATAATGAGGCCCTAGAAGAGTAGTATACTTGTGATTTTGCATCACTGTTTTTCTTGATTTACTACTGTAACTCTTTTTCTTTCTCGTTTAATTGTTTCTTAATTGGGATTTAAAATTGTAAATTCCAGAAAATAAATATACCATGATTTACGTAACTATTCCCTTTATTATTTATTTTTAGTCTTTACCTTTTGCTAATATAAATGGTACTTCACTGAATATTTTTAGATGTAGCATTTTTTCTTATCATTACTGGTGTCAGACTGGCTCTTGGAAAAAGAGATCAATGCACACATATATTCATATTTTTACACACTATCAAAGGGCTTTCCAGAGAGTTCCTTCTGGGCTGTAAATATACCAGAGTCTCAACGACAGTGTCCTATGGTTCATTTAGCTCTTCTTTTTCTGCCCATTATCATCAATCACCATCATCATTACTATTACTGCTATTCTCTCGATACCATTATTATGCTGTAACCATATGAATATTTAAGATAAAAAAACTTTCATGATTTTTCTTTATAATTCATTAAGAGAAGGTTTCTAGTCTTAACTCATATCTTTAAGCTAACCTTTAAAATATTTTTGGAATTTAAGGAAAACAGGACGATGTGTGAGAGCTTGTAATTTTTCTTTCAAGGACTACAAATAATGCCATTTTTTGCCAAGGTAATGCCTATTTAATTACTGGATGGACAAAATTATTTTTCTATTTCATTTATCTTGTGAACATGGAAGCATTTACTGAAAAAATTCTTGTATTTTCTACAGTTGTAGTAGTTGTACTAAAAAACTGAAAATGAGTATAGTTGTAAAAATGGATCTATAGGAAAATTAAAAGCATAAAATTTACAGAAATACATATTTTCATAATAATTCTAACACTAATATAGAATTAATACAGGAGTGTATAAACTTCGTTTACTATTTCATATGTAAACTTTAATATCATACAATGTTATCTCCTATTCAGACAAAAGATATTAACAAAAATATGAAATTGTAAACTTCCCCTTGTAAGTATAGTAGCATTATGTACTACATAAGTGTGTACCATTATGTAAATCATGACTAGAAATTTCACAAGAATATTTTGTAAAAGATCACATTCAAAAAATATTTAATTTTAATCTTATAATAAATGGTCACTTATAGTAACATTGTTCAATTATTTTCAGTTCAAATATCATAGAATTATATAACATACTAACAGTTTCATTTCCAAAATGGAATGTAACCTTTATGTTTTTATTTTTTACCTTTTTTTCTTTTTTGTTTTTTGAGACAGAATCTCACTATGTAGTCCAGGCTGGCTTTGAACTCATTTATATAGCCCAGGCTGAACTCAAACTCACGGTAATCCTCCTGCCTCAGCCTCCTGCATGCTGGAATCACAGGCATGCACCACCATGCTTGGCAGCCTTTATGTTTTTAGTGTATTGACTACATCAGCTACTCCTTTCTCTCTCTTTTTTTTAGTACATGTTTGCAATACATGAAGTTTCCATTCATTTTGGGGAGTGGGTACATGTACATAACACAGCTTCATTCTGTTTTAATCCCCTTCCACTTCCTTTTCTCCCTCCATCTCTAAATCCCTTTTCCTCATTTTCATTCTTATTGTTGTTATTATGCTTAGCTCGTGTTTATGACACGTAAGCCTTACATTCACTGTGGGTTTTTGGTACCTGTAAATGGCATATCTTAAATCCTCTTACTTCCACTTCTCCTACCACTCTCCTCTTGCTCTTGGTCTTGTTGACCCATTCCCATTTGCAAGAGATTTACCCCCTTGTTTCCTTCTATCAAAGCGTTATTTTAATATTTGTTTGTGCTTTGCTTTACTTAAGTGAGAGATACAGTACCATATGGTATTTAAGCTTGTGTGTTTGATTTATCTCATCTAATATTATATTTTCCAGGTGCATCAATTTTCCTACAAATGTCTCAAATATATCCTTCTTTATAGCCACATTTTCTTTATCCATTCATTTATGGATTAGCATAGTGGCTGCTTCCAAGATTTATTCATTATGAATTGTGCTGGCATAAACATTGGTATGCATGTATCACTATAATATAATCCCTTTAGCTCTTTTGGGACAATATCTAGAAGGGAAATAATGGGGTCAAGTGGAATTTCTAATTTTAGTTCTTCGAGAATTCTCCAGTGTGATTCCCATAATGGTTGTAATAGTTTACATTCCCACCCAGAGTGTAAGGGCGTTCCTTTATTACCACAGCTTGCCAGCATGTGTTACTCTTTGACTTCCAGAGGATGGCCATTTTTTCTGGTGCACGATGGAATCTGAGTGTTGTACTAATTTGCATTTCTCCAATGGCCAGAGATGTTTAATGTCTCTCCACATATTTGCTGATGATGTGTACTTCCTTAGAGAAGTGTCTATTTATTTAATTTGCCCATTTCTTGATTGGTTCTCTTATTTTAGTTGATCTAATTTTATTTTGATTCTTTTTATATGCTTGATATGAGTCCTTTGGCTTTTACTTTACTAATTGATTTCTTTAATGTGCAGAAGCTTTTTAATTTGTCATAATCCCATTTGTTCATTCTTGTTATTGCTTCTGCAATTGGATTCTAGTGAAAAAGTCCTTATCTGGACCAATGACTGAGTGTTTTACCTAATTAATCTTCAAGTCGCTTCAATGTTTCTGTTTTAATTTTTAAATCTTTAATACATTTTTATTTTAGTTCAGTGCAGGGTGAGAGATGAGTCCAGCTTCAATCTTCAGCAAAAAGATAGCCATTTTCCCAGCACCATTTGTTAAAGAGGCTATCATTCCTCCAACATACGTTCTTGGCCCCTTTGTTTAAGATCACATAGCTCAATGTCTGGGAATGTTTTCATAGCCTCTGTTCTGTTGATTTACATGTTGATTCACGTGACTGCTTTTGTGCCAGTATGCTGCCATTTTTATCACTGTTGCTTTGTAGTATAGCTAGAAGTCAGGGATTGTGATGCCTCCTGCTTCGTGCTTGTTGCCCAAGAATACCTTTGCTATTTTGGGTCTCTTCTGGTCCCGTGGTAGTTTTAGAATTGTTTTCTCTAGTCTGTGAAGAATATTGTTGGTATTTGGATTGGAATTGTGTTGAATCTGTATAACAGTTTTAGAAATATAACTATTTTGACAATAGTGGTTCTGCCTATCCAGGAGCAGGGGACATCTTTCCTTTTTCTGAAATTTCCTTCAAACCTTTTTTCAGAGTAATTCAGGTTTGCATACAGAGATCTTTTATTTCTTTGTTTGGGTTAATTCCTAGGTATTTAATTTTCCTGATGCTGTTGTGAATGTTATCGTTTTCTGGAATTCTTTCTCATTGAGTTCATCATTTGTATACATGAATGTTATTGATTTTTGTGTGTGGATTTTGTATCCTGCTACAATGCTGAAATAGTTTAACTCTAAGATATTTTTTGACAATTTTTTGGGTCTTCTATGTAGCAGATTACATCATCTACAAATAATGGCAATTCAACATCTTCCTTTCCTATACATATCCCTTTTATTTTTTTCTCTTCTCTGATTGCTTTGGCTAATGCTTCAAGTGCTGTGTTGAACATAAGTGGTGATAGTGGACATCCTTGTCTTGTTCTTAATTTTAGAGGAAAGGCTTTCAATTTTTCCCCATTAATATGAACTGAGCTGTTTGTTTGTCATAAATGGCATTTAATACCTTCAGGCATGGTCCTTCTATATCTATTTTCTTTGGTGTTTTTACATTAATTTGTGTTGGATTTTAGCAAAAGATTTTTCTGCATCTGTTGATATGATCATATGGCTTTTGTCTTTGCTTATGTGTATGTGGAGTATTACATTTCTTGATTTGCATATGTTGAACCATCCTTAAAACTCAGGGATGAAACCTACTTGTTCATGATGTATCATTTGGCAATTTGTATGAGTGTAGGAATCTGTCTATTTCTTTAAGATTTTCCAATATTTTGTAATATGATTTTTCATACTAGCTACTATCTTCCTGACTTAAAGAGTGTCTGTTGTAATTTAGAGTTTTTGAGTTCTAATTGTTTTGATGTGTTTCTTCCTCATTGTTTGGGCAAGTTTGGCTAAGGGTTTATCAATTTTGTTTATTCTGTCAAAGGGCTAGCTCTTTGGTTTGTTTATTCTTTTTGTTATTCTTTGTTTTTTCTGTTTGTTTTTTATTTAGATCTCATTGATTTACACTCTAATATTTATGATTTCCCTCCTTAATTTTTGTTTGAACTTGTGTCAGAAGTATCTTGAGGTCCCTCATTGGGTTATTTATTTGAGTGTGCTCTGTTTTTCTAATATGAGTACTGATTGCAATAAGCTTCCCTCTTAGGTCTACCTTCATTGTGTCCCATAGGTTGCAGTGTGTTGTGGAGGCATGGCTATTGACTTCCAGATTCCATCCTTGATTTCTTCTGTGACCATTGGGTGTTGAGGAGTTTCCAAGTGTTTTTAAATTTTCTGTGATTTCTTCCGTGATTGATTTCAAATTTCATTGCACTGTAGTCCGACAGTAAGTAAACATGTGGTGATTTTGATTATTTTATATTTACTTATGCAGGCTCTGTGGATGAGTATGTGAACTATTTTGGAGAATGTTCCATGTGGTGCACAAAAGAATTTATGCTGTATTTTAATAGGGTAGCTTATTCTGTAGATATCTATTAAGTCAATATGTTCAAGAGTGTGGTTCAGCTCTAATTTTGCTTTATTGATTTTTTTGGTTAGTTGATCTATCTCTTTTCAGAAGTGAAATATTGAAATCACTATCTAGGTTTGTGTTAGTGTTTAATTTGATCTTACATGTTCAGCAGTACTTGTTTTCTGAACACAGGTGCTTCAGTATTTGGAGTATATATATATATTTACAAGTGTTATCCCTTCTTGTTGGATTATTCCCTGAATTAGTATGTAATGATCTTCTTTGTCTCTTATGATAAATTTCAGCTTGAAGTTCACATTCTCTAAGAATCACAGGTGCTACCCTTGCTTCTTTTTACAGTTCAGGTGCATGAAATATTGTTTTCCTTTTTTTTTTTTTTTTTTTTTTTTTTTGAGACATGGTCTTTCTATGTAATTCAGGCTGGCCTTGGACTCACTATGTAGCCCAGGCTGGCCATGAACTCACAGCAATCCTCCTGCCTCAGCCTCCCTGTTTTCCATTTTTTTGATTTGTACTGTATGAATATCTTTTTGGATTAGATGAGTTTCTTGAATGCAACAGACTGTTGGAATCTGTTTTTTTATCCAGTCTGCCAATCTGTGTCTTTTAATTGGAGAGTTGTACCCATTAACATTGAGAGATATTATTGAGAAGTTTTGATTAATTACTATCACTGTACTCCTTTTCTATTGTTGACACCTTTTTTTTTTTTTTCCTATATTATTTTGTTGCTGTTGTTTATCAATTGACCTTACTTGGTGTTTTCATTCCATCAGAATTTTTTGGCTTTGTTGGTTCCATTGTTTCTATATAGGATACTCTTGAATTTTTTTCTGGAGTGCTGGTTTAGTATTCATAAATTACTTGAGCTGTTCCTTTTCATGAACTGTTCTTAATTCTTTGAAAGCCAGTTTTGTCATACATGTTACTCTGAGTTGGAAGTTGTTTACTTATAGGGCTTGAAATATTTCACTCCCAGCTTTTCCAGCCTTTAAAGCTTGTACTGAGCAGTTTACTGTTATTCTAATGGGTTTATCTTCATATGAGAGTTTTTTGTTTGTTCGTTTTTGACTGCTTTTAAAATTGTGGGGTTTCCTGTTGGACATCAGGCATTTTAATGATGCTATGTCTTGGGAAGCTTCTTTTTGTCATCACAGTTCTTTGGTGTTCTGGAAGTCTTGTTTTTTTGTATGTTGAAATTTTTTCATACTTGTAAAATTTTCTGTTATTATCTCTATAAACAAATTTATTGTCCCATCTGTGCTATCTTCTAGTTTTTCTAACTCCAATTACCCTTAGGTAGGTTTACTTGATGCCATCAAGTAGCTGTTAAATGAGTTTTTTTTTTTTTTTTTTGTGGGTACCGGGGGGTCGACCTCAGGACCTTGCGCGCCAGTAGGCGCCCGTGCCGCTGAGCGATATCACTGGCCCCTTTTTCGTATGTGGGTTCCGGGAGTCGAACTCAGGCCCTCGCGCTTGCTGGGCAGGCGCTTAAGCCTCTGAGCCATCTCACCGGCCCTAAATGAGTTTTTTTTGTGTGATTTCTTACCTTTTTTTGATACTTCTCTGAGTCCTTCTTCATAATTTACCACTTTGTCCTTAATTTCAGACACTCCACCATCACATTGGTCATTTCAGCAATTTATGTATTCTATACAGTTTTTTTAAATCTGATATTTCTATCTGGTACCCTTTTTGTGAATTCTATATCTCTGGCAAATTTGTCGTTCATGTTTTGAACCACCTTGGTCAACTCTTCCAATTTTTTGTTTGTTTCCCCAAAATCCACATAGGGCATTTTGAATGATAATTCCATAAATTTTGGGCCATGTCCCTTTTGAAACTGCCAAGTTTCTTTATCTCTTCTCTACACAATTCATAGAGTTCCACTCCCTGGTGTTTTCTTTCCCCTCCATTTTTCCCTCTGCATCTGCAGAAAGAGTTTCCTCTTGCCTTATTTTCCTATGATCCTATGTGCATATATATCTTTTTTGTTTTTTATACCCTCCCTTTTATTCCCATTTTTTGGTACTGGGGTTTGACGTCTAGTAGAATAGGGAGAGCTTGTAATAGACATGAAGAATTTTTAGAAAGATACTGCCTTTCTGTGATATATTTTCAGTTTATATGTCCACAGATAGTATTTATCCCATCAGCTATTTAATTTAAGTGATGTGAACTCTGTCCCTGTGTTTTGAAGAAAGAATTACTTCTGGTTGTAGCAGCATCAACAGATCTGATCATACATTGTATGTGATATACTTCCCATTTATGCTTTCACTTTTAATACTGTATGGGGCCTGTAATCAATTATTATAAGCAGTTGCTCTACAATGTGGTAGGAGAAGTGGAAGGAAGAGGTTGAGGGGAGGCAGCATGGGGAGAGGTTGATACAGGGAATAGAAATAGATGAAAAAATGAAAATTTGATATGGCATCATATTCTTTTGGAGTACCTTTAGTTGGGTTGAAGGATTGGTGTTGAGGGTTTTAAGAAGATATTTGTGAGGGTAATTGTGAGACACGGGAGGAAGGAGGTGTAATTTGGGATTGGGTAAAGCTATGAAGCTTTTGGAATCTTTTGATGTTTGTACACCTGTAATGTGGAAAAGAGGTAAGGGAAGAAAGGGGGCTAGGTAGAATACAGAAGAGCAAAAGGAACAGGATGGGGAAGATAGATGGTGAAGACAGGAGAAGATAAGAGTCACCAAGAGAGAACAGAATGCGATGAATTAAAAATGATAAGGAATTTAAACCATGGGAGAAACAAGTAAGAAATAGGATGGTAGTATTGCTATGGGTGCTTGAGATCAAGAAACTAATAGAGAGATGACAAGAGGAGAGAACACAGACACCAATTAAATCGAAGCAAATAGAAGAAGAAACAAACAGCAATGACAAAAAAACAGAAACTGATAAAACACTGAAAATACTTGACAGGAACTCAGTTCAAATACTACAAGAGAATATATACGTGATTCTCTCCATTTCTTCCTTGCTTTGATTGGTATCTTTCCACTGTAAAACTGAAGCTAAAGGCCAGAGGTGGTGGCCCATGCCTTTAATCCCAGCTCTGGGGAGGCTGAGGCATGAGGATCGCTGTGAGTTCAAAGCCAGCCTGGGCTACAAAGTAAGTTCAAGGCCAGCCTGAACTACATAGTGAAACCCTACCTCAAAAAGATCAAATCAAAACAAAACAAAATAAAAACAAACAAAAACAAATACAAACACCTGAAGCTCACTCTGGGACTTCATTCTCCAGGCTTGCAGGCAGGGTCAACGCTGTCCCTGATCTTGGGTTAGGAACTCCCACCCTCCGAGCCTGATGGCAGTACAGTGGGCAGGTTCACTAGCAAGCAAGGGACAATGGATTCAGGGGCATGGTGGTGCTCCAACAGGGGTCTTCAGGGCTCTCAGATTACTTTCACTCACTGAATGGGGAGTCTGAATGAGAGGGCAGCGCAGCAGCTCTGGTGGACCCTCTTGACTATTCACTCTCAGGTAGGAGCCCGCAAATTCCTTGGAGTGGGTGCACACCCCCTGGGATAGAAAGGCTCCGCCATGTACCCTCTCTCTGCCCGGGTGCTTCCCTTGCCCTCAGCGAGCTCTGGTGGAGACAGCGGTGGTGGGCATGGAGAGGTGACCATGGGAATCGGTGGTTCCTTTTAAGACAGGATGTGGAACTCTGCAGTCTCTCTTCACCATTTATCCTCTCTCTGCCCATGGTGTGTGTGTGCCGGGTCCCTTGCCTTCAGTGAGCGCTGGTGAGTGTTTGGATCAGAGCTGCTGTGGTAAAGGGGCTGCTACACACAGAGTCAGCTGCAGGAGTTCTGTCTCCGAGCACCCCTCAGTACTTTCTTTCCCTCGGGCTATTTAGAATCCTCTGGCACTAGCTACTCCAGCTGCAGTGGGGTGCTGGAGAGACGCAGACCAGCTGTACTGGCTCCATTTTCCCCCTCCAATGACCCAGTTATTAGATTTGATTTACATGTGCTGTCTTTCCATTAATATTCTAATAGTGGGTGTAAGACCCTCCTGTACTACTACAGGGTACCGGTGGCTTCCGTGAGTTTTCTCTGAGCACCTCCTCTATTTGGCCATGTTTGAAATCCCCCATCATTTCTTCATCATCACACCATGGTTGTTTTTTTTTTTTTTTTCTTGACTTCAAGCCTACGTCTTTATATCATACATAAATACATAATTGCCTTCCTAGGAATCAAAAACCTTCACTAGATCTTGTCTCTTGTTATTGTATTGCCTATTGTTTCCTTGAATAAAGAAAAATATACAAAAAATAAGTGTATTTGAAGAACATTGAAATGATACTATTCAAAGTGGGAAAAATGCAATTCCCATGTGGTAGAGAATCATAGATTCTTATAGTTAGGAAGAACTTTGGAGATCTTTTAGAGCTCTCCCAAAGACTGTTCAATATACCATTTCTTTTGACTGGGTCTGATTTAATACTTTTTTGCTGTCTGCTATAGTTTGGATGTTGAATGCCCCCCAAACGGACATATGTTAAGGGCTTAGTTCCCAGAATTGTGCTACTGGGAAATGCTAGATAGAACCTTTACTAGATGCAGCCCAGCATGAGGCACTTAGGTCATTCGGTATTATGGGGGTGCCTATGGGGACTGTAGAACCCAAACCTCTTCCTCTTTCCCTCTGTGGCCATCAACTGAACCAATTGCTCCACCCTGTGTTCACACAGGCCTGAAGAATGGGTCTGACCAAAGTGAACTAGAAACCCTGAAACTGTAATTCTGTGTGCAACCTTTAGAAGTACATTATTATGTTATAGTGAAGGAAGCCTAATTAGCACACTATACTAAAATTGTTACCGTAAGTGTAGTGCTTTCACGAGTTCTGTAAGTTGTTCTAATAAATTAATGATCGGAAGCGGTAGTAAGAAGTCTGGACTTTGTAGCCAGTTGGTCACATGCGATGACGACCTGTGGATCCCTGAACTGGTGCCTGGTGACTAAGGAGAGACTTGTGGACGACTGTGAAACTCATCACAATGACATCTAGGTGACAGAAGAAATCACTGCAATACTCACAGACTTAGGAGAACTAGGTGTTTTTCAACGCATACATGTAGAATGTTTAGAATAGTGACTACCATATAATAGGTGTTACGTAAATGTTAGCTGATGCAATTATTATTGATTCAGATTCTTCATAATGAATAAATGTATGGCAATAATAAGTATAAGTCACGTTTAGTGAATCGTTACTTGGGACTTTTTATTTAACAACTAAAACCATTTTATAGAATGTTTCCAAATTGTTCATTTTAAGTAAGTATATCTATTAAGTAGTAACTCTGGTATTAAGAAAAGTAAAAATAAAAAAAATTATATTTCCTATTACAAAATAAAATAGCCTTTCCCACTTATTCTAGCCTAAGGCTAATATCTCCTTTTCTAGAAAGAAATATTACATGGATAATTACTTCAAATATTTTAGTTGATCTTTTGATGGAGAAAAGAATTCTGCCATAACTATGGAATAAGAAGAGAAATTGCAATACTAGTAGAGTATTCATTGTCAATTTTTCATGTACTTTGCAACTCTATTAGGTCCTTGCAGAAAGCAGTCAATAATAATTGGATATTAATTAATTATTTTACTAAATTTCTATCCCTTCATGAAATGCTTTTTTTGCCCACTGAAACTTAAATAATGTTTCTCTTTTTCACTGGTTTGCCTCTTATGCCTAAAATTTTCCTAGAAATTTCAAGTTTTTGCTATTCACTCTAGGAATGCAACAGGCATTTCTGGCATATTTCCTTTCTGAGTGGAAATTTATATTAGAGATCAAAGTTATCAGCCACTTATACCTTAGAAAGAATATATTTATCAGGCACATTCCTATTAGCTCTTGACTGTTTTTGTAGTTGTTTATTTGTTTTGCTCTGTTTTGTTTTGAGACAGGTTTTCCCTATGTAGTTCAGGCTGGCCTTAAACTCTCTATGTAGTCCAGGCTGGACCCTAATTTGCAGTAATCTTCCTGCCTCAGCCTCCTGGTGCTGGGATTACAGGCATGTACCTTGACTATTAGAAAAGTATTTTAACTGGTGTGAGTGAACAGAAACTTGGAGACAGGAAACATGGACAATTGAGTGAACACAAAACTCTATAATGCTCTATTTGCACAGCTCTGTCTAGAGCAAGTCTGAATTCATTTATAAATCTCCATTTTATATGCTAAATGCCTTAATTTATTACATAAGGGCAGTGAAATTGTAGCACTGATTCTGGCAAATTTTGAGTGTTCATTTCTCCTTCTGAGTGAGTGAAAAATGAAATATATGTGATTCTGACCTTTTTTTTTTTTTTTTGTATTTTCCACTTTAATTCTAACCATTATATTTGCTTTTCTTCTCCCTTCTCTTGGCCCAAGCATGCAAAATGAGAATGGGACAAGAACATAATACTTACTACTTCCAATGAAAGGTGAATCTGTAATCGTGGAGCATTTTGGTTGCAGATGGAACTCTGCTGCTCCGTGAGCACGATACAAACCCATTTTATAGCGGTTCTGTTCTTCAGCCTCGAATTCCAGCCACCTTTCTCCTAATATTTGATGTCTTCTAATTCTAAAAGATTATGCACATTTTTTTAAAAGACCTAGCACTATCTTGTTGCAGAACTGAGTTTCTTAAATGCTGCATCCACTATCAAATTTCCCATGCCTCAGCTTCTAGTTCACTGAGGAAGAGACTGTTTCACCACGCAGCTCCTAATGAGGCAGTTTTACTTCAGAAGCCTATGTCGCAGACTTCCGTGGACTTTAGTAAGTTCTCATCTTTAGGTCCTTGGTGATGTCAAGCTGGTCAAAGAGATTACTTATTTATCGTTGACAGATACTGCTTATGGCTATGGCACTTCCTTTCACTCTACATCCTTGACAAATGGGGATATACGATCAGAGAGAAAGGAAAGTCACAAAGTCAAGCACAGGCGATGTCACCGCCATGTGAGATGCTTTGCAACATGGAACCTACCCTGAGAGAGAAAGCAAGTTCTAGCCAGAGTACTGCTTGGAGTCATTATTCCACAGCGCTTATGCCTGGAGCCGTGCGTGCAGATGAAAGGTGTAGGGGAAGACCAGGAATGGAGATGAGGAGAGAAAATTCTTTCCCATCAGTGATTTCCAAGAAGGTATAATATGTTCTTAGGATGAAATGTAGACATTCCCACTGCTTTTTCAGAATAAACTGGAAGAAGTAGTTCAGAATTATCAATAAATTGAATAATTATAAAAGAGATTATGCGTAAAAAATTTAGGAGGTAAGACTTTAAGGCAATAAATACTTCATATGTAAAATCTTGGCTTCTTGAATATTTTATTTTTTATTTTATTAAGTTTATTGGTACAGTTTAGATATACATAATGATCATATTCATCATAGGGATTTTGTAACTTTATATGATGTATCTTGATTCCTCTTCTTTTCCCAATTCCCTCCCCTCCCTTCAAATACTCTTCCTCTATTTATTTACAAAGTTTTGTTTCCATTTTATCCTTCCTTTATCATTTTTTCTCTTGTTCCTTTCTTCCTTTCCCCCTCCACTCTCCCTAGTTCCCCTTCCTTTTGAACCATTTCTTCCTATTTCACAATACTTATTATACTCTTTTGTCCTTATTTACGCTTTTGGTTTCTCACACCAGAGAAACAATGCAACATTTACACATTTGTAACCTATTTATTTCACTTAAAAATATGGTCTCAAGGTGCATCCATTTACCTAGAAATGTCTAAAGTTTATTCTTTGTGGCTGAGTAGTACTTAATTGTATTAAAAAAACCACATCTTCTTTATCCATTCCTCAGTTGATGGGCATTTGGGTTGTTTCCAAGATTCAACTATTACAAACTGTGCTGCTATAAATATGGGTATGCATATATCACTGTAGTATGATGCTTTTAATTTTTCCAGGAAGATATCTAGAAAGGAAATAGCTGGGTAAAATGGGACCTCTGGTCCTAGTGTTTTGGGGAATTTCTACACCGATTTCCATAGTGGTCACACCAGTCTACACTCCCACCAACAGTGGAGAAGGGTTCCTTTTTCCCCACAGCCCCTCCAGCATTTGTTATTGGTTGATTTCTTGATGATAGCCATTCTTTCTGGGGTGAGATGGAATATCAGTGTTGTTTTAAGTTGCATTTCTCGAATGAACAGGGATGTTAAAAATTTTTTCATATATTTATTTGCCATTTGTACTTCTTTCTCTGAGAATGTGTATTCATCTCAGATGCTCATTTTTGGATTGGGTCTTTTAATTTGGGGGGGTCTGATTTTCTTCCACTCTATATATTCTAGATATTAGTCCCTTGTTTGAGGGACAACTGGCTAAATTTTTATATCTGTGTTTTATCTTACGATAAAACTTTAAAAACAAATAAAATAATAAACACCTCAAAAAAGAAGTGCACATATTCAGTGTCTTGTTGTGTCATAGCTAATCTTAAAACAATTCCCTCATTTATTATGCATCTATTTTTATTTATTATTTAGTATTCTGTTCACGTGTGTGCACACATACACACAGAGCAAAAAGTACTTTTTCATAGATATTTGTTTTCAACTGAGAATAGATATACAAGGAAAGTCGAGGACACAGGAAGAAATACTGAAATATTTTTTCCAAAGAATTTGAAGTGAACAAAATTTTAGATCAGTTGAGAGATTATTGTACTGCTGTGTGCAGTTCACAATCTAGTATCATTAAAAAATATATAGCATTGTTTTCTTTTCATTCTGGTATATCTAGGTATTATTTTTTAAATAAAACAAAGCCAAAAATTCAGGCCACATATCTGGACAAAACAAACAACAAACAAACATGAAATAATGTGCTCAGAGTCACATGAGTTTGCCTCATATGGTGGTGAAGCACATTCAAGCTGGAATGAGGACATTTAGATCTATTCCTCCCTGACTTCAAGGCTGAATGACTCTACCACATGAGGTCTGCCCTCAGAAAGGTATCCCTTTGATATTTCTAGGGACCAAGGACCACAAGTGCTACAGGGAGCTTCAGATAACAATGATTGTCATGATGCTTTACACACAATGTAAGTAACATGAAATGGAAATTAATAATGGAAAATTCCAATTTTTTTGTGTTACACACATATATGTTAGAAATTACACCTTCTGAGAAATAGTGCAATAGACTTAAGAGCAAGAACTTTGGATGCAAGCTGTCTAAAGTTCATATTCTGGCTGTCATTTGCATTTATGTAAATGCAGGAAACTCATTAATCTATGTGTACTTCAGTTTCCTCATCTGCCAGAGAGTAATAATGACAGTTTCTACTGAAGGAGATTGTCATTCAAAGCATTTAGTAAAAGTCATGCACAAAGTTTTGGTAAATATTTGTTATTGGTATGATTAAATGATCATACCTACTTAAAGCGTATTTTAAGCATTTCTTCCATTTAAAAACAAAACAACTTACCACAGTAATAAGATGGGAAGAAAAATATATCCTGGTTTTGGTATAAAAGAAAAAGCCATGCTTCTCACTGTTCCATTAGATGGACTCACTTTTCTAGTCCGTATAAGTCTGGAGATTTTGTGGAGAAAATGTCTATGAGGAAAATGAGGAGAGAGTTAAAAGATTAGGAGGATTGTCAAACCAAGACCAGGTCTAATTCCTGTGAAGAGCAGAAAGAAGCAAAGAGGGTTGAGCAGACAAAGTCAGAATACAGAGCAGATACAAGACAGTTTCGGCAAAGCCAGTAAGGAGCTTGTAAGCCAAAGTTGCTAGTTACCAAGGTCTTGTATCTCCCCTGGAATGGACTGGCTCAGGCCCGTGTTGTGTCTATCACTGTCTGTGAGAACTGGGTGGAAGTATCGCCTCTAATTAAACTCATCAGCGACTTTCAGAGCACATCAGCTGCACCCATCATCAACTGTGAGGTGAGATTTTGTGACTACCGTCTACCTGGTGCTTGAGTCTCCTCTTCTACAGTATGTGCTGTCTTCATGTTAAACCACTTTCCACACTGATGTGCAAATATAAGATTTGTGGGAATTCTACCACCTGCCCTCCAAGGCACAGGTTTACATTTTCTCTCTACCTTTTTATCTCAAATGACTTCTAAGTGATGCTGTTACGGTTATAATAGGAATTGTCCTCCACAGACGCATATACTGAGGGGTTGATCACCAGAGCAGCAATGCTTAGCGGTGGGTCCTGCAGGTGATTGGATCATAAGGGCGCTAACCTCAGAGCTGAATGGGCTATTGGCGATGAGGCCCTGTTGGAAGAACTAGGTCCGTGGGACCATGGCTTTAAAGGTGCACATAATCCCAAGCACTTATATCACTGGCTCTTTCCTCTTTACTTCCTTCTACTTCACGTTATGAATGGCCTTTTTCCACCATGCCCTTCCACCATGCCATTTCTGCCCTGGAGCTGGCTAATGATGAGCTGAACAAAACCTTTTCTCCTTTGAACTGGGTTTATTAGGTCACATGGTCACATGACTGACAAGAGCACAGGCCTTGGGGTGCCAGGCTTCTGGTGGGCATTTGAATGGATTTGAATTTCTTCAGCTTATCATGTAATAAATCTTAATAAATCTTCATCTATCTGAGGACAAATGTCCAGAACCATGCCTCAGAGAAATTATGTCTGTGGTAACGTGCAGTCTGGCTTGGAGAAGAGCGTCCTGGGGCCCAGAGGTTGGAAAAGATATTGAACTTTTTCTTTTCCTTCTCCTTTTTTGTATGGCATGGTTGTTACTGCATGCATTTTGATTTGTTCATGCACTGTAATAGCTGTATTTTTAACAAAGAGAAGTCTAGTCTCTTAAGACCTGTTAAACACCTTACATTGTACATATTTCCTAAAGCACTTATTAGTCTTTTTTTTTTAACAGCCTTTTTTTTGTGTGTGTGGTGGTGGTGGTTTAAGACTATGAATGCATCTCTACGAAAATGAAGGCAACTATTAACCTAAGCACCTAAGCACTTTAACCCGGACAATATAAAGAACCTTGGAATTCAGAATTTGCTATAATTATTGCAGTAAAAAATGGTGAAGACCACTTAAAAACTTCCTGTCTTGTAGTGGTATGCCCTGGTATACCAGGAACTTAATCAGGGGTAATAATAATGATTAGGTTAATGATAATCACATCAAAATCATGAAAGTATGTTCTAAAAGCCTAAAATGAGTTTCCTGCTGAGATGATAAAAGGGTTTTCTAAGGACAAGTTGAGAATTGAATTTCTACATAGTCCAATTAACATCACACAGAGGATAGAAGAAAAAAGGTAAAACCTTACCTGGCTCCACACCTCACTCTCCACCTTGTGTAGCAGGCACAGCAAATCGACAGCATAATTACTGAGTACCGAATGTGTTAGGTATCGATAGTTGTAAGCTATTTCCAAATATAAGCGACTGACCAAATGTGAAGCTTGGATAAAGGGGTGTGGTTAGGACAGCGCAAACCACAAAGGCAAATGTTGCCAAGTGTTTAAAAAATCACTCTGAACAAAATCATCTGTTGCAGTGATTAAGAGCTGAGTGCTGCTTACATCTCTTAATCTCTTGTGATGATTCTATATCACCTTGTAATAAATCTTAATAGGAAAATACATATTAATGTATCTCCACAACCTGTCTTCATCACATGGTCCTCACACTCCCCTCCAATTCTGCCTTTGAAATTACATTAAATTCGATGGCAATAATCCTCTAATTGTACCAGTAGAATCAACGAAACTCTCAAGAATCAACAACAACCAAAAGACTCAACTTCTAAACTTTGCCTTGTCTAGATGAATTCTCCCACCATAGTCTCCAAGCCTCTGTATTTTACCCTAAACAATGTATTGATATCAAATTGCTTTGTATAGCTGCATAAACAAGTGCCTGTCTCTACTTTCACTACAATTAGCTTCATTAGTATCCACTTATATTATTTTGCCTCAGTCACAACCACATCTGTCCTTGTTTTATTCTAAAAGTGCGTATTCCCACAACTTCCAATAGTTCATGTCTCCAATGTCATTTTTCTCATTAAATATAAATCACCATTTAAAGACTGGGTGGGTTGATGCACACTGTAATCCTAGCACTCTGGGAGGCTGAAGCAGGAGGATCACAAATTTGAGCCCAGCCTTGGCAATTTAGTGACTTAGAAAGACCCTGTCCCTGGAAGGAAAGCAAGCAAGCAAGCAAGCAAGGAAGAAAGAAAGAAAGAAAGAAAGAAAGAAAGAAAGAAAGAAAGAAAGAAAGAAAGAAAGAAAGAAAAAAGAGAGAGAAAGAATTTAAAAGGGCTGACATGTCACCCTGGGTTCAATCCTTAATATCACAAAAATGAATAAATAAACAAGTACAATTGAACTGTTACTGTGTTGCTTGATTAGTCACAAACTTGATATAATCAAACATTTTGTAATTTTTATTAAATTATTCAATGAAGTATAAAATATATACAAGCCAAAAATTCTATAAATCATATATAAGAATTTCATCACACAGTAAGAATTTTACCACACAGACCCAAGATATCAAGGATCAGAATGCTTCCAGCAGGACAGTCGGCTAATCCTGGACCTCCTTTTCTTAATCTTTGCTTCTGCTACAAGTGACTGTACCTGAATTTGAACTTACATAAATGGAATAGCATCACATATCCTCATTTGTGTTTGGAATGTATACTTCAAGTTTTGTGAGATTTGCCCACAGTAGCCCATTCGATGTGGTTCATTGTTTCACAAAGCTCTACAGTATTTCTTTAATGACTACACCACAATATGCTTATATTTTCTTTGGTTGATGATAGTTAAGTTTCTTTTCAGTTTAGGGTACTGAGAATAATTATTTCTCATGCTTTTAAAAAGTTATTATTTATTTATTGCACTACTGGGGAATGAATTCAGGGCCTTTGCATTGAGCTATATCCTCAGCTCTTTTTTATTTCTGACTTTGAGACAGGGTTTGCTAAGTTGCCCAGGCTGGGCTGAAACGTGTGATCCTCCTGCCTCAGCCTCCCCGAGTGCTGGGATACAGGCTTGTGTCACTGTGCCTGTCTTTAAGATATATATATTTTTTTTTTCTTTTAGTTAATTTTACAATTAGACTGTGAGACTGCATATAAATCCTGTTGGGATTTTGAAAGGTAGTCATTTGAATTTATAGAGTGACTTAAAATTAAATGTTATCTATATAGAAATGACACTCATTCTCTTTCTCATGGTTGTGTAGTTCTAGTGTTCCATTATTACCTTTCTGTGTTTCTGTAACTTGCACTGTAAAGTAGAACTTTAAAAGTTAGTTTTTTCAGAGCTCTGCAACTTCTCTAGACTTCCTCTTGCTGAGCACATAACCAATGTCCCTCCTTCCTCAGCTGCAAAGCCGTCACAGATCCACCAGCAGTGGGCCCGGAGCCTGTCTTCCTTTCCACAAGAAAGGGGACAGCTGAAGGTGGCTGCAAGAGACAAAACAGGCGTGGAGATCGCATTGTCTCTCTGTGCCCCTCTCAGCTCTGTTCCTAACTGTAAAAGCCCCTCCCCTACTCTACACAAGGAGGTGGCGATTTGAAAAAGATGGACCCCTCCGGCTCCTCAGAGCAGCAAGCTTTAGATATCTCTTTTTTTCTTATTACCAGAATAGATGGTCTCCTTTGATTTGTTCTGAGGTGAACCTGAGGTTATGAGCCTAAGTGTCCAGTAACATTGTGGATAGTCTCTGAAATTCTTGTATCACACTTTGTCATGATATTTCTAAATACATTAGTTTTGTTACTATGGTACCTGTGTTATCTTTTTATTACTAGTTTCAATTAGTTGTTCTTATATAAAAAATTGATAAAATAAAATGATAATCTCATATCCAGAATTTTGTTGAATTTTATTACTTCAATGTATTTTTTAAAATTTTATTTTAAAGAGAAAAAAACAATAAAAACAATGGTACACAATTTCAAAACAAGCTAATGGGGATTGACAATGGTTATATTGCGTATTGCTATCTTCAAAGTAGTTGCTCCGATTACAAGATATAGGCATGAAAAACTGATCCAACAATATAAGCACAATTTATTTTGAAGTTGATTTCCTTCACTTGTGTTTGTAAGAAAAAAATACCTGAGTAATTTTCCTTTTGTCAGTCATTGTCTATTTTGGTTCAGGGTGATGGCTCTAACAATGCTCTGTTAGCATGAGCAATAGGGCTCAGTGGTGCAGCACTGCCCAGCATGTGTGAGGCCCTGGCCTAGCACTACCCCTGTCCCCAAAACCGCCCTATAACACCAGTTGGTGAGTACTCCATCTAGTTCTTCATTCTAAAACATTTACATCATGATAATTATCTTTACCTTGAAGAATTTGATAAAGATGTATGAGCTTTTGGTAACTTTGTGTATGTGTGAATGTTGAGTATTATGTAAGTCTTAATGAAATTTTAAATTTATTTTCAATAATTTTTGACACTAACTCCCTAGAAATTAGACTGAGGAAGAACAGAAAAAATGAAAAGTAGATAGAAAGAAGATGAGGAAATTGTAATTTTAAAGTTACACTTCTCAGAAAAACTACTCTTCAAGACAAGATTTTTTTTTCCATATTTTGGCCTCAGGGAACCGCACAGACCCAGCCCACTCCCAAAATTGTTATACAGATTTAATGCAATATCAATCAAAATGCCATTAGCATACTTCACAGAACTAGAGAAAAACATTACTAAAATTGATTTGGAACCAGACTTAGAATAGCAAACACAATCCTGGGCAACAAAGGCAAGGCAGGAGGCATCGCAATCTCTGACTTGAAATTATACTACAAAGCTACTGCAATAAAATCAGCATGGTACTGGCAAAAAAAACAGACTTGAAGATCAGTGGAAAAGAATAGAACATGCAGATACAACAACAAACACATTCAACCACCTCATTTTTGACAAAGGGGCCAAACATGTTCACTGGAAGAAAGATAGCCTCTTTAAAAAATGGTGCAGGAAAAACTGACTTTCCACATACCAAAGACTAAAACTGGATCCATGTCTCTCACCATGCACTAAACTAAAATCAAAATGGATCACAGATCTAAATATTGAAATAGAAACACTAAATCTGCTGAAAGATAGAGTAGGAAGAATTCTGGAAGACATAGGTATAGGCAAAGACTTCATGAACCAAACCTCGACTGCATGGGGTATACTACAAAGAATCAAAAACTGGGATTTCATCTTGTTAAAAAGCCTTTGCACTTTAAAAGAAACGACCAAAAGAGTGAAAAGAGAACCCACAAAGTGGGGAAAAAATCTTAGCCAGTTGTTCTTCAAACAAAGGACTAAAATCTAGTACATGTAAAGAATTGAAAAAAATCAGACCCCCCCCCCAAATTTAAAGAGCCAATCCAAAAATGGGCATCTTAAATAAATAGATGCTTCTCAGAAGAAGAAGTATAAATAAATACAGCAAATAAGTACATGAAAAAATGTTCAATGTCACTGGTCATTCAAGAGATGCAAATTAAAACAATGGCGAGATTCCTTCTCACTCCAGAAAGAATGGTTATTATCAAGACGCCAACCAATAACAAATGCTGGAGGGGCTGTGAGGAAAAAGGATAAACCATAAAGAAAGATAAACTTGAGACATTTTTACCTACATGGATGGACCTTGAGACCATACTCTTAAGTGAAATAAGTCAGACACACATGTTTAAATATCACATTGTCTCTCTGGTGTGAGAAACTGAAAGTGTAAATGAGAACCAAAATGTATAATAGACATTGTGAAATAAGAAACAATTGTTCAAAGGGAAAGGGGAATTGGCAGGGGAGGAAAGGACAAGAAAAAATGAGAAAAAAAGATAAATTTGAAACAAAGCTTTGTAAATAAGGAGGGAAAGAGCAGCTGAAGAGAGGGAAGGGGAATGGGAGAAAAAATAGGAACTGAGGTATATCATGTACAGGTAAAAATTCCTTATGATGAACGTGATCATTATGAATATCTAAATTGTACCAATAAACTTAATTATTAAAAAAGATCACCTTACAAAGGCTTAAGTTTTACTGGTATAAATTTACCACTGTTTCTTTCTTGTGATTTTAGTTCTTTCTACTCACAGTCAGTGTTTTATTTTCTTTTGAAATACTGGAAATGACTGATTTTTCTTCTCTCTCTCCCTTTGATTTAAATTGCAAATATTCTAAATTATTCCTTTCAAATAGCCACCTTAAAATTTCTCCATTAATTTTTTGCTTTTTAAAAAAATGTTATCATTTCTAATTTTTCTCCTTGATTCTGAAAGAATTTCTTAGTTTGAACTTTTGGTTCCCTATTTTTCAGCTATATATAATCTTCTCTTTGCCCAGTTGTTTTGTTTGTAGATGAATAATTAAATTCTTTATTTATTAGATCTCTGGTTCTTTTATTACCACCTATTTTTGCTTTACAACATCCTATTTTTATTTCAGTGGTGATTACTTTCACTGTTTCCCTCGAAATTTTTTTTGTAATTTTCTTAGTAACTATTTTCCTTCAGTATAAGACATCCATGTTGTGACTCTATCACATTATCAGCCATTCTCAGACTTCTTGCACATCAATCTCCGTGACTCCTTAGCAGCTTGTCTGTTAGCTAGATCTCTTTCCTTGTGGCACAGTGGCGGATTTCCATGTGTCCCCTCCTGGGACCCTGCAGTCTGTTGGGATGGCCTTTCCTATAGCGAGCGCAGGGCTTCCCAGGCACACCCTGAGGCAGCA
The DNA here is from genome assembly GCA_028451465.1 of Erethizon dorsatum. Lineage (NCBI taxonomy): Eukaryota > Metazoa > Chordata > Mammalia > Rodentia > Erethizontidae > Erethizon > Erethizon dorsatum. The sequence goes on from CM051835.1 coordinate 42,316,432, forward strand.
GTACTCTGAATTCCTGAATCCCATTCTTGTCTAGGAGGTTGCGTGGGGATCACTTTGTGTACATTTTATGTTTTGGGTGCTTTCTACTTGTATGCAGATTAGGACGATTTTAGCATGATGATTTTAGCATTTGGAAATTTATTCTATTCTTTTATAATGAGAAAATTAGGTTCAAAATATCTACACAGTGTCTGGCATACCTTAATTTTTTGGCAAATGTCTGTTGAATGGAATTGAATATTACAGTTCCAGACAATTAAATTTGATAATCAAAAAAGTTAATACTTGATCAAAGTTATCTTTTTAAAATAAAACAATAGTTTATTACTATTTCCAACCCACACACATTCTCACCCTAAAACAATACCACTTATTAATTTACTTAGTGACAGAATATGCCACATGTAAGTCTTCTAGGCACAGAATCTAGACCATCAGATGCTTTTTACATAGAAATTACAACATTCATTTATTATCACTTTACAATGAAAATTGTATACATTTTAGTATGTCTTTTTTCTTGACTTCCTTCAAAATTATAATTAGATATTATAAATTAACAGTCAGCGCTACCTAAAAATGGAGTACTATTTTCTCTGCTAATGCATTTTTATGGCATGCCCTAAATGTTACATTCTTGTTACAGATATTCTTACCTAGAAACTTTTTCCAACGATTGTTTTACTTTTCTCTTGTTCTATAAGTTCCATTATAGCCTTTGTCCAAAAGTAATAGAATTTGACCTGAAGATACAAGCTAAACAGTTGGCTTTTTTTTTTTTTGTAGGTACCGGGGGTCAACCTCAGGACTTCGCGTGCCAGCAGGCGCCCGTGCAGCTGAGCGATATCACCGGCCCTTTTTTCATATGTGGGTTCCGGTAGTCGAACTCGGGCCCTCGCGCTTGCCAGGCAGGCACTTATGCCGCTGAGCCATCTCACTGGCCCCCCAAACAGTTGGCTTTTCAGATGAACTCTGAAGGCACCATTTTTTAATTCAATCATTTCTTGAAGTATCTCAGCAATTTAGTATTATTATGTTGATATCTCAAAGAAAGACAGATATTATTCTAACTCTTTTTTTATTTTAAAGAGAAAAAATAAAACAAAATTTCAAAACAAATAGGAGGGTAACAATAGTTAATACATTGCGTATTGTTATCGTTAAATTAGTTACTCAAAGTACAAGATATTGGCATTCAATTGCCCAAACAATATTAGCACAAACCTTTTTTTTCAATGAACTAAGAGAAATTAGTAGTATAAATATTTTAACTATCTTTCATACATATTTTTTTTCTTTTCCCTTCCTTCTTTTCTCCATTCCTCCATTCCAGGTTCTCTTTCCTTTTGAAGTTTCTTCCCATTTTACAATATCTATTGTACATTTTGGATCTTATTTACTTTTTCAGCTTTTCAAACTAGGGAGACAATATGATGTTTACACATGTGCGTCCGGTTTATTTCACTTATGAGTATTTTCTCGAGTTGCATCCATTTACCTATAAAAGTTTCCAGTTTATCCTTCTTTATGGCTGAATAGTACTCCATTGTATAAAAATACCACATCTTTCTTATCCATTCCTCAGTTGATGGGCATTTGGGTTGTTTCCAAGATCTGGCTATTACAAATTGTGCTGCTATAAACATGGATGCACATATATTGATGTGGTACAATGTTTTTAATTCTTCTGGGAAGATACCCAGAAGGTGAATAGCTGGGTCAAATGGGACCTCCAATCCTAGTTTTTTGAGGAATCTCCACACTGATTCACACAGCAGCTGCATCAGTCAACACTCCCACCAACATTGGAGAAGGGTTCCTTTTTCCCCCACTGCTCCTCCAGCATTTGTGATTCGTTGGTTTCTTGATAATAACCATTCTTTCTAGGGTGAGATGGAATCTCAGTGTTGTTTTAATTTGCATTTCTTGAATGACCAGTGATGTTGAACATATTTTCATATATTTATTTGCTGTTTGTATTTCTTCATCTAAGAAGTGTGTATTCATCTTAGATGCCCATTTTTGGATTGGGTCTTTAAATTTGGGAGGTCTGTTTTGTTTTAGTTCTTTATATGTTCTCAATAGTAATCCTTTGTCTGAGAAACAGCTGGCAAACATTTTTTCCCACATTGTGGGTTGTCTCTTCACTCTGTTGGTGGTTTCTCTTGCTGTGCAACAGCTTCATAATAAGATAAGATCCCAGTTGTTGATTCTTTGTGATAGTTCCTGTGTGATTGGAGTTTTACTTATAAAGATTTTGCCTACACCAATGTCTTCAAGAGTTTTACCTCTTCTATCTTCCAGGAGATTTAATCTTCCAGGAGGGTTTCTGTTTTAATATTTAGATCTTTGATAAATTTTGAATTTAGTTTAGTGCATGGTGAAAGATGTGGGTCCAATTTTAATCTTCAGCATATGCAGAACCAGTTTTCCCAGCACCATTTATTAAAGAGGCTATCTTTCTTCCAGTGAATGTGTTTGGCACCTTTGTCAAAGATAAGGTTGCTTAGTGTGTCTGGAGTTTTTCCTCCATCTTCTAATCTGCTCCATTGATCTTCAGGTCTTTTTTTTTGCCAGTACCACATTTTTTTTATCATAGTAGTTTTATAGTATAATTTCAAGTCAGGGATTGAATGCCCCCTGCCTTGCCTTTGTTGCCCAGAATTTTTTTTGTAATTCTAGGTCTTTTCTGGGTCCAAATGCATTTTAGGACTGTTTTCTCTAATTCTGTGAGATACGCTAATGGAATTTTGATCAAAATTGCATTAAAACTGTTTAACAGTTTTAGAAGTATGGCCATTTTCTCTATATTGGTTCTTCCTACCCAAGAGCAAGGGATATCTTTCCACTTTCTCATATCCTTTTCAATCTCCTTTTTCTCAATTTTTGAAATTATAATTTTCAATGTAGAGGTCTTTTACATCCTTCATTAGATTGATACCTAGGTATTTCATTTTTTGAATGCTATTGTGAAAGGTGTTGTTTCCCTAATTTCTGTCTCAGTGAGTTTGTTATTCATGTACAGGAAGGCTATTGATTTTTGAGTGTTGACTTTGTATCCAGCTATGCTACTGAATTTGCTTATTAAATCTAGCAGTTTTTTAGTGGAGTTTTTTGGGTCCTCTATGTAGAGTATCATGTCATCTGCAAATAATGATACTTTAACTTTTTCCTTTCCTATTGTTATTCCATTTATTTCTTTCTATTGTCTAATTGCTCTGCCTAAAATTTCCAGGACTATTTTGAATAAGAGTGGAGACAGTGGACATTCTTGTCTTATTTCTGATTTTAGAGTGAAGGTTTTCAGTTTTTGTCCATTTAGTATGATGTTGGCTGTTGGGTTGTCACAGATGGCTTTTATCAGATTGAGATAAAGATCGTCTATTTTGATTTTCTGTAGGGCTTTTATCATGAATGGGTGCTGGACTTTGTCAAAAGCTTTTTCTGCACCTGTTTAAGATGATCATATGATTTTTTTCCTTGACTCTGTTAATATGGTGTATTACATTTATTGATTAACACATGTTTAACCATCCTGTATCCCTGGGATGAATCCTACTTGGTCATGGTGTATAATCATCTTAATAATTTGCTGCATTCTGTTTGCTGGTATCTTATTGAGGATTTTTGCATCTGTGTTCATTAGGGAGATTGGCCTATAATTCTCTTTCTCAGTTGGGTCCTTCTCCAGTTTTGGTATCAGGGTAATGCCTGCTTCCAGGAATGAATTTGGGAGTATTGCTTGCCTTTCAATTTCATTAAAGAGTTTGAGAAATAGTAGTGTTAAATCTTCTTTAAATTTCTTGTAGAATTCAGCAGTGAATCCATCAGTGGCCGGGCTTTTCTTTGTTGGCAGGTTTTTAATTACATCTTTGATTTCATTGATATTTGTTTATTTAGGATTTTTATATCTTCTTGATTCAGCTTTGGTAATTCACATGTATCTAGGAATCTGTCCACATCTTCTGCATTTTTCATCTCATTATAGTACAATTTATCAAAGTAGGTATAGATGATCTTCTGGATTTCTGCAGGGTGCGTTGTGATTTCGCACTTTTCATTCCTAATTCTGTGGATTTGAGTCTTTTCTTTCCCTTTTTTTTTTTGATAAGGTTAGGTAAGGGTTTGTTGATTTTATTTAATCTATCAAAGAACAAACTCTTTAATGCATTAATTCTTTGTATTCTCCAGTAGTCTCCAGTGCATTAATTCTTTGTAGTCTCCAGTGCATTAATTTCTGCTCTGATCTTTATAATTTTCTCCCTTGTATGAGCTTTTGGCTTAGCCTGCTCTTCTTTTTCTAGAAGTTCGAGGTTCACCAATAAGTTTTTTTATTTGCACTTGCTCTGTTTTCCTGATATGGGTATTTACTGCTATAAATTTCCCTCATAGGACTGCTTTCATTGTGTCCCATGAGGTTTGGTGTGTTGTATTGTCATTATCATTTAATTGTAGAAACTGTCTAATTTCTTCTTTAATTTCATCTGTGACACATTGGTTGTTCAGGAGGGTGTTATTTAATTTCCATGTGTTTATGAAGTTCTTGTGGTTTCTTTTGCCATTGATTTCCAATAACATGCATGAGATAATTTCAGTTCCTTTGCATTTATTTAATCATGTTCTATGAGCTAGTATGTGATCTATTTTGGAGAATGTCCCACGTGTAGCTGAGAAGAATGTGTATTCTGATGTTGTGGGTGGAACACTCTGTAAACATCTACTAAGTCCCTTTGTTCAAAAGTTTGATTCAGTTCTAACATTTCATTGTTGATATTTTGTCCAGTTGATCTGTCTTTTTGGGTCAGTGGGGTATTGAGATCCCCTAATACAATTGTATTAGACCTTATTTGATTTTTCAGGCCTGTTAGTATTTGTTTTATATAGTTGGGTGCACTGGTATTTGTTGCATATATATTTATGATTGTTATCTTTTCCTCTTGGATTGTTCCCTGTACAAGGTTGTAGTGACCTTCTTCATCTCTCTTAATCAGTCTTAACTTGAAATTCATTTTGTCTGCAAATAGAATAGCTACCCCAGCTTTTTTCTGGGTTCCTGTTGCATGGAGTATTGTTTTCCATCCTTTGACGTTCAGTCTATGAATTTCTTTTTGAATTAAATATGTTTGTTGTATGCAGCATATTGTTGGATCTTGCTTCTTGATCCATTCTGCTGGTCTGTGTCTTTTGATTGGTGAATTGAGACCATTAACATTGATGGTCAAAACTGATATGTACTGACTTATCCTTGTCATGTTATTTTCCTGTTGTTGGCTTCCCCCCTTCTTTGTCCCCCTCCATTTAATTGTTTGCCCTGCATGGTGGATTCCTTCTGTGGGGGTTCATGTGTTTGTAGTCCTTTTTATCTCTTTCTAGAAGGTCCTTCAAAACATTTTGCAGTGCTGGTTTTGTGGTCATAAATTTCCTCAGATGTTCTTTGTCATAGAAGTATCTTATTTCTCCACCAGTTTTGAAAGACAGTTTTGTGGGGCACATCAATCTGGGTCGAAGGTTGTTTTCCTTTAGAAATTGAAATACTTCACGCCAAGCTTTCCTTGATATGAAGGTTTGTGCTGAGAAGTCAGCTGTGATTCTGATGGGCTTTCCTTTATAGGTGATTTGTTTCTTTTCTTTAACAGCTTTTAAGATTCTATTCTTGTGTTGAATTTCTGTAATCTTTTTTTTGTGTGTGTGGGTACCGGGGGTCAAACTCAGGACCTTGCATGCCAGCAGGTGCCTGTGCTGCTGAGCGATATCACCGGCCTTTTTTTCATATGTAGGTACCGGGAGTTGAACTCAGGACCTTGCGCTTGCCAGGCAGGTGCTTATGCTGCTGAGCTATCTCACCAGATGGAATTTCTGGAATCTTGATTATGATATGCCTGGCTGTAGATTTTCTTGATCATGGCTAATTGGAGTTCTATATGCCTCAATTATCTTATGTCAAATTCTTTTCCCCTACCAGGGAAGTTTTCTGCCCTGACATCTCAACAGTTTTTTTACATCATTTGTGTTGTTTCCTGTTTTTTCATTGACTCCAGTCTATCTTAAGTTATTCTTCTTTGCCTCATCTAGCAGCTGCTGGATTGACTTCTCATGGTCCCTTGTTATTTTTAAGGAATCTTTCTTTTCATGATCACTAACCAGAAGCCTGTCTTCTATATCTGAGTTCCTGTCCTAACATTGGCTTAATCTGCTGCAGATACTTTCAATGGAATTTTTACTCTCCTGGATATCTGCTTGAGTCTGCCTTATGTATTCCATTTCTTTCCTGTGCTAAGCATTCATGGCTTCCATAGTTTTCTTTTTCTTTTTTTTTTCTTTTAGGAAAACAATGATACAGATTTTCAAAATAAAGTAATAGGAAATTAACAATGGTTGATATATTGCATATTGTTATCTTCAAATAGTTGCTCAGTTTATAAGATACAGGCATGCAAAATTGATCGAACAATATAAGCACAAACCATTCTTTTCAATGAACTAAAACAAAATAGTAGTATAATTATCTTACACTCCTCTATTTTTCTGTCTGTAACTGCTCTAGAGTCACTAAGCATGGTTTTCATTGTGGACACCATCGCTGCTGTTATCTGACAAATTATTTCTGATTTGATTTTTTCTAGAGCCTCATTCAATTGCTTTGTTGTTACCACTTCAGAGAGGACAAGTCGGTGGCTTTATTTTATTTTATTTTAATTTTTTTTATGTGGGTACCAGGAGTCAACCTCAGGACCTCATGCTTGCCAGCAAGCGCTTGTGCCACTGAGCGATATCATCGGCCCATTTTTTTTTCCTTTATGTGGGTTTCAGGAGTCAAACTCAGGACCACGTGCTTGCCAGGCAGGCACTTATGCCACTGAGCTATCTCACCAGCCCAGGTTGGTGGCTTTTGGATTGTCCCACCTCATTTTCCCTTGGGTTTGCCTTTGGTGAACTGGATGTCTGGGGTTGCATCTTGTTTAAGTGTCTTCTCTTTTTCTTTTCTTTTTTTAGTTTAATTCCTGGGGTGATGCTTGTAAATTGCCTATGGTGGGTTGCTTTATTGCTAGTATTTAGAACCCTTAGGGAATGACTACTTCTCTGATGTAGCTTCAGGTGTAGCTGGTTTTTGAGTTTTGAGTCTGTTGCAAGATCCTACATCTTCAATTTGTTGGGAATGAGAAGTTGCTGCCTGTTTGGCCCAGCCTCTGGTTCTTTGGCACTGTACCTCAGTATTTTCTGTGACCCTTAGTCAATCTCAGTCTTGGAATATCAGGAAGAACAGCTGTTTAGAACAATTGTCACAATACAGCTTAGAAAATTACAAACTGAGCTAACATTAATTTGCCACCTTTAACTATATGAATTAGATTTGTGGTTATATAACAAAATCTAAAACAAACCAGAAATTTATATGCAGTATACAAGTTCTTAATATGTCAATTTTGCCTTGAGGGGTTGAAATTTAAAATGGGTTAGGGAAAAAATAGAGAATTGGAAGAAGAGGAAGAGATTAGAAGTAAGGCTGGAGGACAAAGGCGATCATGCTAACTGGGAAACTGGTGCAGAAGACTGGAGGAAAAGAGAGAAGGAAGAGATAAAAAGAACAGAACAGAACCACACCCACAAAGAGGCTAGAAGCCACATTCACACTCATATAAAAACAAGATCAAACAGTGAAGGAGAAAAAAACAAAAACAAAAACTAAAGCCATAAACACAACAACAAATAAGAGAGTGAGAGAAGAAAAAAAAGAAAAGAGAAAAGTCCACTCTCAGGTGTGTCTCTGCTGTCACTGGTGGACAACATGTGGAGACAGAGTCCTGATCCATAATGATTTATCCCTGCAAGCCAGCAGTAGCTTTTTGGTGGGGTAGTGGATCATCTCAGCAAGACTGCACCTTCTGGCCAAGACCAGACTCATTCAGCCTGCAGCCATCAGTGCACCTTCCATGGGCCTGAGCCCAGCTGGGAGCCATAGGTGGAGCTGCAGTCACTCTGAGTTCTGAGCTCAGTGGGTGCCTCTCCAAAATGGCTCCTGGTCAATCACTCTCTCTTGTGGGAAAACTGAGCCCTCAGCACTCACTGCCAGCTACTGCAGTCCTTCACATCGGCTGCTCCCCTCCACTCCTGCATCTCTCTGTGGAGGCCTCTGGGGTCACCAGCAGTCACCATGTGTCCTCAGGTTTGATGCACTCCTCTCCAACAGTGAGTCCCGTCTCAGAGAGAAGGTGCTGCCAGCTACCTCCTTCTTCTTCTTTGAAGTTTCTCTCTTCACTCTCTCTGTGGGCTTCAATTCATGCCTCAGATCCTTCCTGGGTCCAGGGGACCCACTTCCCTACTTTTTGTCTTCCTCGAGTTGCTATATTCCAGCATCTGGATGGTGACTCTCAGAGAGGCTCTTTGTCTGCTGCTCACCACTCTGCCATCTGCAATTCTGGTCTAATCTAATCCTTATATAGAGAACATTCTTTCCTTTAGTTAGACCGCAGAGATCCTATCCTAAGAAAAATGTTAAACTAGTTCAAGAGTAGTGTATTAGTACTTTATGGACCTGCTCAAATACCTCCACTTGCACTAAAGCTAGCTGCATTTTTTAAAAATATTTATTTTAGGACTCTGACTTTTTCTAGTTTAATTCTTTATATTTATTTCAGGGCTCAGAATTTTCCTAAATGTTATTCATTTACTGAAATACTGGCAACAATCTAATGTCCAATATGCTTACAAATTGACTTTACATGGTATGATATCTTTTAAAAATATGTTACTTAAATACAATATAAAGCAGCTCAAAGCAATTGAGTAGTACTGCAATTAAATCTCAAAATCATCTTTCATTTTGATTTTTTTAATACCAGACAGGTGACATAGGTGTGATGCTGCTGTGAGTTTATATTTGCATCTCTTTTCCTGTCCTCCAATTCCACAGTATCTATGGTAAATTTACTGATTATAGATGACTTTCTCTATGACTGATAAGCTTAACTTGTATGTGTGGTTTTGTTTTCAAATAACAGATAATGTGTTTATTGGAATAAAAATTAATGAACTTAATATCAAGTACATGACAAAGTCACTGTGATCACTTCAGGGAGAGTTTGCTTTTCTTAATCCCCACTGCCAGTAAGGAAGGTGATTCTGGTGACCAAAAACATTCTTTTGCAGGGCACAGGGTATTTTACAGAAAAGATTACCATTCCTAATTTAGTTTTGGTGGAGGCTGTGAAAAATTGATTCCTAAGGAATTGTTTTGGTGTAACTTGCAATCTAATTACACAGTGCTACAGTTTTGAGATCCATTCCAGGAAAACAGATAGTTTCTTTCTGCCTGAATTTTGTGTTTAGGCTCAGTTTGCCCCAGTATGATAAGTAGCCAAATGGAGAAAATCATCCTCATGGTGCTAAAACACAAGGTGCTAAAACACAAGATCCAAAAAAGAATTGACAGGAAAATCAATTGGAACTCATACTTTACATTTTTTACTATGATAGGAGGTGATCAAATATTTAAATGTAGAAAATTAAATCATAACATCATTTTTAAAAGCACTGATTATTTAAAAAATCATGGAAGATGAAAGACTTAAGAATGTTATAGGCTACTGAAAATCATATAAGATTAGCTATTTGGATACTACATAAAAATAAAACATAGGAAAAAAGATTTGATATAAGTAATATTAAATTATATATACAGACATACATATGTATGTATATACAATAAGATATGTACACATACTCTTAGTAGGAAAAGAATATAATATCCATGAAAAGTATGCAAAGGCAAATAACTGTTTAGTAAATAAAAATTTTGATTTTAGTTAAATAGAAATGTATTCTGCAACTTCAAAAACAAATTTGAGAAGACACACACAATATAAAAGAATGAATTAACAATATTTCAAGAACATTATGTTTCATAGAAAAGTAGAAAGTAATATGTTCATTTTATGTTTATTATATTTGATTGTTATATATGAATATATTTATATTCAAAGATAATTAAAACTAATGTGATAGAAAATGATATTTATCTCAGGAGTTGTGGGATATTTACTGGAACAGAAGTGAGATTCTTAGGTTTTGAACATACTGTATGTTTTGATAGGGCAGTCACTACACAAATGTGCATACATATGTGAGTGTATTTGTAAAAAAGGGTTGAGTTGAATACTTTTATTATATTGGGAAGGGAGGGAAGTGAAAGGGAATGAAAAAAGGAATTAAAACACAAGGAATGTAAACATTATGTACTATGAACATGTAGTAATAAAAAATCAAGAAATATTCAATGAAGAAATCTCTAATGAGGCATATTTTACCTCTCCCATTAGTAAATATAATACAATATAACATTGTATTATATGAAATACGTAATAATTATATACTATAGCAATAATATACCTAACATAATATATGCTTGCTCTCAGATTGATAGAATGTTCTATTGCAGTAGGAACAGTGGGGAAACACAACTTCTGTCCATAGACATAAACATTTATGTTTGATTGGTTTATTCTCTACAGAGTGTTTTCATAATATCTGTGAAAATTACAAATGGCCATACTCTAAGTGTAAATTGACATATGAAACATAGTTTATGAATCACACAGAACAGAAGAAATTTCCATGCTCATCAGTAGGCAGCTGAGTAACCCATACAAAGGCACTCTTTCCATCAATAGAATGGGAGAGTTATTTACGTACCATCATGAAAAACTTCTACAATATGTTAATAAATAGAAAGGCAATGGCACCAGTCTACTTTATGCTACAGTGACACATAACTGTGATCATCAATTTATATGGAGAAAAGCTTGTTTTGGGCTCACCATTTTGGAGGATCCCATCCAGGAGCAGGTGGCCCTGATGCTTTTGGGCCTGCAGTGAGTTATGGTGGAACAAGTCACTTGCCTTGTGGCTGGGCATGAAGAAAAAGGAGGAAGAGGTGGTGAGTGGTCGGGCTTCCACGCTCACTTCCAGTGCATGTTTCCAGTGACCAGAGGCCTCTCAGAATGCTATGCGTCTTAAATGTTCTATCATCTCCCAGTGGCAGAGTAGGTTAGGTACTAAGATTTAGCACATGGGCCTTTAGGGGATATTTGAGATTCAAACTATAGCAGCAACACAGGGAACAATGAGCAGGACACAATACTGTTTGATGTATGGACAGGAGTGAAAGACTGTTTGCTTTTTGCACATAAAATATGTTCTAAAAGTATACAGAAATGGCAAGACGATTTTATCACAGAGAGAGGGGCTTTTTGAGTAACAGGCAAGAGTGGAAGAAAAACAAATTACTAAATATTTTTCTACCTTTAAATATTTGAACCATGTGATTTTAATGTGTGCTAAAATATTAAGATCACAAAATTATAAACCTTGAAAATACAGTCAATTTTTATAGGAAAAAAGTGGTAATAGTAGCTGCCTAAAGAGTAATGCTGTGGAGTAATATGAGAATAATGAAAGAATAGGGGCAGGAAGGAGATTTATTTTTACAATATGTACTTGGATACATTTTGAAATTTGTCTTTTGTGTATATAACATCTATTAATTCCTATGAATAGTCGGTGACATGTTTTTTCAGTGCACTAAAGAGAATAAATCTCTGTGGAAACACAAACAATTAAGATTATATTCCTTAAAAGAATTTAAATAAAGTTTCTATGTAGAAATAGAGAGATAAGCACCCTGGAAAAGAATTTGACATCTCAGAAGATATAGGAATGACAACAGCAACAAAAACAACAACAATAACAAAACCCTTTGTATAAGTCATTTATATAGGTGGCAATCACAACAAGTTGAGAATAAAAGAAGATAGCACACTGAAACTCTTTCGGACCCATTTCTGACATAGAAGAAAAATTCTTTTGGTTGTTTCGTAGTGAATTGGTATTGGAAAATAATATCAGGCACTCCCATTGGCAGTTTAATCTGATGTTTTAAATATAGGGGAAAAATCTAATTTTTGCTAGAGCAAAGAAAAAGAAAAATTTACAAAATGTGGAAGTCTTGAGTTAGACTTCATAAGGTCAGGGTTCAGCCTGGCATTTTGTTACTCTCTTACTGTATCTGAAAACCTTTTTTTCTCAAATTTTCTGATATTTTCCTCTCTCCTTTCTATCCAGACTGCCCTATCCATAATGCAACAATACACTGTGCCTAATGGTCACTATAAAAATTTCTCATACATTGAATTTATATGACCTATCTCATGGTTCAGTTGTCCATAGGAAAATGACTGAATTATTTAGTGATCAAATTTATAGGTCTATGACAGAAAGAGTCATATTGACTTAGCCTATTTCATGTACCAATTGCACCTGCACAAGGGTTCTGTCCCAGGCATTTTGGCTGTGACCAGCAGGATAGGAGATGGGAAGAATACTTTGTCCAGTTAGATGAGAAAGGCTGATGAACAAAGGAAAATTACTTTGTAGTGACAATGACTTATACACAGTTGAATATCATTGTCTATTGCTGTGACTAGGCTGACTATAACTTTACATGAAAATAATGCTCATTCCAGCAGACAACTTATCATTTTATTTTCTCCATAAAACTCTGGATTTTGGAAAAATAACAACAAAAATCCTTAAAATACCACTATAGATATTTCTTACCTGGTTGGACTTTCCCTATCTTGTAGCCAAGATTTCTCTGCTACAAATAAGTGAGTCATGAAACTCCTTGTACACCATTCAAAATGGTGTTTAAACCCAACTGTGGTGGCTCATGCCTGAAATCCCGACACTGTGGGAAGCTGAGCAGGAGGATTATAAGTTTGAGGATGCCCACTCTGGGCAATTCAGTGACTTAGTGAGACTCTGTCTTGAAATTAGAAAAAAAAAAAAATTGAAGGGTTGGGGATGTAGCTCAGTGTGAAAACTTTGGCCTTGAGTTCATCCCTAGTATAAAAAATTGTGTTTTGACTAGGTGATATTGTAAGTAGATCTATGCTATGAATACATGTGAAGTTTTCAGAACAAGAACTAGAGTCTCAAGAACTCTTCTTCACATCAGATAATTAAAAGTACACAAGTCATAATTATAAGAATCTATTTGTACATGACCATAGCTTCAATCATACATAAAACTATAATTTTACTCCCTCTCCATATTTTATTATTGATGTTACAGTTCATATGTTTTATATCATTAACATATTTTGTATAGTTATTATTAATGCTTTTGTGTTTTAAATTTTTCAGTAGAATAAAAAGTGATTTATACACCCTAAATACAGTTATTGTAGTATTCTGTTTGTGTTTGTGTTTTTATTCCAAGGCTTAAATCCTGGATTTTAGTGCTGTTTTGTTTCAATTGGAAGAATTTCCTTTAGCATTTCTTGGAAGGTTGATACCATGGTGGTAAACTTTCTCAGCTGTCATCCGTCAAGGTAAATGTTTATACCATTTCCATGTTCTTGGTCGGTGGGGATTTTTTTCTTTTGGCATTTTGAATATACACTGTACCATCACATTCCCTCCTAGCATACAAGATTTCTGCTGAGAAATCTACCAATAGCCTACTAAATCTCCCTTGTATGTAATACATTTCTTTTGTCTTGATAGTTTCAACCTTATTTATTTATTGATTGATTGATTAGGTGATATTATAAGCATATGTGTACCATGACTTTCATTTTGATGGTTTGATTATAATGCATCTTAATGTGTATTTCTTGGGATTTATCCTATTTTGATTTTTCAGGTTGCATGAATCTGTATGCCAATTTCATTCTCATATTTGGAGAGATTTTGATCTTCCTTCATTTTAATAAGGAATTATTCCTTCTTGCAATCTTGTAGAGCTATGCTGTCCACAGCAAGACTCCCACTTCCTTGTTCTCAGGTGCGCCTAGATGTTAAACTATGCCAGTTTCATCAACAATCTATGTGAAGAAAGACATACCAGTCTCCCAGGTGGCAGCCTAAAAAGGTGAGGATGTTAGATACGTATTTCACTTTTTCTCTTTCTTCAAACGAGAAGCTGTGAGCCAAGGTGAACTCAGCCCTGAACTACTCTGGTTTTTGAAAGAAGATAGGGGTTAAAAGAAATTTCTTTTCTTGCCCATTTCATTGTGACTTTTCTCAGTTTGGGGTTCATTTAGACACAGAATTTCTTAACTGGATCCTGGATTCCTGTGATGAGTACTTTGGCCCACATATCATTGTTAAATCAGTATATCCTTGGTAGAATGAATTCTAGAACTTATTCTGCTATCTTTCTAATATGACACCCCCTGACTGAGGTTTTTAAAAAAACATAAATGCATGTATCATTTAGTAGAATTGTTATAACTTATACTAGACCCCTTATTTTCCATCTAACATCTACTGGTTTTCCCACGTCTGAGGCACAATCCCACAACTTACAGGAAGAGAGGTTTACTTGGCTCACAGGTTCCTGTGGGTTCAGTTGAGGGTCAGCTGACTCTAAGGCAGAAAGACCATGATGGAAGAGCATTGAGAAGGAAAGCTACTCAACCCATGAAGCCAGGAAGATGACAGAGAAAAGAGCCATGTATAAGAATACAGCTTTCTGGGTCATGTCCTCAGTGACCCAACTTTTACGACCCAAAGCCACCTATGAATGAATGAGACTTTGGGGGGACATTTTAGATCTAAACCATAAGAGCACACCATAATCAAATTGGCTAATTATTTATATCAATACTTTTATAAAAAATGGCATTTGTCCCCAAAACTCATTCATTTTTTTTTGCTTGGTCATATAATATTGATGTAACTAATATCGTCACTAAGGATAACACTACTGAAAGTGTCAGGTAACTGCCAAACCACAACTCTATTTTTCCACTCCCTGGATTTTATCTTTTCACTACAGCATGTAGTTAAGTACATGGCAATCTCAGGAAGAACCTAAGGACATAAAATCAGCAAAAAAGGTGAAAGGCCATATTAATTAGTTTTGTTCTGATTAGCTTTCTCTGGGCCTAGCATCCTGTCGTTCCTGCATACAAATAGGATGTGGAGCACTAAATGCAGTTAAAAACAATAGCTAAATACTGTGTTGGAGTGAGTGTCATGGAAGTCAGGTACAACATTTCAGAGGCTATGTATCTATAGAGGTTTTTAGAGAGGCAAAGGGAACTGAGGTCAAAGAAAAGTAGGACAGTTTGACATGAGGAAAAGAAACAGAGCCTAATAAATGTTTTACAACAAATTTATAATAATTATTCAATAAATATCTTTTTTTTTGTGGGTACCAGGGGTCGACCTCAGGACCTCGCGTGCCAGCAGGCGCCCGTGCCTCTGAGTGATATCACCAGCCCCTTTTCTCATATGTGGGTTCCGGGAGTCGAACTCAAGACCTCGCGCTTGCCTTATGCCGCTGAGCCATCTCACCGGCCCAAAAAATATCTTTTAAGTTAAACTTACTTTAAAAACTTATAGTACTCTATATAATGCTGATCACTTTTGGAAAATTTTCAAGAGGCTCTAGTTTTGAAGGGTTATTGACCAACAGGTATGAAAGAAAGTGAAGTTCTGAAAAGAAGAAACAGGCATATTTTTCTAAAAGGGAAAAAAAAGCAATCATTGGAGTCATGTAATAGAGAAAACACTTTAACTGCAGTGGATAAAACTGGGACTACTAAGAAAAATATCAGAAAGCATCATAGTTTTGATGTAAACAACATGGCTCTGGTTATAATTCTAATTGCTAGATTCAATGTAAAATTAAAATGTGTTTTCTTGCAGTGTGCTGAGTTTTTCATCACATGAAATTTTCCAGCAGGATATCATGCTGGAATATTGAGCGAGATGATCCTAAAGATGCTTTTGAAGTAAGTTTTAGATTTGGGGCAATATCGTTAAAGTAAAATATGAACTCTAGTAATATTTCCATCCTCCACATGGTCTCTTTTCTTACAAACACATAAATGCCTAGATAGTTCAGCTGCCTGAAATGAGTTCCCAAAAGTTTCCAGAAAGCAATTTTTAAAATATGCTATATTATTCTAAATTACATTTTTATGAATTCTAAGTAAATTAAAAACTCAATAGAATATTGTCAAAATTTAAATTGCTTTTATTCTATTTTCATTTGATTAGCTTTTGGCAGTATACATCAACTCTTCAGCCAGAATTCAAAGAGAGAGAAGTTTAACATTTCCTTCCCATTAGCAATCTACCATTAACAGGGCTGAGCAAGTTAAATTTCTGGTGGTGCAATGTGCTTTGCATAAGATAGCAGAAATCTTCTATATTGAGGGAGTTATTTGGAGTGCAAGATATGATATCACTAATGTATTATCTGGTGACTTGGGTCTTCATATTAGAGAATAATGAGATAGTAAACAGTTATTTCGGATTGGAGCAGATGACACCTAGGAGATTTTGTGTGAATAAAAGAAATTACAATCATGAAATGAATGGCAGGGGTTCTAAAAATCAGCAGATCTGATATTTCTTGTAAAGTAAAATTGCTACTTACAGATAACCTAGTATAGATCAGTTAATTCCACTGAATTGCAAGACTGTCATCTTCCTGAAACAAGTTAGTGGCTCTCATTCTTACGACTGTGACAGAAGGCTTGCTGAGCAAGCCTCTACTTCCTCGCCAGAGGAATTTACCACCTAAATTGTGTCTTGCAGAAATCAAGGGCAATAGCCTACAGCCAGACAGCATCTAAGTCTGGTTATGGATCAGCACACTTGAAATCTCCCTGCATCATGTCCTATGGAGACCAACTGTTTTTCAGCCTTTCTGATTAGCACTGAACTCTGTGTCTTTATCATGTGTTCTTAAGGGTCCAGAAATTCAGATCCCTTTACCCTCCTGCTATTAAAATCTCCCCAAAGAAGAAATCTAAGATTCATACACACTATAATATTCTCAGGTACATTTATATTTTAAAAGGACTCAGGGGCCTAACCCAAGGTACACAAACCCCAAATACAAAGAGTAAAAAGTTCATTTCAGGAGCTAGACAGAAAGCCCCAAAAGGCAGTGACAACATATGCACAGCATTCCTAAGATCTATGCCACCATGCCTCTCTCTGTCAGCTGCAAATTTTCCCAGGTTAACCAAGTACAGAGTATTGGTGTTTAAGGGAATCACAACAAATATTTTCAAGTTTGTCAATGTGTAAATTAAAATGCAAGTCAAAACTGCAAATGCAGGGCCAGTGAGATAGCTCAGCAGCATAAGCACCTGCCCGGCAAGCGTGAGGTCCTGAGTTCAACTCCTAGTACCCACATAAAAAGGAAAAAAGGGCCGGTGATATTGCTCAGTGGCACAAGCACCTGCTGGTGCGCGAGGTCCTGAGGTCGACTCCCGGTACCCACCAAAAAAAAAAAAAAAAACAAAACAAAAAAACTGCAAATACAGCAACAAAAACCCTGAGGTAGAAAGGGATAAAACATATGATTGTCACTAAACGCGATTTCCCAGTTACAAAAAAATAAAAATAAAAAATCAGGTCTTCCTTACTTGTAGTCATGGGAAGAGTTCCCTACTTCTTTAATCAATCATTGATATTCTGCAAAGACTGATTAAAGATGTGATTGATGTCCTACCTCAGTGTTATCTGGATATTCTTTTGGTGCTGTGGGAAATTAAAAAAGAAATGTGATATTTGAAGTAGAATTACGATCACGTAATTTCGAAAGCTATTCTTTTTAAGGAAATGTTTTGTTTATTTTGATGAGTGTGTGTATGTATGAGTGTGTGTATGTATGCATGTGTGTGTATGTATGCATGTGTGTGTATGTATGCAGGAAATTGCTGTCTGAGAGTAAATGCATTTATTTCTTTTGCTAATAACTAAAACTCTAAAGTTTGTATTTATTTTATCATGATGTATTCATCATTAAAATAAGTGACCTTTAACTTACTGAACTATTATTATTTGGTAATAAAATGTCTAAGATAAGGTAAAGGCAAGTTTTAATAGGTGTTGGTCTAATCTGGCCTCAATGTAGTACATCAAGGCCAGTTTCATATAATCCTTTATTCTTCCCAGGTGGCATTGGATTTGACTCGCAAAGTACCACAGTAAATGATTTCTTTCACCACTATCTACAGCTGGAGAGCAGGCTGAGGCAAGTGGGGGGAGTCAGAAAGAATGTATAGTTCTGTGAAGTTAGAAGTGCTACTTCTCCACTTCTCTCACAGTGATCTGAGAAGCTCCTGAATGCAAAATATTTTTGATAACTATAATAGAAGAGGACATTATAAACTCTACACAGCCAAATCGGAAGCTGCCAAATTAAGCTTTTACGTTGAACTCACATGGAAATTATATTGCAAACACTAACTCTCAGATATTTGTTCATGATTTCTCTTCATAGAAAAAAAAATTATCAAACCTGAAGGTTAAAATGAAAAAGCACCCCCAAAACAACAATTGTTGCAGAGGAAGGCAGTAAAGCAGCTGCTTATGATTTATTTCATTTGTATTTCCTGGGGATATGGTATCTGAGGAAAAAACAGGTGATCCAGTGTAATCTCCTTATAAATTTGATAAGTGGACCTCCTGACATACAGACTGCTTGAGTTTGGTAAGTTAAGAGTATTTATCTGGGAAATGTTTTTAGTAAAATAGCCCTGGTTTAGGATTGTTTATGGGAAACAAATATAGAATCTATGCACTCAGAAAGCGGGCTCTATGGCACTTGTCATATAAGCTACACAGCTGTGCGGATATTAAATAGATATGTCCTGTAAAGTTAACACTGCTTGCTCCATGTAATAACCCACAAACTTCATTAGAGATTGAATGAATTGTTTTGGCAGGGTTTGGGGAGCTGTGCTTGGTTCCTCAAACTTCTCATTGTTTGTATACTGAATGTAACTTTGGATTAATTAGCAAGTTGTGGTTCTGAGTGCTATCTTTTATTCACGGAAGTCTGATTTGATAATTTAATTTTTGTGATAACCTGGTCACTAATTTATATTCTCCACTTTGGAACATTGTATAAAACTTTCTCCCATATTTAGTCCCACCACTACAGTCTCCCCTGACAAATATTATGACACACAAGAAGCCCAAATTCCCATGTCATTCCTCTTTAATCAGATTCTCATCCTACAGATTTCCAGTGTTATTTTACCTGCTTTGATTGTACCCTTTTCTTTTTTTTTTTTTTTTTGTGGGTACCGGGGGGTCGACCTCAGGACCTCGCGCACCAACAGGCGCCCGTGCCGCTGAGCGATATCACCGGCCCCTTTTTCGTATGTGGGATCCGGGAGTCGAACTCGGGCCCTCGCGCTTGCAAGGCAGGCGCTTACGCCGCTGAGCCATCTCACCGGCCCGATTGTACCCTTTTCTGAAATCCCCATTGCTTCTACTGTGTCCCTTTGTTTAGGACTCTGAGGCTATAATGAACATAATCCCAGAATTCTTTAACAGTACCTTCTGAGTGATTCTCACAGTATCTTGTCTTAACTGCAACCCGGTTTTCTTCTAAGGGTAATACCACAAAGATTTTTCACAGAGAAGTGGTTTTGTCTTTTACAATGTTTTTCTCATGACCTGAGGATAAGGCATTTATCGTGCTCCTAATTTCTCTGCATTTCAACTGTTTCTCTATAATCTCTCAGCTTTCAAAATGACTACCAGCCTGATGAAGTATTCTAAAACTTTTAATAATTTGTTCCCCGTGATTTTAACCCTTGTTTTATTATAATGTGATTCATCAAGTTTAGGAGTTAACCGCAGACGTAAATTTCAATGACAATTCTATTTACTCATATGGAAAATTTTTAAATTTTAAAAAAATTTTTAAATTTAAAATGTTAAAAATTTGGGTCTTGAGGCCCAAAGAATTTTTGTTTAGAATCAGAACCCCCTAACATCAAACATACTTATATCATTTTGTGAAATCTTATTCACATTAATATAGAGGATATTTCCAATAACATGGCTTTCTAGCTCTTTGACCTTCTATTCTCTAAAGACCTTGCTTAATGGTTCATTTCAGCCACTCGTTTCATGTTTATCCACTAAAATGTAATTCCTAAAATGTTCTAAACTCTGAAGTTTCCATCCATATTCATAAAGCTTGTATATAGCTACACACAAATAAAAAATGTGCAATATTGATAGGGAGATTAGAAGGAACATTTTGATAACTTCCTCTCTTCTCTTCAATTAGGAACAGAAGACAGTCTTAAAGGAAGATGATGATCGTGGTTATTCACCTTTCAGCAGATACCAAAATGATTCCTCAAACTTGTCCATCCTTTTGTTTTAAAGACATCTTCTCTCTGCTGATTTTTACTTCCATATATACAGAACTCACGTGATATTATGAAATGTATTTTGAAGATTACATATTAAAATGTTATCTTCCTTTGCAGAGGTTTGATACCTGACAACTGCTTTCATTTCTTTTATTACCTACTACCTATCTACTTACTAGTTCTTGTATTTGGCACATATTAAATGTTTGCCTGATGGAAGCTAAGATCAGCAATATATTTAAACAACAATGACATCTGAAGAAGTGATTGTGTGAGCTAAACAGCCAGAAGTGGAAAGGCACAGGATAAAAAGAGAAAATTATGTTTTATCATAGTGGAATTTGCCTATATACACAGATAATAACTATGTTTTTTTTTTTTTTTTTAATGTGGGTAACCGGGAGTCGACCTCAGGACCTCACACTTGCCAGCAGGTGCTTGTGCCACTGAATGATATCACCGGCCCTTTTTTTTTTCTTTATGTGGGTACTGGGAGTCCAACTCAGGACCTCACACTTGCTGGGCAGGCGCTTATGCCACTGAGCTATCGCACCAGCCAGATAATAACTATTAATCACAATGGACTTTACATTAGTTAAGTCCACAGCCCAATATGAGATATAGAATATGGCTATAATTTCAGAAGATGTTCTAATTCTCCTTTCCATTACATTCCCCTCACCCCAGGTTGGGATTCACTTACTGTCTTGCTTATCTTTATTTTCGCTATCTAGCAATGGGATTTTAAAATTTCACTCAGGAGATATTGACAGAAAATGGTTATGTATTGTTTAAAAATAAATAATAGATTCTCAGTCAATAAGGATGAGTTTTTTAATAGAGAAAGATGTGTTACGAATGAAGCCTTCATAGGGATACCTAGTGTGATGGATTAACTAAAGGCCAACTTGTAACACCCAGCTGAACTGAATCAGCATGGTGCTAGGTGTGGAAGGCCCATCTGAGGATTGTTGCCAACAGCATAAAAGCAACACTGGAGGGGAAGAGGTTGCCCTGTTGATTCTTCTGGAGAAGCTTGTCATGCTGGTTTTCCTGTTATGAACTCAGCAGTTCTCATCATTGGAGGAGCTCAGGACCTTGCTGTGGCTGAGGATGGCTGTGGCTCTTTTTGGGGGAGCTCTGGTCCTTACCTTGAGCATCATTTCCTGGCTGCAATGCAGATCCCTCAGCCTGCTGGCACAGATCCTTCTTCCCACTGGTGCAGACTTTCTAGCTTCCACCACTGACCTTTGGGCCTTCCCAGGACAGATCCATGATACAGACTTGCATGAGACATTGTTGTGGGCTCTAGTGCTCCAGCTGGATTCATGGAGGACATTGCCATGGGCTCCAGGTCTTCAGCTGGACTTGTGCAGGACATTGCCATGGGATCCAGGCCCTCAGCTAGACTCTTTGGGTTCTCTAGTGTGTGGACAGATCACCTTCACTCTTTTGCATTTGACTCTTTGGGTGAATATTATAAAATAATCCTATAAATTATGTGTCCTGTGTTAAATTTATTCCCTTGCAAACCTCACTACAACACCAAGCCCCTCTCTGTCTCTTTGTCTCTCGTACACACACAGACACACATACACATACAAACACAAAAATACACAATATTATAAAGACAGTGAAAATGAACAGAGCTTTAGTCTATAGCAGGGAAGTTAGGAGGTTCAGGAATCAGTCAAGGAATTTCAGGGAAGTGTAGTCATCATGGTTTGAAAGATGAGGGTTCAAGAACACATAGCCTGAGAAGCTAAGAAAGTTTTTAATGAACACTGATCCGTAGTGGTGCCTGAGCAAAAACGCACGGGCAAAATGCCAATATCATGGTGTAATTCCTTACTTAAATGTTGGCTTCACCTTTATTCAAAAGGTTTTGTTTAAAAATTTTTTACAACACCCCACTCTGATGTAATTTCCTGGGGAGTGGATCAGGAAGCAAGTGCGCACGGTAAAATAACCTCCAACTATTCAACCACATGGACTAAATATATCCTTGATCAAGTCCTTTTCTCCCCTAAAGCACACTCATTAGAAACAAAAATAGATTGCACTAAACACAAATCACCTTTACACTGCAGGTCCGTGCCCTGTATTACTCTTAATGTTTTGGCATAAACATGATCATACAATACCCAAAGGACTTATGGGCTTTTCTAGAGTGCATGCCGTTTCTCTCCTAATTATCTCAGTTGTCACGCTGGGTCTCAGCCTCAGACTCAAGAGTTTTGAAACAAGTGAAGGAAATCGTTGTTGCCCATAGCAGCTGAAACCACCAATTCCCAAAGTTTGCTTTTCCTTTTTGTAAGAGAAACAGTTTTGAAAGGAAATTTCAAAGCCAAAGTTAATGGGATATTTCTTAATTCTGTATGGTATGTCCTTCAACTTTAGAAAAGTCATACCAGCAAGTTTAGCAGTAAGTATCCGTAATTGCACATATTCTCATACATTTGGAGAATGTTGGCATTATTACAGTGAGCATGAAAGTAATCTACTAATTACTGTATTCCTGAATGAGCATAGGAAAATGGGCTCTGACCAGCCTAGCAGACAATATGGAAGAAAATGCTAAACGAAAAATGTGTGACTAGCACACATAACTTATTTTCTTTTTTTTTTTTTTTTTGTGGGTACCGGGGGGGTCTACCTCAGGACCTCGTGCGCCAACAGGCACCCGTGCCGCTGAGCGATATCACCGGCCCCTTTTTTGTATGTGGGATCTGGGAGTCGAACTCGGGCCCTCGCGCTTGCAAGGCAGGCGCTTACACCGCTGAGCCATCTCACCGGCCCCATAACTTATTTTCTACTTGTGACCTTCCTCCAACTGGTCAAGCTAAAAGCCCTCGACTTAATTGTTGCCCTTATGCCAGATCCAATCCTTTAGCAGCACCCTCAGAACATATTCTTTGGATCATTTCTCTCTACTCCCATGACCATAGCTGTAGTGGCAGATACCTCCCAAGAAGTCACACTGTTTTTTCTCTATCTATGTTGGAGCCTAGGATCAAAAAATAGGCTGCATGGGCTCACACCTGTCCTTTGTTCATAATCTCTCACTGTTTGATTCTTATTAATTTTTAAGACATTTTATACAGTTTTGATACTAATATATTTTTCAATTCAAAGTATTTTTGAACTATCTTATCCAGGTTGTGGCTTATAGTTTCCATAAATCACTTTAATGTAATCAAATGTGTGAAATTTCTCTACTGAGGTTTGATACTTTTTAGGTCTTATTTTTAAAGTCATTCGATATTCCAATATTCAAATATATATTTCAGCATTTGTTTTCTTATTGGAAGCTTTGTAATTTATATCAAAGTCTTTAATTCAGTTGGATTTTAAAAAGTTTATAGGACATAAAAATCAGATTCTGCCTTGAATATTGTTAACTAAAAATCTCAGAACCATTTATTAAATACCCATTTCTCGGTGACATTGGTTATGATACATCAGAGTTCTCTCTGTCATTCATTTATCATATTTGTAGCTTTTGAAACCAACGCTACCTTTACAATAGGGATTTTGCTAGTTTCCTTATCTAAAATTGCACTTTTCAAAAACACAGGCATAAGGCCAGTGAGATAGCTCAGCAGCATAAGTGCCTGCCTGGCAAGCGCAAGGTCCTGAGTTCAACTCCCAGTACCCACAAATAAAAAAAGGGCAGGTGATATTGCTCAGTGGCACGGGTGCCTGCTGATGCACGAGGTCCTGAGTTTGACCCCCAGAACTCACAAAAAAAAAAAAAAAAACACAGACATACATTCTCCTTTACTTCCTGTGTAATTTTTCTCCATGGCAAATATCACTATCTAATATATTGTTTTTGGGGCTGGTGAGATAGCTCAGCGGCATAAGCGCCTGCCTGGCAAGTGCAACATCCTAAGTTCCGGAACCCACATACAAAAAAAGGGCCAGTGATATTGCTCAGTGGCATGGGCGCCTGCTGGAGTGCAAGGTCCTGAGGTCGACCCCTGGTACCAACAAAAAACTAAAAAATAATATATTGTTTGCTTATTCACCTGAGTTATTTTCTTCCACTTAACCATGCTATATGCTCTAGAAGAACAGCTTTGTTTGCTGTACTACTGCTATATTGCTAAACATTAAACCAAAATAAGAATACAGTAGGTGCTGAAAAAATACATTAAATCATATTGAATTGACATGTATGTCTATTTCTATTACAATACAAATTATCCTAATTATTATAACTTTATGATGTATTGATATTTTATATTTCAATCCTATCACTTGGTGTTCTTAAATAAGAGTATTTTGGGGTTGGGTCTTAAACCATCTACATATATATGAGAATTATCTTTCAGACCTGTAAAAATATCTATTTGTGGGGTTGATATTAAATCAGTATACCAATTTGAAAAGAACAGAAATCTTTACTATCCTTCTTCTATACAAATATTGTATGTTTGTTTTTTATCTCTTATTTCATTGCCTTAAAGTACTTTATGATTTCATAAGTTTAATTTTTGAATGCTTTTTTAGTGGGTTTCTTAAATTTGTTATATATTTGTTACTTTGGTAAATGACAATTTAAATGTTTATATATATATATATGATCAAAAAACTTTTTGAAAAAACAGACTAATGACAGTTTATTTTCATTTCAAATCTAGATTTTTCGTCCCTTCTTGATTGTTTTGTCTTCTTGAGATGGCAAGTACTTCTAATAAATTGCTGAAAGGAAATAATGAGACATTTTTTATCTTACTCTTGATTTTAATAATAACACATCTTTTTTTTTTTTTTTTTGTGGGTACCGGGGCTCGACCTCAGGACCTCGCGCGCCAGCAGGCGCCCGTGCCGCTGAGTGATATCACCGGCCCCTTTTTCGTATGTGGGTTCCAGGAGTTGAACTCGGGCCCTCGCGCTTGCCAGGCAGGCGCTTAAGCCACTGAGCCATCTCACCGGCCCCATAACACATCATTTTAACACAGAGGTTATGTTTGTTATAGGAGTTTCCTTCTAGGTATTCTTTTTCAGGTTAGAGAATTTCCTTTGAATTACTCTTTCTTTTATGTTTTGTAACAAGTATTATAAAACTCTATTAATGTCTGATTTAGACATTTGTAGAAGTTACTTTTTTGTTGTTGTTGTATAGACAGCACTGGAATTCTGAAATAAAGTATAAGTTAACATGTTGTAGTATATTCTCTTATATAATGTTTGCTACTTTTTAGATTTTTTTCAAATATTTTCACAAAGGATAACAGTCTTTGTTCTTTTTTCCTTTGGATTTAGTTTTGTCATGTGGAAGAATGCATGAAAATTTCCCATAATGACACCCCTCCCCATTTCCAATAAATGTTTTCAAGAGGAATATGTTACTCCTAAGGGATTAAGATCTGTGACAAAAATTTTAAAAGCTGAAGCTCAATCCTCCTCCTAAATTTTTTCTGGACTGCATAAACAAAACTATTAATTGTTAATGAAGAAAGGAAAATATTAGTAACAGTGAATGAAGTAAAAAAATAAATTGTATAACTGTCATTATCTCCTTGGATGCTTCAACCAAATTAACTTTTCTCAGAGTGAAAACTAGAAATTATGCAAGATTGTAGGAAAAGTCATCTATCTGTTGCACTATTGATAGTTTAAAATATTGAATGCCAAGTTTATTATTGCAATTAAATTGACTTCTTCACACAGAACTATAATTTCTAGAGAACAGATGATAGAAGGGAATATTTTTCAATATATTTTTTGCCAAAATGGATATAAATAGAAATATATTTTAGGAAATAGGGATCCAGGGATGTTAACAATCACTGTCAGTATCCATGCATTTCAATTGTGCATTCTTAGAGGGGGTCAGTTAATGATGTTTATCCACAGTATGGTAAGGAAACCTGCATTAGCAGTCATATAGTATGCAATTCTTACCATAAAATAATATCCTGGTAAAAGACTTTCAAACAATTAAGCACAGTCATTTGAGTTTCTTCTAGCTGAATGGGCACTGATCAAGTTAATAGTGATATACTATTCATCCCTCCATTTTAAATCTCATGTAATTTGAAAAATGTTATTTTAAAAATAATATCCTTACATTGTGTGTCAACTGGAAACTGTAGTTAGCATTAAAATCATTTACTCAAATATAATTCAAAATTATAGATTATGGCAATTCAAGAATATTAGTAGACCTAAAGAAAGATTTATTCATGTTGACATTGAGGAATTCACAAAAAGCTGTTGAAAAAAGTGATTGATCTGAAAATTGCATAAGGCAGTTGGAAGCTTTAGTAAGGCAGGAGTTTTGCACATAGGAAGAAACAAGTGTAGAAAATAAATATAAATTTATTGATTTTTTTCCAAGATGAATATTTTAAATCAAGTGCACATGGTTAATATCCATGCTTTAAGATGAAAGCACTAAAAATACATAGAATTAAAAAGTTGTTCACAGCAACAATAAGCAAGTGTCTTCATTCACTAACATTTGATAAATGTACAGATCTATAATGTCTATTCATAAAACTAAAATCTAAAAACTTTCTGAAAATCAAAATATTTTCATGCCTTATTTTGACCCAAAACCCGATGTGAATAAATGTGGGACTATTTATTGTCTTTATCATACTGTTTTATTTTTTATTTTTTAGTACATGTTTTCAGTACAGAATGATTACATTCAATTACAAGGAGTTGGTACATGTACATAACATATCTTAATACTTTTTACATCACCCTCCCTCTCTCCCTACTTCACAATCTCTTGGTACCCATTCTATTTGCAAAGATCTATCTCTGTGTTACCTATTCTTTATCTTTTGTTTTACTATTTAATTTATTTTTACTTTGAGTGTCTCATATAAGAAAAACCACGTGATACATAATCTTGTATGTCTGATTTATTTCACTTATTATTAACTTCTCAAGATACATCAATTTTCCCACAAATGCCTCAAATTTATCCTTCTTTGTAGCACAGTAGCACTCCATTCCATATATATACCACATTTTCATTACCCATTCGTCTATTGATGGACATATAATATAGGTCACATCCAATATTTAGGTATTATGAGCTGTGCTGCTGTAAACATGGGTATGCATGTATCATTGTAAGATGATGTCGTTAACTCTTTTGGGAAGATAACTACAAGTGGAATAGCTGAGCAGAATGGAATTTCTATTTTTAGTTTTTTGAGGACTCTCCACACTGATTTTAATGGTGACTATACTAGTTTGCTGTTCCACCAATAGGGTAGAATAGTTCCTTTTCTTTCTGTTCCTTGACAGTTATGATTATTTGATTTCTTTTTTTTTTTATTTATTTATTTTTTTTTTTTTGTGGGTACCGGGGGGACGACCTCAGGACCTCACGCGCCAACAGGCACCCGTGCCACTGAGCGATATCACCGGCCCCTTTTTCGTATGTGGGTTCCGGGAGTCGAACTCGGGCCTTCGCGCTTGCAAGGCAGGCGCTTAAGCCACTGAGCCATCTCACCGGCCCTGATTATTTGATTTCTTAATACCCATTCTTCCTGGAGTAAGATAGAATCTCAGTATTATTTTAATTTGCATCTTTCAAATGACCATTGATGTTGAACATTTCTCCATTTATTCATTGGTGATCTGTACTTCTTCTTCTTTGGAGCACCTATACATTTCAATTGCCCATTCTTAGATGGGGTCCTTTAATTTGAGAGATCCAATTTTTTTGTATATTTTTAATATATTTTATGTATTAACTATAAAATTTAATATATATACTATAAATTAAAAATATATTTTATATATTTTATATAATAAATATATTTATATATAATATATTTTTTATATTTTTATATATTCTTGATATTATGCTCTGTCTTAGGAACAACTGGCAAAATATTTTTACCCATTCTTTATGTTGTGTTTTCTCTCTGTTAGTTGTTTCTTTTGCTTTACAGAAACTTTATAATTTGATATGTTCATCAAATTTATTGATTCCATTCCCTGAAAACTAGGGTTCTATCCTAAAAATTCTTGCCTACACTTATGGTTTCAAGAGTTTTACCTATTTTATATTCTAGCAAGTTGTGTTCCTGTTTTAACACTTAGTCTTTGATCTATTTTGACTTTAGTTTTGGAAATTCAAATGTATTGAGGAATCTATTTCTTCTGCTTTCTCCAATTCATTGGCATATAGGATTTCAAAGTTGTTAGTACAATCTTCTGAATTTTGGTAGTGGTCTTTGTAATTTTACTTTTTTAATTTGCTTTTTTCATGGATTTTTCTTTCCTTTTTTGGTAAGATTGGCTAAGGGTTTGTCTATTTTGTTTATTCTTTTGAAGAACAAGCTCTTTCTTTAATTCTTTGTATTGTTTTTAATCTCAATTTTGTCTCATTTCTGATTGCTTGGAATACTGTTTGTTATCCTTTGATGTTTCATCTACAAATTTATTTTGGGATTAAATTTGTTTCTTATACAGTATATACCACTGAGTTTTGCATTAGCTTTGTAATTGAATTGTTCTTATTTTTCTGGGATCTTGATGTGCATCAGTAGGTTATTTACTTTGTATCTTAGTTTTCTTGTTCCTGAGACAAAAAAACCTGACAAGCAAAGTTAAAGGAGGAAAGGTTTACTTTGGGTCACAGTTTTTAGAAGTTTCAGTCCATAGTAAGTTGACTCCAAGGCAGGGTGGCATGGCAGAGGGGTATCACAAAGGGGAAATAGTTCATGGTGTGCAGAAGGCAGCAAAGCAGCAAAGTAGTGAAGCAGCAGCAAGTGATGACAGTAACTTTCTTTCTGTCCCTTATATTTTATCCAGGATATCCATCCTTATGGCAGATAGTACTCATACCCAGGGTGGGACACATTAATCCTAGCATCACACCATGAATCAGTCTCAGAACCACATCCTTAATCCCAGCCTCAATCACTCTAGATCCATCCACCTTGAAAAGCTCCACTATGACTACATGAGGTGTGAGGGGTGGCTAAACCTGGAAATTGATCACATGTGTGGGGGCGATGCAAGGCCAATCAGCAAAGAGCACCTGAGGTGGGCTGTGTAAGCTGCTCCAGTCCAAGGTTGCTAGGCGAAGGGGTGTCAAGTGACACCACCCTGCAAAAATGTGTAAATAAACACACTGAGGTGGTTGAGCAGTTCCTTTTCCTCTTAGCCAGAGAGAGGGCTCCACCTGACCTCAGCTTTCTCTATACTGTTTTTTATCTTTATTTCTCCATCCTCTCACCATCCTTCCCCCCAGGAACTTTGAGAGCTGTGCTGGACTTGGTAATGAGGCTTTGGGTGGCTTTTGTAATGAGATACAAGCCAAGACATTTGGGCCCTCTCTGTTTCCCTAATATGGTATTTTACATCTATAAACTTCCCTCTTTGGATTATTTTCATTGTGTCCCATAGGATCAAGTATGTTGTACTGACATTATTGTTTGATTCTAGGAACTAATCTCTTCCTTGATTTGTTCTATGACTCACTGATTATTCAAGAGTATATTGTTTAATTTCCATGCATTTGCATATTTTCTGTTGTTTCTTTTCCATTGATTTCTTGTTTCATTGCAGTATGATCTGATAATATGCATGAGATAATTTTTATTGTTTTGTACTTAATTACAGCTGCATTGTGGGCTACTAGGTAGTCATTTTAGAGAATGTTCCATGTTCTGCTGAGAAGGATGTGTATTCTGTTGTTTCAGAATATGCTGTAGATATCTATGAAATTTATTTGTTTGAAAGTGTTGTTCAATTCTTATATGTGCTGATTTTTTTGTCTAGTTGATCCATTTGTGATAGTGGGGTATTGAGGTCCAACATTAATACTATGTAGATGATTATCTGACCTTTGATGTCCAGTACTGTTTGCTTTATGGGGTTGGGTGTACCTGCATTTGTTGCATATATATTCATAAGTTTTATCTCTTCCTGTTTGGTTGTTCTCTTAACCACTATATAATGACTTTTGCCTCTTCTTATGAGTTTTGGCTTCAAGTCTACTTTGTCTGAAAATAATTATACCACTGCTTGTTTTCAGGCTCCAATTACCTGAAATATTGTTTTCCATACTTTAACTTTTAGACTATAAATTTCTTTCTGTATTAAATGTTTTGTGTACATTGCATACAATTTTTTAATACAATCTGCCAGTCTGTGTCTTATGGTTGGAATGTTGAGACTGTTCACACTGAAAGTTATTATTTAAAATTATTGAATTATTCCTGTCATTGCATTATTTTCCTGCTGCTGGTTCTTTTTTGTTATTATTCCTTTTATTTTTGTTGTTCATTCTGCTTAACTTCTCACCCTAAATGGTGTATTGCTTTCCATTTCTTGATGGTACTTTGGACCTCTAATAATCTGAAAAATCTGCTGCTGTATGTATCCACAGACTTATGTGAATTCAGCTCTCAAGATATTGTGATAACAAGGGAAAGAAAATGCATTAGCTGAAATATGAATATGAAAAGTTTGCTCATTCACTTACTGTTACAGAATGCTTAAATTGTGTTCGTGACTGTTTCAGGTGATGAGGATGCAGTAGTAACATGGGCATTTCCAGTGGATTTTTTTTTAACTATGAAGCTTATTTAGAAGAGCTTCCTTATTAGCATTATATTAAAGAGCCACTATTCTCAAGTTAGACATCTGAAATTTGCTTTACTAGCTGCTCTTGTTCTAGGGCTCAAGGATATCATTAAGAATTCGCTAATCAGGTGCACTCACCTAAGACCTTTCATCCTAAAGGAACAACTAGAGAAAGCATATTTTAACCTATTGAGACATTGCCCATAGCCAAAAAGTTGGACTTCCAGAACTCATCAACCTATGAACAGTGGTTATCTGACACCAGTACTATCACAGTATAGTTCAGCAATATTACTGGTGGCTTAGCCTCTTAGCTTGATGATCTTACACTTTGGAGAGTATATGAGCAACATATTAGTATTTTTTAAAAAATTACCACATTTAATAATAACTAAATTATAACACATACAAATCAATAAACTTGGAGTAAAATATAGTGACAGGTTACCTGTCTTAGTTACTTTTCTTTTGTTGCTGGGACAAAATACCCAACACCCAAAATTAAGGAGGAAAGGTTTATTTTGTTCACAGTTTGTGGGGGTTTCAGTTCATAATCAGCTGGCTCCAGGGCAGGGTGGTATGGCACAGGGGCAACCATTTAAGGCGGCAAAAGACAGCAAATGCAGCAACAGCAAAAGGAGAAGCAAGGCTCTTTTTCCCCCTTATACTGTAAGCCAGCTACCCCCCACCCATGGTGGAGGTTGCACTCACACCATCTCCATGCCCTCCTCTTGCACATAATGAGGATGTTTACAAAGTGAGGTCCCCTGCTGTGTCACTTCGTTAAACTTCTAAACTTCTCATGTTGACACAATGTATCAACCATTACAATCCACCCCTTGTTAACTTGGCAACCAGACACATTTCTTCAAACAGGTTTCCAGATCAAAGACATGCTTATTCTTAGCACTTCACAACTTGAACATTATAACACAGGTTTAACAATCCTTAAGAACCAGTATTAGGTCTATCAACATTATATTACATTAGAACCATAACATTCCACCCCTGGCCCTCTAAAGGCTCATGCACAACCCTTTATGCAAAAGGCATATAGTTCATATGCAAGAGTTGCCAAAGTCCTAACAGTTTCAGCACTGCTGAGAAGTCTAAGTCTTAAGTCTCCTCCAAGATGTAAGAGAGTCTTAGCTGTAAACCCCTGTACAAATGAAAAGTCAAACACTTCCAACATTCAATGGCACAAGATAAACATTTTCATTTCAAAAGTTACAAACAGGTGGATACAAAGGATTGGGACAAAAGCAAGTCCAAAATCCACCAGGTCAAACGTTAAGTCCTGTAGTTCCATGTGCAGCATCTAAGGCAACCTGTGACAAGTTCTGAGCTCCAAAAGGCTTGGATGGCTCCACCTCTAAGGCACTTCCAGTGGTAGTAGCTCCCATGGCTTCTCTCTTGGGCTGACTACTCCCTTATTATAGGTTTCCTCAGATGATCCACGTTTCAGGCTTCTCCAAACTTCTGGGATCTCCATTGAACCTTTAGCTTCATGCTTACAGCTTCACATATTGCCCTCTCAGAGGAACACTGCCTGGCCTCCCAGGCCTTCTGAAATCATGGTGGAAGCCTTCTTAACCCTACAACTCTTGTATTCAGCATGCACCTAAAACTAGCATCATATGGATGATGCCAAAGTCTGCTGCAAGCTGGAGCAGTAGCCAGGCTTTCCTCTCTGTTGGCGATAGGGGTTGAGTACCTGGATCACTGGGCACTCTGAATCCAATTCTGAGGAAAAAACTTACTACATTGCTGCCATTCTGGATCGTGGTGCTCTGTAGCTTTCTCCTCAAAGCAATGTCTTTCACTTTTGTAACTTGAGGCTGAAAGAGTGGAGACTTGCTGCTTCTTGTGATTCCTTCAGGCCATCCTTTATATTTTCCTATTCCTTCTTGGCAATTGAAATCTCCTCAGCATTATCTTTGTAGTCCATAGCTTTCCTGGAGCTTCCTTTCTGGCCAAACTCACAATGTTATAAATCATCCTGCTGGGCTTGCTCTTGATTCTCAACATAAATCTGGCTAAAAGCCCCCAACAGCAAACATGCCACAGCCTTAATATTCAACCGCTTGGAAATTTCTTTAGCCATATTAATTAGTCTGCCACTCTTAATCTCAGTCTCAGGCAAAGTCTCTGAACATGAGCAAAATGCAGACAAACTTTCTGCCAAGCCATAACACACTTCGTCTGGAGTCCAACAGCCAATGTAGCGCTTCTTCCCAGCAGAAGCCTCCTGAACCTGTTCTTTACTGGCAGGATTTCTATCAGCCTTCTGGTCTTCCAAGTTCTGACCAGAATCTCCCATACAGAACAGCCTAAGGCATTCCAGCTCTGCTTTTTCAGGCGGCATCTCCAAATCTTTCCAAACTTTTCCCACGAGCCATTCCCAAAGGTTCTTGAACCACATGGTCAGTTATTGTCACAGCAATGACCCCACTCCTGGTACCAAATTCTGTCTTAATTACTTTTCTCTCATTGCTGGGACAAAATATCTGACACCAAAAATTAAGGAAGAAAAGGATTATTTAGCTCACAATTTGTGGAGATTTCAGTCCATAATCAGCTGGTTCTAAGGCAGGGTGGCATAACAGAGGCCAACTCTTCAAGACAGAAGAAGACAGCAAATGCAACAAGAGCAAAAGAGGGAGAAGCAAACCTCTTTTTCTCCCTTATATTGTAAGCAGGCTACCTCCCACCAGGGCAGGTGTAGCACTCACACCATCTCCCTGCCCTCCTCTTGCACAGGATGAGGTTGTTTACAAAGTGAGGACCTTGGTCCCCTGCTGAGTCACTTAAACTTCTAAACTTCTCAAGTTGACACAATGTATCAACCATTACACTATCTTTTTTCTGCTTATATACTTTATTGTCAGAATAATGATAGTTTTATGAAACAAAGTATGAAAATTTCCATTTTTCTACAAAATCATCTGATTATATATCATAATGAATTTCTATTCCTTAAGATTTTTTATCTCTATTTTTATTAGTAAATGTTTACCACATAATGATCACATTAATTATGGGGAATTTGTACCTTACATAATACAACTTAATTATTTTTCCTCCATTTCCCCCCCTCAACCCTTCTTTTCCTCCCCAGTTACAAAAGATCTGTGTTGTAGTCAGGCTTTACAGGTAATGGATTTAATAGAGAACACATAATTTATAGGATTATTTGATAATATTCACCCAAAGAGTCAAATGCAAAAGTGTGCAGGAGATCTTTCCACACACTAGAGACCCAAAGAATCCAGCTGAGGGCCTGATTCCCATGGCAATGTCCTGCCCGAGTCCAGTTGGAGCACTAGAGCCCATGACAGTGTCTCATGAAAGTCTGTACCAAGAATCTGCACTGGGAAGGCCCAAAGGTCAGTGGTGGAAGCTGGAAAGTCTATACCAGTGGGATCAAGGACCTGTGCCAGCAGGCTGAAGGATCTGAGCTGGAGCCAGGAAGTGATACTCAAAGTAAGGACCAGAGCTCCCTGAAAAGAACGGCAGGCATCCTCAGCAACAGCAGGGTCTCAAGCTCCTCTGACAACGAGAACAACTGAGTTCATGTCAGGAAAACCAGCATGACCATCTTCTCCAGGAGAATAAACAGCACAACATCTTTCCCTCTAGTTCTTTCTTTATGCTGTTGGCAACAATCCTCAGGTGGTCCATCTACACTGAGCACCATGCTGATTCAGTTCAGGTGGGTGTTACAAGTTGACAATTAATTAATCCAACACACTCTGTTTCCATTTTTGCCTTCCACTCTTTTTTTAAAAGTACTTTTCCCTTTCTTCCCTTTCCTCCCCTTCCTCCCTCCCTCCCCTTCCCATTTGAATAAGTTCTTCCTATTTCCCAATATCTATCCTCCATTTTGCTCACTTACACTTTGGGTTTCTCACACAAGTTAAACAATGTAGTATTTAAACACGTGTCTGATATATTTCACTTAAGATTGTGGTCTAGAGATGCATCCATTTACCTAAAATTGTCTCAAGTTTATCATTCTTTAAGCAGAGTAGTATTTCATTGCATACTAATAAAACTTCTTTATCCATTCATCTGTTGATGGGCAAAAGGGCTGTTTCTAAGATTTAGCTGTTATAAATTTTGTAGCTATAAATATGGGTATGCATGTATTATTGTGCTATGATACCTTCAATTCTCTCAAAAAGATACCTAGAAGAAGATTAGCTGACTCAAATGGAACCTATAGTTTTAATTTTTTAAAGAATCACCACACTGATTTCCATAGTGGTTATACCAATTTACACTTGCCCCAACAATGGAGAAGTGTTCTTTTTTCACTATAGCCTTGCCAGCATTTGATATTGGTTGATTTCTTGATGATTAGCCATTCTTTCTGGAGTGAAATGGAATCTAACTCTTTTTTTAATTTGCATTTTTCCAAGAACCAGTAATGTTGAACATTTTTTCATATATTTATTTTCTATTTGTACTTCTACATCTGAGAAGTGTCTATTTCAGATACCCATTTTTGGATTAGATCTTCACATTTGGGGGATTGATTTTTTTTTTGAAGTACTTATGTATTCTAGATATTAGTCCTTTGTCTGAGGAGTAGCTGGCAAAAATATTTTCCCATTCTGTGTGTTGTCTCTTCACTTTGTTGGTGATTTCTTTTGCTGTGCAAAAGCTTTTTTTAAATGATGGGATCCTGCTTGTTGATTCTTTGTGATATTTCCTGTGCACCCAGGATTTTGTTCATGAAGTCTTTGCCTAAACCTATATCTTCAAATTTTTACCTATTCTGTCTTCCAATTGTGTTTCTTATTTAATATTTATATCTTTGATCCATTTTGAATTTAGTTTAGTGCATGGTGAAAGACATGGGTCTAGGTTCAATTTTCAGCATGTAGAAAGCCGGTTTTCCCAGCACCATTTATTAAAGAGGCTATCTTTCTTCTGGTGAAGGTGTTTGGCCACTTTGTCAAAGATAAGGTGGTTGAGTGTGTTTTGAGTTGTTTCTGCATTTTCTATATTGTTCCATTGATCCTCGGGTCTATTTGTTTGTTTCCCAGTACCATTCTGTTTTTAGTACTCTAGGCTTTGTAGTATAATTTCAAATCAGGGATTGTGATGCCCCTTGCCTTGCCCTTGTTGCCCACATTTGGTTTTGCTATTCTAGTTCTCTTCTGGTTCCATATGAATTTTAGTACTGTTTTCTGTGAAGAATGCTATTGGTATTTTGATTGGGGTTGCATTAAACCTACAAACAGTTTTGGAAGTATGGCCATTTTTACTATATTGGTTCTGCCTACCCAAGAACAGGGGATATCTTTCCATTTTCTGATATCCTCTTCAGTCTCTTTTTTCAGAGTACTGTAGTTTTCAAAGTAGAAGTCTTTTACTTCCTTTGTTAGATTGATTCCTAAGTATTTCATTTTTCTTGATGCTATTTGGAAAGGTGTTGTTTCCCTAATTTCTCTCTGTCAGTTTATTATTGGTGTGCAGGAATGCTATTGGTTTGTGCGTGTTGACCTTGTGTTCTCCTATGCTACCAAATTTGGTTACTAACTCTGAGTTTTTTTGGTGGAGTTTTGGGGGTTCCTATGTAGAGGATCATGTCATCAGAAGTAATGATAATTTGACTTCTTCCTTTCCTGTGCATATTTCTTTTCTTTCTCTTGTCTAATTGCTGGCAAATGTTTTCAGAACTACATTGAACAGGAGTGGTGATACTCGGCATCCTTTTCTTGTTCTTGATTTTAGAGTGAAAGATTTCAGTTTTTGTCCATTTAGTGTGATGTTGGCCATTGGTCTGGCATAAATGGCTTTTATCAGATTGAGATAAAGACTTTCTATTCCAATTTTCCTTAGGGCTCTTACCATGAATGGTGGTGTACTTTTTCAAATGCTTTTTCTGCATCTATTGAGATGAGCAGGTGGTTGTTGTCCACAGTTCTGTTAACATGGTGCATTGCATTTATTGATTTGTGTTTGTTTAACTACCTTTGCATCACTGGGATGAATCCTGCTTATCATGGTTTATCATGTTTTTGATGATTTGCTGCATTTTGTTTGCCAGTATCTTATTGATGAGTTTTGCATTTATATTCATCAGAATGACTGCCCTTTAGTTCTATTTTCTAGTTGAGTCCTTCTCTGATTTTGGTATCAGAGCAATGCTTGTTTCCAAAAATGACTTTGGGAGTGTTGCTTCATTTTTTATTTCCTTAATGAATTTGAGAAGTAGTGAAATTAGATCTCTAAAGTTTTTGTAGAATTCAGCAGTGAATCCATCAGGACCTGGGCTTTTCTTTGTTGGTAGGTATTTTTATTACTCCTTCAATTTCATTGAATGATATTGGATTATTTAGAATTTTATATCTCCTTTATTTGGCTTTGGTAATTTATGTTCATCTAGGCATCTATCCATTTCTTCTGAAGTTCCCATTTTATTTTATTATTATTATTTTTTGGTAATGGGAGTTGAACTCAGGACCTCACACTCGCCAGGCAGGTGCTGTGCTGCTGGGCTATATCCCTGGTGAAGTTTCCATTTTATTACAATACAGGTTCTCAAAGTAGGTACCAATGATCTTGTGGATTGCTTCAGGATCTGTTGTGATTTTGCCCTTTTCTTTCCTAATTGCATAGATCTGGATCTTTCCTTGTTTAGATAATGTTGGCTAAGGGTTTGTCTGTCTTATTTAATCTTTCAAAGAACCAACTTTTTAATTCACTTATTCTTTGTATTGTTTTATTTGTCTCAATTGCATTAATTTCTCCTCTGATCCTTATAATTTCCTTCCTTGTGTTAGCTTTGCATTTAACTTGCTCATCTTTTTCTAGACCCTTTCTAGGTTATTCATTTGATCTCACTCTGTTTTTTTCTGATGTGAGAACTCACTGCTATAAACTTCCCTCAAAAGACTGCTTTCATTGCATCTCATAGGTTCTAGTATGTCGTATTGGCATTATCACTTGATTGTAGAAACTGTCTAATTTCTTCTTTAGTTTCATCTGTGATCTATTGGTTATTCAAGAGGGTACTACTTAATTTCTATGTGTTTACTAGTTTTTGTGTTATCTTTTGCCATTGATTTTAAATTTCTTTACAGTATGATCTTGTAATAGGCATGGGATAATTTCAATTCCTTTGCATTTGCTTAAGCATGTTCTATGAACTGATATGTGGTCTATTTTGGAGAAAGTTCCATGCGCTACTGAGAAAAATGTGTGCTCTGTTGTTGGGCCAAACACTCTACAGATATCTATTAAGTCCATTTGTTCAAAAGTTTTGTTCAGCTCTGATATTTTTTTGTTGATTTTCTATCTAGTTGATTTGTAACAGTCGGGTGTTAAGATCCCCCATTGAAACTGTATTAACGCTTATCTGATTTTTCACACCATTAGTTAGTGTTTGTTTTATATAGTTGGGTGTGCTGCTATTTGATGCATATGTATTTATGCTTGTTATCTCTTCTTTTTGTTCCCTTAATAAGTATGTAGTGACCTTCTTTGTCTCTTTTGATCAGTCTTGCCTCGAATTCTACTTGTCTACATTACAATAGCTACTCCTGCTTTATTCTGGGTTCCTGTTGTATGAACTATTTTTTTTCCCATCCTTTGATTTTCAGTCTCTATTTTCTTTTCTTTCTTTCTTTTTTTTTTTTTTGAGTTAATTGTGTTTTTTTTATACAGCACATTGTTAGGTCTTGTTTCTTGATCCATTCTGACAATATGTTTCTTTTGTCTGGTGAATTAAGATCATTCATATTGATGGTTCTAACTAGGAACATTGATTTATCCTCATCATTATGTTATTTTCCCATTGTTGGTTTCCTTTCTGTACCTTCTGTTTAATTGTTCACCTTGCCTGGTAGATTCATTCCATTGGGATTTGTGGAATTGGTGCCTTTGTTGTCTTTTTCTAGGGTATCTCTGAGAAATTTTTGGAGTCCTAGTTTTGTGGTGATGAATTTTTTCAGGTGCTCTTTATTATGGAAGTATCTTATTTTTCCATCAAATTTGAAAGATAATTTTTCAGGGTACATCACTATGGGTTGGAAGTTGCTTTCCTTTCAGGCTTTAAATACTTCACTTTAAGCTCTCCTTGACTTTAGGTTTTACATTGAGAAGTCTGCTATAATTCTGAGGAGTTTTTCTTCATAGGTAATTTGTTTCTCTTTTATAACACATTTTAAGATTCTGTTCTTATGTGAATTATTGGAATACTGACTATTATATACCTTGGTGTAGTTTTTCTGACTATAACTATTTAGAGTTCTGTATGCATCACTTATCTGTATGTCAAATTATTTTTTCTATGCTTGGAAAGTTTTCTGCTATTACTTCTGTGAACAGATTTCTATGACCTTTGTGCTATCTTTTGACTTTTCATTGATTCCAGATAATCTTATTTTTCTTTGCATCATCTAGCAGCTTTTGGATTGATTTTTTATAGTCCCTTGCTAATTTTAAGAAATCTCTCATTTGATGATCACCACCCACAACCCTGTCTTCTAGGTCTGATATTCTACTTCATGTTGGTTGACTCTGCTGGATATACTTTCAACAGAATACTTAATCTCCTGAACTTCTGTTTGATACTCTTTTATGGAATCCAGTTCTTTTCTATGTAGGCTTTCATGGTTTCCATTTCTTTCTTTATCTCCTCCACTTTTTTATCTGTATCTCCTCTGGATTCACTCAACATTTTCTGCACTATGGTCATCATCTCTTTAATTATCTGTATAATTACATCTGCTTTGAATTCATTACGAGTATTATTCATCTGCTTTGATACTTTTGCTGCTACCATTTCAGAAATTTTAGCTAAGTGTCTTTCCGTTTCTTCCCCCTCAATGCCCCCTGGATTTTCCCTGCTTGAGTTTGATGTTATGGGTTGCATTTTGCTTCCATGTTCTCTCATTTTCTATTTTGGTGTTTATTTGTTTTCTGTGCTGAAGCTTGCTAATTGCTCATGGTGAGTAGCTTTATTCCTAGTACCAAGTCCTTTCTTGGACTTGGTAGCTAATGACTATTTTTCAGAGATGTCTTCTAGATGTACCTGGCTTTTGGCTTTTGAAAGTATCCTACCACCTGTGTTTATTAGGTATGAAAGGTTGTAGCCTGTTTGGCCTAGCACCAAGTTCTTTGTGACCCCAGACAATCTAGGTGTTAGCATACAAGGATCAATTGATCATAACAACTATGTCACCTTAGCTAAAGCAGTACAATCAGCAGTAACAATAACATCAAGCAAAGACTGGATAATGACAAACTAAAATAACTCTTTGCCACATTTAACCATATATATAAAATCTACAGTTATATAACAAAATCTAAGGCAAATCAGATAGTTGTACAGTAAAACATACTCAAATAGAGTAATTTTACCCCATTTTGCCATAGAGCAGTATTCAGCCATTGTAAGATATAGTTACCTACCTACAGATTCATAAGGGTAAATGGTATGTTTATGGAAGCATGAGGAAAAAAGAAATAGATAATAAAAAATTATGCAATGAAAGATGTGAAATATGTGGTGACATTGATGTAAAAGATCCTATTAAGGAGTAAAGGGAAATTAGTAGTACTAGATAATCATAACAGAGAAACCCAACTAGGGAAAGGACAATAACAGGAAGTGGAGATTAAATTAGAATGAAAGAAAATAAGCAAAATACTAAGTGAACAAGTTGAGAGAGAGAAAGTAAGAAGAGAAGGGTGGGAGAGAGAGAACAAGAAAACGAGGACCTATTCAAACAAATAAAGTAATATTAAAGTGGGGGCAAGAAAATGGGTAGTAAAACTCCAACATTCACCAAAAGAAAAGAAGAATAAAAATCAAAACTGTACCGATGGAAGACCAAAAGGGGAAAAATCAGGTTAAATGAATGGAGAAGAAGGAAAAAACAACAAAACAAAAGCAAAAACGGGTTGAAAAAGTTCCTATGTATTTCCACAAGAGTGTTTTCTTCCAGGGACAGTAATATTTAATCTTACAAGTCTCTTTAGAGCCTGTGAGTTTTGCAGTGATTACTCATTTCAGGGGAAACCATCTCCATAATCTCTTTTGGGGTGGCTATTCCAACTGAGGTATAAGACCAAGGAAGTTGTGGGGCCTTAGCTTCTGAGGCTCCTGTCATGGGTTTCTGCTGGCTGGGGACAAATGCTCGGTACCTAATGTATATTCCTATGTCTGTGGGACCAGCTCCAGGCCCCAGACGGAGGCTTGTGTCGCTTCTGGGCACCCAGAGGAAACGCGAGTGAGCCTAAGATGAATGTGGGGAGACTCTAGCAGACCCAGTAAGGGCCGAGAGTGCTTGGTGGTGTCTCACTGGCAACCGGAGCACAGGCAGAGGACTGGTCTAATGCAGTGGCTGGGGATTCTGCCTGGCTTTGGTGATGTGCAGGGTACAGACTCTACTGTGCCCAGCACACCTCAGTCTGAATGGGCGCCCACATCAAGCAGAGACTCAGGCAAGACTGGAGCTCCCTGTGGAGACCCAGGTTGTCCAGGACTGGTGATAGATGCTGTCACAGGTATTAAATTAGACAGCATCTGTACAGCAAAATGGTTCCAAATAGTCACAAGTCAGTATTCATCAATTGTCTTTCTTTTTACGAATTTAAACATACATTTTTATTTTTTATTATCCAGTATATATAGCAGTGTATCTGAATTTGAAGAGAAAAAAGTGCTTAAAATAACATTTTATCCTAACAAAAACGAGTTGTTTACCAAAAAAGAAATTCTGAAAGTCGCCGTATCATATATCTTGAGACCTTCATGTCTCTTGATCAAATCTGTGGGTTTTGATTGTGTCTTCACCTTCTTTAGTGCTCTCTATCTCTCCAAAGCACCTGGAGATATAATAGGGGATAAGAATAAATCAGCCTGCATCCTTCACCTGGCAGTAGTGTGGGAATAAATTCAGATACTGGCTTTTAGGATAGCTGGTAGTAAGTTTATGTAGACATTATAAATTTTTTAGAAAATACTAGTAAAGGAAAAACTCAAAACTAAGATACAGGATACACATCCCTCCAGAATAAATTAGAAAATATGTATTGGGTTACATGCTGGCCATCTAGAACTAATCAACTAGAAACTGAGATAAAGATCCAAAAATTAGGAAATGGAAGCATTCCAAAAAGATATAGTGCAAAAAATGGCCATAAATATTATATATACATACAAACATATATAGATAGATAGATAGATAGATAGATAGATAGATAGATAGATGATAGATAATCATATATATATTCAAATAGTTCAGCACTATAGGAAATATGTGAGGGACTATTAAAGAAGGTATTCATTAAAGTGGTTTTTAACAGTTAAATACAGCAAATGGAGAATCTTATTAACAAAAGGAGAACAGGTAAAAGTCACATATTTCTGAGTACCAAAATTGATCAGATTGCAAACAATAATTTATCACAAAGACAACACAAGGGATGTATTGGTGTGGACTTAGGTGTATGCGTATGTCAAATTTCATATAATTTGTGTTGCATTTGGCTAACCTTCCACATAATTCGTGTTGCATTCAGCTAATTATACAACTCAGTAAGCAATGCAGCGTTTGCAATTTACTGGCGTGACTATACACTCTCATTCAAATTCTGCTTTCTCTACCTATTAGTGTTGCCTTGGTCCAAAGCCTAAATCTTCATGTACCTCTGTAATATACAAAATATAATTTCTATCTCATGGCATATATGAAACAACTGACATATTAATTACTTGATATGATGATGTTAGTATTATTTTATTATTGATATTATCATGAAAAGTCTATATAAACTTCTCTTTCCACAGGCCTATATTAATCACATTTAGTTATCTCTGCACCTCCTTCTAAAACTTCCAGATGAAACTGGATTCTCCTAATATGGTATCACATTACCATATTATAAAACAGAGGGTAAGAATATTAAATATCAAAAGCATAAGGAAAACCTATGTTCTCTGATCAAAAGAAAATACTGCTCATATGTATAAAAAATGACTGGGTTTTACATTATTTATAGATTCAAATTTATTATCAGTTCAAATTATTTCCACTTAAATTTAAACTTCAGTATTATATCTTTTCTATAAGAAATAGAGAAGCAATCTGATGCCCCCGTTCCCTACAAGAGTTAGATATTTCAGTAGCTATTCTGGGCAGTAGAGATCTTTCCAAAAGGTTAACTTGTTTCAGTTAAAAGAAATTATTTAAAAGTGATGGAGTTCAGAAATGAGGTACCCTCTGAAGAATTCCAAGGGCAGTGGTGCTAAAATATGCTGTGTCTACATGGTTCCAAACCTAAAAATTTTTCATCAGCATTTTCAGAGTGCAGCAGGAGCTTTTCATTTCCTATCCCTAGTTCAGATTCTCTCTGTAGTCAGTACTCTGGGTTCTGCTTTTGATCAATAAACCTCCCTATCTCTTTGTGCCCAGCTACTGAGGATAGCAGCTGGACTGCTAAATGTCTTTGGGATTTAAATTTGTGGATATTCACTCCCTAGCCAAAAACATAAGTACTAGATAGATCAACTTACCATATTCTGGTCTTGATCAGAAAATAATTTTTGACTTCTGAGTTTATATAGTGAATTTTTTCCACTTATATTGACTGACATCCTGGGAAAAGATCCATTATATTTGACTTCTGGGTCTCCTTTGAGTATGCTTTATAGAGGGGAGCCACTGTCCGCACCAGTCTACTGGATGTGAAGTAATATGGCAGCCTGTGTGGTAACTGAACATCAGACCTACAGCTGCTCAGCTCGACACCACTGTCTATGGCCCGTTTAAGTAAATGAGCAGAAAGAAATTAGTTCTGCCATGATTTAGATAACAAAGGCTACTGTCTAATACTCTATGTGTAAGTAAAATCAATATTTGGGTATTTGAAAACTTGCTGGCATTTAGACATTTATTGAAGACTTTATCATCAACAAGAATTTCAAAATGGGCCAAGACCAGATAAAGTCTTTTGTCCTATAGGGATATTGCCCCAAAGTGGAGAAATAACTGTTATTTGCAGGATTGGTATCATGGTAAAATTCTCTTGGTGGGGGAAAAGTTGAGAATACCCACTAGTTAAGAGAAAGGAAGAGCCAGGGAAGCATTATTTGAATTTGTTGACCCAGTTAGCTCAAAGCAATAGTTTTAAATGTGTTTTCTAAATATATTTCAGGTGATCATCTCAATTCATCCATTTTGAAGAATTGATAGACTTTGTAACATATTGTTGTTTAGATAGCAGTGCTCATAGCAAGAACATAGTCCGGATTCTGAGGAATAATGGGTAGAGACAACTGTTAAGATTATTCGATTGCCTGCATTTTTCAGGATGTCTGTCACTGTCCTTTCTGTGGTTTGAAAGCCATCAGAGTGGGCAATAGTCATAGTGCACACTGCATGGGTTTTAAATCAGGATAGAATGACTAAAGCTCCCTCATTTTCATAGGCAAGGGAAAATGAATTTTCTCATGCCAGAGAGAAATGGGCATAATTCGACTAACTGCTTTTAAAAAGTTCAGAGAAGTAGCCAACACTCACAAACCACCTAACTCAAAGGAATTACATATATAGCAGTATTCAAGAAAATAAATAATCTAATGTGCAAAGTGCTTTATGATGCTTCAACATTACCACTCACTGTAACTGACTTCTGCTAGCAAAGTAGGGAGGGAAAATAGGAGAGGGTACTTAAAGAAACAGCCTAAAACATTTGGTCCAAAATCTTCCCATATACGTATTCCACTCACCTTGAAAATCTAAAGGTTCTTGGCTTTAGCACTAGACAGTATTCTTGCCTGACATACAGATACATAGTGATATTAACTAATAGCTGACAATTCTATGCTACTCAGCTATCAAGTAATCATTAGTAGGCAGTGGATGTGAAAATTACTTTGCATGTCAGCCAGAAACACTGTTCACTTCTCCACATTTCCAAAAATCCCCCATTATTTTAACTTGTCCCTTGGAATTTGTCTTTTATTTAGACACTTGGAACAAAATGAAAAAGAAAGTTGTTTCAAATTATCCTAATGGTGTTTGTCCATCAAGAACAGATCA
This sequence comes from Erethizon dorsatum, assembly GCA_028451465.1. Taxonomy (NCBI): domain Eukaryota; kingdom Metazoa; phylum Chordata; class Mammalia; order Rodentia; family Erethizontidae; genus Erethizon; species Erethizon dorsatum. Next base: position 42,361,271 of record CM051835.1, read on the forward strand.
GGGGCCGGTGAGATGGCTCAGCGGCGTAAGCGCCTGCCTTGCAAGCGCGAGGGCCCGAGTTCGACTCCCGGATCCCACATACGAAAAAGGGGCCGGTGATATCGCTCAGTGGCACGGGCGCCTCCTGGCGCGCGAGGTCCTGAGGTCGTCCCCCCGGTACCCACCAAAAAAAAAAAAAAAAAAAAAAAAAAAAGAACAGATCAGAACAACTTTAAAACTCATCTCAGCCTCACACATCTATGAAATAAACCTCTTCCTTGTTCTTTCATGTTCTACTTATAAACTTTTGGCAACAAAATTTATAAGCATCAGCTGGACCAAAGCAGTAAATGGGGACGATGAATCATTGCTCCTTTGTTCTAAACCGACTCCTAGTTACATTTCTAGGCCCTGATACCTTTTTACATAAAATAAAATAATCTAGATTAAAATGACATCAAAGAGTTCTTTCAACCATAAAATCTCACACCAGTTGTTTATTATATTTTGTTATCTGTGTGTACATAAGAAACAATACTGTCTTGCCTTTTGAAGTTGTATGTTATTAAAAATTTATTAATAATCCTCCACTTCATTTTGTATCTACCTATATACTATCATAAATATATGCCACCTATATACAATTCTAGGAAGGTAGCTATATCAAGAAATATTGTTACCAGAATTCAGAATGAAAATACATTAGTATTATATAATTTGAAATGTCAATTTCCTGTTCCAGGATACCCCATTCATATGTACTTGTCCTGTCTCGTTACTTTCCTACTGGCTATGGCAGCTTCTTAGAAGTCCCTTGTTTTTGTTAACCTTGATAATTTTGTGTACTACTTGTCAGGAATTTTGCAGGATGGCCCTCCTATGGAATTCGTTTGAATTGTTTTTCATGATTAGACTGGGATTATGGGTTTGGGAGATAAAAACCATAGAAATGCCATGATCATCACATCATATAATAATCGTATACATACTATCAAGATGATTTATGACTCCTGATGTTTACCTTGATCACATGTATAGAGTAATATTTTTCAGGTTTTTCCACTGTAAAATCACCACTGCCTCCACTTTCCACAAAGTACTCTTTGAAAGGAAGACACTAAGCCCAGATTACTTGAGGTATGAGAAGCTATTGTTCACCACTTTGGGGCAGAACATCTACATAACATATAACTTCTGTTTCACTTCTCTATCAGCTATCCTTCTAACTATGAAAATACTTGTTGCTATCATTATGGCTCCATTCCAACACCACAACATTTATGAAATTGTTAAATTTTAATGTGAATAAGGAATGATACAATAATCGTTAACCTATCCTTATGTATAGTTACTTGTGTTGTGTCTGTTTTACAGACTCCACTGTTTCCAATGTTATTTGTCATCCTTTTTCCCCTCAATGTATAAAAACAATACACTGTTTTGTTTTATTTGTATCCTATCCTGGGATCCCCTTGCAGCCTAAATTATTTTTCAATTCACATACATTAAAATTCACTCTTTGAGCTATAACATATATGGCAGAGCATCCTCTATTCACCATTACAGTATCATATAAATAAATTCAATTTCCATAAAATTACACTTTTCATCCATCATTCTTCTTAATTTCTCTTTGAACCCCTGGCAAACACTAATTGGTTTAAAGCCTCTTCAGTTTTGCCTTTTCCAGAACATTGTAATGTTAATATCATGTCATGTATAGTATTATTAGATGGGCTTTTTCACTTAGCAACGTGCACATAGCATTCATCCTTGTCCTTATTCGACCCAAGAGCTCATTTATTTGCATAACTGAATAATATTCTAATGTACGGGGATAATATATTTTATTTATCTTTCATTAGTTAATGTGGATTTGGATTATATCCAATTTTTGCCTAACTACAAATATTGCTATTCTGGACACTGATGTTCAGAAAGTGTGAGGACACACTGTTTTATTTTGTTGCATACATAACTAGGTTATGCATACATAACCATTTGAGAAATTTCCAGGTTGTTTCCCTAAATGACTCTACCATTTTACATTCCCACCTATTTTTGAACACATAGATATAGTCTATCTCAATTTATTTGGACTTTCATTGATTTCTTTCATAAATGTTTTGAGCTTTATAAGTATAGATCTTGTACATAGTTTGTTAAATTGATATTACTGTTTCAATTTTTGGTTCATTTAAGTTTTCTTTTTTTATTTTAAGTTACAATAGTTGATACATTGTGTATTGTCTTTGTAGTAGTTTTAAATTTTCTTTTTTAAATTTCAATTTCTGAGTTTTTATTGATACAAAAGAAAGAAATTGATTTGTATATGTTAACATTTTATCATGCCAAATTACTACTTGTGCTTATTCGTTTAGGAAGATTTTAATAGATTCTTTTGGCTATTTTACAAACATGCCAATAAAGAAGGTTTTATACTGACCTTTATATTGGTCTTTCTTAATTTTACACCTTTAATTTCTTTCTCTTGTCTTATACCAGTAGATAGAACTTTTGCTAAAATTTTGAATTGAAGTTCTGAGAGAATATACCCTTGCATTGTTTCTGATCTTAGAGGGAAGAAAATAGTTTTTCATAACTAAACCTATGGAGTTGGAGGGTTATTCTGATTTTGTAAATGTTGAATCAACCTTGCATAACTGGAATTAATTTTATTCCACTGTGGAGTGAATTTCTTTGTGTGTATTGCTGGATTTGGTTTGCTAATACTTACTATTTTCTATCTATATTCATGGGAGATGTTGCTCTATAATTTTCTTTCCTATGCCTTTATCAGTTTTTTGTTTTTTGTTCTTTTGTTTTTTTGTTTTTGTACTTGGATAATGTTGGCCTCAAACAACGAGTTAGGAAGCATTCCCTCTGCTTCTATTTACTGAAAAAGATTGTGTAAGAAAGCAACATATTTTGTTTCAGTATTGGTAGATTTAGTAATAAAGCCATCAGATATGACAATTTCTTCTTTCTTTAGTAGATACAAGTCCGTTCATATTTTCTTATTCTCCTTGTATGAAATTTGATGATTTGTTTTCTTTCAAAGAATAGGTCTGTTTCATCTGATATGAAAATTGTAAACAAAAATTAGATCATAGTATTATTTTATTAATTTTTAATGTCAATAAGCCAGTGAGTTGTTTTTTTAATTTCTGATATTGGTGCCTTATTTATTTTTTTTTTACTTATCCAGGCTAGAGTTTTATCAATTTTTAAAAATTATTTTCAAAGAACCAACTTTTCATAACTGATTTTCCCCATGTTTTACTGTTGAAAATTTCAAAGATTTCTGCCCTAAATTTTATTATCTCTTTCTTTTGCTTGTTTTGGTCTTTAACTTCTTCCCATCCTTTTGAATGAGGAATTATAGGTAATTGACATAGATCTTTCTTATTTTCTTATGTATGCACTTTATAAATTTTCCTCTACTGTATTGTATTCTATAAATTTTGAACTTTTATCAAGTTGTACTTTCATTTCACTCAGTTCAAAATATTTTAATATTTTTCTTGAATATTCTCTTTTGGCTCATAAATTACTTAGAAGTATGATGTTCCAGATATATGGGGATCTTTCTGTTTTCTATTTTTAGTTTAATTCTACTGAAATTTATATTCTTTGTATGATTACCACTCTTTGTAATTTTTAAATGTGTTTTATTGTCCAAGTGTAATCTTAGTAAATAATCCATAAAAGTTTGAGAAGTCTGAATACTTTGTTGTTTTATATGAAATATTATAGAATTTATTAACTAGATAAAATTTATTGATAGGGCTTTTCAGTTCATGTGCTTAATGATTTCTTATCTATCAGTTATTGAAAAAGAAATGTTAACATCTCTAATTCCAGTAGTAGGTATGTACTTTTCATTTTGTAGTTTTTACTGCAACATTTTGCTGATCTGTTGTTAGATACGTATACATTTGGGACTTCTACCTCGTCTTGGAGAATTTACCTCCTTATGGTATGAAATGACACTGATAATTTCCAGTTTGTTTGATTTGTTTCATTTTGCTTTCTTTCTCTTTTTTTCTTTTTTCATTTTTTGTTTTTTGCTTTTTGAGACAAGGTGTCCCTATGTGGGTCAGGCTGACCTTGAACTCACTTTGTAGTCTAGGCTGTCCTCAAACTCACAATGATCCTCCTGCCTCAGCCTCCTGAGTGGTGAGGTTACAGACATACCCAGCTCTGACAATTTTCTTGTCCTGAAATTTTTCTGAAATTCATATAACTACATTCTTTGACTAGTGTTAGCACGGTATATCTTTCTCCCTTACTTTGCTATTAATGTATAGAATCTTTATATTAAAGCAGTTTCTTACAATGTATATTTGACAGATCTGTACAATATCTTGTTTTCTTTTTAAACTATGATGAGAGTTTTTTTTTTTTTTTTTGTGGGTACCGGGGGGTCGACCTCAGGACCTCACGCGCCAACAGGCACCCATGCCGCTGAGCGATATCACCGGCCCCTTTTTCGTATGTGGGATCCGGGAGTCGAACTCGGGCCCTCACGCTTGCAAGGCAGGCGCTTATGCCGCTGAGCCATCTCACCGGCCCCATGATGAGAGTTTTTCATGGATATATTTAGACCACTGATATTTAAAATGATTGTTTAAACACTTGGGTTAACATCTGCTCTGTCTGCAACTGTTTTCTATTCTTTCTTACTTACAAAATGCCTTCCCTACTCTACACCTGACCATCATGCCAAGAGGGCATTAATTAATAGTAGATCACACCTAGAACTGCTGTAACCTGCAGATGTTCTCCAAACAAAACTACTTGGGTGTCTAGTCCACTGCCCAGCTCTACAAAGTCATTCTTAATTTGTTACAGTGTTTTTATTTGTACTATTTCTTTGGAACTTCTTGCAATGAGAAGTCTGTTCCACTTTTTTATTATTTGATTTCCAATAGATTCTAAGCCTTAATCATCACTCCCCCATTTTTTCTTTTCTTTTTTTTTTTTTTTGCCTCTGTCCCACATCTGAGCCAGACTGTGCGCTCCTTCCTTGGGGACTTGCAGGCCATTCAAACCACACGGGAGTTCTCATCCAGGAAACCTGCACCCCAATCTCACTTTCCAGACACAATTGAAACTGGGGAGCATTTTCCTTTCTCTGTTTCCTCAAGCCATTATGGGCCTGCTTGGGAGGCCTGCTCATTTTCTCCAAAGACCTGATAGGTGTAATACATCTTTATATACTTCATGGGGGTGTGTTTAGTATCAATAATCTCAACATCTGAACCAAATCTGGAGTGAGACTGAATTCTGAATCTTCAGAATGTCTTCAACACCCCATTCATAAACCCTGTCTCTCCTTACATTACCTGTTAATGAATGTTTTCTGTTGGAGTTTGTAACACATTAATTATCAACTTTAAATCTCTTGTCTGATCATTCCAACATCTGAATCGTTCCTCAATCTAGTACTGATGCTTTTGCTTTAAAGACTACATATTTCCTCGTATATTTATATATGTTGTAATTTTTAATTTGCAGGTAGACTTGTGGTAACGGTGGAAATAACTGAGGTACGTAGGCCTTTAATGTGAAGACTTTTATAATATATCTGAGAATGGGGTCATATTTAATATTATCTACAGTTTTAAGTGTTATTAGCCTCAAATTCCCCATCAGCTTTGTTTGTGTTCATCCTCTTGACGTTGGGATCTCTTAAGTAGTTTTGTTTGGAGAACATCTGCAGGTTACAGCAGTTCTAGGTGTGATCTACTATTAATTAATGCCCTCTTGGCATGATGGTCAGGTGTAGAGTAGGGAAGGCATTTTGTAATCTTATAGTAGTGTTTCATTCTCTTAGCGGGCTTTTTTCTCTAGCCTGTAACCTTCATGAGTGTCTTCCTAGTAACTCACCTCTTCCTCCCTTGTGCCATTTATGTAAGACAAGAATGCTGGAAGGTGCTAGCATAAGAAGAATCTTTCCCCTACTTAAATAAGGCTCTGATAAAGTCTTCTTTCTTGAAAAGCAGAAGGGAGAATGCTTTGCACATATTTTATGAAGACAGAGCTTCCTCTTCTCCTGTGAGGATCAGGAGTGGATTTTGTTCAGTGTCCACCACAGAAACAAAGTGGGGTTCCTGGAGGTAATATTCCCTAAGACTGGACCCCTGGGATCTCAGGCCCAGGCTGCTCCACATCCAGGCTGCAGAGGTTCCTCAAAATTGCCCCTCTGTTTTCCTACCAGTCTATGCCTCCAGAGGTTTGTTGGGTTTTCTGGTTTCCTGGTCTCAGTTTCCTTCTGTGACTCTAAATTTGTCCATGTTTCTAGACTTGGAAGTGGTAGTTTGCTGTACAATATCATTTCTCTGATGGGCCCAAAAAGTCATTGATTTTTAAGTTTCTTCAACTACTTTTTGTTGTAAGGATGGAAAAGATGATTGTAAGCTCTTTATGTGTTTGGCCTAAAACTTGAAGAAAAGCTCATGTTCTGATTTTATTCCATTCACTCTTATACTTAGAAAAAATACAAACAACTACCAGTGGTCCATTATTCACTTTTAGATATTTGGGTCAAACTGAAGTGAGTTTCATCTCCTTTCCCCGTTTTCTCTTTCTAGGATGAAGCAAGGAGATTAACGGTAGGCTAAGGGGGAGAGTCTGAAATTAAGATGTCAGCGGCCTCCTGACTTGCCTGTCACTCGCTTCAGACTGCACGAGCACAGATTTCTTCTTCTGTAAGAAGACTGATAATCACAAATAAGCACAACTCAAATACGAAGCAGGACTCCACATTTCTTCAATTATCCTTGGGCATAATAAAGAAAAAAAATATAATTCTATTAAATAATACTATTAGAGATGCTGGCTTTTTCAATTGCATCATCCTCATGTCCCTCTTTCTTTTATTGTCCCTGTTCCAAATGTAAGGCACTTCGTATCACCCAGCATAAGTAAAATGGTACATTTTATTAATGTATGTTGTGAAGACTGAAATAATTTCTACTTTAAAATACACTAAAATTGATAATAATAATCTTAGTTAAATTTATTGTTTTTATACAGAAAGAGACACCGTTCATCGTTTTAGTCAGGTTCATATGCCACCTATTTTAGACAGAAAAGAGCAGCCTCTTAAGTGAAATATTTACTCATTCTTTCAAAAACTTAAACTTTTTTCTACGATGCTTTAGTATTGTCATTTCCCTCCATCTGGATTGCATGACTCATCGGTATTCAGGCACCACAGTGAAGTCTGCTGGTGAATATTCAAGCACAAGGACTCCTGAGAATGAGTGGGCAGAGGCTTCCCAGGGAGAGTCACTCTTCCAGACCAATCTCAATAAATTGAAAAAATGAAAATACCAACGCCTAATTTTCTGGTAAAATATGTACAAAACCCAATGTAATGGTTGATACATTGTGTCAACTTGAGAAGTTAGAAGTTTAACTACGGACTCAGCAGGGGGCCAGGGTCCTCACTTTGTAAACATCCTGAGCCTGTGCAAGAGGAGGGCAGGGAGATGGTGTGAGTGCTACACCCGCCCTAGGGCGGGTAGCCTGCTTACAACATAAGGGAGGAAAGGAGGCTTGCCCCCCCTCTCGCTCTTGCTGCTTCTGCTGTCTTATGCCGCCTTGAACTGTTGCCCCTCTCCCATGCCACCCCACCCTGGAGCGAGCTGATTACAGACTGAAACCTCCACAAACTGCGAGCTAAGTAAACCTTTCCTTCCTTAATTTTGTTTGTTGGGTATTTTGTCCCAGCAATGAGAGAAAAGTAACTAAGACACTCAGCCACATTCATGGTTTCACTTTCTGCTGCTTCAGTTGCCAGCAGTCAACTGTGGCCTGAAACATTAATATTTGTTATGGCTCTTTCATGAAAGACCACAGTCCCATAATTTTTATTAAATGTATGGTTATGATTGCTCTATTATTCTATCCGTTATTGTTAATCTTATACAATGCCCAATTCATAATCTTTATCACAGGTGTGTATGTGTAAGAAAAAACATAATACAGTATTTGGTATTATCCTTGTGTTCAGGAATCCACTGTGGGCCCCAAAATGTATCCTTGATAGATGAGGGAGGTGCATGGAACTTTCAGTACACAAGAAAAACCCCATTTTCCTCTATTTGTTAAGAAGAAAGTGGTTAAAATGCTAAAGAGGAGAAAGTACTATTGCTTCAAAGACAAAGTTAACAGACTTTAAATCTGCAATAGCTGTTTGGCTTTAGTGAGTTATAGTCTCTCTAATCTTCAGTTTCCTTACACTTAAAATAGATACAATAATATTTAGATACAATAGATACAATAATACAATACAATAGATACAATAATATTTAACTGGCAGAATAATTGGAATAGTTTGATTCATTAATATAGAGGACGTAATGTGGTAGGCATTCAATAAATAATATCTACAATTATTAATATTTAAAAATCTTCTTAAAGGTATACATTTCTTTAAACACCATTGTAATGACTATGATGAGGTCATTGCAGTATGGATTTTGTAACTGAAGTGGAGAGAGGTATGCTAATCTTTATTCCTCTGGATAACATGACCTTTCTGCCTGAAGTAAAAATAAGATGAAAGAGGTGGTGGGTAAGCAGGGAAAAAAAAGAAATGGATGTGTCCATTCCTGAATATTTATATACATATGGCATTTAAGCACTTCATCTTGGCCAAATATGATAATAACCAAAATTTGTTTTCAAGTTCCTAAGGCTTCTCCTTAGGGTTCTATCCCATTTCAGATTAGACTTTCCCAACCAGTCTCAGAAGTTTTGATCTCCTCCAATAAAACTCTACTTTCTGGAGAAAAAAAAACAAACATAAATATATATTATACCTCTCTATGTTACCACTCCAAATACTATTATGTTTGTCTTATTTCTAGTTAGAGAATTATGAGTTATTAGAGATATAATGAATATGATAAGGCTATTGCAATACAGATTTTGTGAAGGGTCCCTTAGCAAGGAATCCCAAGCATTAGACAAAAAAGGAAAAGCGTGTTTGCACGTGTGTTTCTGTGTTAGTGCGTGAGTGTATGTGTCCTCCAGCTTGTGGCCCTCTGGAGCTCATGTAGAACATGGTAGTCATGCTAAACAAACGTAGAACATAGACATCGTTATATTAGACTAGGCAAGAGAGTGACTTCAGGTGAATGATTGCTTTTAAAAAGTTTTACAAAATCAAATATAACATTCAAATGAAAAAACTCACTTTCCAATTTTGTTTATTTTATAAATTGACAATTTATAAATGTTTGGAAAGAGTTTAAAATGTGTTATTTATTTTTAAGGAAACTCAGAAAACATGATGAACAGGCAGAAAAGCATTGCTTAAAATATCTTCGTAAAAAACAAATACCAAGTGTTGAATTAGCAATCTCATTTCATCAGTGTTAAAAACCCAAAGTTTCTGGTTGTTGTTTATGATGGTATTGTTGGTGTTGCTGATGTGTCTCTGTGTGTATCTGGGTCTGCATGTGTGTATTTTAAATTATAAGTTCTTTGACAAACTTATACCTTAGTTACTGAGATGAGAGGCTTTTCATAGTTTTGCCAGTCATTGCATGAAAGACTAAAGAAAGGGTAAAAAGACTACACACGTTCCCAAGAAAAGGAATTGTGAAATACATAATCCACTATTAGTTTCTACGTGGTAGTGTAGCCACACTTAAATAACAAGTAAATTATAACTTTCCCAAAGTTTAAAAAGCTTTAGAATAGCCCTGAATGGGTATATGACAACTGAAACCAAAGTGAAGGGAAGTAAAGCTACTGCCTTCCACAGAGGAATTGTAAGTCATCATCCCCAAGTATTATTCATTGGTTCAACCATTATTATTATTATTCATTGCTATTATTCATTATTATTCATTTGTGCAACCCATTATTCATTGATTCAACTGATTGAAAAACACCCTCCAAAGTGCCCGTAGTTTTCACAAAACACTAAAAGAAGCCATCATTTTCCTTCCTTAGCAAAGATGGTAAGCAATCCATTGATGGAGACAGGACTGACTTTCAATTGCCATGGCTGATTTCAGGGGAAGGGCTGGAACTCCAAGTCCGCTAAACTGATGTCCATAGACATCTTTGTTGGTCAAAAACAAGAACAAAATCACAAATAAAAATAATTTTCAAATGATATTTAAAAAAATTATATTGTATAGTTTCAATGAAAAGAAGTTTTCAAGGGGAGTAATATCTCTTCTTGGCTTTTGGAAGAAGCAAGGAGGAAAGCAAGTATTTGAAAAAATATTCTGTATCAGAGAACAAGAGCAAGTATATAATATTTAGTTAATGGCAACATTTAAAATATATATATATTGAAAGATATATATATATATCTTTCTAGCTTTGTACATCTCCTCTTTTCCTTCCTTCCCCTTTCTCTCCCTGCTGTTTATACACTGAATATCCAATCATACATCTTTGGGAGGATATGTGTTTTCATTTATTTGGGGTAGTTTCCTTTGTGACTTACTTTTTTATTGTTGTTGTTGTTTTGAGACAGAGTCTTGTTTTATAGTTCAGGATGACCTTTAACTGACTATGTAGCCTGGGCTGATCTTGAACTCACAGCAATCTTCCTGCCTCAGCCTCCATAGTGCTGGAATAATGGATGTGCACCACCACACCTGGTCTTTATGATTTATTTTGTAACTTTTCCAAACATTGGAAAAATTTTCAACTATCTTTCTTTCTGATGTATAATTAAATTTCATTGTTTTCATAGAACATATATTCCATGAGTTCAGTTTTTAATATTTTTGAGGCTTGCTTTATGCTTTAAAATATGGTCTGTCTTTTTAAATGTGCCATGTGCTCTTGGAAAGCGTGTGTATTATACTCTTTTGCATATAGTCTTCTATAAATATCAATTTCAACAATTTTGTTGATGTTATTGTTCAACTTCTCCAAACCCTTATAGATTTTCTGTTTAATGTTTCTATCCTGTCAATTACTGCAAAAAGAGTGTGATATACATCTATAGATTTATCCATTTCACCTTTTAATTCAATCACTTTTTTAAGAATTTGAAGCTATGAAATTAGTTTTCTACTCATTTGATGTTTTTATGCCTTTTCAGATGCTTTATTGTTATGAAACTCCTCTATATTCCTTGTAAGTGAAATGTGAAGTATTTTTGTCTGATAATATAGCTGCTTAGCTGTCTTTTAATTATTATTTGCATCATATGTAGTTTTTTAACTTTTAAACTTTATATATTTTATATTTAAAATGCATTTATTGTAGACAGCATATTTTTGGCCTTGCTTTTTAAAAGTCCAATATGGAAATCTCTGCCAATAATTAAAATATTTAGACAATATAAACTTGAGAGAAACTAATAGTATGCATTGTAAAGATATGATATCTCCTCTCAAGATCACCAAACCAGGGCCGGTGAGATGGCTCAGCGGCATAAGTGTCTGCCTGGCAAGCGTGAGGTCCTGATTTTGACTCCCAGTACCCACATAAAGGAAAAAAAGGGCTGGTGATATCTCTCAGCAGCACAAGCACCTGCTGGCAAGTGCAAGGTCCTGAGTTTGACTCCCAGTACCCATATAAAAAAAAAAAAAAGATAAACTAGAGTCATTTGTAACAAAACAGATGCACCTTGGGACCATAATGTTAAGTGAAATAAAGCAGACACACATGGCTAAATATCACATGGTTTCTCTTATATAAGAAAACCCCTAAAATAATTAAAGAGCAAAATAAAGGATAATAAGAAATAGGGAGATAGATCTTTTTCATATGGGAAGGGGATTAAGAGATAAAGGAAAAGGGTTAAGGGGAAGAGGTTGAAGAAAAGAATTAAGATGAGTCATGTACAGGTACCAACTCCCCATTAGGAAAGTAATCATTATATATTGGAAACATGTGCTAATAAAAATAAAAACTGGAAAAAATATACAAATATATGTGTAACTCCTTGAATGCTATTAAGATTGTCAAGACAATTGAAAATTACAACTTTTAAATCATTCTAACTTTTCACTGGTGTCAATATGTGAAGATATGAACATGTAGAGATCTTATTATTAATAAAGCACTTTGGGATGTTTTCTTATATATCAAAGAAAAGACAGAGAGTGAAAATGATCAAAGTATTTTATGTGCATGTACAAGTTTGCCAAAATGAAACCCATTAATCTGTATAATCAATTTAAAAAGCATGAAAAGGAGATGGACTCATTTAGAACACAGAGGAAAGGTGTCTAAGAAGCTGATGTAATAAATTGTCCACCAGCAGTAAAAGAATGAACTGTATAGTGGCAGAAATATAAATGATAGACATAAATGAATATTGCAGAAATAGTTTGAATAAAATTCAAAGACAGAAAAATATCATAGGATGGTGGAGCTCATTCCATAGAGGAAGATATTGAAGATATGAGTGAGTTGAACATTGTTCTGAAGATCTTCCCAAGATGCCACGGGGATATATATATTTGCAGAAGAAAAAATTCCATGATTACCCATTCATTCATCTCTATTTGCTGACAAGTAGCAATATTATTATAAAAGAGTGGTAACAGTCTTGAGATCAATCACTTGGATTCTCTGAGTTTTGCTCTAAGTAATTGTTTCTTTTCATTCAGTTTATATACTGTTATTTAGTTTGCTAGTTATTCATTCCCTGCTCTTAATCATTTCACTATTCTTTATGTCCACTAGATAGAAAAAAAAAAGGTAGTAAATGGAACTCAAATTAGTTACATTTGCTACTTCCCAGCAATATTCTTTTAAAACTGTTAGTAAGAGATATAGGCTTAGGGCCGGTAAGATAGCTCAGCGGCATAAGCCCCTGCCTGGCAATCGCAAGGGCCCGAGTTCGACTCCCGGTACCCACATACGAAAAAAGGCCAGTGATATCGCTCAGTGGCACAGGGGCCTGCTGGCGCACGAGGTCCTGAGTTCGACCCCCAGTACCCACAAAAAAAAAAAAAAAAGAGATATAGGCTTATAAATCAGGTTTATTTTTTACCTTCCCTTAATAACCAAGAGGAATATACGAAGCCTACCATTGATCTATGGACACTTTCACAACCAATTATTTTTCGCCTGAACTTGAGATTTTAACACTATCAAACTTGAAAGATATTTGTCTCTTTAATCCAAGGAATGGCTGCATGTGTGGAATTATTCTTCACAGTCTCTCTCCTTGTAAAAAGGCTCACCTGGAAACTATGCTGCAAACTCATGGCAGAATAGTCACAGGCAATTACCTGTTAATGTGTGCAGTAGAAGGGGCTTCTAATTTTATGCAAATGGGTAATTTGTAATTAAATGGATAAAGTGTAATTAAATGCAAATGGATAATTTGTAATAAAATAATATAATTTTTGAAGGTATTTGTAGGTATAGTACATAAGGAAATCAATCGAAAGCTAAGCAATAAATTCTGTTAAACTTCTTAGAAATAATGCTGCCAAACTTGTAGAATTCATAGTTCTTTGAGATGTATAGGGAAGACACATCTATGAATGTTGGTTTCATCCCCTCTCTCGGACCTAGAAGTTTCACTGGGCTGGGTGTAATACTGAGTTCATAACATATTTCTCTGCGGACTTTTATCATTGCCTTACAAACTACTCCGCAATGAATTAAATATTGTACTACTTCAGAAAACACATATTTGCTCTAAGGAATGGGAGATGGAAAACAACCAACTGAATACAGTGAACTCAGCTGAGATTCTCAATGCAATTACTGTAATTTATAGCAGTATAAAATACTGTTCTTAAAATATTTTTAAAACTTTTCAACAGTATATATTTTTGAGGGGACAATGGAAATTTCTGAGTTCAAAAAAGTCTTAGAATATCAAGAGATGTGGATTAGATAATTCTTGGATGACAAGAAAAGAATGTGGAATGATACAAAAGTTGGCTTTTCTGTCCCCAAAACAATAACATAGACTGGCTCGTTGTTAGATGAAGAATATAAAATTATATTCTAAAAATCTGAGAAATGATGGCACCATGCATGCTCTCATTACCTCTGCTTCCATCAAAAACGTTTATAACATCTTGTTACAGGGAGATATAGGAAACAGACATAACAGCCTTGGATGCTATCAAAGGTGTTAATTCTGGGAGAAAACAAATGCTGTGAGGTACTGAGGACCAAGTCCCTGGGTGATTTACCACTGAGCCGTATCCCTATAGCTCTTTATTTTACTTTGAGACAGGTTTCACAAAGTTATTTAGGCTCAATTTGAAATTGCGATCCTCCTGCCTCAGCCTGGAAAGTAGCTGGAATTGAGTGAGCAACCACACCCAAATGAAAAGCTACTTTTTAATAACAGATGGAAACAAGGCTAAGAAAGGCAACTATGTTCAGGGTTCTAACAGGTAGGCCAATATTCCTGAAACTTAGTAATTAAATTACTAATTAAAAAAAGTATGAAAGTGACTTATAGTTAACTCCATAGGCCAAATAATTTATTCTATTTTACTTAACTTTTATCAGTACGTACATGTTTGTACATACATAATGATTACATTCACTGTAAGGGATTGGCACATGTACATAACACATTTCAGTTCCCTTCTTTTTCCTTCCTCCCTCTACTCCCCTTTTATTTTTCCAGCATTGGATTCATTTATTTATCTTACAAGACCTTATGAAGCTAATTATCATTTATACAGATCGAAAACCAGACTAATAGGCCAAAGAACATGAAGTTTGGAAGAAAACTGAAAACCACCTCTGAATATATCTGTAATTTGTACTAACACAAAAACCTAGGATTTTCAAATCCAAATTTTCAAATGGGAGAGCAGAAAAAGAGCTATGTGCTGCTTGGTCCTTAATAAGGGGACCTCGAAAAGCAGTTCAGATGTGAAGTCACTTCTCCCCATTGAAACTTATGTCTAGGTGTTGTGTCTATGTGTGGAGTTTTGGGATGCAGCAAGATGATAAATCCCTTTAAAACAACAACAAAAAATGGTTATAAAATCACTACCTACAGGTCCAAACTTCAAGTATGGGTGAAAAATAGAGAAATAATTATTAGTTTCCTAATCTCCTGATGCAGTTATCCAGTGTCCTGCTTGAGCAAGAAGAGAAAGACCATGAAAAGAAATAACAGAGAGAGGGGGAGAGAGAGACATCCAAATGGAGAGAAGGAAAAGTACAGTATGTGAGATGAAGCAATGAGAGTGAGGGTCTGTGATGCCTGTTGCATGCAGCTGTCTTTCTGCTTGGTCAACGACACACACATAAGCGGCAATGCATAATGCCAGAGGATAATTCAGGTAATTTATTAAGTCTATAACAACTCTCATTTTCATCGTCATCACATTATCTTTTAGATTCACTGTTCCCAACCTGAAGTGCAAAATGCGGATGGCAAGTTGCTTTGAGAAAGCACATTTTTTCACTGCTTAATGTTTCAAAATGAAAATGAGAAATAAATTGTGCATTTATCACTTATTTAGCATTAAATAGTTCATAACCAGATGCAGGCATCTGAAGTAATAAATTGTGCATCTACCACTTATTTAGCATTAAATTGTTCATAACCAGATGCAGGCATCTGAAGAAAAGTCTATCACTAGGCATGTGCCAACAACTAGTGTAAGAGTTAAATTTATAAACCATGGGCATAAGCATTTTTGAATAGAAATGCTAATAGATATTTGAAAATAATATCACAAAAAATAATCAGTTTAATAAAAAATTTCAAAAGTTCCAGCAGGCTGAAGCTAGACAAAGAAAAGGGATAAAGAATGTTGCAGATCCTGCTGATTTTTCTTCTTCCTTTTTTTTTTTTAAATTAGAAAAAGAGGTAGAAACAGTGGTATCCAGCCTCAGGGAACATTTCTGGAAGCTGTTTACAAAGAAAACATGAGCGAAAGAACTCACAAATTCCAGTTATATTGATAAAATATTAGAGGTTTATATTTTATTCAACTATTGTTCAAAAAGAAACATTGTTCACAGTCAAAAGAAAAGCGACCTTAAACTTTTTATCAGAATTTCTCATGTTACTTAGACACACAGCCAGCACAAGTTATTTAAGATTACAAAGTAAATGTAAAATTCTTGTCTTTCTTTGAAACAAGGTTAAAAGTAGGTTTAGGTTTTATTCCAATAACATACACTGCATGGAAATGGACTTGAGTCTTGTCTGTATGTTTGAAAATAACTGAAGATGTGAATAATCCCATCACATTTATCCACCTCATATTTATAAGAAAACTAAGAAATATTTTATTTTATTTATTTATTTATTTATTTTATGTGGGTACTGGGAGTTGACCTCAGGACCTCCCGCTTGCCAGCAAGCGCTTGTGCTGCTGAGCGATATCACTGGCCTCCTTTTTTTTTTCCTTTATGTGGGTTCCGGGAGTCGAACTCAGGACCTCGCGCTTGCCAGGCAGGCGCTTATGCCGCTGAGCTATCTCACCAGCCCTCTAACAAATATTTTAATTAGTTGATATTTAGAAGGAGTATACAATGGACTCTTTCATTTGGTGGGTGTGATATTTGTGTAATTTTGTGCGTTTGCCATTTGGACAAGGGTATATGAAGACCTCCCTTAAATGAGGTTGTGAGCATTTGCATCACAATGTATCTGTTTTTAAAGAGCAAATCTTTCTATCCTCATTAAAAACTTATTCTTCATTGTTCCTACACACACGTGCACTCATGCACATGCATGCTTGCACGCACATTCCAAATTCTTGATTTAGTTTTCATGGGAGGAACAATATGGGGGTTCATGATCTATTCGTGAAAGCCTGCTTGTTGTCAGGCATCAAACAGACAATGAATAGAATTGACTGTGGCTTCTGTTTGCATGTTCTCTAAGTTCCAACTTTGGGTAATTCCTACTCAGCCCTTTTGCTTCACATGTTTAATGGGCATATCAAACTTTGACATGCCCTATATAGAATTATTAATATGTACTTAAGCTTTTCTTCTCCAAATCAACTCTATTTAAATCCCCCACCAACTTTTTAAGTTCATGATGTCTTCATCCAACACCTTTTCAGGCTATACTTCTCTGGTATCTTTGATTCTTCTCTTTTCTTTTCTGCCATCTCCATGCTGCTAGCACACCCCTCACATACATTCTGTCAGCTCATGTAATCATTTTCTTTACCTTCTCCAGCAGTGTTTGCCTCAGTTACAAATTTGTCTCCTAAACTGACTTCCTGGTTTTGTTCTTGACTCTGAAAAGCCCATTTGCCAAAGGGCAGCCAAAGTGAAGAATTTGGAACTTAACCATTCTAACCACTGTCGCTTAGCTGATCTCATCTGTACCACAATTTGCCTCATTCGCTGGCTTTCAAACAAACTAGTATTCATTCTATTCCATGAAAAGCCCAATTCTTTCTTCCTCCAGGACATTTCTACATTTGTCTTCTGCATAAATACACTAAATTCACATTTTTCATTTGGGTATCAGTTCCAATTTTATTTCTTCTAGCTACTTTTCCTTCCACTGTCCAGCATATCTCCATTTCTTCACAGCAATTTCATGTCATTGATGGATATAATTTTATATTTATTTAATTTTTATGATCCATCTTTCTCTCCACTTACATATTAGTTCTGTTGAAGCTAGAAACCCATTTATTTTGCTCACCACTGTTCACCCAAAGCCTAGAATAGGCATCAGTAGAAACTCAAATAAGCCCATGAATGTTTGTCATTACCCCAGTCAGTACTCATAGACAGCACTATTCAAATGCGCACCGTTACGCTCTGACCTATGATGAACTGGAATGGCAGACATGCATAAGATTATATGACAAGTTCCTTGTTTCCAGACAAATACGTGAAGTATTTACCTTCTAAAATACTATGTTGCTTTTTATGCCCCCCTATTGGGTGGTTACTTTTATTAGTCAGAAATCTGCTAAACCTTTTCCTTTTGTTTCTTTGCTAGTTCCTTTAATAGTAGAGTAGAGCTGGCTAATGTTACTGTTAGTTGCATTTTATTTTATTTTATTTTATGGAAAAAAGTAAAACAAAATTTCATAACAAAATAATAAAAGAATAACAATAGTCAGTACATTGTGTATTATTATCTTTAAAGTAGTTTCTCTGAGTACAAGATATGGGCATAAAAAATTCTCCAAATGATATTAGCACAAACCTTTCTTTTCAATGAACTAGGAAAAACTAGTAGCATAAGTATCTTGTATTTTTTTCCTTTTTATGGCTTTTTAAAATTTTTATTTTTCTATGGCATGAGTTTCTCTTTGTTGAGGTACAAAGAGGATGAATTTACCCTTGTCCTTAGCTTGGCAAAGCTTTAGGCAGGCTCCTTCCTGACTATGTCACTTGACCTCCATAGATTTTCACATACACGTGCATTACTTTCATCAGGTCTACACCAGAGCTACCCAATAGGAATTTTCTGTGACGATGGAACTATTCTACGATCTGGGTGATCAAAGATGATATTAACTAAAAGTATGTGACTTCTGGGCACTTGAACTATGACTAGTAAGACTCAAAGTGGAATTTTTAATTTTATTTATTAAAAGTAAACATAATTTAAGTAATCATATATATCTAGTGGTTTAATGTATTGGAGTGTGCATGTCTATTCTAAGGAATAGAATATGAAATACTACCTAATATTAAATTGCTCTTCAGATTAGACTTCATTTTTTTTTCAACCAGCAATGTATATGGAATTATCCATTTTTTTTTTTGCTGTATCTAATATTGGTAGCTTTTGTATTTCTAGATATGTGTAACATAGTATATCATTAATGATTTCATTGCTATTTCTCTATGTGATTCTGTACTACTTATACTTTCATTGGTCACTCTGGTTTCCTCCTCTTTTAATTACCTATGTTTCCATTGGATTATTTTTAATTACAGGAATTCCTGATAAACCTTGCCATTTTCCATGATATGAAGGACATACTATACTTAATTCTGTGCCTTCTGCTTCATTTCAATCTAGTCTTTTGTCATATACTTGTTTATAACTCTAAAATATGTCTAGCATTTCCCTCACTGCTTCAGGGTCTTGTTTAGGATACCATTTCTTATCATGATGTCTTAAGTATATTCTCCTATTTTTACTGGGAAAGCAGAGCCATGAGGATAATTCTGTGTGTACAGAGGTAAAGCACAAGGGTTCTGGAGCTGCAGTATTCTTTCTAAATCACAGATTTGCTTTTGAAATATCAGGAAACTCAATCAAATCTCTGACTCAGTCCTTCGTACCAGGGAACAAAGGAACAATGATGCTAATGAAATTACAGTATCTATCTCACAGAGCTGTTTTGAGATTTACACATGTTGAGCAAGTAAAAGAGTTAGAAAAGCATTCAGTATGTCTTCCTAGCTATGATTACTCTACAGGTTTATAGTTTTTCTCTCTGTGGTTGGTCATTATATATTATATAATAGTGAGTCTATATCATGTCTTCTACATGTATGTCCAAATGACAAGACACTCTTCATTAAGTAGCTCTCTTTCCTATCTTGAAGATCTTAAAGTTTAGTATGACTCTAGATATAATTTTCTTTTTCATTGGTTTGCACCAGTCCATCATATTTAATGTAGTACAGACTTAAATTTTAGCTCAGCAAATTTTTTGGTTTTTTATCTAGGCACACACATGCCCTTGGCAGATGGAACAACACTGGAACCCTGACACCCAGGACAGGACAGGCCCCTGGCATGCAGGCACGCACATGCCTTTGGAGGGCAGACCCACCAGAACCTGGAGACCAAGGACAGCTGCCCTGGGTGTGTGGAGTACGTGGAAGTCTCCGAAGCAGCAGTGAGGAGCCAGCACCTGGGCTCCAGAAAACTCCACCAACAGAAGAGGAGTCCCAGCCCCCACATTCAGAAGCCAAGATCATCTCCATACCCAGCACAATTCCCATGGCAAACATGGCTGGAGCACACAGCACATTTCTGGGATCTGACATGGACGCTATAACAGAACTGTAAATACCAGAGGCATTTTACTACTTTTATTCTCCATTGTTTGTCTGATTGGCTATCCCTTTCCTGTGTGGTTGAAATTTGTCTTGTTTTGTCTTGTATATTGTGGTTATTTTTCTTTTGGGTTTGTTTGTTTGTTTGTTTTTCCCCTTCCTCTCTTTCTTGGGTCAACTTTTTTCTTTTTCTTTTCTTCTTTTTCATTCTCCTTTTTCCTCCTTTTTTCACTGTTTAGGTTCCTTACCTTTCTTTTTTGTTTTCTTCAATTGATCCTCTTTCTCTCCTTCCTCAACTACTTTTGGAATTTAAAATTTCAAGTGAGTAAACACTGTCTCTTCCCTTTCTGATTACTCCTTTGTATTCTATTTCATTCTTTCCCTCCTGTGTCCTCCAGTTTCCCAGAATTCAGGTGATCATCTTTGACCTCCAACCTTGACTCCACTATATTTGACCCAATTCATCACTGTATTCTGTCCCCTACCCATCTTAACCCCCCATTCCCCAAAAAAGGGTAAAACCACTCCACTAAGGAGAAAATCACTACATACAAGTACATGGTATAGGTTTGATTTTGATATATAACTTTAGAGTTTGCTCCAGTGATTGGAGATAGCCATTAATGGTTACCATAGTTTGTCAGTAGTTAAGCTGTACTTGAAACTATTGTTATTACTAACTGTACTACTTTAGCCAGGATATCATACATGTTATAATCAGTTTTTCTCCCCTGTACAATAACACTGTGATAGTATAGGGTCATAATCACTGCCACAGCCCAGTACCAAAGGATTGGGTACTGAGCCAAATAGTAACTTTGCATCCTTTACAAATTGGGATGGTAGATTCTTGGGATAGCTATAAAGAACCACCTACATCTAGAGGACACCCTTGAAGAACAGACATCTCCTAGGGAACCCTCAGTACTAGCGATAAAACTATCTATCTTAAGAAATTGGTAAGCATCAACATAGAAAACAAAATAAAATAAAAAAGAGAAAATAGAAAATGACAAGATGCAGAAACAAAATTCAACCAAACCCCCAGCTCACCCAGGACAAGCCCAGAACACAATGAGATAGAAGAAACTGGAAGTCAAACACTGGAACTTTCTGAATTGATAGCAACAGAAGTGAAAAAACAAGTGGAAAAGGATATAGAGAAAATAATCTCTCAGGTACAAAGAGAAATGATGCTTAAAATCAAAGATATTAGAGAAGACACAGATAATGGAATAAATGAGCTTAGAAAGATGATAGAGAAAAAATGCCCAACATAGGAAAGAAACAGAATGTTTTAAACAGATACATACAGAAATCCAAGCGATTAAAACCACCATTGAAAGTATATGCAACAAATGAATGAAAGAGAGTATAGAATATCAGATCTTGAAGAGAATTGCAGCAAGTGACCATGAAAAGAAAGGTATCTTAAAAATAGCAAGGGACCATGAAAAATCAATCCAACAGCTACAAGGTGATGCAAAGAAGAATAACATAAGATTGATTGGGGTCAATGAGAATGCTGGAGAGATCACAAATGCCATAAAAAATCTCTTCACAGAAATACTGGCAGAAAACATCCCAAGTGTGGATAAAAAATTTGACATACAGATAAATGAAGCATATAGAATTCCAAACAGCTACGATGAAAAAAAACTACACCAAGACTTATAATAATCAAGATGCCAGAAATTCAGCACAAAAACAGAACATTAAAAGCTGTTAGATAAAAGAAACAGATCACCTATAAATAAAAGCCCATCAGAATCATGGCAGACTTCTGAACATAAACCCTCAAGAAGACCTCGGAGTGAAGTATTTCAAATCCTGAAAGAAAATAACTTCCAACCCAGATTGATGTACCCTGAAAAACTATCTTTCAAAATTAATGGAGAAATAAGATACTACCATGACAAAGAACAACTGAAGAAATTCATGACCACCAAACCAACCCTACAAAGGGTACTGAAAGATATTCTAGACAGTGATAAAATTGACCACAATTTCAAGAACAACAGAAAGAAACCACCCAGCAGGGCAAGCAATTAAATGGAGGGGAAAAGCACAGAACCAACAGCGGGAAAATATCATGACAAAGATAAGCCAATACATATTGGATATAACCATCAATGTCAATGGCCTCAATTCACCAATCAAAAGAAATAGATTGGCAGAATGGATCAAGAAAAAGATCCAACAATATGCTATATACAAGAAATACATTTAACTCAAAAATAAACTCATAGACTGAAAGTCAAAGGATGGGAAATAATCTTCCATGCAATAGGAACCCAGAAAAAAAGCAGGGGTAGCTATCCTGTTTGCAGATAATGTGAACTTCAAACCAAGAATGATCAAAAGATGTAAAGAAGTTCACTACATACTTGTTAGGGAAAAAAATTTTTTTATGTGGGTACCAGGAGTCCAACTCAGGACCTTGTGCTTGCCAGCAGGTGCTTGTGCTGCTGAGCAACATCACCAGCCCTTTTTTTCCTTTATGTGGGTACCAGGAGTCGAACTCAGGACCTCATGCTTGCCAGGCAGGTGCTTATGCCACTGAGCCATATCACCGGCCTTTGGGGGAAATTTTTGAGAAGAGATAAAAATCATAAATATGTATGCACCAATACAGGATCACCCAACCATATAAGACAATTATAGACATGAAAAACCAAATAAGCAATAACACAATTGTAATGGGAGACCTTAATACCCCATTGTCACAAAAAGATAGATCAACTAGACAAAAAATTAGCAAAGAAATATCAGAACTGAACCAAACTTCTTAACAAATGGACTTAGTAGATGTTTTCCGAGTGTTCCAACCAACCTCTTCAGAATATACATTCTTCTCAGCTGCACATGAGGTGTCCTCTAAAATAGACCATATAGTAGCTCACAGAACATGCTTAAGTAAATGCAAAGGAATTGCAATTATCCTATGCATATTATGGACTATAGTGAAATGAAATTGGAAATTAATGGCAAAAGAAACCACAAAAACTCCATAAACACATGGAATTTAAATAACACCCTCTAAACAACTGATGGGTCACAGATGAAATTAAAGAAGAAATTAAACAATATCTACAACTAAAAGAGAAAACAGATACAATATACCAGAACTTATGGGATGAAATGAAAACAGTCCTAAGAGGGAAATTTATAGCAGTGAGTTTTCACATCAGGAAAACAGAATGAGCTCGAATAAACAACCTAATCTTGCACATCAAGGTTCTAGAAAAAGAAAAGCAAGATAAGCCCAAAGCCCACACAAGGGAGGAAATTATAAATATCAGAGCAGAAATTAATGCAAGAGAGACTAAGAAGACAATACAAGGAATTAATGAATTGAAGAGTTGGTTCTTTGAATCAATAAATAAAATTGATACACCATTGCCAACCATACCAAAAAAAGGAAAGAAAACACTCAAATTCATTCATTGAGGAATGAAAACAGTCAACTCACTACAGATCCTATGGAAATTCAGAAGATCATCGATACCTACTTTGAAAATCATTACTCTCATAGGATGGAAAACACAGAAGAAATGGACAGATTCCTAGATATGTATGAATTACCAAAACTGAATCAAGAAGATATAAAAATTCTGAATAACCCATATCAGGTAATGAGATTACCTGATATGTAATCAAAATGTAATGTAATCAAATGTAAAATGTAATCAAATGTAATAAAAAACTTACCAAGAAAGAAAAGCCCAGGTCCTGATGGATTCACTGCTGAATTCTACAAGAAATTTAGAGAAGATTTAATGCCAGTACTCCTGAAACTCTTTAATGAAATTGAAAGGAAAGCAGTACTCACTAACTCATTCCTGGAGGCAGGTATTACCCTGATACCAAAACCAAAGAAAGACCCAACCAAAAAAGAGAACTACAGGCCAATCTCCATCATGAAGATAGATACAAAAATCCTCAGTAAGATACCAGCAAACAGAATGCAGAAAATCATCATGAAGATTATATACCATTACTAACTGGGATTCACCCCAGGAATTCAGGGATGGTTCAAAATACACAAATCAATAAATGTAATACACCATACTAAAAGAACCAAAGACAGAAATCACATGATCATCTCAACAGATGCAGAAAAAGCTTTTGGCAAAGTCCAACACTCACTCACAATAAAAATGCTGCAGAAAATCGGAATAGATGGTCTTTACCTCAATCTGACAAAAGCAATCTGTGACAAACCAACAGTTAACATCATACTAAATGTACAAAAACTGAAATCTTTAACTCCAAGATCAGGAACAAGACAAGGATGTCCACTATTTCCACTCCTATTCAATATAGTTCTGGAAACACTAGCTAGAGCAATTAGATAAGAGAGAGAAATAAAAGGAATAAAGATAGGAAAGGAAGAAGTTAAATTATTGTTATTTGCAGATGACAGTATACTCTACATAGAAGACCCCAAAGCTCCACCAAAAGAGTTCTAGATTTAATAAGCAAATTCAGTATTGTAGCTGGATACAAAGTCAGCACTCAAAAATCAATACCATTCCTGTACACAAATAACAAACTCACTGAGAGAGAAATTAGGCAAAACACACCCTTCACAATAGCATCCAAAAAAATGAAATACTTGGGAATCAATCTAACAAAATAGGTAAAAGATCTATACATTGAAAAGTACAGTACTCTGAAAAAGGAGATTGAAGAGGATGTCAGAAAATGGAAAGCTATCTCTTGCTCATGGAGAGGAAGAACCAATGTAGTGAAAATGGCAGTACTTCCAAAATTGTTATACAGATTTAATGCAATTCTGATCAAAATACTATTAGAATAGCTCACAGAACTAGAGAAAACATTCCTAAAAAATAATTTGGAACCAAAAGAGACCTAGAATAGCAAAAGCTATTCTGGGCAACAAAGGCAAGGCAGGAGGCATCACAATCCCTGACTTGAAATTATACTACATAGCTACAATGATAAAATCAGCATGGCACTGGCAAAAAACAGACCTGAGGTTCAGTGGAACAGATTAGAAGATGCAGACACAACTCCAAACACTCTCAGCCACCTTATCTTTGACAAAGGGGCCAAACATGTTCACTGGAAGAAAGATAGCCTCTTTAATAAATGGTGCTGGAAAAACTGGCTGCCTATATGCCAAAGACTAAAACTAGACCCATGTCTATCACCATGCTCTAAACTAAAGTCAAAATGGATCAAAAATCTCAATATTAAAACAGAAACACTAAATGTACTGGAAGAGGAAGTAGGTAGAAATCTTGAAGACATAGATGTAGGCAGAGCCTTCATGAACAAAACCCAAACTGCACGGGAAATACTGGGAAGAATCAACAACCGGGATCTCATCTTATTAAGAAGCTTTTGCACATCAAAAGAAATCACCAACAGAGTGAAAAGACAACCTGCAGAGTGGGAAAAATTTTAGTCAACAGTGCCTCAGATGAAGGACTTATATCTAGAACATATAAAGAATTTTAAAAAATCAGACCTCCCAAATTTAAAGACCTAGTCCAAAAATGGGCAACTGAGATGAAAATGCACTTCTCAGATGAAGAAATACAGACAGGAAATAAATATATGAAAAAATGTTCTACCTCATTGGTCATTCAAGAGATGCAAATTAAAACAACACTGAGATTCCATTGCATCCCAAAAAGAATGGCTATCATAAAAAGATCAACCAGTAAGAAATGCTGGAGGGGCTGTGGGGAAAAAGGAACACTTCTCCACTGTTGGTGGGAGTGTCGACTGGTGCATCCACTGTGTAAATCAGTGTGGAGATTCCTCAAAAAACTAGGATTAGTGGTCCCATTCGACCCAGCTATTCCTCTTCTGGGTATTTTCCCAGAAGAATTAAAACCATCATACCACAGCAATATATGTACACCCATGTTTATAGGAGCACAATTTGTAATAGCTAAATCTTGGAAACAACCCAGATGCCCATCAAGCAAGGAATGGATAAAAATGATGTAGTATTTTCATACAACGGAATATTACTGAGCTGTAAAGAAGGATAAACTTGAGACTTTTGTAGGTAAATGGATGCACCTTGAGACCATACTCATAAGTAAAACAAATTAGTTTCACATGTGTAAACATCGTATTGTATCCCTAGTGTAAGAAGCTGAAAGAGGGCTGGTGAGATAGCTCAGCGGCATAAACAGCTGCCTGGCAAGTGCAAGGTCCTGAGTTCGACTCCTGCTACCCACATATAAAAAAAGGACCGGTGATATCTCTCAGCGGCACGGGCGTCTCCTGGTGCACAAGGTCCTGAGTTCGACCCCTGGTACCCACAAAAAAAAAAAAAAAAAAAAAAAAGAAGCTGAAAGAGTAAATAAGATCCAAAATGTACAACAGATATTGGGAAATGGGAAGAAAATGTTCAAAAGGAAAAAGAAACTTGGATGGGGGAAATGAGAAAAGAAAGAAGGGAAAAGGAAAAGTAAATAAATAAATAAATATATTTATATGTATAAATACAATATAGTTAAGATAAATTTTTCATGCCTATGTCTTATAATCTGAGCAACTACTTTGAAGATAATAGCAAGCAATGTGCTAACCATTGTTGCTTTCTTACTATCTTGTTTTGAAATTTTGTATCATTGTGTTTATCATTTTTTCTCTTTAAAATAAAAAGTAAAAATAAATAAAAACTTATTTTGACTATTGTATCCTTATAATTCTCTATATTAATTTAGAATTAGTTGAATTTTATTATAACATTAATGTCTTATGATATAGTATTTATTGTAGTATTCCCAGGTATGGGATATTTATTCATTTTCAGTTCCTTTTTTGACCTTCAAATAGTCATATTATTTTTCTCATTAATGTTTGGTACGTATATTGCTAAGCATATTATTAGATATTTTTACAATTGGAAATAGTTCTATGTTATAATTATATCTTCATTTGTTTCATATGTAGGGAATTGCTACTTAAAGTTGTATTTTGACCTCTTACATAGACAGGAATAATATCTTTCCAGGAAGCAGCAGGATCTGGCTCAAGCTTTGTTCTGGTACCTGAAAATTTTCACTTCTTTCTTTTTAGCTTAGCAATATATTTAATGTTTAAGAGGTATGTTCATACTATGTTCTTCCAAAGAGAGGAGAGAGCTCTGTTTGTTTGACTAGGTTTTTCATGATACTGGAATGTGAATTCTCGATATGAATTTCAAAATAACATTTGACGTTACCTGAATAATTGGAGATTTGATAAATGTGTGATTTGTAGCTTATTGTTATCCTTTTAATAGTGAGTATCATCCTTAATAAAAATGACATATATTCCAAATTATATAGAATTTTTGCTCATAAATTGCATTTTGAACATTTGCCCTTGTTCTGTGATACTTATGTCTACCTAATGTTTTTTATTCTTGTTGATGTATGTTTTCCACCTACTATAGGTTAAAGTGGTGGCAACTGGTGCAACAACTGTGGAAGACAGTTGTCCATATAAGAATGACTTTCATTTTAAAAAGAAAGATCATTGCCATGTACTTTGAGTCACAGAACCATGAGCTAATAAATGCACATTGTGTTACCCACTAAGTTTGTGATCATTTGTTATATAGCCATAGAAAAATAATATATTTGACTTGTTTTTCACTGAAAAGGGAATGTGTCTACATTTCAACAACTATGTAAGATGTTTTCTTTAGGACCTTGATAAATATGGGTCATCAAACCATATTATTTGATTTGTTTATTTGATTGTTTAAATTAAAAATTATGTAGAATTTCATTTAGTGCTCTTCTTTGTAATATAATTATGTGATTTTTTTTGCTTTCAAAATACTACTCCTGGACATTAGTACTGTTATGATTTCTAGTACTGAAACTTTCTTGCATTTTCTGGGTCATGATTACATTTCTTTATTTTTTTATTAAGGTAATAATTATGTACTTGTCATGAATCTCTAGAATCTTGCACTATGCATATTTCTCTCATTTTTATATTATATTGGGTAACACTTGAATGATCTTATGGCAACTGAAGAGGTAGACAGGTATGTTCAGGTTGATAAACTACCCAGAAGTTGTACTGATAACTATTTTACTTTGAGAATATGTCCTAGCCCAAGAGCCTTGAGGTTAAAGCAGTGAGATGTGGGATGGTTTCCCAAGGGAGGGGATGCGAGATCCACTAGAACCTGTGGAAGGGTGGGACAAAAGCAGAGGGAGAAGCAAAGCTGATAACATTTCAACATGGGGAGTTCTCGTGTTAGAATGGCCCTGCAAGGTTGTACTGAAGGGAGGTGAGGTGAGCAGCTCCTACATTTCCAGATTGCTTAGTACTTGAGCACAAGCTGCCCCAGGAAGGAGGAGAATCTTGGGTAATGCTGCTCTCTGCACCTGAGGAAATCTCTGAAAAGTTGACATCTGAAATCCTTCTACTGTCAGATTCCCAGAAGGCCAAAAACGTCTTTTCCCTCGAGGAAGCCGCGTTGTACCGACAGTATTCATCAGAGAAACATAGGAAGAAATATGGAGGAAATCTCTTCAGACTGAGTCATTTGTTCAAGCAGGGGCAATGCTGATTTAGCCTGATCCAATGGGTAAAGAATTTGTTGGATTACACTGTTTCATAATAGTTACTACCTTCTGGATTTCAGTAGAGTCTGTAGTGATTTCACACTTTTCATTTCTAATTGCATTGATGTATGTAAGATTTTTCTCTCTTTCTTTTGTAAAGTTGGCTAATGGTCTATTTTGTTTATTCTTTCAAAGAACCAGCACTTCAGTTTGTTGATTCTTTGCATTTTTTAGTCTCAATTTCATTAATTTCTGCTCTGGTATAATCTTGAAGAAATGGACAGATTCCCAGATGAATGCAAATTACCAAAACTAAGCCGAGATGACATAAAAATTTTTGAACGATCCAATAATAAGCAATGAAATTGGAGTGATTATAAAGAATTTACCAACCAGAAAAATTCCAGGACTTGATGGATTCACCGCTGAATTCTACAAAAACTTCAATGATATCAAGTCACCAATACTTCTCAAGTTCTTCAATAAAACTGAAAGGGAAGAAGTGCTCCTAAAATCATTTTTGGAAGTCAGCATCACTCTGATCCCCAAACCAGGCAAAGATCCTACTATAAAAGAAAATCACAGCACAATCTTCTTAGTGAGCATGGATGCAAAAATTCTCAATAAGATACTGTCAAACAGAATGCAAACATCATCAAGAGGGTCATACATCATAACCAAGGGATGACTTCATTCCAGGGTTGCAAAGATGATTCAATATACACAAATCAATAAATATAATACACCACATAAACATAAGCAAGGACAAAAGTCACATGATCATCTCAATTGATACAGAAAAATCTTTTGACAAAATCTAATGCCTCTTATTGCAGTCAACAGGTCAAAGCCTGGAGGTCAAAGCCCTAAGTCTCTGTTTATTTGCTAGCTTACCTCAGACCAAGTCATTTTACTTATAAAGGATTTGCTTGTCCAGTCTCCTCAAACTCATATTGCTTAGATTTATATGGATTTTCACACTCTTTCTTTTGCTCATTAAATTCAAGGAATTTTGTGTATACTCTTTCACTTATTTGTATGTCTGTAGAAATGGCATGTCTTTTATTAAGATAACTTGTTGTAACACAATGTCATTAAATCTTTCCGGAAGATACTTATCAGTGGAATAGCTGGGTCAAATGGAATTTCTATTTTTAGTTTTTTGATGAATTTCCACACTGATTTCCATAAAGTTTGCACTTTTACATTCTCACCAACAATATGGAAGGATTCTTTTTTGCACCACAGCCTTGCCACATTTGCTGCTTTTTTGTGTTCTTGGTGACAGCCATTCTTTCTGGGGTAAAGTGGAATCTTAGTGTTGATTTAGTTGGCAGTTCTTTAAGGAAAGAGGCATCGAACATATTCACATGTTTTTATTGGCCATTTGTAATTCTATTGATGAGAAGCATCTATTTACTTCAATTGACCATTTTTAATGAGGTGTTTTATTTTGGGCGGTGGAATATTTTTGAGTTCTTTATATATATTCACTATATTAGTCCTCTGAGGAGTAGCTGGAAAAATTCTTTTCCCATATAGGTATGTTGTCTCTTCACTATGTTGGTTGTTGCCTTCACGGTGCAGATATTTTCCATTTGTTGCCTTTTGGCATTATTTCTTGTGAAAACTGAAATTCTGTTCAGAAATTCCTTGCTTATGTCTATGTCTTCAAGAGTTTTACCTATTTTATCTTTGAGCAGATTAAATATTTCTGTTTGAATATCTAGGTCTTTGATCTATTTTGATTTTATTTTACCATAGAGTGAGACATATGTGTCTGGATTCAATTTTCTGCATATGGCTAAGTCATCATATCACAGTAATACATGCATACCCATGCTTATAGCAGTGCAACTCATAGGAGCTAAATCTTAGAAATGACGTATATGCCCATCAACAAATAAATTGATTAAAAATGTGGTATATATTCACAATGAAGTACTACTCAGCTATGAAGAAGGATGAATTTGAGTCATTTCTAGGAAAATGGATGCAACTTGAGACCATAATGCTAAAAAGAATCAGACACAGAAGGTTAAATATCACATTTCTCATACAAGAAACCCAAAGTATAAAAGATTTAAGGGGCAAAGTAAAAGACTAATAATAGGAATAGAGAGGTAGACCTTTTACACAGGGGAAAGAAAACTAGGGTGAAGGGAGAAGGAAGGAGGGAATGGAAGTAAAAAGGATTAGGATTTGATATGTACATATACCAACTCCCCATGATGAAATTATTCTTCATGTATTAGAAATATTTGCTATTAAAAGAATGAATTGCCTTGTGTGATTAGTTTTAATGGATATCCATATACTCATATTTATCGTACTACTGACATCCATGTATACTACCAGCTTCCTGCTTGGCAAATGGTTATATCCATAATGGGTGATCTAATTTCAAGAATGTTTGGACACTACATAATATTCCATTTCTTTAGCAGGACCTTTATAGTTTGCTTACCAGTCCAAAAATATTTATGATTTGAAGATGCATAATTCTTTTCTTTCAAGAAAATTTAATCCTTTTTCTTAACCTTTCAAATTTTAATACAAACACATCAAAAGTGAAATCTTACCAGAAGTTCAAGTTGCTAAATACGACATTCTTACAGAAAATTTGCATGTAAAAATATGAAATATCAATCTCTCACCATCCACTAACCTTAAATCAAAATGAATTAAAGCTCTAAACATTACAACACAAACAATCTGCTAGAAGAAAAAATGGGTAAAACTCTTGAAGACTTTCTTCAAGAGGTATAGGTATAAGCAAATAGGTAGGGCCGGTGAGATAGCTCAGTGGCAAGCGCGAGGTCCTGAGTTCAACTCCTGGTACCCGCATATAAAAAAAGGGCCGGTGATATCGCTCAGCGGCACTGGTGCCTGCTGACGCGTAAGGTCCTGAGTTTGACCCCCGGTACCCACAAAAAAAAAAAAAGGGGAAGTAGGTATAGGCAAAGACTTTCTGAACAAAACCTGCTGTTCCTCAAACAAAAGACTATCCTATGTCTAGGATATAAGAAGAACTAAAAAAAATTAGACCCCCAAATCTAAAGGCCTAATTAAAAATGGGCATGTGAAATGAATAGACGCTTCTCAATTGAAGAAATACAAATGGCCAGTGAATCCATGAAAAAATGTTTAACATTTCTGGCCATTGGAGAAACACAAATTAAAACAACTCTGAGATTTCATCTCACTCCAGAAAGAATGGCTGTCATCAAGAAATCAACCAATAACAAATGCTGGTGAGGTTGTAGAGGGGAAAGTAACACTTCTCTATTGTTGGTGGAATTGTAAACTGATACAACCACTATGGAAATCATTGTGGAGATTCCTCAAAAAATTAAAAATATAAATTATATGTGACACAGCTATTCCCCTTCTAGGTACCTTTCAAAAACAATTAAAAGCATCATACCACAGTTGTTACGGTTTGTGTCTAGATGTCCCCCCAAAGCCTCACGCAGTCATGGAGGCGGCTTCTGGAGTTTATGACTGATTCATGGTCTAATGCTGGGATTATGGGTGTGAGTGCCACACCCACCCTGGGGCAGGTAGCCTGCATGTAAAATAAGGGAGGGAAAGAGGCTTGTTCTCTCTCATGCTTGCGCTCCTCCCTTTTGCTCTTGCTTGTGTTTGCTGCCTTCTGCCACCATGAACTGTTGCGCGCTGCCATGTGCCACTCTGCCTTGGAGCCAGCCAAGTATGGACTGAAACCTCTACAAACTGTGAGCCAAATAAACCTTTCCTTTCTTAATTTTGGGCGTCAGGTATTTTGTCTCAGCAATGAGAGAAAAGTAACCAAGATAACAGTGATGTGTGCATAACCATGTCTATAGAAGCACAATTCTTTTTCTTTTTTCTTTTTCTGTGGGTACCAGGGGTTGAACTCAGGACCTTGTGCTTGCCAGGCAGGCGAGAAGCACAATTCATAATAGCTAAATCTTAGAAACAACCTATATGTCCATCAAGAGATGAATGGATAAAAAATGTATTTATACATGGTGGAGTACTATTCTATTGTAAAGAAAGATAAACTTGAAAGAAAATGGATGCACCTTGAGACCATAATATTAAGTGAAGTAACTCAAACACACAGATTTATCTTACATGAAAAATTACACACATATATATCACATATTAGGAATGTTATACATTATATATCTCAGATAGTAGGAAAAAAGGGAAAGCAAAAAGTATTGAAATCCAGAGCAAACAATGTATCTAAAAGTGTACCTTGACTCAGTACAGTTGTTTTACATGTTTTATATGTTCCTTGGCCTATTAGTCTAGTTTTCAATCTGTATATATGACAGTTAACTTTATAAGGTCTTTTTTTTTCTTTTATGCAGGTACTGGGAGTTGAACTCAGGACCTCGCGCTTGCCAAGCAGGCGCTTATGCCGCTGAGCTATCTCACCGGCCCTATAAGGTCTTATAAATGAATCTGATACTAGTAAAATAAAAGAGGTGGAGGGGAAAAAGAAGGGAATTGAAGTGTGTTATGCATATGGACCCATCCCCTACAGTAAATGCAATCATCATGTACTACAAACATGTACTAATAAAAGCTACGAAAATATGGTGTCCCATAAATTTTGTTTCAAACAGAAGGACGTCAAATGGCTTAGAATGCTAAAGTATAAATAGTCAATATATTAAAATGGAGTAAGTTATCTATATCCATAGCTTAATTTATAGTATAATAGAAATAATTTTGCTTATACTCATTTTGAACACAGATAGGATATAAAGGAGATTAAATATTTTGGGGGGTTACCAAAATGCTCACAAGCAAGTTGTTTTAAGTATAAAAATAAGTCTGTAAGACCACTAATCTCAGGAGTCTTAGAATAATCAGGAAATTAAGTCATGATATTTCCAGTTAAGTTAGGCACTGCTGTACTGGAATTGAAATACTTTGAATTCCAATTATTTGGAACAGTAGACACTCAGATTCTGTTTAACTAGAATTGAAGAATCATATCATTCCCTCTGGATGTTCTTTGGCTTTAACACTAAGATCTACATGCCACTTACTAGTGTCCCTTCATTAAACAATAGTCTCCTCAGCCATTAGGTATGGTCCTGTCTAATTCTTAGGGGTTTTATGGGGTGTTAAGGAGAGAATGAACATGTCAATATACTCAATCCAGAAATGCACCATGCCAAGGCAGTAATTATTATTTTTATTGTTTTAGCATCAATGCCATCAACCCTGGCAAACCTCTTCAGACAGGAACATTCATTAATGACACAGAATTATGATGGTGCAAACTTTATTCTGACCTTAGAGAATTTTTTAGGAGGTCAGATGTTTACTTAGATTTATCTTTCCCAGAAATTAAAATACTGTTACAGACAGAAAAACAATACATTTTCTTAATTAGCACTCAACTGATACTAAAGCCAATAACTAGAACAAAATCTTAGAAGAAAACAAGCAAATCTCTTTTTTGAATTCTAAGATAATATTCCATCTTAATAGCCCACCACTACTTGACCTGTCTGTACATCTTTGTTTTACCTAGCTTGATGAGCTTGCCTTACTTTTTTGTGTGATTTATTCTTATTGTGGATTTTCCTGAGTGATACAGAGGTAAGCTCTTTCTGAGATTTCATTAGAATACCTTTCTAAAGCTATCAGAATGGATTAAAATTAAAACTCAAGTGTTAAACCCTGCTGGTGTGAACTGGGTATCAATGTTTCAGAGTATAATCCAATATTAATAAAATAAATTGATAAGTTTGATCACTCTCCAGCTCACATTCAAAGTCCCCAGCCTATAATTCCAAGCATGAAATTTTATCCGGGTTTTGTAGTCTACAGTACCTGGACATTACCCAAGTCCATTTGCCATTTTTTTTCCTCCAATAACAGTTGATTTCTATTGTTTCATTCATTTGATTTTTATTTTTCTATGATGATTCTACAATTCCATCCCTGATTCTAATTTACTATTACCATTTAACATTACATTTTTGCATATTAAAGGCATATATAATTTAAAAAATAAACACTCTTTTATTCCAAAAACATAAGCTTTCACTAAAGAAGCTAAAATCATGGCTGTACTCCCAGTTTAAACCATCTGACTTCAGGGACATAATTACAGGCAGAAACTGTGACTTGGGTCCAATTCCGTGCTGGGCTCTAGCTGGGTGCCTCCTGTTTCTTTGAAGACGAGTAGCCAGAATTAGAATTTAAATTGTCAGCTCAAAGGAATAAGGGGTCTATTTGGTTTCTGCTAGTTAAAGAGTCATATGGGGACATAGAGGGGGAGATCTCATGCCATTCACTTATTACCCTGAGCTTGACCCCAGTTTTTTAGTTTAAAAATGGGGCTCAGGTTCCTGGGAAGCTGTTAGCTTAACTGTGTTCTCAATTATTTATCTTATTACTTCAATGTTTTATGGTTAGAATCTGCTTCTGTTCAATATAAATGAGTACAACTCTATTCTCTTACATTGCATGTAAGGAGTGGGTGTGGAGAAGAGAGGGAAATGGAGGGGAAATGAAAACCTCTTAAAATAATGTAGTAATTGGCTTCACTATCTGAAAGCTCTAAGTATCATTAAATACCAGTGGTAACTAGCAGTAAACTGCCACCCCTGGGAGAGAAAAGCAATGTCAAATTTCTTTCAGAAAAGACTTTTTTCTGAAAACATACACAATCAATTCAGGTTTATTGTGAAGATTTATTTCATCCTAGTCAAGATTAATTCAAACTTTTCCCCCAGATGCAATGAGAGCGAAGAAGTAGAACTTACTATGATCTGATTCTGTGACATCTCCCCATCTCTAAATATTGGATGCAGTTGGAGAAACAATATTACCCAAAATACGGAAATTTTAGCTCAAAAATACACATGCTGTGAAGATGTGGGAGAATCTTCTTGAGTATACATACTTCTTTTTATTACCATAAACATGCAAAAAATGAGGGTGGGGAGAGAATTTTATTTTAACAGCCTAGAATGAAGTTCTTAGTGCCAAATACTATGTGAAACGATTTTTGACCACCACTAGAGTAAAACTGACATACTGGAAAATGATAGAACAGTCCTTTGAAACTACACCTGGAGTCCCAAGATTAATCAATGCATAAATGGCTGGTTATGGGCCCAGATCACAACAATGTAATTAAAACAGTAAATAATCATTTCACTCCCATTCTGGCTACTCCTTGTGAACTGACAAAGATCCATTACAGAACATGGAATCAGAGAAGCTGTTATATACATATTTGCAGATGTTTTTGTACTTTTAATTCCATTTAAATTGAATTTCAATAAAAACACTTTAAACAAAAGCCAATATTATTTCTTTGGTAAGGCATGGACCCCTAACTCTGTACCTAAATTTGGCATAATATAAATTAGGAGCAAATACCAAAATCATCAAATAATGGACCACATAATATTATCGTAGGAAATAATGTTAGTCAATAACAGTTAAACAGTTTGAAGTGATTCTCTTCTCTTGCTTTTCATTGGCCTAATAACAGCAGAACCCAAAGTAGTGAGTTTTACCAGTTAGTACTTCTATCACGCATTGTACTAAATGCATACCTGGTAGATACATAGGGAAGTGCTTTTAGGTGTGAACTATGCTTGTTTTATTATACTTTAATTTTTACTTTTATTAGTACATATTTGCAGTATGTAATAATACTGTATTCATTATTCATTTTGAGGAATTGGTACAAGTAGATAACACAACTTAATTCTTTGTGTTATCCTCTTTCTTCATCCTTCCTCTCCCTTCCCCTCATCTCTTGGTCATCTTTCCTTTCATAAGAAATCTATGCACAACATACAATCTGACACACTGGCATACACTTTGCCTTTAAAAATCAGATAAATGTGAGTTGATGTCTTCTTAACTATTTACATGATTGCTCTTTCTCCCCTGCTCTGTGGAAAGGTGATAACACATTGAAAGTCTTGTGCTTCTTGGTAGAGCTTGTTCTTCTTTGGAATCTTTATAGATGATTTAGATTTACTAGCTTCAACTCTCTGTTTGGCTCAAGAAAAGTTATGATTCTCAAGACTATATAGGGCCGGTGAGATGGCTCAGTGGCGTAAGCGCCTGCCTTGCAAGCGTGAGGGCCCGAGTTCGACTCCTGGATCCCACATACAAAAAAGGGGCCGGTGATATCGCTCAGCGGCACGGGTGCCTGTTGGCGCGCGAGGTCCTGAGGTCGACCCCCCGGCACCAAAAAAAAAAAAAAAAAAAAAGACTATATAGATTTTTCTTGCTACATTGATTTTATAGCTTTCTAGATCCTATGCAAAACTTGAAGTGACCCAATAAGCCTTTCTCAAAATTTGAAATTCTTGTGAACATTTGTAACAGATGGGAAATACTCCAAGGCAAATATCTTCAATAACTTACTTGTCTATTGTACAGTTGTTTGAGTTTATTCCATTTTTGCCATTAAAAACAAATATCACAGTAAGCATATTCATGTGCATAGCTTATTTTTTATTCAGGATTATTTCCTTCGGATGAGTCCAGGAAAACAAAGTTACTTTGCTAAAGCATGAATAAGGTCAAACTGAA
The DNA here is from genome assembly GCA_028451465.1 of Erethizon dorsatum. NCBI lineage: Eukaryota > Metazoa > Chordata > Mammalia > Rodentia > Erethizontidae > Erethizon > Erethizon dorsatum. The sequence goes on from CM051835.1 coordinate 42,398,311, forward strand.
AATTGATGCGTTAGAATCAAGTTCTCTATTGATCGCCTGTATATTTTAGGCAGTTGAATAAACCCTCCAACTATCTTGTCTAAAATATTGCTTTTTTTGAAGAATAGGAATAATAATAACAGCAAGTTCTAATGCTGCTGTGCAAAGCGAGGAAGCACACACGTGGAGCCTGGGAATAAATCTTCGCAGAATAAGTATGCAATTTTTATTAGTGATTGTAACTATGAATTTTTAATGTATTTTGTCAAATGATTTTGTAGCATTTCAAATCCGGCTAACAATGTATAACAGGATCTTGTCTTCTAAAATACTTGATATTTACCTTCATCTAGAAAACAGTTCTGTATATTTTGTTTTATAATCACATATCTATGTGATACATTCAAAACATCAGGACTACATATAAGGACAATTATATTCAGGTCTTGGTTCTGTATTGTGTTATCAATATAGACTTGGAAATATTTTCTAACTTCTCTCATTTTCAGGTTCTTCCTTTTTAAAACAGGATTCATAATTACTCCTAGTCATTACAGGGGTTAGATATAAGATAATGAAGTTACTGAGAATCTATTAACACACAAAATAAGTTCCTTACTCTTAAGTGCACACTAGAATTACTTAAAGATCTGATTTCCAGCTTATTTCCAAACTAATCTTGTCACAATCACAACTATCAGTGTGTTGTTACAGCTCCCTAAAAAATACACAGGTTGTCAAAGATTGGGGTATTATATCTTCACACAAGTATATGGCATAATAACAACTAAAATGATAAATTACTTTACGCCTTACAAATCACTTTTGAAATGTAATTTGATTTAATTACTAAAACAGCTTTGAAGCATTTTTATTGAAAATTCTTGTATTTTTTTAAAAAAAAGTAAGTGGATTCTGAGCTATGATAATTAGCAATACTGGCAGAAAGTTTATTGTTTACTCTCAGAGTCAGTGTGTTGCATGTGTTAGCTCACAGAATGACGACTGAATCTGTTTACAAATCTTTTGTTACATTTAAATTGTGTGTCACAGCACTCAGACCAGACTCAGTCATGTTCTTCAGTAAATATGTGAAGACAAATCTCGGGGTTTCTTCCTAGTTGGTGACCTGACCTGTTCTATACATGAAATACCAGCAAGTTGTAGGCAACACTGTTTTGTCTATAAAATCTCCCCTCTCTTTGCTCATCAACACCAAGAATCTAGATCTATAGAAATCGAAAATTATAGAAAATTACAAAGAGGAAAACAATTCAATGGGATTTCAGAGACACACCTTCATAGAGAATCCAAGGAAAAACATCCAGCCAATGAGTGAAAAGGTGATTTTCTACACCTTGTAAAACAAGAATATTGTAAAGCAGTTACTGCCCTTTATTCCCTACAAAGCTATAATGCACTTTTCCCAGCCTCTGTATGTACGGCTGCTTGATTTAGACTGCTCATATCATCCTGTATATGTCTTTATAACAAAGTTCTGAAATGGATTTTGGATCATAACCTTTCTTAAATTAATAAAGGCCTTTTCCCAGGTAGGTAAAAAGTACGTTTGAGACTTTTTCAAAGATATATGAGGTTCCAAAATATTTGTTAAAGTGAAGGTATTGATCACAATGATATAGTTTGGGAGAAAGTAACCTATCTTTAAAGAATACACCTTTAATAGAAAATGCCATATTAGTACCAGTAGCCAATTTTGCATGTACAATGTAAGAGCTGCATTTGCCAGCAGGTCTCGTTATTTTGATTCATCCTCTAATTCCTACTCCTACCTCTTAAATGTTCTTGCATACTGTTTTTAAATGTAATAATTTTAGGAATCACACCACAGATTATACACAGAATAAAATTCTGCTGCTGATTCAGTTTCCTTTACATCTCATTAGTGATATGCTGAGTATTAAGATTCTGTGCTTTGTACTACACATTTGAATGACACTTTTATAAAACTCAGTGAAATACAAACGACTTGTTCCTCTTACAGAGTCACAGTAGGGTCTCTTAACACAACGTAACTGACTTCTTAACTGAACCGGAAATTCCTCTTCAAAACCAAGAAAGTTAGCTTGTGTTCAGGGTTTTATTATCAGTTGTTCTTATCCTAAGTTAAAAGTTGGAGTTAATAAATATTTTATAAGACGCCACTATTAAGAAATGTACAATTCCTTAATGAAAAGCATAATGATTCATTTATTTCAATATTTGTTCTCGTTCGATTTGTATTTTGAAATTACTTTGTGAATGGTCTCTAAGGTTTCATTCTGACAGATGGTAAAGACTTAAGAAAGCAAACTAATACACAGTGTACAAGACGGAGCTCCGTGACATGCTCCTTCCCAAAACATACATTTCCCTTCATCAGAAGCACAAAACCCTTCTTGCTATTGTGACTAAATTCTCATTGGTTAAAATAAAAACTAAGTCCTCATCTGACACCAACTCTGATTATTGAAAGTGTTTTTACACAAGTCAATAAATTTTAGCACTACTACAAGCAAAAAGATCATTTTATTTCTCTTTCTTTTTCACCCTGTAATTGTAAATACATAGAAAGATTAATGGTCCTAGAGCAAAAGTATTTCTAACTGGGCATATAATTTTTTTTTTTTTTTTTGGTACCAGGAATTGAACTCACAACCTCGCACTTGCCAGGCAGGTGATGTGCCCCTGAGATACATCCCTAGCCCAGGGCAAATAATCTTAATTAAAACAAAAATTTTGACAAATAATTTGTTTGGTTCAATAATAATCATAATAAAAGCTAAAGTTTATACAGAATTATTGCTCCCCCATTATGTGACAATCATTTGATATACAAAATCTGATCAGCTATTTTCAATTCAAGAAAAAGTAAGATAAAGCTAATTTTATCTTCAAAATGCATTAAACTAAGAGGTTACTTTGCTTAGAAGACATTCATTTTTAAATCTGTAACTATTCTAACTGCATATATGTACTAATCCAATAGAAGCTGCATGTATTTATTGAGACAGACATGGCAATTTGCCCTTGACACTCGCTGGTCATTATCAAGCAATAGGTTGACAGTCAGAAGTCTGTAGGAATAATGGAGTCAAAGCTTTTATTTTCCTTTCTAGTGTCTGATAATTTGGGCTTTTCCCTGGAAATCTCCTCATTACCTCCAGAAAATCAGCCCCCAGTTATATGGAGTAGTTAACTCATTGCTTGCCATCAGTAAAATTCCGTGATCTGGTTCATTTTAGAAAAGCAATGTGATGCATGCTTGATTAATGAGTGGTAATAACAGTGCGCTAACTGGTCATTTTGTGGTTGGAATACTATCGTAGGCTGTGGAGTGGATACTGAAACCTTGTGATCCCTTGCTATATTAGGAGAATCTGGACACCAATGAAGAGTTAAAGCAAACAAGGGATGACTAAGATCTCAGTTGTGAGTTTATAATCCCCAGGGACAGCAAAAACAATTTCTTTTCCCTCCAGAGACTTGTAGGTGAGAGCAAAGTATTACTTATTAAAACCATCAGTTTGTCCTAAGTCAAGGTCATGAACATTTCAGAAATAAACCCACAAAAATGGACGCACTGCATTCTTAACGTTTTCGCGTGCTGGAGACACAGATGTAATTTACTTGGCAATAATGGCAAACTAACAGGACAGGGCAGAAGCATCCTCTAGGAGACTGAATCCATGCTCTGCACAATTAAGCAGTTCTACCCACCCAGTGAGGATGCTTTACAGTATCTCATATTTTCATAACAACCTGACCATTTGGTAAATTTAAATGAAAGATTTGGTGGGTACAGCAGTGATTGACCTGTCTAATGAGATGTTTAATCAAAAAAATAAAGTAAGAAAGAAAAGATAGCTTATTTAAACACAAATCACAGTTGCAATAAGACATAGCAGTTACATAGTGGTTTAGGCTAGTCCAAAGCTATATTTCAAATTATAAGAAGGGAGACAAATATATAAGATACCCACAGTAAATATATCCTATGGTTATAATAATAAAATACAAGGTGTATTTATGATTTTTTTTCTAATAAAAGCTTAATGTTGCAGTAGCGTTGCCATAGCTTCAACTTCAAAATGCGCAATGTTAGGTTGTAAGACTATTATTTCAATAACATTTTAACAAGAAAGAAGCTGAACTTATCTGTTAGTGATGTCTAGAACTGCCATGATGAACACCAAATTAAAAAACATGGTACAGAAAAAACATAGCCAAGCATTATACTCCTATGATTAATGTCTATTTCACCGAAGAAGTGCTTTATGTTATAGATCTATTTTTCAGGGTACCAGGAAGGGAGAGCCGGCATTGTGACTCACAGGACAAAACATGAGCTCTCCCCAGTTTATAGGATGATGACGTCATCATGTTAGAATTCTCCTCAACATACAAGTACTACTGCTCTTCTCTTCAATTTTCTGCCTAACATCTTTGAGATCTCTACTGTTTTGCCTTAATTCAAACTTCTAGGGTTTCTTGGCTTGATTATGGTAAGCCCAAAATGATATTTTAATCTCTACTTTTGACCCCTCCTCCAGAAGCCATTTTTATCTTCAATATTGTTGTCACTGTGATTTTTCTAAAATAATTTCATTTTAGAAATTACACATTTTAGAAAATTTCTCGTGTTATACTCTCGTTGCTTAAGACCCTTCAGTGGGTCCTGATGGCGAAGTATAGACCTTTTCATGGTCTAAATGGTCCCATGCAATTTACCCTGTCTTTACCTAACATTCTTACCTAGTCACTCCCATTCCCCAACAGAAAAATTAAAAGTCTTCATTGTATAAATGGTTTTTGTGGTCTGGCAATCTGCCCCATTGAATATTACCTCTTGCCAGACCCATTCCAGCTCACACTGTGGAATCATAAGGTCCAACTTTCAGTTCCTCAAATCTTCTGTTTTATGCCTCACACTAATCCCTTTGCTAGGTATGAATATAGAAATGTAGATAGATAAATAGAACAGATTGACAGACATTTTCCTAAGCACATCACTGAAGTACTCATTGTTCTCATAAATTCAAATATGGGTGCATCAATGTATTTTTACTTATTTAAGAAATCCAGAATTGCCTAGTGCTCTCTACTCTGGGAGAAAATTCAGTTCTATATCATCATTTATTACATTATGGGCTTGAGTTATTCAAAGTTGGTTTTCTTTCTTTATATTACCTTCCAGAAAGCACAGCTTTAATATGTATAAGGACTATAAAATGTGTACTTTTGATAAATCGTTGTTCTTATTTTACTTCAAATTAGTTTTGTTAGCATTATTTCTCTATTCATCCAGGAATTTTTGAAAAAGAGAACACAAGAAAAAGCTTACAGGAAAAGGCTTTATTGAGAGATATTCTTGGCCAGAAGAGTTAGGGAGGAAAAGGAAGTGAGGAAGGAAAGAGGAAAACAAACATTTGGAAATATGATCAAAATTAGACCATGGAGTTTTATGAAAACCAGGACAGTTGTTTGCCCTGAGCAATGTCTTCCAGAAGAGCCACATAGAGTCACACTGTTTTGGTGTAGTCTGTTGGGAAGGGGGAAGGAAAGACATTCAGAATTTCCTTCCTTTATTTTAAACATTCTCCCCATTGGGCATTACATTTCCTGTTCTTCTGCATTGTCTTCCTCTGCTGGTCCAGGCCATTACTGTAGAAGATAAATGTTATACCTTGAGACTGGATATTTCTTCTGTCTAAAAATGATGGATGGGAACAGAATGTATGTGGTCCAGCTGGATGAGAAGTCATTGCTAATTTTCTGTGGCTCATTCTCCAGTGATATAAATAGCAACTGAGCTACATTTCAGTTCTTACCCAAAATAGGCTGCGCAGTAATGGTGTTGGGGTGGGGTGGGTTAAGTATTCATTAAGTAAAAGACTGGGGACTAAAGAGGCAGATAAACTGAGGCTGGTACAGCTCATCTCTTGTGCCTTTCAAATCTTCATCTAAACTTATAACTTCTGGATCTGGCATGAAAACAGGAGCACATCATATTCTCCTTAGCAGGGAATGTACATGTCCAGCATCTGCACAAATCTTAACAAAGTTCAGTACACTGAAGCTGTAGTCTATAACATGGCAAACCCTAGGGCCCCACATGCCACTCACCTTCAGTCTCTGGGACCATATAGTCAATATTTCTCTCGTCTTTGGCCATGCTCTTCTACCATCTAGTTTGGTTGCTTTCTAGAGAGACCTAAATGTTAAGTTAAAATTCAGTGGATTCTAGTTCCACAGCTGTGTGGATACCTCTTCACAGTATCGCTGGTCACAATAACACATAAGACACCCTAGTGTGTCCACTGGCTTCCAGATCTACCCTTCTCTTCTTCCAGCCTGTGGTTTCATCTGTAGATCTTGGCAAACAGAGTCAGTTTTTCCATTTAGAAAAGTAACTTTATTCTTTGCCACCTAGTATCTAGACTCTTCTTTCAGTATTTCAAGAATTTCCCAAGCTCCTCAGTAAATAGCCAAGATATTTGTTATTTCCCAGGACTGAGTACACATCTGTATCTATGCTTGTTTTTCCCTCCATATGAAGGATGGTTAAGTATATTGTACGCAGATCTTATCACTGGAAGAATGAATCTACTTTTAAAAACCACCCTTTAATGAGACTGTAATGTCTAGCAAGTACTATCATACCATGATAACTCATTTAGAACCAGCTTAGGCATTTTATTCACTATGATTAGGGTGTAAAGAACTCCTTATGAGACAACAGATGTGAGCAAGACAGAGGTATCAGTGCAAAGAGGGAAGTGTCAATGGAGCACAGAACAGCTGTTCACAAACGTGCAAGTTAGTTCGTTAATACTCAGAGGAATGACATACTGTTCAGCTGCATAGTTATATGACTTCCCATATCCGGGTACATAGTCTACTAGAACATAGTAACTGCCTCTCAATATACACAACTGATGAACATTTTTAGTTACAGGGCAGGCTGCTACAACTCATAAAAATGGAGTCGAAAGAGAAGTATAAAAACATTTTATTGAATGTGAAGGACAGCGCAATATATGAAAATCTGTGGGACACATGACAAGTAGCATTTAGTGGGGAAATTACAGAGTTAAATGCACAAATTGGAAAAAGGAAATAATCTACGGTCTCATGTTATAAACCCAAACAAAGAACAGCAAAATAAACTCAAACCGCATAGAGGAAGGGAAATACTAAAAAATTAAAGAGGAAATCAAAGAAATTGAACACAGAAAAAATAATGGAGGAAACCAATATAACAATGACCTACTTTGAATGATAGCAATAAAACTGGCAAACCTCTAGAAAGACAGAGGGTAAGAGAAGGGAGAGAAAACACAAAACATAAAGTACCAATATCATAAATGAAACTGCAAACCGCACTACAGTTCCTTTACACATTGAGAAGATATTGTAGTTTAAAATCTCTACACACATAAATTTGCAATTCAGAAGAAATGGGTTCTTCTGAAGAAAACACAAACTACTATAACTCACTCAATGTAAAATGGATTGCACTAAGTCAATTTAATTCATTTATCTGTCCCCAATTCCCTAAAAAGAATTTCCAAGCCCAGATGTTTTCAGTGGATAATTCTATCAAACTGTCATAAAATGTTTATTTTAATTTACATACACAGATACTTTTTAATCTTCTCTAGAAAATAGGAGACTAAGACATATACACTAACTTATTTTTTAGAGTTATTATCATGACATAATTAAAAGATAATATGAAAGAATAAAATAGCAAAATTTTAAAAATGAATTATATACCATGACCAACCAATATTTATTCCAAGAATGCAAGCCAGGGTCAGTATTCTATCAATCAATGTAATGAACTATATTAACCAGCTAAGTAAGAAAAAAAAACATAATCATATAAAATGAGCTGGAAAACTTATACAATTCACCACCCATTCATGATAAAAAGTCTCACAAAAATAGAAAGAAGGGTAAACTTGCTCAGTTTTACAAACAGCATCTACAAAATTCCTACAACCAACATTCCCCTCAATGGTTAAACTCTAAAACCTTTTCTTCTCAGATCTGTTACAAGGCAAGTGTATATCCTCTTACTACCCTTATTCAGCATTGTGCTGGAGGTTGTAGTTCGTAGAATAGGCAAGAAAAGAAAAAATAAGTACATGCTGATCAGAAGGGAAGAATTAAAGCTCTCTACTTGTAGATGATGTGACTATGTAAAAATTTCAAAGGAATATAAAAAAATCCCTAGAACTAATCGGTAAGTTTTCCAAAGTCATGTGATAAAAGATATAGCACAAAAATCAATTGCATTTTTATACTGTCAACAAACACATGGATACCAAAATTGAAAATGCAATATCAATAATCTCAAAATTAATAGAAAACAATACTTTACTGTATATGTGATACAACATTTATAGGAGCTGTGTGCTGAAAACTAAAATCACAAATTAAAAAAATTAAAGTAATATCTAAAAAACTGAGAAGCACACTGAATTAATGACTATGAAGGCTCAATAAAGCAAATGTAAATTCTTACTAAATATACAGATATAATAACTTCATATCAAGGTCCTATGAATATTTTAGATATAGATAAACTGTAAAACATATATGGAAAATCCAAAAATTATGATATATAAACCAGTTTTGCAAAAGAAGAATAAAGTAGAAGGAACAGGCCTCTCTGGGTTTGAGATTTAGCAGAAAGTAACAGTAATCAAGACAGTGTGATTGTGATGGGAGAATAGATAAAGAAATGATGGCTTAAAATAAAGAACCCAGAAGTAGACCCATACAAATATACTCAGCTTGTTTTTGATGCAGATAGAAAAACATTCCAGTGAAGGAAAGAAAATCTTATAAACAAATTGTGCTGAAATAATTTGACATCTTCAGGCCAAAGAACAAACTACCTTAAGTCTCATCTTATACAAAAATCAACTCAGATATGATCACAAACTTAAATGTCAAAGTAACATGACAAAAGGTTTAGAAAAAATTGGAGAACATTTTCAGGATATAAATAGACTACGAATATATAGATTTGACACCAAACATGACAATAAGAAGGAAAACAGGGGCTGGGGATATAGCACAATGATAGAGCACTGGCGTACACTGCTCAAGGCCTTGTGTTTGATTTTCAATACTAAAAACAAAACAAAACAAAAAATAGAAGAAAAACAACAAACCAATTACATTTATTACAGTTAAAACTTATCTCTCCAAAAAACTTGTTAGAAGGATAAGAGATAAGCTGACAGAAAATATATTTGCAAGCTATATATCCGATGAAGAACATATCTGGAACTTGTAAGAATTCTCAAAACTCAATAGTAGATAAATAAACACTCTAACTAGAAAAAGCAGGAAAAATACATGTAGAGGCAATTCACCAGAGGTTTACAGATGGTAAAGAGGCACATAAACTATTCAATATTACTAGCCATTAGAAAATGCAAATTGAAATCACAATTTTTTTTTTTTTTTGGTACTTGGAATTGAACTGGCGACCTCGTGCTTGCCAGGCAGGCGCTGTGCCACTGAGCTATATCCCCGATCCCATAAAATCACAATTTGATGTCACTACACATCTATCAGAATGGCTAAAGAAAAGACAATACCAAACGCCAATGAGGCTTCAAAATATACATCTATGCTAGGCTATTCATATAGCTGGTAGGAATGTAAACGTTAGAGCCATTCTGGAAAACACTTCAGTATTTACCTAAAAATTTTAACATGGAACTATCATATAATGCAGCAATTGCACCCTTGAGCATGTTCCTACACAAATAAAGACATATGTTCTTGCAAAAAAATACATAAAGGCTTATAACGGCTTTATTCAAATAGTAAATAACATTAAACAACCTAAAGTTCTTAAAAGAGTGAAGGTATATATTTATATCATGAAATGCTTATAAATCAAAAGACAAAAATAACTATTGATACAACAATATGAATGAATCCCAGAGAATTACAGTGAGTGAGAATAAGTCAATCCCAGGAAAAGTCCTACTGCATGATGTCATTTATATAACTGCTAGGTCTTGAAGTGTGTTACTCCAAAATCGGTTATGTTGAAGTCCCAAGGCCTAGTACTGCATATTTTGATTACATTTTCAGATGATTGTTAGATAATCAAGACAATGTAAGTTGGAGGGGCTAGTATAGTATGACTGGTGTCCTTACACCATAAGAGGACATGATTACGACACAGTCACTCGTGGATGAGAAGAGCAGGAGAAAATAGAGGGAAAGATGGCCATCTAACAGCCAAAGAGAGGATACAGCTCAGCGACACAAGCACCTGCCTGGCAAGCACAAGGTCCTGAATTTGATCCCCAGTACCAAAATAAATAAATAAATGAAAAATAAAAGCCAAAAAGAGAAAGCCTCTGAGGAAACCAGTCTAACACTTAGATCTTGGGCTTTGATTTTCTAGAACTGTGATGTAATAAATTTCTGTCATTTAAACCACCAAATCTGTAGTATTTTGTTATGGCAGGTATAGCCAACTAATATAATAACATTCTTGAAATGCCAAAAAAAAAAAAAAAAATATATATATATATATATAATAAAATTAGTAGTTTCCAGGGATTAAAGAACAGTTTGGAATGAAAGGGGAGTGTGTACAATTATAAAAAAGCAAACAGAAGGATCCTCGCAATGGAAGAAATCCCCTGCATGTTGACAGTTTCAATATCTATATCTTGGTTGCAATATTATACTGTAAATTCCACGAGATATTACCACTAGGGGAAGCTGATTAAAGAGTATCAGAGTTCAGTCTGTGCTATTACCATTCAAGTCTATGATGATGCCAATAAAAAAGCTTAATTAAACATAAAGTGGCAAAGCAATAGTCAAACAATGGATTTAATAGAGAATTAAGGATGTGCAGAATAATTGGAGAGGCAAATTTATAAAATCTGAGAGTCCTCATTTAGTTATTGATTTTTTTATCACACTCAATATAATTGCGGACATGTGGTCAGAAAATTGCCCTTGTGCCGCTTCTAGAGTTGCCTCAGTTGCCTCGCAAGCCCTCAGTGTTGACCGGCTACCGAATCAGTGAGTCCAGTCGCCGTGATTAGTTCCAAATCTTCAGATCTCTAGATTCCTGCCGGCCTGCAGCCACATCCCTGCAGAATGAGCTCCACCTTCTCTGTCCTTTTAAATCTCATGCCAGTATAAATAAGTGCTGGAACAATTTAAGCCTAGCAGTCAAAATTAAGGAAATCATTAAAATTAGTTTTTAGAAGTCCAACCTCTCTACCTAGGAGATAGTAAAATGGGAATTTTTGGAGGCAACAGTCAGTACCTGCTACATTAATACTTACATTTTAGGTCCATGAAAAGGATGAAACTAGTGTTTGTCAAAGTGTCCTTAATGCTAGCCAAATGTTAGTTTCAGTTCTCATTTGTAGGCCTCTGTAAACTCGTAGAATTGTTTTTTTTCTTTTTCTTTTTCTTTTTCTTCTTAGATTTTATTAGTGGCAAAAGGGATGAAAATTTAGGTTACCCACCTCACAGCTGCAGTTGAAGTCATATATTTCACTTTTAACTCTTAATGTATATCTTTCACTCTGACTTTAGGTATGCAAAATTCCATCTTTGATACTGGAAATCTTCAATTAGATGTTTTAAATGTATCTCATAATTAATGTGCTCCAAACTCGAGAGATCTTGGGTGAGACAATGGGAAATGGGAAATGTTGGTCAAAAAATTTTTAAAAATTCAATTTGATGGAGCAATAAGTTCAGGAGATCTAATGCACAGCACAGTGACTATAATCAATACACTATGCAATGAAATTTGCTAAGAGTAATAAGTACAGGAAGTAATGTGCTGATTAGCACAAAAATAAATTCAGGGCATTTTGAATGTGTGTTGCATATCCTGTTTCATTGAAAATGGTTCAATGATTTGCAAAACTATGAACAGTTCATGAAATTAAAAAATAATGAAATTTTTTAAATGGGTAATGAACTGAAGCAATCTTATATGGCTTTCTAGATATCTCAGCTTTGTCTATCATCTCCAAGGTCTTGGAAAAATGAAAAGAATTTGCTATTACTGTCTTCACTTTTTCTTCTAATATTTTTGTCTCAGACCTTCCAGCGTGAAGGATGGGCCTTGCCGTGGTCTCTTTCTATATGTCACGACTTTGCCAGACTCACAAAGTATCTGGCATCAGTAATTTTTCCTGTCTCAGGTGAAATCTAGCTCATGGAATCCATTTATTCAGCCAGAGTCCTGGGTTACATAACCCAGAAGCCTGAGAAAGACAACACATTATAGTGAACCAAAGACAGAAAACAAGGAACAACTAACTCCTCTTATTTTTACTCCCAGAAAATTCTTTATAATGAAGTGAGCTCACATATCTTACCTGGACAATGGCCCTTGTGACCTAGAAAATGACCAGTATATTTTTGAAACTACAGATAATGTATGAATTCATATATTTCTCTCTTCCCTGCCTCACTCTTTCGTTTGTTCCCTTTTCCCCTTTACTTACAACTCTAGGGTTGCATTCCCAAATACACCCAATGCTTAGCAGCTTTATTTCTGGCTCTAGATTTAAATCAGTATGAGTTAACAGTTTGTACCAAGAATGTCTCATAAATACAGATCATTAGAATAAGATTTTAGTGTTACATTATTTACTTCTCTGTTGGCAAGCAAAATGACAATCATTCCTGGCGGGAAATGGCACCACAATTACTAAAACTTGGACGCATGTTTAACTGTGCTGAGCTGTGAAGCCAAGGCTGAGGCAGGGCAAATGGGTACATCATTTGATCACTATGGAGACAAGAAACATGAAGACTGAAGTTTGGGGTGCCTATTTTAATGAACTTTGTGACCTTGCAAAACAAAATAGAATCAGTGCATCCAACCTAAGGGATACTGTAAAAGCCAAAGATCTGTGATCAAAAGGAGCATTTAATATGCTGCAGCCACAAAACAGACTATGCTAAAATTCAAGTCTGGGTTATGATCATAAGAGCCTCTATAAATACAAAATTTAAAGTCTTCGATATCAATGCCAGGATCATGATGGAAAAATTTATTAGAATGCGGATATTTGGATGAACCCAAGACCATTGAATCTCCAAATTCTCTCATCCCTCCAGGCTGATACAGAGAGTTTCATGTGACTTTCCATGCAAAAATGTCACCTGAAGCCTGAGATGGCAGCACATACTTTTAATCTCAGCACTCCGGGAAGCTGAGGCAAAAGAACTTCAAGTTGGAGCCCAGCTTTGATAACTTAGCAAATTATGTAGACACTTTCTCAAATTAAAAAGTAAAAAAGTGCTGGAAATATACCTCCATGTGAAGGCCCAGGGTTCAATCCCCAGTAATACACACACACACACACACACACACACACACATCACCTGAAGTAGGGAAGTAGATATCTAGTAAAATGTTGCTGTTCTGAAATCCACCACTACCTGCTGCATCCAGGATGATGAACAAAATCACATGAGCCGGAAAGCACTGCCCTAAATGTCACAGGAACTACATGAATAATATATGGTCACAAATCTTAAAGATGTTAGAACAGGAGACACAAAAAATAAAAACAATGTAGAAAAGAATTCATTAACAAGATGTTCACCTTTGACACAGGATTGGAAATGTTGCCATAGATACCTGAACTAGCCTTAGTAATTTGCTTGAATGGATCCTTGAAGCCTAAGCATGATAACAATCCAAGCAAATGAAGTAGAGAGGCTGTGAATTCTTTGATATAGTGTTGAAGGTCTTAAAGGGCTTAGGGAATTGGGAAAGAAAGAACAAATTTACTCTGTAATACTTAAAAAGCACCAATCTTTGTATTTTTACAAAGTGTATCCAGAAATCACTTTTAAAACTTAAGGTGAGGGCCAGTGAGATGGCTCAGCGGCGTAAGCGCCTGCCTGGCAAGCGCAAGGGCCCGAGTTCGACTCCCGGAACCCACATACGAAAAAGGGGCCGGTGATATCGCTCAGCGGCACGGGCGCCTGCTGGCGCGTGAGGTCCTGAGGTCGACCCCCCGGTACCCACAAAAAAAAAAAATAAATAAACTTAAGGTGATAAGAAATGCCTCGATGAGAGAGACATCTAAACTTCATCACTGGTGAGCTCTAAAGGGAGACAGTGGGATTCAGTATGGCACAGTCCACAAAGCAGAACTTTGCTGTGAGAAAAAGGAAGGCGTAATTATTGGAACAGGAAATAATACTTTCTCCTATAAGAGGCTAAGGTGATAATTAATAAATCATGATGTCCCTAGGCGTTTGACAGAAGGGCAGCTGGCAAGGATATTCCCTCTTTTATATGATAAAAAACAAAGTTCTCTCAAGCAGAAAGTTGACAGCCCTACAGTGAAAAATCACAGGGTCCCACTGTTCTGTTTACTTAAATCAGTTTAGAGACAAGAGCCCACTGAACGGAAGCTGGAAACATGAAAAAGACCCTGTGGTGCCACCACAAGCATTTATTAAATATAAATGCCTTCAGTCTTCCCCGTAAGTGAATGAAGACACTTCCCAGAGTAACTGCAGAATAAGAAATGGATTACTGAAATTTTAAAGAACTGCTAGATACTGACATGAGAAAATTTAAATAGCATTGAATAAAACAAAACTACAGACAAAATCCAATCAAATCAACAAAAATCCCTTCTCATGATCCTCTTGTTAGAATGGAGTTTATGAATGGCAAGTGACAAATGAAGTTTTGCAGTTCCATCTGGTAGTTGGTCCAGTGATCTGATAGAAAACTCTCATGTTATTCCTTTGATCCTTGAATGTATAATGGGGATAAGCATTCTCTGGCAGGATTCTGATATTTCATGATAGTTACTTGAGTATGGAATAGCCAAGTAATAAACTAAAACATCTCCACATTTTCACTAAAGAGTAAACCAGAAGCAATACTGCATACTTTATTTACAGAAATGAGAATTTTTATTAAAAATTGGAGGATGCAAGAGAAGTGGTCTCCATCATATAGCAACTTAAATTACCTATTTAATATTTGCAAAATTTAGTAATCTGCTATGTGCTGAATGTGGTAACTTTACCAGAGCAGATAAACACAAATCTTGAATTTGGAACAGTTTTGGCATTTTTTTTCCTTTTCCATTCCCATCAATAAGGAAAATCAAACTAATTTGTTTGTGCATGACATGGACAATAGTGTATCTTTTCAACCAGCCTTGCTCCCTACTCCAACTGTCAGATAAAGGCGGAAGCCCATGTTCCCAACCTAGAAAATAGTTTGAGTACGTGTTTGAAATCAAAACAAGTATTTGTCTTATTTCTTTCCAAAACTTGGGTATTGATGTTGAATTATCCATGTATTAATTCTCCAAAATTACATTAAAGTAATTAATATAATGGCAATATTACCATGGTAAATGGTAATTAGGGAATGATATTCATCCTAAAATACACAATGAATGATTAGCTTTATCACTGTTATTTCAAAAATTTGGATGAATTCAAAAGGGTCCACAAATATATCCCATAAGAAATAAGAAAAAGATCTTGTATGTTTCTTGCTTGTTTCTTTGTGTGTTGGCTACACCATTCTCTTTCTGAAAGCAGAATTATCAGTTGTGCACAGGGCATCTCCCTAAACTCCTTCTAAGGCTGGGAACTACATTTCCCAGAATCCTCTTCCCTGTATGGTTTTGGCCTCGAGTTTGTCAATTAGACATAAAATTTGGAAGACATACATGAAACAAAGGCACCCATTCCTTTTCTTTCAGAGCAGTGATTTGATTTCAGGAATGCCACAGGATCCCACCTGTGGTTATGGAAACAAGGCAAGGTGTCTTTCCAAGTTACTTCACCAGTCTACTTTAGGATAATAGCCTTGTTCACATCTCCAGTCCTCTATTCAGAGTCTGAAACTTTCCCAGGTTTTCCAAAACTGTACACTCTAGTCTCTATATAACAATGTGTTCCCATAATCCTGGTGGTGTATATATATTTTTCATAGCAAATGAAAACTAATACAGCAAAGAAAAACAAACTTAAGATTTGAGTTCACAGGAAAAGAGTAAACTTGAACAGTAGAAATGTTAGTAAAACAGAATAAATCTTACAAAGATGTATAAAATGGAATATTTTAATAAAGAATAATATTCCTCTGGACTGTAATACTCAAGATAATGACTCCCTTGCACTTAAAAATAGTGGATGCAGCACATTATTCATAAATACCACTTAAAGGTACACATCGATGATGATGTCAATAGAAGAAAGTTTCAAATCAGAGAGAAAGTAAAATATCTGTGCACATGAATAAAGTTAGAATTCTCTGAGAATGTCACAGTCATAAAAAGTGAAAAAATAACTCTGAAAGACTGAGGGTCTGACTAGAAGAATCCAGTTATATCCCCCTTTTGTATTATTGCATATACATTACATGGAAGACATTGTCACACCTTTTACCATAGTCTTTTGTATGTTTTTGTATGGTACTTATGTTTAATTGTAAGGCCTTTCAAAACTTTTCAATGTTACTTTCTCAAAAAAAAAGAAAGGAAGAAAGAAAGAGAAAGAAAAGAAAAAAAAGCTGAAAGCAGACCTTAAAAAAGGCATCAAGAAATAGCAATTAATTCTGAAGCCAAATAACTAAAAATTAGTTGACCACATACTGGTCATTTACATTTTCTTTCATAAAATAGGTTTACTACCCAATGTAATATTAGAGGCAATGGATGTATACAGATTATAAAACTGTCAGTTTATATAAAATATTAAAAGTGCCATATGCTAATGAATTACTGGTATTGATATAGGAATGATACAGGACCCCCAAATCATATAGGGAAATATTATAACTCCCAACTTGCCAGATGTCTGATGTGCCGAGTTTGTGTTCCCCAAAAACAAAGAATGAATTCTGAGGAACAATGGAGATTAAGAGTGGGAAATTTTATTGAGGGAAAGACAGCTCCTGCCTGAGAAGGACAGGAGGGGACCTGAAAAAGTCGGTTGCCCATAAGCTCACTTCTCAAAGGAAGTACAGAGCAAAATCACAAGGTGGGTGTAAATTCACGAAGTGGGTTTAAGGTGGGACAAAGTTATGATCAACTAATATGATTACAAGTACAGACACATATGTAAAATTGATCTAATTGGGAAGCAAATGTCGTAGGCAAGTGTACATGGAAAGAACCAAGACATTCCCTGGAAGGGATGGGTCAGAAGGTCCTGGTCCCCCACCCAGGTGGCCCATGCCTATTTAGAATATCAATCATTATTGTTTATCCCTGGGGAAGTATGTAGGTATAGTGATTCTATCTTTATCCTGAGTCCTTGGCCTTCAGGGAATGCACTTCCAGCCACAGTTGTAATGTGTTTTATCTTCTGCACTGGCTTCTTCAAGGGCCTAGCCTTGTCTGATTGCCTGTAATATTTCTATCTAACTCAGCTGTCTATAATAGTATTATTCTTGAACTCTTTAGGGGAAAAATTGGCATTATTATATACTAAAAGTTGCTGTTTTATGGCCATTAATATACACTAAAATTTTTCCAAATTTTTTCTTCATTTTAAAGGTCAATTTTAAGGTCTCCAATGAGACAACTTCAAAAGTGCTTTACAATGTACAAACACTATGATTAATGCAAGGTATTTTATGTTACATGTTTGGAAGACCGCCATGCACAGTTTGTTCTCAATCATGAGCACACTTCCCAGCAATTCTGTGGACAGTGAGCGCCATATATAGCAGCGCCATGTCATTCACCCTCCTACCTAACATAGTCCAAATCCCACTCAGGAAAAACTGACAAACATGAATGTTTACTTCAATGAAGCCAAACCTGAAAAAAACAGCTGTTCTGGAAAATCCAGTTTGTCAAATCAAATCCATAGGACAGAAGAACATCCCTGCTCTTCAGGATCATACCTGCCAGCACACTTCATTAGAAGGCAGAAGGAAGTGCTGACTGAAATCACATTTCATGCAAAAAATGGTGTTTTAAATCATATTTTCAAAGTCCTTTGTAAAGTTATTTTTAGAAATTGGCAGTTAACTTGCACTCAAACGTGAAATTGTATTGAATATTTAATTATCTAATTCTCCATTGCCAATAAGAACATCGTGTTTATATGTATGCAAATGAGTAAAAAATAGAACCATAATAGGGAAATGGCTAGCTGCAACACAGTTCCTAAAACTGGTCTGTCCTTCCCATTCTCCTCTACATCTATGGAGATGCGAATGTAAACTCTTGGGAATCACATTCCAAAAGAAATGTTGATCATTAATCAACAGTATTAAGTATATTGATTCTTATACTCATTATTTCTTTTGTGTCCTCTCAGATTTATAAAGATGTTGATCTTTATAAATAAAGATTTATAAAATGTTGATCATTTCAAGATGTTGAAATTACTATCCAAACTGAAATATAGTGTTCACTGGAACGAAATCGCTATATAAAAACTTGATCAAAGTACTATAAAATCTTCTGGCTAGAAACACTAGAGCCATAGAGATTCAAAAGCAGCATCTCATATAATTATGAAACCACATTGAAAAATCTATCAATGAATATTAATGCGTCCGTTCTGCAATAAGCTAAGCAATCAACACTCACTAGCTATGCTATTTCTCTCCTAAATTAATTTTGAAAATTGAAGCAGAGTCAAAAATCTATTCCAGGAAATTCTTTTGTTGGTGCCACTGGTTAGAGGAATGCCTTATTATGCAGAAATCCATGACTCACCTGTACCCTGATGACATTTAACAGTTGTTATGGTTTGTGTCTAGATGTCCCCTCGAAGCCTCATGCTGGTGTAGATGGGGCTTTTTCAGGGCTTTTTTCAGAGGTGACTGAATCTAGAGTGTGTGATTGATTTGTAGTGCAATGCTGGGATTAAGGGTGCTGGGATTAAGGGTGGGTGATTGCTGGATTAGTCCACTGATTGGATTGACACCCCCCTAGTCCTGATAGACTGGATACAATATAAGGGACAGAAAGAGGCTTGTTTCTGTCTCTTGTTGATTTTGCTGTCTTTCGCCTCCATGAATGGTTGACCCTCTGCCATGTACCTCCCTGCCTTGGAGCCAGCCACGTATGGACTGAAACCTCTACAGTGAGCTAAATAAACCTTTCCACTTTTAACTTGGGATGTTGGGAATTTTGTCTCAACAATGAGAGAAAAATAACTAAGACAACAGTAAATATCATAAGCTTCAAAACCCATCTTCAAGAATTGGGAGCTTCCCAAGAAATACGGAGAGTCTCAATTGAAAAAGAAGGAAACTCAATTCACCTAAGCAAAGTTTCCTCACACAGTTGACTTTTTTGTCTATAGGAAGGAAAAACATTTAAACAATATTTGTGCTCTGGAATTGGTCAAACTTAATGTACGATATTCACAAACTAAGAGAAAAAAAAAAGGACTTCAATGAAAGACACATCATTTCATAAAGAGCTGTGCTCAAGAATTTTACTTGAAGAAGTCTTCTTTAAAGATTCTATTTGAGACTGTAGAAAATCAAATCCACTTCATAGTTCCTTTAAATTCTATTGATGTATTTGAGCTTTTGTATTTCACAGATCCAAAATAACAGAACGATCTGATATATATTAATTTTAACTCCACTTTCAAGTCAATCTTTATCTTCTTAATTTATTTTTTTAAAGAAAAGGGTTTTTTTCTCTTCCAGATTCTCTAAACATAGCAATATAACCCTTGTACCAAACAGTATTCTGACAATTTTTGTTTTTAACCAGAATGTGGGAAGAAAGTAAAAGCTGTTCTTGTGTGAGTGTGAAGACTACTACTGTATTTTGTAGTACTTAACCAAATGTTTATCCCTTTTCTTACCAATGTTGTTTTGATTTTTATTCTACTGCAAAAATTATAATGAATATTTTTCTATATGTCAACTTGGAGACTTATACAAGAGATTCTCCATGGTCCATAATTAGTATAATTGCTGGTTTCCTTTTCATTACCAGTCCTTTGTTTTATTGAGTAAACTTTTCCAAATGAGGTAATATTAAATTGTTTTCATTTTAATTTATATTTTCATGATTACTGCTGAAGTAGAACATCATTTTTTTTGGACAATTGGTTTACTTTCTCCAATGTGCACTGAATATTCATAATTCATGTAGTTTTGTCTTGGGTTTTTATTTTTTCTACTGATTTCAAAGTCTAGTTTAAATTATCAAAGCAAATTAATTTTTATTGTTGTGCTTTGTGAATTGTCTTTTCACTCTTTATTGTGTATTTCATCACAAAGAACTTTGCATTTTAATGTAATTATATTCTAAATCTTATGTTACTGGCTTCATGCTTCTGGTTTCTAGTTTAAAAACTATTTCTCTACCATAACATTATAGATATATTGTTCACCTATTTTCCCAAAATTTTTCAATTTTTTTTTTATTTTTTAACTTTACTCAATTAATAATGTCTTTATTTGCTCAGTTTCACAAAGGTTTTTGAGTTTATTGTTTTTAAATAAGATGTTTTGGTATTTATAACCTCTGTTATGCTTATTTAATTCATATTTGCTCTTGCTTTAAATTTTGTTTCATTTACTCCTTTATTTAGATTATTTGTTTTTCTTTTTCCTAATTTCTTCAGTTAGAAAGTACTCAATCCTCAATAGTTATTCTGAAATAAGTATTTAATACCAAAACATTTTGTGAAACTTTTGCATTACACCTTTTTAATAAGCATGGACACATTGTAATTTCTTTATTACTTAGTTTTAAATATGTTTAAATCTCTAACTTTCTATTTGGCCCTTGAACTATATGGAAGATTGCCTTTTAACTCAAGTATATTAGGAAATGGATGTTAACTTTCTCTTGCAAATTTCTAAATTTTAAATCTAAGTGACCTTTGGTATGAATGTCCACCTCTTTCTAGGTGACATGAAGCTTACACTGTCCCATATGTTTATAACTAATATGACTTTGTTCAATTGCAATGATACACATGAAAACCAAGAAAAACATTGTTGTTATTCTAATTTACGAAATTGTGAGTGTTTTTGTTGCTGCAGGATTATGAAGTAGCCCTCATATTTGTGATATCACTTGAGTCTGGCAGTGAAAGAGTGGTAATCCATACTATGTATTAGAAAATACATTTAATATAATTGTCACATGCTATAAATTTGAGATCTAATCATGCCTATAATGAACTTTCAGCACTACAAGTACTTGAAAATCCAAATACAAAGCAGGATGTATTGATGGATATTGGCTGTGTTCAGCCATGCGTTATGAAAGAGACAGAGCATACGTGCTTTAAAAATAGGTTTTCTGTCATCACAAGTATAGGGCTCTATAGTATTCGATCAGATCAACTTATTACTTGTTGAAATCTAAATCCATATTAATTTCTGTCTGGTTATCTTAAAATCTGTCACCACGTGAATAGGTAAATCTTTCTGGAACAGAAGCTTGAAAAGTATTAAGCATAAGCACACTTGACAAACTGGGTATTATATTTCTGTCAATCAAAAGACTCCATTGAAAGCATGAAAAGGCAAAGCAGAGAGGGAAAGAAGATATCTGCAATATAAAGATAAATGACTCAGGCATAGAATACACAAAAATTCCTGCAAATCAATTGAAAAAAATAAGGCAAACCAAAAGAAAACAAATATATAAGACTTAGAGACAATTTGCCCTCCTCAAATTAAAAGATATCCAAATAGCCAGTGTATACTTGGAAAGATTTATAAAGATACCAGTCAGTGGGAAAACACAAATGAAATGAAGACAATGGTAAAATACTTCTACACACCAAAAATGGTTAAATTAAAAAGATAAGAATTCTCACACTGCTGCTCAAAGTGTACATTAGTACAACCTCTTTGAGAAATTATTTTGTAGCATTGACTAAAGTTCAGCATACACGTGCCTGATGACCTAGCTGCCACTGCCATACTACAAAGGTCTCAGAATTCCAGCTTTATCTAAAAGAACTGATTTCAAAGCATTAGCTAGATAATCAGAGGGCTCATTTCATTTGTTTCCTTTTTTCTGATCCCCAAACCACAGGAATAACTGTTCTGCCTTGATCATTATACATTATTTTTAAATGATTGTTTTAAATATTTAACTAGGTTTTAGTTGTTTCATTAGGATGTTAGAACATTCTACGTTGTGCATCCTTCTAGGCTGAAAGCAAATGGAAACTTCTGCTTTGTTGGTTATGTAAGCATTTGTTGGCTTCTCATTGTGGCCCTTTCTTGTTTCTGCTGGGTCACAGCCTGGGCCGCTGCCCTTGACCCTAGAGTCATTCATGTGGTGTGACATCTGTCTCAGTTGGGGGAAGTTTTGCAATTATCTGAAAAACTTTTAACCCATACATGGTTGATTTGTTGCTTTGTTTTCTTTGTATGTTTGTTTTTGTTTTGTTTTATTTTTGAATTTTCCTTTTCTTTTTCTAAGAGGCAGACAGGAAATGGAAGAAGTTTTTTTTTCCCCTCTATGTACTTGATTTTTTAAAAAATAAATCTCTGTATAATAAACACATATAAACATTTCCCCCAAAAAGAGATGTAGTTTTTTTCATTAGTACATGTTTACAGTACACAAAGTTTACATTCCTTGTGTGAATTTGGGACATGTACCTAACACACCTTATCTTTTTCATTCCCTTTCCCTCTACTCTTTCCCCAACCCCTTTATCTCTCTTGATCCTCTTCTCCTTTGAGAAAAATCTATCTCCCTACGTCCCACTATCTTTTATTTTCTTTGTTTATAATTTGGGTTTCTCATGTAAAAGAAATTGAACAATTTTAAGCTTGTGTTTATGATTTATTTGACTTAACATTATGATTTCAAGGTGCATCTATTTTCCTACAAATGACTTGAAAATTCTTAACTGACATTTGGATTTCAGTTTTGAGGTTTGCAATAAAAATCACATATATGAACTTCTTTCCTTGTGGTTTTGTTGTTTTTGATATCAGACAATCCTATTCTTGTGTTATTAAATTTTATGATAAATTTCTTTAAAATGCTTTGGATTTTCTTAAAATGATATAAAAGTAAAGCTGTTCTTTAATTTAAAATTTTTATGGATGGGGGTAAGCTAATAATACATGTGATGGCCCAAATGTTGAAAAATGGTAGTTTAATTTCTCTTTAAAATCAGCATTCTGCATTTTGTTTTATTCAGCAGAGAATCAAACCATGTGGATGTTTTGTTGCTACTGTTCTTCATGTTGAATCAGTGTGTGTGTAATCAGGAAAATATGAAAGAACCATAGCAATTAGAAGTGACTCAGATGGAAGCTTGCTAAATAAACTGAGTTTTAAAAACAGTTACATCCCTTTGGTTTTTACTTTGATTGGCAAACTGATTGGGTATTTACTTTGATTTTCCATCCACTCTTTGATTTCTACTTTTCTTCCTCACTTTGACCTCTGAGATGACGTGGCCTTGTATGTCTGTGTAGGATTCTCAGTTGTGGGATGCAGTGCCACATGAAGCAGCCATTAGTTTTTTTGTACTCTTGTCTGTCTTATTGCACATACTGACTCTAAGAAGCAGAGTTAAATTTGTGCATATTTGTTAAGAATAGTGTAATGCGGCGTTAGCAAATTTTTCTGTAAGGGATTACATAATAAATTTTTCCAGGTTTTAGGCCATACAGTCACTGTTGCATGGACTTGACCACAAAAACAACCTTAGGCAATTTGTAAATAAATAGGTACAGCCCTGTTCCTTTAAACTTCATGTACGAGAATACACAATGGGTCATTTTTAGTCCATGGGCCATAATTTGCTGAACACTAGTTTAAAAAGTGTTTTCAAAGTACCTCTCAAATTTATATATTGGAATTTTAATACAGAATTTTGGGAAACACTATAACTCAAATTTTACAGGTGGGCCTTAATGTTGACCATTACTGGTCCACTGGTAAGAGCTATAAGTAATACATGATAAAGCTATTCAGCACCTAGCAAAACATATGCTAAACAGATATAGATATAAATGAAGAACACCTCTTGAGAAAAGTGCTTATGTCTAGTGTGAGTAATAAATGAAAGTCCAACACTCACTGCAATTGAAGTAATTAAGAAAAAGAGCAAGATTAGTTCTATTAACTTTCCTAAGCATTGTGTCATTCCAAAATGTTCAAAAATGACAGAAACTGTGTTGTGATCAGATAGGGGAGTTCTGTAAACTATTTGGACTTATTTAAAGGATGCCTGACTGTTTTTTCAGAATGATTTTGTGCTATGGACATGTAGTATGTAAGTTATCTGAGTGGTGAAATTATCCATCCTAAAATATCTAAGTGAAAATCCATCTATAAGCCAAAACCGTCAATTGGAGAAAGTAACGCAAAACCAAATTTGTGCTCATTATCTGAAGAATAATTGTAATTTTCTCCTTAATAAAGGAATAATTCTTCGTTGGTTAATGTTCATGTTTTATATCTGTAGAATTATACTTACTTTTTCAATTCTAGTTTCAGCACATTTCTTTTTCTTTGGAACTTGTTAGATATAAGATGGGTTTTGCAAATAAGATTAAAGGTATTTTACTAAAAATATGTATGACAGAATAGAAGAATGCTGTTCAAAGGACAGAACTATGATTTTTGGCAATGTGGGGGAAAAATCAGTTAACCAGTTTGTGCAAACTTAATATCATTAGTAGTTCTTTATATATCTTTGTGTATGTAGCTTTGTAGCTGAGATATATTTGGCCATTGTAACATTCTTTTCTTCACTAAATCCAGGTCACTTAATAGGTTTCTTGGAACATAGAAGAATTGAAAGTATTCAATGCATAGAACAATTTTTAAAGCTAAATCAATGATTTCAGTAGTCACTCAGCAGGAAAATTCTGTTTCTTATGCCTGTACAATTCTATGAGTTTCTATAATACCAGGTAGGTCAGGATATCAAGTAATTTTTCAAGTCATTTCATAATAATTCCACAACTATACATTTATTCTTCAAATTAATAATGAGTTATAAGTCCTGACTTTCATTTTTGCTTAACAATCCATGTCTTCATTTACTCAACAGATATATCTTGAAACCAACCACATGTTAAAGATGTTAAAATTTGAGAAATTGGGTATGAATAAATTAGATGTAATGTCTGCTTTCATAAAAGTAGTACTCCAGGGGTCAAAAACAAATAGAAAAGTATACCTATAAATTCACAATCTGTAAGTACCATGAAGAAAAGGCACATGTGACTTTGAAGAGTGTGACAGTCACTGGATCTAGTTCCACACAACAGGTGAGAAGCCCAGAGATTCTTCTAAAAGGAAAAATACGGACCACGAAGCAGCCTGTCATAACACTTCTTTGTTTTCTAGGGAGTTTTAGTAAGAAATAGGAATTTTCTAAGGAATTAAGGCAGGCTACTTCATAACAGCAATGGTCTATGGGGGAATGAATACAATAAAGATTTTAAATTCACAATAAAATAACTTACTTCTTTTAACTTTAGTTTCCAGGGTTTCTCATTTCCTTAATCCTGTAGATAATACTCCCAAAATAACCCTTTATCCACATTTAAACCCTGAGAAACCTTGAAGTCCCTCACCTCCACACTTCTCTGAATCGAGACTGAGAATCAGACGGAGGCAGCTTCCAGCTCAGCACCCGGGTGCCAGGGACTGTGTGAGTGTAGATATTCAGGTTACCCACTTGGCCTCTTCTGGAGTGATTGGGGCTGGGGCCAGTTTTCTGTAATATTTGGCTGGAGGACAGTGGTTATTGTCTAAAAGTTTTCTGTTTTACTGGAATGTCCTATCCTGTTCCTTTGGCTAAAGAGGGCAGGATTTTCTGGTGCTTTATTAGCGTGTGCCTGTTGCGCTTTCCATATTAGCAGCTTCTCTAGCTCCTGTGCTTGCATACATGAAGCACTAAGAAAATCAGAGAACACATCACTGCATCACTCCTCAGGCTGCAAAGTCCCTGGGCAATCTAA
The DNA here is from genome assembly GCA_028451465.1 of Erethizon dorsatum. NCBI lineage: Eukaryota > Metazoa > Chordata > Mammalia > Rodentia > Erethizontidae > Erethizon > Erethizon dorsatum. Next base: position 42,424,256 of record CM051835.1, read on the forward strand.
CCCTTCTCTCTAGCCTTTAGTGTCATTTCTTAAGTGATTTATGTACTAAATCCAGCAGTTTCCATCATAGTGGGAAGAATAGGAACGAGTTTACCTACTACATCTTCTTAGAAGCAGGAATCAGCTAGAGGTATGAACCTTATTACTGGGAAGTGACTTATTAAATGCTGAAAGTTTTTATTTTTTACTTTTTATTTTAGAAGTCCTTTTTATTTAACACAAACTATTCAGAATGAGCTCAGAAAATCAAAATGTTAATTTCAATACACATTTATCAATATAATATTTAAGTGAGATTTAATGTTTCTTAGTAGCTTTCTTGACCTACAAATTGAAATGTTAGTTAGAATGAAACAGCAATACCTTAGTACTTCGAATGAGTCCCTCTGTTTTGTTGTGCTTTAGAAACTAATGGCAGGCCGGTGAGATAGCTCAGTGGCATAAGCACCTGCCTGGTAAGCGCGAGGTCCTGAGTTCGACTCCCAGTACCCACATAAGAAAAAGGGCCGGTGATATCGCTCAGTGGCTCGGGTGCCTGCTGGCACGCGAGGTCCTGAGTTCGACCCCCAGTACCCACAAAAAAAAAAAGAAAGAAAAAAAAGAAACTAATGGCAAGTCTTGAACATGAGTATTAAGAATATCTGATATAGAGTATGTACATGAAAAAAGCCATTTTTAGCATTCCACATTTCTTACAGATTGTTTCCTACTTTGCTTTCAACTTAACTCCTCTCAAGAGAAAGTCTTTGTCACTAAGAAGAGGATGGAAGTAAGTGAAGTTCACTAAAGGAAATTTTCCATCATTCCCTTGGCCATGTGCAGATTTCACAATATTTCCTCTACCTCTACCCAGTCTAATGTTCTGCTTGACCTTTAAAATAAATGTTGAACTTTATTTTGAAGTTTTCAAGTGTGCTTCCGCCTCACCTATAACTACCTCTTAAAATCACGCGCATCTTACAGTTGTGGTGGGGTCATGATTATCAGTGTCTGCGATGTGTAATACCGGTCAGTATTTAAAAGATTGGCTCCCAGTAGCTTGTTAGAGAATAACAAAGGCCTGTTATTTGTCCTAGAACCCAGAAAGCTGTGTGTTGAGTGAGGCCTGTGGTGAAGTAAAAACGCTGTTATTTTTTTAATACCCAAAGTAGGAAAGAAAGGCTAGCTCTATTAAATTGTCAATCTACCCTTGTAACTATATCTAATGCCTTTTAATACTTCTACAGGTAATGGTAAAATGTTCTGTAATAACCAATGGTCTTGATGGAGTACAGGTGGATATTTTGTGGAAAAACATGGATAGTTGTGACTTTAGAGGGGACAGAGCCACCAAAATTCAAACTCTAAATGCATAACTTTTAAAAGAAAATATTTGTCTCACTTTTATGAATGCATAGAAGTAATAACATAAAATTCCATGAAAATATATGTTTAATAAATATATTGTAAAACTTTTGTGATAAGATATTGTCTTAGTTACTTTTCTTATTGTCGGGACAAAATACTCTACATCCAAGTTAAAGGAAGAAAGGTTTATTTCTGTTCACAGTTTGCAGAGGTTTCAGTCCATAGTCAACCTGCTAAGACAGGTGGGAAAGGCAGAGAGACATAGCAGAGGAGAAACAGCTCATGGTGTGGCAGGCAGGAGGCAGCAAAGCAGCGAAGTGTTGAAGCAGCAAGCTTCCCTTTCCCTTTTATCCCATCCAGGGTACAAGCCTTTTGGGTGGTGCCACCCACACCCAGGGTGGGTCTTCTCATTACGTTAAACAAATCAGTGGACTATTTTAGCTACCACGTCCTTAGTCCACATTTACACACCCCAGATCCAGCCAGCTCTGAAAAGCCCCATCTATGCATGCATGATGTCTTGGTTCAGTTGGTACTGTGGTTCTTTCATAGTTCCTAACAACAGAGATTTCCCTTAATAAATATATCCTGCCTCCTACTATGGAGCCTTGAATAATTATTTAAGGAGGTTTACCAGAATACACTACATCCGTTTGCTTATAGTCCTAGAATTGTTTTTTCAGTAGGTCATATGTAATATATAACTATATTACCACAACAAAACACTTGAAATAATCTTCTTATAAGGACAAAATGGACTGGTTTGCAGTTTTGGAGGCTTTAGTCCATTACCAGGTGGATTCATTGCTTTTAGGCCTCTGGTGGGAGTACTGAAAGTCAATGAAAGGGAGTGGATGCAGGCACAAAACTACGCACCTCCTGGCAGGGAAGCAAAAGACAAAGAGAAAGAGGCTGGATCCCATTATCCCGCCATGGGCCTGCGGGACCCGAGCCCTGCCACCAAACCCCACTTCTTAAATTGTCCACTCCTCCCCAGTAGGGACATTCTAAGGACCATGTCTTTAACACAGGGGATTCTGGGGAGTATTTAAGAGCCAAACTACATCTACTCATGTATATACAAGACACACTATTTTAGATACCAATAATTTAAATTAGAATGCCCAAATATTAGTCATCTGAAACAATTTTCTTTCTTTTTTTTTTTTTTTTTTTTTTTTTTGTGGGTACCGGAGTTCAACCTCAGGACCTCGCGCGCCAGCAGGCGCCTGTGCCGCTGAGCGATATCACCGGCCCTTTTTTCATATGTGGGTTCCGGGAGTCTAACTCCGGCCCTCGCGCTTGCCAGGCAGGCGCGTACGCCGCTGAGCTATCTCACCAGCCCTGTAACAATTTTTAAAGGCTTTATTATGTGGATTCACATGTGGACCTTCTGCCGTTCAGCATTTTCTACACATATCTGATTGGAACAGTTTTCTTACGGACCCACTTACTGAAACATCAGGGAATATATTCCCTGGATAATACCACTATAATTATTTTTGTATCACGATGCTGTGATGTATTTTCTTTTTCTAAGCACTGTAGTTTTGGTAACAGGTTGTATTCTTTTTTGTGGTATTATGGCTGTATGTTCTTTTCTTTAACAATTTTGCTACAAATTGTTGGTTACATTAGAAAGTTCTTATTAATAATTATTTGTTAATCTTAGAGGCTTAGCTAGTTAAACCTAGTATAAAGTACTTGTTTAATGAATGTTCGTGGAATCACAGTAGTTTCATTTACAAATAGCTGCAGAGAGGCAACCTAGTCACACTGGTGAGCACCAGGGACAGTCACAGCTGGAGGTGTGAGGTGGGCACAATACGGTATCACACACTCAGGTCAGTGCCATAAGCGTGCAGAATCAATCCTTGTATGCGAAATAGCCAGCGGAATAAGATTTCCATTTGGAGTCTGTCAAGTGCATATGTGATTCAATTGCCCATTCTATTTGACTTCACACATTGGCAAAAATAAAACAGAAAAAATTTTCTAAATTTGGTTCAGTTAGGTTAGGGTTAGTGTTAGGGTTAAAATATTTCAATCTAGCGTTTTGCTTTATGTTTCTAAAATATTCTGAATCATGTGGGAGGTGTATTTTCTCCTCATTTTTTCCATAACTTATTACTTGTCACAGTGGCAATGATGAGCGTAGCTAATGAAAGATGTGGAAATATCATCTCCTCAGGTGAATTTCTCATTCAGCCATACATCTTTCTTCTTTGGACCCAAGTTCCCAGACAACAGAATCTGTGATTTCTCTTGCAGCAGGTACCATAACCAACCCCTAAAAATGCCATTTAATGTTTGTTGAATAAAGAAATTCAAATCTGACATATTCATCAAAGAATCAGTAGAAGAGAGGATGAACATTTTAAGAAAAAGAAAGGCTTAGTTTGCATTAAAAGATATTTATCTGTGTTCAAAGAAGGTTGAAAGAGACTGGACAGGACATGTGCTTTACAAGGAAATAGTCACTTCCTCTGAATTACTTTTAAATTCTTTCCACAGTATCTAAAGAAAATTACACAAAGAAATGCAAAATTACAAGTGATCCATTTGTGTTATTAGGAAAGAGTGCATTCTGGCCAGTTGAGACTCTTTCCCCCTCAAATAATTGTTAATTCATGATATAAAGTATTTAATTTATTCAGAGTGGTTCATCAAGGGATTCCAGCTATCCAACTACTTTTCCAGAAATAGCCAACAATCATTCATTAAAAACTGGGAGTGCATTAGGATAAGCAGAAAGGAAAAAAAAAAAAAGCAATGAAAACCTCACCTCAGCATTTTTAGTAACTGCTGGTTTGTTTCTTCTCCCTCCCTCCCCCTCTTTCTCCCCTCCCCTTCCCTTCCCCTCTCTCACCCCTTCTCCCTCCCCTGATTTCCTCCCTGCTCTTCCCTGCCCCAGGCCTCCCTTCTTCTCTCCCCCTCTCTTTTTTTCCTCTTCCTGTGTATTTCTATCCCCCATCTATCATTCAGGACACTGATCATTATTCTTTTTTAAGTGACAAGGGCCATTCCAGCCTTATTAAGTGGAAACTTGACTGATAGCAATGAAAAGGTCACCTGGAAGTCAGGCTACAAGAGATAAAAATTTAAGGATTAAGATCAATGAGACTGAGAAGAAAATTGAAAAACAGGAGATAAAGATTTATAGACATGAGGCTATTCAAAGAAGACCACGTGATGCTGGTCGCTAAGAAATAGAAATGATGACCAGAAAATAAGATCAGATTAAGAAATATGATTTGGTCAAGGCCCGTGAGGCACAGACAGGGGACTCTGAAATGTAATTTCAGGGGCTTATGAAGAGTCTAGGAATATATAACTCTGAAATCCTTTTACATGGCATCAAAGGGTGCCACACATTCCTTGAGAAGCTCAATTACTAAATAACCCAGACAACATAACTGGCTGTTGTTGAAATAAGAGAAACTTGGGAAATGACATGTAATGCTAAATTGGCTCTCAAAATTCAGGAACATATTGATTTCCTTTAGCACAGGAAATATGTATAGATAAAGTACACATTACTTCTGAAAGGGAATTGGGTACATTTTCAAAAGTTTGAGGATGGTTTTGAGCCCTTGAAAGGATCACAGATATGCATTTTTATTTATAATTATTTATCCCTCTTCTTTATCTTTCTCAAGCCTGGGGGACTTGCTCAGGAACTAACCAAAAGCAAACAAGTACAGGAAGTGTATGTTTTGAAGGACTATCCGTGAAAGGAACAGCGAAGAGTATTCTTAAGGGATAAAACAAAATACAGTATAATGATTGAATAAGTATTAGAAATAAATTCAATATAGAGCAATAATATACTGGAATAAATTAACATAAAATCATTTCTCTATCAAATACAAATGCATAGTAATAATAGCAGGTAACATTTAAATTCAAAAGTTAGCATGTTGATAGGAACAATTCTCTTTTACAAAAGTCACTGTGTGATTTGGGACTTTCATTATTATCCCCACTCTGCAGATGAGAAAACTGGAAAAAAGAGGAAGAGCACCGTGGTACTTTCCCCATTTTGAGTTGAGCTGGGGACTGAGTCCAGGTAAAGTAGCACTGGGCCTTAGCAAGAACTTAGCAAGTCTGCTAAACAGATACTTTCTTCTCTAACTCAGACTAGACCAGGGCTGGGTGTGTAGTGCAGTGTCTCATGCTTGCTAACATGCGTGAGGTCCTGCTTTCCATCCCACACCGAATGAAACAACAGAACACAAACAATGCAAACCATCAATACTACTAGACCAAAGACTGCTCATCGTGAGGAAATGGTAAGCTGCTGAGAGCTTCAATCTTCATTCTTTCCCAACCTTTATACTAAAGGTGTTAACCATGTTACACTGTTTAATTCTGATCAACTCTAAAAGGTACTTACAGTTATTTTTTCTGACAGAGGGTGAAACACGTTCTGTGAGGTCAAGTAACTTGATTGAGGGCAATGGCTCTCAATTTTTAACCTATGTGAAAATCACCTTGGAAATTAAGATGCAGTTCCCTAGGGCCACATCCACAGTGTCTGACTCTGCCGGCCTGAGGTGGGCTCTCAGAACTTGCTGATGCTGCTGGTCAGAGGACCAAACTTTGAGAATTATTTCTCTGATGGTGTTAGCAGTTGAATTCAGATAGTCTGAATTCTGAGATTTTAAGTAACACATAGATTTTATAAATCTTGGGATGTTTATTAAGTAGATATTGATTGATACTATATCTAAACCTAATCAAACAAAATTATTCATGTACCATGACCAGCAGAAATCATAATGTAATTTTCATGAAAGGTGTTTGCCACTACCCATTAAAGAAAGAGACACTTAGCCCGCACAGTTGGTGCACAGAATTGAGTCTCATTATAAGATATTTCTTAAACACCGCATCAAGTGTATTAAAGAAGAATAAAATTGTAAAAGAGAGAGATTTCATAGATTCCCCAATTGATATAGCTCATTAGTCCTAAATTCTTCCACACCCCACATTCACTTTCCTTGTACAAGTATCACATCAGACACTCCTGTTTGTCCTCTAATATCTTCTCGCCTCAGATTTTAAGCATGTGACGATCCAAAATTAACATTGGAATTTAAATTCTGCAGTCTTTTGCATCTAGACATAATGTCAAGGTAAGCTCTATTCATTGGATGTAAGTGAAAATGGTGCACACAACTTCCAACATCTGCCTTTAAGAGAGATGATTTAGCTTTCTTCCCCCTCTGTCTTTGGTAGCATCTTTATCTCTTTTGTACTATAGTACTGTCTTAGCTACTTTTCTCTCATTGCTGAGACAAAATACCTGACACCAAAAGTTAAAGGAGGAAAGGTTTTATTTAGCTCACAGTTTGTGGAGTTTTCAGTCCATACTCGGCTGGCTCCAAGGCAGAGTGGCACATGGCACCGGGCAACAGTTCATGGTGGCAGAAAACAGCAAAAGCAACAAGAGCAAAAAGGGAGGAGCATGAGAGCAGACTCTTTCAGTCGCTTATATTGTACATAGGCTCCCCACTCTATGGTGGGTGTAGCACTCACGCCCATAATCCCAGCATTGGACCATGCATCAATCACAAACTCTAGAAGCCCGCCCCCATGATTGCATGAGGCTTTTGGGGGACATCTAGACACAAACCATAACAAGTACCTACAAACTGGTTCCTACAAAAGGCTGCAACCCACCAAGGCACAAGTTCCTTCCTACCTCTACTACACAGCTTCCTTCTCTGGAGGAAAAATCTCTTTTGTTCTCTGGAGGAAAAATCATACCAAAGTCACTGTCTCAGCTTTTTAAAAATGTTTCTGTTTTATCTTTGTTTGAGCCTTCCTTTTCTTCAGAGATTCTAATTGACACAATGATAGTTACACTGGAAATTTCGGTTAAGGTTTAAATTAGTTCATATATATGAAACGCGTGGAACTGTGCCTAGCGTATAATAAATCTTCGAGGAATGTTAGTAATTTCCCCAACCAAAACTTATAAATGATAGCACATCCTTCATGGGGATCTTTCTTTGACCAAAAAGTGCAGCTCCTAAAGAGTGTTTTGAAGAGTTTCTGGCACATACTTGGCACTCCATAGATGCCCTTATCCTTACTCCAGGGTTTAATGGACTATCTGCACACAAATTTAGTTGTATGAGCTTTGGAATGAGGATAAATTCAAAGCAGACCAGTGAAGGAAAGAATCAGCATATGTGTTTCACCAAGCACATATATGTTGGATCCTGTAACTAGGATATGAGTGACAGCCAAGGTGACTTTAAAATTCTTTTTGTGACAAGCAAGGAATTCACTAAGTATGCTCACAAAATGGTAGACCCATTTGCTTGGAGGGGGGTGCAGGAATGAGAGATGGTCCACAAGGAAGCACAAGGCCACCACTGAGCAAAGAGGAGAGAAGGGAAAGATTGTCAAACTAGTCCTAATAATCAGGAGGCAAATGTAAGGAAAGAGGATTTAGAATGTGAAGCAGTCTCTGCAACACTAATGGTCAGTTTCCTTACAAGTCCGTATTCCCATGATCTAAAGGCAATTTCTGGGCCCCAGATGAGAGTGGCTGTCTCAGGAGGGCAAAGAGCTGAGGCTCACTGAGGAGGTGATTATCCAAAACCTATGCAGGCAACATGCGCCCCTGACAGAACTGATGATTCTAAGAGAACCAAAGCTCAGTGACAAGGGACAGAGGACTGAAAGGAGTCAACATGGCAATAAGACCCATAGAAGGCAAAAGTGAAACCAAGCAGGAATTCTCATGGCAAGAATCCTCCACTCAAGTATGTGTCAGAGTAGTAATACTAGATGTTGGAATGCCAGTTCTAGCCTTTGAACTTCATTTCGATGAAGGTTAGAAATGTCAAAGGTTTCAGTCCAGTTGGGTCATAGGTTGAAGGGTTTTGTGTTGAATTAGTGCCCCTCCCCCAAAAATCCATATGTTGAAGTCCTAGCCCCTAGCCCATAGGTCTCAGAATATGATCATACATAACAATAGCATCTTTATGGAGGTACTCAAATTAAAATGAGTTTATTAAGGTAGGCGCTAAAGGAACATAACTGGTGTTCTTAATAAGAGGAAACTTAGATTCCCAGTACCCACCAAAAAAAAAAAAAAAAAAAAGAAGAGGAAAATCTTAGAGACAGACTTACCAAAAGTAGAAAGGACATGTGACGATGAAAGCAGAGATGGGAGTGACGCTTTTGCAAGTCAAGGAATGCCAAATACCTGCATGTCACTAGAAGCCAGGCAAGCAGCAAGGAACAGTTTTTCCCTAAAAACCCTCAGAGGAACCAGTTCTGCTAACACCTTGGTCTTTTAATGCTAGTGTATGGACTAGGAAAGAATCAGTTTCTGTTGTTTATGCCACCCTATTTCTGGCATTGTGTCAAAAAGCCCTGGAAAATGAATGTAGACATCAACAATAAGGTTCTCGTAATGGTCAAGAAATTTTAAAATAAAAACAAAACAAAACAACATTTTCATATTACCATAACCCTAGATAGGGAATCCCAAAGATCACCAAATGAAAACTTCAATAACATGCAGGTTTCGAGAAGATTGTAATTCAGGTTATTAAATGATACTATTAGGAACTGGAATTCCTCTCAGAGCTACTTCTTCTTTGTTGGCTTTTTTCCCTTGGCAAGCTCTCTTCAAACAAAGAGACTTCATCAGTCAAGGCTTAAGAAAGCTAAAAAAAAAAAAAAAAAAAAAAAGGAAAGCTCAGCTAGCAAGCCAAGATGATTAACTTCTCCCTTCTAGGATTTATGTCAATATACATATGTTCCATGTTATCTAGCGGTCAGGTCTCCGGACCAGACCCCCACCCAGCCAGGAGAGAAAAACTCCCAAAGCAGATCTGTCACACCTGCAGGTGCACAGCGTTAATGGGAAGCTAGCTGTTGCCCCAGGCAGCTCAACCTGCAGAGAGCTGATTCCACAAAAAGCCACAAGGGACCTGCTGTGTCTGCCAGCACCTCCAGTACCCAACACCACCCTATCAGGTAGCCCCAGATCCCCTACTCAGAGACCCAAAATTTTCCACCACACCCTCGATGATGCTCCCCCACCCAAACTCCCCTATAAAATATGCTTTTGCCCTTTGCTCAGGGCCAATGGTCTTTTTCCCTTGGCCCAGCCTCACCCAGTCTGCAATAAATCCTAGCACACTGCTTAAAATCTGCCTGCCTCGGTGGTCTCAATTGTGCCTCAGTTTACTCTAACATCTGGTGCCAAAAGCCGGGAGGTCGAGATCCCCTCTTAAGAGGGTCTGATTTCCCTCTGGGGCACACTGAGGCTGACTGCCTTTGACATCTGACCTCGGGCCCTTTCTTGCCGGGACTTGCTGCTAGTCTCAGGCTCCTCTTCAGGTCGGGTGTCATTTACATTTCTATCACCTCCTGCTTCTGTCCCTTGTCTCCACTCTCCCCCGTGTTCTAAGTGGCTTTCTAGACCCTACCTGAGTTGTGCTCCAAAAACCCAGTACTGGTCACACTCGCCCTCAGGACTCTGACTCCCTGATGGCCGCCCAAATCTGGGGACACCTTGCTTGATCACCTGTCCACTCAGCCTCAAGGAACGCATTGGACATGTCCTTCTGCTTCTTCAGTCACCTCCATTCGACTGGTGTCTAAAACCACCACGGGCAATTTACCTTCCCTCTGTTCCTGCCTTGTCCTTCCTGGTGTGCGCTCTCAAAAATCTCAAACCTCTCCACCTTACCCCCGACCTGATGCCAAAACATCTCATCTATTTCTGTAACACGGCATGGATAACCTACAAGTTAGATAATGGCTCCCAGGGGCCCATCCATGGCACATTTGATTTCTCATTTCTCCAAGACCTTGACAATTATTGTTGCAGGCTGGGAAAGTGGTCTGAGATCCCATATGTCCGGGCATTTTTTGTTCTCCACAGACTCCCCTCCCTCTTTACCTCCTGCGGCCCTGCTGAACTCCTCATTTCCACACCCCCAACTGCTTCTTCTTTGCCCCCTCCTAACCATGAATCAGCCCTCACTGCCAATCCCTCTTCCCTCAGCCCCCTCTACTGTGTCCTTCTCCACCTGCCCCTCTCCTTCCTCTGGCTGATGCCCCTCTGGCTGCTGCTCAACCACCACTGGTGCCCCCAGGCAGCCTCCCCAGGCTCACCCCCCACCCACCCTATTTCTCCTAGACAATCCCCATCCCACCTCTCCCACCCACGCCCACAACTCTCACCCCACTCCCTCTCACACCCGCTCTGGACTCTGCTTCAGCCCCTCAACCGCTGCTGCCCAACTCCCTCTCTGTGCGGTCGCTGGCACAGAGGGCATTGTCCAGGTCCTTTTCCCTCACTGATGTCTCTCATATTGCTCGTTGCCTTGGCTCCTTTCTCTCTGACCCCTGCACTTACATTCAAGAGTTTCAATACCTAGCTCAAACCTATGACCTTACTTGGGATGACGTCAGTGTCATCCTCACTTCCACCGTCTCCCCCAAGGATCGGGAATAGGTCTGGACCCTGGCTCAAGCATTTGCCAATGACCGCTGCCAGATCCAGCCCCTATCGAGGGATGGTGCCACGGCTGTTTCCCGGGCCAGACCCCAGTGGGACTTTAACCAAAGAGATGAGGAAGGAACCTGCCCTGCAAAGAGGACTAGAGATTACATGACACTTGCCTCATGGAGGTACTAAAAAAAGCTGCCCACAAGTCAGTCAGTTATGACAAACTTAAAGAGATTACTCAAAGAAAAGGATGGAAATCCGGCTCAGTTTATGTAGCGACTGGCAACCACCCTAAGACAATATACTACCCTCAATCCGGAAGGCCCAGAGGGACAACTGATTCTCAAAATGCATTTTTATCACCCAATCAGCTCCTGACATTCACAAAAAACTCCAAAATTTTGAGACAGGCCCTCAGACCCCACAACAGGAATTAATTTCTGAGGCCTTCAAGGTCTACAAGTGAGATGAGGCTGCCCGCCAGCGGTACATCTCTGACTTCCAGTTACTCGCCTCTACCACAAGAAACCCAAACCCAAACAGTATGCCAGCAAAACGTCCAGGGGTACTAAGGGGGTTCCACCCCTCCAGGACCCTGCTTTAAGTGTCAACAGTCAGGCCACTGGGTAAAAGAGTGCCCCAACCCCAAACCCCCTCTCAAGCCTTATCCCATGTGTGGGGGGTCCTCACTGGAAGTTGGACTGTCCTATGGCAACTGGGATTGCTACAGGGGTCCCCTTTCAGGGCACCCCACAGGACAACTTGGTTCTCTCTGACCTGATCGGTTGGGCCTCTGACAACTGACATGCCCCAAAGGTCTCAGACGCCCCCTGGATCATCACAGTCACCAAATTTTGGGTAAATCTTAATGTGGAAGGTAAGACTGCTTCATTCCTAATTGACACAGGGGCGACCCATTCCACCCTCCCTTCTTTTCCAAGACAGCTCCTTTTGGCTGACGTTTTTGTTGTGGGGATTGATGGCATCATATCTAGGCCCCCCAAGGCTCCCCCGCTGCTCTGCCAGCTGCAAAAGCACACATTCTCCCATGCTTTCCTGGTCGTCATGACCTGCCCCATCCTGCTCCTCGGGAGAGACATCTTACCAAAACTGTCCACTACTCTAACTATCCCCAGTACCTCCCCATGGCCCATGGCCCTCCTGCTCTTCCCTCCTTGCTCCACCCCCCCGATCACTTTTCTCTCCTCAAACCCACACATCTGAGATATCTCTTCCCCTTCTGTTGCCACACACCAAGTCCCCCTCTTCATAACTCTTAAAGACAATCACCCGTACCTTGCTCAGCACAAATACCCCCTACCCGACTCAGCTCTGAGGACTAAAATCTGTCATCACCTATCTCCTCAAACGTGGCCTTCTCACGCCTGTCAATTTCCCTTTCAACACCCCCCTCCTTGCTGTCAAAAAATCAGACCTCTGAGCCATCAGTCAGATTGTGCTCCTTATCCACCTTGTCGTCCCCAATCCCTACACCTCCCTGTCCTCCAGCCCGTCATCGAACACCCACTACCCAGTCCTAGATCTCAAAGGTGCCTTTTTTACCTTAGCCCTACACTCCAAATCACAGCCATTCTTTGCTTTCATGTGGACAGACCTAGACACCCAACAATCACAGCAACTCACCTGGACAGTTCTCCCCCAAGACTTCCGTGACCGTCCCCACTATTTCAGCCAGGTCCTCACCAATGAACTCCTTTCCTTCTGCCCTGCCACTTCCTGTCTCCTCCAGTACACTGATGACCTACGCCTCTGCAGCCGCTCCACCCTCTCCTGCCATCGAGATTCCCTCGCCCTCCTCCAACATTTAGACAATAAGGGGTACAGATTCTCCCCCTCCAAACCCAAGTCCGCAAGCCGTCAGTCCTACACCTAGGCATCCTCCTACAGATAAGCACCCAAGTTCCCTCTTCCCAAGTGCTTACGCTGTGTCACCCAAACCCAAGCACCCACCACTGTCCAACAGCTCCTCTCTTTTCTAGGAATTACAGGTTACTTCTGCCTCTGGATCCCAGGCTTTTCCATTCTCACAAAACCACTCTATAAGCCCACTTGTAGCAATCCTTCAGGGCACTTAGACCAAAAGGCTTTCCACCAAGAGTCCTTTCAGCAATTACAAGAGGCTTTAACCCTGACCACTGCCCTATCTATTCCAGACCTCAGCCACTGCTTCGTCCTTCACACAGCAGAACAAAAGGGATGCAGTGCCGCAGTTTTGAGTCAGGATCCAATCCCTCGCCCTGTTGCCTTCCTATGGTGACAACTAGACCACACCGCCAAGGGGAGGCCTCCCTGCTTACAGACAGCGGCAGCTGCCACACTTACGCTCTTGGAGGTGATGAAGATTTCTGTCCATGCTCCCATCACCCTGTACTCCCCTCAGGACTTCCATGCCCTCCTCCCATCTCCCCCACCTACTCTCAGCTCCAGGGCTCCTCCAGCTCTACACTCTCTTCCTCGAGACTCCCACCATTACCCTGGTCTCAGGCCCTGATTTTAATACTGCAACCTCCTTGATCCCACTCAGAGAGACAAAAGACAATACACACCCTGCTAGGGAGCACGACTGCCTCCCCCCATACAATGGCACACCAGGCTTTACCCTCACATCTCAGACCTTCCTCCACAGAACCCACAACACACCTGGTTCATAGACAGCAGTTCCTACAAAGCCTCAGCTGCTTCTGTGGCGGGAGTCGGATACACAATAGTTACAATTGGTAATTGAGGCCCAAGCTCTCCCCCCGCACACCACCTCACAACAGGCTGAACTCATAGCTCTGACCCGAGCCCTCACCTGGGAAAGGGAAGCAGAGTTAACATCTACACAGACTCAAAATATGCTTCCCACATCCTTCACAACCATGCAGCAATATGGGCTGAAAGAGGATTTCTCACCGCCAGAGGCTCCTCCATCATCAGTTCACACCTAATAAAGGCGCTCCTAGAGGCGGCCCTCCTGCCCGCCCAGGCAGGAGTGATTCACTGTAAGGGACATCAAAGACCCACGGACCCCATAGCACAAGGAAACTCTTTCACAGACCAGACAGCCAAGGAGGCTGCAGCCTTCGCTGCCTCCACCAGCACCCCAACTGCCCCCCAGAGCCAATACCTCTCTCCCTGACAGGCATCACCGCCAACTACTCCACAGAGGAACACTCAGACATTCCCCACCTTAGAGGGATGGTTCCTCAACCAAGGAAAATACCTCCTTCCTGACTCCCAGACTCATCAGATTCTCTCCTCCCTCTGTGACAGCTTTCACATAGGCTACAAACTCCTCAGCCACTTACTCCAGCCTCTCATCTCCACTCCCTCCTGGAAGGCTACACTAAAACAGATCACCACGCACTGTCCAGTCTGCCACTCCATCTTCCCCCAAGGCTTCCTCTGACCTCCCTCTTGCCCCACCCACCAGGCCCGGGAATTTACCTCTGCCTAAGACTGGCAAATTGACTTTACACATATGCCACGAGTTAAAAATTCAAATATCTCCTAGTCTGGTTGGACACATTTGCAGGATGGATTGAGGCATTCCCCACCACCTCTGAAAAGGCTGAAGCAGTCCTGCAATGCTTCCTGTCAAATATCATCTCTCGATTTGGTCTCCTTACCTCAATCCAATCAGACAACAGGCCAGTTTTTACTGCCCAAATAACTCTAGAGGTCTCCAAATCTCTCAGAATAGACTGGAAACTCCATACCCCCTGCAGGCCCCAGTCCTCGGGAAAAGTAGAAAAAGCCAATAACCTAATTAAGGCCCAACTCACAAAGCTCTTCTTACAACTAAAAAAAGATTGGATATCCCTGCTCTCTATTGCTCTCCTGAGACTCAGGGCAGCCCCCCATGAATCCACAGGCTACACCCCTTTGCACTGCTATATGGCCACTCCTTTCTTCTGGGCCCCTGTAGTACCCCTGCCCTTCAATTAGTCAGACAATAGATCCAAAAGGCAGCAAATCTCATCTTACCTTCTCCCAACATCCAGCCATACGAGGAAGACCTTGCTGGCAGATCAGTTTTGGTAAAAAACTTATACTCTGAACCCTTAAAACCCAAATGGACAGGTCCCCACACAGTCACCTACAGCACTCCAATGGCAGCCCAACTATAGGACCCACCCCATTGGGTTCATCATTCTCATCTAAAACTCCACTCCCCAGACCTGCTTCCCCATCTCCGCCAGGACCTCCCTGACAAAGATTCTCCCTGGAAATTGCAAGTACTCTCCCCCACCTCCTTGCATTTCACCCACATTCCTGAAGAGTAGATGCCCTCCCTAGTGTGCCGACTCGTCAGTTCCCTAAGGCAGACCCTTGCCCACTTCCCTCAGGCTCACGTGCTGGAATCTCTCCTGCCCTGGACTGAACGCCTCCTTTTCCCTCCCCCTCAGATCCATACTCCCTCGGATCCAAAGCCTCATCATCTGAGGACTTCTCTCTCTCTCTCTCTCTCTCTCTGAATGAAGTCCATCTGTTCACCCTTCTCCTAGCCCTCTGCCTCGTTGAGGAACTCTGACCTTTCTACAATGCCCAATGTCAAACTCCTATCTTATACATAGATTCTCTCTCTTTTCACAAGAAATCTGTCATGAATTCCCCTGGTTTTACCCCTGACCTGACTCCCTGGAATCCTTTCTCTCCTGGATCGAGGATCTAGCCTTCTAAGGAAACTTCTGTGACTTCTCCCTGGAAGAAGTCCACCTTTCCACTTTCCTACTCATCCTTTGCCTAACTTCACCAATCACCTAGGTTATCCCATGCATTGTCACCTCCCCTTCCTACTCACATTCACACCCCTGGCTTTCATATTCACTGCCAGTCTAGCCTCAGTGGCCCCAACTGACTGGAACACCACAAAAAGGTGCCTCCTATCAGTCATCTTCCTTTTTTTCGTGGGACTGATACTCGTTCACTTGTGCGCTGTCAGGCACTATCCTCAATAAAATACCCCCGCCACCTACACTCCAATGGCTCCATTTGAGCGATGCCTCACCCTAGGGAGTCTACTCGCCATCATTTTCCCCCTGCTGATCAGGCTCCTAATCACTCTGTTATGGGTCTTCTATGCCCAACCCCAGAATGACACACACACCCCTGCCCCGATAGCTCAGAGTCCAGATTCAGCCATAGGTCTAGACAATCCCCCGGAGCTATCCTCCTATCTCAATAAGACTATAAACCTGGCCTATTCCCTACTAAACCACTCCCAATCACCACTGGCATAAGATTGCTGGATTTGCCTCTCTGCTTCCTCCTCCTCCACCGAGGGTACACCCATCCCACCCAAACATGGGCCATGACTGAGTCCATCTGGTTTCCCATTTTTGAGGCACACGCTTGGGATGCTGAGGCCTACAGGGACACCATGGTCATGGGCCCTGGCACAGCAAAACACCATCACATCACAGGACCAATAGCCACAGGCATAAAAATCTTTTCACAGGCCACACTATGCCTCTCCAGAAGGGGCTCCCCAAGAGTACCCCTAGGAGACTTACCCCCCTCTAAATGCAAATTTACTCTAAACCTCCACTTTCCCCGTGACTACAACAACACAGCGTTTGACTCAGTCCACTTCAGAATGTCAGGACTCCCAAGCATAGAAACAAACTCTTAAACATGAACTCCCAGTTCTGCTCACCCTGCCAACTTCCATATCTCACATTTCCACGGTGGTCTCCTCCAGCAGCTGACCCACACTCACTGGCCAAACACCCCCACTGGGATATCACCCCCACCCAATGCCTCCTACTGCGCAACCTAAAGAACTCCTCCCAATGGCTTCTTGTCAACATGGTAAGATTTATCTTACACTGACGAGGTAAAACCCCAGGTGCCACCCAAAAGGACCGTCTAGGCTCCGCTCCCCTTTTACAGGGGCCATACTCGCCACCAGCATGGGACAATGGCAAGAAGAGGGTTCTAAGATGAAAAAACACTTTAATAATTCATGTTTTCTGCCTAAACACATCTGGGGTCTTCTGGCTGCGTGAAACCTCTGCTTATCTCTGACTGCCCACAAACTGGAGTGGAACATGTACCCTGGTGTTCTTGGCTCCAAAAATAGATGTGCCCTTGGGCAAACTGAGTTCCCAGTGCCTGTGCAGACCTCTCTCAGATGACAGCCACAAGCCCCAGTATTCACACCCCTGCCAGTAGGCCTTAGAATCTCTGCAGGCATGGAGACGGTAGTTGCAGGGGTGGCTGTCTCCACCACAGCCCGCCAAGAGCTCTCAGAAGAAATGTCTGAGGGGCTCGGAAAGATTTCCAGTTCTATCCTGGCCCTTCAGAAAGAAGTAGATTCCCTGGCCGGGGGGCCCTCCAGAACCACCACGCCCTGGATCTTCTCACTGCAGAAAAAGGAGGCAGAGAGGAATGCTGCTTCTACATTAACAGGTGAGGTTTTATCCGTCAGGCAGTTCCGAGTCTCCAGGACCAAGCCACCAGGCTCAAAGAACAGGAAAAGGGTGGCTATTCTATGGGTTGGAGAGGAGGCTTCTTCCAAACAGGCTGGACATCCTGGCTTCTCCCCATACTCGGGCCCCTGGTCCCAGTCTTTCTGCTGCTATTGTTTGGAATTTGTGTAATAAGACTCTTAACAGATTTCATCCAAGGACAGATCCAATCATAACATCCAGGCAGCTCTTCCTGATGGCCCGTTACACCGCTGTCCTGCAGGAATCTCAAGCTGACCCTTAGCAAGAATCAAAGATCATCGTGGTCCTACCACTCTGCTGCCTCACCCAGATTTGATACCCTACCATATCATCACCAGCCCAGCACCCCTCCCCCTTGGTTTTTTTCTCTCTGTTCTCAGATTCCCATGCAGCCCCCCAATCATGCTTGAAGAAGTCCTGAGAAACTGCAGCCCCTACCCATCTTCCTTTTCTATAACACAACAGACAGGAATGTCAGGTCTCCGGACCAGATCCCCACCCAGCCAGGAGAGAAAAACTCCCCAAGCAGATCTGTTACTCACACCTGCAGGTGCACAGCGTTAATGGGAATCTAGCAGCTGTCCCAGGCAGCTCAACCTGCAGAAAGCTGATTCCACAAAAAACCACAAGGGACTTGCTGTGTCTGCCAGCACCTCCGTACCCAACACTGCCCTATCAGGTAGCCCCAGACCCCCTACTCAGAGACCCAAAATTTTCCACCACACCCTCGACGATGCTCCCCAACCCAAACTCCCCTATAAAATATGCGCTCACCCTTGCTCAGGGCCAATGATCTTTTTGCCCTTGGCCCAGCCGCACCTGGTCTGCTATAAATCCTTTCATGTTACTTAAACTCTGCCTGCCTCAGTGGTCTCAATTGTGCCTCGGTTTACCCTAACACTAGCTTTACATAAATATTTCCCATTACTTCACATGTAATAGGCACTGGGAAAATTATTAACCAAAGTGCTAAATATATGAGAGCACTGGGGGAAACAGTAATAATTTATTTAGTGTGATTTCTCTATTTATTGTATTATCCTATATTATGAATACAAGTAATGATGTTTTTATTTGAGTTTGACAACTAAGACACATAATAAAAAAGGAGTTATCATCAAGAAAACAACCAATAACAAATGCTGGTGGGGCTGTGGGGAAAAAGGAACACTTCTCCACTGTCGGTGCGAGTGTAGACTGGTGCAACGACTGCGGAAATCGGTGTGGAGATTCCTCAAAAAACTAGGATTAGAGGTCCCATTCAACCCAGGTATTCCCCTTCTGGGTATCTTCCCAGAAGAGTTAAAAACATCGTACCACAGCGATATATGTGCACCCATGTTTATAACAGCACAATCTGTAACAGCTAAATCTTGGAAACAACTCAAATGCCCATCAAATGAGGAATGGATAAAAAAGATGTAGTATTTTTATATGATGGAATACTACTCAGCTATAAAGAAGGATAAACTCAAGGCTTTTATAGGTAAATGGATGCAACTAGAGACCATACTCATAAGTGAAATAAATCAAACTTGCATGTGTAACCATCGTATTGTCTCCCTAGTATAAGAAACTGAAAAAGTAAATAAGATCCAAAATCTACAATAGATATTGTGAAAGAGAAAGAAACTGCTCAAAAGGAAAAAACAACTGGGATGGGTGAAAGGAAAAAAGAAGGAAGGGAAAAGAAAAAAAAGATATATAGATAGATAGATAGATAGATAGATAGATAGATAGATAGATAGATAGATAGATATCTCTATATCTATCTATATCTCTATAGAGATAGATATAGAGATATAGAGATATATGCAAGATAGCTGAGATAATTATACTACTAATTTCTTTTAGTTTATTGAAAAGAACAGTTTGTGCTTATATTGTTTGATCAATTTTGCATGCCTATATCTTGTAATCTGAGCAACTACTTTGAAGATAATACACAATATTATCCATTTTTAATCTCCTATTATCTTGTTTTGAAATTCTGTATCATTGTTTTTATTGTTTTTTTTCTCTTTATAATAAATTTTAAAAAGTATAAAATATGAAATTTTTCTTAGACTTATTTAATTGTATAGTGGTGTTGTAAAAAGTATTTCTCCCTAACAAGGGGAGGATTCTGTAGTTTAAAATCTTTGTTGAAAGGTTAAAAATCCTACATTTAGCCGATGAAACAGAGGAAAAATTACTTGACATTTTTGAGACCCAATCTACTTGTATGTTAAAAATATACAGTTGCATAGTCTGGACCTGGTATATTATGGTTTCTGCGATTTCTGTAGTTGGAGACCCCACCCCAAAGATTTGATAAAACCATATTTCACAATGTATAAATGAGCTTCCTCTTTTCAATTATTTCCTCCATTGAAATTTTAAATAGACATTTTTAAAAATAATATTCTGACCATAAAAGTTTTGGATCCTCATTGCTGAACATTTTTATCATTAATATATATTTGCAATTTATAATAATTATATTCATCTCAGGAAATTTGTACATATAGATAATGCATCTTGATCATTTTCTTTCTCTCTCCCCCCATGCCCACTTTTCTTCCCCTTCCTAGATGTCTACACCCTTCCCCAGGTCCCTATAATATCTCTACAAAGTCTATGTCCCTGTTTCCTGCCATCTCTCTTTACTTTGCTCATTAAATCATTTCTATTTTGGGTTTTTCACTTAAAAGCAAGCATATAATATTTAACCTCATGTGTCTGATTTATTTCACTTTCCAATAAGGTCCCATGATTCATCCATCTTCCAACAAATGACTCAAATTCATCTGGCTGAGTGGTCCTACACTGTGTGTAAATACCACATTTTCTTTATCCATTCATCAGTTGATGGGCAGATAGTCTGCTTCCATAATCCCCCTATTAGGAATTGTGCTGCTGAATGCTTAGATGAGTATTCATGTCTCATCATAACACAATGACTAACTCAGGAAGATACCCAGGAGAGGTTAAGATGGAGTAAGTAGAATTTCTAATTTTAGTTTTTGGGGGAATATCCACACTGATTTCCATAGTGGTTGTACTAGTTTACATTCCCACCAACAATGCAGAAGGGTTCCTTTTTCCCCACAAACTTGCCAGCATTTATTGTTTTTGAGTCCTTGACAATAGCCATTCGTAATGGAATAAGATAGCATCTTGGTACTGTTTCAATTTACATTTTTTATGGACACAGATATTGAATATTTTATCATGTAGTTATTGGTCATTTGTACTTCTTTTGAGACGGGTCTATCATTTCAATTTCCCATTTTTTGATTGCATCTTTTATTTTGAGGAATCTGTTTTAAGTTTTCTATATATTCTAGATATTAGTCATCTGTCTGAAGAATAGGAGGCAAAATTATTTTCCATTTTATAGATTTTCTTTTCCCTCTGTAGTTTTCTTTGCTATGTAGATGTTTTAAATTTGATATAATTCCATTTGTTGATTCTTAAGATTATATCTCCCACAACTAAGATTTTGTTCAGAAAGCCCTTACCTGTGCCTATGTCCTCAAGAGTTTTACCTATTTCATCTTTCAGTAGAGCCAGTGTTTCTGTTTCAATACCTAGAGCTTACTCCATCTTGATATGATTTTAGTACAGGTTGAGAGATAGGGGTCTAGGTTCAGCTGCATATGGATAACCAGTTTTCCCAACATCATTTATTAAAGAGGCTGTCTTTTCTCTATCACATGTTTTTAGCTTCCTTGTAAAAAATCAGGTGGCTGAAGGTGCACAGAGTTGCTTCTGCACCCTCAGTTCTATTCCACAGACCAAAATGTTTGTTTTGTGCCAATACCATGCTGTTTTTATTACTATAGTTTTGTAATATAACTTGAAGTCCAGGATCATATTGTTTGCATAAGTCCTGCTCTGCTATTGTTGCTCCAGGTTTCTTCTGGCTAGCCTAGGTCTCTTCTCTTTCCTTACAAATCTTAGGATTGTTTTACCCTGTTCTGTGAGGAATGCTGTTGGTATTTTTACAGACATTGGATTAAATTTACATATAATCATTCATAATATTTTGACAATATTGGTTATGCCTATCCAAAGATATTTTTCCATTTTTTAATGTCCTCTTTGATCTCTTTTTTCAGACCACCATAATTTTTATTACAGAGGTCTTTCACTTCCTTGGCTAAATTAATTCTTAGGAATTTAGCATTTTTGAAGCTACCATGAATGGGATTGATTTCCTGATTTGTTTCTCAATGGATTTATTGTTGCTGTACAGGAAAACCATTAATTTTTTTATGCTGATTTCATATGCTGCCACTTTGTCAAATTTGTTGGTAAGTTTTAAGACTCTTCTAGTAGAGTTTTCTGGGTCTTCTATATAAAAAGTTGTATCATCTGCAAATAAAGTTATTGTAACTATTTACTTTCCTATTTGAAATTTTTTTATTTCTTTTTCTTGCCTGATTGCTCTGGCTAAAGTTCCAAGTCCTACACATATTTACAGGAGTGATGAGAGTGTACACTCTTGTCCTGTTTCTGATTTTAGATCAGAAATGCTTTCAGTTTTTCCCCAGTTTGTATAATGTTGGCTATGGGTTTGTCATAAATGGTTTTTATTAGTCTGAGGTACATTTCTTCTATACCTATTTTCATCAGGGTTTTTATCATGAATGGATGTTTTACTTTGTCAAAGGATTTTTCTGCATGTATTGAGATAATCATGTGATTTTATCCTTACTGATATTTATGTGATATATTGCATTTATTGACATACATATGTTGAGCTATCCTTGCATCTCTGGGATGAAATATCAACAAAGAAATACCAGAGATTAGGGGCTGGTGAGATGGCTCAGCAGCATAAGCACCTGCCTGGCAAGCGCGAGGGCCCGAGTTCGACTCCCGGAACCCACATACAAAAAAAGGGCTGGTGATGTCGCTCAGCAGCACGGGCACCTACTGGCACGCGAGGTCCTGAGGTCGACCCCTGGTACCCACAAAAAAAAAAAAAAGAAATACCAGAGATTAACCACACCACTAGACAAATGAACTTAACAGACATCTAGAGTGTCCCATACAGCAACACTAAAAATCATTTTTCTCAGCAGCACATGGAATATTCTCCAATATAGACTATATCTTATGCCATAAAACATTCTTGAAGAGATACAACAGAATTGAAATAACTTCATAATTTTCTATCAGATCAATGTGAAAGGAAACTAGATAGCAAAAGAAACCATAGAAACTACATAAACAAAGAGAGATTAAAGAATATACTCTTGTAATCAATGGATTACAGTAGTAGCAAGGAAAAAAAATAAAAAGTTTCTAAAATCAAACGACAATGCCAGTGCAGCATATCAAAACTATGAGACACAAATAAAGTGGTTCTAAAAGGAAAATTTGTAGCTGTGAATGCCCACATTAGAAAAATAGGGTGATCCCAAATAAATAAGCTAATGAGTATCCTAAGTCCTTGAAAAACAAGAACAATCTAAACTAAAGAAACATAGAAGGAAAGAAATAATAAAGACCAAAGAGGAAATTAATGAGGCTGTGACTAAAAAGAAACCAAACATTAATGAATCAAAGAGTTGTTTCTTTGAAAGGATAAACAGGATTGAAAAGCCTTTAGCCAATTTACCAAAAGAAGGAATAAAATAAGATTTGAGTCAGTGCACTTAGAATGGAAAAAAGTGAAATCGCAAGACAACGCCAAAATCCAGATTAGTATAAGAAAATATCTCAAAGTTTGTATTTCAATAAATTGGAGAATCTAGAAGAAATGGATAAATTCCTAGGCAAATACGAATTACAAAATCCTTAAAAAGCATATATGCAAAGCTATTCAATAACAAACCTACAAACAGAATGCAATAAATCATTATAAAGATCAATTACAAAGCTGAGCATAATACAATAATTATGTAGAAAACAAAGCTGTCAGCATTCCTGTGATTCAGAGACAACTCTCAATGTTCTCAGATGTTCTGTCTAAGCTATTTCTCCAGATCATACCTAGGCAGTTAGGGAGAGGATCTATTTCTTCATTATTTAACCCTTGTTTTAATGTCTCTTTGATATACATCCTTCATTTTAAGTTGAAACAGAAAGGAATTAATAGTAAACATATCAGGCTATTCATTTGTCAATGAATTTTGTAACTTTTTCATCAGTTTCAATCAAATGTATAAATTCTTTCAGAGAGCTGCTTATCTAATGTATTCCCATAAGACACTCTTTAATGTGAATTGAATTATTCATCTAATGGTCACATAGGTAAAAAAAATAACATATTTTGGCAGTCACACAAAGTTAATAGTAAACTTAGGAGAGTATACTTACAAAGAAAACTTATAATAACAATTGTGAGCTTGGTATCCAGACGAGCGCATGGAGTTGATGAGCATTTCAGACAGCTGACAAAGCAATGGCTGAGAATCCTGCATAACGCTGTCCTTGTGGCCAGTCTGTTCTCCTTCAGATGTACCATAAAGATAGCCCTCTGAATACGACACGTTTATCCATTTACGAAGAGGTTCTAGCTCTAGTGTAAATTATTTTTGTTAAACATTTTTGTTTTTGTATTTGAAAGCCTATAGGGCTATTTCTTTCAAATGGTACTTACACACACATATATATATACACATGACCATACATACCCCTAAGAAATGCTGAAACATAACAAACATTTGAAATTTAATGTAAGTTAATGAGTAAAATTACACACAGCAATCATACACTCCCACTGAAAATCATTTATATGCAAATGTATTCATAGATGTGAATAATCTATAGTCGCCAAAGTGTATTCTGGTTACTCTTCAATATAAAAAATGTGTATATTTTATCCTGCCTCTTACTTACATGTGCATTACCCTTGTAGATACCCAAAAGAAAAACATTCAGTTGCCATTCATTGCACCCATAATGAAATTAAGTTCTGATGATAGAGTAATGTATCCCTGTCACTCTTCTAATAATACAGAATCCATCTGAAATCTTCATCAACTCATAATCAAAAAGCCACAAAGATGTGTACTGAAATGTACTGGTGTCCTCTCAAGTGAATAACTATAGAAAATTGTTTGAAATAGCAGCTTCTAAGACAGTACTAACAGGAATTGTGTCTTCAATATAAGCACCTTTGAATTCTTTTTTTTTTTTTTGTGGGTACCGGGGGGTCGACCTCAGGACCTCGCGCGCCAACAGGCACCCGTGCCGCTGAGCGATATCACCGGCCCCTTTTTCGTATGTGGGATCCGGGAGTCGAACTCGGGCCTTTGCGCTTGCAAGACAGGCGCTTACGCTGCTGAGCTATCTCACCGGCCCTGAATTCTTAAAGAATACAACTATCCAGAAAGAAATTGGCTGTCATGCTTGAGTAAAGATGCTCGTCATCTGTATGTAGGAACTGGGATACTAAGCATTTCACTGTTCACTAA
Organism: Erethizon dorsatum; assembly: GCA_028451465.1. Taxonomy (NCBI): domain Eukaryota; kingdom Metazoa; phylum Chordata; class Mammalia; order Rodentia; family Erethizontidae; genus Erethizon; species Erethizon dorsatum. The sequence goes on from CM051835.1 coordinate 42,448,960, forward strand.
ACAACTTAACCTGGCTCACTTTCGGAATCCAGTATGTGCCCCCAAATTACCCTTGAAATAATTCAGGAATTTATGTCATAAAAAAAGGTAATACAGTCTCTTAGGACATCAAATTATCTCAGTACTTAAGAAAATAGTAAATCTTCACTTGAATTTACCATATTCATTTAAGGTGGCTGGAGACTGCAGGTGAAAAAATAGCTAATGATGGAATTTGACTATTTTCTCTTAAATTTTCTATAAAAATAAAGACTTTTGCTAATACAGACTTTGTATAATTAATAGTACTTCAAAGCACTTTGTCTTCTCTCTAAATTCCCATAGCTCCCGATGATCTTCATGACGTCAGAAAAAAATATTACACCCAAGAATTCTCATAAAATAAAACGATCATATTGAAATTTATCTTTCCACAGGGCTTAAATTATAATAAAAGCCTTTTCAACTAATTATGTTTTCTTCCCGACTATGTTGTGTGCTAGTTGAACAAGCATTATCACTAGATCAAAGACAAAGGAACTAAGACAATGAGGATCAGTGAAATAATCAAGGCTACAGTTTTAAAAATGATAATACTGTGACATCAACTGAGATTCAGTATTTTCTTCAGTATTTATGTTGTGTATTTTATATACAACTGTACCAAACAGCCATAAATAATCCTTTTCTACCTCTTTTGTTGAGTCCTAATTCTCAGATTTAAACAATCCTTGCAACTTCTTGTAGCTTTGTCTTAAAGGGACTTAAATTGTGCTAAACTGGGCACGGTGGATCGCACCTAAAACCCTAGCATTCTGGGAGGCTAAGGCAGAAGGATAATAAGTTTGAGCCCAGTTTGGGCAACTTTGCAACTTATCATGACTTTGTCTCAAAATTAAAAAAAAAAAAATTTAAAGGGCTGGGGATGTAGCTCAGCAAAAGGGCTGATTTTAATCCCCAGTAACTCCGTCAGCAAAAAATATCTGTACACAATACTTTTTTGCTTGATAATCCTATTTAAAATCATATTAAGTTGTAGATTAGTATGACAAATACTAAATTGCAATAAGCTAGCAGTAAGAAGTTCTGATGTGCTTTTGTACATCAGGCTGTATATCTCCAAAACATAGATGAAAGGTTTTGAAAGTTTATATCATATGAAAATTATAAATATTTGAAGGGATAGGTATGTTTAATCTGATTTGAACATTATACAATGTATGCGTGTAGAAAACATCACATGGTATGCCATAAATATGCAGCTTTTATGTTTATATGTCTCAATTAAAATAATTTTAGTGACTTTTTCTTTCACCTTTAATGATAAATGGCTGGAAATATTGGCATAGAGTTACTTTCCATTGAAACTCAGAATACACTAGCTTGTCTTCAAACTTACCATGTTAAATATCAAATTCTAGTGTGAGTAGGACACTTGTACATTTATGGGTGATGTGGCATATTTCTTCAGTAACATTTATTTTACCTAAAATTTCAGAAGGTTTTATCAACCTATGACTTTTCTTTCATGTATTCTATAGGCCCCTGGAGCATCTGAAGATTTCTTTCTTTGATTATGTGTAATTAATTTAAACATCTCTTGTAAAATATTAACCTTTATATTTTTATGTATTTTGTTAACTATATTTCCTACCTGCTGGATTAATCTATAAGTTTTCATCTCTTTTATTTGTTTGTTTTTGCATTCTGCATTATGGCCAATTAATATCTGTGTGCCTGTGTTATGCATAATTTCAAAATGATCTTTCTTGGTCTCTTAATATTACCTGTTTGCAGCATTTGATTCTTATTTTGCAAATTTCTCTATATATGCCAATTATAATTTTTAAATTTTTTCTAATTCTTGAATTCATTTTGTAAGGTTGAGTTATGTGGATCAGCTACTCTGATAGTCTTTCTCTTTTTTTGCTATTGATATTCCTCATTTATGTAATCATTCTTGAGCATTCATTTATATTTTCTGAATTGAAAATTGTTTAATCTAAATAAGAGGTATTTATTTTCTCCATTTTTGTACATATGTTAGTTTCCCTAATCTGCTTCCCTCCAAAATGGAAAGGTTGCCTCGATGCTTTATGAAAAAGGATCCAGCTCTTCCAGAAGTAGGCTTTGCTTCAGGTATTGGTGGTCAGGTACTTTGTTGATAAGCAGCAGAGGCCAGAGTATGAGAAGTTCTCATCATGGATGGCAACAGCCACACTTACAGCCTTAGTTTTTCTATAAATATAGCTCAAAATTTCCTTTACTATTTTAAACAACTTTAAAGAAATGAAAAAATACCTGCAGTTATAATATTTAAAGTTCTTATGGCTATAATTCCATGCATCTGATATTTGTTGGTGAAGAATCTTAGCAGTCGGTAACCCTTTCAAAATATGTTCACTGTTACTCTATAGTTCCATATGCGATAACTATGCACTCAGTCACAAAATGAGGGAACTTCAGAAAAGTGCCAGTGTTCATGTGGAATAGTCCTAGTTCCACATGTTGGTTCTATATTTAACTTTGTGCACTTGTGTGAAGATTATTATAGAGGCGTCAAGCTAGTGAAATTAATCACAAAGTAATGAATATTATGACATAACTGCTTTAACACAATGAATTAAAACCACAGAGTGATATTTGGGAGGGAAGGATGAATAGTTAAGGAAGAACAAAGACTCGGGAGAAAGAATAGAGCACCCAGACTTAGCAGTTAACAGCAGGGTTACTTGAAGGAACATTGCAGCATCTGCTGTCAGGGGATTCTAAGTGTATGCAGCTGCCTAACTGAATATGTATAATCAGGAGGGTATTGCTTGGCAGTAATTATTAGAGACCACGTGAAGAAGAAACGGGTAGTGACCTGTGCAGAAGGAACTGAATTGAGTTGGCTATCAGTTGCTTTCCATCTCTGGAACAAAATATACAACAACCAAAACTTAAAGGAGGAGGTTTATCTAGACTCACAGTTTCAGGGAGTTCAGTCCATGACTATCCAGCTCCAAGGCACAAACAGCACAGCAGAATGGCAGAGCAGAAGAATTCTGCTCATGGCACTGTGATTAGAAAACAGAGGGCAAAAGGAGGAGCTAGGGACAAGAACACACCCTTCCAGGTCATGCCCTCTGAGACCAGCCTCCTCTGGCCAGGCTCTTCTTCTGAACAGCAATTTCAGATATGAATTCTTCAGTGGAATAATCCACTAATAACTATAGCACCCCTACCATCCAGTCACCTTCCCACATCCCTGTTTCTGAGCCCAGTACTTTTGGGGGACATTCTAGATCTATACCATAACAAGTGGCCTGCAAGTTACCTCCATTGGTGACAGAAAGACTATGGACTGGAAATGCAGTAGGGGTAGCTTTCTTAGCCAGATAAAGTACTTAAGGAGCAAACATTTTCCTAAAACAGCAGCATGGGTATTTCCATTAGTGGCAAGACCCTCTTCATGAGGGACTCTGTCAACTCCGGAATGTAGATGGGAGTCTTAGATGGGAGGAGGGGGAAGGGAGATATAACAGGTTTCTTTATGCATTAAAATATGTCTAGCAGCTACTTTGGATGAGTGAATTAAAATGAACTTCTGCATAAAACAATATAAGTATCTATCATTGATAAAAGAGTTTTCTTAAAACATTTTTTTTAAAAAGAGGATGTGTATTCCATTATTTATGGAATTTACTAGGTGTAAGTGTACAAAAGCCAGATTTTTAACTTTGTCTCCCATTTTGTGGAAAAGAAAGACCTTAATTCAAAGCACAGAGAAAACACATGCGAAGTTAATGCAGAATGGTAAATAAATACAAAGGACAGCTTGAGAGAATCTAATTCAGAAGTGAAATCACAAGACAGGCTTTCGTTGTCAATCGAGACCACAGTCATCACACTCCCAGTAGCCTGGTAATGGGCCCCGCACAGGATTATCGGAGATGAAACACCATGTCCGGCAGCCCTTTCTCAAAGGCAATCACAGAGCCCAGATGCCAGCCTTTGAAAGACCTTTGCTAGCAGCAGGATCTGATTCACTGGCAAGCTTTTCAAATAGTTTCCCTGGTAGCTTTGAAAGTTGTGCTAAGTCAGTTATGTGATTAGTCTCTTCGGGGAGCCTGGGTTTGCTTATTTTCCTCTCTGTCCTATCTTTGAACAATGCTGCTTCTCACGAAGGCAGGTAACTGCAGTTCCAGCTAGTGTAGGCCACCAGTTACCCAAAAGTGAACTATCTAGTTTATTAAACTAAAATGTAATCAGATTTCTCAAATAAACTTAACTAAACATAAATACTAGGTAGCCAGAAAAAAATTTCTATTTTCTTTTTTGATTTCTATTTTGATTCTGAGTGCCTGGCTATTCTTCTAGGTCCTTATTCCCATTTTAGAGTTTCCAGTTTGTTATTATTTTACCAAAGTCACCAACCACTGCTTTGAAAATCCTTCTAAAATTATGCCTTGTGGTATAATTAGAAAAAGAAACAGGAGTTCACAAGAGAAGAAGATGAATGGTCATCGGAAATATCTTTCTACTTTATATTGTCATAGATATTTTACCAAGGCATGGAATCTAAGGACAGATTTTTGGTTTAATAAAAATGTTTACATCACACACAATTGAGGAAGCCTACAACAAATAAGCCTTCTCGGGCCGGTGAGATGGCTCAGCGGTGTAAGCGCCTGCCTGGCAAGCGTGAGGGCCCAAGTTTGACTCCCGGCTCCCACATACGAGAAAAGGGCCGGTGATATCGCTCAGCGGCACGGGCACCTGCTAGCGTACGGTCCTGAGGTCGACCCCCGGTACCCACAAAAAAAAAAAAAAATGCCTTCTCAGTAAGCTGAACAACCAATGTGGTAAGGCTTCTATATCCTACATTTTCCTTTGGACTCATACCTTGTATGCAAGTAAAAGCAGTCATCCTTGGAAAGACAGTGTTCCATGCACCAGATGAAAACTTGACCCCCCTTCTACTCTGTGAGCACCATCTGTGACAGTTTGAGTTGTGCCCTGTTAACTTTCAAGGGCAATGACAGAGCAACTTGAAAAAAAAGATCCAGCAGTCAACCAGAGGAATACACACTGCATGTGGTTCTCTATACTGTTTGTAAGTCTGTTTTCTAGTCCATTTTATATAATCCATAGTTTTCTTCCTTGATATTATTTAATGTGAAAAAATATCTGTTTATATTATATTGGGTTAGATGCAATTAAATTTTTATTGTATTATCTATTATCCTATCTACTCAGGACCCTGAGGGAATCAACCTTACAGATATATTATTTTAATTGTGAATAGTGGTGGTGTGTTGGACTTAGAGAATTGAAGAACAACATCAAATAATATATTTGGGTAAAGGTTTCATGGCTTATTTTTCCATTGCTACAAATTCAAAAATATATCAAGGCTGCATATAAATAGCTGCTTAAATTAAAATTTCACATAGATAACATAATTAATTTATCATTGCTTTTATTAGTAAAAAATGTTCTCCCCTAACTCCGAAAACCTTTCTATATTTTAATGACAGTGCATTTTGATTTATTAAAGTGTAGGTCATCATGAAGCTAAACATAAAATAATAAAACCATGGTCATGGTAACTTTTTTTTAACACTGTGCTGTAGCATGGCTTTTATGTTTTTTTTTTTGTTTTTTTTTGTTTTTGTTTTTGTTTCTTCTATCTCATCTGGTATAGAAAGTCTGCCCCGTTCAAGCTGAGGTAGTTCTCTCTGGCTTCAAGTGTAAGAGCAGGTGTGTTCAACCTCAGGACCCTTCTTCCTTAGCCAAGGGTACTGAGAAAATTACAAATGAGCCTGACTTGGTCTCCAACCAGAGCAGACAGTGCTCATAAATCTTAAGCATCACAGCCTCCCCTGCTAGAATTTTTAGCTAGGCAGGTTTGAGGGAAGGTTAAACAGAATTCTCTTATGTTTTTCCTCCTTTTATTATTTCTGCTGGTATTATATGAAAAATTAGGGAGGAAATTTAAATTTTAAGTCTTTCATTCAGCAAATCTATTTTGTGATTACAAAGTAAAGCATTCAACACTCGAATTGATTGGGAAATTAACATAGAACTATTTAATGTGTAAGCTAGAAGTTTAAATTGTTTCATTGAAAATTTTAATTTAATTTTATTTTATTTTTGATGCTGGGCATTGAACCCTTGGACCTGTACATGTTAGGCAAGTGCTGTAGCATTGAGATCTACTCCCAGCCCTGGACAATTTTATTTTAATATGGTGCTAAAGGAGAGATTGATAGACAACCCCTTTGAAGAGTACAGCATACAGGCACTAATCCAATATTTCAGTATAGTATATTCTGGATTGACTTTCAAAGATCTAGACATTTAAAGGTGAGACAGTAAAAGACATTTTGTATTTTAGAAGTGTGGGAAATTTTTTTTCATTTTTAAAAGCAAAATTCAATTTCATTTGGATACCATCCAAATTCCAACAGCAAATATATTAATAAAAAGTATATTTACAGTGTATTCATTTTGCCCATTTCCACTTTGTCCAGTAGGTTTTCACCAGTTTACATTGTAAAACATTTTTTAGGTATTTGTGATTAAACTCAAGGCCTTACACTGAGCTACATTCCTAGCACTTTTTAAAATTTCTATTTTGAGACAAGATTTTGCTACATTGGTAAGTTGTCCAGGCCTGTGTCAGGCTCCGAGGGTGCCGGAATTGCAGGCTTGCTCGTCTCCACCCAGCTAGAACATCTTTATTTTTAACCACAGTTGCTACTGCAAATTTCTCAAATACACTTAAACTTTGACAAGTAAGTAAAAACGCAAATTATCTTTGGTATTCATAGCAAACATTTACATAGGGCTTTGTGTTTTCATCTTTCACAAACACTGTATCATTTGAAACTGGTGGAAACTATGTAGAGTGGTTAACAGAAAGGAGTATTTTACTAATCGTATAGATGTAGCATTAAAAGGTCAGAGAAATTTGGTGAATTTCCCAAGATACTAGGCAAAACTGCCAGGATCTGATGGTTCTTAGACCTAAAGACAGTGATCTCTAACCAGTGTCCTTCAATATTTTTATCTCCTCAGCTTTTAGGTTGCCAGGTAGAAGTGCACTGCAACAGTCCTCTAGACAACTGCCTTCAGGTGTAAGAAACTTCATTCTTTTTTATTCTCTGATAGGAATATAGTTGGAAAGTACTGCTATAAGCTATCAAGACTTTTTGAAAACATTTATCAATGTAGTTTAAATATATTTCATATATTAATATATACCTACTTAATCTAAATAGATTTCATAGTGGAGTTATTAAATCTCATCAAGTAGGGTCACTTTAAGTAAATGTGTTTTTTCTCAGACAATAAAGTGGTTCTTGATAAAATATATCTCATTTTCAAGGAGAAAACAAGTAAAAGAATGCATGTATGTATGGCTCAGGGAGATAGATAAATGATAGATGATAGATTAGATAGATAGATAGATAATGTTTGATCTCTAAACCTTAATAAGGGTATACTTTATTAGCCATTTTCTTAAGTTAATATTAAATATATCTCTGGAAGCTACGGAAACAATTGAAGTTCATTTATACTCAATGAAAGCATCAAAAACATAACTTTTGAATGTTGTTTTACTAGCCGCAATTTACCAAGTATTGCTCTGTACATTTTCTCACTTCAGTTCACATAGTAAACTTGATAATTAGCCATTACTAAGTTATTAGCCCCAGGATTCAAAGGAGAAAGTGTTTGTGAGACATAATTCCTTCTCCAAAAACTTAAAGTTCAAGTATCAGCCTGGAACTTTCCAAAATTTCTGAGAAATGATTCTGAATAACAACATCATTCTGCCAAACTAATTCTTTCACTAATATTTATCATCCGATCTCCTTTGTAATAACCCCACAATTTTGAGATACAGTTTTCCTCTCTTTTTAACTAATATATCACGATATTTAATGAATTGTCCAGCTCTCCCTAGTAGGAGTCATCAGTTTCATTTATATCTTCAAACAATCACAATTCTCATTCCCACCTAAAACAAATGATCTAAAAATTGGCCTCAGTTTTCAATACAAAAATTGCTTAATATCACAGGGCTATTAAGGGACATAGTTCCAATCAAGGGAAAAAGTCATTTCATCACACAAAATTCATCATCACTGATGCTTCTCTACTCATGGTGCATTGGCTGGTAAGTCCCCTTTATACCAGGAGGTGACAAGGTCACTGCAGGGGAGGAAGACCACACAGCATCAAATTGGAACTGTGAAGACAGAATGTCACATGCCCAGAATATATTCAGAATTTTCGGGGCCAGTGAGATAGCTCAGCGGCATAAGCACCTGCCTGGCAAGCGCGAGGTCCTGAGTTCGACTCCCAGTACCCATGTACAAAAAAAGGGCCGGTGATATCGCTCAGTGGCACGGGCCCCTGCTGGCATGCGAGGTCCTGAGTTTGACCCCCAGTACCCACAAAAAAAAAAAAGAATTTCAGCCTGCTTTACATAGCACCTGATTTTGCCTTTCATCAAAAATAGTATCAAATGTGCTTCACGGCCCTGAAGTCACACTCAATTCCCATTTCCATAAAAATATTTCTTACTTTAAAAATCCCTTCAGAGTCCCAGAGCTCACACAGCATCTTTCAAAATGACAGATGACTCTCCCCTACAGAGACTGATCTCAGGGACTGACCCAGTGTAAGTTCTGGGCAGATTGTTCTATGATGAATTTCGGTAGCAACAGTTACTCTGCCACTTACAGCCTGACAGCCAGGCAGCAGTGAAAATCTTTGACACAAAATTCCTAGCCTTAAATTCAGCACTCTGGACAGCATTCCACTTACGTGTCTGGTGGACATCCTCCCCGCCCTGCTCCTTGATTTGTGACACATCATTAACTTCAGAATTGTCCGACTGACGAACAGGAAGAGACCACCATCTGAAGAGTGCCTGAACTTGGGAACATCTTGTTCTCATTGCTAAGGATTTTTAGTAATGTTGAACACTGACCTAAAAACACCAATATTCCAAATCATTTCTTACCAAAATCTCTATATTGATGGACAAAAGTAAAAAATAAATAATTAAATAAAAAGCTTTCATTTTCATAAACTTCAACGTTGTCAAATTCACCTGCAGACATATTTCTAAGCCTTATTCTACCAGAGCCAACATCACAGAAAAGGGCAGAGAAGAGGAAACAGTGAGTTGGTATTCACAAAAAATCTTCCAGTTTATCTACCCATTCTTTCATTTATTCAGTCCTCAGGATTTATTAGGCATCTACTGTATGTCAGTCCGTGTTTCAGTCACTAGCTCTATACAATGCTAAATTAAAAAATTTAAGTTCAAGTAGCAGTCATGAGTATAGTAGGGTCATGGGGACTCGTGTGTGTGTGTAAAAGAATCCTAGAAAAGAATAGTAACAGTTACCCATGGGTCAAACAATGTAGGGCATAATTGCCATAGAAGGGAATTTTTAACACTTCTATATATTCTAAGTTTGGTTGGAACCTAATGGAGGGATTTGAGTAGAATAACATGATCAGAATTACTTTGCAGAAATATCCCCAGGTCTGCAATATAGAGAATGTGAGAAGGTATAGAAAAAGACCAACTGGCTGAAAGTCCAAGTTAGTAGTAAGCTGAAGACATTTAAAAATAGGAAGAGAGTGGTAAATATGATGAAAAGTTGATTAATTCTGAATAAATTTTGAAGTTAGACTTGAAAGGAGTAAATATGGAATTTGAGAGAAAAAATTGAGAAAAGCTACTTAAATTATTCTAAATAGCTAGAGGGCTGGTATCATTTGCTGAGATTAAGAGAACTAGGTAAAGAAGCAGCAAACAAGAGTTCTAAAATTCTGAGATTTTTTTAAATGCCTAGAAATTATCACATTGGCCATTGGATAAGCAGGTCAGAAAGAGGTTAAAGATGCAATTACAATTAGAAGATTCATCTATTCACCATACAGATGATATTTAGAGATATTGGCCTTGTTAAAATCATTTACATGGTGACAATACAAAGAAAAGAAGTGTGTTAGGAGTGAACTGTGAGCAATAAATAGGACAGAAATAATGAGGATGGTTTAGCAAAGGAGACTGAAGCATGAGTAAAGTAAGGAGGAAACAAACAGTGTGTTTCCCGTTTGTATTCATTTAGGCCACAAGAATCATTTCGGGGAGTGCATGGTTGTGTTAACCATAGGAAAAAGTTACTACAGTTCATCTAGTCTAAGTTGCAATTTCTTTCCACATTTGTATTTCTGAAAACAGTATGCATCGGTTTATTTCAGGGGAGTGGTAACTGGGGATTAAACCCAGGAAATTCACACTGAATTACATCCATAATCCTTTTTTTTCTTTTAGTTTTGAGACAAGGTCTCACTAAGTAGTGAAGTTGCCCAGGCTGGGCTTAGACTTGCAATCCTCCTGCCTCAGCCTCCTATATTACAGGTATGTACCACCATACTCAGCTCAGTAAGCATTTTATAATTTGTGGCATTTGGGGATTGTGTCACAATGTAATCGACACACCTTTTTCTTTACTGTTGCTCCATTAAATAATAGTGCATCCTACAATTAATGCTATTTTATATTCAATAAAATTTAGGGTTCTGACTGTGCAACACGGAACACACACAGCCGTGTTAGTAACATTTCTCTCTCCACCTCCGTCTCTCTCTGTCTCTGCATTTTTTTTTCTTTTTCTCTCTCTCCATAATATCATCATCATCATTATGAACTTTCTTTTTTAAGTGTTACTGCAAACTTAAAAAGGGAAAATTTACTTTCTTAGTAGAAAAGAATAAAGAGTTAACAAATTAATTAGTTCCAACACTTGATATCTGAAAAGGTTATTCTAAATTCCTATGGTACACTATCTGTATGTTTCATATTGCATGTAAAACCTTATAACTTGAAGGTTAATATAGTATGTTTAGCTTATAAAGACATCAAGTGAAACTTCCTGTCTAAAAAGAAAATAAATTCAAATTATTCTTATAAATTTTGCAACAAGACATCTTGATAAAAGGCTGTTGAATTTTTCCAATTTGCTAGAAATAAACAAACAACATGAATGACCTATGAGAGAATACTGAGAACTTGGTGTTTATGTCAATTTTACACAATATTACCTTCAGTATTTAATAATTGCTTTTATATGTAAATGGACCCTGAAAATGAATTTAGACTGTAGCGTTATCCAGGGACTTTATAATCATTTCATATTGATAATACACAGTTGTTTTGCACTATAGCAAGATGATATTTCTGCCTAAGTTAAACACTGAAAAATTATTGCCAAATATGTTGTGTACGGATATGGAGAATATGAGTCATGTATCTAATTCTGGCCAGCAATAACTTTTAGATGATGGGGAATGAATATGATACTGCTTGCTTAGAGCTATTTCATAATTTTCTTTTGCTTTATTTTCACCCGTTTATCTAGTTACTATTCTGCTTCAAAACTGAAGATGGACAATTATCTTGGTTTACCACTTTGTAAACAGGTATTCATGTCAGTGTCACTAAGTTGCTCAGCTGCAAGAATGACTCAAAGATCAATTAAGCACAAGACCCTTAATGGATCATGACACAAAGACCCCCCCCATCCATTTGAATTTAGAAAGAGTCAGTCTGGTTTAATCTGTCTTCTGAAACACTAGGTTAGCTGACTGGAGGATATCGGCTGCCACTCTTTTTGACATCTCCAATCAATCAACCTTGATTGGCCATGCAGTTGGACTTTAGAGTTAGGAAAATAATGTTTCTCACCTTTCCTACTAACTTGTGATGAAAGCAACATACATCTTGATTTCGAATTTTAAACAAACGGTGAAGTCCACTTTTCATGTATTATTCAAATGGTTTGCCCTATAAAATCCATGTATTCATGAAGTTAAATGCGTTTCAATGGAGAGTTGGACACCATTATTTTCCTTTAAAATGGAATTACATTAAAAGCTATAATGCAAGTGTAACTCAAAAATATGTTTCTCCCAGAAATCTTTAATATTTTACCAGAAATCTTTAATCTTTATTAGAAATAAGTGACTTATTTCTAATTAAATGAAATGGAATAATGGTTTGTAGGGCATAATTCCCCAGAGAAAACAAAAACAGTTTGAATTTGAAGGATTGGAGTATAGATTTTTATAAAAGTAGCTGCGAGTTCAAATGAGACACACCGATCTGTCTACAAATACAATGCAGGGCAGGCAATGAAAGCAGAACCATATAGCTCACTTGAGGTAGAGCACAATATACAAAGTTGGAAATTGTTCACTTGATTTTAGTTGGGGTCTGTGTGTGTGTGTATGTGTGTGTGTGTGTGTGTGTTCCAACAGGGATTCTTTGTTGGTGATGTCCTCTTGGTATCCCCAGAGGTGTCCTATGGAAACGCTATGCGGTTTACCTCTGAATATCACTGTATCTCCTTCCTCAGTCTGCTTCCTCTTCCCTTCCCTGACTCTTACACCATGACTATGGCCATGTTTTTCATCTTGACTTAGCTCCAATAAACAGAACCTACCAACATATTTTATCTGAGTTAACTTTCTTTGGCTTTAACATCTGGTTTTCTGTATCCACACTTCACTTATACTTGTGAAAATTAGATTTTAGCATGTTCTCCAGCAGTACAATGTATGGTCTTTTGGAATCAATGTTTATGCTGAGGTATTTGATAAGTTTCAGATTATTTTTTAAAGTACATGTTTGCTTTCATATTTCATTTCTTCCCAGAGGGAAAAAAAAGAAGAAAAGGTTTCTATAAATGTATTTTTATAAGTTTTTTTTTTTTTTTTTGGTAATGGAAATTGAACTCAGGGCCTTGAGCTTATCAGGCAGGCGCTTGTGCTGCTGAAGGCTATTTTCATAGAAAGGAAACTTCTGGCTGAAATGCTAAGATCATTGAGTAGGCAAGCTACAGTATGCACTGAGAAAGATAAAAGGAAAACAGTACAGTGTACACACTGATAGAGGGTCAAATGCATAGGGATCTCATTCTAGATGAAACATACAGCAAACTAACGTTCCAAGTGAAAATGACAAGTCATAGCAAGAAACACAATGAAGTACAGACAAATCCACTAATCAAAAGTCAGCAAGGGCAGTTACAGAGATTGAGCGAATTCAGGAAGAAGGTAGAAGGTCCACTAACTGACAGAAAGTGGACTGGAAATCTTGCCTCCACCTGCCTCTTGCATTTTAGGGACTCCAAGTTCACTGATATTTAATTATGGTCACATGATATGTGTGTGTGCACATTGTATGTGTGTGTACATGTATAGCTTGAGCAGAGAAAATAGAGAGCTATTAGAGCTTTCCCATCAATGCCTGAAAGTTTGATCTTTCAGTTTATTGGTCACCGATTTTACCTATCAGTTTATTAAGTATATGAAACTTTAGCAGGATAAACTATGGACATGGAGATGTACGTTTTTACAGTGGACAATTCTTTATTTTTGCTAAAGTTTATTGCATAACTACTACATGCCAATGGGAATATCCTCTTAATGTTGGTATGTGTAGAAATAAAACATACAGTACTTGCCGAGACCTCATGATATAAACCAGGAGGCAGAAAAATAAATTGAAAACCACTCATATAATTATCATTCTAATATAACAGAAAATGCTCCCCCAAGAGATACAAGATGGTGCTGGTTCCCTGGCAATGTAAACCACTAGTATACTGCCGTTTCTGTTTTTCTGTTGCCCAGGTAACCTCCAGTTTACTTCAGTTCCTGTTTCTAGTTCCTGTTACTTCTGTTTCCCAGAAATAGCTGGTTACTATGCTGCACATTGTAAGAACCAATCCCCAAATGACACGCCGCTTTGCCTCTGTACTTCTGCTTTGCAACCCCATAAAAACCTCCCTCCCTGAGCCTTTGGGGCCCACTTCTTTGGGAAAGATTCCAGTCGGGTCCGCTGGCGTAAATAAAGCTGATTCTTGTCTCCAAACCTCGGTGCCGCTCAGTTCTCAGTTAGAACTTTGCTGTTACACCATTTCATGTGATAATTTGGACTGGCACATATATGAAGTCACCTACTCTAGGTAGAAAAAATTCACACTAGATAACAGCAAAGGAATAATACACATACAAAAGAATGCACAGCACAATAGGTTAGTATCATGAGAGATAGGTAGTTATAGGCGGAGCATATTTCACTTTATTAAAGAATCAGTGAAGGTGATTCATAAAACACTGGACAAAAAGAGAAAAGTCAGTCAGGATGAAGCCAGGTGTCTTTAGAGGTGGAAGTTTAGTTTATCTGTAAAGTACATGTTGAGGGAAAGAAAGAGATGCATATAGAATTAAAAGTAGAGAAAATTAAGATTTATTGTGAACTGTCTTAGTTACTTTTCTTGTTGCTGAGACAAAATACTCCACACCCAAAGTTAAAGGAGGAAAGGTTTGTTTCAGCTCACAGTTTGTAGAGTTTTCAGTCTGTAGTCAGCTGGCTATAAGGCAGGGTGGCATAGCAGAGGGGCACTGTAGAGGAGAAACAGTCCGTGGCGAAGCAGGCAGAAGCAGCAGCAGTAATGCTTCTTTCTGTCCCTTTATAGTCTATCCAGGCACTAAGTCTATTGATTAGTGCCACCCACACCCAGGGTGGGGCATCCTTAATCCCAGCATCTCCTACCATAGATCCGGCCACCTCTGAAAAACCCCACCTGTGACTGCATGAGGCTTTGGGGGGGCATCTAGATACAAGCCGTAACATGAACATTTTGGCAATGGTGTATAAAAGTTTACATAAATTACTTCATTTATTTTCACAATTACAACATCAAGACGGGCAAAATAATCAATTCAGAGATGAGGGAATTAAGACTCAGAGCGCCTATTACTTGATTTAATTCAAACCAACATTAATTAAGTGGAATAAACAGAATTTGAAACCATGAGGACTGCATTATTTCAGTATAACATGCTGCCTTGTAGAAAAGTGAGATGAGACTAAAAACCAAAACTTCCTCTTGTAAACCACAGCCTTGTTGGCTCCCAGTTTGGTGATAAATCATGCAATGAATTGTCCACAGTAGTAATTGGAGGAGCGTTACTCAGATTTTTTCACACTATTCCATCTCATTAATCACACGTTAGAGCTAACAATAAGAAAGTGCAAGTCAAAAATGCCCTCCCTTTGTAAAGCTTACGTCTGTCAGTAGATTAATTTGGGAGCCACCTAGAGGAGGAGTAAGGCACTCGCACAGGGCTGGACGGGTCGTGGAGCCCTGACCTTGGAGTCTGTAGGTATCTGGCCTCGGCACTGGTCCCCTGCTGCTTCTCAGCCTGAGAACTGAGCGTTTTGCTCTGTCACACGCTTCTGCTGTGGAACTAGTTGACCATGACTGAATCCTGAAACCACTGGTAAATTAATTCTTCCCTCCCTTAAGCTGTATATGTGGGTATTTGGTCCCAGCAATGGAAAAGCTGACCAATATAACCTTTTTCCAACCAGAATCAGAATTAAGTGTCATCAGCTCTGTTTTGAACCTTGCAATAGGGTGGAGGAGGAGCAGCCCCACACTTTGCCATGTTTTGCTAAATTCAGTGGCATGGATACCATTAGCCATTCCTCAACCATATGTTAATTCAATATAATCACTTAGCAATACTATTTTATTGATAGGAAAACAGAAAGACTACGTGAATTTGAGGCTTTTACAAATTTACTTATCCTCAATTATCAAAACGTGCCGATGCTTTTCTTTCTTTCTGAAATCTTGTGTGGAACCTTAATCATGAAGATTAAATGGATGATGTATGAGAGAATGGCTAGTTCAGTGTCTGGCATAGCTTACTAAATGTGTACTAATTCATTTACTCATTCATGCATATAATTTAATTACATCTCATTAATTGAAATAAATCACCTGTGTGGAGCTAGTTTAGAGATCTAAATATTGTCCATGATATTCACTGCATGAATTCATCACTTCCCAATGTGTAAATTTATTTTCAGACAATACCATATAATATAAAGTACTAGAAGACAGAATCATTTCTTTGTGACTTGCCTTGTAAAAACATTATGCAGACTCTAGATACACCTGACAAATTTAACTAAGCTTTTTGCTCCTGAGATAAATAACTCTGGTTAACTTTATATTACTGTTATATATATGTATTTACTTATTTATTTGAATTTATATTTCTCATTCTTCTGAGTATTTTGATAACTACTGACCATTGTCAAAACCATTGTTGAGGATGAATAGGAATATTGAGTCTAAAAATACTTTCAAATGATTAAGTAAATCTAAGATATAGTTTCAGTCATAAAAATAATTTTGCTAGAATGTTGTTTAAGGGTGAGTTTCCCAAAAACAAAACCATAATGGTTTACTTGATATATGCGGTTCACTAAAGAGAAACCGGATGGAAAGTAAGGGAAGCGACCCTAGGTAGGGGAGAGAGTCTTGGAAGCGAAATGTGCAGAAGTTTAGGCATAGCCTGGTCCTGTGTGGGTCATCTGGGAAGTGGATGGCACCATAGAGTTGTCTGGGTTTGAGGTGAAGTGGCAGGACTTTCACTTCCGGGGTCAATTAGTCATGTACTCCGGAGGATGCAGACGTGCAGGAATTCTAGGGAAGGAGAAGCCAGTCAGCTCAGGGCGGCTTTTCTCAGTGTGTGGTCCTCAGACCAGTAGGATCAAAAATCACATGGTGACTGACTAAAAATGGTAAGTTTCTTGTGCCTCAGCCCAGATCTACTAAATCAGAAGTTCTGGGGGACAACCAAGAAATTGGGGGTTTGATAAGCTCTCCCTGTGATTCTGACACACTCTACATTCTCCAGAGAATAAAACTGAGTCCTTAAAAGCCCATCCTCAGAAATCTGAGTTAGCTGAACAGCATGGCGAAGGGAATCAGGGTAGATCATAAAGAGAGGCCACCACATTTGTTAAATCTTTCACTGTATTGCAGTAAGTCACCCCTCTTTACGAACTGTGTTGTAGCTTCTGGAAACATGGTACTTTAACATCTGTCCTATATGCAAATGGTAGACATTGCTTGTTCTGGACACCCTAATAACATGTCTGCCACCCTGCCTCAACTTGCTGCTTCAACACTCTTCCTCTCTTCTTGGGAGACTGATTTCCTTCTGGAGTGTGCTATTCAAATACAAACCAGACAATGCAGAGTCCTGATTCCAGGCTTCCTCCTTCACGGGCTCTGGGCCACCACATATCTACCCTGATCACCCCCTCGGCCAGGGTCCAGACAAGTGGGAACAGCCCCTTTGCACCAAGGCCCACTGAAATCATTCAAAGCAGCTAACCCTAAATCTGCATGCTTTGCCTCACCTGTTTCGTTCTACTGAACACAATAAAGGCCCAATAGTTTCTCCCCTGGCCACGTCCTCCTGACCGACTCCCGGTGCTCCCCTGTGTGGTCCCTGTGGCATGGCAGCTTCTTACCCTTGGGAATTCTATTCACCTTCTCAACAGCAATTGTTTTCAGATTCATTGGCCTTCCTACACCTCTAATTTTCTATTAATATGCTATATTTGTAAGTGCCTCACAGGCTACTCCGTAAGAGTGAACATAGGATTTACAAGGAATGAACTGGGACCACTAGGCAACTCACTCCCACTCATCTGGAGTCAAATTCCAATTTAGGGATGGGCAAGAAAGATTCCAAATAGATGCCATGTAAAATTCTAGCTCACATAATTTTTTAAACAACATAATCAATATTCTTCAAATAAATAGAGCAAATATTTGAATTTTTTTACATAAAACTTGACTTGGAAAATAAATTTAGCTTGTCATTTTTGCTTGAATTTAAATAACATTTTTTTGAAACATCACACTTTTGTTATAAATATCCCTTTCATACCCACATAAACAGTCATAATTTTATTATAAGGAGTGTAATATGCATACTTTGTCAGGACAAAATAACAACAATAAATAATTCACTCTTTGCTTTCACAGTAAGACTATGCATGCCACAGTTGACACATGGGGTGACAAATAATAATAAATATTAAATAAAAATACCAAATGTAAAAAGAATGTAATTGTATAGCAAACAATTTCCTTGCAATAAGAAATATGACATGCAGTCTTAGGCACTGATTTTCACTGAGCAGATCTATGAATTGCTCAGAGTCAAAAGCATTACTTTATCATGTGGTGATTTTTGTTCATGAATGTATGTTTCAATTTTGGGTGAAGATATTTTATTTGTCAAGGACTTAAACTCAAAAGTGTGAACACAGTTCCATCTCCAGTGACCTTGTCTTTCAGGTATTCTCCCGTGTACCAGCTGTGAAAACTGCAGGAGACACATTTATCTTCATCATGTGTGTTTGATAGCAGTTATTGAATTTTTAAAATTAAATAGTTTGTAGACTATGTTAGAGTCCAAAACTTTCTACCAAATTTTCTCTTATGAGTGATTTATTTTTAGGCTCAAAGCACCAGAGGCTATAAAACTGGGGCCCAAAAGAATCTCTCTCTCTCTCTCTCTCTCTCTCTATCTATCTATCTATCTATCTATCTCTGTGTATATTATATACATATATATTTGTTTTTTTTTTAACTCACAATAATTGCAGTTAACTCTTGGATGCTGAAACTCACTGGTATATAACATGCACAATAGTTTGTACAATCTCTGGTAGTGAAAGCTACGCTGGACATTGGTATCAATCTGTCTTGTGAAATACAAATCAGAAACCAGAGTTTTTGCTTCGTTGAGGATTATGATTCACTACCAGCAAAATTCAAAATGTAACTATACTTCTGATTTTAGCAGGACAATGGAAAAAATAGGGTTTACAAAGCCATTTATCTTAGCTTTTCACATAGAGGAACATTTGATGAGTTTATCACTGTCCAGCAAGACTATTGCACACTGTGGTGATATAAGATGCATATTCTATACATCTATACGTAATTGGCTTAACTGATTCCAGCAGAAAAAAGAATAAGAAATACAATTCAAAATCCACAATATTTTAAATGAGTTAATTTTCCCCTGCTTATAAGCTTTTTAAGCGTAGAAAATTGCTTTTTGTATTAAGATGTGGAAAGATCGAATTCTTCTCTGAACAAAGAGAAAGGAGTTTTTAAGCATTGGAATGAGCTTGGGGAGAAGCGCCCCAGGACTTCGGGGAGCAGTGGGGGTCAGTATGATTAGGATATCTGTGGCGAGTGATGTCTGATAATTGGATTATCAAAGTCAGGCTTCTGGTCTCTCACAGAAATTAAAATGTGGGCACTCTACCTTCCATTTTTTATAAAGCTTTTTAATTTTTTCTTACATATTGATATATGTTTGCAATACATCACAGTTATGTTCTTCTTGGGAATTTGTACATATACACAGCTCAGGGTAATTATTTTTACTTTCTTTGCCCTTCCAGCCCTATCCTCCCCCATGTCCAGATTACCTGCCCTGCCCATCTCCACAAAGTCCACCTTCCTTCTCCGATCATCTCTTTACTTTGCTTTTTAAATTATTTATATTTTGAATTTCTCAATAGGAGAAATCGTGTGATATTAAACTTTATGTGTGTGGATTATTTTACCTAGCACTGAGCTTTCAAGATACATCTGTTTTCCTACAAATGACTGAAATTTACTCTTCTTTAGGGCTGAATAGTTCCACTGTGTATGTCCATCTCTTGATGACCATGTATAAAGGAGATGGCTCCCAGATCCTTGGTAAACGTATTCCTACACTAAAATACACAGGGTCCCTGAAAAGACTATAAGCATCACAAATAGTATCATGATTTTGCTTGATTCTGATTATTTTTTTAAAATGAGAGAAGTTAGAAAAATGTTATTGTTTTATTTACTCTTTTTTTTTTTTTCTTTTGTCTTTTTGAGACAGGGTTTCACTATGCAGTTCAGGATGGCTTGAACTCACTTTGTAGCCCAGGCTGCCCTTGAACTTGCATCGATCCTCCTGCTTCAGCCTCCCAAGTGCTGGGATTACAGGTGTGTGCCACCATGCCCAGGCTTATTTAGTCTTAATTTATCATTACTAAGCACCTTTCCTATACTGTACTTGTATAGATCTACATTTTTATCTGGAATACTATTCTTTCTGCCTAAAGAATTTCTTTTAAAGATTCTTATAGTTTTCTTGCATTTTCTCAGCGTTTTTTGTCTAACAAAGTCTTTATATTGCCTTCATTTCTCATAATATCTTGATGAGATAGACTTCTAAATTGAAAGCTGATTTTTCCTTTCTTTCAGTGGCTTATGTGTGGTCTGCAGAGTTTCTGATAAAACATATGGGGTTATGAGTAATGGATGTTAGGGTGTTTCTTCATCTCTTTTATATTACATTTTGGAAACTTTAACTGACATAAATTCAAGTTTACTGATTCTTCAGCCTTGTCTATTCTTTTGATAATCCCATTGAGGGAATTTCCTGTTTATGATATGGTGACTTTATTGTCTTTTGACTTTTTTCTATGGTTTTAATCTCTGCTGTCATTTTCTAAGTGTTCATGATGTTGGCCATTTTTCCAATAAATCCTTTAATATAGGAATCATAACTATTCCAAAGTTTTTGACTGATAATTTCACCATTTGAGTCACATTATTTTTGTACTGGTGATTATTTATTTATTAACAAGGGACCACATTATTTCTGTCTAGTTTATATGTCTCAAAAATTTTAATATGATGCTAAATATTGTGTAGTGAAGTACAGAAAGGACCAATGAAAATATGGTTTGTGTCCATCAAGAAGACTAACAGACCCCTAGTATAAGTTTTGAATAAACCTAATCAGTTGAGTTCGGCTTGAGTGGTATCCCGACTCATACTACTCCAATGGTGGGCTGCATATTCCTCTGTTTTTAGAGTATATTTACTGTGCTAGAAGAGTTTTTCCAACATTAATCTTCACTATGAGCTCTCAGTAATTCTTTCAATCCTGTGCTACAGATTGAGTCTCCTCTCTTTCTGTCTGTCTGTCTGTCTGTCTGTCTCTGTTTGTCTCTGTCTCTCTGTCTCTCTCTCTCTCTCTTGGTTAGAATGGTGTTTCCTAATCAGTGCTGGGTTCTCGCTTTTGGCTAAATGTCGTCATCTTTGTCTAGCTTCTGTCTTAGACAGGCTCTGAGAACCTGGACCTCCGGTGTCAGACATTTTTAGCATTCCTGGCCTTTCTTCAGTTGGCATCCCAGCTGAGCTTTGTATCTGTAGTTGGTCTTGTCAGGGGTTTTATCTCAAGCCCAGTAGAGTAGCACCATAGTTTTGGGGGGCCAAGTTCATTTCAGACCTCTCTTCGAGACAGATCTGGCTTGGATGTCTCTCTCAGAATGATGAACTCACTTTGCCTGTGTCCTTCTGGTGAAAAGTTTTGCTGCTTTTCCTCCAGCTGGGTAAGAACTTTGCTTTGTATGAAGGGAAGGTCCAGGAAAAAGGACAAACTTTGGATCTGTCTCCTCCAGACCTGTCAACCACTCTTTATTCCTGTGACTGTTTGATCTCCTGCTCTGTCCCAGCCTTCACTGTGAGCACCTGGTGGAGGCCACTAAAGAAGAGTGAATGGAAATGCTTTTTCTGGGTTCCTCCAGCTGTTTCAAACTTGGCCTTAGAGATTGTTAGCATTTTGGCTGATTTATTCTTAACTCCTTGCCTGGCAGCCAAATCTCTTTCCTGTTTTCTGTCACAGATGACACGGTGGGTTTACTCTGTTTCTTCTTGCAGAGTCTTGTTTTTTTTTTGTTTTTTTTTTGTTTTTTAATTTAGTTTGCTTGAGTAAACTCAAAGCAGCTCCCTGATGGGCTCAAGAAAATGTGAAATACAACTTGTTCTCTAAAAATGTAGTTAATATGTGTTCTATTGATATTTAGGATCTTAAAATATAGACATTATCTGACTTCATTTCTGACGACAATGATCAACACATAGCTATAACTTTCTTAATCACATGGATTTCAAAATTAGATATTTTAAAGGAATCCAGGGATAATTAAAATGCCACTTATAGGGGTCGGTGAGATGGCTCAGCGGCGTAAGCGCCTGCCTTGCAAGCGCGAGGGCCCGAGTTCAACTCCCAGATCCCACATACGAAAAAGGGGCTGGTGATATCGCTCAGCGGCACGGGTGCCTGTTGGCGCGCAAAGTCCTGAGGTTGACCCCTCGGTACCCACGAAAAAAAAAAAATGCCACTTATAAAGGAGAAACATCAAATTGGCCTCAGGTTTCCTTACAGCTGCTCACAATGTCCAAAGACAATTGAAAAATGACCAATAAAATTATACACATTTAAGCATACATAAGGTTCAACACAATAGTTGGGCATTCACAGAGATGGAGGAACCAAAGAATATAGCACCTATGAACTAAAATTTGAGGGAAATCTATTAGATTATCATTTATTGAACATTAAATCTACTGAAACACAGAATACTATAATAAAAACTACAAATCAAAAGTAATATAACTTAAAAGTATAAGGAGTAGAAAGGATGATATAGAGAATTTAAATTCACTATATCCTCATCTGCCATATTAAGCAGTCAGTAAATTCTAAGTTGAACATGAAATCTTTGAAATAACACTCCCATCAATGTTTTAATAATATTTCTCCACTTAACTTTAGAGACACTTAATAAACATTATTGTAAATAAGTTTTACTTAGGTTTCACAAAATTTCCATTCTATATAGTGATCAAGTTGTCAGTCAGTCTCTCTGCAGGCAATATTTTTTAATGTCTCGAGAAGCATCTGCAAGACAACTAATGCAGAGATCAGCACCATATAGGTATGCAACTAAGACCTATTAGTATAGTTTTACTCGGGCTATTTTTATAAATTTTAAATGATAACTAATATTTATCATTAGTAGTTATCATTTTGCTTTCAAAAATAATTTTGTCAAATTAAATTTATGCAATTATAATTTAAGAACATTCTGATTATTAAAATCCTATTCAGCTGAATCTTGTGATTGATGTGTCTTTGAGATTTATTTATTTATTTATTTTATGCGTGTACTGGGAGTCAAACTCAGGACCTTGCGCTTGCCAGGCAGGCGCTTATGCCACTGAACTATATCACTGGCCCTGAGATTTGTTTTTTAATCATTTCTCATAGCAAGGATTTCTACATTTATAGCTGCTAAGCAATCTTATATGGCATGTAGACTCTGTCTTAAAAACTTAACACTTTTTTTTTTTGGAAAAAAAGGTATTGTGAATATTTTTCTCTCTGGATTAATTCAAGCAGGGTTGCTTCTTTCTGGCATTCTGACTCCAGACTTTTCATCTCTTCTGAAAAAGTTGGCCTAGAAACTTGACTGATTTTCTGATTTCCTTTTCTTTTGCTTCATCAGCTTCCACACGTTTCAACCCACCCGCGTCCCTACCTAACATTTCATATGCCTAACTATGAGATATTAGTCAATTTACAATGCAATCTACTCTCTGAAACATTCTGTAATATCTTTTAAAGAAATCCCCTGGATAAATTTATGTTGTCATGTCTTATTTTTTTGCTCATTCTTTCCCCAAAATATTGTTTTAAAAGTGCCCTCACTAGGATCACTGTCCCCTGAAACTGAAAACTGTTCATGATACAGAAATCCAGTGATTTTCATGAAACATGAATATGTACTTGCATAATTCTTGTTCTGTAGCACCAGTACTTTTAAGAACTATTTTTTACATTTATCAAGGTCTATATTTAGCAAAGTACTTTACAAGATGACTTTTATCCCATAATAATGTGAAAACAGCAGGTAGATAATCTTAAGCATGCATTATATGCCAGGCACTATTCTAAATAATTGACACAATTAACTCATTCAAGTTTTAAAATAAACTTATAAATCAGAAACGATTATCTTCATTTTGAATATTATTATATTGAAGCATAGAAAAATTCAATAACTTTCTTAAGGCCTTAAAGTAGCATAACCAGAACACATGTTTTGGTAAAATTAAATTCATACACATGTTACCTCAGTTTCATAAATAATTTTTATTTTTGTTTCCCTATCTATGTAATATTATGGCACATTTACATAAAATACACTGAAAAATATGACATATTTCTTGTTTACTATAAATATATTTGGTACAAAAGATCAAATTTATTTTTTGAAGATTTAGATTTTAGAAAAATATGAGAAATGGTAAAAAGAATCCATATTCTTAATTTTTAAAAAGTCAGAAAAAGCTACTAGTAAATACTGGTGATTTAGAAACTAAATATTTTCATAGATTGAAAAGTTTAATGGAAATAATAATGATGCTATTATTGTTGTGAGCTAAAAATATCTTTCTTAATGTATCTGAATTATTACTGTGTAGTTTAACTAAAGTCAGGAGTTAATTTCCTGTATATTCTTTCACCACTAACTTACATAAAATGTGTCATATATGAAAACTGATGAAGTCTTCAAAATGTCAAACTATAGAAACTTGACAACAACGTTATTGTGTAATAGAATGAATAATCATAGTTGATGTATTTAATTTATTAACTTATCATAGTTCATCAGGGAACCTATGATATTGGATTCTTTTTCTTTCAAAACATGAATGTAAAAGATAGCAAACAAGCAAATATATTTGACAATGACACACTTCAATTTCAGTTCTTGTATTCAGATAGCATCTATCACATATTAACCGTGACAACTACAAAATGCCATGACATTTACTGTTCATGTGTGCTTTTTTAGTTTAGTTCACCATAAATTTGGAATGAAAATGCTATTTTAGATGTTGTTTTCAAGGATGAAATCAGATTTAGAGAAATGAGTCACTGGGGAAAACATATCAACCAATTTTTCTTGGAGCGCGTTAGGTGGAATCTTTAATTCTGAAACCAAGTGAAGTGAAGTCTGCCCTTTGCCTCTTGGCAGAAGACAGTAATGTGTCAGTAATTTCATTTTCATTCTTATGCCAGCAAGAAGGTCCCAGCAAGTCAAGACTGCACCCTGGTTCCTCACCGTGTTCTACTGAGTTCATCTCCTCCACTTTTCACATCTCCGCTGACACTGACGAAGTTCAAAATTTTGTCTTTTGATTGAAAGAGTCTCCTACCAGGAAGCCTTCATTTCCCCCTTTTATTCCATAACCCTTACATGTCCAGTCCTCTCACAGGACATCCTAAAACTCACAGGTCGAGTCGCTCTTTAAAGCCTTGAACACGGAACCAGACTGACTGGATTTAATCCACACTCCTACTCAGTAGTTTGGAAACTGGATAAAGCTATCTTTTCAGTAGCCCAGGGTTTTTCCATGGATGATAATAGTACCTAATTCAGTAAGCTTGTTATAGGAAATAAGTGAGTTAATATGTATGCACTGTAAAAAGCAGCACTAGGTACAGTAAGCCATAATACAGGTAACATATTGTGGAAGAATAAAGTCACTATTATTTAAATAAAGATATGTCATATAAGAACTTTTCTTTCTTAATTTTGAATATTCAAACCACTTCCTAGAATTCACTCAACTAATCTCTATTAAGAGTAAGATCATTAGTAGCTTTTAGCACTGTTACTGGTACTTAAAATAGGACCAAGAAACATACAAGGGCCTGTGATCTCTGAAATTTATATTCTGGGAGTGGAGTTGGGAGGATTGGGAGTCACAGGGAGAAGGATATCAAAGGAAAATACACCAAAAAAACAGCTTAGATTCTGAAACGTTTCCTGGAGGAATTAAATCTTAGCAATAAAATAGGATGTGAGAGTTCAGCAGTCCTTATGTTTATCAATTTTCTGAAACACAAATGACAAGAAAGAGGAGATTAGAAGAAGGACTCTGATGAAGAGCATTTCAGGGAGAGGTGACACCAAATGCAAAAGTATGAGGTTGGGTGACAGAGACTTACAGGACACTGATGTGGCTAAAACAAAGGGAAGGTGGCTAAAATGTCAGGTGACAGAGAATGGCAGGGGCCAGGTCCTGAAATGAAATTAAGTATAGACCATAGCAAAAGTCTGTATTTTCTGAGTGCTCTGAAAAACTACAGAAATTATTTTAACTAGGGATAAATGTATTTGAATTTTATTTTCAAAGCATTATCTTTAGGCTGCTATGGATAAAGGAATTTTGTCTCGATAAAGTTCACTTAAATGGAGAATTCAGTAGCCCAGTGATTGATGATAACGTTTTAGACCAGGGAGATGGCAGTGAAGGGCTAAAAATAAAGTTTCAAATTTGGTCTGTATGTTAGAGGTTGGCTAGACATGCTTTAACTCTGTGTGTGTGTGTGTGTGTGTGTGTGTGTGTGTGTGTGTGTGTGTGTTGAAAGGAGTGATAGTGAGAGAAAAAGAAAGGTACTAATAATCAATACAGCGTTGTTTGCTTGAGCCACTAAATGAGTGATAGCACTCCTCGCTGAGCTAGGGAAGACTGATGGCAAATCGTGTCGTGGGGTAAGAGGCACAAATCAAAAATTCTATTTTAGGCATGTTTAATTTGAGATGCCTGTTAGTCATTCAAGTGACAGTTGGGTTGATGAATCTGGAGCTCAGGGGAAAAACCTAGACACGAGGAGATACGTTTGGAAGTCATTGCCCAATTTAAAGAATTTCAAGCAATGCAGCTGGGTGAGATTATATAAAAGACCTTTTGAGAAGTAATTAAATAGAGCTTAAAAACAAGAGTTCCAATGCACTTCAGCTTTCAAAGGTGGTGTAGAAGGAGAGAAAAACCCAAAAAGTTAAGGTCAGTAAAGCAGGAAAATGTGCCAACACACACACACACACACACACACACACATGTGCAAACACATGAAAGAAAATCAAGAAAACAAGTAAGCTGTTAGGTTTAAAACTGTCAAAGCATGGGATTCTAAGAAAAATGGAGAACATTAGAATCTTAATGAGAGCAGTATCAGAAGACCAAAGTGTGACCAAAGGGAATTTTAAATAAAATGGGAAATGTGGACTGTAACACTATAGGTTACTTTTAAATTATTCTATGAAAGGATAAAAAGAGGGAAATATTAGAATGTTAGGTAGCACACAAGGTGGGGTTTTTAAATCGAAACGCAGGTTTTATTCTTGTAAGATTTGGGGTACCAGAACATATCAATGTAATTATTCATGATAGCAGCATAAATTGTT
The DNA here is from genome assembly GCA_028451465.1 of Erethizon dorsatum. Lineage (NCBI taxonomy): Eukaryota > Metazoa > Chordata > Mammalia > Rodentia > Erethizontidae > Erethizon > Erethizon dorsatum. The sequence goes on from CM051835.1 coordinate 42,476,006, forward strand.
GGTGTGAGAGGAAAAGGGGGAATAAAGGAAGACAGAAATTCTTAGGATGTCAAGGGCTAGGATCGATGTCGTAGGGCTAGGATCGATGTCGTAACTTTTGAGTTGGCCACAAATCATGTCAGTTACAGGTGTAGATCACGTGGGGTCCAAATCAGGCAGGCTATAGGTTTGTTTATCGGTAGATTAAATCATCCCTATCTGTTTTTGCCTTGGTAAGAAAATATAAGGTGAGGTTATCACCTGAGAGTTTCTAGGGGACAAGAGAGTTTCGAGGAGAGAAGAAATATGAAGTAGTTGTTCCTGGGAATAGAAATGCTCACTTCTTAGGGAAATGTGTAAGAATTCTCCGCATAGAATTTAATGCTCATTTGAGAATTGTGCTTATAAATTGAAAAGTAGTCCATTTAACTTTACTGTATTATTTTCTACAGCAAAATTCAGTTTCCCAGATACAGATGTAGCATAGAAAAGTGTTAGATTAATTACATTTGCAGTTTAGTCAAGCGAGTAAGAAAGAGGAAAGGGACATAACAATTTTGCAACTGAATTATTTAATGTGGAAACACAAGATGTGGACCTGGAAGTTAGCTTGGAAGATAGAACTAATGACTGAAAACAAAAACTAAAATAATGAATTAGTTCAGTGATGTTGGTAAGAGGAAGGAGGAAGAGGAAAATGAGGAAAGTGGAGGAAGAGGGAAGAAAAGAAAGAGGAAGCAGAGACAGGGATGCTTGAAATCAGAGTGTTACAGATGTTTTGTTACAAATGCTTCTGGCTATTTTCCAATAAAACGTTATTAAAAATGTAGATAGCATTCTGAGTTTAGCTTATGGGCCAAGCTTTAAAGACTCCTGTATAAATGGGTTTCTTGGAACTCTGCTAGTATAAAGTGGGATCCAGAGAAAGATTCTGCTTTTACACTTCTGGGTCCAGGCTGTGCTGAGTTTCTCTTCACTCAGGCAGTGTAACCCGGCGGATATGAGGGCACTGGCCTTGTCCATAGCGTGCAGCATGCTGAGGGAAGTCCCTGGGGAATCCAGTCAAAAGGGTACTGAACGGATTGAACAGATCCTCAGCCTAGAACACACTGGGCTCCCAGTGATTTTTGCTATGATGCTTTTCTAATGCTCCTGCACACAAAACCCTACCGCGTTCTGATCAGCACTGGCCTGTATGCACCCAGGAGTTGCAGCGTAATTAACACAGTCCACGACCAAACTGGGTCCCCGGGGTACAGGAGCCGATGGCCGAGTGCTTTTTTGCCTTTCATGGAGTAGATAAACACCAATGCAGTTTATAAAGCTTCTCAGGTGTTGCTGCAGGGGAGTAACAGTTGCACATAGTAGAGGTCAACTCAATTATGCACACTTGCTTTTCCTTCTGCACTGGAGTCCTCTCATCTACCAACTCAGCTCTCTGGGATCGCCTTCCCCAAAACACTGCGTTCAAATGTTAGCCTCAGAGGCTTACTTTAGGGAAAATCAATGTCAGATACTCTGTTAAAACTCTTTAGATACACAGGACAAAACTGTATTATTTTAATCATCCCAAATAAGAACAAACAACTTATTTTCTTCATGTATTTATTTACAAAGAAACATAATATCTCCAAACTTAATTTAAAATACAACAATGAGTAGAGAATACGGAATGTCCTTTTCTTTTTCAGATAAATGAAGATGATATATCTGAATATAGATTTAGGAGTCAAATGTAATCAAACTAGTCTGTAAACTGAGCTGTTCAGCAGTATTTGGTGTAATTTCAAGTAAATTAAATGATGTCTCTTTGTTCGGTGTAAAGAAATTAAATTCAAAAGCAGTTTGGATTTTACAGATGAAAACACAATTCAGATATTCCTCTGATGAGAATTTTTCTCATTACTCTCAACTTTTGTGTGAGTTTGATCATTTTAATTTTAAGTGGGTACAGGTTGGCAAAGTTGAGATATTCAGGAAAAGGTACAAGAAATGGTTATAGAGGCTTTTAACCCTGTTTATTTATTTTGAAGCATATTTGAAATCATAACACATAGATTTACTTTTAAGTTGGTTGTAGAGGAAAAAAATAAAGATAAATGGTAGTCTTCCTTCCTCTGTTTGTATATTTGTATTCTCTAATTCTCTAGAGATGTGCTGAGAATAACACAATATGTCACTCTTAAACAGCTTGCTACTTCTAGCTGTCACTTTTGATCAGAAGGCACGCAGGTTTAAAGCATGGAACCTGCAAATAAAAATCAGGGAAATAAAAACAATTTCCATTTCCACTTAAAAATTCACAAACTATGGTGCCCTAAGCAGCATGTGGTAGTTAAGAAGATATGTCTTTCATTTGTCTTGCTTATGTAGAAAATACAATTTGGAGAAAGGGAGAATGCTGAAAATGAATCTTTCAGCTTCCAGAGCATTCAGGAGTGCTATGAAGATATCACTTAATTAAAGCTGAAGCTATGAAGTCTTGCTCCATTCCTGTCTTGAGGCTAATTCAGCCAAAGAGGATGGATGTAACACTTTAGCTCATTGCTTGATAGAAACATTCTGTATGATTTGCCCAAATAATCTAAAAACAAAACTTGGCTCTTGAGTTTCCCATTGGTTCTTGACTCGAAATTGTGAATTCCTCCCTATGACAGCTACAACAGCATTTGACAAATAGAAGACAAAACAATGCCTAGCATAAATAAATAATCAACATCTAAATTTCATTAGTCAAATCTCTGCCTGCTTTATCTGCCTATAGAATCTTATTTGCCACAGTGACTCCTGTTGGAAATAGTCATATTAGTTTTTCTTCTTCCCCTCTGGATCATGGCTTTTAACCTCCTTTTCTCTGGTAAAAAGATTCTTTCCCATTCTTAAAGATAACAAACTCCATGAAATATAGCATATTTCATTGTTTTTGTGGTAAACATCTACATACCATTTCAGAAAAAATGCCACACACTTTAATTATAAAAATGCACATTAGTGTAATCCCCTTAATGTTACCAGATCACTTTATTCACTTTCAGGAGGTTTGTGTGTCAGATCTGGTGAATAGGAGAGAAGTTATCATTAGAAGGCTAAAAATGATATCTTATGAAAGAGTTGTGAACTGATCAAAAGTAAGGGTAGGTAAGAGGGCAGAAGACATAAGTAAGAAAGAAGTAAGAAATTAGAATAAAAGATGCTACTTTACCAGTTAGTATCATTATAATCATGACCTAATTTCTTAAACTCTCTGAGATTCTATTTCTATGCCTATGATATGAGACTAATATTACTTGTATGACTAGGTTGTTGAAAGAAGTATGAAATGGCATATATGAATACATAAATAACTACAAGGCCTGTGTGTTAGTAGTACTCAGGCTAGAAATTTTCATGTATATAAAGTATATGTAATCTTAGAATAGATTTTAAATAATAATAGAGATATCTCAAAGACTTATTATGCATCAGCATCAGCTGGGCTAACACCCAAGAGATATTTTTGACATTTGATAACTCTTCTATTATTAAAAGCCAGTCTATGATTATTTCCTCTATTCCTAGTTCTGACTAAAATACTTTTTGATTTAAAATGTTTTACTCGGTGCCATTTATTGATTTTGTAGCAAGTCACAAGAAAGAAAAATAAATACAACTTTTCAAACTAGGCAATTCTGCCTTGAGGATGTATTTGAAATCATCAACAGAAAGCAAGTTTCTTTTGTTTGGATTAAAGACTAGGACAATAACCAAATATATCCAAACTCCATCCACTTACCCTGTAAGATCTTTACTTTGGTTGTGTATTATTAGTCTACGACTATAACCTTCTGTGTCACAGTTTTGCTTTACTTCAGGACTTTCCATCAAGGCAAGAACCAATTCCCGCCTTGTCTGACCTGGGTGTTGTGAGAGAAAATGGCTCCATTTGGTTGGACTTGAGATAAGAGGAACAGCAGGTTTTGACAGGAGGAAGCCTAGTGTATGTCATTAAAAGTGGCACACAGGCTGCTTTTCAAATGCACACAACAGTTATAACTGTTTTGCAACTCCATACTTTTCAAATATTCATGAATGCCTCTAATAAACAGCACAAATGGCAGAAATAAAATTTATTGAAATAGCATTCTGTTAGGGATTTCATTTGGATGATAATGGACACTATCCTTTCCACAGCAATATGGAATTGTTCTTTCTAACCAGGAAGGGATTTATACAAAATTATAGGGTGTCTTTAATGTCAGGTTTGGTAAAAATGAAAAAAAAAAAAAACTGTGGACATTGATAACCACTTTGAGGAAAGAGAAAATGTTATATTTTAAAATATATTAGTTTGAATACAAAAATTCTAATATCCCAATTACAAACTGTTTTGACAAGTAAAATTGGAGAGGATTTTAGCTTGGGAGAGGGAGGAAGCTATCACCTGTGGATTCTGAGACTCTAGACTGTGCTGAGGAAGTGGGTCGTAGCTGCCACACGTGTCCCCGTAGGATGCACCCTTCTCTGAGGGGTGCGTGGTCAGAACGTCCCCTGATGTTGGGCAGTGAGCACAGTAGCATAGTCCAAAGTGCGAGCTTCCCTCCAATCTAGACCTCATTCCACAATGATTTGCATTGGCTTTAGCCCCCTGGTCATTACAGTTTCATTCTGGATTTCTACTTTTGCAGTAGTTTAAAGCTGATTTGCAAACAGACACTCCAACTGATTTCCAAAGTAACCTTGATCATGTCAATATGCACTTCAAAATGCTCCCTGAATGCCGGCCCTTAGGAGTTGTCTTTCATGCAGCATCCCTGTCATGCCCGCATTAAGTTTCTTCAGTGCAGTTTTTCTTCTTCAGTATGTGGAAAGAACTTTATGTCCCTTTCCTAAGCAGAATGAACCACTTTCTAATGAAGATAATAGCAAAAACTATGTCCTGATTGCAACTTCTTGATACTACTGGATGAATGCTGGTTTTACTCTATTAATATTGCATACAATATTTATAGGCTAGACACCATTTACGACATGTAGTACATAGCACATTACATTGTAATCAAAACATGAACAAGGTCCAATCTCCTCAAGTTACTTACAATTTAATAAAAAAGCAAAAATGGAACACGGAAAGTTAAAATTCAGTGTAAGTTCCTTGAGGGGAGTGAAATTTCTCTGGCTTCTGGAGAACAAATATTCCTATTCTTTAGCACACACTTTCATAGCTACTTAGTGACTATTCTAACGTATGAGTACAATGATGTATTTGTCTGGAAATGATGACAGATTCTATTGATTAGTTGAAAGTAAAATTTCCAAGAAGAAAGAATATTCAATCTTTTTTTTTTTTTTTTTTGTGGGTACCGGGGGGTCGACCTCAGGACCTCGCGCGCCAACAGACACCCGTGCCGCTGAGCGATATCACCAGCCCCTTTTTCGTATGTGGGATCCGGGAGTCGAACTCGGGCCCTCGCGCTTGCAAGGCAGCTGCTTATGCCGCTGAGCCATCTCACCGGCCCAGAATATTCAATCTTGACTTTGGAAAATAAGTAAGATACTGGGGTAGGTACAGGAGATACTGTACCATTCTCTGCCTAGATAGAAGTATGAGCAAAGCCATCCATATATGTTCTCTGCCTAGAGCTTTCTTCCCCAAATGTCAACATGGCTCCTTACTTTATTGCAGTCTGTCCTCAAATGTCACCTTAATAAAGATTTCTACCTAATAATCTTGCCAATACAGTACCCCTCCCCTCCTCTTTCCTTTTCTTCTACTTTCAAAGTGTATTTCTGAATACTAACATATGTGTGCTTCTATTTTCCTGAGTATTTGTAGTGTCTGTCTCCCCTGACTTAAATATAAACTTCATAAGATAGAAAAAATACTATTTCATCTATTGTTAAAACATCAGGTCCAAGAATAGCACTGCTTCACACAGAGGAGATAATTAACACTCCACTTGTTTGTTTATTTGCAGGCAATGATCCAGGTAGGAAGGGAGTAATATAGTTAATTGAGAGGCATGATTGTTAAGAATAGCTTTAATTAAGGGTTTCTGTCCTCTGGCTCAGTTCAGTGGCAAAGTCAAAATTTGGTCATCATATTGTCCACTCAGCAGAATACCAGGACGACCACCATTATGCCCTCATAGAAGCTTTCTCTGCCCTACCCCAGGACAGGAACATCACATTTGATAAGTTGCCCAATCCCTCCACATTAGCAAATTCCGTTTTCTCTTTTATACTTTTACACTAGCAGAAGGATGATCTTTGCAAGAGAAATGGAGGTATGCACGATTCTAATTATATATGAACAAATACTGGCCTGTGAAATGTCCTCAGTTCTGCTTGTAGATGTTGTTTTGCAATTTCATGACCTATATCTATAATCAGCTCTTCTGATATGCTTTGCCATCTTTATTGCTTTCCATTTCAATGTTCACATCTTTATTATTCCTCTTAGGTATGACTTTTAGGAAAACACATTCAACACCTCATTTCACACACGCTTCCTAAGCACAGGTAACTCTTTCATATGTCTTGAACAATGGCACTTGAATCATAGTTATGTGTTGATTTGTTTAATATTAGTAGAACCATTCCCAGCTTTTTCTGAGATCATCTGCAAGTATTATACAGTTTCTCACGCATCCTGCTTTATCTTGAACTGTTCTTGGGGAAGGATTTGATATAATGTAGTCCAGTCTTGCCAGTTAGCAAAATTCTCTAGTTATAAAACATAAGATGTCAATGACTAATTTTTAAATTTATCCTCTCTAACACCTAACTTGGTTTCTTCAACAGTCTTAGACCAAATCAGAAAGAGCACAGCAGAGGCAAGTTAAAAGAACTGCAACGCATCAGTAGGTGTTTCATGTTGGCTGCCTCACCTGTGTCTAACGAAGCTGGGGCACCAGACACCAGACTCCTCTCATCAGCGTGTTCACCTAGAAACTTTGCTCTAATCCGGAGATATAATTGAATCATCAAATATCACAGAACTGGCCAGCTTGAGGCACATTTATTCTGTTAGCTGAAATCTTAAAACAAAATGTTCTAAGGACAGCCTTTTTAAAAATTAACAGTAAAAAATTGCTAGAATTTTAAATGGAATGCCATTAAAATTGTATGTCAATGAAATTTAAAAATATATATATATAGAGAGAGAGATGTTTTAAAATATCTTTATAAAATTTTTGAATTAAAAAAATCAAGAATTCCAAGAAGTAGATAAATGAACAGTCTAGGGTCATTGCAAGATCTGAGAGCTGTAAACAAATGTAGGAAACAAAGCTCCTCCTGGATTTTTGTGAGGAGCTGAATGCTTTTCCCTGTGCTTCTGATCAGACTGTAATGGAAACATTGTTCTCTCTTTGTCATGTGTTCACTGGACATGAACCACGGAATCCTAATTTTTTAGGCTATGTTAAAGAGAGCACAGAAAGATTAAGAGATTTGACAAAGATTAGATATTTGATTACAGACAGTGTAAGAAACCAGAACTTGGGAGATTTCAGTAAGAAATTCCAGCACCCAACCCACTCATACCTAATAAATATGTATGGTATATATGTGTGAGTGAATAAATTAATAAATCAAAATTTGTTCCACAGGTCAGTTAATTTTTAGCATGGGGTTTTGAAGATTTCTCATCTATAAATATGTAAGGAAATTTTCTTTGGCTGTAAAAAATTCAATCCCCAAACCTTGACTCAGACAAACTAGCTTAAAAATAAGCCTGGACCAGACTAATAACACCTTGAACTAACTTCGCTCATTTACACAGTCCTTAACCCTATCACCTGGTGCCGGTTTAGACTCTTGCAGATCAAGGAAAAATAAAAGTTATTATCAGATAGTTCAGAGCCAAGCCTGCTTTAATCATTTTAATCAAATACAACCCATTTTATCATTGTTTTTCATCCAAGTAGAATTCTCCCAACTATTTTTATTAAATTTTAAAATTTATTTATTTAGCATGTGGTAAAACTCAAGCTATTTTTTTAAAACCTCTAAAACAAGGAAACAGATGAATAATCAGAATGTCTAGATCACACTATTATAACTCTGCAAAATATTTTTACACTTCTTTTAGAATGTGCAAAAATAGAATAAAGACCTGAATAACCAGCACTGGGAAGAGAAACTTCATTATATTGCTGTCCTTACTTCTATACATGAGTATAGAGTATATACATAGAGTACCTTGCTGCCACCCTCCAAGCCTGAACTCCCGAGCAAATCACATTTGACTGTATGATTTCAAATGATGATGGAGATAAGTTAATGTGGTGGTGAGAGGCGGGAAGGAAGCCGGAAATTATGGTTGTAGTAAGGGTCATAAAAATAACACAGGATTTGGAGTCAGAAAAATTTTGTTTTATAGCCTATCTCTTTCATTTACTTGCTGAAAGATCACGGACCACTTATTTAATGTATCTGGGGTAGAGTTTATCACAATAGTGAAGCTACATTTCTGCAATGACAAAATTAACATATTTTCATATTTCAAGAATATTATGAGGTTTAATAATATAGCACCAGTCACGTGCTTATTGGGCACTTGAGGTGTAACGTCTAAATTAAGATATAATGTAAAGATTAAATGCATCTCGATATTTGAAGACTTAGTGCCAAATTAGCAAAATACTTCATCAATAATTTTATATTGATTTCATGTTCAAATATTTTAGGTACATAAGGTTAAGTAAAATATATTAAAATTAACTTTGCTTTTTACTTAATTAGTAGTGTTATGAGAAAATTTAAAATTACAGATCTTTCTTTTGTGCAACACTTTGATTTTCCTTTTTTTTTTTTTTGGTTTTTCAAGACAGGGTCTCTCTATACAGTTCACACTGGCTTTGAACTCAATAGGTAGTCCAGGATGGCCTTGAGCTCAAAGTCATTCTCCTGCCTCAGCCTCCCTAGTCCTAGGAGTACAGCCATGTGCTACCACACCTAGCTGTGCAACACTTTTTTATATGAATATTTTGCTATAATTTTCCCAATTTTTCAAGCATTCTTGAGAAAAAGGATGCTCTTATTTTTCTTGTGGTACCAGAATCTAGTGAAAATCCTGACACCAAGAAGACCTCCAACAAATATGTGTAAAATTTACGTTGAATAAAAATAGCAATTTTAATCAGGAGTTTTAAACATAGTTTCCTAAAGAAGAACTGCTACAGCCAGTGTGATGTGGTGATGCACACCTTTAATTCCAGAACTCCGGGAGACCAAAGCAGGACGATCGCCAGTTTGAGATCAGCCTGAGCAATTTCATGACTTAATCACTTAAAAAAAGAAATTAAAGGGGGAGCAGGGTACTGGGGGTGTAGCTCAGCGCAAATTCCTAAGTGCAATCCCCAGAGCCAGAAAACAACCAAGGACTCCATTAGCACTACGATAAAACAAGAAAAGAAATACATAGCTCTCAGGTATAAAAGGAAGTAAAAACCTCTATTCATACATGAAATGAGTGAAGAAAATCCATGAAAAGAAAGTGGTAAATATTTTCTCCTATTCTGTAGGCTGTGTCCTCCCTTGGGTGATGGTTTTCTTTGCCGTGCAGAGCTTCATAATTTGTTGTAACCCTGTCGATTCTTCCATTATTTTCTGAGCTGTTGCAGTCCTGTTCAAGAAGTCGTTTTCTGTACTTATGGCTTTAAGGGTTTCTCCTATGTTTTCTTCCAGCAGTTTGAAAGTTTCTGGACTTACATTCAGATCATTGATCCATTTTTATTTGATCTTAGTACAGGGTGAGAGAAAGCTACTTTCAATCTTTGCACGTGGATACTGAGTTTTCCCAGCACCATTTTTAAAGAGGAAGTCTTCAGCATTTTTAGAGATGGGGAAGCGGATCCTAGGGAAGAGGGAAGAAAGAGAAAGAGAGGTAATGGTAATCAAAGGAAGGTAAAATAATCAAAATACTTTATATGGGGAGGCTGAGGGAGGAGGATTGCAAGTTTGAGCCTAGCCTGGGTAACTTAGTGTCTTAGCAAAACCCTGTCTTGAAACAAAAGTAAAACCCAGGGCTGGTGTCATAGCTCAGCGTGAAGACCCTGGGTTCAACCCTCAGTAACCAAAAATAAAAACATAAATGGTTTTAACAATGTCTTAGTCTCTTTCCTTGCTGCTGAGACCCAAAACCTGACACCTGGAACTTAAAGGAGGAGAGGTTGATTTTTTCAGTTCATGGTTGTTGGCTGGCTTCAAGGCCGAAATGACATAGTGAAGGGTCTGGAAGAGGAAAGCTGCTCATATCACGGCAGCCAGGAAGCAGAAAGATAAGGGAGGAGCCAGGAAAAGAGATAAACCCTTCCAGGTCTTGCCCCCAGTGACCCGCCTCTTCCAACCAGACCTCATCTCCTAAGCGCACATCCAGCTCTGAATGGATTAATCCTCTTCTGAGCATAGAGCCCCCACAACCCAGTCATCTTCCAAAAGCCCAACCTCTGAATACATGAGCCTGTGGGGACATTCTAGATCTAAACCATAACAAACAGTCTTAACTACAGATCATAATGCATAAATTGCTGAAAAAATATCCTGGAAAGATGTCATGGAGAAACTGGACAGAACATCTACAATGACATACAACTAAGCATCCATCGGAATTGTTAAAATAAGGCTGACAATACACTGTTGGAGTACATGTATAGTGATGGGACTCTTAGACACTGCTATGGAGAGTTTAAATGGTGCAACATTTGGGGAAATAGTTTTTGTAGTTGCTTGAAAAACCTAAGCAACATGAAAGTAGGAGGGGAGACTACTGCAGGATGGGAGGAAGGAAATAAGAGTAGAGGGGAAGGATGTAAATGATGATTATGATCAAATCATGTTATATGCATGTGTGGTAGTACTAAACTCAATATTCACTAATTTAAAAAAACTAAGCATATACTTTCTATAAGATGCATCAATACTATTCCTAGGCATTTCCAAAAGAGAAATAAAAGGCATATACTCACACAAGAACTTTTATATGTATTCTCATAGAAGCTGCATTCATAATTTCAAAACTGGAAACAACCAAATGTCTAACAATATATAGACAGATAAATAAATTTTGATAATAACTATACCATGGCTAACTACTTAAACAAAAATGAAATAGTCATATATGCAGCTACATGATGAATTTTAAAATACACATATTGAGCAAAATAAACTGGATATAAAAGGATAAATGGTGCTTGAATCTGTTTACATGAAGTTCTAGAAAGCAGAGAGAGCAGATTGGTCTTTATTTTCAGAGTACGTGGGGGGTGAAGAGTGAGAACATGTTTGTTATAAAGATAATGGATAAAGTTTTGTACATATGGTCTATATTTGTGTGCAATGATAATTTGTCAAAGCTACTCAAACTAAGCGCTTCAATAAGTCCATCTCCAGCAATGAACAGTAGTTGGTTGCCAAGGAGAGAGGACTGTTATGAAAAAAGGTAAACACATGAGCAAAGGCCCCCAGGGAGGAAAGTGTAGGACTCTGTGGTGAGCTCCACTCGGCTGGAGCAAGGATAAATGATGAGAAATTGTTGCAGCACAAATTCAGAAGTGTTAGAATATGCAAGACCATAAATATGGAAATAAACAACTCAAACATTATTTATAAACAAATGGTGGTGCTTTTTATTGTTCTTCTCTCCTCTTTTTTTTTTTTTTCCTCTCCCCTCTTCTCTCCCCTGTTAACATTTGGAGTTATGTACTCAGAATGCTGGGCAGGTAAGCTCCAAAAACCACGGGAGGAAGAACATCAGGATTCCTCCTTAAATGCTAGAAACTCTGTCACCTGCTTTTCATAATCTCCCTACCCGTCTAACCACAGTGTTCATTTGTTAATACAGTTCCAGCCTTCCTCATACTCACCATAAGCAGCTGGTAACTATGTGTACCATGCACATGTCCACACAATAGTGGTGAGTTCTCATCACTGCTTGAGGAAAAATGCACTGTGTAATATTAAAACATTTTCTCGAATACATTTTAGGCACTCCTTAACATTTTAGCCATAATCCCCAAAACAATTTTCTCAACTTGATGAGAAGCCTGTGAAGACTTTTGTAAATAATTCTTTTCTCAATCCAGTGACATCGTTCACTTGAGGAAATGTAAGAATTGGTCTATTATACTGGAATATTGCAAAGGCTAAAAGATGAAGATTCTTTATGAGACTATAAAATCATTGAGTTAAATATTAGGCAAAACATTCTTGTTCCATCCAGGTGGATAATTTGCATGGCTTTATTTAACACTTGACTCTTTTCCACATGTATTTCCTTATTATAGAGACCATTATAAAAATGTTACCTAAAATTTTGAGAAAAAAATATCTTGCAAAATATCTGGCAACCAGCTTTGAGTCTTGCTACTCATGTTTCTAAAATGAAGAAGAAAAGAGGTTTAAAGGATTTGAGATTTTAAAAAGGCAGTAGAAGCTTTTGTAGTCTCCAGTGAATTGGTCTTTTCTTGGATTAACAATTACTGAAGTTTTAAATAAGAGTATTTTAAAATAGGCTTACTTGAAAAGTGCAGAGTCCAAATTCATGTATGGTTCTCAGTCTTACTGTTAGTTCATAGTCAAATTGCTGCTTGTAATAAAACTGTTATCAAATGTTTTATAGGAAATAAAAATGTTTAGATGACACAAAGCTATACAAGTATATAAGTGGATTGATACGATGTAGTAATATGGTAGCAATATGCCTAGTCTTCCTTTTAATTGCCTATAAAGCAAAAATTCACAATCCTCCCCTTCAGTCTGAACAGTACCAAAATGATTTACTGCCGTGGCTCTTCTGAATATCGTTATCCCTACTTAAAAATTGTTTTGCCACATTCTCATAATTCCACTATACCAGAATATTAAGTGTAGAATCGGACCTTATAAAGTAGCTCAGAAACATGATCTTAAGTATAGATGAAGAGATTTCAGAGTTGGTTGTTTCTGACACTTCTGTAGTCCTTAGTTCTGCGAACTTACAAAATCACTCCATACTATAATATTGCTTTCTTTTAGGCAACTAACTTTTTTAAAGCCAAGCAGAGAAGTACAGAGGAATTAACATTTGAGAATCATAGAGATTCACAAACCAAAGGCATTTGGAACTTGCGTTTTGTCATTACGCAGGCTGAAGACAGATACATTGAGAATGAGATCCGATTCCTCTTCCTTACCTGAATGTTATTTAGGGAAGTCATAAACTCGCTTAACCTGGAGGAAAAGGCATTTCCTTGGGTCTCCTGAACTAGCCTCAGCTTTCTTGTGCCTTGAGTACCTGATCCCCAGGGGTGACCAGTCCTTAGCGTTTCTTACCTTTTCCTCTGTGAAGTAAGTTTACTGCCCTCTCTTCAGTGATAACTAGATTTTACATTGTATCATTATAGAAGCCAAGGTACAAATGGGTTTCCTGAATTTTGCACAATGATAAAAGTCCTGTGTTTATTTGCCCCCAAATAACAGATATTTGGTTAAAATGAAACCAAAGGAGAATTAACTTGTCATTCCACCAGTAGCAATCATAAAAATATGATTAATATAAGAGAAAGGTCTAAGAAACCAAACAAGCTCTAGCTTAGCATTTAGTAGCACTCAATCACTGTTTCCACATCTGTGCCACTGTGGTCTCTTTTCTGTTTTCAATCTTACAGATACACCCCTCAAACATATTCTCAAATAGCTACTGACTCTTGTGGTGCCTGATACACTCAGTGACTCTCAACTCTCAGGAAGGCTCATATTTGACTGCTAAGAATTTATTACACTTTCAGCTTTTTCTTTCTACTTATTTTTGTGTCTCTACTTCTGTCCTCTGTACAATAGAGACCCAGTTTATGCATTCCATCTCTCCTTCCAGGCTCCAATTTCTTTGAAATTTATTCACCTCATTTATCTCGTTAATGCACTTGAAAGACATTCTGATTGCATAGATTATCCAGGTTTTAAATTCAGATACTGCATCGTCTGCCACAGCAGTATCCTACCTCCTAAGCAGAACTGGAATTTTGAACACAGGCAGATTTGGAACCCAGGATTTTCACTCTTCTCTTACTAAAGATTAGAAAGTATTTAAACAAATACTGAGCTGTACTTAGTGTGTATTTGTGCATCTTCTCTCTTTCTAGCCTTTTACATAAAAATAGTAATTTATGAATCTAAGAAGAATGATACGATTAGAAAAATCACACTTTGATAATTAACATGCTGATTAATTATGTCAATAAATGATCACAAATTAATGCTAAAGTTAACGAGTATGATGAAGAATAAGACATACACCCTCAAACTATCTCCTCAAGAAATGCTATTAAATTGCAAAATGAAAAATGCAAACACTTTGCAGACACCTTCTTAACCATGTGACCAGTGTTTTCAGAAGTAGGATTGAAAGATAGTTATGTGCTCCATGAGAAGCCACACTCTGGACACAAAACCTCTTCCATAGCAATTGTGCCACGAGGAGCCATCCAAATCTGTTCGTAAGGAAGCATTAGACAAATCATTATTGCATATTTTATAAAATAGCTGTCCACACTTTTCAAAACTATCACAATTATAGAGGAGAAAAGATAAAAGACTGTAGAATTGTTGTAAAAGGGCATGACAATAAGTGCTTCACAAATTCTATGTCACCGTACCAAAACTTTGTCTCTAATAGCCATCCTTGGGATAAATTTAAGCTAATATTAATAAGCCCTATAGTTTAGATCATAGTACCGTATCAATACTAATTTGTTAATTTTGAACAGAATATTTTCACTATGGATAAGGATGACCTTTTTCTTAACAAATATAAAACAATTCATTAGAATACAGACATATCATATCTTCAATGTATGCTACGGCTCAGGAAAAAATACACAGAAAGATAAAGAAAACATACGAAAAAATCTCAATAAATAGGGAATCTAGTGGAAGTTTATATAAAAATTATAGTTTTCTTCAAACTTTTCTGTGAGTCAGAAGTTACTTTGAAAAAGTGCATATTTCTAATACCTGGCAGAGATAGAGCTCGCTAACACACAATACTGATTGTTTGCTTTTTGTGTCTTGATAAAACTATTATAAATTACCATCACAAAATATAAAGAATAGTGACTTTGACACTACATTCATTGCTGTTTCATGTATGTTGTGCATATTTCTTACATTTGAAACTTATAAAGTTATTGTTCTAAGACAGACATCCACAAGCACAAATTCTTCTAGTATTTCATTTATAGTGGATATAATTTATAAAGATTGGAAAGTAGAAGCTCGTAATACATAATTCCATGCAAGCGTTAGTCCTAGGTTTCTGGTTTAACATAAGAGTTTCCTTCTACAATTAATGTATTATGTATGTATAATTTACTCATGGGGCAAAAACACCTGTGTTTCCATATGTTCTCGTTTATCTCACTGTATTTGGGCTTCATGAAGGAATTTCTGTATAAATTAGATAACTTTCAAGAAAAACAAACTTTGTGGGATGAAGGTGCATGAGAGTTTAGAAGGAAGCTAAATAGCGATACATGTACACTAACAAATGAGTGCATTTGAAATCATCAATGCAGAGATAGAGCCATTATATATGTAACAAGACATGACCTGCAAAGCTGTTTGCTAACAAATATTTTATAAAGCATTAGCTCAGACTGAATAAAGGAGTTGCAGCATTAGGTGTATAAAACATGTAACTGCTTCATTTTGTGCCCCTCTGGATTGGGCCGGTTTGATTCTTTGGAGAAAGGTAGGCACTGGTAGCTCTCCATGCGCAGTGCATTCTTTAGAGAAAATGTCTTCCTTCTTTAAGAAATGAAAGAGGCATAAATGTGTATGTAGTTTGATGTTTTCAACTAAAAGCCAAAGGAAATTGTTTACATTCGTGATAAACTGTGAATATAAGCTATCTCAACCATGGTCTTGATATTGAAAAGTTATAATTACTATTACAGATGTGAAACAGATATTTTGCAATAACAGCCAATTTTCTTTTAATCTAATTAAAATATGATGTTAATGAACTTAAGAAAAATTAGAGTTATACAGGTTTGCAAAATAAACTGAAATTCTGAAACATGAAATCTGAAAAGTTTGTAAGTAATAGAAAAGTATAAAGAACATATTCTTGGGCTGGTGAGATAGCTCAGTGGCATAAGCGCCTGCCTGGCAAGCGCGAGGTCCTGAGTTCTACTCCCAGAACCCACATAAAAAAAAAAAAAGAACATATTCTTTGTTTAAAAATAGTAAAAAGAAAGAAACATAAAGAAATAATAATTAAATAAAATAATTTTTAATTAATTAGAGGAATTTCATAAGACACGTGTATGATAGACCTGCTATTTTCAATCCTGTTGATACAACTTCTTTCAGAAATCAAATTGAGATTTCAGTGACAAGTGGATGGTTTCTATGCTGCTAAGCCAAGAGAAAACTGAAGTAATATCCTAACTAGAGATTTTTTATAATAAATAAAAGCTCCTGTTAGTGTATCAATAGTTTACAAAAGAAATTCTGAGGAAATAAAATTTGGTAAAGCAACTGTAACCTTGTGACAAAGGAATTATTTCACTGCATTAATAACATGCATAAGAATGCAACACAAACTGGTTCCTAAGATTATCCTAAGAACATTATTTTTTCCAGGAGAAGCTTAATCCCTCCTAGCATTCACAGATGAGCAGATGAGTGTCAATTACTTAAATGGAGAGCTGGGCAAAAAGTGTGAATAAGATAGGCTAGAAAGAGTGCAAAAGAGATGAAAGCAAAAGCAGAAGTGGTCTTAAAGATGAGTGATAAAAACACAAAACAATAGCACAACAATCCACAGTGTTTGGAGACAGATAGAATTTTAAAATGCTAATGGTAGGATTAATAGAGGTTATGGATTGAGTTTTTTTTTTAATTTTATGAAAATAGCTCCATATGTCAATGGAATTTAAATATAATCAACTGAGGGACTAAAGTAATAAAAAAATAAGCCATGGGATATTCAGACATCCTTTATCTCTATATCACTGATTATCCTATTTGCTAATTCAAATCCTTGAGTCTTTAAATGTGAAATCATTTTATCACTTGTCATGTCACAAAAAAATTCAGAAAAATATAAGTCAGCACATCTCTTTTTCCATATGGATATTGCCCTTATTTTAAAACTGCAAAATATCCCCAAGTTATAGTTTCTTTTTCAGAAATCATATTTGTCTTTTAACTATATAGTAAAAGATCCTACACCAGTTTAAAACCTGTTGGCTCCCTATTTGTAGAAATGAGGCACATCAACTGTCTACTGCTCTTTACTTCCTACTCATCACTACAGAGGTCATGGCTAGCACACAGAGGGGGGCGAGGGAGACAGAGAGAGATCACAAAATCATAGTGCAGAGAAACAAATGTTTCCCTCCTAAAAGAGGCACATAATCCAGAGTAGGTAGCACACAGTGCTCAGTGAAGTAATGCAGAAACTCAAATTCTGGCTGTTCTGTTGCATCACAGCTCCCTCAAAGGCAATAGTGAAATAGCATTCATCGTCATGTCCATATTCTAGCTCTTGATTAAGAGGAAAGATAAAAAGTAGAAGTCAAGCAATTCATCTCCAAAGAAGTGATATGGGGATATCGCCATTCCATTGGTGGAAATCTTTCTCTGCCCGGAGTCTCTTAGCTATAAGGGAAGATGAGAATGATGCCCTAGCTGTAAAGACACTACCATAAGCTAAACCATGAAGTTTATTCTTGCAAATCATTCAGGTAACATAATAAAATTAGAGAATGCCTTGTTAATAGTTGTTAGATCTTCAACTAGTAGTGTCAGTTTGATCCTTGATTTAAAAAAGAAGAGACTAAAATTAGGTGCAATTTGGCATTTAGTTGTGCAGAAGTGTATCTCAATTTCCTCTAGAGCATCCTGGGGCATTATACACCTTGATGCAGTCCGTCACGAGGGAGCAAACAATCTGATTAGCAATTCTCAAAATCTATTGTGCACACACAGCTCCTAGAGATCTTGATAGTACACAGCACATTTGTAGCATGGCCTGAGAGAACGCATGTCTAACAAATTTCCAGATGACATCCATACTGCTGGCACGTGTTCCATGTTCTTGTAGGAGAGTATAACACTGCCCTCATGTCGAAGCAACTAGCTGATTAAAATCTGTCTTTAATAGCACTAAAGAAATTTCAAACGCTCAATTCTTAGAGGTGACCTGTGACCTCCTTAGCCAGCCCTGCAGAACAAAAGCCTTCTGGCTAGCACAGAGAGTCACAGTAAGCAGCTGGTCTAAAGCACAGCTGTTGTGTTTGTGCAGATTATTGCTTTTAATTACTGATTATTTCACACTACTTACACTTTGTCTTGCACACTTGGTTATACAGGTGTTTCTTTTGTCTTGCTAACAGGAAGAAACAAATAATATGTTTCTCTGATAACTCACCTCCAGCCCTCAAATATCACTATATCAAAATATCTTCCTGCATTTTACATGAGCATAGTCTTCCTTTTAGGTTGTATTCTCTTGCAAGAGACTTCCCTGGAATTGTTTTTCTATTTTAAGGACTTATTTTGTCTTGGTTATTCATTTTACAAACATTTTAAATCCTCACTATACTCATAGCTGATGTGTACAAAGCTTTCAAGATATACCAAGTATTATTATAAGCCTTTTACTTTGATTCTGTTTTATATTTTCATAACAAAGTAAGAGATATTATTATCCCCATTGTACAGATAAGGAGTCTAAAATTTGGAGAGGACAGAGGATTTGTCCAAAGGAACACATCTAGTTTTTGAACTGAGATTCAATGACAAAACTTCATAAGTTCACCTCTTAATTTGTGTTTTGCTTCCTTTTGGGCAGTTTTGTACCTTTACCTTGACAGTGTGAAGAAGGTAAAAGGAAAAGAAAGTAGCTACAAACTTAATCATTCATGAGACATGTCAGGAGAGATATACAGGCTTAACACAAGTGAAAGCTACTCAGTGTCTCTACACATCTGGAGAGACTCACAAAAGTTAGGGAGATAGTGCTCACACTGAGACAGGCATGCCCCTGAACTAAGAGGAATCTGGGGCTAATTTTGTCACCTTTTAAATGGGGGGGGGCAATGATCACTACAAACAGAAACCACACTGTCCTAAAGAAACCAAGGACAAAACTGGATAAAGAACTTACAGCAAGGTCCTCTCCACTGGGAAAGAGCTAGGCAGATAATATAAAAGAAAGAAGCTGGGGAAACAGACTGTTTGTAGACATAATCTGTTAAGAAGGTACATTGGAAGGGAGAGTCAGGCCATCCAAAGCTCAAAGAAAGTCTTCTCTGATATAGTCAGGTCAGAAACTGGGGCTCAAACAATAAACCGAACCACAGGCACGGAGCAGAGGAAGATGGTGATAGATAAAATTAGACCTCAAGCAGCAAACACCACCAGGGATCCTAATCAGACTGTGGAGGCTAGAAAAGGCTTCATTCAGCACCGGGGACAGGGCTTCAGACACTTAGAAGGCAGGGTCTGCAGAGAAGAGAGCTGCCTTTCTAGGGCAGGCTTCAGCAACAGCCTCGGACAACTGGCAGAGTTGCTGAGCAGAACCTCTGTCATATGAACCAAGGACACAGCAGGGGTGAGGCAAGGATTTAACCCTCAAGGCCAGGTGACTGTGCAAGGCTCACAAGTAAATACTGCAGCATACATCTTCAGCAGTTAAAATGCCGCCAAAACTGAACAGCTGATGGAATCGGAACTTCTTCTATATACTCCTTCAGTAAGGCACGACTAGTTAGGCTGGGCTGAGTAGGTCCTGGGGTGGGCAAAGGTTGGCCTTCCCTGTTAAATAAAGGTTGTTCTGACCTCTAACTCTGCCATCTACAGAACTCTGGCTCACACATTACTTGTCAGTCACTGATAAACTGCCTTACCTGTCTTACTTGCATAAGTCCTGTAACAACAAATTCGCATTCATCCATATATTTTCCAGTAGGTTTTTCCTCCCTCTCTCATAAACATATAAAATATATTCTTGATATATAGATCACTCACTTCTTGATGTACATGTACATAGAATTTAAAAATATTGTGTCTTCTTATAAATTCCATATTATATAGATTGTATTACTTTAAAATATAAGCAATCAATTGTTGATCAATGGCATTCTAAAAGACTTATTTAGGTATTTGCATTTATCATATATTAAATTTTCTCTTCTAATTTCTGCATTTTTCTATTTGCTTCCAGAACGTTCTTTTAATTCCTGAGAATTATTTCTCAGCTCTTTTCTCACACTGTCTTAGGCAAAGTCTCTTGTTGCTGACACAAAATACCTGATGACCAAAATTAAGGAAGGAAAGTTTTATTTAGCTCACAGTTCATGGAGGTTTCAGTCCATAATCAGCTGGCTCCAAAGCAGGGTGGCTTGGGCACAGGGGCAACACTTCAAGGTGGTAGAAGACAGCAAAAGCAGCAAGAGCAAAAGGAGGGAGAGCAAGTCTCTTTTCCTCCCTTATATTGTAAGCAGGCTACCCGCCCTAGGGCAGGTGTAGCACTCACACCATCTCCCTGCCCTCCTCTTGCACAGGATGAGGATGTTTACAAAGTGAGGACCCTGCCCCTCTGCTCAGTCCCTTAGTCAAACTTACAAACTTCTCAAGTTGACACAATGTATCAACCACTGCAGACACCCTCCCCAAAAGGTGCTGTTTATGTTTTTGTGTAAAGCAATGATAAGCTGGTCTCTGGAATATTAAAATTTAGAACAACACATATGTAATTTGTGTCACACTGGAGATACAAAGATGAATAAGATGCTGTAACTACTGTCAAGAATTTCACAGTCGGGCCGGTGAGATGGCTCAGTGGTGTAAGCACCTGCCTTGCAAGCACGAGGGCCCGAGTTCGACTCCCAGATCCCACATACGAAAAAGGGGCCGGTGATATCGCTCAGCGGCACGGGTGCCTGTTGGCGCGCGAGGTCCTGAGGTCGACCCCCCGGTACCCACAAAAAAAAAAAAAAAAGAATTTCACAGTCTATCTCGGGCAAAGGAAGAGACACACACACAAATAACTACAATATAAGCGCACAATGGTAAATGCTATAAGAAAGCTAGAAACATTTTCTGTGGGAGCAAAAAGGGAAAAAAAAGTGATTGATTGAGACTGTGGATATTTAGAAAGAGAAGCTTTGCAAAGGATATGACATGTGAGCTATACCTTAAAGGGTAGTTACATCAAGAAGCCAGAGAAAGCAAATGAGAAGAGGGTAAGGGGAAAAGGACATTTTTGGCATAGAAAAGAAGTATACAAGACCTAAAATTGCATGTTTTATTCAAGGGAAGGAAATAGTAGCCTGTGTCTACAGTCTTGAGGGGTAAAGAGAAGAGGAAAAACTTTCGGAGATGGATTTTTTATTATGAGAAGCATTGCACACTCTATTGAGATTTAATTTTAATCCCTGAGAAACAGAGATCCATATAAATAGCAGTGATATAATGAGCACTCAGTGAAGGGGGTGTTCGTATCAGATTTGTGAATGAGGAGATCTCATTGCCAACACGGAACTATGGCAGATTTTTACTGGGAAAGGCAGTAAAATAAGTTACTTGACTTTCAAACTAGATTATGTAAGAAATATTTATGATCTTATTCACGGCAGTCCTTTAAAACAGAAGCAGGAAAAAATTAAACAGATCCACCCAGGTCAGTAGGGAGAAGAGACACTTGCAGTCCATGGAAAGAGTACTGGCGGTGCTGGCTGGTCTCCTTCGGGTGCCGAGTGACCACGGAAGATTTCGTTCTCATTACATGCAGATTTAGAGAATGAGTGAAGGGGGACATAATCAAAGAAATTAGGACTGGAGAAAAGGAGAAAGTGTTAGAAAAGGCAATTAAATTGGCTTGAACTCTATTTTAGAGGCTTTAATCTGGAATCTACAGCTAGCCTACATTTCTCAACTTTCTTTGAAGTGGGACATGTAATTGCATGAGTTCCAGGCCTAGACAAAATGTCCTCCCATGCATACTCCTTATTCTTTCTCCTTTTACCACAAATGCAAGTGATGCACAGCCATAGAGAGAATAGAAGATACTTTGGTTCATGGATGAGCTGAGAATGAGACACACATATTTGGTACTGCAACTTGAGTAATCAATAAATCTCTATTTTTTGAGAAACTATATTTCTTTTCAGCCATCACAGTATATTTGTTTCTTAAGCTCAGCTGAACAATTGTATTGAGGTTAAAATTCTTATAACACAGATATTATAATATATACAATTCCCAAAATTCAGAAATTATAGTATTAATGTACCACAAGAGATAAATAAACAGGGTCCAAAAGTTACATAGAGGAGAAATACTCAATTCAGAATGAGAAGTCTAAGAGAGCATCCCAGAAACTGATTTTAAATTAAGATTGAGATTTTGATGAAATAGAAAATTACTGGGACAGGAACCCCTGAGAATAGGAAAGAACTACCTAGATTTAAATAGAATATTGAAGGTCCGAGTTGTTATGGGTTTCATCAATTGTAATTAAGGTTCTTGGAAATAGAGATATCATTCAGTAAAATATCACTCAGTAAAATATATAATTTGGATCAGTGATTAATTACTTGGTTCAAATGGCAAATTAGGATTAGGTGCATTTGTGCATAGGTTTATACAATAACCTTCCATCAAACTGTTCACCATCCCTACGCCACCTGAGGAAGCAAGTAAAGAGACTCTAGACAAAAAAGTAGTTTTTGACTGTTCCAATCAGGGCAGAGATACTCAACAGAAAAAAAGGATGTAAAAGTATTTTTGACAAAATGCAGATTCCAAAGGAAATGAAATCTTCCTTCATTTTGTCAGAGGAGGAGAAAGAACACAGACCAAATCCTTTTCTGTCGGGCCGGTGAGATGGCTCAGCGGCGTAAGCACCTGCCTTGCAAGCGCGAGGGCCCGAGTTCGACTCCCGGAACCCACATACGAAAAAGGGGCCAGTGATATCGCTCAGTGGCACGGGTGCCTGTTGGCGCGCGAGGTCCTGAGGTCGTCCCCCTGGTACCCACAAAAAAAAAAAAAAAAAAAAAAAAAAAAAATCCTTTTCTGTCATCTGAGTTACCCTGCTTTACATTTCTTCTAAAATTTAAATTGAAACCAACCTGTTAACTTTCACACAGTAGACTGGTGGAAATGTTACAGGGATTACATTAGAATTATAGTCCAATTTGTGAAAGGTTGTCATCTTCATAGTATTAAATATTATAATCAATATACATACTAAATCCTTATATACATTAAGTCCTAATTTAATTTTTCCAACCAGTGTTATTATTTTTTAAATCTTAATATTATATTTGATTTAATTCACAATGATAACATTGTCCAGAATGTTATCAGCTTAACGTATCAACAAAATAAAATTATTCATAAGATAGTTTGCATTGTTATAGAGTTGTGGCTATTCCCCCTGGGCAGATTTATAGTGTTACTTTTGAAAAATTCTGTTGTGGGTATATTACACATATTTTACTTATTTCCTAGCATTTTTTCTGAGTTGCATGCACTTACAACTAGTAGCATTCCCCTACAACTATTTAGTTGATAGTTTTTGAAAATGTAATTTTAACCTTGTTGTTGAAATGCAGACATACTGTCTCTCTATATATATATATCCACTGACCTTGCTAAATTTACTCATTAATTATAATTATTTATTATAATTATTTATTCACTTTTGGATTTTCTCTATCCATACTTATACAATCTATGAATAATAGCAAATTTAATTCTTTAATTTAATTTAATTTAATTTAATTCTTTAAATTCTTTAATTCTTTAAATTAATTTAATTCTTTAATTCGCTCTAATTCTTAAATATTGTGTTTCCATTTTCATGTCTTAGAATGCTGCTTGAGCTCTCTAATGTGGAATCTAAAAACCCTGATTTTATAGAAACAGTGTAGAGATAGTTATCAGAGGCTGGTGGGAGGAGGGATTCAGAAAGAGGAGAAGTTGACCCAAAGGTACCAAGTTTCAGTTAGACTGAGGAATAAGTTTCAGTGATCTATCACAACACATGGTGGCCACTATTAGTATTAATGTTTTGTTTATTTCAAAAATTGCAAAAAAGTACATTTTTAGCATTCTCATCACAAAAAATGAGTTGGCGAAGTGATGGATATGATGATTATTGTGATTGAATCTTTCTACGATGTATGCATAGATCCAAACATCACATTGTAACTCATAAATATACAATTATTATTTCTCAAAAAGAAAAAAGAAATGCTTAAAGTGTTCTCCAATACACTTTAATAAAAGTTTCTCTAGTTGACATCTTCATATCACTCTCAAGTGGAAAATCTTTAATAGCTATCATGTCTTTTACATATAAATATACATTTATTACATTAGGCAAATTATCATATATTACCAAGTTCTTAAAATGTTTTTCTACTAATGAATCCTAAACTGTATCAAATACTATTTATGTATCTACTCATTTCATTGTTTCTCCTTGATAACTTAATTTTTTAAATAAATGTGTATCTTTTCTGACATGAATTATCAGTTGTTCCAAACAATAAAATGTGTACTCTTGCTTTTAAAATTTTGATTCAAAACTCACTGAAACTTTTCGTATGGGGAATTTTAAACTATGTTAGAAAAAATTCTGTTTCCAAATGTTTACATTGCATCATGCTAAAAGATTAGAGAGTTTTTATGATACTTGTATTGGCTTCAAAATCACATAAAAATAGAAATATATGGAAATACATGTTTTATAAAATGATTTCTCCATAGGCTATTACTTTCACAAGTATTTACTCTCTTACTCATTTTCAGATGGTAGCTTAAATTCTGAGGAAAGATGTTCCCTTTCCAGATTGACCATCAAAATTTTGATAAACATTTTCTTGGCAAATCTCTAAGATAAATAAGCATCTCATAAACTGCTAATGAAAGATATAAACTGATATCACTGTTATGGAGTGCTGCTTAGTCATAACTATCAAAAATACTGTATTTATATTCTTTAATCTAGTAATTCCTCTTTGGAGAATTTAAACTTTAAGTTCACTTATATATTTTCATAATGAAATGTATAAGCCATCAATGTTTTATTTGTTATTTGTTTGGAGCTAACGTGTTGGAATGGTACAGGGCATGCTGAAGCAACAACCACCACAAACAATTTTAGTGGTTTAAAAAGCAACACTTTATTTATTACTTATGCTACATGTTCAGTAATCATCTTTACATAAGTCTTGGTCACGAAGTTAATCCTCTCACAAGACCAAATTGATGGACCAGGAACTGTTTGGAACAGCGCAGGCATCAACAAAAAAAGTGACTATCAAAGCATGGCCTATCATATAAAGATTCTGACTGCATCGATTGTGTTTGCATTTCTTTTACAAAAGCAAAATGTAGTCAAATTGGGCCACATGAGAGGAAGAATCATAGCACGGTAGAAGGACTGGATATTGGAGAACTATGATAGATTTCTCTCAGTCTGCTATTCAGAAAACTCCCTCCATCTCACCAAGACAAACTCATCTCCACCCAAGGGAAAACACTTTAACATCTCACACTTTGACTGCCTGGGCCCAAAGTCCTGGCTCTCAGTCGTTCTAGGAATTCAGGAAGCCCAGTCCCATCTGCCACATTCCATAGACAGAGTACTAAGGCAGAGATGGCACACTTGCTAAGAACACTTGTATTCAGATCAGGAAATATACAGCAATTCCTTATACTGAGTAATTATTGTATTGTTTAGGAGTTATTTGTATTGAGTAATGCAAAGTCACACTGACTATAGACAAAAGTGAGCTATTTTCTTGATAATACAGAACATTCCTTGATTGGCCTCTAATTTGTCTTCCTAAGAAAAGTTCCTAGTCTGCTGCTCCCCATAGTTCTTGAATCCATGCTTTGGGCGGTAATTCCTTTTTTATTATCCTGGGTTACAACTAAAACATCATACGGCAATATAACTTTATAATCAATGAGAACCGTGATACATGTTGTTCCCACAGAGCACTGGAAGTACAATAGGCATTGTAATGTTCGTTTTTGTTTTTTTAAATCCAGGATGGTGTTTTTCTTGATAGTACAACTCCAAGAATTCATTGGCCTCTTATTTAATTTCAATCCACATTAAGGACATATAACAGCATTAATAATTCATCTTAAGGCATGTCCTGTATATATTCTTATAAAGTTATAAAGCTGTTACTGTCAATAATATATCTTTTTTAATACATCTTTATATTAGTAACCTGTAAAAATAATTCGTTATAAAAAGTTTAACTAAAACAAAGTGTGTCACACAGGATTCTGTGTCTGCTTGTGGAAATCTATCCATACTTCTGTCATTGTGTAGAAGAACTGGCAAATGAATGTATGACTTTAATACATTGTTCTAAATACACTTAATACAATGTTTCTTTAAATTTTAGAAGTGTTTTCTTGTTTTGCAGTGGTGCTGACCAAACTTTACAACTAATATTTTATGGTGATATGTAATATTTTAACTTTTGCTACTAAGTTGCATAATTAACCATAGACTACTGAAAAAATCTTGATACTCTTAAAACTTTAAAAAGGTTTGTTCCAGAAGCACATGTGTAAGCATCGTATTATCTCTCTAGTATGAGAAACTGAAAGAGTAAATAAGATCCAAAATGTACAATAGATATGGTGAATCAAAAAGAAACTGGTCAAAAGGAAAGAGAGACTGGAATAGGGAAAAGAAAGAAGGGAAAGGGAAAAAAATTGTATATATATATATATAAGATGGTTAAGATAGATACACTACCATTTTTACTTAGTTCATTGAAGAGTAAGGTTTGTGCCAATAATATTTGGACAATTGAATGCTAATGTCTGGTGTCCTGAATAACTAACTTAAAGATAGTAATACGTAATGTATTAACCATTGTTACCCTCCTATTATGTTGTTTTGAAAATTTGTTCTTCTTTTGATTTGTTTTGTTTTTTTCTTCTCTTTAAAATTAAAAAAAAAAAATAAAAATAAAGGTTTGTTGTTATATTTAATTAGCTTGTTATTCCTTTTAACTTTAACAGCTAGTTAAAAAAGAGAATATTCTAGATCTATGTGAATCAACATCTATTTCAAAGTTTTGTTTTTCACCTGTGCTTACATCGTATTATATGTAATATAAAGTGTGTAATATGTGATGTGAGTGTGAACTTAGTTGTTAACATAATCCATACATTGACATAGATGGGCAACAGAAATGACAATCATTTGCAATGAAAACTGCTTCTGTGTATCCTTAGAGGCCACATTTTTCTAATAAGAGCTAGTAGCACCTTTACGCATAGGATCTGATTTATACGCCAAGGAACAACACCACTGCCAACCTATATTCTAGTGGAAGAGATTTTAATATATAATATTTTATTTTAAAATAAGTATAAATAAATATCTTTTTCCCCCCTTCCTCTCCAATAGGTCTATTTGTGTCCTCGATCCTGCGAATCCTTGACTCTACGAGGTCTATGATAATGATTAGCAAATCTATTATATTAGCATATCAGTTATGGCTTGAAGAAACTGATTTTACTGAAGGTTAAGTAATGTTAAAAGCATGAAATTGTCCAATGGATTCACCTACTCCATTACTTTATTAATTTCTTAGCTACAAGTATTTGTTGAATTTGTAACAAATAATAGCCAACATTTAAATATTCATTAATAGGAGGAAAAATTAAATCTTTTCACTAATAAGTGAAAAAAGTATTTTCATATGAAACAAAAAATAACCTACAAATAACATTTAAGACTGCACTTTGAATAAGTTATAATGAAACTTTCTTAAAAAGTGAAATTAGGTCACTTTCACAGGATGTGCATCAACTGCTTTGTCACACATTCAGCTGGAGTTTGAATTACCTTTAAAATGTGGTATTTAGTACTGTACTGGAAAAATTTGTGAATCTATAGAATGATACATTTTAAAAGTTAAATTTGCAAGTAAGTAACGTTTGTTTTGTTCTTCACAGGTAAAATTTAGTATATGTGCTGCTGAAGTGAGCACAGTCACAGGTAAAATTTAAATGGATTAATCTTTTAAAAAGAATGGTTATTATCATTGTACTCATTTATCTTAATGTGACACTATTAAATGAAGATTTTAGGGATTATGGGACTTATTATTTTTCTTTTACTACATGGTCTTGAGTTGCCATAATTTTTACCACCTCTCTTGACAGACTTTGGTCTAGTTTCTCATTTCTTCATTTTTTTAAATTTAATTAAATATATTGGTACAATTTAGGTATATAGAATGATCACACTCAGCATAAGGAGTTTGTACCTGTACGTGATATATCTTGATTTGTCTTTTTTTCTTCCCATTTCCCTTCCCTCCCTTCAACCCTTCTTCCCCTCCCCATTTACAAAGCTTTGCTTCCATTTTATCCTTTTCATTTCTCTTTTCCCTTCCTTCCCCTCCCCCTCCCCCTCTCCCTTCCCTGATTCTCCCGTCCCCTTGAACAGTTTCCTCCCATTTCACCATATCTCTTGTACAAACTTTGTAACCTTGCGGTACCTTCTAGAGAATTATGAAATGTGGAAACCAAATAAATAAAGCTCTTCTTCGCCATTGTTATCCTTGATAACATGATAAATAACAAAAACAAATGGTACACAATACATTTGAAATTAAACAAAGACATTTATTGCGTATATATGAAATAAATTCTATTCTCATAATTTTTTAAACATAATTCCTTAGGGACTGAAATTCATCATGTATTTACATGTATGATAAATTATAATAGGATTTTAAATCCAGATGAGACTAGTATTTAAAAGAAAGAGTTATTTTATAAAAACATTTTCTTCCTTGCTTCCAGAAGAATGTAACATTTCCTGAAATATGAAATTTAGAATTTGAAAATAAACTCTTAAAAACAAAGTGACTCATTTACCTGTATTTTTGGTTAAAAGGGTAAGTTCTTTAAGCCAAAAGATTCTTTTCTTATCTGCTTCTTGCATGTATTATTGTAATTTGAAAAGATATTCTGAAAATAGAGGTAATAAAACTGTATCTGCTTGCCTGCCCATAAGATTTTAAATTGAACTTGCTCAACAGGCAGAGGGACCCGCCTTCTTTCCTCAAAGACATAAGAGGATGGTTCAGTAAGAGGGAAGGTCTAGCCGAACTCTCTGTGGGGAGCACATTTGGCACACCTGTGATTGCTACTCAGTCAACTCAGTGCCCATCATCAGCTCATGCCGAGAGGGAAAACATAGCGTACTGACAAGTGAGAGTCAGTTGAAGCATGAGCTAATCTAACTGCCTAGAGGAAAAAAAAAATCTTGAAAAAAGATAACTTGATTTGTACTTTTCATAATTTCTAAGTCTAAAAGAACCAGTGTTAGGCCGGTGAGATGGCTCAGCAGCGTAAGCGCCTGCCCGGCAAGTGCGAGGGCCCGAGTTCGACTCCCGGATCCCACATATGAAAAAGGGGCCGGTGATATCGCTCAGCGGCACAGGTGCCTGTTGGCGCGCAAGGTCCTGAGGTCGACCCCCCGGTACCCACAAAAAAAAATAAAAATAAAAATAAAAATAAAAGAACCAGTGTTAGAATATCAATATGCTTCTCAGTCAGCTAGAAATAAATCCACAAATTTGCCTTCAAGTTAGAACAAGTCTTAAGACTTGCTAAAAATCTGACTCCATCCCCAACTGGGGAAATGGGAAGCAAAAGAATGTATGATGGCTAAGCTTAACTGGCAAATCGATTGACTTTTGGGTTCACTCAGGATTGATAGAGCACACTCCTGGCTGTGTTCCAGTAGGTTATGGAAGTGTAGCCTTGAGAGGAAGAGAGTCCTTTCCCTTCTGACATGGCTTTGGGTCTGTATCTGTTCCCTGGATTTTTCCTCTCTGGCACTCTTCTCCTGCTCTGGTTCCTGGCCACCATGAACTGAATAGCTTTGCTACAACATACCCTTCCACCTTGGAGCCAGCTGACCAAGAACTAAACCCCCCAACCCCATGAATCAAACTAAATGTTCTTCTCTTAAGTTTTGAGTTACAGGTATTTGGTTCCAGCAATGGGAAAGCTGACCAATGCAGAAAATTGATACCAGAGAAATGAGGTCTTTGTTGTTACTATACCAAACTATGTAGTTCAGAAATCTTTGGAACTGGTCTGTGGGAGGAGTTTGGAAAAGTTAGGAGATAAAGGTTAAGAAGCCCTGGAAGGTTATAAGCAGAGCTTAAAGGGTGATTTTTGTCAGAGCTCACAGCACTAGAATGCTGATAGAAATTTTAACAGTAAAGGCCAGGATCATAAGGTTTCAACTGAGAACAAGGACTATATTGAGAGTTAGACTAGAAGCTATGCATGCTATACTTTGGGAAAAAACAGTCTACATTTTTACCATGACGCAAGATTTTGCAGGAGACTTAGATTAAAAGCAGCAGTCTCATTGATGTGGCACAGGAAATTTCAAGGCAGCCCGGTGTTCAGTGTGTGGTATGAGTACTGCTGACTACTTTTAGCCAGGTTATAGCAAAAAATTGGGGAAGAAATAGAGCAGAAATACCTAAGACCCTTAAATTTTGGCCTGAAAGGAACCACAGGTAAAGTAGGGGAGAGAAGAGGCATGGTTGCTGAAGAGGTTGCCATCACTAAAATGAAACCAAGTACCTTGAATGTGCAGAAGAAGAAAGAAGCCTTAAAAATGTCTCAGAAATCACAAGACCCCACCCATTGCAGGTTCAAAAGTGTAAAAGTGTCACCCTTTTATTTGAGAAAGTAAACTCTGGGAACCCTTCTCAGGAAGGGCCATTTAGGGAAGTGGTTCCCCAGGACCCACTTCATTATGATCAGGACACCAGGCACTCAGAGACCACTGCTGCCATGGTTCAAGGGGCTGTGGCTATGGCTTGGGTTGGCAGCAGACCTTGGCATTGTCCACCTGATGCTGGTTTTCCTGGCATGCAAAATACAAGAGTTGTTGGGTCGAGGAGGCTTCCATACAGCTTTCTAAGGAAAGCCTGGGAATGTCCCTCCAAGAGGGGATGCATAAAAGCATAGGAATGAAGGCAAAGGTGCAGTGGGGCCTCCAGAAAATCAGAGATGCCAGGAAGGCAAAGGAATCTTGCAGTGGAATGTCTGCAAGAAAGGATGCAGGTGGTGAGCAGAATAAACCCAAGGAAGAGACAATATGAACTTCAACCAGGAAAGGCATAGGAGTGGGGCTTCCCAAGCCCTCAAGAACTCACATCTCCCCACCATGTGCCCTAGATTGTGTATATGGAGCCATACGACTTAACATATGTTCTGCTGAATTTTGGTGTTATTTTTATCCTATTATTTTCCATACCCTTTTTTTCCCTTCCAGAGCTGGAATATTTACCCCATGCTATTGTGTCTTGGGGTAATGTAACTTGCTTTAGGATTTTTATAGGGGATCACAGCTAAGCACTTGCCTTGAGTCCCAGAGGAAATTTTGGACTTGGACTTCTGAGCAATGCTGAAACTGAGACTTTGATGGAAGGAATTCATGGATTTTTGCTTGTACAGAGAATTGTATTGTTAGGTGGAATGAAAGGTAGCTACTGTTTTTAATTGGAGATTAAGTGTGGTTTGAGAGATGTGTTTGAGTGTCAACTTCACAAGGAATGGAAACTTCATTCTCAACTCTGATTGGTTTAGGGGCACCAGTTGGTGAAGCACACTGTTGGGTGTGTCTGGTTGGGTCATGGAGGCATGGCTTCTGGTCCCTGACCACTTCCTTTCCAGTACTGTTCGCTACTCTTGTGTCCTGGCCTCCATGAAGTGAACAACTTTGTTTTACCATGACTTTCTGCCATGATGTTTCTGCTTTGAATCTCTCTGAGCATACATTGAAATCATGAAGCCATAAACTAAAATAAATCTCTGTTTTTTAAGTTGTAGTGTCAGGTATTTGGTTCTAGCAAAGGGAAAGCTGACCAATACAGAAGAATGAGTAAATATTTGTGTCTATTATTTAAGTTTCTATAATAAAAATGTATTCATTTTCCCTTGAATAAAGCAAAAGTTATTTGAAAAGAATATACATTTTAAAATTATATTAAGACTTTCTAATAATAATAAACTCTTTCAATATTTGGTAAGCATTCTGCTAAAGAACTGTTTTCAATTTATGTGCTTTTGGAAATAGCAATAGAAAGAAAAAGATCAATTTACTCAAAATGAAAATGTTTCCATGTTTCCATTTAAACTTTTATAGAAATTATTTGTTTAGTCTCTGAAATTTGAAGAGGTAGTTGTGAATACATAAGAAGCAAGAGATATGTTGAAGAATTTAGACAAATTAAATAATTAGGACAATCTGAATGTGGCACCTCTGAAAATGGGAGAGGAGTAACAACAATGGGATACTTTGGGGTACTCCAAGATACAAAATCACTCCTAGGAAAACGTTTTGAGTGGATGAAACAATCATAAAAATGGAAGGCATTCTTGGATCCCACATAGAACAAGGTTAGTTTGATTTTCATTCAAGAAAGACATAAAACTCTGACAATTTTTACATGTAAGGCCATTCTGTCAGAGTTTACCCTGCTTCTCCCTGTCCTCTGGGATCTCAAACCGTAACAGGACGATACCTCGCCTCGTTGTTCACACTGCACTCTGCTCTCTGCTCACTTCCCACTCATTTGTTACATCTGACAAATGAGACTTTCAAGACCCTCTGATAACCAGGCTAAGAGCAGACAAATAGCAAGAACTGGCTGGCCGTGGTTGCTGCAACGTTTTGAAATCTAGCTTCTCCAGTGGCAGCTTACAGTGGCCAGGTAACATCACATGAAAATGGTAATGCCCTTCGGAATTAACTTTAATCAATAAGAGGGGATAAGAAGAAGCCAAACAGATTATTTTCTCTTCTGTCTCACAGATATATTATTCACGTAACCAGCTGTGTTTCCTGAGAAAGTTGTCTCATGTTTATAATACTGAAATTTCTCTACTCCTGTGAATTGATTTTCCTTTATCATCATTTAGTTTCTATACAACCAAACTCCATACATTCACATACATTAATCAGTGGAACTACTATGCATGTCTTACCTAAGTTTCTTCTTCTGGAATATTAAATAATTAGAAAAGGAGCTGTAAGGAAAAATAGAAAATAACTTTTTGCAACTATTTCTCTTAACAGTGTACAAATGAAAGAAATGAAATTGCACAAATATAACAAGTAAGCAATTCGCAAACAGAAAAGAAAACAAAAAACACTACACTCAACTGTAGAACTCTACAGTTGTTGCAAGAATAAAAATATTAGCTAATCTGCTTTATTTTATGAGAAGTTGATAGCATAAACTAGGAAACGAGATGGAATTTACTAAACATTTTGGAGATTTTTCTGGCATCCTAGGACTTTTATGTATTATATATGTTTTGAAAGTAACTAATTGTCAAGTAGACAAAACTTGGTGATAATTTTCAATAATTCTGCCATAAACATAGGATAAGATATGAACTCAAAAGGAAATTAGTTGTATTCTTTAAGACAACATTGTACAGTCATGTAGCAATGTCAGGAGGGGTATATGTGCATAATGATTTAAAAAGTTGTTTCCAAGATCTCCAGTTAAAGTAGACACTATAGGCCTATGAGAAGTTTACAAAAATTAGGAATACCTAAGACACTTATTTTCCATATGCAAATAGCCATGCATAATATGAAGGTCAGCTTTCATTTTCTGTCTATTTTGATACAAAGTCTTTACTATGAGGCTTGGAAAGGGCTCAGATATTTTCTATGAAATATTTTAACATGATAACTTTGCTTGTAAATTCTAAAGTTCAAAATAATGATCAACATTTTCTTAAAAGTTTGAATAAACTCATACCTCTAAAGAATTTGCCAATTTCTGCTGGGTAAGCAAAACCATCTAGGCAGAGGGTACAAAGGCGGAACTTTTTGAAAACACACAAACCACCTAATGTAAATGCAGGTTATCCTTTGTGATTGCTTTGAAAGTTAGAATACACCTTCGAGAATTCACTCAAGCTTTGTTACAGGCCGGTGAATAAGATACTCACAAAATACAAGAAAAAAATGATGCAATTGCTGTTTAGTTGGAAGACACCTGACATAGTGTTAAAACTGAACACATTCAAACAGTCAAGGAGAAAAAATAGTTACAAAATACCTAGAAATCATCTACTACTCTGGAATGCTTTGGCTGGAATATTTAAAAACTGAAAAATGCAGGATGCAAACAACTAGTAACAGAAGTAGTGGGCAAATCTCCTTCACTTCAAAATAGATTGTGAAGGAAATTTGGGATTGTTGTATATATTTCTCAGAACACATATATTTTTCAAAAAGGAATGATCATGGCTTATATTTTAAACTAGGTATTGTTGAATAATACATAATATAAATGCACACACACACACATATATATATGGAGAGAAAGTAAAAATTCAAAAAATTGAACTTCAGTATTATTAATATAACAAAGTAAAAAATTTTTTTTAGTTCTTTGAACTGAATGTACATAAGAGCAACAAGGGAACACATTTTGTATCTGCTATTTTTATAATAGACTGTTGATGACAATTAGGAAAGGTAGGCTCACTCAACCATGCACCATGAAGGATTTGTCACTCCTGATTAAGCAATCCTATCTCTGAAATGCAAATTCCTCAGAAGTATTAAAGGTGCAATAATTATTAAAAGCCGCTAGGAATTTGCTGAGTCAAATGCTTTCCCTAATGCCAATTGAGTCTCCCTCAAAGATACAGGTGGTGAGACCCAGCTAAGAAGGAGAAAAGAATGCTGAGGTGGAAACAGTACTGAGTGACTGCTAGGATATGGGAAGCTACTTGGTGACACTGGAATAAAAGAAAAATAGCACTAAGTTCTTCAAAATGTTGCATATGTTGTAACTTTTCCTGCTCCTTCATTGTACTGTAAGCTCCCTCTTTCAAATTATAACTAGACAGTAACTGACTACTCATTTTAAATTATTTGGGGGCATTCTTGGAAAATATTATCCAAGTGTTGGCTAAGCATTCTCTACAGCAAGTTTCAAAGGAGGACAGATGACCTACTTCCTTTTGGTTCCAAATAAACTGCTTGCCCCAAATGAGGATACCGCATACTGAAGTCTTTTAAACGAAACCTGCAGGCATCCATGGGCCTTGCAAAGGAGCCCTGCCACAGCCATTACATCAAATCTCTCACTGACTGCTTACTGGGAATCCCAAGAGGACGTGACAAGGTTTTCCTTTACCTGAAGGGCCATAAAAATTACTGTCATCATGATTTATACTTCAGTCAGTACCAAAAGTTGGAGTCTCTCAGAGAGGTCAGTTACCTCCCCACTCCCAATGCACAATATGGATGGCATAACTGTGTGTTTCTACTAATCAATATCACTTTCCACCTGACTGATTTTCTGGACTGCTATTCCCATTGTAACTCAGGTTCTATTACCAGTGTGATCTAGTCATCTTCTACCTTTTCTCTGAAAATTTCTTTCATAATTTTGCTCTCAGCAAAACCCTGCAGTAACCCAAAGACACAGCTACTTTTAAAATCCAGTCAAACGAAAGCATTCTCTCTCTTCTTGAGAGACCTCAGAGTAGGTCGCTGTTGCAGTGGTATTCCAAGCTGGTAACTTTTCTGTATATCATGAACATGCCTCCATCAGAACTTTCTTTTAACTATGTCATCATTTGCTTTTATTTGTTGAAGATTTTCACCTTCCTACCATTACACCAAAAATTATTAGAAATGTTAACCTTCACATTTACCATTTGTGCCACACTACATCCCTTTACTTGGTATTACAATATGTTGCATTTTTCACTATAACTTAATGGTGAGAAAAAAAGATGCTTTTCTTCTAATGCTGAGATAAAAGCAAGAATATACCCTTTCCCCAGTTTTATTCATTATTTCATTGAAGTGTTAGCTAGTGCAATAAGACAATAAAAAGTATATATAAAAATTTATATATACTTACAAAATTTATATATATACAAAAAATTATATATATTGGAAAGGAAAAGAACTATATTTGCAGATGCTATGATTTGCCTAGATAGAAAATCCCAAACAATTAATTAAAGAGCTGATCAGCAAGCACAGCTTGATAACATGATACAAGGCTAATATGCAAATGTCAACTGCTTTCCTATATATACCACCAATGATCAATTTGAATTTGACATTTACAGACTAGCAGCATGTACAAAACACTGATATCATGAAATATTTAACACACATCTGACAAAGTATGTGCAGTGTATTTGAAGAAGACTACAAAACACTCATGAAAAAATCACAGATCTACATAAATGGTGACATAATGCATGTTTAGAAATACTAAGTATTTTTAGATTTAAATTCTTCTCAATTTTATCTATGGATTCTTCAGTGAATTCCATTCGAAGTTCTAGCGAGCTATTGTGTGATTGTGACCTCACTGAATCTAGAGTATATATGGGAAGACAGAAGAGCGAGGACAGAAAATACAGTAGAGATGCACTTCAACTTACTGTGGGATTCTGTCCTAATAAGCACATTTTAATTTGAAAATATCATACAGTGAAAATGCACTTAATACATTTAACCTACTGAATACCAGAGCTCAGCAACACAGTACACTGTAAAATATTGGTCATTTACCTTGGGATCATAAGGCTTGTAAAATTGTTGCTTGCTGCCACTGCCCTGCATGAACAGTGAGGAATAAATAATACATGTATCGTTAACCTAGGGAAAGATCAAAATTCAAAGTAAAGTTTCTGCTGAACACATATTGTTTTAACACCATTGTAAAGTAAAAAAAAAAAAAAAAAAATCTTAAATTGAACCATAAGGTGGAGACCATCGGTCCCGAAAGAAGGAAAAATACTTCGTACAAAGATAATAGTATCAAACCAGTATGATACTGACTAAAGAAGAGATAGATTGATCAGTGAAATAGCATAGAGGTCTTATTACTAGCCTCACCCCCCAAAATGCAAGCAACTGATTTTGACAAAGTAACAAGGGCAATTATTTGGAGAAAGAACAGGCTTTCAAAAAATTGGCTATCCATATACAAAACATGAACTTAGATATTCCCTTTCCTATCTCTCAGACAAAATACCAGGCACAAACACTTAGAGGAGAAGAGGCTGATTTTGGCTCATGGATTTTACAGAATTTAACCCACAGTTGATTGGCTCCAAGGCAGAAATAATATGGCAGAAGGGCAGAGTGGATGAAAGATGTTCACCTCATGGCAACCAGGAAGCAAAGAGCAACAGAAGAAGCCAGGGACAAGAAGATGCCCTTCTAGGTCATGCTCCCAGTGGCCTGCCTCCTGGGCCCATCTCCTATGAGCACGTTCACCCATGAACTGATCGTTGGGTTAACTTTTGGTGAGTACAGAAGCCCTGTGATCCAATCGTCTTCCAACAGCCCCGCCTCAGAACGTGACAGTTAGAGGGGACACTTTAGATCTGAGCCACAACGGAAATAGATCTTATTATACTTTTCACAGAATTGACTCAAACTGTATCAATAATTTTCAAAAGGTAATTTTGTTATGGTTTTAATTTTCTCATGAAATCAGTTACTTTTTTATTTTGCTTGTTTGATTTGTGGTGCTGGGCATTGAACCCAGGGCCTCACACATGCTAGGTGAGTGCTTTACCACTGAGCTACATCCCTACCCCAATGGATCAACATTTTAATATGAAATGCAAAATTAAAAACTTTTAGAAGAAAATATCAGAGAAAACCTATGTGACCTTGGTGAAGAATTTTTAGATATAATACTAAAAACATGTTTATGAAAGAAAAAATTAAGTTGAACTTAGTTATAATCACCTTATAAAAATCACTAATAAGAGAAATTAAAGATAAGACAAACTATGAGAAAATACTTGCAAAATGCATACTCAATAATGGATTTGTATACAAAATATACAAAGAACCCTCAAAGTTAAAAAATAAGAAAACAACTCAATTTACAATATGGGCAAAGATCAAAACAGTCATAGAACCGAAAAAGATACAGAGATAAGAAATAAGCATATGAAAAGAAGTTCATCACTACAAATTAAAAATAATATGAAAAACCATTATATGCTTATTAGAGTAATCAAAATCCCAAAAATAAGGGGTACCCGTGAGAATTAAGAGCAAAAAGAGCTTTCATTTATTTCTATTAAGAATGTAAAATGTTTCAGCCATATTAGAAGGTAGTTTACATGTATCTTCCAAAACCAAACATAATTTATCATGTGATCAAGAAACACACTTCACAGTTTCACCCATATGAGCTTAAACTTTCCATTCACACAAAAATCTATACAAGTATCTGCAACAGCTTTATTGCCAAAAAAACAGGAAATAGTCAAGATGCCCTTCAAATTGGGACACAGATAAATAAAATGTTGTACACTATATAATAGACTACTATTGAGAGACAAAAATATTGTGGTAGAAAGGCATGTGAAGACATGGATAAATTTTAATTGAAGAGTGCAAAGCAAAATAAGGAAGCGTGAAATGGTTGCATGATTGCATTTATGTGGCATTTTGGAAAAGGCAAAACTATAGAGATACTAAACAAATTAGCAGTTTCGAAAGGTTTAGGAGTGTAATCATCTGGAAGATTGCATGGGTAAAACGGGATTGTTTCTAGGTTGGTTAAAATATTTTACAGTGTATATCATAACTTGATGATGAATACATGCATTATTAAGTTTCTAAATTATTAGAACTTTTTAGTACAATGAAATAATCTTAGATATGAAATTTTTACAAACCATTTAGGCATTTGAGACTTCCGGAATGAAGCGGAGACTGACACAAAATTAGTCTAACTATGGTGCAAATGTATGAACAATCTAACTGAAGGAAATTCTTGATCTAAGTAAACTTGGAAATATGTGAATTCTATAAGATTGAAGGGAAAATAAAAGGACCCAAGCACCGTACTGTATCAATGAAGTGGTTTCTCATGTAGGTATGAGTTAACAGTTCTGATACCATATCACATTTGTACTGGAATTAAACAAACCAGATAGCCAGGTTTCTCACTGTTGGAGTTTGGGTTTATAGTAAATCAAGGGAAGAAGGCTAGAATGGCCATGTGGGAATTGATTATAAATGGAGGCATCAATATAGATTCATGTTTTCTTTATTATGGATATAGATGCATATGAAAAGAAATATGTATTCATATTGGTATATGTACTGGTTAGTATGCACAAATATGTTTCTTTTCTCATTCAGCTGAGAGGACATAGAAACAACAGCCACCCCGATACAACAAACACTTCTAGCTCCCCATTGTTTTCTCTTAATATTATTCTCCAACAATAGGAACTAGATCTTGGGGAAATGGCTGATTCTCAGGCTGGGATAGAGAACACACAAGATGAGCATGGAACATCCTCTAAAGTAAGGAAATGATGAAGTGTTCAGGGGGAAAGAAAAATCCAGCGATGTGGTTACGCCAAAAGGTCAGAGAAGCCAATTTAAAAAGATTCCATTTGCAAAAGCAGGAACAATTTGAGAAACTAAATACACATTAGATTATAACTCGTTACAAAATATATATTTATGAGTCTACATTATATAAATAAATGATTCAATGAATACATCAGTGGAGAACAGACAACTATCCCTTGCAAGGGATTTCTACATAATACGTATAAGTACTCAAGGAACACAGCGTACTTATCCAGTCCTTCAGTTTGTGCGGCACAAGTAAATTCTTTCCAAAGAACATGAGGCAACTGGGTAAATACTACTTCATCCTGATCTTAAAGGTCAATATCGGACACCACAAATCATGTTGAAAATATACATCTTTCTGGTGATATAAAGAGAGTGATACTTAACCCCTGTGACCTTCCTTGCCAAACCTATAACCCAAGTCTAATCATGAGGAAAAACTGGAGCCAAATCTTTAGCCAGATCTCAATGGAGAGGCAGTGTACAAAATATCCGACCAGTCCTCAACAGAACTGTTAAGGTCACCAAGAACAGGAAAAGTCTGAGAAGCTGTCAAAGCCACGTGAAGCCTAAGGAGAAATAATGACTAAATTCAATGTGGTCATCTTGGAAAGAGTCCAAGGGGTACATCATTTGGATTTTAGGTAAAGCTTAAAGAAATCTAAGTAAGGTATGGACTCTAGCTTATAATATGTA
Organism: Erethizon dorsatum; assembly: GCA_028451465.1. Lineage (NCBI taxonomy): Eukaryota > Metazoa > Chordata > Mammalia > Rodentia > Erethizontidae > Erethizon > Erethizon dorsatum. The sequence continues at coordinate 42,516,138 of CM051835.1, forward strand.
CAAATATTGCTTCTTTCATTGGGACAGATGTATTTTACTGATGCAAGATGTTAATGATAAGGGACACCAAGCATGGAACTCTAAGTTTACAACTTTTCTGTACATTCACATTATTCAAAAATTAAAAGTTTATTTTCAAAGAAACTGTGTGGACCTTACAATCACATACTGCAGAAACCTCTCCATGGTTCAATATTTAACTAAAAATGTGTTCACTTTATTCCAGAAAGACATATAATCTAATGTCACACCCACAATTGCATCCAAATTCAAGCCTAGAATTATGGTAATGTGTGGAGCACACTTTTCTGTGTGTTACCTGTGGATGGAAAAAGAGTTTCCCAATTTGGTTTGCATATTAACTGCAAAGTAATTAGAAACAATCCCTGGAATCAAATAACACCTTATGAAGTCCACATTAATTTTTAATTTTTTATTATTTTTTATTTTAAATGGGAAAAAGTAAGAAATAACAATAAAACGGAGTTTCAAAACAGGCTAGTAGGAGAGTAACAATAATCAACACATTGCATATTGTTATATTCACAGTTGTTCAGAGTACAAAATATAGGCATGAAACATTGTCCAGAAAATTACTAGCACAAAACATTCCCCTCAGTGAACCAAGAGAAACCAGCTGTATAACTATCTTAACTGTCTTGTGTTTATATATTTTTTTCTTTTCCCTTCATTTGTTTCCCCTTTCTCCCATCACAGTTTTTCTTTTCTTTTGAACAGTTTCTTCCTTATTCACAATATCTATTGTACCTTTTGGATCTTGTTTACTCTTTCAGATTCTCACACTAGTGAGACAATACAATGTTTACACATGTGGGTCTGGTTTATTTCACTTATGAGTATGGTCTCGAGTTGCATCCATATGAAAGTCATACCTCAAGTATACCTTTTTTATGGCTGAGTAGTATTCCATTATATTATAAAACCACATCTTTTTTTATCCATTCCTTGGCTGATGGACATTTGGATTTTTTCCAAGATTTAGCTATTACAAATTGTTCTGCTATAAACATGGATGCACATATATTGCTGTGGTATGATGTTTTTAATTCTTCTGGGAAGATACCCAGGACATCTGAGATGAATACACACTTCTCAGATGAAGAAATATAAATGGCAAATAAATATATGAGAAAATGTTCAACATCACTGGTCATTTGAGAGATGCAAATTAAAACAACACTGAGATTCCATCTCGCCCCAGAAAGAATGGCTATTATCAAGAAATCAACCAATAACAAATGCTGGAGGGGCTGTGGGGAAAAAGGAGCCCTTCTCCACTGTTGGTGGGAGTGTAGACTGGTACAACCACTGTGGAAATCAGTGTGGAGATTCCTCAAAAAACTAGAATTACAGGTCCTATTCGATGTCCACATTTATTACCTAGTAATTCCTCGACTTTGGTGCTGGTTAAGGAAGGAAGATTTCTTTACAGGGTTAGACAGAAGGAATAAAATATCTGGACTTTTTTTTAACCACTATTTTCCTGTTAATACTAACTTCAGGACTGAGTAGCTCTTGAGGCACAGGCACTTGGTGCACTCCAGAGGCCTTGTGAATCGTAATTCTTTCATCTGTGGCTCAGACTGTAGTTTCACAGATTCAATTGGCTTTGGCGTTTCTGTAGATCTTCACTCTTAATGCTCTCAATCTAAGTTTCAAAGGAAGTGCAAAGCGGTGCAACGACAATGGGTAGTTACACTCCTCTGCCTGTCCCAGAGCTAAATTTCTTAGGAAGACGTGTCCAACCTCAGCAATTTTGAAGGCTGTTAAGCAGGGAATGTGCCTCAGAGGAAGAACGAGAGGGAAGTGGTAGACAGAACAGTAAATAGATTGGTTATCTATGAGTTGTTGAATCAAGAGGGAATAATGTTCTGAAGTGTAGGCCTGTATCGAGATACATATCTGAAACGGGGAATACAGATAAGCACATCTGAAATGCACGATTAAAACCTGAATTAAAATGCACGTATTCTGATTAGAAGGGACCTGAAGGAAAGCTAAGCAGGCAAAAGCGTGAACTATCTGGTACTACTCCTTTGCATTATTATCTAATGTTTCATTCAATAAAATATCATGAAATTCAAGCCTTGGCACCTTTACTCCCACTCTTTGGGGAAATAGAGACTGAGAGGCCACCTGCTCCTATTTACTCTGCTCAAGTTTATACTACTACCATATATCTAAAGATAATCGTTTGTTTCACCACTCTACTCACTCCGAGGGACAATATGAGCACTCATTAGGTCACAGCTGCGAGTTGCATGGAGTATTCATGAGGGTGGCATCATTTAAGTATGATTTACAGTGTTATTTGCTTTGAATAATTTTCAGTGTGACCTGCATTCTGAAAACCTCCACGTGTTCCTCTTTATAGTTAATGATAAAATGTCATCAACTTGCAATTGGAAAAAGATTTAAAGCAGATGTTAGACTAAATAAACTGCAGTCCTCATTTTCTGAAGTGACCGATAAGGAAAAAAAAAGGACAATGAAAATAATTCTAGTGTGAAACAAAAATGGTATAAATTTGTAAAAGAAATAATTTTTTGATAAAAATTGTAAAGTAGAAATATGTGGCTTTTTCATGCATAGCTCAGAGATCACATAAATGCCAATAGAAGTGACAGTTGCTGAAATAAATGTGCTTTTTATGAAAAGCAAAGTAGTAAAACAAGCAAAATAGATGCATAAAATGGGTAAATTTTCAGGGTATTAGTTATTGCTTCCTTGGGGCGGCTGTAAATTATAAACTTGTTTAACTTTTTTGGTATTCATGAATATATTTTTGGTCTGTTCTTCCTTTGGCAGTCCTTGTGATTTGACCCTTTTCTGATTTATAATCTTCTTTAAAGTTTGTAAATCAATGTGCACCAGATATGTGGATGAAGAAGATTCAGGTAAAACATAAAATGTAATTTTGGATAAAATGCTAAGTTTCAGAAACGTCATTGTTAAAAAACCAAGTCAAATGTAAGCTTTTATTTCATTTTCCGTCATCTAAATATGTTTTTAAGGAAATATAAAACTTATTTTTGCTCTTTTTATTTAAAAAAATAGACAATGCTATGAAAGTTTTAAAATACTAAGTCCAAGCTCATGTAGCCAAACTTTCTCCACAGAACAAGACGATCATCTCTACAGTGAAAATATTCATGATGCGGTAGAGAAAACAACTGTACGTTAAAGTGCTCTTGAAATGTGACAACGAAACTTCCAGCAGAAGAGTCATTTTCTTGTGCATATGCGGATACTGAAACATTTCAGCTTAGCCCTGGAGCTACAAAGAAGGGAGCTAAACTAAGGGCCTCTGAAGGGAGTGCCCGGAGGACCACGCCTAAGTTCTTACTCAGCATCCACACAGGAAACTGCAGTTAGAATTGGAGCAACGATGGTAACAGCTATAAACTCTCTAATTCTTCATTTTCGAAGCAGAAAATCAATACCCTGAACTAAACTTGAAATAACTGCTGAAGTTAAGGATTGTAGGAGAGTAATAAAACTTAACTAATTAGTACATGTTCCTAAAACCTGCTGGAATCCTTGAGGAAGCCACAACTAGAAATGGACTCAAAATGAGATAAATAATTGCACAAGAAGATGAGGAGGAGAATCAAAAGTATAAATGCAGGTACTTTTTTTTCTTTTTTTTTTGTGGGCACCGGGGGTCGACCTCAGGACCTCATGCGTCAGCAGGCGATATCACCGGCCCCTTTTTCGTATGTGGGTTCCGGGAGTCGAACTCGGGCCCTCGCGCTTGCCAAGCAGGCGCTTATGCCGCTGAGCCATCTCACCAGCCCAAATGCAGGTACTTCTGTGTAAGATTTTTAACAATATCAGTATTATTACCCATATTATTATAATTTACTGTATATATTATGATTATGAAAATCATTAACCTACAATTTTTCAATATTAATAATTTTATTTGCACTTTTAAATTGAACAATAGCCATGATCATGTACAGTTATTTGCTCTGTGTAACTGATTTATTCTGTATAGCATCATTCTGATTGATCCATTATATTCATTAGCTCCATAAGAAATTGGCATAATATAAAAGAATGTCTGAGTTAATATCTGATGAAATTTCTAAAAGGAAATATTTTTTAAAAACCAGAGGTCTACCCTCTTCTAACAACAAACATACACAACTGATAGCTCTTCAAAAGCAGCTTTTAAAATTAAATAAAAAATATATGTATAAATAGAGATTTTTCTCTCTTATAGCTAAAAATTACCTTGCAATAACAGACATTTTTCTATGTTAATTCTCCCTCACAGTAGTGTTAGTTCTGGAGGGAAGGAACCAAGTCTTATGCAACTCTGACTCATACTCATCTAGCATGGCCCCTATTAAAACTAGATATAAAATAAATGTTTACTGAGGTTAGAAACAGAAAGAACAGGCCGGACACGGTGGCACACACCTGTAATCCCAGCACTCAGGAGGCTGAGGCAGTGAGATCACTGCGAGTTCAAGGCCAGCCTGGGCTACAAAGTGAGTTCAAAACTCACTGCATTGCAAAATCCTGTCTCAAAAAGAAAAGAAAAGAAACACAAGGAACATATCCATACCATGAAGTTAAGAGATTTGCCTCTAACTTATTTTTTTGAAAAATTGCGTATCAGTTTTATTGTGAAATATGGCATAGATAGAAAAGGTAAATAAAACAAATACACATGTTAACAAATCGTTATAAAACAAACACTCCTCTAATGATCACCCTGGCCGAGAGACATCCTCCATTACAGATTCTTTTCATCTCTTCTGAGTGTAAATTTCATTATAACCACTTTTTTCTTTATACTTTATCGTCTAAGAGTGCAAATGTATACATCGTACACTTTTCATTTCTTTTTTATGTAATATAAACAGAATTGTAAAATATACATTCACCCATGTCAGACTTCCTTAATTGTACATTAATTAGTGTAATGTGATATGTAAGCCATTATTTTCTTTCTCAACTGTGTTCCATTTTCTCAAAATTGAATAGTATTTCATTCTAGTTATCTACTTTATTGTGGGTGGACTTTCATGTTCTTGCTAGTATTTGGATTTTATACATTATGTTGCCACATATATTCTTATATACATATTGTAGGTTTGCATCAATATACTTTTCTGGTGTGTGTATATCCAGGAATGCAATACTGGGACATATAAAATGTGCAGATTTAATTCAGTCAGTACTGCTAATGTTATCTGAAGAGTTTTTCAATAATTTTGAAGAAACATGTATTCTTCTCAGTAGCCCCTTTTGCTCTACAGTCTTAAAAATTCTATATTTTTCTGTTTATGTGTCATTAATTACCTCTTTAAGGATACAGTAGTTGCTTGGGTATTCACGGTTGTATCTCATTGAAGTTTTCATTTGTAATTCCCTGATGATGAGGGTGAGCATATTTTCAAATATTTATGAACAACATATCTTGTTTCATGAAATCCCTCTTCAGTATTCTCCCAGGATTCCACTGATCCATACCACTTACTGACTTAGAGGAGTTCTTCATCAATTCAGGATACGACTGAGCCCTTAATATATTCTTCAGCTTGCTTTCCACTTTCTTCATATATGCCAATGAGCAGAGTTTTTTCTTTTACTGTGGACTTATTTAGGGATATTTTCAATGAGTTTTCTCTGAAAAAATCTTTGCCAGCCCCCTGGGTTCATATTACCTTCAAAAGATTTATGTTTTGCTTTTAATAGTATCTGAAATTGTCTTATTATGGAGTTAAAGGCAAGATTCAAAGTCTTTTTCTGGGCTGGTGAGATGGCTCAGCGGTGTAAGCGCCTGCCTGGCAAGCACGAGGGCCCAAGTTTGACTCCCGAAACCCACATACGAAAAAAGGGCCGGTGATATTGCTCTGTGGCATGGGCGCCTGCTGGCGCGCGAGGTCCTGAGGTCGACCCCCGGTATCCACCAAAAAAAAAAAAAAGTCTTTTTCTTTTTTTCATAAATCATATTTATTTAACATCAGATACTGGGAAGAACATTTTTCCTTCCTGCTCCACTGAACAATTTTCAACATAAACTAAATGTCTATATTTGTGATTCTATATCTGGACTATTTTTGTTCCAGAGTCTGTCTTTGTGCCATAATAGAATATCTCTTAAATTGAATATTTATAATAAATCTTGATATCTGCTACAGCAATTTCTTTCATCTTACACTTCTGTAAAATTGCCTTGCCTCTTTTCATTGCATTCCATTTGCATAAAATTTTAGATTGACTCCGTGAATTTCCAGATAAATATATTCTGGCATGTTAGCTGTTATTTTCTTGAACATATAGATGAGTTTGGAAACATGGATATATTTAAACTATTGAATCTTCTAATCCATGAATTTGGTATATTCCTCTATTTATTTAGTTCTTCCATAATTTTATCAATAATGCTTTATAATTGTCTTTGTAGAGCTGATATTTTTTCCTAAAATATTCATGTCTTTGATATTTTAGTGTCATTGAAAATAGTATACTTTGTTTCATTTTGTTCACTTATTTCACAAACAACTACCACTATAGTGTCACATTAATTTTAATAATTTGTTTTAGGTTATTATGGATTTTTTACATATAATAATAATAAAGACAAATTTGTTATCTTTTCAAATTTCCAACTTCTGAACTGTAAGAAATATATCTGTATTATTTGTAAATTACTTGGGCCTTGGGCACATTTCTTAAAACCACACACATAGACTAAGACAATATCTATTTTAAGTTTAGGATGGGTCTCAGCTGTTATATCTTCAGTTTTTCTTGTGGCTTATTTCCCTTGATTTCTCCTTCCATGATTCTTTTAATAATACCAGATTTCCTCACCTTTGCATATAGATTTCTTATTCTCTAAATTTTCCCCTCAATCTTTTCTTCATTTATCTGTGCTTCTTTCTGGATTTTTCTTTCTGATCTTTTTCCGGTTTGCCAATTCTCTCTTTAGCTATGTCTGAACTAATGCTAAATGCCCCCATTCAATTATTAATTTGAGGTATTTTTATTTTTCAGCACTAAATTTTCTACCAGACTCTTTTATAAATCAGCAGTGAAATTTTTGTAGATCTTCATTCTCTGCTTATATTTTCAATTTCCCTTAATATATTTGAATATAACAAGTATGTTCATGTTCTAATCTTTTTCCAATGATTTAAATGTCTGGCACTCTAGTGAGACTGTTTTTCTATTTAACAAGGGATTTTACTGGCTTTTCTTCAGATTCGTTTGTCTCCACATGTTTCTGGATATCTTTGCAGTTGGGGCAGAAATTTTATTATCTTGCTCCAAGGAATATTATTTTTTTTATATCTGCCACATTCTTAGGGACACTAGTTATCTGAGACTATCTTAATATTATTCCTGAGAATTTCTTCTAATAGTCATATATAATGTTAACCAAGCTGAAATCTATATAAAAAATGCAGTACTTTTCACTCATTCTTCTAGTCCTTCAGAAGCCCAATCCCAAAACATCTGTAGTTTTATGGACCCACCTTAACCAGTTCTAAGTCCCAAGGTGCTTAAAAATATTGATCTGCCTATCAGCCATCTCTTCCCATTTAGCCTGTGACCTCAGTCCATGAGCAGCTCTGAAAATGGAAGGCCAACTTTTCTCATTTCTCCATATTTCTGACTTCCTGTGGATCTCATGCTATTCTTTAATCCATAGTTAGATGTGCAATGTTCAGTGTCTTTTTTTGTTGTTGTTGTTTTGTTTTTCTAGTTATTCTGAACTAGAAATTTGTTACAGGTTAACTAGTATTATTGAAAGCTATAGTTTAACATAACTGTTTTTCGGGCCTCAAGATGTAGCTGTGTAGTAGAGCTCTTGCATAGCATTAATGAGGCCCTGGGTTCAATACCCAGTAGTGAAGAAAAACAATAAAATAACTGTTTTTTTTTCCCTATTATGTAACACATGCTTATGCTTGAATATTTATAAAGTGTCGAAAAGCACAAAGAAAAAAACAAAACTTATTACAAAACCCTGAATCACCCACTGCTAGCATCTTGCATACAAAGTTTGTATTTTTCCAGTGTATATGTTATTTGTGGTTTGGATTTGGAAGGTCCCTCAAAAATCATGTGCAAATGTGGGGTTGCCAGCTAACAGGCTCTTGGGAAGTGACAGGGTTGTGATGGCTCTACCTTCATCAATGGATTAACCTTATCAATTGGTGAGTTCATAGCCAAATGGGCGATTAGGATGTGGGCCTAATTGAAGGGAGGAGGGTGTGGGGTGCATGACTCTATCTGGAGACTCTGCTGGAGACTATCTGGTTCTCAGCCCTTCCTCTCTGGCCCTTTCCCTCTCTCACTTTGCTTCCTGGAGGCCACTGGGTGAGTAGTTTTCCTCCTCATACTCTTTTCCCATATTTCTACTTCACCATGGGCCTACAAGTGATAAGGCCAATGGATCATGTAGTGGAGCTGCTAAAATCACGGTCCAAGTAAATCTTTCCTCCTTTGTATTATTTTTTTCAGGTATTTGGTCATAGCCTCGAAAAGCAGATTAACACAATATATTTGAGTATGCATATAATCTTTTATAAAATTGGATCACGCAATGTATACTAACTTATAGCTTCTTTGTTGGTTAACTCAATATTTTCCAGTATTTTTTCATGTTATCAAGTCATTTTCTAAAACATTTCTAGGTGTATGAATATTTTGTTTATGAAAATTACTTTTGATTATATCAAAAATTAGTTATACAAAATATAAAGAAAATATCAATAGAGTACTTTGACACCAGATAAATACGATTCTAGATATTCTCAAGAGATATACAAACATAAAGATAAAACATTAGCTCGATAGGCAGAATTATTTTTTTAAAAATAAAATCTTACTTCATGTGCTGTTTTTAAGAAATTGCTGCTTTCATTTGAGACTGCAAGTCAAATAGACTAAAGAAGCACCTTTAAAACTGATAAATTTTAATAAATATTTATTTGAAAGCATACAAATAAATGCACAGAATTATACAACACTGTATATAAATATAAATATATATATAGATATATGTACTTTTAATATATTACTGAGCAAACAGTTTGACACTTGTGGTTTCTCCCATGCTCATAGACTAGATTTCTTTTTAAGAAGGAAGACAGAGGCTAAGTTCTAAAAAAAATCAAAACAAACAAAAAACAACTAGCAGCTTCAGCAATAAATGTCAAATTCTTCCCCCAGCTGATTATCTGGTCCTGAAAACAGTAAGCATTTACTGGATTTTCAGGAATACATAAGCTCTCGGAGAAATGCCATGCCTGGTTTCCATGCTGGATGGCTACAGTAGACGCTGCTGGATTTGCTGAGTCACCCTCTCTCACAGATGCATTCATCTCTGCATGGAGTTAAGTACCTGTCAGTATTGGATAGGATCCTAATGAAATCCTGTTTCCCCTTGGCCTTTATTGTGCAGAGTTTATGTCATAAAGTCATCCATTTTCTATGTTTCACTGCTGCTTTTTTTGTTTTTGTTTTATTAAACTTTAGTACTGCCTATTTTCTTAGCCATAAGTTAATGCTGTTCCGAGTCACAATCACCAAAGCCTGCTTCACTTGCTCCTCCCCCAGTTGGTCTCCCTGCCTTTACTCTGAGCCCTGCTGGTCCATCCTCCTCAGGACAGCCAGAAGGATCTTCATAAGACATTAGATCACTTCTCTCCCACTTAAATCCCTTCACGGGCTTTCCTTCCCTGGCACGTACACTGTAGGACTCAGTCTTGCTGCGTATCTCCCCAGACTTCCATTCCTCTTCCCTCAATCACCAGCCTCCATCACACCTGGGCCTTCTAGCTGTCCTTCTGGCCGACCCTGATGCATAATTCTCTTCATTAAACTTTTACTGTAACGTTTTCCTCCTTGTTATTCATATTTCAACTTAGGGTTGGCCCTGCACAGCAACCTACCTTACCCACTTCACTAGAGTAGGACTGATGGGGAAAAGTAGTTCTCCACCTGTTAGATGTCAGATTGCTAAGTTTGTGTCTCCTGAATACTGGAGAATGAATTTGGAGGACAAAGGAGGTTAAGAGTAGGAAAGGTTTATTGAGAGAACACTCTTGAGAGACAGAAGGGGTCCCAAAAGTGGGTTGCCCCAGAGGCTCTTTTTCCAAGAATATTTTATACAGCAAAATCACAACATGGGTACAATGTGGGTCAAACTACAATAAACCAGTAGGACTGTAAGTACTGTTGCTTAGCTAATATTGATCCAATGGAGAAGCGAGACATGTAGCAAGGGTATATGGTGAGTGGCATTAACTTTAGCTAACGTAGAAAGAACAAAGCATCTTAGAAAGGGATGGGAGATGGGTCCAGAAGGTTTGGTCTCCACCTATGCATCTGATCCCTATCTGGACTTACTGGACCATGTGCTGCCAATTACGGAGTAATCTCAAATTGCTTTTATCTCCAAGGGGACTCACTGGCCTGGATATTGCATCTCTATCTTGAGACCTGGCTTTCTTTAGATATACCTGCAATCACGATTTTGATGTGTTCGATGTATTCCTCAAGGGCTCAACCCCTGTCTGTGTGCCTGTTAATTTCTATCTAATTTAGCTATCTATAATAGTTCCCCTTCATATTTTGCACAATTCACCCATTTCTCCTTTTTTATAACACCTGCCAGCTTGGGAAAGATCTATGCATATTTACTTACTTATTCACTCACTTATTTTATGTAAGTCAACAACAGAGGAAGGAGAGTCTGAGAGTTTACCTTACTTGAAACTGAACAGGGGAGACTGCCACATCTTCACGGGTACTCACAGAAGACAAGAGAATCCTGGGTCAAACACAAAGTGCGTTATTACTCACATGAATAGTATTTGTGTCAGTGTTTTTGGCCTCAGTTCCCATAACGTGACTCAAAAAGGTGAGCTGAATACAATTTGATTTATATTATAGAAGACCAATTCTGAGCTTAAGAAAGCCAAAAGTTTGGGCCGGTGAGACGGCTCAGCGGCTTAAGCGCCTGCCTTGCAAGCGCGAAGGCCCGAGTTCGACTCCCGGAACCCACATACGAAAAAGGGGCCGGTGATATCGCTCAGGGGCACGGGCGCCTGTTGGCGCGCGAGGTCCTGAGGTCGTCCCCCCAGTACCCACAAAAAAAAAAAAAAAAAAAGAAAGCCAAAAGTTTTACACTGAACTTTAAGCAAACCTCTTCTTTGCTTCAGTGGAGTGTATTACACCCTCACTATGTATTTCAAGACAGTGTGCCGTTTTATGCCTCGCCATCACATGTGTCAATTATTTATTGCTGTTCACTTCTCAATTCATCTTTTAATATATGTTCCATAATAATGGATGGAATTCCTTTAAGCACTTGTCTTCTAAAATGAGTGTGATACTAAACTATCTCAGAGATAGAGTTCTCTTTCTAGGAGAACTCTTGGAAAGGCTGAGGAGGAAGTGCTCCTCTATGCTGTCTAGCTGAGGCGTGGAGCAGGGCTGTCAGCAGTGCAGATGTGAGGACATCTGGTAGACCTCTACTCTATTTCAGGAAGTGAGAACCATTGACAACTTTACAGCCTGGTCCTAGAGACAAATGTTCAATGGCTCTCTTGACCAAGGAAAATGTTGCCCTGTAGGTCTCTCACCCATATTAGCAGTCTGATTCCCTCTGAGTTCCTCTGAGCAGCCTGCTTGCAATCCGGAGGGACTGCACAGAGCCGCTGTTTCCACCACTGTGCCACGTACGGCCTGCCTAGGCCCCAGGACTTCTCACCGAGCTCTTCAGCTGCCTGCAGCCCAAGACTTTCCTCCTCTGTGCACCTCTTTTGCCAGATGCTGATAGCCTGCTCCCTGTTTATGTTCTGGAAAGTTGCCTTCTGCTTCACCAATGACTGCCGACCACCTTCATTCTGTCCAAACCAGTGAGCTTGTCTGCGTCCAGGGAGCAGAGCTATCATTTTCAGTGAGATCTCAACCCCTTCCAAGATTGTCCTTCCTTGGGTACTTTCCTCAGATTCTCTCTCTCTCTCTCTCTCTCTCTCTCTCTCTCGCTGTGTGTGCTCTCTCTCTATCAATGATATAATTTATATATTAGTCTTTATTAGGTTTTAATTATTCTTACATTAATTATTCTTCTCTTGTTTAGCCTATGGTGTTTTCCCTATATAGAGATATATCTATATCTATAACTATATCTATATCTATATCTATATCTATATCTATATCTATATCTATATCTATATATCGTCTCCTACTGTGTGGCTCCTGTCTCCTGCTTGGACTCAGAAGGTTCAATGCATGTAACCAATTCATATTTTGATGATATGTATGTTACTTCTAATCTTCCACTATCACTAAGAATGTGACAAAGAACGTCTTTGACTATAAATCGTTGCATTATCTGTGTTATTTTCTTAGAGAAAATGCCTAAAAAAGGATTGATACTACTTCAGATTGATGTAATTTTTAGACTTTTGATAGACTTTTGCTAAAATGCCCTCCAGAAAGGATGTGATAAAACATATTTCTTGTAGAAAAATGCAGAATGTCTACATCTTATCACATTATATAATAAGCATAATTTATAATACTAGGAAAATGCACTAAGATTGCCCAACAGCATACCCTTAGCTTGCAAATGTCTACCAAAGGTGAGACAAACCATTTGTCACAGCTTGTGTTGGACTCTCAGAGGTCATTACTTAGAAAAATAAAAGAATTACTGGGTAAAAAATTATTTCTGGGTCCCTCTTGACTTGTACTCCCTCCACACACCACAGCCTGCTCCATTTTTACTTCTAGCAGAGACCAGAACCTTTCACACCTCATTTCTTTATTCATCAAATACCTCAAAGGAACTCCAGAAGCTTACAACTAAGCCAAAATGTGAGATTAAAAAGCTTATCAGTCACCTTAATCACTTTTAGTATTTTCTCTGCCTATTTTTTTCCCCCTGCAGGGCTGGGGATTGAACCTAGTCCCTCTCACACTGTAAAGGCAAGAGACTGAGCACTGAGCTACATCTTCAGCATGCCCCCCCCAAGCACATTCTGAATTCCAAACAAATTGCATAAAGTTAGAAAGAAAGCCATATTTTTATTGACAGAGTATTTGACTTCTTTATTTCCATGAGGCAGAACATGATTCAGTAGTAAAAACGAGAGACATTTGCTTTGCCACAAGAAATGAAAATCTGAAATTTCTTATTGATAATTTGGAAGACATGGGTTATCCAGCAAGTACCAGGTTTAAATCAATAGATATTTCTTTAAAGTAGTAGTGCTGATACTTGTACCCTGAATAACTAATTTAAAGATAATAATGTATTAACCATTGTTACCCTCCTATTAAAATAAATAAAAAAATAAAGTAGTAGTAATAGTTCACTGAATTGCCTTGGTAGAAATAATGAATCAAATTATCACTAGCTAGGATTAATGTACAATTAAACTAACTAGGAAAGGTTAAGGAGTCAAGATTACTGAGGACTTGGAAATCAATTTACAAACCTCCCAGTGAACCTGAGAAATAACTAAAGCTCCTGACCCCTTCTTAGTTATTAAATGTTAAATCCAGAAACACATCTATTTAACAGGGAACTGAAAAGACTTAACTATCTGTGCTTCAAAGTCCAGGACACCTCACTCTTCCTAAAATTTGCTGTTTATTTAAATACTTGGATTATGAACCTTAACTCCCAGTACCAGTTCTTCATTCCAGCAAACTCTATTTATTCCAAATATACTGACTACTTTGCCCAATTTCATGGGCTCCCACAAATCATACCATGGTGATATTAATAACTGTTGCAAACATTTTTAGATGTGGCATTAAATGATAATTCATTTGAGCATTAAAAGAAGAATAGCTTTTAATGTCAGTTGATGTAGCAACTTGTACAAATGCAACCTTCGTTTTAAATGGGACAACTGTTTCCTGGTATTTTCACCAATTAAAACATGAAGATTGGGGGACCTAATGTTTTTAAAAGCTTTTTGGTATCCTCAAGAACTAGATCCTACTGAAATGTCATGAGTTCATTATGCCCTTATTGTGTTGCTTCCTTTTTTTTTTTTGTGGGTACCGGGGGGTCGACCTCAGGACCTCGTGCACCAACAGGCACCCGTGCAGCTGAGCGATATCACCGGCCCCTTTTTCGTATGTGGGATCCGGGAGTCGAACTCGGGCCCTCGCGCTTGCAAGGCAGGCGCTTACACCGCTGAGCTATCTCACCGGCCCTGTGTTGCTTCTTAATTGCGTAGATGAGTTGAAAAAGTAACCTCATTCCAGTCTCACCTGTCTCCTGAATCTACTCCTGGTCAAAGCCTTGGCACTGTCCTATTAATAGACACATGAAAAGGCAAAGCAACGGAGAGAACATTCCTTTGAACTTGAACTCCTCCTTGACAGGAAATGAAAAAGCAGTGTTTTCTTTGTGAAGTCCCCATACTCAGCAATCCCAAGGCTGTGGCTGCTTCAAGAGACTTCCTGCTGAGTGACAGGCTCCCTTCTGAGGAAGAAAGGGACCAGCGCTCTACTGGATCTCGGCATCACAGGGTGCTGCACGTGGTAACATTTCTAAGCCTCTCATATTCTTCTCAGTGGGACAATGTCACTTCAGTGACACGCAACTAGGTAGAAAAGTAAAGGGAAATCACAAAGCTTTTTGTCTCCCAATCAGCACCTCCAAACCTTTGTCATATCCCTTTTCATTGAAAAATAAAAAATGTTTAATCATGTATTAGAAGCCCAAATGTTTTGAATTCAAAATCTGACAATGACATTTGCCAAACTCCAGTAGGCTGAATAATGCTCTCAAAGATGTCTACATCTTAATCCCTGGAATTTGTGACTATGCTGCCTTAAATGGTAGAAAGAATTTTGCAAATGTGATTAAATTAAAGACTTTAAGATGGAGAGCTGTATTATCTAGGTAGGCCAAAGTACTCAAAAGTGGCCAAAGCACTCAAAAGTGGTCAAAGTCAGAAGAAGGAGATGCGACCATGGAACCAGAGATTGGAATGATGAGCTTTGAATATGAATGAAGAGTCCTCAAACAAACGCAAATAGCCTCCAAAGACAGAAAATGAAACGGAAATGACTCCCTTTGGAAGCCTCTGGAAAGAATCCACCCTCTCTGACTCCTGGGATCAGAATTCTGAACATCAGAAACGTAATCATATTTCTGTAATTTTATACCGCTAAGTGTGCTAATTTGTTAATGCCGCATATATGTACTAGCTCCTACGGTGAATTTACTTTTGTGACTGCTTAGGGATCTCATGAGGATTATACTCATGATACAGTTGAAGTGACATAAAAATCTCCATGGCACAAGAAATCACACAGTATAGTGATGGACAAGAGTTAAGTGTTATCTAGAATACTGGCCAGAGCAGTCACCTTAAGATTTAAAAATGTCACCCTTCCTTATCAGATATGTTACCACATGAAAAGTTATTGGCCAAGTAGATTACTTTTAAGACCCTCAGTGTGGTATTGAAGCAGGCTGGATTAAACTTATTTCCCCTCCTACTTCTGGAGCGCATCTCCTCCCCAGCCCAGGGCAGGCCAGACGCAGCCCCTGAGGTCACAAGGGGCCTGGGCCTATGGATTAGAATGCTTGACTTGTCTGGCAAATGACCTTTAAGAGGTCCAGAGTCAACATCAGCTTTTCTAGAATTCCTTTCCTGACTCACCAGAATCCCTCCCTGAGAGCCTCATTGCAAAGACACTTGCCAGGTATTATGGTGAATGAGCACTGGTGTGAACAGGAATCTTAGCTGAGGAAAAGTCGAATAGGGGGCACATGTTCCATACAATCATCAAAGTTTTATTTAAGAAAATAAAACAAAGTACATGTGACACTAGCTTGCTCTCACACGCAATAGTTAATATTCCTTCGGACCTTAAAAGGTCCCTGCTGTACAAAGACAAAATAAATTACTTTTATTTCCTACTTTTCACTTAAATGTGTTTTCAGGGGGTAATAGAATTTGTACAAATTTCTTCATTCATAATTTTCTGTTTCATCTATATGCTGTTTCACATTATAGAGAAATGACTTGCTGTATTAACGTGTTAAAGATGCTACTTTCTGAAACCTGTGAATTTTCCCAGTCCCAGAGAACAATGGTCCCAACTATTTCAGTCACCAGGGAAAGCACCATCATGTTATCAGATGTGAATAATTATTTTAGAATGTTTTAAGAAGGTCATGATGTTAATTCTGACTTTTAAAATAATGATTGATATCTTGTTTTCAAGATAGTTTGAATTTTTTGAACTTCTATTGTCTTATGGAGCTAAAAAGAGTTAGAGTAATGATAACAATTAACCTTGTGTTTGTTTTTTGCAGTTTTGTTCTCAAAGCACATTAACATTTACTCATAATTGAGGCTCAGGCACACACTAAACAACATAATACCTGCCTTATAATAGATATTAACTTTTTAACCAAAATGTTTTCTCAAAGAAAATGGTTTTAAATAAAAGAAACAATCTAATCTATAAAAGAGAAAAATATTTTTTCATTGTCCTTCAAGGATTTGGAGAATAAACATTGAACTTTTTCTATCACAATGCATAATACCTCCTGGAGAGAAGGAAAAACTCTAAATTTCAGCAATGAAGAAGAAAGATAAATACGAGATCAGGTGCAGAAGTCATTGGCCTGGAGGTGGGATCCAGGCATCACACACCTCCAGAGGTCACAGAAATGCATTTCATCTGGGGAACTACTTGAGATAAAGAGCAAATGAAACCTCACAGTGCTTAATAGGAGTAACAAAGAGAAGTAAGAAGTAACGACACCCTGAAGTCACAGCCTCAGGGAGAGTTGACAAGAGTAATTTACCTAACATTCAGGAACCTCTGGAGTCTCTATCTAATAATTATCTCTCTGCCTGCCCTAACCTTCCTTATCTGCCCGTCTCCATTCGCTCTCTTTAATTCCAGCCCTGTGCTTTTACAATTTTGTTCTCTGACTTCTTAATTCATCTGAGTGTGCTTTGTGAAGTTCCCCTCCTCCACATGCATGCATTAACTCCAACGGTATATTTTCTTTCCTTTTCTTCCTTCCTACCTATAGACCTCTTAAAGAACTATATTGTGAAACTCAAGGAAAATATTAAATATTTATTGTACTTTAAGAGTAATATTTTATTATAAAATTCAGATAAAAAATGTCACTTTTCATCTTTCTTAAAAATCTCTACACTAATTTGCCTTTCACGTCTATTCAATCACCATTACATAACATACTGGCCATAAACAGAAAGTGTTCTACTTTGATTTATACTCAGAGAATATAATTTAGCATAATTAAATCTCATGGCAAGATAAGAACACAGAACCTTTGTCACTTTTAATTACCTACTTGTATAATCTATCTATGAAATTTTCATTTTACCTTTGGAATCACAGAAATAAATTAGGCATAAAAGTTGGTGTAACTCATATTATATTCATTCCTTCAAATTTCTTTCTCTTTTCACTAATAGATTTCTCCTTTGCTCTTAACACAAATGCCTCACTTCAAACAGCATATTTGTAGCAGCAACAAGTCATTTAAGAAAACTGAATAACTAATATTAGGATATTATTCTGAAAAGCCAGGATTAAGCAGGACATTTCCTCCTTTAATACTATCAAAAGCAAGTGGAGAATACTTTATTCATTCAATAGACATCAGCTGATTGGACTACCTACTTAAGCTACAAATAACCTTATTAATTGGAAATCATTGCTAAAAACAGCAGGGACTAAACTCCAAATAGATCACAGCACACAAAACCTGGGGAAAATGTTCCTCACTATGGTGAAATGGTAATGGTTATGTATGATGACAAATAATGCAACATTTATTTATGTCTTATAGTTTTGATAGGGTTGCACATAAAAGAGTGAACAGTATCAATTACTGAATTTAGAAATCAAGACTGCAAATATATATTCTTCTACAATATGGGGTCTCCTCCGATCTCCAAACACTTAGAAAAATTCACTTTACCATCATGACCTGAGAAAAGAATGCCAATGTTAAAAATGTGTTCAATGTAAACAAATCACCTTCTAACATACAGTTATTTGTGTGTACATGCTTGTGCATACATGAGTGTGGGGGGGCGTGCACCTTGTTTTTATCACATAATCATTCATATTGTGTCTGGATAATTAGTCCATATAAAGCGTTTTAATTCTTTGTACTGGCTCTTAATTAGTCTATACCACAAATGGAACCTAACTTATGTAGCCCACCATATATTGTGGACATTGTTATTTCATTGTCATGTAATTACAAACAACACTGCCATGAATATTGTTGTGTACAAATCAACTTAATCTATCTTGTTAGTGTCAACACTCCTGGATGTATAATTTCTAAGTCAAAGAGTGTCCTTTTGATGGAATTTGTCAAAATGCCACCCAACAAAATATAAAAGAAAAGGCCTTTCTCAGTAGGGCTAAAGACACTGATGTAGCACTTCCATTTTTAATAACTGCAGCTTAAACGATCCAGTAGTACATAATCATTAAAAGGGACTTGAGGAAGCTCCCCAGGATTACTGATAATGTTTCCACCTAAAAACCCAGCAGTTTTCCTAGTTTTATATCTTCAGTTCAATAGGAGTATTTCATAATGGTATATGACCAATTGATCCACAATCTGGGTTTCTCTATTGTAACTCCCTTTGCTAAATGCAGGACTTGCAGACTTGCTACTGACAATGGTGAAACAAAAGGTTAAGTAAAGCTGTCCTGGTGTTGGGGGCATTTTCCTATAGGAGCTTGGTCTTTTTGATATGTTGCTACAAGGTCAGACTCCCAGGAGCGCTGTACGCAGTCCTGCCAGCTACTTCTGGAAAAGAAGGTTGGCACTGTCTGAGGTGGCAGACACAATGTGAGCCTTCTGGTATGTTTGGGTGAGTAGCTGAGCCATCTAGAGGAGGTTGGATAACTAGATGAGAAATAATAAAAAATTCTTGATTAAACAAGATTTCATTTGGGAACCAAAAAAAGTCATCTCTTGGGTCTTGACTCACATACTTTTCTTGAAAATATGAATTTTTCTACAAAATTTTGTTGATGGTTCTGTTATTGAGAAATGAAGTGAGATGAATATGAGGTTGTATTTAGTGGCATACCACACAGATTTTGTACATGCTTTGCTACATTGAGCTCTGTTTCATGTTCTGGTGCTATTATACTTGGTATTTTTTTATTTTTCAATAGTATGTTGATAGCATATAGAAATAGAGTTGTTGGGCCGGTGAGATGGCTCAGCGGCTTAAGCGCCTGCCCGGCAAGCGCAAGGGCCCGAATTCAACTCCCGAAATCCACATACGAAAAAGGGGCCGGTGATATCGCTCAGGGGCACGGGCGCCTGTTGGCGCGCGAGGTCCTGAGGTCGACCCCCCGGTACCCACAAAAAAAAAAGAAAAGAAAAAAGAAATAGAGTTGTTAAAGTAACTAAGCTCTCATAAGTCAGGTTAACTCTACATGCTCTGTAGTCTATATAGGTTAATTCCTCCTTTTCAAGATACATGCCTTTATTTCCTAGTCCTGACATAAATCCCACAAATAGGATGTTTAATAGAACTGATAGGAGGCAATATTAATGTCTTTTCCTTGATTTTTGAGAAGAGGGTATTTAGTATTTCAACATCAAATGTAACTAAATTTAGGTTTTTGATAAATATATTTTATCAATTTGAATAAAACCGTCTCATACCCCTCCACTACAGTATGACATCTCCATCTGTCTTAGTCATTTTCTTGTCTCTTAGACACAATACCACACACCCACAGTTCAAAGGAGGAGGGGTTTATTTGGGCTCACACATTTAGCGCACATTTGGTCAGCTCCAGGGAAGGGAGGCCTGGTGGAAGGGGCTGACTGAGGGATACTGCTTATGCAATGGCAGCCAGGAAGCAGAAAGTGAAGGGAGGGGCCGGGGGTGGGGGGAGGGAAGTACATGACCTGTGAGCTTCATTAGCCCACTCCCCTTAATCTCAGTCTCAGATCATGAGCAAAATGTAGGCAAATCGTCTTCCGGAGTATAACACACATGGCCTGGGTCCAACTGCCAGGGGAGTCCTTGTTCCCAACTAAAACCTCCTGAGCCTGCCTTTTTACCAGCATTCTGATCTGAGCTCCCGTTAGAATCTCCCACCAAGCTTGGCTTAGATTATATTTTTAATTAAGTTTATTGGCACATTTTAGGTGTACATAATGATCACATTCATCATAGGGAATCTGTACCTGTGCATGATGTATCTTGATTCTTTTCCCCATTCCCCTCCCCTGTTATAGAGCTTCTCTTGCCAACATCTACAGGGGAGGAAATGTCACAGCAGCCAAGAAGCAGAGAGTGAAGAAAAGAGCCAGGGAGGGGCGGTTCGCTCATCCAAGCTGTGGGCACAGCAACTCATTTCTTCTGACCAGGCCTCACTTCCTGACATCACATTTAGCTATGGTCCCCCTTGGTCCAATCACTTTTTACAATCCCTGCCTACGAGTGCATGAGCCTGTGTTGGGGAATAGCTACGTATAAACCACAAAGCCACCATTTATAAATTTCTGTATGTATGTGAACGTATAATACATCTTGTACTAATTTTCACTAAGTTTGCTTTCTATTTGTGTATCAATACCGCATTTTAGTTACTTTTAGCTTTATTTTATATTTTAATGATGGTTATGAGTAGATATTGATTACCCCCGCCTCGTAGATTTTCTGGCTGTTTTCTTTGCTTTTTTTTTTTTAAAGATATTAAGATTATAATAAGCTTCTCCAACTGTTCAGAAATTCTATTGTTACTTTGAATGGGATGTTAGGAGTTTGAAAATTTATGAACTGATTTAAAGACTATCCATTATTGTGATGAGTTTTTCTGTCCCCCTACAATTTGTTTCGTTAGTTATCTTTTGTGTTCTTCAATAGCCTTTCAAAGAGATGGGTTATCAATTTATTATTAAATGTATCCTTAGGTCTTTTATCTTTTAAATTTTTTACTGTAAATATGGATTTTCTTCCTATAGCACCTTCATGAAACATCTTCTTAATTTTCCTTCGTGTTCTGGATAACCAAATCTGTCCTCAAACTGCTACACCAAGAATCATTCCACACAGCTTATTCATTTCAAAAAATGGTCTAGATGGCATTTTCACCTTTCAAGCTCCATAAAACCATAGGTCTGTGCCCTGATGTAAACATTCTCCTGTGCAAATCAAGGTTACCAACACAGCAAAAAGCAGAGTTACAGGGACAGAAGACAAAAATTCTGCAAGTGGGTAACTAGGTAACTTGAGAGGACATCACTTCCACATCACTCCTGAGTTTCTGCACATGTGACTTTTGGCCAGGAGAGTGGCTTTATATTGGTCAATAGATCAAAGCATATGTCTTTTCCATGTGGATATCTTCTAGTCAGCACTGTAACTCTGCATTCAGTTAGTTATTCTACAGTTCTACAATATAGGTTTTTAGATGTGATGTCTGTGATAAAGCCAATCATTTATATTTGCAAAAGCATGTGGAATACTGATAACTTCCAAGGCATTCTGGAAATCTAGTAGTAGTGGTGATGACAAAACTGCCACAGGCTGTAAACACCCATACATGCATAGAACAGGCATATACTCACCCATGGGAGTAGACCCTTCATTTCAGTGAAGAAAGTGGTCCAAAGTAAGTAGTCATCTATCAGGAAGCTGACTGCCTTCACATCTTCAAACAGTGCCACACTGCAGGCTCAGATGAGCACTTGACAATCAGAGTAGCTAAAGTGTACAGTGCCAAAAGTGGAGGCCTAGAAAACAAAATTTGAGGAATCAATTCCTGTGATATAGATAAGGGAAGGACAAATATAAAATGTGGATATGAAATAAAGTGCATAAATGACTGGCACGTAAGTTTTCTTGAGATTACTTCATACATCTCTCTTCTTTGCACTTTCTCTCCTCAAGACATTATTCCTTCTATTGCTGGATATTATCTCACATTATTTTTCCTTAGTGTGTTCAGTGTTCCCTTTAAAACACTTAAACATTTAAAATACTTGCATACTATAGCCTATTTCATCGAACATATTCATATCTTTTGATCTATGATTTTAAAGTGTAAAGAAATCTGTATACAAACATCACCTCTGCCTTTTTAAAAATATTTTTTGCCAATTCTCAAGATTATATTGATTTTTTTTTATTCTATAACTTTTAACATTCATTTTCTGTTCTGAAACCATTCCTGTTTGGTCTTCCAGTTTAAAACATTCTAAACCTTGGTTCTTCATTCAGTAGGTTTGATGTCCTCTTAGAAGTTTTGCCTCTGTTTCTTCATTAATCTCTCACTTGTCTTAACTAAGAGAGGAGTTTTCTCTGAAAATGTCAAATTCTCACTTTGAAAAAGGCAAAGTTTATTTCTCTACTCAATGCTGTAAATTTGGTCACAATTTTCATCTGGTTTGTGAAAACTATTTTTAGTGAATGTTCTACATTTGTTAATTATTTCTATTATTCCATTTCTCTTTTGCAGATTCCCCCTTTCTTCATTATTCATCTTCCTAAAGCAGAAAGTTTATTGCAGGTAATTCTTGTCAAGTGGGACAAGACACTGTTTCAGGCTAGTAAATTATTTCTTATGCATAAAGTGCCTCGTTTTGCTGTAAATGAATTGAGTTTTATTTAACTCAGATTTCGGATGCTTTTTTATGAATAAAAAATTAATTATTATAACATTTTTTCTGAATTGCAAAAACTATCTCCTTTCCTTATCTACTTCTCTGTTTTTATACATCCTGTACCTTCCCACTTGATATTGCTTACCACAATCACACAAGAAAAATATGAGAGAACACTTTTTTCTTGTATCTGTAGTCCAAACATAAGTGGGTTTGGGTCTTGTGTTTCTTGTTATTATTGTTATTGTCCCATCTTTGCCTTTGCAAGTGGAAACATTCAGCAGATGTCTTCTGGATCCCTTTGCTAATCTTCACCTCAACAAGATGGGACCAGTGTTTGTTTCCTTTTCATTCTCACAACGCAGTTTTCACCAAGAGACAGTGTGTCCATTTCTCTTTCACAAAACCAAATCAGTTCAGATTTTCGCCTATGTAGTTACCAATCTATCAAACGTGGAGAACTCTGTACATTTCTAATATTTATTGTCATGATCTCTTTTTTGGACATTTCCTCATTTCCTCTTTACCTTCATTTTGTTCAGGGGCTCTGCTACTAACAACACATTTGTAAACAGAGGAACACTGATTTTACTCAGTATTTTTCTCCAAATACTGAGGATTCATTGTATTTTTCCTAATATGGGGAAAATACAATCACTGATATGCAATAAAATCCAATTCCATTTATCTTACATAGCTTTCATAGCTTAGCTTTGTGCCCACTGTCAACAACAGCATTATCTTTTGCCATTGCTTTCTTCAAGAGAATAATAAAATCAGATATTAAAGATCAGATATTAAAAAATAAATAAATAGCAAAAAATTCTCAAAATTGGCCAATAAAATTTTCTTCCCTTGGAATAAATTTAGAAAATTAGTATGTGTAGTAAGTCACATGATTCTTAAGCCTCATAAAAATGTAGGTGAAGTATTTCTCAGGTGAATTAATGGACACACACAGAGGTGTTGCAACCCTAGCTCGAGATACATAAGACTTTAACTGAAAATTTCCTTGAATTGGAAAAC
Organism: Erethizon dorsatum; assembly: GCA_028451465.1. Classification (NCBI taxonomy): domain Eukaryota; kingdom Metazoa; phylum Chordata; class Mammalia; order Rodentia; family Erethizontidae; genus Erethizon; species Erethizon dorsatum. Next base: position 42,539,842 of record CM051835.1, read on the forward strand.
TAGATTACATTAATATTTATGTACTTATATCTTAAAGGTGCTTGTCAAGCAGGAATAAAAGTTTTGCTGAATAGATTTTACAATTATAGCAACAAATAAATCTGGTTATATACTCCTGATTATTTTAAATGGATATCAAGGTATTGTCACTAAAATGTATCAACTTAGAAATTATTTTTCAACTGGTTGAACTTCACAAGAGGTCTTGGAGGAATGTCACTTTCTTAAGCACTGGTGGTCTATGTCATTCAGACCTCTGTACCTCCTTCCTTTACTGTCAGGTTTTTTAAATGTAGTAGTTCAAAGATGCATCAACGTTTTTTGTTTCCTATCGACTTCTCAAATTATTACAACTTGTGTCTTCCTCCACTGGTAAACCAAAACTTGTCTCATGAATGATGTCAAAGTTGAAATGCAAAAGACAATTTCAATCCTGATTTGATCTCTGCATAGAAGGAGACACTGTTTTCCTTGTCTTAGTCATTGGTGCTCTCTTTATTTGATTTCAGAGCTCTCTCCTGATTTTATTTCAATCTTCTTTATTTCTGTTCTTAATCTTACCCACATTCATCGAGGGATGTCACACAGCCCTATTGACCCAAACTCTACACGTCAGAGATGCATTTGTGGCCAGAATGCTCTCTGCTCCCTACCCTTTCCATAGCTCCCTCTGGGCAGAGTACATTTTCCAGTCATTTTGGTGCCAGCTCAGCCATGTGATTTGTTTTGGTCAATGCAGTGTGAGCGTCATCACAATTTGCTAGGTACACTGAGACCCCAAGAGACACCGTACACTTTTGCTTGCTCCTTTCATGTTTTAGCTTCTCCACCATGATAAGAACACACTTTGGGCATCCTTAATTCTAGGATAAAAACACACATAAAGCAGCATTAATATCAACTGCGACATCAGGTCAACCTAGTCCAACAGAACATCCAATCCACAGACCCAGGAGCAAGATGTACATGCCTGTTGTTTACCACTGAGACTTGGGGAAGTGTTTATGTAGGATTTTTGAAGCAAATATCTGACACTATGCCATCATTAATGCCTCTCTAACCATTCTCCTAGATTTTAAACAAAAACATCCAAACTTTTGTTTGAGTATTCTCATTCAGATAACTCAAAATACCTGAATTCAAAATGTACAAAACTCGCTGAACTTGCTTGCTTTCCAGGAATTTTCACAAGTTATTTTCTACTTAATAATTGCATCTGTCTATTTTCCAAGCAAAAATGATACGGCATTATCTAGAAAACTATCTGTTTTCTTTTTCTTTCATTGGCCCAATAGCTAACCGATCAATCATCAATTCTTGAGAGTAATATAACTTTACAAACACATATATATTTTTACATCACATTTATGTTAAATGACATTAATTTTTCAGGAAACAGGGCAGAATGGAAACAAATAGCCAAAACATTTTTTCTATTAAATTTTCTTCTCCTTAATAGCTTTAAATTATTTACCCACTTCCACATCCACAGTCCTACCACATTTGTTTAGACATCTGTCATTTCTTGCCAGAAATACTACATGCATCCCAACTTCCTCCAAGTTACCTGCTTCCTCTGTATTCTGCACTCTTCTCCCAGTATCCCTTTTAATATGAAGATTAGATCTATTTAAATTTCTCACTGGATAACTACTCTCAGAGTAAATACGTTCAAAGGAAAACCTGTAAACCCAACACGCTACCCAACTATATTATCACAATATAGCTCTGTGGACATAGAAAGCTTTGCTGCTATGTCATTTATTTTGAAGTGTATTTCTTTCTCATGAAAACATCTCTTGCCTTCTCTCCACTGCACAGCTATTTCATTAATTTCTGCTCATTGTTCTAGACCCAGTTGAAATGTTATCTGGAGATGCTCTTTAAATTATTTTATTCCGCCTTCTCCACAATTAGCAGGAGTTAATTCTTTCTTGGGAATTTGTGCATAAATCTATAATGACACACATCACAGTGTCTTGCAATATTGATGTATGTCTCTGCCTTCTGCTTTAGAAATTTCATAAAGAATATAGAAAGGGTATTTCTTTATATTTGTCTGGTAAGGTAGTAGTCTTATTCATCTCTGTGCCTCAATCACATATGCATAAATAGTAAAAAAAAATAAGATATGAATGAATGAGTTTGGATAAGTAGTTAAGGGTAGACTTACCTTAGAAAAAATAAAAACTCATAAAAGCTCTAACTATTTTTAAGACCCAGAAATTCAAGAAAAGCCTCTCTAGTAAATAATCTCCTCCATCATGGAATTGGGCATCACAGACTTTAATCATCACATCACATTATTATGATTTGTTTTTAAGTCTGACTCTTCCAGTAAACTATAAAATCTCTGAGGTCTGAATGTCAGTCTCACGAATCTGTGAATTTCTAAAACTGAGCACAATTAAAACCTAAAACCAAATGATATCACAGTATATCACAGTGATCGATGCTTATTGGAACAACTCATTTGTTTCTTCAGTAGGGCCTTATTATGTGCTATACAATGTCCTGGAACTGAGAACAAAGCAAAGGTAAAAGAGAACAATCAGCCACATGTATTTACTGTGAAAATTTAGAGCATGGATTTCAAAATGAGAAAGACTGGTTCAGTGTATTCATTCGAGGGCTACAGGATGTTTGACAAATATCTCTAGGCTTACATTTTAAACAATGGCTTCCAGAAACTGAGAAGAGTTGAACTCATCCCCAAATAAATTCTCGATCATCTGTTATCACTTGAAGTAATGTATAACTGCACTTAAGGTTTGTATTGGTTTCAATTCAAATTGTCCATAACATTAGTATATCAGCAATTCTCCTTTTAGAAAATCATTACTAATCCAACTGAATTCTACTATTATAATTTGTTATGTTTAGCAGGTCTTTTCCTGAGCTCTGAGTGCTGCTGTTTTTTAAATACGCATCTACATTTTATATATTTGTAATTAGGCTCTTCCTATAAAAACTATTACTCTTGCCCAGTGTGGTGGTGCATGCCTGTAAACCCAGCACTTGGGAGGCTGATGCAGGAGGATTGCTGTGAGGCCCAGGCCAGCCTGGGCTACAAAGTGAGTTCAAGGCCAGCCCGAACTGCATAGTGAAACCCTGTCTCAAAAAGACAGGAAAAAAAAAAAAAGCTGTTACTCTTAATGAATGACTTGATTTTAAGAATTGTGCTTACCTTTTTTTACCTTGTATATCACTGTAATATTGTCAGTATAATGTTTCAAATGTATAAAGAGTTGATGGGAGACCTTCTCATCACATGCTTTATATTACAAATTGTAAGTTATTAATTTTGAGAAGCTCTAAAAAACCAAAAACTCATTTAAGAGTTGCTTTTAATTCCTTATGGATTTCTCATCAAAATTACATTTCAAATGCACAATTATTATTAAAAATGCTTGATTAGAAATCTCTGCTTTGGAAATATAAATAAATAACTTGTTCTATAAACTAATAAAACACTATTAGTGTGATGTCATACATTTCACTTTCTTCTACAGTTAAAATGGTTACAAAACAATAAATACCACTCAGAATAAAAGTTACGTCTTTGTTTCCACCAGTTTTTGGCAAAAATAATTCTTTGAGAAATAGCTGTAGCTATGGATACAATTAGCTAATTGTTACGCATTCCTGTTTTGTACTTTGTAAATACAAATTCAATTGGGAGAAAGTAGCTTAATTTTTATAAATGAATTATCCTCACTCCATTTCTTCATTTGGAATTATAGTCAAAAGTACTTTGGATATTGGAAAAAGTGAACTAAGATAATTTGATGACCTCAAAATCATTGATTCTAAAATAGTCTTTCCACTGCATCTAATAACATCAGAATGAGGCTCACAGCAATGACTGATTGCTCGTTGTACTAGTGTCTCCTACTCCAAGTGGCATATGTGTCCTATATATTATGCAGCTTACATGATTATTACACTTAGCTGATGCGCTCCAATTGCACATGTCTGAAGTGCAGTCAATTTTGCTGAACTTCTTTCCGCTTCGACATGACCATCTCCTCAATTCATAGTCACTCTGCTATTAGGTCTCACTTTGAAATGTATTCAACCTGTCTAATTTGAAATAATCTATAAACTTTATTCTACTATTTACTGATAAAAGACTATTATAACCCAAACTTGTCTGCTATATGTTGCTAGGTTTGACCCTGATCCATTTTTAAATATTCGTATGTTTGTCTGGAAAGAAGGCATTAATACTCTGAAAATGTCAAATAGATTATTATTATTTTTAAATCTGTCATTTTTCAAAACAGATGAGTTATTGAAAGAAATTCTTTCCTTGTGAAGATGCTGTTGGATAACAAATTCCTAATTTCCATGGGGATACTGAATACTGTACTAAAACATGATCAGGCAGATAACAAATATTTTCTAGTAATGCAGTATATAAAAATACTTTTGCTTAAAATATTTTTGATTTTAAATTATTCTGCATTCTTCTCTTGACTTAACATACTACTAATCAGAAAATTGCTAATTAATTGGTCTAGCAGTCATGAGTTTTAAAATTGGAGATGGTAATTACTTTCAAAAATTTCTATTCAAGTTAAAATTATGGCAAAAATGCCAACACTCTGGGTAGGTATGATAAGGGTTTCTATTTCTTCTGGCCAGGATGGAATGAGTTAGAAGGTCACTGGGATGCACTTGTGAATAAAACTGTCATTATCATTCAAAATTAAGAAAAACATCCTGCATGTTCATGACAGTGTGGTTTGTGCTTCTAAATTACAAAGTTACTTCTCAAACTCTGATATGATTGTAAACGTGTTTGTGACCGCCTCACTGTCGAAGACTGATAGAACCTAGAACAACCAGCAGGGATTAGTTAATTCAAATCAGCATAGAAGGAAATTGATGTCCCAAGTGTTGGAACTGTCTGCTTGAACATGAGAAAGTTTGATTGGAACAGGGAAGGAATCTGTGTCCAAATTTTCTAACTGTTTGGTAAAGATGAGAGAGTTTCATTGAGACCAGAGATCAGAATACAAATTTTCTACCCCAGTTCAGGGTTGTCTCCAGGCAGGTGAAGAGACCTCACCTAGGAAAGAGGAGTACGGCTCAGCATTAGTGAAAACTGTGCTGTATGATTCTGTGGAAGACTGTGGCAAGGTTTGTCATGGAATCATGTTCTGCAGTCTCCTAGCGTTGGGATGTGGGAAGAGAAGAAAAGCCGGACAAAAAACTGATTCTAGCTATTTCTGTGCTGTTCTTGGTTTCTCTGTGTCTTAGTTACTTTTTTTGTTGGTGGGACAAAATACCCAACACCCCAAATCAAAGGAGAAAATGTTTATTTGGCTCACAGTTTGTAGAGGTTCAGTCCATAACTGGCTGGCTCCAAGACAGGGTGGCATGGCAGAAAGGCATCGCAGAGGAGAAACAGTTTCTGGTGGACAGAAGATAGCAAAGCAAGCAAAGGGTGACCACAGCTCTTTCTGTCCCTTATGTCTTATCAGGGCAGGTAGCACTCACACCCTTGATCCTAATGCCCTTGAGCCTAGCACTGCACCAGGAACCAATCCCAGTGTCACACACTAGATCCAGCCACCTCTGAAAAAGCCCCAGTATGACTCTGTGAGGCAGCGGGGGAACATCTAGACACAAACCACAACACTCTGGGTGTTTAAATGATTCTCTTTTAACCATTGAAATTAAGAAAATTTACCAAAATATTTTCATGTGTGACTCTTCTTTTATCTTTCCTGGTTCTCAGGGAATCCTTTTAATTTGAAAAATTCTTGTCTGTTTCAAAATAGAGAATTTTTTAATCAGTTATTTTTACTGTTGCTTTTCCTCACTCCCATTTGGAGTATTGTTGTTCTATAATATTTCTGCAACATGACAGGATCTATTTTTGTTTTAAGACAGAACAGTATTCAATTGTGGACATATACCACAATTTAAATTTTTTTTCCAAAAAGATTAAGTTTATTTGGTTGCGAATAGTTGTAAGGAATATGTGCATGTGTGTGTGTGTGTGTGTGTGTGTGTTTGCATGTGTGCGTGTGTGTGTGATAGTAAACTATGTATGCTGCATTCACAAAGGTTGAGGTAAGGGATTTTTTTTTTTAAATGAGAAAGGTAATATAGATATTTTGATACAATAATCCTTGACCACAAGGATTAATACCAGGAGCGATACCAGTTTGATATTGAATAGAAAGCTGCCAGGCACAAGTCCTCATAGAAATATTTTTATGTAAAGCTGTCGCAGCCTTTCTGTAAGATTGTGGCTCTAGCAAAGTCTCTTTTGAATCTTGTCTTTCACATGTACACATGCATGAGATCCCTTCTTTCAAAATGTTCCCACTTCATTTATTTAATTTCAAGTGATACATAAAACCATAGTAACTGTACATATTAATGGAGTAATATGATATTCCATACTGTGTACATTGTGTTATCAGGATAAACATATTGGTTTCCTCAAACATTTTTAATTTTTTATGGTTTAAAACATTCAAAAAATCTTTTCTGAGATGTATAGTACACGATTGCTATTATCACCTTACTGTGCAGTAGCAGACCAGGACCTCTTGTTTCTATTTAACTGCAACTTAGCACCCATTAATCAACATCTAGCTTCTCTGTCCCTCCCTCTCCCCTACTCTCTTCACATCTGGTAACCACCATCCTACTCCAAGCTTCCATGAAATCAACTTCTTTAGGTTTCTCATACGAAGAACATCATGTAATACTTATTTTTTGGTGCCTCACTGAGGATCTCTCATTCCATCCATGTTGTTACAAATGACAAGATGTCATTCTTTTTTATGGCTGAAGACCATGCCATTGTGTATATGTACTGCATTTTCTTTCTCCACTCATCAGCTGATGGACTCTTACCTTGTCTCCATTATTTGATTGTTGTGAACAATACTATGATGAAGATGAGAGTGTAGATGTCTCTTCAACATATTGATTTCAGTTCCTTTGTATATAAATAAAAAGATAACTTGGAAATATATTCAAAGAATTTAGAATGATAATGGGTTTGGATTATAAGAGAGAAACATAATAGAGTATTTTTTTCTGGAGCAGTTCTGGAAGTCATTCTTTTTAAGCATCTTTGGTTGTGCTGTCATGGCTGCCTGAATGTCCTGAATCAATTCAAAATGTTGGCCTTTAGTGGTCATTTTGACTTTGGGGAAGAGCCAGCAGTTACAAGGTGCCAGATCTGGTGAATAAGTAAATGAAGACACACTGTGATATTTTTATAAGCCTGCCATTCCATTGGACGGCACTTGGCAGCAGCACACACTGTATTTTTATCACACACACCCCCGCAAAGACTCATGGAAGAGGACTTGCAGAACTGCTTCAGAAAGTGGCAAGAACAATGAGATAAATGTGTTTGAAATGAGGGGAGTATTTTGAAGGGGATTAATGGCAATGTATCTTTTACTATAATAACTTTTTTAATTTAAACATTCACTAAATTTTTCAATCTCCCATTATATACCCAGTAGTAGCGTTGCTGGGTCATATGGCAGTTACATTTCTAGTTTCTAGAGGAACCGCCACACTACTGTCCATAGTGGTTTTACTAGTTTACATTCTCACAGTGTACAAGGTTTCTCTTTTGTCTACATCCTCTCCAACACGGATGTTTGTAATTTTGGTGGTAGCCATTTTTATTGAGGTGGAGACATATCATTGCGGTTTATATTTGCATTCCCCTAATGCGTAATAATGTTGAGCATTTTTAGCCATTTTTATGCTAAGAAGAGTCTATTGGCTTCTACACATTTTTAACTAGATTTTTATTTTTTAGTGTTGAATGTGTCTTCTTATGCATTTTAGAAATTAATTTCTTTAAGATTTATGTTCTGTAGATATGCTCTCTCATTTTGTAAGTTGTCTCTTTACTCTGTAGTTTCCTTAGCTGTGCAGAACTTTTTAGTTTGACATAATTCCATTTGTTTTTACATTGGTTGACTGTGCTTTTGCGTTTATAATCAAAAAAAGATCATTGCTCGGACGAATGTCATGAACTTTTCCCATTATGTTTCTTTCAGTAGCTTTAGGACTCACATTTAAATCCTCGGTCCATTTTAAGTTGAATTTTTATACACTATGAGATGTGAATCTAATTTCATTCATCTGCATGCAGATAGCCATTTTTCTCAGCACAATTTATTAAAGAAACTGTCTTTTTCACATTGTGACTTCTTGGTATTGTACTGAAAGATCTATTGACTCTACATATGTGGATTTATTTTGAGGCTTTTTAGTATGTTCCATCAGTTTATTTATTTATTTTTTAATGCTAGTACCTTGCTATTCTGATAACAAACTCATCTTCTTCTTTTTTTTTTTTTTTGTGGGTACCGGGGGTCAACCTCAGGACCTCGCGTGCCAGCAGGCGCCCATGCCGCTGAGCGATATCACCGGCCCTTTTTTCGTATGTGGGTTCTGGGAGTCGAACTCGGGACCTCGCGCTTGCCAGGCAGGCGCTTATGCCGCTGAGCCATCTCACCGGCCCACAAACTCATCTTCTAATCTTCAAGTTCAATACAATAAATTTGGTAATCTACTATTATGGTAGACTGGGTTTTATATAAAATGCATCTTCTTAATTTTAGAAGTCCTTGTTATAATTTACAAAAACTCTAATTTTCTTATTTGAAATGTTCTAATCTTATTTTATGTTTTCTAAACACCACTCTCATTATTTAGTAGAACGTTTTAAACCCTCTTTTTAAAAATTATTTTATAGAAGTATTCAAATGCACACATTGTTGAACTTCAGGGTAGATTCCAAATCACTGTCATTTCATATTGGTAACTACTTTCTCTGTAAGAAATTTTAATCACGTCTCATTGTTACTAGTCCCAGGAAAAAAGAGATAAAAATAAAATATGAAAAAAATACAAAAAGTAAAAATAGGGGCCGGTGAGATGGCTCAGTGGCACAAGCGCCTGCCTGGCAAGCGCGAGGGCCCGAGTTCGACTTCCGGAACCCACATACGAAAAAGGGGCCGGTGATATCGCTCAGCGGCACGGGCGCCTGCTGGCGCACAAGGTCCTGAGTTCCACCCCCGGTACCCACACACACACAAAAAAAGTAAAAATAGTATACATAGGTACAAAAGTAGATAGTAGATGGATAATAGAGAGATTTAAACTTTTTAAAATTTTATCTTGAAACTTAAAAATCCACTGCAAATTCCACAGAAAAGAGATTTGGGTTTGAGGCAAAATAAAAAGACAGCTGCAATTTCAGAGCAATTTATTTTTGTGAGACCAACGCCAGTGTTGTTATGTTTCTAAATTATATTTAGCAATTGTCCCAGTCTCCTAGATGTCTGTGTCCTATCAGAGACCCCTGCTGTGAGCCCCAATCTCTTGCCAGGTGTTATGGTGCATGGCGAGAAAGAAAGAAAAAGCAAGAGACAAATGGCGGTGCAGCGGGGATCTGGAATGACCAGTTGTTCACCAGGAACAAAAGGCCACAAGGCAGCCAGAACGTTGGTGTTTATTGATTGATGAGGGGATTAGCGATGACTCAGAGGGTGGCAGTGGTTTTATTCTAAGAAGGATCTTGCCCTGGAGTGTCTGTAGTCTTAGTAGTCTTAGTCTTAGTGGGTGGGAAAGGATGGCCCACCCCTAAAGAGATAATGGGAATTTTGTGTGTGTGTGTGTGGGTACCGGGGGTCGAACTCAGGACCTTGTGTGCCAGCAGGCGCCCGTGCCGCTGAGCGATATCACCGGCCCTTTTTTCGTATGTGGGTTCCGGGAGTGGAACTCGGGCCCTTGAGCTTGCCAGGCAGGTGCTTACGCCACTGAGCCATCTCACTGGCCCATAATGGGAAATTTTAAAAGGGTGATACCAATAATTCCAAACCTCTTTTTATCCCTTAGGGAAGTATGTAAAGCTAGCCATGTGAATTTGTGGACCCCAACAATGTCCAAAGTCTGTAAGACCTCCATAAAATTCTTTCCTTTTAAGGGTCTGGCACTTAGTGAAAAGCCTGAAATACACCTCCAAATCCCTGCCACTGCTCAAAGGTCCATCCTTTTATTCACATTTCATTCTGAATTAGACATTACTAAAATTCTAGAGAAGCTGGTTTGGGAAGCACCAAGGAACCCCTTTCTCTGCTTTGCTGGGGCTCCCTTCCATAGTGCATACCCTCTCCACTGCAGCCGTGGTTGACAATGAGTTTGGAAGTGCTCTGTGCCTTCCCATGAAGGCACCTGTGTTCAAAGTGTTACAGAACGTCAATTCATTGACATATTTCATGGGAAATAAAGAGACATGTATAAAATAATTATAGCTTCAGTATATATTTTCTAAACTGGAAACTTGCCATATAATTTTTGGTATACAGTACTTCCATGCCACTCAAAATAAAAGGAAAACTCCTTAGTTTTGCAAACTGTTTGGTAGCATGGTCTCTGTCTTTTCAAAATCTTACCTTGGGGACTAAAAAATGATTACTAAACTCTAAACAGTCAGTCTTAGTTCTCTCAACCTAATATGCTATTTTTATGTCCCCACAATTTGTTTATTCAGCCTGAAATGCATTTTTCCACTTGTGCCTAAAAGGAATACTCCTGTTCATCTTTCTAGACTGAGCTCAAACACCATCTCCTCTCTAAAGACTTTCCTGTATGAGACCATTGGCTCTCATACTTGACCCTTAAAATATTTCTTATAGAACTTATTTGATAGTTCTTCAACTATTTGTATACACTTATCTCATTAAACTCACTCTCCATGCATAGAAATTCATAAGTCTATGGTATAGGGATCAACAGTCCTAACACTTTCTCCATCCCAGTCCCTCAATGGTCTGTTTTATGCACTGCCAAGAATCCTAGTCTTTTATATGCATTATGCTTATAACAGTCCTCACAGACTTATTTGTCATTGTACAAATAACCAGAACAAATACTGGATGCTACAAATAAGATGTAGGGGCCGGTGATATAGATTAGCAGCACAGTGCCTGCCTGGCAAGCGCGAGGTCCTGAGTTCAACTCCTGTTACAAAAAAAAAAAAAAAAAAACAAGATGTAGACACTTTGAATAATAATAAATGAAAAAATTAAACATTTTGAAGGCAGGGCTAATTCAAATCAATGTTTTCCACTTGAAAGTCATCATCAAAATTTTTTTGACAAACTCATTTGACTGTTTCTAGAGTCTGCTTCTCATTTTCATGTAGTATTTCCCCAAATCCCTGATCAATTATCCAGAGTACTTATTATTTTGTTACTTTACTTGTAGTATTATCAATTTTACTGTGTGACTAATGGCATTAATGTATTACACGACTAACACTTTTCTATGTATTTTATGTTCATTAACTCATTTAATTGAATCCTGAAAACAATCCTAAATTGTTGGGACATTATTATCTATACTTTAAAAATAAAGAAAATGCATTAAAAAAGAGTATTGGGGGCCAGCGACATGAAATAATATTTTACTATGTTGGGGAGCAGGCTACAGGACTGGGGTCCTGTGGTTCTGAGGCTAGTGTGACCTGCTTTAGGAGCAGAAGTATGCAGAAGGCCGCATGCTTCCTGGCTGAGCAGAGTAAGCTGGTAACCGCCGTGTTCCTTAGGCGAGGTGACATCTGTTGAGGACAATCTAAAGAATGCAGGCACCTTGACTTGGAGAAGGACTTGGTCATCATAAAATCATCCCCCATTTATTGCAGTTGCTCTTCCATGAAAAGTACACTATCCCCTCCCCTGTGCTTCTTCCTTGCTAATAAAAATGGGTCAACCACAGAGATCATTGTGCCTGTCCACTAAAGGCAGGTTCCTCCCTCCCGGTTTCCTTGTACTTTGAAATTTGTCCTTTGACTTTCTTTATTCCCTGCAGTCCCCTCCCCCCAGGTATCTGGGAGTCTGATTAGCCCCCAGTAAAAGAAGATATATTTAATCTTACAGCCCTTCCTAGATTCTCTCAACTCATAGCATTATAAAATTCTCTCATTTATTATTAATATTTTTAATTACTGTAAAATATTGCCAATGTTTTATTAGAATATAATTGTAGAATCTGCTTTTAAGATAGTAACACTATTTTATATTTGATTATTATTTTATCACCTAGAACGCTTTTGGAAACACCTTCTCATTTAAGTCTCAGAATGACACGGCAATGTAGGGAATATCATCTTCTTGTGGAGGATGAATAGACCTAGTGTTGTGGTCTGGTTGAGGTCACACCCCCTCCAGCGTTCAGGTGCTTTGTCACCAGCGTTGGGATGCAGATTTGGTGCAATCTTTCACCAGTGGAACCTGGAGGTACTCACAGGAATATCACCCTTGAGAGGAATTAACACTGGTCTCGTGGAATCAGTTAGTGCTCAACAAGACAGGTGGTCCTAAAGGGAGTCCACCCCATGTGCTTAGCTCTACTGCATGTGCCGGTTTCTCTTTCTGTTCCTCTACCGTGTTGTGTCAAACAGAAGGGGCCACTGACCTTGGATCTGAGACTTCAAAACTATGAGCTAAAATAAACACCTTTTCTTGTAAATACCCAGGGTCAAGAACTTTGTTATAACAACTAAAAGTGGGCTGAGATACCTAGACAGGTTAAAAAAAGCAATTTTATATCAAAATCCTTATTTTATGCCAATACACATGTTTAAATTGAGAACTGTAGTAGGTTAAATGATGACTTCCCATATCATGTCTTAATCTACAAACTGTGAATCTTACCTTATTTGGGAAAAAGGTCTTCGAAATACAATTAAGTTAAAGCTCTTGATATTGGAAGTTATTCTAGGTGCTTCTGACCTGCTGTCACATGTATTCTTATTACAGATACAGACTAGGTGATGAGAAGATGGAGAAGGCAGAAATTTGAAAGTGCTAGCTTTGAGGATTAGAATTGTATGTAGCCACAAGCCAAAGAATGTTGGCAGTCACCAGAAGCGTGAAGAGACAAGAAACTAATTACCCCTTAGAGCCCTAGTGGGACTGTGGGCAAGACAGCACTTTGATTTCAGCCCAGTGAAACAGATTAGAACTTCCAACTTCCAGAACTATGAGAAAATGTTGCATAAAGCCACTAAAGTTGTGGTAATTTGTTACAGCAACAATAGGAAACTAAAACAGGCTCACTGCAATGTGTTACATTTAGATCAATCAGCCTCATGACCCTGATTAAATGAGTAGAGTGGTCTCTTAGTTCCTTGCTATCTAAGAGTTAAACAATTAAAGTAAATCTAGTAAATTAGAATCTATGAATTTAATATGAGCTTTATTTTGCCCTCACTTTCACAAGATAGAACAACAAGCAATTTATTATTGTTCTAATTCAGTTTTCTACTGCACTTAGCGTCTTATCAGGATGTACATCACATGCACATGTGATTGGCACCTCTCAGCACTCTCTGTTCTTAAAATCTCTCTTCCCTCTGCAGTCCCTTGTTTATTACCTTGGTTTATTTCTGTTTCTGCATACAATTTTTGCACCAATCACTCTTCATACCCTTCTTATGCTATACTCAGCAAAGCCTCCAGGGTATGCACTTTTTCCAGGCCCTCTTACACTGTAATTCCCATCTTTTCCATATTTTTTAGAATAATAGCCTTTAACTGCTTTGTATCCCATCTCCTTCTATTTTTGTGTCCTAGAACTTTTATGATGTCCTAGATTTTTCAATTTACTTCTTTTGCCAACTTTTACTCTATCAGTTTTTATAGCTATTTCTGTGAACTATTTCAAATAACTTATCATTACAATAAAATTCTCCATCACATTTACAACTTAATTCTATGGCATCATTTTTTTAAACACAGTTTACATTTCTGAAAATGAAAGAGAGGTACAGGGCTTTTACTTCTGCCAATCATCACTTTGCTGACATGTCACTTCTATGAGTCTCTGTCAGCATACTTTTATCTAAATTGAGCTGACACAGCTTGCAAAGTAGTTTTTGAAGGACTTTAATTTCAAACAACTCTCTTTTTAACATCCTTTGCATTCAATTACTGTGTAAATTAAAGAAAGGCAACATCTGAGGGAAATCTTATCAGTAAATCCAAATCATAGTGTTTATAATGCAGTGGCTGAGCTGGGCCATGAGATCCACTGACAATAGCTAACATCCAAGCTAATGATGGGTTAGGAGAACGGGTATAGCTCAGCATGAGGATGTCGTATTTCAGAGATCACTGATTATCTGCAAGTCCATCAGTGGTTCTTGTAAAAATCTGCCTAAATTTTATTCAAATATTTGTTTAATTCATGCCTTGGCTAGTTCCAAAAAAATATTTAAGATAGCTTACAAAGATAAAATACATTAAAAGAAGGTGAGATTTGCTCAGAAAGGAGTGCATATTGGTCACAAAGTCAGACACATGGTATAGGGAAGCCATAAATTCACCATTAAATTTCTAAGACATTAGACAAAGAGGGAAAATAACTGTAACTCATTTCAGTAAGCATAGCTCTTCTTCATCTGAAAACAGAGAACAAATCTCTCCCAAAGGTCCTGAAGAAAAAAGATCCTGCATAGGGGATGAATGTGTTCCTTACACGAGACAACACAAACTTCCACAGGGTGTGTAAATATAAGTCCTTGCTATGAAAATAAAGTATTAGCCAATAAAATTCTATTCTATGGAAAGATGAAAATTTAAGTGGTAAAATACAACTGTACTTCACGAATATTACAGTTCAAACAATAATTCTGACATGTTTTCAACTCTATGCCTCTGTTTTTGTTGCTATATCTGGCTATTTGTGATTAGATCTCTACCTGTTGAAGTCGATATATTTTTTAAACTCTAGTTCCGGTTTATGTTTGCTAATGTAGCATAGTACACAGAGCATAGTGTACGAAGTCAGGAAGAGTTCAGCAGATTCCTTTCCGTATAGCTGTGTGCTCTACAGTAAATGACTTTATGCCTCCGAGCTTCGGCTTCTATATCTGTAAAACAGGACTAAAAGCCTCTCTCATAAAATTGCCAATAATTTAAAATCTGATAATGGAATGTAAGAAGCATTCAATAAATGATAGATTTACCCAGCTAAAGAGCCTTTTGTTCACATCATTAAACTATTCATAATCATAAAAGGTAAGATATAGCATAAAGAAAATATGAAACCAGAAGGTTTAGTTCATTTTTATCACCCATTAGATAGTTTTGACATAGTGGTAGGCACATGGCTTCCCATGTTCTTGCCCAGCAGTGTACACTCCGTATATGACCTTTGCCCTTCACTGTGAAAGAAACTTTTTAACATGAAGCAATATTGCTCCTGTGACAATGTTGTGTTATATGGTAAAAGAGATTTTGCAGATTTCATTAAGATTCCTAATCTGTTGCCTTTAAGTTAATCAGAAAGGAGATTATTCTTCCTGCTGAAATTCCATCCTACTCCAAAAAAAGAATGGCATCATCAAGAAACCAAATATTAATGAATGCTGAGGAGGCTATGGCAGATAAAGGAACCTTTCTTCACTGCTGGTGGGAGTGTAAACTGGTACAACCACTACAGAAATCAGTATGGAGACTTCTCAAAAAACTAAAACTAGAAATTCCATTTGACCCAGCTATTCCCCTTCTAGGTATCTTCCCAAAAGTGTTAAATTCATTATAAGACAGTGACACATGCACATGCATACTCATGTTTATAGCAGCACAATTCATAATAGCTAAATCTTGGAAGATGTTTATAGGCCCATCAAAAGTTAAATGGATAACAATAATGTGATATTTATACACAACAGATCACTACTTGGTCAGAAAGAAGGATCAACTTGAGTCACTTGTAGGGAAATGGATGCCCCTTGAGACTGTAATGTTAAGTAAAATAAATCAGACATGCAAGTTTAAATACTGCATGGTTTCTTTTAAAAGAGAAACCCAAAATATAGAAAAAGAACAAAATAGAAGATAGATAATAGAAAGCGGGGAGATAAATCTTTCTCAAATGGGAAGGGGATCCAGAGATGGAGGGAGGGGGAAGGAAGGGAGACAAAGGGATTAAAAAAGAATTAAGATGTACATGTACCAATTCCCCACAAGGAATGCAATCATTATGTACTGCAAACATGTACTAATAAAAAAAATCAAATATATTCAAAGTAAGAGAATTCTCCACCTGACTGTGAAGAGACAAACTATCATGATGTGAGAGTCACACTGCTTAGTCCTGGGGTTGTCCACAGAGAGTTGAGAACAACTCTTGGCTCTTGTCTTAGCCAGAAAGAAAACAGAGACTTCAATCTGACAACCACAAGGCACAGAATTCTGCCAATAAACAGGGCGCCTAGAAGAAGACCTCAAGGAACAGAAGAGATTTTAGTCCTGACAAACCAGTTTTTAGTTTGGCAATATACTGATCAAAGGACCCTTGTACCTAGGGCCCAGTTTCCTCATGCATGAAAATCATAAGATAAAAATTTGTTGTTTTAAACTGTTGAATTTTTTGGTAATTTTTAAATATAAATAGAAAGTGAATACAGACATGTTAGTTAACATTTATGACCTTAAATTTTATCATTTGAATAATGGAGATTATTACGTTCATTGTACAATTATGACTATAAATATATTCATGTTTATCAGTAACAAATACTTTAATATATATGACAGAGTTATTATTCTGATAGCTATATGGAATTTAAGGATTATTTCTGTACTGTGGCAATTTCTTCATGTCTCTCTCTTTTTTTTTTTTTTAACTTCATCATATTGTAAGTTCCTAAAAGAGAGAGCTTCCAACTTATCCTGGAATCTTAATGAAAAGTTCTTGAAAAATTATTCATGATAGTAGAAATCAGAATAGTGGCACACTTCAACAGAGGAGAGAACGTATAGACTGGGAAAGAATACCAAGAAAAAAAATGGAATTTGGAAGTGTTCTGTATCTGGATGTGAGTAGTAGATATGTAAAGACTGTCAAGTTACAAGTTACGCTTAATATTAGTACACTTTATGAATTTTATATTTAAATTATCCTTTAATTTTTGAAAGTGCTGTTGAATTAATGGCTTAATTAACCAATGATAAGCAAAGTACTATTTTAATATATAACATCGATTAAAGTTTTTTAAATAAATTAAGCATATTGGACAGAAAATGGAATGAGTATATACTAGATTCTTCAGAGTAAACATCACAGCAACAGTTGTATTACACTTTCAGAAATAGACATATATCATATATAAGACGATGAGACTCATGGAAATGGTCTCAGGACAATCTTTTCAGGTGACAATCTTCAGATAAGTCACTTGGGAATAAATCTTTCTCAAAACAAATAAACAAATAAATAAGACAAAGTCATAAAAGAACAGCTCATCTGGTCCTAGCTTGTGACCTAGATCTCCCTTTATTTCAGTGTAACCATAGCTCAATAATCAAACATTACAGGGTCAGAAACATTTTAAAGAATTGAAATCATGCATTTTAGTGGTCTTCATAAATTATTTCATTCTGATTAAAAATAAAAGATGTGATATTTATGGAACAGACCAAATGGTAAAAATAGCAAAAAGTCACGTGCTTGTGAGACGTTCTTGAAACAACATTGAACTCTTATTGCCAGTGTCAACAAGTTAATTAAGAAATCTCGGGGCCGGTGAGACGGCTCAGCGGCTTAAGCGCCTGCCTTGGAAGCGCGAAGTCCCGAGTTCGACTCCCGGAACCCACATACGAAAAAGGGGCCGGTGATATCGCTCAGCGGCACGGGTGCCTGTTGGCGTGTGAGGTCCTGAGGTCGTCCCCCCGGTACCCACAAAAAAAAAAAAAAAAAAAAGAAATCTCTTAGGCATGACACTTAATCCAGACTGACACTACTGGAGACGCGGTTATAGCAAACGCTTGTTCATTAATACT
Organism: Erethizon dorsatum; assembly: GCA_028451465.1. Taxonomy (NCBI): domain Eukaryota; kingdom Metazoa; phylum Chordata; class Mammalia; order Rodentia; family Erethizontidae; genus Erethizon; species Erethizon dorsatum. Next base: position 42,557,694 of record CM051835.1, read on the forward strand.
CGCCCAACTGATTGGCTTGAGTTAAAATTAGAAAAATGTCACTTGCCTCAAGGACCAAATGCCTGCAAAATCACTGCATGGAAGAATGAGAGGCAACCATCTGAGGAATATCAGAAGATATTCGGTGTCAGACAATTGCAGTGGTCTATTCACTTCAGTGAACCGACAGCACGTTTTAGAAAGCAGTATAGTAGACACTTTTTATTGCTTCAATCTCAGAAAATGAGGAAAGTCCTCCAATTATCCTTAACTTTCAGGCAGTCTCAGAGCTTGAAAGGACTTCACTGTTCACTGAGTCCAAATGCCACTATTTGCAGAAAACAAAAACAGCCAGAGAAATTAAATTCCTGGGAGATGAGAGTATTAAGGACTATTGTATTATATACTATATTCAAATAATAGTTTATTAAGGAAAGTATATCAGTGTAGTAATTCATTTGAAGAGCTATAAAATAATTCTATTTTATTGAAAATTTTGCAACAAATTAAAAAAAACTCTTTTTAGTTCTCCTTTTAGGTAATAAAGTATATCCTGCTCACAGAGATCTATGATATTTAAAATGCAGAAGGCAGAGATTAAATTCGTTGTCACTGCAACTTGTGGCCTAATGAGTATAAGAAGTAAATAACACAGATGAGTTTCTGGTTTCCTGATCCTAAATAAACAAAGTTAAGACTTCAATATTAGGAGGCTGGAAAACTGTAACTAGGAAGCCCCATTCGGAAAACTTTAGAGAGAAATTTAAGGGTCATCTCTGTCGACAAAAGACTTGATCAAGAAAGAAAAAAATCAGGTTTTGTATACATGACATTAAACTGATTCTGAATGGTTGATCACTTCTTACTACTGTACATAGAAACTCATAATTTCTTCTTCTAATCCATGCAGTCAATATCAACACCCTAAATTTTCACAAGTCCATGTGGAAGGTCTCACTATTGTCAAAAGGAAATTTGACATAGGATTGCTACCAATGTCACTGAACGAGTAAACTAGATAAATTGGCTTGAAATTGGAGCCATTTAGCCACTTGCTGCTTATTTTGCTCTCTGTGTATGTGTACATCTAGACATCCAGGAGTGTTTTTCCCAAAGGCAGTTTTCATAGAATCAGGTATCAACATAACCAACTTCCCCAAACCATGGCACCAAAGTAGGAGAGGAGCTGGCACCAAAGCAAGTCCTTACCATCCTCTACCACTCAAAATTTGTAATGATTTTTATTTTTGCCACAAAAAATCCAATTATAATGTTCAGATTGTGCTTGAGGAAACTGTAGTTTTCAGAGAACACTTTGCAACCTGGAATCTTTCTTTGTAACTTTTGCAATCACAAAGAAGTATTTTCCAGCAAAAATGGAAAAAATTGCTTTGACATGTCCCTGTGACAAATCCACTGATAGGAAAAAAAATTCTTTTTCCTTCAGTCTTTGAAAATAGTTCATAATGATTAATGGGAAAATGTTTCTTTATTAAAAGTATTTATATGAAAACTAGAAGACTGTGAAGAGAAATAAGAGAATAAAACTAATAAAAGTGGTGAAGAAAATTCCCGGTTGAATACAAAAGCTCTTGGTTTAATACAATTTCATGTCAGACTCATAAACTTTTCCCTTTACTCTGATAAACTACTTCAGCTCCTATTTCCTTATCAGTGGTACTCGCCTTCGCCTTGTTTCAGTCATTTGCTCAAGTCAGTATCGTTCACGTTTTCTACTTCTCTGGCTTCTTCCCATCCAAAGAGCAACAGGTTTCCCAGGGTCTACACCTGCATCCCAGACTCAGCACACATCTAACTCGTATTTGCGTCTCTGGGCTCATCAGTAAGAACTGTCCAGTACCAGAGCAGAAGAATGATGCTCCATAATCATGTTCCAGCCATGATCATTTCATTTGCTCATTTATCAACCTCCTCTTATAATAAGGGATGGTTCAAACTCTTTACTGTTGCATTCAATAATTTCTATTTATTATGGAAACTAAATCTTTTTTTCATTACTCAATAATATTCCATTGTTTTTTTCTGTGCTCAAAATTAATACTACACAATAAAACTTTCTGCAGGGATGGAGTTGTGCTACACCTGTTCTATCCAATACGATGGCCATTAGCCCCATGTATCCCCAGACCTCTCAGTAGCTCTCACATTGGACAGTTCAGCTCTGGAGCAGTGGTTACCAAATGTCATCATGAATCAGTATCACCTAAAGGCTTATGAAATCAACAAGCACTATTCGGGAGTTTTTTTAGCTTGTAGATACATATAAGGCTCAAACATTTGCCTCTCTGAAGAGTTCTCAGAAGATGCTGATTCTGCCGGTTGGTTCAGCAAGCAAGTTTGAGAACCACTACCTTAGACCAATTTAAACCTTTATCACCTTTTGAAATCACCTTTTGAAACAAATCTAATAACATATGTATATAAATGTATATATAAATATATAATATATAAATATATATAGTGTATAATACATACATATATATATATATATATATCACTTGCAAACAAAGACTACATCTTTATAGGACCCACAATGTCTTGCACAGTTGCATAAACATAAGAAGCATGCAGTAGGGGTAAATGGGTGAATTCCAAATTACAAATTTTTATATCAAACTACTAAATATTCAGATTGATTTTATTTATTACACAATTTACTTGTGGTTATGTAAAAAGTTACCTTAAAATTCATATAAAACACTCTAAAGTTAACATTAAAAATTTGAATTATATAAATTTAAGATTCTTACAATTCTCAATCAATAGATTCATATAATGACATTCCATTTGCATTAGTAATTATATATATATATATTTTTTTTTTGTGGGTACCGGGGGGTCGACCTCAGGACCTCGCGCGCCAACAGGCACCCGTGCCGCTGAGCGATATCACCGGCCCCTTTTTCGTATGTGGGATCCGGGAGTCGAACTCGGGCCCTCGCGCTTGCAAGGCAGGCGCTTATGCCGCTGAGCCATCTCACCGGCCCAGTAATTATATTTTTGAAGTTAAAATTTAAAACAACATATATGACAAAAATACATGATAAGGTCCAGTGAGATGGCTCAGCGGCATAAGCACCTGCCTGGCAAGCGCGAGGTCCTGAGTTCGACTCCCGGAACCCACATACGAAGAAAGGGCAGGTGATATCGCTCAGCGGCAATGGCGCCTGCCAGCGTGCGAGGTTTTGAGTTTGACCCCCAGTACCCACAAAAAAATAAAAAATAAAAACATGATAAATGATTATGATCACAAAGTATTATTGGCCCTTTTTTTAAACAAGACAAATATACCTATCAGAACAGGATTTTTAAAACCAAGAAATATTTTAGCAATCTTAAAGTTTTTAGACATAACTGAGTTCCTTTTGAAGGAAAAAAAGAAATTGTAATACCAGCTCACATTTTTTGTTGAAATGAGCCACAATACCAAAAAGAGGAAGGTGTCATTAAAATGAGGCTCAAGGTGATACAAACACTGGAAGAAGAAATGTTTCCCAGAAACTTCCAGTGGTATGCCTCGTAAAAGACCAGGCAATTAGTTCCTTGCTGTGATCTGCCACCTTTAAACATGCAATTTGAAAGAAGCCACCCACAAAGAAATCATTTCCACTTCTTTTTAAATTGTAGTAAGTCACCACCAAATTACTTTTCTTCAAATTGTTCAGCACATTTTTAAAACAAACCCACTTAACGATATTAGACAATCAAATGAATGGTGAATGTTTCCTTAGCCAAACCACAGCTTTTCCACTATTCATATTCCTTTATCCAAACATCAGAAAAATGTGATTATGAGTAAACACTCCTAATCTTAGACAAGGAAGAGGCTTGGAAGCTTCATTAGGTCAACATTACCAGTTGTTAAGTAGTTGGAGATAACAAAAGGAAGTCTGAGTAGACCAGGCAAGGAACACCAGCCTCAGCCATCTCTAACATCAGTCCATCTCTACCATGAATTCAGAAGAGATCCAGAATCAAAACGCAGCAGCGCACTTGGATAGGCAAAGTTCCCTGTACACTATGAATTAACACCTACTTTCTACACCAACAAAAATTTGGCAAACGAGCTTCTTTAAGAGAAACTATCTATTTGGGGTATAGTTAATTCCCCTTTGAACTTAAGAATATTATTTCTAATATCTTAAATCAGTTTTTTAATATTTATTCAGTAGATATCTAAAAGCTTGAAATGCATTTTAGAAATGCCTTGAAGGAAAGAATTATTTTGGTTGACAATGTTTTTGTTTTGGGTTGTATTGTCTTTGCTTCTTTCATTTTGCCTAATGTAATTTATGGTCTCTCCAAGGATATAAAGTTTCTTCAGGAAAGAATATCTACATAGGCAAATCAATAAACAAATAAGGTGGACCATGAATCCAATTAAGAATCAAAGGATGCATGTAAAGTGTATATCTCTGCTCAGAAATTTCTGCGTTCTGCATTAGCGTCACAAGGTGACATGGAATAGATGGGTTCGAGTGAAGGAGGATAACTGAAATAGAAAGAAGCAATTATGCACAAGGAAATAAGAGTCAAGAAGGCATGATATGGTGGGAAGAGAGTGAGGGCTTTGCCTCAAAGCAAAGTCCATTGTGATTTTACCATTCATAGCAGTAACCATAGAGTTCACTCTTGCCAAGAACAATAAAAGTACTTTTTTCTTTTTTTGCCTGATCTCACACAATCATGATGGTAACCCTCTGAAATGAGGTAGGTACTACTACGCCAATTTATAGGTAACGGATTCAAATAATGTTGGTGATGACAGATAGATGATGGATAGATAGATAGATAGATAGATAGATAGATAGATAGATAGAATAGAATACTAAGTTGAAAATTTCTTAAAAATTTGCCCAAATTCACACAACTAAACTCTAGATATTCTGATTCAAATGCTCATGTTCCTACCCACATTTTCTACTATTTTATAAATATTGGTAGAGGTTACACAGAAATACTGCGTAGGTAAAATTAATATAAATTATCGAAGTCAAATTTGATTTGCCAATTCTATTCAATATGAACACTGAAAAATAGTTGTTTTCTGTAAGAGAGTAATTAACATTAAAACTAGCAGAAGAAAATTTCTCAGCCTAATGAGCTTGCCAATTTTAATGCTGAAATCTCTGGAATCTCAGATACATGTGATATGCAAGCTTTAGGAGTTATTTTGTTCAGTTAACTACTCCTTCCTTAAAATATGCCCAAAGATATTAACTGTGAAAACCTATGACTATGAGGTACTTGAATGATAAAGTAAGAGTGACTTTAAGCTATGTTATTACAATAGATGTCCTTAAGCAAAGGTGGTTTAATGACAGTCCCCTGTAAAAATTGTTATTACAAATGTAGCTTTTAGAAAAGATAAAGAGGGTTACCCCAATAGGTTAGATTATTTAATTAATGTGAACTTGAAAGTCTGTTTGATTTGTTTGACAAAGGATTGATTCAACACAACTGTTGGGCTTTACTTGAACACAGATTTAAAAAGTGAGTATAAACAGGATTTTCTAGCATATACAGAATTGAAGAATGTGGTTCCATTGTTGGTTTATTCTAAATAACTGTTCTTTTATTAGATGCTATGTACTATTGGAATTCAATTGGTAGAAAATTTCAGCACCTTGTTTTGCTATTTCATAATCATTCCAGACATTTGTGACTTTGGGTAAAAAGCAGAAGTTTTTTTTTTTTTTTTTTAATTTTAGCTTTTACTCCCTTTATAGTTATTTATAGTCTACAGTTTAGAATCTCGGTGTAAGTCTCTCACAGAATTGCTAATAGAAAGACCCGCACATAATTTCCACTGCCAACTCAATTTGCCCAGGTAGAGTCTTGTCATCAATAAGAAACACCAGGTTTTAAATTCATTGGAAGTAATTCAGCATCTCAGAAAGAGAGATGTACGCCATTTCTCAAATTCATCAAAGGGGTAATGGGTTGAAAACAATTAGGAACCAGCTCTAGCATTATTGAACATTCATCTGTGTACCTTAGCTGATTCGGCAATTACTGTTTCTTATTTTGCTTCTCCTTCCCTATTGTCCCATGATTAATGTCTACACATTCTTTAAAACCAAATGTAAGCATCATTTTCTCCAAAAGCCCTCCTATACGAACATTAGACAGAATTTATGTGATAGTATCTCACTTAGGCTGTAACATCCTTTAATACAGAAGTTGTTCATTATTCTTCTTGAGCTCATGGATATCTAAGAAGATTCTCATCATGTAATGCTCAGATAATATGAGATGAACTGAAATGAACTAGACTTTCAATCTAAGTATGCGATCCTACCTCTGATCTCACTAGAAGCATTAGAAAGAAAATAAAAACCTTCTGTTCCAGTGTTATCTCCGTTGTGTCACATATGACCTCATGCAAAGCCTTGTTCTACCCCTAAAATTATGTCAACCTCTTCCTCTTCTTCAATAGAGGAATACATCTATCCTCTATTCCAAAGATAAAACTTGTGAACTTATTTTATAAATGAGTTTTTATTGCCGAGCTTTTTTCTTGTAAACATTTACCCTTGATCTATGGTCCTTGCGAAATTGCTAAATTCCTCGGGATGAGCTCATTCCCAATCCTCCTGCCTTGGCCTCCCAGAGTGTTGGGACTGCAGGCGTGCACCGTGGTGCCCAGCTTCAGAATTCTTTCAGTAAGTGAGGAAGGGTTAAGGGAATAAATGGAGAAGCTGATTCGCAGCTATAAAAGAAGTGTACTGGTAGAAGGCAAGAAGATGTACTATTTATGGAGAGCGTGGGACTTAAGTTTTACTTCCTCATCCAACCATCACTCATTAATAATGTGAGATGTTGCAACCCAGGAATCACTCATTATATATGAAGATATCCCTAAAATGTTTAAATTATGACTTTTTGTGGCTATCTTGATTTCATGTCACAAATCTTATTTTTTAAAATACACAAACTTTCTCTGAAAACATTTTATCTACTTTTTTTTTTTTTTTTTTTGTGGGTACCGAGGGGACGACCTCAGGACCTCGCGCGCCAGCAGGCACCCGTGCCGCTGAGCGATATCACCGGCCCCTTTTTCGTATGTGGGTTCTGGGAGTCGAACTCAGGCCTTCGCGCTTGCAAGGCAGGCGCTTAAGCCGCTGAGCCGTCTCACCGGCCCCCTCTACTTTTTTAAAGTTTGAGGACTTTATTATTGTTTGTTGTCTGGAGTTCATTTCATGTTACAAAAACACATTAAGTATCTTTTTCAAGAGATTAATTGAGACGTATAGTATGGATGGAGGAGGAGAGTAGATTCAAGTTTTCTGTATGCATACAATATTGAGACATACTTGTCACAAAAAATATTTATTCCTATAGGGGACAGTTACCAAATAAATTAATTCTTATGGAAGAAAGCAAATAAATTTTAAATTTTAACAGGTTATGTTTCTATTTTTGCATTCTATTTCACTGTGTAGTGAGAGATTAATACAGAGATTGTTCATTCTTCCTCTTGGGATCAAATTAACTGGCCTCATAAAATTTCACTGTGGTAGATTCCTGTGACGACAGATTGATACATGCCAAACACCTCCATCCTTACCTTTGGTAAATATTTTACCACTCTAATGGGTCCAGTCACATTACTTGCTTTGGCCAGTGAGATATAAAAACAAACACAATGCAAGCAGAGATTTTTCAAATGCTTGTGCCTTGGTGCTTATGTGCTTGCTGCTGTTAGAATGAGCATCCTTTAAATGACACCCGGCTGGCCTGCAGTAGTGAACCACTGAGTTGAAGCAGTCTCAAACCAACCAGCTCCCAGATGACTATGGGTGCCTGGGGAAGGCCTGACCATGCCCACTAAATCCATCCCACATTATTAACCACTAGCTAAGCACTTCGGTGTTTTCATCTTAGAATAACTGTTACTTTTGAGTAATCAAGGACTTTTGGAGGCAAATTAATCATGCTAATGCCTTTGTGCTAAAGAGTTTAGCAGTAGCAAATTACTGTGAATATGTAGCAAACAATGAAGTAAGTGTTAAGTCATGTAAGTGGAAACTACTTATGGCATACTGAATTTTCCTGAAAGATCTTCAATAACATTGAACTGATAAAAAAGTTCTAAAAACCAAAAATATATTATGAGGCCCTATGGAAATTTTATATATATGTGTGTGTGTGTGTGTATGTGTGTGTGTGTGCGTGCGTGTTTGTGTGTGTAATCTCATAATTGGGTATTTAATGTACAGGAATTAAGCACCATTTAATTCACCATAGTTTTTCATTATCATTTTAAAAGCATGCTGTTGCCTAATCATCTTGAATACTATAGGCTATATTTAACATTTGCGATAACATAGGCAAATTAAGAACTAATGAAAATCATAATTTCTTAATCCAAATAATCTTAGAATATGCGTGAAATTGATGAAAACCTAGAATGAATTATGGGCTATAAAGTGGGATGAAAGTTGGCTTATATAATTGGTTTTACAGCACTTTATAAATTCCCTCTGTCTTAAGAAAACCTATTTAATATTCAGGTTACTTCATTTGGTGCTTTACTGAATATGTTACGTACTTCTTCATGTACAAAATATAATGTTTAGCTACACAGAGTTCAAGTTGAAAGAGTGTAACTTTAGTTTATAAAATAGTTACATAGCTACATAAATGAAGACATTTATAGATATTAAATCCAAAGTCACATTCCATCAACCTTTACCTACCCAAGTCATACTTCTGCAACAGAAAAAAAAACTGAGATAAAACAACATAAATGTGAAGATATTGCAACATATGCAGTTAGTATGATTCCCCGATCAGCAAATAATTCTCGCAAAAGCAAACAAACAAAACCTCAGAAACTTACCATGGTACCATAAGACTTGTTAAAAGACAGATTTCATGAAATCTTCAAGCAATTAACCATTAGTTCTGCAGAATGATCAGCTCCTGTTTACTTTATTATATTTATGTTTGTGTTTTCTGTGTTAGCTGTTCTCAAGAGGATTGTGTGAGATGAATTTGTGAGAAATGCATAGCTCAAAGGCAACAGCAAAATAGAATCATGATACAGAGTGCAGATGAATTCCTAGAGTTAGAAAATGGTCAAGAACCAAAAATGTATATTAGTATTAGGATTTATACACACAAAAATATCGTGAGTAGCAATGAGTCAGACCCAACCTACAATCACTTATAAAGAAAAACTTTCTATTTTTCTGCATGCTTATTAAGAGCTGAATACTAAGTATTATTCATACTTAGCTTAGATTATTTCACCTAAGCCTACCCACAAACTTGTGAGGTATGAACTTGTCGATGAGGAAACTGAGTAATAAATAAGTTATGAACTTTCCTAAGGTCACCAAATTGAAATGGTGGAAGCATAAGAAATCCAGCCATGAGGGAATTGGAAGCTTATCTTCTAAAATTGGTCTGGGTAGCAAGACAAGAAGTGATTAATTGGCAAGTTAAATTCTGCCTCAGCCAAAAGACAATTTTCCTAACACTTGCAGTCTCACAAGCACCGTTTTCTGACATCCACTCTAAAATGGACATTGTCTTTCCATATTTCTGGCATTAGTTTGTAAATTACCAATAGAGTAGCGACTTTCACTTTCAGGAAACCAAGTAAAAATCAAAGTCATGACAAGTACTTATTATAAAAGAATTATGAAAATATAACACAATGTAGAAAATAAAGTATAAAAATTTCCTATAAGAGTCCAGAAGAGAGGAGGTAAAATATTAATTCATTTTATCTTTGTTATACCTATGGCTGTCAAATTCACTGTGAGTTCTGAGAAGATTCAAAATTGGCTTGTTCTCTTAGAATACATATGCAAAAGTAAAATTATATAGTATTGAGAAAGTATTGAGGATAAAAAACATTAAATGCAGAGCTGGCGAGATAGCTCAGCGGCATAAGCGCCTGCCTGGCAAGCATGAGGTCCTGAGTTCGACTCCCAGTACCCACATACAAAGAAAGGGCTGGATATTGCTCAGCGGCACAAGCACCTGCTGCCAAGCACAAGGTCCTGAGTTCGACTCCCAGTACCCACATAAAAAAAATTAAATGGGGTAAAATTAACTTTGGACAAAATATAGTGTTTCATATTTCAATTTTATGTGTTTTTCTTTTATAGGAAAATGTGTGATTTTTCTAATGACATAATAATATAACATAGTATTTTACAACTTACTTACATCACAACCTTTTTCTCTGGCAGGGTTGTTCAATTTTATGTATCATATTGCTACCTTCTGATGGCCCAAATAGTCATCTTCATTACCACAGGCTGGGTTTGGCAAACTATAGTGTGTAGTACAAATTTGGTCCACTTCCTGGTTGTGCTCATTCATTTATCTGTTTCTATAAAAAATTTCACACAAAAATGTGAAGTAGCTATGACAGAAACTGCAGCCTGAAAAACTAAAAATACTTTCTGGCACTTTACGGATAAAGTTTGTCAATCTCTGCATAGATAAATAGAAAGAAAGAAAGAAAGAAAGAAAGAAAGAAAGAAAGAAAGAAAGAAAGAAAGAAAGAAAGAAAGAAAGAAAGAAAGAAAGAAAGAAAAGGAAGGAAGGAAGGAAAGAAAGGAGGAAAGAAGAAAGAAAGAAAGAAAGAAAGAAAGAAAGAAAGAAAGAAAGAAAGAAAGAAAGAAAGAGAAGGAAGGAAAGGAGGAAAGAAAAAAGAAAGAAAGAAAGAAAGAAAGAAAGAAAGAAAGAAAGAAAGAAAGAAAGAAAGAAAGAAAGAAAGAGAAGGAAGGAAAGGAGGAAAGAAAAAAGAAAGAAAGAAAGAAAGAAAGAAAGAAAGAAAGAAAGAAAGAAAGAAAGAAAGAAAGAAAGAAAGAAAGAAAGAAAGAAAAAGAAGGAAGGAAGGAAAGAAAGAAGGAAAGAAAGAAAGCAAGCAAGAAAGAAATGGGCTTGATGGGCTTCTACCAACAGTCCATTTTCTCACTCATGTGACAACACCTCACACAGGTTTTAAAAGGCACGCCAAGGAAGGAAAGTAAAACTGACTCGAGGGACAGCTAGTCTTTCTTGGATGAAAGAAGACAATAATGGGCAATACCAATATAAATCATGTTATATAGCTGTTATTTATACAAATGATTCATTTTTGTTACTGATATCTCAAATTAGTCAAAAATTGAATGTCAGATTGCGCACTGGTTAAGTCAGATTTTTGCACTGGCCATAGTAATTATTTTCTACCTCTATATAGTTAGCACATCTCTAAATACAAAATTATAATAATATATTTGTATAATGTAAAAGGGAAGAATTTTAAATGCAGTATCTATTGGAGCAACCACATTTGTATCTTTTTATCACTGATGTACTGCAATGGCCTAGAAAAATATCTGGCACAGAGCCAACACTAAAAGTAATAATAATTTTTTAGATTGAGTAAGTTTTGTGAGGAGTTTCTCATATACTAATATTCGTAGTGATCAAATTTTTCCAGTTAGGGGTTATGATATTGAAAGTGGTAATCGAGGGAAAAAGCTCAAATTCTAATATTAATGTCTTATCACTCTGAAAAATGTACTTTTGCAGAATGTTATAACCTAGGTCCCACTCTCTTTTTTAAGGAAGAACAAAAAATATAATGTTCATTCATTCAATTCAGTACTCAAAAATTGACAAGTACGTGAAATGGAATTTAAGAGCTCTTTTCTCTTAAAGAACCAAATAAATGCTCGCTCTATTTCTTTGAATGCTTATCTCAAAGATTTTTTTTTCTGTGACAGATTTCATTTAAGTCTCAAATGTTCTATTCCACAACATAAGCTTATAAGAATTCATAGAAAACAAAATTGTCTCAGCATATAGTCATGACAAAAAAATATATATACTATTTCTGGCCAAATTAAATTGATAAAACATATTGTAATACCATCCTCATTTGTCAAAAAAGCTAAACCTAGAATGACCATATAATTCAGCAATTCCACTCCCAGGTACATGATGAAAGAATTAAAAATAGTACTAAACAAATACAAGCCCACATGTGTTCATATCAGCACTACTCACAAATAGCCATCAATGGATAAACGGATAAACACTTTCTTGTATAGCGAAATACTATTCCTCTATAAAAGGGAAAGGTAGTACCAATATGTGCCATACTGTGGATGAAACTGAAAATTTTATGCTAGGAGAAAGAATGGACAAATCCTTATAGATAGAAGGCATGTTTGTGGGTGCAAGGAGCTGGGCAGAGAGAATAGAGAGAATGTGTTTGATGAATATTGGGTTTTATTTTGGAGTGATGGAAATGCTTCAGTACTGGATGAAACTAGATGGAAATTTACTTGCATAGCTTGTGACTATACAGTGTCATTGAAATTGTTCACCTTAAAATGAATAATCCACTTTAAAAAATAAAATATCTCTTCTTTGAATATAATTACACATAAATTTATATGCTAATATATGCATAAGAAAAAAGGACTCAGAGAATTTCATATCAAATGTTCATAATTATCATTGGATTTTGAGTTATGGAGTTTGTTTTCTTTCTGGATTATTATTTCTATAATTTTTATAAAGAGTATACATTACTTTAGCACCCCCAAAATTCTTTTTTTTTTTTTTTAGGTACCAGGAAACCAACTCAGGACCTCACATTTGCCAGGCAGGCACTGTACCACTGAGCTATATCCCCGGTCCCCCAAAATTCTTATGTAATTGTGATACATCCTTCATATTTGACTGAGAGATATGAGTTGTTATTTTTCTTGAAGTGTACATTTTATTTCTATTAGGTGTTGTCAAGAGCAATATATTTAGACTTAGGCTGATGTTAAAACAAGACTAAAGTGGGAAGGGGAACTGGAAAAGAATACGAAAGTTATGGTTTCATATGTAAACACTTCTCTATCATGTCGAGTTCATGCATAGTTCTATCCTGGTTACCTAGTAAAAATTAGATACACAGAAAATTTTGCAGTAAAGTATAATAATATTTTAAACTATGTATATTCTTGAGAACAATAGTAGTATAACTGACACCACTATGTGAAATCACTTTCCTTTGGGAGTTTTCTTACTTTTTTTTAAGCACAAAGACATAGAGACTAGTACTGGAGATGTATCTCAGTAGTAGAATACTTGCCTACCATATGTGAGGTCCTGGGTTCAATCCACAGTACTGCCAGCAAAAAATAAATAAATAAAGAGACTATATGAATTTAATAAAATTATTGTATACTCAATTTAATAATATAATTTTAGATTCAGATGCTGGCCTGTGGACTAGGATTGCTATGGAAGACAAATTGTTACCCAAAATTGCCCTACACCCATTTACACCTCATCTGAGTTTGAGGAGGACCCAGCCTCAGATGAGAACAGAGCTGCTGACAATTTGACATCAGCCTTGTGAGGCCTTGAGGAGGGATCAACCTCACCATCCCGGGCTCCTGATTCATAGGATTGTAAGATAAAAAAAAAAAAAAAAATCTAGTGTTTGCAACCCCTAAATTTGTTTGGCAGCAATAGAAAGCTAAGGCAACAGCTAATTAGTTAAGTTATCCAAACTCACTCACCCACATTAGAAAAACAGACAGCTGACTGGTGCAGCTGTGATTCACCGTGTCTCAGAGCTGTCACTGATGAGTGATATTTAGCTACACCAAAGGAGTCACTCTGGGCCCTTCTTCCCCTCTTCCCCACAACTCATTTGTAGTTTGCTTAAACTTGAACATCATCTCAGATCTTTCCATTCCTTTCACTTCTAACCTGAATAACTGAGTTGACATCTAACTTATCTCTGTGAAAACTCTCCAACTTTTCTCTCTCAAACAATTCTCCACCCAAAGAATTTCCCTTAACTGGTAAATCAAATCATGTCACTTCTCTCTTAATATCACCTTATCATTTCACTGTATGCAGACAATAGAATTCAGACTATTTAACTAGCTTATATAAGACACTGCTAGGACAAACCACTGCCTATCTTTCTAAGCTCTTGATTTCTAAGCTCTAAGTTCTGCTTGTCTTCACTCGCTGCACTAGCAAAACTGACCTTCCCTTCACTCTTTAACCACAAATTTTTCTTTCACATGCTATCTCTTCTACCTCAGATGCTTAATTCCATCTCCTTAGCAGCCTGGTTCCTTCTCATTCTCATCACTTATTTTTCATAGCATTTATCACAATATGTTGCTGTATGCATTCTATGAGAATGCATTTTTTTTTTTATGGGTACCGGGGGTCGAACTCAGGACCTCTCGCCTGCTCAGGCGCTCAGGTGCTTATGCCACTGAGCTATCTCACCGGCCCAAGAACGCATTTTTAAAGTTTCCTCTAAGCTGCTCCCCACTATCCATTATGGTTTGTGGGTGTGGCAATCACACATTTATTCAGGATGTGCTTAGCGAAACCACTCAGTAAACATTTGTTAATTTAAAAACAAAAAAGAATGTATACATTCATTCACGTGAGAATGAAAAACTGAAAAACTAAATAGATTGCTCACTTAATCAACTAAATCATAAACTTGGCATAATCCTAACCATCAGGTTTCTAATAGAAAGAGGCAATGATAAGCATCTGGCTCATGGTATGTTTACTTTCATAAATGGAAAAAGAAACTGAAGATAGAAAAGAGATACGGTTTCAAGAGATCCGACCTAAATGGAATTTCATTCCCATAGTAGTTCAACCAAGCAAAATCATTTATTAAATCTCATTCTACAGAAATAATACCCCAGCAACACAAGTAGAATAGATTTTCTTTTACAAAGACTGCAGCAATAGTATGATTACCCACCTGCCCCTCCACAGTGTGACCTCACCACTCCCCGATAAAAAATAGTCTCATTTCCTTGAATCCCAACGGGCTGTCCTGACTCCCTTGTAAAAACAGAATGGGATGGAAGCAATTCTGCATGATGTTCATGGTGAGGTCAAAAGAGGCCTGTTCCTTAAAGAGTGCCGCATGATCCAGTTCCCTGTAAGTCATCTGGTCAGCTTGGACACCTGAAAAATTGCATTTCAGTTGTTTCTCTGTGGACTGCACCCTTTCAGAGCCTTGGTGCAATACTGAAAGAAGCCAAGCTGTGCGGAGAGGACGCCACGTAGGCACTCCGGTTTGTAGTCCTAGCTGAGGTCTGCCTTTGAGTGGCCAGAAATGTGAGTTTAGAAGAATCCGCCAACTGAGTCTAGCCCCAAGGTATTCCAGCCCGCCCAGCAGAAGCCACAGCAAACATCATTCTACCTCTTCTGTCTTCCTTCCGGGCTGCCAAATTCGGAAGGATAATAACCTTGTGATTTTACACCACTCTGTGTAGCGTGGTTTGTAACCCAGCAATAGATACCAGAACATCAGGAATCCTCTTATTATATGACGATTAGTATACTTTAAAGGTCCTGGGCAGCCATATATCTTCATTTCAGCACCGTATGTAATAAAATATAGATAAAATATTAAGGTAAAAACAGTCAGAAATGATTTTTTTAAACATTAACAAAATATGGAACTATGCAGCCACTAACATAGTATAAAATACATATAGCAATCAAGAAAATGCTCATTCACCAAGGTTAAGAATAAAAATAAGAACAATATAGCTTAGTGTTCGATGCCACAGTTTTGACCAGCACTGCAAAAAATAAATTAATTTAAAATGTAATACAAATAAACAAATAAAAATTTAAAAATAAAATGGTCTACAAATACGTGTGCATTTGTTTAAAAATATGTGTATTTGTGGACAATGCTGAAAAGCAGCATTCAAATGAAACCTTCTGACACTGGGCATCAGAGTCTAAATGAATGCATCAAATTTTTTCAAATACTTTGCATGGATGTCACCTATAAAGTTGTCACACATTTCACAGGGAGTTAAATAATGGATTCTTCAAAATTTTAGTTAGGTCACAGGAGGAGAAAGAAAGGGGTTTGCTCTTTTGCACTCCAGAGGACATTATTGTTTATGCTTCAGTAGCCGTAACAGAGCATTACTTCACCTTAGTTCTGCAACACACACATAGATTCATTCAGTGGTTGAATTTGGGTTATTAACACAGGTTTGAGTAAAGGTCAAAGGCTGAATCTACTGGCAAAGTCAGGTTATATTTTCTTAGGATTTCCCGAAGTAGTTAAGAGGATAGGAGCAGTTGTTTCCAGTTTTGCTGTTGCTTGTGTTTACCTCAAAAATGAAAGTAAAAAAAAAAAAAAAAAAAAACTAAGAAAGCTACCTAAGAAACTAACAATACAGAATTCTAAGGCAAGATTTCCTATGCAAGTGTACAACCAAAGATGTTTTGCGAACACAGAAAACCTAGTTTATTTTTTAGACTATTGAATTTGGTGGGAAAACGTTAATGTCTCATCAATGCTTACTAAAGCATGATTCTTTCTGCTTTTGGGCTAGGAATAAAAAACAACTGGAAAATAACTCACATAGACATGGAAAAATAAGGTTAAGATTAAAACATGATCATTGATTAAGAAATGACAGAATGTCATAGAATGTCATTTCTATAGATAAATGATGCTCCATGCACAAAAATATATTTAAAGAATTGAACTAAATATGTGTTTTTGTTTAGGAATCACTGTAAGCTCTTAAATCTGTACTTAACACATAAGTATGAAAACAAATTTCTGGGTAACCGAGATTCAGAGCATAACACATTTACAGTGGTACCTCAGTTCACCAACTTAATTCTTTCCATGATTCTGGTTGCAAACTGAATTGGATGAGAACCAAGTCAAATTAAATGATTAGGTTCAAGGTTGACCTTAGAGGAAATTTGATTTGGTTCTCATCCGATTCACTTTGCGACCAGAATTGTGGAAAGTATTCAGTTCATGAACTAAGGTACCACTATACATACAAATTTGTATTATCCTACTTCCTTCCTTTACAATATGACAACATCATACAAACAAAAAACATGTATGAATCCATCATTGTACCTGTCTCTCTTGTCTCTATGCACTCCCTATAATATTCAGCACATCTTCTTTTGAAGGAAGTCTACATTCTGCAGAAAACGTCTACGATTATGTGATTAGATGGACTGGTCTTTCCCAGTAGTGTTTATAAAACTAAAGTCATTGCTGTGCTGTGTTGCTGTGGGGTAACTGCTTTTTATTTTTTAGCACTTATTGCAAGTCCTGTTGTATCTGTCAGATTAGATATCTCTGATAATCCTTCGCAGTGTTTATATTGAGCTAAATTTAAATGTCAGAATTTATGATGCTGACATTTATAATACCAGACCACATAGTGCCTGGTATTAGGAGAATTTTTCAAACCTGATTCAATCTCAAATGTGTCCTCTGTTACATCTTTGAATACCATCATCTGGCAAGACCAGAAAATATTCTACCTTTGAAATACAAAGAGTAGGATGAGACACTTTCTGAGGTAGATCCAGAATGTGTCTCATCCTAAACTGTGCCAACACCAAACCCTGCTCTTGTTTTCTCAGCCATTCCATGTATGAACTAAATATGCATGCTGGAAAAGGGTGCCAGAGAGAGGGCAGCAGGTTGAGATATGCATCATGCACATGTCCAGTAGAGCAACTGCGAGAAATAGCGCAAGTCTGGTTAGTTCTCACAACAGCCCCTTCCATGAGGCCCTCAGATTGTTATAAGCCAAAATATGTATTGTTACTTTATAAACTCTATTTAAGATTTCCTGTTATATATGCTATATTCAACTTTATAATCATTAGGGGTTTTATTTTCATGACTATTACGGCTTGTAGGTGGTATGTTCCCCAAAGAGTCATGTGTTGAAAGCTTGGTTCCCACTGAGAACATGTTGAGAGGTAGTGAAAATTTTACGTGGTGGAGCTGGTGGGAGGTCACTGGGAGCACTGTTGTTGGAAAGGATGAATGCAGCCCTGAGGGTTCCTGAGTTGATTCTTGTGAGTGGATTGTTAGAAAGACTGAGCCTGACCCTTGAATTGCTTCTGGCTTCCCACTTCTTTAGGATTCTCTGCAGGATTCTCTGTCTCTCTCTCTCTCTCTCCCTCTCTCTCTCTCTCTCTCTCTCTCTCTCTCTCTCTCTCTGCCATATAACACAGTCAAAGAGACCCTCACTAAGGCAGAGCTGATGCCAGCACCATGCTCTTGAACTTCTAGAATAGTGAACTAAATAAAATTTAGCTCTCTAAAAGTATCCAGACTTAGGTGTTTCGTTATGTTAACAGAAAATGGGTTAACACCTTACCATTTCCATAGCTAACATGGCGGAGTTCATTCCCTTCATTCTATAAAGCACTAAAGATTTGAAAAGCCACCAAAAGCACTTGACAATCAAAGGTGAAAACAATTAAAATAACAGAAACGTACAAGTGAATCAGTGTATTAGCCAAAAATACCTGATTTTATGTCTACAACGTTGTTAAATAATGTATCTCTGAAATGGAAATAGATCCTGTCCTTTTCTTTTACTAACTTCATAGGTAGGGTTCACTGAATCTGCTGCAGTTATCCAAAATGGCAATACATAGATGTAAGTACTAGGCTGTGTGGAAATACCTTGGGTTGAATGGGTTCTTGCTTTCCTGTAGAAAGGAAAGAAAAATATTCACTACATTCAAGCTACATGGACTGGTAATTACTTCTGGATTGAAAATGATAATAGTCTTTGAACTTTGTTTAGTTTTATGTAATTTATGAAAATTTTTAAATGAATCTTCCCATTTTTCTCCTTACATACCTTGAGAACAAAGAACAAAGTTTCTTTGTTTTCCACGTTTTCTACATGGACAGACAGAAGCTCAAGAAAGTTGCTGTCTTAGGAGGAGATAACAATCATAAATATATATGCACTAAATATGGGAGCACCCAAATATATAACACAAATATTAACAGACATGAAAAATCAAATGATCAATAACACAATTATAATGGGAGAACTTAATACCCCACTGTTAAACATGGGGTGATAGATGGATCAACCAGATAAAAAGTCAGCAAAGAAATATCAGAGCTGAACCAATCCTGTGAACAAATGGACTTAGTAGATGTTACAGAGTATTCCACCCAACAACATAAGAATACATATCCTTCTCAGCTGCACATGGGACCTTCTCTAAAATAGACCATATACTAGCCCACAGAACATGCTTAAGTAAATGCAAAGGAATTGAATATATCCAAAGCATATTATCTCAACATAGTGCAATGAAATTGGAAATTAAGGGCAAAAGAAATGCAAAAATTCCATAAACATATGGAAATTAAATAACACCCCCTTGAACAACCAATGGGTCACACATGAAATTAAAAAAGAAATTAAACAATATCTACAATTAAATTAAAATGCAGATACAACATACCAGAACCTACGGGACACAATGAAAGCAGTCCTAAGAGGGAAATTTATAGCGGTGAATTCTCACATCAGGAAAACAGAATGAGCACAAATAAACAACCTAATCTTACACCTCAAGCTTCTAGAAAAAGAAGAGCAAGTCAAGCCCAAAGCCCATACAAGGCAGGAAATTATAAAGATCAGACAAGAAATTAACGAAATGGAGACTAAGAAAACAATACAAAAAATTAATGAATTGAGTTTGTTCTTTGAAAGAATGAATAAAGTTGATAAAGCCTTAGCCAACCTTATCAAAAAGAGGAAAGAAAACACTCAAATTCATACAATGAGGAATACAAAGGGTGAAATCACTACAGATCCTGTGGAAATTCAGAAGATCATCAATACCTACTTTGAAAATCTTTACTCACATAGGATTGAAAACACAGAAGAAATGGACAGATTCCTAGACATTTATGAATTACCAAAGCTGAATCAAGAAGATATAAAAATTCTGAATAACCCAATATCAGTCAATAAAATTGAAAAAGTAATTAAAAATTTACCAACAAAGAAAAGCCCAGGTATGATGGATTCACTGCTGACTTCTACAAGAAATTTAGAGAAGATTTAATGCCATTGCACCTCAAACTCTCTAATGAAATTGAAAGGGAAGCAATCCTCCCTAACTCATTCCAGGAGGCAAGTATTACCCTGATACAAAAACCAGAGAAAGATCCAACCAAAAAAGAGAACTATAGGCCAATCTCCCTAATGAACATTGATGCAAAAACCCTCACTAAGATACTAGCAAACAGAATGCAGAAAATCATCGAGAAGATTACACACCATGACTAAGTGGGATTCATAATAGGAATGCAGGAATAGTTCAACATACGTAAATCCATAAATGTAATACACCATATCAACAGAGCCAAAGACAAAAATCACATAATCATCTCAATAGATGCAGAAAAAGCTTTTGACAAAGTCCAACACTCATTCATGATAAAATCCCTATAGAAAATTGGAATAGATGGTCTTTATCTCAATCTGATAAAAGCCATCTGTGACAAACCAACAGCCAACATCATAATAAATGGACAAAAACTGAAAGCTTTCACCCTTAAATCAGGAACAAGACAAGAATGTCCACTATTACCACTCCTATTCAATATAATTCTGGAAACACTAGCCAGAGCAATTAGACAACAGAGAGAAATAAAAGGAATAAGGATAGGAAAGGAAGAAGTTAAACTATTATTATTCACAAATGATATGATACTCTACATAGAAGACCCCAAAAACACCACCAAAAGACTTCTAGATTTAATAACCAAATTCAGTAGCATAGCTGGATACAAAGTCAACACTCAGAAATCAATAGCATCACTGTACACAAACAACAAACTCACTGAGAGAGAAATTAGGGAAACCCCACCCTTCACAATAGCATCCAAAAAAATGAAATACTTAGGAATCAATCTAACAAAGGAAGTAAAGGATCTACATATTGAAAATTACAGTACTTTGAAAAAGGAGATTGAAGAGGATATCAGAAAATGGAAAGATATCCCTTGCTTATGGATAGGAAGACCCAACATAGTGAAAATAGCAATACTTCCAAAATTGGAATACAGATCTAATGCAATCAAAATCAAAATACCATTAGCATACCTCACAGAACTAGAGATAGCATTCCTAAAATTCATATGGATCCAAAAGAGACCTAGAATAGCAAAGGCAATCCTGGGCAACAAAGGAAAGGCAGGCGGCATCACAACCCTTGACTTCAAATTATATTACAAAGCTACTGTGATAAAATCAGCATGGTACTGGCAAAAAACAGACCTGAGGATCAGTGGAACAAATTAGAAGATGCAGACACAACTCCAAACACACTCAGCCACCTTATCTTTGACAAAGGGGTCAAACATATTCACTGGAAGAAAGATAGCCTCTTTAATAAATGGTGCTGGAAAAACTGGCTGTCTACATGATGAAGACTGAAACTAGACCCATGTCTATCACTGTGCACTAAACTAAAGTCAAAATGAATCAAAGATCTAATATTAAAATAGAAACACTGAATCTACTGGAAGAGAAAATAAGTAGAAATCTTGAAGACATAGGTGTAGGTAGAGACTTCATGAACAAAACTCAGACTGCTTGGGAAATCCTCCAAAGAATCAATAACTGGGATCTCATCTTATTAAAAAAGCTTTTGCACAGCAAAAAAAAAATCACCAACACAGTGAGAAGACAACACACAGGGTGGGAAAAAAATTTAACCAATTGTCTCTCAGACAAAGGACTTCTATCTAGAATGTATAAAGAACTGAAAAAAATCAGATCCCCCAAATTCAAAGACCCGATCCAAAAATGGGCATCTGAGATGAATACACACTTCTCAGATGAAGAAATACAGATAGCAAATAAATATATGAAAGAACATCACTGGTCATTCGAGAGATGCAAATTAAAATACCACTGAGATTCTATCTCACCCTAGAAAGAATGGCTATCACCAAGAAATCAACCAATAACAAATGCTGGAGGGGCTGTGGGGAAAAAGGAAAACTTCTCCACTGGTGGTGGGAGTGTAGACTGCTACAACCACTGTGGAAATCAGTGTGGAGATTCCTCAAAAAACTAAGATTAGAGGTCCCATTTGACCCAGCTATTCCCCTTCTGGGTATCTTCCCAGAAGAATTAAATACATCATACCACAGAGATATATGTGCACCCATGTTTATAGCAGCACAATTTGTAATAGCTAAATCTTGGAAACAACCCAAATGCCCCTCAACTGAGTAATGGATAAAAAAGATGTGTTATTTTTATACAATGGAGTACTACTCAGCCATAAAGAAGGATAAACTTGAAACCTTTATAGTTAAGTGGATGCAACTTGAGACCATACTCATAAGTGAAATAAATCAGACTCATGTGTAAACATTGTATTTTCTCCCTGGTGTGAGAAACTGAAAGTGTAAATAAGTTCTAAAATGTATAATAGATATTGTGAAATGGAAAGAAATTGTTCAAAAGGAAAAAGGAACTAGGATGGGTGAAAGGGGAAAGGATGGAAGGGAAAAGGGTAAGAAATGCAAGTCAATTATACTCTTATTGTCTCTTAGTTCATTAAAACAGGTTTGTGCTAATGTCAGTTGGAGAAATTTTTATGCCCATATCTGAACAACTATTTTAAAGATAACAACATGTAATGTATTAACTAATGTTATTCCCTTATTATTTTGTTATGAAATTTTGTTTTACCTTTTTCCATAAAATAAAATTTTTAAAAAGTGAATTGCTCTCTCACAACTAAATAGTTCACAACCAGTGGAACTGATGAAATAGATTTTATACTATGCATCCAATGGCCTGCTACACATTAAACAATATGGTACCATGTTGATCCCTGCCTCATAGACTGAAACTTAGGTACATAAAAATAAATTTTACAATTCTGCACAAGCCATAATTCTCATCTTTACCTAACAGCTGGTACCTAAGTTAAAAAGAGTAATGAAATATTTCAAAGGGTTTTAAATTAGTGACTGGAAAGAAACTTCACATTATAATACAAATTCCATCAAAGTCAAAAAATTCTAAAGCTCAGAGTAAGAGTTAATATTGTTATTTCCATGGAGAGAGGAAAATCCATAAGAAAATATGATGAAATGCTGATTTTAGCCTATTTGCAAAAATCAATAAAAACATAATTTTCAAGAATGGGGATATTTTGATGATATCAGTTTCATTAATTACAGATTAAAATGTGCACAACTTTTAAAAGTAAGCAACAGGGGCCAGTGAGATGGCTCAGCGGCATAAGCACCTGCCTGGCAAGCACGAGGGCCCGAGTTCAACTCCCGGAACCCACATACGAAAAAAAGGGCCGGTGATATCGCTCAGCGGCACAGGCGCCTGCTGGCGCGCGAGGTCCTGAGGTCGACCCCCAGTACCCACAAAAAAAAAAAAAAAAAAGTAAGCAACATTTCATTATGGCAAAGTTTCTCTATGGTCCCACAGTGTGCTGAAAGCCATGATATAGACATTGAGTGCTAATAACTACAGACAAACAAAAGGAAATTTCATTACCGGAGAAAAGAGACACTTCTTATTTAAAATTAGGCTTTCCACACAAGCCTTGTTAGTTCTGTTTTAATCCATATTATTCTAGTTAAAATATCCAATTTGCTCCTTTTTGTGTGATTATCATTGTTTCTGTTGTGTTGGTAGCCACGATAACAACAATTAGAGACAGCATTTGAAAACTCATAGCAGTTTTAACCATATAGGCTTCGTGTATAATGAAGAAAACAGAAATATAAAGCAGAAAAGTTAAGACCATAATCAAATAATATTTTAAAGACATTTGACTGTTCATATTTATGGACATACAAACTCTTCAAAAATCATGAATTTTTGAAACAGGTTAATTTGGAAATTTTTTGTTGTTTAACTCCAAGTATGATGCTAATTAGAAGTTTGCAATTAGTCATTAATGAGCTTATAAACCTGTTTTCCTTATTTTCAGTTAGTATTGATGTCATAATAGGACAAGCAAGTAAAAAAAGTAAAAGAAGGTATTGTTTATGTTACCAAACAATTCAAGTGGAAAGTATTGGATCACTCTAGGCAAGTTGAGAATCGCTCTGGGTCTGCAAATTACAGGTGCAAATTACATTGAAAATACTCATTTGTCTGAAACTACTTCAGTCTTTTTTGGCATTTGGAGAGGAGAATTATTTATCGTGTTGTTGCTCTGCTCTAAATTAACTGGGCAGCTATAACCTATTAAGGGCTTAATCTTTGTCTTTATTTTTTCAAGTTGATCCCACTTAGAGTTCACCATTAAAAAAAGCAATTCTTCACTTTCATAAACCATAGATTGTTTTACAAATCCTTCCTTTCTTTGAACTGGATTTCTTATATTCTGGGTGTGTGGTATAAAAATCAACCTTTGGAAGTACTGGAGCATAGAATCAATAACAGCATCAGGCTCCGGTTTTCCGTCAGTGGCTTGGTTTGAGTAAACATCCACAGGGAGTTTCTTTTTTTTTTTTTTTTTTTTTTTTTATTTTTTAAAGAGAAGAAAAAAAACAAAACAAATCAAAAGAAGAACAAATTTTCAAAACAACATAATAGGAGGGTAACAATGGTTAATACATTACGTATTACTATCTTTAAGTTAGTTATTCAGGACACCAGACATTAGCATTCAATTGTCCAAACATTATTGGCACAAACCTTACTCTTCAATGAACTAAGTAAAAATGGTAGTGTATCTATCTTAACCATCTTATATATATATATACAATTTTTTTCCCTTTCCCTTCTTTCTTTTCCCTATTCCAGTCTCTCTTTCCTTTTGACCAGTTTCTTTTTGATTCACCATATCTATTGTACATTTTGGATCTTATTTACTCTTTCAGTTTCTCATACTAGAGAGATAATACGATGCTTACACATGTGCTTCTGGTTTATTTCACTTATGAGTATTTTCTCGAGTTGCATCCATTTACCTATAAAAGTCTCCAGTTTATCCTTCTTTATGGCTGAATAGTACTCCATTGTATAAAAATACCACATCTTTCTTATCCATTCCTCAGTTGATGGGCATTTGGGTTGTTTCCAAGATCTGGCTATTACAAATTGTGCTGCTATAAACATGGGTGCACATATATCGCTGTGGTACGATGTTTTTAATTCTTCTGGGAAGATGCCCAGAAGGGGAATAGCTGGGTCAAATGGGACCTCCAACCCTAGTTTTCTGAGGAATCTCCACACTGACTTCCACAGTGGCTGTACCAGTCGACACTCCCACCAACAGTGAAGAAGGGTTCCTTTTTCCCCACAGCCCCTCCAGCATTTGTTATTAGTTGATTTCTTAATAGTAGCCATTCTTTCTGGGGTGAGATGGTATCTCAGTGTTGTTTTAATTTGCATCTCTCGAATGACTAGTGATGTTGCACATTTTTTTGTATATTTGTTTGCCATTAGTATTTCTTCATCTGAGAAATGTGTATTCATCTCAGATGCCCATTTTTGGAGTGGGTCTTTAAATTTGGGAGGTCTGATTTTTTTGAGTTCTTTATATGTTCTCGATAGTAATCCTTTGTCTGAGGAACAGCTGGCAAACATTTTTTCCCACATTGTGGGTTGTCTCTTCACTCTGTTGGTGGTTTCTCTTGCTGTGCAAAAGCTTTTTAATAAGATGAGATCCCAGTTATTGATTCTTTGGGATAGTTCCCGTGCGGTTGAGTTTTTATTCATAAAGTCTTTGCCTACACCAATGTCTCCAAGGGTTTTACCTATCCTACCTTCCAGCAGATTTAATGTTTCTGTTTTAATATTTAGATCTCTGATCCATTTTGAATTTAGTTTAGTGCATGGTGAAAGATATGGATCTAGTTTTAATCTTCGGCATGTGTAGAGCCAGTTTTTCCAGCACCATTTATTAAAGAGGCTATCTTTCTTCCACTGAATGTGTTTGGCACCTTTGTCAAAGATAAGGTGGCTTAGTATGTTTGGGGTTGTTTCAGCATCTTCTAATCTGTTCCATTGATCTTCAGGTCTGTTTTTTTGCCAGTACCACACTGTTTTTATCACAGTAGCTTTATAGTATAATTTCAAGTCGGGGATTGTGATGCCCCCTGCCTTGCCTTTGTTGCCCAGAATTGCCTTTGCTATTCTAGGTCTCTTCTGATTCCAAATGAATTTTAGGATTGTTTTCTCTAATTCTGTGAGATATGCTGTTGGAATTTTGATTGGAATTGCATTAAATCTGTATAACAATTTTGGAAGTATGGCCATTTTCACTATATTGGTTCTTCCTATCCAGGAGCAAGGGATATCTTTCCATTTTCTGATATCCTCTTCAATCTCCTTTTTCATAGTACTGTAGTTTTCAGTATAGAGGTCTTTTACATCCTTCGTGAGGTTGATTCCTAGGTATTTCATTTTTTTGGATGTTATTGTGAAAGGTATTGTTTCCCTAATTTCTCTTTCAGTAAGTTTGTTATTTGTGTACAGGAAGGCTATTGACTTTTGAGTATTGACTTTGTATCCAGCTACACTACTGAATTTGCTTATTAAATCTAGCAGTTTTTTAGTGGAGTTTTTGGGATCTTCTGTGTAGAGTATCATGTCATCTGCAAATAATGATAATTTAACTTCTTCCTTTCCAATCATTATTCCTTTTATTTCTTTCTCTTGTCTAATCGCTCTGGCTAAAGTTTCCAGAACTATGTTGAATAAGAGTGGGGACAGTGGACATCCTTGTCTTGTTCCTGATTTTAGAGGGAAGGCTTTCAGTTTTTGGCCATTTAGTATAATATTGGCTGTTGGTTTGTCATAGATAGCTTTTACCAGATTGAGATAAAGACCATCAATTCCAATTTTCTGTAGGGTTTTTATCATGAAAAGGTGCTGGACTTTGTCAAAAGCTTTTTCTGCATCTATTGAGATGATCATGTGATTTTTGTCTTTGGTTCTGTTAATATGCTGTATTACATTTATTGATTTACGTATGTTGAACCATCCCTGCATCCCAGGGATGAATCCAACTTGGTCATGGTGTATAATCTTCTTGATGATTTGTTGGATTCTGTTTGCCAGTATCTTATTAAGGATTTTTGCATCTATGTTCATTAGGGAGATTGGCCTGTAGTTCTCTTTCTTAGTTGGGTCCTTCTGTGGTTTTGGTATCAGGGTAATGCTTGCTTCCAGGAATGAATTTGGGAGTATTGCTTCCCTTTCAATTTCATTGAAAAGCTTGAGAAGTAGGGGCGTTAGGTCTTCTCTAAATTTCTTGTAGAATTTGGCAGTGAATCCATCAGGGCCTGGACTTTTCTTTGTTGGGAGGTTTTTAATTGCATCTTCAATTTCATTGGTTGATATTGGTTTATTTAGGATTTTTAAATCTTCTTGATTTAGCTTTGGTAATTCATACGAATCTAGGAATCTGTCCATTTCTTCTGCATTTTCCATCTTAGTAGAATATAAATTTTCAAAATAGGTATAGATGATCTTCTGGATTTCTGCAGGGTCCGTCGTGATATCACCCTTTTCATTTTCAATTGCATGGATTTGAGTCTTTTCTTTTCTGTTTTTAATAAGGTTGGATAAGGGTTTGTCAATCTTATTTATTCTTTCAAAGAACCAACTTTTTGCTTCATTGATTCTTTGTATTGTTTTTTTATTCTCCAATACCTTAATTTCTGCTCTGATCTTTATAATTTCCTCCCTTGTACGGGCTTTTGGCTTAACCTGCTCTTCTTTTTCTAGAAGCTCGAGGTTCACCCTTAAGTTGTTTATTTGCGCTTGCTCTATTTTCCTGATATAAGTATTTAATGCTATAAATTTCCCTCTTAGGACTGCTTTCATTGTATCCCATAAGTTCCGGTATGTTGTACTGTCATTATCATTCAGTTGTAGAAAGTGACTAATTTCTTCTTTAATTTCATCTGTGACCCATTGGTTGTTCAGGAGGATGCTGTTTAATTTCCATGTGTTTAGGGAGTTTTTGTGGGATCTTTTGCCATTGATTTCCAATTTCATTGCACTATGGTCTGATAATATGCATGGGATAATTTCAATTCCTTTGCATTTACTTAAACAGGTTTTATGAGCTAGTATGTGGTCTATTTTGGAGAATGTCCCATGTGCAGCTGAGAAAAATGTGTATTCTGATGTTGTGGGATGGAACACTCTGTAGACATCTACTAAGTCCATTTGTTCAAAAGTTTGGTTCAGTTCTACTATTTCTTTATTGATTTTCTGTCCAGTTGATCTATCTTTTTTGTGACAGTGGAGTATTGAGATCTCCCAATATAATTGTATTAGTGCTTATTTGATTTTTCATGTCCTTTAGTACTTGTTTTATATAGCTGGGTGCATTGGTATTTGACGCATATATATTTATGATCGTTATCTCTTCCTCTTGGATTGTTCCCTTTACAAGGATGTAATGACCGTCTTTATCTCTCTGAATCCTTCTTGGCTTGAAGTTCACTTTGTCTGCAAAAAGAATAGCTACCCCTGCTTTTTTCTGGGTTCCTGTGGCATGGAGTATTGTTTTCCATCCTTTGACTTTCAGTCTATGAATTTCTTTCTGAATTAAATGTGTTTCTTGTATACAGCATATTGTTGGATCTTGCTTCTTGATCCATTTCGCCAGTCTGTGCCTTTTGATTGGTGAATTGAGACCGTTAACATTGATGGTTAAAACTGATATGTATTGACTTGTCATGATATTTTCCTGTTGTTGGTTCCCACTCTGTTTTTCTGCTTTCCGGCTATTTAATTATTTGCCCTGCCTGGTGGATTCCTTCTGTTGGGGTTCCTATCTCTTTCTAGAATGTCCTTCAGAACGTTTTGGAGTGCTGGTTTGGTGGTCATAAATTTTCTCAGATGTTCTTTGTCATGAAAGTATTTTATTTCTCCATCAATTTTGAAAGATAGTTTTGCAGGGTACATCAATCTGGGCTGAAAATTATTTTCCTTTAGAGCTTGCAATACATCATTCCAAGCTCTTCTTGAATTGAGGGTTTGTGCTGAAAAGTCAGCTGTGATTCTGATGGGTTTTCCTTCATAAGTGATTTGTCTCTTCTCCCTAACAGCTTTTAAGATTTTGCCCTTCTGTTGAATTTCTGGGATCTTGATTATAATATGTCTGGCTGAAGTTTTTTTTTGATCATGTCTAGTTGGTGTTCTAAAAGCTTCACTTATAGGGGTGTCAAATTCCTTTTCTCTTCCAGGAAAGTTCTCCCTGATTATGTCTTTGAACAAGGTTTTAATGTCATTGATGCTATCTCCTGCTTTTTCATTTATTCCAATTATTCTTAAGTTGTTTATCTTTGAGTCATCTAGCAGCTGCTGAATTGATTTTTCATGGTCCCTTGCTATTTTTAAGAATTTTTCCATTTCATGATCACTAATTGCAAGCCTGTCTTCTATATCTGAGATCCTGTCCTCGCATTGGCTTATTCTGCTACAAATACTTTCAATGGAATTTTTTATCTCTTGGGTATCTGCTTGAATCTGCCTTATGGATTCCATTTCTTTCCTATGCTGAGCATTCATGGTTTCTATAGTTTTCTTAAGTTCATCTATTTTTTTGTCTGTATCAGCTATAGTGTCCTTAAGCATGGTCTTCATTGTAGACATTATCTCTGCAGTTATCTGTGAGATTATTTCTGTTTTAATTTTTTCCAGAACCTCATTCAGTTGCTTTGTTGTTACCACTTCAGATAGGCCAGGTGGGTGGCTTTCGGATTGTCCCACCTCGTTGCTCCCTAGGTTTGCCTTTGGTGAAATGGATGTGTGGGGTTGCATCTTGTTTAAGTGTCGTCTCATTTTTTCTTTCTTTAATTCCTGGGGTGATGTTTGCAAATTACCTATAGTAGGTTACTTTATTGCTAGTGTTTAAGATCTTTAGAAGATGACTACTTCTCTGCAGTATCTTCCAAGTGGAGCTTGCTTTTAGGTTTTGAGCTTTCTGCCAGATCCTACCTCTTCAATTTGTTGGGTATGCGAAGTTGCTACCTGTTTGGCCCAGTCCTTGATTCTTTGGTAGTGTGCCACTGTATTTTCTGTGTCCCTTAGTCAATCTCAATCATGAAATATCAGGAAGGAAAGATGTTTAGAACAATTATTTCACATTTGGCTATAATGTTAACTAAAGCATCAAACAGAGCCTAGAAAATGACAGACTGAGCTAACCAGTTATTTACCACTTTTAGCTGTATAGAGTTGCGGTTATATAACAAAATCTAAAACACACCAGAAAAATTATATGCAGTATACAAGTCCTATGTATGTCAATTTTTCCCCTGAGGAGTTTAAATTTAAAATGAGTTAAGGAGGAAATAGAGTATTGTGAGAAGAGGAAGGAATTAGATGTAAGGTTAGAGGACCAAGAGGGATCCCACTAAAATTGGGACACTAGTGCAGAGGACAGGTGGTAGAAAGAGAAGGAAGGGATAAAAGGAAGAACAGATCACAACCACAATCAGAAAGAAGTTAGAGGCGTTGTTTACACTCATATAAAAAACCAGAGAGAATAATGAAGGAAAGAGCAAATACACATACAGAAACAAAAACGAAGATAAAAACAATAAAACAGACAGATCAAAAATAAAACCCCACCAAAAAACCAAACAAAACATAACAAAAACAAAAAAAACCCTTTGCCAGAACAAAAAACGAATCAGTGAGAAAAAAAAAAATTAATAATAAAAAATAAAAATAAAAATAAAAAAAATAAAAAGAATCAGTTCCAGGTGTTGACTCTGCTGTAGGCAGTTACCCTGTGGTGAGAGAGTCCTGTTCTGTGCAGGTCCGTCCCAGTAAGCCAGGAGCGCCCTCTGGCGGGCGGTGAGCAGATGCGCGTACTTTCAGGCAGAGACCAGTCTAGCTCGCCTCCGCTCTCAGCGCCCTTTCACGATCCCTGGGCCTGAGAGGCTCAGCGCGCTGTCTGGAGCACGGGTTCCCTGCACTGGTTCCCGCCGCTCTGGTTTTTCGCCACGCCCCCCACAATGGCGCCGGGCCAGTCACTCTCTGGCGCGGGACAGGTGTGGCTGAGAGTCCAGTCTCGTTCGCCTGCTGACCTCAACACACTTTCGTGGGCCTGAGAGGCCCCGTGCCGCCCTGTCCGGAGCACAAGTTCCCAGAGCAGTTTTCGAGCAGCTCTGAGTTTCGCCACACCCCCCACAATGGCGCCCGGCCGGTCGCTCTCTGGCGCGGGGCAGCTGTGGCTGAGAGACACTCACCGCTGGTCTCCGCCGTTCTCCGCCGCTCCCCTGCCCCGCCACTGTCTCAGGATCCTCCGTGGGGGCTCCCTGGGCACCAGCTGCCACCGTGTGTCTGTAGATTTGAGCTTCCGCGGCGCTGCAACTCCCGGGATAGTAGAAGGTGCACGCGCGCGGTCTGCTCCTTCTTTCCTTCTTCTTTGTTGGAAGTCACCCGTCACTGGTGCCGGGGGTCCCAGATTGCGCTTCAGAACTTCTCTGGGTTTCGGGGAGGCATCTCCCCCCCTCCTGCGCTTTCCGGGTCGCTATATTCCCGTGTTCCAATGGTAACTTTTAGAGAGAGTTTCACTGCCTGCTTCTTACTCATCCGCCATCTTGAGGTCTCTCTCTCCACAGGGAGTTTCTGTGGGTAACAGCATGAGCAAAAGAGCTCCTTGAAGCCGTGTATGGCTAGGTTCAGGTTTATCTCCTGTTCCAGCTGTATTCCATGGCCAGAGGCAGAGATAACCATTTGATATTTAGACCCAAATCTTTCCTGCTATCCACCTCTTCATAGTGCCATGTTAGGCCAGGAGGAAGCTAAACAACTGCATTAATTATTTAAAGATGGGCCCTCAGCTATATTAATACCAATTCTTCAGATGAGCTCTGTAGCTATTATTGAGAAACGTAGCTGGCTACTCTAAAGACATGTCATGTATACAAGATGCCGAAGACTTGGCTAAATGGCTTAGATGAAAATCAAGTTGTTTCTGATGTTAATTGGCAGATAAACAGCAGATTCTGAATACTTACACATGTCACATGTCACACAATCAAGTGCTGCGTGAAGAATGAAACTTCTCTACCAGGAGCGAGAGTTTAACTTTTGCTGCGTGCTCACTTGATGGCTAACCATCGGTGTTGGTATTAGGGCTATGTGGATTGCAATTAGCAGAAATCCCTTAATTAAAAAGTACTAGAGGGGCCGGTGAGATAGCTCAGCGGCATAAGCTCCTGCCCGGCAAGCACGAGTCCTGAGTTTGACTCCGGGAACCCACATAAAGGAAAAAAAGAGCTGGTGATATCGCTCAGCGGCACAAGCGTGAGGTCCTGAGGTCGACTCCCGGTACCCACATATAAAAATAAAAATAAATAGTACTAGAGCACAGAAAAAGAAAACATTTTTAAATCTAAACATGTCTTATGAAATTTCAGGATCCAGATTTAGTAGGGCCTCAGAAAAACACTGAATCTGTGTATATGGATATCAACAGAACATTCTTCTCTCTCCTCTCTGCCTCTAGACAAACTCTGTTATAATTCTAGCTCATAGAATACAACTTTTCATTATAACAAGTCCACATGGTAGATCATAGCTGACCACATTCCTGGGGTTTATATAGCTACTCTATTAAAAAGACCAGTATACTTAAAGCTGCTTTTATATCTCTACAATAAGTTCTAACTAGTTAAATTTCACTTACTTGCCTATGCCCAAGCCTAGGGTACAGTTATATTATTTACACAGAAATATTTGCGTGAATGGTTCCCAGCATGATAACAGAACAACCGAGCAAGAATAATAATAGTAATGGTATCAAATGTTATGTGACAAATGTTCTGGGCCTTTAGAAGAAAAGATGTGGACCATGATACCTATTTTATGAGCAAACTCACCAACTGAATCATACAGCACACTTTCAAACACCAAAGAAGTGCTTGAAGCTCTGTGTTACGTGACTCAATATTTTCTTTAGGAATGATTGACCTTATCTTTTTCTCAAAAGTTGCACAGTTGAAAATCATAAGGAAAGCTGTGCTTCACTGCTCGATTGTTTATTCAAGGATTCATACTTGCTAGGTGCCACAGAAAAAAGAATTGATTATTAATACAAAGAATAAGATAAACTGATTTTAACTAGAATTAGAGTGTGTAGTGATCAGGAAAGGCCTTTCCAAGAAAATGGCATTCCCGATCATATCTGAGAATGAGGGAAAATTAATTGGGTAAAGACTAACGAGAGAAGCAAGCAGAGGATTTACTCAATGGAAAACTCAGCAAACTAGAACAAACAGTAGTAGAAGCTGTTAACATCAAATCCAAGTTAAAAACAATCAACAAGAGAACATATTGAAATACATAACTCAGGTAGGAAATATGATATATTACCCTGGGCCAAGTTGTTATTTTTTAATTACATTAAATTACCTGAAATATTTAATTAGACACAGGTGGCAGTCTAGCATCCTTTTTTGGTTCTCAGTTCCCAGATATGACGTGTGTTTTCTGTATACTCACATATTCCCTCAGTGCTGTGAGTGTAGATTTAACAGCCAGAAAGAAAGCTTTCCAAGAATAAAAACATTCTGATATTGATAAACAACTATCTGGTTCACAGTATCCAGTCCTACGTGCAGACCAGCTCTGCTGTTAGTTATAACTTCCAGCCTGTGTATAAATCTTTGCTTCATTTCTTCCCCAGAGAATCACTACTTGTCCAGACAAGTTCAAAAATACACTCTTTAAATTCTGGGAAGATGGCAATGGTGGCAGAGTTTTTGAATCTCCTTGAATCTTCCACAAAAAAAGTGAGAAAGCAACTCGAGTAGAGAAATAAAACCTAAAGACAATATCGCCAAGAAAAAGAGGTGAATATATATCTGCCACTGCACGACTCCAAATATGAGCAGGTGTGGTCCAACCCTGACCTCCAGATGACCTGTGTAGCATTTGAAGCTACACATCAGGAAGCAAATGGAAGCCAGGGAGGAAGTAAAAGGACCTGAAATAGTCACTAGGTAATCAGAAAAAAGTAGAGAGAGTCAGAGTGAGAACCTTAGCTAAAACTCTAGCTCAAGAGTAACTTAAAATGAGGACACTTAAGATCTACTTTCAGTAATTTTCAGGTGTGTAACACAGTGTTATTAACTCTAGTCACTATGTGGTAGTAATTTCACAACGTATGTGTATATCAAATTATTACATTGCATACCTCAAATACATACAACACTTTGTCAACTCTACCTCACTAAAATTGTAAAAGTAATTTAACTTGAAAAATTAAAGAATACTTAGAGTCTGTTGTCAAGTCTAAAGGGGCTGGAGCCATCGGTGTGTCGTAAGTTTTCAAAACCAATCACTTGAAAAGCTCCTGTAGATTAAATCACCATATTAAAGGGAGTAAGCTCGAAATAGAATTCAAATTGAGCAGGACCTCAAAAGAATGTGAAGATTCAAAAGAAGGAAGAGGAAAAAATGAGTCCCTGTTCTCAGAAAGAAAGAGGCCATGTTTCTGAATATTTCACTGTATCTTTGCCGGACCATATTTTTCCTGCTCACCCTTTATGGCTCCAATGCCCAGCATAATTTCCAGCAGATATGGAAATGGTATAAAAATTAAAATGCTTTATAAGAATAATAAGTATGATGCTCATTTTTATCTGGGTTCCTTAATTTCTGCCAGTAAAAAAAAAAAAAACTATTTACTGAAATACCTAAATAACATTTTATAACTTACAAAATATTTTTTTCATGAGGTAGAAAGTATGATGCTGAATATATTTTGGCATAGTTTAAAAGCATCACAGATTTATTATTTCCTTTGTATTCATAACTGATCTGTGTTTGTGGGAAGTTTCAACTAAGCAATCAATCAGTGGAAGATAATAGATAAACTGTTACTAGAGAAACGACAGGACACAGCCTACATAAAGGTGTGTAACCAATATCCCATTCCCATTGTTATTAACCCAAAAAAATATGCCAAACTGGATGTTAAAAAATATTTCATACCAAAAATCTTAAAGGTAAGGGCACATATAATTCATTCTAAAAGCAGTCTAACATGGAGAGGCCAGGGTCACGTAGATGCTCAAGCAGGTTTCAACAATATCATATACACAAGTTTAAGAAGTCTAGAGTTTCAGACACCCTCCTGATATACAACTATTTTATCCTGCAGTTATTACTTAAAGGTAGCAGTAGTTGAACTGGGAGCGGATAATTTAATTTCTCAAGTTGCTGTGGTTTTATTAGACTAACGGTAGAAGTGATCGTACTAAACAGATTTTTTTAAAAAGCTCTTTACTGAGCACCCCTCTCATAGTGGCCATGCTATTACCTTCATACGATTTTAGTGCAATGCTGGGATTGTAATAGCCTTTGGACACTTGTGCACTATAGTGCAAGATGTAGGACATTATTATTTGTGACACCCCTCAAATGCCAATTTACCAGACTGCAGATTGCTCTCTGAGCCCAATAAATCTTTCCAAACCCATCCAAAGTCATTGTGCTACTCTCTTCTCCCCTTTCCCCAATTCATTTTATATTGTGAATTCCATGAAATGATAATTATATTATGGTTTCTATTAATCTGAAATTATTATTCCTGTTTCATGACACTTGAAGAAATGTAAACTGTACATCATCTATCATTTTACAGTAGTAATTATATTATCAACAATTTATTTTATTATGATTATTATCATTTATTTATGTAGCACTCCACACATTTTACATGCACAGGTGTGGTTTTGTATTTTTAATTTCTTTCATAACCTCTGTGGAGTAGAGAGAGAAAATGACATACACATTTCATAAAAGGAAGAGTGGCTGAAATTTTTCATGATTTGCTCATGGTTGTACCAACAGTATGCAGTAGAATCTGAATTTCAATCCACACCTGCTGATTCCGAAACCTGTTTTCTTTCACTAATGTCTCAATTCTTCCAGAAAAATGACATTAGTCATACTTACATTCAGAGAATCCTTTTGATGTAGATTTTTAATTTAGTTGTGAAGTAGCTTGCATCTATGAGAGGTATAAGAAGACTAATTAAAAGGCTACCAAAATAAACCAAGAGAAAAATAAGGGTGAATTAAATGAGCGTGAAGGTGATAGAGTTTTCAAAATGTCTTCAAAAAGAACAGGGTTTGCTGATATGTGGAACAAAGAAAACAGGGTGATATCACAATGTTGGACCCAAGCAATTAAAAGAATACAGTTGCCATTTGTGTAGAGGGACAGGATTGTAGGAGGAGTGTTTCAGATTCAAGAGCTTAATTTTGAGATAAATAAATATATAGATATTGTTTAAGGCTATGAAGCTGGATGAAGATCATTAGGCTGGCACAGTTTCTTAAAGTCCTAAACGAAGAAAGTGTTTCAAAAGCGGAGAAGTGCGGGACAAGCATGGTGGTGCACACCTATAATCCCAGAACTCTGGGAAGCCGAGGCAGGAGAATCACAAGTTCCAACTCAGTCTAAACAACTTAGTGACTTCCAGAAAACTTACCTCAAAATAAAATAAAATTTTAATAGAAAGAAAAAACAATAAACCTTGTGAATGTGGCTCAGTGTAAAGGCCTTGGGTTCAGTCGCACACACACACGGTAGGAGTGAGAATCTCTGTTAAAGATCACTGATACTTTGAGAAAAATGAAAGCTGAGAGGTGATCATTGTCCTTTTTAACAGAGAAGTCCTTCATGTATTAGACAAGAACTATTTTATTGAAGTGTAAGTACACAGGACTGGAGTGATTTCGAGAGAGAATGAGAAAAGATATGAAATTAATGATTACAGAATTCTTCAAAAGATATTCTGCTTTAAAAGGGAGGGATAGGATAGAAGACAAAGGGTCAAGTGACTTTTTTCTTCATTTGTAAGTCATGAAAGAAATGACAGCATAATTGTATGCCAACAGATAATCCAATGGGACACGAAAAATCAAAGCTATGAGATATAAAAGACAGAATTGCTAAAGTTTTTGAATTGGCAAAAGGGGACAGGATCCCAGATGAAGTAAAAGTTCATTATGAGATAAGAACGCAACTGTTTATCAGCAGCGGTGGTGAGGAGAGAGAATCTGAATCACATGCAGGACATTCGATACATGTAGTAGCAAGAGCGTAAGAGAACTCCTGTCTTGTTGCTGCTATCTTCTCAATGACATAGGAACCGAGAATGTTACCTGATGAGAATTCCAACTCCTTACTATTTCAAGTAAAATAGATTCCTAGTGTATTTCTTTCCCCAGTGCTTTTATATTACCCACAAATTTCCTGTTCTATTT
Source organism: Erethizon dorsatum (assembly GCA_028451465.1). NCBI lineage: Eukaryota > Metazoa > Chordata > Mammalia > Rodentia > Erethizontidae > Erethizon > Erethizon dorsatum. The sequence goes on from CM051835.1 coordinate 42,594,788, forward strand.
TCTAGCTACAGTTCTTGGCTATTTCCATACATCATTCTTTCAGATGACCTGCATTCTCAATTATTCAAAGTACAGAATGTCGATTACTTATACAAGAGAAGTTCATTTAATTTCTGCCAATTAGTATTCTTTCAATTTTAAGCAAGTTATTTAACCTGACAAATTTATATTTCTGTAGCTGGAAAAGAAGATTAAATAAACTCAATTGCTTCTATAACTTTTTTATAATGTAAGCAGAAAGTTACTATTATTCCTGTCTTGCTGATTAGCCACATAAGTCTCAGAAAATGTACTTTACCCAACACCATTCAGCAGAAAATGACGAAGAAAATTACCTAATTGAAGGGGAATTCACAAGTGTTCTTTCTAGCAGACACTGCTTGGTTATCTAGTGCTGTGCAACAAACCACTCCAAAACGTAGTAGCCTTAAATCATTTACCTGATTTACCTGCTTACAGGTGCTTGAGTGGGCAAGTTGGCAGCATGCAGCTGCAGTAGTGTAACTTTCCTCCATGCTGACTTGACTTACATAGATACAATCAGTTAGTAGCTCAGCGAGTGGCTAACCGGGCCTAAGTGGCCATGGTCTCAGGGGTCTGGTGCTAACTGCAAAGAGTGTCTTGATTTTACTCCACCTGGCCTTTCCAGCAGGCTACCTTCAGCATTCTGGGCTTCAAGAAGGAAACCACAATGCAAGAATGAATTTTATCTGCTGATAACTCATTGGCCAAATCAAGTCACAGAACTAATCCCACATAGAAGGAAACACTCTTCATTTGGAGTTATTACCACTTGTCCCAGCCCTGGATGTGACCTAGCAGGGGATCTTTCTCTAGAATCAATGTATACTGCTTCAGTAGGTCAAAGACCAGGAAGCATGCATAGTCATTTCAATGAAGTTACTATGTTTAGTTTTGAATTTTCTAGTTATATTGATGTATGCTTGGTATAAAAACCTTCACATGGTTAGGTGGAAGTTAGAAGGACACAACTCTTGGAGGTGACGAATATGTTTACTATCTGGATTTTTGTCTGTTTTGATTTATAACTCCCCCAAACTCTCACAACCCTAATTTTCTGCCTACCAATCTACTACAGATATCTGATATTTCAGCATCAGATAGTGTATCATTTTTGTTAAAATTTTGTTTCTTAAAAAACATATATATCAAGGAAATAGACTCAACATAAATTTATCTGGAAATTTCCAATGGAACCACTAGCCCTTAGTAAATACATTTGGAATAAATAAGGATTTGTATTCTATTTCAGAGGAAAAATTTTCTGGACAAAACTGTGACTCTCAGGTAGTTCTGGGGAGAATGTGAGTTCAGAAGTCCCTGGGATGTCAACAGGATACAAGAAGAGAGAGCAAACTTCAAGACTTACTTAATGTTTCAATGAATCCCAGAGCTGAAGTTTGAAAGTAGACAATCCCTTAGTGACCTTACCTTTGCTTTTTTAATTGTCTACAAACGTGACTTCTATTTTTTTGCCACCATGAGCAGCTCAGTCGATTCATTCTCACCAAAGTGTTGTTCTCTGCCACATTTGGACTTTCAAATGATCATAGCTTTAATGATGAAAAATAGATGCTAAACAAGAGCAATTTATAATGGTGGTATTCAGACTTTGTGAACCCATAGACTATTCCAGTTTTTATTTCTTCATTCCTAGAAAAAGAAAGTAAAATTATTTCTACCCAGCTGCATGTAAAAGGTATGAGGATAAAGCTTATCTTACCCTAAAATTGCCTCAAGTTTCTGGAAAAGAATTGAATAACTGTATTAGCCTACTTTCATTTCTGCATATTAATATGAAATAATGACCCAGTAAAAGAAACAAATAGCAAGTTAAGGAATTAGGCCCAGGCTAACCTTCTAACATTAAGACTTCCCATTTAACAATTAATTTACTACCTATTGTCTACACAGAAATATATTTGAATCTGTTCTCAGATATTTTCTCAGTGTTCATGCAGACATGATCAACTTCCACAGACAAATATCTGCAATCAAAATATAGGTCTTACAATTATCCATCAATTCAAAAAAAGGTTAGAAAAACAAACAGGGTATATTACTCACTCAATTATCTGTATTCACATGGATGGTCTTTAATAAGACTAGAGGAAAGATAGAATACAATTTTAAAAGTAGCTGAATAACTGATAAGGTACCAATTGCTTGATGCCTTCCTTCCTTCCTTTCTTCCTTCTTTCCTTCCCTCGCTCCCTTCCTCCTTCCTTCCCTCCCTTTTTCCTTCCTTCCTTCCTCCCTCCCTCCCTTGCTTCCTGCCTTCTTTCCTTTCCTTCTTTCCTCCCTTCCTCCTTTTAATGTTCAAATGTATTTATGGGGTGAGTACAGGAAGGTTGTTGGAAATTAATTCTTTGCTAACACGGGAAGCAAAGAAGCAGTCATTTTGGTGCCAAGGCAACTGGCCAGAACTGGGATTGCAACTAGCTCGATCTGATTGATTTTAAAGGTGGTATAGGAAGGCAAAGGTCAATTATGAGACTAGTCAAGAAAGAATGATTAAACAAAGTTGGGCAAGAGAAGGTGTCAAGGAAAGCACTTGAAAGGAGCTATGCAACTCTGAATATTTTCCAGGTGAATGTGTGAAATTGGGGAGATAGTGTGGTAGTTGGGGAAACTGGGGTATGAGGTGGCAGGGGTAGAGGACTGGTGAATTTGCACCCTTGAATGGCTGGCTTTAGTTGTTTTAACAGATGCACCCAACTCCTCCCCAGGCTGTCAGATGATGTCGCAGCAGGAAAGAAGCTCAAGGGCTACAAGAAAACATCACATGGCCCACAGGGCTTATGTCACCTGAGACAGGTTTTGGAGAGAGAAGGGAACAGAAAGATAATATGTTACTTTCAAAACTACTACAATGACAATTTGAAAGCTATTTTTGTAAATGCTGAGAAGAAAATAGCTTAACAGATGTTTCTGTCTGTAGAAATTGACACAGCCGACTCCTGCCGGGGGACCTTCCCAGAGAGAATTAACCCAGCACAATCAGGAGTTTTACCAAATAATCAACTTCACTTTTTAAGACATTTGTGTGTACTGCAGATGGGGAAAAACAACAACAGAAAGAAAAAAAGAAAAAAGAAACAAACAAAACAAAACAAATAAAAAATACCCTGCAATCGCTCTTTACTGCATTATCCTTTTAGCAAATGCGTTACTGTAAACTGGAATTCTCAGAGCAACAGCTAAGACGGGACAAAAGTTACAATGAACCAAAACACAAATGAGTGTACGCAGAAGATTACACATTCCATCTCTTAAAAGTCCCAAACCTCTCCTACAGAAAACACAGGTCTACAGCGTTTCTACATTGTCATGAGATTTCTAAGGAAGCTAAATTAATAAGTCAGTTTATATTACCCGAACCTAGAGTTTTCTTTAGTGCACTACACACTGAACAGTCAGGCAAATCTTCATCTTGCAAATCATATTTTCTCAGTTCTCCACTGTTCTCTATCTGAACCATTCTTTCTTTGGATGTGTGAATGTCAGTAAGTAAAATATCATTGAAGTCCAATCCCCTTGGGGCTTAACAGCTTCATGTATTGACTGAATTAATCCAACTGTGAGAGTTTCAAGAGTATCGCCACCTGTCTCCCATCCTTTTAGATGTCCGATATGGATGCTACAATGCCCTGTTGATGTTCTGCTCCATATCACCTATTTTACCTGGGGTGGGCACCTGCTCATATTTTGGACACCTCTACCTCAAATGTCTTCGTTATTCTTTTCTTTATGCCTGAAGGCTTAAATAAAGACATTTTTAAATCATTGATGGAATTATGCCATTAATTAGTAGAGAGTAGGTAATTACTGTGACCCCGTGTTCAAACAGACAAATCCTAAGCAAAACCCTATTTGTTACCTGCACCATCCAAACCCCTCTTTTGGCTGTGTCTTTCTTACTCTCCTAATATTCATCCCAACTCCTAGACACCAGCCCGTTTTACAGGGATCAGCCATCAAGTCAGAAAGGATTTTATATGTTGATGGGTTAAAACAATCATCTTAAAACCTTAACATGTAGAGTCTAGCCAATGAAGAAGTTGACTATGTATCCCCAATATATATGTTTTTATGTTTTATATGCAAATCACATATTTGTGCTCTTTTATATATACGTATATATATAATTGAAGAATAAATAATAGAAATTTTAAAGAATGAAATAATTAAATATTAATAGAGGTTGTAGCATGTTAACTTTACACTCTAATAAATCATTCTGAACATCATGCAGGGTGCACATGCTCCAATTTAGTGAGCATTGATTAAGGGATATGGAACACACTATACTGCAAATTCTAGATGTGAAAGCCAAAAAGAATGGAAGATGGCCCTTGGTCGAAATCATGGGCGGGCAAGATGGGCACTGCCTTATTACTGCCTAGTGGAGCAGAAGTCCAGGTTCCACCTTTGGCTTCTGTTCCCACTCAAGTGGGAATTGCTCATTACTGCTCGGCACTGTGCGCATCTCAGCTCTCCACAAAGCCTCCACTTAGAGCGCCTCGGTTGGAAAGGACAGGGATGCCTTGTTTTTGCTCTTCACATGACTTCCACTGACACTGTAGGGGAAAGGGGTCACCTTGTCATTGCTGTGTGGTGATGAAAGTCCTGACTCAGCACAGGGCCTGCTCTCCTACCGCCCCGGAAGAGAGAGGGTGGGGTGCATCATTCTTATCAGGTAGAGATAGAAATCTGCTTCACTGCTCAGCATCTTCCTTCACTAACCTGCAGGAGAAGAGAGGGCTTCATTACAGCCAGCCAAGGAGGAAACTTTTCTTATTCAGCCTTTGCTGGAAGGGTGGCGATGGGGCTTTTTTTTTCTGTAATATTAATATATAGTACAGCAGTTTTTGCCTAAAATTTTTTTGTCTTGTTAGGCTGTCCCTTTCCTGGTCTTCTGACTTGAACATAGGTTTTTGTTTGCTGTAATTTCGTCTGTATCTAATGACATTTATGAGTTGCCTGCATCTTCAGTGCCACATCAGAGATATATAAGCAAACAAAAACCCAAGGAACTGACCACTATGTTAGCTCTTTAGTCCCAAAGTTTACAGTGGTTTACCTTTTGTACCCACCTTTCCAAGTCTTTATACATTGTTTGACATACTGGTCAGGGTTTTCAATTGTACTTACTGGGTGGAGAAAAGGTACCTCTACCCCATAATCCCAGAAGTGGAAGTAAAATTTATTTCGTGTAAGATATTTGACCTCTTTGAGTATCAATTTCTTTATTTGACACAGTGATGATATTTACATCTATTTGGCAGAGTTGTTAAAACTTAGCCTACGGGCTGGTGAGATAGCTCAGCGGCGTAAGCGCCTGCCTGGCAACCGCAAGGTCCTGAGTTTGACTCCCGGTACCCACATACGAAAAAGGGGCCGGTGATATTGCACAGCTGTACAGGTGCTTGCTGGCCCGTGAGGTCCTAAGTTCGACCCTGGGTACCCACCAAAAAAAAAAAAAAAAAAAACACTTAGCCTATAATATAAACTCTCTAAACCCAATTGTAACAGAATTGTTTCTGATAATGCCATTTGTGTGAATACAGTGTTAAAAAAAAAAAATGGTAGCATGCAGCATGGCGCATTCTAGTTACAAGAAGAAGGGAAGGAGGGAGGGTAGAAAGAAAACAGGGAGTGAAGGAGAGGGAAAGCTAGATATTTAGTGCTATTTTTGCATAGTAAGAGAATCAGTGTGTTCAATAATAATGTTGCAATGAACTAATGCTGTTATTAGATGGTATGAAAAAAGGTATTAGTAACAATACAGAGTTTTGTTAAAATATGAGCTAAATTTCAGATACAAGTGCGTTGCTGTTGTTATATTTCTTTTTACCAGTAATTGCAACATTATAAAATATTTGTGTATTAGGCCTTCTCTTAATAATTTTAAGGCCAGTTGTACTGTTAAGGTATTTCAGTTTGCTTCCTAAAAATATTTAAAATATTTATTTTCAGTTAAATCTTTATTCTCAAGGAAAATGCTAAAAATAAGTTCATATTGTTTTGAAAAAAATAAGAAAGCTTAAAAAGCTTCCTTTCTCTCTCCCTACATATGCCTTAGTTGCCTATGGAGTCTCCTGCTCACTTCCTGTCTTAATCCATTCTCTGTTGCTATAACAAAATACCTGAGGGTGGGTACTTTTTAAAGACCAAACACCATGAAACTGGAGTCCTAATAAGGGCCCTGTGGCTGTGTCACATGACAGAGAAGTCCAAAAATAAATTAGGGGAATGCAGAAGGGACGGAGTTCTGGGACAGCCTGACTTCATAACAACCTGCTCTTGAGATAATTAATCCAGTAACAAGACACCGAGCCACCCCCTCAAGACACCATTAATCCATTCCTGTGAGTGGAGCTTCATGAACTAATTCCCTTCCATTAGCCTCACCCCTTAAAGTTCCACCCCAAACACTGCCACAGTAGGGCCACAGCTTCCAGCACATGAACGTCGGACCCGCAGAGCTCCTCAACCCTGTGAGGGAAGTATCTCTTCTTGCAAAGAATACTCTGATATAACTGTTTCATTCTACAATTCTTCTCAGAACAGACTCTATAAGGTAAAGGAGAGGCAGTAAATTCTCTTCTGTTAATTTAATATTTTCCTTTATAGTATTCCTTTCATGTAAATCTCATAACTTTTCAATGTTGGAATTATAAGCAATATAAAAATATAAATTTTGTTTCCCAACAAGGCAAAAATCTTATTTCATTTGAGCAGATTTTTAAAGAGGGAAAGTTGTTGTAGCCAGTGTTTGCAAGGGAAACAATACAATACAGGACACATAATTTATAGAGTTATTTTGTAATAGTCACCCAAATAGTCATATACAAAAGAGTACAGAAAATCTGTCCACACACTAAAGACCCAAAGAATCCAGCTGAAGGCCTGGATTCTACAGCCGTGTCCTGCATGAGTCCAGCTGAAGACCTAGAGCCCATGGCAATGCCTCCACGAGTCCACTAGAGGCCCAGAGCCCACAACAATGTCTCATGCAAGGATATTTCACGGCTCTGCGCTGGGAAGGCTCAAAGGTCAGCGGTGGAAGCTAGAAAGTCTGCACCAGCGGGATGAAGGCTCTGTGCCAGCAGGCTGAGGGATCTACCCCGGAGCCAGGAAGCAATGCTCAGAGTAAGGACCAGAGCTCCCCCAAAAGTCACCACAGCCATCCTCAGCGACAATGAGGTCCCGAGCTCCTCCAATGATGAGAACAGCCAAGTTCCTATCAGGAAAACCAGCGTGACAAGCTCCTCAAGGAGAACCAACAGCACCGCCTCTTCCTCTCTAGTTCTCCTTTTTATGTTGTTGGCAACAGTCCTCAGGTGGGCCCTCCACACCAGGCACCACACTGATTCAGTTCAGCTGGGTGTTACAAGTTGACCACCAGTTGTCAATCCACCACAAAAGTGTAGATGCTGATGTAGTAAGATGCATATGAGAGTAAATTTTGGAGCCAGACAAGCTGAGTCCAAATTCTGGCTTTACAGCTTTTAGACGTTGTGCCTTTGGAAACTTGCTTCAAGCCTGTCTGTCTCTGCAGTCTCTTCCATAAAATAAAGAAAATATTAAGATAGTGTTGTTAAAATATTAAATAAACTATTACATGTAAATAATGCATGTCACAAAGGAAGCGTTGATATGTGTATCTATTGCACTGTTTATTAAATACTTCTTTAAATCACAGATCACAGGTCACATGATTTTTCCCTATTTAAATGGACCAAATAAACAAATTGAAAATCAATTGTTGTGTTTATATTTGAAAAAAACTAACATATCAAAATTTGATTTGTTAAAATAGTGAAATAAAGCATATAGCCCAAAAGAATAGATGAAGAGAAAAAGTAATCCTAGACCTGGAAGTACACTGGTAACCTGCGCAAGTCAAAGCCCTCTCACTGAAAGTCTTAAGTGCTAGATGAGTAACTCAGAGGACCTTCCAACACCGTGGGTCCAGAGGCCAGGTTTGTATTATAACACACATGAGTGATTGTTATGCACTGAAACAAAACAAATGTTGAAGTACTAACCCCCATTCTGAAGGAATTAGGAGGGGCAGCCTTTGAAAGATAGTGCTGTGGACATGAGTGCAGAGCCCACGTGAGGGGACAGTGTCCTTAAAAAAGGGACCCTGGAGAGTTCTCCTTCCTCCACTGGAAGAAACAATGAAATCAAGAACTGGACCCAGCCTGTACCTTAGTCCCAGATTTTCAGCCTCCAGAACTATGAGAAATAAATTTCTATTGTTTATAAATCACCCAATCTTTGGTACTCTGTTGTACCATTCCTGAATAAAATGTTGCTGTGAAAATATTTCACAATTATTTGGAGGATTGGTCAGCTGGAAGCAATAACATAGTACTATGAAAGCAGTATGAAAATGACAAGAGATAAGTTAATTTACTAGTGGACAACCTAGCTGGTCAGACCACCTATGTGAATTTTAAAAAATTAGAGCTGATTTAAGATTACTGAATTAAGTAAATCTATCCCTATGATATCATATAGTTACAATTTAAAAAGTAATTAATTATAATGATAATCGTGATTATGATGCTAAAGGTCATAACAATGACAGTACCATTCCAGATGTCATTAAGATATGAGAAGTACGACTGCTGTGCCAGTTAATCTGAATCTTCAACTTGACTGGATTAAAACTCCTGAGGGAAGTGACTGGATCATGGGGTGCTGTACTCATCAGTAGATTAACCCCTGATGTTCACAGCTGAATGTGCTGTGGGGGTAATTGGAGGTGGGTGACTGGACATGTGTCTTTGAAAGGTGGATTTCTTACTGGCACTCTACTTTTGGGCCTCCGTGAAGTCGTCAGCTTACTCCCCGGGCCGTTCTGCCATAATGATCCTCCCTTGGAGCCAGTCATGGACTTCATCTTCTAGAACTGTGAGTCAAAATACAACTCTCCTCCTGTAAGTGTGGGTGTCAGATATTTTGTCCCAGCAATGGGAAAACCCAGTACAGGGTTTTTTCTATGCTCTTATTACACACCGTATTGAATGCATTATCTTACATAGTAGAATATGAACTGATGAAATGAGGGCATCAGAGGATAGCTGACCAAGAAGGACAGCTCTGAGACACAGGAGATGGGGACTTGCCCTGCTCTCCCCTCTGCTCCTCCAACTTGGAAACAGTAAACACTGTTATTGCACACAGTACTGGAGATCAAGGTTACCAGATAAGACTTAAGGGCATTCCCAAACAGCAAAAAACAAAACTGTATGCTCTTATCAATTTGATTGTGGAGATAATGATAATTTAATTCCAGTTCACTTATGTATTAATTGTCTACAGAGTCAGAAATAACCTCTTTCACAAAAACACATCCTCAGCAAAGTCGGCAGGCAGAGATTTCTCATAGTTGTTCTCAGCAGTGCTCAGACCACTCGAGTGAATTACTGGAAACAATGAATAAAAGAAAAATGATTGGAGAGAATAGAAGTTGATAGCATTGAAATAGAAACCTTCCAGTGGGACAGACCTGTGTGGAACTGCATGTCTTTGCATATTTCCCAAAGGAGAGGAGTAGAGAATGATTTTTGCTTGTGAGATGCATTTTAAAACTGAAATAAAAGGATCACGCATCAAATTAAATTGTGTTGGTACAGAGGCAGTGCGTCTTCACACAATGCTGTATTCCCTGAATTTTTTCATATTTGTTCACTTACTTTAACTGTTCCTTTGATAATATTTATCCTTTTAAGAAAAAGTAGAGGATAAAAGATAGATAGATGACAGGGAAACAGATAGTTGTTTTCACATTATCTGTTGCTGCTTTCTCAATAGCACATAAATCCAACCTCCTGATCAATTAAAATTCTTAATGAACCCTGAAATAACTGTAAATATTTTCTTCATCATCATAATTTCTAAGATGCTTTGTAATTTAGATGTGCTGCATTATTCTAGTCCCCATCATTCATGACTTCTACTGCCAAACCACTCAGAATTTCCATAAGTTTATTTGTATTCCTGAGATGCAAATGGGAGCTTTCTACAGAGCCATAGAAAGTTGATGCCTCTTTTCCCAGCACCTGGCTGCTCCATGGGACTGCATAAGCCTAAAACATTGAAGCAGCATAATATCAAATGGCATTGTACAATTAGCTCTACTTACACATATGTATAGAAGGGAGTAACATATTGTCAGAAAGATAAATGAGAGTCCTAGTGGAGAATACTAATGAGGAAGAAAATAATTTTAAACACTATTAAATAAAATTTTACAAAGGAATGTGAGTTGTTGTATTTAAGAATTCCTTTTGATACAGATCTCTGTTGTGTCCAGATGAGGCAAGCTCAAATGTTTAAAAGCTACTAATATCTACCATAGCTGACAGATATAAGAATCGCGTCCAATTCCAAAATGAGTTTTACTATCTGAAGCAGGTGTACCTTTCATCTCCAGTGTCCACGTTGCTGTCACTTTCTGAACTATCACACTCCAGATTTAAAGGAATTATAAAAAATCAGCCAGGCATTATAAAAACTCAGTCAGGCAATATGAAAAACAGATGTTCACTTTTGTAATTCTAGAAATTCTTTCAATAGTTAATAGACATTATTTGACTCAGGAATAAAATATCTACTCTTTCTCCCCCTAGAGCACATTCCATTTGGAAAAATTTAGGTAACAGTATCTGTCGAATAAGGTCATGATAGGAAATATTTGGGACCACAGCAGTAAGCTAAAGTAATACTTACTGACTAAGATTTATAAACTCTCTAGATTCATTAAGAAAAAGTTTCCTACCCAATCTCTTGTTATGAAACAACTATATGACTTCTGCTTTCCCAGGGTACTTTAAGAATTGGGGGCTCTGAATCTAGTCACAGCTGCGCATTTGAAAACACACCTTCCAAGGAGAGACTCAGCCCTTGCCAAATGCTTCCAAACAGATCCTGGCCAGAGAAGGCTGTTTCTGGTGTAATATGTGCCCACCGAGCACCATTCCCTTTCTGCATTTCTTTACAACATAGAATCCAGGAAGATCCAAAGTTCTCTCCCACTCTGATTTATTTTGCTCTGTTATGAATAACAGCAAACTCATATTTTTTTGTGACTGGCAAGGCAATGTTCTAAATGTTTTGTACATGTGAACTCGATCCTCCTTAATCCTTGAGGTAAAAATTATTGCTACTGCTATTGTCATTTAACACATGAAGCGACTGAAGCAGAGAGGACCAACTATACCACTGCAAGTCATGCAGGCAGGGAGAGATGGAGTCAATATTTGAATATTTAAATCTATATTTAAAGTTCACTCTACTAAATACTACTCTCTGCTGCCTCAGTGGTAGTGTAGGATGGTCAGAGGAGATAAAGGACACCCAGTTAACTTTCAGGATCATACAAACAGCAAGAGCTGCCTGTTTGTTTTTAGTATTAGTATGACCCCAGTATTTCATGGTGCTTACTCATTCTAGACAATTTTTTTCTAAAATTCAAATGTAACCACGTGCCCTGTATTTTAATTTGCAGAATCTAGCAAACCTACAGGAGCCATCACGTAACCTGACTTTTCTGGATACTCTCTCTTCTGAATCATCCCTACAACTTTCATCAGTGGATTGGCAATTACCAAGGCTTTCTCCTAGCCTATCTCCTCAGGCTGCCATCGCTCCCTAATAAATGACAGCATGTGAGAGGAGGTTCTCCATAGTTTGGTGGTTGACAAACTTGTTCTGAACAGAGACAAAGAGTAAATGTTTTCAGCGTTGTGGCAGCTCACACAGTCCCTGTTGCAACTGCTCAACTCTGCTAGAGTAGCAAGAAAGCCACAAATGGTATGCAGACAAGTGCACCTGGCTTTGTTCCAATACAATTTTCTGTACAAAAGCAGGCAGCCCAAACTATAAATAAAGAACAAAACAAAAGATAATATGAAAAGGGGGAATAAAGGGGACCAAGAGATGGAGGGAAGTGGGAGGGAGAGAAGGGGAAGGAGATGAAAAAAAGAATTAAGATGTGTTATGTACATGTACCAATTCACCACATGTAATCATCTTTTGCTGCAAATCTCCACTAATAAAAGACAAAAACTGAAAAATAAATAAAATAAATGAAAAAGGAAACAGGCAACAGACCAGATTTGTTGATGAGTATTCATTTATTGACTTGTGCCATAAATTCTTCTGGCAAGATCTGGGGTGTGAGTTCTCCATTTGAAAATGGAGATAGTTACCCCAGTCAAAAGGCACCACAGGAACATGAGATACCCCTGACCGTCAGTGAAAGAAATCTTTAGTGAAAAAATAGTTTTTCAATATCTTCAAAAACAAGACCAGACTTTATGTCATATTTCATAGGAGAAAAGTCTAACAAGATGACAGCTAAATGAAATGAAAGGCAGGTCGTGGGTCTTACAGCAGGCTTCATGCAAATTATTTCTCTGAGAAAAAGATGTCCTTAATTACTCCTTTTCCATTTTCCCAAACCACTCAAATGACCCTGTCTTTCTGTATATTCTTGTCTTTGCTTCTACTCTTCAGTTCACTTAATGGCTATGAATTATGTTTCTTTGCTTTCTGCTTTACTACTCCTATTTCCATTGCATTTAAAGCCTTCACAGTAAAGTTATCACCTTCTATATTCCAAAAATTTTGTTTTCTACAAAATTCTGTACTGAACACAGAGGCTTCCTTTGTCACTGATCCTAGTTGATCATTTGTTCCTGTTTAGCACTTTGAATTATGTGCTTCTCAAATGACTGTCCTTTGTTGGAACCTCAGGTCGGGCGTCTCCAGTATCTTCTTCTTGCCTGTCTCCCTCTGCGGTAGACTGAGTGCAATGACGGCCACCAACCATTTTGTTCTACGGAGTCATGCTGTTCCTCACTTTGTAAAAAAGGATCCTGTTACCCTGCCCTGGAGTTTGTGCTGCTCCTGTGACTTTCAAGAACAATGGAATAAAACAAAAGTGGCACTGTGTAGGCTCCAGTAGCTTCTGCTTTCACTTTCTGTCGCCTAAGAAATATTTAGATGTCATGTTGTCCCAGAAATGAAGCAACTTCAGTATATCCTGTTACAGGCTGAAAAGTGTTCTCCCCTTCTCCCCTGGCCAAAATTGGTATGTTGAACCCCAGACACTGCCAATCTAAAAAAAAAAATCGGAGTGAGATTCTCAAAAGAATAATATTTGTTTGGTCATAGCAGAACATTGCAATGGAAATAGAAGAGGCTTGGAGTGGAAACGCACTTTAAAGTGAACTAAGGAAATATTCAAAGAGGTAGAGGCAAGGGGACAGAATTAAATATTACATCAGGTATTTTGAAACAACGATGTTTGACCCCAGGGACACGAGTGACATTGGTCTGATGTTAAACTGCCCAGGCAGTTGCGGGGCAGATTTCTGTGTGGAAGTGCTTTGTAGAGGGTGTAGTGGTCTCTGTATGAGCCTGTGGTTCTTGCATCATCTTCTGTGACTTTTACTGTAAGGTGATCATGCACGAGCATCCTTCCTTCGTTTATTTTTTTAAGGCCGACACAGGTGACTCCATTTTGACTCAGGCAATCCTCACATTCTTTCACAGTCCTCAGTACCTCGGAGCTGACTGAGATGATTACTGCGTTCACATAGATGGCATTGAAATAAGTAATTAAGTTGGAAGAGGCCATTAGAGCAGGCCCTAATCCAATCTAACTGGACGCACAAATAAGAAGAGGAAATTTGGACATGTACACAAAGAGACACCAGGGTTATGTGTGCACAGAGGAAAGGTTATGAGAGACCACACTAGAAAGATAACTATCTACAAACTAAGGAAAAGAATCATAATAAGCCAACTTATTGACACTTTGACTTTGTATTCCTGTTTAACTCTTCCCATTGTTTAAACCACCAAATCTATAGTATTTTGTTAGAGAAACCCAGAAAACTACATGTAGACCAAACCTTGCCAGTTAATCCTAAACAGCACAACCTACTTTGCAACTCAACACTCCTAAGTACTCCTTACGCCATGAGCACATAAGATGTCAGCCTCTTTGCTTTTAACTGTTCTCCGTTTTCACTCCAGGTACTATAGTGCCCTTGAGATAGATACATTGTATTTCAATATGGATTAACAATCTAAATGTCAAAAGCTAAATTGTTAAGCTTTTAGAAAAAACATACAGGGCTGGGGATGTGGCTCAGTGGTAGAGTTCTTGCTTGGCATGCACAAGGCCCTGGGTTTGATCCCCAGCACTACAAAAAAAAAAAAAAAGTACAGAAGTATAGTTTAGCATCTCACCATAGGGAAGAAATTTTTTTTTAAAGCACAAATAACACAAGCCATAATGAAAATGATAAATAAAATTAGTAACATCAAAATAAAATATTTCTGTGTAAGTATACCATAAACAAAGTGAAAAAATCATGTACTTAAAGAAAATGCAATAGAAAAAACAAATAAATGGAAAGTTTACAGTAGAAAACTAAAAACGTATAATAAAACCAAACAAAACTCATCCCACTAGTAATCCAGAAAATATGAAAATTAAAAGCCACATGGCACATACCACTTTAGCTAACCAGATTAACAAATAAACAAAAATATAAGGGGACAAATCCAAGTATTGGTAATGACAGATTTCAACAGCGATAAACATACAGTGTTAGGGAAGAACAAGTTTTCAATAAATATAACAAATTTTAAAATATGTTCTATGACCCAACAACTATACTCTTGGCTTGGCAATGGATTCTCAAATATAACTAAACATTAAATTTGCTTAAGGAGTTTCAGGGTGTTTTTATCTTTAAAGCTAGTACTTAAACCTGACCATAGTACATATTAATAATCTCCATGGGTGAAGCTCAGGTAAGAATGGAAGGATGCAATCTATAGCCAAAGGGAAGATCCGCATGCATCCCAGGTAAAACTCCGCACGGACGCACAAGGAAATACCCATAATGATAGTCATTGCTATGTGACCTGTCGTAGCTAACAACTGTTAGCTAACCAAACGTCCTTTGCCAGGAAAATGGATGGATAACTCATGGTATAGTCACACAATTGAATATGAGAGAGCAGTTAAAATTAACAGATACAGTCTAGGCACAGTTTTTTTTTTTTTTTTTTGTGGGTACCGGGGGGTCGACCTCAGGACCTCGCGCGCCAGCAGGCACCCGTGCCGCTGAGCGATATCACCGGCCCCTTTTTCATATGTGGGATCCGGGAGTCGAAGTCGGGCCCTCGCGCTTGCAAGGCAGGTACTTACACCGCTGAGCCATCTCACCGGCCCCTAGGCACAGTTTTAAATAAAAACATTCTTCAGAATTATATGTGATAATCATCACTTGTGAAACCAACATAAGCTTTAAAAAACTCATTAATTAATTCAGTTCTACTATCTAACTCACACTGGAGTGTGGACAGATAGACGGGTGGAGAAGAAATAAGACAGATGGTTATTAGAGTATGATTTGACTATCATTAATCCATTTAACTAAATGGACAAATCTAATATCTAAGTGAATGCTGATGTGACTGAGATACTTAAAAGCAATAATACATAAAAGACTATGATTAATTCAATGCCAGAAAAAAATGGAGTAATAATGAGTCATATATGACACAATTAAAAAAAGCTTCAGAACTAGACATAAATTTTAAACTGAATCAGCATTTATTCTTGTTTTAGAAGAAAGACAAAGCCTTCATTCTCCTATGAACAGTTTGAAAGATTGTCTCCGTCTCTGGAGAATTGCACTGTCGTTTCACCAGGGCCATTCCAATCTATTATTTGGTCTTTTGATTAAAGTACTGTCCCTGCAAATCCTCAGTTGCACTGTCCAAAGACCAAAAGCCAAGGTAACTCTATATCCCTGAAATATCTAGCTTTTGCTAGCACATACTATTTAAACATAGCTCTGTCTCTTTCATTAGACATAGCCTTAACTCTGTAGTTTTTAAATGATAGTCATGCTGAATACCAAATTGCCAGTGCAGAATCATCACCAATACACAGATGTCCCTTCCTCATATTTTAAACTAATGTGAATAAAGGATGTATTAGTTTTCCCATCACTGGGACCCAATACCCAACACCCACAATTTTAAAAAGGAAAGGTTGAATTTAGCACATGGGGATTCAGTCTACAGTCAGCTGATTCCAGGGCAGAAACATCGTGGTGGAAAGGCACAGCAGAGAAAAAATGCTTGGCTCCTGAAGGTCTGGAAGCACAACAGAGGAACAGTGCCGGACAGGAGGAGGTCAGGGACCACATACAGTTCATGCCTCCACAACCCACCCAAACACACCCAGAACGGTGCTTCACGGATCCCCTAGTCAGCCCCAAGCCAATTAAGTTGACAGTCTTAACCGTCACCTTCCACTGCTTGCCGATTTGATACCCCGAAACATCTCCTCAAGCCATATTAAACTCCAAATAAAAAAAACTACTGAGTTAATAATTCTACTTAACATTATACAACTATCTTGTGTACAACTGAAAACACAGTAACCCCTTCCTCGAAATCTCACAACTTCTAACATTTTTCAAGAAACTAAGTCAGTCTCTTTTAAGGTTTGAAGCAAACTTTATCTGTGAGCTTCTATAAAACTCAACAAGTTACCTAATCTGAAAATACAGTAGCACAGGAAATCTTTCCCATTCCAAAAGGGAGGAATAGGCCATAGAAAAAAAAGGACCAAAGCAAAGCCCAAATGCAGCACATTAAGACCTATAGCTCCATGTCCTGTATTGGGACACACAAGTTGTGAGTTACAAAGTGCTTGGGCATTTTTACCCCTATGGCCTTGTGGGTTACAGCCCAAGTGGCCTCTCTCTCGGGCAGGCTCCCCTCATGGCCTGCAGCTTTCCTTGGCAGATAGTCTATATTCCTGGCATCTCTGACTTCCTGGGTTTGCACTGAAACTTTGGATTCATTCACACAACTTCATGCACTGCCCTCTAGAATTCTCTTGTGTGGCCTCTGAAGAATTCCTTTGAAATCTATGTAGATGCCTTCCAGACCCCACCACTCCTGCATTCTGCAAGCCAGTAAAGCCAGCATAACAGGGATGACACCAAGTTCTGCTATCAGCAGGAAAGGCAGCCAGACCCTTAGGTCATGGTTGCAATGACAACTCATGATCTGAGTGCTTGGATGGTGTGGCATAATCCAATGAATTCTGGAAAAACAACTCCGTAGGAAGCCTTTCTCCAACAAGGGTCCCATGGTTTCTCTTCTTTCTTTCTTTTTTTTTAATTTTAAAGAGAAGAAAAAGAAAAAAAAAAAAAAAGAACAAAATTTCAAATCAACATAATAGGAGGGTAACAATGGTTAATACATTATGTATTGTTATCTTCAAATTAGTTACTCAGCATTCAATTGTCTAAACATTACTGGCATAAACCTTTCTCTTCAATGAACTAAGCAAAATTAGTAGTGTATCTCTCTTAACCACCTTATATATAAATGCAATTTTTTCTTTTCCCTTCTTTCTTTTCCCCATTCCCCCATCCCAGACTCTCTTTCCATTTCACCAGTTTCTTTCTGATTCATCATATCTATTGTACATTTTGAATCTTATTTACTCTTTCAGTTTCTCACACTAGGGAGACAATATGATGTTTGCACATGTGCGTCCAGTTAATTTCACTTATGAGTATTTTCTCGAGTTGCATCGATTTACCTATAAAATCTCCAGTTTATCATTCTTTATGGCTGAGTAGTACTCCATTGTATTAAAAGACCATATCTTTTTTATCCATTCCTCGGTTGATGGGCATTTGGGTTGCTTCCAAGATCTGGCTATTACAAATTGTGCTGCTATAAACATGGGTGCACATATATCGCTGTGGTACGATGTTTTTAATTCTTCTAGGAAGATACCCAGAAGGGGAATAGCTGGGTCAAATGGGACCTCTAATCTTAGTTTTTTGAGGAATCTCCACACCGATTTCCACAGTGGCTGTACCAGTCTACACTCCCACCAACAGTGGAGAAGGGTTCCTTTTTCCCCACAACCCCTCCAGAATTGGTTATTAGTTAATTTCTTGATAGTAGCCATTCTTTCTGCAGTGAGATGGTATCTCAGTGTTAATTTGCATCCCTCGCATGTCTAGTGATGTTGCACATTTTTTTATACATTTATTTGCTATTTGTATTTCTTCATCTGAGAAATGTGTATTCATCTCACATGCCCATTTTGGGACTGGGTCTTTAAATTTGGGAGGTCTGATTTTTTGAGTTCTTTATATGTTCTTGATAGTAATCCTTTGTCTGAGGAACAGCTGGCAAACACTTTTTCCCATGATGTGGGTTGTCTCTTCACTCTGTTGGTGGTTTCTCTTGCTGTGCAAAAACTTTTTAATAAGATGAGATCCCACTTGTTGATTCTTTGTGATAGTTCCTGTGCGGTCAAGGTTTTAGTCATAAAATCTTTGCCTACACCAGTGTCTTCAAGGGTTCTACCTATCCTACCTTCCAGGAGATTTAATGTTTCTATTTTAATATTTACATATCTGATCCATTTTGAATTTAGTTTAGTGCATGGTGAAAGATATGGGTCTAGTTTTAATCTTTGTCATGTGCAGAGCCAGTTTTTCCAGCACCATTTATTAAAGAGGCTATCTTTCTTCCAGTGAATGTGTTTGGCACCTTTGTCAAATATAAGGTGGCTTAGTATGTCTGGAGTTGTTTCAGCATCTTCTAATCTGTTCCATTGATGTTCGGGTCTGTTTTTTTGCCAATACCACACTGCTTTTATCACTGTGGCTTTACAGTATAATTTCAAGTCTGGGATTGTGATGCCCCCTGCCTTGCCTTTGTTGTCCAGAATTGCCTTTGCTATTCTAGGTCTCTTCTGATTCCAAATGAATTTTAGGATTGTTTTCTCTAATTCTGTGAGATATGCTGTTGGAATTTTGATTAGAATTGCATTAAATCTGTATAACAATTTTGGAAGTATGGCCATTTTCATTATATTGGTTCTTCCTATCCAGGAGCAAGGGATATTCTTCCATTTTCTGATATCCTCTTCAATCTCCTTTTTCAGAGTACTGTAGTTTTCAGTGTAGAGGTCTTTTGCATCCTTTGTGAGGTTGATTCCTAGGTATTTCATTTTTGGGGGTGTTATTGTGAAAGGTATTGTTTCCCTAACTTCTCTTTCAGTAAGTTTGTTATTTGTGTTCAGAAAGGCTATTTGATTTTTGAGAATTGACTTTGTATCCAGCTACACTACTGAATTTGCTTATTAAATTGAGCAATTTTTTAGTGGAGTATTTGGGGTCTTCTATGTAGAGTACCATGTCATCTGCAAATAATGATAATTTAATTTCTTCCTTTCCAATTATTATTCCTTTTATTTCTTTCTCTTGTCTAATTGCTCTGGCTAAAGTTTCCAGGACTATGTTGAATAAGAGTGAGGACAGTGGACATCCTTGTCTTGTTCCTGATTTTAGAGAGAGAGCTTTCAGTTTTTGTCCATTTAGTATGATATTGGCTGTTGGTTTGTCATAGATAGCTTTTATCAGATTGAGATAAAGACCATCAATTCCAATTTTCTGTAGGGTTTTTATCATGAAAAGGTGCTGGACTTTGTCAAAAGCTTTTTCTGCATCTATTGAGATGATCATGTGATTTTTGTCTTTGGTTCTGTTAATATGGTGTATTACATTTATTGATTGACATATATTGAACCATCCCTGCAGCCCTGGGATGAATCGAACTTGGTCATGGTGTATAATCTTCTTGATGATTTGCTGGATTCTCTTTGCCAGTATCTTATTGAGGATTTTTGCATCTGTGTTCATTAGGGAGATTGGCCTGTAGTTCTCTTTCTTAGTTGGGTCCTTCTCTGGTTTTGGTATCAGGGTAATGCTTGCTTCCAGGAATGAATTTGGGAGTATTGCTTCCCTTTCAATTTCATTAAAGAGTTTGAGAAGTAGTGGCGTTAGGTCTTCTCTAAATTTCTTGTAGAATTCGGCAGTGAATCTATCAGGGCCTGGGCTTTTCTTTGTTGGGAGGTTTTTAATTACATCTTCGATTTCATTGGTTGATATTGGTTTATTTAGGATTTTTAAATCTTCTTGATTCAGCTTTGGTAATTCATATGTATCTAGGAATCTGTCCATTTCTTCTGCATTTTCCATCTTAGTAGAATATAAATTTTCAAAATAGGTATAGACGATCTTCTGGATTTCTGCAGGGTCTGTCGTAATATCGCCCTTTTCATTTTCAATTGCATGGATTTGAGTCTTTTCTTTTTTTAATAAGGTTGGATAAGGGTTTGTCAATCTTATTTATTCTTTCAAAGATCCAACTCTTTGATTCATTGATTCTTTGCATTGTGTTTTTAGTCTCCAACACGTTAATTTCTGCTCTGATCTTTATAATTTCCTCCCTTGTATGAGCTTTTGGCTTAGCCTGCTCTTCTTTTTCTAGAAGTTTGAGGTTCACCATTAAGTTGTTTATTTGCGCTTGCTCTATTTTCCTTATATAGGAATTTAATGCTATAAATTTCCCTCTTAGGACTTCTTTCATTGTATCCCATAAGTTCCAGTGTGTTGTACTGTCATTATCATTCAGTGTAGAAAGTGTTTAATTTCTTCTTTAATTTCATCTGTGACCCATTGGTTGTTCAGGAGGGTGCTGTTTGATTTCCATGTGTTTAGGAAGTTTTTGTGATTTCTTTTGCCATTAATTTCTAATTTCATTGCACTATGGTCTGATAATATGCATGGGATAATTTCAATTCCTTTGCATTTACCTAAGCAGGTGTTATGAGCTAGTATGTGTTCTATTTTGGAGAACGCCCCGTGTGCAGCTGAGAAGAATGTGTATTCTGATGTTGTGGGGTGGAACACTCTGTAGACATCTACTAAGTCCATTTGTTCAAAAGTTTGGTTCAGTTCTACTATTTCATTATTAATTTTTTGTTTAGTTGATCTGTCTTTTTGTGACAGTGGAGTATTGAGATCCCCCAATATAATTGTATTAGTGCTTATTTGATTTTTCTTGTCCTTTAATACTTGTTTTATATAGTTGAGTGCAGTGGTATTTGTTGCATATATATTTATGATTGTTATCTCTTTCTCTTGGATTGCTCCCTTTACAAGGATGTAATGACTGTCTTTATCTTTCTGAATCATTCTTGGCTTGAAATTCACTTTGTCTGCAAAAAGAATAGCTACCCTTGCTTTTTTCTGGGTTCCTGTCACATGGAGTATTGTTTTCCATGCTTTGACTTTCAGTCTATGAAATTCTTTCTGAATTAAATATGTTTCGTGTATACAGCATATTGTTGGATCTTGCTTCTTGATCCATTTTGCCAGTCTGTGCCTTTTGATTGGTGAATTGAGATCATCAACATTGATGGTTAAATTTGATATGTATTGACTTATACCTGTCATGTTATTTTCCTTTTGTTGGTTCCCCCTCTTTTTTTCCCCCTCCCTCTGTTTAGTTATCTGCCCTGCCTGGTGGATTCCTTCTGTTGGGGTTCCTGAAGTTGTAGTCCTTGTTATCTCCTTCTAGAATGTCCTTCAGAACATTTTGGAGTGCTGGTTTGGTGGTCATAAGTTTTCTCAGATGTTCTTTGTTCTGGAAGTATTTTATTTCTCCATCAATTTTGAAAGATAGTTTTGTGGGGTACATCAATCTGGATTGAAAGTTATTTTCCTTTAGAGCTTGAAATATGTCATTCCAAGCTCTTCTTGACTTGAGGGTTTGTGCTGAAAAGTGAGCTGTGATTCTGATGGGCTTTCCTTTATAGGTGATTTGTCTCTTTTCCCCAATAGCTTTTAAGATTCTGCTTTTCTGTTGAGTTTCTGGGATCTTGACTATGATATGTCTGGCTGAAGATTTTTTTTGATCATGGCTAGTTGGAGTTGTATAAGCCTCATTTATATGAAGATCAAATTCTTTTTCTCTACCAGGGAAATTCTCTGTGATAATGTCTGTGAACAGGGTCCTGAGGTCATTTATGCTATCTCCTGCTTTTTCATTGATTCCATTAATCTTAGGTTATTTCTCTTTGTGTCATCTAGCAGCTGCTGGATTGATTTTTCATGGTCCCTTGTTATTTTGAAGAATTCTTTCTTTCCATGATCATTAATCACAAGCCTGTTTTCTATATCTGAGATCCTGTCCTCACATTGGCTTAAATACATTGTTCTCCTGGATATCTGCTTGAATCTGCCTTATGGATTCCATTTCTTTCTTATGCTGAGCATTTATGGTTTCCACCGTTTTCTTAAGCTCGTCTATTTTGTTGTCTGTGTCTGCTCTAGTGTCCTTAAGCATGGTCTTCATTGTTGACATTATCTCTGCAGTTCCCTGAGAAATTATTTCTGATTTAAATTTTTCCAGAGCCTCATTCAACTCTTTTGTTGTTACTACTTCAGAAATGTCAGGTGGGTGGCATTCATTTTGTCACTACTCATTGCCCCCTGGGTTGCCTTTGGTGAACTGGATGTGTGGGGTTGTGTCTTGTTTAAGTGTCATCTCATTTTCTTTTCTTTCTTTTGTTTAATTCCTGGGGTGATGTTTGTAAATTACCTATGGTAGGTTGCTTTATTGCTAGTGTTTAAAATCCTTAGGAGATGACTACTTCTCTGTGGTATCTTCCAGGCATAGTCTATTTTTGGGTTTTGAGCCTCCTGCAAGATCCTACCTCTTCAATTTGTTGGGTATGAGAAGTTGCTGCCTGTTTGGCCCAGTTCTTCGTTCTTTGGTACTGTGCCACTGTATTTTCTGTGACCCTTAGTCAATCTCAGTCATGGAATACCAGGAAGAAAAGCTGTTTAGAACAATTATTTCACTTTTGGCTATAATGGTACCTAAAGCATCAAACACAGCCTAGAAAATGACAGTCTGAGCTAACCAGTTATTTGCCACTTTTAACCATATAAAGTAGAGTTGTGGTTATATAACAAAATCTAAAACACACGAGAAAAATTATATGCAGTATATAAGTCCTTAATATGTCAATTTTGTCCTCAGGAGTTTAAATTTAAAATGAGTTGAGGAGGAAATAGAGAATGTGGAGAAGAGGAAGGAATTAGATGTATAGCAGGAGGACCAAGAAGGATCCCGTTGACATTGGGAAAATGGTGTAGAGGACTGGTGGGAAAAAGAGAAGGAAGGAATAAAAGGAAGAACAGATCAGAATAACAATCACAAGGAGGTTAGAGGCTCTATTTACACTCATATAAAAACCAGATATAATAATGAAGGAAAGAGCAAACAGACAAACAAAAACAAAAACGAAGACAAAAACAACAAAACAAGCAAACAAACAAACAAAACACATACACACACACACACACACACACACACAAAAAGAACACCTTCACCAGAACAAAAAATGAATGAGAGAAAAAGAGAAAAAAAAAAAGAAAAGAAAAAAGAATTAGTTCCAGGTTTTGACTCTGCTGTAGGCAGGCACCATGTGGTGATAGAGTCCTGTTCCATGCAGATCTGTCCCTGCAAGCCAGGAGCAGCCCTTTGGTGGGGCAGTGAGCAGTAGCCTGTACTCTCTGGTGGAGACCAGTCTCATTCACCTGCCACCATCAGCACACTTTCCATGGGCCTGAGAGCCCGGGTGCTGCACTGAGTTTTGAGCACTGTGTTCTAGGGCCACGCTGTTTCTCTGTCCCCCCCACAATGGCACCCAGCCAATTGCTCTCTCGTGTGTGGGACGGCTGCGCCTCCGAGGCACTCACCACCAGCCAGCGCAGTCCTTCGCTGCTCCCCTGCACCACCGCTGTCTCACATTCCTCTGCAGAGGCCCCCGGGGGTGCCAGCTGTCACCATGTGTCCACAGATTTGAACTTCTGTCGCACTGTGGTTCCTGGCACAGGTAGAAGTTGCCTGCGGTCTCCTCCTTCCTCTTCCTTGAAACCACTCTTCACTTGCTCCGTGAGTCCCAGACTGCACCTCAGAACTTTCCTGGGTCCAGGGGGCCACCTCCCTCCCTCCTGTGCTCTCCCAGTCACTATATTCCCGTGGCCGAATGGCAACTTTTAGAGAGTTTTGCTGCCTGCTTCTTACAAATCCACCATCTTTTTTCCGAGCCATGGTTTCTCTTTTTAAATGAAAGGTTTATACTTTTGCATTTTTGAGCCTGTGATGGGTAGAGTCTTCCTGGTTCCTGAGATGCCCTCAAGGCATCTTTCTTCTTCTGTCTGTACAAATACTTGGATTATTTTTAATGGTGCTAGTCTCTTCAGCAACCACATGTTGTTAGGCTCCAACTTTATATGTGGTTCCTTTTAGGTCAAATTTAAGTTTTTCACATTTTTCTACTCAGATTTTTGCCCCTGATTCAAAACATAAATCTGACTAAAAGCAGCTGCAGTGCTCATGCTACAGCCTGAACATTGGGCTGCCCAGAAATTTCCTCCACCAGATCAATCAGTACACTGCCTTTAATCTTAGTTTTCCCCAAATGCTCAGGACATAAGAAAGATGTAGATATATTTTTTGACTCAGTGTAGTACACATGGCCCCTAATCCATTTGTCAAGATAGCCCTTGTTCCCAACTGAAACCTTGTGCTCACTTC
Organism: Erethizon dorsatum; assembly: GCA_028451465.1. Taxonomy (NCBI): domain Eukaryota; kingdom Metazoa; phylum Chordata; class Mammalia; order Rodentia; family Erethizontidae; genus Erethizon; species Erethizon dorsatum. Next base: position 42,619,355 of record CM051835.1, read on the forward strand.
GGCAGCACATATAACAATGGAAACCTCGTGACCCTGGCCTTTACTGTCTGTATTCCTATCAGTATTCTGTTCTTCTGAGTTCCACCAGAATCATACCCATCAATGCCTGCTTAAGCATTCTAAGTCTTAACTAGCTCACATCTCCAATATTTTCGAAATTCCTCCCACAAACCAGTTCCAAGGGATTCTAAACTGCTTGGTCAAGTAGAGATACAATGACCCTACTTCTCTGGTACTGATTTTTTTCTATATTAGGTAGCTTTCCTATTGCTGAGACATAATACCAGATACCCACAACTTAAAGAAGAAAAGGTTTAGAGGATTCAGTCCATAGTTGACTGACTCCATTGCAGAAACATCATGGAGGAAGGATGTGATAGGGCATAGCTGCTTATTTCATGGTGGCAGGTGGGAAGCAAAGCAGGACAACAGCACCAGAGAGGAAGAGCTGAGGGATCAGATATAGACTCCAAAGATATGCTTCCACGACCCACTCAGACACTCAGAACTATGCTTCTCTAATCAACTAGATGGTTCCCAAGCCAATCAAGTTGACAATTTTAACTATTACAGAGGGATTACCAAAAAAAATACTAAAAAAGACATTTAAAAATCTCCTTTCCACAGCATTATCCTATGGTCTTATTAATAATGGGCTAGACCAGTGATAGCAAACTTTTTAGAGACCGAGTGCCAAACTGCAACTCAAAACCCACTTCTTTATCACAAAGCACCAACACTGCAATTAAATGTGAATGTTGAGGTTTTGTTTAACTCATACAGTAACTCTTTTGTCTTAGTAACACACATGCCAGAGCTTTACCACCAATGGGCTAGGAAAGGCCTAAATTTGAATCAAGATCCCAGGACCCACTGAATCTTCATTTCTCGTATTTGAATATTGATAAACTTTAAGTTATTAATGACATCCTATGATATTTTGTGATGTCTTCACTAAGCACCTCATCTTTCCTTATTTACAGCCCTTAGGCATGTCTTGAATTCTCTAAGAACAGTCTTCTATACTGTACAGACTTTCTGTCCTTATGACCGATCAAAGAACAGGGACAGGAACAGTCTCTTGATACTGAGTAGAAAGGATTAGACTCAATATTTGGGCTAGTAAATGTAAAAAAAAAAAAAAATTATAAATGAGGTCTGCTATTCTGAGTCCTATCTCAGTGCCATCTGGGTGAGACTGAAGAAAGGAAGTAATAAACCAGCCTATCAATTCTCCAAATCCCTTAAGGCCCTCTGCAGAGCTCTGTCTCTGGAATTACCTTCGTCCTAACCAGCAGTGTTTCATCCTCCACACGTGCCTGTTGTTCCTTACCTCACCTGATTTTTAACCAAGCATCTGCCTACAATAGGCTCAATGTAGATGACATTTAATTTAAAATATTGGATTACGCTTGAATCATCTACAATCTGTGAATCTTTTTTTTTTTTTTTTTTTTTTTTGTGGATACCAGGGGTCGACCTCAAGACCTAGCACACCAGCAGGTGCCCATGCCACTGAGCGATATCACCGGCCCTTTTTTCATATGTGGGTTCTGGGAGTCGAACTCGGGCCCTCGCGCTTGCCAGGCAGGCACTTATGCCACTGAGCCATCTCACCGGCCCCAATCTGTGAATCTTTAAGGACGAGGATTATGTCCATTTCATCTTTGTGTGCACAGTACATTGCTTGACACATAATTGATCCTCAAAAAATATTTGCAGGCTCAAAGAATAAATTTATCAACTGATCCATTTAGACCAATAAAAACTACTTGACTAATTCACAATTTGACTGAACTACCTTCCTGGCCTGATCATTTTTTCCTAATCAAGTCAGGCAAAATCTTTGGATCCGATTAGATAAAGATGTGGGAGTTCCCAGTTATTGTCCTGCATCCACGTCATGCCAAACACTGTTCCCTCAAATGGATATTCCTTACTATTGCTACAACCTTAATGATGGAACGTAGAAACTTTGGTCATCAAATTTCTAACAGGCATAATAAAAGTACTTATTTTCATGTCTGTAGAGAAGTATCTAGTTTTCATTTTATTTTTCTTCTCAATTCCTCAAATATGCTATAGACTTGACTTGTTTTCCTTGTTACAGACAAAGTGTGTCTGCAGCATGGTGGAAGGAAACTTGCCCAAGGGCAGACAGCATCAGATCTCAGGTCTAATGAACTCAGTTCCCTAGTTTTCAAGTCCACATTTCTTTCTACTTTAAAATATGTGTATCTTCTGCTTTCTCTAAAAGCAGAGTTAAAATAAAGGAGTTGGTTTTGCCAAATGTATTTATATAAACCGTGCTAAACTGAGAGATTAGCTTTGAAGGCTTTGATACCTTCCAATCCAAGAGACTTCATGTATCTCAGTATTTCTATAATTGGGATTATTATTCTGCTATTTCTTTTGATATGTAAAAAAATAACAGGCCAAAACATCCAAATTATATCAGCTATTTAGCCACTATAAGAAAATAATCTCTTTCCATCAACAGCTTATATGACTTTTTGTAGGAGAGAGGAATCCATAACAACCAATTAATGTTAATATCTTAAATCTACACAGAGTTTTATTGTTTATATCTAAAGCAAAAAATTAAATATAAATATAAAATTTAATATTAAATAAAATATTTTAATACAAAAATATTTATTCATTATACACTGAACAGTGGTACTTTGGTTTACAAATGTAATTTGCTTTACAATTTTGGGGAGATGATATGTTTGTGTTTGTGTGGCGAAGAGGGCTGTGGTGGTGTTGTCACCCAGTGTGGAGTTTGGAAACAGCAGCATTCTTGAACTGAGGTATTACTGTATATGCTTAGTGTCATCCAGCAAATCATACATATATCCCTGTCAGCAATTTATACACAACATATTATAAATAAACCAAACCTCTGTTTTTAGCCATGCCTTTTTCTGACATCATCCAGATTTGACAAATGCCCAAATTTTATTTGTAGAGCTTACTCTTATTCGTGGAAAGCAAAATGACATTTTTGAAATCTTATATTGGCATATTTTCAAGAAATACAGGATAAAGCTGCAATTTATATATTAACAACTCATAAATACTACATTCTCTAAGAGATGGTTTGTGAGCATTTTGGGGATCTAAAATCCCTCACACAATAGCATTTAAATTGCATATTCTCACCTCTGAAACTGTACCCCATTTTAGGTACGTACTTGAAAAAGAATTCTTAATATTCATTACTCTCCCATTTTTAATTAAAAGTTTCTTCAGGAATGCTACCCATAAAGACACATTTCAGAATCATTAGTATTGGCTTGAAAACATACTTTCTCGACAGACGAGAACAATACAGCTTTGTCGTCATGCGGAACTTCTCACAGGCCGGTGTCCAGGAAACACTGGAGGCGAACCACGAACCAACCGATCGGATCCACGAAGATCCAGCTTCCCAAGACTTTGGCTCTTACCACCTTTTAGCACTGACTGTGTGCTGTTTCTTCACTGTGAAGTCAGTGCTAGTTAGGAAATTCTGGATGCAAAACAGATTAAGTGGAAATGATTCTCCACCTTGAGCACAAGCAAATTCCGTGGGAAGCCAATAGGTCTTCTCACATGGTGCCTGGGGCACGAAGCTCTACCTGAGATTAGCTGTGTGGTCTGATCAGTGTCACATGACTAAACCAGAGGTTGAGATCCTGCACCTTTTTCCCCCCTCTTTGCTTACAGTACTGTGATATTGATGCACTGAGTCAGTGCAGGTAAAATAGTGATACAAAGTCACAGGTTTTGTGGAAACATAAGGTGGTTATTCCCTGCACAACATATATATATATACAAAGATCACATTCATCATAGGGAATTTGTACCTGTACATAATATATCTTGATTCTTCTTTTGTTCCCACTACGCTCCCCTCCCTTCAACCTTTCTCTTTTTATTTACAAAAGTGTTGTTTCCATTTTTCCTTCTATTCTCTTTTTTCCTTTTCCCATTCTCCCTTTTCCCCTCTCTCCTTCCTTCTTCCCCTTCCCATTTGAACATTTTCTTCCTATGCCCCAATATCTGTCATCCATTTTGGTCCTTATTTATCCTTTAAGTTTCTCACACAAAAGAAACAATGTGATATTTAAATACATGCATCCAATTTATTCCACTTAGGAGGATGGTCTCAAGGTGCATCTATTTACCTAAAAATATCTGAAGTTTATCCTTCCTTATGGCAGAGTAGTATTCTATTGTATATAAAAACCACATTTTCTTTGTCCATTCATCTGTTGATGAGCATACAGGCTATTTCTAAGATTTAGCTATTACAAACTGTGTTGCTATAAACATGGGCATGTATATATCATTGTAATAGAATGCTTTTAACCCTTTCAGGAAGATACCAAGAAGGGGAATAGCTGGGTCAAATGGAACCTCTCATTTTAGTTTTTTGAAGAATCTCCATTCTGATTTCCATATTGGTTGTTCCAATTTACACTCTCATCAACAGTGGAGAAGGGTTCCTTTTCCCCCACAGCCCCACCAGCATTTGTTACTGATTCATTTCCTGATGATAGCTGTTCTTTCTGGAGTGAGATGGAATCTGTGTTGTTTTAATTTTCATTTCTTTAATGACCAGTGAAGTTGAAAATTTATTTTGTATATATATTTGCTGGTTATATTCTTCATCTGAACCATGTCTATACATTTCAGATGCCCATTTTTAGAGTGCGTCTTTAAATTTGGGAAGTCTAAATTTTTTTGTGTTCTTTATATATTGTATGTATTAATCCTATGTCTGAGGAACAGCTGATAAAAAAAAATGTTCCCATCCTGTGGGATGGGTTGTCCTTTTACTGTGTTGGTGGTTTCTTTTGCTGTGCAAAAGCTTTTTAATATGATGAGATCTCCGTTGTTAATCCTTTGTAATATTTCCTGTGCAAATGAAGTTTTGTTCATAGAGTCTTTCCCTACACTTATGTCTTCAAGAGTTTTAACTATCCTATCTTCTAGCAGATTGTTTCTGTTTTAATATGTAGATCTCTGATCCAAGAAATTGAGAATTCTGTGTCTTTGATGTTTCCTAATGTAGAGCACATTTTTCATAGAAAAGAAACCCAGACTGAGACAGGTTAAATACTTCACCTAAAGTCACAGAACTGTACTGGGTTATTACTGAACTAAAATGCACATCATTTGATATTCATGTCAACTATTAGTTAAAATAGCTCATTCTAGAATCCCTTTCAACATACTTTGCTTATTTCCAGAATATCAACATATTTTTACTAAACTAAACTACCATGCCTATATCAACTCTCACATTTGATCGGAGTAAAACCAACTATGGAAGCAGATTTAAAGAAAAGATAGAACATCTTGAACATATAACTTTATTTTTCAGTTGAAAAAATAAATTTAATGAAATGAAATGATAATGTGGTGTTTGGGCATTAAAGAAAAAAAGAGAGGTAAAATGGCACTAAATGTTTATCAAAGTAAAAGTACTAATGTGTCATTTTTCAGAAACAGTGCAAAATCAAGATGAGTTCAATGAAAGACTTCTCTGTAAGTTGTAGCCATTATATGACTTACAGAAATTCCTTTTTTGTGTTCCTGCACACCATGATAAAGAATTATAAATTCAAGTCGTAAAAAGAGGGATACCAGGGCCGGTGAGGTAGCTGAGCAGTGTAAGCACCTGCCTGGCAAGCACGAGGTCCTGAGTTCAACTCCCGGTACCCACATACAAAAAGGAAAAAAGGGCCGGTGATATCGCTCAGCAGCACAAGCACCTGCTGACAAGTGGCTGCTGGCAAGCATGAGGTCCTGAGTTCAACTCCCTGTACCCACATAAAAAAACAAAAGAGAGATACCTAAAGGATATTAGGGGGCCGGTGAGATGGCTCAGTGGCGTAAGCACCTGCCTGGCAAGCGCGAGGGCCCGAGTTCGACTCCTGGAACCCACATACGAAAAAAGGGCCAGTGATATCGCTCAGCAGCACGGGCGCCTGCTGGTGCGCGAGGTCCTGCGGTCGACCCCCGGTACCCACAAAAAAAAAAATTAAAAAAAATAAACAAATAAAGGATATTAGGGAAGCAGTTATTACCTCCTTAATTCTGTGAGTACCACTCTACCACCCCAGGTGGACCCAGTAATGTTATAGACAGCTAAGTTAGGTAGAAATATTTTAGGCAGTCAGACAGGGCTAGGCCCTCGAGGGAAGCAGTGCAGAGGATGAGAACACATTACAACTGTGGTTGGAGCTATATCTGTTTAAGGCCAGGCTTCAAGATAAAGATGGAATGACCAGGCCTGCAGGCCTCCCCAAGGGATAAACAATAAATTGAAGATTATGCTGTAATTGATATCACCTGGTCCAATAAAGTCTAGATAGACATCAGTCACCCAGATGGGTGACCAGGACCTCCTGACATATCCCTTCCTTAAAAGCTCCTTGTTCTTTCCGTGTACCCTCGCTGTCTGACCTGCTTCCCCACTGGATCAGTATTACCTAAGTGGCTATACTTGTAATCTTATTACTTGATCATAGTTTTGACCCACATTGTACCCATCTTGTGATTTTGTACCCACCTCATGATTTTGCTCTATAAAATTTCCTCTGTGAAGTGGGGTCTGCGGCAACCCATTTCTCAGTTCCCCTCCTGTCTCTCAGGATCATCTCTCTCAATAGATTTTTCCTACTCTTAACCTCTGTTGTTCCTTAGAATTCATTCTTTGATCCTGGGGAAAACAAACTAGGCATATCGGACTTCTAGCAGGTTGGGAGTTGTAGTATTTCACCTACATCATTAGTACATGGAAAGGACAAAGAATATGAAGAGGGGGCCTGTTGTGGTGACGCACGCCAGCACCCAGGAGGCTGAAGCAGGAGGATTGCTGTGAGTTCAAGGCCAGCCTGGGCTACATAGCAAGACCCTGTCTCAAAACAAACAAACAAACAAAAAGAATGTGAATAGGTTTTAGGTTCAGCTGTTCTGACAGACTGTCCCTTTGCTTTCTCACAATAAATAAGACATCAAATGTTATTAGGTCTCCTTATCAACACAAAGATATGGAAAGCCACTCGCAGAAGTACTCTGTCATATTAGAGGCATGACTTCTTTGGTGGAATGAGATCAAACATTTTTAAAGAAATTTTTTCCTCACTGCCTCTGTTTTCTACATCATGACTTCTGTGTAAGTATGTGTAAGTATGTACCTTTATGTATTAAAATGTAGAAAGTATACCATTTGACTCTCCAGTTAGTACCTTTTGGTCACAATAATGCCAGTAATACCCAGGCTAATAAAACACATAGAAAATTATGTTTTCCAAATTGATTTATCCAAAAACAGAATGTGAGAAATCCCACTAGGAGTTCTGAAGCCAAGTTCTTCATTGTCAGTATAACCTACTAATATAGCATATAAACGTCAGTGAAAATAAAAATTACATACCTCAATTTGTCCAAAGAATAGAACTATAGAATATTCTTGTAGACCTTTAAATCATTCTTTAATATTTCATATAAGAAGCAAGATGAAAATAGTCTCTTTTAAAAGCTAGAAACTTAAACCACAGTACTATGAATTTGGTGCTTGCAAATTACACAAAGGAGGAAGTAAATGTATTTGTTGTTTATATGAGATATGTAATTTAATTCAAGTAAATTGAAAAATATGCATTTTAATCTTCTATCCAATTTTCACAGATTGTTTGATTTCTAACATCTTTCTAATCAACACTTGTGATGCTCCTCCTGGCTAATCATCCTGAGTACATGGTCAGCTCAAAGGTGATGCTTCTCCAGGCTAATCAGGTTTGTTTTGCTGCTGACCAAATATAAGGGGGCCATTTATTTTGGTAAAAAGGAAAAATTATTTATTCAAAGCCATTTCTGAGGAGAGGGAGTGGCACATTTGCCAAAAATTACCACCTCACTTTGTACAGGCCAGTGAGGAAAGAGGAGAGGGGAGCACACAGATATAATGCAGATCTCCACACTTGCTTTATGGCTCCCAGCCACCTTCAGCTCATTTTCCCCCTTCTTGGGGAAAAGAAGGTGGGCTCCAGCCTCCAGGGGCCAGCATCTACATATTCTGTAACTGCTTTGGGGCTGAGGAGAGGAGGAGGTGTTTATTTTATGCTCAGCAGGAGGAAGTCTGGAGAAGTTGCTTATCTCTAAAAGAAAAATAAAGCCTAACTTCTAAATATCCATTTTGCACTGCCAGTTGCAACATGCTGACATAGGAGACAGTGTGCAGACTATGGGAGAAAGCAGATATAAACTTAAATCACAGCCCCAGCATTTATTTATTTTTATCTCATTGAGTTTCAGTTTCCTACCTATAAATAGGGGTAACTACCAATTTTGTAGATTTGTTGTGAGAATTAGTGGATATAAAGTATGGGCTGTAGTATTTGACATAACCTACAAAATAGGTTCTCAGTAGAAGTAGTATAGCAGTTAAGTTAGATAGAAATTAATAGGCAGACAGACAGGGCAGGCCCCTCAAGGGAGTCAGTGCAGAAGATGAGAACACATCAAAATCGTGGCTGAAGGCGCCTCTGAAGAAGGCCAGGCCTCAAGAGGAGTCACAATGGCCAAACCTGTGTGCCTCACTAAGGGAAAAATAGTAATTTGGAACTATGCTCTAATGAGTACCACCTGATTCAGTAAGTCCAAATAGGCACCAGATGTCCAGGTGGGTGACCAGAACATCTGGACCCATCCCTTCCCAAAAATGTTACTGTTCTTTCTCTCAGAAGTTATAGATAAGCTAAAGTTAATGATGTTCCCATATACCCTTCCTATGTGCCCACTTCCCTATTGGGTCCAATATTAGCCAAGTGGCCACACTTGTAATCTTATTGGTTGATTATAGTTTGACCTGAGTTGTACCCACCTGGTGAGTTTGCTCTGTAAAACATTCTCGGAGAAGTGGCCTCTGGCAACCCACTTTCAGGACCTCTTAGGAGCAATCTCTTAGTAAACATTTCCAATTCTTTTTTTTTTTTTTTTGTGGGTGCTGGGGGTCGAACTCAGGACCTCACGTTCCAGCAGGTGCCTGTGCCGCTGAGCGATATCACCGGCCCTTTTCTCATATGTGGGTACCGGGAGTCGAACTCAGGACCTTGCACTTGCCAGACAGGCGCTTATGCCGCTGAGCTATCTCACTGGCCCACATTTCCTATTCTTGACCTCTGTTGTCCCTTGGAATTCATTCTTCAATATTTGGGGGACACGAACTTGGCACAGCTGACATCTAGCAGTTCGGGAGTTATATTTCTCCTATATCAGTGGGAACAGGAATTGTTAACTCCTTCACTGTCACATCAAGGACGTTAAAGAATGCAACCTCCCTTCCTCACTGCAGTAGTTAACTCAGCATTTTGCCTTTCTGAATAATGGTTTAATTGCATTCAACTAAGCTTAGCAGCTCAACAGGTTAATGTACATAAGAGCTCTTACTAAAGAGAAAGACATTAAACTAAAATAGAGGAATGAACACAAAGATATTTCCAAAAAGAGAAAATACTTTGTATCAATAATACTAAAACATAAAAGTTAAACTTTTAAAAATCAACAAAAAATAAAACTTTTCTAAAATTACAATACACAGAATAGGCAAAACTATGACAAAAGTATGCATATATTTTTTTCATATATACATATATGAAGACGTAAGTGCTGTGATAGCTAATTTTATCTGTTGACTTAACTGGAAACCAGTTTCTAGCTAAACATTATTTCTGGATGTCTCTGTGAGTGCATGTCTGGAAGACAGGCATTTGTGAACTGAGTAAAGAGGACTGCCCTCCCTGATGTGAGCGTTTCCCAACCAAACCACTGAGGGCCTGAATAATGCGCAAAGATAAGAAGGGAGGACTTTCTGGTTCTCTACCTGGCTGCTGAAGCAGAGAACTTGATCTTCCACTGCCCTCGGATTTTTGGTTCTCAGGCCTTTGGCTTCAGAATGAAATCTCTACCAGGAGCCCTTGAACTCAGGCTCGCAAAGTACACAATCAGCTTTCCTTGATCTCCAGCCTGCAAATCAGCAGAGGACTCCGTCTCCATAAACAGAGTAAGTCAGTCTCTCTGTCTCTCTCTGTCTCTGTCTCTGTCTCTTTCCCTCCTTCTCTCTCTCTCTCTCCTCTACTTCTCTCCAGGTCTGTGTGAATCTCTTCTTAATTCTGTTTCTCTGAAGAACTCTGGATAATTTAAATACCTTAAAATTTTTAATTATTATCTGACACTTGGAATTATTCTCTAAGCTTTTCTAATATTTTGCTTCTAAAATTTGAAAATATTACTTGTGGAATATATCCCACAAATGTGTTATAGTAACACAGAAGTGGAAATAAATTATTAAAAAACAAATTATGCAATTACTTTTTATTACTATGTATAATTGAGTATAATAATCATTCTAACTTTGAGTTTCCTCCCTCTCTCTCTCTCTCTCTCTCTCTTTCTCAGAATCAAACACAGGGTTATCAACTGAGCTACACCCAGAGCCCAGGCCCTATTTTAAGAGTTAAGATTACAAAAATAGAGAAGCCAGAAAAGTTCCTGTGGTCATGGAGCTTATATTTTATGTAGAGGGAGGATGGAAAATAAATAGCCTAAGCTATTTACTACAGTACTAATTGCTGTTAGTGTGATAGTTCTGTGAAGGAGAGCATGATAGAAAGTTGGGTGAGCGGAGGAGGTGAAGGCTGGTTGAACAGTCTGGAAAGGGATACTTAGATGTGAGACTTGAATGCTTAGAGTGAATTAGATTGCTATGTGCGGAGCTGCAGTATATTATGTATTCATAGAAAAGATGCAATAGTAAATAAACATAGAATATTAAATTGCATGAATACATATTACAACTATAAAAATTCATTCTTATTTAGATGACATGAATTAAAATGGCAATCTAATGCTTTTTTCAGGGTATCAGTATGATGGAGATATAGGTGTTTTTTTCCTACATTTATAATTTTAGTCTGAAATTATATTTTTTCGTGTCAGAAAATGAAAAAAAAACCTAAGTGGAATTAAAAATTCCAAACACAACCCCTCTATCTCATCAACAATTGTCATACCAGAGTATAACATACCAAGTCTATTATACATCATTTTAATTGCTGTGATTTTAAACATCTGAAGAAATTGAACTAATAATGGAATCATCTGACCTTCTATTAGTCACTCTTAAACCTTTTAACATATTGTTAGCTAATTCCCCTTCTCTTGCTACTCCAGTCAAAATTTTCTCCAACAATCATTCCCTAGGACACAAACTAAAAATCTATCATAATTTTTATGCTGCCTTCTTTAATTTTTCATCAACATCACCTTCTGGGAAGCAGGCATCTTGCAAGAAAGCAGTAAGTGTGTTTGCAAAATGATCTCTCCCACTCATGTGTCATTTCTTATCTACTTCCTTCTCCTCTGTTGCCTCTATACCAAAACAATTGGAAATAAAAATGTAAGATTTCTATGAACAGTCACAAGTGTACATGGCATGTCTGTGAGAATAACCTCACTTATAGGTTACAGCCTGTCTCATGTCTGTTCAAAAATTGCAATTAGTTTCTAGAGGTCCAAAGTCAAATACATTGTCTTAGAAAGTAGTTTTAGAGCCAGCACAGAGCTCTCTACTTGGTAATTTAAATGACTGACCGCTCAATTTATGAGCATTCCCAGCAATAAAATTCAGCCTGAACTTAATAATAGCACATTTTATGTGACAAAGATGACAATTACAATCTATAGTTACTGCAGTCGCCCTTTGGTCTAGGGAAAAATGACAGTATTAATTATACACACTTGCCATTTATCAGACTTAACTTGGCAGGCGATTGAGCTCAGGACTATCTCCAACTTGACTTCTACATTTACCATTTTCTAATCCACTGAAACGAAGACAATTAGAATAGAAAAAATGAACGGATCCTTTTTTTCACTGCCGTTATCTTGATTTCATATACGGTATAATTCTTCAATCATATTAAATTTATTCCACTTGCTTTAAAAGCCTGTGATTGTTTCTTTTCTAAACTCTATACCAAAGAACAATATTTCTCACTATAGCAAGGTCCGTACAGTATAGCATATGCAATTTTGGCTAAATGCAACTTTTTTATTTTTATTTTATATTCTATTTTTAAATTTGGATTTTTGGGAGATCTTGGGTCCTTATTATTTTATTTATTCTACTAGTTCATGTCACTAATATGTTGAGAACTAAAATTGTTTTAAAACTTAAAATATTATCTAAAGGACTCAAGTATGGCTCTTGAACTGTCTTTTATTCAATCATTTTTATCACTCATATTTAATTACATTATCTATCTTATTCATGACTTTTCTTTTTGGCCTCGGTGCACTTCGCAGATATACAGTATGCCATTAACATTGAAGACAATTATAAAATCATGCTTATTTAATTCTATTTTCAGGGCTCTTCACCCTTTTCTCAGAAGACTTAGCAAACTCCTATTTATTGAACTTCTGTTGTGGTTTTACATGCATTCCTTCTTGAATTCTTATAAAAAGCTAAGAAACACAGCTTTTTAGAAATAAGAATATTTGGGGTTTTATTAAGATTAAGCAACAGTAATACCTGAAATTAGAAATTCTAGATTAGGCCTCCAAAAGTAGATGTGGTTGGAGATATGATAAATGCATAAAAAAATCAGGGAGCCTCAACCACCACTAGTTTCTCTGATTCTGTCTTTGCTAGTCCAAAACATGTGATAGGGAAATCTCTTGTGTAACAGTGCCAATCCAGAGAAAATTAAATATGTAGAAATACTTTGAATAGGTAGAATTCACAAGAGATTTCTGATCTATACAGGCAGTGTGTTATACTGAAAACACATTACAAAGATAGTAAAGAATATGATCTCACTTATACACGGAATATAAAAAAAAGTTAAACTCATAGAAACAGAAAATAGAAGGCTGGTTTCCAGGTTAATGGGAAGTGAGAAAAATAGGAAGATGTTGGTCAAAGAGTATTAACTTTCAGTTATGAGATGAATGAATTCCATTTATCTATGATAAAGGATGGTGATTATAATTAATAGCACTCTATTGTGTGCTTGAAATATGCAAAATGTTTCTCTTCATACATACACACAAAGTAACTATGTAAGGTAATGGATATGTTAATTAACTAATTTGGATTAATTTTTTACAATATATGTGTATGGCAAATTATCTTGTACACCTTAAATATATACAATTCCATTTGTTAAGGGTACCTTAATAAATCTGGGGTCTGTAAAAATATAAAATTGGAACTAGAGCTAATTCTATAGTTACTTCTCATAAAATCTTTGGAAAGACACTGAACTCACATCTCTCAATTTTTGTATCTGTAGTAATAATGGGATTGAATTATACATTGTATTGGTCAGTCCCATCCCCCCACCTTGGGACCAAATAGCTGACATATACAACTTAAAGAGAAACACTTATTGTGGCTCATGATTTCAGAGGCTTCAGTTCATGGTCAGCTGGTTCCAATACAAAAAAGGCAGAAAGGCATGGCAGAGGAAAGCTGCTCAATCTACAGCAGGCCAGAAAGCCAAGAGCAGGGGAGGAGCCAGAGCAAGAGGGATGGGCTGGGGACAGAAATATTATCTTCCTAGTTATGTCCCACTGACCTAATTCCTCCAACCAAGGCTCACCCCTAACAGCTGATTCAGGTAGGAACTCACCAGTGGGTTCATCTGCTGATGAAGTCAGCACCCCCATGATCTAATTGCCTTCCAAAATTCCCACCTAGGGCTTAAATATGAGACTTGGAAGACATTTTAGATCTTGCTTTCTAATAGTGGTGAGTACAGAGCCAGGAGGGACTTCAAAGCATCTTTTTCTTTTCACATCAGAAAAAGGAAAACAGATCAACGAAATGTACTATGTTTGGTAGGTTTGGTGTGATGATCAGAGGTTTTTGGAAAGTCTTACTAATTTTGCCTAGAAATTGGAAAACATAGTCTAATATCCTTAATATGCCTATGGTAGGCAAAATAACATCCCTCCCAAAGATGTCTACTTCTTAATCCTTGAAACTTACTATGTTAACATGCCAAAATGGACTTTACAATATAATTAAATTAAAAATGTTGAGTATAAGAGATTATCCTGGCTCCAAGGTCAAATATAGCAAAGCTTAGATACTAACGCAGAAACATTAGAATTAAGGGAAACTGTTTCTGGAACAGTATTTCCATCATGGTATTTGGTCACATCTTCATTTTTCTGTACTCCCAGAAACAGTAAAACTTTGTAGAACATGGAGTACTAAAAGAGCAAAAAACTCCACAAACACATTGCAGGACATTTATTTAGTGTTCTGCAGAGAAACAAAACCTATAATGTATATATAATGAAAAATAGACTCACAGTCATAGGGATTGTGACAGTTAATTCTGATGTCAACTTAATGGATGAAGTAATGCCTATAGATTAGTGAACTCCATTTTCGGGTGTGTCTGTGGATGACTGACAAACTGAGGAGGGAAGATCCACCCACAGATGTGGGTAGCACTAACCAATAGCCTTTTAGCCTGGATGGAATAAAAAGGGAAAGAAGAATGTGTTCGCTTTTGCTTCTTCAGAGCTCCAGTCTTTGCTACTGCCTTTGGACACTCATTTCCAGTTTTTTCTAGTTTCCAGTGTAAACTCTTCAGCCTTCTAAACTAGATCCTTTGGCTTTCCAACAGACTCTGCACTGAGCTTGAGGCCTTTAACATTTTAGTGGATATTCTGACTCCTCAGCATAATGACAGGTATTTTGCATTATTCTACCACTAATTCCTCAGTCAGCACTGAAAGCCTACTTAGTACATCTTTTATATATCATTAGTATATTATTATATTATATTATATTACATTATATTATATTAATCTTTTCCTCTACTGAACCCTAATTGATACAGAGATTGAGAATTTCCCATCTGTTTTCTGGAAGCTGGAGACCCAAGACAGCTGGTAATATAACTCTGTCTGAGTCCAAAGGCCTGAGGACCAGGGGATCTGATGGTGTAAGTAGGAGTCCACAGGCAGAAGAAAATCAATATCTCAGCTCAAATTCTCAGAAAAGAGAAAATTCACCCTTCCTCTACTGTTGAAATCTATTCAGGTCAGTGATGGATAGATTATGCCCACTCATATTGGAGAAAATTCAATGGAATCGTTACTTACGTCTCCTGGTGGAAGCACTTCTTCCTTTAAACTAAGACCTCTAGGTGAACAGACCATAATAGCATCATAGTAAAAGAAAGCAAAAACCTTGCTAGTTTTTCAGTTGTAAGATTATGGTGAGGGCAGGTGAGATGGCTCAGCGGCGTAAGCGCCTGCCTGGCAAGTGTGAGGTCCTGAGTTCGACTCCCGGTACCCACGAAAAAAAAAAAAAGATTATGGTGAGCATGATAGTTAACTGACTGAATAAGAAACGCCCAACTAAGTTGGATCAGCATAGTTCTGAGTGTGGCGGAAGGGATTTAATGAAGACAGAAGACCCACCCCAGGTGTGTCACAGCAACCAGTAGGCTTGTAGCCTGAGTGGAAAAGGGACGCAAGGAAGGAAGTCTCACTTCTGTTTCTTCAGAGGGGCTCCCCAGCCTTCACCTTCACTTTGGGCATCATCTCTGGGCTTCCAGAGCAGACTCTTCAACCTTCCATCCCAGACCCTTCAGCCTTCCACCGCAGAACCGTCAGCCTCTTGGTCCAGACTTTCATGGGACTACAGTCTGCTGGATCCCTTGGATCTCCAGTGCACCAGCAGCCCTTTTGTATTCTTCCACACCTGACTCTGTGGGCAGCCATTGTATGCCTACCTTGTAAATCCTTATGTATGTGTTTATATATCTCACATTAAATCTGTTTCTCTAGTAAGCACTGACTGATACAGTGAGTGATACCACTTCTATTTTCACCCCTCGATTCCTGGACTAGTGAATCCTAGCTGGAGGAGAGACCATACCATATTTTGGATCTTAATTCAGAGCACATACACTCTTCTACAGAACCTTGCCAAAATCTTGCAACATAATGTCACCCAGCTATAATTGAATCTTTAAAAGGCCTTCCCACTGTTTCAGCAAACCAGGTGCTTCTGGATGACAGGAAAAATGGTAAAACCAACATATATCATGCATGGGAGCCCATTGCCATATTTTTTTTGCTGTGAAATGAATTTCTTGATCTAAAGCAAAGTTGCATGGGATACCATAACAGTGGATAAGGTGTTCTGTAAGTTCGTATATTATAGGCAGCTAAGTTAGATAAAAATTAATATACAGTCAGAAAGGAACTGAGCTCTCAAGGCAGTCAGCAGAAAAATAAAGACAACAGAATTGTGGACAGAGGCACATCTGAAGAAGGGAAGGGCTCGAGATAGAGTCAGAATGGCCAGACTCAAATAGTTCTCTAAGAGATGGATAGAAACTTGAGATTATACTGTAATGGTACCACCCAGTCCATTAAGTCTAGGTACGCATTAGACACCCAGGTGTGTGACCAGACCTGGACCCATTCCTTCCCAAAATGTTCCTGTTTTAGAAGTCATAGATGAGCCAGGTTTAATGATGTCAGCCGTATACCATTGTTACATGCTGCACTTCACTATTGGATAAATATTATCTACATGGCTATACAGTAGTACTTCGATTCACAAATGGTTTTGTTTGCAAACAATTTGGTTTGCAAAGAGAAGTGTTTGGCAAAATTTTGTTTTTGTTTGTGAACTCTGCATCAGGTAAGGAACACAACCACACCCATCTTTCCAACCCAAACATGAGCATGGCCATCATTTCCAGAATTGTGAACCAAGTTCGTGAACCAAGATACCACTGTACTTGTAATCATATAGGTTGATTGTACTTTGACACATGTTGTACCCGCAATGTGACTTTGTCCTATAAATTACCTATGACAAAGGGCCTTGGCAGCAACCTACTCAAGACCCCTCCTGTCTCTCAGAAGTTATTTCTATTCCCCAATAAACTTTTCCTACCCTTAACCTCCTTTGTCCTTTAGAATTCTTTGATTTCAGGGGACACAAAGTCGCCACATCTAACATCTAGCACGTTGGGAGTTATATTTCTCCTATATCACATAGATGGTAGTTCTGGCAGAAGCACTATTTTTTCAAGGAAATTAAATTCATATCCAGAGTATCTGTTTCAGTAAAATCAAATTTCTGCCCCTTTCACAATGGAAGGAGTCTAATATGATCAATCTGTCAGGAGGTAGGCAGGGGTCACACTGGGGAATGGTGCCATAATAGAGCTTCAGTATTGGTCTCAGTCCCCGGCAGATTGACACTCAGCAATGACCATAGTCGGGTTCACCTTGGTGAGTAGAAGTCCATGCTGCTAAGCCCATTCTCAACCAGCCTCTACCCCTGCCACAAGGCAACATGGTTCATGGGCCCATTAGGTTTAAAAAGGGCAACTTGGAAAAGAGAGCCAGTCATAAATACAGTCTAGCAGTCATAAATAATAGTTAGAAATTCCATAGACAAAAGATGACAAAAATAAGTTTTTTTCTTTTCATAAGAGGAAGGAGGCAACTATTCCCTTCTCCTCCTTCCTTAGAAACATAATGAGCCTGACGCTTACTTCAGTCCTTTGGTAGGTAAATATGATCTTTCCAGAAACCAGATAATCCCATGTGTCTCAGCCTTTGTGGATGAAAATTATCACCAAGATCAGAGCTTTTTTCTTCCCAAAGTGTAAATGCCAGTGCAGACAGCTGCCTACTCTCTCCAGCACCCTGGGCCTAACCTAAAAAACTAATCTAGCTGCCACCACTTAGCCCACCTGCAAGATCTTATCTTTGAAGGTCAGATCAATTACAAATTCTTATGGTATACCAAGAGGAAAATGTTTCTCAGAGAAGTGAAGAAACACTTCTTATTTTTCCACATTCCTGGAAGCTACCATTGTTTTTTTCAGGAACACTGAGAAATTTTAAGGTGACTTTTAACATATCCCCATTTTCTAAAATTGAAAGATGAAGAAGAGTTTTGTGTCAACATTTTGCCTTCAAATGATCACTCTTACACTATATATAAGAAGAAAATAAAACAGAAAACAGGTTTTACAACATGTAGGCATTTAATTTGAGAGGTCAATTTAAATTAAAAGAATATATATTATATATAGATACGTGTCTTTACATCTTTTTATAAACCATGTTTATGATGATACATCTTCTAATAAATCCCAGCCATTCCATAGAAACCCTCAAAATGACTTTCTTTATGTCTGTAAAATGCCACCTGAAGAATTTGCTTTCCTTTTGCCTGGGTCTAAGAAAAATGACTTGTAAACAACAAGCTACCCTCACTTCAGATCTTTCCTGCCAACCCCATTGATTTCACTGAGGGCTCCCGGGTTTGCAGAATAAAAAGCAACCCAGATGGTTTTGAAAAGTAGAACTGGGATTTGACTTTTAAGTGTCTAAATTAGATCAGTCAGATGCATCCCACACTGAACAAAGAGGAAATCAACACAACCATTTCATGAAACTTCAAAAGCCTGCTGCTTTCACTCAGGGTTCAGGTTTCCCCACTGCAGACTGGAAGCTGAGTATATTCAGTTATGGCCAAGTCCTAGAACAAGAAATAGAAGGGACAGAAAAATCAATTTATTGAACACTCTGACCTAACTTTGATGTGTAGTGCAGCAAAGCATGATAATACGAACCTATAATAAATGCCTCTGATCCGCCTAAAACCTGTCTTTGGCTATAAAACAGATCACAAAGGGAAGGGATCAAAAATTACTGATTATCTGACTGGTTTGATCTGTACAGATGTCCAATATTTTAATTCAAATCAGGGATAACGTGTTTGTCTGGTTTTTAAACATTTTTTTCTCTGAAGCATTCCTCCCATGAAAACTGCTCAAGTGATCATTTTTAACACTGCACACGGTTTGGGTTTTTTTTATTATTACATGGGTTTTTGAAGTCATTTTAAAGCAGTAGCAGAATTGGCTTTCCCTGTAAGCATTTTGGGACTGGAGATTCTTTCTTGTGGGGGGTACCTGGAATCGAACTCAGGACCTCATGCTTGCCAGGCAGGCACTGCACCACTGAGCTAAATCCTGGGCCCTGGAGATTCTTTGTCTGTCTTGAACTCCCTTAGAGGTTGAGATTGTGTTTTATTCACCTACCTAAAGGGCTTGGTAGTATTTGGAACAGGAATGGTGGACAGTAGCTATTTAAAGCATGAATGAATAAATGCATAAGACATGGAGTAAGTTAGAATGAGAATAATAATACATGAAGACAGTATAAAATTGAAAATTCTTAGAAGAGATTTTTCAATATGGCTTAAAATATAATTTCAGAAGAGTAGGAGGGTAGTCAAGACAAATTTTCTCATCTCTGATTTTTATTATTTTGGTAATCAATGGGAGGTCCCTTCAACTACAGTTAGAGGCCAAGGAGAAAGAACAGGGGATTAAATTTGAACATAACAAAAGAAGCTGTTTGCCAAAATTTTCTTGGAAACATCTTCAGCAGTAGATATCTTGTAGAATCATCCTAAATAAAATTTGCTGGGTACTTTTTATCCCAGTATCTCGAACCCCAAAATTTTCTTAAAACATCTCTGATGGGATTGCCAAGCTCATTTTCCCTTCAAAGATGTTGGGTTTCTGTGTACTTGTCCACACACGCATGTACGCACACACACACACACACACACACAACAGTAGATAAACACTGAGGAAGAAAGGGAATAGAAAGAAACAGGAAAAGAGGATTGAACAATAAGGGGATTTTCAAAAGACTTATAGTAGGAAATGTTCCACTATGGTTTACGTAAATGATAATAATAGTGAAAGTTACTTAAGAACCAGAGTTTGTAGTACAAACTCCATACTCTATATGGGGCTCTATCGTTGGAGCCCTAGTATAAAAGCATTATCAGTGTTTACTAAAGTAATCTGGTCCTAAAAATAGTTATTTATATGATCAGTATAAATAAGCATTCTTAAACAATATTAAGAAATATTCTAAGCCGGGGATATAGCTCAGCAGCACAGCCGAATCCGATTCCTGGTACCAAAAAAAGAAAAAAGAAATATTCTATCAGTTTGAGCCCCCCCCCACTGATTTCATTCATAGGTGCTTTGAGAAATGTGTGAGCGTGTGTGTGTGTGTGTGTGTGTGTGTTGCTGTTCACTGCTATGTATGTTTGGACAAAATATCTCCAAAAATTTATGGATATAAGCAATTTATGTTTTATTCTTTGGAGATTGCAGATGTAGAGCTATACTGAAATCTTAGGGTATTAGTTGACATAAGCACGTGATCAGAATTAACTAAGGGTTTGATATTTTGACTGTTACTAGCCAGACACTTATTGTTCCACTTTGCATGTTTTGGTGTGTGCTGATTCAGGAACAATCTGGTGTTTGAAAAGCAAACAAGTGTTGGAGACCAGTATATCACTATATTAGTCTTCTACAGTTGATTCAAATAGGATCTTCCGCAAGGAAAATCTACGACTTCTGAACTTTGCATGCTTTATCTTTTCTGATGTAATTATAATGTACATGCAGCACTTTACTGGAATTTAGCACTTATTTCCAAAGCATCAGCTTTTAGTGTTTTACATTTTTCATGTTACATTATGTGTTACACATGTATTTTCTGAAAGAAATTATCATTTGTTAATATCAAAAAGCAATATATCAGTGAGATGGCTCAGTGGTGTAAGCGCCTGCCTGGCAAGCGTGAGGGCCCGAGTTCGACTCCTGGAACCCACATACAGAAAAAGGGCCAGTGATACCGCTCAGTGGCACGGGCACCTGCTGGCGCGCGAGGTCCTGAGGTCGACCCCCGGTACCCACAAAAAAAAAAAAAAAAGCAATATATCAATTTAGTGTGACATGCATCATATATATATGATAGCGATTTTTTTTATGTGGGCACCGGGAGTAGAACTCAGGACCTCGCGCTTGCCAGCAAGCACCAGTACTGCTGAATGATATCACCGGCCCTTTTATTCCTTTATGTGAGAGATTCCGGATGAACATGAAATCTCTGAGAGTCATCAACTCCTAGAAGACAGACGCAGGGAAAATGGCAACTTCTACCCATACTGCACATATTAGTATGTTATTTTTTGAATACATATACAGTCAGTTATCATTATTTACAATAATTATGTCCCATAAGTTTACCATGAACCCTGAATTAGCAAGTATTGAGCCATTGCTCTTAGAGAAAATACAGGGTTAAGTTCCTATGAGCCTCTGACCATATTTTTATGAGCCAGTCAATACATAACATAGTTTTATGTGTGTTTCCGTTTAAAGATACCTTACTAAATATATATTGTTGATTCATTAACATTGAAATTCCAAGCCAGGTGCAATGGTGCATGCCTGTATTCCTACCATTTGGGAGGCTGAGTCAGGAGGATAGCTGTGTGTTTAAAGCTAGCCTTAGCCGCATAGTGAGTTCAGAGCCATCCTGAACTACATAGTGAGATCTTGTCTCAAAGAAAAACAAAAAGAGAAAGGAAAAAGGAAAGACAAAAGAAATTCTACGCAATAGCATTATAACTCATATCTAAAAGAATAACTGTTTTGGTGATCTGTTGCACAGCCTGGTGACTTATAAAATTAATAATATTAATAGTAATGTGCTGTGTATTTTAAAATCATGAAAAGAGATTTTAGTTGTTCTCACGTCAAAGAAATGATAAATATGGGAGGAGCTGGAATGTTAATCAGCTTAATTTAATCATTATACTGTATATATATCATGATATCACAAAACAGTCATAAATTTAGTCTTTGTCAAGTAAAGAAATAAAACTTATAAATTCAGTATTAAAGGGACTGGAGATATAATCATCCTTGTATGTTTCAGTTGGGCAAGTAGATTGTTATAAATATCTGAAAAGCCACCTGAAAGTTATCTCTTAAATGCATGTACTTGAAGCAGTCCTACTTTTGTGAAACTATCCTACCAGTTAAAGAATTAACACATAAGGTTGCATGTTTACATGCATTTATTGAAGGACATTGACTCCCAAAGTGATGCCCATCAGTAGAATATATTATGAACTATGAAGAGGCATGAAAGCCATAGATAATGATGCATGGGAGCATGGAAAAATATGTGGAAAGCTACATTCCTGCTTGTCACCAGTAATTACTTCAACTGAGGTGAAAACAGGAGATGACAAAAACCATGAAAATGCACCAGTCAGCAGACCATCAAAAGGACATTCGCTTAAAGTACGAGACCTGAAACAAGGATGTTACCTTGTTGGACCTCAGCTGGCAACATGCACATCTGGCAACTCAAATTTCCTGTCACTCTATGCATGGTTGCGAATGACCATGAAAGCAATGAGAGTGTAGATTTGGGGATTACAAGTAAATTTTACCCAGTAGACAAATTCCCAAACATAGAATGCAATTGGGTGTCACTATTAAAATCTCTGCAATACTCAATTAGTGTGCAACAGGTGTGTTTCAACACACTGTACAAATGAAAGGAAACAGATATTCTGTCTGCAAAACATGCCTCCTTGCTCCTCTACCCTTTACATAACAAGTCTTGGACAACATTCAAGGCACAATGAGAAGCTCAACAGATTTTAAATAGGAAAAAGACTACTCAGTTTTGCGGTTTAGAAAGTGTACTCTCTGCAGTTTCATCAGTGCAATTTTCCAGCTAGAGACCTGCGTTGAAAACGATCCTTTTCCTGAAAGCTCTGCATATCAGAAGTATGCTCTGGTTCAGGGTGTGTTTTTCTTAGTAACTCCCCATCTGCAACACTGTAAGAATTTTGGTGAGGAGTAAAAGGCACAAAGCCAAGGAGACATAGTCATTAATAAAAAAGTCACAATTAAATTCCCAAGGTTCCCACACACTATGAAAGGGTCAAATGTGAATAAATTTTCCTGATAGATTACTACAGTGAAGCATTTTTTTTTTTACAGTCCCACAGCAGCATGATGCCAAGTTTTGCAAATTTCCATTATATGACCCTGATCTCAAAAGTCAGGTCTTTGAGAATGAAACAATACATAAAAGACACAATTTTGCAATCTATCAGCCTTAAATGACTCTTTAGAAGAAAAATAATAATGCCCTTTCCAAGTGGAAGTCTTCAGGAAATTTTGTAATCATGGGGGACTGGTAGAGATTCTCAGATGCAATTTCTTGGTATCTTGTCTATGTATTTTTTATATTCTGCTCATTTTTCTTATATTAATTATTTGCAATGTGGAAATTGGTACAGGCAATTCACATACTTTTATAAAAGCAAAAGTATTTGCTGGGATTTTTCTTAATTATTCAAACTTGTTTAGATCTGTAATTGTCTTGCAGAAAATTCCTTGAAAGATCTTATTGCTTAGGGAGCCATGTATGGACAGTTCGTCTTTAATAAGACTTGTAACCTGTATTTATGTTGCAGTTCTGTCCCTTGTACATTCTCCTACCTGCCTTCCCCTCACTGTGCGGTCACATACAACAAATCACTTCTATAGGAAAAATCAAAGAATTTCTATCATATTCCGATTCAAATTGGCTGACACAGAGAAAAGAGATGGAACTATCCTTCAAAATTTCAACCATAAATATTTTTTCTACTTCCATTCTGGAGATTGAGAACCACAGATGTACCTGTAGCCAATAAAAACTTGGATGGGGGGAAAAAATGATGGTTTAACAACTTGTTTGAGTTGTGCTGTGTGTGTGTGCGCATACCTACTTGCTTTAAAACCCTGACCAATCCATAGACTTTTTCATATATCTTAGACTAAACTTAACACTTAATTTTTGTATTTGTCACACTGTGAATATACACATTTTTGCTTTAGGACTGGCAACTTTTAGTTATATGAATTATCTAAAGAGATATTAACCTAAATGCATTTCAACTTCAGTAACCATCCCATTTCCCCAAGTAGATATAAGGATATAAGCAACATTTTAAGAGTCTCCTTTGTCTCAAGGAAGTAGATTACAGGTTGATAACTGTATAATAAAATTTAAATAACCCCTATGGAAGCACTATTTTGTTAGATGCCATTTTACGTTTTAATTAAAGAAAACACCTGACAAACTATATTGTTGCCAAAAACATTGAGACTCTTGCTCTTTGATAAAATTTCATTCATGTGTTTGTGCATATGTGCATGTCCATATGTGTGTTTATGTATGTGCTACCTATAGTATACTAATTTGCCTTCTTGCACTTCTATATGACATGAATGGAATTCTGTACAAGTCAGATTGGAATAATAGTAATTACCAGGGGTTTAATATCAGCTGTATGTCAACGCTCCTCCAACAAGTTTGTGTAACCTACAAGGTCATGCCTAAGCTGGCCCTCACTGTCCAACTTCATGGTATACTCATAGAGTCTGTCCAGAACACCCAAGCTCTAAAAGACAAGACGGTATGGGTACAAGGCTACTTATAATCTGTTAGCTCTCAACTCATCTCATGTAGGACACCATAGTTACAATGCCAAGACACTGTTATTTTTTTTTAATTCACCGCTATTTAAAGCTAGTAATTTTTTATTTATGTGTATCTTTACTCATTTTTCCAGTTTCCAACCAGCTTGTAATCTTCTTTTACACTGCTAGCTTCATGTGCGGCAGAGTGGAAGTACTCTGCCACATCTGTCGAATGTGTAATGAATGGCACTGGTCTAGGAACTTTTCACTTAGTACTCTTTCTGTGGATCAGAAAACAGAGGCACAGAGCACAGCAAATAAGTTTGATTCTGATGTTGTGTGCGCAGAATCACTGGTCCAGGGGACCACAGGTTTTTTGCCCTGATGACTTCCCCCTTCTGATTCCACTAAACCACCTCCAAGCAGAGAAGCCTTACTGGGACAGCCAGGGAAAAGATGTTTTACTAGAAATGTTTTGGAGTTGGATTTTAAACTCTCCTGCCTTGCCAATTAATATTTTGTTTTAAGAACTTTTATTACTCTACCAGTTTGAACCCTGATCCATATTCACTCATGGAAACAAGAGGGTTCTTGAGTATCTGTTTGCCCACACTTTTAAGCTCAGGCAATTTGTGAGCCTTGCTGACATCCCCTGGCTTTCTTGTTCTCTACTAAGGTAGAGGCAGATCTGGGGCTGGCCAGGCCCTTGATCTGAGTCAAACACAGGGAACAGGGAGCAGATGGACAGGGAGCGCATCCAAACTGCTACGCTTTCACAAGCTCTGATTTAAGCAATAGCTTTTAGCTTATTTACCAATTTCCAAACATTGTTTATTCAAGGAACTAGGCTACCTCCTTTCTGAGTTTCATGCCCCTTCCTTCCCTAATACTTAATGCATGCACCATGAGCATCTTCAAAGCAAATACAGCCTTGTAAGTACAATGTGATGGATCTAAAATTCAGATTGGCTTGCCAATGATGCTTAATTCTAGAGATTAAGGATGTAATGAATGACATCCGACAGATAGTTCTGAATTATTCTCAGGCTTATCTATGTCACAGATAAACAGAGCTGGACAGTAGTTAAGAATTTTGTGCAAGAACTATTGCAATATGGAGGGAAAAAACTCCTTAAAATTGATCCTAACTCCAAGTGCAGCAAGTACAATTGCAAAAGTATAGCTGAGAAGCTAGGGGGAGGCCAGTGGATAGAAAATTACTAAAAACAGCATCACAGGTTAGGAGTTCTGATTAAACCAATTTGACAGGATTCTTGCTGAAGGCAAGCCAGAATGATTGGTTATTGGGGAAGAGGGATGAAGATTTGATCAGATACCAAGGACAGTGTGATAATTAGCTGTATCATCAGTGTGAATGGATTAAGAAACACCCAGTGGATTAGTGGAGCACAGTCTGAGTGTCTGGATGATTGACTGTAAGCCTCAAACTGAAGAGGGAAGATGCAGTCTGGGTGTGGTGGCATCAACCAATAGGCTTGTAGGCTGGATGGATAAAAAGGGAAAGAAGGAAGCTGCCCTCTCACTTCTTTGGAGGACCTCTGGTGTTCGCCATCACCTTTGGGCCATTGTCTCCAGTTCCTTCAGGCTTACAGAGCAGATTCTTCAGCCTTCCAGTGCAGACCCTTTGGTTTTCCAATATGGACTTATACTGGACTCTACAGTGAGCTCCAGGCCCTTAACTTTTGACAGGATCCTCTGTATATCCAGTCTGCAGATGACCATTTTGCATTCTTCGACCAGTACTGAATATATATATATATATATATATATATATATATATATATATATATATGACAGAATCTATAGTTGAGGCTATATGTATGCTTATGCTCAGATTCACATAGATAGTAGGTAGCAGATGGAGGGCTTTAATCTCAGCACTCTGGCTCGGGACCCATGCTCTTAACCAACATATCAGTGTAGGACATCTTTCCTGATCTTGTCTTTCAAAACTTTTGTCTCCTACTACCCCTGTGCCCAAAGGCAACTTCTGGTACCATATACGCCGTCCCAGCCTTGCCCTTTCATTTTGCTTCATTTCACTTGGAAATGTCTATGTTGTCGTTCCCTTCTGACTAGGGTAAGTATACATCCTGATTGCTTATGCCAGTTTAACTCGTATGACAATTAATAGCACATATTTCTCAACTTGTTAAATATCAAAATTATGTCATTGTGGTAATAAATTATATGATCATTCTAATCATGACTGTCTTGAAAACTCTATTAAGGTGCCTTGACCAGAAATTTCCATCAGTCTGCATGCTCTACTATTGAAGCCACAAACCACAACCCCTTCCCAGAGCCTTCCAACATTGCAAGAGTGGCCCTGAGAATGGTTACTTCTCTTGTCTGTGAAAATGAGATAATAAATCAGAAAACTGTAGGCTATAACATTATTTAATCTAACTCTTAAGCTTAAAAAGACAAAATTGGATTAAGTGGATAGTTTGCTGACATGTGGGCATACAGCTGAAGAATAGCAAAAAGCTAAAAAATAAAAGTACTATTATAGCATACAGAACCTCCCATTCCCACAAAAACTTATTAGGATTAATAAGAGTTCCACAAAATTGAAGGACACAGGTCCAAGCCCAAAACTCAGTTGCACTGCAGTACATTAGCAAAGAACAATCTAAACATGAAATCAAAAAATAATTTCATTTACAATAGCACTAAATAAAATTAAATATCCATACATGCTAAAATATGGGTGCTAACTGAGAAAAAAGGCAAACATGATTTCATTTATATGAAATTCCATACTTGCCAAGTCTATAGACATAGAAAGTAGATTAATGTTTACTAGGGGCTTAGGTGAAGGTGAATGAGGAATTACTGTTGATCACTACGGAATTTCTTTTAGGCTGATAAAAATGTTCTGGAACTACATGATGGTGTCACAACTTTGTGACTGTATTTAAAGCCACCAAACTGTGCATGCGAAAAGGAAAAGTTTGAGCAATACAACTAAAAACATACATAAGATTTATTTATGTTACTTTTTAAATAAGATTTAACCTTAACAGCAAACTATAGGGATCGGGAAGATCTAGGAAACAGAGGAACTAATTACAGTGTTTGAGTTTGTTAGGCACCTTTCTAGGCCTCACAGCAACTCTGAAAGAGATCATTTTTCCCAAGGAGACTAGCAAGGAGAATAGTTTAGGTAGAAAAATGTAGCCCAGCGAAAAGGGAGTCCAGATAACTGAACTGCAAGGCCCCAACCCCTGCTTTGAGTATCTGGACCTCATTCTCCGATGCATGAACATCAGGAACATTATTTTTCCTTTCAGAATTTCAGAGTTCTACTCATTTAAGTGACCATCCTTTTATTTCCTGTGGAGAATAATTTTTCTTAAAAGCTAACCTATTACAAAATCATTAATTTCAGAGGTAGCCTGACTATGAAAGAGAAGTAAATGGAATTCTAAAAAGCACAAAATTGTGATAGTTAATTTAATTATATTTTTGCCTATAAAAATATTTTAGTTTCCTCTGTTCAACAGAACTATCTGGCTTAATTTATTTATGGAGGATGAGTCACCACAACCAAATTATTCACCCATTCCTAAATAGTTTTTAGATATACATACACACATGCACTTCGAAAATTATAGAACTTTTATGTAAAAGACACAAAAAGAAAACAGTAAAAAAATCTGTCTCATTTTTCAACTTTGGCCTCTACTTTGGAAATCTAAATAGGCAGCCATCCCTTGGTATCTGTGACATGCTCATTGCAGGAGCTCCAGCAGATAGCAAAAAATTCAGGATACTCAAATCTCTTACTTGAAATGATGTAGCATTTGCATATTATGCAGCATTTGCTCCTATATATTTTAAACAATTTCTGTATTATTTATGAGACCTAATATAATTGTACGTAAACAGTTAATATATTATATATAAGGGAATAATGATAGGAAAAATTCTAAACGAGTTCAATACATATGCAATTTTTGCTTCCTTGTAGATTTGATCTGCAGGTGGTTGAATCTGCAGAAGAGCTGATGGCACAAAATATCTGTGGAAGAAATTTCTTAAAGAAGAAGTGACTGACAGGAAAAAGGAAAGAGGGGTGTGTGTGTGTGTGTGTGTGTCTGTGTGTGTGTGTTTTATTTATTTTAAATGCATATGATTTGCTCAGCTAGCAGAGCCATTCGGAAGCTCTTCTTTCTTAAGGTAGCCAAGGGGATCATGTTGCTGGCAAAAGAGCCCAGACCCGATAATTTTCTAAATAACGGTGCTTTTGGCTGGGAAGTCAAATGCACTGAGATATTCCACATCATCTTCTGGAGTGTTTACGTAGAAGAAAACTTTATTAAACTTCAAAACACTAGTTCTATAAATCAATAAGATTTTTTTCTTGGCCATATTGTCTAAGTGTGAAGATAGGAGATGCTTTTGAAACACAGTTATATTTTGGCCTAGATTATACTTCGAATTTGAGCAGAAGATTCAAACACTTATTTATAAACACCCCTTAGAAATCACTGGCAGTGATTGGTGAAAATAGCACGTCTTGGCCCTGCTGCAAAATTGCAATCCATGTGATCATCTAAACCTTCAAAGCAGTCTCTATTTAAAACATTCTTCATGTTATAGCTTCAAAACTTTTATATGAAGTAGCACACTCAGATTTTTAGAATCTAAACTTTTTATTTTTTGCATTGAAAATCTTTCATATGACTAAATAAGCTACACAAGTTTCACCCCACTGAAAATATAATTTCCAGCTAAGCCATAGCATGTGAAAATTAATTTTGCAAAAATCATGTAGCTCAGACCTTCCTGTATGGCACCTCTCTACTAAGATAGCGTTTAGGATACAGTAAGACAAAATCTCTGTGCTTCTCCAGAAGATTAAGAAACTGTACCCATCCTTCCGTGATGTCCTTCATGCCAGGTGCACATCAGTGAGTCCAGAATATTGAACACACCTAAAAAACAAAAGCCAATCATGGCTTGACCAGCTACAGTGTTATTCAAATGATTAGGATTTGTGTTAGACAAAACCAGTCATCTAGAGCAGAAGCCAAAAAAATCCTGAACACATACAAGTCAATGGGCCCTACCCAACTTTTCATTTTATGTGTACGGAATTTTGAATCAAGGAAGTTAAGTGATTTCCTCAAGGTCAGTAAACTACTTTATAACTAAAACAGATTACTGAAATAAATTAATCAACTGAATTCAACAAAGCAACTCTGTCCATCCCAGGTTTTTAGTGGTATGATATAATACATTAATAGCTATGATTACCTTGATCCTACTTGGTCAAAAAGTTTTTTTTTTTTTTCTATTCTTAATAAAAATATACACATTTCAAAAATATATTTCAGTATAGTAAAACTGACATTTTTATCAAAGGAAAATTCTTCCATTCCCCTTTTAAGCTTCACTCCTTTGGGAATAGTGCCTGGTACACAATGAAAACAATACAAATTCATTGAACAAAGAAATGTAATATTTTAAGAAATGAGATCCTCCTGATTCTGATTATAAGCTATTTTACATAGCTTGGATGGAATGCAAAACATTCAGTGCCATGTAATTATTTTTATTATCACAACAGAACAAGTCTCTATTTCAGCCTTTTCTAAGACCACAATTTTATATGAATGTGACATTAAAAGACAACAAGATTCGAAATCCGATACAAATGTGCCAAGGGGAAACCAGCAATGGAAAGGAAAACATTCTTTAAGTCTGCTCGAACTATAACCAATTTATAAGTTTGCATTTGCAAAATACATAATGACCCCAAGTTATATTTTCTCCACTTCCAATAAAGTGGTGCTGTGGAAAATAGAATTTAGACTTTGAACTCAGCTCATTTGTCTCTATTCTTTCCTGTATCAAGGTGTAGTGTATACAGAGTTTCCATCATGTAAATGATGTTTCTTTAAGTAGCAAGATACTTCTCCACTGAATTTTAATATTTTTGCTAATTATACAGTGGTTACCTAAACAGTTTGATCGCTAAAATGTTACTCAGCCATACCTCTTCTGCTAAAGCCTAATTTAATGCGGTGATTTCCGAACCTCAAGATCCCTTGGTTTCCATAGAAGTAAAAAGAAAAAAAAAATTGTTAGAGAGACTGAAAGCATATTTTCTGAGCCCTATCAAATTACCAAAACTGTATGTTCTCCAGGATTTTTTGACAAAAATACTATGTTTGACCAGCCTACTACATCATGAAATGTCTTCCACTGAAAACCAACGGTGACATCAGTTCCATAGACATTTTCATCTTGAACCATTAGATTCATCCGATGTATCTTAGAGAACAAGCTGGACTCTTCTCTGGGAGCGAGAGGCTCAGAGGAGTCTCTGAAAGGCAAATCTTTTCCCATGCTACCAGCTGGTGGCAAGTTCCGAAGAAGTCAAATAAACACTGCCCGATTGTTGCTCTCTGTCACGGTATTTTCAAATGCTGTGATTCCGCCTCTCAGTGAGTGGAATAGTTATGACATTAAAAAGTATTAAGGATATAATTCTGGAAAGATGCTGGTAAAAAAAAATGTATTTCAGATCTGAAGAAGTAAAACAGTTAGGGTTCTATTCTTTTTTATGCGCTTAGTTCTAACAAAAATAATCTCCAGCCTAGGTTAATATCAACCATCTCATTTCCTGGACTGCTATGAATTGCATTTCATTTTCCTTTCTTTTAAAAAAAACCCTACCTTGTCTAATAGCATGCACATCTGTATTCTTATATAATGGAGAAAATCTAGCCTAATGATTTTATTTTTTATGAAATCAAATTTCCTTAATTTACTTATAAGTCACTCATAAGGAAATGTGCTGTCTATAATAATATCAATATATAAATTCAGTGCTCTTGAGGGGCTTTAGAGAAATGCTTTTCTGAAGGATAATTATGTTACAAATTAAAATACTCCGGAGTCTGACTTGCAGTATTTGAAAATTACCCAGAGTATATTAGGAGGTATAATGAAGACATATTAAACATATAAACTTTAGACTCTGATTCTGACACCCTAATTGCACGAATTCTCCAGTGTTTCTAGGAACTTCCAGAATGAAAGCAAGGTAGAGATTGGCCAGCCTAGCTACATTTTATTGTCTTCATATCACTTTTCAGAATGTGCTAAGTATTGGATTAAGGAACCATTTTAATGAACTTTCATCTGGCAATGATGTTATTTCCTTCCAATGATATAATGAAAATTTCACTGGAAGCTAAAATTGTAAACACTATTAACAGGGCAAGGATTTTCATGGACTTCAGTTTCTAAACGACCAAAACAAGTGTTAGGATCTTTCCATAGAGATTTCGATAAAATAGAAAAGACCTGGAAGATGGTTAGAAAATCTCTTTCTGTTGTTTTAATTTTTTGTCTGCGTTTTAAAGATTTCAAACTTACAATTTCCAAGAACAGCATAAAGAACTCCTGTACACTGCTCTCAGCTGACTGGTAACATCTAGGGACACCTTCGTGGTCCATCTGTCTCCCTCTGTGTCTGTCTGTCTCTCTCTGTGTTTCTCTCTCTCTCTCTCTCTCTCTCTCTCTCTCTCTCTCTCTCACACATTTTCTCCATATAAATTACATATATACACAAAATACATTGTATACTACCTACATGTATAGAAACAAACACCTGCGTCTCTCCTCTTTCTCTCCCTCTTTTGAAAATATCTTACTGTGCTATAGTCGCCCTTCTTTTTGTGATGAGATTTAGTGACGTGATTAAGCACTTACCACAGAGTGTAACTGTACGTTTTGCAGTTTGAGACACTACAGCAAAACCAGGAAGAACTTCTTTTTCTTTCTTTGCAATTTCACTGGTAGATTTGTTCTTATAGTAAGAACCTCATTTTATTGAGTGAAGAGGAATTGTCTTGGGACACATATAAAATATACAATACAGTTGATGTATATAAGAAACAAAAGTTCCTTTTTTATATTTTTATTCTAACACTAAGAAAAATAAGGGCAAAAACATGGCAGGCTGTGGGTCGGAAATGTCAATGATCTTAGCAGCCTCAGCTTATAACATTTTTCTTTCTTTACTAAGTGAAGAACCTTAAACTTTTCATGCAAAAGCAGCACTTTAGAGCCTTTCTTTGACATATTTGAATTGCCAGTCCCACTATTCATGTGCATATGTAGATCTGTTAGGCATTTGCAAAATTGCTGGCATAAATTTGTACAATTCTTCAGCCCCACTAGCAATGTATGCAAATGTCACAATCTAAGTTAGGGATTTCATTCACTGTATTAAAAGGCCTCATTCTGAATTAGGATTTTGTCAAGGTTTTAAATTGTTGCCAATCCAACTGTTGAAAAAATGATACTTGCTTATAGTTTTAATTGTATTTCCCCCTTTTAGAATAAATTACAGTGGACCTTTTTGTTTAGTAAGGGACTTTTTTCTGTTAGAAATAGTTTTTTAGTTTACTATTAGGTTTTAAAATTTTTTAACTTAGATTTCTAGGAGATATTTATAAATGAAAATTGAAGCTATCTCTCGCCAAGTATTTCTTCTGTCTTTTCACATTAATTTTGATGTTTCTTTCTCTTAATTTTCTATTTTTTATTTTAATAGTTGTAAATAGCTGTAGATCTACAAAAAATACATGAAGGTGATACTGAGGCAAGAAGTAGCCAGGGCAAGTGCTGGGAAAGAAAGGAGGCTCCATCTGCCTCAAAGTCCACTTTCTGGGCTAGATGTGAGAAATAGGTAACCAAGAAAAGAGCTGGGAAAAGCGGGAGAGCCCCCTGGAAGCCCATTTTCCAGGACTAAATTCATCTTCTGAGTTAAACTTAAGCCCAGAACCAAGATGCCCAGGTCTCAGCACAATGGGTAAAGGTATCCAGGTAACTTAGCTTATGTGTAGCTTGCAGCTAGTGGTCTTCTCTAACCTCTGCCTGATCCCAACCTTAGTTATCGTGCCATAGACTTTGCAGATTTGACTAACTTCCTCATGCCCCACCTCTCCTGCACCTGTGGGCTTCGGACACTGCGATGGTTTCTCCAAAGCATAAAAGGTCAAAAACTCCACCGTCAGATGGAGGATAAAAGTCAGGCCACTCGTTGTCAAGAGTCATGATTCAGACCAAACCTTAACTCTCACCCCAAACCCTAAAGCATAAAACCCTCAGCACGAAGTCCTCTCAGACCTGCGAGTTCTTCTCACTGGCCCACTCCTCTCTGTGCAGTGTATCTTGTCCTTTCTCTTTTCAAACAAAACATTGACCACACTGTAACTATTGAGTGTCCTACTCAATTCATTGTTCAGGACACCAAGAACCTGGACAAGGCCCTCAATTCAGTAATAGTACCAAAACTTTCCATATACTCCATAGCTAATTTTCCTCATTGTGCTCATTTTACATTAATATGTTACTTTGTTATAGTAAATGAAGCAATACTGACACATTGCTATTACCTAAATTTCATAATTTATTCAGATTTCTAGTTTTAGTTTTTACCTATTGTTGTTTTTCTCCTCCCGGTTTCCATCAGAATACATGGTTAGTCATCGTGTCTTTGTAAGTTCCTATTGGCTATTATCACTTTGTTTCTTAAATTTTCCTTGTTTTTGATCCCACTGACAGGCTTTTAGAGTACTAGTAAGATTTTTCCCTTGACAGGGATTTGTCTGCTTTTTTTTTCCACGATTTCATAAGGTTATGGGTCTTAGAGAGGAACAACACAGAAGTAAATGTTATTTTCATGTGGCTTCATACAGGGTACACTATCAGTATGACTTGTCACTGTTAATGCCAGCCTATACACCAGATTGACGTAGTGTTTACAAATACACCAGACTGAAGTAGCGTTTCCACTGTAAAGTTAACCTCCCCCTCCTCTCCTCATCATTCTTATTGGAAAGAAGTTATTATGTAAGTCCTATACTTTAGGAATGGGGAGTTACACTTCATCTCCTCAAGAGCTAAGCAGTTAAATGAATTGACTCATGTGTTTTTATTTTATACTTTGAATTATAATCCCATACCACTTTATTAACATTGTTGCTCAAATTGTTCCATGTTTGGCCATCCGGAGCTCTTTTATTTGGTTCCTATTTCTTTTTAACACAGTCCCATAGCACATATATTTTTCTGAGCATTTCTTTGCCTTTTGGAGCTATAAGATCTTGCATATTTCCAGCTCTATGTCTAGAATTAGCCATTTCTGCAAGGAGCACTAGCTCCCACTTACTGAAAATGAAATTACAAATCAAGGTCTATGCACTAAGTGTGTTCACTAGCTGTTATGGTTTATATATTGATGAGCCCCCATGGCTAATGTTCCTTGGAGTTACCCCAGGAGGTCTTGCTCAGAACCTGAAATTCAGGCTGCTGTGTTCTTTTACTGGGTCTCCACCATTTACCTAATACACTATGTTTAGCTTTATAAGAAACTGCCAAATTATCTTCTAATGTGGCTGTATCATTTGGTATTCTCATCACCAATAATGAGAGGTCCATTTTTTGAAAGATGTGCAGAAGCACAAAAAATCCAAGGTAATTTTCCCTCAAAATTTCCTTTATTTTTTGATACAAATAATCTTGAGAGATTTTACTGGTAGTAGCTTTCTTATTTTATCCCTAGATATATGACTATAACTATACATAGCGTAAAAAAGACTATTTTGAAAAAAAGCCATTTCATTAACAAAGCTTCTCTCCTACCATACTAGTTAAGAATCCATCCTGGGCTCCCATCTTTGTGACACTATTCATAAGAGCATCATCACAAGATTCAGAAGGGTTCCCTGGAACCTGCATTTTGGCTTACTCTTGCAGGCATTCAGCCAAAGTCCAGGACACACCTCAGAACCAGGGACTCAGAAATTCTTCGTCCTCCATCCAGATGGCAGGAAGTTTTAAAGCAACCAGGGGGATTCCAATGTGGAGCCCAAGTGAGACTGAACCCTGACCCCAAATAAAATCTAACTGTCTTTGGAATTAAACCTGAAGGTCTTTAGGTGGTAATACTTATATTAAGAAAAAAAAAAAAAGTAGTGCCTTTCTCTTTACCTCAACATTGAATACTTGTCTACAAATGTGTAATGAAAACTTAAAACAGATTTTTTATTTAATACCCTTTCCAGTGTTATAAGAAAATTCATCAGTAGTTAGCTAATAACAGAGATGACAGTTTTTAAATGTTCAAACCAAAGTTTCATGTGGGTGGGCGAACAGAGATATTTTAAACTTCAAAATAAATATGATTTGCCCCGAAAGTCACAGTTATCGCAAAGCAGTTAAAATTATTAAGACAGCTAGTCTATCAGCTCACTTGGATGGCTAAACATTCCTCACCCTGTAATTTGGGAAAAAATGGGTACTGCAAGGTAGAGAAGTTACAGTGCTTAGCTTTCAGCTTTAGATGAAGAGTTACATTGTTCCCTTTATACAAAACAAAACAAAACAAAAAAAAACAGTTTCTCTGTGTGTTTAAACTTGTCTTACAGGATGCTAGCCAAGTCACTTTGGGAGAGATACATGCAGCTAAAATTGCTTCGTTTCCCACTAATACTATATAATCAGCATTTTCCTGATAGGCATACTCTTGGAAGGAACCCTTAGAAATGCACTGAATTACTCTGTAAATAAAATATTTAGTCTCCTTAGAACTCTCAAACATAGCCTTGACTTAGCGACTGCAAAGCTGCTGACTCCCCACTTTTCAAGCCACTAAGCTTCCCATGTGGCTTTGCCTTTAATGATAAATAAAGCACTTAGCTACCCCTAAAAGACTATTACAAATGGCCATAAAATGTATAAAATGACTGAAAAGAAGCATAAGTGAAAATATAACAGTACCC
This sequence comes from Erethizon dorsatum, assembly GCA_028451465.1. Classification (NCBI taxonomy): domain Eukaryota; kingdom Metazoa; phylum Chordata; class Mammalia; order Rodentia; family Erethizontidae; genus Erethizon; species Erethizon dorsatum. Next base: position 42,655,614 of record CM051835.1, read on the forward strand.
ATTGAAGAAGTAAAGCCAGACAATTAAATATGATTGTAAGTTTATCGGCAGAGACATAAAATGCTTACCAAATAAAATGTACAAACCCCATGTGAGGGTTGGTGTATTTAAAAACTCTACCATGGGCCGGTGAGATGGCTCAGCAGCATAAGCGCTGGCCTGGCAAGCGCAAGGTCCTGAGTTCGACTCCCAGAACCCACATACAAATAAAAGGTCCGGTGATATCACTCAGCAGCACGGGCGCCTGCTGGCGTGCAAGGTCCTGAGGTCGACCCCTGGTACCCACAAAAATAAATAAATAAATAAAAACTCTACCAAGGCTATCAAATTTATATGACAGTAAGAATAAATATAATACAAATTATGTATATGCCATCTATTCCCAAAGAATTCAAAGCATTTTGTAAAAATCATCAAACTCTATAAAATTGGAAATCTCATGTTGTTACTAAACTCATATTTTTAGAGAAAAGGTAGTCATAGGAAGTTAATTAGTGGTCCAAATGTACTACTACCTGAAGCCAGTTGAGCAGTTTTTATATAATGACACCAGGAGATTTTGCAAAGGTAGCAAAGTAAATGTATAAAATAGGGAATATATATATATACATATATGTAGTACACATATTTGTCAGCAAAATCCTACAACCTCATTGCTGTCAAAAGCATAAGAAAAGAAAGTCCTAAGAGTTGATAGGTAAGAGAATAGTTAATCCTTGTATATGCTCTTATTTATCTTTGGATTAAGACCACCAGAGAACTACCAGAGAAATACTGTTATAGGACAATATTTTGCCTTCTATTACTTGACTGCCAGTGCAGATATTGCTGTGGACAATATCTGCAGCAAATGAAGTCCGTACTTGATAAAAATGCTCACTGAAAATGATATCTCCACCACGCAATGTTCCTACTCCATAAAAATGCTCTCTAAGACCAGTTGTTTTCGTAATGGGCTGTACTGTTTTGATTTTAAAGACAATTGTCTACAATCGTTCCTCTGTATCAGTCTCTTGAAGGTACAAAGCTGATGATTAATGTTTACCACCTCATTTGTTTTTGCTTTACCATAGAAGAAAATAGAAGTATAGAGTTCAAAGGCATTAGAGAACAAATGATAGAGTTTTAATAGTCATAACAAATTTGGGGGGTTCAAAATTAATATAAACTATACAAATTTAGTACATAAGACTTTTTACATTTTTTAAATTTTCTTTTTTTTTTTTTTTTTTTGGTGGGTACCGGGGGGTCGACCTCAGGACCTCGCGCGCCAGCAGGCGCCCGTGCCGCTGAGCGATATCACCGGCCCCTTTTTCGTATGTGGGTTCCGGGAGTCAAACTCAGGCCCTCGCGCTTGCCAGGCAGGCGCTTACGCCGCTGAGCCATCTCACCGGCCCACATTTTTTAAATTTTCTGAGTCTAAGAAATTCATAAGGATTTGTCCTGGTATGGACTATATACTAAAAAACAGTGTACACTTTAATTTTATAAATTCAAGTATTTTATTTCTAAAAATATTTTAAATTAGTGCTTACAGTTATACATTTCATTATATGTGCATATTTTGAATCTCCTTCACCTCTATTAAAATGCTATCATTTGTTCTCTAATCCCTTTTAACTCTATACTTATATTTTCTTCTTGTTGTTTTCCTTTTCGTTACTCTTCCTATGTTTTTCTTAAAGGGTTACTAATCACAATGAGTGTTTTCTTCACTGACAAATGAAAACTGCATATATGTATGAGGTTTTGACATATATATAGTGACATGGTTAAATCAAGCTGATTAAAATATCCGTTACCTCACATAATTATCTTTTTTGCAATGAAAACACTCCAAATCTATCCTTTTCTCAATTTTTAAGAGTACAGTATGTTGTTATTAACTGTAGTCACCTTTGCCTACAATAGATCTCTTACACTTATTCTTCCCATCTAATTGAGATTTTGTACCCTCTCACCAACCTTCTCTAGTCTCTCTGGTCAACTGGCCCCCTGGGTCTGTGGAACCCCATTCCTCTTCCTCCTTCCATTTACTACATTTTTTTTTTTATTAATCATGTTTGTGATACATAATGAATATATTCCTCATGGAAAGTTAATACACATACTTATGTTTTTAATGTGATTTTCCTTGTGATTATTATAATCTGATGTTCATTTCTTTTTTTTTTTTTTTTTTTTTAATGTGGTTACCAGGAGTCGACCTCAGGACCTCGCGCTTGCCAGCAAGCGCTTGTGCTGCTGAGCGATATCACCGGCCCTTTTTTTCCTTTATGTGGGTTTTGGGAGTCGAACTCAGGACCTCGTGCTTGCTGGGCAGGCGCTTATGCTGCTGAGCCATCTCACCAGCCTTGGTCTTCATTTCTATAACAGTCCTATTGTTTATTTTTCTTTGGAATAGATCAGCTTATCTTTCTGATCCTCTTTAAACATCTTATAATCCTTTAAACCTCTTCCTTTGTGCTCTTGCGTTTCTGTAGTGTGCTCTTATTTTATAAAGGCAATTATTTTAGTTTTTAAAATTTCTATAGATATATTTAGTCATGGTCCTATGTTGCTTCACGGAAATACATTTCTCTAGTTAAGGTTTTTATCTGCTAAAGGTTTCTTTCCTGTTCCTTTCTTAACCTTTATTTAAAGATATTTCCACTCTAATTCTTTGCTTCCTTTTGATTACGAATCTTAGATAAGAAGGTAAATTTTTTCTGAATGTTGTGGAAGGGAAAGATCTGAGCTTTGTTCTAGACTAGTAGGATTTTTTATGACACAAGTTTAACATTAACTGCTAAACTGTTAACTGCTAATTCTTTTGTCTTGACAAGTGTAACTTTAACTTGTGTTATGTCCAGACAAAAGAATTAGCAGTTAAAGGATTTTCTTATAATGCAGAATCTCACTTCTTCTCCTGTATCACCAAAATACTACTTCCAATAAACAGAATTTTCTTTTGGCATTTCTCCTTGTTCAGTGCAACATCCTTTGCCGTTCATCAAGGAAACTGGACCCAAGAATGATCCCACATCATATTGATTAGCGATTACACTTGTGATATAAAGGGTTTTGGGGCTTGTCCATAATGTTGTGCTTTTTCCCCAGGAGAAGTGCATATTTTCCAGTATTGCTAAAACACTTGGTGATGGCCATTTTTGCACTTTATGCCATACTGCTGCATAATCTCACAGTCCTTTGACTTAATCAGGGTTTCAGATTTCCCATAGTTTCACTGAGGATATAATGCATGTGTTTTTATTTTTCTTGTCAATTATGGAAAATTATCTGGGAAAATATCGGGGAATTTTTTGACCTTTAAATCATAAGTTTCAAATTTTATTGTAGTCAAATCCATAATATTTTCTTTATGATTTCTAATATGTATTTTTGTCATCCTTAAAATCACCTTCAGTATCCCCAATACATGTTCTCCTATATTTTAAAAAATGATTTTACTGTGGTGTTCACACTGAAAACTGCTTCCTACTTTGGCCAATGTACAAAAAAATTTATCTTCTTTCTGAGTAGTAAGGAATTATTTCAGCTTTACCTAGCAAAAATACTTATCTTTGCCTCGTTGATTTAAAATGTCAATTTTGTCTTACAGTAAATAAAAATATTTGATATGTTCATGACTTCTCTATTTGTTCATTGGTCAGTATGTTGATTATGATGGAGATCATACCTATTTAAATTACTGTAAAATATTACATTTTTACAGGCTATTTTTCATCATTTATTATACTCTGTATTTTTATATGACTTACAAGTATTTTTATCATGGACAAATTTTAAAAATAAATTTCTTCACATAATGAAATATCTTCAAGATTTGGCTTAGAATTTCATGAAATACACAAATGTATATAAGGAAAATTGGCAGCTATACAACTCTGAGTCATGTTATAGAAGATCATGTGTTCGTTTAACTACTGTCTATCACTCAGCACTATCTCTAGAACATAAACTCTCTGAGGATAAAAATAAGTGCCTAAAATAAAGACTTTACATTGTGAGCATTTATTAAACATGTTTTGAACTGATATATCAATTAGTGGTAAGCCTGGGTATTGGACACCAAAATTGCAATATTAAGACAGAGGACACACTAGAGTTGATGACGCTAGCTGGCTCTTCACGCAATTCAGACAAGAGAAGATAGCTTGAGATCATAGCAGTAGGATTCAAAGTTAATCATTTTGGGAGACACACAGAAAATAAAGTCAACAGAATTTCTGAATTAGGGTTTTCTTTTATAACTTATAGGACAGACATAATTCAGGAACCAACATTCCCATAATTCAGGATTCAACATTCCCACTAAATATAAACCAAGAACAACAGGTTCAGGTCTGAAAACATAGGGCTCATATTTAAAGAAAACAACATAAAACTAGGTTAGATTCATCCTTGGTACCTTGGAAATAAGATTTTTCTCAGTCACTTGGGGGTTTCCTAAGAGAATTACGGAACTCTCTTTTTTTACTCACCTACCAAAGAAGCTTGCAAGTTGACATTAGACCCTAGTTCCCACCTAGAATAATTAAGAAATGTCTTTTCTTATAAAACCTGAGAAAATTATATGTTATCACAGATGTAGTAAAAACTGTGCCATGAAAGAAAAAAGTAAATATAAAACAGAACAACTCACACTAGAGGAAACCAGGATAACCAAACAACAGACTCATTTTAAAAGTAAAGCCCCAAAGTATACATGGTTATTTGAAAATAAAGTTTGAGCTGGATAACAAATTTGTAGAAATTTCCCTGACCATAGAGCAAAAAGAAAGAAACAGGGGAAAATAAAAAGAGTATCTAACTAAAAGGAGTTTTAGAAAGGAAGGACTGGAGAGAAGGGCAATTATCAAGAAAATAAGAAGATAGATTTTCCTGAGAGGGAAAGAGTTACATGAATCTTTTGATTGAAAACTAACACCTAATATGAACTAGAAAGCATTTTATTAAAAAAAAAATAGATGATGAAATGTAAGAATACTCAAGAAGACAGTAAAAACTTCTAGAGTACGGGAAAGGGACACAGAAGTTACCACACGAGATTAAATATAGAGTAGCAGCAAACGTAACCTTTATTCAATATTATAAAATGGTAGGACATGCAGAGGAAAAATATTTTCAGCCATAGAGTTATCTATTACAGAAGTATATTTTGCCAAACTATGAATGAAGACTGAAGATACAATGATACTTTCAGGCATGAAAAAAATTAAAAAGTTTTCTTCTCCAGCACTGTTTTTAGGGTATTGCTCAAATAAGTACACCAACAAAATAAAAGAGCACTAGAAAAGAAGACAAAAGATAGGCGATACCTGAAACAATAGCAAGATATCGGAAGACAACAAGATTACAGTTGTTCACCATACCAAGAGAATAAGTGTTTGAATTTACAATAACAGTAGTGGCTTCTTCCAATAAGAATGTCATTGAGAAAAAAATGTGATAAATAAAATAATTCTGTCAAACGAAAAGGTAACTTTTTAATAAAATATACGTTACAGTATCACAAATGGTGCTATTTTCTTTGATATTTAAATGATCAAACTGCAAAATAAATTATATGGAATTTACTCTTTTTGAGATGGTCTTACAGAGTAAGACCAGAGGCTCTTTCTCCTGTGAGTCAAGTTAGACCTAGAAAATATCTGAGTTGCTTTATATTTTATATCTCTACTCTGTTCTCCTGTTTCCAGTACTATTTTCCCTGTAATATAAAGAAGGGGAATGGCGTCAATTTCAGCCCTATTCCATGTATAGCTCAGAAGTTATGTAGTAACCACACAGCTTTCCAAAATGCTGAAAGAACCAAGGTCCTTTGAACCCTCTCCTCAGCCATTTCTCAACACCTAATCCATATGTTACCAAATGGCATACAGTAAACCCCCTTGAACTCATGGTTCAGAGTTCACAGCCTCAGTTGTTTGCGGATTTTTCCTTAGAACCTAACTAATAATTTTTTCCCAGAACTCCCGCACTTTCGCAGAAACCGCAAATATCCTCCACGTTTGTTTGTTTGTTTTGTGGGAGGTTTTGCAAGTAGCCAATCCGAGAGCATTATTCAGTTCTCCTTGCTGTTGATTGGCTGCTGCCCTGTAACCTCTCTCAGGCAGATGCACCAGCATTCCCGCATCACTGGTTGCTGTACCTCGTGTAGCTATCTCGAGTATTCTGGGTTTTGTTCTTCTTAAAGCCCTAAATCCCTAAGATGCTGCCACAACACCCTGCACCCTTCTAAGGCTTTATTAATACAGTATTTTATTAAATTAAATTACATAACTGTGGGAAACAGCATTTAGAGTTTAACCTAAAAAATTGGCATTTATACGCATTTTTCTGATCATATCTGAAATTTGCAGTTTTTCAGTTTGCGAGTACTCTAGGAACATAACCCCTGTAAATTTCGGAAGTCTGCTGTATTTTACTCACTTCTGCTTCTTAGGCAACAGTATAACGTAAAAGACATAATATGAAATTCAAAAACCATAGCCTTGCAAGCTGTTAAAGAAAACCCTAAAAATCACTGAACAATACTTCTGCTTATATCACTTACAAGAATTAAGTTATATGCTTGTATCTACATGTAAAGGAGGCTGGAAAATATAAACTTTATTCCAAGCCATTATGTGCCTACTGAGCACATTGTGCAAGAAAATAACATTGTTGGCACAGAAGGGATTATTTGAGTTACATTTCCAAATCCTTAATTTGTCAATGAAAAGAAACACACTATGAGCCTGGCCAAAAAAAAAAAAAATAGGAAAAATATAACAAAAATTTCAAGGATGAATATCAAAAGGAAAACTGTTCAATTCAGATGAGTACATTCAATAATTGAGATGATCATTTAGATAATAGAGCTGTATGTTTTAAAAATAATGAGAATAACTAGAAGTTTATAAATTGCAACAAACCATGTGTGATAGTTAATCTTGATCATCAGCCTGGTTGGTTTGAGAGATGCTTAGGAGATTAGTAAAGCACTTTCTGAGATGTGTCTTGATGGGTCAAGGACTTGAAGGACTATATCTGGCCCCTGACCCGCTCCTCCTTGTTTCCAGTTCCCACGAAGTGAGCAGCTCTGCTCCACCACACCCTTCCACCATGATATTTGTACCTTGGATCCAGCCGACCATGGACTGAAACCATGAGCCACAATAAACCTCTCTTCCCTAAATTGCGATTATCAGGTATTTCGTCCCAGCAACAGGAAAGCTGGCCACTAAGCCATGTTAGAATAGCTTTGCTACAAAAAGTGGTATAATTCAGTGCCTCCTTCCATCACGTGACAAAGACAATTAAACTCAGTAGAGCTGCACCTACATAAGAATTAAATGCAGGTAGTGAGGAAAAGCCTACATAATTAAAATCTGTAGTCTTGTTGAGTCTGGAAAATGTTTCCCCACCTCCCCATCAAGAGGCCAAAATATGATGTAAAACTAACGCAGGACTGGGGCAGGAAAGGATTGGCAGAAGAGGAAACAAAGTTGGAAATCAATCCTGAAGCTTCTATTATACTTTCATATATGTCCTCGAAATTGTAACACAGTAAAAAAAATTATATATATATATATATATATATATATATATATATATCAAGATTTTGAGAAGATGGAGTATAATTCCTAGATATCCTTCTTGCACAGACACAATTCTGCAAGAATGCTACCGAAGCAGTTATGCTGCCAGCACGGAGTAATGGGAGCCATTTTGCAAATCCATTTGCACCTACCTCACTCTCCTCAGTGATGCACAAAGGGAAGAAATGATTTCTTCTTTTTTTTATTTTCAAGATTGTCTGTATAAGGGCTGCGCTGTCCCAAGCTAATTTATCATCCCATTATACAACTGAAAAAATGTGGACAGCAGGAATATTAAAAATCCTATCTGCACTTACAATCTAATTTCCTACGAATAATCTTCCAGATTTGGCTGAGAAGTTGAGCACAATGAACACCACATCTGGTGGACTCAGTACATCAAGTTACCACCCCCCTCAGGACACGACCTTTACTGCCAAAATGTACTGCCAAATGCCAGAGCTTCCTGCAACAAGGAGCAATGGAAAGAACCACGTTCCAATGTTTTATGAAATCGCTGTGCAGAAAAATGACAATTAAGCTGGTTCTATTCTCATCATCTCTGATGGCACAGGGCAGGTGATTCAAAGATAATGGCACCTTTGAAGTAGATTTAATGGGTATGCAAAAATTATAATTTTTATAGGAAATCACATTGTGGTACCAGGTCATTCGCCATTCTTTTCCTCTTGGATAACAGTATTTTTCATTCCTTCTATTCTAATTGGGAAGTCAGTGCAGTATAAATAACTGTATAACATTTACTTATTATTATCACCAAGTCCTCATAAGTAGAGATGATTAGAGACAATTTTGTCATTTTTGAGTTAATGTGGTAATAGATTATTTTAGTGTCCAATAAGTGTCAAAGAAACAAAAACCCACTAAACATAAACATATCTGTTTTAAATTTGCTGCTTTTTGTGTATTCTACAAAAGGTTTTTTCAAGGACATATTCAGTATACTTTATTATAGGTATTGTCACATTCAATGTGGCTTAGTCCAACTGGGCTATATTTTAAAGTAATCAGTGCCACTTGATTGTATTATAAGTTGTCTCTTCTCTTTCACTCTACACTACAGATTTTTTTTTTATTTTGAAATAATACCAGATTTACAAAGAAAAATGTTGCAAAAGCAGCACAAGGGAATTTGTTTCAATAGTTAAATTTATTTTCATGGTTCAGTATGTTTTATAAATATAAATAAGAAATATCTAAATAATATACTCAATATTTTCAGGGATTATTTAAAGGGTGCTTTCACGGAGAGATAAAAAAAGGTAGGAATAGGAAGAGATTATTTCTTAGTACTTAAAAAATATGACCAACTGCTGCACACAGAAATGGCATTATATCCCCCTCCGGAGAGTGGAAAGAAAATGAAAGAACATCATTTCGAGGAAACTTTGCAATGATCTTGTAAGGCTGGTTCTGAATGCATTAAATGTCATCGTGGCCCAGGTCCTCTTTTGCTAGAATTATTAAGATATAATTATATATCACTTTCCAAAACTGTAATGAAGCTCTTTCCTTCTGATCCCACAGAAAATTATAAATATCGCTTAACCATGGGGATGATATGTTATAAATCTCAACTGTATTTTCCTCATAAAATGCTGCTTTACAATTTTTTTTGTTAATTTCTGGGCTAGAGGAGCTATTTGATGCATTTAGTTTCTTCTATTTGTTGATTATCTTTCGCTGAACTAGGTGAGATCTTAATTTATTTGAGAATGATTTAATTTTGAATATCTTGCAATTACAGCATTCTACTTAGAAAACAGTGATATTTTGTTATGTAAAGTAGTTTTCTTTAGATCAAAGATCACAATTTTTTTTTAAATATTGCATGCTACAAGCACAATAAAGGTTTTACTGATCACAGATACTGGACAAACTTATTTATCTGTCATCCTGTTCACTAATTAGTGTCAGAAAAGAAATTTTGATGTCCTTCACCATGAGTTTGGGGTCTATCATAAAAGATTATATGACTTTTAACAGAAAAGATAAAATATATAAGTAACAGAGCTACTAAAAATACTAGAGTAATATCCTGTGTCCTTTACTATTCCTCCAGGACTCCAATAAAAGTCTTCCAGTGAGCACTCAGTGGGCACTGGAGATGTATACTGAAAATCATAAGCTTAAGTATAAAATTAGCTTGAGATTTATTAACTAGTGTCAAAGAAAGGGATTGATAACTCAGAGGAAACTAACGTTTCACCCTCCAAGATCTATGTTTCTATCCCAACTAAGTAGAAAGTGAAAGTAAGTTTGATATTGGTTTCTATTTCCCATAGCAATCCCCAAGCAGACTCTGCATGGAAAAGCTAGAGCTCAAGACAGGGTTATGTAAAAACCCGGAGCATAAAACATTTACAACGGTTAGATAGGAGGAAGAAGTTCTAGTGTTATGTAGCACCATAGGGCAACTATAGCTAACAATAACTTACTGTGTGTTTCAAAATAGCTAGTAGGAAAGACTTTAAATGTTCCCAACACAAAATACTATAATTACATATGTTTGAGATGATGAATATGCCAGTTGTCCTGATTTGATCACAGCACATTTTCTGTATGTGTCAAAATATCACACTGTACCATAAATATATATAAATATATAAATTATATTTTAAAATGTATGGGATATAAGAATCCTTATATTAATAATAACATGAATAATATTAAATAATAAACCATAGGAAACACTAGCTATACATTTTTCTTCTACTTTTTTATGAACAATATTACTAAATTTTCTTACAGAAGCAATTATTAAGCACTTTCTCTGTGCAACCACTTTTGTGAAGAACTGAGAGATATAAACAGGAAAAAATAATATAACATTCTAAAACTAGAGTGACAGCTGAGGAAAGCTCTACTAGTATGTATCAGCACTCCTGTTCCTGGAAGGCAACTCAGCACTAGGCAGGGTGGATGTATGTACTTGAGTGTTGTGTTAGGGATTGAATTTAAAGACCAAGAAAACTGCTGCCAGTGCGGATCAGAAGCCACCGGAATATTTTTCAGTTCACAGGCATCCTCTCAGATGTGCAAGGATAACCCACTAAGACAAATAATCTCCTAATTGGATTTAAAAATCAGTAATAGACAAATGTGGCTGCCTTACACCGTGATGAAAGGGACTGTTTAAAAATAAGATTCTCGGGCTTTGCTCATCTTTAAAATCAACGTTTTTAGTGTGAGGCCTGTGGAATATGTAATTACATGAAGGAAAACCTCTTCATGAGACACCTGTGCACCCTGTCACATCTCAGCCACCTCAACAAAGAAACAAATTATTTAAAAAAAAATCAGGAACCTCGGAAAAGGCCAGGGGAGCTGTTTACCTACCTCAGGGTTAGGAGTGGAGGCAAGAGTCAGGAAACTTATATAATCTGTGAGAGGAGTGGTCATGGTTCATGCAGAAAATATCCTACCACTCTCTCCCATCTTCTTAACTCACAGACATTGGCTTTGTGCTTCTCGGATGATTCTAAGCCGGTATCTTGAAAACTAAATGGGAGGTTTCCATGCTTCGATCTGTGTAATAACCCACAAGTTGTAAAGCCTAAGCAAGCGCCACGAGAGCCCAGAGTAAACGAGTACACCCGATTAAGCAAGATACCTTCACAGAAAAGATTAAATCCATAGGTTAGTGTCACCTCGCTCAGTGAGAAAGGTCATTTGTACTCAGTTGAACACTTTGAGGGTAAATGAGCGGATACCTCACTTCAGGACGTCACGTGTGGATAAAACACCTTAAGATCAGTGATGAGCATTGTGAGAAAGGGAAAGTTTTTCTACGAAAAGAGCTAAAGAGATTTATAATAAGAATATCCTTAGCCTTAGCCCAAGAGGTTTTCGTTTTTTTGTTTTTTTTTTTTTTGTTTTGTTTTGTTTTAAGCTAGGTAAGAAAGAGTGTTCTGGGGCTTTCGAAAGGGTAGATAGCGATCCCATCATTGCTGTCTAAGCATTTAGCACACCGGCAAAAGCAAGAGACCCAGCCTCAGCTAACTTCTTTCCTTCACTCTGTCACCTGCTGTCCCTGGCCAGTAGCGTCCAGCTGATTGACACCACACTAGCTGAACTGGTGCCACGGTCCGGGTGCCAACTTGTACAGCTGAATTAAAGAAACAGTAAACCAGGTGAAGTCAAACGATACACATATCTCTTATTTTCAGATGACACGAAATGGAAGGATAACAAAGACACTGGCTCACTGCCCGAATTCAAAAAGATCAGAGTGGCTCAGAATGTTGAGTCAAATACAGCAAGATAAATATAACCGTTACTTAGAAGGCACTATATCGACAGAAAATAAACATCAGCACGATAGACAGGTAGAGTAGTAGCAGCACCTGTGTGATAAAAAAGGAACAGATTAAGCAACAATATTCCACCCCTAAGGCGAAAGTTTAGTGTAGGCAACCGAAATACCTAATGCGATCGCGAGACTACAGGGTGATATTTCCTTCTTAACTATGGACAGAAGAAAATTCCTGCAGCTTCGGCTGTGATCAGTCACAACATAGCTGGGAATCTTCAGCTATGTGCATGGGCGCGTGGTGCCTGCAGCAAACATCTGTGACGTATGTGTCACATTTGATACCAGGGCAGAATCGGGAAGTAACGCAACAAAGGGGTGAAACAGAATGCAGGGAGACGGCAAATGCACGTGGCCATTAAGAGGACTGTGAAGAGACTCCTTGCCAAAGACGCCAGAAATAGGTTTATTTTTTACTAGTACATGCTTGCAGTTCATAACGATTACATTTGTCATGAGGAATTGGTACATGTATACAACACATCTTAATTCTTTTTTTTATCCCCTACCCCCCTCTCCCTCCATGTTCCTTCCAACTTGTGGTCCCTTTCCCATTTGGAATAGCTCTGTTTTCATCATTTTGCCCCTCAATTCTTTTTCATCCATCCCTATTCCGTTCCCTCCCATATAGGTATATATCCATTTATATGAATGAGTATATTGGATTTTTCATGTAAGAGAAGCATCATCAAGGAATGAAATAATTACAAATTAAAATAACGAAATAAGAACAAATGCTGGCAAGGGTGTGGAGAAAAAGGAACTCTTCTACATTGTCGGTGAGAATGCAAACTAGTACAACCACTACTGATATCAGTGAGGGGATCCCTCAAAAAACTAAAACTAGAAATTCCATTTGACCCAGCTATTCTCCTTCTAGGTATCTACCCAAGAGAGATACAGTCATCAAACCACAGCAATACATGCATGCCTACATTTATAGCAGCACAATTTATAATAGCTAAATCTTGGAAATAGCCTATGTGACCATTAATAGATGAATGGACAAAGAAAATGTGGTATTTACACACAATGAAGTACTACTCTATCGTAAAAAATGATAAACGTGAAGCATTCATGTGTATGTGAGTGCAACTTGACACCATAAGGTTAAATATAATAACCAGAATTGCTTATATACCACAAATGTTTTAGCAAAAGAGATACTGAAATGCAAACACTGAAATGCAGTCCACTGCTTTTAGAGGCACATTTTCCTGAGATCCTATGGAAATAATCAAGGTGGCTCATAGCATGCTAGAAAAGGTGTCCTGCCTCAATTCTATGGCAAAAACTTAAACTTTACTGGAACACATAAATAGATTGTTTATTTATTTAATAACTTTTCCAGACTTCCTGTAGGTTAGTTCCTTCCCACATCCCAATGACATGTTCTCTGTAGAAGGCAGGATGGTCATTACTAAGAGAAAAGGAAAGTCGGACAGCTCGACCTCCTTCCTCAGTGTGGAGGTATACGAAAATATTCAAAGATCTCTGATACGAGCTGGCAAGACAAAAGCACAAATAAAGCAATAATTAACTTTAAAAAAGAAAAAAGAGCACAGGACTACCACAAAGAATCAACAACTGGGATCTCATCTTATTAAAAAGCTCTCGCACAGCAAAAGAAACCACCAACAGAGTGAAGAGACAACCCACAACGTGGGAAAAAATGTTTGCCAGCTGTTCCTCGGACAAAGGATTACTATCGAGAATATACAAAGAACTCAAAAAAATCAGACCTCCCAAGTTTAAAGACCCAATCCAAAAATGGGCATCTGAGATGAATACACATTTCTCAGATGAAGAAATACAAACAGCAAATAAATATATGAAAAAATGTTCAACATTACTGACCATTCAAGATATGCAAATTAAAAACAACACTGAGATTCCATCTCACTCCAGAAAGAATGGCTATCATCAAGAAATCAACCCATAACAAATGCTGGAGGGACTGTGGGGAAAAAGGAACCCTTCTCCACTGTTCATGGGAGTGTAGACTGGTACAGCCACTGTGGAAATCAGTGTGGAGACTCCTCAAAAAACTAGGATTGGAGGTGCCATTCGACCCAGCTATTCCCCTTCTGGGTATCTTCCCAGAAGAATTAAAAACATCATACCACAGTGATATATGTGCACCCATGTTTATAGCAGCACAATTCGTAATAGCCAGATCTTGGAAACAATCCAAATGCCCATCAACTGAGGAATGGATAAAAAAGATGTAGTCTTTTTATACAATTGAGTACTACTCAGCCTTAAAGAAGGATAAACTGGAGACTTTTATAGGTAAATGGATGCAAATCGAGAAAATACGCATAAATGAAATAAACCAGACACACATTTGTAAACATCGTATTGTCTCCCTAGTGTGAGAAACTGAAAGAGTAAATAAGATCCAAAATGTACAATAGATATGGTAAAACAGGAAGAAACTGTTCAAAAGGAAAGAGAAACTGGGATGGGGAAATGGGGTAAAGAAAGAAGGGAAAAGAAAAAAATTATAAAAAAAAAAGAAAAAGAAAAAGAAAAAAGAGTACAGTGCCTGCCTGGCAAGAGTGAGGTCCTGAGTTTGCTTCCCAGTACCCCCCCCAAAAAAAAGCCAATGGAAAAAAGAAAAAAGAGTTTTAAACATGCATTAGAATGAAAGCAAGCCTGACCTCTTGACACAAGAGTTCCCTCTCAGAGCCGTGGACTCGCCCATGTTTCAAAGGAGCTAAGTATCTTCCATGAAAAGAAGAGGTATAGCGCATTAGGAAAGGCAGAGTAGTAGACAAATTCAAGGTATAAAGTACAGTTGGCCAGGCTGTTTCACTTCTCTAAATATTCTCTGCCTTCTTGACTGCAAAGCAGCAGACACGCTGCTTGCACTTTTCCATTAACTGCTGTTTACACGTGAGGACTCATCTTAGCCATCACTTTCCAAGGAAAGACTTCTGTGACCTCTACCCAGATGCTTTCCACACTGCCAGTCCGTGTTTAATATTGCTTTCAAGCTGCCACCCAGGGCTGCTTGTGTCCCTCCTGGCCTAGCATTTATCCTCCTGCATCAGTTTTCTGTGTATGCCTCTATCTTCTCCAAATCTACAGGTTATCTGAGTGCGGGGACTGTGCCTGTCTGTTCATATTTACTTCCCAGCCCCTGATGTAGAGCTGGGGCTAGGGAGGTAATGCAGGACCCAATCAGATAATTGATTTTTTTTTCACACTCTAGATTGAAAATACAGCCAAGGAACAAAACTGCAAAATGGTGCATTTCTCTTAATATAATTTATGAGGGGTACCTGGGAAAGAAATTACACAGTGACCATAACTTTCTTATCATATATCCATTTTTATTGCTTGCTAATTTCTCCATAATTTATTATACTGAGGAGTTTGCTGTTGATTTTTTTTTTTTTGTGAGTACCGGGGGGTCGACCTCAGGACCTCGTGCGCCAGCAGGCGCCCGTGCCGCTGAGCGATATCACCGGCCCCTTCTTCGTATGTGGGCTCCGGGAGTCGAACTCGGGCCCTCGCGCTTGCTGGGCAGGCGCTTAAGCTGCTGAGCCATCTCACCGGCCCTGCTGTTGATTTTTCACAGATGCATTTATGGTATGTGCTGAATTTAACCCCCATCTCTCTTACTTACTTAAAAAGAACAAATTTA
Source organism: Erethizon dorsatum (assembly GCA_028451465.1). NCBI lineage: Eukaryota > Metazoa > Chordata > Mammalia > Rodentia > Erethizontidae > Erethizon > Erethizon dorsatum. The sequence continues at coordinate 42,671,185 of CM051835.1, forward strand.
TTTGTGGCAAATTTAAGGGCAGTGATTCTTTATTTATTGGCTGTTACTATCACAGTTACCAGATCAGTGATCGAAACTGATCACAAAATCAATAACAAAATCAACAACAAATTATTTTATTCAATATTTGTATCAAATTGCTAGTGTATATGTATTTTCTACACTTGTAATATAACCCTTATAAAATTGGCTTGCCCTTCTTTGCTGGAAAACTCGGTAAAAAAGGGAACACATTAACATTTAAGTTATGAAAAAAAGAAGATTCTTTAATTATCTCTTTCCTACTCAGAAGCAGCCCTGAGTAATAAATTCATTATAAACCATCAGCACAAAATCTCTTTTAGTCACTTTATAACACTGACAGAATTATTAGTTAAAATTAGGCTTCTCATTTTCATATCAGGGGAGACATCAGCATTAGTTTCTATATTAAACATAAAAGTTATTCATATATTCTGGAACTGTAGAAAGCTTTTTAAATGAATTTAAGGTGATGGATGCAGGATTGTCTGGACATTTGTTTAATAGAAATTATGATCGTCATCCAAATTATACTTTGGAAAGGCAATTATTTCATCACTGCAATGCAGAAATACATTTTCCAGTCTACAAAAAAATATGAGAAGTATTTTAGTCTTTTTTATAGTTCTAGAGATTACCACATTACTACTTGTCAACTTGCAATCACATCATAACTCAAACCTGCTGCACATATAAAATTATGTCTTGACTTGATTAATCAAAGACAACACGAGTATATCTGCTGTATGTGTATGTGTGTGTGTACAGAAACACTAGGGATAAAAATAACTTAATATCTTTATCCTCTAAACATGCAATGAGGAAAAAACAGATCATCTAGAGGGAAATCAAATAGATTCTGCCTTGAATTTTCTATTCTGCTTGGTGTAGTTCTTCTGAGGGATGTGGCTATGAAATATCAGTGTGTCCATGGCAGATATGTGATTTTTCTTTTCATTGCCTACTGAAAATGGCAGAAAATGGGTTGAAAATGGAGAACACTACCCTAAAAATGCTTTCCTCTATGATTCATGGTGGCCCTAGGAAAATGATTTGTCTGTCTCTTTCTTGGGAGCCCCAGGGACCTAGGGCTGCCTCGAGCCCCCTGGTCAGTCCATGTAGGGACGACGGGTCACAGGCTCAGTGCATGGGCTATCTATGAATGCTGCGTGGATTGGAAAGCCCTGCTTAATAAAATGGTGGGATACAAGAGTGGAAGAGAATCTGTTATAAAAATTATAGACCAAGGAGTATTTGCCCAGATCTAAATTATAGGAAATATTTTTGGAAAATCAATACAACTTTAGAAACAAAGTCTAAGTTGCCAAGAGTCGGGGAAGTTTATCAGTCACAAGAGAGGGTTTGGTCACATAAACTCCCTAGTTTAGAACACAGTTCCATCATGCCTATCCATATAAATATGAGGAAGTTACTTTATCCCTCTGTGCCTCACTTTCTTATTCTATATGGTAGCGATAGTAATGATTCCTGTATTGCGTGATTACTATAAGACTGAATGCCTTATATTTATTTGCCATTTCTACTTCTTCACCTGAGAAGTGTCTATTCATTTCAGATGCTCGTTTTTAGATTGGGTCTTTAAATTTGGGGGGTCTGACTTTTTTTGAGTTATTTATATATTCTACATATCAGTCCTTTGTCTGAGGAACAGCTGGCAAAAAATTTTTCCCAAGTTGTGAGTTTTCTCTTCACTCTGCTGGTGGTTTCTCTTGCTGTGCAAAAGCTTTTAATAAGATGAGATCACAGTTGTTGATCTTTGTATTATTTCCCTTGGGGTCTGGGTGTTGTTTATAAACTCTTTGCCTACACCTAAGTATTCAAGACTTCTATCTACTCTATCTTCTAGCAGACTTAGTGTTTCTGTTTTAATATTTATATCTTTGATCCATTTTGATTTTAGTTTAGTGCACAGTGAGAGACACAGGTCTAATTTTTGTCTTTGGCATGTGGAGAGCCAATTTTCCCAGCACCGTTTATTAAAGAGGCTATCTTTCTTCCAGTGAGGGAGTTTGGCCCCTAGGTGGAAGATAAGGTTATTGAGTGTGTTTGGAGTTGTTTCTGTACCTTCTAATTACATGAAAAAATGTTCAACATCACTGCTTATTAGACAGATGCAATTAAAACAATACTGAGATTCCATCTCACTCCAGAAAGAATGGCAATTACTGAGTAATCAACCAAAAACAAATGCTGGCAGGGCTGTGAGGAAAAAGGAACTTTTCTCCACTGTTGGTGGGAGTGTAGACTGGTGCAACCACTGTAGAAATCAGTGTGCAGACTCCTCAAAAAACTAAATTTAGAGGTTCCATTTGACTCAGCTATTTCCTTCTTGGTATCTTCCCAAAAGATTTTAAAACATCATACCACAGCGATGTATGCACACCCATCTTTATAGCAGTGCAGTTTGTAATAGCTAAACATGGAAACAACACAAACGCCCATCAACTAAGGAATGCATAAAAAAGATGTGTTTTTTTATATGATGGAGTACTACTCAGCCATAAAGGATAAACTTGAGACATTTCTAACTAAATGCATGCACCTTGAGACCATACTCTGAAGTGAAATAAATCGAATACATATGTGTAAATATTGTGCTGTTTCTCTGATGTAAAAAACCAAAAGTGTAAGTAAGGGCCAGAATGTATATTAGATAGCAATCTTCTACACAGCTGTAATACAACCATCAGTGTCAGAAAATTAGCACTGGTATGCCACTGCCATCTAAACCTATAACTGCATTCAAACACCTATGTTTATTCCAATGACGTCCTTTATGTGCAAAGGATCCAGGTCAGATTTGTGTGTGTATTTGATTTGTCTTTTAATTTGGATGAGATCCTCAGTGCTTTTAGCCTTTCATGACCTTGACACTTTTGTACATTACAGTTCAATTATTTTGTAAATTGTTCCTCAATTTGGCTTCATCTGACATATTTTTACAGTTAGATTCAGGTTGCAAGTCTTAGGCAGGAATATTATAGAAGCGATGTGTTCTCATTGCACCCTGTAAGTTGTGCGCATTATGATTTGTCTCAGTGGTGTGATAACTGCGATTATTTTAGTATTTTCATCTACCAGACTTCTCCACTGAAATGTTCCTCTCTTTTCCCTTTGTAGATAAGAAATATTAGGGAAGATTACTGTGAATGTCTGTGAATATCATGTTTGTAAAGAATTTTTCAACGTACTCATTGATTTAGTTAGTTGGTATGGATTTATATTCTAATCAGTGTATCATAATCAATTGCTGCCGGTATTTATTTTGATACTTTAGCTAACTTTAGAGGCCACATGACATGACAAAGGCATTCTTTGTTCACTCCCTTGCTCTCTGGCACTTGATATTCCAGGCTTATTTTGTACTTGTGCTTCCTCAGTCCAGGGATCAGTCATTTCCCCAAGGTGCACTAGTTTCATTTTAGTGCAGAATAGGACCTCGTGTCCAATTTCCGAGCGCCACTGTGCTCATTGGTAAGGGGATGTCACTGCTCCCAGTCTTTCTCAGTGGATAAAGCAAAGGAATACAATTACACACACACACACACACACACACAGAGAGAGATCTATCTAAAATCATCCGGTTGCACAATTTCAATTCCAATATGACACAATAGGATTCATTCTAGTCTTTTTACTTTCCATATTTGAATATTCTCTGACAGAGAGCAAAATCAAAACCAGAAATATCATACACCAGAATACAGACGGAAAATATATTTTAAAAATATGATATGTGAAGAACTGACTCAAAAGTGCATATATTATTCTGACATTTCAAAACTGGGGAATATAAAAAGGGAAAAAAAATACAAGAGAGGGGCCGGTGAGATGGCTCAGTGGCATACGCGCCTGCCTGGCAAGCGCGAGGGCCCGAGTTCGACTCCCGGAACCCACATACGAAAAAAGGGGCGGTGATATCGCTCCGCGGCACGGGCGCCTGCTGGCGCGCGAGGTCCTGAGGTCCACCCCCTGGTACCCACACACACACACAAAAAAAAAAAAAATACAAGAGAATTCCTTAGAAATCATGAAAGACAGAGTACCCAAATAGTGAAGATAGTTAAGAACAGAAGGACGTTTCTTTCGGTGGATAAAGATTATGTATCAGAAACAAAATCCAGTGAAATGTTAGAAACATTCCAAATGAAGTTAAAAACAGACTAGAACTTTAAAACTGTTCTGAAAGTTCTAGTCAATATAACAATTAAGAGACGTTAAAGTTGAATAAGGAAAAAATGCAAACTATGTTGTTGATTGTCTGAGTGCCCTGAAAAGTATGGGGAAACTAGGCTCCAGTGCCACACTGGGCAGGTCAGGGCCAGAGGTCCTAGGGGGCTGGAATTAGAGGGCAGACACTGCTGTCTACAAAACTAAAAACGTCACATCTTATGACTCAGAAAATGTTATAATACAAGATTACAAGATTTTAATAAAATACTTTCTCACATCCCATCTTCATAAATATACCTTCATGGTCTCAAAATTGAAAAGCATATATAAAGCTAGGGGGTTTTTTTTTGTACTATTAAAAGTCAGGAAAGTATCAAGTGGCTGATTTAATTATCATTGCCATTGTCTGAATATTCTTAGTTGTATAGAAATATTTGAATATTAACACTCAAAATACTGATTTTGAATAACAATAAAATAAAAACATAAGAATTTTCAAATTATATTTGCATATATTCAATAAAATTCATCTTTCTTGCCTTTATTCCAGTAAGTCATTGAGTTTACTATACTATAATACAGCTTTTCAAGTACTTTTTGTTCTTTTGATAGTAACATCGAATTAGCCCTCTGAAGTCACTCTAGTTCTTATATATTTTTTATTTTTTATTATTATTTTAAAGAGAAAAAATAAAAACAATGATACAGAATTTCAAAACAAGATAATAGGAAATTAACAATGGTTAATGTATTGAATAGTGTTATCTTCAAAGTAATCACTCAGATTACAAAATATAGGCATGCAAAATTGATCAAACAATATAAGCACAAATCATTCTTTTCAATGAACTAAAAGAAATTAGTAGTATAATTATCTTAGCTATCTTGTATATATATATATGTATATATATATTATTTTATTCATGATAATTTCTAGTTGTTTCTCACTGCTGAAGAAATGCAAACTGAAATTATCAATAGAATTGATAACATTTGGAGTAGAAATAATGATTTATGTATGATATTCAAATAGCATAATGGAGTATGTATGATAAATTATCAATATTGCAGAAAATAAAATAAAATATTTTAATTTGGTTATATAAATCATTTTCTCAACATGTTTTTTTGTTGTTGTTCTTGGAAGTGAATCAGGCCCCAGCACGTTTTCCAATAGCACTAAAATCTATATCTATCTCCATAAAAATGTTCTTAGGGCTGGTGAGATAGCTCAGCGGCATAAGTGCCTGCCTGGCAAGCGTGAGGTCCTGAGTTCGACTCCCAGTACCCACATATGAAAAAGGGCCGATGATATCGCTCAGCAGCACAGGCACCTGCTGGTGCACGAGGTTCTGAGGTCGACCCCCGCTACCCACAAAAAAAAAAATGTGTTTGATTTCTCCCTTCGAGCTTTTCAAGGCTGGACCATTATAAAGAATCAAAAAAAAAAAAAAATCAGTATGCTACACCTTTTTTTCAAATCTCTCTGAGATTGTACTGTGATTTACAACAACCAGAAATAATCTCAGTAGAAATTATTTTTAGGAGTATTTGTTCATAAATCTTCATGATCATATAGTGCCATCTTTTCATTATATTCCTTTCAGATGTTACTTTTGTTCTATATGTCACATAAACTCATTAAGTTTTTCTCTCAATTAAAAAACATTCTAATTTTTTAAAAAGTGAAATATTAACACTTAGATATTTGGTATGATTTTGCTACCATCTTTGATAATAAGCAATAGCTCATAATCAAATGACTGTGAATATGACAAATTCAAAATTATTTTTATTTTCTATCAAGTACAATATTTGACTTTTGTTTGAAGATTTATTATTTTACAAAACTACTGTATAGCATTTTATTCACATCTAATCTAAATTCAGCACTATTGCCTTAACAGTGATCAGTCAACCTTCTCATCAGGTATTCAGGAGATTTTGTGTCAAATCTGGTATGTGATTCATCCACAAATCGAGTTTTGGGGCATAAAGATCAGATGTGATATTCAATCTCTTCCAAAGAACATTGTTTCTGGCATAATTGAGGTCACATCTCATGAGAATAAATGTATACCACGCTGCCAGGTAGGCTGTGAAATTTTTGAAAGTATTTTAACTAAAATTCTGGTTTATGACCTTTTCTTTACCAACCATGCTAACAATTCATCTTCATCATAATTTAAGGTAATGCTAAATATTCCAAATAGTTTTTGTAATTTTCCTCTCCAGTTGAAAGTTTCACATTCCACAACAGATGTAAAATGAATGAAATAATCATTAACTTTTCTTCCTGGTTTTCCTGTCCCAGTAATTATGTTATATACATAATAGAATTTAGTAGTTTCACGTTTTTTTGTTTCTTGTACGTAATCATTGACTAAATATGTGCTTTATAAAATTCTATCTTTAATTTGTTCTCTCACTTGATTTCCCACACAATTAACCATCTCATTTTGACTTACTTACCTGTCATTTTTTTATGTTTGTTTTTTTCCATCTTACACATTTACAATTTCTATCTTTGTATTTTGAGAGCTACACTCATTTTCCATTCCTTTATGCAAAAAAAAAAGATCATTATCCTTTTGTAAATTTTTTAGTTAGTACACGTGTGTAGTTATAAAGTTTACATTCTTTGCAGGAAGCTGCTACATACACCTAATACATCTTAATTCCTTTTTCACTCATTCCCTCCCTCCCTTCAAATACTAGATATATACTAATCTTTTAGTAGCATTACAGAAGTATTCTTCATTAGCGTTCATTGGTCTTTGTTGTATATTATCAATTAATTTTCTCTTTAGCTTTTGCCCATTATATAGAAATAACTTTACTCCAGATCTTTCTATGTATAACACAAAGATTGAAGTGCACATATAAAATTGATGGAAATAGTTTTTAATAATATTCTAAATAAAGGATATTAAATTTTTAAGTATAGAGGAATAAAATTGAAATATAGTTTTCTATAAAATTAAATTTGTGTATATTTAAGGTAAGTATCATGATGTTATAAAAACATTTATATAATAAGATAGCTATTACTACAGTGAAATAAATTAACATACCCATCATTACATAATTACCCAATTTCAAACTAGGAATGGTGGTGCATGGCTATAATCCCAGCACCTGGGAAGCTGAGGCGGGAAAATTATGAGTTCAAGTCCAGCCAGGGCTACACTGTGAGTTCCAGGATAGCAAGATCCTGTCTCAGAAAACAAAACAAAACAAAAATTTGCCCTCCTGTGGTAAGAGTAACTATAATCTATGCATTTAACAAAAATCCTGAATACAACAATTATCATATTCTTCATGTCTTATGTAAGATCTTTTGGCTCATTTATCTTACATATTTGCTACTTTGTATCCTTAGACCTCCATCTTTTCATTTCCTTCTCTCCCCACCTCTGGTAATCACTGTTTTATTGTCTATATACATTTGACCTTAGCCATTTTTTCCTTTTCAATTCCACATACAAATCTTTCCGTGTCTAGCTTATTCCATTTTACACAATGATGTCCTATAGGTCCATCCATGTTGTGGCAAATGGTAGGGCCTCATTTATTCAGACTGAATAATAATAAATTGTATTTAGTAACTGTCTATAGATAAGAGGTTAATATCCAATAGTTATGAAAAACTTATACAACTAAATGGCAAGAACACATACAACCTGATTTTAAATGGACAAAATACTTGAATAGACATTTTTCCCAAGACAAGAAAAATATGGCCAATAAGGATATGCAATGGTGCTCAGGGTCGCTAATCATCAAAGAAACACGAATCATAACCACTATGAGAGACCACTTCACATTTGTTGTTAAACAAGGAATAAATGTTGGCGAAGGTATGGAGAAAAGCTTTACACACTGGAAGACAGGATGGCAAGTCCTAAAGAAATTTAAAATGGAACTCTCGTAGGAACCAGCAGTCGTTTTCTGGGTATAAATTCAAAGAAAATGAAATCGACATGTTGAAGAGATATCTGCACTCCCAGATTCACTGGAGCATTATCCGCGATAGCAAAGAAATGGAAATAACGCAAGTGCCCAAAAGCTGACTAGTAGATAAAGAAACCATGGTACACATACACAGTGGAATACTATTAAGCCATAGAAGATGTTATGGTTTCCATCCAGGTGTCTCCCAAGAGCCTCACATGCTCACAGGTGGGCTTTTGGAAGGTGATTGGATTAGGGGGGTTTATGGCTGACTTGTCGCCGGGAGGTGGGGTCTGCTCAGAAGAGGGAGTCACTAGCGGTGTGGCCTCCGTTTATCTTCCTCCCCAGCTCCTTCCTTTGCTCTCTGCTTCCTATCTACCCTGCTGCCAGCAGCCCTCCTCTGCCATGCCCCTCCGCCATGCCACCCTGCCTTGGAACCAGCTGACAGTGGACTGTAAATGCGAGCCAAAATAAACCTCTTCTTCTTCAAGTGGCCAGTGTTGGATGTTTTGTTCCAGTAATAACAAAAGTGACTAAGACAAAAGAAAACGAAGTCTTGTCATTTGCTACAACATGGATTGGAGATTATTGTGCTAACTGATACAAGCCAAGTACCGCGTGATGTCACTGATATAAGGGGTCAAAAAAGTTCATCTCATAGGAATTGAGAGTAGAGAGACTGAGGAGCGTGATTAACGGTACCAAGTTACAGTCAGAAGCAAGGAGCTCCTGCGTGCTATTGCACAATAGAGTAACCGGAGATAACAATAATGTACTGCACATTTTAAAAAGGTAAAAAACAGGATTTTGAACGATTTTACAGTACAAAAGTGATAAATGTTTAAGGAAATCAAACATGATTAACCCGACTTAGACATTAAACAATGTATACATGTATTTAGACATTACATGGTATCCCAATATTATGTATATTTTTTAGCATTTTATGTATCTGTTATAAATAAGTTAAAAAGATAAATATTTGACTCAAACTATGTTTTTCCTATAAATATTTTCATGCTTTGAGAAAGAGGACAGCCAGCCATTTTCTAGGATCATCTTCCGCTAATCAGAGAAAATGGCCTTATCCTTCAACTTGCCAAGTTCGTGATGATCATTTTCTTCTTACAACGACTGGACAAGCTGCACTTATTGATTCTGGTTTGTGAAATCAGTATGAATACTTCTGTCTTTAATTCTTGTGAGCTATATTAATTAAATTCTTTACTGAAATATATATATATATATTTATACAAAAATTGCAGAGATTTTTATCTGATCTGCATAAGTTGTAGGTTCAGATGTGGTGAGGTTATTTTTATTCTCACTTTCACTGTTTTGATCAGCTATTAATATTCAATAAGCAACACATATGTATTGTACTATGTGAAGGTTTTAGGTGGTTCAGGCTTACCAGCATAAATTTCTCTTTGTTGTTTCAAAGTTTTAACAAGTTAATAAAATTGCCTGCTTGAAGATTTTTTTCTGTTTTCTTCTCAACTGTTTCTTTTCTGAGTACCATTTTCATTTCTTCTCATTACCCTGATCTTATTTTTCATGAAAGAAATAAACATGAAATGAAATTATATTCATATTAGAATATTTAGTATATTTTTCCTAAATATTTACAGTAAAAATATGACATTTAAAAATCATTAAGATGACTGTACAAATCAAAATACAATCTATATTTAAAGTTATTTTACCTTTAAAATACTCAAAATCAAATACCAGTATGAAAATGCAAAATGCAAGTGGTAAGTTACCTAATTTTTAAAACAAAATTTTTAAGTAAAGCCAACATTTAAGTTTAGGTTCAGAAAATTTAATCTTATAAATATTTTTTAGAAAGATAAGACTATTCTCAGTTTTATAGTTTAGCATCTATCTACTGGCCACTGTAAAAAATCATTATCTTACTTACATCATAATCCACTGGATTTTTAAAGTTTATAGTACTGCAAATATTCTTGAAGCACCAAGTAGCAGTTTTGAATATTGCGCTAATATTCAGGGAAGAAAAACAGGGACGAAAAACAGGGAAAGCAAAAAAATATGTACTCAGGACTATTGGAAACAATATTTATTTTGTGAAATATTTATTTTGTGAAATATTTATTCAATATTTATTTTGTGAAATATTTAAACAATATTTATTTTGTGAAAATGTGTTGAACCTGCTATCTGAAGAATAAATATACATGTTAGTTTAAATATACATGTTATTTTGTCTTTTATTACCAAAAGAATCCTATGGATGAAACCTCCCCTAAATCTGGAACAGTGTCCCTGTCTGATATTAGTAGCAGCACTGTGCCATGTCTTTAGGAAATAATCACCTTTTGTTTGTGGGCATAGAACAAGAGCTGGGAAAGACATTTCCCTGGAGCCTGAGTTAGTCATGAAATAGATGTTCAGAGTTACAATAGCCTTTTGCCAGCCCTGAGCACCAAATTCAAAATGATAAATGCACTTAAGTTTCTATATCAATTTATTATTTGGGTTTATGATATGTAAGACCAGGAGCAGAAGCCCTTCTCCCTAAAGAAAATATAACTCAGTAATACATCCACTCTAAGTAACAGTTAAGGAGGTACATCTGTATGGATTGATATGGAAAGCTTAGTTGGAAATAAAGGAAAAATCTTAACCCTATATATAATATTTAAGTTTCCATAAAGAGAATGCATATTTACTAAAATTTTAAAATTTGAAAATTTCCTTTCAAAATAAAATGTGTTACAAAAACTTTTGACTTGTAAGTTTGACAATATGAATGTTATATCACGTGTGTGTGTGTGTGTGTGTGTGTGTGAGTGTGTGGTTTAAACTCTCAGTTAAATGTTCTTCAAGCTGTTACAAGCTTCTTCATTCTACCTGATAGCTCGTGTCTAAAATTTAGCTAGGTAGAGTAGTGGCATTCTTTTTTTTTTTTTTTTTTTGTGGGTACCAGGGGTCGACCTCAGGACCTCACGCGCCAGCAGGCGCCCGTGCCGCTGAGCGATATCACCGGCCCCTTTTTCGTATGTGGGTTCCGGGAGTCAAACTCGGGCCCTCGCACTTGCTGGGCAGGCGCTTAAGCCGCTGAGCCATCTCACCGGCCCAAGTAGTGGCATTCTTAATTAGTCCATCAGATAGAGAATTTAGTGGGTGTGCCTTTTATGATTTAAAAGATCTATATTTAATTTACGATGAAAAAATTTTCAAATATTCATACCGTGTGCCAACAGTTGTACTGAGTACTTTTTTTCCATGCTAATTTTAATTCCAACAGGCTATAAGAAAAAAAATTAACAGAGGACTGAGGGTCAAGGAGGTTTATTATATAAAACTAATGTGAGCAAAAATACCCAGAGTGGGTAAATATAAAAATCACGAGCTGGAAAAACCAGGACCTAATCAAATTTACCATGTTCTAGGTAGGCAAAAGGCAGTCAGGTAAATGCACAGCAAGCACGGACCATCATTGAGTTTTGATTTTTTGAGGAAAGAATCATCAAAAGAGGAAAACATTTATCCACAATGTTTAAGTTTAGTTGAACCGGACTCACTCTTGAGGAAAAAGTTGAACAAATGTGTACTTTAGGCACTAACCTACGTAAAGTAGTACTTTCCAAGTTTTAAAGAAAATAGTCCCAGATAAGTGTGTTAGGTTAGAAGTAGAATAAGTAAATAAGGAAAAATTTAGTGCCAGAAGGGCAAAGAGGAATATTGAATGAATCAGCTTTCACACCTTCTGAACGACCAGACGAGATGGGTTTATCTGTTGTAGAAACTGCAAGTCTGAACTATGGACTTTCTAAGCTTCTATGGGCTAAAGCTACTTCATACCCCTATGCCAAGCTGCTAGCAGCTTTCAGTTAAGCCCTCACCACGACTCACTGTTCCTTCACAAGTCCTAGAAAAAGCATCATTGGAATTTTACATAATTCACATACAAAATATAATCTAAAACCAACAGTTAAAATTAAAATATCTAGAACACCTCCAATATTTCAAAATATTTTTATTTATCTAAGTATTGCTGAAAGGAGTCCTTTTGCTTATTTTCCTTGAGAAATGTTTGCTCTTTCATTATTATTTACATGGTGTGTGTGTGTATTTGCTCACCCAGTAACCTATACTTTCTTTCTCACTTTGAAGGCTCTGATTTACAACACATTCCTACTATCCTATCAGCAATGTGAATTGCAGGCAACATTCTTAAAAAATGTGAGAAAATAGCAAACCTCAAAGAGATTGATGTGGAAGAAGGCCTGTATTCTTTCCAAAAACTACCACACCGCGGGGAACACCAGGCCACCAATTTCAGAGGGAGTCCAACATCTATTAGTGAGTTCTCCCTACACCTTCATGTGGTTACAAAAACTGATCCTGTTGTAATCTTCAAGTTTCAGGAGATGATTCGCACCCCAAGTCTACAGACCACGCATGCTAGGAGTGGATACCGAGATCTGTCCACTGCAGCTGACCCTCTGGGCCCCAGCTCAGGCAACAGCAACAGGAGCGCAGCGAAACGTGGGAGGTGGGTGGCTTATCTGGAAATAAGTTCAGTCTTTGGAAGTAAATATATCATTTTTCAGGATATGCAGATTCCATGTATGTTTATGAAATCTAGAAAAACAGAAAGAATACCTTTGGAAGGTGTAAATATTGTGTATCACAAACGTAGACTGATAAATACAAGAAAAAATGGCAAGCTAGTTTATATCAGCACGAGCACATCAGAGAGCTAGGATCACAACTTTCTTATGAGTAACATGGAAGATCTTTAAAGATTCAATATGTTTATACAGATAATTATACCACTTTAGAAGATGATTTCACTTTCCTTTGTGACATTTGTTAATGTCTGCTTAACAAATCTATTAACATCCTGCCCTAGTTCACATTTAGGTCTTGCCCCCCACCAGCACTCAAAAGTTTAGCCAAAAATAGCTAACTCCACATAAACATCTGGCCCTGTGACATAGCTAAAGGACAATGTGTGCCATCCATGGAATTCTCATTAGTTTTCTAAAGCTTTAGCTTACAAGAAAAATCTTCTTAACGCTGTATTAAATACCACCATTAGTATTATCTGTGTAAAATTAAGCATTTATTTAGACCATCAATCGAATTCATAGGAAAACTTCAGTAGCACCATCCCTAGAATGCAAAAGCATCTCAGCACCTAATGGTGTATGAACCGCTCAGTACTGACAAGATTAACTGCATAGCTCTGGGCCCCTGACCTGAAGTAGTTTTACAAACACGAACAGACCATGGAAGAGACCATGTCTATGTATGTCATACGGCCAACAGGAAAGTCATACTAAACTTCAAGGGGTTTGCACTTCCACATGTAATGATTTCAGGTGGAGGGATATTTAGGATGAGTGTCTGAAAGTCTGAGATATCCCTTTATTTTCTTGTTCAAGAAAGAACTCAAGGGGCCAGTGAGATGGCTCAGCGGCATAAGCGCCTGCCTGGCAAGTGCGAGGGCCCGAGTTCGACTCCCGGAACCCACATACGAAAAAAGGGCGGGTGATATCACTCAGCAGCACGGGCGCCTGGTGGTGCGCGAGGTCCTGAGGTCGACCCCTGATACCCACAAAAAAAAAAAAAAAAAATCATGATAAATACCACCAAGAATAGGCAAGAGGATTTTCTCCAGTATGGATATTTTTCTGAAGGAGGCATAGCGACTTAAGTTTAGACATAATTAACAAAAAGACCGTTCTAACACATATAACGAATTCTGAGTAGCTAGACTCACGCATAAGCATTTTAAACTTTGTCATTGTGAATATATTGCTAGAAATCATATCCCTAGTCAGTAGAAGTTAAAGTTGAAACCCTGACAATAGGGGTAGTTGCTCTTGAATGAATTAACAAATGAAAAGGAATATTTTGAACCCAACTGGGAAAGAGAAAGCTGTAAAGAGCTCACCACTTTCTAGCTTTTTCGTCTTCAATTATTGCTGCACTCTTTATCCATAGACAATATTTTAATCGCTTTGTGTGTGTGTGTGTGTGTGTGTGTGTGTGAATTTGATTTTCTACAATGGATTTTTTTAGTAAAATGTTCTGGTACTCTTAATCTAGTAATTTAAGTAATATAGCCTTAAAATAACTTGTAATGGATTAAAAATATATTCATGAATATTCCCAGCTCCATATTATTTACTCATACAAAATGAGTGCCCAACAATAAAGAAATGACTCAGGTTAATGGTGAGCAAACACAAAGTGGGGCATTTGCTGTAATTAAAAATTAAGCTTATGAGTACTGTAAACCAACACACCAGACTAATTAAGCTGTAAACATAAAAGTAAAACTAGAGTATGAAATGGTTCACTTAGTGAAAATAAACAGATATATGTGAAAAATAGATAATACAACAAGATTATTAATGGTAGGATAATGGCTTTTTCATTTTTGTAATTTGCAATCCCATTAGATTTTATGACCAAAAATAGTTTTTATTTCAGTATAATCCAAAATAAAGGCACTTTTGTTTAACCTAGCGTTTTAATAATCTAAATACCATTTGAAATGATTGAATTAATATACTTTAAATATTTTAAGAGTTTTTGTCATACTAAATGAAATATTGCTGTAAGAGGATTTGCTTTCAAAGATGTTAAATGATAAATATACATTTGTATACTTTTTCACAATGTAATTTACTATGTAATGTGACATTGAATATAATAGCCTATAAATTATGAGATTTTATTTTAAACTCTATCGAATGTGCCATTTTTAATAAATATTTAAGAAGTCATATTGCTAATTGTATGTTATAGGAAAAGGAAGCACTGAGACGAGATTACAAGGATATGGGTTACTAAGCATTTATACTAGATCAAAAAGTATAACCTGACTAGTATATATTTTTATTTTCTGAAAGTATTTAAAGAATTATCATTTCCATTACACTTACTATATTTCTTTTTTTTTTTTTTTTTGTGGGTACCGGGGGGTTGACCTCAGGACCTCGTGCGCCAGCAGGCGCCCGTGCCGCTGAGCGATATCACCGGCCCCTTTTTCGTATGTGGGTTCCGGGAGTCGAACTCGGGCCCTCGCGCTTGCCGGGCAGGCGCTTAAGCCGCTGAGCCATCTCACCGGCCCCACTATATTTCTTAAAGAACAAATCCTTTCAATGAAATTCTCTTCTTACAAGCAACCGTTTAATGAGTTTACATGTTTTTATCTAGATTTTAATTTTCCTATGTGATTAAACTCATCAACTTCACTCTCAAAGATACTAACGTATACAAAAATGCTAGCAGGATGTATACTCTACACTCTTCTCCCACTATGATCAGCTTTTATTTCAATATAAATATAGTAAATGGAGTTTGAATGATTTATTTTTAAATAACTTAATTCTTGGAATACAGGGTTCTTTCCTTTTGCAGAGGGCTGTGATTAGAAAGCCCTTTATCAGTACCTATTAATCCAAATTTTGTCTGTAAGACACTAGCAAAACTTTCACAAAAGAAAAGAGAGAGAGCAAACCTTTAACAATACTAAATATTTGTTGAGCAAACAATCTCATGTATTAGAATATTTGTATTATCTATCGTATTTCATTCTGTTTCTATAAATGCCATAAAGACAGGATTTTCATTATAGCATTGTTTTATGGAAGCAGTAAATTAAAAATAGTTTAAATGGTCATCACAACGAGATGGTAGTAAAAATTATGCATATACTTACCATGGAATATTAAGTGAGCTATAAAAAAGAATGAGCAGATATAACCTATTGACCTGGAAAGATGTCCATGACACGTTCTTTATAAAAATTAACTGCCAGCCCATTGTGTGTGCAGGATTCTATTTCACCTTTAAAAAACTTATTAGAAGAAGAGCATTATTAATAATGGTTACTTCTGAAGGGTGAAATTCGAGAAGCAGAGAACTTTCAGATTCTAATTTTTAAAATTTTCAACATAAACGACTTACAATTTCTGCTTTTGTGAATCAGCTGAATTTTCTAAAATGAAATATAATTTTCTTGTGATGAAACTAGTATATATTAATTGGAGAGACCCTGAAAATACAAAAAAAAAATCTTGAAATCACTTATAATACTCTGAATTAACCTGTAATTCTGTGGCCACAAGACTTCATCACAGTAAATAATTTAGTTTATTATTTCTTTTTTTTTCTGTAACTCATATCCCTGGCCTCAAACATCTTCCAATATCAGAACCACATGGAAGACTATCAACCCACAGGACACCTGTCCCACACCTAGTATTTGTTCTGCATTATGTTTGACATGAGATTCAAGAGTCTGAATTCCTAACAACCTCTCAGAAGAAGCCAATATTTCTGGTATGGGGACCACACTTTGAGATGAATTGTTCCATGTATTAGAAATACTTTGTATTTCACATTATATATATAACATATATTCAATCCAGGACCAATGCACTAAGCTACAGTCTCAGCTCTTTTTTTTTTTCTTACTTTTTTGCTTATCATATACTTTTAGTTATTACCTTACATGATGTTAAAAAGATTTTCTCATGACATTGAAAATATTTCCGTTGTTTAATAATATTTTTTCAGAAATAATAATAGAATAGTTGTTGTCAGAGGCTCAGAAAGAGGAGTGGGAGGGAAGGATGAAGTGGATAATGAGTCCTGGGGTACAGCTGGAAGGAGGAATAATTTCTAATGTTCTATGGCACAGTAAGGTAACTAAGGTCAACAATAATTAATTATTTTTAAATTGCCAGTAAAAAGGATTTTGGATCTCCTCAACGTAAAGAAGGAATGTACATATGAGGTGATAGATATGTCAATTGCCCTGATCTGATAATTACAGATGATACGCATATATTGAGATATCATGCTGTAACCCACAAATATATACAACTTCTGTATGTCAATTACAATTAGAATATATCTTAAAATATCATTTCATATGAATAAACAGCAATTTAACTCATCTTCTTTATTTGCCGAACATGTATACTTTATTTTTCATGTCATAAATAATTCTGAAATAAGATTCCTCATAGCAGAAATTTCTATTTCTTTTGGATAATTTTGTAGAAGTGAAATTTCTGCATCATAAATTATTAGTCACAAAAGAACATAAAACTGTTTAGCAGAAGTTTGTACCAATTTATAACAGCAGTGTATGAGATCATTCACAATCCCACTCCTTAATTTGTAATCTCATATTTCTTAATGAAAAGGCTAAAGTTTTCTCTCAACATTTAACATAGGAAATCAAAGAAAGAATTATTTTTCAATTTATAGATAATTTTGAAGAATATTTACCTGGTGTATAAGTCAAACTGCCAATAGTAATAGTATCATACCTTAAATTTATGACAAGTTATTTTATGCCACTGCTACAATAACCAAGGGAAAAAAACTCATTTAGGATTTGACAGAATGTTTATTAAAAGGAAATAGGAAAAAAGGAACACGTTAAGAACCTTAAAAAGGAATCTTGTGAGCATTTTTTAGCTTTCTATATTTTCCCCTCCCTATAATTGTCATAGTTTAAAGTTGTATGTGTGGAATGAAGGGAAAATGCTGAAATTTGAATGAATAACACCATACCAGGATATCTTTGAGAGTTTTGTCCCATCTGACTCTTGGAACTGACAGATTCTTCCCATCTTTTGATTAACATCGACCTCCTTTCCATGTCTGAGTTCTACAGTCATTAAGAACCATTTGTGTACATCTCTGGAGAAAGAGAAAGTAGACATTCATATAACATTGTACTTGTAACCAATTAGAGGTAATGTTTCCTGAATTGGACCAAGAAACTATTGAATTCTTGCCAGTACTAAGCAAACTACCATATTTAGTGCACACTGCCCATGGGAAATATTCAATAAATGGTTTTATTACTTTCATTCATCTATCAGCACTTGCAATACATCAAACATTCAATGAATCAAAGAATGAATGAATGAATGAGTGAACGAATATGGGAATATATGCCTAGCTTTGCCTCTAAGCTAAAATTGAACAAGTTTTAGATGCTCTGTTTCGGGGTCCTTGGCTAGGACACAGTGTAATATGTTATTATTTCCCCTCAGTTTCTTACTACACTCTCACCTGAAAAGCTTCTTCTAATGTCTTTTTCATATGGCATAATGAAACCTTCCAGCAGAAGGAGGTCTGGAAAGATAAAGAGAGCCAAGTGTCTGGGAAAAGAAGACATCCATCAGAAAAAGCATCATATTTAACCAGTTTTTTCTTTTTTTTTTTTTTTTTTTTTTTTTCACTCACAGAGTACTTTGTTTTGGTGTCTTTTGATGTGAATTCTGTAAGTGGCATTTCAAAATTGACAGCTCCAGCTGTCCCTCCGTCCTCCCTCCAATGACTCAGGCCCAGCAGATGGTGCAAACGGCTTGGCAGCGATTCACTGGATCCGTGTTGGGGGAAAGCCTTGCGAGAAGGCTGGTGGCTTCTTTGAAGTTATTCGTTCTGGCTGCAATGGATAGTAATAGCACAGTGTTGGCCAAAGGAAAGATATGAAAGTGAAGTCAGAAGAAAATCTGGAATACAGGGCCTTGCATATTTCACGCCACTTGCAATTACTTTCTACTACTAGTATCTTTTTATTATTAATATGTTAGTGCTATGCTGTTCTCTCACTTAAGATTCTTAAGGTGTAGAATTAAACTAAGCCCATTAACACTGTTGGAAAGACATTAGAAAGAAGACAGGGCTGCAGGTCAATGGATCCACCTTCTGGTCTCAGTTCTGTCTAAAACTTTTTGAGCCATCTTCGTCAAGAAATGGATATGCTTTGAACTTTAGATCCTGAGGCTTTTAAATGAAGGTGAAAATGTTTCTTGCTAATTTCACAAGAAGATTTTGAGAAACATGTAAGATAATGAATTTATAGGTGTTATGTGAATAAGTGTTATGCAATATTGCAAAGTTATAACTCTTCAGAAGTTATAACTAATGACCTTCCTCCACCAGGCATCAACTCTTAAGTGAGTGTCAGTTTATACAGGTGGAGAGCTCTCACGCTGTGGATGGCTCGGCGAAACCTAGGCCAGGATTGGAGGACAGTGGGCATCTTGAAACAGGGACTCTTACTAGCACATATTTACCACTTCTGCAGCACACACTGTAGCCACATTATGTGCATAGTCCTATAAAATGTCGACTCTTTTTGATATAAAAAAATCTTACACAATATGTATAATTTTAGGAAATTAGATGCTATTTTTAAAAGATGCTTGTGTTTGAAATACCATCGAACCAGTCATTATTATCAAATAATATATTCTAAACACACTATCATAAAAATGATACTGGGGCCTACGAGTAAAATTAATTAATACGGGCTGGTGAGAAAGCTCAGCGGCATAAGCACTTGCCTGGCAAGCACGAGGTCCTGAGTTCGACTCTCGGTACCCACATACGAAAAAAGAGCCAATGATATCACTCAGCGGCACGAGCACCTGCTGGCGTGGGAGGTCCTATGGTCAACCCCCGGTACCCACAAAAAAATAATAATAATAATTAATACTATTAAAATTACCAGGAGATTGTAGTTCCAAGACTAGGGATTTTGACTAATTTATCTCTATCTTTAACTCTGGTAGATATTTAACCTGAAATAGAATAATTTTAGATATGGATAATCAATTCAGACATACAATTCTTATTGATTTTCATTTATCAACCAAATTCTAATTTTACCTGACAGCCTGATAAAGAGAATTACTGAAATCATTTGTTTTAATTTAATCCTTTTAGCTTAGAGTTTTCAAAAAAAATTTTAGAATGTTTTGTAGAAGTATTCACAAACCACAGCATCCAAAATGTTCTCGCATGCTTCTCTCTTAAAAGTTCAGGGGAGCCTGCATCTTTTTTCTTTCGGTTTACTAAATCAACTTTCTCAAATTAATTATTGAGTTTTTTTTTCTTTTCACTAAGAATGAATTGGCAGAAAGCCAGAGGACATTAAAGTCAAATGACACATTAATCTTTTTTTTAACTTTATTAGTACATGTGTGTAGTACTTTCTGTGTAGGAAGTATGTACGTGTTTGTAATACATCTTCATTCCTTTTCATCACTTTTCCATCCCTTGCCTCCCCCTCCACCCATCCTTTGATCCCTCCCTTTTATTTTTTTGTACATGTTTGCAGTACATAATGTTTACTTTCCTTCTGTGGAGTTGGTACATGTACGTAACACATCTTAATTCCTTTGTTAAATCCCTTTCTCTCCCCTCCTTCTCCTTCCCTCCATCTCTTGATCCCTTCCCATTTGAGAAAGATCTATTTCCCTACTTTTATTTTGCTCCTTATTTATAACTTGGCCTTCTCAGGTAAGAGAAATAATGTGATAGTTAAGCTTATGTATCTGATTTATTTCACTTAATATTATGGTCTCAAGGTGCAACCATTTTTCTACAACTGACTGAAGTTTATTCTTTAGTACTCTACAGTGCATAAATATTACATTTTCTTTATCCATTTGTCTGTAATGAACATATGGGTCACTTCCAAAATTTAGCTATTATGAATTATGCTGATATGAATGTGGGCATACACATAATTCTGTAATACTATGTCTTTAACTCATTCTGGAAGATAGCTAGAAGGTGGATAGCTGAGTCAAATGGAATTTCTACTTTTAGTGTTTTAAGGAATCTTCAAACGGATTTCCATAGTGGTTGTACTAATTTACATTCCCACCAGCACTGCAGCAATGTTCCTTTTTCCTTGCAGCCTTTCCAGCATTTGTTATTATTTGATTTCTGGATGATGGCTATTCTTTCTAGGGTAGGATAGAATCTCAGTGTTGTTTTAACTTGCATTTCTGTAATGGTCAGCAATGTTGAGCATTTCTTCATGTACTTATTGGCTATTTTTGTTTGTCTTCTGTGAAGTGTCTGTTCATTTCACTTGCCCACTTATCACAGGGCTTTTTATTTTGGGGGGGGGTCTAATTTTTTCTATTTCTTTATATATTCTAGATATGAGTCCTCTGTCTGTGGAATAGCTGGCAAAAAATTTTTTCCCATTATGTACATTGCCTTTTCACTTGTTTCTTTTGCTGTGCTCAAGCTTTTTAATTTGATATGATCCCATTAATTGATTCTAGGAACTATTTCCTATGCACCTGGGGTTCTGTTCAGAAAGTTCTTGCCTACACCTATCACATCAAGAGTTTTCCCTGTCTTGTCTTCCCACAGGTTAAGTGTTTCTGATTTAATATTTAGTTCTATGATCCATTTTGATTTTAGTTTAGTACATGATAAGAGATAAGGTATAGAGTCAATCTTCTGCATGTGTATAACCAGTTTTCCCAACACCACTTATTAAAGAAGATATCTTTTCTCCTGTGTGTTTTTGCACCTTTATTAAAGATCAAATAGTGAAAGGTACTTGGAGACTTTTCTGCATTCTCTATTCTTTTCCACTGATCCTCATATTTGTGTGTGTGTGTGTGTGTGTGTGTGTGTGTGTGTGTGTGTGTGTGTGCCAGTACTGTGCTGGGTTTTTTTCATAGTAGCTTTGTAATATAACTTCAATCTCGGATTGTGATGCCCTTCACTTTGCTCATTTTAATCAAGATTGCTTTTGCTATACTGGATCTCTCCTGTGAAGAATGCTTTTGGAATTTTGATTGTATTGCATTAAATCTGTATATCAATTTTAGAAGTACAGCCATTTTGACTATATTGGTTCTCCCTGTCCAGGAATGGGGGATGTCTGATCATTTTCTGATGTCCTCTTCAATTTCCTTTTTCAGAGTACTGTAGTTTTCATTGTACAGGTCTTTAACCACCTTTTTTAGGTTAATTCCTAAGTATTTAATTTTTCGTGGTGCCATTGTGAATGGTGCTTTTTCCCCCAATTTCGTTCTCAGTGAGTTCATTATTAGTGTACAGGAACACTATTGATTTTTGTGTGTTGATTTTGTATCCTTCTACATTACTGAATTTGGTTATTAATTTTAAGAGTCCTTCAGTAGACTTTTTGGGAATATTTTATATAGAAGATCATGTCAATTGCAAATAATGATAATTTTACTTCTTTTCCTACATATATATCCCTTTTATTTCTTTTTCTTGCCTAATTGCTCTTGCTAATGTTTTAAGTACTATGTTGAATGGGAGCGGTGGTAGTGGACATCCTTCTCTTCTTCCTGATTTCAGAAAGAAAACTTTCAGTTTTTCCCCATTTAATAATACGTTGGCAGTAGATTTGTCATAAATGGCTTTTATCAAATTGAGATTAAAAACATTCTATACCTATTTTCATCCGTGTTTTGTCATGAAAGGGTGTTGAATTTTCTCAAAGGTTTTTTCTGCATCTTTGAGATAATCAGATGATTTTTGTCCTCACTTCTATTTATGTGATGTATTACATTTATTGATTTGCATATGTTGAACCATCCTTGCATTTCTGAGATGAAACCTACTTGGTCATGATGTGTGATATTTTTGATGATTTGTTGCATTCTGTTTGCCAGTATCTTGTTGAGGTTTTTTGCATCCATACTTATTTCTTTTTTAGTTGGATTCTTGGCTGGTTTTGAAATCAAGGTAATGGTAGCTTCTAGGAATAACTCTGAGTGTACTTCTTTCTTTTCAATTACATTAAAAACCTTGTCAAGTATTGGTATTAGAAATTCTCTGATGTTTTTGTAGATTCAGCAGTAAACCTGTCCAGATCTGGGTTTTATTAAATATCCTTAGTTGGTAGGATATTTAATACTTCTTCAATTTTGTTGCCTGTTATTGGATTATTCAGGGTTTTTAAACCTTCTTGGTTCCATTTTGGCAATTCATATGTATCTAGTAATATATCCTTTTCTCCTGAATTCTGCAATTTATTAGCAGACAGAATTGTGAAGTAGTTTTTATTTTTCATTTGGACAGTGCCCATAGTGATCTCACCTTTTTCATTTCTAATTGTACTGATTTTGATCTTTTCTCTCCTTTTTTTATGTTAGCTTGGCTAAAGGTATATATATTTTGTCTATTCTTTTAAAGAACCAACTCTTAGACTTATTCTTTGCATTTTTTGTCTCAATTTCATTTATTTCTGTTCTGATCTTTATGATTTCCTTTCTTATAATGGCTTTGGGTTAGATTGTTCTTGTTTTTCTAGGACTCTGAGGTGCATTGTTAGGTTATTTATTGGGGCTCACTCTATTTTTGTGATGTGGGCACTCACAGCTATAAACTTCCTTCTTAGGACTGCTTTTATTTTATCCCATGAATTCTGGTAGGTTGTACTGGTATTATCATTTAGTTCTAGAAACTGTCATTTTTTTCTTGATTTCATCTGTAACCTACTGTTAAAAGTATATTGTTTAGTCTCCACACATTTGCGTAAATTCTGCATTGTCTTTTGTCATTGATTTCCAAGTTCATTGTGCTATGGTCTAACAACATGCATGGTATAATTTCAAGTCTTTTACATTTACTTATGACTGATTTATTAGCTACTAAATGGTCTATTCTGGAGAAAGTTCCATGTGCTGCTGAAAACAATGTGTATTCTGTTCTTGCTGGGTGGAACACTCTGTAGATATCTATTACATCCACTTATTTGAAGGTTTTGTTCAACTCTGATATTTCTTTGTTGATTTTTTTTGTCTAGTTGATCTGTCTATTTTTTGATAGTGAGGTATACATATCCTCCATTATAATTGTATTTATGCCTCTTTATTCTTTTATGTCCAGTAGTATTTGTTTTATAAAGTTAGATGCACTGTTGTTAGGTCCTATGTGCTAGTAATTGTTACCTCTTCCTGTTGGGTACCTTAACCAATATGTAGTGACCTTTTTTTCCCTCATTTGATCATTTTGGTTTGAAATCCACTTTGTCTGAATATAAGATAGCTACACTTGTTTGGGGGGGGGTCCTTTTGCATGGAATATTGTTTTCCATCCTTTGAATCTTAGTCTATGAGTTTCTCTTTCAGTTAAATGTATCTTTGAGTTTCTTGTATGCAGCATACTGTTGGATTTTGTTTCTTGACCCATTGTGCCAGTCTGTGTCTTTTGGTTGGGGAGTTGAGACCATTTACATTGACAGATATTGACTTATTCTTGTCACTTTTTTATTGTCCTGTTCTTGATTCGCTATCTTTCCCTTTTACTTAACTATTCACTCTACCAAGTGTGTCCATTTTATTAGACCTTTGGTTATTTTAGCTTCATTGTCTCTTTCTGTGTTGTCCTTGAAAATTTTTGTACTGTTGGCTGATGGTCATGACTTTCTTTAGATGTTCTTTACCATGAAAGTATCTTATTTCTCCAACAATTTCGAAAAATAATATGGCAAGGCATGTCGGCCTGGATTGGAAAATATTTTCTTTTGGGGTTGAAATACATCATTTCAAGTTCTCCTGGACTTTAACTCAACTCTTTGTGCTGGGAAGTCTGCTATAATTCTAAAGCGTTTTTCTTTATAAGGGATTTGTTGCTTTTCTCTAAATGTCTTTAGGATTCTGTTCTTGCATTGAAATTCTGGTATTTTGACTATGATGTGTTATGCAGAGGTACTTTTCTGATGATGGCTCTTTGGGGTTCTACATGCCTCACTTATCTGTATATTAAAAAATTTTTAACTTATTTGGAGTGTTTCCAGCTATTATTTCAGTAAGCAGATTTTTATGCCATTTGTATATTGCTATCGAAATATCCTGTTTAAAACTGAAGGTAATAAGTTGTAAGTTTTCCTTTGTGAATTTGAGTAGCCATACTAGCACTAGGCTTAGTTTGTTGTTCATAGAAATGAATAGAAAGCTTTTTAAGGCAATTGCTTAAACTGAGAGAAACTTGAATTACATATCCTTTAAGGTTTAATCATAAAAATGGGTGTCTCTCTAGAGGTTTTGAGGTCTCTCAGGAAATCCAGAGTTCCTGATTTAGAAGGAAGCTGCTACCCATGATCATAACTGACCACATCACAATGGGGTGATTCTGAGGAAGATACCCCCAAATTGCAGGAAAAACCCACGTCTGGCATCTGCTCATACCCACGTGCCTGACTTCATGCATCTCACTTTGAATCTTCACGTCCATTCTAATTGGAAGAATGTAACCAGAGTCCTGCAGGCAATGGAGTCCAGGAACTGTGGCTCCCAGGCTGCACAGAAGGAATGCAAAATAGGTCCTTTTCCTGACACTTCACTTCATCTTTTTTCATCTAAAACCAAAAGAGCCAAATCAAACTGCACCAGACATTTCTACTCTAAAACCTGACGTGTATTCTTTTCTCCATCATTGAAAAACCTACGAGGTCTAAATTTTGCTGGGAAGGAAATCATGAAGAGAATTAGTCATCATTGACAGAAATAAATATTTATTCCTGAGCTTAAAAAAAAGCATCTCAGTTCCTTTTGGAGAGTATAGGATGCATCTATCAGGAATACAAAGCTTTTAGTATTTTTTGAAAGTATTGAATAACCTACTTCATGCTAAGAACTCTGCTAAAGTCTCAAGTAATTTTTTAAATCATCACAACTTGTCTGTGGTGTATTTTCTTTTTGCTCTAATTAACAGCTAAGAAAATTAAGATTCAGTGCTTTTAAGAGAAAAATTACCCAAATCCTATAGCTCATTTGTGCCATATTTACCCTAGATACGCCTGATTCCAAATATCTTGCTTTTTGGCTACACAATGAGTATAGTAAGGTAGTATATTCTTAGGGTCAAATAATTCCATAAGAAAAATAACCATTAAAAGAATTTAAAGAAATGAACATAAAACTCCTACCAGATGGCCATAGTCACTCACTCTTTTTTGATTAGGAAACAAATTATTATTTTATGAAAAGTTGGCATTTGTAAGAATCACAATCACATACTTATCTCACAAAATACAAATCAAGAGAAACTGAAAACTCAGGAAAATTGATTTGTTATAAAGCTACAGAATAAACACATACGTAGACATGGTTTCACTCTTGTGTTTACCCCTAAAGACAATTCAAGATATATCTCTTTAAAACTTTTTACCTCTCCTGACTTGAAGCACAAAGATTTAAACTTCATTTAAAGTGCTTCTCAAGAACTTCAGACCTTGGGCCGGTGAGGTGGCTCAGTGGCGTAAGCACCTGCCTGGCAAGCATGAGGGCCTGAGCTCAACTTCCGGAACCCACATACGAAAAACGGGCCGGTGATATCGCTCAGCAGCATGGGCGCCTGCTGGCACGTGAGGTCCTGAGGTCGACCCCCGGTACCCACAAAAAAAAAAAAAAAAGAAAAAAGAACTTCAGACTGGTGAGATGGCTCAGCGGCATAAGCGCCTGCCTGGCAAGCGCGAGGGCCTGAGTTCGACTCCCAGAACCCACATAATGAAAAAAGGGGCCGGTGATATTGCTCAGTGGCACGGGCGCCTGCTGTGCTGACGCGCGAGGTCCTGAGGTCGACCCCCGGTACCCAGAAAAAAAAAAAAAGAACTTCAATTAGCCACTATCAATTGGTTTCTCCTCAATCTAACAATCAGGAAAAATATACTTTAAAACACTTCAGCTGGGGCTGTTCACTGCCTGGTGCCACCTGGGAATATAATGGCTGAATCTTTTTGGCCTCAGATTAATGAAGTAGGCTCAAATCTTATAAAAAGGACTTTAATTCCTTCTCATATTTCCTTGTGGCATAATTCACTTGCAATAATGCATATGTAATTTGGTAAGCCAAAATGAAAAAACTGGAATGTTAAAGATTCACTTTCCTTGGAGAAATGTTGAATATGTGTATTTTTAAAAAAGTAAAGGTAAGGCAATCCCATTCCTAAAGTTATCAAATCTTTGACAAAATAGTGAAATTTTCAATTTGTTTCTGGAATTTTACAATAGGTAACATAAAGCTGGAGAAGAAATGCAATGAGTTGAGGAATACAAACAAGGTTGTCTTATGCTCCCCGAGCATTTCAATACATTAAACACATCTGAAAATACTTAGTTCAAATACTCCTTGACCTAGGATTGACTCAGTATAAGACTCTTGAAATCATTAACCCAAACAATCCTCTGTTTGGAATTTTATATATTTAAATATCACGCACTAGTTCCTAGATTAGTTTAGTATTAGAGAAATGCAACAGGGCTGAATGAGTAGGAAAGGTTTTTACTTAATAACAATTCATTTTATGAATGATAAAAATACACAATGAACCACAACATAAGCTAAAGCCTAAATCACAGTTTTTGAAGTAATAATTTATGGGAGCTAGCCACTGGAATTGAACGGTTTCTCTATCTCTGATTAGGATTACAAATGCTAAAATGAAGTTATTTTAGATTTTGGTATTTAGCCCACGTTAGATATCGTAAACAAATTTTTGCTTAAAATCCAAGGCTGTTAACTTGGCTGTAATGTGGTCATTCTTTCCTGTGAATTTGCAACCGAATGATCTTATTTTCCACACTCTACAGAAAAATAGACTCCAAGGACTTTAGCCTCACCTTTGGGATCTTTTAGAGCCAGTTAATAATACTCTTTCCTTCCTGACTTAGATTCAGAACTGATTAAAAATTAAAGCACAGGAAACAGATGGAGATTTAAATAACAGTTTTATTACTGAAGAAGCAGATTAGGGAATGTGGCATTAAACCTGCTTTCAAAGGCTAACGGACACTTCATCCCTGAGTAGACAGACCCACACACCCGGGGACACAAGAACTGCAGGCTCTGCCCAGCCCTTGGAGCTCATCTGAATACACAGAAGCAAAGAAGAAAAAAAAAAAAGTAAATAAAATGACTCCTAAAAGCAGAAGGAAGAGTTAAGACAACTCTCCCCAATCTGTACTCTGAGAAGGAAGAAGTGATGGGTCAGAGAAAGAGGCAGCAGTCCTGTGCTAGCAGAAACAATTTCCGTGGGAAAATGAGGAGAACAATAGCCCCCCCACCCCCACAATTAACATTGAAGTAAGGAATCAATGAGAGACTATGGCTTTCAGTTTGGCAGTCTGCATTCCTCTTTCTTTGTTTATTACAAATGTGCATCTTTTCTGACAAACACTACATACAAATAATATGCATTCTCTTTTTATAAAATATCTACCTGTTTTTCTCATCTTAGTGTTCTATAGTACTGTCTCTACTATGAAGGATTTTAAGCCCGTATTAGGGATGGATAGATAGCTGGATGAGAGATAGTATGGATATATGTACACTTAGACATATAGACAAAAAGAGAGATAGGGGGATGGACAAAAAACAGATTTAAGAAAATATTGCATTTGAAAATACTGGATTTGATCTAATCTTCTTTTGTATTATCAAATAAAAAAGAGTTTCACTTCACATAATAACAAAAACAGTTACTAAGTAATAACAGTTACTAAGGAATTGTGTATCTAAATCATACTGGTTATTCATCCTCCTTAAATTGCTTTGTGTATCACAGTGTTGAGCCTTGGATACAGAATGCAGATTTGTGTACCCTTTGGTGACTGCTATTTCCCCTGGTCTCATCTGGTCAGACATTTTGATTGTGCCCTTATTATGAATAACCAGGCTCACATGCTACTGATAGCACAGGGGTTTTAGATCTTTGCATTTGTAAAAATCTAAACTAGTTATATTAAATATTTGGAAGGAACTAAAACTAAGTGTGAATAATTATTATTGTGGTAGGAGACAGATTTTTTTTTTTTTTTTCTGGTGGGTACTGGGGTCGAACTCAGGACCTCACGTGCCAGCAGGCGCCCGTGCCGCTGAGCGATATCGCCGACACTTTTTTCGTATGTGAGTTCCGGGAGTCGAACTCAGGACCTCACACTTGCCAGGCAGGCGCTTATGCTGCTGAGCTATCTGACTGGCCCAGGAGACAGATTTTTATCTTAACAATTTTAGGAAATGCAAAGTGAGTTATATAATCTCTTTAATTATGTAGACCATTTTAAGATATGCAAAATTAAATTGTAAATGATTATTCAGTAACATTAAATATTCATGGTAAAATCACTATTTAATCATTGTTCACAGTTGCCTGACCCATTGCAATTCAAATTGATATTAAAAGAATGGCTTGGACTTGCGGTTTAGTTTATTGCATTCTTCTGGGGTCAAAGATTATATTGTGGTCCAAACAGTGTTCAATAGGAATAGAAATGATACTGTCATTTCCTGTCCCACTCCCTTAATGTTGCTTTTTTAGACATATTGGCAGGCTTTCTCTATCCTCCTTGATGTGGATTCGTCATTCAAGTGGAAACCCATGACAGGGAGAGCATGGGAAATGAGCAATAAATTAATCTTGGTAAACGAACACCAGACCAATCACAATTAATAAAGGTAAACTACACTGTATCCTACCTGCAAACTGTTTCCATCTTTGGCTTCCCTTAGCCTACAGTGGGACAGCTTAGAAAATGATAGGTTGTTCGCCTCTTCTCCAAACTCTTTCAAGTGCCTTACAGAATCTGTCAAGAAAGTCACACCTGACTTAAAGCAAGACTGGGGGGGACTCGGCAAATGAGTCAGGAAGAGGTGAAGAGAGTACGCAAGCCCTTTCTACAGGAAAATAAAAAGGAAGTTCTGTTAGTCATCTCTCCATTGCTGAGACAAAATACCTGACATACACAGCTTAAAGAAGAAGGGTCTATTTCAGCTCAGAGTTTCACAGGTTTCAGTCTCCAGCCAGCTGGCTCCCTTGCTTTCAGCTTGCACTGAGGCAGAGTACCATGGAGGAAGACATAGCAGAGCAAAGCCACTCATCTTCTGCAAACTGAGAAGCCTAGATGGGAGGGAGAGCCCAAGAGGAAAGGGCCAAGGTCAAGACATACCCATCACACTACACCTCAGTTACCTGTTCCATCCAACGAGGCCTCTACGAGCTATAAACTCATCATCACTACAGAAAATTAGAGCCCCGTGATTTACTCACTTCCTCAAGCTGCCATGTGGCAAGCAACCTTTATACAATGAGCCTTTAGGAGGAGAGGGTATTTAGATAACAACTATAACAAAGAGGGAATAAAAACTGAAAGGGAAAACACAGTTATTACTGAAGTTTCATTAAAAAGCATTCTCAAAAGGTGAGCAAGTAAAGGGCACAGCATTGTATTGATAAGGGAGAAAAACTAAAGGATTTGAAATCAAACAGAACTAGACAACTGAATGGGCTGGTACAGATTTCTTCACTATCAAAGTTTCGATTTCCTCAACTGAAAATGGCAGTTTTGTGATGCAGTAAAGAGAAATGCAATTATTTATATAACATGCCAGGAATGTCAGAATTGCTTCACAAGTGTTCCCTGTTGTTACTGTCTCTCCTCTTGTGTTATAGTTTTTATCATTAATACAGAAAGTGATTGGATCCCATTTTTTGAGTTAAACAGTGAAATTATGAACTTCTGTTTTTATCCCTTAGTCAATTTCCCTTTCTGTCTTTAAAGACTCCTTTTTTTGTGTGTGTGTGGGTACCAGGAGTCGACCTCAGGACCTCGTGCCAGCAGGTGCCCATGCCACTGAGCGATATCACCGGCCCCTTTTTCGTATGTGGGTTCCGGGAGTCGAACTCGGGCCCTTGCGCTTGCCAGGTAGGCGCCTATGCCGCTGAGCCAACTCACCAGCCCCTGTCTTTAAAGACTCCTGATAATTTTTATGACATAGAGAAATGTTTAACCAGTGTAACATGATGACAGAGTAGACCCAGATTTATGTCATATCATAGTTGTGAATATTTTCTTTCCTAACTCTTCTCAAAAGGAAAAAGTGTATCAGGAATAGCATCCCCCCCAACACTTTTGCGAGATCTTTCTTTCATCATGTGTATCAAGCATATACTCCACCAGCTGAAGTCAGACAATTTGTCTAGTGGTGGTGCACACCTGCAGTCCCAGCACTCAGGAGGCTGAGGCAAGAAAATTGTTGTTAGTCTGGGGCCAGCCTGGCCTACAGAGTGAGTTCAAGTTAAGCCTAGACTACACAGGGAGACCCTGTCTAAAAGAAGCTAGTAATAATAATGATAATAATAATAACAGTAAAATTTAAACAATAAAGCTGGATAACTTGTTGCCATTTGTCATCAACACAAGGAAACACCTCCGTTTTGACATTATAGACACAAGGTGCCTTCCCATTTCTCAACAGAAAGCAGAACAGATAAATTTGTGATTTGCTACATTATTATGTTCACCAAAACAATAGATATTTGCAACTCAAAAAGAAATCTAGTTTTGCAGTTTCCTGTTTACAGTTCTCTCTGCTGAAGGTCAGTATTGAGTTTTGTGCCTCAATTATCCTAAATTAATAAGCTTGTTCGCTTTTGGGGTTGAAAATGAAAAAGCTATCTGAGAAAAGAACTATTTCTCTTTCTTCAAAAAGGTTTTACTCAATGGAAAAAATCTGTTTTTATCTCCACTTTTTTGGCCAGAACTGAGAAAATCCATGGCAACCAGTTGCAAGCCATCTAAATAAGGACACTCCAAGGAAATCCTACTACGGATATTATCTCTTCCTGGACTTCATTTCCTTCCATAATTATGCCTGAAAACAGACCTCGCACCACAGGTACAACTCATAAAACATGAGCTAAAATATAGGGTCCAAACTTTAAAAGATCTAAAATATTTCTGCCTCAACAGTCTCTATTTCCTCCAGTCACTTCCCTATAAATAACTATCCATATGTTCTTTTCAGAAAAACATGTAAGAACACCACGTGTTTCTGCTTGGAACAGCTTGGCAATTATTTACTTCAAGGCAAAAGAAAATAAATTTAATAAAATTGGTTGGGAAATTTTCTTCATCAATGAATGCAAAGAATTGAATGGAGTCCTTTGCAATGCTCATTTCACACTCAATTTAAAAGTTTACTAATGATTTCTGAGGGAGGAGGATTGCCACAAGTTTGAGGGCAGCCTGAGCTCTGTAATGACTTCAAAGTGAGCCTGGATGACATAGCAACACACTGTCTCAAACAAACAAAACAAAACAAAACAAATCCAACAATTTCACTAACAATAAGTGACTCTCCAGAAAAAAAAAATATATATATAATAATAACAAATTTTCTTACAAAGTACTGAAGCCTGTTGAAACGTCAGAGGTGAAAACGTCTCTTTATATTTATTAAAAGCTAGAGCTTGAGGGGATAGAAACCAAAACATTTTAGAAGCAGCAGTAAAGGACAATCTTAATAGCAAACATAATTACTTAGGAGATTCCTAAATGTCGACACTGCAGCCAGCAAAGATAGGATGGCATGGAAACCGCGTGAGCAAGGGGAGATGGAGCAGAGCACAGGTTATACATAATGCAGATCAACGGCCCTTCCAGAAAAGCAATTTGGACTCAAACCAGACCAACAGGAATGGAAAGTCATTATCAATGGATGGCTGGTTCTTGGGCTGTGTGAGAAGGGTGCTGCAGGCTGGGGCTCGGTAGCTAATGTTTTCTTCCCATTAGCTGTTACTTGGTTAATCCAAGACTGCTCAGACACACAGCTTCTTCTCACTTCAGTTACCTAGACTGATGGT
The DNA here is from genome assembly GCA_028451465.1 of Erethizon dorsatum. Taxonomy (NCBI): domain Eukaryota; kingdom Metazoa; phylum Chordata; class Mammalia; order Rodentia; family Erethizontidae; genus Erethizon; species Erethizon dorsatum. The sequence goes on from CM051835.1 coordinate 42,703,802, forward strand.
TAGAAAACAAGGCAGAATCCAACTATCTGTTTCACTTGAAATTAAAAAAAAAAAAAAGTATCTGAAGAAAAAAATTAGTGTGATACATTCCAGAACTCAAATTTTGCCCAGATCATAAGAAATTCTTAACATATAAGTGGATTTTTAAGCAAGAGGAAAACCTCTAATTCAAGCTTTGAATAAACTGTGATTTGATTCTATATGAAAAAAAGTTAATGGATCGGAGGAAAAAAGATGGCGGATGAGTAAGAAGCACACAGAGAAACTCTCTAAAAGTTGCCATTGGACTACGGGAATATAGTGACCGGGAGAGTGCAGGAGGGGGGCAGATGCCTCCCCGGGACCCAGAAAAGTTCTGAAGTGCAGCTTGGGACCCCCAGCACCAGTGAAGGGGACTTTTCAACAAAGAAGGAGCAGACCCCGCGTGCGCACCTTCTACCATCTCAGGAATCGCCGCGCCACGGAAGCTCAAAGCTGCGGACACACGGTGACAGCTGGCGCCCAGGGAGCCCCCACGGAGGATCTCGAGACAGCGGCATGGCAGGGGAGTGGCGGAGAACTGCGCTGGCCGGCGGTGACTGTCTCTCAGCCACAGCTGCCCTGTGCCAGAGAGCTACTGGCCAGGCGCCATTGTGGGGGGTGCGGCAAAAATCAGAGCGGCTCGAAAACTGCTCTGGGAACTTGTGCTCCGGACAGGGCAGCGTGGCGCCTCTCAGCCCCACGAAAGTGCACTGAGGGCGGCGGGTGAACGAGACAGGTCTCTCAGCCACACCTGTCCCGTGCCAGAGAGCGACTGGCCAGCGCCATTGTGAGGGGCGTGGTGAAAATCAGAGCGGCACGAAAGCAGTGCGCTGACAGCGGCGGGGGAAGGAGACCGGTCTCCGCCTGAAAGACCACGCTCTGCTCACCGCCCGCCAGACGGCCGCTCCTGGCTCGCTGGGACGGACCTGCACGGAACAGGACTCTGTCATCACACGGTGCCCACCTACAGCAGAGTCAACACCTGGAACTGAGTCTCTTTATTTTTTTTATTTATTTTTTTTATTTTTTTTTTTTTTTCCTCTCTCATTAGTTTTTTGTTCTGGTGAAAGGGTTTTTATTTTTGTTTTTATTTTTGTTTTATTTTTATTTTATTATTATTATTTTTTATTTTTTTCTTTTGTGGGGTTTTATTTCTGTTTTATCTGTTTGCTTTGTTGTTTTTGTCTTCATTTTTGTTTCTGTTTGTCTATTTGCTCTTTCCTTCATTATTCTCTCTGGCTTTTATATGAGTGTAAACAGCGCCTCTAACCTCTTTGTGATTGTGGTTGTGATCTGTTCTTCCTTTTATCCTTTCCTTCTCTTTTTCCCACCAGTCCTCTGCACCAGTGTCCCAATGTTAGTGGGATCCCTCTTGGTCCTCTAACCTTACATCTAATTCCTTCCTCTTCTCACAATACTCTATTTCCTCCTTAACTCATTTTAAATTTAAACTCCTGAGGGGAAAAATTGACATACTAAGGACTTGTATACTGCATATAATTTTTCTGGTGTGTTTTAGATTTTGTTATATAACCGCAACTCTACTTTATACAGCTAAAAGTGGTAAATAACTGGTTAGCTCAGTCTGTCATTTTCTAGGCTGTGTTTGATGCTTCAGTTACCATTATAGCCAAATGTAAAATAATTGTTCTAAACAGCTTTCCTTCCTGATATTTCATGATTGATATTGACTAAGGGACACAGAAAATACAGTGGCACAGTACCAAAGAATCAAGGACTGGGCCAAACAGGTAGCAACTTCTCATATCCAACAAATTGAAGAGGTAGGATCTGGCAGAAAGCTCAAAACCCAAAAGCAAGCTCCACTTGGAAGATACTGCAGAGAAGTAGTCATCTTCTAAGGATCTTCAACACTAGCAATAAAGTAACCTATCATAGGTAATTTACAAACATCATCCCAGGAATTAAAGAAAGAAAAGATGAGACGACACTTAAACAAGATGCAACCCCACACATCCAATTCACCAAAGGCAAACCTAGGGGGCAACGAGGTGGGACAATCCGAAAGCCACCCACCTGGCCTATCTGAAGGGGTAACAACAAAACAATTGAATGAGGCTCTGGAAAAAATTAAAACAGAAATAATTTCACAGATAACTGCAGAGATAATGTCCACAATGAAGACTATGCTTAAGGACACTATAGCTGATACAGACAAAAAAAATAGATGAGCTTAAGAAAACTATAGAAACCATGAATGCTCAGCATAGGAAAGAAATGGAATCCATAAAGCAGATTCAAGCAGATATCCAAGAGAACAAAAATTCCATTGAAAGTATTTGTAGCAGATTAAGCCAATGTGAGGACAGGATATCAGATATAGAAGACAGGCTTGCAATTAGTGATCATGAAAAGAAAGAGTTCTTAAAAACAGCAAGGGACCATGAAAAATCAATTCAGCAGCTGCTAGATGACTCAAAGATAAACAACTTAAGAATAATTGGGATAAATGAAAAAGCAGGAGATAGCATAAATGACATTAAAACCTTGTTCAAAGACATTATCAGGGAGAACTTTCCTGGAAGAGAAAAAGAATTTGACCCCCCAATAAGTGAAGCTTTTAGAACACCAACTAGATATGATCAAAAAAACTTCAGCCAGACATATCATAGTCAAGATCCCAGAAATTCAACAGAAGGGCAGAATCTTAAAAGCTGTTAGGGAGAAGAGACAAATCACCTATAAAGGAAAACCCAGCAGAATCACAGCTGACTTTTCAGCAAAAACCCTCAAGTCAAGAAGATCTTGGAATGGCATATTTCAAGCTCTAAAGGAAAATAATTTTCAACCCAGATTGATGTACCCCGCAAAACTATCTTTCAAAATTGATGGAGAAATAAAATACTTTCATGACAAAGAACATCTGAGAAAATTTATGACCACCAAGCCAGCACTCCAAAATGTTCTGAAAGACATTCTAGAAAGAGATAGGAACCCCAACAGAAGGAATCCACCAGGCAGGGCAGATAATTAAATAGCAGGAAAGGGGAAAAACAAAGAGTGGGAACCAACAACAGGAAAATATCATGACAAGTATAAGTCAATACATATCAGTTTTAACCATCAATGTTAACGGTCTCAATTCACCAATCAAAAGGCACAGACTGGCAAAATGGATCAAGAAGCAAGATCCAACAATATGCTGTATACAAGAAACACATTTAATTCAGAAAGAAATTCATAGACTGAAAGTCAAAGGATGGAAAACAATACTCCATGCAACAGGAACCCAGAAAAAAGCAGGGGTAGCTATTCTTTTTGCAGACAAAGTGAATTTCAAGCCAAGAAGGATTCAGAGAGATAAAGAAGGTCATTACATCCTTGTAAAGGGAACAATCCAAGAGGAAGAGATAACGATCATAAATATATATGCGTCAAATACCAATGCACCCAACTATATAAAACAAGTACTAAAGGACATGAAAAATCAAACAAGCACTAATACAATTATATTGGGAGATCTCAATACTCCACTGTCACAAAAAGACAGATCAACTAGACAGAAAATCAATAATGAAATAATAGAACTGAACCAAACTTTTGAACAAATGGACTTAGTAGATGTCTACAGAGTGTTCCACCCCACAACATCAGAATACACATTCTTCTCAGCTGCACATGGGACGTTCTCCAAAATAGACCACATACTAGCTCATAAAACCTGCTTAAGTAAATGCAAAGGAATTGAAATTATCCCATGCATATTATCAGACCATAGTGCAATGAAATTGGAAATCAATGGCAAAAGAAATCACAAATACTCCCTAAACACATGGAAATTAAATAACACCCTCCTGAACAACCAATGGGTCACAGATGAAATTAAAGAAGAAATTAGACAATTTCTACAACTGAATGATAATGACAGTACAACATACCAGAACTTATGGGATACAATGAAAGCAGTCTTAAGAGGGAAATTTATAGCATTAAATACTTATATTAGGAAAATAGAGCAAGTGCAAATAAACAACTTAATGGTGAACCTCAAACTTCTAGAAAAAGAAGAGCAGGTTAAGCCAAAAGCCCGTACAAGGGAGGAAATTACAAAGATCAGAGCAGAAATTAATGTAGTGGAGACTAAAAAAACAATACAAAGAATCAATGAAGCAAAAAGTTGGTTCTTTGAAAGAATAAATAAGATTGACAAACCCTTATCCAACCTTATTAAAAAAAGAATAGAAAAGACTCAAATCCAAGCAATTGAAAATGAAAAGGGTGATATCACGACGGACCCTGCAGAAATCCAGAAGATCATCTATACCTATTTTAAAAATCTATATTCTACTAAGATGGAAAATGCAGAAGAAATGGACAGATTCCTAGATTCATATGAATTACCAAAGCTGAATCAAGAAGATTTAAAAATCCTAAATAAACCAATATCAACCAATGAAATTGAAGATGTAATTAAAAACCTCCCAACAAAGAAAAGCCCAGGCCCTGATGGATTCACTGCTGAATTCTACAAGAAATTTAGAGAAGACCTAACGCCACTACTTCTCAAACTTTTTAATGAAATTGAAAAAGAAGCAATACTCCCGAATTCATTCCTGGAAGCAAGCATTACCCTGATACTAAAACCAGAGAAGGACCCAACTAAGAAACTACAGGCCAATCTCCCTAATGAACATAGATGCAAAAATCCTTAATAAGATACTGGCAAACAGAATCCAACAAATCATCAAGAAGATTATACACCATGACCAAGTTGGATTCATCCCAGGGATGCAGGGATGGTTCAACATACATAAATCAATAAATGTAATACACCATATCAACAGAACCAAAGACAAAAATCACATGATCATCTCAATAGATGCAGAAAAAGCTTTTGATAAAGTCCAGCACCTTTTCATGATAAAAACCCTACAGAAAATTGGAATAGAGGGTCTTTATCTCAACCTGGTAAAAGCTATCTATGAGAAACCAACAGCCAATATTATACTAAATGGCCAAAAACTGAAAGCCTTCCCTCTAAAATCAGGAACAAGACAAGGATGTCCACTGTCCCCACTCTTATTCAACATACTTCTGGAGACTTTAGCCAGAGCAATTAGATAAGAGAAAGAAATAAAGGGAATAATGATTGGAAAGGAAGAAGTTAAATTATCATTATTTGCAGATGACATGATACTCTACACAGAAGACCCCAAAAACTCCACTAAAAAACTGCTAGATTTAATAAGCAAATTCAGTAGTGTAGCTGGATACAAAGTCAATACTCAAAAGTCAATAGCCTTCCTGTACACAAATAACAAATTTACTGAAAGAGAAATTAGGGAAAAAATACCTTTCACAATAACATCCAAAAAAATGAAATACCTAGGAATCAACCTCACAAAGGATGTAAAAGACCTCTACACTGAAAACTACAGTACTCTGAAAAAGGTGATTGAAGAGGATATCAGAAAATGGAAAGATATCTCTTGCTCCTGGATAGGAAGAACCAATATAGTGAAAATGGCCATACTTCCAAAATTGTTATACAGATTTAATGCAATTCCAATCAAAATTCCAACAGCATATCTCACAGAATTAGAGAAAACAATCCTAAATTTCATTTGGAATCAGAAGAGACCTAGAATAGCAAAGGCAATTCTGGGCAACAAAGGCAAGGCAGGGGGCATCACAATCCCCGACTTGAAATTATACTATAAAGCTACTGTGATAAAAACAGTGTGGTACTGGCAAAAAAACAGACCTGAAGATCAATGGAACAGATTAGAAGATGCTGAAACAACCCCAGACATACTAAGCCACCTTATCTTTGACAAAGGTGCCAAACACATTCAGTGGAAGAAAGATAGCCTCTTTAATAAATGGTGCTGGAAAAACTGGCTCTATACATGCCGAAGATTAAAACTAGACCCCTATCTTTCACCATGCACTAAACTAAATTCAAAATGGATCAGAGATCTAAATATTAAAACAGAAACATTAAATCTGCTGGAAGGTAAGATAGGTAAATCCCTTGAAGACATTGGTGTAGGCAAAGACTTTATGAATAAAAACTCAACCGCACGGGAACTATCCCAAAGAATCAATAACTGGCATCTCATCTTATTAAAAGGCTTTTGCACAGCAAGAGAAACCACCAACAGAGTGAAGAGACAACCCACAACGTGGGAAAATATTTTTGCCAGCTGTTCCTCAGACAAAGGATTACTATCGAGAACATATAAAGAACTCAAAAAAATCAGACCTCCCAAATTTAAAGACCCACTCCAAAAATGGGCATCTGAGATGAATACACATTTCTCAGATGAAGAAATACTAATGGCAAATAAATATACAAAAAAAATGTGCAACATCACTAGTCATTCGAGAGATGCAAATTAAAACAACACTGAGATACCATCTCACTCCAGAAAGAATGGCTACTATAAAGAAATCAACTAATAACAAATGCTGGAGGGGCCGTGGGGAAAAAGGAACCCTTCTTCACTGTTGGTGGGAGTGTCGACTGGTACAGCCACTGTGGAAGTCAGTGTGGAGATTCCTCAAAACCTAGGGTTGGAGGTCCCATTTGACCCAGCTATTCCCCTTCTGGGCATCTTCCCAGAAGAATTAAAAACATCGTACCACAGTGATATATGTGCACCCATGTTTATAGCAGCACAATTTGTAATAGCCAGATCTTGGAAACAACCCAAATGCCCATCAACTGAGGATGGATAAGAAAGATGTGGTATTTTTATACAATGGAGTACTATTCAGCCATAAAGAAGGATAAACTGGAGATTTTTATAGGTAAATGGATGCAACTCGAGAAAATACTCATAAGTGAAATAAACCAGACGCACATGTGTAAGCATCGTATTGTCTCACTAGTATGAGAAACTGAAAGAGTAAATAAGATCCAAAACGTACAATAGACACGGTGAATCAAAAAGAAATGGGTCAATAAGAAAGAGAGACTGGAATGGGGAAAAGAAAGAAGGGAAAGGGAAAAAAAATTGTATATGTATATAAGATGGTTAAGATAGATACACTACCAGTTTTACTTAGTTCATTGAAGAGTAAGGTTTGAGCCAATAATGTTTGGGCAATTGAATGCTAATGTCTGGTATCCTGAATAACTAACTTAAAGATAATAATACATAATGCATTGACCATTGTTACCCTCATATTATGTTGTTTTGAAAATTTGTTCTTTTTTTGATTTGTTTTGTTTTTTCTTCTCTTTAAAATAAAAAAAAAGTTAATGGAGGAAGATTAACTGATCATTCTCCACCTCTCCAATGTCAGAGATTACTAATAACTTGTTCTAGCTTTATTTAGGCTAATACAAAGCCTTGGTATGTTTATAGCATTATTTTAAGTTAAATTCATCAAAATATATATGTTTGCTTTAAAAAAGACAAATACGTCACATCACTCAGGAAGTTTCTCCCAAAGCTTAATGTCTTTTCATGTTCTACAAAGATAACCTAAAATGAGAGAATTTTAAAGGAGTTAATTAGAGAATGAAATGATTTCAGAGTATCTTTTTAAAAACTGTTATACAATATGAGGCTTTATTCAAAGAAACCTGTGAAAACACACACTGATCTTACTTTCTACTTAATCAGCAATCCTAGTTAGCATTTTGCAGCCTGAAGCTTCAGCATAAATTGCAAACTGTCTTATTTCTGAAACTCATCTTTTCATGCTGTGTGACTCCTGAAATCCTTCTAGAAGGAAACACCAATTTTGTTTTTTTTAAACAGTATTGTGAAAAATTTATAACTATAAAGAAGAAAGCACTGGTTGACAAATTAGAAAACATCCAGAAATATGTGTATCCCAAATATAAAAAGTTATAGATTTAAGTTATTAACCTCTTTTCCAAGATTATCTGGTTGAAGATTCTCCTACCCAAAGGCAATAAAAGACAGTTCTACTTTGGCAAGATATTTGGAAGATACTGCCAAAGTGGTACAATTTATATAGCATATGGTTACAACCACAGTATTGACTTTAAAGTCAAACATCAGTCAGAGTTCCAGCTCCTTCACATTGAGTTCAAAGTTATCACTGGTAAGGGGAATAAAAAGCTCTCTGCCAAAATTACCTCCAGTAGGGCCGGTGAGATGGCTCAGCGGCGTAAGCGCCTGCCTGGCAAGTGCAAGGGCCCAAGTTCGACTCCCAGAACCCACATACGAAAAAAGGACTGGTGATATCGCTCAGCGGCGTGGGCACCTGCTGGTGTGCGAGGTCCTGAGGTGGACCCCCAGTACCAAAAAAAAAAAAATCTCAGAACAGCCAGAAACAGTTTTGATCTTCAAATCACAAAAGGAGAATTCAAACAAAACACGGGGGCCTGCTGGTGTGCAAGGTCCTGAGGTCGACCCCTAGTATCCACAAAAAAAAAAAATTTTACCTCCAATAATATGTGCCTACATATAATCGACAAATGTTAACTATTATAATTCTGGCTAATATCATAATTATTAAACTCTTGCACATTTTTTAGAAGCATGGCTATTAGATACTTTGAGTCATTTTTTCAACTGATCAATTCAAATTTTAGACAAAATATTATATTTGTTTAAAGTGCATAAGTTCACATGAAATTTAGGAACCCCAAAAAAACCATCGAAAATTAAAGCTTGTCTGCTTATGCTGCTAGGTAAGGGATGATGAATTTGGCATTCACCCAAGGATTTCTGCTGTATCCAGGAGAATTTTTAACTGACAGGAGACAAAGGTCAGTTCTCTCAGTGTATAGGGATTTAAGATTATACTCTCTACACTACTGGAAACTGCTTCCGGTAGCTTTGTTCCTGTTTTTATTTTTGCTTAATGTCAAACCATTCTTCCTATAGTTTTTTTTTTTTTAATCTTCAAAAGAAAATTTACTTTAGAATAATTATGTTTGATACTGGCCTTGGCCAACTCGCAGAAGGAGATACAACTTTTCTGGAGAAAATCACTCGCAACACAAATAATTCCCACAGATGAAGTTCCAAGTATAAACAATTCATGACCAAAAATTACAAAACACAATGAAGCAAGGCATTATTAGGAAAAATCTGCACAAATAACAGCAAGAACAAACTGGCAAACACCAAGAAAAGCAATTATCAAAACTAATAATTACATGTTTTAAGAAACAAAGGAGAACTTAGATAATTTGCCCAGCTAGTAAGACACTATGAAACATGATTTTAATGGGAAACAAATAAAATATTATGAAATATCTGCACTGTTGTAGTGCAGTGGGTTTGCAAGGGAAACAATACAATACAGGGCACATAATTTTTAGGATTATTTTGTAATAGTCACCCAAAGAGTCATATACAAAAGTGCAGGAAATCTGTCCACACACTAAAGACCCAGAGAATCCAGCTGAGGGTCTGGATTCTACAGACGTGTCCTGCACGAGTCCAGCTGAAGACCTAGAGCCCATGGCAATGCCTCCACGAGTCCAACTAGAGGCCCAGAGCCCACAACAATGTCTCATGTAAGGATATTTCATGGATCTGCACTGGGAAAGCCCAAAAGTCAGTGGTGGAAGCTAGAAAGTCTGCACCAGCAGGATGAGGGATCTACCCCAGAGCCAGGAAGCAACACTCAGAGTAAGGACCGGAGCTCCCCCGAAAAGCACCACAGCCATCCTCAGAGACAACAAGGTCCCAAGTTCCTCCGATGATGAGAACAGTTCCTATCAGGAAAGCCAGAGTGACAAGCTCCTCAAGGAGAACCAACAGCACCAACTCTTCCTCACCAATTCTCCTTTTTATGCTGTTGGCAACAGTCCTCAGGTGGGCCCTGCACACCCAGCACCACACTGATTCAGTTCAGCTGGGTTTTACAGGTTGACCACCAGTTGTCAATCCACCACATGCACTAACATGAGTTTACATGTCAACAAAGGAATTAAATTCAGCTGCAAAAGTAAATCATGAACTGGAAAAGACATTGTCCAAAAAACAGTTTAGAGAGACAGATGGAAAAGAAACAAGGGATTAAGTGGCACAGGCAGAAAGAGAGAAAGAAAGGAAGAAAGGCAGGAAGGAAGGAAGGGAGGAGAAAAGGAAAGGAAAGGAAAGGAAAGGAAAGGAAAGGAAAGAGAGGCTAACCAATTTCCAATTGTTGACTCTGAGGCTACAGCAGTACGAGTGAGAGATAGGCAGTCATTAAAAATAGATTAGATTATAGCTGGAATATGAAAAACACTAATGATCAGTTCTTGGACTGTCAGTAAATATCAAGAGGGTAAATAAAATACAAGGTGACACATCTTACTAAAAGTGTGAAGCAGGAAAAATAAAGATATTAAATAAGCCAAGGTAAGAGGACACATCAAGTATAAAGGGAATGCAATTATATTGGTAGCCGACTTCACAATGGTAACAAGAATAAATGGATGTCTAGAACACTATCTTCAGTGTGCTGAGATGCAATACCTCTGAACTTGAGATTTTACATTCATCAAAGGAGCGTTCAGGAAGCCAGGTGCACCAGAGTACACCTATTATCCAGCTGTATGGGAGGCTGGCATGAAAGAATCTAAGGTTCCAGGCCAGCCTGAGTAGTTTAGCAATACCCTGTCACAAAAATAAATAAATAAAATGAAGTGCTGACGTTGTAGTTAAATGGTAGAGCGCTTGCGTGGTATACAAGGACTGGGTTCAATACTCAGTGGTATACAAGGACTTGGGTTCACCAAAAAAAGAAAAAGAGACAAAGTCTGACAGTGAGAATGGACAGAACATTTTCATGCTGAGAGAGTTAACAAGAAAGTTTTAAAAGCTGCACTTCAGGAAGAGGTTAATGATCCTTGATAGAGATCTGAGGTGAAAGAATAATGGACAAAGATACTGGTAAATAGATGAGCAAATGACCATTTGGTGACCATTTGGTTTAAAATACTATCATTGGCTGTGTGGTGGGAAGCAGAGGCTCAAAATTCATTAGGGTCTCAAAGATTTAGGAAGGGAGTGATGAGAGTTAAAACATTCCTAAGTTCATGAATTTTAGATTGCTGGATTCAGCAAATAAAGGTATATTTTTATTCATTATTTACTTAAAAATAAAATTTAACTGCTTCCCAGATTTTATATGCCAGCCCTATATCAATTTTTCCTGAAGGAAGAAAATATACTGTCTTTGGTGTTCTTTTTTTTTTTTTTTTTTTTTTTTTTTGTACCGGGAATTGAACTCAGGGTCTCACATTTAACAGGCAGACACTGTGCTAGTGAGCTATTCCCCGAAAATATACTGTCTTATTTCAAGTGTACAATGTTAGAATAATACTATAAAAATCAATTAATGTAATTTACCACATATATAGTTTAAGAAGAAAATATGACAATTTCAAAAATGCACAAAAATTATTCAGTAATATTTAACAGTCATTAACAATAAACATCAAAATGGAAATAGTTTATATGTTGGTTCCAATCTTATCAAAAGTTCTATGAGGGGCTGGTGAGATAGCTCAGTGGCATAAGTGCCTGCATGGCAAGTGCAAGGGCCCAAGTTTGACTCCCGGAACCCACATACGAAAAAAGGGCCGGTGATATTGCTCAGCAGCACGGGCGCCTGCTGGCACAAGGTCCTGAGGTCGACCCCCAGTACCCACAAAAAAAAAAAAAAAAAGCTCTATGAAACTCCTTAGCACGTCTCTTACTCATAGTGACATATTTTAAGAATCAGAAATAACATAAGAATGATTGCTTTCACCACTTCAGCATTGCATTAGAGATTCTAATCAACAGAAAAAGAGAAGAATATTAGAAGTAATCACAATTGGAATGGAAAAAGACAAATCATTATCCTTAGGTTGTATGTCTAGCTAAAACACACAAAACAATATACAAGTAATTGTTAGTAATAAGAATATCGTGGGCCGGTGAGATGGCTCAGTGGCTTAAGCGCCTGCCAGGCAAATGCGAGGGCCCGAGCTCGACTCCCGGAACCCACATACGAAAAAGGGGCCGGTGATATCGCTCAGCGGCACGGGCACCTGCTGGCGCGCGAGGTCCTGAGGTCGACCCCCCGGTACCCACAAAAAATAAAATAAATAAAGAATATCGTGATGCTGCTATAAATCAAAATTTAAATATTTTTAAATAAAAAGACACTGTGTTACTTCTAAATTTCTTGATGTATGGGGGAAAAGATGGACTCCTCAGTAGAGGATACTGGGCCAATTAGTTACCATATAGAAAGTCAATAAAAGTAGATGGCTAGCTGATCACAAGTAAATTCACTCTAAATATTTATAATCAAAAGAAAAATCTCTGAAACTATTAGCATACTCTCTTAATTACTTTCTCATCACTGAGACACAATACCTGACACCCACAATTTAAATATGAAAGGATTATATTTTTTATTTTAAAAAGAAGAAAAAAAAATAAAGTAGAATTTCAAAACAAGATAATAGAAGAGTAACAATAATTAATACATTGTGTATTGTTATCTTCAGAGTAGTTACTCAGGGTACAAAATATAGGCATGAGATATTGCCCAAACAATATTAGTATAAACCTTTCTTTTCAATGAACTAAGAGAAACTAGCAATATAACTATCTCAACTATCTTGTTTATATATATTTTTTCCTTTTCTGTTCCTTCCTTTCCCCTTTCCCCATCCCAGTTTCTCTTTTCTTTTGAACAGTTTCTTCCCAATTCATAATGTCTATTGTACATTTTGGATCTTATTTACTTTTTCAGCTTCTTACACTAGTGAGACAATATGATGTTTATACATATGAGACTGATTTATTTCACTTATGAGTATGGTCTCAAGTAGCATCCATTTACCTATAAAAGTCTCAAATTTATCCTTCTTTATGGATGAATAGTACTCCATTATATTAAAAAAAAATCTTTTTTATCCATTCCTCAGTTGATGGGCATCTGGGCTGTTTCCAAGATTTAGCTATGACAAATTGTGCTGCTATAAACATGGGTGCACATACATCGCTGTGTTATGATGCTTTTAATTCTTCTGGGAAAATACCCAGAAGAGGGATAACTGGGTCAAATAGGACCTCTAATCCAAGGTTTTTAAGGAATCTCCACACTGATTTCCAAAGTAGTTGCACCAGTCTACACTCCCACCAAAAGTGAGGAAGGGTTCCTTTTTCCCCACAGCCCCTCCAGCATTTGTTATTGGTTGATTTCTTGATGATAGCCATTCTTTCTGGGGTGAGATGGAACTCAGCATTGTTTTAATTTGCATTTCTTGAATGACAAATGACATTGAACATTTTTTCATATATTTATTTGCCATTTGTATTTCTTCATCTGAGAAATGTGTATTCATTTCAGATGCCCATTTTTGGATTGGGTCTTTGAATTTGGGGGATCTGCTTTTTTTCAATTATTTATATGTTCTAGATAGAAGTCCTTCATCTGAGGGACAACTGAGTATAATTTTTTTTCCCATTCTGTGGGTTGTCTTTTCACTCTGTTGGTGATTTTCTTTTGTTGTACAAAAGCCTTTTAGTAAGGTGACATCCCATTTGTTGATTCTTTGTAGTATTTCCTGTGTGGTCTGGGTTTTGTTTATGAAGTTTCTGCCTACCCCTATGTCTTCAAGATTTCTACCTACTTTCTCTTTCACTAGATTCAGTGTTTCTGTTTTAATATATAGATGTTTGGTCCACTTTGACTTTAGTTTAGTGCGTGGTGATAGACATGGGTCTAGTTTTAATCTTCAGCATGTGGAAAGCCAGTTTTTCCAGCACCATTTATTAAAGAGGCTATCTTTATTCTGGTGAACCTGTTGGCCTCTTTGTCAAAGATAAGGTGGCTGAGTGTGTTTGTAGTTGTATCTGCATCTTCTAATTTGTTCCACTAATCCTTGGGTCTGCTTTTTGCCAGTACCATACTGATTTTATCACAGTAGCTTTGTAGTATAATTTCAAGTCAGGGATTGTGATGCCTCCTGCCTTTCCTTTGTTGCCCAGAATTGCTTTTGCTGTTCTAGATCTCTTCTGTTTCCAAATGAATTTTAGTAGTGCTTTCTCTAGATCTGTGAGGTATGCAAATGATATTTTGATTGGGATTGCATTAAATCTGTATCACAATTTTGGGAGTATGACCATTTTCACTAGGTTGGTTCTTCCTATCCATGAGCAAGGGATATCTTTCCACTTTCTGATATCCTCTTCGATCTCCTTTTTCAGAGTACTATAATTTTCGATGTATAGATCTTTTATTTGAAAGGGTTATATTGGCTTACAATTTATAGAGGTTTCAGTCCATAGTTGGCTGAGGGGCATGGCAGAGGGGCAATGGCAGTCAGGAGACAGTGAGAACAAGGGATGAAGGGAGATAGACCCTCCCAGGCCATGCCTCAGTGATCCACCTCCTCCAACCAGGCTTCATCTCCCAAACCACATTTAGCTATAAACTCATCAGTGGACTAATTCATTGATGGGTATCATGCCCGAATGATCCAGTCACATCCCAAAGCTACACCTATGAGTACATGAGATTTTGGGGGTGATCTAGATATAAACCATAACACATACCATATTAAAAAATAGCTTCATGGCTTTACATATTGTTGCCCCAGGTGAGGTCTGGGGACCTAGGGGTCTCTTTTGGCACAACCCCCATTACTCTGGTCTTGTCCTCAGTCTGGCGAGGTATGCAAGAGTGGGACAAGGCTGACTCAAAACTGAAGATCACTCTGGCTGAGAATGAGGAAGTCAGAAAAGAAAGAAGTAGAAGCAGAGGTTTTTTTATAAGATGGGGAAGGCGGAGATAAAGCTGCCCAGCAACCAGCTGCCTAACAAGGAGAGCTCCAAGGAGCTTCCCTGCCCGGGGGCTTCACTTTGCCCATTCTTATAGGGGTTCTAAGATAATCAGGGTCTTAGCCTTTGTTCCTGGATGAGTTGTTGCTGGGGTGAGCGGTTGCTAGGGTGAGCTAGGGTTCTTGGCATCTAGGGCTTTCCAGTGAACGCAAAGTGAATGCGTTTCTACACCACAAAGTTTTCACAAAAGGCAATTTCCAGTAAGGAGGTGGTCATTTCTATATCCATCTGCCACGTCAACCGTGCCGTGTTAGCCACTTTACACCCCAAATCCCTGCCTATCTCCCCTTCTAACTACCCCTACAAGAAGACACACGGTGTGCATACTGTAACAGTAGTTATAAATTTGACTACAGAGAAATTAAGAATTCTACTCACTGAAACTAAAAGGGCAAGCCATAAACTAGGAGATACTAGCTACACATACAAGCCACAAAGGCATATTTTTTAAAGATTGTTTTAAAAGTCCATGAATCAATAAGGGAGAGAGAAACATTGACATAGGAGGAAGAAACGTTCATGGAGAAGAAAACATGAAAAATGCTCAGCTGCATGAATAATCAATAAAATAAAATTAAAATCAAATCACAATAAAATCCCTAACTATACCAACAATAATGATAAAATTCAAGAAGTCAGATGATAGCAAATGTTTGCAAAACTGTGCATTAATGAAAATTTTTAGTCATTGCTTGTGGGAAGGTAAATGGTATCAACTCCTTGGGGAAATTTGACTTTACCTGGTAAAGTGAAATATATGAAAACTGTACAATCCGAAATTTCATTTCTGTACATACATATTGAGAAACCCTTACACCTGTGCTTTAGAAATATTGAAAAATCTAGCAACAGCTCACCAGTAGTTAAGATCATGAACTATGCAGTCAGGCTTTTGGGTTGAAATCTCATATATACTACATTTCAACTAAACCACAGTTGATGTGTTAGCAATTTTATATTCCAGTCTCATTATTTATAAGTTAATGATGATAATAATTATACCTACCTCATAGGCTTATGGTAATATTTAAATGACTTCACATGTATAAAGTGCTTAGAATGATGCCCAGTACATAGTAAATGTTCTAGCTTTAGCTATTTTTGTTACTATTCACAGCAGCATTGTTAATATAGCAAAATCTAGAGACACTATAAATGTTTATTACTTATATATGTGTAGAAACTATATGAATATACACATGTATGTATAAACTCAACTGTACATACATAAAATAATGGAATAGTATACAGGAGCAAAAATAAATGGACTATCTCATTTACAGGACTAAAAAAATAAATTCAGAGAAGAACACATACAGTATGATTCCACTTGTGTTTTTTAAAGTCAAAATGGTACATTGTTTAAGAGGACACACAATCTTATGAAGTTAGAAACCGAATGATTAACACATTTAATGGTTAACACAAGCTGAGTATTTCTGTGTGGCAGTACCCTCTTGAAAGCAAAGAGGGGGAAAGAAGTTTGGAGACTCAGGGTGTCTTTTTTTAGCTCTGTCTTTTAGTCCAAAATAAAATGTGCATTTACTTAGTCTTCAAACTGTAATCATGCCTCTTATACATATTTTGTGTTTTATATTCTACTAAATGTTTATTGTATGAAATACATACTCCATAAACTTAGAATATATATATATATATATTCTTTGACTTCACATTTATAGTAATTTCTTGACCTATCACTTGGCTTCTTAACAAGAAGGTTGTGTGTCTCTCAATCATCATCTCCCTTACAAATCATCCCAGACAAAGGATCTCTTTTCCACAGCTAAGAAACTAAGTTGTAAGATTCTCAAACTTATATCTTCCATTTCCACTGCTTTTCATGGTGGGATGACAGTGATAGAAGTTAGTCCTGAACAACTGACGGGGATGGAAGCAATGTGATCAAGGTAATTCATATTCTGTACATCTTTTCTTGTCAGCAGCCAATGTGGAGGTGAGCCTTGGGCAGCAGTAGAAATATAAAAGAAGAGAAGAAAATGAAAAATGAAATTATGAGCAATAGAAAAAATTAAGCCCTTAATAATAAGATTCAGAGTAGCACATCCATATCAGCCTCAAACAAATCTTATGTATTCTTAGTAACAAAAAACCCTAAAACCATACTTCCTATAACAGAAAGAAGCCCTCATGATATGAAAATGGAAGTATTTCTTGTGAATTTCCTCTTTTCTTTATGTGGAGTAATATGTTGCATCTGAACATGAGCTACCTACATCGAGTTGCTTGGTGTCTGTCCATATTACAGAGTGAATCACTGGATTTGGAGTTTCAAGCAGAGAGAGGCAGAATAAAAATGAGACAAAAATAGAAGAATGGCATTTTTGAAATGCTTATTAGATAAAGTATAAAATAATGTATTCCAAGGCCTGCATTACAAAGATTTTACTCATAATTTCAGGGTTAAAAATGTTAAGCATGACTACACAAAAATGATAAGGTGCTGATTTATGTATAGACTGGAGAAAACAACAATTTTTTGGTTAGACTATTCTATCATGCAATTTAAAATGACTTTTCCTTTTTACTGTTTGGTTCAATAAATCTTCCTGTCTTCTAATCTTTAAATTGCTGGCTCAAGCTACAGACCATGATTTCCTCGCTGAAATAAAGTCTATGAGAGAATCCCCTGGCACCAAAAAAATCCTGTATCAAGCACAAGATTTTTCTATCCCCTGCAGATCCACTGTAAAAGATTTTACTGTGTCTTCATCAAAATACATTAGAGAAATTTCCACTAATGTTTAAAGTATTTACAGCATCTATAAAGACCCAAAGTCTTTTAAACACTTTTAAATATTTTGCACATACTGCACCAAACTAGCCACCTTTTCAATCAGGACAAATACAAGAAAGAAGGATAAGCAGACAAAATGTCTAGAAAAATTATCATCATTTTTATTTTTGAGTCTAATTTTGAACTTAAAAAAGCAAACAATGAATAGTGGTTAGGAACAGCATGTAAATGATGTGAAGAAAAAATTGAATTAAGATATTCTAATCCCTTAAAACACTAAGGCCAAATCTTTGGTAACTGGGAAGTAACACAGCTATGGCCCAGAGGTGAGTGGAGAAAAGCACGCTTTCAGGGTCAGAGGAGCCGGAGTCATTAAGAGCCAGCTGCCCAGCTGTATGATGGAAGAAGAGGCAAGGAGACCAAGTCTTTAGCAACACAGTTTTGGTGGTATTAATTTTTGGAAGAAAGAGTAAGTCTGAACTATCTGCTATGAACCCAAAACCCTTAAGAATCAAACTGGGAAATACCAAAGATAAGCATAAATCAAGAAGTATTAAGAAATGAATAGAAAAAATTGAAAAATAGAAATTCTGGAAGTGAATATAAAATAAATAATTCCATCAATTTTTAAAGCAGAAGAATAGAATCAGTGGAAATAGAATCAATGAGCTAGAATATACAATAGTTTATCCAAAATGGAATGAGAGGTATAAAGATAAAAAATATGAAAGATGTTAGTAGACATGGTTATGTTCATTCTTACTCTTTAGCATTCCAAGAGAAAAATAATCTGCTTTAAGGTTATTACTTGATACATTGTTCAATTGTAAGGTTTTATTTGGTTAAAAATACATGGAAACCCTCAAAGGTAACCCTTCAAAGAATGCAATGTGTTTCCTCTAATCCAATGAGTGAAGGACCAGGATAGCAGGGGAAAATACGCAAAAAATCGGTCTGCTAAAAGAAATTACACAGAAAAATAGAAGGGATAGAAATTTAAAGATAATGAAAATAAATCTAAGTATCTTAATAACTATGATAAATATAAATGAACTGAATTTGCATTGTCAGAAAAGGCATAGGCTTAGCCTATTTATTTTGTATCAGTTAATTGCAGTTAGTTTTTGCATTGATTTCCAACAACCTTCTCATTTTCAACTAATGAGCTCTTCAAGTTAAGCGCTCAGCTTTTGACATGATCACAGAAGCCTTCAATAATTTTATTTTCTAGATTCAATTCTTCCTGTCCTCTAGGAGGCTTTAGTTCCTAAAAAGACAGACAGTGGTATTTAGAGACGATGGTCTTGAGTACCGTGAGTGCTCCTGCGAGAGTTGATTATAGTTTTAGGCTTTTTCAGGAGCTAAAGCAAGGAAAATGCACTTCTTAAGAGGAAAAAATCCACCATGAAGCATGAGCTCATATCAAAAATCCCTATTCAAACTTAAGTTAGTGTTATCTTTTCTCTTATTCTAAAAATTTTGGTTCCTAATAACATTAATATATTTCTTAGATTTTATTTTACTAAGAGAACACCAATACTGGTACTATAACAGAATAATTATGGAAACTATTTTTTAAACTTTCAGGTACATCATTTAACCTTAGAGTATAATTCACTAAGGATTTATGTTAAACTTGCTGGAATTAAAATCATACTGAATAAATAAAGAGCCCTGAAGTGAATAATCCTATGTAAATATCTGCTTGTATTTTTGTTAGAATTTCCTTGAAACAGATTACTGTCAAACAAATGGCTGGATTGAAAAATGAAAGCATTGACTAGGAGTTGTATAGATTCTCTTCATAGCAGTCATATCATTTTGTAACCCCAATGGCAACATACAAGAGCACCTGCTCCTCCTCAGTTTTGACCAGATTAGATCAAATTAGATCTCTGCCAATCTAATAGAAATGAAAACTCATTCTATTATCAATTTGCAATCTACTTATTGAGAACAAAATTGACAATCTTTTCATATATTTAAGGCTCATTTGCCTCTCATTTTCAATGAGCTATTCATTTTTCTCTAAACTTATAATTTCCCATCTCTATTTTCCAAACTGCTATGTCATATTCACTCTATTTCTAAAATAAATTGCACATTTTTTTCTGATTTATCATTTACATTTGATTTTGTTCGTGGTTCTTTCACTACTCAATATTTTAGGTGGTCATGTGTACATCTGTATTTCTTTTACTGCATCCTATTTTAATTGTAGTTCAGAAAACGTTTTTCTAACCCCGGTTACTGAGGAGCCTCCAGTTTCCTTCCTGTAGTACTTGTAACTCTCCTCTTAAGAAATTACGGGGCCTGTGAGATGGCTCAGCGGCGTAAGTGCCTGCCTGGCAAGCGCGAGGTCCTGAGCTCAACTCCCAGTACCCACATCCAAAAAAAGGGCCGGTGACATCGCTCAGCGGCACAGGTGCCTGCTGTTGCATGAGGTCCTGAGTTCTACTCCTGGTACCCACAAAAAAAAAAAAAAAAAACGAAATTATGTATCTGACTCATTTGCAACTTACTTTGCAGTATGGTGTGAGAATACATGCAATTTTTTCTTTTTCTATATCTGTCTAGTTATCGCAACATCACTTATTATTGAACTACTTTATAGTGATATGTAAAACTCTGTTCATATCTAATATCTAGAACTCAATGAGTTGGACACAAATGTACACCTATGAAACCATCACATCCTGGAGGTCATAAACATACCCTTCACATCTCAAAGATTCCTCCCATCTTCTTCACTGTTATATCATTTTTTGTATGTGGTGAGAACACGGAACATAAGGTCTATGCAAAGAAGTTTAAAATCTCTCAACACACAAGTATGCAGAGGTCCCTAAGATCTTCAGGGAGTCTGCAAGATCAAAACTGTTTTCATAGTTTTTAAAATTTTATTCATATTCTTTCAGTACTTTCACATTTGCATGAATGAAATTATGGGTAAAATTGCTGGCAACTTCACACGAATCAAGGGGTCCTTTGGCCACACTCTCTGAAGAAGTCTGTACGACAGGAGAAATTATACACACAGTTCTTGACTGCATATTGAAGTACAATGGTTGTCTCTAAGAAAAACGTTAATTCACTTGGTTGACTTGTGTGCTGAAATAGCTACTTTTTCAAAGAACACTATTTTTACTTGAAGAATGAGAGACAAGTAAATGATGGTTATTCAGATTTAGGGTAATTTTGTAAAAAGTTTCTTAACAATGAATAAATTAAGCCTGCCACTGTAAGGGAAAAAAAATGGACTAGATGTTATCATTGTTCAAATTGGAGCTTCCAAGTGACAATTAAAATTCTGGAAAACTTTCATCAACCATCACGCATCTTCCCAATTTTTGAGACTTTTCTGATGAATTTTGTATTGGTATTGATATTTTGATACTGTACAACAAAATTTGTCAATAGACTGCCCATAATGTGGTAGGTCAGAATTTTCCAAATAACAAATGATGGTTTAAACTAGGCATAGAAAAAGATATTCAGGGTACAAGATAAACTAATGAATTTTAATGCTACACAGTGTAGAGGGCCAAATGATGGTTTCCCAAATGCTATGTCCAATTCTTAATCACCAGTGTCTATTAACTTTATATGGTAAAGAGAGAGAACAACAGAGAATTACATGTGTCACCAATCACCTAGAGGTTCTTCTGCTCAATTCACATAGAAATCACAAATTAGCAAAGTGCAGCTCCCTTGGTGCTAGCAATTTTTGGTTTTGAGTGCCCGTAGTTTTCAGTCTTTACTATTTTAGCTTCAAGCTTTGAAAGTCAGGGTCTCTTCCTTCTTATGTTACAGTTTTTGTCATTGGTCCACATCTTGATTGTTGGCGGCTCCTGGCAGCTCCTAGGAGTCCCAGCAGCTTCTCAGCAGCTAAAGATCATGGTCCCCTTGGTGGCTATCTAGAGCTCTTCAGCAGCCCTCTGACAACCAAGCATACTCAGAGCTAACAGCCCTTAGTGTTACCAGCTCTTTCTTGGTGCAGCTTACTCACCTGCTATACCTGAGATAAAAATCATGAGTAGGCAATAAGACCACTTGTGGGATGCTTTACTGGGCCCTGTTCTGTGGCTAAAAGTGCAGGGTTAGCACATAAGGGAGAGCCCTCCAGAACTCCAAAGGGAGAATAGCCCTATCAGCACCTTGATTTCAGTCTTCTGCTCTCCAAACCTCTGGAGAATAATGTCCATCATAAGCCATCCGATTCACAGTCATCTGTCGTGCAGTAACAGCAACCTAATGCAGGATAGTTTCAGAATCCACACTGAAACTAACCATGAGGTGCCACGACCCACGCAGCTCTCAAAGTTCCCAGGGAAAGGACAGCGAGAGGATGGAGAAAATAAAGAAAAGAGACAAAAGCTGAGGTCAGGTGGAGCCCTCTCCCCTGATGGGAGGAAAGGAACTGCTCAACCAAAGCAATGCATTTATTTATACATTTAGCAAGTTGGTGTCACATGACACCCCTTATCCTAGCAACCCATTGCTTGGAATGCCTTGGGGCTAGGTGTTTTCTGGGGTGGAGCAGCTTGTTTAAGTAGCCCACCTGGGCCGCTCTTTGTTCTCTGGCTGGGCGGGGGAGGTGGAGCAGGAGCGCACCTGTGATCAATTTCCAGCTTCAGCCCTCCCTACAATGAGGAAATTACCAATAATTCAATTTCAGTGTAGTAATAAAGAAGGATATCTTTTTACATGAAAAGGCCTTCCCTTTTCCAATTGCATATCTGTGAAAACAAGCTTTCTCCATATATTTCTGCCAAAATAACATATGGCAGGAGACTGACGTAGAAGCACATATGAAAATGTAGCAATCTCCTATTCAGCCAGACATTTATACAAATGTAAGACAATTAACTATTTTTATGTTGAAAAATATACTTCATCTTAGTAACAATATTTATGTTAATCAATTTTAATTTTAGTAATCATAATTTTCATGAATACAGAAATATTTTTAAATTTTCTCAGTTGTGATTTTTAATACAGTAAATACCAATAGATAGCCACATAAAAATTTTTTGAGGCTCTTCAATAACTTTTGAGTACAAAGAGGTTCTAAAACTAAATTTTGGCATTAACCAATTTATGCCAATTGCAATTTTTGATTTCATGCATTTATAAATGTGATTACTGATGAAAAAATATGCATCTCTAAAAACTAAAAAGCCTTCTTTTATTAAGAAGAAAGTATTAGAAAATGAATTCAGAGGACTCTGTGAGGAATAGCTTTAGGAAGAAACTAAATTTCAGCTTCTAAACTAAGTTAATAGAAGTCTAGAACTTTATAATAAAAACATAAAAATCTTTGCATCTTTCAATGAGAGAAATGAAATATACAAAATTTAGGGAAAAGAAGCTGTCTAAAAAGGCATGTTCATAATTTCTTTGCATTTTCTATACCCTTTAGAGGGTTATACTGACAAAAATATTTCTGTAAATTCCTAAGAAATATAAATCTAGAGTTCAAATTCACAACATGATGACTATAGCTATTACTTAGGTATTATATACTGAGTTTTTTCACAAGAGAATTGATTTCAGATGGTGGTGTTACCACCAAAAAATAATAAACCAAAATAAAAACTACGTGAGCAATAGATGTGTTCATTAATTTGCTCGACTACAGCAATAATTTCACTATCTGTGTATATCAAATCATTATGCTGTACACCTTAAATATATACAGTAGAAATAGTTAAATTGTCAAGGAAAATTTTATTCAGGATATTGCTACAGGAGAGAGACAGATTGAGCTCAACTCTGTGGAAAGCAAAAGCAGGAAGGATTTTAAGTGCTGGGGTGAATTAGTGGAAAAGTCCTGGAAGACATTGGCAGGGAGTTTAATCAAGGGATGTGTCCTGAATCCTAAGTCCTAGTGTTTTTCACCATGGTGAAGCCATCTTTGTTTGCTGATTGACACTCTTCAAAAGCAGGCTGCTACCCACCTGCTAAGACTGGGGCATTTGTTGAGATCTCTATCAATATTAACCCTTCAAAGAGATGGTTCAAGAGCCTCCACAAAGATATTGATTATGAAGTGGGTTGGGCTGCATGCTGGACGAGGACTTACATACATTTCAAAGAGACAGAAAAGGAATGTTCAAGTTTTCAAAATTAAATGTGCCAAGAAAATGGGAGTCAAGGACCTAGAGTAAGGAAGAAATCTGTCTCAAATTTAGTCAAGCTAGGGGAATGTTAAGGTCATCTTGGTCACCAGAAACAAAATTTCATATGCCGGGCCGGTGATATAGCTCAGCGGCACAAGTGCCTGCCTGGCAAGCGCGAGGTCCTGAGTTCGACTTCCAGTACCCGCATATTAAAAAAAAATTTTTTTCATATGCCAAAGTTCTATTAGTGAACATATGTTCAAATTCTAATACATTCTTATTATTTTTTCGTCCCATCTCAAAAGGACTCTGAGAGCCCTATTTCGGAGACTCGGATATACGTGTGTGAATCGGGAGACGTTCAGCGCACACATGCATGCTTTTGCTCTATCTTCTGGCTGACACCTAGATCATGCTCGCCTACAACAATGAAGTTTAACCATGAGTTCCCTCAGGAAAGTCTCTTTTAGTTGACCTTTGTGTCCGTCCAAGGTCTTCAAGTAACCTACAAATGAATTATATTCTAACAAGATTGACTAGCACAAAAATAAGTGAATATTCATACCAAATAATTCACAGCAAAATCATAGAACTTGTCCATGGCCAAAATGAATAAATTAAATCTATATCATCTCATTACCAATGTGCTCCAACCACTTTATTACATTTATTACACCAACACTTTAGTAAACCTTTTAGAACACAGCCGTAAGTCCAACAGTCCATCTGACTTTTGGGTGACAAATAAAACTCCCAGAGTTCAAGCTCATAGCTCTCTGATGCAAGGTTAATTGTAGGTGGGTTAAAAAGATAAAAATAAATAGTCCCTATAGGAAAACATGGAGATGAACAAAAGTAAATCTAATAGATGCATCACAATGTATCATCATGTGTTTAATGAATAGCTTAGTAGGTACCCAACCCTTGTGAGGAATACAGTTAATATTTTCATTATTCATCTTTAAAACTGTCCCATCAAGCCAAGTGTGGTGGTACATGCCAATAACCCTAGCCACTCAGGGGACTGAGGCAGGAAGATCACAACTTCAAAGCCATCCGGGCAACTAGCAAGACCCAGTCCCAAAAGAAATGTATTTATTCAGAAAAATGTACAGTCACAGAAAATGTCTTATTATGGCCAGTAGGCTAACTAGACTATTTAAGTAAGCACATAGAAACATAGGGTTATGTACACATAGAAGATTCAATAAACTGATTTTACACGAATGACGTCAAGCACTCCCATCTTCACCTCAGAATGAAACAGTCTACATCTGGTCTGCGCTTCTCAATCAGGAAAGCATCATAGAAGCCACAACACCTTCTGTGACCTTCCCTCAGAAATCACATATTATTTCCTCAGCATACTATTGCCCACACAAGTCCACACTATTTATGCAGGAGGGAACTATATACACAAAGATGTGAATACCAGAAGACAAAGATCAATGGTACCATTTTTGGAGGTTGGCTGGCATAAAAGTCTTCTTTTATTCCTGCCCATCTATTCTATCAACTAACAAGTATCTCTTCTATGATTTTGCTACCAGGTCTTCAAATATGTAATTTACATTTTTATTCCTTTTTAACTATTTTGATTCCTTCTTATCCCCTTTATCTTCTACTTCAGTTCATGCTGCTTCATAGAATCTTTCTCTTAAAGGTTATCAATGATCTCTTCTTGCTATATGTATGGTTCTGGCGTCTCCTCAGGCTTATTCGTCAAGATTTCTTAGTGTTTGCTCCTGCGAACCACTCCTTTATCACACTTTCACATCCTTTGGCACTGTAGTTAGGGGCTCCTCCCATCTCTTCGATACTGTTTCTCCTCTTCTTGTCTCCACTGGGAACCTAAATGTGGGGTTTTCTTCAGGCTAACCCACTCTGTTTTTCTTACTCTGGGGTTACTAAGCTGATATGCCCTCAGTGCTTCAGCTGTGATATCTATTATTTTACCACTAAAGAATTTGCGTTTCTTTTCCTACTCAATCATATTATATCCTTTCCAACTGCTTACAGAGATATCTATTCTTCAATGTTTACATCCCATTGTTTCTTCACTGCCTCTTGGAAGAATTTACCTTACTCTATTCATTCCAGCTACCACTTCCCAAAGGCTTCCTATCTCATAGACTCATTAGCGCAGCAATATTTTAGCTTCTAGACCTATCTGACTCCAGCGTTAACTTTGCCTCTTCTTGAATCCAACCGTCATAGGTTTCCCCACTAAATATTCCTCAGAAATGCTTTATCTTTAATTTCCAGAATAAAAGTTCCAGTATCTTCTGCCTTTAAATCTAAACGCCTCCTTGGGCTGGTGAGAGGGCTCAGCGGCATACGTGCCTGCCTGGCAAGCACGAGGTCCTGAGTTCGACTCCCAGAACCCACATACGAAAGGGCCGGTGATATCGCTCAGCGGCATGGGCGCCTGCTAGCACGCGAGGTCCTGAGGTCGACCCCCGGTACCCACAAAAAAAAAAAAAAATCTAAACTCCTCAGACTTGATTTCAAAACATTTAATGTTTTTCCACTTGGCTCCCATAACTAATTTCTTATCTTTATTTCATATTTTGTACTTTCATATTTCTCTTCAATGGGGCTAATCTACTCCCTCTCCTCCAAATACATATTCACACATGAATTTCCACATTCTTCTTCTAAAATCCTACTATCCCCCACAAAAAATAGTGTTATTTATTTCCCCCATTGTACCAACTTTGTATGCTCAAATTCCACAATCTCAATCTTTTCTAACTACTTCAGTTCATCTTAGGCTTCCAGTGTTTAGTTCTTGATGCTCAATTAGGGATCTACATCTTTGATTCTTCATAGATTTTTCTAGTTTTTATGGTTGTTTTAAACTTCTAAAGGATGGATTCATATCGTATGTTTCTTATATTTCTCTTAGAACATTTAAAATAGTCTGCAAATAACATGCTGAGCACATAATAGGCCATAAGTAAATATTTATTGGTTAACTAAAGTAGAAAAATAACTAGAAAATTTCCACGGCCTTTGGCAGAGAGACTACAGGCAAAACTCCTTCCCAAACATATTATCTAAAAGTGCATTTGCTCCGTGCGTCAGTAGGAGAAAAATGACTGTCTTCTGGCACAGCCAAACTGTGCTCTGAAAGTATGTGCAAAGACAGCTTAATTAAAGGGAAAACTGTTTAAATAAAAAGGCAGATACACAAAATAATTGCTTCATTTAGCAAGTGCAGAGGAAATCAGATCACATTCCAAAAGTAATTTGATCATTTCTGCAGCTGGAAAATAATTAGAGAAAAAAAACAACCAATAAGTTTGTTGGTTGGTTTTATTAAGGGGAAGGAAATTCTTGTAAAACCAGACACAAGAGAAAAACCTACATGATATGTGAGTAACAGAAAAAAAAATAGTGAAGGCAATCTTATCACTGAAGAAACATTATTTTTTCTGATTCAAGTATATTAAAAATGAATGTGACTGTTAACAATTATGCCCTATGCTTAGGAAGACAGCATATTCCTATTTCCCCCAAAGCCTCAGGGCTTGCTGTCCCCTCCTTTGAAGCAGTATAATATCTTGGAAACCAGGAGATGCCACAGTCAGCAGGAGCTGCATTGCCAGCTGAGTGACCTTAGGCAAATTCCAGAACCTTGAGGAAACTTACCAACCTCATGGGGCCGTTGTGAGAATTAAATGAGATTACACACTTTAAAGACCCTGGCATGGTTTCTGACACATGCTGGTCAATACATCTTGGTCTCTTTCCTTTCTGCTTGGCAGAAATAAAGAGAAAATAAGAAGCAGAACCAGAATAGGAGGGAGGAAGTCGGGATTATTGTGCCTGATAGGTGGCTATTATGTGTTAGCAGGGACGGCCTGACTTCAGTCTCATTTTTCTTACATATTTTGGTGGTAGACCCCCCAAGTTTTAGTGGTAGGACCCCTCAAGTTTTAGGAGGTAGCCAGATACATCTAAATTTCTTATGGTTTTATGGAGTTTTTTTAACGTTTGATTTTCACTGCCTCTGAGTAAACCAGACACTTCGTTTTACCACCGTTCGCTACTCACTTCTGCCTACATTAGCCAAATTCCAACATTTATGACCCCTTTTTGACACCAGCAAACTCTTCTGTGTGTGTCCACTGCACAGATGATCACAGAGGAATCTCCTACTATTCAATGGATCTGAGGAAATACATGGAATGATGTTCATTGCTCTCGTAGTCAATACCTTATTGACTTAGTGAACTCCTTCTTCTCCTTCTTATTCTTCTTGGCAAACTTTAAGAGGAACTTTGAAACAATTTTAGTTTTAAATTTCCACCTAAAACTGATCCTATTTTTATAGAAGAAATGGAAGCCATATTCATTTCCTGTGTGCATTGTACCAAATTACCACAAACATTGTTTCTTCAAAGAACAGAAGTTTGTGCTTTCACTGCTCTGGAGACCAGAGGTCTGATCGGCACCCAGGTTCTGGCAGGGTCACACACCCTTTGAGGCTCTAAAGGAGAAACATTCCTTGCCTCTTGCAGCTTCTGGAGGCTTCCTTGGATGGTGGCTCTATCGCTTCAGTATCAGCCTCCATCTCTATGTGGCCTTCTCCTTGAGTCTTTCTCCTTTTTTTTGTTTTATCAGAACACTGTCACAGGATGTTGGTTCCACACAAATAATCAAAGATGGTCTCATTTCAAGTTCCTTAGTTAGATCTGCAAAGATTTTATTTCCAAATAAAATCACATTCACAGATTCTGGAGTTAGGACTTGGCTGTATCTTCCAGGAAACCACCATTGAACCCATTCACTATGGATGGCTATATAAACAATTATTTACTTAGAAAGTATAGCACTATACATTTTCACATTCTGATAAGGAAATAGTCAAACAGCAAAATTTTTAAACTACATACAAAAACTAACATTACAATGAAAGCTGTGCTTTAGAATGTCTCACCTTGCAAAGCTACAAATTTAAATACCAATCTTATCAAACTATTAATAGTTTCTAATATATCAATTAATTTTTATTATTATTAACTGTGTTTCAATTTGGGGATTTGCTACTTCTTAAATAGATCATGATTACTGTAAAAGAACTCTTGAAAATGACTAATTTTTATTCTGTTTAGATTAACAAAATACATAAATATAATCATAAAATTCAATTCAAAAATATTGACAAAATAATTATTCTCCTTCAAAGTCATAGGTTCTCTCTCTCCTCTGCAGACAAATAATATTTAAAATTTCCTTCAGAACTTTTATGACACATAAAAGGAAGCTGTCTATTTTGTTTCCTTTTAACATGAACAGTATGGTGCTATACATATTTCTTACGAATTGTGTTTCCTTTTGTGTGTTGAAGATACTTCTCTATATAGAGATATGTACTGATGTTTTTGCAAATAGACAATATTTGATAAAAATAATGTACCATAATTTATTTGTGAGTATTTAAGTTACTTTTGATTTTTTATATTACAAAAAATATTGCCATTGTGATATATCTTTAAAATTTTACAAGGATTTTTGAAGAATAGATATTTAGGAGTAACAGTAGTTTGGTCAAAGGTATGCACATTTCTTTGGTTTTGCCTACTCATTTGTCCTCCCCAAACTATGCTAAGATGTGGCCAATTAAGGTTAAAAAATAACAAACACATAACTTACCTGATCAAATAACTGGCCATGTTCTCCTATGATAACTTGATAGAACACATGGGTAAAAGGAAGTATTTGTATACGTATACATGTACGTGTATATATCCATGTATGTGTATCTAAATGATATAGAAAGCCATTCAACATTGGCTAGAGAAATTGTGAGTAGAGTCACTTGTGCCAATGTCCTCTAAAGTCCACCTACATGGACAAAGTGAGAAGCATACATTTGGAACAGGGAAAATAGAGTTTGAAGGCATAATTAACATAAAAGCAAAAAGAAAAAGGTAGCATCTATTGTATTTTCTAAAGTGGCATGCTTCCCAAGCAGAACACTCTACCAGTATAAGCATCCTCCCCAGAATAGATACACCTTCGAAAATACACCGACCCAGAGTTCACACAGGTGCTCAGTTTCACAATAGCATCAGAACACATTTGTGCTTTTTTCTCAAGCATTCTAACAAGAAAAAAAAAAATTTGCTACAACTCAAATTCCAAGGGGATCTGATTAAAATGAGCTCAGCACCATGAATTCAGTATTTAGATGATTTTCAGCTAATCTAAGAGAGGGAGCACATCTTTTCCTCAGGCTCAAAGTTGAACTGGAGTGACAGTAGTGTAAAATATATTACTGAGATGCTGTAATAGCTGACATTCTTGACTTCAGCACTTGGTATAACTGCAGCAAGATACAGTGGTAATAAAAATTATTCCAAAGCACTGAACAATCATATGTTCTTAACTAGGCTGCCAACCAAGGATGACATATTTTAAGGGTAGCAGACCTACAGCTCTTTAAAATGCAGGAAGAAACTGAATTTCCAAGTTAGGGGAGTACATAAAATTATTTATCAACCCATTAGAGAAAATTTACAGGCTCAGAGAATTTATCGTGTTCCATTAAGTAGTGAATTTGCTTCTATTAAGCTTTTCTTTATGCATGGGCTCAAATATCCTTCATCCAACCTCACTGAGGTCTCATATACAGTTTCTGCTTCCTAAACATCCCCACAGATATCCTCGTCACATATTTGGCAAAATAAGGTGTCAAAAAATAAAAACACGATGAGGTTGCTCTGCAAGGAATTACTTTCTGATGAAAATCTAAGACACATAAAATGCTGGGTTATGGCAGAGTTTGTTTTATTTACAACAAGGAGAGCAGAAATGTTAGTCAATTTAGACATATGAAATGAGCTGCACTAAAGATTAGAATACACTGGGGATTAGAGACACAGTTCAGGATGGCTACACTCAGGCAGTGCGACATATTTCAGGACAAAAGGATTTTATACTGGATAATTCTATTCTGCCAACAAACAAATGGAGCCAATGATTATGTGTTATTGTTTGAATTCTCCTTTCATGATTTGAAGATCAAAATTGTTTCTGGCTGTTCTGTGATTTTTTTTTTTTTTTTTTTTGTGGGTACCGGGGGTCGACCTCAGGACCTCACGCGCCAGCAGGCGCCCGTGCCACTGAGCGATATCACCGGCCCTTTTTTCGTATGTGGGTTCCGGGAGTCGAACTTGGGCCCTCGCACTTGCCAGGCAGGCGCTTATGCCCCTGAGCCATCTCACCAGCCCTGTTCTGTGATTTTTTTATTTATTTATTTTTATTTATTTATTTTTTGTGGGTACCGGGGGGTCGACCTCAGGACCTTGCGCGCCAACAGGCACCCGTGCCGCTGAGCGATATCACCGGCCCTGTTCTGTGATTTTTTAATCGGCAATCTTATATTTTTTTCTGCTGGTTCTCACTTTTTTAATGTGGTACAATTAACATGTAGTAAAATGCACTAACATTCAACTTTCAGCTTGAGGAGTTTTTACAATTATATAAAGCCATGTAACTGCCATTCAGAAATTACCAAGAGAAAACTTCCTCTCCTCCTTTCCCACCATTTCCTGTCCCCACCCAAACAACCAT
This sequence comes from Erethizon dorsatum, assembly GCA_028451465.1. Classification (NCBI taxonomy): domain Eukaryota; kingdom Metazoa; phylum Chordata; class Mammalia; order Rodentia; family Erethizontidae; genus Erethizon; species Erethizon dorsatum. Next base: position 42,735,070 of record CM051835.1, read on the forward strand.
CATTAGATTTCTATCACCATACATTGCATTTTCTTATATGTGGGTTTCATGTAAATGAAACCCCAGAGTGTACTTTTTTGTACATAGCTTTCACTTAATATAATGCTGATAATTATCATTCATGTTGTTCTGTATATTGATATTGTAATTGCTAAATAGCATCCAATTATATGGATATACTATAATTTGTCTACCAATTCTCCTACTGTTAGACCTTTTGGATTGTTTATAGGTTTTAGTTACTGTAACAAGGACATTTCTATGTCATGATAAGTGCATATGAGAAGTACTATTGGCTCAGAGGGAATATGTATGTTTAACTTTGTAAGAAACTGACGAATAGTTTTCCTAAATATTTTTTCATCATTTTGCACTCCATCAAAAATATATGAAATTTCCCATCACTCCATGTCCTCAACAAAATTTTATGTTTTGATCTTTTTGTAAATTTTAACCACTCCAGTAGTTATCTAATAGCATATCATTGTTGTTTAAGTTTGCAGAATTAACAGTTTTCAGTACTTTTTAAGTGTGCTTATTGGTGATACATAAAATATGTTTTGTGAAATGTCTAAGTTTATTGCACACATTTCAACTGAGTTGTCTTCTCATAGTTGTAATAGTTTAAACAATAATGCATTTTCCTACCTAAGAAAATGCTGTATCTCTACATTTACTTAGGTCTTTCATTTCTCTCAGAACTATTTTGTAGTTTTCAATGTTAAGGTCTTAGATATCTCTCATTAAATTTATTTCTTCTTATTGGAGGGCTTAACACTATTGTGTGTGTGTGTGTGTGTGTATGTTTGCACGTGTGTGTGTGTATTACTTTCCAAGTGGTGTGGCGATAAAGATTTGCTCTATGTCTTGGGCACTTGTAATTCTAATCAATTTCAAGAGCCCAAACATAGCTATTAAACATGACTTAGGTTCAGTAGGTTTTGTTTTATCCTATCTGTGGTGGGTCCTTCCTCTAGTGATGAGAATAATGATCTCTCTCTTTATCTTCATTCTACAATACTTTGGTATGTGTTCAGATTTATGATTTTTATAATTTTTATATTTTATCCTGATTATTTTTGTTGTTAATTTAGGACTAATCATCTTCCATGACATTTTACATCCAAACTGGAAATGAACCAATGTCATATTTTTTTTAAGGGTTGCAAGATATTCTTCCTTTTTCCTGTATTTAAAAGAACAATAATAAAATAGTGTCCAGAAACCCCAAACTCATAATGAAAAATAAAGTGTACTGAGTGCTTGCTATGTGCTAGGCCAGGGATTTGCAAATATCACTTAATTCAATTCTTAGAACAATCCACAAAAGAGGTAATTGTCAGCATCCCCATTTCACAATACTTAAGCTGAGGTACAGTGTTTAAGTAGTTTGTGTACTGAAGCAGAGCATGATGGAATTGGAGTTTCAACACAATCAGTCTGGATTGAAAGGATTTAAAGGATCTTTAAATGATGACATTCCTCATATGCAATGCCACTCTACAAAATCTTAGCTTCCTAGCTTCTTCTTCACTCCCCAAATATAATAGCTATATGTATTTTTGAATTGTAGATGTTCATTCCTTTTGTATTCACTTGGTATTTTGATGTAGCAATACATGTATTTTATTAAGTGCTCCTATAAGAGATACTGTGTGCTAGTACTTTATATAACTTACAAATCACAAAAATTCTTAGATTGGTGACATTGTACCCTTTCTATGAGGGAGAGTGAAGCAAAGGTCCCAAGAAAGCAATTGCCTACGTTACATAAAAACTAATGAACGAGATTGGAGTTTGTATTAGTCACTTTCCTGTCACTGGGACAGAATACCTGATACCCACAACTTAAAGGAGGAGAGGTTTAATTTGGCTCACAGTTTTGGGGGATTCAGTCTGTAGTTGACTGGCTCCAAGGCAGAAGCAACATGCTAAAAGGGCATGGAGAAGGGGAGCTGTTCATCTCATGGCAGTCAGGAAGCAGAGAGTAAAAGGAGGACCAGGGATGAGAATATACCCTCCTAATTCAGGCTCCTGGAGACCTGCCTATTCCAAACAGGCCCTACCTCATGACAGCACGTTCAGTTATGAATCACAGGATCTATCCACTAGATAGAGTAGTGTCCTTCTATTCCAATCACCTTTCAAAAGCCCAGCTATGAACACGTGAGACTTTGGGGGGACATTTTAGATCTAAACCATGATCAAATCTGACTCACCTTAAACCCAAAGGCCAGGTTCTAACACTCCATGATTCTCTCAGTAACACTCATCCAACTCGTCTACTAAATTTATCATCACAAACCTCTTTTGTCTTTTCTTTTCTTTTGGTTTTTATTTTTTTACTAGTACTGGTTTTCAGTAGGTAATGATTACATTCCTCATGAGGAATTTGTTGGTGTACAGAATCATCTTAATTCTTTTTTTAGTGGCTCTGACTATGTACTTATTTTAACACTACTCATTATTTCACTTTTGGTTCTGATAGGTTAAATCCATTCATTTACAGTAAACATCCCTGCTATGGTATGTCTACCGGAGTCTCCTATGGAGGCCATTTTTAAAGTTCGAATTCAGTTAAAGGACACCTCAAGAAAATAATCATCAATGGAAAAGAGAGCATTGTTTTAGAAGTATGAAGTAGATTGAAGCCTAGAATCTATAATCTGTGTGGGGTTTGATTCTCACCTCCTGGAATTGGGAGATGTTAGTCATTTTCTCATCATTGGGACACAATATTTGACACCCACACTTCAAGGAGTACATTATTTTGGCTCAAGTTTTCAGTCTGTAGTTGGCAGGCTCCAAGGCAGGAAGGGCATGGCGGGAGAGTCTGGCAAAGGAAAGCTGCTTACTTCATGGTGGTTAGGAAGCAGAAAAAAGAAGAGTAGAGCAGGGTCGGGAGATATACACTTCCAGGTCACACCCCCTTTTCCAACCAGTTCCTACCCATTACCATGGCGTTCAGCTATAGCGCCTTCCAAAAGTCCCACCTCTGAGCACATGAAAATTTGGAGAGCACATTCTCAATTTTAACCATAAAAGATGAAGTAATAATAACCTTCTATTGCTCAAAAAGATGTGAAGCTGCTTTATGACCTCATATTACCACTATCAACATTTCTTTCCGAACAACTCCTTTTACCAACATTACCCAGTTCAAAATATAATACACTATTAGGGTCCGTTTTAACCTGAATTCTAAGAAGGAAAGCTCCCCACCCAACTCATTAGTGTTGATTCTGGAACTGACAGTCTACCACCATTACTGCTAGGACAATTTGTCAAATTCTACCCTCATAAATCAAAAATCTGATGCAACACTTCTACATTTCATTTGACTCATTTAGTTGAAAGGAAAAAAATTTGTAATAAGAGCTTGCAATCAGAGATATTGCCACTTGATCTGCTAATGCTCAACTTTCAGTAGGCCCCATGCAAAAAACCTACAATCCATAATTTTGGGGCCATTTTTAAAATTTAATGGCACTTAACTAGATTAAAAATGACTGAGCATTTGTCTTCATTCTCAGTACAGAAACTCTTCAGAGAAAGATTTGAGCTCTTCTCTTAGGACCGAATCTCATTTCAGACATGTGTTCCTTTCTGTAGCCCATGTGTAATTATTTAAATGTCATGAAATCCTGAAAATGTCGTTGATAAAGTAATTTAAATTAATTCATGTAATTTATTTTGCTCTCACTGATGGAAATGTGTGCACATAAATGGTACTCTACTGCTAAATCCAGAGAGAATGGCAGGTAAGTTTCATTTTGAGAGTTTCTACCCTGCAGATATATAAATGCAAAACTTCCCTCTTCCAGCACAAATGCAGATGGAGATGCTGATTAGTGGGTCTTATAAATAACAGATTCTCTCATTCAATTCTTTGACAGAAGAAGTAAGGCTAGGTCTTTGCTGAGCCTATGCTCCTTCTCTAATGTGATCCCTGTGATACTTTCACAAATTATTCAAATGGGTTCTTTAAAACCAGGGCTACAGCAGCACAGAGTGCATCTCAAGAAGTGATTTCTCTTTGTCTAGAACAGATGTTACAATCACTGATAGTGATAAGCACTCATTTATAGCCACACTGCTGCAATATCTCATCAAAAAATATTTTTTACAAAGAAGGCTATGTCTCAAGATTCTACTTCATATATTTCTCTACATATTTATCCAGGTGAAACTACAATCTGCTATTGTTTGAAGAACCTGCCATTCTGATATTTTACTGGTTGGTCAGATAGAAAGTTGATTTTTGTCTTGGTCACTTGTCTAAAACAAACTTATTATTTAATAAAGGATATATGTTCCAATGCATATATGTGGTTTGAGAAAACACCAAGAGTGGAGGAATACTAAATTCTTGACTTTACCTGTGTAAAAAAATTTAGTTAGATGTGAGTACAATAATCTACCATGATCTGGGAAAAATTTCTCTCTGACTGAAGAATGGTGCCGATGGAGTGTTCAAACACATTAAATAAAAGGAAGGATGTGGCCTCTGCTTGTGGAGTATTACAAGGAAAAGTATCATTGTCCTTCCTATTTCAAAATTACTGGAAGTTGAAAAATTAAGTTATTATTTGTTTATGTTTGAAGACATATTATTCAAACATCTCATGTAATGTAAAGTCATTTAATTCTACTGGTCACTTATTTTCATGGATAGCATTGATTTTTACTACATATCAAAGGGTATCTCCTCAACAGAGTATCTAAACTACTTGAAAAAACTGGTAAGTGGAGATAGCTATGTCTATATGTATATTTATATTTATGTCCATACCTATATTTATACCTATGTATTTATCTATCTACAGGTACATAGATAGATAGATCCTCATGCACATGAAAAGTACATATTTCAGGAACAAAGATAGTGACTAAGATCCTCTGAGCATCTTCTCTCCAAAGCTACATCAATTTGAAAAGCTGTTCACGCACCAAACTACACTCACAAGTGCTAAGGAACCAGGTGAGAACCTTGTGGCTACTTTAAGTGTAATGTTAAGAGGCATTGAAGAAGGCATGAAGAAAAGAGTTGCAGGCATCATCCCTCTCCCAACTCTGAGCAACACAGAGTGGCAGGAGCTGTCTTCTGCTTGGAGGAGGGAGTAGATTTTAATTCTAGGACTTTGACTTGAAACCCAGTTACAGACCTTCTGCATTGAAACCCAGTGCTGGGAAGAGCTCCCAAACCCCTACTTCCAGGCTTGCACCCATGGACTGAGCTATTGGCATTGTGCTAGCCAAGTGGCTAAGCAACTACACTTAACACCCATCCCCCAACCTCAGGCATCAGAGTAAGAAGCAAGACTCCAATTGCTGCGGAACATGGCCCAGAAACTAGCACAGGACTTTGGCTTGGAATTCAGTGCTATGTCTGTCATGGCAAAATCCAGCACCAGAAAAATACAAGGGTCTTTCTACCCAGGCCAAAGCTTACAGAGAAAAACCTCTTGACCAGCTTGGGCATCAGGCAGAGATTTGTATACCAGTGAGACACACTTGAGTTTGGGATTTTTGCCTTTCAGTTCAGTGCCAAAGTGGTAAAACCTTATATTGGGCAAATCTTAAGAGGCTCTATCTCCAGGCAAATGCTAAAATGCAAAGCTTCTGGAACAGCTCTGATGCTATGTTAAAATATTCAGGACCAGTCCATTGGTCTTCTATTCCAGCCAGTATCACCTGTAGCTGGTAACAACATTCTTGGGCCATAAATCCATCTCAGAAGTAGGCAGGGCCGGTGAGATGGCTCAGTGGTGTAAGCACCTGCCTGGCAAGCGTGAGGTCCTGAGTTCGACTCCCGGAATGCACATAAAGGAAGAAAAGGGCCGGTGATATCGCTCAGCGGTACAAGCGCTTGCTGGCAAGCACTAGGTCCTGAGGTTGACTCCTGGTACCCACATTAAAAAAAAAAAAAAAAGTAGGTAGTTCAGCTGTCATGTAAACTGTGGCCCTACCCAGTACTACATTAGTACTAGTGGGCTGTAGACTGAGGATGTAACTCAGCATTGCTCTTGTTGGTGGGCACAGTTGTGGCATAGTAGCCAAGAATGATAACTCCATATAAATGTTCCCAATGCTAGGCCAAATCTTACAGTATCCAACCAGGCCTGTGACTGAGTACAAGACATGTAGGCCTATCTGGCCCCAGGTAGGAGTTTGCAGGGTAGATTATCTTTCTAAATCCTCCCTTAGTTCATACTGAACAACACACCAACCACAGATTTTAACCACATATGGGCCTAAATCACCATGAAGTAGTGAAACAGTGACAATACAACAACAGTATACTCACAACAAACCTGAACTTAGGTATTCAACTAACACGCAAAAAAATAGAATGACTTCAGGCTAAAATAGGCAGCCTGCTTAGAATTCCTGGAAAGACAGACACAAACAAAGCCAGTTTATGAAGCCAGGAACAAAGATCCTAACATTTCAGTGACCAGACAATGTGGCACAATAACAACTATCAAGAAGATTCAGAGAATCATAACCTTACCTAATAGTAAAAACAAGTCATCGGAAACAGAGTAGATAATAACCAATATGAACAAATGCTTAGAGAATTTAAAACACCTGTTTTATGGAAAACCAATGAACTTCAAGAGAACACAGGAAAAAAATACTGTAATAGAAAAAATTAGCAGAGAGATGGACCAAAAGAACAAACAAGTTCTTGAGTTTCAAAATATACTAAGTGGAATTAAAGTGTGATAGAAACTATCAACAACACAATAGCTCCAAAAAATCAGGGAGCACTGAGATAAAGTGCAAACTCAGAAAAGTAAAAAATTAAGAAAATAAGGAGGAATAAAAAAAGCTAAGAGAATTTTGGAGCAGCATTAAAGAGAAAATATTTGGGTCATTGCAGTTCAAGATAGACTTCAGAATGACAAGGAGGTAAATAGTTTGAGCACAAAATTCCTCAAACCTATAAAAAAATACAAACATCAAGGTGCAGGTATGCAAAGATCACCAGTCAGATTTAACTACAAGCCTGCCCCAAGAAATCTTACAATCAAATATTTAAAGGTGAAGGAAAAGGAGAGAAGTTTCACAAGGCAGCAAATGAAAAAAAATAAGTAACACATAAAGGTTTCAAAATTCGCCTGACCCAAGACCTCTCAATAGAAGCCATACAACCCAGAGGAGAATGACATGAGATTTTAACAGTACTGAAGGAAAAAATAAAACTGTCAACCAAAAATAAATGAAGAATTTTAAACAGATATTTTATGGAAACCCAACGAGCTTCAAGAAAACACAGGGAAAAAAAATACTGTGATAGAAAAAATTAACAGAGAGATAAACCAAGAGAACAAATGGAAGTTCTTGAGCTTAAAAATACACTGAGTGGAATTATAAGTGTGATAGACACCATCAATAACACAATAGCTAAAAAAAAGGATTGTTTAGAAATGAAACAGAGATAAATACTTTCTCAGACAAAGTACAGCACATGTAAGTCCATCACATGCATCTTATATGAGATATTAACAGGAGTTTTTCAAACTGAAAACAACAGACATTAATGACTAAGGAGAAAATAATAGAAAATGTAAAACTGACTCATAAAAGTAAACATATAGACAACTTTAGAATGCTATAGTATTGAAAGTATAGTGTGTAAATTATTGCTATCTTAGCATAAAGACTAAAAACAATTAAAAGACAAACAATTAAAAATAACTGCATTTATGTCTGAAAAATACACATTATAGAAATATGTATAATGGGACATCAAAAATTCAAACATGGAGAGAACTGGAATGCAAGTGTGGAATTTTTATTAGTATATTCTTTCTTTTCTTGGTTCACTACTTATCTTTACAATCACATTATGATGCTATCATTTAAAAAGATTAGCATAATTAAAATATTTTTCAGTAAGCCTCATGGTATCCACAAAATCTATTATACACAAACCCAAAGTAATAATAAGGAAAGCATAAAAACACACTACCAAGGTAAATCATTTTGCCACAAAGATGTCTGGAGGGTAGGAAAAACTGCAATAAAATTAGAAAATAAGTTATAAAATGGCTATAGTAAGACTTTAACTACTAATAATCACCTTCAGTGGAAATGAATTAAATTTTCCATTTAAAAGAAATAGAGTGACTGACTAGATTTTAAAAGACCCACTTATGTGTTGCCTATGAAAACTTCCTCCACCTCTCATGACACACATGGAACAAAAGTGAAAGTATAAACTATTCCTTAAAAATATAACCTAAAACCACAGTGGGAATAGCCATACTTGAATCAGATAAAATAGACTTTAAAGCAAAGTCAGTAGAAGAAACAATGAAAGTCATTACATAATGAGCAAGGAGTCATTTCAGCAGAAGGAAATAACAATTCAAAATATATATGCACCCAATGTCAGAGACCCAAATAATATGAACCTAGTATTACAAGACCTAAAGGTGTACACTCCAAAAGAAAAATAGTGGGGGGCTTTAACCCTCAAATCCACCAATGGGCAGATTATTCCAAAAGAAAATCAACAAGAAAAAAACAGAATTAAATTGTACCTTAGACCAAATAGACTAACAGTCATCTACAGAATATTCTATCCAACAGCTTTAGAATGTACATTCTTCTCAACAGCACATAAACATTCTCCAGACAGATCATGTGATAGGCCACAAGCAATATTTTTAAAAAGTCAAAATCATATCAAGTATCTTTTTCAGCCATAATGCAATAAAAGTAGTAACCAATAACAAGAAAATCTTTGGAAAATACACAAATACATGTAAATTAAATAACTTACTCCTAACTGGACAATGGGTAAAGGAAGAACTCAACAAAGAAATTTTAAAATTTTCTGAAAACAAATGAAAATAGAGACACACCATACCCAAATCTATGAGATAAAAGCAAAAGCAGTGTCAAGGGAGAAGTTCATAAAAATCAGAACCGCAGAAATATTTTAGGAACCTGAAAACCAGAATAAACCAAACTCAATTAGTAGAAGGAATAAAATCATAAAGATCACAAGAAATAAATGAAATAAAACTAAAATGGCAATACCAAAGATCAATGAAATAGAGTGGGTTCTTCAAAAAGATAAAATTAACAAAGTCTTTAGCTGGAGTAAGAAAAAGAGATAGAAGTTTCAAATAAATAAAAATAGATAAAAGGGAGAGATTGTTACTGTCAACACAGAAATACAATCATTAGAGATTATTGTGAACAAATATATGCCAATAAATTAGATAACTACAAGAAACAGATAAATTCTAGGTACATATACTGTACCAAGATGCCATCATGAAAAAATAGGAAACTAGAACAGACCAGTAATGTGTAGCAAGATTAAATTAGTAATCAAAGTCTCCCATCAAAGAAGAGCCCAGGACCAAACAATTCTACTGCTGGTTTCTATCCAGCACTTAAAGCAGAATTTAAATGATTATCAAAAATTGAAGAAGTGGGTGTCTATAAGGTAAACATTATCTTGATACCAAAACCAAAAACGATACACAAAAAAGAAAGCCTATAGGACAATACCCATCATGAACATAGATTTTAAAATCTTTCATGAAATACTAGCAAATCAAATCCAACAGCTATAAAATATTTTTACCATAGTCAAGTGGGATTCATTCCAGGGATGTAAGAATAGTTCAACATACACAAACCAGTCACAATATGACACAACAGAATAAATCATAAAAATGTGATCACATTAATAGATATAGAATGGGCACATGGTAATATTCAGCATCCCTACATGACAAAAAAAAAAAACTGAAATTATGTTTAGAAGGAATGAGCCTCAGCATAACATAGACCACATAAAATACACAAACAGCTGACATTATTCTAAGTGGGGAGAAGCTCAGATCTGCAACAAGACAAGAAAGGCCAGTTTCATCACTTTTATTCAGTATAATACAGGAAGTCCTAACCAGAGCAATCAGGCAAAACAAAGAAATAAAGGTAATCAAATCAAAAAAGAAGAAATCAAATCATCACCATTTGTACATTATATGATCTTATATACAGAAAACTCAAGGACTCCACAAAAGAAAAAAAAAAGCTATTAGAACTAGTAAGTGAATTCTCAAAGTTGCAGGATGTAAAATTAACATAGAAAAATAATTAGTACTTCTCTATGTCACATAAAAAATTATCTGAAATAAAAATCAAGAATTAAGAAAGAAATCTCAAGCTAGGTATGGTGGCACATACCTATAATCCCAGCACTCATAATATAATATACAATATATAATCCCAGGAGATTGAGGCAAGAGGTCACAGGTTTGAATACAGTCTGGGAAACTTAGCAACTTAGTGAGACCCTGTCTTAAAATAAAAGTTTGATGAAGTTTGAAGGGCCTGGAAATGTAGCTCACTCAGTGTGAAGGGTTCCATCCCAGTATTGAAAAAAAGAAAGAAATCCCATGTAAATAGCTGCAAAACATGAAACTCCTAAAAACAAGTTTAACCAAAAAGGTTACTGTACTCTACAATGAAAGCCATGAAACACTGATGAACTAAATCAAAGAGGAAAAAATAGAAGTGTATCCCATGTTCTTGGATTGGAGGAATCAATATTGTTAAAATGTTCTCAGTACCCTAAAGCAATTCATGGATTCAAGGTAATATCTATTAAAATTCTGATACTTTCTTCACAGAATTGAAAAAAAAATCCTAAAGCATGTGTATGAAACCGTGAACACAAAACCCTGAATAAACAAAGCCATGTTGAATAAAATGAACAAAGTAGGAAGCATTATACTACCTGACTTCAAAATATACTACAAAGTTGTAGTCATCTAAACAGCATGGTATTGGCATAATGACAGGTACATAAACCAATTATATAGAACCCAGAACTTAAAAGTAAACCAATGCATTTACAACCACTTATTTTTGACAAAAGTTCTAAGAATGCATTGGAGGAGAAAAATCTTTTCAATAAATGTTGCTGGGAAAATTGAATATCTATATGAAGAATGAAAATATACCCTTGTCTCTTGCCTGTTATAAAAATTGCTCAAAATGGATTAAAGACTTAAGGGTAAAACCTGAAACTATAAAGTACTATAAAAACACAAGGGAAATGCTTCAGGACATTGGAACAAGCAAGAGGTTATTTACACAAGGCCCCCAAAGCACAGAAAACAATAGTAAAAATACACTCCTGGGGGTGTTCTGTTCAGCAAAGAAAACAAGCAACAGAGTCAGTCACAAAGTATAGAATGGGGCAAAGTATTTGCAGATTATATACCTGACAAAGTATTAATATCCAAAATATATAAGGAACTCAGGTTTTAGGTAGTGGAAAAAAATCTGATTTAAAAATGAAAAATAGGCCGGTGAGATAGCTCGGCAGCATGAGCGCCTGCCTGGCAAGCATGAGGTCCTGAGTTCAACTCCCGGTACCCATATTAAAAAAAAAAAAAAAACAATAGTCCTAAATAGATATTTCTCAAAAGAAGATATACAAATAGCCCAGATTTATTAAAAAAATGTTCAACATCACTAATCACCAGGAGAATGCAAATAAAAACAGATTGTCAACTACGCAAGTAAGAATGGCTATTAACAAAAAGACAAAAGAAAACAGACACTGGTGAGGATATGGAGAAAAGGGGACCCTTGCAAAGTGTTGGTGGGAATGTAGATTAGAACAACTATTATGGAAAACAGTATGGATGGTTTTCAAAAAATTAACTTAGGATTGTCACATGATCCACAATCCCACTGTTGGGTACATACGCAAAGGAAACGAAATCACTATGATGAAGACGTTTGTACGGACATATTTATTGCAGCACTATTCACAATAGTCAAAAAAATAACCTAGATGTCTATCACCTGATGATGGATAAAGAAAATGTGGTGTATATATACAATGGAATGTTATTTAGCCTTGAAAAGGAATGAAATTTCATCAATTGGAACAACATGGATGGAAACAGAGATCATTATATTAACTGAAATAAGTCAGGCCCAGAAGGATAAATACCGTATGATCTCAGTTCTATGTGGAATATTAAGAAATTAAACTCAGAGAAGCTGAGAGTAGAATGGTAGTTACCAAAGCTCGAGAGAGGAGGGAGAGATGCATTCAGGTTGGGCAGTGGGATTTCAGTTAAGCAAGATAAGAGTATGAAGTTCTGAGGTGCTGCTGCACAGTATGCCGACTATAAACAACAATAGTGCACTGTGAACCGTGCAAACTACAAAAATGCCACTGTTAAAGCAATGCAGCCAAGTAAAACAAATGTAATACGAATTTCTGAGTTGGACTATCAGCAGTTCCGCCCAAACAGGAGAGCCACTGGACTGAGCGGTGCTCGACCATTCTGTTCTTGCCCCTGTCCAGACACATTCTCCCACACAGGTGAGGACGCTGCACGGCGAGACCTGGAACTTGGGACCCTGATGTCAGCAAGGAGGCAGCTATGGGTGAAGGTTGCCTGTGGGGACTGAAGTGTGCACACCTGTGTATATAACACACGCACCTCATGATCTAGGATGGAGCTGGGTGCGAGAAGAAAGAATTCACAGTCCACGTATCTGGCTTGCCCTGTATTCCAAGAATTTCTAATTCTAACATGGCCCTCCAGTTCATTACAGAAGCAATACCATACATTTTATAATTAATTTTTTAACTTGATTAATGATTTTTAAAAAGGTATATAATATGCAAATGACTATTTGTAATTGTACCCTCATCCCAGCAAAAGTTAGGATCAGGATTGTCTTTTTATAAAGACCCTAATATCCTTAAGCATGACTATCACTTTGCAAATTCGTTGCAAAATGATTCCATCATAGATGCTAGAAGGAAATAAATGGAACTACCTAGGCATAATACATCATAAAATCTCCAATATGCATGCAAAAGGATAAACATGCTGTATACACATATTATTGGATAAAGTACATCAGAGAACATAAATGTATTATTCATGACAGGAAATACGGTGATTAATGCTTCTAAAACAACATTACTTCTTACCCATGGACATAGAGTGACTAATTTTCTTAAATGTGTGGAGTATGACTTACAAGATTTGCTAAATAAATTTTTAAAAATTCAGCAGGAGCCATGGGGAAAAACAGCAGAGCAAAAAATTAACTAAATTGAGGTCTTTCAATTTAAAAAGTATGGTCATATTTTTCTTTTTATTCATTCAAAATGTTATAAAGATAAAAGTTATACAGAAAATAAGGAATACATGGATATACTCCATGTGTACTCCATTGAGTATATTGAAATGGAGTTTATCCAAATGCTTAAGAAAATTCATCATAAGAGAGTGGATTAAATGAATAATGGTGACCTAATATCAGAGGCAGTAGCTATTTGTATTAACTCATGAAATGTGTCAGAAACCTAATTTTTAACTTTTTAAGCATATCTGTACCATATTTAGTTCTATAGGGAACTTGCTTTAATTTAGAAGATTGATAAATCAACTATTGATGTTAAACATATTGACTTTTTGGCTTGTATCCAAAGTATTATACCCAAATGACCCAAAAAGGTAACATGAAAAGAATCCTTTCATATTAGAATATTTATAAATCAGAAAAATCACTAAGAACTTTTCTGGACCTAAATTTTATCATGGTAAATAATAATTTTCTTCCCAACATAAAAGTACAGTATATTTCACATTTTTTTTTGTTTTTTGAAAAGAATCAGAGAAACAAAGAAAGTTTAACATCAACCCTCTTTCTTTGTTATGAAGAATTCTTCACTAGAGTCAGGTGTCCGGCTCTGAATGCATCATTGTAGCTAGGAATGGGGGCAGAGCACCCTGCTCTGGTTGACTGGGCCCGAGCTGTGGTTACTGGAACTCAGTGACCTCCACCTACATTATAAGGAGTTTCTCCCATCCAAAAATGTTATAAAAATGAGAAATTTGCATGATATGTATAAAGATTTATTTCATTAAATTTCAGCAGATATAAAATCATACAATAGTAAATTATTCTACTATTGAAATAATTATTTTGTGTTAGTGATCTTGATTGTCCCCTTGACTGTATTAAGAGACTCCGGGAGAGGCGACTGGATGGCGAAGGTCTTAACCTCATCAGTATGAGTTCGCGGCTGAATGAGCTATAAGAAGGCGAGGCCTAGTTGGAGGAATGGGTCGTGGCTGTATGACTTTGGGAACTATATCTGGTCCATGGAATATTTTTCTCTGGCTCTTTCCAACCTACCATATTTGTTTTAATCATGAGTTATGAAACATTTCTCTACCATATCCTTCCACCATGATGTTTGTTTTGACACCAGCCAACCATGGACTGAAACTTCTGAAACTGAGCCAGAATAAACCTTTCCTCCCTTTAGTTGTGTCTTGTCCCAGTAACAGACAGAAAACTAATAGATATTACTTAAAATATCATATCATGGGCTGGTGAGATGGCTTAGCGGCATAAGCGCCTGCCTGGCAAGGGCAAGGTCCTGAGTTCAACTCCCAGTACCCACACAGGAAAAAAGGGCCAGTGATATCACTCAGCAGCATGAGCACCTGCTGGCACTTGAGGTCCTGAGTTTGACCCCTGGTACCCACAAAAAAAAAAATATATCATGATACAGTAGAATATATAACTACAAATACTTTCAATACACATTAATTTCAATACTTTAATATGTTTTATGCAAAATACATATTTATATGCATTAATTTTTGTGTGACCATAATGAGCAAAAGTTTAGGTTTATTTCTGAATATTACCACAAAATCCAGCATCTATTGTTTGAAAATTTTAGAAGCAGAACCAGCAACACTAACTAACGAATATTACAATAGGTTTGCTTTAAATTTTGAATCTTGCTCCTATATTATATTTCTCTAAGATGTTTAAAATTGTAAGAACAGAATATGCACCATGCATAATTTTACCAGCATGTCCATACAGATGCCTTTCAGAAGAAATAAACACACAAATTTTAAAAGTGTGCTTCCAAATAAAACAGTCAATATTCATAATGAATCTGCAAAATCCACATCCATAGCAAAAATTGTTCTTTGGCAAATTTGAACTATTCTCTGTTATATATTTGGCTATCTGTATTAACTTATATAAGAAATAAGATTCTAAAATGAGAGGAAGTGAATATAGGAAGGAAGAAACAAAATAATAGCTAACTGTAACCACGGTAAAAGAGGTAGTCTATGGGAAAGCAGTTTTTGCAGTTTTACAGTATTCTTCAAATTCTTTTGAGTTCATCCCATGATTGGGAAGAAAAGATCCTACAGAGTCAAATGAAGACACCAATTCCACTGGAATACAATGGTATGGAAAAAAGTTTTAAGCTCCTGGAAGAGATTAGTTTAGCTCAAACATTATTGAAAAGATAATTTTCCACACAGAAAACTTAATAGGAAGATTATTACTGGTCTCACATACATATATTTCTTACTAGCAAAACAATCTCCTTTTTCTTATTCACCATATGATATGTTCTGATCAAGGGAAAACTTATGAGGTCCTTCAGTGGTAGGAATATAAACCACAGACTAATACAGATAATACAGTTACTATACAGTCATTTATATGATACTGCATCATCTCTCTTTAATTTTCCTTCCTGAAACAAATTTGAAATACATGGCTCCACCTGTCTCATGCTTAAACATAGAATTTTTTAGAGTTGATGTACTTTTTATAGTATAAATGGACTTTCCTTTCTATATATAATTCAAAAATTCAGGAAATATTTTTGCTCATATTTATAAAAAGCAGCCTCAGCTGAAATCCAAAAATGTCAAGCAGATATTAATTTTGTTTTTCATAGGGTTTCCTTTCAACAAAATAGTTTCAATACTGCTTAGTTATTCTCAACCCCCTGGGGGCCTGAGAGAAAAACAAGGAAGACAAACACCATAGAGGGAGAAGAACCCAAAATTAACAATATAGCATAAACATAAAAAAGAAAAGAATATTCTTATTTCATTAGTCAATTATATTATTGGGTATCTATTATGTTCTTATTAACTGCCTAGCTGTAATTACTTAAGAAACCGAATAAATCCATAAGAAGCAGAAAAACAATTGTTTACTCCATAATGTAGTAGTGGTTTTCTAGCAAATATGAATTTCAAGAACCAAGAGCTGTGTTTAAAGTGAACTCTTCAGCGATTATTTTCAAGATGGGCGGAACAGAGAAGGAAGCAGACAGTAAGAGTAGCTGGAGGGGGAAGAGTCTAAAACTCACACTTACTGAAATGTCCCAGAAGGCAAACACTGTGGGACTATAACACTTCTTATTACTTTGGGGTTCATTTCAATGTTGCAGATTTTTTTTCACGAGCTTTTATAATACTGACTTCATACTAGGGAGACTTTACGCAGGTGTGCCAGGTTTTCCAAAATAATATCAGTGAATTCTCCTTTGTTCTTCTCTTGAGTTCCCAAGCTCTCATAATTATGCCCTCCAAAATTTAAATGAAAAGCTAAGTTGAATAGATAAATGTTATAAGTTTAGATATCAGCTAGGGTGAAGGAATGCATATATCTGCATTTATGGTGACTTTCCGTAAACTTTATTCTTAGTAACTCTTTGAAACTACTAAACCAAGCAACCAGTTTTTCTTATTTTGTTTCTCTTTAGTTAACCTCCAACTCCAGAAATTTTGGCTATATGTAATCCTTCCATTGAGTTTTCTTTCTGTTCAGCGGTGGGAATGTCACACTCCGCATCTTTCTGGAATGCAGAAATGCCTTCATCATAGATGCTGCTTCGTGGCCTTCACTGCTGTGAGGAGCGGAACTCTCACGATGTATCTTTTGTCTTTTACAGCAACACAATCCCTCTGGCCTTTACTGCTTCAAATTAAAACACGTCACCAACATTTTCTTTGTTTAGTTCTTATAGCGCTGTTTTGATTTCTTCTGAAAAGAAGTTGTATATCAATCTGCATTTTCTCTTTTTATCAATCTGTATTGTAACTTGCAGGGATTCCTGTTTTGTTTTCATCCCTGTTTTTAGCATCCTTCTGCCATCACAGTAGGTTCTTGGGAAGGAGAATTAGATCATACCCACTGATTCCTAATGCATTTTATTTTCCAGAAGCCACCCTCAAAATGAATTCTGCAACTAGCTCTACACTGTTTTATTCATTTTCTCTTCTTTCAGTCATTTCATAATTAGTCTCAATTTTCCCTTATTTTTGCCTTCATACTTACCTCTCTGCCTTGTAGAAAGTTACCTCAAGGTGGTGATTTTCTTTTTTCTTTTTCTTTCTTTTTTCTATTCATTTTTTAATACATTATGATCCCACATCTTAATGGGTAACTGCCAATGAGGGAAATTCTATCATGGAACAAAGATATGGAACAAAGGCATGAAAAAAATCTGCAACAGAAAAATGTAATGCACACACACTCACAAAAAATACACAAAACATTCTTTTGAAGTTTAATTAAAGGCAGCCAAATTTAATTAAAGGCAGCCAAAAGAAAATCTTGAAAATTTTTTTTCTCTCCCAAGGAAATTAAATAAAACAAATTAAAAGTAGCAAACAACTATACTTCTAAGAAAAGGAAGATGATGAGGTTAGACTAAAACTTTTCACAATCTCTGAAAACCTATTAAAAAAAGAAAAATGATATCAAAAGTGTCAAAGACAAAAACCCTGCTTTAAATAAGGGGATTTAAAGATTACCTAGAATATAAGGTAAAGAAAAGTGAAAGACATCGAGAATACACACAGAAATCCAGTAAGTATGTAGGAATAAGATTTCTTGTAGAAAACAGAACAGATAGAATGGAAATAGTATCCACAGCATATCGAAATAACACTTTTCTGGTCAAATAAAAAAAGTTATTTACCTGAAAGGGAAATAAAATATCACATAGAGGCATGGAAGGATGGATACAGCACATACCAAAATGTATGGGATGAGCAAAAGCAGTTCTAAGAAGAAAGTTTATAGCAATAAAGCCCCACATGGGGGGTGGCGGAGGGGCTGAAATAAACTACTTATCTTTCCACATCAAAGGAATAGAAAAAGAACAAAAGAAGCCCAAAATTATCAAAAGAAAGGAAACAATAAATATTAAAGGAGAAATAAATGAAAAAGAAACCAGAAAACAATAAGAAAGATTACCTAAAATAAAATTCATTTTTAAAAGAATAACAAAAGTGGCATGCTTTAGCAACACTGAGAAAGAGATATGACTGAAATAAGTAAAAATTAAATGAAATTATTTAATAAAACTTGCCATTTTAATTCAACCTGGTAAAACTATTAAATTTTGGAGTACCAAGAAAGATGCCTGCAACCTTCAACAAGAACAATCTGATCACATCGTTTTCTCCTTCACTGCATTAAGCATTAGATAACCTCAATCGACATTTGCAAATATTAAAAGGAAATTGCTCTGACTCATAAAAATCTATAGATTGCAATATCACCATTCTGGGAAATTGACAAAAAATGGAAGTTTTTCATTTAAAACATGCTGTAGAAAGTACATCACTTATGTGCCAATTTAAGGGAAAGGAAACTAATGAAATATACCAGTAAACCAAGACATAACTCTAAATAGCACATAAATGACAAATCTGGTACTGGGCATTCAAAATAATAATAGTAGTATAATATAATATAATGTAATATAATTAATATAGTATAATATATTTGTCTTATTTACTTCTCTTGTTGCTGAGACAAAACACCCAACACCCAAAGTTAAAACAGCAAAGGTTTATTTCAGCTCACAGTTTGTAGAGATTTCAGCCCATAGTCCGCTGGCTCCAAAACAGGGTGGCATGGCAGAGGGGTTTGGCAGGAGGGAAATGGCTGATGATGTGGCAGACAGAAGGCACCAAGCAGTGAGCGGCAGCAGTGGACTTCTTTCTGTCCCTTTACATTCCATCCAGGGTACAAGCTTATTGATTGGGGCCACTCACACCCAGGGTGGGGCTTTCATTATCTACATCCTTAATCCAAGTACCACACCCTTAGTCCACATTCAGATGCCCTACCAGCCACCTTAGAAACTCCCCATCTATGACCGCATGAGACTTTGTGGGCACATCTGGATACAAGCCATAACAAATATAAATAATATGATAGCGATTGTGGAAAATCCAGGTACGAAATAAAAATTAAATGAGGGGAAATGAAGAAACTAGCAGTTGGCCAAGTCTCCATCTTACCGTAAAGTCAGTAATTATTGAAGCTTGTACCTTGAGTAATACAGAATTCAAAAACATTTTTTAAGTCTTAGAATCAATCTCTAGCAATTTAGAGGCCTTCTACATTAACTGAAGGGGAAAAATGGTTCAAGAAAACTGGGCCATAAAATAAAACAAAGCAAAGAGATAAGGAGGATAATGAGAGGTTGCAATATCAATAAGAGACTAATTCAAATTTAAGGTCAAAGTTTCAAAGAAAGGAAGAATGTTCCTTTTATGAATAAGAGGATGAAGGTCAAAGGCCGTACCATCATCAACTTTTACACATCAAATAAAGCACAAAACACGAAGCAAAAAAAATTTGGAAATAAAAGTTGACATTGACAAAAACATCATAATGCAGTAAGAGCTCACTGAACTAACTTTACAGATCAACTGACAATACCTGTTCTTCTGTAAGATATACTGACACACTCAGCCATTTCAGCACCAACCACTGATAATTTCTCCCGCTGTGTGCCTGCAGCCTCTACTCCCACCAGCTCAGCTGTATGTTTACCAAACATGCTGAACGTCTGCTGTCCTTGATATTTGGCCTGGCAATACATACATCATGTATCAAACAAACATGATATGTAAAACATTTATAATTAAATAAAATTAAATTCAACATTTTTGAACCTTCAATGTGACTTTCTGAAAAGCAGTGCTGTCAGTGCAGGTGTAGATAAGACAAATGCAGATCATCAGGAAAGGACACACTAACTGTGAGAACCTAGATGTACTATTCCACACTCATATTGCTTTCAAAAGTGTCTCTAATTTCTCACTCCACCAGAAATCCACAATCAAATGAAACAGATCCTAAGCCTGACTAGGAATAGAACTGTAAGTTAAAGCCCATATTCCGAAAAAGATTTGGCCCTGCATCGAACAATTACCAGATAAATGTATGTCCATACACTTTAAACCAAAATCAAAGGCTTTAATACATATACTTTATTTTTCTTTATCCTCCTCCTTAATTGACTTTTCTTATTAATTGATCACTTTAGTAATAACCTTTTTTTTTGTTTTTTGTTTTTTCTTTTTTCTTTTTTTGGTTTTTTGAGACAGGGACTCACTCTGTAGTTTAAACTGGCCTTGAACTCACTGTAGTCCAGGCTGGTCTCAAACTCACAGTGATCCTCCTGCGTCAGCCTCCCAAGTGCAGGGATTATAGGCAAGACCCACCACACCTGGCAGTGCTAATCATTTTAGAGAGAGCGCTTCTATGGTTGGCAAATATTTTAATACTCCTCTTTCTGCATTTGACAGATAAATTAGTCAAAAGCAAAGAGATTCTATGGAGATCATGAATAACAGTAAGTAATAAAATTAATAAATTTGGCTTTATAGACTTGTTCCCGGACTTATTCCCTGCAAAGACATAATACTCTTTTAAGCATCACTTGATCATTTACAAAAACTGAGAACATGTTAGAAAAAATGCTATAAAACATAAATTTTTTACACTAGCCATATTAGAGTTTACCTTCTTGGACTGTGGTGCAAAAGTGCTGAATCTAGAGGACCTTCTACGTTTGAGGACACAGGGCTCAGTATGACTAAAGGGGCGTGGTCTTCCTGGCTCAGGCTGTAGGGGACCTGAGCATAGGAGAGGTGTGATCTACATTGTTATTGTTTATTTTGTTGTTGTTTTTTTTTTCCTCATGGAGTAAAATACATTTTGTATGGATTTTATCACGTGCAGATAGTGAGGCGTTCACCACCTTGGTGTCCTACGAATAGTTCTCTCACTCTGGCAGCTTCACTGAAAATGGGAGGAAAGGCAGATGTGACCCGGGGAACCAGTTAGGAAGCCGCCCTAAACACCGGAATTGGCACCTGGCTTGGACCAGGATGGTAGCACTGGGGGTGGCTTAAACTTTCTGCATTCCATAGGCAGTTTTTAAGAGTAAACCTAGGGATGGTGAGATGGCTCAGCGGCATAAGCGCCTGCCTGGCAAGTGCGAGGACCCAAGTTCGACTCCCGAAACCCACATACGAAAAAAGGGCCGGTGATATCCCTCAGCAGCACAGGCGCCTGCTGGCGCGCGAGGTCCTGAGGTCGACCCCCGGTACCCACCAAAAAAAAAGGAGTAAACCTAGCAGGCTGGATATTCACTGAAAAGGAAAGACAGGATTCAAAGATTAGCATAACTTATTTTAAAGAACCAAATAAGAGGATGGGGTTGATTTGGAGATAGGGTTGAAAGGAGTTCAGTTTAATTTTGAGTTATCTATGAGACACCTAAATAATGACTTGATACTTACTGGGAGCTGGCCAGTCTCCCAGTGTTACGGACGAGGGTACAGAGAAGGATAAAAGACAATAGATAAGAGTAATACAGTATTCAGGGGTCCTGGAATGTCAGAGCTCTTGTGGCTAAGGCAAAGACCTTGTCGAATTGCCTACTATTAACTGAGTCTACCATATCGCGGGCGTGCAGAGAAATGCATGGAATAACTGGGGCAGAAG
The DNA here is from genome assembly GCA_028451465.1 of Erethizon dorsatum. NCBI lineage: Eukaryota > Metazoa > Chordata > Mammalia > Rodentia > Erethizontidae > Erethizon > Erethizon dorsatum. The sequence continues at coordinate 42,756,739 of CM051835.1, forward strand.
GCACATGCAGATAGTGAGTAAGGCCTTGTAAAATTGGATCAAAGACATTCCAAGGAGTAAATCTCTGCTTAATGAGAGAACTGTTTCATCTCTCAGGTTGACAGTTATTGCCTTGGAACTTTGAATGAGATTTAGTGCCCTCAGCTGCAGTGTTATTTTGCCTTCTGCAATGTCACAATGTCACAGGCCACTACAGGCCTTTATCATGACTGTTGGCATGGAGAGCTCTGTTTCTGTGTGCCAGCCCCTGGCTCTCAGGCAAGTCATTTAGGCCTGGGACAGACTCATAAGTTAATATAGAAAAGCCCATTGACTAATTCTAAAACTTGCTCAGTGCTGCCTCAAAGTGGTCTCCATCAGGTATTTAATTGTATAACTATGGAATGAAGATAAAGGTTTTGGCCCAAAATGTAAATTTGAAAGCTGTTGGTTCAATTCCATGAGGTAGGATAATATCACCAAGTGACTACATGTAAAGGGAGAAGAAGTCAAATGTGTTAGCTCTAGAGGTTAGAGAATTTGGCAGGATTAACGAAAACCACCAAAGGAGACTCAAAAGGAGCAGCCTTTGAGGTCTGAGGTAAACAAAGTGTGTAATATCTTGGAAGCCAAGGAAGAAAATGCTCCAAAGATGACAAAGTAATGAACTATTTCAAATCTTTCAGGTAGATCAAATAGGATCCAAATTTAGCAACCTGGACCATATGGTGATCCCCCACAGACACTCTTAAAAGAGTTCCGGGCATAAAGCCTGATTGTAGTAAATTCAGCTCAAAAAAGAAAAGAAGCCAGACATGGTGACGCACACCTGTAATCCCAGCACTCTAGGAGGCTGAGGCTGTAGGATCACAAGTTGGAGTCCATACTGAACAACTTAGGGAGTTCTGGCTTCAAGTAAGATTGTGGGTTTTCCTGTCTCAAAATAAAAATGAATAAATAAAAAGGTTTGGGGATACAGTTCAGTGCACAGGCCCTGGGTTTAATCTCCAGTATAAGGAAGGAAGGAAAGAAGGAAGGAAGGAAGGAAGGAAGGAAGGAAGGAAGGAAAAGGAGAGGAAGAAGGGAAAAGGGAAGGTAGGGAGGGGAAAGAAGAGAGGAGAGAAGAGAAGAGAAGAGAAGAGAAGAGGGAAAGAGAAAGAGAGAAAGAGAAGGAAGGAAGGAAGGAAGGAAGGAAGGAAGGAAGGAAGGAAGGAAGAAAGAAAGAAAGAAAGAAAGAAAGAAAGAAAGAAAGAAAGAAAGAAAGAAAAGAAAGAAAGAAAAGAAAGAAAGAAAGAAAGAAAGAAAGAAAGAAAGAGAAAGAAAGAAAGAAAGAAAGAAAGAAAGAAAGAAAGAAAGAAAGAAAGAAAGAAAGAAGAAAGAAAAGAAATGGAGTCAATGCACAGAGTCAAATGTTTTTGAAGGGTTTTTTTGTTTGTTTTGTTCTGTTTTTGTTATGGAGTCAATGCACAGAGCCAAATGTTTTTGAAGGGTTTTTTGTTTGTTTTGTTTTGTTTTTTTATTTTTTGTTTTTGTAAAGGAAAGAGAGAAATGGGAATGATACATAGAATAACCAGAGGTAGTTTGGTTTGTTTTGTGAAGGTAAGAGAAATTACTACATATTCATATAAAAGTTAGATGGAGTGGGAGAATTAATACCCCCCCCAAAAAAAGAGAAAAGAAAATTATAAGAATGAAGCTCCCTGGAGGGTGAGAATGAGACCTTGTTTATAAGTAGAGGTGTTTCCTTTGCCAGGAGCTTAAATACTTCGTTTATTAAAAAGGAGTTAAAGCAGGACACATATAAGTAGGCAGAGACAATAATGGGTATAGTAAGGACAGTAGAGACTGAGGATGAGGAAAGAGGTGATGGAAGCTTTCAAGAAAAGATAAAGTTGGACAGTTTATCTCAGACTAATATACAGGATAAATACTATATGGTGTTGGGTATGATTAGGGCCCACTTGGGATTAGTTGTCATAAATTCAGGATGAACCCATCATGCATGATAACAAGTTTTTCTTCAGCCACGTTCAAGTTTTCACGCATGGTCACAGGGTAGGCAGACCACCTGCATTTAACTAAGATGGTGGTTTTTCTCAGCAGTATAATGAAATAAGAGCGACAGAAGAAATTGTATTTCAGAACAAAGGAGTGATTATGATAAAATATAGAATTTGTACAGAATGAGAAATAAGGTAAAGGCAAGTGCTGAGCTATGGGCAAGGAAAAGATGGTAGATAAGTTAATTTCAGGCGCTGTGTGTAAAGGAGTGTTTGATCTGGAGTTCTAGTAGGAGTCAGCTGGAACGATGGGGGGGTGAGTTGGACAATGGGAGGCTTAGAATTTACAGAATGAACAAAGTACCCATAATGACAGAATCCAGACTATAAACAGCAATGAGTGGGAGGAGTAGGACTGGTATCATTGAAGGAGATGAGCAACCAGGATATTGAATGGATGATGTCATAGACATTGACACTGACATCGCCAGGAACTGTGACAGTAGTAGCACTGGAGAAAGAAACAATGAGGAAGAGTTGAACTTTTCAGGAAATAAAGAGAAGTGAAACATGGATTGTGAATGGCCACAAAAATAGAAAGTGGATGATGGAGAATGCTAACATGAAATTCAGAACTGGGATTCCTTTCTTTCAGGTAGGAGGGAAAGAAAATAGACCGTACTCATCAATGAGACATTAAGAAAAACCCTGCCCAATTTCTGTTCTCAGTAGTCAGAAAGGCTTTTCCTTCACTTTGGTTTTTGCCCTTGAGGAAGAGATTGGCTATCCACAAAAGCTCTGTCAGAGTGAAGTCAATAGCATGAGAAAGTTAGGCAGAGAAATGGCCTTCGTTTTGCTCTTCAGTTCAGCTCTAGTGGCACGGGAGAAATCCAGAGTCCTCGTATACCTTAACGAAGGTTGCACGAGGTAACTGATGGTTTGACTAACACGGGGTTGACATCTGTAGCCGTGGGCAGAGGACTGCAGGCTGCGCAGGCTGGAGGCCGAAAGGAAACCACAGCTAGACTCAACTACAGCCGCTGTACTTGAAAGAGCTGAGGAGGGGTTAAGGTAGCAGGTAAGTTCATAACCTCTTTCCAAGCCAAGAGAAGAAAGAGTATGTTCCTTATCTTCAGACTTCCTCAGTGGATGCCAAGAAAACAGCTATGGCAGGCTGATCAGGGACACCTTTGCTGCAAAACTCAATAGCAATCCAGAGAACAACACAAGGACACACAGAAAGCTGAAGGCCCTTCTCTGAGGCTGGGGAAGATACTGAACTCCCTTGTACACTCAGACTCCATACCTGGGAAGAAATAGGAGAAAAATGTAGAATTCTGAAAATATGACATGTACCTAAAGGGAACAATTTAATTCAGCCAGTGATTTGAGGAATAAACCAGCTGTTTCTTCCTATGTCTGAATGTAGAGTCACTATAACGGTTTATCCTTATACATAGTTGTAGGTTCTTTCACAGATAAATGGGTTAGGTTCAATCCATCTGTAAAAGCAGCCTCAAATCTGGAATTAAAACCTGATCTGTTTTGAAGAGGATTTAGGTCAGTGGTGTGAAACAGATGAAACCACATTGTGGTAATGAAGGTCAAACACAAAGAGATCGCAATATATCGGCAAAATCGGGAGATCAAATGGTATCACATTTCAATTCTAAGTCAGTGATGGAGGGCTGCGTCTCCCTTCTGGGAGTTCGGTCTCATCTGAGACAGGAGTCCAGGCTTTCACAGATTCAGTGGCTCAAACTTGGCTGGGACCAAGACAGGAGACGGAGCGAGTGTGTGGTCCTTTATCCTGGTGAACCCTGCAATCCAGTGCCTGAAATGGAACGGTGCTTAGTGAACAGGTTGACAGAAGAACAAATAGTAACCCTGTTTCACCTACTGATTTTTTACTATCCTATAATATAAGCTTTTAAGGTAGCAAAGAAGGTTATATTTTTATGTGAAAAGAGAAAAACACTTCAAATTTTTGTAAGAACCCTATCAAATAAGATGACAATTGATAAGAACAAACTTAACTAAGCTTTACTGTGATTAGTGAATATTTTTATCCAGCTTCCTATTTTCTTTGTTAATATAACTAAAGATCCTAACTGTTGATGATAATAACATCTATGAGTGCTTAGCATTTTCCAAGCTCTAAACTATGATATCTATATATGCTATCTCCTTCAATTCTTATAAAAACCTTATTAAGAGTCATTTGTTTCATCTATATTTTACAGATAAAACTGATATTTAGAAAGGTTAAGTAATTTGTAGAGGTACACACTAAATAATTGTAGAAGAGCAATGTAACTCAAGAATCTTCAGTCCAGGGCCTAAATGCCTCCCAAGTGAACATTATTGCCTATTTTGATTAGCATTTTTATAGACTTTAAGATAATAGGGGTTGTTTTGCATATTTCACCTCAGCTGCCTTCAGACAACCCTGTGAATTAGGGACTAGAGCTGTTCTCATTTTTCAGGGTAGAAAACTAAGATTAAGTCAGAAGAACCAAGCCGAAGTCATCTTCGGCTATAGCGATATGGAGTATAAAATATGGTGATAGGATACTTACTCATGTTTTCTTGGGTATTTTTTATGTAGAATTTTACCAAACAAAAATTAATGTAATGTGAATCTAGCATCAAAAATAAACCTTCCAAATCTAGCAAAATTATTGTCTAATCTAATAACTACGATATGGATCTTTTCTCCACAAATGACTGAGTACATGTATATATGTGATACTTACATAATATATAGGTGGCATTGTTGCTAACATTCCACAAATGCCTCCTCTACCCCAGATGCGATGCAATTACCAAAATGGACGAGAGTCCTTTCGCTGGAAGAATATACCCAATTACCCAGAGAAAAGCATCTACTCCTTCGGTTACCAAGTGACTCTGAGGTAGTTTAAAAGGGAGGAAAAGCCATGTTTCCCAAGTAAGGACCACGCGTCTTGATTGCTCAGGAGTGATGTGGTCCATACCTGCTGGCCAGTCGCCTGACTTATTCCATACTTCTCCAGGACAAACGCAGCAGGCTGTATAGGATATGCAATGTGATCATGGTAACCATAGATGAGAGAAGGTCCTCACCTGTGTTAGCACAGCCCCCAGCCCCGCCCAGTGTAGGAAAGTTGTCATTCACATCCTCCTAGCACAGGGATCCAAGCAGCTTTGTTGCGGCGCTCAGGCCATGAGGTAGGAGAAGGTGCAAAGGAGAAAGCAGGCGAGAGGTAGCGTTGGAGGACAAACTTCTTATTACTGAGGCACACAGCGCTGCCCACACTGTCCAAATCTATTTCTTTATGTTCTATGTTTATCAGATGGGCTCAAAAGAGAAAACAGAACTCTACAAGTGAACACCCATTTTATTAAAAAAAAATTAGAATTCACTCTGGATAAAATGTAAGGAATATATGTATTTAAATTTTAATACTGAAAGATTGATACTATCACTACTGAGAAATGTACAAAATGTGTTCTCAAAAATGCTTCATTTTCCTCTTTTTGTTTAATATTTAAATATAATAAATAATACATGTAGAATGAATTTTCAGTCCTTTAAAACTGTTTTTATTTTCATCATTTCTTCTGTTCCATACAACATCTGCTAGATAATGGGAAAGATAAAAAATCTGGTTATACTGTTGTATCTTCAAAATTGCATTTTTACTTTATTTTCAATAAAAAGGTACAAAGCTTTAGTTAAAAAGGAGGAATAAGGTTTCTGACATGTTACACAACAGTGGGACTATAGTAAATAATGCGTATTTTGAAATTTCTAAGACAGTAAATTCCACCTGTTCTTGGGGCCAAAAAGTTTTGTAGGGTCGGATATATTAATTAGCTAAATTTAATCATTTTCTGTTGTGTATATTTATCATATCGTCTTTTACCTACGAAGTACCATATATACAATTATAACCTGCCATATATAATAAAATTGCACATATATCAGAAATCATCAATATGCTCTTTAAAATAATCATAGCACAATATTAAGATGCTAAGACCTATATCTTATGTTTTGAATATTCCCAATCTCCTTTCAAAAGCACATGACTACTAATAAGTACAGGATTTCTTTTGGTTATGATGGAAACTTTCTAAAATTGATCATGTAAAGTCACCCAACTGTGCGTATATACCAAAAAGTCATTGAATTGTGCGCTTTAAGTGAATGGATTATATAACATGTAAATGTCCACCACAGTTGTTATTTCTAGAAAGTTATCAGAGTAGCTGAAATATTGTGCTGAGTTGATGCTGGCCACCGATGTCCTGCTATCAAGAGGTAGAGCTTTTGTTTGCTCTTGGTCTGGGCTAATCCTATGATTGTTATGAATAACAATTTAGGTGAAAGTAACGCTTTCCAGGCCTAGCCTATAAGACAACTGGCTGTGATCATCTTGATCTCTTGCAGATTTTATATGCTATGCAAGAATTTCAACTACCTTGAGGCCATTCTAAGAAAGTCTAAGTTAGCCATGTGGAGATTTAAAAGTTAGAAAAAGATGGGTGTCCGCTCCCAGGTGTCTCACTTCTCAACCAATCATGCAATTTCATCTGAAGATGTAACATTGTGGAACAGAAAATACATCCAGACCATGCCATGCCTGAAGCCATGACCTCCCCAAAAGAATCATGAAAAATAATAAATTTTTGTTTGAAGGAAGTAAGCTCTGGGCACATTTGTTTCATAGAAATAAAAAGAATAGATTGTAAAGCAAGCTGATAAGTTATCTCATAAATCCTATTATAAGAGGAAGTAAGTTTGAAATACTGATAGCAGTGAAATCCTACAAAGAATAGCAGCTGTGCAGGAATAAATAGAGGGGATTCAAGGGAAAATCTGGCAGACTCCAAAAGGAAGGAAGCCCAGTAATTAGCAAGGATTCATTCCATGAAAGGAGGTCTCCACTCACAGGCGAGGATGCCAGTGGCCAGCTCACAACTGCTGGGAGACTGCACAAGTTTGTTTTTATAAGAATGTGAGGTGTGATGGAAAAATATGGATGGTGAACATTTAAATTGAAAATACTTATTATAGTAAAAGAAATTCTGCCATCAACCTCTCTTAAAATATTTCACCCCACTTCAAACCCACTACCTATCATTCTTGCCACTTTTTGAAGCAGTTCTGGAAGTTTTTAGTTGTGCTATTGTAACTGCCTCAGTGTCCTGAGCCGATTTAGAATGCTTATCTTTCATAGTCATTTTGACTTTGTGGAAAAGCCAGAAGTCACACAGTTCCAGAGCTTGTGAATAAGGTGGATGAGGACACACATGATGCTTTTACAAGCCTACCTTTCCACTGGACGCACTAGGCAGTAGATTCACATGCTTTTTATCACACCTCCAAAAGACATGAAAGAATTGCTTGAGAACATGACAAAAATAATTGGCTAAGAGTGTCCAGAGTGGGGGAAAGTTTATTGGAGAGATTAATAACAATGTGTCTTATTTTAATTGTTTTTTAAATTTAAACATTCATTGTGTATTTTGATCACCCCTTGTACAATGAGGCTACAGAAACATCTGAGGGACAGAACAGCCCAGGCCATCTGAGATATCAAAGATACTCAGAGCCCTACAATGAAAAAAATTGTTCATAATAGAACACCATTTGTTTAGGGTAAAAACTGTAGGATATCAAATAAAGAGAAGTATTAGATTCCAGTAAAAGAAAAGACCAACAGAGATACAGCTCAGAAATCATTAGAAACATGGAGATATGGCTATATAGATAAATCTTTTTTAACATATCACAGTGAAACCAAACAGGAGACATGGAGTCATAAAGCTTGACAAGTAATCTTCAATTTCACTTCTACTGACCAGGCAATTTCTCCTAAAATGCAGGAAGCTTCTCACTCAAAATGAACAGTGAAAGGATTGCAACTAAGCCAATTAAAAATACTGCAACATATTCAGAAAAATCTGAATTGCTTACTAATAAAAAATGAAATCACATCAGAAAACTGTAGAAGAGAAAGTTGGAATCTAATATTACAAAAAAAACTGAAGAAAATTATAGAAGCTGTTAAATAAAAATATAAATCTAAACTTTGAAACATGATCAATATTGAAACAGATAGTTAAGCAATAAATATAAATGAAAAGAGAAATGAAGATTTAACTAAAAGGAATACAAGAAAAAATAGGTACCACAAAATGAGTTATTGCAAAACAGAGGAGAAAAGAAGAAAAATTGAGTAAAAAATAGAAATTAACAGAATTTTTTTTTAATTGCAAAAATTAATAAATGTAGAAGACAGGTAAAAACAATTCAATGCAGATACAGATGAGTTTCCTCAAATAATCTCAATGAGTGAAGCAGAATAAATACTGAAAATAGATAAGGCAAGAAAACTTTCTTGAACAAAGAGAACATCCTATATTTAAGAGACATATGCTGTGACATGATATAGTTTCCATCCCCCCAGCCTTCCTGTGTTGAAATTTTATCTCCATTGTGTGGTATTAAGAGGGTAGAAACAGTCCAAATATGATGTTTAGAAATGAGGCCTCTAGGAGTGGTTAGGATGTGGTAAAATCATTAGGGTAGAGCCACATAATTCAATCCTGTGGAGAAACCATGAGCCAAAATAAAGCTCTTTTCTTTAAAACTGACCCAGTCTGTGGTATTTTCTTACTAGCAACAGAAAATGGGTGAATACAGCATACTTAAATAAAATATACAAATATAAATGTTAGATCTGAAAAATATGTTAACCAAAATTTAAAAATTAAGTGGTTGTGCTCAAGAATAAAATAAAGGAAACAGAAAAAGAGTCAATGAACTGAAATATGGTATCATAGAAATCACTCAATCTGAACAAATACGGGGGAAAGGGGACCAAAAATTAACACTAAGGAACCTATGGAACTATAATAAGACATGGAAGAATCCAGAACCCAGGAAAGAGAAGAGAAAGACAAAGAGGCTGAAAAAGCATTTTAAAAAATAAAGACACTATAAAGAAATGTATAATTGATACATACAACAAGCTCAGTGAATCTCCAGAGAATTATACTGAGTGAGGAAAACAGAAGCAATCATTAAGGATTATATTACTGTATGGTTGCACTTATGCCACATATTTAAAATTATAAAATGGAGAACAGACATTAAGGAGAGGTTGATGGGACTGGTTGGAAATGTGTGGGGCTCTAGAGGGCAGGTGAGGGATCCTTATACATATGGAAACATTCTATATCAAGCTCAGTTTTCTGGTTGTCATATGGTTCCACTGTGTTACTAAATGGTTCCACTCTGTTACTAAATGTTCCCACTGGGAAAAACTGAATAAGGTTTACACAAGTACTCTGCATTATTTTTAACAAATGCATGGTAGTCTACAATTATTTGAAATTAAAGCATTTGAATTTTAAAGTGTATGTCATGTTACTTTTCAAAAGAAGGGTGAACAAAGATAGTAGAAGACAGAGAATTGGAGGAGGGGAGAAGGGACAACTATAAAACCTAAGTATTTCTAAATATTTCTTCTTTAAAGAATTGAATATATTCTACATGATTTCTAAAAAGTAAATGTAGAAGAAATAAAGCACAAAAAATGAAATCACCCGAACAAAAGAATCAACCTATTTATGGCAATCGATGGCAGAACCGCAAATAGAATAATTTTAACTGATTTTAAAACACAGACTTTGAACATTCTAAAGGTGAATACATGCACATACACACACAGAGAGAGATGTCAATATGTGTGTTTCTTTTTGAATCAGTGATAAAAGTTCTTGTCCTGACCCACCTTTATTCAGACTTTTAAACCCACTTCTCAACTTAATCTAAACCACTTTGGCCTTCAGTTCCAGTCTTTGTCTCACCTACATCACCCAATTTTAGCAAGAGCTCTCATTTAGTGAGAATGCCCACCTTTAATAAATGACCATCCCCCCCGTACCTGGTCAACTCTTCATCCCCACCCCTTCCCCTTACCTCACATCCCACCCTCCAGCTGCCACCAAGGGACATCTGATCAGGCTGGCCTGTCACCTGTCAGAGTCCTTCTGATTAACCCCTGATGTCTCCTCCTATGAATTTCCTATCCTCTGCCCACTGAACTCCATCCTGCTTTTTGACTACAAATGTGAATTTGTCCCTGCTACTTGTGGAAGTGAGCCCAGGTCTACAGTGAGATCTTTTTTCTCCTATTACGATAATTCTGAATAAAACCAGTTTTTACTGCTTTTACCACCGTCTAGCTCTGGTTTTTCTGTAACATTAGCATTATTATTGACATTTTATTGTGAAGCTACTATAAAATATTAAATTAAAACACATATTTAATCTCATCAATATACTGAACATTATTTTCAGAGTAAGATATTTATAAAAGTCAAAATACCCAAATAGAAATCTCATAGTCCTTCATTTGAACTGGAAATATCAGTATAATCTCAGTATAATTTTCTCTTTCAATACAACATTTATTTCCTATTCTGTCCACTGACAGAGCCCAGAAGCAATGCTATCCCCCATCAAATCCAGATTACCATCTCTAAACACCATTTCATGCTTTAGGGGAGTAAGGCTCTTTAGAAAAATGAAAGTCTCAGGTAAGAAATAAATAAGATGTTATCTCACCTGTACCTAAAAGCAAGGATACTGAGGAAGACTTCTAAAGACTTGTCAAAAAGACTCAGGGAGTGCTTTGAACAGCAACCACAGATCAAAGCCTGAACAAGGTGAGCATCAGAAAATATACTGACTGAAAAAATAAATAAATAAAAAAGAAAGTATACTGACTGAAAATATCAAGTATATCCAATTTCATGCAATCAAATAATGGTCAAGAGAATAAATTAGTGAACTTTAAACAATATTAGGCCACCAAGCTGTTATTCTGAAATTTTATAAAGGGCAAAATGAAGTATTTATTCTTTCTTTTTCATGAACTATATTCCAAGATAACCAAACAATTTATGAGAGCTCTTCTTTCTACAAAAGTTATAGCTAAAATATGAAAAAGAGAGAATTACAAAATCATTTTGCAACTCCTAATGAAAAAAATGGCTCAAGGTAATGATCAGCCACGAGCTACAAAAACATTAGATCAAAGAATGATGAGTGGAGATTCAACATGGCTGAATAGAGGAGGAGCCACATTGGAGTTACTCAGAGAAAACCATATAAATACATAGGTAATTGGAAGAAAGAGAGTGACATACATCCTGATGCCAAAATCAATCTGAAAAAGAGACTTGCAGATCAAACAAAACATAGGCACAGGACTTTATAAAGTGTTAAAGCAGCCCACAGGGCTCCCTGTGGGAACAATGTCTGTGCGTGGAGCAAGAACTACCATTTGGGAAATTCCCAAAAAATGGATGGAATGCAATAGCATGGCAAACTCAAGCCACATGGGGTAAATTTGGGATATAAGGCCCCTTGCTAATTTTGCCCTCCTCCAAACAAAGTATGTTTCAGTCTGGCAACAAATTTTGCTGGCACACATAGGGGCAAATGACCAGGAAGCTGCTCCCTCCCCAGTGGTCTGCCAGTTTTTCTTCTCATTTTTTTTCTTTTCTTTTCTTTTTTCTTTTCTTTTCTTTCTGTTGTTGTTGTTGTGCTCCATAGTGAGCTAGCTGGAGCCTCTAGCAACAACAAGGTTAGGAACCATGGTGGTGGCAGTGAAGGTAGTGAATAGAACAGCACCACTCCCTGCCCTGCTCCCAGCAGTGTGAGAGAGGGACATGGGATTTAAGCAGCCTTGGGCCAGGGCAACAAGTGGGAAATCTCCACTCTCATCAGTGTGAGAGGAGAGAGATGCAGCAGAGTGGAACACAGGAGGCTGTACCAGGGCTGGGAGGGACCACTTGTCCATGGGACTGAGAGCAGTCTCGGGCTGTCTCCATCTGAAGGAGCCACAGTAACTGGGGGAGCTACACAGATACACATAGGGTGATGAGATGTGGGCAGGCCACCAAGGGAAAGTTCCTGCCAAAAGACTCTGGCCCCAGCCCCCACATTAGGAGGCCAAGATGAGCCCTGCTCCCAGCACTAATCCTACTGCAGAATTGGCAGGGTTACTCAGCACAGATTTGGGCTCTGACTTGGACACTGCCACAGAACTGAGGGCGCCAGAGGAATTTTATTGTTTGTTCTTGTTGGTTGTTCTTTGCTTCTTTGCTTGTTTTGTTTTCTTTTTTGTCTTTTTATGTGGTTGTTTAGCTTTTTATTTTTATTGTTTGCTTTGTTGTGTTTGTCTTTATTCACTCTTTCCACAACTATCTTTCTCGATTTTTTGATATTTTCATGTGAGTAAACATTCTCTCTAGTCATTCTGGATCACATCAATATTCTTTTGTTTTCTCTTTTATTCTTTCTCTCCTGTCCTCTTCTCCAGTTTCCAAAGCTTGGATGATCATCATTTGTCCTTCAGCCTTGCTTCTACTATATTTCTCTTCAATTATCCCTGTATTTTTCCCCATCCCTCTTAGATGCCCCCAAAGTGTAAAATCACTCTACTAAGGGGAAGCTCACATCATACAAGTTTATATTGGATTTTGTTATATGACTGTATATCTTACTCCTATGGTTAAAGGTACCAAATTAATATTTACCACAGTTTGTCAGTTTCTAGGCTGTGCTTGATGCTATTGTTATTGCTAATTGTACTACTTTAGCGAAAGTCTCACACCTGTTATAATCATTTGTTCTCACTTGTAGGACAACACTGTGATTGCCTGGGGTTATAATCATCACCATAGACCAGTACCAAAGGATACAGCACTGAGCAAAATAAATACCAAATACATAGCAACTTCTTATCCCTAATCAATTGGGAAGGTTGGATCTTGGGACAGACACAAAGTCCAAGAGTCAGATACACCAAGAGGATATCTTGGAGGAATAGACATTTCCTAGGAAAATCTTGATACTAGTGGTAAAACTACCTACCATAAGCAATTTACAAACATCAATATGGAAAACAAAATTTAAAAATTGCAAAATGACAAGATGCAGAAGCAAAATGTAACCCCATACCTCCAGCTTACCCAGAACAAGTTCAGGAGCAATGAGATAGAGGAAATCAGAAACCACTGACCTGAATTTTTAGAAATGGTAGCAGCAGAGGTATAAAAAAAAAAAAAAAGCAATGAGACTGGAGAGAAAATCTGTTCAGAAATAATCTCTAAGTTTAAAAAAAAAGAGATGATCAAAATGAAGGACTTGCTCAGTGAATCTAGAGTAGACACAGATTAAAAAAATAGAGGAGCTTTGGAAAATGAGGTAAACCATGAATGTCCAACAGAAGAAAGAAATGGAATCCATGAAACAGATTCAAACAGATATCCAGATTAAAAATTCCACTGAAAGTATACACAGCTGAATGAACCAAGGTGAGGACAAAATATCAGATCTAGAAGACAGGATTGTGGTTACAGATCATAAAAGGAAAGATTTCTTAAAAATAGCAAGGGACCATGAAAAAGCAATCCAAAAGCTGCAAGATGATGCAAAAAAAGTATAACATAATATTGATCAGAGTTAACGAAAAACCAGGAGACAGCAGAGACATTAAAAAAAAAAAAAATCCTGTTAACAGAAGTAATGGCAGAAAACTTCCCAAGCATGGAAAAAGAATTTAACAGACAAGTGAGGCATAAAGAATGCCAATTAGCCATGACCAAAATGAATCTACAACAAGGTATATAATAATCAAGATTTCAGAAATTTAGCACAAGAACAGAATATTAAAAGCTATTAGAGAAAAGAAACAGATCACCTATAAAGGAAAGCCCATCAGAATCACAGCAGACTTCTCAACATAAACTCTTAAGTAAAGAAGAACTAGAAGTAAAGTATTTCAATTCCTGAAAGAAAAGAAACTCCAACCCAGACTGATTTACCCTGCAAAACTATCTTTCAAAATCAATGGAGAAATAAGATACTTTCATGACAAAGAACAACTGAATAAATTCATGACCACCAAACCAGTTCTCCAAAACATTCTGAAGGATGTTTTAGAAAGAGATAATGAAGACTACAATTTTGAGAATACCAATAGAAAGAATCTGCCAGGCAAGGCAAGCAATTAAACAGAGGAAAGACAGGGAACCAACAACATAACAATAATATGACAAGGTTAAGCCAATACATATCAGTTATAACCACCAATGTAAATCATTTCAATTCAACAATCAAAGGAAACAGATTAGCAGAATCTGTTAGCAGATTAACAGATTAGCAAGAAACAAGATCCAACAATGTGCTGTATACAAGAAACACACTTTGAAAGAAATTCATAGATTGAAAGTCAAAGAATGGAGAACAATACTTCATGTGACTGGAACCCAGAAAAAGGAGGGGTAGCTATTGTATTTGCAGACAAAGTGAAATTCAAGCCAAGACTGACCAGAAAAGACAAAGAAGGCCACTACATACTTGTTAAGAGAAAACTCCAAGAGGAAGAGATAGCAATCATAAATATATATCCACCAAATACCAGCACAACCAACTACATAAAACAAATATTAATGGACATGAAAGATCAAATAAGTGCTAAGACAATCATAATAGAGGACCTCAATACCTCCACTGTTACAAATAAATCAACTGAACAAAAAATCAACAAAGAAATATCAGAACTAAAACAAACCTGTGAACAAATGGACATAGCAGATGTCTACAGAGTGTTCCACCCTACAACATCAAAATACACATTATTCTCAGCTGTGCATGGGATGTTCTTAAAAATAGACAACATACTGGCTCATATAACATGCTTAAGTAAATGCAATGGAGTTGAAATTATCCAATGCATATTATCAGACTATAGCATAATGAAATTACAAATCAAAGGTAAAAGAAACCACAAAACTACATAAACATATGAAAATTAAATAACACTCTCCTGAACAACCAATGAGTCACAGATGAAATTAAAGAAGAAATTAGACAGTTTTGTACAATTAAGAATGTCAATATAGCATACTGAAACTTATGGGACTCAATGAAAGCAGTCCTATGAGGGAAATGTATAGCAGTGATTTCCCACATCAGAAAAACATAGGGAGAGCAAATAAATTACCTAATGTTGAACCACAAGCTTCCAGAAAAAGAAGACCAAGTCAAGCCCTAAAGCCCTCTGAGGGAGGAAATTATAAAGGGCAGAGCAGAAATTAATGCAATTGAGACTAAGAAAATAATACAAGGAATCAATGAATTGAAGAGTTGGTTCTTTGAAAGATTAAACAAAACTGATGAATCTTTTCGCCATCTTATCAAAAAAAAAAAAAAAAAACAGGAAAGAAAAAACTCAAATCCATGCAGTTAGGAAGGAAAAGAACAAACTCACAATAGATCCTGCAGAAATCCAGAAGACATCAATGCCTACTTGGAGAAACTTTATTCTAATAAGATAGAAAACACAGACGAAATGGACAGATTCCTACATACATATGAATTACCAAAGAAGAATGAAGAAAATATAAAAATTTTAAATAACCCAATATCAGTCAGTGAAATTGAAGACTGGTAATTAAAATCTTACCAACAAATGAAAGCCCAAGTCCTGTTGCATTCACTGTTGAATTCTACAAGAAATTTAGAAATCTAATACCACCACTTCTCAAATTCTTTAATGAAATTGAAAGGGAAACAATAATCCCAAAATCATTCCTGGAAGCAAGTACTACCCTGATAACAAACCAGAGAAAGATCCAACCAAAAATTCTCCCTAATGAACACAGACACAAAAATCTTCAATAAGTTATTGGCAAACAGTGTTCAGCAAATTATCAAGAAGATTATGCTCCATGACCAAGTAGGATTCATCACACAGATGCAGGGATGGTTCAACATATGAAAATCAGTAAATGTATACAACATATCAACAGAACCAAGGACAAAAATCACATGACCATCTAATAGATGCAGAAAAAGCATTTAACAAAGTCCAACACCCATTCATGATAAAAATCCTACAGAAAACTGAAATAAATGTCTTTATCTCAATCTGATAAAAGCTGTCTATGACAAACCAACAGCCAACATCATACTAAAGGGTCTAAAACTGAAAGCTTTCACTCTAAAATCAAAAACCAGACAAGGGTGTCCACTATCACCACTCCTATTCAATATAGTTCTGGAAAAATTAGCCAAAGCAATTAGACAAGAAAAAGAAATAAAGAAATGTGGATAGGAAAGGAAGAAGTTAAATTATCATTATTTGCAGATGACACGCTACTCTACATAGAAGACTCCAAAACTCCACCCAAAGGCTGCTAGATTTAATAACCAAATTCAATCATGTAGCTGGATACAAAATCAACACTCAAAAATCTTGCATTCTTGTACACAAATAACAAACTCACTGAGAGAGAAATTAGGGAAACCATACCTTTTAGCATCCAAAAAAAAAAAAAGAAAGAAATACTTAGGAATCAATCTAACAAAGAAAGTAAAAGATCTCCACATTGAAAACTACAGTACTCTGAAAAAGGAGATTGAACAGGATATCAGAAAATGTTCTTGGGTAGGAAGAATGAATGTAGTGAAAATGGCCATACTTCCAAAATTATTGTACAGATTTAATGCAATCCCAGTCAAAATACCAATAGCATACCTCACAGAATTAAAGAAAACAAATCTAAAATTTATTTGGGAACCAGAAGAGACCTAGAATAGCAAAAAGAGTTCTGGGCAACAAAGGCAAGAATGGAGCCATCACAAAATCCCTGACTTGAAATTATACTACAAGGCTAACGTGATAAAAACACCATGGTACTGACAAAAAAAAAAAAAAACCTGAGGATATATGGAACAGACTAGAAGATTCAGAAACAACTCCAGACATATTCAGCCACCTTATCTTTGACAAAGGTACCAAACATCTTCACCGGAAGAAAGATAGCCTCCTTAATAAATAGTGCTGGAAAAACTGGCTTTCTAGCTGAAGATTAAAACTAGACCCATGTCTTTCACCATGCACTAAACTAAAATCAGAATGTAGAATCTAAAGGTCTAAATATTAAATTTAGATCTAAATATTAAATCAGAAACACTAATTCTGCTGGGAGAGAGAATAAGTAGAACTCTTGAAGACATAGTTGCAGACAAATGTTTATGAACGAAATCCCAATAACACAGGAAATATTACAAAGAATCTACAACTGGCATCTCATCTTACTAAAAAGATATTCATAGCAAAAGAAATCATCAACAGAGTGAAGAGAAAATCCAGAGTGATAAAAACATTTTGCCAGCTATTCCTCAGACAAAGGACTATTATCTAGAATATATAAAGAATTCAAAAACTAAACAGACACCCCCAAATTTAAAGACCAAATAAAAAATGGGCATCTGAAATGAATAAACATTTCTCAGATGAACTCTAAAAACATCAAATAAATATATGAAAAAATGTTGAACATCACTGGTCATTCAAGAGATGCAAATTAAAACAACATTAAGATTTCCTCTCACTCCAGAAAGAATGGCTATTATCAAGAAATCAACCAATAACAAATGCTGGAGGGGCTGTGAAGGAAAAGGAAATCTGTTCCACTGTTGGTGGGAGTGTAGACTGGTGCAATCACTATGAAAATCAGTGTGGAGATTCCTCAAAAAACTAAAACTAGAGGTTCCCTTTGACCCAACTATTCCCCTTCTTGGTATCTTCCCAAAAGAATTAGAAACATCATACCACAGTGATATATGCACACCCATGTTTATAGCAGCACAGTCTGCAATAGCAAAATCTTGAAAACAGCACAAATGCCCATCAACCAACAAAAGATGTGGTAAAGATGTGGTTTTCTGACACAATGGAGTACTACTCAGCCATAAAGAAGTATAAATTTGAGACATTACTAGGTCAATGGATGCACCTTGCGAACATACTCCTAAATGAAATAAATCAGACATATATGTGTAAATATCATATTGTTTCTCTGGTGTGAGAAACCAAAAGGTTAAATAAGGACCAAAGTTTATAATAGATATTATAAAACAGGAAGAAAATATTTAAATGGGAAGGGGAATTAGGGAGAGGGCAGGGGAAAGGAAGCAAAGAAGGAAAAAAATGGAAACAAAGCTTTTGTAAATAAGGAGGGGAAGAGGGGTTGAGGGGAGGGTATGGGAAAAAGAAGAATCAAGACATATCATGTACAGGTACAAATTCCCTATATCTGAAATGTATCAATAAATTTAATTAATTAAAACAAAAGAGAATGATGAGTAACTTTTAAAATAGTTGAATAGGGTTGAAAGTATCTAAACTTCACTAATTAATCTTAACATCATTTACATCAATCAAACAGTACATCACTATTGATGTGATGTAATAAGAAGGATAAACTAAAATCTATCAAGTATTCTAATTAAAAAATTGAACCTAAACTTAATACTGTAGATATAACTTTACTGAAGTAGAAACAGATGAATATATTAACTTATAGCATAAGATATCAATCAGCCAAATCCAAAATGTGAGATTGCTGAGGGACAAGTGATCTATTTTCTTAAAAAATAAATAATTAATTAAATGGCATAAGCGGAGATGCTCTTTAAAATTAAGAGGTTTGAGACAAAGTAATCAAAGGCAATTTATGGAATTTGGTGGAGATGACCTAATTTTAAAAAAAAGAACAAACATTTTGGAAACAATTGGGAGAATTAAATATGGAGTGAGCTTTAAGAAATATGAAGGAATTATCCATTTTTTCAGTGGGATTATGTTTAATGTAAGTTTTTATATACTAGGAATACTTACTGATTTATGAATTAAAAATAAGATTTCTAGAATTTGTTTAAAATGCCCTATTAAAAAAGGGAGAATAGATAAAACAAGAACATTGTTTGAAGATAAGTTTGGTATATATGATAGTTTGTGATATGAGCTTCTCTATTTCCGTGTGTATTTGAAACTCTCCATGGTAAATTCTTTTGAATAGATCATGAGTCTTTGTACTCAATCATTCACTCAACAAATTGAGTATCTACAATGAGCAGAACAAAATAAGTAAAACATGACCCTTTTTCCAAAGCTCACAGTCTAGCAATGGGGAAAAATAGGAAACCGAATTAAGTATGACAGCAACTTATATGAGATGTTACATTGAAAGGGGGAGATTTCACAGAGAAGGTGACATGAGACCTGTTTGTAAGAGTTGACCTATCTATAAGAATTGAGTGAGTGACACTAAAGGCATTCTGAGTGACAGTGATAAGGTCACATTTATATAGCGTGTACTGTTTCCAGCACAGTTCTAATCTTTTCACATATGAATCATTACATCCTCATAATAAACCTAACAGAAAGCATTTCTCTTGTATATATCCCCATTTTACACCCAAATCAACTGAGTTATATAAAGGTTAGGTAAAATGACCAAGATTACATATTTATAAATGACAATACTAGGCGTCAAATCCAGTCAACTAGACAGAGTACCTCTTTAGTAGAGGGAGTCACGTGTACAGAGGCTAAGAAGTGTCATATATGACTGAATATTAGAAAGTTTTGTTACAATACATAAGGTAAAGTAGAAAATCAGGAAATTATAACAGGAAATGAGAGAAGACGGATGAGTAATCAGAAGGCAAACTATGAAGAACGTCACATACCTAGTGAAAGAGTTCACACCATTTCAAGCATAAGAAAGTGCAAACCAACAAAGGGCTTTGAATAATGGAGGAATGTGTATCAATCAACTCAGTACAAAAATAACTCAGGCAGTGGTAAACAGAATGCACAAGAGGGGAATCAATGTACGAGGCAGAGAATTGAGTTAAGAAGCAAGTGTATTGACTAAGAAACAGACTGTGAGGGTCAGGCTTATGGCACTAGTGAGATACGTGGGTGGAAGAAAACAGAGTCAAAGGAGATTTGAGAATAAGTCCCAGAATTTGGAGAATTATCATTAATGTGGATTGGGAACACAGGAAAGGAAGTGTTCGGTAATGAAGAGAACGAGTTCGTTTTTGACCAGTTGAGTGTATGGACACTAACAATCATGTAATGGCCCTGAGTTGCAGATGAATCGATATATAAGTAGTATTTAAAGCCATAGATGAGATGCAGACGGAAGTCACTCAAGAACCCCATACAGAGTAATACAAAAAAATAAAAGAGCAAAAGACCAATGGCTTTCCAAACTTTATTCTAGTACCACCTTCAGTAGTTTTATCATTTTAGTTTGTACCATTGTGTATCTAACAGTTTACTCTAAAGTCACATATTTTGTACTTTATTTTAAAACAAAATTTGTATCACTAAAAAATATCAATAACAAATGGTAAATGACTATAAAAGCAAATACAATTTTAAGTGTTTATATTTCAATCTGATGCTATACCTATGATGCTTTGGTGCCTACATCAGCTCCTGAGAGCTGTTCTTCCTTCGTTGAGGGATTTCTCTAGAAATATTTACCAGAAACTATAATAATATGATAAACTTGCCACTACCTAAAGTAATAAGAATTTAAAGTAATTTAAAAGGAGTTACTTTTGAATTTTTACTATATGATTGGATATTAATTAAAGTCCTTCCTGTACTACCTTAGGAGTTGTTTTAGTTACTTTTCTTGTTGCTGAGACAAAATACTCAACACCCAAAGTTAGAGAGGAAAAGTTTATTCAGCTCACAGTTTGTAGAGGTTTCAGTTCATAGTTGGCCGGCTCCAAGGCGGGGTGGCGTGACAGAGGGCATTGCAGAAGAGAAAGAGTTCATGGCAGGCAGAAGGTAGTAAGCAGCCAGCTACCAGTGATAAACAGCAGCCCTCTTTCTGTCCCTTTATATCTTATCCAGGCTGCCCACCCTCAGGGCAGGTAGCATTCACACCCAGGGGAGGGGGCAGCCTTAATCCTAGCATCACATCATGAATCAATCCCAGCATCACATCCTTGGTCTCAGTGTCATACAACCTTAACCCAGCCACCTTCAAAAAGCCCTACCTATGACCACATGATCCTTTGGGGGGACATCTAGGCACAAGTCATAACAGGAGTATGGCCCACAATTTGGGAAAATGCTGCCAGTGGGAGAAACAAAGGAAGTAGGCCAACATAGATAAAGGAGGAGAATTAAATCAATGAACATGGAATAAAAAAGGTCAAAGTATATACACAGTGGTAGAGATGGGTTAGCTCTGGCCATTTACAGAGGTACATTCAGGATGGTTCTCAAGAATCCCAATGATAACCAGGTTCTCAAGAATCCAGATGATAACCAAAGAAAGGAGTGACAACTCACTTGCCCTTGAGCTATAAATAGCTAAAGGAACTAAGTGAAGCTAAAAGATTTCACATTTGCTGCCCAATTTGACTAAATTGAATCTAGGCGTAGCATTACCTCTCTTCTAGAATTTCTTCATCTCTTCTCTGTCCCTGTCCCAAGCCCACTGTCCTCTTGCAGTGCCTGGTGCTCTAGCAGAGCAGGGCACTGTGCAGATGTAATGCTAGACTTTTCACCTTCAGGTACACTTGCAGTTGAGCACACCCTCCCAAGCAGCACAGTGTCTCATGCAAAAAAGTTTTCATTCTCAGAAAAACTCCCATTCATAATTTAGAATCTACTCAGTCAGCATAAGATGTGGCAATGGAAAAGAAAAGTAGAATGGAAGATAATGTTTAATATTCCAGGATTTAACTTACTAGGACTCCACACTGTTCTGCAAATATTCAAATAGAAACAGTGAGCCTTAGATCATCCTGCAGACTCTGCAATGACAATGCACTCACGTGAAAAAATGTCAGCAACTTCTACTGTTCCAAAAATTGATTAATCATCTCCCATTCCATTAGCTCTGCATGCCTGCCTCATCTTAATATGTGCTCAATAATGAATGTGTGATCAACAAGTAACACTTTGGGGGAAACTATCTGTTTAACAAATCTAGATGGCTTCCTTTACATTTTTCTAATCTCTGATAAAATGATGTGTTTCTACTTTCCCCTTATTGCCAAGCCCATTAGACCTTATGTGTCAGTTGCACATCCTAAATATATGCAATCCTTTTTAAATGTACTCACATAACTGCTTCGGGAATAGACTTGCGCAGAATCTGAACAGAGTTCTGAGTTCCCAGACTCAACAATTTTTATCTTAAATAGATTTTAGTATTTTTAAGCCTCACCCCAACTGAAACATCCTAAAGTTAATAACATAAAATGAATGATAAACAGATGTGAATAGCACAACTAGAATTTTGAAAAACATTTTATCTTCCAAATGCCCAAACTCCAATTTAAAACTTAAACAAAAAGACAACTATTTTCATGAGGACTTGAGCCTTGCACATAATCAACAGAGAATAAGAAGTTTTATTCTACCAAACTAAAATATAGGCCCAGAGGAGAGAGTGCACTTGAATTGAAATAAAAATATAATGTTTATTCTAATAATAGAGCAGTTTCTAAAAAGTTGTAGAACTTATACATTCTTATACTTTTGAAATCTAAAGTCAGTTAAGAGCTATGAGCACAAAATTAGTTTATTTCTAAGTCATAAAAAAGAATTTAAAGAACATGGGAATAGTCACTTTCCTAAATAGCTACAGACAAGAGAAGAAAACAGCAAAAAAGAGAGAGAAAAAAAGGGTAGAGAGAGGAAAGTAATGTTCCATCTGTGACTTTGCCATGTGCTTCTTCCTTCCTCACCATTGCCTCTTGTCTCCCGGTGAACTTTTAATTATCCTGTAAAACAAGCATCATCTAAACTGGCCCACAGATCAAAACAACCCACTGTTCGTTTTTGTAAGTAACATTTTACTGGAATATAGCAATACTGATATATTTACACAGCTGGGATAAGTACACAGGCATGCTCTGCAAACCCTAAAGTACCTATCTGGCCCTTTGCAATAGAAGTTTACCAACCCAACTCTAAAACATTTCCCAAATGGCATCTCATCATCTATACAATTTTTCTGACTCTTACTATTCTCATAGTCCTGCATTTTCTCACCAACAGAATAGGGTACGTATTTTCAGTGCACCATCACAGTCCATTGTAAGCTTGGGGGCAAAAGTGTTGTGTGTATCTTCTCCCTGTGACATACACTGAGCTCCTCGGGATTTGAGATCTTGCCAATTTAATGTCACTTGCATCTGGCAAATACCTGTAGTGAATAAAATGCTCATGTTGCATGATTCTCATAGCCATCACTTGATGGTAAAAATCATATTACCTCCACCATTAAAAGAAAGATAGTATCCAAGTGTGGCAATGCATGCCTGTGATCCCAGCACTCTGGGAGACTGAGGCAGGAAGATCACAAGTTCAAGCACAGCCTGAGCAACTTAGCAACTTAGCAAGACCCTGTCTCAACGTAAAAAACTAAAAAGGGCTGGGGAAAGCTGTGAGTTCAATTCCTAGTACCACAAGGAAAAAAAAAAAAAGATGCTACCATGTTCTGATAAGTCATTCTTCGGCTGCAGCTGAGAAATACCCTCAAAATTAGTAAATGCCATAATATTCACAGTTGTTTTTTCCCCTTAAGTGACTGCCAGGCTGAGTTCCAGCGGCAGATTGGCAGGAGGAAATTTCTGTTCAGGAAGTTACTTGGGAGTGTTTTTAGGAAACCGCATCTGTGATAGAGTAAGGGTAGTAGGACTGGGTAGAGAAGGAAGGTGAGTTGTGACACATTCACCACAGAGGCCTCAGCCAATCCCACACAGAACTCTGGAGCTGGGATGGTACTTCAGAGTCATCCCAGATTGAGGCAAAGCGGTGGGCCTTTGTACTTCTGCTGGAGCAGGCACTGGGGATGGGAGCGTTGAGTAGGGGTAGCACAGAGGACTGATCTGATGGCAGCAGCTCCCTCCTGCTGAGAAGGTGGGCAGCAGCTCCTAGAGAGGGACCCGCCTGTGAGGGCTCAGCAGTCAGCAGTTCAGTGCTAAATTCTTAGACTCCAAAGAGCAAGCTGGTGGTGCACCCAGGATCATGAAGTTCAGGCTCTCAGAAGCTGACACCACGGAAGGTATGGGAATAATCTATACCCTGGTGATACCAGCAGGGATTTCCACTGTATACAAAGTACACGCAAAGATACTGACTCATTCTAAGTCTGTGTAATCAGGTTTGCAGCCTCTGGCTGTCAGTCTGTCACAACCTGTCACTTCATTCCCTTAAAATTAAATTAGTGCATAAACTAAATTCAAAATGGATCAGAGATCTAAATATTAAAACAGAAACATTAAATCTGCTGGAAGGTAGGATAGGTAAATCCCTTGAGGACATTGGTGTAGGCAAAGACTTTATGAATAAAAACTCAACCGCACGGGAACTATCCCAAAGAATCAATAACTGGGATCTCATCTTATTAAAAAGCTTTTGCACAGCAAGAGAAACCACCAACAGAGTGAAAAGACAACCCACAACGTGGAAAAAAATGTTTGCCAGCTGTTCCTCAGACAAAGGATTACTATCGAGAACATATAAAGAACTCAAAAACATCAGACCTCCCAAATTTAAAGACCCACTCCAAAAATGGGCATCTGAGATGAATACACATTTCTCAGATGAAGAAATACTAATGGCAAATAAATATACAAAAAAATGTGCAACATCACTAGTCATTCGAGAGATGCAAATTAAAACAACACTGAGATACCATCTCACTCCAGAAAGAATGGCTACTATAAAGAAATCAACTAATAACAAATGCTGGAGGGGCTGTGGGGAAAAAGGAACCCTTCTTCACTGTTGGTGGGAGTGTCGACTGGTACAGCCACTGTGGAAGTCAGTGTGGAGATTCCTCAAAAAACTAGGGTTGGAGGTCCAATTTGACCCAGCTATTCCCCTTCTGGGCATCTTCCCAGAAGAATTAAAAACATCGTACCACAGTGATATATGTGCACCCATGTTTATAGCAGCACAATTTGTAATAGCCAGATCTTGGAAACAACCCAAATGCCCATCAACCGAGGAATGGATAAGAAAGATGTGGTATTTTTATACAATGGAGTACTATTCAGCCATAAAGAAGGATGAACTGGAGACTTTTATAGGTAAATGGATGCAACTCGAGAAAATACTCATAAGTGAAATAAACCAGATGCACATGTGTAAGCATCGTATTGTCTCTCTAGTATGAGAAACTGAAAGAGTAAATAAGATCCAAAATGTACAATAGACACAGTGAATCAAAAAGAAACTGGTCAATAAGAAAGAGAGACTGGAATGGGGAAAAGAAAGAAGGGAAAGGGAAAAAAATTATATATGTATATAAGATGGTTAAGATAGATACACTACCAGTTTTACTTAGTTCATTGAAGAGTAAGGTTTGAGCCAATAATGTTTGGACGATTGAATGCTAATGTCTGGTATCCTGAATAACTAACTTAAAGATAATAATACGTAATGCATTGACCATTGTTACCCTCATATTATGTTGTTTTGAAAATTTGTTCTTTCTTTTTGATTTGTTTTGTTTTTTCTTCTCTTTAAAATAAAATAAAAAAAAATTAAATTAGTGCAGACAAGGGAAATCACCTTTCCACTAAACTACAGGAAACCACAACTGGTAATAGTCTTTTAGGCCAAATCACGAGATTCCTTATAACTTGCACAGCCTAAAGCTGATTGGTCCACTTAGAATTAAGAAGCCTGGCAGGAATGATTAAAAAGCAGATTCATCACCATCTGGTCAGATCTAATTACTATACAGTCAAGGAAACTCCCGCTGGAAACACCACAGGGAGAATTCTTCTGAGGCCGCCATTCAGCATTTGTAATGGCGGTGGGGAATAAGTGTGATGTACGACAGGCACTGCGTGCCAGGTACCCTCACACTAGTTACTCTCCTTGCAAGGCCCAAGAAATAGGGAGAAGCATGGTTCAATTTAAACACCTCCCCCCTGATAGAGTGGAAGACACATTCTTTAAACATAAAGAAAAAAATGCTTGAATGTTGAACAACATGCCTGCTTCCTGCTACACTGGTCAACAGCCTCCTCTCTCTAGCTACAAACACCAGTGTCATTTTTCAAATATCCCAGATGCTTCCCTGCATGCAAGGCTTTCTAACCAATTTTTCAAATTAAGCACAACCCTGAAACTTGGCTGCTCTCTCAATCTGCTTTGAAAGAGTGTCAGCAGTTTTGATATCTGCCACATTTTACTCACTCTAGGTTTGGGATCCCCACAGAACGAAGCTACAAATAAAAGCTGAAGAGAATTAGGAAGAGAAAGCATGGTTTGCCAGGGTGCTAACTCCAGTGAACTCACTTGGAGGGAGAAACCTATTGTGATAAGACTCTTGGTTAAAGACAAGAAATATGAACAAGAATCACCAATAAATCCCAACTGCAGCCCAGAAAAGCTTTTAAAACTTAACATTCTATACGGGACACACCAACTCCATAAACATCAGTTACACTAATGAAACCTGAGCATTAGGAAAGCAGGATAAATGAAAGAGCCTTCCCAGGCTCTTCCAGTCTTAGGAGATTTTCTCTAAGACATTTAACAAACTACAAATAAGTTTCCATATGAAACAGGTTAATTTGGTGATTCCTGGCATTCATGAACAGTCATGGATAGTAGTCAGACAATCTTCCTACTGAAATTATTCCATGGGATCCGAGGGATAAGGAATGGGGAAAAATGTCACTTTCTTCCAAAACTTGACTAGTGATTAAAACACTTCTTGAGTATAGCTACAGCATCCTGACTGCAGTTATCTGTCATCCACAAAGCTGGATATGTTCAGACCTTTTAAATCAAGCCTCTTTACCTGGTGTATAATTTCTTTAATGTTTTTCTTTATGTTGTCACCTTAACAAACATGATTTTGCATACCAAGTTTGTCTTGCTTGACAGCCATGATTTCAAATAAAGATTCTCAATGTGGGATAATTTTTTATCACCACAAGACACTGTACAATGTCTGGAGACATTGTTGGCTAACACAGTTAGGTAAGGAATGGTGTGAACGGTATCTAGTGGCTAGAGACCAGGGATGCTGCTAACCATCCTACAATGCATAGATCGGACCCCCAATAACAAAGTGTCAATAGTGCCAAGAATAAGAATATAGATGTACTATGGAAGAAATCACTGCAAATAGCTCAGATTTCAGTTACGTGTGCACATGAAGTGTGATCAAAAGGTAGAGTGAATATTTAAATTTTTAAAATCATAACAGTAAAAGACACATTGCCATTCATCCCTGATCCCTAATATTCCCCCTCACTTTGAACACATTTATTCCATCATTCTTGCCACTTTCTGAAGCAGTTCTGGAAGTCTTTTGTGTCTTTATGAGGTGTGATTAAAAAATACAGTGAATGTTGCAGCCAACGTTCCACCAGAAAAGCATGTTTATAAAAACATGATGTAGGCTGGTGAGATGGCTCAGCGGCGTAAGCACCTGCCTGGCAAGCGTGAGGGCCCGAGTTCGACTCCCGGAACCCACATACGAAAAAAGGGCCGGTGATATCGCTCAGCGGCACGGGTGCCTGCTGGTGCGCGAGGTCCTGAGGTCGACCCCCGGTACCCACCAAAAAAAAAACAAAAAACAAAAAACATGATGTGTCCTTGTCCACCTTATTCAATGGCTCTGGCACTGTATAACTTCAAGCTCTTCCCCAAAGCTAAAATGACGATGAAATGTAAATATTTTGAATCAATTGAGGGCATTGAGGCAGCCACTACAGTGCAACAAAAGACATGAAAAAGGATTTCCAAAACTGCTTCAGAAAGTAGCAACAACAATAAAATAAGTACAGTGGGACCTCAGCTGTTGTTTGCAACTTGGTTCACAAACAGAAGCATTGGGCAAAATTTTGTTTTTGTTTGTAAACTCTGCATAGGGTGACAAATATGACTGTGACCATTTTTCCCACACAAACACAAATGTGGCCATGTTTTCCAAAATCATGTAACAAATTAAGTGGAACTGAGGCACCACCATATGTTTGAAGGGGGACAGTATGTTGAGGAGAATTAACGGCAATGTGACTTTTACTATAATACATTTTTAAAAATTTAAATATTCACCATATTTTTGTTGACAGCAGGTAGGAAAAGCAACGGAATTTTTATTCACTTGAAAATTGGTGATTGGGCCGGTGATATGGCTCAACGGCGTAAGTGCCTGCCTGGCAAGTGCGAGGGCCCGAGTTCGACTCCCAGAACCCACATACGAGAAAAGGGCCGGTGATATCGCTCAGCGGCACGGGCGCCTGCTGGCGCGCGAGGTCCTGAGGTCGACCCCTGGTACCCACAAAAAAAAAAAAAGAAAATTGGTGATTGCTGAGGATATAACTCAGCAGCACAGCACCTGCCTGGCAAGTGTGATGTCCTGAGTTCAATTCCAGTACAAAAAAAAGAAGAAAATTGGTGGTTAAACCTGAGAAAGTAAATTAGAATCATGTGAGAAAGAATGTAGAGTGAGCAGCAAGAGGGTGGTCTTGAAACCTTCTAAAATTTCAAGGTCAAGAATATAAAGAGAGCTAATTATAATATGGAATAGAAATGGCTAGAAGGGCAGAAGGAAAAGTATGGTATCCATAAAAGTAAGATGGCATTTCGAGGAGCAATGGGAGGTCAGCTGGTCAGACACATCTGTGAGTATAGGAAAATAATTTAAAATCATCCACTGGCTTTGGAGATAAGGAGAATGGTGGTCAGACATTTGGTGTCTGAGAATGGGAATTGGGGTCCAGTTGACTCCCTGAATTGGAACACCTTTCCACCCAAAGCATGTATCACTGACAAAAAATGTACTGTTTTTAAATAAAGCTATACCCAAGGAGATTTCCATTTAGTCTGGTAGTTTTGAATGTGTACTTAAGCCACTTTCCCAACCTTGACATCAACATTATTATTATTATAATTATTATTATTACCCTAATAAGAGAAAACAAGATTAAGTTTTGAGTAGACTAAAATAAGGTCAACAGAAACACAATGGAGACTAAAACAATGCATTTACTGGTTCAGGAATCAAGAGACGAAAAGAGAGCAGCAGCATCAACTGACTGTGCTGCATCATGTACCAAATTTTGGGCTCTCAGCATTGAAGGATACTTGCTACGTGAAGGCAGGGCAATTTTTTTTTTTTTATGCGGGTACCGGGAGTTGAACTCAGGACCTCATGCTTGCCAGGCAGGTGCTTATGCTGCTGAGCTATCTCACCGCCCAGGGCAACTATTTAGTTGATGTTCATTGGAAGGACTATATCCATTTTCGCCAAACAGAAACAGTTCTACACCACTGGGTAAATACCCTCTATCTCAAGACCCCCAGCATATCTATTGTTTTAGTATCAAGTTACATAAGGAGGTTAAATACACAAACTCTTAGATTATCACCATCATATCACTCTGAACATCTTTCTTTTTCTACTGCATTCTTTATATTCCTTCCTGGTAAAGATCCAACTCCCCATTTTCCTTCAAATACTACTTTTATAACCTCTTCACTTAACCAGAGAAGAGATTATTCATCATATTTGGGTTGCTGGAGAACTTGGCTCATAATCTCAGTGTCTACTGCCACTTTGGTTAGATCCTGGTGACACTTACTTAAAAGAAAAGAGGTCTGTGGAGATTCTAGAATCAGAAATAAAGACTCTCAGCGTATTTTAGCCTGAAGGAGAACTCTTTAAGTATAAAGTCAATGAAAGTCTTAAAATGTTAATATGATATTCAAATTGCAAATGCTCAGTATTATCAAGTTACTTACTCTTCACAGTTAAGAGACAGAAACAAAATGCAGTACAGTTTATCTGGGATGTTACCTTGTGTTTATTGCTGGGTTAAAAAAAAAAAGTGTCTCTTAAGAAAGAAATTGCATATTTGTAATCCTTATGAGACGTGCAAGCACATGTCTCCAAGTCAAAATTAATACTGAAGTCCAGAGACTAGAATACACACACCCTTTGAATGTTTCTGGAGTTGCCATCCCTAAATGAAATCTGAGCCCAGAAGCATCAAAGTCATATCCCATGAACTCTACTTTGACTCTAATGTACCAACTATCCTTGGGCAAGATACTCTTTACCCAGACCCACAAAAACAGCCCTGGATATATTTGTTTACAGTAATGAGGTATTTATAGACACACTGCATATTGCAGTAATACTCTAGCCACCTGAAGAAGTAATACTCTAGCCACCAAAGAGGAGAAAAATAAAACAGAACACATTTTGATATAAATAACTGTGCCTCAATGGCAATACCAAGGGCCATGTAGCTTTCTGGCCTAGGTTTAAGATGGCAATGGGGGCCATCTACTCCTGGCAGAAGAATAAATCTTCATAATATTCAAAAGGTGCATGTCCTGTTTTCAGTATGTGTAATAAGGGAGAGGGTTTCCCTCCCCTGAAACCCCAGGTGCACTTAAGCTGCCAGCAACTCAAAGTAATATGTGGCCTGACCCCACAAATGCCCTGCTCTCTGTACCCTGGGCAGGCATTTGTCAAGGTACAAATTATTTACCATGGTCACCAATGTCTCCAGAAAGTTTGTGTATATCTTTATAAAGAAAAGAAAAAGAAAGCCTAGAAAAAATATTATAGAAAATAGGGGCCAACCGAAGACATACTTTAAGTATCAAGGGTTGTCCTGATTAAAAACTCATACACAAATGCATTCTTGGCAACCCCAAATGAAACATGGGATTCCAATTACTCGATTCTGTATTTTTTCCTTGACACTTTAAACTCTTGGGACATGAATGGCAGTGTTCAAATGTAAGCTTTGAAAATAAGCAATGGGTTAAGATTTCATGATTCTAACATGTCTTTGCCCAGTGATAGCACACACCTAAGGAATACATAATTAGCTATTCCTCTGTATTGATTCTACCTTCTAAAGATTTTTGAGAATATCAAAAACTTTTAAAGATCAAGGATGCAGCAACTTTAACTCTTTGATGAAGATCAAGTGTAAAACAGCACTATAGTGATGCTGACCTCCTGGTTTATGAGAAGAGATAAGGAACAAATCATCTCCAACCCTGTGAATCAATGGTCAGAATACTTCTCACAGCAAGTAACAAAATACCTGGTCATTTTAAGCTGGGGTGATCGAGTTATTCCATTTCCTGGTGTAAAGAGAAATGTGAAGTTGCATTTCTAGAATTGGTTCAATAATGCAATTATCCCAAGCTTCTTCATCTCCCAGGCAATCTGCTTAGCCTCCTCCCATAGCTTCAAGTGATGAATGTCATGGAAAGCTGAGACGTGGCCAGATGAACTCCCTGAGAGGACACCGCCGCAGAAAGAGTGCTTCTCAAGAGAGAAAAAGAGCAGGATATCACCCTCCCTTCATACAGCTCTCTCTTATCAAGGAGAAAATTATTTTCTCAAAGTCTTCCCCATAGATTCCCAACATTCTCATCTGTTAAATCTAAATCACATGCTCATACTCAGATCAGTCAACGACTGAGGGACGGGATTGCTGGGTCAAGTTAGAGGAACCAGCTTTACCCCCTGGGGCTGCATAATTGAGACCTGAATAAAAGCAAGCGTATTGTTGGCAAAGAAGAAGGCAGAATTTTTTTTTTTTTTGGTGGGTACCGGGGGGTCAACCTCAGGACCTCGCACGCCAGCAGGCGCCCGTGCCGCTGAGCGATATCACCGGCCCTTTTTTAGTATGTGGGCTCCGGGAGTCGAACTCAGGCCCTAGCGCTTGCCAGGCAGGCGCTTACGCCACTGAGCCATCTCACCCGCCCAGAAGGCAGAATTTTTGAAGGCAACAAAAAAATGTCCACCACAACTATGCTCTTTATACTAGAGGTCAATATATTTATCTCTACTGGGCTTTTTTAAAAATAGTGATTCTCTTTCTTGCCGAAGTAACAGAGTTTCAGCTTTACAAATGTGAGCAGCAGCTCTGGCTGACCACGATGCTGGAGCAATAAAATACCAGGAGATAGGTGCCTGTGCACTTTCCGAAGTAGTTAGATCCCCAGGCAGGAGTCTCTGTAGATTGCTTTCAGCACTATGAACTTCTCCAAAAGGTAATAAATCTTTCCTTCAGTCTCTAGAACAGTTATAGAGGAACGCACCACTAAATAAAGTATATGCATATTACTGGCTTCCTCGTCTAAGCAGTTTTCCAGCTCTAAGCAAAATCCAGTGAAATAATCCAATCAAAAGATATCAAAGATAAAGCTAACTGCAGTGAAGAATTTCAGTGCTGGCAGGTTAAACACTGTGTTTAACTAGAACAGCTAGTTTAGATTATATCAAAGAACAAATAAACATCATCTCCTTGAACTTAAAACCAATGGAGAAGGGTTCCTTTTTCCCCACAGCCCCTCCAGCATTTGTTATTAGTTGATTTCTTTATAGTAGCCATTCTTTCTGGAGTGAGATGGTATCTCAGTGTTGTTTTAATTTGCATCTCTCGAATGACTAGTGATGTTGCACATTTTTTTGTATATTTATTTGCCATTAGTATTTCTTCATCTGAGAAATGTGTATTCATCTCAGATGCCCATTTTTGGAGTGGGTCTTTAAATTTGGGAGGTCTGATTTTTTTTAGTTCTTTATATGTCCTCGATAGTGTAAGCATCGTATTGTCTCTCTAGTATGAGAAACTGAAAGAGTAAATAAGATCTAAAATGTACAATAGACACGGTGAATCAAAAATAAACTGGTCAATAAGAAAGAGAGACTGGAATGGGGAAAAGAAAGAAGGGAAAGGGAAAAAAATTGTATATGTATATAAGATGGTTAAGATAGATACACTACCAGTTTTACTTAGTTCATTGAAGAGTAAGGTTTGAGCCAATGTTTGGACGATTGAATGCTAATGTCTGGTATCCTGAATAACTAACTTAAAGATAATAATACGTAATGCATTGACCATTGTTACGCTCATATTATGTTGTTTTGAAAATTTGTTCTTTTTTTTTTGATTTGTTTTGTTTTTTCTTCTCCTTAAAATAAAAAAAAAAAAAAATTAAAAAAAAAAAACCAATGGAGAAATAACTCAACCTAAGATTTAAACAATTTACTCTACCCCTTGTTACTTTTTTTTTTTTTTTTTTGGTGGGTACCAGGGGTTGAACTCAGGACCTCACATGCCAGCAGGCACCCGTGCCGCTGAGCAATATCACCGGCCCTTTTTTTGTATGTGGGTTCCGGGAGTCCAACTCCGGCCCTTGCACTTGCCAGGCAGGCACTTATGCTGTTGAGCTATCTCACCAACCCCCCTTGTTACTTTGATTCTTTCTTATTTCGACTTGACTTGGATGCTCTGCTAGAAATAGTATTACAGGAACGCAGGGTCATTTCCAGTAGGCCCTGCAATCATAAATCTGAAACTCTCAGCCCAGTACTGATCTCTCTATATCGTAAGCTAATTCATTCACAGACAGTAACTGAGTGCCGACCATTGCCTGAGGTAAGAGACAAATAAAAGTTCTTCACAGCCTGTGGGGAATGCAGAGATGTAAACAATTACGAGACGATGTTCAGGAAGAAGCCTGGGAAAATGTGAGCAAAGCATGTAGTGATAAAGTACCCCGTACTTCTGGTGGGCTCTGAAGGTAGAATGGGTTCAGATCCAGCCTGAGCCATTTACTAGCTGTGTGATGCTGAATATATTTTCTCTCTGTAAAACACACACACAAAAGATGACATTACTATCAGGGATATAGGAAGAATTAAATGAAATGAAAACTACAGAGTGCCTGACACAATGCCCCCCACACAGGAGAAGATGGGTAAATATTATTCCTTCCCTCTGGTTCCTCTCCCCTTCTGGTTCCTGGGGGGAAAAGTTAAATATACACTGTTCTACGGCTCAGCTACCTGATACCAAAGCTTAAAAATTCCAAGTCCAGAAGGAAGAGTTGGGAGAGATGCATAGCCTATTTTCATTTTTCTGTTATGATTATTAGTATGATTTACTGCTTTTAACAATTTTATTGAGGAATTATTATATACAAAGAACTCAACTGTACATATTTTAATATACATATTTGATGAACATGGACATACACACATACCCATGACACTATCACTGCAATCAAGGTAGTGGAAACATCTACCACCCCCCAGGGTCTTTGCATTCCTTTATGTGGAGGACCACCAGGAGGACTCTGCTTGAAAGAAGAGCCATTGTCTCCATTTTGGCTAAACTTAGACCTATTTCTGTGTATTGATATGTGCAGAGCTGGCTAAGTTTTGTCTTTATCCCCTTAATTGGCTTTAAGCAATGCAAATGGGTCTAGCATAGGTGCTGATGTGTAGTCTTTAAAGCAATGTGACAGGTCAGTGATGCCCCGATTGTAGCTCCCAAGTAGTGTGTGTGAGCTAGGCCAAGAGATCACCATGCTGTCGGCTAAGAATAAGCCTCGAGAAAAGAGGTTATGACTTCTCAGGGCATGAAAATTACACATCAAAACTGAAGCATCGACACCTAAACACTAGATACTGCCCCAATCTCTGATATGCAGATTATTCTTTCTGCATCTCTCTCTCTCTCTGCATATTGCAGAGGTGATTTCAGGCCTCCTACCTAGCCCAGCTCACAGCACTAACGTACTTCCCACCACTTTCACAGTCACTCATCCCCAAGTCAATCCCCTCTTCACAAATTCATTAGAATTAGGGAAGATGTGTTCGGCCCTGGGTTGAGGTTTGGCCCTGGGTTCGGCCCTGGGTTGAGGCCTTTGTTCGGTTAGCCATCGTACTGGCTGGACTTAGGACCCCTTGGTTCCCCAGAACTACAAATATGCCTTAATGTCTTTATTCTCACCATGCATTGCACTGAAAGTGGTAGATTGGAATTAACTTATTAGAATTCCAATAACTTTTCCATGGGATTACAAATGTGGACTTTTATGGACCGTGATGAGGTCCAGAAGGGCTTTCTATATCTTTATTTGTTTTTTGTTTGGAGGGGAAGAGTTGTTTATTATAAAAACACTTAATGTGGGATTTATCCTCTTTTGCAAATTTAGCACAATGACAGACCTGTTAAGTGCAAGCACTATGTCATACAGCAGATCTCTGAAACTTAGTTATACAGCATAACTTTACAGCCAGCAACTCCCCATTTCCTCCCCACAACTATTCCTGGGCAATTGATATTATGCTCTCTGCTTCTATGACCTCAACTATTTTTGATATATGTCGAATTGTGCAGTATTTGTCTGAGACTGACTTTTTTCACTTAGCATAATGTCCTTCAGAGTCAACCATGTGGTTGCAATGTCGGGCTCTTTTTTGTAAAGCAGAGTGTATCCCATTGCATATATGCACCCTTTTATTTATTCATCCATTGATGAACTTAGGTTACTTCCCTATCTTTGCCATTGTGAATAATGCTGTAGTGAGCATGGGAGTATAGATCTGCTTTTTAGATCCGGATCTCAGTCTTTTGGATATATATATCCAGAAGAAGGTTCACTGGATCATATGACAGTTCCATTTTTAATTTTTCAAGGAAACCCCACATTATTTTCCATAGATATTATGCAAATTTACATTCCCATCAACAGTGTACAAATGTTACAACTTTTCCACATCTCCACCAATACTTCTCTTTTATGTTATTTCTTTCTTCCTTCCTTCCTTCCTTCCTTTCTTTCTTTCTTTCTTTCTTTCTTTCTTTCTCTTTCTTTCTTTCTTTCTTTTTTTTTTTGAGACAGAGTCTCACTGTATAGTTCAGGCTGTACTTGAACTTGCTATGTAGCCCAGGAGAGCCTCAAAATTGTGTCAAAGCCTTCCACATGGTGGGATTACAGGAGTGCACCACCAAACTTGGCTATTTTTATAACAACCTTCCTGATAGGTGGGAGGTAGAAGTCATAGTTTATTATAGTTTTAATTTTGATTTTCCTGATGATTAGTGATTTTGAAATTTTTTTCATATACATCTTAGCCATTCGTATGTTTTCTTTAGAGAAGTGGTTGTTCAAATCCTTTGACCATTTTTTTAATTGGTTATTTGGAGTTTTGCTATTGAGTTGTAAGACTATATTTTGGGAATTAACCATGATTTGCAAATATTTTCTCCCAATCTATAGGTTACGTTTTCACTGTCTTATTTCCTTTGTTCTGCAGAATCTTTTCAGTAAGATGTAATTCTACTAATGTGTCAACACTTTTGTTGCTGTGCTGTTGATGTCATATCCAAGAAATCATTGCATGGACCAATGTTGTCAAGATACCTTTTCCCTGGTGATGGTTTCAGTAGATCTTACAGTGAAGTCTTTAATCCACTGAGTTAATTTTTGAATATGGGGTAAAGTTGAGTTCAGTTTTATGGGGGGTTTCGTGTGCTTGTTTGTATAGTTTTATGGAAGAAAGTGTAGGTAGGTGTCTAGTTTTCCCAACATCATTGGATCAGTGGACTATATTTTTTGCACTATCCATTCTTGGCACCATTGATCCATTGTCAAAGATCAGTTGACTGTAGATACATAAATTTATTTCTTCACTCTGTTCTGTTTTAGTAGTATCAGTCTATCTTTTTGCTAGTACCATACTGTTTTAAATTCTGTAGCTTCATATTTATTTTTTAAAATCAACTACATAGTAGTGTATTATATATAAAGTGTGCTCATTTTAAGTGTTGAAAGCTATGAGATCTGACAAGTGCATATATCACCATGGCTACTGTAACCACCAAGACATGGAGCATTCCCATCACCCTAAGTGATTCCCTCCGCCCCTTTGCTCCACCCTCATCCTCACCCCAAGTAACTATCGTTACATTTTTTATCTTTATAGATTAATTTTATCTATACTGAGACATCAAGTAATCAAAATCATGAGTGGGTATGTTTTGTGCCTGACTTTTAATTTAGCATAACATTACTGGGAATCACTTGTGTTACCTATTATAAATAATTATGTTTTTGTCATTGCTGAGTAAGTTTCTACCAAGAGACATTTGAGTGGTTACTGGTCTAGGATTTTATGAATGAGACTGCTGTGTACAATTCTCATATAAGGTTGTTATGTAGACATATATTTTTATTTCTCTTTCATAAACATATGGAGCATAGGATGGATGTATATTTAACTTTTAAAGACACTGCTTAAGCGACTCTCCAAAGTTGTCGTAACACTTTACATTTCCACTGGCAATGTATAAATGTTCCAACTGCTTTCCATCGTAACAAGAACTTACTATCTTTTGTTTTTATTTTACTCATTTTAAAAGTGGGTGTCTGTTGGTATCTTGATGTAGATTTAATTCATATTTCTGTGACAAAGATGGTAAGCATCCTTTCATACATATATTGATCATTCTTAAATTTTCTTTCGTGAAGTATCTGATCAAAGTCTGCTCATTTTATGGAGTTTTTTGTCTTCTGAACATGGCTTGTAAGAGATCTTTATATCTTCTTGGTAGAAATCCTTTGTCAAACATGTGTATTGCCTATATTTTTCCCTGCTTGTGGCTTGCATTTTAATCTTCATAATATTATACAGTGTTAAAGCAAAAATTTCACTAGACAAAGTTCAGAAAGGTAAGGGAGACCTTCTTCAGGGGTATAGGACAGAGGACCAGAATATATAGTCAGAATTCAACTCTGCTGCAACTGTGGGAGAGAGGTGCTAAGAGCTAGGGTAGGGACTCATAGCCTATCTTGTTCACAAACTCCCTTACCCAGAGGAGGAGCACACTTTCTCATGCCTTCATTACAAGCCGGAATCTTATATCTCTGGGCAAGCTGGCCATCAGCTTAGACGCCTCCTCTCAGGCCGAGGGTGGCAGGAAGGGGCGCTATCTTCCCTAATGATCGCACTTCAGACAGATGGATCTGGAGCTCTCTAAAAGACTGTCTTTGGGTGTGAATGGGATGAGAAGCCTTCAGGAAGGTTTATATCTCAGAGGGACAGGGGAAGAATCTTCAAGGATACATTTTCTGAAGTAAGTGTTCTAAGAAAAAGGAAAAGAGAGACCTCTGCCTCTAAGCCATCAGGATTCTGTTAGAGACGGGGGAAAGGCAGAGCAGGAGCCTGGAGGAAGGAAGGGGCCTGTGTAAAGTTTATTCAAGCCGAGGGAAACAGTAAGGCCATCCTGATCAACAGGAAAGGGCAGAAATGTTTCACGTTGATGCAGTCCAAGTTACCAATAATAATTTTTCATGATTGGTGCTTTATGTGCCCTGTGAAAGTTTTTTTTTTTAATTTATATATTCAAATATCACAGAAATTGTTCTCTATGCTCTAAGAATTTTATAATTTTCCCCCTTACTTTAATCGCTTTGTCATTAATGTTTTATGGTATTCAATAAGGGTTAAATTTATTTTCTTCTTTCTATAGCTCTAACCTAATGCGTCTATGTCATTTATTGAAAAAACTTTTCCCATGTAATTCCTTGATCCCTTTACAATGAACCAATTGACAACTTATATTTGGGACTATTTTTGGAGTCACTATACTGTTCCATTAACAAGAGGAAACTATATGGATTGCAATATCTGTAAATATAATAAATCTTGAATTCATATTGTGTAGGTCCATACAAATTTTTTTTATCCTTAAAAACTGTTTTTGTTATACAAGGTTTCAGGTACTTCGATATAAATTGAAAACCAACTTGCTGATTTCTACAAAAAAAGTTTAATTGAGATTACAATGAAGCTATAGATCAAAACTAGGGGAGAGTTCATATCTTAATAATGAGTCCCCCAGTTAATGAACATACTGGATTTCTTCATTTATTTAGGTCTGCTTTAATTTCTGTCAGCAATGTTTAGTAGTTTACAGTATACAGGGCTTATGTATCTGTTAATGAATTATCTTTTATTGTAGTTGTAATTTTTTTTAATTTTCCAATTGTTCATTCTTAGTATGTGGAAATGCAGTTGAATTTTCAAAAGATTCATTGTGCATTGAGTAACATCTCCCGAAATTTTGTATCAACCTAGAATTTCTAAATTTGACTTCATTTGGAGTGAGGGTCTGTGCTGATTTAATTAGTTAGGGTGCTTAATAAAAAAAAAAAAGTCATCCTGGATTTTGAGTGGGCCTTAAATACAAGGACTAGTACCCTTATAAGAGGAGAAGATACTTGAAAACATAGGCAAAGACCAAAGATATACCTGAAGCCACCTGCATCTTGCAAGGAAAGTTTCTTCCCTGAAGCTGTCAGAGAAGGTCATGCTGTGCTTTATCCTGCTCTCTAGTTGCTTCTGTGAATAGGTCTCCTGGGGTACCTTGGTATACATATTGCAACTGTTTATTTTGGCATGGGTACTGATTATCTATTTGTTTCCTCTTTGCTCCAAATCCACAATTTTTTATCCTGCATTTTTAGAATAAAGCTAGAAATATAAAACATCTCTTACTGACTGTCAAACTCTTAGTCTTTGTTACCAGTAAGTGCTGGAGATACTGGGAGGAATGCCACAGAAAGGGGCCTCTTTTCCCAGTTCTAATGTGACTTTTTTCCTTCCTGCTGGATGGCATGCAGCAGGGTCAAACATAGCCTCCACCCAGTTTCTCTGACACTGCTGAAGCCAGCTTCCTGCCAAACAGCTTTGTCCCTTGGTGCCAAAGAGAAATTCTCCACCACCAGAAATCCCAGCCACACCTCTTCCATGGGCTCTGAATTTCAGCCTCATGGTGGGCAGAGAAATCATCCAAATGCTTTGTTCTCCCTTGGCTTTCCAGGTCATAGCTAAGGAGTTTCTGAGCATTCTCTTCTACCTATTTTAGTTGTTAACCACTTTTATAAGTTTTTTATTGTTTA
This sequence comes from Erethizon dorsatum, assembly GCA_028451465.1. Lineage (NCBI taxonomy): Eukaryota > Metazoa > Chordata > Mammalia > Rodentia > Erethizontidae > Erethizon > Erethizon dorsatum. The sequence continues at coordinate 42,796,385 of CM051835.1, forward strand.
CATTAAATATTACCTAACCAATGGAATAGCATCTTTAAATTGTACTGAAGAAAAAAAAGCCTGTCAATGTAATTGTGTATGCACTGATATAATATCTCTTACAAAATAAAGGACAAATATTTTTCAAATAAACAAAACCAAAATGTATTACAAGTGAAAAGATTACTACAAGAAATATTAAAGAAATTTCTTCCTGTAGAAGTAATAGTACTAGAAACTGTTCTATAAAAGGAAATAAAAAGCACCAAAAATGCCAAATAGAGTTACCATAACTCATCTTAAATAATACAAAAGTTCATTGATTAAACCAAAAATGATAGCAATGCTTTATGGAATAACAGTATAACTTTAGTGTGACAAAACTAGCATGGGAGGTGGGAAGTACACTTGCACAAATTGTTGTGCCATTATTTGAAGATAAAATGTAATTGATTAAAAACTACATACCAATCTGTATGACAAAATCTATGATAAGAGAAATTAAAATTATACCCACACCAAAATTTAAGCACAAATACTTTCTCTAGTTTTATTTATTAATAGCCAAAAAGTAGAAGTAATTCATTTGTCCCTCAGGTATGAAGTAGATAAGCAAACTGGCACAATAGCACCATAGGATACTACTCAGCAATCAGGAAGAACAAACTCCTGACATGTGCAACAAAGTGAAAGAAGCTCAAGTTCATTATGCTAAAGGAAAGAAAGAGGCTGGTCTAAAAATATTATACACATTTTTACAACATTCTATAAGAGGCAAAATTATAGGACAGAAAGCATATCAGTGGCTCTCAGGGCTGCAGTGAGAAGTGAAAACAACTGCAAAGATACTTGAAACTTTTTGAGATCGTAGAACTATCCTGTATATTGATTGTGATGATGGCAGCATGTCTTAATGCATTTATCAAAAATCACAAAACTGCATAGTAAAAACAGTGAATCTTATGTTATGTAAATTGTACCTTTATTTAAAATAACATGATAAACCAGGCATGGTGGCACACACCTGTAATCCCAGCACTCTGAAGGCTGAGGCATGAGGATTGCAGAGAGTTCAAGGCCAGCCTGGGCCACACAATGAGTTCAAGGCCAGCCTGAACTACATAGCAGGGCCCTGTCTCAAAAACAAGTATAGAAAATAACATGATAAAATGTTCAGTTTCGTTGTTCAAAACCAGCACCATGTCTGTCTTCTGATGGGATTTCATCTGTACAATTGTACCAGGAAGTTTATTTTATTGTATTGAGAATATTTTTATGAGATAGACGTTTAAACCTGTTCAAAATAAGTTCAGGTTAAATCTTTATGACATAAGACTTACAGCTTCTACTAGACAATTATTTGGTTATTTAAAAAGTTCCCAAGACACCAAGAAGAAAAACCTTGGTGGCCATAATTTCTCCTATGGCTTATATCTAGATGTGTTCCCCAAAGCTGCATGCCTCAAAGGTGGGGCTTTTGAAAAGTGGTTGGATTGTGGGGGTAGTATAGCTCACTTGCTGTTACAAGGTAGAGGTGAGTCACTGTGGGCACGGCCTGGAAGTGTATTTCTCCCTTTCCTGCTCCTCCCCTAATTATCTCTGCTTCCTACCATCATCGTGTGAGTGGCTTCCCTCTGCCCAGGCTCTTCCACTATGCTGCCAGCCATGCAAGCGCTGAGACTTCTAAAATCATGAGCCAAAATAACCCTCTCCTCTTGTAAATTGCAGATGTCAGGTATTTTGTCCCATCAACAGAGAAAGCGACTAAGACAGATTGTGGTACTAAATAAATGGCATCATTGCTGGGATTATACCTGACCATGTAGTTCAGAAGCCTTTGGAACTGGTTTGGGAGAGGAGTTTGGAAAGATTTGGAGATGACGCTAGCTAGAAGAAGTGGCCCTAGAATGCTGCATGCTGAGCTTGATGGGAGTTTCAGGTTGGAGCTTATAAGACCAGAATACTGATAAAAAGGCAGCTGGTAAAGATCAAACTCAGGAGGTTTCAGCTGGAAAGAAGGACTCCTTTGGCAGTTGGACTCTAGGCCATGTGTATTACATTCTGGCAGAAAATTTGTCTACATTTTTCTCATGCCCTGACACTTTGTAGGAAATTGAGATTAAGGGTGGCAGATTAATTAATCAGGCATAGGAGAGTTCAAAGCAGCCCAACATTCAGACTTAAGCATGGGTATTGGCAAGAGCTTTTAGCCAGCCCACATTAAGAATCAGAACAACATAGCTCAGTGATTTTAAATGTTTTGAGTTTCACCAGAAAGGAAGCTCCTGTGAAGTGGATGCCTGCAAAGATGCAGTACAGGTGAGCTTGGTTGCTGAAAAAATTAGCGTTAGAAAGAACCCAAGTACTTTGAATGGAGACAATACAAAGGATGCCTTAAAGGAATGGGAAAATCCTGAAAGACCCTACCCCTTGCAGACTCAATGGCAGAAAAGTGAAATACTTTACTTTAGGAAGAGGGCCCTGGGGCAACCTGGAGAAAGACCTCCTAGGAAATTGGCTTTCTGGGATTCAGTTCACTTCATCTGAATGCTTAAACATCTAGGAACTCAGAGGCCACTACAGCCATGATGTAAAAGGGCCTGGTTACTGCTGGAGCCAGTGGTAGACCTTGGTATCATCCATGTGGTGCTGGTTTTACAGACACACAGAGTGCATGAGTTATGGGGTCATGGAGCCTTCCAGATTTAAGAAGAAGGCCTGGGAGGCTAAGTAGTGAGGCCTGCAGCAGGCAGTGGAGACCCCAAGAAGTTGAAGCAGCAGGAATATGGAACATCTGAGGAAAGCTGCAAAGATTGAGCAGAGCCAGCCCAAAGCAGAAGGCACGAGAGCTGCAACTAGTGGCGATGACATAGAAACCATTCAAATGCTTCAAAGTCCACGTCTCATCACCAAAACTTACACTGGGTGCTGGACACTGATCTATAGGATTTAGTGCTTACCTGCTAGGTTTCAGTCTTGCTTTGGTCTCATTGGTTTCTATCCCCCTATTGCTTCCTTTTAGAATGGAAATGTTTGCCTTGTGCCATTGTATGTCAGTAGTGTTTAACTTTCTTTTTTTTTTTTTTTTTTGTGGGTACCAGGGGTCGACCTCAGGACCTCGTGCACCAGCAGGCACCCGTGCCACTGAGCGATATCACCGGCCCTTTTTTTGTATGTGGGTTCCAGGAGTCGAACTCGGGCCCTTGCGCTTGCCAGGCAGGCACTTATGCCGCTGAGCCATCTCACCGGGCTGTGTTTAAATTTCTTTTGACTTTTACAGTGGTTCACAGCTAAGAGTTTGTTTTAAATCTCAGAGGAGACTTTGGTCTTAGACTTTTCAACAATGCTGGAACTCTTAGGACTATGGCAACTCCTAGATATGGACCGAATGCATTGCTCATAAGGGGATAAGCATGAGTCTTTTGAGGGCCAGGGGCAGAATATTATGACATATATTTAAATGTCCCCAAAGAGCCTCATGTGCTCATAGGTAGGACTTTTGGAAGATGACTGGACTATGGGTCCTTATAACTGACTTGCTTTTAGAAGGTGGGGTCTAATCAGAAGAGATGAGTCACTGGGGCCATGGCCTAGAAGGGTTTGTCTCCCTTCCTGGCTCTCCCTCTCACTCATTTGCTTCTTATCCACCATGCCATGAGCAGCTCTCCTCTGCCATGCCCTTAAGCCATGCTGTCTTTTCTTTGGAGCAAGCTGACTAGGGACTAAAAACTCTCCACACTGTGAGCCAAAATAAACCTTTCCTCCTTGAAGTTGGGGGTGTCAAGTATTGTGTCTCGGCAACAATAAAAGTGACTAGAACATACCTCAAACCACATTGCACAAAAAGTGTATGGTCTTTTCATCAATGCATCCTTAGGTAAACACCTCACTTTTAACTATAATATCTCAACCTTCCCCAGGTGTGCTTGAGTATTACAGCAAGTGTCCATGCCCATGATCAGCAACATGGAAGGACATTACTCCAGAAGCTCTCACAAGCATAATCCCAAATTCACTCAGCCAAAGATCAATCTAAATCTTGAGTGGAAAACAATATTTATGAAAGGTTTCCTAAAATAAGTAGCACCTACCTTCTCCTCTGGAATCCTCAAAATTTATCACAAAGTTACAATAGACCATCGAAGGGACCAACCTCCACCATTGTCCTCTACAAACCGATGTGACTGTATTGTCATTAGAGACCTTACATGGAGGAAGTTTACAAGAAGGAGCTCTATGAAGCTCAGTGTTTTGGCAAGAACGTTGTTCACTTGGGCATAGGGCGCCTGTCTCTTCTCAGTATAATATACAGTTGTGTTTTTCTTGGCCAACATTCATGACCTGGCAAGCAGGATGGCCCTATTACCACATTATTTTGCTTTCATGGCCAGAAATCTTAAAAGTCAAGTCTAGTTCAGCATTGGTGATACTGCACACGGGAGTTAAAAGAGTGTATTTTTAAACTTCAAGAGCATGTGTGAACTAACCTACTTGGAGTCACTTTGCTCTTTCCTTTATTTGACTATGTCTTGTTTTTCTTATTTTTATTAACTCAATTCATCTTGCTATTTTATATTATTGCTACTTCAGAAAAAATGATATGAAAATAAACTCAAAATTCATACATGTCTGTGGACTAGTGATTTCTTTCATTATAGGCTAAATAAAGCAAAAGTGCCCTTGTGCTCTGGCTATAACACAAGTTCATTCAGAAGCATACAGAAAAGAATGAATTCACAGCTGCTTTAGGCTAAACTTATTGCCAAAAAGCATGGGTCTTAAGAAACAGAAAACAGATTTAAATTTTCTTCTTTACCTTTCAAAAGTGAAACCAAATTATCATTTATTCTTTCTATAGAAATGACATTACAAAATGGTTACATGAATCAAAAAGAATAAAAATGAAGACAGTAGGGGAAAATTTATAAAAGGCAGCTCATTAATATATTGTTACAAGTTTGAAATTTTCTATAACACAAATTTTAATCCAGGCATTGTGGTGGATGCTTGTAATCACTGCACTCGGGAGGCTGAGGCAGGAGCACACTGCAAGTTCAAGGTCAGCCTGGGCTACATAGTGAGTCCAAGGCCAGCCTGAACTACATATCAAGACCCTGTCTCAAAAAGGAGAATGAAAGAAAGAAAGAAAGAAAGAAAGAAAGAAAGAAAGAAAGAAAGAAAGAAAGAAGCCAAAGTTTAAAAATGAAAGCACATTTTTAAGCACATTACAAGCACATGTGTAGAAATTCAAGGAGACGCTAAAATTGTGTCTTGTCATTGAGATTTCCTGAATGTGAAATGTATTTCTGAATATGTATGTATCTAGTGGACCTACTTCATATACAATTTAGAGGATAAGTTCTCTTTATGAAAAGCAATACAGAACTGGATATGCAAAAATTGATAAGAAAGGGAAATTTTCTAGAATAAATAAAAACCTTTCTTTTTATGATAATTCAGATGACTGGTATGTATTCTGGCTTACATGCAATGGGAGATCTCCCACATTTTTAATCCAAGAAAACAACTTGATGATGCTGTCACTATAAAAAAGATCCAAGAGCTCTATCAGACTAAGACAAAAGTAGAACTTGAAAACTAAAGCACAGTATGTGTTTGACATAGCTACTGTGTACCAGAAGACATGAAAACATGAACTGATGTTAATACAAGCCATCATTACAAATGTTTCCTCCTACTGGCCATAAAAAGTGGCATAACATTTACTTATAAGAGTGTATTGCTAACTAGAGGAATTCAACTGTAGTTTTTTGGTGTTTTTGTTGTTGTTGTTGTTGTTTTTTATGTGGGTACCGTGGGTCGAACTCAGGACCTCGCGCTTGCCAGCAAGTGCTTTTGCCGCTGAGCTATCTCACTGGCCCTCAACTGCAGTTTTGCAGCATGCTTCATTGTACTGCTTGCCATGATTTATGCTTTTGTAAGACAAGGATTATAGTACAAGAAGACAAGTAAGCATTTACAAATCTATTTGTAAGAGGAGACCTGGATTCTAATTCTGACTTTTCCAGGTCACCTTGAGTAGGTCACAACTCTAGACCTCAGTTTGCTTCCATAGGGCAGACAGCAGTTGCCCTGGGCATAATTAAGAGCCCGTAAGCTGGTGATACGCATACAGTCAATGAATGATTACTGAGCACCCGCCATGTCTCTGGTAGGCACTGAAGCTATCATAAACACGTGTCCTGTCTTCATGGATCAATAGTGTATCACCCACCTGCTGAGTCCTATGTCCATTTACAGGGTTATCTAAATTTATATCAAACACTAAGTTAGATATCAAAAAAAAATTTTTTTTTTGGGTACCGGGGGGTCGACCTCAGGACCTCGCGTGCCAACAGGCACCCATGCCGCTGAGCGATATCACCGGCCCCTTTTTCGTATGTGGGTTCTGGGAGTCGAACTCGGGTCCTCGCGCTTGCAAGGCAGGCGCTTACGCCACTGAGCCATCTCACCGGCCCAGATATCAAAATTTAAGGAGCATTATTACAGGCATGTAAATAAATCTCTAAGTACCTGTATAGTGTTATTAAAACACAACATCTATCATAACCTATTACTTCAATAAACACCAAAAATTGTGCACTAACATCTAATCTTGCCTATTTTTGTCACTCTTTTCCTTTAATGGGCTTCCCAGCTTAAACACACTACCATTCTTCCCTGAACAAACTTCCTGCCGGTGTCCTTTTCTCTTTTTTTTTTTTTATAATTAGGATAGATGCTTAATGTTCATGTTAACACTTCTGTCCACCTATAAAATGATTAGAATCCTAAGGGGATTCAATGAACTGTGGAACTATGTTTCAGTTCATGTGCATTACATGTACATGCGCTTATATTCAAGAAGATAGTACATGTGAACATTCTTGTCATTACGGTAAGTCCCTGACTTATGAACACTCTCCCAGAATGGAACTCGTTGGTAAGTCGCAGACTTAACGGAATTCATTCCACAACTCATGACAAGTGCCCAAAGAAACGAGTACCAAACAAATTTTCCCCCTAAGAAATAAAATAATTAGAAACGACTTTTTTTGTACATGTTTTCAGTACATAATGCTCACATTCCTCGTGTGGAGTTGGTGCACGTACATAACACATCCCAATCCCTTTTTTTTATCCCTTATCCCTCCCTCCCCACTTCTTCCATCTCTTGATCCTCCTCCCCTTTGAGAAAAATCTGTCTCCCTACTTCCTTTTATCCATGTTTTATTTTGCTCTTTGTTTTCACGAAAAAAAGGAAGAAGATCAAGAGATAGGTGGAGGGTAGAGGGAGAGACAGGAAAGAGGACAAAAAAAAGAAATGAGATGTATATGTACGTATACAACTCCCACAAGGAATGTAAACATTATGTACTACACACATGTACTAATAAACTAAAATAAAATTTAAAAATAGTTCCACTCCTCCCTCAAATAAAATCTCATTAATTATTTACTAAAGAGAAAAAAATAATTTGTGAAAGTTCCCTAGAACGTTCACATTTTCCTGGGCTAATATAAGCCTTTTACACTGAGAAGTATCACTCCTAACCTTTTTTTTGCAACACACAATTAGCACTTAAAGTGCACAAGAGTACAAGACAATAACGCTGAATACGTGGAGATTCTGTACAGATCCAGAGCTAGCCTGAGATTGAAGCAAGCCCAAGCGCTGAAACAGTTTTTCTGATCCAAATGAGATGAGTTACTGAGTTCTGATTGTACTTGTTTTTAAGTAAACTCGGCACGCCCATGCATGTGTGTGTGTGCGTGTGTGTGTGTTACACAAAGAGAATCCAGGTGTAAAATAGTTTTCATAAAAATGAGTTAGCCTGCTAAAAAAGAAAAATACGATGACTATCTGAATATAGATACGGCTAAAAGAAATGAATTCTTATATTGGTAAGATTAGAACAGAATGAAAATGCAAACAGGCTTCCACTTTCCCCTCTTCATTTGGGGCCTTGAAAAGATGAAGAGAAAGGCAATAAACTTTCTAAAAACCCAATGTTGTTTTCACAATCTTAGTGAGTCCAGATGTCCAACATCTGCAATTTGAGAAAAGATTTTTATGATGTTATTGAAATATGTTGTAGCACAAGACAAATTTTATGCTTCCTGCAATGCATAGCCTTATTCTGCCATAGAAAGCCTTCGTTTTCCCCGAAATGACCTGACAGCCAGCTCAAAGGACAGAACTGGCTGCCTGACCGATCATACCCTGGGAATATTTATGTAACTTCTTGATGGCAGCTAAATACTTCTGATACAGAAGATAAAGTAATAGAAGCCAGCCGACTTAAGCCTCATGTAATCCCTGCCATCTCCTAAATCACAAGGTAAGATTAGTCAGTAATAAAAATTCTTTAACAGTTGGCAGCTATCTGAAAGCCTGAATTTTTCTTTTAAGCAAACTGTCAAATTTAGAAAATTCATTACCTGATCTACCAAAGATATTACCTTCAAGTCCTTGACCAATTTAATAAACATTACAGACAACTGTTATTATGGTTTTTATTTCACTTTTATTGTCTTTCGCTGAGTTACTTCCCAGAGTGGTTCACATGGTGAACAGGTAGTTGAATGCTACACCAAATCATAGTTGCACATGATGAGTCCACAGTTCAAGAAATGCTTTTTCTTTTTCTGTCTTTTGAGTGATTTCCACTCTAAATGCAAAAATTCATTTTTCTTTCAGGTGTGTGTATATATATATATATATATATATATATATATATATGAATATATATGTGTATATATATATGAGTATATATGAATACATATTAAAATATATAATATATATGAATATATGTGTATGTATATATATGAACATATATATGAATATATGTATATATGACTGTGAATATATGAATATGTATGTATATATGAATATATATTAATATATATGAGTATGTATATATATGTATATATACATAAATTTCTTTTTTTTTATGTGGGCACCAGAGTCGAACTCAGGACCTCGTGCTTGCCAGCAGGTGCTTGTACCACTGAGCGATATCACCGGCTCTTTTTTTCCTTTATGTGGGTACCAGGAGTCGAACTCAGGACCTCGCGCTTGCCAGGCAGGCGCTTATGCCTCTGAGTCATCTCACTGGCCCAATATATATAAATTTCAATTTCAAACCTTTTGAAATTTTTCTCCATTTTTATCTGTTAGGAAATAAAGAATCTTCTATCTCTTTTCTGTGGACTATGAATATTGTGTAAAGCTCTGGGCAATAGAATGTGATTTTTAAAATTTTACTACCTCATATGAACAGAGATTTGTGGTTATATTCAGAGACCATAAAGCCTCAAAGCATTATGCAAATATATAACTATAATACATATCTTTGATATAAATTTGATCATCATTAGGATGCCTGCTTTTTAACATTTAACAACATCCATATAACCCAATTCCTCCATAGCACTGCAATATGAATATACCAGTCTTGAGTCAAAAGTTGATTTTGCAGTCATGAATCTACCTGAGATTCTCTTTCGAGAACTCAAATAGTTTTATTTACTAGGATCCCTTCAAGATGTAAGACACAGTGAAATGGAGCGTTACTCTGTTAAATTTAAGAATCCTTCAATGTAACACAGCAAATCTACCATAGATAAAAGCCTGGAGAAATGCTCTCTCTTGATTTCTATTTTAGTGGATCACATCTGGCTTAGCAAAAAATACTATGGTCCAGACATAATAAAAACACACATGATCAGAAGCACTGTGAAAATTTAAATGTGACAGTTCAGTTTACAAAACCCACCAAAGCAAATCTAACCCTTTCTCCCTATGACCCTCAAATATCGGACTCTTCTTGTCAACCTCAAAAAACATACACAGAGGAATCATGGGTTCACCCAAAAAAAAATCAACAATATTTCTTTTTTAAAAAAATCACAACTTATAGTTGTCTCCAGGACATAAAAATTAAAGATAAAAAGTCTGTTTCTGCTTTGAATTTTGTTCACTATGATCTGTTTTGGCTAGGTAGGTAAAATATGAAAAGAAAGAAAGAAAAAAAAAACAGTAAATGCCTAAGTTAAGCCTCTCATTAAATATGGAATTTTAAACATCCAACAATTAGTTCAACCAAAATCCTAATATTCAAAACACTTTATACTTTAGATTTCAGATCTAGAAAAAATTAAACTGGCAATATAGTAAATGTTAATGTTATGTACATGTTAATGATTAGAGTAACCACTGTGTAGAGGTCCAGAAATTGAGTGCTGTGGACTCAGGGATTTATTACAAAAAACAGACCTTACCTAACTATGGAAGAAGATAGAGAAACAAAGGTCAGAAGACAAGGTTGGGTGATCACTTCCATCAAATAGGGAAGGGGTCTATGGATGCCTGTTGATTCTGCCTTTCTTGATGAACCAAAGTCATTGCATGTCAGTCAAAGGGCCCACAGTCAAAACATTAAAGCTAAATGTAAATGTGGTACAATAAGATAAACTGAAACCTGCAAAGACAAAGTTAAATCAGTGAAGCCATCCATCTGAACACTATCTTCAATCACACAGTGACCTACAGGTGAAGCTGTACATGTGACTGGCCTGGGACTCAGAAGCTAGAAGAGGCAGGCTCAGTGAGTGAGCATATCAACCTCAGCACCTTGTTAGCTGTCCTGTGGTATAAATTAACCACTGTTAATACAGCTGATGTTAGATGGTAAAGGAAGAGGGAAGAAATGGAAAGAATTGCTTAATCTATATCTATGTAAATTTATGAAGTATGATAGAAAAATACAGTGAACGTTTAAAATTTTTCAAAACTGTGCTACAGTAAAAGGCATATTGTCATTAAGTCCCCTCAAAATATTCCCCTCCACTTTTTTATTCCATCCATTTTTCTTGCCAGTTTCTGAAGCAGTTCTGAAAGTTCTTTTGTTAATATGTTTAGTTGTGCCATCTGGCTGCCTCAGTGTCCTGACTCAATTCAAAACATTTACACTTTAGAGTCATTTTGACTCTGGGGAAGATCCAAAAGTTACAAGTGTCAGATCCAGTTTATGATAAGGACACACCACAATATTTCTACAAGCCAGCCTTTCCATTGGGAGGAACTTGGCAGCAGAATTCGCATTTTTTATCACAACTCATACAGACACTTAAGACAGAGGAATTCCAGAACTGCTTCAGAAACTGGCGAGAATGATGGGATAAGTGTGTTCAAAACGAGGTGGGCTATTTTTTGTGTGTGTGTGTGTGGGTACTGGGGGTTGACCTCAGGACCTCGCATGCCAGCAGGCGCCCGTGCCGCTGAGTGATATCACCGGCCCTTTTTTCATTTGTGGGTTCCGGGAGTCGAACTCAGGCCCTCGCGCTTGCCAGGCAGGCGCTTACGCTGCTGAGCCATCTCACCGGCCCCAAGGTGGGCTATTTTAGAGGGATCAATACCAATATGTCTTTTACTATAATGATTTTTTAATTTAAATACACACCATATGTTTTGATCAGTTCTTGTATATATACAAATGAGTTAATATCAAAATCAATCACTAAGAAATTATCATAACCATTATAGTTTTCATTTTTAATTGAGCATATTGTTACAGCTGGTATTACAACTCCCCTCTTCCACTAACCATTCATGATACGTCCCCTTTGCCCTCTGAAGCAATCTGGTTACTCAAGTGTCCTTCCTGGTGAGGTTACCCAAACTACCAATCCTGAAGAGTCGGGAATATTTGTATTAGTTTACTATAGTTTTCTATCAACTCTTTACCACAGATCACGAGTGTAGCAAGAGGCACCGCAAAGATATCAGTACTCCAGACATATCGTTCTTAACTCCCTCATATTATAGTAGAAATAAATTATCTTCTGGACAATCCAGAGAACAACCTGGGCCAGCACAGTTCTGTCTTCTTTGCTTATAGATTTGCCCATAGGAGAAGCCCAAAGTGGTCAGTCTCAGCTTCCAGATTAAGGGAACCAGTTCAGTATTCCCTGGTGAAAGCATAACTCCCTAGGGAGTAAGATCTCTGAACCAGCAAAACCTAAATCCCTGGGAAAGGAAGCCCACATTTTGCTAGTGGACCAGAAAGGGATCTGTGATAGGACCCACACCGTTTTTATTCTTTGGTTCTAACAACCGTGCATCACGGCTATCAGAGATACAGGGCCTTGTGTTGGACTCAGTTAGAGCATTTGCCACATCCCTTATAATAATACCCTAACCCCAAACTGTGTTGTCATCTAGCTGGTACTCAAACAGAGATTTTAAAAGACCATTTCATCACTCTATTGGATTTCTACTATTATAAGTGGTTTTAAAAGGCATTTTTGAAGTAAATAGAAATATACCAAGGCATTGGCCTATTTCAATTTACTCAAAAGAAAATAAAAATAAAAATAAACCACTTGTGCAACAGCAGCTAGAATTGGTGGAAACACACGAGTAAATGCGTGACAATCAATGCTCACCCCAAGATCCATCTGTCTGCTACACAAGCCAAAAGGCAAATTGAATGTAAGTCACTATTTTTCAAGGCCACAATGGTGACCATAATTTGTACAGTCAAGTCAAGTTTGTGATATGACTGTATTTCAGTAGATAAATATTCTAGGAGCTACCACTTAACCTTCTTTTAATAAAAACAGCCACCATTCCGTGGGTTGAGGAATTAATGTGAAGGCTCTGATATTTACTGAGTAAGCCTGTTCCAACTCTACATATTCCCAAACAAGAGAAATGATCACAGAATGGACTCAGGGACCCATAGCTACATTCAGATCCAAGTAAAACCTTCACTGATTACCTTACATCTATAACCCCTTCTCAGACAATGGGCTCACAATGTCATTTTGGGTTTCTAGGAATAGTTGTCAGCTATGAGACCATTGCCAAATAATTCCCAAAACACTGGCTATTTTCCTTTCTTCAATTTACCACCCCGGTCAATAGACACTTCTGAGAAATGTTAAAAAGATTTCCAGTGTAAAATGATTGCTATGTTAAAGTATCCTTCTTCAAAGGGCTTTGCCCTTCCTTTACTCAAGGAACTCTAGGTAAAAATTGATTTATATTTGAGAATTGATTAAGAGAACAATAGTCTATTGCTATGACTCATATCAGACATTTTTTCCAAGACCTACACTTTGTCACCTAAATTCAGGTAAGACTGAAAGAGGCTGAATAAATATTTTCACTTTGCAGATACCAAGATCATCAAAGATCTACCTCCATACGTCAAATTCTAATCACTGCTTTGCTCTGCCCTCTGACATGGTTAATACATCCACCTAACTTCTTGCAATTAAATGCAACCTTTTGGTTTCTGTCACCCAGGGATCCCATCATCTTCGAATTCATGAAGTCCAGTTTAATGACCCCTTTCCCACTGTTATCTTGACCTACAATGAATAGCCAGCAAAGAGCTCTCTAAAACACTGAGCTCTTTTACAAATATTCCATACCTCTTTAGTGAAGAGAGTATTCTCTCTTAAACTTTGATGAAAGAAGTGTTCTCTGGTCCCTGAGAAGGGACTTGGTTCAGCACAGGTTGCACAATTCTTATATAACAAATCTATTCTTCCATTCCAACCCTACTAAGACTTTGGATACCTTCCTGTAGAATACACCAAGAAACTTCTGAAATTTCAACTTCAATCAGTCAAAGTCATTTTAGGGTCCCTGTTTTAGTAAACTACTCAAGAAAACTCAGAATTGTCCTAGTTTATAAGCTAAAACATTAAATTCAGAAACTCTTCATGGCCCATCATATCAACCAGTTCTGCCCAACCAAGCTTATATTTTCCCACACTGTTCCAGCTACCTTAGGATCCATTCCCATATATGTATCCAATGACTCTGAAAACACAAGTTGATAAAATCTTGCAATTATCTTGACGTGTATGTGTTACGGTTTGTGTCTAGATGTTCCCCCAAAGCCTCAAGCAGTCATGGGGGGCAGGCTTTTCAGAAGTGGCTGGATCTAGTGTTTGTGATTGATTTAGGGTTCAGTGCTGGGATTAAGGTTATGTGTGCTACACCCGCCATAGGGTGGGTAGCCTGCACACAATATAGGGGACAGAAAAAAGCTTGTCCCTTCTCCTTCTCTTGTTGCTTTTATTGTCTTCCTCTGCTATGAATGGTTGCCCATCTGCCATGTGCCACTCTGCCTTGGAGCCAGCTGATTATGGACTGAAACCTCTACAAACTGTTAATTAAATAAACCTTTCCTCCTTTAACTTTAGGTGTCAGGTATTTTGTCTCAGCAACAAGAAAAGTAACTAAGTATGGAACTATTACATGTGTCACATTTTGTATTTAACTGCCAGGGCTGGCCCCAGGATTTTAGTCTTGTAATAGATCTAGAAAATGGTACACAGGAGTAAGCCCTGAGAAAGATCCCTGAGAAGGATCCGCAGTAACTTACTGCTTTTCCTGAAGAGCAGGATTCACGTTTCAGACAGGTGGAGACAAGGACGAAGAGCTTCTTTGGACAAAGAGAGAGAGCAGAACTGAAAGATCCAACACCCCCAGTTTTATCAGGATCTGTCTGTATGTCATCAAAACATCAAATTATGCTTTCCTTTTCTTCTAAATCAATGTGCTCAATTTAACAGATGAAACTGCAAGATTATGAATTTATTTTGCTTTGAAATTCAGGCAACTTTAAAACTGGGCTTTAGAAATCATTTCCAGAAACCTCAGCCCTGTAATTTACAGTGCATTAAAGTTAATCTTTAGACAGTCATAGAAACATTATAACCCAATCTTTGAATCTTGAGACTTAAGGCCACTATTCTCTCTTTTTAAAAACTCTTCTATAGACGTAGACATAGCTGAAATACAGCATTGCACTGTTTGTTTTTCACTAAAATTTCAATAACAAGAGCTGGTCTACCCAAAGCCCTGTCTCCTTAGACATTTAATTATTGTTTGGTACAAGCGATCATTTAAATTACTATTTTGCTATTGATTTCATGTCAAGTACTGCCAGGTCCCTTTTACCACTGAAAACTGGGTCATTGATGCTTCAGAATTCATCAGCTCAGAACACTTCCGGATAATCCAAAATCAGCAGAGAGGTGTGCATTCCCAAGTCTCTGTTCCTAGGGAATTTCAAAAACATAAAGTACCGCTAAGTAAGGATTAAACTGAAAAGTCCTGCTTCCCTTTTGAATTTTGTTCAGAAAGACCTTTTGACTAGGGAGCTGAGGGGTTAATAAAACAAACAAAACACTTACCTAAACCCCAAAGGTACAGATTTGAGCACATTCTTAGAGCTCAGAAGAGTTTATTTAATTAAGCATAAATATAAAGAAAGTTCAAAAAACCCTGTCTTAGTTACTTTTCTCTCATTGGTGAAACAAAATACCTGACACACAAAGTTAAAGGTTTATTTAGTTCACAGTTTGTAGAGGTTTTAGTCCATAATCGACTGGCTGCAAGGCAGAGTGGCACATGGCAGACAGGTATTGCCGAGGACAAACAGTTCATGGAGGGCAGAAGGTAGCAAAGCAAGGGACAAGACGAGCCTCTTTCTGTCCCTTATATTGTTTACAATCTACCAGGACTAGGGCAGTACCAAACCAGTCAGTGGACTGATTTAGTAATCACCCACCCTTAATCCCAGCACCCTTAATCCTAGCACTGCACCATGAATCAATCACACACTCTAGATTCAGCCACCTCTGAAAAAGCCCCACCTGCGACTGTGTGAGTCTTTGGAGGACATCTAGACAAGAGCCATAACAAACTCCAATATTTTCTACATTACATGTCTCCAAATATAGAAAAAAAAAAGGAAAATATCAATGTTTTCAATACATAAAATGTTAGTATTACCGATTAGCTGGAGAGCCTAACTTACGGAAAGGAAATAAATAAAAGATGGCAACGCTAAGTTTTTTAGGGAAAAAAGTTTTCACAGGGGCAACACATTTGGTGAAGCAGACACATTGTCTAGATGGAAATTAAGTCAAGCCCTGTGGTGTATTATTTGCCTATATATGTGGAGCAAAACATATTTTTTTCATATCGCCCTATTACAATAAAATGCATTTGCAGCAAAAGTAAGTACATGGTCAGACTGGAAAAAGTTGGTGATTGGTACTTTTTCAGTATTAAAAAAACTTTGCTCTCATCCTCTCCAGCTTTTAGAGGCAGGGTTTAAAAAAACAGCAGAAAAGAAATCCTCTTTCAGATTGCTTTTAAGCTGATTAGCTGACATTTAATGATTATGAGATAGTGCTGTGGAAGGTAATTAGGCATGTACAGGTATCCCTTTCAGGTTCTGAAAATCTGTGCTTTCAAAACCAACCCTTAAAGTATTTAAATGGAGAACAGAACTGAACATATTTATCAAAAGGATGCTTTTTTGACTATCACACAAGGTACAAATGTGCAATATGCCTTGCAAGGGCCCTTGGCATTATACCAAGCAAACGCAGGCAGGCTTTCCAAGTTTACTCTTTCTAGGTACAGATCCGTGAGGCAGTGCCAGTGTGTTCACTGTGACTTGGCTCCTCATGAACGCTATCTTTTAAGCATTGTATTCCCCGCAAAATGAACGTCCTAATGAATTATGTCTGATATGTCAATTCCTTTCCGCAAGGTGTAATCTCTTACCCTATTCATTTTTATTAATGCAAACGTTGTTTTAGCCTTTTCACACGCACACATACACACACACACACACACACACACACACACACACACAATTTGCACATGCCAGAATGTGTTCCAATTATACTAGTTTAGACTTTGGGTCTATTCAGCCTTTTCAAATATTAGCTTTTGCTGAACTCTTTCAAAGTGCAGAGTCCCATTTTAAGACTGCAGGATTAGCAAAGTGCAAGGTCACGTTACAAAGCTGGTAATAAAAAGAGCAAAGGTTCTCAAAATCATGGGTTTCTTTCCTATTTCAGTGACCTTAGACTTCCCATTTCCTCTCTCCCACCAAGTGAAACACTTGTCTCGCTTCCATAAGGGCTCATTCCTACCATGTCCAACACTAACAAGCAGGGAAAGACCTTTACCTAAGTAACCTTGTCACAGCAGAACAGGCATCTCACAAGTTCATTGTTGTCACGAGCCCAACAAAGGTCTACATAGAAAACTGACAAAAGAAGATGTAGCTCATGGGGGGTTGGAAAGCAAGGGTGTCGAAATGCTCATAATCACCTACCCCATTCTGCAGCTACTGAAAAAGGGAACTATCACCAATGCGCCTTCACTTTTCAATCCCTTCAGTCTCATTCTGGAATAGCTGCTTATTTATGATGAAGTATAAAACACATGGGAAAGTGTTGAAATCATGAAGGTACAACTTGATGGAGTCCCACAAGGTGAGTACACGGTAATCATTTTCCATATCAAGAAACAGAACATTATCGGAATTTCTGGTTCCCATTTCCCCTCATTTTGAAACATCATAGTTATGCTGACTGCCAAGGCAACAGCACAGTACACTTCACATACTTGAGTTATATAAGCTACTTAGCAGCACACATGACTTTTAGGGGATGTCACTCATACACCCATGAGCTCACACTATATCCAAAATCCTACCACTTCTTGCTACCTGTACTGCTACCATTTCTTGCCTGGAATTTTGCAATAATCTCCTAACTGATAATCCTTGCTCTTTTCTTTCCCCTTCAGAAAATTCTCAAACTAACAGCTGGAAGGAATTTTTAATGAACACTCCATTATGTCATTCGGATCATATGATTCCACCACTTAGAGTGACGTCTCAATCCTGGCTGCATACTGGATAGCTTCAAATCTAGCAATGTGTGGGGCTGTCTGCCGGAGATGCTGATTTTACTGGTTTGAGGAAAACTTGGGTAACAGAGGTGCTTTCAATATACAGACCTTTCTGTAGCCTCAAGACCCAACTTCAGGCTACACTGCCCTCTAATTTCATCTCTTCCAGTAATTTCTTACTCATACCATCCTGGATGCACTAATTTTCTCTCTGTCCCTTAAAGAGCAGAAAAACTACCAACACGGGGCCACTGCTCCTGTTCCATCTTCCCTCCTAGCTCTTCCTGAAGTAACTACTTTCTTCATTTCCATTGGGTCTTTACTTTCAAAGTTTATTTTTCAGTGACACCTTCACTGGCTGCCCCTGACGTTTTATATCTTCCTTCTTTGATTGTATTTTTGAGAACAATCACTATCCAACATGCAGTGATTTCTTTCTTTACTTTTGTCCACGAAGACAGGAATTTCTGCCTGATTATTATGGTGGTGTCCCCATCACATAGAGCAACGCCTCTCACATAGCCAGAGCTCAAAAAATGTTTATTAAGTAAACAGATGACTTTATCAAGTAATGAAAACCCTACTAAAGAGCTTTGAGTCAGCATCTAAGAACCAATAATGGGACATCAATTGTGATCATAAGCATTAAGCACATTCTAAACCAAAATTGGTTAAATGAAAACAACTTAGAGAAGAAGGTGTAATTTACAGTAAAACAGTGACGTACTGTCTCATTTGCCACGACAGCTTTGGAGCCCATGACACAATTTCCACTCCTGATCTTGTCCTCCTGCTCTCAGCTGCCTGAGGAGACTTTCCTAGAGAAAGTGAACTCCCTGATTCCTTTTATTTTTTCCCCAAGGAATAAATCTAGAAATAAAAAGCTCCTGAGCTTCCTATGCCTAAAATGCTAGGCTAAAGTATTTTCTAAAGAACCAAGCTGATAAAGTAGTGAGGGAGAAAAACAGAGAAACTTATGAGTGCAGAAAAAAATAAAAAGCCCAGATCAGCAAATCCAGGGCTATTTCCAATCGTACCTTTAGCACTGCTGGTAAGAACTAAGTCGCAGCTTCACTGGGCCTGCACCTTCCTCGCCTCAAAGAAGCTAACCCGTTGTTCATGGGTTAACCCACATTCTTCCGCCTCCCTCAAAGACAGTAATTTTGCTGAGACTCGTATTTGACAAAAGTTGTGGCCATCCCCAGATATTTCCGTTTTTATTGTTATCACTGCTAATCATGAAAAGCAGACTGTGATCTTTTGTAGTTCTGATACCCACACTGAGAGCCAATCTGTTTGAACACTCTAAAATTCCTAGTGGCCTCAATAAAGATTTGATAAAATAACAAAACTCTCACAGTTCTGAATTCTCTTCTACTTTCTGCACATTCAACTTCATACAGGAATTTCTGATTATAGAAGTAGCATAAGAAGAGACTCCTAAAATTTAGATTTATATTTAAATTCTGTTCTAGTGACAAAATTGCATTCAGCTAAGGTATAAACCAGAAATATAAACCAGACAATTCATTTTGCTTCATTTTGCTCTTCTCATGCTCCCATCTGTAGAACTAGAGTAACCCCAGGGGAAAACAGTGAACTCTATATTCTAACATTCTATCACTTAGACTTTTCTAATAAACAATATTTTAAGGAATAAAAAAGAAACAATTGGTTCAACAATTAACCAAATAACTATTTTACTCATTAAGCAGTTATTGAACACTTTCCTATACTCATTTTTTTGGCAATGCAGCAATAAACAAATTTGCATAGTGCCTAACTTTACACACATTACAGTGAGGACTGTGAGCATTTGGGCCACTAAATCATGTAATTTACATATGTAGTCAGCACCTGCGCTAATCTGATCATGTGTGTACTACTTCCTCCTGACAATGTAGTACTACCATGCATGCCCAAATTTATGGCTGTGTCTCTTTACTACTAGACATGGGGTCATTAGCATCCTTAAATTTAATCTTATTAGAGATTTCGTTAGAAACCTTAGAGCCAATTCAGAGAACTTTTTGTTAAATTCTTTTAGACTACACTCAGTATCCAAATCTAAGGATTACTCAGAGTTCTTCAGAGAAGCAGAACAGGCTGTGTATATATCTCTCTGAGTGTGATTTATTGTAAAGAATTAGTTCACGATTACAGAGGCTAAGTCCCAAAATCTGCAGCCACAAGGTGGAGACCAAGAGAGTCAATCCCAAAGTTACAATCCGAGTCTGCAACCCAAGAACCAAGAAACTGATGGCATAAAATCCCTTGTGAAAGCCAGTACTCTTAAACCCAAGAATAATTTTCAATTTAAGTCTGAAGGTAGAAAAACAGTAACATCCCATCTCGAACAGTCGGGCAGGAGAAGTTTCTCAATACTCAGGGGAGGATCAGCCTTTTAATAATTAAGAGGTGTGTCAGCCTGAGTGAGAAATCCCCAACTGACTGGATCAGCATGGTTCTGAGTGTGGCTTAAGGGATTTACTGAAGACAGAAGATCCACCCTGGGTGTGAATGGCACCAACAAATAGGCTTGTCACCTGAATGGAATGAAAAGGGAAAAAAGAAGCAAGACGTCTCACTTCCATTTCTGCAGAGGAGCTCCAGTCCTTGCCATCACCTTGAATGTCGTCTCCTGGCTTTCCACACAGACTCTTCAGCCTTCCACTGTGGACCTTTCCACTTCCAACGAGACTCTGCAGCGAGCTTCAGGTCTTCAAAGCCCTTTCTCATTCTTCCACCACTGACTCTGCAGGCAGCCATTGTAAGCCTACCCTATAAATCACATCCATACATTGTATTATGTTACATCTGTTATCTAGTGAGCCCTGACTGATACCCCATTGGAAAACAATTTGTTGTACTCAGTCAACTGTTCTAAATGTTAATCTTATCCAGAAATACTCTCACAAATGCAATGAGAATAATATTTGACCAAATGACTGGGTACTCCATAGCCAACTTAACACATAGCATTTGCCATTAGAACACCTTAGGTAATGGGTTTCGGTAATGCCTTGCCAAAGTCTGAAATTTTCAGTTTGGTTTTACAGTGATTATAAATTTAGGACTTCAATATTTCCTTATATATTACCAAATATTAAATAAATGCAAACACTGGCATTTTCTAGTTTACATAATAAAAAGAAAATATAGAAAGATTATTTATTTGTAGCATAAAAAAATGCTATTCAGACTTCAACTGATGATTGGATGAAGAAAATGTGGTATCTACATATAATGGAATACTCCTCAGATACAAAAAAAAGGACAGATTGGAGACAATATTCATAAATGGCAAAATGGATGATACAGTAGCATTAGTAGTGGTGTAACCAGCACTAAATAAATGGCATCAAAAACTTGCAGAGGCAACAAGATCTGTAATGGTTCAGTGCAAACAGCCACGGCATTGTGAATAACAGCAGTTTTGCTACCTTTTTCTCAGGCTAACATATGAAATTGGCTGGGAACATTGCCGTTCACCTAAGAGATGGTTCATTAAAAATACTTGTCTAGTGTATTAGTTCTCTCAAGCCGCCATAACAAAATATGACATTCTTAGTGTCTTAAATAAGAGAAATTTATTTTCTCACACTTCTGGAAGATGGAAGCTCAAGATCAAGTGTTGGCAGGTTTGGTTTCTCCTATGCCATCTTGCTTGGCTTTCAGATGGCCACCTTCAGCCATTTATTCACATGGTCTCTCCATGACACCAAGGGACCGCTGGTGTCCCTTTCTCTCCTTCTAAAGTTATCAGTCACATGGGCTTTGGACCTCAGCCACACAATTTATTTAACTTTAACCTCTTTAAATGCCCTATCTACAAAGATAGCCACACTGAAGATTAGTCTTCAGCATAAGTTTGGTGACAACATAATTCAGTCCATAACATTTATTATTGGAGATTTTTTTTTAAATAATAATTACATAAAAACAGCAGAACTCAAGAGAAGTCTTCATTTGATATTTGGCTTTAAATTTTGGAAATGTATGATTTCCGTATCCTTGCACCATTTTTAATCAAGTGACAAGTAATGTACAAAACATAAAAAGAACCAAATATAGATTTCTCCAAGACATCATTATTCCCTTTAAATTTATGTTTGAGATATCACTAGTTAACCTATCCCCTCCATGTACTAATAAAACACCTAGTTCTGAAATAATGTATTCAACTTGAAATGTGAAGACTAGTTCGAGAAAAATTTCAACTGTTTGGTGCATTATGAAAATTTTACCTTTCTGAAAAAGAGTTATAGAGTATTATGATTCATCTTCAGATTTCTGATTTGTCATACTACTTACTAAAGATCTTTATTTCTCAGTAAATAACTTACATTAATAGGCCTTTATTAAAAGTATTGAGATTAATATCAGATCATAAAAGATCAAAAAAAATTTTAAAGAAATGTTATAGCTTCATGGACATCTAATCCAAAAAGAAAGGAAGCAGTTTGAACTGAATACTGAATTTCATGCTTGGCATGATTCCTAGAAGAAACAGAAATAATTGATAGACTAGGAAATAAAAATATGAAAAAAATAATTTTCTGATTATTTATTGGAAGCAATCATTTGCAATCAGACACACTGAGTAGGCCAATAGATAATAAATCTTTAGAGCAGAACATAGAGTTATCTCTACATTATCAAATGAGTAAATCAAAGTTCAAATTTAAAATGTGAGCATCTACTGTAATTTAATGTGGGCCACTCAAAACATATGCTGAGAACCAGCTTTGTAATATAACATCTATGTTCAGGTTTTGTTTCCATGGATACTTGCCTTCCTCTACCCTCCATTCCAAAAATAAAATCAATTTTTAAAAGAGGACTCCATGTTTTTCTTAATTATTATCTCATATGTACATACTTACGGGTACAGTGTGATAATTTGATACACGTATACAACATGTAACAATAACACTGAGGTATTTAGCACTTCCCTCCCCTTAAAAATTTTTTTAAATTTTATTTAACACACAAAAATTGTACATATTTATGAGATAGAATATGATATTTTGATATTTAATATTCATTTGGCAACTGTATTATCAGGGTTCTCCAGAGAAACAGAACCAGTAGGTAGACAGAAAGAGAGACTGGTAGAAAGATAGATATAGAGATATATTTGATGGAGATGCTGATTATAAGGATTTGACTCATATGTTTAGAGAAGCTGAGAAATCACAAGATCTGTGGCTGAAAAGCTAGAAAACCAGTATAGTCAGTGCTGTAGTTCCAGTCTAAAAGCCAGTAGGCTTGAGACACCCCAAAAGTGCTGATTTTTGTTTCAAGTGTGAAGGAAGGAAAAATTTGGTAAGTCACCTCAAGCAGTCAGGCAACGAGCTCCTTCTTGCTCCGTCTTTTCGTTCCATTCAGGCCTTCAGCTGACTGAGCGAAGCTCACATTGGAGGGGGAAATCTGTTTTACTCAGTCTCCTGAATCAAATGTTAACCTCACCCAAAAATACCCTCATGGACACATCGAGAATAATGCTACCAAAACATTGGCCCAAGTAAGTCAACACAGAATATTAACCATCACGGCATTTTTCCAAATAAAGGCATATGGGAATTTTTTAAGTTTTAAGGAAAAATAATGTTTGAATTTCTAGAGACTCTTTGTTTCAAGAATTTCCTGGTGTAAGGAAGGCAGAACATGATGAACAACTTTCCTAGGTGGCCACCATTCTGGAACATTGGTGCTCTGGGGCTTCTCAAAGCAAAGTTTTTCACTTTTGCAATTTTGAGCTTGCAAAGGGTAGAGTCTTGCTGTGTACTGTGGTACCCTCAGGCCATCTTTTCTGTTCTCTTGTTCCTTCTCAGCAATCAAGATCACTTCTGCTCTATCTTTGCAGTCCACAGCTTTACTGGAGCTTCCTTTCTGGCCAAACTCAAAACATTTTAAATCGTTCTGCTGGGCTCTTTGCTCTTGATTCTCAACATAAATCTGGCTAAAAGCCCCCAACAGTAGCCCTGCCACTGCCTCAACATTAGACTGACTTGAAATTTCTTCTGCCAGATTAATTAGTCCACTGTCCCTAATCTCAGTCTCAGGCAAAGTCGCTGGATATAAGCAAAATGCAGACAAATTTTCTGCCAAAGGATAACACACATTGTTAACAACAACTGATGCAAAACTTCCTCCCAGGAGAAACTTACTGAGCCTGGTCTTTACTGGTGGAATTTCTATCACTATTACGTTATTTTGAGCTCTGAACAGAATCTCCCATCAAGTACAGCCTCAGGTCTTCCAGCTCTACTATTTCAGCTGGCATCTCCAAATCTTTCCTAACTCTTCCCCTTCCCACAAGCCAGCTCCTAAACCACAGGGTAAGGTGCAGTCACAGTAATGACTCCTCTTCTCTGGTACCAAATTCTTAGTTCCTTTTCTCTCATTGCTAAGACAAAATATCTGACACCTAGAGTTAAAGGAGGAAAGGTTTATTTAGCTCAGTTTGTAGAGGTTCTGGTACATAATTGACTGGCTTCAAGGCAGGGTGGCATGGCAGACATGCATCACAGAGGAGAAACAGTTCATGGCAGGCAGAAGGTAGCAAAACAAACAAGGGATGACCACTGCTCTTTCTAGCCCTTATATCTTATCCAGGCTACTTGGGTAGGGGAGCACTCACACCCTTAATCCTAGTGTCCTTGAGCCTAGCATTCCATCATGAATCAGTCCCACTGTCACACACTCTAGATCCAGCCACCTCTGAAAAAGGCCACCCATGACTGTATGAGGTTTTGGGGGGACATCTAGACACAAGCCATAATAGCCAGAAACTATAAATCTACAAGAAGAAAACACGGAAAAAGTTTCTTGACATTAGTCTCAGCCATGGTTGAATATGACACTAAAAGTACAGACCATAAAAGTAAAAATAGACAAATGAGATTGCATTAAGCTAAAAAGAGTCCTCACAACAAAAGAAACAATCAATATAGTGACAAAACAGTCTAGAGAATAGAACTATTTACAAGCCACATTTCCAACAAGGCGTTAGTATCCAAACTATATAAGGAGTTCGTGCAACTCAATAACAAGAAAACAAATGACCCAATTTAAAAATGGGCAAAAGACCTGAGCAGGTATTCCACCCTCTCAAAAAAGAATGACAAACAGGTTTGTGAAATGGTTTTCAACATCACTAATCATCAGAGAAATGTAAATAAAAACCATGATGAGCTATTAAATCACACCTGTTAGGATCAGTATTTCCAAAACAGGAGAGTTAACAAGTATTGCTGAAGGTGTGGAGAGCCTGGAATCTTTATAAGTGGTTGATAGGAAAATAAATTTGACAAACTTTTTGATGTTTTCTTCTTTAGCTTTCCTTCTATAAAGTATATGTTTCAAGTCTCACCATTAGCTTCAAACTCCACCAATTCCCTCACCATCCAACAAATAGTCTTCACTCCATTTATCCAGAGGGAAAATATTTCCGAGAAACTCTCTCTCTCAGGTGTTTGAAACCCTGTCCATTGTTTTTCCTTGCTCCCTCTCACAAAGAAAAGGTGACAACTTCCTAAGTCATGCCTCCTCCCATGCTCTGGACCCATACAAACCTACTTCCTTGGGGACCTCTCTACACTATTTATCCTCCCTCTCTCCTTTTCCTGATAACTTTAATTTCCTTTGTTCTATCATTCATCCTAAGAAAATCTAAACATACTCAGAGTTCTGGTATTTTAAAAATCAAATGATTTTTTATTTTCTATGTCTTCTTCTCCAACTGCTTTCTCTCTCATTTACTTTCATTTTTCAACAATTAAGCATATGCTCCATAGCAAGTACAGTTCTTTGAAAAAAATGTGGATGGTGTGTGTGTGTCCACTTCCTGAATTCCCATTTACTTTTCAATCCACTTATATTCAATTTTCTGCCATCAGTTCATTAACACATCTATAACTATTAGATGTTCTCCATTTTAGTAAACCCGAGGACTCTGAAGTTCTTATTTTATTTGATGTCTCTAGAATGTAACACCCCCTTTTATATGATAACTTTATTTTGCCTTGATATGAGTAGTGCTACGATTTTTTAATAGTATTAGCTGCTTTCTTTTTTATTTTTAAGAGGATGGCTCTCTTCTGTTCACTGTTTAAAATATAACCTCAACCTCTCCTCTTTTAGTGTATAAACTCTTTCCCTAAATTGATTCCCAGGGCTGGTGAGATAGCTCAGTGGCATAAGCGCCTGCCTGGCAAGCGCGAGGTCCTGAGTTTGACTCCCGGTACCCACATAAAGGAAAAAAAAAGGGCCAGTGATATCGCTCAGCAGCACAAGCGCTTGCTGGCAAATGTGAGGTCTTGAGGTCGACTCCCGGTACCCACATAAAAAAATAAAATAAAATAAATTGATTCCCATAGCCTCAGTTACCATCACTAGTTCAGTGTCTTCCTGAGTTTCAGAAAAGTGTATGCAATTGCAAGAATATTCATCCACATACGTATCTCATCTCTCACTTGTACAGAAATAAGCCAATAACTGGTCCCACGATTGTGTTCCTCCTCTGTTTACTGTTGCTATGAAAAGCAGCAAAATCCACCAACTAAAATGCACTTATGTTTTCCACCTTAGGCAAAAGCAGTTGAATCCTGATAACTATAATAATCCTGTTTCCGATCACAGGAAAAAGCTGCAAAGTTCCTTCTTCTTGATTAAGTCAAAACCCTGTGTAGCACTTCTTCTTCTCCCTCCTGTTTTTTTCACCCCCTCAAAACTGCACAAAGCTGACTCTTCCTCAGTCTTTGCTGCTACCCCTTCCAAATTCAGAATGCCATTATCCCTTTGTGTGACCGCCCCAACAGCTTCTGCAGATGTCCTCAGTGTCTACCATCACACCATTCTCACGCTGCAGCCTGAATGACCTTACAAATACAGACATCCAATTATGTCCCTTTCTTGTTCAAAATCTCTCATGGCTGATCATTTGTCCTTGAATATAGTGGAAAAACACTGAATGGCTCAAAAGAACTAAAGAATTTACACAGATTATTTCCCAGTTGCAACCTTGCAGGTGCTTTTAGGAGCTATTTAAGGACATAAAGCTCTAATGTCCTATTATCTGCCCCCATATCAGAATAATAATGCTTAACACTTACAGAGCGTTTCTACTGATAAAGCATGTCCATATATGTAATTTGTATCATGGCTTTCAAAAGCCCTTGAAGTAAGGATTGCTTTCCCATTTTATGAATGGGAATGGAAAATATAAGTTTAAGTGGCTTACCCAAGCTCAGTTATCTATTAAGCAAAGTCTGATTTAAGGATCTTTTTGGAGTTTCAGTAAACAAGTTTTTGAAATGGGGTTACAACCAAAATTGTCTTACGTTCCATTTTGATAAATGATAGATTGTTGGTTAGATAGATAGATGATAAATAGATGATAGACGATAGAGATAGATAGATAGATAGATAGATAGATAGATAGATAGATAGAGTTTTTATATGGAGATCCCAGTGTGGAAATTAGTTAAGTGTTTGCCTAGCATGCACATGATCTGGGTTCCATATCCAGCACTGCAAAAAAACAAAAAACAAAACACAGGTATCTGATTCTTCGGGGAAATGTCATTCCAGAGAAGTAGGTATTTATTTTGTCAAAGACTAGATCTAATACAAAATTTGGTGCATGCAAAAAATGTCAGAAAATATGGAGATCTGACTATTTGGAGCTGTGCCTTATTTTAGTTATTTCAACACTATAGTTGACTCTTCTAAAAAAAAAATCTGTTATTTTTGCCACTAAATAAAAAATAAGATGTTTGGTTGAAGTGAAGTTTGGCTGAAAGGTAGCTAAATAGATAAGGAAGGAGGTTCAGCACTGGCGTCAGCAGATATGGGCGCCACGCCGCACCCCACGTGGGGAACTCCACCGAGAACAAAGTGAGCCCCCGGACCCACACAGATGGACGGGGGAGTCACAGGAGCCGATGGGAAGTAGAAGGCAGAGAGCAGAGCCAGTTCACGTCAACCAGGCCTAAGGAAAGACCTGATAAAAGAAAAGATAGAAGCCAACCGAGTGGAAATGTGAGTACGAAGATAACAGCTAATGAAAAAGCCCACTAAAATTAACTGTGAACAAAAGGTTGCTGTCCTAGCCCTGCCCTCCAAGTGACTGAAATGTAAATGCTTTCCATGCAAGCAGTCTTCCCCAACAAGAGAAAATCCAAAATAAAACTGTTCATAATATCACCATATTTAGTGACAAATGTGACTAAAACTCATTTAGATTTAAGGAGAAAACAATTTATACTCCACCTGTTCCCTCGATTTAATGAAAATTTTGAAAAGTAAAAGTCATAATGATACTTGCTGCCTTTTTCCCAATAACTAAATAAACAAAAACAAAAATAACAACAATAAAAAGCAAAGGAACTCTTCCTGGAATGTAGAGCTACATTACTACTACGTAATTACTCAACACCAGAATTCTACAGAGGATAGGTGCAGTAAAAGACCACCAAATTTTGAGAGGAACATTTTGTTCCTAATTTGAAATAATAAAATAAGCAAAACCATAGAGTAAAACACATTTTTATAAACTTCTTATATCTGAAATAGCCACTAGTATAGTCATTTGTTAAACATTTTGCCAAGGAAGCACTAAAAAACATGTCAACCATTAATAGCTATAGTAACCAATTATTTCCTTTGCAGCAGCAGATTTAAAAATAATAAATAAAAATAAATCGACAAGATAACAGTCCAAAAATCATATCAGACATCAGAAAAAATTTCCCCAAGGCTAATTAAAGACATATTTAAGTCTGTCTTGATGCTTCCAAGAAACAAACTGCCGTACACCATTAAGAGCAGCTAAGTCAGGTTTGTATGCATTTGCTCTTTGAATGCCCACAGAGATAAGCTGTTTAATTCACTTTTCAAATCCTCTATACAGTCTAACCTCATATATAGATATGTGAAGGAAAGAATATTGCTTTCTTTTCCATTAATTTGCTCTGACAAAAATTTTATTAGATAGGTTACACTTGCCCAAACTTCTAAGTTTGCCCTTTTATATACCTAGAAATTAAAAGTCTACTGAAAGTTGGTTCTGGTAAAATTGTGGAAAAGAGCAGTCTCGGATACTATTAGAACTGAGGGCTGTAAACTAGGTATAATCAGT
This sequence comes from Erethizon dorsatum, assembly GCA_028451465.1. NCBI lineage: Eukaryota > Metazoa > Chordata > Mammalia > Rodentia > Erethizontidae > Erethizon > Erethizon dorsatum. The sequence goes on from CM051835.1 coordinate 42,825,253, forward strand.
TATATTACAAGTTAGGCAAGTCATTAAACTTTCAAATGTACCTACCTTGACCTAGCAATTCAACTTCTTGGAATTTATTCTATGCACAACTTGCTAAATATTACATGCTTCTTTGGGGCAACATTATTTATACTAGCAAAAAGTAAAAGTTAAATATTCACTCATAAAGTAAGTGATTTAATTATTGGACTGATGTAGTGCTATACTCATTGTAAAGAAAACTCTCTATGATACACTAAATTTAAAAAGCCAGTGTGCTACACCATAATTATTCCTTTCATGAACAATTTTTTATATGTATTTACTATGGATATATAAGGATATATTCATATCCTATATTCAGGCATATAATATTTATACAGCAAGAAAGTTTCAAAAGTGGTAAACTTTAGGTTTAGGATCTGAATGAAAATGGAAAAGTAAATTTTTTGTTTTCATTATACATTACTATGCCATCTAAATTTTCTGACCATGTGCATATATAATATGTTCCAAAGTTTCTACAAGATTTGCCCTCCCAGCTAGTATCTAAGACCATTCTGCTTTGGCTTTGTTTTTGTTTTTTGTTTCCCCCCTGACAAAAGTTATCTTTTAATACGGCAGAAACTGTGAAGCATAAAAGAAAATGGTCATATCAGCCATGGTGGGGTTTCCTTTGTTCATACAGAAGCATAAACAAATTCTTATAACTCACCATATTACATCCACACCAATGGCCCATGCGATCTCATGCTTTCCCTCCCTCTAGCGGAAGCATGTTCAGTGAGGCACTAGTGTTTAATTAAGTACAATTTTCAAAAGCTAGATCAGGCCCCTCTAGACACATAAATGTAATATACTTAGTACCATAAAATTTGTTAATAATACACATCAATAAGGTAAAAGACCCTTTATAGCAGGGTATTAGGTTCGCTGAAATCCAAATTATGAAAAAACCAGTATATTCTCATTGGTAAGCAATAATGCATTTCAATTCCATCCTGACACAAAATCTCTCAGGTTCCTTTATGTTCTTTTAAATAAGTATCATAAAACTTTAATAAAAGTGCTCTCCTAGGCGTCTATTCAAGTCTTCTTTGATTTGTAGATTTCATTAACAAAAATCAAGGAAATTTTCTTTTGCCGGTATTACAGAGTAGGACAAAGCTGCTAATGCTTGCTTTCTGGAAACTTGTGAAATGGCATATAAAAACTACTTTGTTTGGAAGCCTCATCAAACTTAAAGATGATCTTTTCTCAACAACTTTGCTTATTTTTAATAAGGAATAAATGGAATAAATGGTTATCTCTGTATAACAGGAGGCAGAAACCAAAGAAATATTCTGGTCTTCCCCTTATTCCTTCTTGTAGGGCAATGCTTTAAAATTTTCAATTGCAATAAATTTCACATTGCATTTTCAGTCCTCTGCTGAAGAGAGGAAATTCTGACCCATCTAGGACTTCTTTATTCCCACCCCTGGGGTGACACAGCCTCTTGTTCTAATGGAGGAGAAACAGAGAAAACTTCCTGCAATCTAAATCTTCATTTGAGGGTACAGCCAAGAGACTTCTGCAGAGGTAACAAATGCTCTGATCACTTTGTTACACATTCCAGAGCAGAACTGGGAGAAATGTTGATAACCAGTCACAGATCATTCCTCATGAAGACACATTCAGGGGACAAAACTTTCTCTTTTCAAAGAGCAATATTAAATGGCAACCAAGCCTAATTTCCAGACAGCATGTCTTGCAGAAATTTTACAAGCGTTACATGTGCTATTTGTTATAATAAATGTTATTTTCTGGGAATCTATCTGTTTGGTGAGTCTGGGTAGATTTTAGGTTAATAAAGAGCAATTGAGTATAGGTCTCTCAGAACAACGCTAAATAGAGACACTGAAGAGAAATTGCATTTTTACCTGAAAAAAATCCAAGTCTTCACACTCATATATTGACATTTTCTTCATGGAGCCTCCAGACAAGTATGGCAACATGTTAAAGAAAAGTATAAATCATGGAAGTAAGTATTGAATGCAAACCAATTTCTTTATTTTGAGGCACTGAGGAACTGGGATGACAAAAAGAATGCTATATATCTCAAATAATATTATGCTACAATAATATATGATAATGTTTTTACTTAATATAGATATTCTTTTTCAGCATTCTATACACACAGAGTGTTTAAACCCACAGGGTCAGTGCATGCAAAGTATTTTGTTCATACTTAAAAACAGTCTTGTGACCTCTACTGTTATATAATATGTAGCTTATATGGTTTATTTACAAACATTGTGTCAGGAGATCACCGTAAGAATAAAGCATATATCATACCATTTCATTGTGGAAATAGAATTTCAGAAAGATAGGGTTCTAGAATCTCACAAGAGCTTCAAAATTTGAATTGGGTCTTTCTGCCTCTCATATAACTTTCTAGAATATCTTACCTGCATACAATTTAATGAAATATTATATTAGAAATATGATATTTATATTTTTATATTTATAAATATTATATTTATAGTTTATATGAAATACTTAGATATTTATATAAAATGTAAATATGATTAAGCTATACAATATAATCTCCATCTTCAAATAACATATCTACTGCACACTAGTCAGTTAGCTAATAAATATACTTTAAGCACCTTATACAGGCCAAACATTATTTTAGGCTATAACAGTGAACATGGAGAACCCCTTTTCTTACTGAGCTGATAGTCTAGAAAGCATCTTAGTTACTTTCTTATTTCCTCCACAAGGAGGAAAGGTTTATTTCAGCTCACAGATTGTAAAGGTTTCAGTCCATAGTCAGGTGGCTCCAAGACAGGACAGCATAGCAGAGGAGAAACAGTCTATGGCCAGGCAGGCAGGAAGCAGTGAGCAGTAAGCCTCTCTTTCCATTTATATTCCATCCAGGCTACAAGCTTATTAGTTTGTACCACCCACAACCAAGCTGAGCCTTCCCATCATCCATACCCAGAACTATGTTAAAACAATCAGTGGACTAATCCAGTTATCAAATGCCCAAAATCCAGTATCACACACCCATGATCCAGCCACCTCCCAAAAGCCCCACCTATGAGTGCATGAGGCTTTGGGAAGACATCTAGATATAAGCCATAACAGAGTAACAGCCACAAAAAAATTAACACAAAAAGACAATTTCAGGTACTGATATTTGCTGAGAAGAATATGTATTAGTGCAATGGTGTGGGGAGGGACCAGTGCAGGGGCTGTTTCAAGTGATCAAGTGATCAAGGAAGGCCTGTCTGAAAAAATACCATTTGAGTTAATGTTTGATTGAAGAGAAGGAAGCATCCATGTTTCAATCTGGATGGGAGATCAAAGTAGAGGCATGGCAAGTGTGAAGGTTCTGAATTGTGTAAATTCATGAACAGATAGAAATACAGAGTAACTGGGGCCTTGTGAGAAAGAGGAGAGTTTAAAGAGATGAGGTTGGAAAGATGGACAGGGGCTAGATTACATAGGGCTGACAACAGTACTTCTAAAAAGCAAAGCTTTATTTGATACACTAGTCACAAATGTGAGAATTGGGGGGGTTTCTGCATGGAGGCAATGGAGAATACATTCTTTTCACTTTGTGGGAACATCTTTAACATACACAGCCTCCAATTTTGCCACACAATGAAAAAGAAAAGTTTTACGAGTCAGACTTCGCAGAAATGCTCACCACTTCTATCTGTATTCCATTACCCAAAGTCCATCTAGTTTAGTTGTGTGCCCAAGAAGAGAAAAAACAAGATATTGATACATGCCAGCCTTCTTAGCCACAGGCTCTGTCTACATAGTCTTAAAGATGTATTTTCGTGTACAGTAAGAAGCCTCTGAGGTTTTAGCAGAGCAGTGACACAACCTAATTGTTATGGAGAATGATCACTTTGGCAATGTGTGTCAGCTACACTGTTATAGGCAAGAATGCAGACAGCCAGGAAGCTCTTGTAGAACTCCGTGCAGAATTATGATTGTTCGAACATGGCAAACAAAGAGAAGTCTCTTGGGGGCAGTGGTAGAGTTCACTGAAATTTAGGATGCATGTACAAGAGAAAGAGAACAGTCAAGATTGATCGCTTGATTTCTTCTTTCTTCCTATTTTGATTGATCAACTGGGATAATTTATTGAAATAAAGTGGCTTGGAGGAACTTAGATTTGGGATTCTGGTGGTAGACAGTACAGCGGCTGTATTTCTGTTCAGAAACATTAAGTTTTAAATACCTATTAGAGCTTCAAGTTAAGATATCAAAGAAGAAATTGGATGTGTGACTCTGGAACCCAGGAGAGTAATTCAGTTTGTAGATACAAATTTGAGATCATCACTGAATAGATGAAATATAAAATTCAGAAATGCCATTTTCATGGTATTTACAAGGAATCAGAGAGACAATGTTTAAAAACACATATATTTTTTAGTGAATATTTATAAAAGACACGAAAATTCAGATAAAATCCTTCACTCTCAAGGAAAAGTATATTTCGGAAAGTAGCAAATTAATCATGCTTTGAATATAGTTTCTTCTTTGCAAATAATGCAACATGGTGCTTCTGGCTATAATGATAAGATATAATAGCTTTTCTATAAATCCTCTTAAATAGGGATAGATTCATTGTAAAGGCATATGTTCTTATTTTCTGATTTTTAGCTCTTAGAAAAACTAAAAGCTATTGCTCAAAACTTAAAGCAATATATATAAAGTCAAGCTTCTTAATATTACCACCAAAACCTATAAACATTAGGCATCAGTATAACTATACCAAATCATGGTCAAAAGAAATATTTGATCTTCAAAATGTTTATTCTAATTGGGAAACTCGATTATGAAAAAAATTCCACTGAGTAAAATGTTTCAAATTTTATTTTAAGAGCAAAGGGGCCCACTTACATATTTCTAAATCTTTTTATTCAGTGCATGTGAATAAATGTAAAAATCTCAGTATCTGACAGTTTTCTTTTTAAAAAACTGCATCAAAATATTTTTGAGAGTATCTGTTCAGCTTGAAATCGATATGGCAAAAAACTGTCCACTAGCATGCAGGTTTCTTTCTGCAGTCTCAAATTGGTTGTTTATTTCCCAGTGTCCTGGACTTACACCGAATTTTATTGCTAATTTCCCCCTTGAATTCTTTCAGGGCTAGGATGATTTTGCTTCTGTTTCTTCATGAAGATTGCTTAATCCTGAGTCCTATGGCAGGATAAGGCAAAAATAAAAAATACCCACTGAAAGGAAGAACAAAAAGAAGGCTTAATTGTACTTTAACTATCATAGTTTTTTTTTTCTTATGAGAGACTAAAGAGTTTATTTTACCTATGTTAAGTAATCAAGTCAGTCAAGTAGCTGATTTTAATTTGTCCTAAAGAGATAAGTTTTTCAAATAATGAGCTGATCAATACAAGCACTGTTTAGAAAAATAAAGAGGCATTACCAAAGTGTTAGGTGAAAATAGTGTAAAACCATATTAAAAACAGGTTATTAAAAATTATAAAACTATTCCTATGAAGTTTAAATTGTGTTATTAATAATCTAATAATCTTTGTGCATAAATACATTGCCTTTAATTAAAATCCCAGTGAGAGGTTTTTATAGCATACCTGAACTCTTCTCCAGGGAATGTTTTAAAGAATACATATCTGGAGTAGAAACAAAAGCTTGGGATTACACTAATATCAAGACACTCCAAACTCCCCAGTCAAAACCAAATAAACAAATGCTACCTGGAATATCATAATCAAGAGCAACTTAATCAATGTCAACCTATTAAAAATTCCACATGTTAATCTCAACTTTGCCTCAATCAGAAAAAAATTAATTCATCATTACATTATATCTAATTTACCCTTCCCAATCAAACCAAGTCTTCCATAAGTGGGAAACCGTTTTCAGACACGATCTTCAGCATGATATTGAAGGCCCTCTCTCTTATATACCACACATTCACAATTATCCTCCACAAATCACTGATGTCTACTTTTTGTCAAATTACACAATGCTTTTCCCTAACTATGGCTTTGTCTGCCATCATATTCCACCCCACCTCTCTGCTCTAAATACTATACATACTAAGGCCTATTCCAGAGCATACATCTTCCTTACAAATGTGAGGGTTTTTATGTCTTGACACAGGCAAATGTATGCATGTGCACACACACACACACACACACACACACACACCACCTTTGAAATTCCAGCGCACTGCTCCATCTTCACAGAGCACTTAGCACACTCTAATTATTTAGTTATTCTGAGTTCATTTCATCCATTCTGAGGGAGCAAGAAGCTTCTTGAAAGCTAGCACAATATCTCATGCAGAGGGTTAATAGTAGTGGAAGATTCACTGGAGTAGGTGTCAGAAGACCTGAGTCTGAAAGCTACTTACCAGTCCCTCTCTCTCTCTCTCTCTTTCACTCTCCCTCGCTCTCTCTCCCTCCCTCTCCCCTCCTTTTCATTATCTATAAATGAGTGTGTCAGAAATTACTTTGTGTTTTAATCAGCTTTCTCAATGCTGGAATAAAATGCCTGACATACACAACTTAAAGGAAAAAAGTTGTGTTTCAGCTCATGGTTTCAGAGATTTCAGTCCATGGTTGGCTGGCCTCAAGGTAGAAACATCCCCTTGGAAGGCTGTGGGGGAGGAAAACTGCTCCTCATGGCACCTGGGAAGCAGAGAGCAGAGGAGAGCCAGATAGGAAGGGCCAGGGACCAGATTTAGTCTAGCATCCATGACCCAGCCAGACAAACCCAAAAGTATGCTTTACTAACCTTTGGGAGTCTCTCACACCAGTCAAGTTGAAAATCAAGATTAATCATCATATTTGATAATATGATTATGAGGCTTAGATTGGTAACATATGAGAACTCCATAATACATAGCAAATGCAAGCATAAGCATTAATACATGCCACCTAGAATGTACCCTCTTATGGTAAATATTTTTATATTCCTATTACACTGGTGAAAAGAAGACATGCAATATTATACAATAGTAAATTTATACTAAGCCCAGATCCAATTGGAGATCAAGCAAGTAACAATATTTTATCATCGGAGCTTTCTTTTTGTTTTCCACCCGTGGGCTGTCATCCTAAATCCTTAACATCAGTCCAAGAGAACTATCGGTGGGTTGGAGGGTCAGTAAGAGGAGGTGCTCTCAAAGCATTCAAGGATCTAAATACTCTTTAAAATCATGATTTGTATACCATAACTCTCAATGGAAACCACTGATCATCTTGTGGGCTTCATGAGCTACCAATAAAAATCATTTTGATATGAACTGAAGTTCAGCCTGAATGTTTCTTAGAAACAAACGAATGAGTTTCTCTAAATACGTTTTCCTCCTTGCTTTTTTAGTAACTTTTCACTAAAACTCAGATACTGATTCATCAAATCGGTAATACATAATGGGCTTTCTAATTTCCCTAATTCCCTCTTTCCTCCTTTCTCTCATATTTTTGATTACTAGAAAATTCAGTAATTTTCTAAAACCTGCTAGACCAATTTGAAAGAATTCTTTGAAGTTGCTTCCCATCTCCATCAAAAGAATAATAAACTCAGAGATCTTCGTCATTTTCATCACAATAAAGAATTATGGAAGAAGACAGATCTAAGGTCAGATCTTAGAAAATAAATTGGAGTAGAATGCATTTATGCTAATTATGTCATCATCACGATCTCCCCTACTTTGAGAAAAACCAAAGGGCCTCATCTGTCCACTCAATTTGTTAAAAATTTATGAATTTATGAATTTATGAATGCCTTCAGAGAAAATATATCCTGCTAACCACTGCGGGAGACTTAGAAAATAGCAACACATTTCAGTCCTAAATGTAGAAAGAAAATACGTTTACAAACAATTTTATTTCAAAACTGGATGTGTCGAGAGAAGCATTTAAAAAGCCACACAGACAATTCAAAATGTAAAAGAAGTTACTTTTATTTGAAGAGAACTGGAAAATGACATAGCCTGTTATTATATTTCTAGGTTCAGTTCAGATTCTTTAACTGGGGAACATAATTCTAAAACTAAGTGTATATTAATTATTAATGATTGATTTATGAGTTGAGAGCAACTCTAGAGAACTTGGATCAAGGAGAAGGCAACTTTTAATGTTGCTACAGAGTAGAGAGGAAAAGTTTGGCTCTATAAAATGTATGAGGCCAATTTAAAAGGTTAGTGAAGGACATAAATTGAAATAACATAAAGGTTTGGGATAAGAAAGGCCACTTCAGGTCTTTCTGTGCTGTATTTATACTGCCATAGTTTATATTTAATATATGAGTTTAAGAGTTGCATGCTAGAACATTACTTAATAAAAAGGATATATTCATGTTATGAAACATCTCCATTTTATACTCAGATGGTTACACGACTTGTGTGATGTTTTCAAGGTAGCCATACTCCAGAAAGTCACACATTTCCAGGCATAACAGGTACGTGTGCCAAAAACAGTACACATATAAGAATTCTCCCACTGGCAAACAACAGGAGAGCCTTGTTTTGAATGTTTTACAAAGGTTTTCAGGGGATTTTCCTTCCAGGGACATCCCGCAGCAGACGGAGTAAAGGATTTGTAGGTCTGTGGCCAACATTTTTCTTCCCAGCCTATACCCTGACTTTAGTCAATACCTTTTTGGTATATATTTCTCAAGTATCTTTTCATTATTTGTTTTACAATATTTTATATAGAATAGTAAGTCTACTAACATCCTGAAAATGACCATGATTTAAAACATCCAATGTGAAGTATACATTTTCTTTTAAAAAATATGCTGTCACCATGCTTTCTTCAAGTCTTTTGACATTCTCTTACAAATCTGATTACTCTTTTTCCCCAGTCACCTACAATTATTTGAACTATTTCTATGTGTTTATGGAAGCATTTAAACGTGTGTAATTATTTCTAAAACAAGGCCAAATTCACTCTTATTTCTGGCCAATTTATTTCTGCATGTATCATTTGTGGTCTTCAAATTAACGTCGCAAAATATCTTCTAATCGTTGTATAATTCCATCAGTTAACAAGCCATTTGTTACACTATATAACTTTGACAGAAGGATTAAAGTAACATCTAGCATACCATGAAATTAGGTTAAAATTATGGTATCATCCTTCATTCCTTTCCAACAGAAATGATATTATCGCAAGTACCAAGTATTCCTAATGATTTAGAAGCCATAAATTTCCTTGGATCATATTCTAATATCAGCCCTCTACCTCCCATAGTCTTGACAAAATATGTTCATCATCTGTTCTATCTAAAAAAAATTACAAAGAGAAGACAAATCGTATTCATGATACCTGGGTCACTAGAAAACAATGATAAAAGTTTCCCTATTGAGTGACAGTTTGCCATAATTTAGAATTAGCATAGTGTTCCCATAAATTTATCTTCCCAGCCCTGCTTTTGATATGGGAAAAATAACTCTCAACCTATTACATGTCAGATATGCTGAGTTTGCGATCTCATAACATCGTGGAATGAAGTTCCAAACCAAGAGAGGAAGTTTCAAGAGTTTTACTGGAAATATCGAAAAGAAGAGTAGCTCCTGGATTTCCAGGAGGTGTCCCCAAGTGGTTGGCCACTGAGGGCCTTTGTCAGGGGTAATTTATACAGCAAAATCACAATGTGGGCACAACATGGGTCAAACTACAATCAACCTGTAGGATTACAAGTTAGCTAATATTGATCCAATAGGGAAATGAGTCATATAGCAGGGGCATATGGAAAGAATAAAGGAATTTTTGAATGGGGATGGGTCCAGATGTTCCAGTCACCCACTTGGGCAACTGATGTCTGTCTGGGCTCGCTGGACCAGATGATGCTAATTACAGTGTAATCTCAAATTGTTTTTTATCTCCAGGGAGGCTTGGAGGACTGGATATCGAGTCTCTATCTTAAGGCCTGGCTATCTTCAGCTTCGCCTGTAGCCACAATCTTTGTTTCTCATCTTCTGTGCTGACTCCCTCAAGAGCCCAATCTCTCTTGGACTGCATATTAATTTTTATCTAATTTAGTTGTCTATAATACTTTGACCAGTCTTAAGAACTGATCTTTAAGAACATCAGATTCAGATTCAGTAGTGACAGGAATATCCAATATTCCTTCCCTGATAAAAGTACAAATCCATCTTCCTCTATAGCCAATGACTATGGGGGTCCAATAGAATAACTATTCAATTAGGTCATTTACTCTCAGCTTTACTATCTTCTCTATGATTCCTGTGATCAGTCTCCCAGAAAAGCATGCCCTATAATGTCACTCTTTAGAGTTAAGAAGTCTTTTTTTGACAATGCACCCTGTGTGGATTAACTAATGGTCAACATTTAACACCCAGCTGAACTAAATCAGTGTGGTGTTAGGTGTGGAAGCCTGGATTCTTTAGGTCTCTAGTGTGTAGACAGGTCTCCCGCACTCTTTTGCATTTGACACTCTGAATGAATATTATAAAATAACCCTATAAATTATGTGTTCTGTATTAAATCTTTCCCCTTGTAAACCCTGAGTAAATACACCCAGAACATTATTTCAGGCTGACTCAGTGCCCAAAGGTCCTCTCCTAAAGTCTCCATACAACATATGGTGTGGTAGTGCCATCACTGATAAAGCTATCACATCTACTGCTGACACTTAACAAGTATGATATCTGCACAATTTGGAAAAACAGTCTTATGTTCTCTCCTTGATCATCTGAGACATAATTATCTCTCATCCATCTATCTCCATCCCTCTCCCAGAGGCTGTTTTCAACACATAAGACAGAGTGCTTTTTCTAGAATGTGCTGCATGAGTGCCCATCTCAGGACATTTTCATTTACTGTTCCTTGTGCCAACAAACACTTGCAAGAATCATTTACTCATTTCTGGTCTTTACTAAAATCTTAAATTCCCAGAGGTTATTCCTAAACACTCTGCAAAACGCCATCTCCATCTGCCTTCTTGTTTTATTTTCACCATGACATTTATAGCATCTGACATATGATGTGTTTTATTTTTTGGTTCATCATCCGTTCTCCCCCTCCAGAATGCAAGTTTTATAAGATAAGGAAATGTTTGTTTGTCTATTATGGAAACTCCAATGCTGCAAACACCAGCTAGAACTTGGTAAGTTTGTCAAAGACTTGCTATCTGTCACATTCTATTACTGAATCCTTTATGCCAAAACTTTATTAACATCCCCATGTTCTGTATGTCTTCAAAATTAACTATTGCAAGAAACTCATAAACATTAAGTAAAACTATGTTGAAATCTAGCATGTCTCTATTAAAAACCCATATTGGTTTCCTCTCCACTACAAAATTTACCATGAATACCAGTATTAAATTTGCAAAGCTTTGTAAAGAGGTTTGTGGATAGCGGAAACATAGTGGTTGATTTAAAGTATCAATTGAAAGTGAAAGTGCATGATTCATTTGAATAACTTTAAGGGGATCAAAGTATTCACTTAGGTTATAAACTATTATTGTGTTTGGCATTCTCTTTCTCTGTCATAATCTACAAATTCAACTCAGAATTTTGTTATATTAAGCTGGTCTTACAAAACATTTTATACCCATATACAAAAGTCATTAATCAAATCAACCACTCCCTTACTATCATTTGAGTTTACTTTTAAAAGACTCAATTGGCAAGAAAGCCACTTTTCCGTTAGCAGGGAATGTATAGCCATCGATCCTGAATAAAGAGCTATGTGCAAACTGGACTAAACCTGCAGTCAGTAAGCAAGTTAGCTTTTTATGTAGCAAATTTTTTGCCATGTATTATAAAATTCACTCACTTAAATCATTTGATTCCATTAGATGTACACTTCTTGCTATTACCAACCTCTGTTACTGAACTTCATTTCAATTATACTAGGTTTATCTTGTCTCTTGCCGTTCCCATCCAATCCATTTGAACCAAACTCTGAAGACTAAAAATACATTGTTTACAGAGCAATGAAAAGGCAAAATTCACCAGATGTCAGTACTTAGTTACTAAATTGATACCTAAGTGAACTCTGAGTAAAATATATTAAATATTTAGTAAATATAAAAATATATAAAATTTATAAGTATTAACTCAAAATTGCCAAGTAAGTTTTGCTTTGTACACATGGCTAGTCCAGGAATTTTGCTGGTTCTGGGAAGTTTGAGTTGCTTTAAACAGCACAAACTTCCTTTTGTAGCAGAGGACTAGAGCCAGAATTGACAAATGTGAAAAAAAAAGGGAAAGTCCTCAAGATAGCACCCACCCTGAAAACATTTGTCATCAATGAGAAACTAAGTCAAAATAAGGCCATACCAAAAGAAACTTAGTCCAGCTACAGGTTAGATGATTCAGCCTCCCACACATGCAGAGCTACAGGACAAGGGAGTTGTTAGGACAAAAAGGAAAAGAAGCAGGGACACGAACTCAACAGGACAGGCTTATTTCAGAACAAACCTGAGAGGGGCCGCTCTGACACAAAGACCAGACCAGCTACTCTCATATAGTCTATAATTGTTACAGGATATGATACAGGAGATGAAAATATTATATCTCCCAACCTGTTAGATAGATGTCTGCTACACTGAGTTCATGTTCTCTGAAATCAAATAATGAATTCTAGGAGCAACAGAGGTTAAGAGTAGGAAATATTTATTGAGGGGGAGAGATATAGCTCCTGAGAGGCAGGAGGGGGCCCAAATGGGTTGCAGAGGACCCCACTTCACAGGGAAATTTTACAAAACAATATCCACATGGGTACAATATGGTTTGCAGCTATGATTGACCAATAATGGTACAAGTACAGTTGCTTAGGTAATAGTGAACCGATGGGGAAACAAGTCATATAACAAGGGTGCATGGAAAGAACAAAGACTTTTTCTAGGAAATGATAGGTCTGGAGGTCTTGGTCACCCACCAAGGTGACAGATGTCTGTCTAGGCTTCATTAGGCCTGGTGTTTGTCCTTTGAGGAAGTACACAGGCCTGGTCATCTCGCCTTCACCTTGAGGCCTGGTCTCCAACAGATGTATCTCCAGCCACAGTTGAGAAGTATTACACCTTCATCCTGGCTCTCTCAAGGACCCAGCCCTATCTGACAGCCTATATTTCTGCCTAGCTTAGATGTCTATAATATAAGGTCTTTATTGGGTCATGAGGACAACAAAGGCAGGCTGTGGAAGGACAGAGGGGAGAGTTCAGTACAAAGGAGTTGTGGCTATATGCTCAGGACAGGGCTTGAGGACATTCAAGGAGTTGTTGCATGCTGTTTGTCAAGAACAGAGTATGCTGCCAAAGGGACAGCAGGCAAGTTTCCAAGACAGGAAGCACACAATCAGAATGAGAGATTAGGGTTTTTATAAGGGTTTGAGGATATGGAAAAGGAGTCTAGGCAGCAAATGTGGTTATCTAAAGAATGCATTTTCCTGGATCACTTAGCACCTTGCAGACCTTCCAGATCACCTGTACTGTGTCTAATATTGTGTGTACAGAAGCAATGTTTACAAGACCACTTTCTCAGGCCTTTAGCTTTAGATAAAAGGTGATAAAGTCCGTGCTTACCTTTTAGAGAAGATGAGTCAGGACTCTTTGGGAGGAACATATGGGACCAACTACTATGCTAAGTGCCTGATGTTTTTAAGCTAACTGGAGTTCAGCTGCTAAGGGAGTGATGGTGAGCCTTTTAGGGACTGAGTGCCAAACTGCAACCCAAAACCCATTCATTTATTGCAAAGTGCCAACACTACAATTAAACCTGAATATTGAGGTTTTAGTTTAGAAAAAAACAACTCCACGTTAACATATTTTGTCTTAAAAGAAAAGCACAATAACACATGTGCCATGGGTTCACCACCACTGTTCCATGTTTTTGTGTGTGTGTGTGTGTGTGTGTGTGTACCAGGGGTTGACCTCAGGACCTCGCGTGCTAGCAGGCGCCCGTGCCGCTGAGCAATATCACTGGCCCCTTTTTTGTATGTGGGTTCCGGGAGTCGAACTCGGGCCCTCGCTCTTGCCAGGCAGGCGCTTACGCCGCTGAGCCATTTCACCAGCCTCTGTTCCATGGTTTTTAAACAGAGTTGTTACTAAGGGTGTTAACATTTTTATTGCTGATAGGCAGCCATTACAGAAATTTAGCTAAGCAAAAGCTAATAATAAAATAATTGACACTCACGATCACACTACCAAGATATTAGATTGGGGCACGTTTTCCTCTAGATGTAGAGGTACGTAGGTAGGTGGATGGATGGCAGTTTAGATGAGATAATAAGAGAAGGATAGATAAACATATATATGATAATAACAAAGATATGAATAGATATAGATAATATTATTCTTTTTTAATTGAATCATGCCATGCTATGATTTTAAAAATAAAAAGTATAAAGATTTTCCTTTACAAAGATCTTTTATCATTTTTCAGAGACCAAGATATCAGCATTACCATTGCTGTGTACACTCACTGAAAGCAACAGCAAAGGCCTCCTTCTAAGTGTGTGTGAATTGCTTTCATTTACAACTTCAGAAGTATAAACTTGCTAGGGTATTACTGAAGTAAAAGATTAGGGCTGGGGAAAATTGGTTAAATAACTGTGAAATGTCTGTTAGTTATGGAGCATCACAGAGCCCGGGATGACTGCAGTTCCTGAGCATTGCACATGGAGCCAATCAGAAAGTGGTATTTTCAATTCTTCATTTACATCTGGCACAAAACCAAGTGAGCCTTCACTAGAACAGCTTAAAACTGATGCCAGGCTAGGGCATATAAAACAGTGGAGCTGAGGAAGTCACTCCCTTCCACACTGTCCTAAGAGAGGTAGAATATAACATTAAAAAAAAAAAAAAAGATCTTTGCTGCTCTAAGCAAGAGCGCATTCATGTTGGATCTCCTAGACTGACCTTCAGTCACCTTTATCCTATTCACATCTTATTAAGGGTTCATGAATATGGACTACATCTTATAAATATAATTAAGCTTGCCATGTCCATTGCGAGCCCCTGAGATGACTCAGCACCCTGTCAATCATTCCTGTCAATCACGCCTAGAGACGGAGGGGCAGGCATCTGGGCTTAGGTGCACGATCTTTAAATTCCAAAAACCTGCTTTCTCTATGTGCAGTGCCTTTTACTTTCATGTCACCCTGGCACCACTTTTCTGCTCATGCCATATTTTTGTTGGCATGGACCTGCCCTGAGCACAACTTCCCATGACCTTCAATAAATGTAGCCTCTTTTTACTTGCCATTTGGACTGCGTGCCTACAATTCTTTGCTCATTATACAAAAAAAGCCTGGAATTTATCTGCTGAACTCATCACACAGTAATAAAGCTAAGTGAGTTTCTGATAGGACAACTGACCCAAATGCCTTATTTGCAGGAGGGGGAAGCAATCTAGAGATTCCAGATACAAAAGAGCTCTCCTATTATCCTTGGCCACTGTGAGCCTTTTCCCCAGGCCACTCTCACTCTGCGGAGCATAGTTCTTTTCCACATTCAGTAAATCGATATCCTCCCTACCTTATCTGTACGTCTTGTCCAATTCTCTGCTCAGGACACCAAGAACCTGAAAGAATTTCTTCAGCACCCAAAAGTCAGTACTACTTTCTTGGCAAGTACAGCCTGGTGGTAAGGCCCATGGGGAAATTTTTTTCTCCCTTTTCTCTACTCTTTCCCTTTTCCCTCTTCTCTTTCCTGTTTTTGTTCACTCATTATGGGTACAAATCAGACAGTTAAGAGCTGCCAGGGTGTGACCCACTGAGTCATGGACCAGACTATTTTTGGCTCTGCAGGCTGCAAGAAAACTTCTATGCACTATGCAGGTTTCATGTGTGTGTTTCCTAAAGCTTAATAGGTCTCTTTTCTCCCACTTTTGTGCATATTAAACTGAATATTTTATTCAGTTTTCTCATTCTTTTGGGGGCAAAGCTATTAATAACTTGATCTCCTGCTTGAGTAGCCACCTACTTCTGTGTGCACTTTTTTGGGCTCACTATGATCAAAACTCTCATTTTCACTTTTCCCCTACATGGCCTTTTATTTCTAGCTATGCCTTAGTTACTTTTCTCTTGTTGCTGAGACAAAATACCCAACACCCAAAGTGTAAGGAGGAAAGGTTTATTTGGCTCACAATTTGTAAAGGAAACATATGACCCCTTCCCCTCTTCCCTTTTAAATCTGGATAGGCCCCCTCCATGTTTCTTCAAACAGAAATTTGGGTATTTTAGAAAAATGTACCAGAGGGGCTGGGTAGAATAAAGGTAACAGACAATGAAGGTCAACTCAATTAGCTGTGAGTATGCAGAAGTAGATCTAGAGTATTTTAGTCAATAAATAACAGACCCTATCTTTTTGCTTTGAACTTTCTAAAGTCTTTTTTTTTTTTTTTTTTTTTTGTGGAGGAATAGGTTTCTATCTCTACTGGTTTAAAAAATAATTCCCAGGGCCACCCACTCAGGTCCCCTCCTGGAAACACAGGAGCTACTCTTTTCTTTTATTTCCAATTAAACTCTCCTAGCCTCCTCCTTTGTTTCATGACTCTATTCCTCCATGCTGTGAGACTGATATAAGAGAGATGTAATTCCAAACCTGCTAGGTGTCAGATGTGCCAAATTTGTGTCCCCTGAAATCAAAGAATGAATTTCAAAGGAAAAAGGAGGTTAAGAGTAGGAAAGATTTGGGCCGGTGAGATGGCTCAGTAAGCGCCTGCCTTGCAAGCACGAGGGCCCCAGTTCGACTCCCGGATCCCACATACAAAAAAGGGGCCGGTGATATCGCTCAGCAGCACGGGTGCCTGTTGGCGCACAAGGTCCTGAGGTCGACCCCCTGGTACCCACAAAAAAAAAAAGAGTAGGAAAGATTTATTGGGGAAAAGGAATAGCTCCTGAGAGATAGAAGGGGTTCCAAGTGGGTTGCCACCAAGGTCATCTCTCTGAGAATGCTTTATAGGGCAAAATCATGAGGTAAGTACAACATGGGTCAAACTATACTCAACCAATAAGATAACAAGTATAGCTGCTTAGCTAATATTGGTCCAGTCAGAAAGTGGAGCACATAGCAAGGGCATATGGATGATATCCTTGACCTTGGTCGATAATCTATAGTTTTAGTCTTGTCTTCAGGCTTTGTCTTAGTAGTCTTAGTCTTAGTCTTAGTCTTAGTCTTAGTCTTAGTCTTAGTCTTAGTCTTAGTAGGTAAGGGAAGATGGTCTACCCCTAGTGAGGTAATGAGAAATCCCAAAAGGGTGGTACCAGTTACAGTACAATCTCAAGCTTCCATTCATCTCTTAGGGAAGTAAGTAAATCTTTTCATTATGAATTTAATCTCTTGCTTTCTTCAGATGTGTCTCCAGCCACAGTTTTGATGTGTTCACATCTTCTGCACTGACTCCCTCAAAGGCCTAGCCTTATCTGACTGCCTATTAATTTCTCGCTAATTTAGCTGCCTATTATAAGACCAAAAACAGCACATCTGATATCTAAGAAGTTGGGAGTTATTTTTTCCATCACAAAATGGAGGACCCAGTAAGATATGAGATTAACAGGAGAGGAGGTCAAACTCCACTAGGAGAGAATGTCATGCAGGTGGAACCCACAGTGAATGTTCTGAACTCCTTTTACTGAGTCCACCAGATCAACCCTCTGGAGAGAGTCCATAACTGTTAATCCTCAACATGGCTTCTATCCAAGGTCCCTTAGATTAGCTCTCTGGAGAAAATCTTGGACTGCCATCTCCCTTGCATCAACACTTCGCAGCTTGAAGCAGCCAGATTTGGTCTCCACCACTTCTTACCTAATAGCAGTTCTCTTCTTCAGGGGGGGAAATGTAGAAAATGCTTTATTTAGTTAGCTTTTGAGTAAGGCAGCTAGGTAGGGGAAGGGCCTGAAATGGAATTGGGTTAAAATAAGAAAAACAGTGAACTAGAACTTTGGACAAAGAATGAACTTCCTCAGGCAATGTGGGATGCAGCCTACTCCCTGCCAAAGGAAGATGCAGCCCCTCCTACTAAACTCCTGAGATCTGAGAAATTTAAATGCAATGAACTTCCTTAGGCAGCATGGAATGCAGCCCACTTCCTGCTAAAGGGTGCTACAGCAACTCCCTACTAAACTCCTGAGTTCTGAGGAATTTAAATGAAAAATAATCAGTTTTTTCTCTAAAATCTAAGTTTCCTTTAAACATTACATGTTGAAGAACAGGGTAAAATGCCTGAGATCCAATTGGTCATTTTGAATTTACAGAGCCACCTGTGATAGTGATACAGGAGAAATATAATTCCCAACCTGCTAGATGTCAGATGTCCTGAGTTCTTGTCCCCTAAAATCAAAGAATGAGTTCCAATGGACAACGGAGGTTAAGAGTAGGAAAGGTTTATTGCGAAATAGCTCCTGAAAGACAGGAGGGTTCCCAAGTGGGTTGCCACCAAGACCCTTCATCAGGGGTAATTTAAACAGCAGTCACAATATGGGCAATACATGGGTCAAACTACAATCAACCTATAGGATTACAAGTACAATATGGCTGCTTAGCTAATATTGATCAAATAGGGAACTGGGGTGCATAGAAAGGGTATACGACTGACATCACTAACCTTGACTTATCTATACAACTGACATCACTAACCTTGACTTATCTATGACTTCTAAAACAGGAACATTTTGGGAAGGGATGGGTCCAAATGTTTGGCTCACCCACCTGGGTGTCTGATGCATATCTGGACTTAATGGACCAAGTGGTACTAATTACATTATAGTCCCTAGTTCTGCTTATCCCTTAGGGAAGTGTGCAAGTCTGTCCATCGTGACTTTATCTTCAGGCCTTGCCTTCTTCAGATGCAACTCCGGCCACAATTCTGATGTTTTTATTTTTCACTGACTTCCTTAGGAGCCCAGGCCCTCTCTGACTGTCTATTAACTTCTATCTAACTTAGTTACCTATAATCATAGGTGCTCACTAAACAACTGAGCAATTCCTATGCTCTACTTATCTACAATTAGCTCTAGATTGAGAGGCCATGTGGCCACCCACTCAGGACACCTCCTAGAAATCCAGGAGCTATTCCTTATTTCCAGTAAAACTCTCCTAACATAAAAATAAAAACCTACAAAAGTATTTTATTATCAGAATAAATGGGAGGGATTCTGACTCTGAAGCAGTTAGATAGAGCCGGTAGGGTCTCCACCCTGGTCTTTAAAGAGTCATGGTGAGCCAGAGGCTATGGAGAGGTCTAAGGAAAAAGGCACTGGTGCCACCCACTTCACCAGAGACACCTGGTAGTGCAATTTGAGTTTCATGGAGGAGCCCCCAGGGCTCCACTGTCCCTGTCCTCCTGCATGGATCCCCTCAGAAGGACCCCAGACCTAGTCTTCTCTTTCTCTTTCCATAGGTCCCATGAAACACATGAGAAAAACCCTGCAGATCCCACCAACCTCACCATTAGGCTGTATCCTTAAAAAGTGGAAACAACTTGACCCTGAAAAGCTGAAAAAAAAAAAAGTTATCTTCATTTCCAGGACTGTTCGGATCCAGTATGAACTAGCAAATGATGACAGATGGTACAGAATGTCAGTCTAAATTACAATTCAGTAGTATTCTTCCATTAGATCCTTTCTATAAAAGGGGAAGAAAGTAGTCTGAAATCCCTTATGCTCACATTTTTATGGCTCTTTATCAGGAACCATCCCCCTGCCAAAGCCCAAGAAATATGGTATTTAAGGAAGCCCCAGAAGAGGAAATCAATAAAATGGATGAGCTCACCCTCAGACCCCCACCTATCTCTCTTGGGTATATAGGTCTCCCCTCCTGGTTTAATGAAAGAAACCACACTAGGAAGTTTCCTCAACTTCTTCCTTATAATTCCCAGATAAGTATATTAGTCCCACCTTCTTGGGGTGACCCAGAAAGTCCATCAGTAGCTAGTCCCCCAGAGAGACCCAGTGTCCCCCAGCCCCCTCCTCATGCTCCTCAGACAGCTTTTAGCCCTGCAGGACATACTCAGAGTGGAGTTTCTTACTTTTCCAACTCACAGTTCATTCTCCCCTACGAGTGGTCCCAGGAGTAGAGGACCACTCCAGTCCATGTTCCTTTTGCAGTGGCAAATATCCAACAATGCAAAGGACATTTAGGCCAATATTCAGAAGATCCTAGTAAGTTTGCAGACGGGTTTCAAATTCTGAACCTTGCTTTTGACATCTCATAGAAGGATGTCCAATTTGTTTTTGCCACTTGCTTTACCCCAGATGAAAAACAAAGAATCCTAGAAGAGACTAGGAGATATGCAGACCATCTCCTTTGTTAAAACCTGTATGGAGGAGAGGGACATAATCCTGGAGAGGACTGGCCATTAGGCTTTACCCACATGCCACCACGTGGGGAGATTTAAACAAATATTGGTCTTAATGGACACCTTTATGTGTTAGATTGAGGCCTTCCGTACATGTTCAGAAAAGGCTTTGGAGGTAGGCAAGGTGCTCCTCAAAGAAATAATTCCCCAGTTTGGACCATCTCAGTCCCTTCCAAGTGACAACAGGCCTTCTTTTACCTTTCAAATAACTCAGGGGCTGGCAAATTCTTTAGGAATAAGTACTATCTCCATTCTGTATGAAGACCTTAGTCCTCTGGAAAAGTTAAAAGAACCAACAAGACCTTACAGTGAACTTTGGCAAAACTTCACCAAGAAGCTTCTGAGTCTTGGCTCTGATTACTACCAATATCTCTCAAGATTTGAAACATCTCAAAAATGGGCTAAATATGAATCCATTTGAGAAGCTATATGGGAGGCCTTTTGTATCTTCTCATATTGTAGTGGACTCTTAAAATATCTGAAGCTGAGCCAAATACAACAAGCCATGTAACTATATGGAAACAAAATTCTACCAGCTCTCAGCCCAGGGAGACCACCTAGTGTCCATCTAGAGACCAAGTGCTCATTAAAACTTAGAAAGAAAGTAGGGACTCCTGCAGACCAATTAAAACCAAAATGGAAGGACGCTTTTTCAGCGATCCTTGCCACACCCACTCTAGTAAAGACAGCAGTAATAGTTGGATAGATTTGCCTTTCTAGGATAAAGTCAGCCCCTCTTGAACTGTCTGAGGCACAAGACCACCCAAAAGAAGAAAGCTACTCCTGTGACCTCTGGAAGATCTGAGGCTTCTCTTCCAAAAGCAAGACTCCAGTACTGCTCTGAGTGCAGATAAGTAGAGTTACTAATGATCTTCGATCCTCCACAGCTTAAAATGGCCCCTGTATTGGGACTCCTGATTTTAATTAGACCCATAATGTGGGCAATCTTGTTAGGGCTACAGCTCCCAGGCTCTTGGTAGTTTATCTAATAGCTTTCTTTATTATGCTTTTTTCTTTACGAGAAGCATAAAAATAAAACTCTTTTAGAAAAAGTCTCCCAAATAATAGCACAAAAAAATAATGTCTCCACATTGTTGACTCTATCATAGTCCAGCTTTTAAGATGGACCAGAAAATATTCTGACCTGCTCCTTCTCAAGTTTACCCATTCAAGGTTTCAGTTGACCATCCACACTACAGCCCATGACTCTCCTGACAAATTCACCGAGATTCCGCCCATTGAACGGGCAGCTCAACAATTCTTGAGATAGGCACTCTTTTCTCATTATTTTCTAACAGGTTCTTTCCAGCCTAGTCAGTCAACCTCAATATCCAAGGTAGTCAGCAAATAAATGGTCCCCGGTAGGTGGGGAATACAGCCCCTTTCAGCAGGAAGCGGCTATAGGAAGATAGAGACTCCACTCCATCATAATCCCCATAAGACTCTCGGGAGAAATGAGGTAGATTAGGGCTGAGGCAAACCAACAACTGTGAAAAGTCTGTCAGTCATGGAAACTCAGGGTGCATGTGCAGAACACAGGGCCCTGGATGACTGCCTTTCCCGAGCATAGTACACAGAGCCAATCAGAAAATCCTACCTGCGATTCCTCATTTACATCTGGCAAAAAAATAAGTGAGCCTTAGGTGGACAACTTAAATCTGATGCCAGGCCAAGCGAGTTTCTAATAAAACTCAAATGCCTTATTTGCATGAGAGAGAAGCAATCTAGGAATTTGAGATACAAAAGAGCTCTGCCATGTTCCTTGTGGCCACCGTGAGCCTTTTCACCAGCCCACTGTTGCTCTGCAGAGTGTACTTCTTTTCCACCCTCACTACCTCATCCAAAAACATCCACCCTCACTACCTCATCTGTGTGTCTTGTCCAATTCTTTGCGCAAGACACCAAGAACCTGAAAAGAATTTCTTCAGGACCCAAAAGTCAGTAACGTTACTAAGAGTAAAATCCATTCTTCTGTTCACTAAACCTAAAGCATCGTATTAGTGTAGAGCAAGACAAACACAAAATATTACAATAATGCTTTGGGGGATATATGCTTCATTAAAGATAATCCACTGCAATATGACAAAACATAAGGTAGCCATTCTCTCTGCAGCAACACAGATGAAGACTTTATTTTAAACCCATAGCAGATTGAATTTTTGCATGATGTTTTCTTTCAACTGCCTCGCTTAATCTAGAAATACATTAAAACTCTCATCCACCAGCTGTGCTGGTTTCAGCTGTAGCAAATTGATGATTAGCTTCCTCCCGACAATATTTTCTTCCCACAAAAATTTTAAGCTGATTGAAATCACATTAAAATTCAGGAATGGAGAATACAACTTCATTATTAAACTTCTAAAGGTTAATTTACCTTTAAATCATTTAAATAATGAATATGAAAAAACTGCTAATATTAGAAAACATTAATTAAATATTACAATTTTATGTTTTATTTTTCTGGGTAAAATGAAACATTGCCATCCCAAAGCCAGGTAAATCACCATAATTAGTTGCAATTGTCTCCATTAAACTCCATCACAAAATCTGTGACTTTGATAGCACTCTAAGAACCTGTCATTAATTTAAGGCAATTTTGGTTATCAATAATGCAAACAGATTTTACCTTCTAGGCTATGTGACTTAAACAAGTATTTGTTAGTCAATTTAATTAATTTCTTAATTGAAATTGAAATTAAAATTAATTAAATTTAATTAAAAGAAAAAACATATACATGGAAACAGCCTTACATTTAGAGGTTTCCAAGGGAGGATTGGCAAACTACAGTTTATGAACAATTTCATGTCTTATTAATTATGTGTTATCAGACATAGCCACTTCCATTTGCTCACATACTTTCCTTGGCAGTTTTCACGCAGCAGCAAAGCTGAGCTTTTGCTAAAGAGACTTTATAATCTTCAGGCCTAAAATATTTACCACTTGGCCCTTTAAGAAAAAGTTTGCCTGCCCATAATCTAATAAGATTCAGACTAACATGCACCCATGTCCCATCATGGCTTTTTCTCCCCATTTGCTTCCAGGATGAAACAAACAAACAAACAAACAAAAAGAATGAAAAGATCCAGATTGAATCAATTGTATTTTAACATAAAACTGAACACCATCTTAGCACTCAGCATTTCATTTGTCCCTTTACCTGACCCAGATCTGGCATGAATTTTCTTCTTACCCCTGAAGTGTGATCCAATGCACATTTCTGATTACCATTTTGATTAAAATATGCAAACGTTTTTACTGACAATATCTCACACCTGATCTTATTTGTATTATTTCACATTTCCTAAAATTGGAAGTAATTGGGATCAAATAAAGGGTAAGTTGATTAATTTTGACATTTTTCAAGGGCTGAGAGATACACCAAATTATGTAATATCTAACACATTTAGACCAAAAACATTCTAAGATCATTTCTGATCAGACATTACTGCCCTATAGAAAGCTATAAGCCCCTATGGGTAGAAAGTCCTACGTGGTCTTGGTTAAATGAATATGTCCTAACTGGCACTGTCAGCTTAATTACAAAGTCTTGTATGTTTACCACTGAGTCCATGCATGAAACCAAAAATGTTTGGATTATCTTGCAGATTTTACTTGGAAAGAATATATTAACCAAGTGCACTATTGCTGATGTGAGACATAACAAGTAGCTTCAGAAAATAAGCTAAACACACACATTCTAACATTTTCTACTATACATTCAACAATAACGTCAAAGAAGAAGTACAGAGAAACAAAGTTTCATAAGAAAAACAATTAAAAGTAATTTTTAAAGGAAATATTGTTCTGTGAGTTCCAAACTTTGTTGTACATCACATCAACTTGTAAAACATTTATTAAAAAGTAACACCATGGGCATGTCTCCTAAAATTCTGATTCAGTAGATCTCATGTCCTGTCCTAGATGACACAGTTTTAATAAGCATCTCATGTTTTCATGCAATGGATACATGGACAGATATTTGGGAATACAATAGAACTGATATCATCAAAAACGTAACAAAAGAGCTAGAATCTGTGTCTGTTTGTTCTTTCCCAAGAAGCTGTTTCAGGACCAGTGTGTGCTGGCAAGCATTGTATCAATTTGACTGAGCCATGGGGTACTCAGATATTTTGTCCAACATTCTGGGTATTTCTGTAAAGCGTTGTTTGATAAGATTTACATCTAAATTTGTAGACTAAGAAAAGCAGATTGCTCTTCCTAATGTGAGCGGATCTCATCAAATCAGTGGGGGGCCTGAATAGAACAAAAGGCTGGATCTCCCCCGGAGATAGAATGCGCCTACATGATGGCCCTCAAACTGAGACCTTGGCTGTTTCTTTGTTCTACAGCAGCTTCCAGCTGTTCATTGCATTTGGACTGGTACAATGGATCTGTGGATTTGGGACTTGCCAAATTCCTTAATCATGTGAGCCAATTCCTTATAGTAAATCTCTTTAGATAGACAGGTATGTGAGTATGTAGATAGATAGGCAGATTAGATAGATGAGAGAGATAGAATTACAGACAGACAGGTATATATCCTATTTATTATTGTTATTGCTCTGGAGAACTTTGACAAATATACTACAGAAAGAGAAACCAATCATTCTGAAAGTCTACAACCCTTCATTTTTATCCAGTTTTCTCATTATGAAGCCCTGTGATACTGAACAATTCTGTTTGATCTTGTTGGCTTTCATTTTCTCACCTGTTCAGTGTTAAGGATACCTGTTTATCTACCTCACAGAATGACTGGGGTATATGCCACATACCCTTCAGAATGTAAGGTGGAATATCAGGGTAAATATAACAGGTTGGGTATATAGTCTATTCCATTCTCTCTAAAATCATAATGCAATAGGATATTTTTAAAAGAAGTATACAGGGCCAGTGAGATAGCTCAGCGGCATAAGCGCCTGCCTGGCAAGCTCAAGGTCCTGAGTTCAACTCCCGGAACCCACATAAAGGAAAAAGGTGCCAGTGATATCGCTCAGTGGCACAAGCACTTGCTGGCAAGTGCGAGGTCCTGAGGTCGACTCCCAGTACCCACATAAAAAAAAAAAAAGAAATATACGATGACAAGCAAAGCAAATGGGAGAGGAAACTACATTGAGAAAATATAAGGTGTTGAAAAACAGAAAGAGATTGTAAGTGATTTAGAACCCAAGATAAAGTCAAATTCCAAATGAGCATTAGGGAAAGTTCATGTGTAACTCAAATTACATGGATGAATTCTCAAAGTAAATGTTTAACATTGAATGGAACTAGAAGTAAAATTATAGCTAAAAAAAAGATGAAAAGGAAATTTAAGAATAAAGCAGGTGTGTAAAGTGGGTTTTTAGCAGGGTGTTTTTGTTTGCTTGGTTTGGTTTCTTTAGACTGGGATTCACCATGTAGTCCAAGCCGTGTGACTCACTATGTAGTCTAATCTGGCCTCAAACTCTTGATCGTCCTATTTCTATTAGGGCTGGGATTGCAAGTGTGCCTCCTAATACGTGGCTGAAAATTTAAAACACAAGTCATCTCAGAATGTTCTTAGCTGTATGACCATCACACCCCTCCCCCAAGAGAAAAATGGAGGCTTATTCTCGGGAATGGGAGATCCCAGCACGACCAAGGGGGTTTTGTCATACAAAATCAGGGGGGTTCAGAAATGTTTCATACCAAATTCAGTTCTCTCCAAATAAGTTCCCAAAACAAGAAGAGCCAAGCTTTATATCCTACAGGCAGACAAATGTGATTTCTACTCAATCGCATCGATCAGAGAACAAGAACTTCAAAAATATCCCCAATTAAACAGCCAATCAGATACCCAAGAGTACACTCACAGTGTTCCAACCTCCCCGAAGAATTCAGAGGTTGCAGGCAGTGTATCAGCCCTCAGAAAACACCTCGGGAAAGCCTCTAATGGGAAAGACAGAGACACCAACAAAGAGTGAATGCAACCAAGAATTTGCATCTCTGCAGAAAGGCAGAGCACTTTCAAAACTGCCAGAGTCCATAATGCATATGGAATTATTCTAACTATAAGTCTGATTAACTGTCATATAATCTCAGAGATATAAAGTCCTAATTTTTGAGTATTCTGTCCTGCAACATGATAAAATAATATTTACCATAATATATGACTTTATTAACCTAGAAGTATATGTGTACTTTACCCCACACACATATGAAACTAATGAAAGGAAGCCACAGAAAGGTATAAATAAAACATTTTCTGTCATGCTCAAAGCTAATTTCAATTGGGACATGTATTTAAATATTATACATATGTCCTCAGAGAGCTCTGCTGCTTCATTTGCCCACCTAGTCTTCTCAGCATAACAACCATAGTAATCTAGATAAAATATAACACTGAATCATGTCACTGATATGCTTAAAACCTTCCCATCTTTTTCTGAGTAAAAACTAAATTCTTGGGACAGGCTACAAGCCCACACCTTCTCTCTTTCCTCTGCTCCTTTGGTCTCTCTCTCTCTCTCCCCCCCCCCCGATCTGAAGCCACAGTGGCCTTTTTCCTGCTTCCTAAGGGGCATGTTCCCACATTAGGACCCGTACTGGTAGTACAGTCTCAGATACTCTTCCCATGGATGTCCGTATAACCTGCCCTCAACTCTATCTTTGTGTAAAACATCACCGTTTTCAATGAAGTCTACCGGAATTATGCTGTTTCAAACCACAACCCATACTCCTTCCAGCTATCTCGCTCAATTCTATTTTGCTTTACATTTTTCACATACTACATAATTTAGTTATTTATTATCTTCATTATTTATTCCTTTCTCTTCGTGCTATAGGAGGGCTATGTCTTTTGTTTACTTATATATTCCAGTTACATAATGGATTTTTAAAAAATAAATGCATGCTTTAAGTGATGCCTGTTTCTAAATAGACATGCAATAAATATTTACTAAAAGATTGAATGAATAAATGGGAAAACTGAGAGGTTTATGTACAAGAAGAACAATTAAAGAAGGGGGCATGTCACTGGGGATAAGACCTGGAGTTATATTCTTTTTTTCATTAATTTTATTGGTACACTTTTGACATACATAATGACCACATTCATCACAGGGAATTTGTACCTGTACATAATACATCCTGATTCTTTTTTCCCCATTTTTCTCCCTTCCCTTCAATCCTTTCTCCCCTCTCTCTTCACAAAACTTTGATCCTATTGTTTTCCTTCCATTCTTTTTTTTGTACTTATTTCCTCCCTTACCTTCCTCTCCCCCCCACCTTGTTCCCCTCCCCATTTGAACATTTTTTTCCTACTTCTCAATATTTTGGTCCTTATTTACCCTTTGGGTTTCTCACACAAGAGAAACAATATGTTATTTAAACATGTGTGCCTGATTTATTTGATTTAAAATTATGTTTTCAAGGTGCATTTTACCTATTTTATCTTCCAGCAGATTTAGTGTTTCTGCTTTAATATTTAGACCTTTGATCCATTTTTATTTTAGTTTAGTTCATGGTGAGAGACATGTGTCTAGTTTTAGTCTTTGGCATGTAGAAAGCAAGTTCTCCCAGCACTATTTATTAAAGAGGCTATCTTTCTCACCATGAAGGTATTTGGCCCCTTTGTCAAAGATAAAGTGGCTGAGTATGTCTGGAGTTCTTTCTGCATCCTCTATTCTGTTCCATTGATCCTAGGGTCTAATTTTTGTTTTCATTTTTGTTCTTGATTTTGTTTTGCCAATAGCATGCTGTTTTTATCACAGTACCTTTGTAGTTTAATTTAATTTGGGGATTGTGATGTCTGCTGCCTTGCCTTTGTTGCCCAGAATTTCTTTTGCTATTCCAGGTCTCTTCTGGTTCCACATGAATTTCAGGATTGTTTTCTCTAGTTCTGTGAGGAATGCTATCAGCACTTTGATCAAGATTGCATTAAATTTGTATAACAGCTTTGGAAGTATGACCATTTGGACTGTATTGGTTTTTTCCCAGCCAAGAACAAGAGATATCTTTCCATTTTCTGATACCCTTTTGATCACCTTTTGCAAAGTACTGTAGTTTTCAAACTAGGTTGATTCCTAAGTATTTCATTTTTCTTCATGCTATTGTGAACACTGGTATTTCCCTAATTTAACTGAGTTTGTTATTCATGTACAGGAATGCTATTGATTTTTGAATATTGACTTTACATCCAGCTACGCTATTGAATTTGGTTATTAATTCTAAGAGTCTTTTGGTGGAGTTTAGGGGGTTCTATGTAGAGGATCGTGTCATCTGAAAACAATGATAATTTAGCTTCTTCCTTTCCTATCCATATTCATTTTATTTCTTTCTCCTGTCTAATTGTTCTGGCTAATGTTTCCAGAACTATGTTGAATAAGACTGGTGATAGTGGACATCCTTGTCTTATTCCTGATTTCAGAATGATAGTTTTCAATTTTTGATCATTTATTATGATGTTGGTTGTTGTATCATCATAGATGTCTTTTGTCAGATTGAAATAAAGATCATCTATTCCAATTTTCTGTAGGGTTTTACCATGAACTGGTGTTGGACTTTGTCAAATGCTTTTTCTCCATCTACTGCGATGATCATGTGGTTTTTGTCCTTGGTTCTGTTAATCTGGTGCATTACACTTATTGATTTGCATCATTGAACCATCCCTGCATCCCTGAGATGAATCCTACTTAGTCACACTGTACAGTCTTCTTGATGATTTTCTGCATTCTCTTTGCCAGTATGTTCTTGAGGATTTTTGCATCTATGTCCATTAATGAGATTGGCCTTTGTTCCTTTTTTCATTGGATCCTTCTCTGATTTTGATATCAGGGTAATGCTTGCTTCCAGGAATGAATTTAGCACTATTGCTTCCCTTGCAATTTCATTAAAGAATTTTTTCTTTATTTCACCTGTGATCTATTGGCTGTTCAGGAGGGTGTTAATTTCCATGTGTTTATGAATTTTTTGTGGTTTCTTTTGCCATTGATTTCCAGTTTCATTGCACTATGGCCTGATAATACGCATGGAATAATTTCAATCCCTTTGCATTTATTAAGCATGTTTTATGAGCTAGTCTGTAGTCTATTTTGGAGAACATTTGGTGTGTGGCAGAGAAGAACATGTATTCTTGTGGGGTGCACACTCTGTATATATCTACTAAGTCCATTTGTTCAAAGGTTTGGTTCAGCTGTGACATTTCTTTATTAATTTTTTATCTAATTGATATGTCTACTTGTGACAGTTGGCTATTGAGGCACACCATTGCAATTGTATTAGTGCTTATATGATTTTTTCATATAGTTTTTATATAGTTGGGTGTACTGGTGTTTGGTGCACATATATATATGATTCTTATCTCTTTCTCTTGAATTGTTCCCTTAACAAGTATGTAGTGATATTTTTTGTCTCTTTTGATCAGTCTTGGCTTGAAATCCACTCTTTCTACAAATAGAATAGCTACCTCTACTTTTTCCAGGCTCCTATCATACGTAGTATTATTTTCTATCTTTTAACTTTCAGTCCATGAATTTCTTTTTCAGTTAAATGTGTTTCTTGCATGCAACATGTTGTTGGATCTTATTTCTTGACCTGTTCTGCTAATCTGTTTCTTTTGCTAGGTGAACTGAGACCATTTGCATTGATGGTAATAACTGATATACATTGACTTATCCTTGCCATATCATTTTCCTGCTGTTGGTTCCCTTTTTTCCACTTTGTTTAATTGCTTGCCTTGCCTGGTGGATTCATTCTGTTGGAGTTTATGGAGTTATACTTCTTGTTATTTCTTTCTAAAATGTCCTTTAGAACATTTTTGGAGTGCTGATTTGGTGCTCATGAATTTCCTCAGGTGTCCTTTGTCATGGAAGTATCTTATTTCTCCATCAATTTTGAAAGATAATTTTGTGGGTACATCAACCTGTGTTGGAGGTTGTTTTCTTTTAGGGCTTGAAATACTTCATTTCAAGCTCTCCTTGATTTAAGGATTTCAGTTGAGAAGTCTGCAGTGATTCTAATGGGCTTTCCTTTATAGGTGAGTTGTTTCTTTTTTCTAACAGCTTTTAATATTCTGTTCTTGTGTTGAATTTCTAGAATCTTGACTATTACATGCCAGCATAGTTTGTTCTGATCATGGCTAACTGGAGTTCTGTATGTCTCACTTATCATATGTCAAATTGTTTTTCCATGCTTGGAAATTTTCTGCTATTATTTCTGCGAACAGGTGTTTTACGTCCATTGTGATATCTTCTGGTTTTCCACTGATTCCAATTTATCTTATGTTAGTCTTCTTTGCATCATCTACCATCTACTGGTTTGATTTTTCATTGTCCCTTGCTATTTTTAAGAATTCTTTCATTTGATGATTGCCAACCACAAACCTTTCTTCTAGATCTGATATCTTATCTTCACATTGGTTGATCTGTTGCATATGCTTTAATTAGAACTTTTAATCTCCTGGGTATCTGTTTGAATTTGAATTATGGAATTCAGTCCTTTTCTAAGTTAGGCATTTATGGTTTCCATCACATTGCTGAGACCCTCTATTTTTTTTTATCTGCACCTGATCTAAATTCACTAACCATGTCCTATATTATGGTCATCATTTCTTTAGCTACCTGTGTAATTATTTCTGATTTGTTTTTTTTTTTTCAAGATGCATTCATCTGCTTTGTTACTTCTGCTGCTACCATTTCTGAAAGTTTGGCTGGGTGACTTTCAATTTCTTATAACTCAGTGCTAGCTGGAGGTCTGGGGATGCATCTTGCCTCCATGTTTTTTCATTTTCTATTTTTTGTCATTGTTTTCAGCACTGATGCTTGTAAATTGCTTATGATAGATAGCTTTATTACTAGTATTGATACCTCTTTAGGAAGTGACTACTTTTCGGAGATGTCTTTTACATGTAACTTGATTTTGGCTTTTGAGTCTATCGGAAGACCTTGCCTCTTCAATTTATTAAGTGTGGGTGGTTGCTGCATGTTTGGCCTAGCACCCAGCTCTTAGGTACTGGACTATGGCATTGTTTATGACCCCCAGAAATCTCAGTATTGGCATACAAAGAAGAACAACTGATCACAACAACTATGTCATCTTGGCTAAAGTAGTACGATCAGTAATAGCAATAGCATCATGCACATTTTTAAAAATTACAAACTGTGATAACTGCTAATTTGCCAACTTTAACCATAGATACAAGGTTTATAGTTATGTAAGAAAATCTAAAACAAATCAGAAAATTATATACACTAAATATCCCCTCATAGAACAATTTTTCCCACACCAGAAAATTTTAAAAGGGATATCAGGACATTAAAGAAGAGAAAGAGATTAGAAGCAAGGCTGAAGGACAAAGAAAGATTACCCAAGCTTTGGGAAACTGGTGAGGAGGACAGAAGGGAAAGAAAGAGTGGGGAAAAAGAACAAAACAAAGCAAACAACTAAAAGCAATGTTCACACTTATCAAAAACAGAAACAATCAAGAAGAACACCAAAAGCAAAGCAAAAAGAGATTTTTGTGTGAGTTCAGGACTGTCATTACTTCTGGGTCCTACGCTTTTGTGGTAGTGTCCAAATTAGGGCATGGCCCTGTTGTCACTTATAGACAAATTAGGCAGACAGAGCCCAGATCAATGCCAGATGATCCCAGCAAGCCTGCAGTAGGATTAGGGAAGGGTGCTGATTCTGGTGCTTTCAACTCCACAGTTCAGGCTGATCCTGGCCTTTGTGGGGGTTGAGCCTGAGTCATTCAGTCTACAACACTGGGTGATGAAGCCAACTCAGGGCTACTCCAGGTCCTGAGTTCAGTTGGCCACTTGCTAAATGGGCAACTGACCAAGCACCTTCTCCAGAGGACATGGCAGATTCTTGGACTGGAGTCACTCACCAGCTGTTGTAGTTCACAGCATCCCCTCCTCCATTCCACTGCTGTGTTTCACCCTGGAGTCCTCTGAAGACACTCTCACTGTTTCTCTGTAGATTCGAACAACCTCTCATGCACCATGAGCCAGGACCTGCGGAGAAAGTCCAGTTTAACACCTTTTTTCTGCATTTAGGTCTGTCTCTTTGCTTTCTCTGTGGGCTCTGATTTTCCCTTCATTACTTCCTTGGTCCTGGAGATCTACATCCTTCCTTCTTTTCTTCCCCAGGTTGTTATTTTCCAGTGTCTGGATTCTGAATCTCAGAGAGGTTGATTTGTTGCTGTTTACTGCTCTGCCATCTTCCTGGAAGACAGCCTATTTATTAGTCATTCTACCCAAATTCTATGTCAGCTCCTAAAAAAGTCATGGAAATCATGTCTTACAATTACAAAAATCACTTGTTCCAGGTATGGTGGTACATGCCTGTAATCCCAACACTTGGGAGACTCTGGAAGTATTTATTCTTGTCCTCTGCGTCTCCCTTCTCCCTCTCTTTCCTAGATGTAATGCACTGAACAGCTTTCTTCTGCTATACCGTTCTGTCATGTCATGCCTTTTCTACCTTAGAATGAGCTAACCATGCACTGAACCCACTGAAACCACAAGTCAAAAAAAAAAAAAAAAAACCTTCTCCTTTAATTTGCACATGTCAAGTATTTTGTCCCAGTAACAGGAAAGTAACTAATACAGAAAATTGGTAAGGGAGAAGTGGAGTTGTTTTTGTGATTATACTTGAACATGTGGTTCATAAGCTTTCAAAACTAATTAGCAGGAGTGTTTTTGTTTATGAGACTGTGTCTCACTATATAGTTTAGCCTGGCCTTCAACTCACTGTGCATCCTAAACTGACCTTGAACTCATGGCAATCCTCCTGCCTCAGCCTCCTGAGTGCTGGTATTACAGGAGTGCACCTTATGAGAAGTATGAAAAAGTTTGCTGATACAGGCTAGAGAGGCCTTGGAATTCTCTAAGCCAAACTTGATAGGAGATTATGATGCTGATAGGGTGCAGACAGTAAAGACCAGGCTCAGGAGACTTCAGTTGGGAACAAGAACCCCATCAGCAGTGGGGCTATAGCTTATGTATATTATACCAGGCTTTTTTTTTTTTTTTTTTTTTTTTTTTTTTTTTTTTGAGACAGGGTCTCACTATGTAGCACAAGCTTGCCTCAAACTCACTATGTAGCCCAGGCTGGCCTCAAACACCCAGTTCTTTTCTTTTACCTTCCTTTTTTTTTTCTTCTCTTCCCCTCTCCTCTCCTTTCTTCTTCTTTTTCTTTTTCTTCTTCTTCTTCTCTTCTTTTTCTTCTTCTCTTCTTTTTCTTCTTCTCTTCTTTTTCTTCTTCTCTTCTTTTTTATTTTGTTGCTATTTGGTATGATAAAAATCTTACACATCCCATCCTTATTCATTTTGTTTCTTTCTCTTGCCTAATTGCTCTGACTACTGTTTCCAGAACCGCATTGAACAGGAGTGGTGATAGTGGACATCCTTGTCTTGCTCCTGATTTTTCAGTAAAAGCTTTCAGTTTTGGGCCATTTAGTATGATGTTGCTGTTGGTTTTTCATAGATGGCTTTTATCAAATTGAGATTAAGACCAACTATTCCAATTTTCTGTAGGGTTTTTATCATGAATGGGTGTTAGACTTTCTCAAACACTTTTCCTGCATCTACTGAGATGATAATATGGCTTTTGCCTTTGGCTCTGTTAATATGGTGTAATACATTATTGATCTGCATATGTTGATCACCCTGAAGAATATTACCATATTGCGTACTCAGTGTTGGTCTCTGCTGCTGGCATATTGGGCATTCAGCAGTGGCCGTAGACAGATCAGCTTCAGTGAGTGGACGTCAATGTTGCTAAGTCCATTCATAACCTCCATTCCTGCCATTATGACACACTGGAGACAGAAGGATTCAGTCAAAGGTCTGGTGGTCACTGCAGTGTCCCGTGTGGCTCTGTATCAGGAAGCCAATGGGTTTGCAATGAAAGGCTGAAGAGTCTCTGAAGGCTGAAGCCAATGGGTCTGCAATGAAGGCTGAAGGATCTATGCCAAAACCTGAAGAGCCTTTGCTGGAAGCCAGGAGATGACATCCAAGGTGAAGGCAAAGATGAGTTCCCTCCAAAGAAAAAGCCACACCATCCTTCTTCATTTCCCCTTTATACCATCCAGGTGACAAGCCACCCTAGGGTGGGTCTTCCATACCCTAGGGTGTGGAATTGCTGCGCCAATTTAGTTGAGCTTCTTTTATTCAAGTTGACACAACCAATCAACCTACACATTGGGTGACAAGAACAACTGGATTCATACTCCCCTCTTTCCAGAAATACCTTTGTTCTTTTCTTATATCTCTGCTATGTGACTAATTTCCCTATTCAATCAATATTAGCTGGCTATTCTTATAATCCTATAGGTTGATTGTAGTTTGACCGACGTTATACCCATGTTGTGATTTTGCTATATTAATTATCCCTAACAAAGTCCTCAGTGGCCACCCACTGAGGACCCCTCCTTGAAATCTGGGAGCAATGTTTTTTCTCACTTCCAATAAAACTCCTAACTTCCCCCTTTGGTTTATGACTTTATTCCTTGAAGTTGTGATTCCAGAGAATCCAAAACATGATGTGGCCCTCCAATAAGAGTAGGGGCCTATGAAGGTCAGGAGATTAATGAAGTTTTAGCAAAGGTCCAACTCATAGTGGGTATAGTGGGTCCTTGAATCCATCCTACAGTCATTTCCCCTGTTCCAGAATGTATAACCAAGATAGACTTACTCAGAACTCTCACATTGGTTCCTTAATCTATGGTGTGAGGTTTATTATGGTTGGAAAGGCAAAATGGAACCAATTAGAGTTCCCATTCCCTAGCAAAATAGTAAATCAAAAATAATATTGTACTTCTGGAGGGGTTGCAGAGATTATTGCCACTATTAAGGACTTGAAGGATGCAGGGGTGGTGATTTCCACTACATCTCC
Organism: Erethizon dorsatum; assembly: GCA_028451465.1. Lineage (NCBI taxonomy): Eukaryota > Metazoa > Chordata > Mammalia > Rodentia > Erethizontidae > Erethizon > Erethizon dorsatum. Next base: position 42,860,406 of record CM051835.1, read on the forward strand.
ATTTAGTTTTCCCACTTGGCCTGTGCAAAGACAAATGGATCTTGGAGTATGATGGTAGATTGCCATAAATTGAACCAAGTGATGACTCTGATTGCAGATGCCACACCAGATGTGGAGTCTTTGCTTGAGTAAATTACATATTTCCTGGTACTTGGTATGCAGCTATTGATTTGGCAAATGTCGTCTTCTCCATGCCTATCTGTAAGGTCTTTCAGAAATAGTTTGCCTTTATCTGGCAAGCCCAGCAATACACCTTCATGGTCTTACCTCAGGATTATATTAACTCTCCAGCCCTGTGTCACAACTTAGTTCACAAGGATCTTGATTGTCTTTCTCTCCCACAAGATACTACACTGGTCCATTATATTGATGATGTTACGTTACTTGAGCCAAGTCAGCAGGATGTAGCAACCACTTTAGACTTGTTAGTAAAACAGTTGAGAGCCAGAGGATGGGAAATAAATCCAATTAAGATCCAAGGCCCTTCTACCTCAGTGAAATTTCTAGGAGTCCAGTGCTGTGGGGCATGTAGAGATATTCCTTCTAAGGTAACAGATAAGTGGTTGCATCTGGCTTCCTCTACAATCAAAAAAGAGGCACAATGCCTAGTGGGTCTATTTAGATTTTAGAGGCAACATATTCCTCACTTAGGTGTTTTACTTGGCCCATTTATAGAGTGACTTGGAAAAATGCTAGTTTTGAGTGGGGCCCAGAATAGGAAAATGTTTTGCAACAGGTCCAGGCTGCTGAGAAGGCCACTTTCCCATTTGGGCCATATGATCCAGAAGATCCAGTGGTACTCGAAGGTCAGTGTTATGTAGAGATGCTATTTGGAGTCTTTGGGAGGCCCCCATAGGTGAAGTACAGTGAAGGTCTTTAGGATGTGGAGCAAGGCTGTACCATCATCTGCAGACAACTATTCTCCATTTGAAAAACAGCTCTTGGCCTGCCCTTGGGTCTTAGTGGAAACTGAATATTCAACCATGGAACACCAGGTACCATGTGACCTGAGTTGCCTATTATGAGCTGGGTATTATCTGGTCCACCAAGTCATAAGGTTGGACAAGCACAGCAATAGTCCTCATTAAATAGAAATGATATATACATAATTGTGCCAGAGCAGGTCCAGAGGGTGCAAGCAAGTTACATGAAGAAGTTGCCCAGATGCCTATGGCTCCTACTCCTGCCATATTGCCTTCTGTTTCCCAGCATGCACCTATGGCCTCATGGGATGTACCATATGATCAGCTACTAGAGGAAGAGAAGGCTGGGTCCTGATTTATGGATTATTCTGGGCACTATGAAGGTATCACCCACAAGTGGACAGCTGTAGCATTACAGATCCTTTCCAGGACATCCCTGAAGGACACTGATGAAGGAAAATCATCACAGTGGGCAGAACTTCAGGCAGTGCACTCGGTAGTATACTCTGCCTGGAAGGAGAAATGGCCAATGTGCAACTGTATGCTGATTCATGGGCTGCAGCCAATGATCTGGTGGGATGATGAAGAACTTGGAAGAAACATGACTGAAAAATTGGTGACAAAGATACTTGGGGAAGAGGTATTGTGGATAGACATCTCCATATGGGCAAAGGATTTAAAAATATTTGTATCTCACGTAAACACTCACCAAAAGTTGACAGCAGTGGAAGAGGACTTTAACAATCAAGTGGATAAGATGACCCATTCTGCAGACAGTGGTCAACCTCTTTTTTCAGCCACCCCTGTTATTGCCCAATGGGCTCATGAACAGAGTGGTCATGATGGCAGGAATGGAGGTAATGAATGGACTTAGCAACATTGACGTCCACTCACTGAAGCTGATCTGTCTACGGCCACTGCTGAACGCCCAATATGCCAGCAGCAGAGACCAACACTGAGTACCCCAATATGGTACCATTCTTCAGGGTGATCAGCCTGGGACCTGGTGACAGATGGATTATATTGGACTGTTTCCATCATGGAAAAGACAGCATTTTGTCCTCACTGGCATAGATACTTATTTTGGATATGGCTTTATATTCTCTGCATGTAATGCTTCTGCCAAAACTACCATCCATGGACTCACAGAATACCTTATCCAATGTCATGGAATTTTACATGACACTCTCTGACCAAGGGACACATTTTATGGCCAGGTGAGCCAATGGGCTCATTCTCATGGAATGCACTGGTCTTAGCATGTCCCTCACCATCCAGAAGCAGCTAGACTGATAGAAAGGTAGAATATTCTTTCAAAGACACAGTTACAGTACCAATTAGGTGGCAGTAGCTTGCAGGGTTGGGGCAAGGTTCTTCAGAGAGCTGTATATACTCAGTGTCCATTATATAGTACAGTGTTCCCCATAGCCAGGATTCACAGGTCCAGGAATGAAGGGGTAGAAGTGGACATGATACCACTCACTATTACCCCTGGTGATCCACTAGCAAAGTTTTTGCTTCCTGTTTCTGTAACTTTATGCTCTGTTGGCTTAGAAGTCTTAGTTCTGGAGAGGGGAAGGCTTACACCAAATTACAAGAATGATACCTACCATTAAATTGAAAGCTAAGACTTCCCCCTGGTCATTTTGGTCTCCTCATGCCTCTGAGGGAACAAGCTAAAAAGGGAGTTACAGTGTTGGCAGGGGTCGCTGCTGTTCTCTTGGGGAGAACTCAGGTCTTTACCATTGCCTTGAATGGCATCTCTTGGATTTTGGCACAGATTCTTCAGCTTCCAGCACCAGCTTTTCAGCCTGCCAGCACAGACTCTCCAGCCTCCAGCACTGGCCCTTAGGCTTTTCACCACAGACCCTTCAGTCTTTCATCACAGATTGCTTGACCTCCTGATGTGGACTTGCATGGGACATTGCTGTGGGCTCTAGGCCTTCAGCTAGAGTCCTCAGATCTCTAGCATGCAGACAGATCTCTTGCACTCTTCTACATTTGACTCTGTGGGCAGATATTGCAAGCTAATCTTGTAAATTTCTGTGTCCTCATTAAATCTGTTTCTCTTGCAAATGCTGACTATAACAATACACAGTGGAAATAAGCACATGAAAAGATGTTTAACAATACTATCCCTTTCCCCCAAAATAAGACCTTGCTGGAAACTAATCAGCCTTGAACACTGGAGATCAAAAAATGCCTGCTCCAATCAGCCTATTCTTGCCTTACCTGCCATCACTATTCTCTTTCTCGGTGGCTACTCTGTAAGGTAGGTAAGATAAGGATAGGCTGATTGGAGCAGGCATTTTTGATCTCTAGTGTTCAAGGCTGATTAGTGTCCAGCAAGGTCTTATTCTGGGGGAAAACAAGATAGTAAGCAGTGAGTTAATATACATGCTATTATATTGTAAATACCGTCACTAGACAGGGCCCAAGGTGGTCCCAAAAGCAGAGATAGGGACTTGTGACTCACTCCGCCCACAGGGCAGGTTGCAGGTTTATTCACTGACTTCCATCATAGAAAAAGAATTTTCAGGATGCATTGGTAAGAGGCAAGAGGGATTTATTAGGCAGAACTTTTAAAGTACACACTCAAAGAAATAGAATGCAGATCCTCAAAAGAAAGAGGCTCACTTACGGCCCTGAGCTGGGTATATTTATGGGAAAATTGGGATGAAAGTTTATGGTCCATCCTTCCTGGAGGGAAAGAATAATAATCCATTCATGGGTGATAGTCACCACAAATGATGCAGCTGTAGCATCCATGGGGGGGGGAACGTTCTGCAATGAAAGGAAATAGCCAAGGCCTACTTAGAAATAAAAGGAACCACCTAGATTTATTTTGCCTTGGGAAGAAAAACTTTTTTAAACTGAGTTTGTCTCCTAAAGCTGCAGTTTTTACTTTTAAACTTATGATTTTCCTTGCCTCTTTTCTACCTATTTTTATTCCTTCTATCCTACCTCAAATAGGACCTGAAATATAAATTATTTTCTAAGAGTTGGTGAAATATAAAGATACAAGTGATTTTTTTCCTTTCCTCATCACAGTATTCAAGGCCTTATGGTTATAGAATTTTTTACATTTTTCTATTTTCTTCTTGGTTATTCTTCTTCAGACATTTTAAGACAGTTGCATAACTCATTTTATTTCTGCTTCTTACCTAATATATGTATCTGTCAACATAGAATTGAGGTAGGAGGTTAAGGCTGGAGCAAAGTAGACAAACAACTGGGCACAAAGTGTCAAAATCACAAAAAGCATGAAGACATGCACACGACACAGGACCTAAAATGACTCTTTGGTTCCTGAGCACTGTACACAAAATCATTCAGAAAGCAGTATTTTCAATCCTTCATTTGAATGTGGTGTTATCTGCAGAAACAATTGGAAAAGTGCTATTTACAATTCTTCATTTACATCTGGTGAGAAGCCAAGCATGCCTTTCCATAGGGAAGTTTAACCTGGCACCAAGCCAAGTGAGTTTTTGCTAGGACAACTGTCCCAATGTTATATTTGCAGGAAGAAGGAGCCAATCTAGGAATTTTAGATACAAAAGGCCCATTTCCCTTGTTGTTGGGGCTGTTGTAAGCCTCTTCACCAGTCTGTTTTATCCTGTAGAATATACATTTTTTCCTCCTTTAACAAATGTGTGCCGTTGCTACCTTTTATGGGTATCTTATCCAATTCTTTGTTCAAAATACAAAGAACCTAGAAAGAATCCCCCTGTAATCCACCATCTAGTAACAGCATTGCTTTAGCTATATCCTAAAAGCTTTATACATAATTCTTTCCTTAAGATTCGGTAAAATACATTTCTATTTTTGATTCTGATTTATTCTTTGACCCATTTGTTATTTAGATGCACATTTCTTAATTTTCAAATTTGTGAATACTTTCTAGTAATCTTTTTGCTATAAAAAAAATTTTTTTGAGACAGGGTCTCACTGTGTAGTTCAGGCTGACCTCAAACTCACAGCGATCCTCCTGCCTCAGCCTACTGAGTGCTGGGATTACAGGCATGTGCCACCATGCCTGGCTTGGCTATAAAATTTCCAGTTTTGTGGTTTGGGATTGTAAAATAAGATCTGAATGATGTAAATACTTTGCAATTTATTGTTCAATTTTTGTAAATATTATTTGTTCAAAAAGAATATATAGTCTTGTTTGGTACAATGTTCTTTTATCTTTACTAGGTTCTGTTTCTGTTTGTTTAACAAAATTTTGGTAGAAGTTGTTAAAATCTCCCGCTATAATTGTGAAAGTGTCTATTTTTTGAAAGCTTATAAATGTAGCTGCTTGCTACTTACTACTGGGTGTACACTTGGTAATTCTTTCCTCATCATACACAAGAGCCTAGGCTATTATTGGCCACTGCAGTAGCAACATTATGGCCATTAGAAAGATTAAACAGGAAAATGTAAGAAAGACACACACAGTATAGAGTTTGGTGTGAAATAGGCCCTCGCAAATATTAAATTGTTTTGGGTTGTTGTTGGTGTTGGTGTTGGTGTTGTTGCTGCTGCTGCTGCTGTTGTGATGGTGGTGATGATGGTGGTGGTGCTGGGGGTAGAACCCGGGCCTCACTCATGCTAGGCAAGTGCTCTGCCACTGAGCTTCACCCCCACCTTCCAAATGTTACTCTCTGTTATTCTGAAAACATTTACATTGAAGATGGAAGACACGCAAGACATGTTTTTTGTTTGTTTATGGGTTATTTTATTTTTGTTTTTATTTTAGTACTCCTGATGTTGGTGACCACCGTTAAATGCTTTGTATACGTGTTTACTCCCCGAGGATGCTGAAGTATTATCTTGATGCTGGATGCTGGATCTCACGAGGCCTCCTTCCAGGTCTGTGGCGTTCCAAACAAAGGATCAGAAAAGACACAAGGAAGAGGCAGTATATAGTTACTGAAAACAGAAACACTCTACGAGGTTAGAGTAGGCTGCTGAAAAGGCTCAGAGGAACTGGTGGATAAAGGGAAAGGGGTCTTCTGTATCCAAAATCCCAAGCTGGCTTCTCCCTTAAGCAAAAAACTCATTGGGATAGCTGTCCTATTAAAAACTCACTTGTCTGCACACCAGATTTAGACTGCTCTACTGAAGGACTTATTTGCCTTCCTGTCAGATGTAAATAAAGACTCAGAAACAGTGTCTTTCATTGGTTATGCCTATATGCAAATGAAGGATTGAAAATAGCATCTTTTAATTGGTCCCACAAATAGCACCAGATTCAAATGAGGGAATGGAAATAGCACTTTCATGATTGGTCCACAGTGCTGAGCCATAGCCCGATGTCACTTGGGGTGCCATGTTCTGTGCATGTTTTCTCTTTGTAGGAAATATACTCACTCGACCTGTAGCCATGGGTTTTTATGACCTCTGACACATTCCACCCACTTGTTTGTTTGGTTTGCCCCAGCGCTAATCTCCCACCTCAATCTCATACACTTAATATTTGGGAGCCAGTATCTCAGTCTTTGCGCTACACGTGAGAGGGAAAAATACTAACATTAAGTATAAAGCCACTACACTAAATATATTAATAACTTCCCAAACCGAATTTTTGTCTTACAATTATGTAATCTGTTAAAAAAAAATAAGTTAACACAAACTAATTTATTCTGTATATGTTTTTATATTCCTTATTTCAAAAATCCTCTTATTAGATAATCATATTTAAAGCTTTTCTCTTCCTTTTTCTTTGACTTCTAATAGTATATGTTTGCAGTACATAATGATTACATTCACTGTAGGGAACATTTTTCCCCTTCCCTCCACTCCCCTTTTATTTTTCCAATATCAGATTCATTTGTTTATAAGATTATATAAAGTTAATTGTGTATACAGAATAAAAACCAGACTAATAGGCCAAAGAACATATAAAACCTGTAAGACAATTGTACTAAGTTAAGGTACACTTTTAGATACACTGTCCATGCTGGATTACAATATCATTTTTCTCTCTTTTTCTCTATTATCTATCTTTTATTTTGCTATATATTGGTGGTATAGATATTATATTTCATATAAAAGAAATCATGCAATATTTAAGATTCTGTGTCTGAGTTACCTCTCTTAATATTATGGCCTCAAGGTGCATCCCTTTTCCTACAAATGTCCCAAGTTTATCCTCCTTTATGGATACTCCGCATTTTCTTTATTCATTCATCTCTTGGTAGACATATAAGCTGTTTCCAAGATTTAGCTATTATGAATTGTGCTGCTATAAACACGGATATGCATACATCACTGTGTTATGATGTCCTTAACTCTTTGGGAAGATATGTAGAAAGGAGATAGCTGGGTCAAATGGAATTTTTAATTCTAGTATTTTGAGGAATCTCCTTACTTTTTTTTTTTTTTTTTTAATGTGCAGGTACCAGGAGTCGAACTCAGGACCTTGCGCTTGCCAGGCAGGCACTTATGCTGCTGAGCTATATCACTGGCCCTCCTTACTCTTTTCCATAGTGGTTGTATCAATTTATAGTCCCTCAACAATGAAGAAGTGTTTCTTTCTCCCTGCAGCCTCACCAGCATTTGTTATTGGTTAAATTCTTGATGGTAGCCATGCTTTCAGGAGTGAGATGGACTCTCAGCATAGTTTTTAATTTGCATTCCTCAAATGGCCAGTGATGTTGAACATTTTTCATGTATTTATTGATCATTTGTATTTCTTTATCTAAGAAGTCTATTCATCTCACATGCCCATGTTTTTCATTTAAGAATTGTTTTTATTTTAAAGAGAAAAAAATAAAAATAACAATAAAAGAGAGTTTCAAAACAGTTTAGTAGGAGAGTTACAATAATTAATACATTGCATATTGTTGTCATTGTAGCAGTTATTCAGAGTACAAGATATAGGCATGATATTTTGTCCAAACAATATTAGCACAAATTCTTCTTTTCAATAAACTAAGAGAAACTAGCTGTATAACTATCTTAACTATCTTGTGTATAAATATATTTTTTCTTTCTTCCTTTCCCCTTTCCCCCATCAGTTTGTCTTTTCTTTTGAACAGTTCCTTCCCGATTCACACTATCTATTGTATATTTTGGATCTTATTTGCTCATTCATTTTCTCATGTTTTAATTGGGTCTTTAATTTGAGAGGGGCTAATTCTTTTAGTTCTTTATAAATTCTAGATATTAGTCCTTCAAGGAGTAGCCAGTGAGATTTTTTCCCATCCCATAGGTTGTCTCTTCACTCTGTTGGTGGTTTCTTTTGCTGTCCAGAAGCTTTTAAAGTTGATGTGATCCCATTTGTTTATTCTTGGTATTATTTCTTGTACAACCAGGGTTTTGTTCAGAAAATCTACATCTACACCTATGTCTTCAAGAGTTTTACCTATTTCATCTTCCAGCAGATTAAGTGTTTCTGTTTTAATATCTATAACTTTGATCCATTTAGATTTTAGTTTAGTGCATGGTGAGAGATATGGGTCTAGTTTTAGTCTTTGGCATGTAAGAAGTCAGTTTTCCCAGCACCATTTATTAAAGAGGCTACCAAGGATATAGCTCAGCGGCACAGCATCTGCCTGGCAAGTGTGAGGTCATGAGTTCGATTCCCAGTGCCAGAAAAAAAAAAAAAAGATACTAAAGAGGCTATCTTTCCCCCAACAAAAGTATCTGACCTTTTTGTAAAAGATAATGGAGTTGGGCCGGTGAGATGGCTCAGCGGCGTAAGCGCCTGCCTTGCAAGCGCGAGGGCCCGAGTTCGACCCCCGGAACCCACATACGAAAAAGGGGCCGGTGATATCGCTCAGTGGCACGGGTGCCTGTTGGCGCGCGAGGTCCTGAGGTCGTCCCCCTGGTACCCACAAAAACAAAAACAAAAACAAAAGATAATGGAGTTGTTTCTCCATATTCTATTCTGTTCCACTGATCCATGAGTCTGTCTTGTTTGTTTGTTAGTTTGTTTGCCAATACTGTGCTGTTTTTATCACTGTAGATTTGTAATATAACTTGAAGTCCAGGATTCTGATGCTCCTTGCTTTGCCTTGTCCAGAATTGCTTCTGCTATTCTAGATCTCTAGTCCCTTATGAATTTTAGCATTGCTTTCTCTAGTTCTGTAAGGAACATTATTGGTATTTTGATTGTGATTGCATTAAATCTAAATAACAGTTTTGGAAGTGTGACCATTATGACTATACTGGTTCTGCCTATCCAGGAACAGGGGATATCTTTTCATTTTCTGATATCCTTCAATCTCCTTTTTCATGGTACTGTAGTTTCCATTGTAGAAGTCTTTCACTTCCTTGGTTAGCTTAATTCACAAGTATTTCATTTTTCTTGATGCCATTATGAAAGGTACTTTTTCCATAATTTCCCTCTTGGTGAGTTTGTTATTAGTGTACAGGAACACTTGATTTTTAAGCGTTGACTTTGTATCCTGCTATGCTACCAAATTTAGATATTAGTTCCAGGAGTCTTTTGCTGGAGTTTTTTTGGGGTCTTCTGTGTAGAAGATCATGTCGTCTACAAATAACAATAATTTAACTTCTTCCTTCCTTATCTGTATCCCTTTCATTTCCTTCTCTTGTCTTATTGCTCTAGCTAATGTTTAGAGAACTATATTGAACAGAAGTGGTGATAGCAGATATCCTTGTCTTGTTCCTGATTTTAGAGGGAAAGCTTTCAGTTTCTCTCCTTTGAGTATGATGTTGGCCATGGGTTTGTCGTAGATGGCTTCTATCAGATTGAGATAAAGACCTTCTAGTCCTAATTTCTTCAGGGTTTTTAGTATGAATGTATGTTGGATTTTGTCAAATGCATCAATTGAGATGATCATGTGATTTTTGTCCTTGCTTTGGTTTACATTCATTGATTTGCATATATTGAACCTTCCCTATATCCTTGGAATAAATCCTACTTGGTCATGATGTACAATATTTTTAATGATTTGCTGCATTGTTTGACAGTATCTTATTGAGGATCTTTGCATCTATGTTTACTAAAGATATTGGCCTGTAAGTCTCTTGTTTGGTTGTCCTTTTTCTGATTTTGGAATCAGGGTGATGCTTGCTTCCTGGAATGACTTTGGGAGTGCTGCTTCCCTATTGATTTCACTGAACAATTTGAGGAATATTGGCGTTAGATCTTCTGTAAAGTTCATGTAGAATTCAGCAGTGAACCCATCAGAAACTGGGCTTTTCTCGGTTGGTAGGGATTTTTTGTTTGTTTTGGGGGGTTTTGTTGTTGTTTTACTTCTTCAATCTGACTGATACTGGCTTATTAAGGATTTTTGTATCTTCTTGGTTCAGCTTTGGTAGTTCATATGTATCTGAGAATTTATTCATTTCTTCTGGATTTTCCATTTTATTAGAGTACACATTCTCAAAGTAGCTACTGATATCATGCTGGATTTCAGCAGAATACATGTGATTTCACCTTTCATTTCCAGGTGCATGAATTTGGGTCTTTTCTTTCCTTATTTTGGTAAGATTGGCTAAGGGTTTGTCTATTTTGTTTAATCTTTCAAAGCCCAACTTTGATTCATTGATTCTTTGTATGGTCTTTCTAGTCTCCATTTCATTAATTTCTGCTGTGATCTTTATAATTTCCTTCCTCATATTAGCTTTGAGTTTGAATTGTTCTTGTTTTTCTAGAACCTGGAGATGCATCATTATGTTCCTTATTTGAGCTCATTCTCTTTCTCTAATATGGGAATTCACTGCTATAAATTTCCCTCTTAGGACTGCTTCATTGTGTCCCATAGATTTTTGTATGCCATACTAGCATTATCATTTGATTGTAGAAACTGTCTAATTTTTTCTTTAATTTCATCTGTGACCCATTGATTATTCCAAAGGTTATTATTTAAATTCCATGCATTTGCATAGTTTCTGTGGTGTCTTGCCATTGAGTTGTAGTTTCAGTGTACCAGTGTTCAATGATATGCATGGGATAATTTCAATTCTTTTGCATTTACTTAAGCATGCTTTATTGGCTATGTGGTCTTTTTTGGAACAAGTCCCACGTACTGCTGAGAAGAATGTGTATTCTTTTGCTGTTTGAAGGAACACTTTGTAGATATCTATTAAGTCCATGTGTTTGAAGGTTTGGTTCAAATCTGATATATTTTTGTTGATTTTGTGTCCAGTTGTTCTGTACATTACTGACAGTGGGGAATTTACCACCCCATCACAAATGTATCAGTTCTTATCTGATTTTTCATGTCTACTAGTGTTTATGAAACTGGGTGCTCTGGGGTTTAGTCCATGTATGTTTATAATTGTTAACTCTCCCTGTTGAACTGTTCCCTTAACCAATATGTACTGACATTCTTTGTCTCTTTTGATCAGTCTGAAATTAGGATAGAAACTCTTGCTTCTTTCCAAGTTCCTGTTGTAAGGAATATTGTTTTCCACCCTTTGATTTTTATTCTGTGAGTCTCTTTTTTAATTAAGTGTGTTTCTCTTACACTACATATAGTTGGGTTTTCTTTCTTGGTCCATTCTGCCAATCTGCGTCTTTTGATTCAGAAACTGAGACCATTCATATTGAGAGTTATTACTAATAGGTATTGATGCATTCCTGTCATTACATTATTTTCCTGCTGCTGATTTCCTCATTTTTTTCCCCTTTTTTAGCTGTTCATCTCAGCAGGTCTATTCATTCTTTTTGACTTACTGACATTGTTGCCTTCATTGTCTCTTTCTAGGATATTCTTGAGAAGTTTTTGTAATGTTGATTTGGTGGTTATGAATTTCTTGAGGTGCTCCTTTTCTTGGAAATACCTTATTTCTCCATTAATTTTAAAGGAATGTTTTGCAGGATAAATAAGTTAGGGTTGGAAGTTGCTATCTTTTAGAGTTTGAAACATTTCATTTCAAGCCCTCTTGGGCTTTAAGCTTTGTGTAGAGAAGTCTGTTGTGATTCTAATAGGTTTATGTGATTCATTGCCTTTCTCTAACAGCTTTCAAGATTTCGTCCCTGTGATGGATTTCGGGAACTTTGAGTACAATGTGGTGTGAAGAGGTCCTCTTTTGGTCATGGCTATTTGGTATTCTATATGCCTTAGTTATCTGTATGTTTATTTCTTTCCCTAAATTTAGGAAGCTTTCTGCCAATTATTTCTGTGATCAGGTTATTTATGCCATTCATGTTCTCTTCTGATTTTTTACTTATTTCATTTATTTTTAGATTAGTCTTCTTTGTATCATTTAGTAGTTGTTGGACCCATTTTTCATGTTCTCTTGCTGTTTATAAGGTGTTTTGAGTAGTTGGTCTTCGAAGGCATCATTTCTTTTAACGCCAATAAAATTGTTCCTATTTATGGAACAAAAGTTACCTAAATTTCGGTCCAACTGGATTCTCTTGACCTAAAGAGAAAGCTGTTTTCACTGAATATTTTGGAAATTTCCTACTTGACTAAATATGCATGTTTCTGCTTTTTGTCTGCTTTCAATTATTTCTTCTATTTCTTATCAGTCTGCTTCCTTGAAGAACTTGGGAGTCATAGCAGTTGAAGGATAGAATATAGCCTCCCCTCACTTGCATTTTGCAAACCATCTCCTGAGCTATGAGTGGTACCTGTGATGTTCGATCTTCAAGTGGAAGTTCAGAGCAGTTGTAGTGAATAAGGACTCCATGGAACAAAATTGTCCTTCCCTGTCAGACAGTCTTTGATAATCCCTGCTATATCATACTCATAAATTCCAGATGACTCTCAAATTTACCCTAAGACCTGCACTGGCCTTTTAGCTTCAAATGTTATTGTGATGCTCACTAGGGGTTTTTGACTTCGTGCTTCTGTCAGACTGACTCTTTTCATGAGTGTGTGTTCATACATATGGCAGTACAACAGGAACTGTTAAGCAGCCCAGATGACATATCAGAGAGACATTTGAAAGGACTACTAAAGGTAAAAGATATTATTATACACATAAGAAGAGCTCATTCCCTTGATCTACAGTACAAAAGTTCTGTACAAAGCCAACTAGACCATGAATACATTCTAACATTTAAAACTCAAAAGTGAATCCCATGCAAAATTGTAATAGTGGGAAAATGTGATGGGAAAAATTGATTGGGCCTGTTTTCATAGACAATAGCTGATGTGTGAGCCAGATTACACAGCATAGGAGTAGAACCCACACAGCACACATGTGCCTCTATTTTCCATAAATTAGATTCCACATTACTGATTAATAAATCCCTTGTTTGTTGACTTGCAAAGTAACACCGTAAAAAAGACATTTGAAAATATTAGCAGGCCAATTTGCTAGCTTCTTACTGTGAAGCCTGATTCATGTGAATAATTGAAAGACTTTAGGTGAAAGACTATTATGTTACCCCACCACCACAGAAAGGAAGGTTGTCATCTGACAATTTATGCCCCATGGAGGATGAATTTCAGTTTCTTCACCCATTATGCCTTGTACTAACCGAATCCCACATGTTCCAGAAGAGATGGGATTGTCCTACGTTTCAGCCCCAATTTGCAAAAGGCAAATGTTCATGGCCCTAGAAAAAGAAAAGCAACCATATAAAGCTGTATGGTCAAATAGGGAGTCGTGAGAATGAAGCCAACCACACAACCATATATGTGATATATTATAAACAGAATAAATAAGCAAGTGCTCAGAATCTCACCCAGGCAAATCCTCAAATGACAAAGTGAAATAGAACCTTGGAGAATTGATTTCAGGGGGATAAATAATTGTGAATAATTCTGAGACAATTTTAAACGTGAAAGAAAAATTAAGGGAGAGATGGGACACAAGAAATACATTGAATACTGTATAAGAGATTCAGAGGTTCTGAATATGACTGCTACTTACACTCATAAATTTTACACATTTCTCTGATTTGAAACACTTTTTAATTAGAGGCACCCAGAAAATTGCCACAAACAATATTTAATTCTACTTCATTGTGAATCTTGAAGCTCCTGTAAAAATATTTTTATTTAGAGTTGTAAGGTATTTTTAATTTTTTCTCATTTCTTTTAATTTAAAACAAACAAATAAAAATTCATGTGATTTTTAGAAAGTCAAATGTCAAGCATTATGAGCAATAAATTTTACTTTGTGAAAATTTAAAATTATACTGCATATATATGAAGGATTTAGAAGAAATTGCCCACAATGGTATTTTAACAATGACTATTAAACAAGATTTTACTACTAAGGAAGATGAGGGGCTGAGAATGATAATGCTTAAAAATCTACAGGTTTTTGCAGAAAAAGGATACAGTGGAGCAATAAATAACATGCACCTCAGCCAAAGGCTGCCTCTGTTGAATCAGGAGCCACAAATACATGCACAAAACATATTGGAAGCAGAGAACCTAAACTGAGTCTCAGATGGTTGGTAGGTTGAATTTTGCTATTCACATAGGCAAACTCCTACTATATAATCAGCCTCAACAACAGAGCATCCTTGAGTCTGAGACTAGTGCAAATCATCAGTCTCACTGTTTTTAATAAGCAGTGCTGACAAGCTGATAAAAATCACCCCAAAATGATTACAAAGTAACAGTCTTCACCAGTATGCTTCACGCCTGGAGCAGCAGTCAGGTGTAGGACACCTAAGAGTAGCTTACTCTGTTACAGCTCAAGTAGTTTGTCAGGAAAAAAGCTCAAGGGTGTTGACAGGGGAATAGTTTATCTCTTCTCATATGCTGAATGTTTTGCTGCTTAGAGTTTGCTTTCTTTAAGTAAATATCTTCCTTTAAAGACACTGTTGGCATGTGCATTAGCAGATACCATCCACTCTGTGTGGAACTGGAAATTGATTTTGTGAATAAAACTTACCCACAATTGCTAGTAAAAGAAATAGAGCAGTAGAAGGTAAGACTCCTCTGTACTTGGTGACCTAAAGAATAATTAAAAACAAGAAAGGAGAACCAAATCCCATTTGATCAACATTTAACTTTTGTCTTTCTCTTTTAGAAACATCATTCTAGCATATCAGTGGCACATGAAAGCACTTTGTAGCAGATCATTTAACCCAGAATTAGATAAGGATCTCTAAAAAGCTTATCATTCTCTCCAAACACTAAGCTGTACAACATAGAACAATTCAGGCTCATTCGAAGCTCTAGTACTTCTGTCCCGCAATTATTTCCTCTCCATAATCAGAAGTTCAAATTTAAAGGCATGAATCCAGCTATTCATATTACTACTTCACCAAAAAGAGAATTATATATCTCAGTCTCAATGTAAGGGAAAAGGGAAGGTTCAGAAGGAGGATAAATTAAGCAGAGTGGAAATAATGAAATAATACATAAAAGCTACCTTAATTCTTACATGATGAATTCCACACATAGTTAACAGCTAAGAGTTGGAGCTGAAAAGTGATCATGAATATGAAGAAACATCTTCATAGATCGGACTTTTTAGTTAATTAGCAGGCACTTAGTGAACTTATAATAAACGCTGAGCATTGTCTTGGTTCTTGCCCTCACGGAGTCATCAAACATGCAGTGTCACCTAGAAACCTTCGGTTTGCACTATGCTTCCTTTGCACTTCAAACATCAGATGCATTGGTGTCACTGTTCAAACACTGGTTTAAATTTACATGAATGAAATCTTGGTTCAGCTCATAGAGTATTTTGATAATCCACTGTAATCATTTTAGGAAAGTTAGAGCTTGGTTTATGTTTTGTCTATAAATTTGTTTACTTTTTTTAGTACTATGGTTGGCAGCTGAGTAAAACAATAATGACAGCTTGCCTAAGTTCTAGGTCTCCTTTTTTTTTGAAGCTACACAGTCTGGCTCAAAGTCCCTAATCACTACAGTATTTAAATAACCAAGATGTAAGAGTCACAACTTTTTTGCATCATTCACCTAGAAACATCATATTATTAAAGGTAAGTTAGCCTCTTAGGATGTTTACAAATATCTTAGGGTGAAAATAAAATTCTGAAATTAACCTTATTAGTGAAAGAAGGAATTTCCCACATAAACTTCAGAGTAGGGAAAACAATTAAATAGTCTGAAAAATTGTGAAATCTTTTCTTCAGTCATAACAATTACTCCCAGGGCACAGCACACATTCCATTCTTGGTGTGATAGATTTTACTTCACCTCCTTATTTCCCACTAAAGTAAGTGTATCGCAATGCTAGTAAAAGTGACATTGCTAGAGATGTTACAGCCACTCCTCTTGTATAAATAAATCAACTTCAAACTTCAATACATCAACAATTATTAGTAACAGGCTACTTGAAACGCACCCTGCATGTTGTCAAAAGGGTGTCAAAAAACCAAGGTTGACAAGTGTAAAAGACACAGTATTATCACAGGGCTGAACATGCCTTTGACTTAAGTATAATGTAAGAATGCCTTGGTGAGGCATTTGGAGACATAATTTTGTGTTATTTTTAAGGAAAAGTGCCAAAGAGCATGAACCAGTAGAATAAAAGAAAGGAAAAATATTAAGAGCAAAGAGGAAGAAGTAAAATTCTGAGAAGATGGAAAGAAATAGGATCATCCTGGGCACAAAGGAAGTGTTGCGCCAGCTTTTGGTAGAAGCATGAACTCCAGGTTACAGCAAAGCAAAAAGCAAAGTACAAATAAAGCGAGTGATTGGATAGCAGTAAAGATAGGATCATTAAAAAATCTGATCTGATTATTCCATTTCTCTTACTGAGGAAACAAAGGGAAATATATCCAAATAAAATAAGAAAGGGAAAAAGTAGAGAGCAGATACAGAAGGGAAGTGTAGAGAAATCACTAAGCAGCACTGAATAACATTTCAGATCATAAATATTAAATGAGGCCAACCATCACAGCTCTGTGTTTTTCTCAAGCCATCTTTATTATTTGAGTGCAAGAATTAGCTGAGTGCATATTGGGGTTAGCCAGGAATGGTTTATTTGCAAAGTATGTAAATAGAAAGAGGTTCAACAGAGGTAAGGGTTACTGCATGGGACTGACTATAACCATGTGCCGAGGCATTTGAGGCAGAAACATAGGTATGATGGTTTTCTATGTAAAAACAGAAATTTGGTCAGTTCTACCTAGGTCAGCAGGAAAAGATTCCTCGCTTTCAACCCCTACGTCCACACGATATGCTCAAGTCCTCTGCTTTATTCAAAGAAACTTCTCCATCAATTAGGAGGTTATTGGGTAGCATGATTGATGAAAGCTTGATAAGGAATATTTCTTATTCTTTTCCCTGCTTTCCACAGTGAAGGGTTTTATTATTTTCTGTCCTTCCCTGTGGGGAGCGGCTGAAGCTGGAGACCGGTCACACGTGCGGGGCTGGAGCAAGGCCAGTCCGAGAACAAGCAGCGCGGGAGGCGAGCCGCGTGCACGAGCTGCGCCAGCCCAGAGAACACCAAGCTCCTAGGCTGCCACGCAGGCAGGTTCTAGGCAGAGGGGTGTCACGTGACATCAACCTGCCCAGGCAGAAACACGCGCGCTGCAGTTCTTTCCCCCATCAGGAGAGAGGGCTCCACCTGACCTCGGCTTTCGGTGTATAGACTCTTTATCTTTATTTCTCCGTCCTCTCATCGTCCTTTCCCCTGGGGAGCATCAAGAGCTGCACTGGACATGGCACGTCCAATTCTTTCTCTCCAGTCTGAATTCTCTTCTGCTGTGGCCCTGGTGTTTGAAATGAGGAAGAAGAGGAAGAGGAGGAGGGGGAGGAGACAGAGGCCCATCCTCAGGGAACACATATTAAAAAGTTTCTGATTCTCTTTTTCTTCCTGCTTTTCCTTTCTTCCTCCTTTCCCTTACCGTGAATTCAGTAATAAAAACCACTGGGTTGAACACAATGTTGACAGCTGTGGTAGAAGGGGAGGGCGGAGTTAGACTTGATGCCCAGAGGAGAGCGGCAAAGCCTAAGCAGAGTAAGGAGAGCACGTGCCTGTAGGTGATGGGCACAAATTTTCTGAAAAAATTACATTTCTAGCAGACTGAACTTTAACTTACTTATGGGATAAATTTAAAAATTCAGATGTGTAGCTATAGATATCTCATCAAGAACAATGTCTCCCCCTCCAAAATCAATCATTGACCAGAAGTTTAGGTAAATGGGTTTATATAAACAGTACATATCAGTGAGGAAGTGTGTGATTTAAGTAAAATAGGAAAGAAAGCAATTTTAAAAGAAAGCAGTCCTTTCACCAATGACTGCTTGGGCTATTGTAAAACTCCAATTTTTAACACTGTCTCTCTGAAAACATCAAAGGGACCTCAGTCCATAACTTGCAACAGTGCATCTGAAGCCCCCGTTTATCTTCACCCCGTCTCTTGCCACAGCTGCTCCAGGACCTTCACACGCTCCAGCCTCGCTCTCTACCTGAGCCCTTCAAGATGCCCAAGCTGCACTGAATTTGATTTGTTTTTGAAGTCCCCTCCCCTTTCCTAGAGAAAGCAGCATGGTACTGCATCTGTTCCCCCAATTCTGATTTGAAAATTCTGCCAAAGCCACTGGTGATTCTCACATGATGGAGGAAGTAGAAAGCTGAGCCCCAAAACACTAACAATCTCCTATTTTTCCATCCTGGAGTAGAGAGGTGGGTGTGGGTAGATTAGGAACACCTGTCCTTTAATAACTATTGTTGCACTGACTCTTTTTTTTTTTTTTTTTTTTTTTGTGGGTACCGGGGGTCGACCTCAGGACCTCACGCACCAGCAGGCGCCCGTGCCGCTGAGTGATATCACCGGCCCCCTCTTTTCCTTTTGACCACACTAGAAAATCCCTCTTACTCAGGAAGGTGGGGCTGAGTTATTTAGACTTCTTAGCTAGGCAAAATTTTAGAAGCCCCCAAACCCTCTTTTAGACAGTCTTAAAAGTTCTGAACAGCTTAACTACGCTTAGCTGTTCTTTAATATTTTGAACTGTTCTTGCTCACGATGACCAATGGGGAAGATCCACTGCAGTTTACAATCTCCCAGCTGCTTCTGTTACATTCATTCCCACCCCCAACTCCTTAAACCTGGTGTCAGCCATGTTTTAAACCTCATCAAAGATTCCCTGTGCTCTCACTACAGCCAGATACAGTCAGAACCATCTTTCTTAAAGCTTAGGATTTGTTTAAACATCACTGAACACTGTCTTCTGGGGAATTTTAAGGCTGGCCAAGGTGCCTTTGGAAACGGAAGCCCAACAAGCATGACTAGGTCTGGGTCTTGCTTCTGGAAGTAAGCATCTAGGACCCAGCATGAAGGAGCTTTGTCCTGTCTTTTCACAAGGGAATCCCAAGAACTCAAGCAATTGCTAACACTTATTAACCACCTGCTGTGTGACCTGACACTACTCTAAATGTATTGCCTATTTCAATGCTCTTTAGTCAAAACTCCATGAACTAGAAACTATCATTGTCCCTCCTAGATGACAGAGCAACTGAAGATCTAAGAAGCTAGGCACTGTCACCTTGTTTCAAATGCTTAGTGGCTGCAGCACACCACCTGTCCTGCTGCGTACGTGAGCAGGTCTAAAAGTATATTCTTGTCCTCTCAGCCAAGATCAGTCACAGGGGCGTAAATGTGAAAGGAAGAGGGGACTAAAATCATGGTAAAATACAAATTCTAAATTGGTGAGAGGGTCCTGAAGAGCACGACAGAGAACAACTTTGGAGAAGCTGATGCTGAGCCTCGCTGACAGACAGCTGTAGATCAGTCAGTCGTTCCAGGACACCTCAGCCTTTAGGACACCTCAGTAGTGGGGAGACAGCCCTCTAGGCACGATGAAAGGTCCCCAAAGAGCCAAACGCTTCGTGTAAGTCCTCCACCTCCTCAGAGAGATGCTAGGGAATTCTAGTGCTGCGGTGGCCCTGCACTTTCCTAATGAAATGCATTGGAGGCAAGAGGCAAATGGTTCAGGTCGAGATGGCCAGTCAGATGGAAGGAGTGTCCCGAGGCCGCTGCTGAGGAGAGATGGTGCGCGGGAAGACTGCGCAGGTGAAGGGCAGTGTGCGGGAGCGGGAAAGCGTCTATCCTCAGATGTGTCAGCAGCAAATCTTTTCTTTTTTTTTACTAAAAGTCCCCATTCAAGAGGAAACATAACTGAAAAACATCAAACTGCCCTCTGATTCCAGTACAATAGCTTGCCTGGAACATAATTTTCTCAAATTGCATCCATTTTTATGACTAAGTGAGGCACCTGGCAGCATTTCTAAACGATTCCCAAGACTGAGCATAGCAGCCGGTTGCTTCCGTGCACGAGCGTCTTCCTCTAACGCAGTCACTACCACGTCCTTAACACTTCATGGACCTCCCTGGCACCCTCACCCCACAGCCACAGGCCCCCAAAAGCACAAGAGAAGCTAATACCTGCAAATGTTACTGATCTACGGCAATGGCCCAGAAACTGAGTCCCTTGAGCAGTTAGACTGACAGTCCCCTCTGTTCTTAATCAACAAGAAACATCCACGTCTGAACGGTTTACCTCTCACCCGCCTCAAATGAATTAAATGTTTCTGAACTTAAGAAAGAACCGCACTCAGTGCTTTAGAGTAAAAATTACTTTAGGTTACTTAGTTTCTGTCTATATGTAATGCTTCCACGTCCGAGATCTTTATTAAGCTACAGGCTGTCGGCTCCAAACTTACCCTCTATGCTCAGTTTTCATGAGCTGGGGGAGGAACTCTGCAAACCTTATCTCATCTCCGCTAGCTGAGTTCTCCGATGCTACTAGGACGGGATCCCAGAGGCAGAGCAGAGGCTGGAGGAGAGGAGACCTGCTCCTCAGTGTTCGCTCACTGTTCTCTTAGCAGTCGTCCTGCAGCAGCAGTTGGCTTTGGTAATAGTTGATTCTAGTTTCTATTTCTCATATTCTAAGAATCGCTAATCACCTTCTGTCATCATGGAGTTACTAGGAGTATATACATAGGGCTTCCTCTCTGGACTTCTCAGCTCAAAGAACCTCCCCTTCTCCCTTTGCTCCCCCAGCTGTATGGGACAGCCCTGCCTCCTTTGTTACTATCTCTGTATCACCCCAATACCTGTTTATTTGTACCCTTATCTCAATTATCTGCATTAAAATGTGCCCATTTTCCTCACCAGACCCTGCCTGATACAACACATGAGTTAAGTCCTTCTGTCCTATTTGACAACACATATAAAAATGAAGAACCAGTGGGCCTTTAGAAGTAGAGGACTTTAGTTGTTCGAGCAATACCCTCTCCCCCTTGTTGAAGAAAACATAGATGTAGTGACTTGTTCTTTTCCTTATTGTTGCCTATGAATGGTGAATGTTTTAGAGTCCAAGTTTTAATGCTGAAGTTTTTAATGATCACAATTATTTGTTTTATACAAAGAAGATAAGTAATTTAATCTTGAGCAATAAAAAAACTGTGAAAACTTTCTAAGTTCCTGTATTGCTTTTATTTGGCTACGGTAACACGCTACAATAGTCTTGGCGGTTTAAAACAACAGAGGTTGCTGCATCTCAGATCTGGAGGCGCACAATTTGAAATCCATGCATCAGCAAGCTGACCTGCCGCTGAAGGCTCTATAGGACAATCGTATTTTGCCTCTTCCAGCTTCTGTCTCTGCCAGTTCTCAACTTATGCCCACATCAGTCCAACCTCAGCATTTGTAGGGCCTTCACCTCCCTCCTTTTTTCAAGAGTCTCTTTCTTATGGTCTCTCCGTCTTTCTGACGACACCTGTGACTGCACTTAGGGAAGACTCAGTCCAAAGTAAGCTGCTCCCCTCCAGACGCATATTGTAATCCATTCTTCCACTGCCAAGGTAATAATCACAGGTTCCGGGAATAAGATCATAGACGTATCTTTTGGAGTAGGATCACCACTTAACCCACAATAGTCCACCCTCAGTGACCTTTTCTTTACCTTTATTTTCTTACTGTTGACATTGGAATATCTGTCATTGTTATACCAGATCTGTCCCATCTTTGTATTTTGGAAAAAATAATTTGTTTTCTAGTTTCACAAGTCTACACATGGGGAAAAATGTTGTCCCAAGATAAATCATGCCCAGAGGATTTAGATGATTAATATTATGAGATTTGGAACTTTTGAGAAATGATATATTCATGAGAATTTTGGATATAGAGTTGATACTCTAGTGGGTAGAGATTTTGGAAGATTTGTTTTATGCTAGGTGAACAGGATCTGGGATGAGAAGAGTAGAATGTAGGGGAGTAAATGATGTCCTTCAAAAAGATGTGTCCATTACTGATCACCAGAACCCATGGATGCTACCAAAAGATGTCAGTAAGGATCTGGAGAGGAGGAGAACCCTAGATTATCCAGATGGGCACTAAATGCAATCACATGTATGGTGCACTACAGAAAAAGGGCACAGGAATGATAAACTAGATACATAGAAGAGGAGCTAAACGACAAGGCAGCAATGCGATCATGGAAGCAGAGATGGATCGACACAAAGTAGAGATCCAGGAGAGCCAACAGCTACCAAACGCTGCAAAACCAACAAACACATTCCATCCCTGAGCCCTCAGAGGTTGAACCAACAACTTGGCTTCAAATTTTTAGTCTCCGGAACTATGAAAGAACATTTATGTTGGCTTTTTATTGTTTACTTGATGATTTTTTATTTTACTGTGGTAAGAACACAATGTGAGATCCACCTCATAATTTTTGATGTGTAATACATCATTGTTGACTTCAGGTGAAATACTGTAGAGCACATACATGGCGTTTTGCATCTGCTTGACTAAAACTTTATGCCTGTTGATTATTAACTCTCTATTTCCACCTTCCTCCAGTACCTGGTAAATACTGTTTCACTCTTCCACAAATTTGACTATTCTAAATACTTCATATATTGGAATTATATGATATTTGTCTTTCTGTGACTGTCTTCTTTTATGTATTACAATGTGCTCAAAGATTATTCTTACCACATACTTCAGAATTTCCTTTTTGAAGGCTGAATAGAATTCCATGGTACATATATACCACATATTCTTTATCTGGTCATCAGTCAGTGAATATTTAGTTTGTTTCCACATCTTGGATGTTGTGGATAGTGCTGCAGTGAGTATATGAGTGCTGATACTTCTTTAAGATCCTTATTTCAATTCTTTGGATAAATACCTAGAAGTCAGATTTCTATGATAATTCTATATTTAAAGTTCTATTTTTAAGAAGTCTCATTTTTTTCCATAATAGCTGTACTGTCTTGAATTCCCACCAACAATGTGCAAGCATTATAATTTCACCACATTATGGCCAACACGGGTTAGCTATTGTCTTTTTGATAAACATCTGAGCATGTGAGAGGTGATATCTGGTTTAGATTTTGATTTAGATTTTCTGATGATTGTGGTTTATAGTATCTCCTCATACTCCTACTCCTGTTGACCATTTATATGTCTTCTTTGGAGAAATATCTTTCAAGTCTTCAGCACAATTTTAAGTTATGTTTATAGGTTTCTTGCTGCTGAATTGTGTGAGTTCTTTATATATTTTGGAGATTAACCCCCCCATCAGGCAGCTTTCAATATTTTCTCCCATTTCATAAGTTCCTTTTTCATTCTGTGGAATATTTTATTTGCTGTTCAGAAGCTTTTTAGTTTGATAAAGTCTCAGTAGTTTATTTTTGGTTCTGTTGTCTATACTTTGGGTGTCATATCCACAAAATCACTACCAAGACTAATAACATGAAGTTTCTTCTCCCATTGCTCTGGAGGTTTCAGTTTGAGGTCTTACATTTAGGTCACTGATTCCTTTTTGGATTTTGCATCTGGGCTCATTTTCTTTCTCTTGCATGTGGATATTCAGTTTTCCCAGCACCATTTGTACTTGCGTTTTTGTTTTTGCTTTGAAGACGGGGTCTCATTGTTATCTCCACTAGCCCCAATCTTTTGAGCTCATGGGATTTTCCTGCTCAGCTTCCTGAGTAGCTGGGACTGCACACACAAGTCACCATACCCAGGTTTGGCCAATACCATTTGTTGAAGAACCCATCCTTTCTCTATTATATACTCTTTTTTTTTTTCAATTTTTTTTATTTTAATTTTATTAGCATGTGTTTGCAGTAAAAGTTTAAAATTCATTTTGGGGAGTGGGTACATGTACATAACATGTATTGCTTCTTTTTTTAATCCCCTTCGTCTTCCCACCCACCTCCATCCTTCCATCTCTAAATCTCCTCACCCCATTTTCATTCTTGCTATTATTATGCTGAGCCCATGTGTATGGCACATAAAAGGAGAAGATGCAGCTGTGGGCTGTGTCCACTCACTCTGTGCTGACTTTGGTGGGGAATTTTGGCATTGTCCAACCCACGCCATCCTTTCCATTCTTCCTCAGGCAGCTAGACCGTACTGCACCTGTCAGCACTTTAAGACTGGCACCGCAGGTCCTAGTACTGTGGAAAGTCCAGGTTAAATTGGGGTTCTTGTACGTAAATTAACTCTTGCACCCCGGAGGAAGCTGAGAGCTGAGATATTTTTTCTCTACTCATTCTTGCTAAGAACTGGCAGAATCAATATCACCTACCACTTCCATTCTCCCCTTTGGAGTTAGATGATGCTGGACCCATCGGAGCTTAGAGCTCCAGAGCAAGCAGTACTGGACACAGAAAATAACTTCTTGCCCTGGCTGCGGTTGGGATGTGAGCTCGCTCTTGCTAAGCTATGCTGCTGTGCTGGGGCAAGGTCTCTGGTTAGGTCTCTACCAGATCCGGTGAGTCTGGTTTCATGTCTTCCTGGGCTTCAAGACACTTTCACTTAGTTTCTGATTTCTCGTGAAGCGAATGTGTCAATGAATTGTTGCTGAATTGGCCCAGGGCTTCCTATTCCAATATGTTGCCAATTTCACTCTATATTTCTGCTGTCCTAAGCCACCACGTTGTGGCAATTAGTTATGGCAGATAAGAAAACTAATATGGCCCACAAAAAATAACAAAATAGTATAATTATGAAAATTAAACATTGTTATTATAAATCCAGATTTGAAGAAAAGAAAGATTAAGAGCCATAGGACTTATATTTTCATCTCCAGGTGGAGATGAGAGGAGGGTAGGTGTATACCCATTTGACTTATTTCAGAATAGTTTTTAAAGTGCAAATTTAGTGCCATTTAGTTGAGATTTTTAACTGCTGATAATACAGGAGAGTTTCAAAATCAAAAAGTTCTTTAAAATTAGTGCATTGTTAAGTTTATATATCTAATCAATTGTTTTCGTAATGACTCAGTTTTCCCTGGAAAGAAATTCTGCAGCTACATTGTCATTTACTTGGGTGATGTGTTCCTAAAAATTATAGAATGACAGCCTCCAGCAATTCAAATCATTCCAATGTTATTTTCTTTTCATTATCTATAGATCTTCAACCTGAAATCTTTCAAACCAGACAGTGCTATTACAAAATAAATGAAATAAATTGGAATATAGTTGGCTTCTCAATAAAAGAGAATGGAAAAAATCTAGCACGTATTGTGTACAACAACTTAAAATCCTCTAAAACTGTCTCCCTTTTCTTTTATTCATCAAGCACATGAAAACAAAGCAATTTTCCTAAAAGTAAAAAAAAATTGTAAAAAAAGTAGTAATTCATTTTATAACATCTGGCAAGTTATTATACCCATGTGCTTCAAAATTTTTTAAGAATTTAGATGTTATTTTACTAAGTTATATCTAGAAATTATCTAACAACCCAGTGTTCTGCCGTTTATGAGTTTCAAGGCATCTCCTTGCTAATCTCATTTTGAATCGTTCTAACATTTCAGAAATGCCTTGGCTTCTCATGTCTAACTTGTTTTCATTTTGTTAATGTTGAATGCTTCAAGTATGATATCTGATAGGAATTAGTTAATATTGAAAAAAGTTTTTTTGAAATCACAATATTTCATGAATTTATACTTTCAGAGGTCACTGGCTTCCATTGTCAAGACTAATTAGAAGTTCTGAAAGATCTTTCTGTTCTGCTGCTAGACTTCACATATGTAGCATCTTTCTTATAGGAAGCAGAAAAACTGTCAATATACCCTTCCCCCCTAACATGTGAACAAACAATGTAGGCCCGAGCTTCAAGCAGCAAACCACAATGATGGAGTTAGATGCCTACGAGCCTGAGCAGAATTACCCAGTGCCGTGTAACACCTGCGAGCAACTGCTGGGTGTCTGAGAAAATATAGGCCAATGCTGCACACAGCCAGGCTCGGTCAACATACCAGAAAAACCCACTTACCCATAGTCACCACAAAGCCCCACAAATGAGCTGCACACTGGTCCTTGGACAGAGCCAGCTGAATCAGTGATTTAATCTTAGCAAGACACCTGTTGAGGAGTAGGATATCTGCATGGTTCTAATGTCTCCCCTCAGATTGTTTATTAGTCCTCAGGTTAATAAAAGTGCAATTATACTGTGAAGAAATCAAGGATGATTTATCAATATTAACACAATCTCAAAGAGCAGATGGAATGTGTACCTATGAGTGTAATTCCTTGAGGACATAACATTACCTCTCAAGTGTTACAGCAAAGAACTAGAAAATATTTTAAAGGCAAGATTTAAATTAAACAAAAAGCTATAAAATGTTACAGATGATGAGTTATAAAACTTTAATGAAAATGTTGAGGACCAAAAAAAAAAATAGGGTGCTATCCTATGCAAATGGTTCAGAATGTTTCATATCAAAAATATAAGTTCTCCCCAAATTGATTTATATAATTAATGCATGCCCAATCAAGATATTAATAGGTCTTTTCATGGAATTAGAAAAGTTAATTCTGAAATTTCTGTGGAAGAGCTAAAACTAACACTTTGGGAGAAGAAGGCTGGCAGAGGCAACATCACTGGAGAGAAGAGAGGACTATTTTTAATTTAGTCGGACAGGTGCAGTGGTTCACACCTGTAATCCCATCACTGAGGGAGCCTGAGCAGGAGGAAGGCAAGTTTGACTCCTACCTGGGCAGCTTAACAAGACCCTGTGTCAAAATAAAAAGGGCTGGGGATGTCCCAGGGGTAGAGTGCCCCTATGTTTAATCCCTGGTACCACACAAAAAGTAGTCTTTTGCTTTTCTCCTGTTATTTTTATGGGTTGATATTCACCATTTTTTTTTTTTTTTGGTAAAGGGAAGAAAGAAAAGAATGAAGAATGAATAAGCTTCCCATATCTTTCCTGCTGCTGCTGTTGGTGACTTGCCAGTCATTAGAAACTAAGCATTTTAATTTATTACAGTCGTAATTGCACCTATTTAAGAACAAACCCACTAATGTCCGTAATGTATCACAATTCACAACATTGCTTTGATGGAACTTGATTAATATGTATAATACCTCTCAAATTGTAGCATGCTTAAGAATCAGTCAACGTGTTTGTAGAAATATGCAGAGATGCTAATTCCACTGATCTAGTATGGCATCAGAGAAGCCACATTTTTAGTAAGCCCCAGGTGATCCCGAAAGCACATTTTGAGAAGCACTTTCATAAAGAGCTAGCAAGCCCAGTGGTAGAGAACTCTCAACACAGCAATGTAGACTTTCACTCATTAACAGATTTCACAGCTATAATATTAGCTAAGAATGTGAACTTTTCCAAATGTCCCTCCAACGTCTTGTGAATGTCAACAGTTGACTGTAAATCTAAAAGCCTGCAACTCACTGTTAGCCAATTATTCCATGTCCAACAATGAGCACTTTGGAATTCATTTTAAGCTGATTTAAAAACACTAGGGAGCAATGTGAAAAGGCAGTAAGACTTGGTGAATAGAGAATGAGGAGTACTTTCTTTTCCAGCATCTTATGTTTCCTCCCACTCCTCAAATGGGACAACTTACACTTTCTTAGAACTACCAAGATTTCCTCACAGTTCATAGTAGTAGGTCTGCCCAGAATGTGGGCACTCTTATCTCCACAACACGCAAACTTGAAGGCTTTGGCCAACATAGTACAGATGCTGCGATTCTATTACCTCCCACTCACAGCGATGCCACCTCAGAAGTCAGCTGTGGCCTCTGGCTTTGCACTTCATGGTTGTGTGAGATACCCACCCCTTTCCCCCCAAAAGACCCTAAGAAGCAAACTTTCCTGGCCATTTGTATAACACAATACCAATGTAATATTTTCAGAGGCTAAACAAGGTCTAGTACACTGCACTTCTGATAAATGGAGAAGAATAAATGCACCAATTTTTCCCCATGTTTAACTGTTTTTCAAATCTCTTATAATCCTCATTGATGAAGATTGATTTTTCTCATAAGCATATTCTAAGTTTTGTCTTGGAGAGTGGCTCAAGAATATTTATACCCTTATCGGCACATTTTTCATGAATAAAATACACTGGAATATTTGTAGTCGGGGTGTCATTAATGATTGCTCCATATCGTGGGTCCCCGGCTAGCTTATTAGTCCCTTCAATGTAGACATAGAGGACGTCTACCCATCACTTTTCTGTTGTGTCTTTTTCTTAGGTTTCCATGGGCCATGGGGTTTTCTAAAGAGAGAGTACAGGTAGGATAAATTAGATGAAACTGAGCAAGTCTTGGGTAGTAACATAGATTACTCTGGTTGAGCAGCCACCGAAGGAGGTATTGTCTGCCAGTAAGCAAAAGCTTCACCATTTTCTAGAACCGTTTTAGTTCAAAGAACTGTTGTAGTTAATGTGTGTATGGTAAGCTGGGCTGCCTCTGAGGAAGGCCAGCAAGTCTGGAACACAGTTTCCGTGAGTAATCGGGATATGCAAGCATGCTCTCTTTACCATTATGACCTGAATTATGCTCCTCCTCCCGCAAAAATCCATATACTGAAGTTTTTATGTACTCCACAGAAATTCAGGATTTGACTGTACAGTATTTGGAAGTAGGCATTTAAGGAGATATTTAAGATTGATGGGGTCATGTTAGTAGACCATAACCCAACCTCACTGGCATCCTTATAAGAAGGGAAGATTTGGACACAGACATGGTCAGAGTTAAGGTCACATAGGGACACACCAGAAAGGCAGACATTTGCAAGCCAAAGAGAAACCAAAAAGGCCTCAGAAGAAACCAACCATGCTAATACCTTGATCATGGACTTTCAGGCTCCAGAACAGAGAAAATAAGCTTCTGTTATTGAGTCACCTAGTCTATGCTATTTTGGTATGGTAGCCCTAGAAAACTAACATAACACACCACCAAGTGACCCTTTTCAGGTGTCCTGAATGACAGTCATTTTTTCTTCATGGTCAACTTCTTCAACACTAGCTTCTTACTCTTACCTGCCTATCTGCATCTTGAAACCCTGCTCGTTTTACTTCTCCTTCACTCTATCCTTACCACATGTATTAAGAAACGCATTCTCTCACAGTTGTAAAGGTGAGAAGTCTAAAGTCCAGGTGTCACTGGGGCCATGTTTGCTCTGGACTTCGTGCGCTAACTTCTGAAAGATCAGAAAGAAGGAAAGAGCATTCTAACCCACCCTAGAAAAATAAAAACACATCAAGAAGAATAAGAAAAGCTAGGAGAGAAATGGATATTCAAAGTAAGCAGAAGTAGAAGGAGACAATAGCCTTTTTCCAGGGCATCCTGCAAAGAACAGCTAATGAGGATGGAATATCGCTAGTGTTGGTACCTCAGTGCACAACCTCAGGTTCTCGCCCTCTCTCTGTCTACAAGCCTCAGCCTGTTCCACTTTGTAACCACCTCATAGACTGACTTGAAGACCAGAGAGCTGTGTGGGTTAGCCCACCGCACTGGCAAAGCCTGTAACCTCCGTCTCTTCCTACCATTTCCTGATTCCAATGAAGTACTCAGCTATAGAACATGAAATCTGGCTTCCCTCGCTGTACAACATAGTGATATCCAGAAATGTGAGAATGTCAGCTCCTCAGTTTCTTGCTGTGACAGCCTAGAGATAGGAGGGAGCCAGCAGAGAAATTTGTTTTGCATTGTCCCCTATATGATCATTTTGGGTCAAGGTGTTTTTAAATATCATGACCTCCTTCATGGCCAGAAGACACCTCTGTATTTTTATGAAGTAAAGGACAGCTTAGTAACACATCACATTATGTTTACTTTCTTTACCTACTTTACCTTTTTGTTCACTCTCATAATCCTGGGATTAGATCTACTAATAAAGCATCAGACCTGAGCTTTGCCTTAGACTCCATTTTCCAAGGACTCTAAATAGTTTGGAGAAATTTCTCAATGCACAAGTATAAAACTCGGTATATAATAAGTTTCTAATTAGCAGAAAAGACAAACACTTAGATGACAAATAAGGATTATGCTGCTCACTGATGGAGTCCAGTATAAGTTTTGTTCTCTATTTCCAAGTCAACTACAAATGCCCATCAACATTAGCAATTTAGTAGTGTAGCATGATGGAAAAAAATCTGTTTATATAGGTATACTTTCCCATTTTTGAAAAGAAAATAATGTAATTAATCACAAATTCATTTTGCACCAATAATTTTTTCTTATGGGGAAAATAATGCAATCGATCATCAAAGTTACCCACCTAAAATTTGATTACCATTACCAAATAAAATCGAGGGGAATAGCAACATAAACTACTATGCATATCTTTAAAAAATCTACCCAGCACCCAGCAAACCCTGGACTTCGCCCAGCTTCCTATTGCCTAGTCTTCCACCCTTCACACTGAGAATAATCTGCTGATTATTGCAAAATGGAATTATGCGAGTTTGTTTGATTTCCTCTGCTTGCCTCTCATGGAAAGACATAAAAATGAAAACGGATTATTAGAGATGATAGGAACAGTCAGGTGAACACAAACGCTGCCTCCAAGCTCATTGTTTCTGGGAGCTGTGGGCCTGCTGAGCACAATCAGGCTTCACAGAGAAGAAAAAACATTTCAGCTGTGGCCACCATGAAAAATGAGCCAGCAAGGAACGAGGTAGCAATTTCACACAAGGAAGTTAATGTACTTCCTTTCTATATTATATAATAAAAATCTCCAGGGAAATCTGAAATTGCAAGTGAAAGGATTAAAAGAAGAGACAGCCAAGAGAAACCCTTGACTTTTCTCTAACCACTCCAAAATTTCACCAGAATAAACTCTTCAAGCCATGAGGTTTACAACTGCCAGTTACAAGAGCCATTTCAGTAAGAGGTTTGCTGATTACTCTGTAGATTTTAAGAAACAAGGAAATGAAAACTGATTGCTTCTTTGGCCTGAGCTGCTTATGGAGTTTTAACGTCTTCTCCTTTAATAGATTTCAGCTAGCACTAGTCAAAACCAGAAGAGGATTAACAGCACAAGAGATAAATATCTTGAAAAATTGAGTGCATGGGAAGTATTTTCCCCTGAGATTTGTCTCTAGGTGTTAAAGGTCACAATACTTCCTATTAAGAAAGTTTTAGCATCATTAATACAAGGTAAGATTAACACATAATTACCAAAAAAAAGTTTGGTAACGATAAACAATTGATTTATCTTTGCTGCTATTTGAAAGCCACAACCTGTTAAGTTCTATTTTAGACATTCTATTATTGATTTGGGAGAATTTTTAAGTCTCCCCCTTCAACCTCACCTTTACTGTGCTCAGGCCACGCATACTACCGTGAGATTCTCCTCTCCTAGGATAAAATCGTTCTTAATAAGCTGCATGCATTCCTACCTTCATTCTCCTATCATACTAGCAATGGGACATAGGCCCAGTTCTGCAAGAATTTCCAGCCACCCAGGAGAAATTCCACATTGTTTTCTTGCTCCAACAGAACTTAAAGATTTTATTTCTTTTCTCCTTGAGGTCCTGCCTCATTTCCAGTTATATTGGATTTGACAGATGAGATGAATTAATTTTATATAATTTAGCTAATATGTCTTTCCCAGAGAGTATCTAATAACCTAAAAGACAAATATTTTAGTTTCCATGGAATGGAAGAGGGAAGAAATTTTTGGCCAGAGGCCCTTTTCTAGTCTTCTCCAATTATAAAATATGGAAGGTTGCCTAGCTGACCTATGCATAGTGCCAGACCTAGGTGGGAGAGACAAATTAATTAATAACATGGACAAATAAAGCAGCAGGTTAAACAGCTAGATAATGGATTTCTAGGGTCAGGCCCTGAACCTCAAGTATCCACACAATTATAAAAGCAAATGACTGTACAACTACTGCATAGCTGCTTTTACTGCCAAGGTTGTTGTACATAAACAGATTGCAAAACTTATTTTGCCCTCTAAAATTGCCATCATGCTGCTAAATAGCAAGGACATTCAGACCAGAAAATTGAGTTATTTTTTATAAGGAAAGTTAAGTGGACAGCAGCTGCAGGATTAATGCATTCCCTTGATATATTTTTTATTTACAGATGCACATTTTCATTAGCTAGCACTTGAACAGAATGGATTTTTATGACAACAAAAGCAAAAGCCGTGCAATTCTGGTTTTTATACACAGATGGGCTTGTCTTTCTCCTTGGACAGTTTTGAGTGTATCTTCTTCCAACGCAACCCAGATGCATCTATTTGTAAATGTTCAGCTCACAGCCCTGAGGCTGAGGGCATAATTTCTCTCCGTAATCTGCAGAGCAAATCTCAGATGTAATGTGTTTTCTGTATAGATGCAAGGAAGTTCCAGAGAGTTGGGCTGGAAGAACAAACAGAATCTATCCCCTTCCTCACACATAAATTAAGGCATTCCTGGCTCTGTGATGACTTCTTCTGTTATCTATCTACATTTGCTACAGTGCTTTCCTAAATGCCCCTGGGCTGTGTTACTTCCTCTTGCCTTAAAAAACAATTGAATTTGTGCTGCAAGTGTCCCCAGCTGCTCATGATTATTCGACCATGCTCTAATGCTCTGAAATGTTTATTGTTTTAGACTTAGAACCAAGCGGTTATAAATAATCACAGATTCTAAAGATTTCTTATACATGTTACACATTTTCACTGACAAATCTTGTTTGTTTTGGTTCTTAAGACATGTTTAATAGTTAAATAACTGCATTGTTGATATGGCAGGGAAGGGAAGGAATCACACAGCCTTACCTCAGCTTTGGAAATGAGGCAACTCAGCTCTCAAGAGTTCCGGTTTACAATTTTACTCAGTTCTCTCTAAAGTCTGCAATACTGTATCCCACACTTTTAAGAAATGCATAGGCTATGATGTCACTGCAGCCACGATGACATCACAGCGATGAGTGGCAGATATCTGAAGTGCTAGGTGGAGGCAACAACAGCTCAGGTTTTTGTGACTCTCGGATTACAGATTGAAGAAGACAGCTGAGCCCTGATCCCAGGGTTTATGCTCTGTTTTTGTTTTTTCATTTCCTATTCCTCACTAGGCCCTCAGGAAGAAGTTAAGAACCAGGGTGATAGGTAAGCCCTGCCTACTCTGCACTTTTTTTCTAACTCCTTATGCCCAAAATAACTAAGGAATTTAGTTGAAAAATATGCCAGGAACTAGAATATTAACAAAGCAATCAGAACATGTTCCCTGGTAATTTTCATGCTTCCCAGCCCACTGCCTCAGGGACTGTATTTCATTTTCCTCTGGCATGGTTTTGATCCATATTTATGGATGAATAAATTATCATGAGAGAAATGCAAATTATTTTAAAGCCTGAAATTATAAAATGTTTATGCTTATTGGATTACATTGTCTAATTGTTTTATCAGCAGGTGATCTGCAAAAGTAAAATAGCATCTGCCCTTTCTATGCCAAATATTGAAAAAACTTGCAATGACACTCCCAAGCACTGACAGTGGTCTTTAGTCTGGTGAAGCCAAATGAGCAGTATACCTTCTAAACTACGGTGGTGAAAAAGAAAACTCAGTTCTGCATCCAAAGTGCATTGCACAGCTAGAATCCACTTGATTCAAGTGTTATATATGCTTGCAGGGAAAGATCTATCCACTGAGTTTGAACCCCGAACTCACAATGTACTTTCTGTTCATTTGATTTCTGGAAATCTGGAGTGCTCTGCATTATGAGTATAATAATGTCACTGTGTTCTAAAAACTCAAGTGGTTAAGTCACAACCTAAAGGTCCCTTCTTATCAAGACCTGTAAAAATCATCCTCTTTGACCTTTGCCTCCATTTTAGAGACAGTATTTGTTGCATGGAATTAATAGGCAGTATTTGGGCCTTAGGTTTTATTTGTCCAGTTTTTAACTTAGCCTGAGTTCTTCTGAGATTCACCTCTCCTTAGCTGAAGCAATCATAAGATAAAAACAAATACATAAATAAAATAGATTATTTTTTCATAGAAATACCAATGCAACCTTAACTGGAATGGAGGGAGTCCTGCGGCAGTAATAATAAAAGTAGCAAACGTTAGCAATCTGCTTCATAGTATAAAATAAAATGCATTTTTAGAAAAAATATGAACACTGCTCCAACTGTAATTTTTCACACAGCTGTGATAAAAGAACAATAAAAGTGATAAGGCATAACAATTCCTGACTAAACACACATATAAAATGCAGTAGCAGTTCAGATCTCAAGTATTTTACTTGCACATTCTAAATGTACCATGGCTGTAGACTTGATTTTTTAAACATCCATCAATTTTGTTCACTTGTACCATTTAAAGGATGCTAGAGGCTTCTGAAAAATACGCTGCATTGAGAGATATTCTGTTCTAGCCTGTGCATTTGACATCTGGTTCCTTTGTAACATTATACACTTTTGAATAGATATCCTATCAATTGCCTCTTGATAGGAAAAAATAGCAAAAGCAGTATGCCGATGAGTCTTCCCTAAGGAAAAATTCATCCCCTTAGAAATTATGTGATTCTGCCTTTGCCTATTAAATATCTTAGTCTTACCCAAGGTAACAGAACAACATTTTAATCATCAGAACAAATGGGTGTTTGTCCAACAAGGAGAACAATTATTTTTCAAAATAGAAACATAATTTGTAAAATGTTCTTAGGGCAAATAAATGATTTTTAAGGAATTTAAAAGACAAAATTACTCAGAAAAAAGATAACTATATATTTTCCTAAGCACAGTCACTGTTTCTATAGAATATGCTATGACCTCTGGGTCAGAGAATGGTCAAAGGAGCCCCAAACCGTGCTGTCCCATTTAGAGCAAATGGTTACTCCCCCACAAACATTAAGCTTACGAACCGTTACATCCCGTAGCCACAAAATGTATGCTAACCTATGCCTCTAGACATCCACTTGCCTTTACCTTGACCTGGCATCCAATTCTTATTTATGTATGTATGTATCTATGTATAAACATGTACCAAGAACCTCTACAGGCCAGGACAGCTATACAGACCTATGACAGCCCGCACAGATGAACAGCTACCTGTTTAGCCAAGATATATGCTCCTGTCCCACCTTTTCTAGGCGAGTGTCTTCCGAGCTACAGGCTGTATTTCCTGTTCTTTCTTTACACCTAGATGTGGCCAGGTGGCTGTCAAAGGTGAGCGGAAGAGACGTCATCCCTTCTGGGACAACATGAATAAGAAGCAGTTGTGCTCTCTTCATTCTCTTTTGGAAGCCACGCCTTGGAGGTGGCAGTGCCTACGTCACTACACAGATGAGAGCCTGCCAGGAACCGCACCAAAGTGTTCTAAGAGTGACGATAACTTTCAGTTGTATTAAGCCACCTTAATTTGTGGATTTATCTCTTATGACAAATGCAATCATATAAAATCACTTTGTTCTTGGGAGCTTCTTTGTAATAAAAAAGAAAGCTCCTTGGAATATTTTTAGACAAAAAGATCAGATCTATGTGTATAAAACAGTGAGGCTGATAAGGCAAGTAACCCAAAAATTAAGGCTTCGGCTATTCCCCAAACCATAAAGTTAAGGGGTCTGAATCGCAAAGGGAGACAGGATCACTCAAGTCCAGAGTTGTTTAAAGGACCTACGTGAGAGAAGGGGCTTTTTAGCTTGATTTCAAAGAAGGGGAGCAGGATGACAAGTTGGAAATGAGGTTGAAAATCATTCGAGACACAGGGAGCTATATGGCCAAGCAGGAAGGAAGTAAAGGGCAATGACTTAGGATCAAATTGTTGGCACAAAGGGCGACAGCTGCATGGAGTAATCATGAAGTGGTTAAACAGCAGCCCTCCCAGTTGCTATAGTTCAGAACTTATTGATAACATGACATATGAATTATGAAATCCATGGCTTTAGCATTGCGGAGGAAGCAAATTGTATTAGATGTCATCTCAGTTTAAAAGTTTTTCTCCTATTCCTAAAAATCCAGGAGAAAACAAGTCAAGGATTTCAACAATTTAAGAGGGCACAGAAGAGAGAGGGGCAAAGCACATATTCGTGAACTCCAGTGAAAAAGGAAACCATTCCTCTAGAAATTTCTTGACATTTCTCAAGAAGCGTGCTCAGTCGCTTTTCTCGGAAATCCTCCAGTCACAAAAATGCATGGATCTGTGCAATTATCAGGGGAAATGGAATAAATAATACTATGCCGATAAATTACAGACTTCCTCAACTTTATCAATGACATTAAAAACTGTACTCTTAATATTCAAAGCTCTGATAAATAAGTGTTCTATCAGAAACTGACACAGTCCACAGAGAACCATGCCTGAGAAACCTAGATGATGAGAGGGAGAATAATACACCCTCGGAGTTCCCCAGCCTTCTTTAGAAGGCATTGAAAATGAAGAGCAGAACCTCACTACACAATGATTATTTCTGAATACTTATTAATTTTTGAATTAGTAATTTTAAAAATTAAATGTGATTTTCATTCCATGGTGTTAACACACTCCTTTAGAATGTTTGCCTTACAAAGTCTTTAACTGACAATTAATGGATAAGTGGAATCACATTTAAGTCTGTATTTAAAAAAAAAGAAGAAGAAAAATATTTCTTTGGTTCTGTTTGCCTTCTTTAAAGGCACATATAGTTTTCAAACATTTTTGCAAATATTAGGTGTCGTGTACTGTTTGTTCAGTTCTCTTGGGCTAGGGAAAGGTTGGAGGCTCATTTCCGAGAGGACAGTGTGAAAATACTGTGAGGGCCGCTGTGGAGTGAGGAGAGGAAGTCACAGCCACAGATTCTCCAACAGCTTGGCAGCAACTTCATGAGCCTGGGACCACTGACGCCAGCCCTGGTTATTCCTGACGAACGCATTCTCCCGATTGCCCCTTCTTCTCCACCATTGTGCTTCTTCTCCCCCTGCTCTACGATAATTGGCAAAAAGGAAAGTTTGGGGTAAATTCATTTATGTCTTAAAAAGAATTTTTTTTAAATTGATGCAAATGTCAGGGGAAGAAAAATTCCTTCTCTTTATTAAGGAAATTTTCAATAAATTTCAATTGATCAAAAAATTCCTTAATAGTCTGAAAACTCTTGGTACTTTTACAGTGATTTTGTCAGGTATTATATACTGTATAACAGTAATTACTCGTGTACCATATTTTTGGTTGATCTTTTTTATTTTGCAATAAACTCATTTGAACTCAATGAGCTCAAAAACAAAATAAGATAAACCAAAGCATGTATTTAGTGAAAAATTAAGTTCCTAATTTTCATTTCTCAGTAAAGGTGATGAATGTAGTAAGAATGTGCCAGTTTCGAGATGGCTGCCGTCCAACCATGGAAACTATAGTGATATCATCGACCTTGCAAACACCAGAAAATGAAAGCATTCATAAGATACATTAGCACCTACTTCAGAAGTAGATAGTGACTACTCATCTTTTTTTTTATATTCAAGGTTATGTTTTATTATTATTGTCTTTTTAGTTCTTTTCCTCTCTATTATCATTAGTTCTTTTCCTCTCTATTATTACAGAAAATCTAAAACAAGTGAAATTGGAGATTTTTTTATATAATTTAGAAGATCTTTAATTGTAATTTGATAAATACAGGATAAATGACTCAGAAATTCACTATGAGTAGTGGCCAAAGTCTTTTCTAATTTATCAGTTAATATTCAAAGTATGTAATTCCAAACTTTGGAAACTGGATTCTTTTTTTTAATTTTTAATTTTTTATTTTATTAGTACATACATGTTCTGCAGTTCATGCAGTTTCAATCCTTGGGGACCAGTACAAGAAACAGCTTGTTTACTTTTTTTTAATCTCCTTCCCCTTCCCTCCCTCTCCCTCCCTCCTCCTCCAATTCTCTTATCCAACTTTTCATTCTTGTTGATATTAATTAGTCTTAGCTCCTGTTATGGCATACAATGTTTACATTCATTGAGGTTATTAGGTTCCTGCGCATGGTGTATCTTAGTAAAGAAAGGAGATATACTCTGAACATGAGAGAAAAATGAATTTTCTGAAACTTTAATCCTTTCTAAGATGGAAAACTATTGGAAAGCAAACCAGAACAATGCACGGTTTTAAGAATATTTTCTGCCAGGAAAGTGGTAATGATGTAACCCAAAGACATAAACCCAAGTAGAATTTTCTCTCTCTGGTGGTCTTCCCTTTTTCCACATGCTTCCTGCACCCTCTCTTCTTCTCTGAACCACTTTCCTCGGTTTATCCTCCATGGAGTCACAGTAGTGGGCTACAGAAAAATACAGCCTTAACAGAGCCACATCCTGGCTTACATCTTCTCAATAGCTACCTAATACCAACCTCTGAAAAGCATGGAACTCAGTTTATGATCTCTTTCATTTGTAACTCATCAGTCTCACTTCTTACCTTCCCACTTCCTTCACTCCAGCCATAAAGACCTATTTGGATTCATTTTAATGCACCCTTCTGTTTCACACCCCTATTGATTTGTTCAGTCTGTTTGTTGTAACCTTGTCCACTTGGTGAATCCCTGTTCATTTTCCAAAGCCTTTGAACCAGTAAGGATTAGTACGGGAAATACAAGTCACTCTGGATACGTCAGACAGAAAGGCGTTTTAGATGGTGAAAGGAACCTAAGTCAGGGGCCACCAATGAGTGCTCAGGTCACAATACACAGCTGTGACCCAGAAGCTAGGAACTGCTGCTGACAGCCAGAGTTTAAAATGCTACCAGATCTATTGCCTATGTCTCAGCTTCCACTATAGCCAAGGCTGATGACCTGCCAGTGAAACGAAGAGTTTAATCACTGCAAGACACAATGTTTGTAGTATCAGTAGATGCCATTACTACTTAAGGAGAAATGGATTCTCCCTCCCTCCTGCTTTGCAGATTTTGCACTAGAGCATCTCATTATAATTTGTAGCCTTCCAACCTATGTCAAGGTGTAGGGCCATTGAAGAAGAGGAAGTGGGTACTGAATGTAAGCGGATACCTAGTACTCCCTTGTATAGGCCTCATATTCTCTGTCAAGCCCTTTCTGGGTCCTTCCACACTGTTAGAATCTTGGTTAATCATTCAGTCCACTATATCACTTCTGTTCTCTAACAAGCAAGTTCTCACAGTATTATCCTAGCGGTTCCACTTATTTTCATATTCATGGAAACATCTATACCCCATGTATTACAAATACCTGGTTATTATGTTTTCAACCTTTGAAAATCCCCTAATATAGTCTCTGGCACATAATATGCCTCACACATTTCATTTTACCAAGTTTATTAAATATAACCTTAATTTGCAAAACATTATTAACTTTGAAAAGTTCAATTCTTAGTTTCAATTTCTTTCAGTAAATTTGAAAAATATGGAGTTGGGAAAGCAAGATTTTCAACTCCATTGAAATTTCAGTAAGTTTTTTTAGAAGAATAATAGGGTACTATTCAATTAAAAATAGGAATTTGAGGATTCTTTGGTTCTAGTAGACATTTTACTTATTATCTTCTCCAGTACGACATCACTTTACCTTCTCACTTGGGAATAGAAAAGTGAGCATGTTATTGCACCTATTAAACTATAGTTGATTTATGCAGTGTGTTAAATAACCTCTGGGCATGCTTATAAACCTCACAAGTAAAAGCTCAGCAAGCAATTTGAATGCACATAAAAAAAACCACCAAGCATCAAAAGAATGTTCAAATAAGGTTCGCAATGTATTTTTATGTTCTACTCACAATAATCTTTTCACTAGAGTGTGGTAGGTAGATAAAATATCTGTACATAACCTACCACATCACCGGAGTAGGGCTGATCTACTTTCACAAAGCGCACTACACAGTCCCAGGATACTAAACCACAAAGTTATAATTTTTTAAAATGCCTGTGGACACATATTTTTAGGCTCTGCACAAACACCCAATTATTCATTGGATTCCAGGAGGAAATTAATCCTACTTAATATTATTAACTATTAAACTAATATTTAATTAATTAGCTATTAGGCTAATATTTAATTTTTTGAATAGTAAACTAATATTTAATTTATAAGATAGTAAATTAATATTTAATAAAATAGTACTGCCTTTTAAAATGCAAAGCTAGAAATGTTTTATGTAAAATTATGCCACAATCTAAGAGAATATTATATGGCTGAAGATGGATTTACCTTTCTGCTTCACTTTAATTCAGTTGTAAAAATTTCAAGTAAAATTCGACTATAACAGAAAAAGATTAGGAGCAGATATTGCAGTTATCAATAGAAAAATTAACTCCAGAGGATATAACTTTTATCATTAGCAGCTTTTGAGGTGCTTTTAAGTGTTTCTCTTGAACTTTAAAATGAAGGACCTGAGTTTGCCAATACTTGCACTGAGAATATCAAAGAAGCAGAATTCATCAGTGTTACTTTCTTAATGCCCATGCCCCCCAAAATTCGTGCGCGGATGCCCTGACCTTCAGTACGGTTGTATTTAAAGATGAGGCCTCTAGTAAGTAATGAACATTAAATGATAAACAAAGTCATAGGATGACAAGATTAGTATCCTCATAAGAAGAGACACCAGAGGACACTCGTCACCCTCCATCCCTTCCTTCCCCCCTCCACAAAGGAAAGACCAGGTGGGGACACAGTGAGAAGGCAGTTAACTGAAAGCTAGGCAGGCAGAAACCACCCCTGTTGGCCTCATGATCTGGACTTTCAGCTCCAAATACGTGAGAAAATGAACTTCTGTTGTTTAAACAATGCTTCTTTTGTTATTTTGGCATGGCAGCCCCAGAAGACAAGTACAATAAACGAGGCCACCAAGATCTTTATAGGTCCTTCCTCTGGTGCTTTTCCTACCCCACACACATCATGCCTTTGCAAAACAAGCTGATGGTTTAGGAAACAACAGTATAATAGAAAAGTATTAAGATTCTGATCCACCGCTCTCTAGGAAAATGCCACACGTATCTCTGTTCCTCTGAGCTTTCCCCCAGTTAAGGCTGATCACGATATAAATTCTGTTTTACTTATTGAGATCATAGTCATGTTGAGATGAGGTAATATAAGAGTGCGACTTAGCCACCTAAGGAAACGTTGACCCACACACCTGCTGGATGAATGCCGAAGGGCAAAATA
Source organism: Erethizon dorsatum (assembly GCA_028451465.1). Taxonomy (NCBI): domain Eukaryota; kingdom Metazoa; phylum Chordata; class Mammalia; order Rodentia; family Erethizontidae; genus Erethizon; species Erethizon dorsatum. The sequence continues at coordinate 42,901,475 of CM051835.1, forward strand.
GAAACGGGATTCTAGGGTCCTTCTTCTCTCCCAAAAGAACACCAGTTCTACTACACATTACCGTGATCATTACTGTATATAATGTGCTAAAAACCGTTCTGGATCTTGGCTTTAGAATTGACAATAGAATGAATGTCTTTTAAGCAACTATAAGTAAAATTTAAGAGGTAGAAATGTTCACTGTTAATTCAATTAATAAATGGAAGGCATTATACACAGAGATTCCAGGAAATAGCATACTTTTGGTGAAAACAGTAAAAGGTATATCCTAAATGAATTGTTTTCCTTGCCCTACTTTCTTTTGCATTATCCACTTACAGCAACTTTTCCAGCTCTAATTTATGATATAAAGCCAAAAGTTCTAACTTCAGAATTACTCCCAATCAAAATACTGGGAGGGAGCTAAAATGCTAGTTAGGAAGCTATTATTTCTCATCTCCAGATTTCTTACCCTATGTACTTCTGTGGTCTAGAGGCTGAGTCCCTGAAAACAACTTTTGTCCTTTATCAGCTGGCTATGTGTTAGGAAATGATGGGGGGGGGTCTGCAAGAGAACCAGCAGGCACGAGAAAGGGAGAAGAGAATTATTCTTTCCCGTCTTGCTTCCTAGTGCTGCCCCTTCATCTCAACAGCAGCCATTAGCATTCCTAGAACTACTTTCATTGCAATCTTAGAGAGACCTACAGTTGTCAGGGCAAGGACAAAGGACAGATTTTGGACAGCCTGGCCAGGGAAGAATTTAAGAAAGTCAGACAAGAATGTGTTCTGAACAAAAGGCAGAAATTCAAGGATGTTTCAACAGATAATAAATCCCTCTGTGCTTATTAACCCTGTGTAGCCTGCCTGCTGCAAAAGCCTTCCATCTCTGTAGAATGACAGCTTTAAATATAGCCTTTAGGCAGTGATGTCTTCCCTGCAGAACTAATATTTTTCTGTCACTACCAAGATAAGATGGAGATTTTGAACTTGATTTTGTGTGTTTATATCTGCTTAAAGGGATAGCTTCCACTTGTGTGACTCCATGATGCCTCCATGGGCCATCTTTACATCCTTTACCATATTTCCAGGCAGTAAATTATTAGAGATATTACTGTTTATGCACTTCACACTCTTCATCCTGTAAGTTACATAGGTGTGGTTTGCATGGACTTAAGAATCAGGAATAGGGCTGGTGAGATGGCTCAGCGGCATAAGCACCTGCCTGGCAAGCGCGAGGGCCGGAGTTCGACTCCCGGAACCCACATACGAAAAAGGGGCCAGTGATATCGCTCAGTGGCACGGGCACCTGCTGGCGCATGAGGTCCTGAGGTCGACCCCTGGTACCCACAAAAAAAAAAAAAAGAAGAACAATCAGGAATAGAGATACAATGCATATTTTATCAACAAATTCATGATAATTATGCAAATTTATGATATTTGTGCTGTTTCCCTGCCAAGAATAAAAACGAATTTTTTCTACTTGCCACCATATTATGAAGTTGTGTATGTTTAATGTTTCATTTAAAGAAAATCATAATTTTACCTCTTAGAAAAAAATGGTTAATTATAGAGGGTAATAGATATGTTAATTTACTTACTTGTAATAATCATTTAATTATATGTGTTATATCAAAAATATCAAGTTGTATACATCAAACCTATAAGATTTTTGAAAAGTCAATCAGAAAAATAATTTAAACAGGAAAAAATGTCTCTTCCACCATTTATTAAATCATAAGTATATAAAATATATGCAAAACTAGGAGAGTGCACACGTATGGGATACTTACTGCTTATTTGCTTGAAATATAAGGTAAAGTTTATGAAGTTTAAAGTACTAGTAGAAATAGCAAAATTCATAGCTCTTGAAAAAAAAAAAAATAAGCAGCAGCATTCCCAAGAGAAATGAGCATGTCAAAAAACCACAGAAGGAGAGAAATTATTATAGCAAGAAAAGGAGAAGAATAGCTGAAACTAAAATGTTGAATGCAAAGACACCCAGAAATAATGAGGAAAGAGGTCTAATGCCAATGAACCCATCTGCCCACCCCAGCTAGTGCTGCCGCAGCAGGAGATTTAATAGCATTTTGGCATTTTACCATTGACCTTCTATTAAATTACCAATAGAAAGTTCCTATCTCAAAACTGATGAAAAAGTAATCACAAATCAAAACCATCACAGTCTATTACACCATCTCCAAATTCTCACCCTGGGGTTCTCCATTTCAGAAAGAAAAACAAAACGCATCACAGCTCCTTTAGATAATCTCGCACACTTAGTAATTTTCTTTTCTTTTCATTTTGCTTTGTTTTGATGTGGAAATATTACACCAAAAATTAATCATAGGACACTGTCCAGGTATTGTTTAGTGCTCTGTGAAGAGATGAATAGCTAACCCATAATAAGGCTTGTTCAAGGCCTAGCAATCACTACAAATGCTATGGCCTAGTTTGGAAGGCCATCTCAAGCCTTATCATTGCTCACAGACAGCGATAAAGTACAAAAACACTGCGATCTGAGTAATAGCTGGTTACTGCATCACTCTTTACTGCAAAACGTTGTCCTCTGTCAGTGTCAGCCCCAAATCAATTGGTTAGAACACAGCACCACTTATAAACCCTTTCGCTTTCTGCTTCAATGTATTACAACCATTCCATTTGTTCATCTGCTTGTTCGCTCTGTAACCTTGATTTGCAGGAAAAGAACTGCAGAGATCAATTGGAAACCTCAACCTACACACAACTACTTGGAAATCATTTCTTTGATATTGATGTAGTGTCAATGAAAATGACAGTGAAAAATACTACTCACTTGAAGAGGGAAAAAGAAATACTTTTAAGAGCTATGTTCAAGTATAATAGAAAGGGTGAGTGAGTGAAATTCCTTTGCAGATAACCTGAGGGGCAGTGGGAGAATACTAATAAGTGGGGCCTTAGGACAGCATTAGCCTAATAACCTCAGCACTTTCTCATGGTGTAAGAATACAAAATTCTTATTCTTAAAAAAATTAAAGGGCTGGTGAGATGGCTCAGCGGCTTAAGCGCCTGCCCGGCAAGTGCTAGGGCCCGAGTTCGACTCCCGGAACCCACATACGAAAAAGGGGCCGGTGATATCGCTCAGCGGCACGGGCGCCTACTGGCGCGCGAGGTCCTGAGGTCAACACCCCGGTACCCACAAAACTAAAAAAAAAAAAAAAAAAATTAAACTACTAGGAGATTATTAATGTCAGCAAAGTCGATAATATTTCTTATAAATTTAACAAACCAGAGACAAATCCCAAGCTTGAAATCCATCCCAGGCAATAATCATATATTTGTTAAGAAAGACAGACCTATGTCAAAGAGGCACAAAAAAAGAAATATCGCATTTCCTAATTGCTGCCATCCCTAAATCCCTTCCATAAACATTACTGCCTCCTGGGCCACAAACTAAGGGACCCATTGGTACATGGTACCCATGTTGGTATCAGCATTATCTCCCTAGGATTGATTTTGCATGAGCTACATTTCATGCAGGACCTCACTGCAGATGGATATCACTGAAGAATATCACTTCCCCAGGTTACAAGAGAAAAAATGCTTTTATTCATCCTGTAAGATTGTCAAGCAAAAAATCAAAACAGAGCTGGTGATATAGCTGAGCAGCATAAGCACCTGCCTAGCAAGTGCAAGGTCCTGAGTTCGACTCCTGGTACCCGTATATAAAAAATAAAAATTAAAAAAAAAATGGCTCAGGATACCCTATAGCTCAAGATAGGAAAATATTGCAATTGAGTATTTTTTATGGCAGGCAAATTTTTGAAATCTGAAATTTGTTCTTCCCTGTCTTTCTCCCTTCTCCTTCCCCAAAGTGAGATTAGATCCCATACTGCTTTATCTCAGGGAAGTAATGGGACATGGATTCCTTTGAGAATTAAGACTCAGTGGAGCCAAAGAGAAACTCTAAGGAAGAAGTAGCATTTTCTGAGGACTAATGTTTAAAAATGGTTCTCTGAGCTGAGAGAAACAAGGATTTGTGGATATCTTCAGAGATAGGGACCCATTTCCTACTCATTAAAAGTGTAGCAGGACCTCAGAATGTTAGGCAAAAATGTTTGGGTACAAGGTAACTGTTATGGCTTGTATCTAGATGTCCCCCCAAAGCCTCATGCACTTATAGGCGGTACTTTTCAGAGGAGGCCGGATCTAAGGTGTGTGAATATGGATTAAGGGTGTGTGGTTACTAAATTAGTCCACTGATAGGTTTAGCACAGTTCTAAGTGTCAATACTGGGAGGGCCCAGCCTGGGTGTGAGTGGCACCAACCAATAGGCTTGTACCCTGTATGGAAGAAAGGGAAAGACAGAGGGCAGGCTTCCTGCCCACAGCCTGCTCTGCCATGAGCTGTTTCTCCTCTGCCATGCCCCTCTGCCATGCTGCCTTGCCTTGGAGTCAGCCAACTAGGGAGTGAAACCTCTACAAACTGTGAGCTAAAATAAACCTTTCCTCCTTTACCTCTGGGTGTCAGGTATTTTGTTCCATCAATGAGAAAAGAGTCATTAAGACAGTACCTCACCTAAGCACTTCATATTAACAAGGGACTCCCTGAAGCTGTAACAAAGCATGTACCGAGACAGGAAGGATTAGAAAGATGGGAGTAGCAAGTCTTCCAATAGCACACAAGATTAAAAGCTAGTATCATCACAGTTATCTTCACAACACATTTAATTACCCATTAGTATAGCCTATAAACATTATCTCAGTAAATCCAAGTCAAGCAGCTTTTCTTTAACATCGGTAGAGATTACCCACTGAACTGAGAGTAAGTGCCTGGATAACAGTAAGGGTTGATGCTGTTCAAGAAATGCCCATCACATCTGAGATGAATACACATTTCTCAGATGAAGAAATACTAATGGCAAACAAATATACAAAAAAATGTGCAACATCACTAGTCATTCGAGAGATGCAAATTAAAACAACACTGAGATACCATCTCACCCCAGAAAGAATGGCTACTATCAAGAAATCAACTAATAACAAATGCTGGAGGGGCTGTGGGGAAAAAGGAACCCTTCTTCACTGTTGGTGGGAGTGTCGACTGGTACAGCCACTGTGGAAGTCAGTGTGGAGATTCCTCAGAAAACTAGGGTTGGAGGTCCCATTTGACCCAGCTATTCCCCTTCTGGGCATCTTCCCAGAAGAATTAAAAACATCGTACCACAGCGATATATGTGCACCCATGTTTATAGCAGCACAATTTGTAATAGCCAGATCTTGGAAACAACCCAAATGCCCATCAACTGAGGAATGGATAAGAAAGATGTGGTATTTTTATACAATGGAGTACTATTCAGCCATAAAGAAGGATAAACTGGAGACTTTTATAGGTAAATGGATGCAACTCGAGAAAATACTCATAAGTGAAATAAACCAGAAGCACATGTGTAAGCATCGTATTATCTCTCTAGTATGAGAAACTGAAAGAGTAAATAAGATCCAAAATGTACAATAGACATGGTGAATCAAAAAGAAACTGGTCAAAAGGAAAGAGAGACTGGAATAGGGAAAAGAAAGAAGGGAAAGGGAAAAAAAAATTGTATATATATATATATATATAAGATGGTTAAGATAGATACACTACCATTTTTACTTAGTTCATTGAAGAGTAAGGTTTGTGCCAATAATGTTTGGACAATTGAATGCTAATGTCTGGTGTCCTGAATAACTAACTTAAAGATAGTAATACGTAATGCATTAACCATTGTTACCCTCCTATTATGTTGGTTTGAAAATTTGTTCTTCTTTTGATTTGTTTTGTTTTTTCTTCTCTTTAAAATAAAAAAAAAAAAAGAAATGCCCATCAGTGCACACTCAGTTTAGCTAGCTGCTTACACTGGGGACCTGAAATTGAGTGATGGATCACCAGATATACGATTTCTATGCAGGGTCACTCCTGAATGGCATCCCAAGTTTCTCAGAGATGAATGAAATTCCTACTTGGTTTTTCTTATGTGTAGTCTGACAACAAAGAATTGAATTCCATTGAATTATATGAATGAATCCAGGTAGGTTAAAAGATAAATATAAGTAAATAAAACCTCTGAGTGTTTCTTGAGAGTTTCTACAATAACCTGGGTTGTTATGTGCTTATCTTGCGGTATGCAGACTCATTGGCCGCTTTGTGGTGAAAGTAGAATGAAGAGTGGAAAAGTTGGGGCACTTCTCAAAGATGGAGTATGTTGCATTGAAAAGAGGATGGCTTTAGCAATAGACTTAGTGTCAAATGGTTGACTTCAGTTTGCATCAGACAATGATCTTAGACAAGTAACTAAATCTCTTTATTCTCCATTTAGCTCATCTGTGGAAAAAAAAGAGATAATGTGGTAAGAAGAGGAGACAAGTAATATATTTGAAAATATGCACAAACTATGTACCATAGCCAAACCTCCAAAACACAGCAACTGTTGATTTTTTTCTCCACGCTAGTGTCCAACTATTCTCCCTCAGTCTCTCTTCCTCATTCTACCATTGCCATTCTTTATTATTAAAATTCAGAAAATGTCATTTTAATTTTCTAGTGCTTGCCTTAATATTTGCAATGGCTTAGGCTTTGTGTAAAATTTATAAAATCTTGTTATACTTTCAAATCTTCTTATATCAAAAATTTTAATTGACTTTCTCCAAAAGCTTCTCAATACCTCTTAACTGTTAGCTACAAAGCAAATAAAAGAGGGACAGAAGAAAGCAATTCAATAAAAATTGGATTTACTATTTTAAAAGAAAGGTTTAAATCTTCCTAAATTGGTTCTTTGATGTGGATAATTTTGAGACTGGGACATTTTATACACTAAAACATCATGTTAGAATCTCTCCTTGGAGTAATGAAGATTTGGTGATCTTTTAGAAGAACTGAAATCATTAAAAACAGCAAAGACAGAAAGGGTTTATTAGATGTGGAAGATCAAAGTCTCCAACATATTAAAATAAGCAATGCAGGACTGCAAATTCTAACAAGCAGATGATAACATTTTCACTGCACATTTCTTTTTAAAAAGATAAAGAGCATTGAATCAATATATCACTAAAGAGATTATTATTTTGTACAAGCTGAAGGTTGATGCAGGTCATTTCCACTAAAGCAAGCAGAATTTGTTAATTTAATCCAACAGACTTGGCAGTGAGACCAAACAGGAATTTAATCAGCAGGAGAAGGTGGTGAGCATTTCAGAAAATTGAATGATCCCTATGCAAACAGTAAATATCATTATAGAAGGGTAAAAAAATAACAGGGTACCCCTTTCATAGTTTTCTCTGAGTTCACCAAACAGAAATTTCTAAATAAACTATTTCTAGGACTACAAAAATGACTTAATGTTACTTGCCCTAAAAAGTTAAAATATACAAAGTTTGCCAGTCTCTCACCTTTCTTAAATACTTTTCTTAAAGCTACAAGGTTATAAAATGAAAGATTAAGTGTCTTGTATTCTAAATAAAAATAGTGGCTAACTTTTCAGTTTCTCATCTCAACAAAATGTGCCATTCTCTGACATTAATTTAAAAGCTTTTAGCAGAAAGACTAATCCAGACACAAGGCTGAGATGCATAGAAGGTAACATCAGGAGTTTAGTTCAATAGGAATTGCTTTAATCATCTTCAAAACCAAGACCATTTTAAGCATGTGTACCATCACAAAAGGATAAATTAAAATTACTTACTCCTCCCACCTGACTCCCTGGCACATCCATGAAATAATCATGAAAGCACATAGAATCTTTTCTACTTTCTATTACCACAGGGATTTCAACTTCACCTTGCCCTTTTTTTCCTTGTCACTTCAGCCTTCCATAAAACTTTGCTGTAGTTGTAGGCTCTCCTTATTCCAATCCAGCTTCCTTGAAGAGCCTTTTGAAAAGGCCTGGCATTTGGAATTCTCTTGATTAGCAGGACATGAAAGTGTGTGATGTGTCCAAAGCAAAAAGACTCTCAGTGGCGTGATTCTTCTGCTAGCCATGACAATGCAATGTTGCCATTAAACCAGTGAATTCATCACCCTAGGAAACTTCAATGAGCAAATTAAAATTGGTATTTTCCAAGAGTGATGAACAAAATTAAATCATATAACAAGGGCCAAAGGTCCATATTCTTATTCTGAAGTGTCATGAAAATTGTTTCAAGTGTTAAATTATTCAAAAGTAAATTAGCTTATTCTGAAATGCTAGGAAGTAGGTTATATGGCTTCATGACCAAGAAATGAAGAGATAAAAAATATATTGTGCTACATTACTGAAAAGAAAGAAAATCAATGGGAAAAATCAGGGACCACTGTTTGAAACATATGTACTCAGAGAATAAACTGAAAATCTTAGCTTTAAGGGAAGGGAGAGTTGCTTTTCATACATTTTCTATGTCTCAAGATAGATAGTGAAATATATGCTTGTTTATTTCTAGCCCAGTTCTTATACTGTCTTGAATCATTTATCTGCATATTCCATCTCTCAGAGGAATAAAACTTTTTCTTCTTTAATGCATGTACTATTGAGCTATCTTCTCTACCACTATCAAAAAATAATGGAACATTCTATAAAATTTCAGTTAAATTCAGGGTCAAAATATCCCCCTGAAGGGTTTATGGTAAATTGTTTGCAAAATGAGCCTCAAAAATTCTTCCTATCCCTGAGTGCACATCATCCCTTTGCATTGTACCTTTGCAGTTTATCCCAACAAGAGGGAGAGAAAATTTCCCTAGACTTTGATTCTGAGCTGTCCTTGTCACTTGCTTAGATTAATAGAATGGAGTAGAAGTGACAGTTTGTGACTACCAAGTCTAGGTCTCACGAAACGTTTTGGTGAGTACTCTCACCCTCTCAGAGTGTTATACTGAAGATCTGACTCTAGTAGCGAGAGAAGCCATGTGACGTAGAAGCCCTGGCTGAAGCCTTCCACACCAAGCCACTAACTGCCGGTCAACCACCTCCAGGTATGTGAGGGAAGCCATCTCAGACCAATAAGCCCTGTTCAGTTAAAAAGAGCCACGTGAGCGGCCCCAGGTGAGACGACAAGTCATTCAACTCTCTCCGACCCAAACTGTCCACCCATAAAATAAAGAGCTATGCTATGCTGCTAGGGTTCAGAGTAGGTTGTTATGCAATCACAGAAGCTGATAAGTAACTGGCACTGGAAGTGGCTGCTGCAACAAAATCTATAACATTTAGCATTGGCTTTGGGACCAGGAGATATGCAGAGCCTAGAAAAGCAATGTAACTGTTAGTGTAACCCCCCCCCAATAAAATACTGTTGCATGATAGCATTGCATCATACTCCCACATAAGAAAAACGCAGGAACTGGAAGGTTACAAAATGCACCTAACTGACCTATAATGCTGCCTAAGGAGATCTCCAGTTGGTGTGTCAAAAGTCAAAACAATTAATGTTGCACACAACAAAGCAAATTGAGAATAATGAGAGAAGGAACTTAGTTTTTAGTAGCAGCATTTAGAGGAAGTTGTTAAATTGAAAAATAAACTATAGCCCTAGTATCTGCAGTTGACAAAAGACTCCAAAATTAATAAATTGATCTTAGGTAAAGACTGAACCAAAGGTGTGGGCATAAAACTCTTTACCATGACCTCAGAATTAGTAAGTGAACTTTAACAGAATCCTGTAGTCAGATAAAGAACTTGTAAGAATATTAAGGGCAATGTCGCACAGTGTGCTGGCACACCAAAAGAAAGAGAGAGAGATTGAAGTTTCAAAAAGAATCATGGATGCAGCCTTGAGAGCACGTGACCCTAGTAGGATTCCTAGGAAATACGAAAAGTTTTGGGGATACTTGTTCAGGAAAAACACACCCAGCATATACTAAAAGGGACTAACTCAAAATAAAAAGACTTCTGGGCCTCCAGCTTCCTAATGGCAAAAATTAGCCTGGGAAAACAACTCAGCTACAAACACAGGCAATTTTTTTTATAGAGAAAGAAAGATCTCAGAGGGCTGAGCCAAAAATTGACTAGGGAACCAATTCATTGGGGTGGAACTAGTATCTACTCAAAGAACATGCCCGGAGACTAGAATAGGGAAATCTGGCCACAAGTGCCTGGTTAGATTGTAGAATTACCATGGGGAAGCTATTTTCATCACTCTCCTTTCTGAATGCAAGTGTCTTTCAGTAATCCTGCCCAGTATGTATAATCAAAATTTATTTCTCCTTTCATTTCACAGGTTTCTGAATCAAGAAGGGTCATAGCCAAAGACCCCCAGGAAAAGAAACTCATCCACATCTACACCTGATTCAGACAATAAAATTCTTGGATCTTAAGTATGATTCAGTACAGAGGTAAGACTTTTATGGGGACTTAGGAGGTCTAGCTCAGGGATAGAGTGTTTGTTTAGATGCAAAATGGACTAAGTGAGAGAAAGAGAGAGAGAGAGACCAACTTCCACAGGAGAAGTGAATATATTTTCATGCGGAAGAGTTGTGAATTATCATTGCCAGAAGGTGAGTTGTGATAAATTGCATGCAAAAATCACTACAAAATTCCCCCAACCCCTTTATGCAAGCTCTGTGACCGTGTGGTCCTTCCCATTCCCATCTAGAGATGAGCATTTATTCTTCCATCCTTGAATCTGGACAGCCAAATTTCATAGAAGATCTGAATCCTAAGTGCCAAGAGATTTTGTAACTTCTTTTCTTGACCTCTTGAAACACTGCCCTCAGATTGCCATGAATTAACCAATAGAGTCAATTAGTGGATAAAAGACCACATGGAGTCGGGATAAGTCACAAGTCATCCCAATTTAGAGCCCAGACATATAGCCAACAACCACATCAATTGCCAGACACATTAGTAATGCCATCTTACGAGACCTGGTTAGAGCTATGGGAGGCAGCCACGTAAGTGAGCCCGAGGAGATGAGCAGAATCACCCAGCAGAGCCCAGCGCAAATTATTTACTCACAACGGGAAATAAATAACTACTGCTTCAAGTGGTTTCTTAGGCAGTAATAGACAACTAATGTGGTAAAGTACCATGTTTCTTAATTTTCCAACTCAACTCAGATTTTAAATATTCTGTCTTGTCATTTGATGTGTCAAATGGATGCCATTTTTTAATTGGAAATGTGATCCTACAGGGAAGTAAACAACAGAATGCGTTCTCTGGTGATGCTCGACCTCAGTGAACACTGCACACCTTCTAGAAGGTAGATTATTATTTCCTAGTATTTAGGTAAAATTATTTTATTCTGGAACACATCTAGCTTTCTTTTCTCTCATGCAAATAAAAAGGTTGGGGAGAGCAATAATCAAATTCAACTGCCTTCTATCTGCAGGGATATTGTAGCTACTACTCAGTAACATTTATATCTAATAAATTCCTTGAACATTATGCCCCAGATGTCACAGCCTCACGACACTCTTTCTACCACATGCATCCATGGAAAAACATAGATATAAGAAAACAAAATGAGAAGAAGAGTGAGAAAACCATAGATGAAGAGGCAAAGATGAATAACTGTTAGAACGACACACTGAACAATCACATTTCTATGATATATTTTTGCTGGAATTGCTTCCCAGCTAGACCTCTCCTTTGGGAGATGCTGTGTAATTTTTCTGGTTATGTGATAGAACCAAGATGAAAGATAACTCACAAGCTCCTGTGGCTTAAAATATAATGGTTGAAAATTGGTGGGTTATTTTTAAAGACTTTTTTTTTGCTTCTGTTTGACAAGGAAATGCAGAACCTTATTCACCCCTGTCCTTCTGAAAAATAAGGTCAAATTGTTTCATCTCTGTTTTTAAAGACATTACTAAAAAAATTCTGATGCAAATATTTACTTAGAGTTAATATAGTACCCTAAATAACACCTTTACCCATTCCTCTCTGACAACAAAAACCAGAGATCTAAAACTTCTTTATATAAAGCGTATTTAACTCAGAGGAAGAAATCAGCTTCAAAAATTATCTGTAGTTGGATATCTCTAATTGCAAAAACTGTCACTGTAAACTCATATATCTCATGGAACAGTTATATTGTAAGATCATTTATTTTAATTCTCACTATTCTTGCAAGGGGTAAAATTCAAAAATCATACATTTAGAGCTTATCTCTAAGGATAGCTTACTATTTGTGCTGAAGTTAAAATTGATCTCAGTATTGATTATAAATTAAAATTAAATTTAACAGGGTAGCATCTCTGTTCAAATGTATTGAACTAATTAAGATTTTTTTTAAAACAATACGCTAGAAATATGTAAGAATTGTTTTAATGAAAAGCTAAAATCATGGAAACATACGTAAACATCTTAATTTGATATTTTAGGAAACTGAAAATCAAAGAGCTGGCATACATCTGAAGTAGCAGGCTTGTTAGTGGTGCTGCTAAATTAAGAACTGACTTCCTAGAATTTTGCCCCAGTGTCCTCTCCACTCACCCAGGCCACTGGACTTGTGTGAGCCGTGGGTGGGAGGCCCTGGCCCCTCCCACCCCTGAGTTCAGGAGCTGCCACACCCGAACACAGAACTTCTACAGTCCTTCAGCCATAGCCATGCTGATGGCTTATCCATTCAGATTCACTAGAGATGAGCAGAATATTAGCAATATTTAAAAGCTCCCTAAAAGATTCTAACATGCCACTTAGCTTGAAAACCATAAAATGGTTTTTTCATCCTCAACCCCTTGAATAACAGACTGGAAGTCACAGCCTTACTTCCCAGAGTTTCTGAGTCTTTTTTGGTCCTAGGAAACAAGAACTTAATTCTGAGAGCTTAGACTCTCAGAAATAAAAATATAAAAGGTGAGATAGAGAATAAAGTACACAGTCTCAGAAATGTGTGTGGTCAGTGACATTTCCTATACATGCCTGTGAGAAATAACAAGAAAATTATTAAAAAGTTAATTTGGCTATGTAAAATCAGTACTGTGTTACTTATAGGCATTTGTGTAAACAGCTAATCAAGTTTGCACTCATACGTATCAGATAGTTGATGGATATATTTGATTATATCACTAAACCCCAAGTATAAATTCATGGTCATCTGTTCACAAATTCATAAAATTTACATTAAGCAACATGGCTTGATATATTCTTAGAAATTATAACATTGGAGAGAAACAGAGGTAGAATATTTCACAGTTTAAAAAGTCTAAATCCGTCAGAATCCAGTTTAGTCAGAATCCATTTACCACAATAAAAACTGCTAAGCGATTCAAAGATGAACATAAAATGTGTCAACTGATCCTCAATTCCAACACAGTTCTCAAGTTATAAAGGTAAATCTGGATTATCTTGAACCTTAGAGGTAAGAAAGGTTAAATTTACCTGTCAGAATATAAACAAAGATGGCTTCCTGGCTTCTTTCAATTCTTGCTTAACTCTTGCAGCTAGGTAGGAAAAATCGATGAGTCTTAAAATTGACCCTGCAGGCCATTTAAGTTTCCAGGCAAAGCCTAACTTGGCTGGCAGTAGGGCCAACATATTTTGATCTGCCTCCTTACACAGGCAGACTTTTCTTTACACAAATATTAATTTGTATCACACTGAGTACCAAATATGAAATAGTCGACTTAAAAATTCTAAATCTGAACTACAGAGAAAGGGCAGGTCCTTAAAGCTGCGACGCGCAGTTGCACGTGAAGAACAGTTCGCTACTCCAGGGAAGAGTGTATCTTTCAAGCCTTATGCAGCGCAAAGAGGGGATAAGTCCATCTGGTTTTAATTTAATGTTCCAACTTGAGGCGTATTTTATAGAAGTGATCTTTTTGTGTTTCTGCCTCTATCATCAATTGTTCTCTACTATGTTAATCCCCACGAATGGCAATCAAGTTAATTAAATATTATATTACAGAGCATTAATATAAATTTTTCAGATGCTCCCCCTTAAACCTCTATGGTGTAATCACTATTGCCCCTGAAGGAGAAATTAATTTTCATTGTTCACAGAAATACTTAGGAAAAAATATATTTAAATGTTTAACCATCAGTTCTAAAAGGACAGATTAAAGGAAGTGAAACATTAGTATTTAGATGGTCCAGCAAGTTAATGTGAAAAATAAAACATATGCCTCTTCCATTTTAATCATATTGAGTCATTCAGTAACTTTGTTCCCTCTCACTCCAAGAGCTGAAGATGACTGTTGTCAATATCTGACTTCACTTCTTACAAGCTAATCATGAATCTCATCAGAAAAGCATTCCTTCCAGCTCATCCACCTCAGTGAGAACTTCACAAGCATTCTTCCACTGAAGAATATGGAGTTCTGACAGGCAGTTCACTGTTCAATAAACAAAAAATGAAGAGAATGAGCTATGTGTGCCCATTTTCTGTTCCCACATTCATAAAAAGGATGTTGCTTCATGACAGGAAGTGTGGAATGGAGACAGGCCAGAAGTGATGTAGTAATGGTCACCCTGCACACAGAAGGAAACTCCAGGAATGAGAGGTAAGCATCCCCTCTCCCCTTCACCAACTGAGTCACGCACGGAACTTGACTATAAGCAAAGGCAGTACAGTGAGGTTAATTATGATTTCTGAGTCCCCAGATTATAATAATACAAAACTCACAATGTATACAGAATCTTTTCTTACATGCTTATAAATATTCCATTTGAAAGTTCAGTTGCTGGTTGGTTTGGTTGGCTGCTTAGGAAATTAGTGGTGGAATTTTATGCTTGTAGTTGCAAAAGAAGAGATTTCATTACTCAGTCCCAAGTCACATTAACATTTATTTTTTCAGTGCTGGGAGCAAACCCAGGGCCTTGTGCTTGCTAGACAACCACTCTACCACTGAGCTATATGTCTAGGTCAATATTCACATTTTAGACACTCGTATTATATTCCTTTACATCTTAATATAGAAGTCACAAAGAGGATTTTAATCGCTCTGTGGCAAAGTGATTTATTCTGTAAGTGGCAGTTAGGCAGCCAGCCTTTTCATCCCCAAACCCCTTTTAGTCACATAGCTTTTGGCCCTACCTACCTGTCCTTTTCCACAAAAAACAAGCTGCCTTGGCAGCCACACAGGAGAGAGAGAGCCTTGGAACCTAGATTGGGATCACAGCGACAGAGCACAGAAAGCAAATGCAGCCATGGAGACATAGCTTCTCTTCCTCTGTGAGGTGTTGAAGGCGACTCCAAGGATGACCATTGTGGGGAGATGCTGGCCAAAGGAGTGATGGAACCTGAGCGTGCTAAGGAAGGGACCTTGTGGACAACAGTTCCCGTGCTCCCTGAATGCATGGTTAGAGTTTAGAGCAGAATCTGCAGGACAGCTGCCAGCAGAATTAAGAGCAAGTCACTGTCAAAGACGTTTGCTTTGGCCAAAGTGTTTCCTCTGCCTTGATAAGACCGCCTAAACTAGGTCGACCTGTGTCACGTAACAAACCATCCCATGCCGGCCCGTCCCAAAAACTTCTGTACAGTATATTGCAAAATGGTTTTCTTCTATGTCTTTGTTCTCATGTCTTTGAATTACAAATAAATAACCACAGAGGTCTCAGCTGGCTGCTGTTTCCCTGTGACTTTTATGCCCAAGAGGCAGCCACTCTGAGTTCTCAGTGCTTGATCTAAATCTCGTCTCTGAGTAATCTTCTTCATCCAGACCATCAGGGGCAAATCACCATGTTTAAAGAAGCAGCATCAAATGTGTCATGAGCACGTTAGTCTTTTTCAGCCAGCTAAAGATACTTAAGTCACTGACCAGCCCTTCCTCTAGGAGGGTATGCAAATGAAATGATGCTAACAAATCTCACTGTTTTACATGATGGCTAACTTTTTAATCAGGTAAGAGTGGATGTTGTGGAGATTTACTCGTGACAAGATCACGTATGATAAACTGTTAACTTCTGTACATGCAACTAAAAGGAGACCATCTCCTGGAAATTATTCTAGACTGATGATCGAAAGACAACCAAAGTCCTTTTCTAGAACCAGATCTCTAGAATATCTGCCTAAAGATGGAACTTAACCAAATTAAGAAAACCACAGATCAAAATTTGATCTACCTGAGTCATCCCGAACTTATGACTTTAGCATTGTTCAACGAAGTGTGGTCCTAGGATCATGTACTACACAAACACTCAACATGCTTGCTGGAGATACGGATGGCTACACCCTACCTAGGGAATGAGAGCGCCTAGAGAGTGTGGCCCAAGAGCGTGCATGTTTAATGCAATCCACAGGTAATTCTAATGTGCACTACGATTTGAAAAACCATGTTAGAAATTTAAACTGGGAAAGGTCAGACAGAAAGTCCAAAATTCAGGTTCAAAGGGAAATTCTACAAAACTCGTTTGTCATTCAGTTGGTAATAGTTTTCCCACAAGAGAAAACTATAACTCTTATTCATTCAGTAAATACCTTACTGTGTTCCTGCTACATCCAGATACTGTGCTAAATGAGTGGATTCAAAAATAAAATGTGCAGAACATTGTAAGAACCAGCTTAGACTCACTACACGTTAGGGTTTGTGTATCGCTAGGAATTAAAAATGAGAATTCAGGGGAGAAAACTAAACTTCTGAAATGGAATTATCTAAGGGAACAAAAGCATTTAAAAGCAGATACAGGATGCGGTTAAAGGCATCTAGTCTTCTCCGGGGAAAAAGCGGAGTGTGGAGGAGTGAACAGACATTCATGTGACTATTTTAAAATAAAACGTTGCCTTGAACTAAGAGATCAAAGTTTAGACATGATTCCCCTCCCACCCTGAGCTAGTTCTCTATGCTCAAATCAGAGAGTTGATGAGCTTTTGATCTGTCCTTTCTTTTTCTGGAAGCATAGATCTAAAAGCTGTTATCAAACAAGGTCGTGAAGAGAGGATGAAAGGGTGATATATAAATCACTGTTGATTTTCCATAAAGTACCCATGAACTCTGCTGAAAGACACTGTAGACATTATACCCACTCCGCATGCATTGCCAGCACTTGGTGGACTATGGCTCCCTGCTTGCTAGAAAAGCTGCGCTCTCTCCAGACTGAACACCTGAAACGGTTTCAGCAAAGACGAACACAGATAGAGTTAAGGTATGAGAAGTAATGTATGCATAACTCCACTTGACCCCCATAGCTTTTGTTTATAAAAAAGATTTTGCAAACTATTTGTGTTTTAACTTTGTCCTCTGATCAAACAAAACCTGGTTAAAGTTAAGCGATATTTATCAACATCTTACCAAAGCCAAAACAAAGAAAAATGCGGGTTAAAAAAATACTAGAAAACAAACTAAGATTTGAGATGATGGAACTATAGTTGATTTTTCTACATCATCTAAAAGTTGAATAATGAAATATATTACTTCATAATGAAAATATTTACAATTAATTTCTTAATAGGAAGTTTTATTTAATGACAAAATAAATTTTAAGTGAATATATATTTTGAAGCGCCAATTTTTAATGGTCATTGTTTTGTTTCATCTGTTTCTTTTCTAGAATGTGTTCTACCCTTCGGGCCAGATCATCTCTATTTTCTTTCAAACATATTTAAGCTTAAAAGTTTTTGCTATACCAAAAAGTTTTAGGTTTTCTTTTTCTCTTCTTTTTTACTGCAGCCTTACAAATTCTAACTACAGCTGTCCTCTCGACCTCCCATTATTCCCGATAACCGTGATGAGCTGACTTTGAAAGCATATTGCTGTACACTTTAACTTTTGCTAGGGCACCTTTTTGCACACCTGACTCCCCTCCCCTGCAATTTTATAACCACCCTAACTAACACTGTTCTAGGTAATAAATTATACATGACATCCGTCTTGTACTAGTTTTTAAAATCCCTGTAGTCTCTTAAAACTCTTTTTAATGTCCTCATTGTCAAATTCAGGCCAGCACTGGTTTTTCCTTTATGTAATACATTTCCAGTCCTCTTTTTCTATATTTTTCTTTGTGCATCTTTTCTTAATCACTTTTGTATTTCTCAAATTCTTCTTTGTGATTCATTTCACCAATTTTGGACTAATAAAATGTGAACAACATTTCATTTTCTACAAAAATTGTGACTTTTTTGTCTACTTAAAGCATAAATACCATTATACCAAACTATGGTGTAATCTGCCATGCATGACCTCCAGTTCCTCTCACAAGGAATGATGGATCACTTTATACCTGGTCCCTCAGAACATTGTTTAGCTTGGGATGCCTACCACATACTGTTGCCATTTCTTGTTTCTTTCCTTGTCCCTCTGTTGTGGTGTAAATACAAAGTGTCCCCCAGAAGGCTGGTGTTCAGAAGTGGAAGATGCCTGGTAGAAAGGGCTGCCTAGCTGGAGAATGTAGGCCACTGGGGGTGTGACTTTGAAAAGTATCTCTTCTCAAGCACTTTCCTTTTGCTCTGCTCCCTGGCTGCCATGGGGCGAGCAGCTTTTCTCCACCAAGCCCTGCTGCCATGATGGTCCTGCTTTGGAAACAGCTGACCATGAACCGTAACATCTGAAACACAAACAAAATAAGCCTTCCCTCTTTACAGCTGTGTGTCAGTTGTTCTTCCCAGAAATGAAAAGCTGACTAATACATCCTCTAAACTTTGAAATCCAAATCAAGAAAATGAGGTTTGCTTATGATGATATTTATATCATCAACATCTACCCATAGTAACTAGTACATGGTATTTAATAACTATCTATTGATTACATATTGGGTCCAGTTTTGCATAACACATGAATTCAGAGCCACATATGGGAATCCTGCTGTCTACTATTAAGCCAGACATTAGTGACACTTCATAAAATTTAAAATAATGTCATCCTTCTCACTCAAATTTTGTTACAGGGCAGAGGGTGCAACGTAATGTTAGACCATTTGACTAGCATGCATGAGGCCCTGGGTTTGATCCCCAGAACTACAAATAATAATAATAATAATAATAACAACAACAACAACAACAATATCTTAGTCATTTGCTTGATGTTAGGACCCAATACCCAACACCCACAACTTGAATAAGGTGGAGTTGCATGGTTACAGTCTCTGCTTAGCTGGCTTAAAGCAGAAGTTCAGAGTGGGAGAGTCTGACAGCGGAGCGCTGCTCATGCCATGGCAGCCAGGAAGCAGAGTGAGAAGGCAGCAGCTGGGATGAGATGCTCCTCATCCCACTCCTCCAGGTCACAGCCCCAGTGACCGTCTCCACCCCGACCCCAGTTCCTAACAACAAGTCAACTTGGACTTGCAATTAATCCACTGAGTATAACACCCCCGTGATCCGTTCACCTGCCAAACACATGAAGCTTTTGGGGGACCCCACATCTCAATCATAACAGAACATGATAATATTTGTCTTAGAAGTATAACCAAAAATATTTTGTAATACACTCATTAAATATTATGCTATATATGTTATTATGTAATGAATTTACTGTACTTGAGTAAATTTACAAATAAATATTTTTAAATTTTTTGCTTATTTCTAGTTGGTAAGTCTTAGCAGACATAGGTCACAGAAATAAAAGCTTTAGGGATCCTTAACTTTTATGACTATAAAGGAATCCTGAGACCAAAAGCTTTGAGCACTAGTGTTCTAGATGTCCAGAAAATCATCAGAAGAGACCTTTAAGGGTTTCATTTTTCTTTGGGAATCTTGGCCACCTTCTTCCGCTATCTCTGCAGTGGCCAGCTCTGCACAGGGTGTAACACCTCCAAGTAAACCTTATCTTCTTTACCTCTTACCTGAACAGTGCCCCACTCGCCCTCCACACAAATCTTCCCTGTTTAAATGAAGCCAATCATTCTCAAGTTGTCCTTGGTGAAAAGTACTTTTTTAATCGAATCCACTGCTGACTGATACTTTGTAAAACACAATTTTAAAAAAGAATTGCTAGGAAAAAAAAAAAACTAGAAAAATCATACAAAAAGACAAATCCAACTTATTTTACTATAAGGTTCAACAGACATAAAATTACTCAGTCACAATGCTACAAAAGTTTCTGAACACTTCCTTTCAGTTTCTGTATTTATAATTTCATAGACTAGTGACAGACTTCTATCCACCATCAACCTTTCTCGGTGGAGCTGCACTGAGGCATAGGAAAGCCAGGACCTGCCCGGATTTATATTTGCATAACCAAGAAATGCAGAAGTTAAACATTTACCTCATGAGGTCACTTTTAGCCAAGAGTTGATGGCAACTGACATGTAAATTTCTTTTGTCTTTTTTCCTTCTGTCTTTAGTGGTACTGGGAATAGAACCTAAAGCTTTCACACTGATCTACATCCCCAGCCCTTTTTTTCTTCTTTATTTTTTATTTTGAGATAGGGTCTTACTAAGTCCCTACGTGGCACAGACTGGGCTCAATTTTGTGATCTTACAACCTCAGCTTCCCAGAGTGCTTACAGACAGACACCGTCACACCCGGCTCAGGTAAGTTTCCGACGGTCCCATGGGATCCTGTCACGGTCAACCATGGCTGTGCTTAATTCTACAATACATCTTCCCTCCTGCTTTGTGGACCTGCGCTCCTCCTCCCTACAATGATGCTTTTCCCATGAAGCACCAAACCTAACTTTTGCTCGGATTGCCTTCTGGAGAGCCCAGGAAGTAACATCCAAGTTGCTCTTTGAACCTGACTCAGGCCAGGGAGAAACACGGGAGATCAGGATATCCAGCACCGTGTTATTCTCCCACTCATGTTGTTTATTGTTTGTGCCTCTTGTTTTCATTTTCTCCTAACTCTTGGGTGAATTGTAAATTCTATAAAGTTGGTGTAAGTTTACCTGACCTACGATAGATCCCACTCTTGTTCACGTCAAGACAGTTTTCTTTGCCGTAACATTAAACCATTCAGCCACAGGCAAGGCTCATTTAATACTTACTGCTGAGTCTTATTGGTTAGTGTGGTAAATACATTTATCAAAATCCTTGCCTTGTCAATGGGGAAACAGGGAAAAAACATTTAAGTGATCTTTCCATAAATATTCAGTAATTAATGATAAAATGATGAACAAAACCCAACTCTACTGTTGTTTTGTTTTGTTGTGTTGTGTTTTGTTGTTTGGTTTGTTGAGATAGGGTCCTGCTATGTAGTTGAGGCGGGCCTTGAACTCTCTATGTAACGCAGGCTGTCCTCGAACTCATGCCAATCCTCCTGCCTCAATACTGTTTTGTTTCCTTTATATTTATGAGGAGAGCGAATAGATGTGCCCTGCTAAGACAGCCGACTAGCACAGTGTTATGACTCCTATGGTAATATTTTAACATATTAATGATGATAAAATGGAATATATGAGTGAAAATATAAGTTACTTGCAGAAAGAGGTCAAGAATTCTCCCTCAGAGGGTACATTATCTTGAACATATATAAGTACTACCTAAATATACAGTAAATTAAAAAATAAATGGTTAATCAATCTAAACTTGGGATTTTTTTGGCACTCTCCAAGTGTTTAAAACTATTCTGGTAGAATAAAACCACACAAAGATTTCAATCACACAGACCCTGAGAAATATCCTGGATCTCAAGAAACAGTTTTAATTTAAAGATAGTCAAAGTTGAAAACACACGCACACCCTCAATCAGCAATCAGCAAATCAGGTAGGCAAAGCTCATTTCATAGAACAGTGTAAACACACTGAGTAAATTCCACACTAAATCTCCACTAGCGCATGTGCATTCATTATGAAGAAACGTATCAAGCTTCAGAGATGCCATCTACAAAAATTGTTCAACACTGGCTTTTTAAATTCTTCCGGCAAATTCTGAATAAGTACTTGACACTAGAAGGAATAAGGAAATAAGGCAAGCTGTACATACCCAGAATGGAGGGGTAACCGGCCATCCAGATAGTAGACGAAGTATCATTCCAAGAGGGAAGTACGGTTTCATGGGTGATTGACAGCATCTGTGGCTCCTCTCACTTGCTCTTGGACAGCAACCTGAAGGGCCCTGGAACTGTAAAGGCGAGGAACGTAAGACCGCTTGAACCAGACTGTGATCATCCTGACTTGAAACTGCTTGAAAGGAAAAGTATTATACATACCTAATGTGACTTTAGAAAGCACTATAGAAGTTTAAAAGTTGCTAGGGAAACAGTAAGTAATGTTCTCCAAAATTACAGCAAACCAAGCTTGTATTTTCAAATACTGTAGTCACCGATCACATGTAAGTATTGAAATATGGGTAGTGTAATTAAGGAACCAAATGTTTAATTTCAATTAAATGTAACTAATTCTAAATTACATTTTGTTCTAGTTAACTTAAACCCAACTACGGAGGTAAAGGACCTCCTCAATGAAAACTACAGAACACAGAGAAAAGAAATTGAAGAACTCATTAGAAGTTGGAAAGAACGTCCATGTTCATAGGTCTGCAAATTAATATTGTTAAGATTACCATATTAGGGCCAGTGAGATAGTGCCTGCTGGCGCATGAGGTCCTGAGTTTGACCCCCGGTACCCACAAAAAAATAAACAAATAAAAGATTACCATATTATTGAAAGTTATCTATAGATCAAATGTAATCTCCATCAAAATATCAATGACATTCTTCACAGAATTAGGAAAAATATCCTAAAATTTATATGGATACACAAAAGACCCAGAATAGCCAAAGTAGATCTGAATAAGAAGAGCGATGCTGGCAGCACCACAATACCTGCTTTGCAAATATACTACAGAACCCTACTGACAGAAACGGCATGGCACTGGCATAAAATAAGAATGTAAAACTGACTACTACATTAATTGGAACGTGATTAAATATATTTGAAAGTACTTGAATATATAAATCTACTTTTTCAATTATAAATTCTATGAAATCTAAATACATTTCAAGGGCTTTTTTCAATGAAAATTTAGTGTCCAAATTAAGATGTTGTTAGCTACTTCCAGAGTCAAACAAAATGAATATTATCTCAAGCACACCCGCTAATCCAGGTGGCATCAGAATCCCAGACTTCAAGTTGTACTATGAAGCTGCAGTGATTAAAACAGCATGGTACTGACACAAAACAGGCATATGGATCAGTGGAATAGGAAAGAAGAAGCAGAAACAACCCCAGGATCATACAGCTATTTGATCTTTGATAAAGAAGCCAAACACACTGGAGGAAAGACAGCCTCTTTAATAAATGATCCCAGGAAAATTGGATTCCACATGCAGAAGATTGAGTCTAGACTCATATATCTCACCATGTGCTAAACTAAAAGCAAAATGGATCAAAGATCTAAATGTTAAAACAGAAACACTTGGGCCGGTGAGATGGCTCAGCGGCTTAAGCGCCTGCCCGGCAAGCGCGAGGGCCCGAGTTCGACTCCCAGAACCCACATACGAAAAAAGGGCCAGTGATATCGCTCAGTGGCACAGGCGCCTGCTGGCACGCGAGGTCCTGAGGTCGACCCCCCGGTACCCACACAGAAAAAAAAAATAAAAAATAATACAGAAACACTTAATCTACTGGAAGATAAAATTGGTACAACTCTTGAAGACAGAAGCATAGGCGAGGACTTTCTGAATGGACCCCCAATGGCACACAAAATAATACTGAAAATCAACAAATGGGATCATTATCAAATTAAAAACCTCTGCACAGCAAAGGAAACAACTAACAGAGCAGGAAAAGATTTTTGGCAGCAGTTCCATGGACAGAGGACAAACATTAAGAATACATAAAGAACTCAAAAGAATAGTGCTGCCAAAATAAAAGAGCCAATCAAAAACTGGGCAACTGAAATTAATAGATGCTTTTCAGAAGAGGAAGTACACATGGCCAATAAATACATGAAAAAATGCTCATCATCCCTGGCCATCAGAGAAATGCAAACTAAAACTACACTGAGATACCATCTTACTCCAAAAAGAATGGCTATCAGCAAAAAATCTAATAATAACAAATGCTGGGAGGATGTACAGTAAAAGGAACTCTTCTAAATTGTTGATGGGAATGTAAACTAGTACAACCACTATGGAAATCAGTATGGAGAGTCCTCAAAAAACTGAAAGTAGAAATTCCATTTGGCCCAGCTCTCCTCTTTCTCCTTGGTATCTTCCCAAAAGAGTTAAAATCATCGATCATATTACAGGGATACCTGCATACCCATGTTTATAGCAGCACAATTTATAATAGCTACATCTTGGAATCAGCATATATGTCCATCAACAGATGAATGAATAAGGAAAACATGGTATTTATGCACAATGGAGTACTTCTCTACCATAAAGAAAGATAAATCTGAGGCATTCATAGGTAAATGGATGCAATTTGAGAACATAATGTTAATGAAACAAGTCAGACAAGCTTAAATATATATAGATAGATTGATAGATAGATAGGTAGATAGATATATGTATGACAGAGTGATAAATTAAATAGGAAGTAGACAGAAGTTCAAATACTTCCCCCAATTCACATATTCCATTGTTTTAAAAATATTTCAATATACTGTATATGCTAATTTGTTGGTTTATATTAATAGTTTATCTCAGTTTGTTGAAAAGCAAGTTTGTGTTGTAATCTGCTTCTTTCTTTTTTGTGAGACTCTTTTGGTTTATTTATTTATTTTTGTTTGTTTGTTTGTTTGGTTGTTTTTTTGACACAGGGTTTCACTATGTAGTCCAGACTGCCCTTGAACTCACTATGTAACCCAAGTTAGCCTCAAACTTGTGGGGATCCTCCTGCCTCAGCCTCCTGAGTGCTGGGATTACAGGCATGCACCACCACATCTGGTCTGGTTTATGTCTTCTATTGAGTAACTACTTGGAAAATAAGGATACAAGTGTAATAACTATTGTTACTCTATTATTTGATAATGAATTTTTTTATTTTTTCATAAAAGAAAAAGAAAAAAATAAAAATATACAAAGCACATCTCCTAAATACTAAAGATTCAAAAATAATTAA
Source organism: Erethizon dorsatum (assembly GCA_028451465.1). NCBI lineage: Eukaryota > Metazoa > Chordata > Mammalia > Rodentia > Erethizontidae > Erethizon > Erethizon dorsatum. The sequence goes on from CM051835.1 coordinate 42,926,257, forward strand.
AACCATGACAATTAAATATCAAATTGAATTTTAAATTCCCTCTTTAAAAAGTAACAAAAGAGTACAGATAAATAAAATATTCTGCAAGAAATGAGCTATAACTTTTGTAATCTTGGATTAGATAACAGAATACGTACCATAAGATCAGGGAACCAGCTGGATTTTTAATATCCTTAAGTCCTGTAATTGTATTGGACCCGAGTTCAACATGCAGCTAAGAGAGTCTACGGTACAGAAGTGAATGTCATCATTACTCAAACTTTAAAACACATTACCAGTATTTGTTAAGAGGCTGTTGATTAGGGTGCAGAAATTCTTGTTATAACAGATTAAAGGGAATATGTTCAGCCTAAAATGAAACAAAAACCAAAGGTTAAAAAACTGAGCAAATTTCAGGCCGGGGATATAGCCCAGTGGCACAGTGTCTGCCTGGCAAGTGCAAAGTCATGAGTTTGATTCCTGGTACCAGAAAAAGAAAAAAAAAGAGTAAATTTTGTCTTGCTTTGCTTCCACTCTTGCCCTGTAGTTCCTCCATAGCACTCTTTTTCTGTGTAAATTATATTACATCACTTCTGCTAAAAGAGCATCAATGCTTTTCCATTGCATTGGGAATAAAATCTACCTGCATTAGTAGCCTGCAAGTTCCTTTCTGGATACTTACTGCACTCTGTGATCATTTTATTGTTGCTCTCATTTTTACTTCACATTCTGAATCACGCTGATACATGGTAATTTTTCAAAAAAATATACAGTGAATAAAATAATCCATCCAGTGGGTCCATTAACATCACTAGTGAGGCCAAGCAGTAAGAATACACTTTAATAGTTGTGTGACTTCTTTCCTATCTCAAAGCCCTCTTGGATATGAACTTTTACTAGAATGTAACTGGAAGATGTGATGAAAACTACTAGAAACACACAGTGTTGTTCTGAATTATAAACTTTCCTGGAAATAGCCAGGATTGAAGTTCAAGCCTCCTGATCCTACTGCACTTTGGCCTTCAAAAGAGGTTCAGTCTCCAGTACAAAAAAAAAAAAAAAGGTAGTGGAATTATAAATAGTGCCTAGTGGGAGAAACCTGGGTGTCCACAATACCAACTGTCTTTCCTGTGTTATGCTGATGTTGTCTGAAGAATAAACAATGACAGGTGATAAACAGTTCATTTTGTGGTATAGTAAAAAAACTAATAACAGTATTTCCTGAGTTTGGTTCCTCCTGTTCTGCTCCTTATCAGCAGTTCCCTTGAAAAACTTCTAACTTCTTTCAGTCCTCGGTTCTGTCAGAAATAAAGTGGAGCTAACGCAGCAGCACACATTTCTCAGGCTTGTTAGGGAAAGTAGATGAGCAAATCAATGTGGAAAGCACTTTGCAAACTTCCTATCCACTGTATACTGTAAGTTGCCATAACTATTTCACTGTAAGCTTACCCTTTTCTAAGCATAATTTATAATTCTCATTTTTGCTCAGAATGAAAATATTATGGCTAGCTAGATAAATGGAAAGATTTAATCATCACATGACGGGGCATATTCATGAGATAAGGACCGTTATGCTGGCACAATTGCTGATCCTTATGTCAGCCTGGTCTCAGTGCCCATCATGCTTTTATGTGCATGGCTCTATGTGTGTGTATGTGTGGGTGTTTCATAAATTAAGTTCTATACCACTAAATACTCTTTCCCAAAATAAAACAAGCTCTGAGAAATTTGTTCATCTCGGGGATATTTAATCATTCATACTTAGCCTCTAAGAGTGTGAAAAAGACCTAAATTATGTTGTATTTTCTAGGATTTGCATCTCATCTTATTTGCATCATCTCAAAAGCCAGTTTTTCAGTCTCAAAATATTTTCATATATTTAATAAATGTAAATATCAGGTCATCACCTACACTATCCACTCATATCTCAGTAGAAAATAGTATTTATTAAGGTCTCAGTTCCCTCTCTGTTATGGCTTTGATTCTAGCATGAATTTTTTCAAGTCTTTGCTTATCTTTTTCTTCTGATTATAAAATAACAAGGATTAGGATTAGAGATGCAATGCTTGCTTAGCCCATAACTATATAAGCTGTAAAAAGTTATCCATATTTATGGAGCTTATTATATAATAAAATGTTAATTATAAGCTACAGTCAAATTCTAAGGTCTACTTTTTCACCTCTGTACATAAAGTAACTTACATGCCTGTAGAATTTATAGCATTTTTAGCTGAAATTTTATTTTCTTATGGGAATTTTTTATCAGTATACATTTTTTGCTTTTACTGGAATCAAGAAGAAAGTGAGAAAGTATACAACTCCAGGAAACTGCAACACAGTACTACCAAACCATGCCTTATTCAACCACTCCAATTAAAATAAGAAGTTAGTGGCTTTAAGGAAAATAAAATAAAATAGTCTAAAAATAAAGATAGAAAGTAGGAAACTAGAGGAAGGCAATATGGCAAAGAAGATGCCTTTTCATCCATCAGGGGAAAAAAAGGGACTCAAGTACTCCGGGAAAGTAATAAAAATGATGAAACATAATTCAAACATGAAACTAATTCAAATGTGATGTGCCAGGTGGTGAGGTGCTGAAAGTACAATGAGGAACAACACAGGCATGGTCCATTTTTTTATTAAGTCTGTATTTTAGTAAAAGATAAAGCACTGACACACAAACTGAAAAATAATTTCAAGTTATCATAAAGCCTTTAAGAGAAATCAGCAAGAGGCTAAACGGTAGAAAAATTGAGAGACTCTCTTTACCAGGATGAGTAAAGTATGTCTCAGAAGGGGCATTGTAAGCTGAGACCTAGAGAAGGACCCAGCCATGTTTAATGGACAATTGTCACACTTGTGGCTACTCAGTATCTTTTGAATATTTTTTGTATATTTGGAAGATTTCCTATTTTGTAAGAAAAAAGTATACTCAGCTACTGAGTCATACTGGAGAACAATACAGCATTGTTCAAAATCTATTGCAATTAAGAAAAGAAGCCAGTCTCAAGAGATCACATTTTTATTGTATTATTTAATTTATATGAAACATCCAGAGTAGGAAAATCTACAAAGAAGAAAATGACATTACAGGTTGCCTATGCCTTTGGGAGGATGTGAGGAAGGGGGAGAGAGAATGGAGAATGATTATTAGTAACAACAGAAATTCTTTTGAGGATGATGGAAATATTCTGAAAGTATATTGAATCATCATTTGAACAACTGCTTGAATATATTAAATCTCTTGAATATATTAAATATTGGTGTCATCATAACTCACAAATGTAAAGAGCTTTTTAAAAGATCATCATTGGCTTAAAGAATATAGGTTAAGTGTTGTGAAGAAGTAATTCCCTGGGAACAGAACAATACTAATCATGTGCTTAAGTATTTAGGGTTAAGGATCGATCACGCTGTGCTGAGCACCAGAGCCAGTTAACACTGGCACCCGTGTGCACTTTAAAATTGACTGTGAAATCCAGAGCCCTCCAAGGTGCAAGGCCCAGGCAAAAAGCGCCATTTGCTTCAACTAAGATAGTTGCTTTGGTAAGAAGAAGAAATGGAAAGACTATAAATATTTTGGAGTCAGATGAAGCAAGACTCAATGATAGGTTAGATGTGGGGAAGTTGGACAAAAGCCTAAATGCCTACCCAACACCTATCCCACCTATATCTTGGAAGCAAGAGAGAAGGAGGAAGAAGAAATGGCGCAAATAGAAGAGAAAGAGTATAGAAGAAGAATTAAAGTACGACTAGAATTATTTTGTTGACTTTCTGAGCAGCCATGTGCTTCATGCTCTTTTCTCAAATCCCAGCAGCTGAATAATGACTTGTGTCAATCAATCAATTATCAAATTCCCCAAATCAAAGTCTGATATAAGTTAAGGGCATACAATATAACCTTGGCAAAAAAAAAAAAAAATTAGTCATCCTTCAGCATCCGCAAGGGATTGGTACTGGGATCTCCCTCAGATACCAAAATCTGGAGATGCCCAGTACTCATATAAAATGGCATCATATTTTTATATATAATCTATGCACACCCTTCAGTATACTTTGAATCATCTCTATATTACTTATAGAGATGATACAGTGCAAATGCTATATAAATACTTGTTAGACTATATTACTTAGGGGATGATGACAAGAAGAAAGGTCTGTATATATTCAGTCCATTTACAAGACTTTCTGAATATTTTCTATTCATGTGTGGTTTGAATCTACAGATATGAAACTCACAGACATAGAGGGATGACTGTATGAAGTGTTTTCTGGGAGAGCGTCCAGTATGATTTTAGAAGAGAATGACAGCGAGAAAGAGAGAGAGAGGGAGAATTACTCCGCTGAGAGACTATTATCTTACCTAGACAAGATTGTTTCCTTGGGTCCTGTATTTATACTTCCACTACAGCCCATTTATCACTTGTTACATGTTTGGCTTTCTGTGCTGCGTACTTTGTATTATGTCCTTCTAATGCACAAGTGATTATTTGTCTTAACCAACCTCAGCTTCTAGCACATGGCCTAGCACATAGTAGTGCCTATTAAATCCTTGTTGGATGGCGTGGCATAAAGGTTAAAACTAAGGACAAATATTAAATGCCGCTTTGTTGTCTGGTGAAACTGTAAAGTCTTAAATGGCCTAACCACAGGTTCTTCTTTCCACCCTGCTCCTGAGAATAAGGTCACCTAGGCAAACAACCCTCCTTACCAAACAGACAGGTGCAACTCCTGCTTCTCCTTCAATAGCCAGTGTCAGTTCTCTGTCTCTGTGGATTTACTTGAACAAGGCCACCACATACTCTTGAGCAACCTGGAGACCCCACACTCTGGTTACTACAAAGCACACCTTGCATAGCTCCTAGTTATTCATTCTGCCCCAGAGTGCAATCTGAAGACTTCCTGTGTTGCGTGTTATGTACTTTTCCACATATTTGCTTGTCTGATGCTGGTACTGGCTTTTATCTGGGCCTCACACTCTCTGTTCTTTCATCTTCAGTGAGGCTAGCCCAGGCTTCCTCGTGACCCAGCATTGATTCCAAGAGCCACTGACATCATCTGTTCAGTGTTGGGTGTTATGTGTGCGGCCATCCCCCAAACTACAAAGCCTGGATCCCTCCTTCACCAAGAGGGATGTTAAAGCAGATGGTCACGTAGACAGATGTGAGGTAGGAGATTAGGGTGTGGCAAAGCTGGCTGGGGAAGTAGACACGACCTGTTAATTACAAGATCCCAGACCCATGTGCAGAACAGTCCCCAAAGCCCTGCACATGGACTTCTTAGAAGAACAGGAGCAGGTTTTCAATAGGCTGGCCTAGACCTGACATCAGCCTGAGGTGTGGGATCCCAGCACCGCCTCTCAGGACCTGTATGTAGAAGTTCTCGAGGGTTTCCTCAAGATCTGGACAACATATAAAGATGCAAATTCCATGAGGCGCCTGCTACGGTGACTTTCTTCACAGTATCCTGCCTTGCTCTCTCCAGGATGTCCTTTTACTCGGCCCAAGCTCGCTCTGCAGAGCCAGTTTCTCCCTCACTCTTCGCTCTTACTTTTTCAAATAAACTTTGTCATTGCTTTTTATTTGTTTTGTCCAGTTCTTTGTTCGAGACAAGAAGATCCTGGAATCTAACTTTGGAAGGTGAGGTGAACAGCCCAGAACCCAGTTTATTTGGTGAGCCACTTTTAGAAGCACACTACTTGGTAACATTTTGGTGTAGCCATCTAGGAGAATCAAAATCCAAGAGATTCTGACAACAGATGTATAGATGGGTTGGTAAAAGGATAAATACACCACTGGTTTTCACTTGAACTGAAATAATTTGAATTGTTATTTTATCTTTAAACTAATGAGCAATAGTTGTAGCATGTTCCCATCATTTGTACTTCAATGAATGGAGGGAAAAAACTTTATAGTCGGGAAGGTAATTTTTCATCTAATGTTTCTTAGCAAAGACTAACAAGTACAGAAACTCTAATAATTGTAGGAAGCTTAAGATTAAAAACTAGAAAACCCCAAGCTGCTTTTCTCATGGAGGAGATGAGTAGCAAGACAGTCAAGTTTCAAGGTTACTGGTTTAGAGCTACAGTTGAAGAGCTTTTGTCCCCTAGTTATTTAAATTTCCAGTGCAGCGCCCCCAACTGATAGATGAGAGAGTAGCTACCCCAAGGAAGATCTAAGAGATCCAGTCACTGTTTCTTCAAAACATTTTCTTTTACTTTAAAAATGAAGCACTTGGGCAGGAGGATTACAAGTTAGAGCCCCGCCAGGGCAACTTAGCAACTCAATGAGACTCTGCCTCAAAATAAAAAAGGGGAGGCTGGGGATGTAGTTTGTTGCAAAGACCTTACATTCAATCCCCAGTACCAAAGAAAAGAAAAGAAAAAAATTCAAGGAAATATTGCCTTCTACTCCACACTGCATCCACATTATCTATTACTGTGTAACAAACCACAGCAAATTTAGTGACAAACAACTGCTTTATTTGCTTATGAGTCTATGGGTCAGTCCTCTGGGCTGAGCTAGCTGGGGTCATTCATACAGCTGCAGGTTTCAGACTTCTGGAGGCCCAGCTGGAGCTGCATGGGCCAGGATGGCATTACTCATCTGTCTTCATTGGGTGTTGGCTGTCATCTTGCCTTTAGTCTCCCCTCGGTCTTTTATCCTCAAGGAGACTAGTCCAGGCTTCTTTGTAAAGCAGTACTGATTCCAAGACTGAACACTGCGAAGACTTGAGGAGAAACTCAGAAATCAGAAAAAGTCACTCCCACTGCATACTGTTGGTCAAATTCAGCCACTGGGCCTGAGCATGATGTAAGGAGAAGAAACTACACTCCGCCTCAAGATAGGAGGAGCAACGAAATCACACCACAAAGAAGGGTGCTCACAGAGTTGCGAGGACTGACCTGTCTTCTTTTCATACTATCTACTGTGCCTTTCACCACATCACCGAGGAAAATGTGCTCAGACTTCCACTGCAGCCTCTGCCATGTCCCTGCACATTCCTTAGGGTATATGGAAACCAGGACAAAAAGCACAGATCTAAAGAACACACATGTGACGCTGTGTGAACATTTTTGTTAGGATACCCTCTGAGTAAGATGAATTGTATTGCTGATATTCAAAGATATGAATGAAATAATGTGAAGCACATTAGTAGAATCCAGTGGGATTTTCAAGGCCTATAAAATCTTGATGTTTCTTCCTTTCTCTTTAGTTTGTAGTATTGGTTTTAAAATGGGCACAAAGGGAAATGCATGAGTTTTACATTGGTAAGCACAGAGAGATAAAGTCCACCTCACGCACTCTTGTTTCACATTCTTTTCCACTCGTTCAGATCCACCACGCCTCACTCATTTCAGATCCAGAATTCTAACTCATGAGAAGGTGACATCTTCTCTTCCTTGAGTCTCTGTGAATGTCTCAAACCAATCCCTGGCCATTGGCTGCCAAGTTCTTTCTATTCTTTAATTTTCCAATCTTTAGTTGGATTCTGTAGCTCAAGAACACTGATAGAGAATGTGAGCACTTTACCAACTGGCAATCTTCAGTAAGGTTCACTACAGAAATAAACCTTTTCTCAAACAGCACTTGGTTGATGAGCTGTTAACCACTGCAGTTCTTTCGATCTTAATTCAATTGCATTTTGGACAGAATCACTATACCTATCACTACCAAGTCAGCTTAATGCCAAGTTGATTTCTCATCAAAACCAAAAACTAATTACACAGAAAGTCTTCGGCAGTGCTGAAAATGTGGTATCCCGCTAACTCTTCTGACTGGGAATGGAGCTTGCCCACAGTACCTCGCATATCTTGAGTTTGTAGAGCGGCAACAGGATCTCACAAAGCTTGCCAAGGAACAAAGCTAAGCAATTTGTAGTTCTGAGTAAAGCATCCACCAAACAAGGGCTTCCCTTTGTCTTTAAATGCAACTTCTTTATAAATCTGAATACTTTTGCTTCACCTCTGGATTTAACAATACCACCCACAGATTAAGGAGCGGTAAATATTAGTGCATTTTATAAAAAGACAAGAGAACTTCGCTATAAGCTGTTAGTGTGATTCTTTCATCAGAGTAAAGAGTTAAGCTCCAAAGATGCCCTAGCAAAGTTAAAAGTGGTCAGAGTTTGTAACAAAAATTATCTTATTATAGAAAGTTGGGGGAAGTCACTGCTGGAAAATCTTTAGAAAAGTACATGCAGCCTTAGATTATTATAATTTTCCACCTTGTGATTTTGCTCTTATTTTATTTTCTCATTTTGCAGTTTGGAATGTTATTAGATTCTGACTTTTTCTGGACTTTCATCTCCTGAACTGGCTTTCATGTATTTAGGTGTAAAGGAAGATACATAATTAGCCAATAATGTAGATAAATGAGCTACTATAATTATAGGATAAGTTTTCCAGGAAAGATAACTACAGTATAACAAAAAATCATGGTTTAATTTCTGCAGCTTCTGGGTCACATTTTTCTCATCCTAATTTATTAATAAACTCAGATAAGTTATAACTGACATTCATTGAACAGGATCTATGTGCAGGCACCGTGCTAAGCATTTTCCATGTCTCAGCTCATTGTAATCCTTCCAGCAGCCTCATGAGCGCCACATCAGCTAGACATAGGGTTTGGGGGAAGGAACATTTTCTCTCATTTGAATCTCATTTATAAACTTATATGCCAGCATGATTGGCAATAAACACAGTAACCACATTTGGGTCTTCACTTCAAGACAGAAGTTGCTTGATTACAGAACTATGAACACAATGAAAAGTAGACAAATTACAAAGCTTTCTCCATAAAACAAAAATATTGCTTGCATTTTTAAAACAAAATGAGAATATATTCACCAGAGGTCCAAGGAATTCTACTCCTAAGTATTTATCTAAGATAATTTTGAATACGTCCACACATGGATCTATACACAGTGGCTGTAGCAGTAGTAGTAGTAGTGAGGTGAGGACTCAGGCCTCATGAATGAGGGGCCAGAACTCTGCCACGAGGCTACATCCCATGCATGCCAACCCCTTCTTAATTTATTTTGAGATAGGGTCTACACTAAGTTGCCCAGGTTGGCCTTAAGCTTGTGGTTCTCCCCCTCAGCCTCCCAGGTAGCTGGGATTACAGGTGTGTGCCAATGCACTCGGCTATCTGTATCCTTTTTGTTGTAGTGTATGTTTGTGATACATAATAATTTTAATCATCTTGGTGAATTGGTACATATACATAGGGGCATCTTATTCATTTTTTATCCCCTTTACATCCCTATCCTCTTGTTATGGTTTATATCTTGATGTCCCCCCCATCCTTATTGCCATCATAAGTGGGGGTTTGAGAGGATAATTTGAGCGTGGGGTGCTATACTCATGGATGGATTAGTCCACCAATAAATTCCTAGCTGCATGTGCTGTTTGGAGATGAGGCCTTGTTGGAAGAGATGAATTATGAGAGACAAGGCCTAGAAGCGTGTCGCTCCCTCCCTGGCTCCTCCCTTCACTCTCTGCTTCTCTAATGGCCAAAGATGCTAAAAACTTTTTCATGCACTTATTGGCCATTTGTACTACTTTTGAGAAGTGTCTATTCATTTTAATTGCCTGTTTTTATTAGGACTTTTATTTTGGGGGATCTAATCTTTTAAGTTCTTTATATATTATAGATATTAGTCCTCTGTCTCATAAGTAGCTGGCAAAAATGTATTCCCATCCTGTAGGCTGTCTTTTCATTCTGTTGATTGTTTCCTTTGCTGTACAGAACATTTTTAATAATCACATTTGGTGATCCTTGGTATTAATTCTTGTTCATTTGGGGTTTTATTAAGACAGCCCTTGCTCATGTCTATGTCTTCAAGAGTTCTACCTACTTTATCGGTAGATTCATTGTTTCTGGGTTTATATCCAAGTCTTTGATCTGTTTTTATTTGATTTTAGTACAAGGTTAGAAATATTGTTCTAGACCCATTCTTTTGCACATGGATAACCAATTTTTTCAGTACCATTTGTTAAAGAGGCTGTCTTTACTCCAGTGTGAGTCTTCAGCTCCTTTGTCAAAAATCAAATGGCTGAATGTGCCTGAAGTTGTTTCTGCAGCCTGTATTGTATTTGATTGGTCACTGTCCCTTTTCTGTGTGCCAATACCATGCTGTTTCTATTACTGTAGCTTTGTAGCATAACTCGAAATGTGGGATTGTAATGCTTCCTGCTTTGGTCTTTTTGCTCAGAAATATTTTTGCTATTCTAGGTCTCTTCTGATTTCATATAAATTTTAGGATTGTTTTTTCTAGTTCTGAGAAGAATGCTGTTATCACTCTTGGTAATATAATAATTTTGACAATATTGATTCTGCCTATCCAGGAACAGGAAATATCTTTCCTTTTTCTAATGTCCTCTTTAATCTCTCTCTCTCTTTCATTTTTTTTTTTTTTTTTTTGAGTACTATAGTTTTCTTTTTTTTTTTTTTTTGTGGGTACTGGTAGTCGACCTCAGGACCTCACGCGCCAGCAGGAGCCCGTGCCGCTAAGTGATATCACCACCCCTTTTTTTGTTCGTGGGTTCCGGGAGTTGAACTCGGGCCCTCGCGCTTGCCAGGCAGGCACTTATGCCACTGAGCCATCTCACCAGCCCCTAGTTTTCATTTTAGAGGATGTTCACTTCCTTAGGTCAATTACTAGGTGTTTAATTTTAGTTTTAAGCTATCATGAATGGGATTGGTTTCCTGATTTCTTATTCAGTGGGTTCATTGTTGCTGTATAGGAATACTATTGATTTCTGTGTGTTGATTTTGTATCCTGCCACTTTGCTGAATATGTTTAAGGGTCATCTGGTGGAGTTTTGAGGTCTTCTATGTAAAGGATCATATCATCTCCAAGTAAGGATAGTTTGCCTTCTTTTCCTATTCATGTCCCTTTTATTTCCCTTTCTTTCTCAATTGCTCTGCTAAAGTTTCAAGTAATATTGAACAGGAGACTGACAGCGTTTTTTTCATTGTCGTTGTTTTGTTTTGTTCCTGTTTTAGAAATGCTTTCAGTTTTTCCTCACTGAGTATGATGTTGGCAGTGTGTTTGTCATAAATGGCTTTTATTAGTTTGAGATACAGTCCTTATATTAATTAGGGTTCACAAGGGGAACAGATTTAATATAAAATATATGTGTGATTATGCAAGGGACTTATGAGGTAGATTTACAGGATCAGAATTGGAAGGGTCCCCAGTGACCATCTGTGAGATCAGACAAGAATCCAAAATGGCCATCTATGGGATCAGAAAGAAGAATCTAAAATGGCCATCTGCTTGCTGATGAGCTGGAGGATCCAGTAGCAGTTTAAGGTCAAAGAACTGGAGCTCACTGCAGATGCACAGGTGAGAGTCTGGGGCAGAAAGTGGAGGAGCCCATATTGGAAGCCTGAAGAATCCTCACTGGAAGCTTGAAGGAACTGGAGAACCAAAATCCAAGGACAATGGCAAAGACCAGAGCTCCTACAAAGAAAAGGGAAAGACTTTCTTCTTCTTTTCCTTTTCACTCCATCCGGGCTACAGGTATGTTGGTTGGTGCCACCCACATCTGGGATTGGGTCTTCACTCTTCAGTTTATGGTCTGCACATCAACCATCCCCAGACTAATTACTAGGTGGTTCTTACCACAGTCAAGTTGACATATCACAATTAACAATCACGGTCCTTCGATACCTATCTTCATCAGGGCTTTTACCATGAATAGATGATGGATTTTGTCAAAGGCTTTTTCATGTTTTTTGTTTGTTTGGTTGGTTGGTTAGTTGGTTTTGGTACAGGGAATTGAACTCATGACCTATCGCTTGCCAGGCAGGCGCTGTGCCGCTGAGCTATATCCCCGGCCCGAAGACTTTTTCTTATTGAAAGAATCATGTGATTTTTTTTTCCTTACTTCTGTTTATCCAGTTGAAGCTGACTTAATCATGGTGTATAATCTTTTTAATGATTAGTTGCAGTATGTTGTCAAGGATTTTAATTTCATTAAAGAAATCGGCCTGTAGTTTTGTTTAGCTTAGTTTTGTTTTGTTTTGGTTGTGTCCTTTTCCGGTTTTGGCATTAGGGTAATGCAATTTTCAAAAAATGGGTTTGGCAGTGTTCCTTCCCTTTAGGTTTCATGGAAGATTTTAAGGAGTATTGACATTTGTTCTACTTTAAAGTTCTGGTAAAACTCAAGGGTGAATTGGTCTGGTCCTGGGCTTTTCTTACTTGGTAGGGCTTTTATTATTGCCCCTATTTTATTGCCTGTTATTGGTCTATTCATGATTTTATATCTTCTTGGATCAATTTTATTAATTCTTATATGTCTAATTTACCCATTTCTTCTAGATTCTCCAACTTATTGGAATATAAGTTTTCAAAATAGTTTCTTATATGTCTTTTCTTTTTCTTTCCTTTTTTCAGTAAGCTTGGCTAGGGATTTATCAATCTTGTTTATTCTTACAAAGAACGAACTCATTGTCCCTCTGCATTGTTCTTTGTCTTAATTTTATTAATTTCTGCTCTGATTTTTATCATTTCTTTCCTTCTACAGGTTTTGGATTTGGATTTCTCTTGTTTTTTGAGAACCTTAAGGGTGCATCATTAGGATATTAATTTGGGCTCACTCTAATTTTATGATGTGGGCATTCACTCTATAAACTTCCCTCTTAGAACCACTTTCATTGTTTCCCATAAGTTTGGTATCTTGTGCTGGCATGGTCACTTGACTCCAGAAACTTTCTAATTTCTTCTGTGATCCATTGAGCCCTTAAGGGTGCATTATATAATCTCCTTGTATTTGCATAGTTTTTGTGGTTTCTTTTGCTATTGATTTCTGGTTTCATTCCATTGTGAGCTGATAGAATGCAAGAGAATATTTTGATTCTTTTGTATTTATTTAAGCATGTTTTGTGGCCTAAGAAGTGGTTTACTTTTGGAGTAAGTTCCATGCACTGCTAAGAAAAATATGTATTCTGTGTTTTTTTAATGAAACATTCTGGAGATATCTGTTAAGTCCTTTTGTTCAATGGTGTAGTTCAAATCTGGTATTTCCTCATTGATTTTTTATTGGGTTAACCAGTCCATTTGTGAGAGGAGGATATAGAAGCCCCACTTCTGTATCATTCTCTGTCTTTCCTTTCATATTGGTACTTTTTATTTTATGAAATTGGGTGTTCCAAAATTCAATGCATATATATTTGCAATTGTTATCTCTTCCTGTTGAATTGTTCCCTTTCCCAATATTTAATAACCTTTTCTGTTTCTTCTGATTGATTTTAGCTTAAATTCTATTTTGTCTGAAAATAGGATAGCTACCTCTGCTTGCTCTTGGGCTCCTGTTGAATCCTGTATCATTTTTCATCCTTTCATTTTCATTCTACGTACTTCTTCTGTATGAAGTGTGCTTATTGCACACGTATTCGATTTTGGTTTTTAATCCAAACTGCCAATATGTGTCTTTTGAGGGGAAAGTTAAGAGTGTTTACATTGAGTGTTATTAATGAAAAGTATTTATTTTATCATGTCATTGCATTATTTTTCTAGTGCTGATTCCTTTACATTTTCTTTTTGTTGAATTAATTTCCCAGTTAGATGTATTCTTTCTTTTGGGTTCTTTTGTCATCTTGGCCTCTAGATCTCTGTCTAAGAATCCCTTGGGTATTTTCTGCCATGGGTGGTTATAAACTTCTTTAAATTCTGTCAATGAAAATTTTTGTTTCTCCCTAATTTTGAAGTATGTACACTCTTGATTGGCAATTGTTCCCTTTTAGGGCTTGAAAACTTTGCTCCAAGCTCTTCTGACCTTTAGCTTGTGCTAAGAAAACTGATACTCTGACTGTGATATGTAATTGATTGTGCCAACTTGAGTAAAAAACATCCAACTAGGGCTGGTGAGTTGGCTCAGCGGCGTAAGCGCCTGCCTTGCAAGCGCAAGGGCCCGAGTTCGACTCCCGGATCCCACATACGAAAAAGGGGCCGGTGATATCGCTCAGCGGCACGGGCGCCTGTTGGCGCACGAGGTCCTGAGGTCAACCCCCGGTACCCACAAAAAAAAAAAAAAAAATCCAATTAAATTGGAGCAGCATAGTTCTGGGTGTGGAAGACCCACCCTATGGAGGATTGTTGCAAAAATGGTATAAAAGGTAAACAGAGAAGGAAGGCTCACTTCTGTTTCTTCAGAGGAGCTCCCATCTTCACCTTCACCTTGGACGTTGTCTCCTGCCTTCCAACACAGACCTTTCAGCCTCCTGATACGGCCTCACACAGGAAACTACACTGAGCTCCAGGCCTTTGAGTGGATTTTTTGGATCTCAACATACAGGCAGATCTTTTGCACTCTTCCACACCTGACTCTGTGGGTGGGCATAGTCAGCCAATCTTGTAAAATTTTTATATCGTAATATTTTTATATCATACATTAAATCTCTTTCTCTAGTAAGCACTGACTGATATACTTGCTTTTCTAAGTTACTTGATGTTTTTTAATATTTTCTCTTTGTGTTAAATTTCTGAGCTTTTGACTATGATGCATCATGGAGAAGTTCTTTTCCTGTCATGGCTATTTGGGCTTCTATATGCTTCATTACCTGAATAATGAATTCTTTCACTAGATTTGGAAATTTTTCAGTTATGACGTTGGTGAATAAATAATTCTCCTGTTGTCTTTAGATTTCAGAAAGGCCTCCCTACAATTTTTCCATCCATTTCGTGTTGCAGGGACCTCTAACTCTGGTCTTCTGCTCCTCAGGTCCCCATCAGGAAGACAATAGCAAGTCAACAGCAGTGTGACTGGGGCCCTGCTCATCCCTAAACCCAGCACAAGATTTCCCATCCCCTTGCCTAGGCTATCGACTGTGGTGGTGCTGGCTGGCCGGTTATCTGCCTCCCATCTAAAGGTGTTCGTCGACTGGTTATGCGGCAGGAAGACAGCCCCGCACTGTAATCAATGTTAATAACAACTCACACTGTTATTACACCGGGATGATCCAACCCAAGGCCTACACAAGCTGTCTAGGAAACTGTAGGCAAAAAGGAAATTTTAATTTTTGTAGGTGACTGAGCTGTATCTGAATTAACATTGAAATGAATTAAGCCCCTACCTGGTGCAGCTACACCTAACCTTAGTGCTTTCACTGTAGCACTGGTGTTCCATGCTCCTATGATCACTGTTATTTCCCTGTCTAGAAACAATCTCTGAATTTACTTAAACATCTGTGGTTGTTCCACCCATGTCATACACAGTCCTGCTCTGTGCAGATGCTGTGTGGGTTTTTAGTTGACCTTTTAACATTTCTGAATGTAATAAGTTTTTCTAAATGGAAATCCCAGGAGACGTTGTGTCAATTTTTTTTGACTCATTTTGTCCCTGGCCATGATGTGAGTCCCCTTAGTCACTCGATGTAATGCTGCCTTGTCCATGTGAGTGATTACAGACATAAGAGGGCATCTGCGGCCATTCCGAATCACGTCATTGTCCATTGTAGTCAAAGGCTAAAGGACACGGATGCCATGTGAGTACTATAAAGGATGGTGGCCTTGTAGGTATATAACACTGTCATCACATGATTTTAATTTTAACCCTATTTTTAGATCAATTAACCTTATTAGCTAAATGGAGGAATGAAAATAGTAAAAGATGTATTATTTATTTTTCAACCCAATTTAAAGTTGGCAAAACAAACTTTATCACTTGATTTGAGGTTTATTGGTTTGCTTGGTGTTTTACCCTTTTATTTTTGTTTGTTCAAGAAAAGACACCACTTTCTGAATGTGGCAATAATAGTAAACTCCTAAATGTTAACAATCATTTTACTCAGAAGTATGATCTCTCGTATAGTCTTGTACTTACATTTTATGGTTTGTATGCAAATGCAGTGTAAGTTTTAATATCTTCATTGCTTCATTAAGCAGTACATCTCTGCAAAATAACATACTCTGGTTTTAACACCTCTCCATCCTTGTCAGTAGTTTCAAGTTTATATCAGCCTAAACTTCCAGCACCTCTTCTGATTATGATACTACATACCCCTGGAATGTTTGCCAAATCAATGTCAAACTTTTCTCTCCTTTTTAATTAATTCTGTCAGCTAACCACCATAAGCATCCTAATGTAGCATTGATTAAGATTGTTGTTTGAGCTATTTCAAAGAGCATTTTGAGACTCACATAGAGTAATTGAAAGAGCACCCTAGTAAGACAGACTTTATAAGCCCAAAGTCTTCGGGATTCATAAATTCCAAAAAGATTACTCCCTCCTTTCTGAACACTCATTGTAAGGGAATCTTACTCAGCTTTAGACATATACAATTTACCTCGTGCTGCCCAACTGTTCAGCAGAGTCTAAAACAAACAAAAGTGACATCCCCATCGCTTTGCACAGGGGATACCTCCGCAAGTGTCACACCTAGACTTTCTGGCCTCAACATCATCCTGGATGATTTCCAGCCCCAGAACAGCTTGACAAACAGATATCTTGCCAATGGCAATAATAGGAAAAATTTTCACCCATTACTCCAGTCAGAGCATTTTTCCTTTTTCCATTCCTAATTAGCTACCAAGAATTTTGGCTTATAGCTAGCATGTTGAGGTGTTTTCAAGTTCTGGATATATGTAGCACATACCTTTGCCTCATGAAAGTAATTTTTAAAATTAGACCAGATATTGAATAATTTAATCCATATCTGCTTGTCCTTCACAGCACCCTTACTAACATCCTCAACCAAAATGCCGCCAATCTTTTTTCAGAAGGAAAACAAAGCCTCACTCACCTAGAGACCTTCGTCACTTCTGCGGCATGTGTCTCCCTTTCTACTAAACACTGCTTAGGTAAACTGAACCTTCAGCTTTCCAATGCTTCATCGACAGGGCACTCACACAGCACAGTCTGATTTTTAGTAGACAGTAGCATTGTCTTCCTGAGGAAGATAAAGAGGCTAAAGAACATGAGGCATATTTTCAAGACTAAAAATACAATGTAGTTTCCCAGGAATGGAACAGTAAATTTATCAAATTTTTCAATAAATGGATTCTTCATACAAAATGGCAGCATAACCATGTCATGTGGCATCGAAGACTTTACATAAAGTTTCGGGGTTCACATCTTAGGAATGTGTACCTATAGCTTATGGCCCTAATTGCTGGTTAAGAGGAACCAAAACAAATAAAAATATTATTACAATATGGAGTTTTTAATCCAAAATTGCTTTCAGCAAATGCTTACTGAGGACCCAGAAATGCCCGGCTTATACAACTCACAATATAGAATGTGGTGATTCAAGGACACCACAAATAAGTAGTTTTGCCAAGGCATTTCTACTTACTATTGCATTAGGAGAAGCTATTTATTTTGACAATCATTTCCTCAGAGACCTAGCTGAAATATTTATTTTAAATTTCCTTTAAAATATATATCTTACTGCCACCTTGTGGTTAAAATGTTTTTTATCTTTGCTCTCCACAAGTGTCTGGATGTGTACAAATATTTCCATTAAATGGTAAATTTCCACCCAAAGGTAACTAGCAATTCCACTCATGTTCCTAATAATATCCATTTTAAACCAAATTACTCCTTTTGTCTTTAAATTAAACTGAGTCTTTAAATGAACCATATTTCCAAACAATGACTTGGTTATCTATGTTTTTAAAGGGTTCTAAGTTTTTATTTTTAACCCACAAAATATAAAATGAGATAAAACAGGACTTTGGATCTATATATGCAAAGACAAATTTAAAAGGATTGAGGCCATTATTCACATAGATTGAGGGAGAAAATGGCAATTTCAATATAGTAACAGTTCTTAACTTCATTTAAACGCCTCAGGATGTGGATTACCACTATAAGCTTGTAAACTTTTTGGCAAAGTAGCAAGAAGGGCAAAGGTAAAAAGTAGAAAATCAGACACCAGGGCCAGATACTAAAGTTCTCTAAAAGCTAGCTTTTTCCCACTGGGTATTAACCCCAACCTAACATTTTCATCACCATCCATAGAACTTTTTAGAAATTCAAAGTCTCCGAGCTCATTCCAGACCTATGAATCAGATTATCTGCATTTTAACAAGATTCCCAGGTGATTTGTATGCAAAGTACAGTTTAGAAGCATTACTCTATCCCTTATGCTCAAATCAAGATGTTGCTTAGATTAAATGAACCTATTAGTTCTAAAGATCTAGCAGATGTGGTCAATAAACCTCAGGTAACTAACGGCTGTTTCAGGATGTGGTCATTATACTAAACTGATCGGTTTTTGTTTTATTTCCTACCTACTTGTGCAAGGAACTTGTCACATAAGTAGAAATACAAAGAATTTCTATAAAAGGCTCATCAGAAATTATAATCTCTGTTATCATAAGTAAATTATCAGCTAAGGCAAAATAAAAGTATATGATGACTGGTTTTCCATTTTATTTACTGTTCCCCTTTTTGTGGAAAGAGACAGCTTTTCCATTTGCAAAGAGCAATGGAAAAATGAAAATCTGCAACTATTATCAGGTCCTGTCTGCAGTTGCAAGACAAAATCGGAATGTTTTCTTAAACTATTAAGTATTCATTCATCACTTCAAACACATTTCTCACATACCTGTGCCAGGCATTTTCAAAGACATAAAGGGAACTCGTAACTGTTTCAGGACTATCTCTTACGTAACCTAGCTCTATTAGTCACAGTTCTCCAGAGAAACAGATCCAATTCACCCCTATGTTATGGCTTGTATTTTCATGTCCTCCCAAAGCTTCATGCACTCATAAGTGGGGCTTTGGGGAGGTGAATGGATCATAGATATGTGATGTTTATCACTGGATAAGTCTATAGCTGGGTGTGATATTGAGAGGTAAAGCCTGGTGGAAAAAGGTGGGTCACTGTGGGCATGGCCCAGAAGGGTGTGTATATGTCCCTCCTTCTCCCTTGATCCCTCTCTGCTTCTCACCACCATGTCATCAGCTGTTTCTCCTCTGCCATGCCTCCCTGCCTTGGATGCAGCTGACTATGGGCTGAAACCTCTACAAACTGTGAGCTAAATAAACCTTTCCTCCTTCAACTTGTGGGTGTCAAGTATCCTGTCCCAGTAATGACAAAGTAACTAAGACACCCTATAAATACATATACATTCCTATAAATCACACACATTGCTAGAAATACGTGTGTGTGTGTGTGTGTGTGTGTGTGTGTGTGTGTGTGTGTGTGTAGAGACAGATTTATAAGGAACTGGCTCATGTGATGAAGACCCAGAAGAGCATGGTCTGCTATCTATAACTAGCGATGCAGAAATGAAGGAAAATCTGATGGCGTAGCTCCAGTCCAGGAGCACTGAGCACCAGGAGACTGCTCATGATGTAAGCACTAGTTAAGAGCAGAAGGCTAAAGTCCCAATTCAAGCAATCAGGCAGAGCGAATTCTTCCTCCTCTGCCTTTGTCTCCTACTAAAGCCCTCAATCCAGTGGACGATGCCTATGCATCTGTTTTACTCCATCTGTGGGTACAAATGCCAATGTTTTTCAGAAGCACCCTCATAGCCACACCCAGAAATGTTTAGTCAAATGTCTGGACACGTTGTGTTCTGGTTAATTTGAAACATAAAATTAGCCATCATGCCAGCTTTAGGTGAGCAAGTCATTTTATGTCTCTTGGGACTGCTAACCTTTGTAAAATGGGGAAATATGGGGTAGATCCTTTTTAAGGGAAGTTTGATAATTAAACATTTTCAATTTCTTGATAAACATGAAATTCAATTTTAGTGGAAATTATGGGATGCTTTTATTTTCTGCTATATATACTTTATAATGTTTGAATTTTACAATAAGTATCTGTTTCAATAAGCAAAAAGAATTTGAATCTAGTAAGAA
Source organism: Erethizon dorsatum (assembly GCA_028451465.1). Taxonomy (NCBI): domain Eukaryota; kingdom Metazoa; phylum Chordata; class Mammalia; order Rodentia; family Erethizontidae; genus Erethizon; species Erethizon dorsatum. Next base: position 42,946,058 of record CM051835.1, read on the forward strand.
AATAAATAAATACACGAATGATATTCCAAAGTAACTATATTATCTCAAAAGGAAGTCTCAAGATTTTCCAAAAATTCTCATAACTTTAATCCACTTTAATTAAAAGAGGAGTATATTATAAAAAGCACCATTAAGCAGACAGAGGAATTGCAAATCCAGCAGGTTTGGGAACTTCTACTACAAGTGGTTCCCGACTTATGTTATAATTTTTTTAATTTCTTATTTATCTTTTCAATTAATAAAAAATATATATTTATGGTATACTAAGTGAGGTTTTAATACATTGTGAAACAGCTAAATCTAGCTAATAATACATACATCACCTCATACATTTAGCACTTGGGTGGTATGAATATTTGGTATATTGTCTTACCAATTTTAAAGACTACAATACGCTGTTATTAACTATAGACACCGTGTGGTACAATAGAACTTTGAGCTTATTCCCCAAATCTAAAGTTTTGTATCATTTAACTCAAACCTTCTCAACATCCCCCACATCTCCCCACTGCTCACCACTGTTAATGATCATCCTATTCTTTGCCACTGAAGTCAACTTTTCAGATTCATCATGTAAGAGAAACCAGATAGTATTTGTCTTTCAATGCCTGACTTGTTTCACTTAATATGATGTCCTACAGATTCATCCATATTTTCTCAAATGATAGATTTCCTTCTTTTTTAAAGACCAAATGTTCCATTCTGTGTACATCTACATTTTCATTATCTATCAGTGTGTTAATGGACACACAGGCTGATTCCCTATCTTGGGTATGGTGAATAATGCTGTAATTAACATGGGAGTACAGATGTCTCTCCAACATACTAATTTCATTTCCTTTGGATATATGCAAGTAATGGGGTTTCCAGACTACAGAGTAGTACTTTTTTTAGGAAAACTCATTCTGTTTTCCATAATAACTATACTAATTCACATTCCCACCAACACTATGCAAGTATTCCATTTTCTCCACATTGTCACCAGCTTATGATTAGTGAGGCTGGGCATTTTTCACGTACTTATCGTCCACTTGTATGCCTTCTTCTTTTTTTTTTTTGTGGGTACTGGGGGTTGACTTCAGGACCTCGCGCACCAGCAGGCGCCCGTGCCGCTGAGCGATATCACTGGCCCTTTCTTCGTATGTGGGTTCCAGGAGTCGAACTCAGGACCTCGCGCTTGCCAGGCAGGAGCTTATGCCGCTGAGCCATCTCACCGGCCCTACTTGTATGTCTTCTTTTTAGAAATGTCTATTCAGGTCCTTTGTCCTTTTATGATAAGGTTTTTTTTCTATGAGTTGTTTGAGCTTTTATATATTTTAGATGTAAACCCTTGTCAGATGTATGGTTTGCAGATATTTTTTCCCATTCTCTAGATGGTGTCTTCGCTTCACTGATTATTTCCTTGCAGCATAGAAGCTGTTTTGTTTGATACAATCCTTTGTCTGTTTTCCCTTTTCTTGCTTCTGTTTTTGAGATCACAGCCAATAATTCATTGCCCACACCAGTGTTATGGCGATGTTCCCCTTGTGTTCTGCTAGTAGTTTTTGAGTGTCAGGTCTTGTCCTTAAGTCTTTAGTTCATTTAGTTCTGTTTTTATGTACAGTGTGAGGTAAGTTATAATTTCATTCTTATGCATGTGGATATCTAGCTGTCCCATCATTATTTATTGAAGAAACCATACTTTCCTCATTCATTGTGTGTTCTTGACACCTTTGTTGAATATTAGTTGATAGTTGCATGGATTCATTTCTAGGCTATTTTCTTCCACTGGTCTATGTTACTGTTTTATGTGAGTGTCACTCTGTTTTAATTACAATAGTTTGTGGCATGTTTTGGAGTCTGGTAAAGCGATGTTTTCCATTTTGTTCTTTTCTTCAAGATTTCTTTGGCTATTCAAATCACTTTTGTTCTTTATGAATTTAGAATTATTTTTCTATTTCTGTGAAAATACAGATATTTTATCAATATTAACACTTCCAATCTGTGAACATGGGATGCTTTTAGTTGTTCGTGCAGTCTTCAATTTTTCATCAATATTTTATAGTTTTCAGGTGAAAGACACAGGTCTTTCATATTCTTGGTTAATTTTATTCCCAAATATTTTATTATTTTATACCAAATGTAAGTGGATTGTTTTCTCAACTTCCTTTTAGGATAGTTCACTGTTAATGTAGAGAAATGCTCCTGGTTTTTAAATTTTTATATGTTGAATTTATATCTTCCAACATTACTGAATTTGTTCTAAGATACATGTATATAGAGAGACAGAGAGAGAGAGAGAAAGACTGTATATAATCATTTATCTGCAAACTGGGGCAATCTAAAATCTTCCTCTCCAATTTGAATGAACTAATTTTTCAATTGCCTAATTTCTCTGGCTACTACTTTCAGTACTACATTGATTCAGAGTCACAGAACTGGACATCCTTATCTTTTTTCATGATCTTAAAGGAAATTTTTATAATATATTATTATTAACTCTAGTCACCATGAAGTACTTTAGGTCTCTTAAACTTATTCCTTTTCTCCAACTGATATTTCGTGTCCTTTGACCAACATCTCTCCATTTACCTTTTCCTTAGCTTCTGCTAACTTCCATTCTACCCTCCATGCACCTGAGTTCAAGAACCAGTTATAAAGCTCTATGTTCCTGCCTGACATTAAATCAACAGAACGTATATCTCCATGTTTGAGAGTCAGTCTCAGAAAACAATATAGGTGACATAAAAAGCAAATATAAAGAATGGAAATATTATCAAGAATCAGTCACCAAAATATACCTCTATTTAACAGTCTCCATATTGCAAGTAAAGAACGGGACCTAAATATGGAAAAAAACAAAAAGTTATTCTAAGTCTACTGGCACATTAAAAGTGTAGATCAAAGAATGATAGTATGTGTAAAAATCAAATTCACATTCATCCTAGAGTAAGCATCACACATTATAAATTTTGGTCCGTGATATTTTTTGCATATCAAAAGTGCAACTAAAAGGCAACATTTTTAAATGTCAGAGTCTATGTAAAAGCCTTTCTTGCTTTAAAAGCAATACTACCTTCCAGTCTTTAAGCCTAGGCAATATCTTTTTTTTTGCTTTTTGGAATTTTATGAGTATATGTTTGTGATATATATTAATTACATTCATTTGGGGAATATATATATATATTATCATCTTGTTCATTTTTATCCCCTTTATTTCCATACCTTACTCTCTCCCCACTTTCCCAAATCCCCTTCCCATCAGCAAAAGTCTATTTCCCTGTTTCTAGTGTCCCTCCTTTGTTTTCCTCTTTAAATTATTTGTATTTTGGGTTTCTCATATAAGAGAAACTATGAGATATATAATCTTCTCTGTCTGATTTAATTTACTTAACATTATAGTCTTGAGATCCACCCAGTTTCCAAAAATTACTAAAATTTATCTTTTCCTGAGTAACATTTCTTTGGGTATATATACGTTTTCTTTATCCACTCATCTGTTGATGGGCATATAGGCTGTTTCCACAATCTGGCTATTGTGAATTACAGGGCTATAAACATAGTCATGCATGTATCATTCTAACACGATGATTTTGCCTCCTTGGGGAAGATTCCCAGGAGAGGTAAAACTGGGTCAAATAGAATTTCAATTTTTAATTTTTTGAGGATTTCCATACTAGTTTCCACAGTGATTGTACTTAGTTTACATTTCAACTAATGGTGTAAAAGTGTTTCTTTTTTGCTACATCCTCATCAGCATTTTTGTTTTGTGAGTCCTTTGTGATAGCCATTCTTTCTGAAGTAAGGTGTAATCTCAGTGTTGTGAGTCCTTGATAGTTGCCATTTTTAACAAAATAAGATGGAATCTCAGTGCTGTTTTGATTTGCATTTCCCTAATGGCCAGAAATGCTGATCATTTTTTCAAGTACTTGCTGGCCATTTGTGTTTCTTCTTTTGAAATTTGTATATTAAAAATTGGATATATTTGCTACTGCAGATGCATTTGAACTATATTCAACATAATAGCAAATTCACTTGAATTCATGTTTTTAAGCCAAATTCAGCAAACAGTATGAATGTTTTTATGTCTTCATAACATCAATAATTTTTAACTGAAATTTTATCCTTTTCCGCCAATGGTTTTGTCACTATGAAGCCATAGGCAGAACTTCATATTTTGCTTGATATTTTCTTTGCTGTATTTGGCTGTAGTGTTACATAAATTTTGGGTTTCCTACCCAATGATCTTCCAATTATGTTGCTGTTGGGTCATTTTTGTCTCATAAACGACCAGAAGTTGTCATTATCAAAGGTCCTCAAGGATGGTTTGCAAGGAAAATATGTTTTCTGACTCCATAGTTTAATAATTTATGCACTGAAATGTAGTCTTGTGACTTAATGCATAAAACTCTTAAGCCAGTTTACTATATAAATGTTATTGGTTATGAAATTCTCTCAACCTCATTTCTAATCCCATTGTTATATCTGGTTTGATGACCTCCTGTGATAATAAACTCCACAGACTGAATAAATACAATCTCAGAAACATTCCTATCTACTCTTACTCAGTTAGGCTGATGTGAGCAGGGAGAAGATAATAGCAGTTTAAGTTTCCTCAGAGAGAAAATTGAACTAATTACTCCCTCATGACTGTAGAAGATAAATGCTGAACACCACATATAGTATCGTTCTTCACTGTACTTTCACTAATTGAGGCAATTTTTACTCTAGAAAGATAGTTATCAGTTCCTTTCATATGTTCATTATTTCCTTTCAATAAACACACCATAATATATCCAGTGCACTTTTATACATTTTTAACTTGGACTTAGATTTAAATTGAGCATTAATTTAGCATACACAGGCCTTTCAACTTGTCTGTCTGATTCAGACAAGCATCAGATGTATTGCTTTTATCTTGGCAAGACAAGCATCAGATGTATTGCTCATAAAATTTGTTTTGTTCTTTATTATGAGATAAATTTTGTTTAGTAAGATTTGCCCAAAAATATAATTTTAAATGGTTGTCATATACCTAAAAAGGGAATGAGAATTTTCTCTTGAATTTTCCACAAAACAAAAACCTTGGCTAGTTAGGATAGGGGTGGGGGCAATTACAAGAATAGTTTAGATCCAAAAACATTTTACTGAAGAATAAAATAATACAGGTCAGCCTGTATTAATTTAATTGCCTGTGTATATTGATCAAATTCATTAAAAAGTACTTGATTTTTGTTCTAACTGGCCTATGTAGACATAATTAATAGCAGTTTTATTATAAACCATGTTCTTTCTTCTCTACCCCTTGATTTCCAATGGGAATTTCCAATGGGAAAAATGAAAATACCTTACATTTCTGCTGAATTTCTATTTCTGGTAACTTAAGACGCTTCTCAATACCACCTCATTAATCCTGACTTTTACTTCAGGTGAAAAAATGGAAAAATATCACTATGCTCACTCATGGATAGGTACTCAAGCGCAGAAAAGTTAATTACCTTGAGGAAGTCCCGGGAGTCCATCTGAGGCTAGGAGGACATCCTAGCCTCCTGTCCCTAGTGCTTCCATTCCCTGTCTTCTGCTTGGCCTCCCTCCTTGAGAAGGGTACCTTTTCTGCACTTCTGAGACCTAAGCAATTTTATATTCAACTTCGGTTTTCATCTTATTATCATGCTTTTTCTTTTAAGAAGTGTACTGATAGATATTTGAGTTGGAATGATTTTTTTTTAATTTTGACGTTTTTTCACCTCCCCCCCAAAAAAAGTTTTGCAATAACACTCTCTCTCTCTCCATCAATAGGTCAAAAAGGTATTCTGTTTTCTTCTATATTCAATTTATATGCATGAAAACCAGTATGGAATCCAACCATTTGGACCGTCTCATGATTCTTTCACTGTGCTATTGTATAGCTATTTCTTAAATAGCTACTACTTGCCTGTAATTAAAGCAGGCATTGAATTTCCTATGATGAAGGAAGGAAGTGTTTTAGGCTTTTAACTCCGTTGAATGATAGAGTCTAGGAGGTTATCTGGGGAGCACTGGGGAAGAAGTTGAGTAAATGGGAGTAAAAAGGACAGAGTTTCAGAGGTTTCTATAATGAATCAAGTAAGTTTCTACCTTAATGTTAACTACAGACAAAAAATAAACAAAATTATTTCCCTTTCAGCTTGAGATACTAACTCTTAGTTAAATTAGTTGAATTACTATCACTGTTTTCCTAATAACCTAATAAGGGCATAAATTAATTGTATTTCTCCATATTACTGCTTAGAGTAAAAATGAGCCCTGGACCATATGGAACTGTAAGCTAACTATGAAGAACTTATGTGGACCCCATACTTCCTATTTCCCTATGTGGTGCCTCTTATAACTGGCATGTCCTTGCAAGGACCTTGGAAACTCTGATTTTGATATTGTTGCAAGGGCAATTTGTACTGTGAGGCTTGAGACTTCCAGACCAGACAGTGCCCTGCCCTCTAAGCTACTGGACTGTTACAACAACTCCTGCAGAAAAAGTAGAACAGACACTGCCTATGGCATCTGTCTTCCTACTCTTTTTGAGTAGGCTGGTGCCAATGTACCCTTTGATAGTTTGACTCTAAAAGCTCAAAGAAGACCATCTGATGTGTACTACAGTGACTAATATAGACTGACCATAGTTTTTTGTGTGAGAGGATGATGCAAAACCTCTTCAGGATGAGTTGGGTGTTGGAGGAGACAGTGCTGGAAGGATGCAAAAGACTCAAGAGAGGGGTTAGGATGTGTGGTTCACTAAAGGGAAGAATTACTAGAAGCATACAGTTGAGGTGATCCTTATGATAATGAGGGCCTAGATTAGGGTGTTGGTAACAGAAAAATATTACAACAAAGGGGACTAATCTAAGGGATGGCTTGAAGAAAAATAATAACATAAAATCATATAAACAGAAAATATAAAACGGGAATTCTAATATTTCTAAGCAGAGAAATGAGCATGATGGAGGGGTCATTGAAAAGGAAAAAACAAGTAAAAGGAAGGGTTCCTTATGAGTAATCAGTTGGCTGGTTTCTGTCCTTGCTTGAGAGAATGGCAGAGGCATCAACAACAGCTATAGTATGGACAACTGTATGGATAGCACCACTTGGCTGCAGATGTAGCCATCTTTGCACATGGTAACAAAAATATGAGGGTAGATGAAGTAGTCCAGACACTGAGCACATAGAGGGAAGGCTCAAACACTTAATATTGAAAGATTGTCTAGAATTAAGGGGTGCAAAGAGGAATGATTAGCAAAAAAGAAAAACAGAAGTAGAAAAGAGCAGTAATATACATAGAAAATAAAGGACAAAAACTTTGAAGCAATAGCAGTAAAAGTCACAGAGGTAAAAGAGGACAGCTAGAAAGCAATTGATAGGGACTTTAAAAAAGAAAAGCCTGGGGCCGGTGAGATGGCTCAGTGGCATAAGCGCCTGCTTGGCAAGCGCGAGGTCCTGAGTTCGACCCCCGGTACCCACCAAAAAAAAAAGAAAGAAAAGCCTAGACTCTAGAAGAGAAGCAATGTGTTGGGGAGTTCAGAGGCCATGGGAGAAGAAAAATTGAAGCCACACATGTAGATCACCCGCTCCCCAAGTTATTTGGCAGGAAATGGAGGAAGAAATAAAATGACAGCTAGGAGGGGCAGCAGGATAGGGTAAAGTTCATTTTAATGTATGATAAAACCATGTCTGAAAACTGAATCATGGAAATGACTAAATTATTAGAAAGGAGTTGAATTATTATCAATTAATTTGATAATTTAAAAAATTTATTAAGGAATACTGTGAATCAAGCAGCACATTAGGTGCTAGAAATACACGAATGTGATATGATTACCTCCCCCGGGTATCTCAGAGTTGGGTGGGAAGACAGGCTGCACATACATGAGTTAGACACCATGGGTTATATATGAAAGATGCAACCTAGACAGAGGCTGAGGTAAGGCTTTGCACAGCAGATGATAGCAAAGGTGAACTGATAAGGAGCGGTTGGATTTGCATAGACAAAGTAGTGAAACTAGGCTACCAAGGAAAGAACTGTGTACACAAAAGAATGAGGACATGGGAAAGCTAGCAATATTTTAACAAACAAAAATGGTTTGTGTGGTGATGCATAAGATAGAAACCAGAGAGCCAAAACCAATGAGGCTCTGAATTAACAGTTAAAGACAAGACACAAGCCCAGATAGGTCTAACTATAAAGCCTGACTTTGTTCTAAAAGCATTGGGGATTCATTGGAGGATTTAGAGCAGAGAAATAATATGGCTTTTAAAAGCATTTAACAAATCTTGTTAGCTTCCTATTGCTGCTATAGTAAATTGCCTCAAACTTAGTGGTTTAAAACAACAAAAATCTACTACCTCACCATTCTGGGGGTCAGAAATCTGAAATGTGTCTCACTTGGATAAAATCAAAGTGACAGCACAGCTGTGCTCCTTTCGGAAGTCTTGGGGGAACGCCTGTTTTTTCATCTTTTCCAGTTTCTTGAGATTCTACACATCCCTAAACTCACATTCCCCTTCCATTTTCAAACCTGTATCTGGGTGGCTGAGTATTTCTCGCACAGCATCACCCGACCCTGACGCGTTGGCCTCCCTCTTCCCATTTAAGGGGCCTTGTGATTGCACTGGGCATGCCCCACATACCCCAGGTCAGTTTCCCATCCCAAAATCTTTAACTTAACTACATCTGAAAATCTCTTTTGCTATATAAGGCAACAACATATTCACAAGTTCAAGCGTCAGCATGTGGTCATTCTTGTGAGGCCTGTCACAAGCTACATTGTTTGACATTGTTTTACTGTCTTAAATATCTGCTTAACAAAAAGCAACTGGATTCTCTGATCCATTTCTGTGCTCGACCTGTTGCAATACAGTAGATCACATAACCTCTAAAACATGTGAAATAACAAGAATAAAAAGGTAAATAATGTCCAAGTATTATAACAAAAATAATTTTGATCTCATTAACTGCCCCAGAGATCCAAAGGTACGCTTTGAAAATGAGTGTACTAGCACTTTAAAGACAATGAGATTCTGGATGTTATATAATTATCTATGTAATTCACAAAATTATTGAAGTCAGATGAAAGACATTGTTACTATCTCCTTCAAGAATAAGTTCTTGGGGCCGGTGAGATGGCTCAGCGGCTTAAGCGCCTGCCCGGCAAGTGCGAGGGCCCGAGTTCGACTCCCGGAACCCACATACGGAAAAGGGGCCGGTGATATCGCTCAGCGGCACGGGCGCCTGCTGGCGCGCGAGGTCCTGAGGTTGACCCCCCCGGTACCCACAAAAAAAAAAAAAAGAATAAGTTCTTTTCGCTTTAAATATGAAGTTAATATTTTCGATATGCAATTGTTTATCATTATTGGCTGTTTACACTGAAAAAATATATACTTATAAATTCTATCATAGAAATATTTTATTTATAGCATATCATTAAGAATTTCCTTCCTAAATTACATAGATATGCATACATATTTCAATTCATTTCAAAGCAGTTTGTAGAGAAAGGCTTTTGAAAACTATACAATTCAAAAACTAAGATTTAACACTGTTAAATCAGTATTTTTTTTAAATACTGAAATCACATTTATCCTTAAGAGCATCTTTGAGTTAATGTGCCCTGAAAATGTGAGGCAAAAGGCTGGATAAGGGAGAGAATGTATAAAAGGCAGGTCTCCATGAAATATGCACTTGCCATGAATGGGAAAACAAAAACCATTCATAGGCATTGCTTGTCTAACATAAAGGGCTGGTGAAAAGCAAAGAGCAATTCATAAACTTTCATAGCCGCAAAGGACCACCTGTCCTGACGTATGAAGTGATATAAACCTAAAATTTCTAGGAAAAGACATACTAGCCAAAACACCACATTTAGAAAATGATCAAATCATTATTTGCAAAAATATCTACAGACACCTCTAATTAAAATGAGCACCTGGCTTTCATTCTTTGATCCAGTCTGTCCCCATTTCTGTCAGTTGAAAATACCAAAAAGAAGATGAAAACTAGCAAAATATAAGGTTGATAGTCAACCTACTGCCAGAGAACAGAGAAGTTTTCCATAACTATACCTTACCTATGTCACTGATTAACTTACTGAGAAACACAACGTAAGACTCAAGACTCATGAGTATTTCACTAGCTAGAAATAATAGCATTCTGTCTTAGTTACTTTTCTCATTGCTGAGACAAAATACCCAACACCCACAAGTTAAGGGAGGAAAGGTTTATTTAGCTCACAGGTGGTAGAGGTTTCAGTCCATAACTGGCTGGCTCCAAAGCAGGGTGGCACATGGCAGAGGGGCAACAGTTCATGGTGGAAGAAAACAGCAAAAGCAGCCAGAGCAAAAGGAAAGACAAGTCTCCTTCTGTCCCTTATACTGTATCCAGTCTACCAGGATTAGGGCAGTGCCAATACCATCAGTGGGCTGACCCAGCAGTCACCCACTCTTAATCCCAGCACCCTTAGTCCCAACATTGCACTATGAATCAATCACGCACTAGATTCAGCCATCTCTGAAAAAGCCCTATGACTGCATGAGGCTTTGGGAGGACATCCAGACACAAACCATAACACCTGTCCATCTAAGAAGACATGGGAAAGATATGCTATCAGTCACTCACTCAAGAATTCTGGGGCTGTGCAATGTAGCCTGTACAGAGTGGACACTGTGTTTTAAAACAGCCAGCAGTGTGTTCCATATCTCTCCCTTCAGTTTGTATTTCTATAGATGGACACTAGATCTCAATTACAGCTATAATAAACAACAGCTCAAAGTCAGAAAAAGAAGAAATATGTTGCTATTTGCCTAGAGGATTGTACTGGTCCCACTAGTAAAATATTTCAAAAAGAAAGAGAAAATCCAAGTAGGTATGTAGGTTTTGCATTAGTCCCTAGGGCTAAATTATTTCAACAGAACTAAAAAAATTTTTTAATTTAGTCTATGATGTAGTTACTTTTCTCTTTGCTGAGACAAAATACACAATGCCCAAAGTTAAAGGAGGAAAGGTTTATTTGGCTTACAGTTTGTAGAGGTTTCAGTCCATTTTATTGGCTGACTCCAAGACAGGGTGGCATGGCAGACAAGCATCACAGAGAAGAAACAGTTCATGGCAGGCAGGGGTACCAAAGCAAGCAAGGGAGAAGACAAGCCCTATATTGTATCCAGTGTACTGGGATTAGGGCAGTGCCAAGCCAATCGGTGGACTGATTTAGTAATCACACACTCTTAATCCTAGCAAGCACCCTTGATCCTAGCATTGCACCATGAATCAATAACACATTCTAGATCCAGCCACCTCTAAAAAAGCCCCACCTATAACTGCATGAGGCTTTTAGGGGACATTTAGACACAAATCATCACAGTCCAGCAAAAATGTGACTGCTCAACACTGGTAATTGGATGACAACTCCACAGTGACTCGCTTCTGTGAGGTATTAATATGGAATCCATCCAGGGCTATGGTTTGGATCAGTGTCTCCCAAATGCCCATATGATAAAAGCTTCATCAAAGAACTGTGGTGCTGTGGTTCCAACAAACCCTGGACTGAAACCTCTAAAACGATGAGCCAAAATAAACCTTTCTTATTCTAAGCTGTTTGCCTGAGGTAGTATACTACCTCAGTCAGAAAGCTGACTAACACAGCTAGCATCAAATTGACTGAAAGTAATCCAAACAATTTGACCCTTTATAAATGTCAGAAAAGCTCTCCTCGTTCCAGAGATCCTGGAGAAAGCATGGTCTTTCAGTCTCCACAGATGAGAATTTTATTCCAAGATTCTCCATTCTAAGCGTCAGCTTCTTCCTCTATTAAGCATAAATAATAAATATTAATGCATGGAAATACCCAGCACAACTTCTAAGCACTCAGCAAATGACAGCTACCATAAGAAAAAATAAAGGGAAAAATATGAAGGTGAATTTAGGCAAAAATCCTGAAGAACAAGCATAGAAGTACAACATATTAAAAGGTAAACAGTATAATTTAAAAATGATTAACTATAGAAATTGGAAAAAGGGTTTAAATATACTTCTAGTTGTTTAAATAGTTAAAAAGTCACAACTTTTATGAAAAAGAAGACAAAATCCAAGGAAAAAACAAAAGGAAGTTAGAATTCAAGGTATAAAGAGATATAAAGGAGGATTAAAACTCACATGTTAGTTTTTTAAAGGAATATTAAGAAAAATAAAATAGAAATGAAATATTATTTTAGTATAATATAAAACTACACAATTTATTTTGAGGACAATACAATAAGTAAAGAGAAATATCTACTTGAAATGATTATACAGAATGCAGAGGGAGATGAGTAAGAAATAAATGAAAATAATGAAAGCAAAAGAAAAGAAAATGGAAATTTTAAATTTTATTTTTTTTTTAGAGCATAAGAATAATTAGGGTAATGGGCTGGTGATATGGCTCAGCGGCGTACGCGCCTGCCTAGCGAGCGCGAGGGCCCGAGTTCGACTCCCGGAACCCACATACAAAAAAAGGGCCGGTGATATCGCTCAGCGGCACGGGCACCTGCTGGCGCGCGAGGTCCTGAGGTCGACCCCCAGTACCCACAAAAAAAAAAAAAAAAAAAAAAAAGAATAATTAGGATAAAAGCAACTTATCAAAGACGGGTTTTAAACAAAAAGTTTTCCTGAGCTGGTCTAATCCATAACACACTACCTGGTAGCCTTCCTGAGGCTTCCCACCCATGATGATGAGATCAGATCAGAATGAAGACATCAAGAAAGAAAAGATGAGATGAAAGAGTGCTGACAAATGGACTAAGACCCTACTGAAGGATTAAACTGCAGGAAGTATACGTAATACAAAAAGTGAGGACCCAAGCACTGAAAATGTACAAAAAAAAAAACAGATAAAGTATAGTGGGCAGCACATGTTAAAAGCAGAAAAAGGAAGCTGTAAGAAGTCCCAGATTTGGGGCTTTTAGACTCAGGCTAAGTGCTGTCGGCACTTTAGAATCAGCAGGAAAGGGTGCTAGAAGAATGTAGTCTTTCTTATTGAAGGATGAAGGGTTAGAAAATCATTTTCTGGCTAGATTTCATGGGTTGAGATGAAGTTATCCCTGATGCAGAACACATTCCAAACCAAAACATATTTATATCTCTATAAATGCAAAATATGGTTTTTAACTTCTCTCAAAGAAGTATAATTAATTAAACAACATTTGGGAGGATACTCCTATCCAAAAAAAAGTCCACTGACACTGCTTTTTCTTTTTTATCCTAAGATAAAACACAGCAACTTAAGAAATTACCTGTACGGTGACAATTTTTATAATTTTAGTTGTTATTTTAGCCAGATAGGGCATAATTATACTTCGATTTACTTTATGATCACAAATGTTACAACTAAAGGTCCAGTGACAATCTATGCTTCAAAATTCAGAGGCTGTTGTTGCAAAAATAAAAAATGCCAAAGAAAATCAATAATTTCCCTGTCTCCAAAGATATTTCTTTCGAAATTACATTTATCATAATGTTCTAGTGTTACATAGACATTTTTAAGGTTTATCTCCTTACTGCTCAAGCAAATAAAAGGAAATGTTTATAGCAGACAATTAGAATCCCTAAAATGTTCTATCAGAAGTAAGTTTGTGAAAACCTAATTGTTTTTAAAGCATTATAGTAAGCTCATATGTCTTATCAAAAACATTTAAAGAAGTAAACAACTTTATAATATGACAGGCAATAAAAATTCTTAAGATGTCATATAAAACCATTTATTTTCCACTTACAAATTCCCCATTTCTTTCCATCATCAGATATAAACACCTATCACAAAAAAAAAAGTTTTAAATCATTTTGTTAACTATTTATCCAGAGCATAAGGTGGCATAATTATTTTTCAGATACACTTTGCAACAAAGTGAAGACTTTTTATGGTCTCCTAGAGATAAAAAGAAAACATTCACATCAGAACATTTTACCTGATTGGTATAATGAAAGATTATAGACACCAAAAAGCTAATTTGATAAATCATATCCAAGTATGAAATGCTATAGAGGAAAATCACTCATGCTACCTGGTGTTTTGGAGAACTACATTTTATTGCTTTTATAAAAACTACATTTTAAATTGTTAAATATTTTGCCAAAAAAAATGTAGTTGTTCATTAGTGTCTCTATGTATATACTGAGTATATCTCTTTGTCAACTAAAACTACGGCACACCAGAGAAAACAGCTATGTGGAGAATTATCACAAAATGCGTTTTGTCCACCAGTGGTCCACAGTATCAAACAAACGTACACTCCGAGATTTTTTTTTTTTTTTTTTTTGTGGGTACTGGGGGTCGAACTCAGGACCTCGCGCTTGCCAGGCAGGCGCTTATGCCGCTGAGCAATATCACCGGCCCCACTCTAAGACTTTTAAGCAGATCTAAGAATCTACTCACAATATTCTCCACTACTGTACCTAGTGCCATATTAAAGAATTGTTCGAAGGAGCAATTAAATATTTCTGATATCTTTAATGACACACAGCACTGTTCAAAATACACACGAGGAAAATAGAATTATGAGATTATTTTTAAAAATAAGAATCCCAAACCTCACTCTATACCTCCAAAAAAAATTCCAGTGTGGTTTCGATATATTTGTATCTTTTTAAGCTTTTACACTTGTTCTGATATGCGGGCAGGTCTGGGACCCAACAGTCTACAAGATCACTCCAACACAAATCCAACTCTCCAAAAACCCATCAAGATGCCAACTGACATTTAACTACAGTTTTGGTTTTTTTTCTGTCATTTGACGGTTACTGTATATTTGAATTTGTGTGAAAACATTCCTATCTCCTTGACTGGTGGAAATGTTACAATAAAAATATTTAGTTTCATTGCAATTCAACACATTATCTTTGAGGATGCATAATTTCACAATCAAAAACCCAAAATAACAAAGTTGAATTCTAAGTTGAATATTTATAGGTCCTTATTGTATATTTTGAATTTGAAATAAAGCTTTAAAATAATGTATGACATATTGTCAGAATTTTCCTTTCCTCCTCTTAGAAATACCAAAAAAGTAACAAAACAAGAATAGAAATAAAAATTCTCTAGCTATATCTAAACCACTAATAAAAACACATGAACATGTATAAAATTATCTTAAAGCAAAACAGAACAATGAAATATTACCATTATTAAAAAATACAATGCAAAAAAAATGTAAGAATCTGTATGTCAAGTGACAGGCATTTCTCCAGGGAAAAAATAGACCCAGAGAAATCAATATCAATGCAAACCTTTGGAAAGCTGTAAAAAATTCAAATACAATAAAGGAACATTTTGGGAATATGGGATGGGATGGAGATCAAGCCATTTATTGGGGGGAAAAGAAAATCAGTCTGGGCTCAAACATCTCTACAATAAGCAGCAGAGCAATAATGTAGCCAAGTCTTTGCATAGGAAGGCAACGTTCAACTAATTTTTAACACAGAGAGAAATCCAATTCCCAATCCCTCTTGGGTGGAAAGAGCTAAACTAATAGCACTCCTCTATCTCTCTCTCTGCTTCTTTAACCTCTCTGAAGAAGTGGCTTTAGCTTATTATTATTATTATTATTATTATTATTATTATTATTAGCCTCCAGAACCATGGCAGAATAAATTCCTACAGTTTTAAGTCAGCTAGTGTCTTAAACTCATGACTTAATTTATAATTCTATGTGCCAACTTGTAGTTCTCGAGTGCTAGGGCAGCTCTCCTAATCTCTAATGAGCCTCTCACACTCCTGCCTGAATGCTTGGCAGTTGGATAATCTAATCCCCTGCCACCAGATTCCTTCTCCCTCTCCCCCTCCCCCTCCCCCTCCCCCTCCACCTCCCTCTCCCTCCCAGCAGTTGGTAGTGTCAGAATTCTTGAATCCAAAGGGATGAAGAAAGGGACTCCATTTCTTCATACAATGTCATATTGCAAGGGAGTTGTTTCAAGGGGGAAAAGAATCCGTGTCGATCCTATACTTCCCCCACGATGCCTAAATTGGATCCCCCTACAGCTTTCCCTCATCTCAGTGTACAGTAACTAGTCCACATAGTCAGGCCAAAACTGTGTAGTCATCTCTGACTACTTCCTTTCTCTCACATGCAAAATTTAAACTATTAGCAAAGCTTGTTGGCTCTACCTTTAAAACCTGCTCAGTATCTACCATTTCTCATTGGCTTCACTGTTAACAACCTAGCCGAAACCATCATCATCTCTTACCTGGGTTGCTACAATTACTTCCCAACAGGTCTCTATGTTTCTACTTTCACTTCTGACCATCTATTATTCTTAGCAAAATAGCTGTAGTGTTTCTATTAAAACGTAAGTCAGATCACATCACTTCTCTGCTTAACTTCTGAAATAGATTCCCATGTTATTCACTTTTTAGCATGTAAAAGTATTGTATGTGGCCAATGGAAGCTGAGTAATGTGTATTTATAGCCATGGACTACTACAATGCTTATGTGTGATGGTTATTATTTGCCTACCTTCAGTTTTCTCTATGCAACAGAAGTTAAATACTTTGATTAAAATATTGTGGGTGATTGAGACAATAGTGACAGAGAACTGGATTAGCCAGGGTGGCCAAGAGGAATGGAACAAATAGAAAATCTATATAAAAGATGATTCATTAGATTGGTTTACACGATCAGAGGCTGGATGGTTCTACCAAGGTATCTGCAGGCTGGAACCCTGAAGAAAAAAGCTGCTAAGTTCGATAAGTTCTCAGAACACAAGAAACCAACAATTTCCATCTAAGGCTGAAATCCTGGAAGCTTCCAGAGAGCGCCTGGTGAAAGTTTGCATTCAAAAACTGAAGAAGCTGCCACTGATGTCCTCTGGCAGTGTCAGCAACAAAACATGCACCATTCAAGAAGACTCTAGCTTGCATTCATGTGTGCCAGGTTCTCCCTTCTGCCTTTCGCTCCATCCATATCTCCAGCCTATTGAACAGTGCTGCCTACATTCAGGGAAGGTCTTTCCTCCTTGGTCCACTGATCCATACACCAGGATCAGGCTGCATGGAGCAAAAAGTGGAAGACAGGGGAACCTCACCGCTACACAATCTCTGTTTCCCTAGAATGGGTGAGGTTTTTTCTGCTGCCATTATCTGAGAACTTAAGGCTAGAGTCTTCACCCTTTTTTTTTAATTTTTTTAAAGAGAAAAAACAAAACAATGATACAGAATTTCAAAACAAAATAGTAGGAGAGTAACAATGGTTAATACATTGTGTATTGTTATCTTCAAAGTAGTTGCTCATATTACAGGACATAGGCATGAAAAACTGATCAAACATTATAGGCACAAGCTTTTCTTTTTGATGAATGGATAGCAATTAGTAGTATAACTACCTTAAATATTTTATATCTATCTATATATATACATTTATTTATTTATTTATTTATTTATTTATTTATTTATTTATTTTTCCTTTTCCCTTGCTTCTTTTCTCCATTCCCCCATCCCAATTTCTCTTTCCTTTTGAACAGTTTTTTCCCATTTTACAATATCTATTTTACATTTTGGATCTTATTTACTCTTTCAGCTGCTTACACTAGGGAGACAATATGATGTTTACACATGCAAGTCTGATTTATTTCACTTTTGAATATGGTCTCAAGTTGCATCCATTTACCTATAAAAGTCTCAAGTTTATTCTTCTTTATAGCTAAGTAGTACTCCATTGCACTACATTTTTATCCATTCCTTGGTTGATGGGTATTTGGGTTGTTTCCAAGATTTAGCTATTACAAATTGTGCATGCTGTAAACATATATCACTGTGGTATGATGTTTTTAATTCTTCTGGGAAGATACGCAGAAGGGGAATAGCTGGGTCAAATGGGACCTCAAACCTTAGTTTTTTGAGGAATCTCCATACTAATTTCCACAATGATTGTACCAGTTTACACTCCCTCCAACAGTGGAGCAGGGTTCCTTTTTCCCCACAGCCCCTCCAGCATTTGTTATTGGTTGATTTCTTGACAATAGCCATTCTTTCTGGGATGAGATAGAATTTCAGTGTTGTTTTAATTTGCATTTCTTGAATGACTAACAATGTTGAACATATTTTTATATATTTATTTGTCATTTGTATTTCTTCATCTGAGAAGTGTGTATTCATCTCAGATGCACATTTTTGGATCAGGTCTTGAATATGGGGGGTCTGATTTTTTTCAATTCTTTAAGGGACAGTTGGCTAAAATTTTTTCCCACTTTTTGGGTTGTCTTTTCACACTGTTGATTTCTTTTGATGTGCAAAAGCTTTTTAATAAGATGAGATCCCAGTTGTTGATTCTTTGAAGTATTTCCTGTGCAGTTTGGGTTTTGTTTATGAAGTCTCTGCTTACCCCTATGTCTTCAAGATTACTACCTACTTTCTCTTGCAGTAGATTCAGTGTTTCTGTTTTAATATTTAGATCTTTGATCCATTTTGACTTTAGTTTAGTGCATGGTGATAGATATGGGTCTAGTTTCCCTCTTCAGCATGGAGAGAGCCAGTTTTTCCAGCACCACTTATTAAAGAGGCTATCTTTCTTCCAGTGAACATGTTTGGCCCCTTTGTTAAAGATAAGGTGGCTGCCGGTGAGATGGCTCAGTGGCTTAAGCGCCTGCCCGGCAAGCACGAGGGCCCGAGTTCGACTCCCAGAACCCACATACAAAAAAAAAGGGGCCGGTGATATCGCTCAGCGGCACGGGCGCCTGCTGGCGTGCGAGGTCCTGAGGTCGACCCCCCGGTACCCACAAAAAAATAGAAAAATAAAAAAAAGATAAGGTGGCTGACTGTGTTTCTGGTTGTGTCTGCATCTTCTTATCTGTTCCACTGATCCTCATGTCTGTTTTTTTGGCAGTATCATGCTGGTTTTATCACAGTAGCTTTGTAGTATAATTTCAAGTCTGGAATTGTGATACCTCCTGACTTGTTTTGTTGCCCAGAATTGCTTTTCCTATTCTAGGTCTCTTCTGGTGCCAAATGAATTTTAGGAATGTTTTCTGTAGTTCTGTGAGGTATGCTAATGATATTGGGATTGGGATTTCATTAATTCTGTATAACAAATTTGGGAGTAGGGCCATTTTCACTATGTTGGTTCTTCCTATGCATGAGCAAGGGATATCTTTCCATTTTCTTTTTTTTTTTTTTTTTTTTTTTGTGGGTACTGGGGGTCGACCTCAAGACCTCGCACGCCAGCAGGCACCCATGCCCCTGAGCAATATCACCAGCCCTTTTTTCACATGTGGGTACCGGAAGTCAAACTCGGGCCCTCACGCTTGCCAGGCAGGTGCTTATGCTACTTAGCTATCTCACCAGCCCTCTTTCCATTTTCTGATATACTCTTCAGTCTCATTTTTCAGAGTACTGTAATTTTCAATGTATAGATCTTTTATAACCTTTGTTATGTTGATTCTGAAGTATTTCCTTTTCTTGGATGCTATTGTGAAGGGTGTAGTTTCCCTAATTTCTCTTTCAGTGAGTTTGTTGTTTGTGTATAGAAATGCTATTGATTTTTCAGTGTTGATGTTGTATCCAGCTATGCTACTGAATTTGCTTATTAAATATAGAGGTCTTTTGGTGGAGTTTTTGGGGTCTTCTGTGTAGAGTATCATGTCATCTGTGAATAATGATAATTTAACTTCCTCCTTTCCTATTCTTATTCCTTTTATTTCTCTCTCTTGTCTAATTGCTCTGGCTAATGTTTCCAGAACTCTATTGAACAGGAGTGGTGATAGTGGGCATCCTTGTCTTCTTCCTGATTTTAGAGTGAAAGCCTTCAGTTTTTGCCCATTTAGTATGATGTTGGCTATTGATTTGTCATAGATGGCTTTTATCAGATTGAGGTAAAAGCCATCTATTCCGATTTTCTGTATGGTTTTTAACATGAATGAGTGTTGCACTTTGTCAAAAGCTTTTTCTGCATCTATTGAGATGATCTTGTGATTTTTGTGTTTGATGTGGTGTATTAAATTTATTGGTTTGCATGTGGTGAACCATCCCTGCATTCCTGGGATGAATCCCGCTTGGTCAAGGTGTATAATCTTCTTGATGATTTTGCTGCATTCTGTTTGCTAGTATCTTACTGAGGATTTTTGCATCTATATTCATTAGGGAGATTGGCCTGTAGTTCTCTTTTTTGGTTGGGTCTTTTTCTGGTTTTGGTATCAATGTAATACTTGCCTCCAGGAATGAGTTAGGGAGTATTGCTTCCCTTTTGATTTCATTAAAGAGTTTGAGGAGTATTGGCATTAAATCTTCTCTAAATTTCTTGTAGAATTCAGCTGTGAATCCATCAGGACCTGGGCTTTTCTTTCTTGGTAAGTTTTTAATTACATTTTCAATCTCATTAAATGTTATTGGGTTATCCAGAATTTTTATATCTTCTTGATTAAGCTTTGGTAATTCATACATATCTAGGAATCTATTTCTTCTGTGTTTTCCATCCTATGAGAGTAAAGATTTTCAAAGTAGGTATTGATGATCTTCTGAATTTCCACAGGATCTGAAGTGATTTCACCCTTTTCATTCCTCAATGCATTAATTTAAGTATTTCTTTCCTTTTTTTTTTTTTTTTTTTTTTTGATAAGATTGGCTAGGGGTTTACCCATTTTATTTATTTGCTCAAAGAACCAGCTCTTTGAGTCATTAATTCTTTGTATTGTTCTCTTGGTCTCCATTGCATTAATTTCTGCTCTGATCTTTATAATTTCCTCCCTTGTATGGGCTTTGGGCTTACTTGCTCTTCTTTTTCTAGAAGCTTGAGGTGCAATATTAGGTTGTTTATTTGTGCTCATTCTGTTTTCCTGATGTGAGAATTCACCACTATAAATTTCCCTCTTAGGACCACTTTCATTGTGTCCCATGAGTTCCAGTATGTTGTATCTGCATTCTCATTTAGTTGTAGATATTGTTTAATTTCTTCTTTAATTTCATCTGTGGCCCATTGGTTGTTTAGAAGGGTGTTATTTAATTCCCATTTGTTTATGGAGTTTTTGCAGTTTCTTTTGCCATTAATTTCCAATTTCATCACCCTATGGTCAGATAATATACATGGGATAGTTTTAATTCCTTTGCATTTACTTAAGCTTGCTTTGTGGGATAGCATATGATCTATTTTAGAGAATGTCCCATGTGCTGAGAAGAATGTGTATTCTGATGATGTTGGCTGGAACACTCTGAAAACATCTAGTAAGTCTATTTGTTCACAGGTTTGGTTTAGTTCTGATATTTCTTTACTGATTTTTTGTCTAGTTGATCTATCTCTTTGTGACAATGGGGTATTAAGGTCTCCCATTACAATTGTGTTATTGCTTATTTGGTTTTTCATGTCTATTAATAATTGTCTTCTATAGTTGGATTCTCCCATATTTGGTGCATACATATTTATGATTGTTATCTCTTTCTCTTGAAGTTTTCTCCTAAAAAGTATGTAGTGACCTTCTTTATCTCTTTTGAACATTCTTGGTTTAAAGTTCACACTGTCTGCAAACAGAATACCTAATCCTGCTTTTTTCTGGGTTCCTGTTGCCTGGAAGATTGTTTTCCATCCTTTGACTTTCAGTCCATAGATTTCTTTTTGAGTTAAATGTGTTTCTTGTATACAGCATAGTGTTGGATTTTGTTTCTTGATCCATTCTGCCAGTTCATTTCTTTTGATAGGTGAATTGAGGCCATTTACATTGATTGTTATACCTGATATGTATTGGCTTATCTTTGTCATGATATTTTCCTGCTGTTGGTTCCCTGCTTTTCCCCTCTGTTTAATTGCTCACCCTGCCTGGTGGTTTCTTTCTGTTGTTGTTCTTGGAATTGTGGTCATTTTTATCTCTGCCTAGAATATCTTTCAGTACTCTTTGTAGGGTTGGTTTGGTGGTCATGAATTTCTTCAGTTTTTCTTTGTCATGGAAGTATCTTATTTCTCCATTAATTGTGAAAGCTATTTTTGCAGGATACCTCAGTCTGGGTTGGAAGTTGTTTTCTTTCAAGACTTGAAATACTTCAGTCCAAGCTCTTCTTAACTTGAGCGTTTATGTTGAGAGGTCTGCCATGATTCTGATGGGCTTTCCTTTATAGGTGATGTGTTTCTTTTCTCTAACAGCTTTTAATATTCTGTTCTTGTGCTGAATTTCTGGAATCTTGATTATTATATGTCTTGGTGTAGTTTTATTTTGGTTATGGCTGTTTGGAGTTCTATATGCTTCATTTATTTTATGTCAAATTCTTTGTGCATGCTTGGGACATTTTCCGCCATTATTTCTGTGAAGAGTTTTTCTATGGCATTTGTGCTGTTTCCAGGTTTCTCATTGACCCCAATCAACTTATGTTATTCTTCTTTGAATCATCTTGTAGCTGTTGGATTGATTTTTCATGGTCTTTTGCTATTTTTAAGGAATCTTTCTTCTCATGATCACTAGCTTCAATTGTGTCTTAAAGATCTGAAATTCTATCCTCTCCTTCATTCACTCTGTTGCATATACTTTCAATGGAGGTTTTAATCTCTTGGATTTCTGTTTGAATCTGTTTCATGGATTCCATTTTTTTCCTGTGGTGGGCATTTTTTTTTTCAATTGTTTTTCTAAGCTCATTTATTCTTTTATCTGTGTCTTCTCTAATATCTTTGATTTTAAGCATCATTTCCTTTTGTACCTGAGAGATTGTTTTCTCTATAGCTTTTTCCACTTGTTTATCCACTTCTGTTGCTATCATTTCAGAAAGCGCCAGTGTTTGACTTCCAATTTCAGCTATCTCATTGAGTTCCGGACTTGTCCTGGGTGGGCTGAGGGTCTGGGGTTGCGTTTCACCTCTGCATCTTGTCATTTTTTATTTTTTTTTTTATTTTATTTTGTTTTCTATGTTGATGCTTGCCAATTTCTTATGCTAGATAGCTTTATCACTAGTATTGAGGCTTCCCTAGGAGATGTCTATTCTTCAGGGATGTCTTCTAGATATAGGTGGTTCTCCGTAGCTATCCCAAGAACTAACCTTCCCCATTTGTAAAGGATGCAAAGTTACTATTTGGTTCAGCACCCAATCCTTTGGTACTGGGCTATGGTGATGATTATGACCCCATACAATCACAGTGTTATACAGGGAGAAAAACTGATTATAACATGTATGATATCCTGGCTAAAGTAGTACAGTTAGTAATAACAATAGTTTCAAGTACAGCTTAACTACTGACAAACTATGTAACCATTAACCTACTTCCTCTGACCACAGGATCGAACTCTAAAGTTATATAACTAAATCACACATATACCATGTACTTGTGTGCAGTGTTTTTCCCCTTATTGGAGTGATTTTACCCTTCTGTAGGGGGTGAGGGGGTTAAGATGGGTAGGGGACAGGCTAAAGTGATGAATGAGGTTAAATATAGTAGAGTCAAGGCTGGAGGTCAAAAGATGATCACCCAAGTTTTGGGAAACTGGAGGACACAGGAGGGAAAGGATGAAATAGAATGCAAAGGAGTAATCAGAAAGGGAAGAGACCATTTTACTGACTTGAAAATTTAAATTCAAGAAGTAGTTGAGGAAAGAAAGGATCAGTAGGAGAAAACAGAAAAGAAAGGTAAGAAACCTAAACAGTGAAAAAAAGAAGGAAGAAAGAGGAGAACAAAGGAGAAAAGAATGAAAAACAAGGAGACCAGAGAAAGAGAGGAGAAAAAAAAAGCCCCAAAACACAAATAACCACAAAATACAAATCGAAACAAGACAACCTCCAACCAGACAGGAAAGGAATAGTCAATCAGACAAACGTGGGAGAATAAAAGTATTCAAATACCTCTGGTGTTTACAGTTCTGTGATAATGACCATGTTAGACCCCAGAAATGTGCTGGGTGTGGAGCTGGTCTTGGCCTTCCGATGTGGGGGCTGGGACTGGTCTGTTGGTGGAGTCTCCAGAGCCCAGCTGCTGCTCCTCGCGGCTGCTTCAGACGCTTCCACGTTGCTGGTCTCACTGATTGCTCCGCCCTCCAAGGGCCTGTCCTGGTTCTTTGAGGGTTCCCACCTGCTGGCTTTTATTGTAACTGTTGCTTCTGACATCTCCGCACCACAAGTCCCACCTGTCTCTCCTGTGTGTTCTTGCCAGGGTCCTACTGTGTCGCTGGCTTTCCCACCGGTCTCCGGGCCCTGAGCCCCATCAACGGAGGCGGCAGGAGCCCTCCTCGGATTCTCTTCCTGCCAGCCGCTGCAGCTCCAGGTCCTCTTCAGCCTTTTAACATAGACGCACACCAGCAACTCTCGGGAGCTTGCAGACCTCCAACATCACAGGCACACCTAGAGTGCGTTTTACCTGTTTTCCAGGTGTCTCTCAATCCAGTCAATTTGACAACCAACATGAGCTATCGCTAGAGCTACAACTGAGTATGTGCTTCTATCAACGGAGAGGGGGAAAACGAATATTTTTGTCCTAAGGTAGAATTTCATTTTGTCACAGATTATGAAAGGACACAGAAAAAGACAAAAGTCGAAGAAAGAAAATCATGTTTTCCTTGGTTTTTTTGAAAGATATTCTTTTCCTGTTATAAATCTGTCTAGGTAGCAGAAATTCTATTATTTACTTGAATAATTTTCTGGGCTTTATGCTGACCCATATACTTGATTAATTTAAAAATGATCTGGAAACAAAATTTTCTAAACTGAAAGAGCTAAGCTTTCTTACACTTTCTTTCATATTTATTTTATTTCACTTTAATTCAATAGAAAACCAAGTGGTTTTTTTTTTCACAAGCACTACCTCATCTGACAACTTTTCCTTTCATTTTCCCAAGGTAATATCCTACATTTAGAAAAAAACTAAAACTTTCAAGATGTCTTTCTATTGATGGATATTAGTAGCACAGAATAATGAGATTCATGATGGTATACTGACACATGCATGTAAATATTTTTGATTATTTTCATCCCCATTACCCTCCTCTCCCTTTCTTCTCTTCCCCAAATCCCCTACCCCATCACTGGAAGACTACCTTCTAGTTTCCTTTTCTGTCTCCTTTATTTTTGTGTTTATTTTATTTATACATTTTAGTTTTCTCATTTGAGAGAAAGCATGCAATTTTTAACTTTCTTAAACTAGATTGTTTCACTTAATATGATTTTGGTCTCCACTTCCATTCATTTTCACACGCTTTATTCTTCTTTATGATTAAATAATGGAATACCATTGTGTATATGTAACACAGTTTCTTTATCCAGTTATCTATTGGTGGGCATCAAGGCCATTTTCATAGATTAGCTATTGTGAATTGAGCCAACGTAAACATGGGCATGATGTATCACTTTAGAATGCTGTCTTTAATTTTTTAATGTCAAATCGTTGTATAGCTAGATCAAATGGTATATCTATTTATAGTTTTTTGAGGAAACTTCATACTGTTTTCCATGGTGGTTTTACCAGTTTACTTCCCCTCAACCATGTAAAGGGGTTCCTTCTCCCCCACGACCTCACCAGCATTCATTTGTGTGTGTGCATGTGTGTGTGTGTGTTCTTTATGATAACCATTCCGAATGGAGTGAGGTGGTATCTCATTTCACTAATGGCTAAGAATGTTGAAAATTTTTTATGTAATTATTTGCCATTTGTTGGACATTGGTGTTTCTTCTTTTGAGCATTTTCTCTTCAGTCCACTTGCCCATTTGTTGAATGGGCTATTTGGGTTTGTGAGTGTGTTGGTTTTTTAGTTAATTATGTATTCTAGATATTCATTCTCTGTTGGAAGAGTAGCTGGCAAATATTTTCTCCCATTCTGTAGGTTGGCTTTGAACTCTGTTGATTATTTCCATTACTGTGTCTAAGTTTTTTAATTTGACATAGTCCCATTTATTGTTTCTTGCTATTACTTCCTGTGCTATTTCCTTTTTATTCAGGAAGTCTTTGCCTGTGCCTGTGTTGTCAAGTGTTTCCCCTATGTTTTCTTCTGGCAGTTTCAAGGTTTTAGGTCTTATATCAAGGTCTTTCATACACTTTGATCTGATGTTAACACATTGAGAGACTAAGCTGCGTGGGGTTTTTGTGTTTGCATGTGTGTCTGCTGTTCTATTCCACTGATTTACACATCTGTTTTGTATCAGTAGAGTGTTGTTTCTCTTTTACTATCACCGTGTAGTATAATTTGAAATCAGGTTTGTGATGCCTCCAGCACTGCTCTTTTTGTTCAGGATTGCTATCTTTTGCTTCCATATTGTGATGTTGCAATATGTCCAGTTGACTTGAGTAAGAACTGCCTAGCAGATTAGTAACCTTTGAGTGTGTCTGCGGATGATTAACACGTCGACAGCAAACAGGGAAAGACCGTAATGTGGGTGGCACCAACCAACAGGCTTTTAGCTTGTGCAGAATAAAAGAGGGAGAAGAAGAAACTGCGTCCCTTTTCTGGAGGAGCTCACCACCTTTGGACACGGGTCTCCAGTTTATTCAGCTTCCCAGGGCAGCCTCTCCGGCTTTCCGACAGACTCATGCTGCTGACTCTACAGTGAGCTCCAGGCCTTCAACCTTCAGCTGCTCCTGGATCCTCTGACTCTCAGCATGCGCACAGCCTCTGATCCTGCAGATAGCCACTGGAACTGTCCCCTTTTTTCTTTTCTTTTTTTCTTTTTTTTTTTTGAGATAGGCTCTTGCTAAGCAGTCTATTCCAGCCTTGAACTTACAGTGATCCTCCTGCCTCAGTCTCCCAAATGCTGGGACTACAGGCATGTGCCACCATGCCCAGCTTCACTTCTAATCCTGAAAGCCTAATAAATCCCTTTGTATAATTATACATACATTTCATATGGATTCTGTTCCTGTAGAAAGCCCTAATAGAAATATGAATTTTAGTATCATTTTTATAGCTCTGTGAAGAATATTGTTATTTTAATAGAAATGTAATTGAATATGTACGTTACTTTTGGTAACAACAGTATCCATCTAACCAATCCATGAACAAGGGATATCTTTCCATTTTCTGATGTCTTCTCCAATTTCCTCATGGTGTTCTGTAATTTTTATTATAGATGTCCTCTACCTTATGAATTAGGCTGATTCCTAGATATTTTATTTTTTAAGGTATTATGAATGGAATTACTTTTCTGATTTCTTTCTCAGAAGGCTTGTTATTGACATATAGGAAAGCTAGTCATTTTTGTGTATTTATTTTGCTTCCTGCCACTTTGCTGAATTATTTAGTAGGTCTAAATGTCTTCTGGTGGAGGTCTTAGAGTTTCCTAAGTAAAAAAAATCATGTCATCCTCAAATACAAATAATCAGACTTCTTCCTTTCTTATTTGTATCTCATTTATTTCTTTCTCTTGCCTAATTGCTCTTGCTAGTTTCAAGTACTCTATTGAACAGGAATGATATGAGTAGACAGCCTGTCTCATTGCTGATTTTAAAGGAAATGTTTTCAGTTTTTTCTCATTCAGTATGAAGTTGTATGTAGGGTTGCCATACATGGCTTTTAATAATTTAAAGGAAGATCTTTCTATACTTAATTTCTTCAAGGATTTTATCATGAAAGGATGTTGCATTCTCCTGAAGGCTTTTTCTGCATCTATTGAAATGACCATGTGGTTTTTAACTTTGCTTTTATTTATGCAATGTATAATATTTATTGATTTACTTATGTTGAACTATCCTTGTATCCCTGAAATGAAACTGAATGTGTTGTTGAATTCTGTTTGCAAGAACATTATGAAGAGTTTTGCATTTGTGCTCATCAAAGATACATGACATGTGTTTACTTCACTGTTTTTTGTTTTGGTATTGGGGTAATGACAGCATCATAGAAAGAATTTGGAAGTATTCCTTCCCTTTCTATAAACATTAGTATTAGTTCTTTAAAAGCCTGGTAAAACTCAACAATAAATCCATCAGGTCCTGAACTTTCCTTTGTTGAAAGGGGTTTTATTCTTGTTACTTTTGTGTTTCAGTCTTGTAACTTGTTATTGATCTGTTTAGATTTGTATGTCTTCTTTGTTCAATTTTGGTAGATCATATAAGTCTAGGAATTTGTCAATTTCTTCTAGATTCTCCAATGCATTGGAATATGTTTTTGAAACAGTTTCTATCAATCCTCTGGATTTCAGTGATGTCTGTTGTTATTTTGCAATTTTCATTTTCTAATTGTATTAATTTGGGTTTTTTCTTCCTGTTTTGGTAAGTTTGGCTAAGGATTTATCAATCTTGTTAATTTTTCGAAGAACTGTCTTTCTGATTCATTGATCCTTTGTATGTCACTTTTAGTCTCTATTTCATATATCTCCCCCAATATTTGTTATTTATTTCCTTCTAATACTCTTGGGTTTCATTTGTTCTTATTTTTCTAGGACTTTGAGATATATCACTAGGTATTTCTATTTGGGACTACTCTTTATTTCTTTTCTTTTTTTTTTTTTCTTTTGTGGGTATCGGGGGTCGACCTCAGGACCTCACGCGGCCAGCAGGTGCCCATGCCACTGAGCGATATCACTGGCCCTTTTTTCGTATGTGGGTTCCGGGAGTCAAACTCGGGCCCTCGCTCTTGCCAGGCAGGTGCTTATGCCGCTGAGCCATCTCACCGGCCCCCCTTTATTTCTTATGTAGATACTCATGGCTATAAACTTCCCCTTCATACTGCTTTTATTGTGACCCACAGATTCTGCTATTTTGCATTTCTGTTATCATTTCATTCTAGAAATTTTTAAATTTTTCTTTGGATATATTTGATGACCCACTGGTAGTCCTGCCCTGTATTATTCAATCTCCATGAGTTTGTATAGTTCTGTGATTTCTCTTACTGTTGATTATTAGCTTCATTCCATTGTTAATAGAATGCATGAGATTATTTCATTTTTTTATTTATTAAGCCTTGCTGTATGGCACAAAATAATATTTTGGAAAAAGTTCCAAAGACTGTTGAAAATAATATGTATTCTCTTGTTATTGAGTGGAATACTATATGTATCTGTTATGTCCATTGAATCTATAGTATAGTTTAGCTATTGTTTCTTTCTGAGTTTTGAAAGGTTGACCTATCTGGTTATGAGAATCAGATGTTGAAGTCACCTACTATAATTGTGCTAGGATCTATATGACCCTTACTATCAAGTAGTGTTTGTTTTATGAAATTGTGTGTTCTGACATTTGGTGCCTATGTATTTACAATTGTTATCTCATCTTGTTGACTTGTCCCCTTTTCCAATACATAGTGGCCCTCTTTTCCTTGTCTCAGTAATTTTAGTTTGAAGTCTACTTTGTCAGATATGATAATAACTATTCATGCTTGCTTTTGGATCTTAGTTGCTTGGAGTTTTATTTTCCATCCTCTCATTTGCAGTTTGTGTGTATCTTTGCAGGTGAAGTGTGTATCGTGCAAGAAATAGATAGATGGGTTATATTTTTGGACCCATTCTGCAAGACTGTATTTTTATTTGGAGCATTAAGGCTATTTACATTAAATGTTATTATTGATAGTACCCATTCCAGTCATATTATTGTTTTTCTAGTGTTTGATTCATTCCTGATTTTATTCAATTTATCTATTCTCTCAGTGAAATTTATTCTTTCTCTTGGTATCATGGTTGTAGCGGTCCTCTCCCTCTGTGTTTAGGACTCCCTCAACTACTTTCTGCAATGCCGGCTTAATGGTGATGAATTTCTTTAGTTTATCCTTATCTTTAAAGGTCTTTATTTCTCCTTCAATTTTGGATACAAAAGACCTCTGCCATTAACCTCATCACCACTGTGCTATTTCTTCAGGGCCCACTCTCACCCTGAAGAGCTTACTTCTTTTCCTAATTTGATTGGCCCACACTCACTCTGCAGAGCATATTTCTTTTCCTATTTTAATAAAACTCCACTACCTTTTGTACATGTCTTAACTAATTATTTGTTCCGGACAACAAGGACCTGGAAAGAATCTCTAGGAGGAGTCCACAGCATCCCAGGACCCTGCTAACCCAATCTCCACACAGCACTGCATACTTGATGGCTCAAATGAGATTCCCAAAAAAGTTTGTTGCCTGTTTCTGGTCTTCCATACTCCATTCTCAGGAGATCTTTTTTAACAAAAACTATTCTATGACATTTCTCAGAAGGCCCCTGAAAAAAAATCACAAGGACTTGTTCTTTCATCTAATAAAAAGAGGGATGCAATTGGCCAACCAACATGGCATTAATACTCTTTCCAACCTGACTGGAGTTTAAACAAGCTTCTTTCTGACTGTAGGCATTGACTGCTCTTATCTTAGACACGAACTTAGGAAACTAGGAATTGTAAATCCTTTTTCTAATGTTTAAGATGTAAACCTTTTCTAAAGGCCTTCAGGAGTTTGATGATGGGCCAGTATGTGGGGACTTCCAGGAAAGCACGCATCCATGTGGCAGCACGGTGTCATACCACGACTCCACAGGGACAGCAGCTCCTGTACTCAGGACCCTGTCCTCAGGACCGTTGTCTAAAGTTTCTCTTCATGTGAACGTTCAGTTGTGAAATGTCCTTCCCTATAAGCTGGTAAATATTTTTGAAGCTTCCTGCCAGTTTTACATCCAAAGCTGCACTTGGGAGTTAAGCCCTCGAAATGTAATAATCAAGGAAGATCAGCAGGATAGGAGCCTAACTTTTGTGGGTTGACTTGCTCCAAGTTATAAAACATCTCTTATGCAAGCACAAGAAAGCTTATTTTTCCTTTGGGTAAGGCCTATAATCACCTCCCCTACATTCTCCTCCCCTGCCCCTTAAAGCCTCCCTTTCTTTGTTTC
The DNA here is from genome assembly GCA_028451465.1 of Erethizon dorsatum. Classification (NCBI taxonomy): domain Eukaryota; kingdom Metazoa; phylum Chordata; class Mammalia; order Rodentia; family Erethizontidae; genus Erethizon; species Erethizon dorsatum. The sequence continues at coordinate 42,976,766 of CM051835.1, forward strand.
AGCAGAGTTGAATTCAGACTTTACTTCTGATCTCTTTCCACTATTGCAGCAGCCTTGAATAAAGTGTTTAACTATGCCCAGTGCAAATTTTTGCTTCATTATAAATAACTAGATTTGTTTGATATTTTCCATATTTCTAAGTTAGATTCAGTGCAGGAAAAGCTACAGAGGCAGCATTGTCAGATCAAGAGGCACACAACCTTCTTTATATTAAGTTTTTGTAGATAAAATACTACTAATAATGTTTCCAAAATTTTACATTTTGTGGATGTCCTTGTAGATTTGCCAATACTCTCACTGTCCTTATTCTTTTTTTTTTTTTTCGACTGAGTTTAACTGAACAAAGAAGATACAAAAATTCAAAATTTGAAGTACAATTTATACTGGATATTTATTTCCTTCATACTATCATAAAGCCAAAAAGCCCTAAATAGAACCATTGTTAAGTTGAAGACTGCCTGTATTACCAAGCCCATGTTTTAGATGAGGGAATACATTTTAGATGAGGAAATCAGAGAACGAATAGGTTAAACCCAGGTCTGCTTAATATTTCCAGTATGTTTCCAATAGCAGTACTGCCAGCCAATCTCTTAACCTCTTTGGATGGTCGTCTTCCACCTATTATTGCATGGCAATCTTTCAAGGTCCTGTCATAAGTCAGGGTCCCAAAGAGATTCCTGAAGCTGAGATAAGGAACCTAACCCCTCCTACGAGGAGAACAGGTTTGCAGGTTTGTTGACTCCCATCATGGAAAAAGAATTTTCAGGACTAGTCAGTAAGAGACACAGGAAGGGTTTATTAGGCAGAAATTAAAAGGTACATACACAAAAATAAATAAATAAATAAATAAAGTAAGGGCCCTCAAGAGAGAGGCACATTATTTCCTAGAATGGGGAATATTTATGCTTCTCTGAGCCAGTAGAAATCCCAGGAAAAGGTGACCTACCCTTCAGAAGGGTGCTAGCCCATGTTACAGATATGAGCTCTGGTGGGTTTTTTCGATAGATAATTTAAGCATTCTTTAAATTCTCTCAACCTGTTTCTTTACCTTAGGATCAGGTTCCTGCTCTTTTCTTTCCCAAGCCAATTTATAGACATTCAGTATTCCTGGGGAATTTTGGGTGTGATGGGTCAGAAGGGAAAGGAGTCTAAATTTAACGAAGGAAACACTGATATGGATTGCTTTCGGTAACTATAACTGAGTCCTGGAAGTTACAGTCTTCTTTTTTTTTTTTTTTTTTTTGTGGGTACCGGGGGTCAAACTCAGGACCTCGCTCACTAGCAGGCACCAGTGCCGCTGAGCGATATCACTGGCCCCTTTTTTCCTTTACGTGGTACCGGGAGTAGAACTCAGGACCTCGTGCTTGCCAGGAAGGCGCTTATGCCGCTGAGCTATTTCACCGGCCCCACAGTCTTCTTAAAAGTACAATTTTTAGTTATTATTTCTTTGTCACCTTTCTATCTATCTTTTATTTCTTCTATCTTATCTCAATCCCACATGTTTTTAGTTCCAGTATAACTGCCAGATACAAGCCTTAATTCACTCAAGCGATCTCCTTTTCTACATACAGTATGTATTCAACATATTAATAGGTAGAATTTTAAAGAGTTAAGACAAAAATGATAAACAACATCAGTTAAAGTAATGGAAGAAAACCTGCAACAATAATCAATAAATCATCAAGTCGAAACATTTATTAGGTATCTTATTGTGAATGGGGTTCATTTCAAACAAGGACTAAACATGAGTTGAACAAAATAGAAATTAATAATCCCTTTTAACATTAAAAGTGATGAATTGAACCTCAAGTAAAATAGAAAAGCAAATTGAGTGTGAAGTGTGTTTATTGAGTTAGAAATTAGAGAGGTACAAAGACAGGGTAAAACAAAACTAAAATGGTGGAAGAGTTTGAAACCTAGAGAATCTGGCCATGGCACCTGCCAAAGGTCTGCAAATTGAGACCCTATACAGCAATGTGGAAAACTACCCTCCAAAAAAACCTATTGAGCAAATCCACTTATCCTTTCAGGGCATTATGTCTGCACTACACAGCAAAAAATTACAAAACATTACAGATGTCATCGGCAGGTAAACATCAAAGTACACACACTCATGGAAGAGCATGGTAATCATATACTTAAAACTTCTAGCTAAATTACCCTCTGCACACTTAGTTTCTTTCTTTTTTTTTTTTTTTTTTTTTGTGGGTACCGGGGGTTGACCTCAGTACCTCAAGCACCAGCAGGCGCCCGTGCCGCTAAGCAATATCACTGGCCCCTTTTTCGTATGTGGGTTCCAGGAGTCAAACTCAGGACCTCGCGCTTGCCAGGCAGGCGCTTATGCTGCTGAGCCATCTCACCGGCGCCCACACTTAGTTTCTTATCTTTGGAATAGAATAAGGTGGGTAAGCCAATAAAGCAATAATTTCTTTTGCTGCCTCTTTACCGGAAATTTAGATATATCCTCAACTTCATTTAACTTTTTCCAAAGACAATTCAGTATTGTTTTGTTTTGTTTTTTGGTACCAGGAATTGAACTCAGGACCTTGCACTTGCCAGGCAGGCGCTTGTGCTGCTGAGCTATATCCCCAGCCCAAGATATCTGAATTTAATTCTGGTTTGCCTTAGCAGCTCTGTGATCTTGAGCAAATTACTTATGTACTCTAAATCATAATTAGGTGAAAGAAAAGAGCAAATACCAACCTCATTAGGTTATAGTAAGAATTAAACAGGATGACATCCAGCAGGTGCCTCCCACAAAGAATTTGCTCAATGAATTCAGTTGGGAGTGACTTAGACATGGGATACCTCCTGATAATGCATTCTCACCCAATTTCTTACTTGTGTGGCACCATAGAGGGTTTACACAAAGCTAGATGACACAGTCACTCTGCATGGTCTCTTGAAGCAATACACCGTGTGACATGGGCAACGGCCTCCTACAGCTCATGTTTACTGCCATGCAATCAAGATACATCACAAACGCAAGATGCGTGAGGCTGCCGCAGGTCTAATCTGCCATCTTCTGTACAGTAAGCCTTTTTGTCAGTACAAGGAGGACACTCTATATTAATGACTAAAAGCGCAGTAGTGTGAATACATAAGCCAGTGACAAATCATTTCTTATTATCAAGTATCATTTACTACACATGACACTGGCAACACAATATATTTGTTCACACCAGCAACACCACAAACACGTGAGTAATGCATTGCACTATGACATACAACAGCTATGACATCCCTGGGCAGCAGGAATTTTTCAGCTTCATTATAATTTTACAAGACCATCATTGTATAGCTGGTCTGTCATAGAACTAAATGTCGTGGGTGGGAGAGATAGCTCAGTGGCATAAGCACCTGCCTGGCAAGCACGAGGTCCTGAGTTCGACTCCCAGAACCCACATACGAAAATGGGCCAGTGATATCGCTCAGCGGCACGGGCGCCTGCTGGCGTGTGAGGTCCTGAGGTCGACCCCTGGTACCCACAAAAAAAAAAAAAAAAAACTAAATGTCGTTATACTGCACATGACTATATTCTCATTCCTCTCATTCTTCTTGCAAAGTGTGAGTATAACTGGGAATGATTCAGAGATCTCGTTCATCAGTTTAAATATTCTGTTCCAAAGACAACAAATTATCCCTACTAAGTGTTTTCCTAATAGAACTAAGTCACTGGAAACCTTAAGGATCAATGGAATTGAGTGCATCCCCAACATTTTCACATCATGACACATACAAAATAATAGTGTCAATATGTCCCGCTAGGGTAAACAGGCGAGGCTGATCTCAGCCACAGACAGCAGGCCCACGGCTCTGGCCTCTCTTCTATCCACTGGCTACACCAGACAAGAGCTAGTGCATATTTCAGTTCATCTGAAACCCATGGGACACTCGCTAATGAGTTGCAACCCCCATGTACAAGAGCTCTAAAGTGGTTCTCAAAATATGTTCCCCAGACCTGAAGGAGGAGCCACCACTTATCAAAAATGCAGTCTCGAAAACAAACAAAAAAAATGTAGTCTCTTCCCCATTCCACTCCTATTAAATCAGAAATTCTGAGACAGGTGCAGCAATCTGTTCAAACGAACCCTGCAAATGACTGATGCATGCTTAGGTCTGGGAGCTACTGCAGTGTATGGATCACCGAAGCTCTTCAGTAACGAAGCACCCTTTTCCTGCCATCAGATGTATTTTTTAATCTTACCATTTCTGTGGACTGGGTAGTGTGGTTCTGTCACCCCTACACCCCAGCAGCAAAAATGCCCCTTGTGGGCGGGAGGGTTAGTGTTTGCCCGGGGAACAGTATGGGAAATGAAATACAGAGTCAGAGTAGAAGGTTTTTTAATACTTGGGAAACCTTTCCAAAAAGCCTTACGCCCTTTGCTGCCTCCTTCCCTTAAGCACCTATGAAACTCGATTTATAGTTAAAGCCATTTTTGCCTAGACGATGAATGAAGTTTTCCATTTAGGTTTTAGGAGTGGAACCCTTAACTTTTCCTACTCCATTACATTATGAAAATGGAAGTTCAGTTGCCTAAGAGGGAAGAAGGGGAATTTATTTTATATTTAATAATTAAAGTCATCAAGATGATCAGTTGAATCTGTACTCTATTAGTTAGCAATGAAAAAAAGAATTGTTCTTCAGATTAATGTGCCGTCTTTACTTTGAAGTAAGCATCTTTTAAAATGACTTTTACAATTCAAATAACATCTCTCTTATTCCCTTATGGCTACAAAAATAAGCCACTTGTCCTTTTGTGATGAATAATTTCCAAGTGAAAGAGTCACAGTAGGGGTGAGAAAAGCACAGCTCCAGAAGATCTTAAAAGAGAAGATTGATTCATCTTTTGACATTTTGCTTTCTTGTGTATTTATTAAAAATTATACCATTTTACTGGAATGGGTTTTAACAAACGTCAGCCTCAAGCTTTTGCCCATTTTTAAGAAACCAATTCCACACGTCAGCTGGTTCCTTATTCACACCTCCGATCCATATACAGCCTGAGGAGTGTGCGCTTAAGAGTCACTGGTCCCTATTGAGCTTGAACCCGGGAAGATTTAATACCTCCCAGCGCTCCAGTTAAGCATTTCTCTTCATTGTAACACTACTTTAGATCTTTTGTGTTCTTTTCCTGTCCCAAATGAATGCTATTCATTTCTATTTTTAATTTTGCTGTTTTACACTTAATTAGGCTTCTACAATATTCATTTCTGAAAAATATCCTCTAAATCTCACCAAGTTCTCTACTAATAATCCTTAAACTAAATATAATAACAATAAACAATTCACTCTCCTAAATTATTTATGGCATGTGTTGATCTGAAGTTTTATTTAATCCAAATATGAGATTGAGATTTCGTGGTATTTCTAAATTGTCATTTATAAACAAGAGGATGTTATTACTAGATCCCAAATGATGTTATTATTTATAATTTTTAAAAGGTACTTTTTAATTACTTTGTTTTATTTCTGTTTTCTGTATATGTTAATTTTCATCACTGCAAGGAATTTATTTCAAACATTGGGTCAGAGTCTGACATATTTTTTTTTATTTTAAAGTTGCCAGAATAGACATAAAGGATGGCATTTTATCTAAATTCTTTGGTGTTTTATCTAAATTCTAATTTGCATAATATCAGGCAATAAAATGTAATGATTTTAAAACCAGAGATTCCTGTTCCTAATGCTAGCTCTACTTACACAAACTGAATGACAACCAGAAACATGCTTAATTTCTAGTGCACACATATAGCAAACTTGACAGCAATCAAAATATCGTTTTAGGCTAGCTGGCTGAAACCTATCACCTACTGAAATGAAGTGATACAGCTGATCTGTCTGTGTCCCATTTTTTTCCTCACCACTAAGAAGCTGCATTTTAGGTTAAAACCGAAAGAAAAAATACATATAAAGATATCCTTCCTCAATTTGGAAAAAAACTGTATTCTTTTTACATCAAGAGTACTAGACTAACCATGATCCACTGTTAGAAGGACAGTATGTAAGAACTGAAATAACATAATTTCAATGGTGGTGAATACTTACTTTTGTGTGTGTGTGTGTGGGTACTGGGAGTCGAACTCAGGACCTCATGCTTGCCAGGCAGGCACTTATGCCACTGAGCAATCTCACCGGCCTACTTACTTTTTAATACTTACTTTTTTCACTGGTATTTTGAGTCAATTTATTAAAGAGGTGTGCTTTTTTTTTTTAAATCATCATAGACTAGATGAGAGATTTTTTTGAAATTAGAATTTAATTGCAAGTTTTTAAGAATAGAAAAAATTAACAATAAAAGAATTAAGGAAAGAAGGAAGGAGTGCAGAAAAGAGAGAAGAGGAACAAAGAAACATCACTGGTAGAAAGCATCTATGGAGTATTAAAATCAGGTATCTAAAACAAACCAAGCAATGTTTTCAAAACACTTGAAATAGCCAAAAACTCACGCTGGAAAATAACTTCCTATAGTAACCAAATTTAATTCTCTGAAAGCTGTGTCAATGCAAGAAAACTAAGCCTCTCTGCCAGTGCAAGCCAACTAACTTGATAATGGCCCTGGGAAAATGTTGGGCTGCGGCGTAGCTTAGTAGAGAGCATTTTGCTAGCATGCAGGAGGCCCTGGGTCTGAGTCAGAGAGAGACAAAAGGAGGAGAAGGAGAAGAGGGGAGAAGGAAGGGGGAGGAGGGGAGGGGAGGGAGAAGAATAAGAAGGGAGAGGGGAGGGAGAGGGAGGGAGGGAAGAAGGAAATGTATTCAGACTGTTTTAGCCTAAGATTTCCAAAATTTCTTTAATCATGGAATTCTACTTTTCCCCCTCCCTTGGAATATCTCTAAATACTTTGCTGGACTAGCTCTCTAGATGTTTGGCGACTGCTAATCTAAGCAAATTTGGGTGTATCTGAAAACCTGAACTGCCTTCAAATAGCAGAATTTCCACAGATTACCATCTTCGTATGTTGTAATTCCAACAGACTCTATGCTACTGATTGACTGTGTTAGGTATCTGCATGCTTGTTTAGATGGTAACTTCTCTATTAATCAAACTTCTGATCATCCATGGGGCCCAGCTAAAATAACTTACCTAATCCCCTGGAGTAGAATGAATAATTTCATTCTCTAGTATCCCACAATATTTACAGTTTTAGCTCTGTTAGAGACTTTTTTGACTCCTGAAATTCTCTTTTTTAGGATTATATCAAAATATTTGTGTTAAATAATATAGTTTTTATATCATATATATAATTTGCCTACAAAACTAGGCCTCAACTCCTCTTGAATCTTTAAATATTCCATTCAAGTCTACAGAATGCTTTACAAAGAGTAGACACTCAAGCATATTTCCCATTTGAATTAAATGACCCAGAATTAAGATATTAAGCTACACCAGGACAAAGAAAATTGATATTTTTTTCCTAGGTTTCCTTCATCATCCATCTAGACCCATGAACATTTTAACACAAGAAGATGAAACAATGCATCTTATTCTTTGACATTAAAATATAATAGAAAATGATTCATTTGTAGTTTAACGATTTCTGAGGAGTAGGTCATGTACATTGTATTACCACATAACTTGGGCATTTCCATATAGTAGAGTGAAGATTGTAGAGCAGCTAATAAGTGCATTCAAATAAAAGTTAAAAAGTAGGTGTCCCTAGTTCAAATCCAAAATACATTAACAGTGGGTTTTATTGTCCTGTATAATCAGGAGAATTTTCTCTCGACTTAGTTTACTTGCATTACCACAGCTTTAGGGGAATTAATCTACAGATAATGCTTTATTTTAAATTGGACCATGGAGAGAATCCTATTGTTCTCATTTGTTACCTTTATTGTCTTAAGTTCCATTTCATAGAAAAATATTTTGCAAGAAAGTAGAGTTTAAACTTTGACAAGATGGAATCCAATCAAGGAGCTTGTTAAACGCTATAGCCTTCCAGCACACTCATAAATAACAGAAACCAGAAAGCTCTCCTAACATCTTGAAGAACATCAGCCTTTAAGGCCCTTTCAACATTGGCCATACCCTAGTCTGCTACAAGTTTTCCAGTCAGTGAGGATTCCCTAATTTCCCTCATACAATTCCTTCCTGCTTTTGTCTGAGTATATGCCAGATACAGTAGAATTAAGCTATACTTTACTAACTTGTAGGTGCCCATTTTGTGATTTATACTTAAGGAGTAATAGATACTGCAAAACTTTTTGTGTGTTACATTTTATTCCTACTTCCTTAAGTCTATGTATTGGATTCATTAACAAAGAATTTATTAACAGTGAAGGACAATGTATATCTATATTGATATTCTTGGTGTGTGTTTGCCACAGATTTAAGAAAAATAATCTGAACAATACACTTATTGCTAAAGGTTGTTAAAATTTATTAGACACTGTTGTAAGTTCTTTATGAAAATAAGTTATATAAATTTCACAACATTTTTATCCAGCAGGAGCTATTATCTCCATGCTATAGGTGAGGAAATTTAGGCACATATGGTTAGTTAACTGTCATCAGATTAAATAGCTAATGAGTGACAGATATAGTATTTGAATTCAGGTAGTCTGGGTCCCAAACCCATGCTTTCAATTTCTATACTACACTATACTATACTACACCACACCATATCATACCATACCATACCGTACTATACCATACCATTCTATACCACCTCTTTTGAAAGCACGAGCAAGAAAATAAGTCATCTGAAATGTTATCTTTGAGAAATGATACAATTAATATTTTGCTAAGCATCCTTTCAATCTCATCTTTCAAGATATTTTCACTTCCCAGATGGCTTCTTTACTCACATGTCTGCACCTAGGCCTCTCTCTTCCTGGAGTCCCCATCTTCCATGGCTTGGGGTCATCAAACTTTTTAGACAGTGGTTCAGGTCTCCGAGAACAGGTGTTGCACTCCCATTAGGCCTAAGCTTGCAAACCGGTTGAAGATCACCTGCAATATTCTGTTTGTCAAAGTCACAGCTCACTCAGATCAAATGCAGTGTTCATAGACGTCTGCCTCTTGATAGGATAAGTGTCAAGAAATGTATGTCTGTATTTAACCTGCCATATCACAGTTAATGCATTTTAAGTACTCATTCAAATATGTCTGTAGACATACAGCATATACATATGTGTATGTATTATGAAATTTTTATACAAGTGCAATTAGGCACCAACTACTGTTTTTTATGGACTATTTAGTTTATTTTTGTAACAGTTCCCTCCTCCCTCCACTCTACTGTTCTCTTCTAAGACACACGCCTCCTTTCCCCAGGCAGACAGCCAATGTTGAGGAACTGGAACCCATCATTTTCAGCAGTCATATAATTAAAATTTACACAGACACACACACACACACACACACACACACACACACACACACCCTTACTTAGTCATTTAGCAGTTGACAAGACTCTCTCCTGGACCAAACTTTAGTCAGGCTCCTCTACTCCCTCTTCTCGAACAGGATTCAGCCTTGAACTTCAGTGTCCACATTTGTTGTGTGTGTAGATCACCCAGTTTAGCAAGAATCCTATTAATTTAGCTTAGAGAGAATCTTCATATTTCATATTTTATATTCATTCCTAATCAACCCTCAATCAAATTCCCCACTCCGCTTCTATTACTCTGTCCTGCCTTCAGCAAGCATGCTGTCAAGTTGGCTGAGCCAGAATCCTGCTTTATTCATGAGGTTCCCTCTGAGGAATTTTCTATCCGCTGGCCTCCACTCTGCTCCTTGGCTATAAATCCCACTTCTCACTGTTATATATAAGCCTGAGCTCAGTTCTATTCTGAGGTCTCTTTTCCCCTATTGTTCCACTATTGTTAACAAAATTCACTTTTATCACTTTAACCATTGTTGCAGCTCAGTTTTTCCTTAACACTGCACATTGAAAATCCTTCTAAGGTGTATAGAAAGGAGCTAAGTTTCTTTTTACTGGATCATATGGTGGATGGACACCTGCTGGTCAACTTGTAACTAAATCAGTGTGGTGCTGGGTATGGAGAGCCCACCTGAGGATTGTTGGCAACAACATAAAAAGGAGAACTGGAGAGGAAAAGGTGGTGCTGTTGGTTCTCCTGGAGGAGTTTGTCACGCTGGCTTTCCTGATATGAACTCAGCTGTTCTCATCACTGGAGGAGCTCAGGTCCTCACTGTTGCTGAGGTTGGCTATGGTACTTTTAAGGGGAGCTCTGGTCCTTACTCTGAGCGTCGCTTCCTGGCTCCGGTGCAGATCCCTCAGCCTGCTGGCACAGATCCTTCATCCCACTGGCACAGACTTTCTAGCTTCCACCACTGACCTTTGGGCCTTCCCAGTGCAGATCCATGAAACAGACTTGCATGAGACATTGTCATGGGCTCTAGGCCTCCAGTTGGACTTGTGGGGGGCATTGCCATGGGCTCTAGGTCTTCAGCTGGACTCACACAGAACATTGCCATGGGATCCAGGCCCTCAGCTGAATTCTTTGGGTCTCTAGTGTGTGGACAGATTTCTTGCTCTCTTTCATACTTGACTCTTTGGGTGACTACTATAAAATAATCCTATAAATTATATGTGCTGTATTAAATTGTTTCCCTTGCAAACACTGACTACAACAGATCATGTCTATGCTATTAAGATATCAAAATGTATTCAACCATTCTCTCTAAAGATGCAAAGTTATTCACAAGAAAATAATGATAAGGAAAGTACTGAAGGGGAAAAAGGTGGTACATTAAACACATGCAGTTACTTCTGTTCTTTCCTCACGGCCCACTAAAATGACTTTACAGGAAAGTTTTAGTTAGTTACAAGTCCACAATGACATGGAAAACAAAAGCAACAAAACTTTGGAAGCTAGAAAGCAAATGGATATTTTGTAAATTATCTGTCAGGCCTGGGAAAATGAAATCTGTTGCACCTGGAGCCCATAATGTTAAGTGAAATCAATCAGACACACAAGCTTAAATACCACAGGGTTTGAATATCACATGATTTATCTTATCTGAAAAGCCCAAAGTGTAAATAAATTAAAGAGAACATTAAAAGTTGGGAAACAATTAAAATGGAAAACGGGAAAAGATAAGTTAAATCTCTTGCAAATTAGAAGGGGCTCCAGAGATGGATAGGGAAGAAAAGGAGGAAAGGGGGTGTAAAAAGAATTGAGAAGTGTTATGTTCATGTACCCACTTCCCACAGTGAAAGTAAGCATTGTGTACTGCGAACATGTACTAATAAAAGTAAAAAAAATTTTTTAAATACTGCTATCTGTGGTAATTTGAAGGACAAGCCACTAATTACTGAGTCTATAGCTCTGAGGCAGTGGTTAGAAAGTTTAGAAAGATCTTATATGTTGGCTAATATTGCCTGACCTCAACAGGATACTACAAGAAAGAGAAGCTTTGATAAGAGTTTGCTATGATTCACCATACCCCAAACCAGTAGAAGGAAAGAAATAAAATAGATGAGAGATAAAATTTATGAAATGGAGACTATAAGAATAATACAGGACTTCTGGGAAGATGGTGGAGTGGTGAGAAGCAATAAGTCAGCCTCTCTGAGATGAGGAATCCAGATACTGGAAGACAGCAACTTGGGCAAGAGAAGAAGGTGGGAGGTATATCCCCAGGACCAGGAATGAACTGAAGGAAAGATTGGAGCCTGCAGAGAAAGAGAGGAGACACACCTCAGCATGGAAAGAGGAGGCAAACTGCTCCACACACACACACACACACGCACACACACACACACACTTCCAGCTCACAGCATGAGAGTGGAGTATCGAACCTACAAAGATACAATCACAAGAGTGGAGAAGCGCACCCGTGGAGCACAGTGGTGGATGCTGTGCACTGCAGTGGCTGATGAGTGACTCTGGTCCTGGTGACAGCTGTGTTCCCTGGAGAGATGTCTTTTTAGGGGGAGGCCAGCTGAACCCAGGACTCAGAGCACCCATGAGTTGGCTTCATCTCAGGGCTCCCAGTGCTGGGGTCCCACAGTGGCTGGGTGAGGGATGGCCACGGGAACATCCAGGATCACGGAGCCGTGGGTGGCCTGCAAGGAATGCCTACAGTGTTGCTGGCTGAGGGCTCTGGATCACCAGCAGAAGGCCAGGATCAGCCTGAAATTCTTCAGAGCTGAGAGTGCCAGAGGCAGAACCCCACCAACCCTACTGCAGAATTACTGGAGTTACTTAGCACAGATATGACTTGAATAATACCACAAAACTATAGACACAGGAAGATAATCACAGGCTTAAAGTCACAGAGAAATTTCTATCTTTCTTTTTTTTTTTTTTTTTAATTTCATTGTGGTTTTGTTTTTCCATGAATGTTAACACTGTTTTTAGTTGTTTTGCTTTGTTCTTGTTTTTGTTTTTTCCTTATTTCTTTCACTCCTGTCTTTTTCACCAGCTTCCAGAAGCTTGAGTAATTTTCTTCTGCCCTTCAGCCTAACTTCAAATCTCTTTCTCTTCTTCTATCTCTACTTTTTCCTCTTATCCCATTGAAATTCTCTTCCCTAAGGATAAAATCATTCTATTAAGTGGATTTTGACTGTATATAATTTTCTGATTGGTTTTAGATTTTGTTACATAACTATAAAGCTTGTACCTATGGTTAAAGATGGCAAATTAACAGTTATTACAGTTTGTCATTCTCTGGACTGTGCCTGGTGATATATTTATTACTGGTCACACTACTTCAGCCAAAGTAACATAGTTCTGGTTGTAGTTCTTCCTTGTATACCAATACTCTCTGGGGATCCTAAACAATACCATAGCTCTGTACCAAAAAAACTGGATGCTAGGCCAAACAGACACAAACTTTTAATCCCTAACAAGTCAAAGAGGTAGGATCTTGGGACAGACTAACAAGCCAAAAGCCAGTTACACCTAAAAGACATCTCTGAAGAGTAGTCATTTGCTTAAGAGGTCCCAATATGTATAATAAAGCTACCTACCATGACCAGTTTACAAGCATCAACACAGAAAACAAATTTTAAAAATAGAAAATGAGAAAACGCTAAAGCAAAATGCAATCCCAGACCTCTAGCTCCCCAAGGTAAATCCAGAGGACATTGAGATGGAAGTAATCAAAAGCCACCCAGCTGAATTTCTGAAATGGTAGCAGCAGAAGTAACAAAGCAGGGGCCGGTGAGACGGCTCAGCGGCTTAAGCGCCTGCCTTGCAAGCGCGAAGGCCCGAGTTCGACTCCCGGATCCCACATACGAAAAAGGGTCCGGTGATATCGCTCAGCGGCACAGGTGCCTGTTGGCGCGTGAGGTCCTGAGGTCGTCCCCCCAGTACCCACAAAAAAAAAAAAAAAAAGAAGTAACAAAGCAGATGAATGCGCCTTGAGAAAAAAAAAATCAGAAATAATTACACAGATGACTAAAGAGATGATGACCATAATGAAGAATATGATTAGTGAATCTAGAGCAGATACAGATGAAAAAGAGAGAGATTAGGAAAGTGATGGAAGCCATGAATGCCCAACATAGGAAAGCACTGGATTCCATAAATCAAATTCAAACAGATACCCAGGAGATTAAAATTTCTACTGAAAGTATACCCAGCAGAATCAACCAATGTGAGGACAGATTATCTAATCTAGATGACAGGTTTGTGGTTAGTGGTCATCAAATTAAAGGCTTATTAAAAATAGCAAGGGACCACAAAAAAATTAGTCCAAGAGCTGCTAGATGATACAAAGAAGAATATCATAAGATTATTAGGAATCAATGAAAAATCAGAAGATAGCTCAAAGGATATAAAAAACTGTTCACAGGGGGCCAGTGAGATAGCTCAGCGGCATAAGCACCTGCCTGGCAAGCGTGAGGTCCTGAGTTCAACCCCCAGTACCCACCAAAAAAAAAAAAAAATGTTCACAGAAGTAATACCAAAAAAACTACCCAAACCAAAAAAAAAAAAAAAAAAAAAAAGAATTTGACATACAGATAAGTGAGGCATACAGAACTCAAATTAGCCATAATCAGAAAAAAAGCCACACCAAGGTATATAATAGTCAAGAGTGCAGAAATGTGACACAAGAATAGAATCTTAAAAGCTGTTAAAGAAAAGAAACAAATCACCTATAAAGGAAAGCCCATCAGAATCACAGTAGACTTCTCAACCCAAACTTTTAAGTCAAGGAGACCTTGAAGTAAAAGTCTCCTCACCAAAGTTTTTCTGAAGTGAAGACAAAGAGTAATGGATAAGAAAGGACCTCTGAGAAATAGAACCAAAGGTCTTGATGAATAATGATCAGAAGAGTTTCTCTTAGTTACTTTTCTCATTGCTGAGACAAAATACCTGACACCCAAAGTTAAAAGAGGAAAGGTTTATTTAGCTCACAGTTTGTAGAGGTTTCAGTCCATAATCAGGTGGCTCCCAGGCAGGGTGGCACAGCAGAGGGTCATCACAGAGGAGAAAGAGTCCATGGCAGGCAGAAAGTAACAAAAGCAGCAAGCATCAAGCAAGTAGCAAGTACCAACCCTCTTTTTGTCCCTTATATTATATCCAGGCTTCATGTCCTTAGGGCAAGAAGCACTCAATGCAGGGTGGGCCTTCCCATAACCCACGATCAGAACTATGCAAAACCAGTCAGTGGACCAGTATAATAATCACACACCCTTAACCCTAGCATCACACACTTGAGATCCAGACACCACTGAAAACGCCCCACCTATGACCACAGGAGCCATTGAGGGGACATCTGGACACAACCCATAACAGAGCTCCTCTTCAAAAGAAAAGTCGGGCCCAACCAAGAATTTCTTTCACTTGCAGGTTAGGAAGACTTTATAATGCTTGCTTAAGAAAATTTCTGAATCCATGGGTCAGAGATGGCTATTTATCTCCTACCTTTACCTTTGTATTTTCCCGTCCCTAATCCACCATTACTAAAGAGGAGAGAAGAGCAGATCGCTTTCCTCCTGGATCATATGGCAATGGTTCAAGCACTAGGAGAGAGTATTCTACATCAAAGCTCTTTTTTTTTTTTTGTGGGTACCAGGGGTCGACATCAGGACCTCGTGCACCAGCAGGTGCCTGTACCACTGAGCGATATCACCAGCCCTTTTTTTTTTTTTTTCGTATGTGGGTTCCAGGAGTCGAACTTGGGCCCTCACGCTTGCCAGGCAGGTGCTTACGCCACTGAGCCATCTCACCAGCCCAAAAAGCCCTCTTTTAAAATTCTTCCTAGACCACATTTTTCCACCCTGCCTTAAAGTTAGGTGGGAGGATGGACCAAAAAGATGGCAGATGAGTAAGAAGCACGCAGCAAAACTCTAAAGTTGCCGTTGGACCACAGGAAAACAGTGACCGAGGGAGCGCAGGAGGGGGGGAGATGCCTCCCCGGGACCCAGAAAAGTTCTGAAGCGCAGCTTGGGACCCCCAGCACCAGTGAAGGGGACTTTTCAACAAAGAAGGAGCAGACCCCGTGCGTGCACCTTCTACCATCCCAGGATCATGGCGAGACAGAAGCTCAAAGCTGCGGACACACGGTGACAGCTGGCGCCCAGGGAGCCCCCACGGAGGATCGTGAGACAGCGGCGTGGCAACGGAGCGGCGGGGAACTGCGCTGGCCAGTGGTGAGTGAGTGTCTCTCAGCCACAGCTGCCCTGCGCCAGAGAGCAACTGGCCGGGCACCATTGTGGGGGGCGTGGCGAAAATCAGAATGGAGTGAAAACAGCTCTGGGAACTCATGCTCCGGACAGGGCAGCGAGGCGCCTCTCAGCCCCATGAAAGTGCGCTGAGGACAGCAGGTGAACAAGACTGGTCTCTCAGCCACACCTGCCCCGCGCCAGAGAGCGACAGGCCCGGCGCCATTGTGGGGGGCGTGGCGAAAATCAGAGTGGGCGCGAAAGCAGTGCGCTGACAGCAGCGGGGAAAGGAGACCAGTCTCCGCCTGAAAGTCCACGCTCTGCTCACCACCTGCCACAGGGCGCTCCTGACTCGCTGGGACGGACCTGCACGGAACAGGACTCTGTCATCACACGGTGCCTGCCAACAGCAGAGTCAACACCTGGAACTGATTCTTTTTATTTTTATTTTTTCTCTCTCATTAGTTTTTTGTTCTGGTGAAGGGTTTTTATTTTTATATTTTTATTTTTTTTTTTCTTTTCTGGGGTTTTATTTCTGTTTTGTCTGCTTGCTTTGTTGTTTTTGTCTTCATTTTTGTTTCTGTTTGTCTATTTGCTCTTTCCTTCATTATTCTCTCTGGTTTTTATATGAGTGTAAACAGCGCCTCTAACCTCTTTGTGATTGTGGTTGTGATCTGTTCTTCCTTTTATCCCTTCCTTCTCTTTTTCCCACCAGTCCTCTGCACCAGTGTCCCAATGTTAGTGGGATCCCTCTTGGTCCTCTAACCTTACATCTAATTCCTTCTTCTTCTCCCAATACTCTATTTCCTCCTTAACTCATTTTAAATTTAAACTCCTGAGGGGAAAAATTGACATACTAAGGACTTGTATACGGCATATAATTTTTCTGGTGTGTTTTAGATTTTGTTATATAACCGCAACTCTATACGGCTAAAAGTGGTAAATAACTGGTTAGCTCAGTCTGTCATTTTCTAGGCTGTGTTTGATGCTTCAGTTACCATTATAGCCAAATGTAAAATAATTGTTCTAAACAGCTTTCCTTCCTGATATTTCATGATTGATATTGACTAAGGGACACAGAAAATACAGTGGCACAGTACCAAAGAATCAAGGACTGGGCCAAACAGGTAGCAAGTTCTCACATCCAACGAATTGAAGAGGTAGGATCTGGCAGAAAGCTCAAAACCCAAAAGCAAGCTCCACTTGGAAGATACTGCAGAGAAGTAGTCATCTTCTAAGGATCTTGAACACTAGCAATAAAGTAACCTATCATAGGTAATTTACAAACATTACCCCAGGAATTAAAGAAAGAAAAAATGAGATGACACTTAAACAAGATGCAACCCCACACATCCAATTCACCAAAGGCAAACCTAGGGGACAATGAGGTGGGACAATCTGAAAGCCACCCACCTGGCCTATCTGAAGGGGTAACAACAAAACAACTGAATGAGGCTCTGGAAAAAATTAAAACAGAAATAATTTCACAGATAACTGCAGAGACAATGTTCACAATGAAGACCATGCTTAAGGACACTATAGCTGATACAGACAAAAAAATAGATGAGCTTAAGAAAACTATAGAAACCATGAATGTTCAGCATAGGAAAGAAATGGAATCCATAAGGCAGATTCAAGCAGATATCCAAGAAAACAAAAATTCCATTGAAAGTATTTGTAGCAGATTAAGCCAATGTGAGGACAGGATCTCAGATATAGAAGACAGGCTTGCAATTAGTGATCATGAAAAGAAAGAATTCTTAAAAACAGCAAGGGACCATGAAAAATCAATTCAGCAGCTGCTAGATGACTCAAAGATAAACAACTTAAGAATAATTGGAATAAATGAAAAAGCAGGAGATAGCATCAATGACATTAAAACCTTGTTCAAAGACATTATTACGGAGAACTTCCCTGGAAGAGAAAAAGAATTTGACCCCAACATAAAGGAAGCTTTTAGAACACCAACTAGACATGACCAAAAAAAACCTTCAGCCAGACATATCATAGTCAAGATCCCAGAAATTCAACACAAGGGCAGAATCTTAAAAGCTGTTAGGGAGAAGAGACAAATCACCTATAAAGGAAAACCCATCAGAATCACAGCTGACTTTTCAGCACAAACCCTCAAGTCAAGAAGAGCTTGGAATGACGTATTTCAAGCTCTAAAGGAAAATAATTTTCAACCCAGATTGATGTACCCTGCAAAACTATCTTTCAAAATTGATGGAGAAATAAAATATTTCCATGACAAAGAACATCTGAGAAAATTTATGACCACCAAACCAGCACTCCAAAATATTCTGAAGGACATTCTAGAAAGAGATAGGAACCCCAACAGAAGGGATCCACCAGGCAGGGCAGATAATTAAATAGCAGGGAAGGGGAAAAACAAACAAAGAGTGGGAACCAACAACAGGAAAATATCATGACAAGTATAAGTCAATACATATCAGTTTTAACCATCAATGTTAACGGTCTCAATTCACCAATCAAAAGGCACAGACTGGCAAAATGGATCAAGAAGCAAGATCCAACAATATGCTGTATACAAGAAACACATTTAATTCAGAAAGAAATTCATAGACTGAAAGTCAAAGGATGGAAAACAATACTCCATGCAACAGGAACCCAGAAAAAAGCAGGGGTAGCTATTCTTTTTGCAGACAAAGTGAATTTCAAGCCAAGAATGATTCAGAGAGATAAAGATGGTCATTACATCCTTGTAAAGGGAACAATCCAAGAGGAAGAGATAACGATCATAAATATATATGCATCAAATACCAATGCACCCAACTATATAAAACAAGTACTAAAGGACATGAAAAATCAAATAAGCACTAATACAATTATATTGGGAGATCTCAATACTCCACTGTCACAAAAAGACAGATCAACTAGACAGAAAATCAATAATGAAATAATAGAACTGAACCAAACTTTTGAACAAATGGACTTAGTAGATGTCTACAGAGTGTTCAACCCCACAACATCAGAATACACATTCTTCTCAGCTGCACATGGGGCATTCTCCAAAATAGACCACATACTAGCTCATAAAACCTGCTTAAGTAAATGCAAAGGAATTGAAATTATCCCATGCATATTATCAGACCATAGTGCAATGAAATTGGAAATCAATGGCAAAAGAAATCACAAAAACTCCCTAAACACATGGAAATTAAATAACACCCTATTGAACAACCAATGGGTCACAGATGAAATTAAGGAAGAAATTAGACAATTTCTACAACTGAATGATAATGACAGTACAACATACCGGAACTTATGGGATACAATGAAAACAGTCCTAAGAGGGAAATTTATAGCATTAAATACTTATATTAGGAAAATAGAGCAAGCGCAAATAAACAACTTAATGGCGAACCTCGAACTTCTAGAAAAAGAAGAGCAGGTTAAGCCAAAAGCCCGTACAAGGGAGGAAATTATAAAGATCAGAGCAGAAATTAATGTATTGGAGACTAAAAAAACAATACAAAGAATCAATGAAGCAAAAAGTTGGTTCTTTGAAAGAATAAATAAGATTGACAAACCCTTATCCAACCTTATTTAAAAAAGAAAAGAAAAGACTCAAATGCATGCAATTGAAAATGAAAAGGGTGATATCACGACGGACCCTGCAGAAATCCAGAAGATCATCTATACCTATTTTAAAAATCTATATTCTACTAAGATGGAAAATGCAGAAGAAATGGAGAGATTCCTAGATTCGTATGAATTACCAAAGCTGAATCAAGAAGATTTAAAAATCCTAAATAAACCAATATCAACCAATGAAATTGAAGATGTAATTAAAAACCTCCCAACAAAGAAAAGCCCAGGCCCTGATGGATTCACTGCCGAATTCTACAAGAAATTTAGAGAAGACCTAACGCCCCTACTTCTCAAACATTTTAATGAAATTGAAAGGGAAGCAATACTCCCAAATTCATTCCTGGAAGCAAGCATTACCCTGATACCAAAACCAGAGAAGGACCCAACTAAGAAAGAGAACTACAGGCCAATCTCCCTAATGAACATAGATGCAAAAATCCTTAATAAGATACTGGCAAACAGAATCCAACAAATCATCAAGAAGATTATACACCATGACCAAGTTGGATTCATCCCAGGGATGCAGGGATGGTTCAACATACGTAAATCAATAAATGTAATACACCATATCAACAGAACCAAAGACAAAAATCACATGATCATCTCAATAGATGCAGAAAAGCTTTTGACAAAGTCCAGCACCTTTTCATGATAAAAACCCTACAGAAAATTGGAATAGAGGGTCTTTATCTCAACCTGGTAAAAGCTATCTATGACAAACCAACAGCCAATATTATACTAAATGGCCAAAAACTGAAAGCCTTCCCTCTAAAATCAGGAACAAGACAAGGATGTCCACTGTCCCCACTCTTATTCAACATAGTTCTGGAAACTTTAGCCAGAGCGATTAGACAAGAGAAAGAAATAAAGGGAATAATGATTGGAAAGGAAGAAGTTAAATTATCATTATTTGCAGATGACATGATACTCTACACAGAAGACCCCAAAAACTCCACTAAAAAACTGCTAGATTTAATAAGCAAATTCAGTAGTGTAGCTGGATACAAAGTCAATACTCAAAAGTCAATAGCCTTCCTGTACACAAATAACAAACTTACTGAAAGAGAAATTAGGGAAAAAATACCTTTCACAATAACATCCAAAAAAATGAAATACCTAGGAATCAACCTCACAAAGGATGTAAAAGACCTCTACACTGAAAACTACAGTACTCTGAAAAAGGAGATTGAAGAGGATATCAGAAAATGGAAAGATATCCCTTGCTCTTGGGTAGGAAGAACCAATATAGTGAAAATGGCCATACTTCCAAAATTGTTATACAGATTTAATGCAATTCCAATCAAAATTCCAACAGCATATCTCACAGAATTAGAGAAAACAATCCTAAAATTCATTTGGAATCAGAAGAGACCTAGAATAGCAAAGGCAATTCTGGGCAACAAAGGCAAGGCAGGGGGCATCACAATCCCCAACTTGAAATTATACTATAAAGCCACTGTGATAAAAACAGTGTGGTACTGGCAAAAAAACAGACCTGAAGATCAATGGAACAGATTAGAAGATGCTGAAACAACCCCAGACATACTAAGCCACCTTATCTTTGACAAAGGTGCCAAACACATTCGCTGGAAGAAAGATAGCCTCTTTAATAAATGGTGCTGGAAAAACTGGCTCTACACATGCTGAAGATTAAAACTAGACCCCTATCTTTCACCATGCACTAAACTAAATTCAAAATGGATCAGAGATCTAAATATTAAAACAGAAACATCAAATCTGCTGGAAGGTAGGATAGGTAAATCCCTTGAAGACATTGGTGTAGGCAAAGACTTTATGAATAAAAATTCAACCACACGGGAACTATCCCAAAGAATCAATAACTGGGATCTCATCTTATTAAAAAGCTTTTGCACAGCAAGAGAAACCACCAACAGAGTGAAAAGACAACCCACAACATGGGAAAAAATGTTTGCCACAGCTGTTCTTCAGACAAAGGATTACTATTGAGAACATATAAAGAACTCAAAAAAATCAGACCTCCCAAATTTAAAGACCCACTGCAAAAATGGGCATCGGAGATGAATAAACACTTCTCAGATGAAGAAATACTAATGGCAAATAAATATACAAAAAAATGTGCAACATCACTAGTCATTCGAGAGATGCAAATTAAAACAACACTGAGATACCATCTCACTCCAGAAAGAATGGCTACTATAAAGAAATCAACTAATAACAAATGCTGGAGGGGCTGTGGGGAAAAAGGAACCCTTCTTCACTGTCGGTGGGAGTGTCGACTGGTACAGCCACTGTGGAAGTCAGTGTGGAGATTCCTCAAAAAGCTAGGGTTGGAGGTCCCATTTGACCCAGCTATTCCCCTTCTGGGCATCTTCCCAGAAGAATTAAAAACATCGTACCACAGTGATATATGTGCACCCATATTTATAGCAGCACAATTTGTAATAGCCAGATCTTGGAAACAACCCAAATGCCCATCAACTGAGGAATGGTATTGGTAGAAAGATGTGGTATTTTTATACAATGGAGTACTATTCAGCCATAAAGAAGGATAAACTGGAGACTTTTATAGGTAAATGGATGCAACTCGAGAAAATACTCATAAGTGAAATAAACCGGACGTACATGTGTAAGCATCATATTGTCTCTCTAGTACGAGAAACTGAAAGAGTAAACAAGATCCCAAATGTACAATAGATATGGTGAATCAAAAAGAAACTGGTCAATAGGAAAGAGAGACTGGAATAGGGAAAAGAAAGAAGGGAAAGGGAAAAAAATTGTATATATATATAAGATGGTTAAGATAGATACACTACCAATTTTACTTAGTTCATTGAAGAGTAAGGTTTGAGCCAATAATGTTTGGACAATTGAATGCTAATGTCTGGTATCCTGAATAACTAACTTAAAGATAATAATACGTAATGCATTGACCATTGTTACCCTCATATTATGTTGTTTTGAAAATTTTTTCTTTTTTTGATTTGTTTTGTTTTTTCTTCTCTTTAAAATTAAAAAAAAAAAAAGTTAGGTGGGACACAGTGTAACCGCAGTTGGCTAATGGGATGTAAATGCAATGCTCTATGGGAGTTCTAGGTCTGGACCCTAAAAACCTATCAATGTGATTCTCCTTCTCTTTCTGGTCTCCTGGTTGGATTCAGAGATCCAGAGGAAAATTCCAAGGCCCTTGGAGATAGTAGACCCATGAGATAAAACAAGTAGAAAGCCTATATGACCATGAGAAGAGAACAAAGGAAATAGTGAGGGGGCTGTCATCAACAGCGATATGAGGACATACTCTAGAACCAAAGGATGCAAGCTCTGTCAAAGCAAAAATTGTACCAGAGAAATATAGACAGGAAAGGAAGATTAACAAAGCTATCAAAACATAAAAGAGAAGCCAAAACCAAGTCTAAGCTCAGATCCATTGAAACCATGGGTGAGTCTTTAAGAGAAGAGTCGGGATCATAGGCCACCAATATTTACTAATTGGTCTTAGTAGAAGGAGAAGTAAAGTTTTTTATATCTTCCTGAGGTTTTACAATTTAGAGCAAGCCCACCAAAGTTAGATTCTGACCCTCCACAAAGAATGGGAGGTAAGCAGTACAGTCAGAAAAAAGGAGCTCAGTGAGTCGCTCCCTTCCCACTACCTAATTCTATACAGCATCCAACGGTTATTTCTGCTTCCCATTATCCTGAGAGGTACAAAATAAAATAACAAAAGCCTAGGAGATCACCATACCCTAGGCAGCAGAACACTGGCACTGAGAGAGATTTTGTGAGAGGCACTTAAATCTAGAGGCATCTGGCCTTTAAATTCTGAAAGCCTAAGTTACTGTCCCCTCTTTTCTCTTTCCCCCTTTTCCTGTTGCTGCTGCTACCTTTCCCATGATTTTCAATAAATGTAGCTACTTACTACTTACCACTGGGTGCATGCTTGGCAATTCTTTCCTCATTAAACACAAGAACCTGGACTATCATTGGCCCATTCAACTGCAACAGTACGGGTACCATCTTTCTTGATTATTACATTTCAAAGGCTGACTCCCAAGTCCTTGAGAAAGACAACCTTGGGTTGTAAAACTGGCTTTTTAAAAGGTTTATATTTTGAAGGGAGAATGAAAGAATTTATGATTTCAAGTTTTCTGAAATAAATGCTCTATGAAAAAGAGGATCAGAAGTCTAAATGGGGAAAAAAAAACTTGCCCTAAGTTCAGTCAAGCTAAGAGAAATGTTAAGAGTTTCTTGGTCAACAAACATATTGCAAAAGCCTGACAACTTCTCAGGAGACTGGATGGAAATAGCCCCACAAGGGTAACCAGCAGGGCAAAATAAAATTTTAAGAGTAAATTTTTTTTTTCTTTAGGGACAAGCAGCTTCTCCAAACTTCCTCAGACCTAAGGGGTAAATTGTTATCCCCTCCTCTCCTCAGTCCAGCTGAATGAACAAAATACGACAATGTTAGCCCCAGGAGGTTGGAGTCTAGTTTCCTTCCAGGAGAAGGAAGGGAGAGGAAAAGGATCCAGAGGAATAAAGTGAGCTTGGGGTTGTCTGTTGCCTCATTGTATTCTCTCGCCCTCTTTTCCTTCCTATAAGAGACTCTTAATATATCTGGACACAAGCAGATGGTAATTTGTGGTGAAATGAGGTTCTCCATCTTCTCACAGCTGTCCTTGCATAAGTCATTTTGCTTTGCACCAAACATGGCCTCCCACGGTTTGTTGGGAGAAGCAAGCAAACGAACCTGAGCATATGAAACTGAATGGCCATTTCGACATAGCCAGGCAAGAGGTCAAGTCCTGGCTCCAGAGAGACGGGAGTCTCCCAGTTTCCTATTGGGTAGGCGGGTGAGTGGGGCCATGAGAGTGGGGAACAGGCACTTGGGAAAAGGGACGGACTGCTTGTGGTTAGATGAATCTATGATCTGAACTCTAGAAGAATTTCTGTGGCTGCCAAGTACACTTTTGCACCCTGAAAATTCTTCCTTCTTTCCTGTTCATGGCATCAGTTGCCTATCAATGCTTTTGATGACTAAAGGAAAAGGTTTTTGGTGAGGGCTGACAGGTTTCCCCTGGCTTCCCACTGGAAAGTTCATTCTAAGAATCTACTGGCTCCACCATTCCATTGAGCTGATGGAACAGCAATTGGATAGCTGATAACATAAGAAGGCACACAAGTATGAAGTATTAGAACACTGGGAGAAAATAAAGATCAACCAGTTTCTACAGAATTTGGATCACTTCAAAAAGCAACAATGGAAACTAGAAAATGAGGGATCAATGCCATCAAAATTCTAAAAGAAAGTGATATCCTACACAGAATTCTATACATAAATTATGTATTTTTTCTCATTTTTTCTAAAATATAGCAGAAGACATCCTAACAAAATCAGTAAAAATTAAAAGGTTGAGGGAAAATATTTGTAACATATCCATCAGGAAAAAATCTGTTACTCTCTCTGATGTTAGAAGTCCTCAAAATTTGATAACAAAATAAACAAATATGAAATAGAATCAAGGGATAGGGATGTATAGTTTACAGACAAGCAAGTCTAAATGGCTGATTAACCTATGCTTTAACTTTCAGGTAGTCAGAGAAAAACAAGTTAAAATAGTCATGTTATAAGGTTATGTGTCCATGGACCGGTGATACAGCTCAGTGGCATAAGCACCTGCCTAGCAAGCACGAGGTCCTGAGTTCGACTCCTGGTACCCGCATATAAAAAAAAAGATTATGTACCCATCAGATTAGCAAATTCCTTCTTTGATAAAGCCTACTATTGGTAGGACTGACAGGAGAAGCATTGCTAGCAAAAAGGTAAGATGTTAAGATCATCTTCAAGATGCAATCTTTAAATTTAAAATTTTAAATTTAAATACAGCCTCAGACCAGCAATCCCTTACTTCAGTATCTATTGCATAGAGATAAAAAACCAATGAGCATAAATATCAGTATAAAGATGTTTGTTCAGTATTATTTTAAGTAACAAGAAAAATAACAATCTAGAAAGGTTTTTATGGCACCACTGAAGAAAAGAGTTGTATCAATAGATTAACCCATAAAAACTGGATCAAGACACACAGGAGTTATCAAGAATGCCAGTATTTTCCTTCTACTTTATTCTTCATCACACTGTACCTCTGGATTTCAACCATCCCAATACTTTCAAATCTCTGAACTCCAGGTCAGCAGAAGTGCTGGCACCCAGAGGAGCAGTCACATGTCTACAGCTTTTCACCAGAAACAAATCACCCTGTTTCTGTTTTCTACACTCAGAACTGTTGTCTGTGGATCTGTTGTTTCCCACTAGACTACACCTCCTTTACCAAGACACTGCTTTGAGCTTCCGGGAAATCGACTGATAATTATATGGCAAAAAGCTGCAATACCTAGGGTAATCCCAGTCACATAAAACAAAATCTCCCCAACTGTCTGTCTTTCTCAGGAAAGGCATGCAAATTCTCAGCAGGTTAACGCAATTTGGTGGGTGGAATTCCTTCTCATTTTCTTCTTTCCATTCGGCAATTTCCACGGTTTATTCAGTAGACATGTACTTTTGTAATCAGAAGACACGATACATATAATTTTTAAAAAATAGTATTATCACAGTTTCAGCTTGCTTCTTTAATCTTATTGATGGATGTACATGGGAGTAAAATGTAAGTTATAATCTTTTTAAAAAGACATTTACTTCAATGGTGAAAGGAACAACAGAAACAACATAAAACATAACAATGAGCCAAGACAATGGCCAAGCTACTTTATATCTGGAGCTTCAAATTAAATTTTTAGTGTCATTTTTAAAGAAAGGATCCGTTTTGACAACCTCTAAAATTTGAGAATCCATTCAAAGGATGGCTCCTCACTTGCTTCTGTCCATTAGCTATATACATAAAAGATAAACTCTGCTATGCCCACATAAGGACAGTTTTTCTTTAAGGAAGACTCTGAGAGTGTAACTCCATTGAAAATATGAGACCATAAAATCAAGGTACTGCCAGTCTTATTTGGGAGGTTCCTGAGAAATAAGTCTCTATAAGGTGATAACATAAGTAAAGATAATAGAAAGCATCTTGAAGAGATCGCACACAAAAGAAGACATATTTCTTTCATAATGGGGAAAATCACATTACATGTAGCCTTTCTAGGAAGAGATGTATTGAGTGCACCATGAACTTGAGGAACTATTCCAAGGAGAAGTTAAGTCCCCATGTAAGTTGTCCTTTTGATTTAAAGTTGTAATACCTGCCCTCCCTCAATTCCATATGGGATTGTATTTCAGCAACTCAAAGCTCTAAGTGAGCTCATATAATAGCGACAAAAAGTGTCTCAGTCTCAAGAGTACAAATACCACGATTAACACAACTCAATATGAATAGTAGTGACAGGACCAGAATCAAAACCAAGATTCTACACCTGTGACTGTAACTTGCTGACCTTAAATATATCTCAGAGCCTGTTTTCTCTCCTGTGATGTGGTTAAATTAGATGAAATCTAAGTCTGCTAGAAATTCTATGGTTTCATAGCTGGTTTTAATCAACACTGAGGAAGGAATAGCTTTTTCTTAGTGAGATGCAACTAAGGGCCTGCCCTGTCCTGCCCCTCAGTCTCTTGGTATACTTCCTAGTCTTCACTCTCCGTTGCCCTTCTCTTCCTCTCTCTACCAATTCTCTCATTCAACACTTCCATCCACCACTCCCCAACATAAAAGTAGCCTTCACTGAACCCCTTCTATGTGCCAAACTTTGATTATTTCATCTGACCCTGACAACCATCTTATGAAATAGGTAGAGTGACTTTCTCATTTTGCAGTCCATGAGCCTGACACATAGAAAGGAAACTTCTTCTTTCCTCCACCCCTGGCTTCAGTACTCCAGTGCACACAATAGAATCATCATTACAATCCTTGAACGAATGAAGTCCACCGTCGAGGTGACAAGAACAGACGGATCAAATGAGTGATCTTCTCAGTGTCGCAGCTCACTGCTGCTGTGCATTGGTCTTACACTAAATGTTTAAATAATGCCTAAAGCTCAAGTGGGGTTGTTAAGGGCACTTGGGGAAAAGAATGATTTCTCTACCTGCCCCGCATAATAACCTGCACAGATCACAGTGTGATTCGGCAGTAATTGGAGGTGGGTGTGATCCGGCTACCCTGAAACAAGACAAGATTCCTACACTCATGAAAGCTAATAACCAGCCAGGTAAGAGGAACGTTTTGGTCACAGAGGCTTTCTTCTCTTGATAATCAATTGACTATTGTGATGGCTACGTTTAATTGTCAATTTGCCTGGATTAAGAGGCTCCTGCACAGGCGATTATACCCAGGGGGCGGAATACAGATATCCCTGATCTAACGACCTACATGTTCAACTACTGTTCAGACTTATGCCCAAGGCATGCTGTTCACACTTACGGCCTGCCACTTAGACTTACAACCCATTTTTTTTTATAGTTCTCTATATCTTATTTATAGAGCCTCAATGTCTTTTTTTTGACAGCACCTCATTTGTAATTTTTGCTGATTGTACAGTACAGTACAGTACTGTAGTTTTCTGTTCTGTTATATATTACAGTGCTGTCTGTAAGAGTTATGCAAATAAAAGCAAAGTTATCAAGTTGGAGTTTCTTCTGACCATTTCTTTGTTCTGAATATTGTAATGGACACACTGTATACAATTCCTCATTTAGTGACCAATTCAGCTACTGACCTAGTCACAGGCCCAGAGCTCAGTAGTTAAATGAGGAGTGTGCGTACCCATCAGTGAATTAATCCACTGATGCTCATAGCTGAATGTGCTGTAGGAGGTGGGGCCAGGATGGAGGAGGTGGGTCACACGGGCTGCTTTTCAAGGTTACACCTCTCTCTGTTGCTCTTCTGTTGTGCTGTTTCACAGCTACCATGAAGTGAGCAGCTCTGCTACACCACACCCTTCCACCATGATATTTCTGCCTTGGAGTTAGTCAACCATGGACTGAAACATTATAAACTATGAACCAAATAAAGCATTTCCTCCTTTAAATTATAGGTGTTAGGTATCTAGTCCCAGAAACAGAAAAGCTGGCCAATACAGCTACAAGTTAAAGGAATTATTACAAGCACTTGTAAAGAGTAACAGGTTTATATCCTTGAGTAGGCTACTTATCCTCTCTGGGCTTCAAATTTCTCCCTGGTAAAATGATGGAAATACCTAGTGGGGAGGGGCTTGAGGATTAATAAGATAATTTATGTGAAATGCTTGAAATGGTGAGCCTTTAATGGATAAGTAGATAGATGATAGGTAGATGATAGATAGATAACAGAAGAACACACCCGTAAAAGTGAGCCTAAACATACAAAGCCTAACACCAGCTCAAATAGGGAATACCCTTTACTACCACCATACTAATCTGACCACAAAGAACGCCACCTTTCTTTCCAGTGAATTTGAGTCAGGCAAAGAGAAGCAGCCGGCTGCATTGATATCACTGCAAAAGTCTGTGGGGCCACCTTGTGGCCAAATAGAAGCACAACAGCGCACCACGGAAAACGGAAGCTGCGAAGTCCTACCTTATCAAAGGGCCCCTTTAACACAGAAAAGAGGAATTATTTTGATTGTTAATGGGAGGAACACTCTACCCTATCTCGCAAGGAAACAATGCCGGAAGTTTGTTCTATTGTCTACAAACCTATCTCTGTGGATTTCATTGAATTGACCCAAGAACTTCTCTCCCGATAGGGCTCACAGTGGGTTCCTAAGGATTCTACAGCTGTCAGTCCATAGAAGAGAGGCATGGCACGCAACTGACTACAACGTGATCAGAAAAGAGCTTTAACAGAGATGTGTACAGATGAATAGACAGAAATGATGGCTTTTGAGGAAGCTAACAGGAATTTAAAAAGTAGAGCTAATCATAGGCCCACAGCAAGGGCTGAGTATTAGAACGCAATTTACATTTTTTAGTTCCAACTACCACGAATAGTTGCTGTGAGTATGCTGCTAAGTTCTAGAGATATGAAAATGGCTAATCCTTGAGACAGTCCCCTAAGAGAAATCTTTAGGACGTGCTAAAGAATCACAACCAGTAGTCAGCTCACACACACAGTAGTGCTGGGTGAGGAACCCTGCTATGTTTGAAAGCTAACTCCTGGACATCCAGATGTTGCTAGGTCAGAGGAAGATTTCATCCTCGTATATCACTTCTGATTCTAGCGAAAAAACAAAATCATTCTCTTTCTTCTCAATGAAGAGAAATCTTTCACTCCTCTGAGACTAAGTTCGAAATATCCACTCCACCATTATACCAACAATAATCAAACAAACTCCTTGGGATTGCACCATCACTTCTATGAATTTTAGGCACCTCATCTTATTACCTAATACTTGGTTCTGAATGGCTTTGCATTTTTTCCAGTAAACTCCCTTATTCACGCATCTTTCCTACCATTGAACCCAAATAAACATCATATACTTTAAAGGCAGAAAACAAGTCCTCAATTTTTGTAGTTTGAAAGTTCATACTTTGCATCGCAGTCAGCTGGTCTTGATTCCCATTAGTTACAGCTCATGTCCTTCACCCACAAAGTTATGTACATATCAACTTGTATTTTCCTTCTTCTAATCCCTGAGAAAGACGTGCCCCTGCTTATGTTCAAAGATGTCATCTTTGTACATTTTTCTCCAGTACCTAGCTTCATCAACTGTTCTCTTTTTCATCTTTTTTTTTTTTTTTTGTGGGTACCGGGGATCGACCTCAGGACCTTGCGCGCCAGCAGGCGCCCGTGCTGCTGAGCGATATCACCAGCCCCTTTTTTCATATGTGGGTTCCGGGAGTCGAACTCGGGCCCTCGCACTTGCCAGGCAAGCGATTATGCTGCTGAGCCACCTCACCGGCCCCTCTTTTTCATCTTTCTCAAATCTTTCTCTTTACATAGTTTTACTCCTCTCAGTCTGTTGCAGAAATCTGATGTCAAACCAAGTGGAAGACTCTTTGCACCTGAGAAGTTGGAAGGCCACCTTCATTACACTAGCAGGCTGATCAGAACCCAGGTCTCAAATCATCAATGTAGAGTCAGCTTAAATACATTTAGCTTAAATACATTTTTGCAAGCCAGAAATACAAAGCTAAGTGTAGGTTGTTATGTGATTGGTTACATAGGTTAAGGCATATGTTGTCAGGCAGATTCATTCTGGGCGGGCTCTGCTAGGGAGAGGGCTGTCCAAGTGGGTGGGTAAAATCAGGCAAGCATGTCCTTGACTGGGTTATTCTTCTTAGGTGGAAAGTTCCTCGAATAGGCAAGCAAAACAGAATATGTTTATAGGCTGAAAAGTACGGGCGATGCAGCTGGGTGCAGTCAGATAAGGCTGAGTCAAACCGTCTCCGAGTTACAGCTGGTGTGGGGGTCAAGCCCAGCTGAGTCTAACTATGTGACAGGCAGCAGGAGCTTAGGCAGAGGCTACTGATTGATTTCTAATTTCTGCTATGAAATTTCTATAAGTTTGGCATTATAAGTCTACAAGGAGAATCTAATTTCTTTCACCATCAAAAAGCCATTCCTTAGCTGCTGTCCCAATCACCTCCTTCTTCTCTTATCCCACCATGCTGAAAGTTTATAGTCACAGTTTCCCTCCTTTCCTTCCCCAACTCTTCCCTGGTGCACTACAGTCTGGCTTCCACGCTCAGTAATTGTTCTCGGGGCTGGTGAGATAGCTCAGCAGCATAAGCACCTGCCTGGCAAGCGCGAGGTCCTGAGTTTGACTCCCGGAACCCACATATGAAAAAAGGGCCGGTGATATCGCTCAGCGGCACAGGCGCCTGCTGGTGCGTGAGGTCCTGAGGTCGACCCCTGGTACCCACAAAAAAATAAAATAATAATAATAATAATTGTTCTCATATGGTTAGCAGAATACTCTTAAATGTTGAATCCAACAGATTCTTTTTTATTTCCTATCTTGTTTGGTTTTTAATAGTGTTTAATGTTGTACTCAATGAATGAGACTACAAAGGGAGGATGTCCAAAAAATAAAAATTGAGCTCTTTATTTTAGCTGGTACCCAGCGGCATCCTCTATGCCAGAACAAAGAGGAGCCCCGGGGGCAGGTAGAGTGTAGTTTTTATAGTAGCAAGCAGTTGTACAGAAGCCAATAGCGACGGTTAATAAAGTAATTTTACAAACTTATTGGTTAGGCTTTTAGGCGCAGGGTATTTGGCATTATTTCATTGGGCAAAAGGAACATCTTATTATGGGTTGCCAGAGGCGGGAAGGTGCATTTCGTCACTATGGGGGAATCTCAACTTAAACAGAAAGGAATTTATCTAGCCTAAACAAAGGAGAGGCTTATCTAATGGAATTTGGTGGGAAGCAGGAGCCAGACAGGCGAAATGGCGGTTTGTTCATAAGATGGCATTAGCTTTGTCAGGTTACAACATTCCCCACTGATTTTATGTGCACGAGTCAAATCATTGACTCATTTGGTTGGTTAGTTATGGGGAGTTGTTCCCATCCTTGAGATCTGAGCACCATGAGCTTAAGGGACTGAATTCTGGAATTAACATATTTAATTAGACTGTTGACAACCCATGGTCTTATGGTAAGGAGGACTAGTAATATAATCAGGGGTCCAATCATAGGCAAGAGGTAGGGAAGCATTTTATTTCATGCTCCCAAAGAGGGCTATCGAATAGCTCCTTTTTTTTTTTTTTTTTTTTTTTGGTAATAGGTCTTCTTGTAATTTTTAATTTTATCTCTTATAATACCTGACTTATTGGCATAAAAGCAACAGCATTCTTGTAATGCTAAACAGATTTCCCCTTGTTTTGCTGTCAGCAGGTCTAATCCTCTTCTATTTTGAAGGACCACCTCTGCTAGGGAGTCTATCTGGTCTTGAATGTCTTGGATGGTTCCAGATAAAGCCTGAACATCTTTAATCAACTGGTTGGAAAGCTTTGCATAAGAATGTACAGCAATCCCCAGGCCTGCAGAGCCCGTGGCCATGGCTCCCATGACGCCTAGTCCCACCAATATAGGAATGAGTTCAATTGCTCTTTTATGCCGTTCGGCTATATATTCGAAGCTAGGAATAGGTACGGGTTTATCTCCTGAAGTAATGTCTAAATCAGGCAAAAGGGAAGCTAAGACACATAACCCAGTCCAGTTTACAGGAAGGAGAGTGAAAGCCAGATTTTCCCCACAAATGAATACATGACCTCTGGGGGGCGCAGAGAAGGTCAGAGCGATTCTGTATGCGGCTTATTTACAGGGCTTTCAGGCCACTCATCATAGGTGGGGGCAGCAATATTAATAACATCAGTGACATTAACACATACGTGGTCAAGCAGAACAATTTTTAGCTTAATCTTTAGGGTGTTGGTTCCCCTTTTTATCGTCCACTTATCTGGTTCTGTGGGTGGAGAGACTGAGGTCGGCAGCACTTTGAAGTGGCTATGGTGGATCCAGGCAGTCTTTCCAGCAACCTTGATAGTGGTTGGGGTGCTGAGAACGATGGTGTACGGCCCTTCCCACCTGGGTTCGAGTCCGGCTTGGTGAAATCGCCTGAGGAGTACCTGGGTACCTGGCTCCACCGCTTGAGCGGGTTCTGTGGTCGGTGGGTCAGGTGGTGGGTGTTTTTGGCGCAACACCCGATGGATGGAGGAGAGCACGCGCTGTAGAGCCTGAAGGGACTTAACGAGATCCTAATTAGTAAGTTCTGCAATCCTTTTTTTTTTTTTTCCAGCTAGTTTAGGTAATGGAGGGGGAGGTCAGCCAAACATGGTTTTAAAGGGGAAATTCCTGGTACATAGGGAGTGCATCTGGCCCAGAGGAGGGCAAAGGGGAGGAGGCTACACAGGGTGAGGGCGGTGACCAGAGTCATGTTGGTGTTTAGCTGTAGCAGCTTTTGCTGAAGTCTCTTGGTGCATTGAGGTCTGAAGGTCTCTGGGGCAGACGGTCGCACTTCTGCAAGCTCAGGTGTACATGTCTTGATTCGGGAGCATTGGATCCATGGAGCACAGCCTGTAACTTTAAGAGCAGTGGGCGTGGTTAGGATCACCTCGTGGGGTTTCTCCCACTTTAGTTGGAGAGGCTCCTCTTTTAGGCTCTAATCAGGACTTGGTCTCCCAGTTGAAGGAGTGGACTGGCATGGGCATGGGGCTCAGATGTCTCCATAACGGTCTGCTGAAGTTTTTGAAGCATCTGGTTCAGCACCTTTATCTGTTGGTGCAAGTTCAAAGTTTTTATCTCCTGTAATCTATTTAAAACAGGTGTCGGTGGGGGAGGCTCCCAAACATTATCTCAAATGGAGTGAGTCCACCTCGGTACAGTGTGCACCGCAACTGCAAGAGGGCCTCTGGGAGCACAGTAACCCAGTTAGCCCTAGTCTCTTGGCATAACTTTGCCAGGGCAGTTTTAAAGTACAGTTTTGTCCTTTTATTTGACTTGAGCTTTGTGGCCAATATATAGTATGGAGTTTTTATTTTAGCCCTAGCACTGCTGTAAGGCTTTTGACCATTTTACCCACAAAAACAGATCCATTATCTGAACCTACCATTATGGGTAGCCCATACCATAGAATGATCAGCTCCATCAAAGCTTTTATCACCTCTCTCGATATTTCAGTCTTAGAGGGGAGGCCTCCATCCATCCTGAAGAGGTACAAATCAAAATGAATAAGTATCTCTTATTTCCGTTGGTGGGTTTAATTTTAGTAAAATCCACTTTAACATCTTTAGATGGCACAGTTTCTTCGGACACCTAGTCGTTGTGTTGCCAGGAGACAGGGTTGGGTAGGGATCAGTTAGTGCACCTCTCAGCCACCGAAGCACATAAAGTCCATATCACAAACTGTCTCAGGAAGCAGAGCCTCTGTCTGGATGGTTTGTTCTAAGGTGACAACCGTTGTTCTCACCCTCTAAACCCCATCGATTACCATGTTGTTGCCATCTGAAAAGAGGGTCAGATCCGGGTCCTGAAGGGGCACATCCTGTAAGTCTGGTCGGGCTGAGTACACCATCTCAGTGGCTTTAGCACAGTCATGTTCAGGTGGCTCCAGGGAAGTGGGCAAAAGAGAGGCAGGATTAATAGCTTGTACAGTCTTGATAATTAACTTGGGGTCTTTTAACAAGGTCCCTTGGTATTGGGCCAACCTGGTTTTTGAGAGCCATTTACCTCTAGGTCCTCTCAGTAAAGTCTCTACTGCATGGGGCACAAACATACTTAGCTTTTGTCCCAAAGTCAATTTGTGAGCTTTTTTTATTAGAATGGCTGTGGCGGCAGTTGAACGCAGGCAGGAAGGCCATCCTGCCGCCACGGAGTCCAGTCTCTTAGATAAATATGTCATGGGGCGTTTCCAGGGTCCCAGTGTTTGTGTAAGAACACCCCAAGCAATGTCGTCCTTTTCATGGACAAACAGTTGGAAGGATTTTGTGATGTCAGGTAGTGCCAAGGTGGGAGCGCTTACCAGTCTCTCTTTTAAATCCTCAAAAGCAGCCTATCGTTTAGGATTCAACTCCAACAGAGGGCTATTTCCTCTTTTTAAAGCCTCATAGAGGGGCTTCGCTATTGCTGCAAAATTAGGGACCCAAAGGCGACAGTACCCAACAGTTCCCAGAAATTCCCTCAACTCCTTTCTGGTCACCGGCACTCGGAGGCCCTGAATGGCCTGAGTGCATGAGATTGGCAGAGAGCATGTTCCATCCTTTAATATAAATCCTAGAAACTTAGCAATCTGCATGCAAATTTGAGCTTTTTAGTCAATTATCTCTATCTAGTACATAAGATGTTTTTATCTAATTTGTCTTTTAATAGGACATCACTGAAGAAATTTTATGACATTATCTGGACTGTTTAATATTTAGGCATCTCTAAATACTGTGGCACGTATATAGCATATACATCACATAGGTTTTTGTTAAAAATTATCATTTGACTGGTGACCTTATATTAGCATGAGCCTCTTATCATAAATATCTGGAGCACAAGCAAAGGCAGGTGTCTGAATCTGAAAGAAAGAAAGAAAATGTTATCTCTGTAAACAATCCCAGTTTTATATTTCAGAAGACCTGTACATCTGGAAGATATGAATACACTTAATATACTATGAAATCAGCAACACTGAATTGTCATAGCCATATGAAAGCTTTTGTTTTTTTAATTTAGTTTTGTACCAGAACATCTTTAAATCAGAAAACCTCATTGTCCTGTTTTAGAAAATTTAACCTGTTGATGATGACCAATGTAAACATATCACAATAATACATTTTGTCTAACAATTTTTTGATGATTTATGAAAACCAGATCACTTAACACATTATTTTGAACAACAAGAAACTCTCAAATCATAATATAACAATAAACAATAAACAAAACATGTATTATATTTATAGAACCAATTTAACATCATTTTGGCCAGCTGGCAACTTTTGGTGGAAGCATACCAGACAAACGTTTCAAAAATCCAAAAATGCAAAAAGAAAATTCATTGAGCTCAAATAAAACAGCTGTTTACATGTTGGGCACACACACACACACACACAAAAACATAGACAAATTTATTTAAAAAAATCAGAGTGCATATATATATATATATATATATATATATATAGGCCAAATTAAATTATAGTAACTCTTATAATTTTAGAAATTTGTAATTACAAATAGACTAGTCAGAATTATTTGTAGGTCAATAGCAGAGATCTAAGAATTTAGAAGAAACAAAAAATAAATTCCTTTATAAAAATACTGACAACTTTCATGTTTTCCTTTTATGTAGCTTCTAGCTCAGGCATCTCCATACCCTCTGTCACATACGCAAACCTTTTTTTTTACTTTCTTAGCATTTTCTCTGTAAGAATATCATTTATATAAATTTCCTTTGATATATCTTTGTCAAAACTTATTTTGACCCCTTGTTCCTGGGTTGTTACAATTACGCCCAGTTTCCCGCTAGGTGCAAATGCTGCAGCCATTTGTGATTTAAGAGCAGAGACCCTCTTTGTGTGCAGAGAAAGAGAAAAGCACACTTCAGGATAAGGTTTTTGTCCCAGGTGTTTTGAGCCAGGGCATCCAGCTTGTGTTTCCCACTGTGGCTTACTCAGCTTACTCAATGTTTTGACAAAGCAGGCATTTACATTTCTCCTGTAAAACTTTCCTAGATGCTTGCAGGCAGCGCCAGGCTGGTGACGTCCAGGCTGGCCATTGGGGCAGCATTCGCACCGCATACAACCAGGAGTTTATATATGGAAACTAATTTGGGTGCTCAGGCTTTCCGGTGACAATATTTTATACTCCATTGATTACCTGGGGGTGGAGCGACACTTTAGCTAATCATCACACATTCAATGTGGGCCACTCAAGCTCACAGAAGTTTTGGAGCTTTACTTTTTATCTTAACTCCATAATCCACTTTGAACTCATCAAAATTGTTAAGCATACATTTCAAAACAGTTGACTTACTACCAGCACAACCCATTATGTCAATGACTTGGACAATATAGTAACCCACAGTTACAATTTATCTAAGCAAGTCCTGTTTCCCCCACTCAATCTGAAATGCAAACGCAATTTGAGACTAACAAATGGTCTCCCGCCGGCAGGTTGAATTCCTCTGGTAACAGTGACTTGGAAGCGCAGGCGCAAGGGGGGGGTGACATAGATGTAACACGGGAGAAACACACAGACAATCCCGTGAACAATAACGACACCGCTCCCAACCTCAAATTTGGAGCCTTGCGTCCTGCCTTGCAGCTGATCTGGGGGGGGCCAGCTGAAGATCAGCTTTTTGGCGCCTTGGCCCCCCCAAGGGTTAGCTGCCAGGCAAGGAGGCACTGAGGCCCCCTCCTTAAATACACTTTTGGAGGCCTTACAAAGTCCTTGGTTGCCATGGAAACTGCATTCTTTACCTTATCACCTCTCTGGAAGTTTTACAAGGTTCTTTTTTTTAAACATCTGGCCAATTAACATGGGGGTCGGCAGCGTGGAAGGTCCTTGCCCCATGCTATGTAGAGAAACAGAGAAAGACGGACGAACAAAGACAAAAGTACAAAAGAAACAACACAGATTACTCGGCGATCCGAATTTTCCTGAAACCAAATTTATAAGTCCAAAATTCAAATCCTTAGGGAATACAAAAGCCCAAAGGCCAAATACAAACGACCGAAGTCCAAAATCCCTAAGGCAAATAAATAAACGGAGGGCGTCCCACTCCGCCAGCTCAGGGAAGCGCGTTCCCCTCGCCCCAACCGGTGCGCACCACCCAAAGTGGAACAAAATTTAGAGAGTGTCTTTTAGATGCCGAGGAAAAATTGAGAGGCCAAAATAAGGGATCCCGGACGAGCCCCCAAATGTTGTACTCAATGAATGAGACTACAAAGGGAGGATGTCCAAAAAATAAAAATTGAGCTCTTTATTTTAGCTGGTACCCAGCGGCATCCTCTATGCCAGAACAAAGAGGAGCCCCGGGGGCAGGTAGAGTGTAGTTTTTATAGTAGCAAGCAGTTGTACAGAAGCCAATAGCGACGGTTAATAAAGTAATTTTACAAACTTATTGGTTAGGCTTTTAGGCGCAGGGTATTTGGCATTATTTCATTGGGCAAAAGGAACATCTTATTATGGGTTGCCAGAGGCGGGAAGGTGCATTTCATCACTATGGGGGAATCTCAACTTAAACAGAAAGGAATTTATCTAGCCTAAACAAAGGAGAGGCTTATCTAATGGAATTTGGTGGGAAGCAGGAGCCAGACAGGCGAAATGGCGGTTTGTTCATAAGATGGCATTAGCTTTGTCAGGTTACAACATTTAACACTAGTGACCACTTGCTCCTCCTTGAAATTCTCCCCCAAGGCAGCCTTCATTCATAATTTACCAGCTCCTCCCCAAGCACTCCATTCCACACTTATCCTGAAGGGTCTAACACCAAGGCCCCTGCCCTCCCTCCACTCCACCCTTTACAGTCTAACTGATGCTGGGTACAATGTAGGAAGCATGTAGAGGAAGAGATTCTCCTACTGAAACTTTCCTCTTTCCCCTGCCCCTACAGCAAAAGTCTGACAATTTCCAATCACATATCTTATCCATTTACTCATTCCTATATACTCATAAATATACATAATCATCAGCTAATATCTCGATGGTAAAGTGAAATTCATCATTAGCTGTGCTGAGTATAAATCCACATTTCAAATAGCTTTTGAACTATTTGAAAATTACTTTATAATGAAACTGATAAAGAGATTCAAATCAGGGTTTAAGGAAAAAAAGTCACCTTTTCCACCTCCCTTTTGTTTGTTTATGCTTTCATTCTGGATATTTATCTTCAAACTTTCTTTGCACCAGTTGCTTAAGAAACTGTTTAAGTTGATCTTATAGAAATTAGCACAATACTGTACATATACAATACACTTAACAAGTATTTATTGATAGATTAAATAATGTGCATTAGGGCTTAGGCATTTTCTGTGTTAAGAAAAGATAAAACATTTTTAAGGTACCTAGGAAGACTAGAAATCTCAGGTGTTGTGACAAACCAGAAAAACTGCTGAGACATATTCTGTTATCACTAACACAAATGTTCTACTCTTAGGACATTGTATTTCTACTCTGTATGATTATGATTATGATTATATATAATCCAAAATACATGGTCCTAAGAGTAGAAATGGATAGGTGCTGCCTAAAGCAGAATGAATCATGAAAGACAATTATTATGAGTAATTCATCAAACACAAGAGAAAGCCAATATAGATTTGTCTTCTGAATATTAGTATGAGTCCTTAGCAGTAGTTTTTAGATATGGTAGCTATTTCTTTATAATTAAAAAGACCAGATTTATGGTAGCAATGAGACCACGGTGGAATTAAGCAGCATCTCCACTTACAATTCCTCATGCCCATATATACCTGGAAGGTCATCAGGAAGATTGTATGAAAGAGAACCTCTACATGAGAATGTTCATAGTCAGGACACATAAAGAGTTGCTTCACTACAGTTTGTCTTTAGTATAAGACTGAGCGGATATAGCAGTTAAACTGGATTGTCAACTTGATTGGTCTGTGAGCTCCCTGCGGGATTCATAGAGCACACTTCTGCGTGTGTCTGGGTGGGCCACAGAGGTATGATTTGGGGTCCTATATCCAATCCTGGCCTCTTCTTCTCTGGCACTATTCCCCTGCTCTGCTTCTGCCATGAACAAAGCAGCTTTACTCCACCGTGCCCTTCACCATAACCATCTCTGCCTTAGAGCCAGCCAACCCTGGACTGAACCCTCTGAAACTGGGAGCCAAATTGAACCTCTCCTCCTTTAAGTTGCAGGTGTTCAGTGTTTTGTACCAGCAACAGGAAAGCTGACTATTACAGCTGCTAAGTCACAAGTTTAGCCCAGAATCCTTAGACAGGCTTCTGAATAAGAAAGATATTTAGCCTAAGGAAGGAAGAAATCAAAGTGGCAGGAGTTTGGTATGAATATAGAGATTAGAGTTTAAGGTGAGAATGTAGTGGAAACTTCATTCCTCGGTGTTTGCCAAAATTTCTTACCCTTCTTCCATAGTAACAATGAATGCTGATTATGCAACATCTGCCTCAATTCTTATAAGGAAGTTTTCCCTGTCCTGCAGGATTGGTCATGGGTGTGCCTCTTCCTCAGCTTCAATCATGTTGCCAAGGACAGTGCACTTGGAGATGCAGGGCAGTAAGATCAGCAGGTGCCACTTACAGCAGAGAGAAAAGTAAGAGAAAGATATATAGACTTTGGAATTTTCATTCCAACAGAATAAAGACAATAGAATATATTTTGTCCCATCATTAGAGTATTTGGGCAGACATGCATCTGTAATCTTCAAAATGAAGTATTTATTCTTTCTTGTTCAATTTGCATTTTTAATTGTATACATTTGTGTACATAATGATCACATTCCTCAGAGAGAGTTGGTGCATGTACATATCTCAATTCTTTTTCATTCTTTTCCCCTTCCCTCCTTCTCCCGGTCTCCCTCCATGTCTTAGCCACCTTCCCATTCAAAAAAGATCTATTCCTTATTATCTATCTTTTATTTTGCTCTTAATTTAAATTTTGAGTTTCTCTGATTTATTTCACTTAACATGGTCTCAAGGTACTTATTCTTAAAACCCACCTTGGACAGATGTTTACCATTGACTGTGTTGGTAAATGAGTAATAAAAGGTTTTGGGTTGAGCCAGGGATATAGCTCAGCAGCACAAGCACCTGCCTGGCATGCATAAGGTCCTGAGTTTGATTCTCGGTACCAAAAAAAAAAAGGGTTTTGGGTTAGGAAAAATATATGGAAGAATTTTTAATACCTCCAGTCCCAAGGGTAGACCTCATTACCTCAACTTTTAAACACAGACATTGGAAATAAACTGACCACACATTTTGTAGACTACCTGTTGGCCTCTCTAGTGAAGAGAATCTATCATATGAGGCTAGCAGAATAAGAAATATTGGCCAGATACAGAAACTTTTCTATATCTATACTAAAACAATCATTTTAACAAACTATTTCTCCTTGAAATTTAGAGAAAGACTATTTCTACACAGTAGGAGGTAGACTTGGAAATATGTCAAACATTATTTCAATTACTGATTCCTTAGGAGTTACTTTGAATTCCAAAGGGGCAACCTAAATACAGTTCATGCCATCCACTTACAGTGTACTTCCTATTGTTCACGGTCATGATTTTTATTTAATTTTTACTAACACAGATTAGTTGTGTAAATTAGTGGGGTTCAGTGTGATATTCCAACACATGCATAAAGTGTGATAAAACCCACCCTCTGTCCATGCTCCCTCCCCTCGTCGTAATTATTTTTAATAGTTGACCTCTCCGATGTTTCACAACAGATCACTCCATCTGCTTCTAAAATGGCGCCCATCAGGGGGTGACAGTGGGGTGCTTACTGGTCGGTTAAAGGTGCTCATGGATTCTAAGTGATCTCATTTTCCCCACAGCATGCTAAGCCGAAGTCATTGCAGTTTAGTACTTGATTGCAAATGCCACCGAAGGAATGTTTTGTCGATATGGTGTAGTTTCCATTTCTTACAAAACATGCTCAACGATCTAAATTTGCTTATAACTGATACTTGAATTCCTCATTTTAAAGCCTCTAGTTCTTAGGAGTTATAGTGAAATCAGCAATCTGCTTTTCAGCATTCGCAATAGCGAAACTCTGTTTTCCACAAGCCAGACTGGTTTTGAAAAGTATGTGCTAAAGAGTCTGACTCAGAGCATTTTGAGATGCTTCGGCATCGTACTTACACACACACACACACACACACACACACACACACACACACACACTATTCTGCCAGGTGTCGTAGCGCATGCCTGTAATTCCAAGCACTCTGGAAACTGAGGCAGGAGGATTGCCATGAGTGCCACGAGTTCAAGTCCAGCCTGAACTACATAGCTAGGTCTTGTCTCAAAAAAAATGTATGTATATATATATATATATATATATATATATATATATATATGTATATATATAATCTCAGGTCCCTTGTATGCAAAAATTGCAGATATGTCACCTGTGATATTAACGCCTGACAATGCAATAAAAGTTCTTTAGTACCATATTTTTTCTTCATCTAATATTGTGTTGCTTTTATAATACCCACAAAGTAATAAACAAGTTCATGTTTTCAATCATTTTACTTTGGAGCATGCTCTATTTACTCATCACACTAAAATATTTGGAAAAAGACTTTCACAAGAAGTACAGAAATAAAATTGCTAAAACCCAGTTTAAAAAAAATTGGCTTGATTTTAAAAGCTTTAATTAGAAGAGGAAAGGTAATTTTAGGTAAAGCTTGCTAAAATTAGCCAATTTATATTGCTATAATAACTTCTTTGTCCTCTTCATGTGGAAAATAGATTATGAAAAAGATGCGGCTGTTTTTGTCCTACCGAACATGGAGAATGAAAGCATACTGCTTTATGTAACCACTTAAGATTCACGGGCACTTTTAAAAATTCAAGAATGTTTAGACAAACTTAACAATTTGCCTTCATTCTTTGTAGTCCATGCTGTGAGCATGCACAGTTTTTTCCTAAAACTTTGCCGAATTTCCTAATTTCACTAGAAGTAAGTGTGAGATTCTATTTCGGCCACAAGGTGTCAGTCCACGGTCATCGGAGCTTCCAAAGGCTTTAGCAGCACGCGGGGAAAGTTACCGACTGCAAAGATGACACGGGCAGGACTGAAACCACGCACCGCGCTCGGAGCCCGAGCGGTGAGTCAGGCGTGATCACGGACAACGCGGCCCAGCGCTTGTTTTCCTTCGCGCGTTTTCCTCGGGCTGTTCTGGGCACGTGGTCACCAAATCCCCAGATGCTGCAACGCGGCTCTGGACGCCACTCCGCGCCGGGATCCAACGTGGTTCCGTCCAAACTTTAAACTGAGAGAACTCGGCTGTGGGCTTGGAATCCTCGGCTGGGCCAAAATAAGGGAGGGCGCCCGCAGTGCTGGGGAGCGGAGACCTGCGCGTGGGGCTGGACCTGCCGAGCGCGGGGGCAGCTCCGCGCGGTCTGGGGTGCAACATCTGGGCGCTTCGGGTGGAGTCACCCAGGAACTGAGACTCGGACTCCTCGCCTGTGAACGGCAGAGGCGCCGCTAGGTTCACTGGGGGCTCGGGCGCACGGGTCCACGGGCTCCAGGGCGGCTCGCGTCCCGCGTGACCGGCGCGTCAGGACCCCGGGGCTCGCGCGCAGCCCCGGCGCGAGGGGACGATCCGCGGAAGCGGCTGCGGGCGCGGGCCGGGCCTGCAGGGGGCGCCGCCCGGCGGGGCGCGGCGCGGCGGGGCGGGGTCTCGGGTCCTGCGC
Source organism: Erethizon dorsatum (assembly GCA_028451465.1). Classification (NCBI taxonomy): domain Eukaryota; kingdom Metazoa; phylum Chordata; class Mammalia; order Rodentia; family Erethizontidae; genus Erethizon; species Erethizon dorsatum. Next base: position 43,019,756 of record CM051835.1, read on the forward strand.
GGGGCAGCGGCCGGCGCTGGCGGCGAGGCGGTCCGGTGCGCGAGGAGCGGGTGAGTGCCCCGCGGGCCGCGCGGGTCCCGGCAGGGTGCGGGGTCGCGGCGCTCCGGGCGCCCCGATCGCGGGGCCGGGGGCGGGTGATGGAGGTGTGCGCCGGTCCCGGGTGAGGCTGTTCTGCGGGTTTCCCGACTCGGCCAGGGCAACACGAGTTTGCAACGCGTTGATGAACGATGAGCACCTAAAACTTAGAATAACGCGACCTGGTCTTCAGATTTCGTGCTAAAAGGAAATTTTCTCTTTCTGTCCTTGGAACGTAGGCCCTGCTCTTCGGGGATCTGGGCAGGGTTCCAGTTCCCTCCGAAGTAGGCAAGGTTTAAATCCACCGGAAGGGATTTGTAGACACAGGATTTATGAACATTTCCAAATGTCTTACTTTGTGTTCTTTGTAAGTAATAAAAGTTTCCCACCACATCCTGACATTTAATATAAAAAAGTCATTCATTCAGCATGAATGCTGGGGCACAGAGGGGAAGCGATGCTTTAAAAAACAGCGTAGTGAAGAAAAGCGTCCCCCTTCGCGCGGTGTGGAAAAGCGAGGGCGCGCGTGCGCTCGCGAGGATAGAAGGCTGGAAACGCAGCGCGACCCACAGTGTAGCCCAGTCCTTGGGTTTCTTCATATTCCAAACCCCGGCCATAAACATGAGTCAGTTGGGCTGTGTCAATATTTAGCAGGAACACCAGGCCTGCTATCCCGGTACAGCAAAACATAACAGTCACATCAGAAATATTCTAGCTTTGTAATGGGGAAGAGAGGGAGAGGGCGTTGGATCGAATTCTGGAGTTGCTAACAACATCATGCAGTTTCCTGCCAGGTTGGTTGGTTCGTTTGTTGATTTGTTTGTTTTAAGCAAAAAACTTTACTGTATGATTTGTTGTATATTTTGGTTACTATCTGATGAAAAGAAAAATATTTTGTGTGATTGCTGTTTTATTTTCGTGGGCCCGGTCGTGCTCTTAGCGTGGTCTGCCTCCCATAGACTGCGGCTGTGTGTCCCTCGCCAGCCGGTCGTGAACACCTCCCCAGAGCCTCTCTGTGGCCCTCAGTCCGCAAACACCGCCAACCTGCAGATGCCAGGACTAGAAAGGAAGAGAGAGCTCGCCCTGTTTCTGTTTCCTTTCCCACGTCTGTCTATAAAACTCTGTCTTCCTTTCGGATTCATCACCTCACCATGCAGCCACTTGCTGAAATGTTTGCCTTCCAGACTTCAAGGTTTTTGAGAGCAGAGGCTTTTTAGCTCGTTTAACTTTGCATTCCCACCATTTGACAGCATTGTTCACGGTATAGTTAATGAATTAATATTGAATATATAGAGATTTATATGTTAATTTCTTTGCCACACTGAAACTCACAGAAATAAAACATCCTCCAAGTATAGTGACTTATTCCCAGGGTTTGATTACAGTAATGATGTTCTATCCCCTACCCTCCCAAACTATTCTATTTATAAGTTAGTGAAATCAGCAGATGGCACAGAATAATGCTTCCTGAGGGTAGCATGTAAGCTTCTCTAGAGCAGGCCTGAAGTCTCAGTTCTCTTTTTTAGTATCTGTGTAGAATTGGATCCACAAATACTTGATGATCGACATGTGCTCTGCCCAGAATTCTTCCAAAACCCAATGCAAATTAATTCACAAAAAGGGATGTATTGACGGTGTAATTGAGAAATTCAGGGTCTGGTAACAGGGCTTCTAAATACTCAAAGTGTGCTGCCGGTGTTCCTCTGTGTCTTTCTCCGTTTCTTATCCAGCTTCTCTGTGTTGGCTTTGAAAAACCATGATACTTTTCATGCTATTCCAACTAGCAGGTTAAAGGCATTTTCTTTCTATTCCGCTTCTAGACATAAATATCAAAGAAAGGCTGTCATTGATCAGCTAGGGTTGTGTCATCCCTGAGACAAGCACGGTGATCTTGGAAATAGGACACCAGCCGGCTAGAGTTTGCTGTAATTGGCAACTTCCCGAAACTATGCTAGATGGAAGAGGGGCATTTCTCCAAATAAAGTCAGAAAGAAAGTGGGGAAAGAATGTGAACAAACCAAAACAACAAATAAGAATGTGTATCCCTTATCCAAAATGCATAGAATCAGAATTATTTGGGGTCTGGGTTGTTTTTGTTTGTTTGTTTGTTTGTTTGTTTTTTAATTTTGGAATATTTGCATCTACACAATGAGATATCTTAAGAAGGGGACCCCTGTCTAAACATAAAATCTGTTCAGGTTTTGTATATGCCTTAAGCACATGGTCTGAATATAATTTTATACAGTATATTTGGTGCACCTGTAATTTGACTGTGACCCATCACATTGGGCCTGAAATTTTCCCCTTGTTGCATCATATCAGTGCTCAAAAAGTCTCAGAATTTCAGAGCATTTCAGATTTTGGATTTATAGATTGGGGATTTTCAGCCTGAATCATCATCATCATGAATGTGCTGAAATTCCATAATAGATAATGTTCCAGATATAAATATCAAAATGGTCAGGGAAAGAAAAAGGTGGCATTTTTTAAAGGTGGCTCCTCTTTATTCTTTGTGAAGATCTGACCTTTAAAACTTGGAGGATATTTTAAGTGTTTTAAATTATTCTCAGAAACAGCATTGTACTAAAGAAGGTACTGCCACTTACCCAAAATTCAGAAACACGTGGAATGTTTTGCATCGATCTAATCTGTTTTTCTCATTGAATTTCACAAATTGCCAAGTACTCCTCTAGAAATGAATTTAGGACTAATAAATACAGTGAACAATATTATGACATCATATGTTTCTTGTTCCTAAAAAAATTTACACCAAGCTTAGATTAGGCCCTGTGGACGTCATTAAGGAAAAGATTCCTTTATCTGGTAAAAAGTTTAGCAAACTGGCATGTCAGTGATTGAGAACAACCCAGCACCTCACTGGACGTGTGCTTACCAACAAAGATGTACCCATTGCTCTGATGGGAAAATGGCGCTCTGAAAATGCAGCAGTGTAGTCAGTGTGCCACTGTCAGGGTTCACCCTGCTGATGTTGTCTGTTCTGTTCACTGTCTGAAACAGAAGCACTTCCCCATAAAATAAATTAATGATTGTTTCAGACTCCAGTTAACCTCCAAAGTCTATTAAACATACAACCTCCTGAAGTGTAATTTTTTATCAGCTACTTCTAACCTCCCCTGATACCACTGTTCTTCTCAGAAGATGCATTTCTAATTCTCTTTGCCTCGAAATGAGAGCCTGGAGTTAAATCTTCATGAAGCAAAAGGTAAGTCTGACCCTTTCTATTTCTTACAGACAAATAGTACACACTTAGCTGGGCAGAGAAAAGCATTTACTACTGACACGAGTTATGCTGGTTTGAGACGCTTTAAATGTGTAAACTAGTCACTATCTGAATTTAGTTGTACTTCGTCTCTCACTGTAGTCTTTAAGTGAGTAAATCATATTGTCCCATGCAATACTGTACTGCCATGATAAATAGAATATACATAAAGAAGTGATTATTTTTATTTTTCTAGGTGGCTGACACCATACTATTTCATAGAATTAATGGAGAACAGAAAAGACATCCCAAACCAAGAACTTTGGCAAATGAAGCCTAAAAGCCTACAAGATGATGACTATTTGGTACAATAAAACATTCTTAATAATTAGAAACCTATAAATGTAGTTCAAATACCATTCTGTATATCCTAGTGTGCGAGTAATCTTCACCATGTCTGCTGATTTCTGCACTCAAGTTCCTATCACTGATATCATACTAAAAGGCAGGATGGTATCTATGAGAGAAATAGTGCTTTGTTTGTCAAAGACTTAGCTGAATAACCTTGAATAAATCACTGAAAAGCCTGGGTTTTTTAAACAAAGTGGAAGAATTGGACCAGATGATCTTCAAGGCCCTTCAGATTCTTCCTAATGGTCTGTGGTTCTAAGTTTAAAAAGAAAACAAAGTCGTCAGTGTCCATGTAGCAGTAGCTGTACAAGCAGGCACTGTGGCAGCTTTACCAAAAGCTCATCCAAGTAAATGGATGATTCACTGTTTAACCAGTTAAATTCATTTTGGGGTAAGAATCATTTGTCCCGCTTTTGGTCAACCATGAGATTAAATGTTTCTTACCACATTATTTGACTGAAAAAGTAGCAGAAAATTTTGGTTCCAAACTCTTACCTTTCTAAGTTACTTTAAGGGCAGACTTCGTGGAAATTATATTCATTATTTTAAAAGGAAAAATAATTTAAAAATTACAAGCACATACCTACCCAAAGAAATTGTTTGCACAAAACAAAGTCATTTTCAGTTTTCACTTTAACTATCCTACTTGCAGTTCCATAATTCTTCACTCTTAACCGGAAAATTGATCTCAGTCTATTATACTTGGACTGTCTTAACATGAAGAAATGATAGAAGCTGTATCCTTTTGAGATGAAGTAATTAGAAAAAGCATTGGCTATAGCAGTGATTTATTACCCCAAGTAAAATTCAAATGCCAAGAGAGGTCATTTTTTTAAACACTGAAGATTATAGAAAACTATGTGAACTAAAATTGCTATGCATAAAATGAGATGAACATGATAAAATCACCACCATCATTTCAAGCATAAAAATGTTCTGGCTTCACATGTAGAGCTACAAAGATAAGGAATAACATGCTGAGTGAGAATAAAATTTTGAGCCTTTTTTATTTTCCATGTATCAGTCATTTGGGGATATGATAGATTATGCAGTGCAATCTTTTTTGAAATTGTTGACCACCTAGAAACGGAACTCGCCAAAGTATAAGTTTCTCAGGAAATAGATTTTCTGTGGAATTTAGCTAGTTGTGTAGTCTTTTGTACCTTCTGATAGATATTTGTCTACCAGTACTTAGACAAATGAGTTATTTTAGAACTATAAAATTAAAATAGAAGACTACATGATGGAAATTACATATTTTATCAAATATTAATGATAATATTATTCCTGACCCTTTGTATTTGAACTAGTGAAGAATTCACTCTTCAGTGCTTTGTAGAGAGTTATCCCTGAACCAATAAAAATATGATAAAGCAAACACAACTATCATAGTTTAGAAATTTATTATTTTTACCAAAAATTAGTAGACTGTTCAAAACTTTATTTTCCAATTCTGGCTTCCCAGTTCCTTATTCCGTTATTTTGCATCTTCAAAATAGACAAAATGGCCTAGGCTCTGATGGAGATATCTGCAGAATTTATTTCTTTTGTCTTAAAGACAAATAAATAACAGAAATTAATGGAGAAGCCCAAATAGCTAAGTCCACCTTTGGTAAGTGCTACATAAACTATGCTGTCTTCAGCTAACCAGTATGCAAAAGCAAAATTCAAAATGCCCTTTTTCACTGGGCAACACAATGATTGAGCAATGAGAAATTAGATTAAGAGAAATCCCATTGTTTTATTTGGTTTTAAGATGTTTCTTTTCTTTCCCTTCCTTTGTAGACTAAGGACATGGGAGAGACCAGCATGCTGAAAAGACCCGTGCTTTTGCATGTGCCACAAACCACCCATGTTAACGAATTCGATTGTCCCTTGGAATTTCAGCACAGACAGAAACTCTTTGCGCAGTGGCGCTTGCCGATTAAAATAGCTGCTGTTGTGTCATCTCTGACTTTTCTTTACACTCTCCTGAGGGAAATAATTCACCCTTTAGTAACTTCCCATCAACAATATTTTTATAAAATTCCAATCCTGGTCATCAACAAAGTCTTGCCAATGGTTTCCATCACCCTCTTGGCATTGGTTTATTTGCCAGGTGTGATAGCAGCAGTTGTACAGCTTCATAATGGAACCAAATATAAGAAATTTCCACCTTGGTTAGATAAATGGATGTTAACAAGAAAGCAGTTTGGGCTTCTCAGTTTCTTTTTTGCTGTACTGCATGCAATTTATAGTCTGTCTTATCCAATGAGAAGATCCTACAGATACAAGTTGCTAAACTGGGCATACCAACAGGTAAGATGATGATGTTAGTCATATTATTGAACTAAAAAGCCTAAGTCAGTTAATAAATTAGTCCTTTCTCATTGTAATATCAATACTCCAAACCCCTTTTGAAACCCTGTTGACAAAGTAATCTGCATTTTTTAAAAATTTTATTATACTTCACTGGGGCTTCATTGTACAGCTTCACACTGAGGAATATATTCTAAGGTGAAAATAAAGTACAACTTTAAAGGCATAAAAATATAATTTGTTCATGGACAGGGCCCCATTTCCATCTTCTACCACCCTCATGAAATTACTTTAAAAAACACTGACCGTTCTTATCTGCTGCTTCTTTACCACATGTTGCATGTACTTTACAATTTTGTCCAAGTAAACCATCAGATAATTATTACATAAGTAATGATTAAAACATTATATAAATTTTTCATTCAGGGAAAAAGGGTGATAGGTGCTCTGTCATTTCTCTTAGAGGAATGCAAAAAAAAGAAAAGAAAAGTCATAAATTTGTGCAGGTCTCCTTTGTTATCAAGACCTCCATAGTAGAGTAAGGGACTATAGAAGGGGATTCGCATGTGGTTTGCATTTGTTCTTTCCTCTTTTATCTTCGGATAGGTCCAACAAAATAAAGAAGATGCTTGGGTTGAGCACGATGTTTGGAGAATGGAGATTTATGTGTCTCTGGGAATTGTGGGACTTGCAATACTGGCTCTGTTGGCTGTGACTTCGATTCCATCTGTCAGTGACTCTTTGACATGGAGAGAATTTCACTGTATTCAGGTAAATGATACATACAAATAACTTTAGTCCCTCAGAGAGGCAAATCTTTCTGTGCTTCTAATGTAAAGACCTTCAGAGAGGTAAATCTTTCTGTGATTCTAAAGTAAAGTACATTGACTTTATCCCATAAAAAATGACAAGGATTCCGCACTTGTTCTGATTAATATTCTCTCTTCTTTTCCCTATTGCTTCTAAATAGGATGCATTTTGCAGATATAAATAAAAGATGTTACTAAAAGAAAAATATTCTAACACTGAAACTTGTTAAACAACAGTTCACTGCCTATGTAATAACTATAAATGTGATACTTTAGGAATATCCATCTTTTACTAGTTCCCCCAAAATAAAAATATTCTTATCCCTATCCCCAGATTTAGTCATCCCATTTAAGTTACACAGTTTTGTAGATCTAGAAAAAAAGTCTCTCCTTGAAACAAAGGGTTTTATTGAGCAAAGGTATTCTAATATCTAATTTTGAAAGCTGCTTTATACAGGTCACATTTCAGATATCTCACTCACTCGAAGATTCTAAATATTCCTGGAATTCAAAACTACCTCAGATTTACTGGAATTTATCTCCTAGTGGGAGATTACATTTAAAAAGTATAGTGTACTAGAATTCAGAAGGGTACCCATGTCTGGCAACATTCAAAAGACTAAATTTAATTCCATCATACCACTGCCAAAATTTTTTAAATTACATAGACTTAACTTTTATGGGTGGACATCTTTGAAAATTTCCACGGCATTAGAATTCCTCACTAGCCTTTGTACATGTTCATACATGTTTCCAACAGACATTTTCCCGTGGCATCTGCATCTGCATCTGCATCTAGAAAATGTCTCTCTGTCTGAATTGTTGAAGTGTGGCTTAAAGATGGTACTACATTTTCCAAGCAAAGTATTTTATGATTTTTCATGTTTGGCCTGATAGGCATTGGTATTCTGTGTTCTTCATGAAATCATTTCACCTCACACTGCTTTGCCTGTCACACATACACTGAGCACCACTTTTTATTATTTAATTCAAGCACTGCATCTTGACAGCTGAGTCCGTCCCACCATATGTACAATAGCTAGCTCAGAGTAAGGATACAATACACGGTTGGTGAAACTAATCTCAAGCAATCACATATATTTTTCAGTCACTAACCTAGAAATTTTTCATTTACAGTTAAACAGATGGTACTACAATTTACCTTGGAGATTCATATCCGAAAATGTAAAGTTAGCTATTTAGTAGTATTCATTGGGGCTGAAGAGTACAGTGGAATAATTGTGAGTTAGGTTGATTCTGGCAGGCCAATGATTATTTTGAGTAAAATGAATAGAAGCCAAAAGATATCTAGAAAAGCTTTTGTCAAAATGCCATAAAATTACATAGGTGAACAACTATTTGTAAGCAGCTTTTCTCTGTGATGCCAAAGTATTGCAATACAAGTTGAAATTTTTCTTCACATCACTAGATTTCTATTTTGTTCAAACATTGAATTAATTTCCAGTATTTTTCCATTTTAGCAGGATGTCTGACTTTTTAAAAATACAGTCCAAGCTCACTCACTTCACTATTCATTTACCCAAATCAGTAGGAATCACATTCCTTGCTGTCACAGTTGATAAAGATCACTGAAGTCAAACTGACCTTTGCAGTGACCTTGGGTCAATCTACCAATTCTTATTGAGCACCTAATACATGCGGCAAATTGTTGTGCTAATTTTGCAGAGATTGTGTGATGAGTAAGATACAGTTCCTGATTTTAGATGTCTGTTGATAGAATTAAGGTACATGCACAAGAGACAAAGCACCCTAAAATAAATGTCATAAAAGAAATGAACACAATGGCAGAGAAAGGAAAAATAAGGCTGTTGATCACCTGAGACTAAAAGGAAGGTTATGAATTTTCTCAACTTAGCTTGGAGACAAGAACACCACCCAAAAGCAAAATAGTAAGAGAGGAAAGGTATGAATCGACATTGTTGAGAATTGTGTTAAAGAAAGAATCATAGATGAATGAAAAGATTTCCAAGCAACAGAACAGATCCAGATGAGGTAGGGTGGAATAAACTCCTATTGAACCAATCCTAACTAAGGTGACATTGTTTTTCTTTCACAGAGCAAACTTGGAATTGTTTCCCTCCTACTGGGTACAATGCATGCATTGATTTTTGCCTGGAATAAATGGATAGATACAAAACAATTTGTGTGGTGTACACCTCCAACTTTTATGATAGCTGTTTTCCTTCCAATCATTGTCCTCATATGGAAAACCATACTGTTCCTGCCATGCTTGAGGAAGAAGATACTGAGGATTAGACGTGGTTGGGAAGATGTCACCAAAACTAACAAAATTGAGATGTCCTCCCAGTTATAGAATTGCTGTACTGTTTATGCACATCTTTGTTCAATAGTGATGTATTTTACCACTAACATTTCAAATTTGTATTTGTTAATAAAATGACGATTTGAGAATCTTAATGTATCTCTTCATTTATGTGTAATGAATTTGAAATTTGTGTATTTCCTTGCAGATTTGATTCAAAGCCAGGAGAAATTACTAATGTTTAGCACATTTTCTGTTTTTGGTAAGCCTAAATAAAGCATCTGATTTGTCCGACCAGATGGCATTATAAATAATAAAGGCCTCGAAGTACCAGTCCATTGCACAGACATCATAGCCATGAAAAAAATCTGAATCTACAACACAAATATATTCTGTGTTTGTGATTATTGGTTTTCTATTCTCCTTAAAATTTTATTGTATTGATAAATTAGTAGTATTTAAATTGTTCATATTTATAGGATATAGTGTGCTAATATATACATACAATGTATAATGACAAATCGGTAGTTAGCAATTCTATGTCAAATTTTTTTTAAATTTTGATTAACACATAATAACTGTACATATTTATGAGATACAGTGTTATGCTTTGGATCTGAAATATTCCCCAAAAGCCTCATGTGGAGCTCTTAGAAGATGATTGAATCACAGAAGTGTTATACCCTCGGGTTAATCCACTAATGAATCCATGGTTAAACCTGCTGTGAGAAGTTGGGGTCTGGTCAGAAGAGGTGAATCACTTGGGGCATGAAAGGGTCTATCCCACTTCTAGCTTCTCCCTTCTCTACTTCCTGGCGGCCATGACATGAGCAGCTTTTCTCCACCAGACCCTTCCACCGTATCCTTTCTGCCTTGGAGCCAGCTGACTCTGGACTGAATCCTCTCGAAACCATGAGCCAAAATAAACCTCTCCTTTGAGCTGTGGGTGTGAGTTATTTTGTGTCAGCTATGAGGAAAGCGATTAAGACATACAGTATGATTGTTGTTAGAGATTCTGATGTAACCAGGTTTCATTCATTGGGACTCGTATTTCAAGAACAAAGACTTTGCTACACAAGGAAATCAACAAAGTAACAACAGATATACATCCAGGCAAAACAAACTCAGCCAGAAATAAAAGGTAAATTTAATAATTTCCACCTGAGTTATATACAGCTCAGTGAAGTTACTTTAACACATGGCAAAAGCATACCATTAATCAGTTCCTAAAAGAACTAACCTTACAACTGTCAGAACTTGCTAACCCAACTCTGTACTTTGGCAATTTTTCATAGTTAGCAGAAGTAATCACAAGCCTTATCTTTTATAGATAGACCATTTATTGCCATTTATAGGTAGACCATTTATTACTATTAAAAGAGCAACAGCTGATGGTATAAATCAGAAAAAACAATTAGCACACACATGGAGTAGAGTCCAGTTTATTTTCTTGCCTATTACAAAGGATGAATATTCATCATTATTTGGGGGTGGTGAAGGAGTCCTCGGGTATAAACGTGAGCTGTGCACTCTTGGAGTTTAGATGTACAGACACGTTTGCAGATCATGAAAGGTGTTGAGAGCAGGACAATTGGAGACAGCAGACAACAGTGCCTTTGAGAAATCATCATAAGAGAAAAAGGAACCGAGGTTCCTACAGTTGTTAACCATATTCAACAAGCGGCTCAGTGAGACCACTTGACACATCATTCCGTAGTCATCCAGCTCTGAGTGCAGCAGTCACGTGCCTGCCCTCTCACCTGCAAAGCAAAATGCCAGCATCTCTAGTGCTGGAAAGGAGAAATCAAGTCCCAAACGTCCTGGTATGAAACATCATAAAAGCTGCAACTTAGAAGCAGAATTCCAACTAGAAATGGATCCTCATCGAAACTTTCAGAGAAAACAGCTGAGTTCTGGCTTGGTTATTGGAGCCCTATCTCTTTGAGCCCTGATACCAAGCATTAACATGCCTATTCTGAAACACAAACTACCCCTTTGGGAATCTCCAGTGATAGGAGAAAGAGATTGTACAAAGGCCTTAGAAGGAAGGCACAAAATGTCTGAATTTGATTTGTACACAGATTAGTTAAAAACTCCCTCTTTGGATCTATAGCTCTTCTATATTTTTTCCAATCATCGGGTAGTATTGTTATAAGCAGAAGAAAACAATAGAAGTTATCTTAAAAAGAATGAACAGTTTGGAATAAGCTTGGATTTCCTTTTACTCAACCAACATCTAAAAGCACCTCCTATATACCAGGCCAGCAGTAGACAGAAAACATACAAAATAGAGATGACCTAGTCTCTACTCCCAGTCTCATAGGGAAGAAAAATTTTAATAGAGCAGTGGATTCTGAGTTTGCTGGTATCACTAAGGACAGAATGACTAGCTCTGCTCAGAAGAATAAAGACAGGAAGATGTGAATTGGTCCAGGAAAAAAAGAGAAATTACTTGAGCTGGGTGTTAAAGCACAAGTAGGAGTCTTTTGGTGAAAATGGGAGGGTAGGTATGAGGTAATGTGTTAGGAAATCTAGTTCAGACTAGTAGCTGGAACAGAGTTTGTGGAAGAAATATCAGCTTAGGTAAAAAGGCCCGCTATATCATCAAAGTCATTGCATAACATGAAACTATGTCTGAACTTTGTCCTTCAGGGAGTGCAGAAGCTACTGAAAACTTTAGACAGGGGTTTAACATCATCAGTTGGATTTTAGAAATATCTATCTGTAGACTCCAGGAGATGAATTTGATGGTAAGAATCAAAGGATAAAGGCAAGTTGCAAAATTTGAAAAATATTTAAGGAGACAACTGCAATATCCCAGGACAGAGACAATAAATTCCCAAATGAAGATCATGAAAGAGGAGAGCTAAGGAGCAATGAGGGAGAGGAAGGTATTTAGGGTGGGACGTCTGGGATTTTTTTTTGTTTGGATGGCATAAAGAACAATGTCATGAAGGAGGATTGAGGATTCTACAGAAGGAACAAATTTTTCAACAAAAAGAAAACAAACCAAAAAAAAAAAAGTGCATTCTGTACATGGCGTGATGTTTATAAAAAGCTCAGTTGCTAAGGGATGGTGTGGTGTTTTGTTTGTTCCTTTGTATGTTTTTAGCTTCTGGACATACAAATAAAACTGCGAAAGGCATACAGTGGGAAGGAAAAAGAAAGTGTTGTTCTGCTCCTTTGAAAAGGTAAATTTTAACACAGTCATGGAAGACGGTCACAGATTCTCCGCGCAGCAGGAACAACACCTGGGTTATTGCTCACTGAGCCCAATGCCGTGCTCCTTCTCCAAGCTGAGCAGCCTTCCTGTTAGACAACTCTACCTGGGGTTCATTTCTTTAACCATTTCCTCAGTGGGGACCTAATAATTTTGTATTTAAGAATAATTGCTAAAATGGGGCTGGTGAGATGGCTCAGCGGCATAAGCGCCTGCCTAGCAAGCACGAGGTCCTGAGTTCGACTCCTGGAACCCTCATACGAAAAAAGGACCGGCGATATCGCTCAGCGGCACGGGCACCTGCTGGTGCGCGAGGTCCTGAGGTCGACCCCCGGTACCCACAAAAAAAAAAAAAAAGAATTGCTAAAATCATGTCTTTACTGTTTTAATAATGAGTTACGTGTAATGTTTTTAAGACAATTAAAAAATTATGATTCTATTGTGATTTTCAGGCCACAGACTACATTTTTGAGGAAGTCTGTAAGAAATGATGGCCTCTTAACATGGAATCTGCAAAACTAAACATAAAAATTAATAACAAAACTGTGATTTTCCTGAGTACCATTAATTCTAGAATTTTCTTCCCGGAAAATGAACAAGTTGTAATAGCTCCTTTATAGAACCTGTCTTCAAAGGAAAGGAATTAGCAAATTTCCAGTGTGGATTTAATATTGTTTTACTTAGTTAAAGTCCTCTTTCTTCATGCCAATTTTCCCAGGTGTTTTCAAGAGGCCCTTTGAAAAGATACTAAGTTATTCCACCTTTTACTTCTTGAAAATAATCCTGCACTTGAGTAATTAATAAAGCACTGACTCGTGGCCATTGCATGTGACCTCAAGCTGAAGTCCAGTACCTTCCCCTTGGCTACTCCTCCTCCTGCAGCTCTTCGGGGGTTCTCATCATTACTGCTGGCGAGTGTCACATTGCCAGAATTATTCATGGCTGCCCATTTTAGCCGTGCCAAGAACAACTTGCCTGTTTCTGCAGTTTTAAAATTACTGAACTGGAAGAGAATGATGAGCTTACGTGAATGTTCTAATCTCTTCCCTGGAGGCATGACCCCACTGAAATGAGACTTCCCTCAGCAAATTTTTGTATTCCTGAACAACACTGAGGAGAAAGAAGCCCAAATACTAAAGTTGTACTGGTGAATAACCTGCTGACCTCAGAATCAAGGCTCCCCTGGACCTCAGTGGGACTAAGAAGGTACTGGACACAATGTTCTGTGAGTCAGAGAACTCGGAAGCTGAACTTAGGGGCACTGATGACCATGTTACAGTGATTGGCACATGCCAAGTACATGACTTTGGGGAAAGGTTTCAAGCACACCCTCACTTTAGTTGTTACTTTTTATTTTTATTAGTACGTTTGCAGTGCATAATTGTCTCAATTACTTTTCTCATTGCTGAGGCAAAATAACCGACAACTGAAATTAAAGGAGGAAAAGTTTATTTGGCTTACAGTTTGTAGAGGTTTCAGTCCATGGTTGGCTGGCTCCAAGGCAGGGTGGCATGGCAGAGGGACATCGCAGAGGAGAAACAGTCCATGGCAGCCAGAAGTCAGCAAGGCAACAAGGGAGACCACAGCTCTTTCTATCCCTTGTATCTTATCCAGGTTACTCAGGGCAGGTAGCACTCACACCCTTAATCCTGGTGCCCTTGAGCCTAGCAGTGCACCATGAATCAATGCCAGCATCACACACTAGATCCAGCCACCTCTGAAAAAGCCCCACCTGACCACATGAGGCTTTGGGGGGACATCTAAACACACACCGTGACAATAATGGTTACATTCATTGTGGGGATTGGTGCGTGTACATAACACATCTCAGTTCTTTTTTTACCCTTCCCCTTCTCCCTTTTTTTTAACTTTTTTTGCCAACATTACATTCATTTATTTATTTTACAAGTCCTTATCAAGTTAATTATCATAAATACAGATTAACAGCCAGACTAACTGGCCAAAAAATATTTTTAAAAAACACATAAGACAGGGCCGGTGAGATGGCTCAGTGGCATAAGCGCCTGCCTGGCAAGCGTGAGGACCCGAGTTCGACTCCCGGAACCCACATATGAAAAAAGGGCTGGTGATATCGCTCAGCGGCACAGGCGCCTGCTGGCGCACGAGGTCCTGAGGTCGACCCCCAGTACCCACAAAAAAAAAAGAAAAAAAAAAACACATAAGACAATTATGCTAAATCAAGGTACACTTTTAGATACATTGTCCATGCTGGATTACAATAACATTTTTTCTCTCTTTTTTTTTCCCTATTGTCTGTCTTTTATTTTGCACCTTATTTATATATTGGGATTCTTGTATTAGAGAAATCATATGATATTCAAACCTATGTGTCCGATTTACTTCACTTAACATTGTTCTCAAGGTACATCCATTTTCCTATGAATGACTCAAGGTTATCTTTCCTTATGGCAGAATAGTACTCCACTGTGTACAAATACCACATTTTCTTTATCCATTCATTTGTTGATGGACATATAGGCTGCTTCCAGGACTTAGCTATTATGAATTGCCCTGCTAGAAATATTGGTATGCATACATCACAGTAATATGATGTCTTTAACTCTTTCAGGAAGATACCTAGAAAGGGAATAGCTGGATCAAATGGAATTTCTAGTGTTAGTTTTTTGAGTAATCTCCATACTGATTTCCATAGTGGTCTACCAGTTTACACTCCCACCAACAAGGAAAAAGTGTTCCTTTTTCGTCACAGCCTGATCAACATTTGTTATTGACTGATTTCTTGGTGGTAGCCATTCTTTCTAGAGATGGAATCTCAGTGTTACTTTAATTTGCATTTCTCAAATGGCCAGCAAAGTTGAACATTTTTTCATGTATTTATTGGCTCTTTGTACTTCTTCATTTGAGAAGGGTCTATTCATTTCAGATGCCCATTTTTGGATTGAGTCTTTAAATTTAAGGGGTCTAATTTTTTTTAGTTGTTTATTTTAGATATTAGTCCTTTGAGGAGTAGCTGGCAAAATTTTTCCCCCATTCTGTAGGTTATTTCTTCACTTCGTTGGTGGTTTCCTTTGCTGTGCAGAAGCTTTTTAATTTCATGTGATCCCATTTGTTGATTCTTGATATTATTTCTTGTGCAACTCAGGTTCTGTTCAGAAAGTCTTTGCCTACATCTGTGTCTTCAAGAGTTTTACCTATTTCATCTTCCAGCCAATTAAGTGGTTCTGTTTTAATATTTAGATCTTTGATCCATTTTGATTCTAGTTTAGTGCATGGTGAGAGATATGGGTCTAGGCCCAACCTTCAGCCAGTTTTCCTAGCACCATTTGTTAAAGAGGCTATCTTCCCTCCAGCAAAAGTATTTGGCCCCTTTGCCAAAGATCAGGTAGATGAATGTACCTGAAGTTGTTTCTGTATCCTCTATTCTGTTCTACTGCCCCGTGAGTCTGGTTTTTGCCAATACCGTGCTGTTTTTATCACTGTAGCTTTGTAGTATAAGTTGAAGTCCAGGATTGTCATGCTCCCTGTCTTGCCCTTGCTGCCCAGAATTGGTTTTGCTATTCTAGATCTCTTCTGGTTCCATGTGAATTTTAGGATTGCTTTCTCTAGTTTTGAGAGGAACGATATTGCTATTCTGATTGGGATTGTGTTAAATCTGTATAACAGTTTTGGAAGTACAGCTATTTTGACTGTATTGGTCCTGCTATTCTGGAAGAAGAGATATCTTTATCTTTCCATTTTCTTTTTTTTTTTTTTTTTTTTGTGGGTACCAGGGGGTCGACCTCAGGACCTCGCGCGCCAGCAGGCGCCCGTGCCGCTGAGCGATATCACTGGCCCCTTTTTTGTATGTGGGTTCCGGGAGTCGAACTCGGGCCCTCGCGCTTGCAAGGCAGGCGCTTAAACCGCTGAGCCATCTCACCAGCCCTATCTTTCCATTTTCTGATGTCCTCTTCAATCTCCTTTTTCAGAGTACGCCTACCCTCGACTTGCAAATCAAAATTCTACTATTATGAAAGGTAAATATTAAATAATTTACACAGTGGAATGAACAGTGTAAAACTTGAGGGGTGGGTTTATTTGTTTAATAGTAACATTTTGAGCAAAATCTCTAACAAAAGCCCAGCATATAATAGAGGTCTAAGTTGAATTAGGCAAGCACAATCAGGAGCATTGCTTTTTTATTACTTCTTCCCTCCTGTTCACAGACTTTTATAACAGTGTGGGCTCCACAGTTCCTAAATTTGGCAACTAGGATAACAACTGGAGAACCAAAAATGCTAAATAGTTCTCATTCATATTTCAGAGAACAGCCCACTCTGGAGTAAGGGTTTGCTAAGAGGGGCTATTCAGCAAAAGCAGCCCAATGACTTGCCACCTTACTGTCCATATATATGAAAGAGGACAGAGAAAGAGAGGTGAAGGTATCCTTTTGTCTGGGAAGTGTAGCTTTAATGAGTAGAAACTCTGCCTTTCACATGAGAGAGGGGAGAATAGAGGTTAATCTCTTGACCTATTCTACACCACCCTCTCTTCTGCTCTGAAGAGCTTTATCCCTCGCTATTGGACTACAGCTTTCTTGTCCAGATCACCAAGTGATTCATCGTGGCCCTCATCTTACTTGCTCACTCAGTAACACAAGAAAGTTTTAGGCCTCTCTCATTCTTTTTTTTTTTTTTCAGAACAAGAAAAAGATGAAATTAATTCATTAGACCATGGCAGAACAAAACAATTATTCTAACATCATGTACCATTAATATAGATGTCAAATAATTTAGGATCATAGGAAGATATTATGGCTTTAGATCATTCATACTTTATAAGATTATGAAGGCGTTAAAATATATAACAGAAAAAATGTGATCTTGATTATGCCTTGAGTTATAATACTGACTACAATCTCAGGATTTTTGAAATTATTTTTATTACTGCATATAATTACACAGAATAGTGGGTTTCATTGTGACATTTTCATAATGTACATACACTGTGACCAGGTTCAATCTCCCATTGCCTCCCTTACTCTCTCCTGACCCCTCCCCAAATCCCCTTTATTTCCTCTTCCATTTTAGTGTCATCTGTCTTTGTTTTTCCCCTGGATTCCACATATCACAGAAGCATGTGATACCTGTCTTGCTGAGTCTGGCTTGTTTTGCTTAATATGATGATCTTGAGTTCCATCCGTTCCATCCGTTTTCCTGCAAATGATATGATTTTATTCCTGTTTATGGCTGAACAATATTGCAATATACATAAAATCATATTTTCTTTACCAAATCATCCCTTGACAGACACCTTAGCCTGATTCTGTGATTTGGCCGTTGTGAACAGCGCTACAATACATGTGGGTATGCAGATATCTCTTGTGATATGCTGATTTAATCTCCTGGGTATTTACTAAAGTGTGCTGTAGCTGGATCATATGGTAGTACCATGTGGGGTTTTTTTGAGGAAGCTCTATGCTGATTTCCATAGTGGAAGTTCCCACCAATGGTGTAGAAGGGTTCCTTTTTCCAGCATCTTGTCAACATTTTTTTTCCTGTATTTTTGATGATAGCCATTCCAACTGGGGTAAGATGGAATCTTGGTGCAGTGTTGATTTGCGTTTCCCAGGTGGCTGAAGATACTGATTATTTTTTCATATACTTATTGGCCATTTGTACTTCCTCTTTTGAGAAGTGTCTGTTCAATTCTTTTGCCCATTTAGTGATTGAACTCCTTTTTATTTTTGTGTTTAATTTTTTAGTTTTTATATATCCTAGATGTTAACCTTCTGTGAGAAGAATAGTTGGTAAAGATTTTCTTAAATTCTGTATGTTGTCTTTTCACTCTATTGTTTGCTGAGCAGAAGCTTTGTAATTTAATGCAACCCAGCTTGTTGATTGTTGCATTGTTTCCTGAGCTATTGGAGTCCTATTCAGAAGTCATTGCCTGTGCCTATACCTTAAAGTATTTCCCTGTTTCAAAGTTTCTGGTCTTATACATACGTCTTTGATCCATTTTTTGAGTTGATTTTTGTACAGGGTGAGAGATAGGGATCAAGTTTCAATCTCCTGTAGACAGATATATTCCGGCATCATTATTAAAGATGCTATCTTTCCTCCAGCATATCTTTTTGGTGCCTTTGTTGAGAGTCAGATGGCTGTAGCTGTGCGGGTCTATTTCTTGGTCCCCTATGGTAATCCATTTATCTACATGTTGTTTTTATCCCAACACCATGCTGTTTTTGTTACTATATCTCTGTAATATATTTTGATATTGGGCATTATTATTATACACAGCTAAGTTAGATAGAAATATTATAGGCAGTCAGATAGGGCTGGGCCTGAGACAGACAGAGAGACAAACAGACAGACAGACACAGAGACAGAAAGACAGAGAGACAGACAGACTCAGGACAAAAGGTGAAAATGCAACACAGCTGTGGCCAGAGACACATCAGTTAGAGGGCAGGCCTGAAGATAATAAGGAAAGGACCAGGCCTACATACTCCCCAAGGGATGAGATAAGTGATAACACCTGGTCTAATAAAATCTAGGTAGGCATCAGTCACCCCAGTGGGCAACCAAGACCCCCGGGTCCATCACCTACCTGAGAAGTTCTTTGTTCTTTTCATGCCCACTCATTATGTGACTTGCTTCCCCATTGGATCAATATTACCTAAGTAGCTATACTTATAATCTTATTGGTTGATCGTAGCTGTAACTCACTTTGTACCCATGTGTTCATGCCCTATAAAACTTCCCCTAAGAAGTGGGGTCCTGGGGAATCCACTTTTTGGGTGTCCCCTCCTGTCCCTCTGGCAGGAGCTTTCTATCCCTCAGTATATATTTCTTACTGTCAACCTCCCTTGCTCCTAGAATTCATTCTTGAATTTCAGAGAACACAAACTCAGCATATGAGACATCTAACAGGTTGGGAGTTATAATATTTCATATATCATATTTGGAGGTTCTGATGTCATCCCTGTATCATTACGATACCTCCAGCATTGCTTTTTTTTTTTTTTTTTGGCTCAAGATTGCTATGAATATTCTGTCTTTTTTGTTTCCATATGAATTTTAGAGTTTTTTTTTTCTAGTTCTGTGAAGAATGTCATTGACACTTTGATAAGGTTGCTTTGAGGCCTCTTTCTTTCCTGAAATATTTTGTTTATATGACTTCTGAGAAACCATACTCCCTACATGTCTTCCCTTTCATTCACTGGCTCCTCTTCCTGCTTGCATCATCTCAATACTATCAAGAAGACTTCCTCTTCTTCTCTACACCCAGCATATGGGTAAGCTCCTCGAGTCCTGTGGCCTTAAATACAAAGCATCAAAAATGTGTTGGTGAGTCCCTAATGTATATCCCTAACCCTTCACCTGAGCTTATATTACAGCTACCTGCCCTCTTGAGAGTTTCTCTTGAATATCTGAAAAATATCTCAACTATAAAATCATAAAGATAAAAATCCTAATTATTTTTTCAGATCCCTAGTTTTGGATCCACGGAAGTTACCTTTAATATTTCCTTTTATCTTAAACCTACAGTCGATATATCAGCAAACCTTGGCCATCAGAATATATTCTGCTTTCAACTCTCATCACTGAACTCATCTTGATCCAGACCACTACAATCCCTCTTCTAAAATCCTGACAGTAAATTTCCCAACTGGTCTCCCCATTCCCACTCCTGTCCTTTCGCCATCCCCACTTCACCTGGCAACTAACATGATTCTTCAAAAATATAAATGGTGTCATATCATTCCTCTGCACAAACCTCTCCAGTGTCATCTGTTAAATTTTACATAAAACTCAACCTCTTTACCATGACCTAAAAATCACAAAACAACTGGACCCTGCCCACTTTTCTCAGTTCATCTCCTGCCTCTTTACCTTACAGGAGCCACTCCCATTACAATGGTCTTGCTTTTTCTCAAACACAAGCTGGTTCTCACAGCAGGGTATTCACACGTGCTATTACCTCTGTCTAGAACGCCTCAGTGTTCACATAACAGCCTCTCCGACCTTGCTAACCTGTATGTTGAGATGTTATCTCTCTATCCTGATTATCCTGTCTGAAATAGTTATCTTCCTATATCACTCCATGTCCTTCTCTATGGCTTTAACAATTTTGATTATTCTCCAATATTATATCTTTTATAAATGTGCTTGTGTTTGTCTGGTTGCCTGGTTTCCCCACTCATGACAACAGAGATTTTGTCTTATTCATGAGAGTATTCTTATGACCCGGCGTAGAACCTGGCATATCGTAGAGGTTCGTGTAAGTTGACTACAGATGTTTGTTGAATATTTTTGGGTGAATGAATGAATAAGGAATGTTTTTATAATCAATTAATGATTGATACAGTGGTGTTTAAGAAACAAAAAGATGTGGATAAGTGGTTCACAAAGTGCTGTTCAAAGACCAGAAGTGTCACTAGTACTTTGTAAGAGACATTGATTCTGGGACCCTCTCAGAAACTGGAGGGAGAGAGGGCAATCTATGTTTTATGAAGCCCTTCCAGTGATTCTGGTGCATGATAAGTTTGAGAACACCAGCTTCTAAGATGGGCCATACATGACCCACTGCTTGTTTTTGTAAATAAAGTTTTATTAGACCAAGCCCCTTGCATTTGTTTCCATATGATCTATGGCTGCTTCTGCAGTACAACAGCAGCGTTAAGTGGCTGCAATACAGACTTTGTCATCCACAAGCTTATGATATTTGCTATCTAGTCTTTTGCAGAAATTTGATGAACCCTAGTTTAACTCAATACTGTACACCGTGTAATTATGGCAAAGTAAACGCACATGCATCTATGTCCTTTTCTACACAAATGCCATGGAAATTTTTTCAAGCTATGGTTAAAGAAGGCTGTATAACATATTGAAAAACAGGAAAGGATACTATCAGTGGACCAGAAACACTGAGGAATCTCTGGGTCATGAAAAGCATTTGAGGGAGGGGGAGACAAGATGGGATCAGATCGACAGAGGAACTCTCCCCCAAGGTCCAAATAGAGGCCACTGCAAGAGCAACCAACAGTTCCCAGGAAAATTCCAGATGAGTTGAGTGCTTCAAGCTAACCAAGCCAGATAAGCCCTGGGGAAATCACTGGATCAGTTACTAAAGGACCAGAGTCTAAAGATCTGGCCAGTGATGCTTTTACCCAAAGGCTTGAATAACTGACTACAGACCTCATTTGTAAACAAAGTTAAAAGGCTTTGGGAAAGGCTCCTGGTTTTGGTGCTGGAGGCTGAGAAGCAGTCCATTAAGACTTACACAGTGACCACAGAGAAAAGAAAAAAAGGGCAGTCTGACTGAAGCATTTGCCACCAGGATAAAGAGTCATGTCCAAATTTTTTAAGTGGGAATTCTGCAATAGAAGACTCACAGAGTAACTTCTGGGCCTGAAGAAGCAAGTAAGGAAGGGAAGCTTATCTTTATCCAATAAAGAAGCCACTTTCCCAGGTTCTAGGTTAAATTGTGTGACCCATTACCTCCCATCAAGAAAAAGGGATATGTTAAAATCTTATGCCCTGATGCCTTAGAATGTGACCATATTTGGAAATAAGTAGTTGTAAATATAACTTTTAAAGATGAGGTTATAATGGCATATGGTGGTCCCTTAATCCAGTATGGTTGGCACCCTTAACAGAAGAGGAGAGAGACACACGGAGAGAACCCCATGTGAAGACACAGAGATGCACACACACAGAGGGAGGACGCTAAGGACACAGAGGCAGGGTCTGGAGCTCTGCTACCATAAGCCAGAAAAAACACCTAGTGCAACCAGAAACTGGAAAAGAATAAAGAAAGATCTTCCCCTGGAGGCCTTCAAGGTTGCCTGGCCTCACCAACACTTTCATTTAGGATTTATCCTCCAGAACTGTGAAAGAATAAACTTCTATTTGCTACCTGGTTATTGGTAGTCTTTTAGGGCAACTCTGGGAAGCCAGTACATCAACCCTCGGCGCCACATCCTGCTGCTCCCTTTACCACTAGAAGTGGAGCCTGGACACCTTGCACGCTGTGCTGAGCAGCTCCGCCAGCTCCGAGCACACCCACGCGCTGCGGAGAGGGCTCCCCCCAGGCTGTGCAGAGACAAGAAGCAGCTTGCATCGGGGAAGATTTGCAGCTCAGTGCTAGGGAATTAAACCTATGTTCACAAGAAAAGTGGGCTGTGGAGTATAAAAGCTGGGGTGGTGCTGGCATTCCCTAGACGACAGGCTGAAGGCGTTCACTCCTTAGAAAACCCTTTAACTAGCGCCCCTGGCTCTTTCCTAGGCTTCAGAAAAATAATGAAGAACATAGGATCTGCTTCAGGGAAAATCCAAGCAACCATTGGAAATGCCCAAGTTCTCATGACCCAGACATTTTACCAGTTCACACAACTGTGAAGAAAATCTGAATCCTATTGTTTGTCCGAGGCCCACCTCCTAGGATTTGGTGGCGTCTGGGAGATGCTCCAGTTGTCCATGGAAAATACTGGATTGAAATTTGATTAACTTCATCAGTTAGAGGCCAATAATTGGAAACAGATCCTCTTTTTTCCTCTTTTAATTCAATTTATTTTCAACTGGTACATGAAAACACACAAAATACGTACTTTTTAATGGGGTATCATGTGATATTTCAATACACGTAATACATAGTATAATCAGGATAAACATAGCTACTCCTCAAACATTTATCATTTCTTTATGGGGAAAACTTAAAATCCTTTCTTCTAGATTTGAAGAACACAACCTGTAGCCCGCATCTACAGTCACCAATCTGTGCAGTGACACACTAGGACTTCTTACTCCTGGAGTCACCAAGCCACATAATAATGCACTAGGGCTTCTCATCTAATGGCGATTTAGGACTCATTGACCAACCTTTCTCTGTGGCCCCCATCTTGACGAAAAAATAGAACAATGTAGATTTTGCCCGGTTCTAAACCATGCACCAAGACTGGACAGTCTAAACAGGCTGCTACTCCAGTCCTGCTGTTTACAATATGAAATGAGCTAATGTAATAACAACTATATAGTAATGGCAATCTTTATGTAGAAACCATGTTGAATACCTGTAAAATGTTTCAGGTATTTAAAAAAAACTTTGTGAATGGAAATATGGCTTTGTTCTTATTGTTAATTAAACTTTAAGTTAAGCCATTGTAGTTACTGGAAGAAACTGTCCCCATTTTGCTTTTGAAAACTAAAATAAGTGACATCTTCAGTGCTAAAGAAAATTGGAACTTGATGAACAAGGAACTTACTAAACACTGATTCTCATTTGGCCAAAGAAATAGACCCCCACTAACAATAGAACAAATCATCCCCAAATACTTGACGAAAATCAACACCATTTGTAAAGACCATCTGATTCAAATAACAGCAATTTAAGCCTACAGAAAATTAATGAACAATGGAGTAAGACTTTATGCATAACTAATTTATTTGGAGAGATTTTAGAAAACATTATATTCATTAGCAAAAATATGATTGCTATAAAAAGAGAAAGAATTTGAGTTCTTGAGAATCAAAACATTATGACCAATACTTACAAAGTAAACTGTGATGCACAGCACAATATTATTCATTAAGTTAAGAAAAAACACAGAAAACAATGAAGTCTTTTAGCATACAAGAATATATGCATGTTAAGAACATCTATCAAACATTTTAAACAGAAACAGTTGTGGGAATACAAACAGAGATGAGGCTAAAAAAATAAATGAATAAAACCCTTAAGCAAATTAAAACATTGTGCTGTGAAAGAAGGTGTTATTACTAAGTCAACTACTTATACTTAGAATCCAAAAAGGGGAAAAAATAAAATATTAATCAATGAACTGAATTCCAGAACACATATTGCTGAAGATGAACGTATAGAACTAAAAGTCTAACCTAAGGAATTCTTTCAGACTGCAAGGCAAAAGAATAAATTCAGGCAATGGAAAATTAAGGAAAAGTCGACAGATGTGGAAAGTCTATCCAGATGATTTCAAACATCTATCGTGTGAGTTTCAGAATAGTGGTGCAGAAACAATAAAATGAGAAAATAGTGAAAGCAAATATCCAGGAGCTAGAGAAAGGTACTAGACTTCAGATCAAAGCCTCGGTAGCATAAAGGAAGAGAGGGGAGAAGGCAAGGGTACAAAATATGCAATCATGGTGAAATTTCAGGCCACCAAATTTAAGGAGAAAGTCCCAAAAAACTTCCCGGGGTGTGTGTGTGTGGGGGGGGGGGAAACAGACTATTAGCTTTGGAAAAAAAGAAACTAGATATAAAGTAATTGAGAGAAAGTAGGTGGCTGTGCATTTTGCTAAAATTTGTCTAGAAAGATTGGCAGTAGATGTTATGGCTAATCGGGATGTCATTAATAGTATGCTAAGGATACTAATATTCTCACTTTCTGCGTAATGCTTTATGTTGGGAAAAGAATAAAACAATGATAATTTTGGCCACAGCTACCAATACATTGTCATACCAACTATTCATCTAAAATCAGTCTAACATCATCTCTCATAAGAAGCAGAGTTCATAAAATGAAATTCTAATGTCTCCACATCTATGACCCAAAATAATTCCTGCAAATTTCAAGTAGCAGCATTTCAAATTATAAATCCCTGATGACGTCTGTTTTTATAGACGACACTGAGGCCTGGGAGAGAAGATTCTCCAGAGTCACAAACTTGCCTTTGTGGCCTGTGGTAGTGCCACACTGAGAGCTCGTCACCGATCTTTCTGCACCTTTGTGTTTGGTTGTCTTTGTGACGAAGGCTGTGCATTTGTGCCATTGGAAGAGTCAGGAGAGAGTCCAGAGCCTCAGAACAGGGCACTTCTCCCATCTTCTGCAGAAATTCTTAGTCCTGGCTTCATGAGTTCACCAGGCAGAGGCAGTAAATTCTGAAATTGCTGCAGGTTACCCAGCAGATGGGATGCATAATAGTGCCGGGAAACCAGCCAGATGAAAACCCATGTCGAGGCATTGTTCTATGACTGCTAATAAATACTCTGGGGCAAAATTCTTCCAGTAGCATAGAAAGCCACAAACAGTCTGACATTTCCTTTAGTCACCACCGTGATTTCCTGACCCATCCCTTGGCATCACTTCAGATTTTAGGTCCCTAGACGTTGTGGATGAAATTTAAGCAGTAGCTCTAGCAGTTTCTCTTCAAAAACAACCCCAGGATAATTATTAAAACTCCATGAACTAGTCCAGATAGTGAGACACACTTTCAAATTAGGAGATGCTACTTATTCCTTTTAAATTTTTGTTTATAATATACTGAAAAATGAAATGTAAAATGTATTGAATATTGCTTTAAAAAATGTGAAGTTCAGGGCCCGTGAGATAGCTCAGCAGCATAAGCGCCTGCCTGGCAAGCGCGAGGTCCTGAGGTCAACTCCCGGTACCTACATAAAAAAATAGAAAAGTGAAGTTGAAAATACAAAATAGCCCATTAATACTCAAAAGTTCTATACCTACTAGAGATTCCTAAATCTATAGTACATAGGCTAGAGGATTACCATATTGTCAGTTTATATAAAATCCAAATCTACTCTGAATTTTCAAAGTAAGTCATTTTGATATAGCCAGTGACTTACTCTTTATTAATCAATTACAGACCATATTTCCTTCCTCACAACAGTCTTTTGACAAAAGTAATCTTTCCAGGGAACAAGACCCTAAGATGGAAGTCTTCACTAAATCCAAACTGATTTTAAGTTCTTATTACATTTATACGGTATCACTAATAGAGAAGGAATGGCCTTCCAGATAGCTTTCTGGAATGAAAGTATAAGTTGGAAGTACTCCCATCTTACATAGCTAAACAATTCTAAGACAGAATTCTCTTTTCTCCTTGGTAACCAAATTTTTGACTTTCATAATTCAACACAATTTTAAACCAGGCAACCAAACCCACAACATGAAATTTTGCCATTAAATTGCACTGGTACAGTGAACAAATCATACCAAAAGAAAAAGAAAAATATTTTTAAAACACCCCTCCCCACAAGGAATGCTCAGCAATCTTCTCCCTGAAGCAGCCATAGAAAAAAAGAACACTTTTATCAGAGGACGCCTGAGCCAAATTTGCTGCATTAAAGCTACTGAAATTCATTTCTTGCTTCTAAGGGAATTAAGGGAAAAGAATGTACATTGCTTTAAGAAAATCCAGGTTACAGCCAAAAATTTTGCCTCCCGGGTGGCATTCTGCCTGTGCCTGAAAGATAATCTATTCTCTGTTAGAGCCTATCAGGTGAACTGAGAGGGAGCGTTACAGTGAAAAACAGTGGGAAAGAAGAGCATCATTATGAAGGCAGTTGACCCACAGTAGGTATTGTCTTGGCTTGCAGTTATTTATGAAAACAGAATTAAAAAGTCAAGTAGCCCCTCCAGCCAGGTGTAAGGTGTTAGAAATGGCTGACTGGAAATTCCTCTGCCTTAAGCAAATAATCGATAAGTGACTATCGTGTCACCTTGATATTTTTGACAATCCAAGATGGCAAAAGAAAACTATATTTTAAGTATATTTCCAGTGATGACAATGCTGTGGTATCACTTGTGGGGCGGAGGGAAAGAATCACAACATTTTGATGCTTTTGCTTGGTCAAATAAGACTATTTTTCATTAAAATATGCAACTGGATGCAGGTGGAATAAATGGTACATATGGAGGGCAGGCACCAACAAATAATGCAAGGAGAAGAGACTGGAAAGAAAAAAGTATTGAGTGGATTCAAGGTGTGGGGCAAGGGCAGCAGGAGAATGAGGAAAGAATCTGATGGATCTGTTTTCTTTACACTTTCCTACTTCCTTACTTGCTGTGTTACACAAACCCTATTGAATATTAAGGCTTGGCTGCTTATAAATAAAATTCATAATATAGGAGGGTGTTAGCATTTTCAAGCCCATTAATACCTCATAAGTGTTCACAGAAATTTACAATGATTTGATGCAAAAGCATCAAAAAAACACAGCTTGAATAACGGTAACATTAAAGTATCTGTAACTTTTTTTTTCAGTGCTGGAAATCAAACCCAGGCCTCATTCATGCTCATCGACTACCCGTGAGCTGCGCTCTCACCCCGAAGATATTTTCCCGTATCACTCAAGTATCTCATTGATGCTGAATATAAAATACTTCACATTTGCCTTTTAAGTTTACAGGATAAAAGGAATCTTAGCAACCATCTAAGTCAATTATAAAATCTCCTTGTTTTACATTTGTTTTATTTTCTTCGAGTAATGTTTTTGCTTCATGAGTGTGCTAAAGAAATGTTTTTCTTCAGAAACAAGAAATAGATGACAATTTTTTCCAAAAGGAAAGAAAATTCAAAGGGGGGGGGACTAAGATGTATTGGACAATATAACAAAATACATTTACAAAATACATTTACAGTGCATAAAATCATTT
Organism: Erethizon dorsatum; assembly: GCA_028451465.1. NCBI lineage: Eukaryota > Metazoa > Chordata > Mammalia > Rodentia > Erethizontidae > Erethizon > Erethizon dorsatum. The sequence goes on from CM051835.1 coordinate 43,047,446, forward strand.
CTAGTGGAAAGAAGACACATAGGTTTCTCAGTTTGTGAAAGTACCTTGTTTTTCTGAGCATTGTGTGACTCAGCGAGCATTGCACAGCCTAAAACCAAGCAAGAGTAGATGGAAATAGTTTGCAAAGTTGAGAAATGAGTGTAGCCACAAATCTCCTGGTCCTGGCTCCAGCCTGTCCACAAAGCTGCATATACATCAACAGAGATTAGAATTTGTGTGAAGCAACAAGTGAGAAACAGGAAGAAAAATGTTAAAAGAGACGTATGAGAGGAGAGATTGAGGTTTTGCCTTTGTTTGCTTTTCTATCCCTTCTTTCAAGTGTGGGAGAGAGGGCGGAGGAAGGAGAGGGAGACGAGAGATGGCAGGGGGGTGGGGCATAGAATATCAGATCTCTTTGTTGGAAGGGACATATGTTACAAGAAGTCCAATCTCTACTAGTCTCAATAAGGACTCATGCAGTGACAAACAACCCACTGGTGTTCCTAAAATTGCTACCTAGATCAACCTGAAAGTAAATTCTTTACCTTCTCCTATCATCTCTCACAACAGCAAAAACGTATTCTTTCCAGGTATTGCCATATCTAGATGTTGATGATAAAACTGTTTTGTCAAACTCAAAAAATTCGTTAGGCCAGTGAGATGGCTCAGCAGCATAAGCGCCTGCCCGGCAAGCACGAGGTCCTGAGTTCGACTCCCAGAAACCACATAAAGGAAAAAAAGGGCCGGTGATATCGCTCAGCGGCACGGGCGCCTGCTGGTGCTCGAGGTCCTGAGGTCGACTCCCGGTACCCACATTAAAAAAAAAAAAATTTGTGTTCCCTTACATCAAAAAACCCAATCAATTGTAAAGTCCCATGAATTGCATTTTGGAATCTGCAGCATCTCGTCTGCTGCATTCTCATTCATCACACGGACAGCCCTGATACAATACAGAAAAGGAGAACACAAGGGCAGTACTACCAAGAGGGAACCCTGGGAACCATCCCGGGGGCCAGTTACACAAGCTGTCTCAGGCATGATAGCCACTAACAACGTTAGGGACCCTGAAGAAGAGGATAGTTCTCTAGACAGCTCTGGCAAGGAAGAATCCTAGAGATAACCCCACTGGGATCGGTTTAGATCATGTGCCCATCCCTGAACCAATAATTATGACCAGTGACATGGATTCTGTTAGTTGAGCAGACCTGGGTCATGGGCCCAACCCATCGCTGCTGAGGAAGAACGGTGCCACCTCCATCTGAACCACCAAATCACAAAAGAAGGGGTGCTAAACAGGAAAATGCCTTTGTCCTCTCTTGTACCTCACACTCCAACTGCACATCCTCACATTGCTCTCTGTCTCCCTTTCCAAGTGGTGCATAGCTGACAAACGAACTTTACTAAATTTCAACTTGGATCGAGCCTTTTATCAAAATCTTCCCCAGCCCATCTTTATTGTGTACAAGGTAGGTTCTCACTCCTAAACATGGCATTCACTGTTCCACAATCTGATCCCAAATTCTTTTTCTAGTTTAATCTATAATTTCCTCATCTCCCTGAAAACCCAATTGATCCAGACTCTTCCTCGAATGGCTTTGACTCCATGGCCTTGTTCACACTGTTAGCAATCTTTATTCAGTAAGAATACCTTCTCTCTTTTAATTTTATTCAAAATCTACCCTGGCAGGCCCGACCTGAGAGTGACCTGAGAGAGACCTGAGACACCCCATGTCTCCCCTTGTAAACAGTGGGAAGTGATAGGTTGCCCCTGGTAAACAAGAAGTAAGGGCAATAAAGACATTTAGGGCTGGACCTAAAATCTTCCTGGTTCCACTTCTATCTACACACCTGCACTGATTGTACATACGGGTTTGACTTCAAACACTTCATCCAGATTCTTTGAAATTCCAACCCCAATCTAAGAAACCTGTATATGCTGATACAGGTTTCACCTCCAGATAGCTGCTGATATCACTCCAATGTCAGCCTGCCTGTATGTAGATAAATGAAATCTGATCTTTCTCACAGCCTTGGTCTCCCGGTGTTGCCTCACACTGCCATTTACCTAACACGCCCATTCTTCCATTCTTGTACAACTAGAGTTTACATCTATATAAATTCCCACAATCGGCCTAGCCCAAAGGAGCACCTTTTACCTGCTCTGTTATAACAATGCTTTTGTTGTACCATTCATTAACAAATAGTGATGCGCTGCTTTAATTCTATCATGAATTTGTATTTCAATAAATAACACATATTACTACCCATTTGTATTACTACCCATTTCTTAAAGCCAAGGATGATGGCTTATATTTCTTTTCATCCTAAGAAAGATTAAGCTTGCAATTAGCATGTGTTTATGTAGTTTTTAATTGTATACTGCTGAATACTAGTAGATACAACTGATCTTAACCCTTTTCAGGAATTCAACTTTCTAACTAATGCACACATTAAGCAGAAACATCAGATTTCTATTGATATCTTGTTTTAGTCATTACACAATGATACTTGAATTTTTTAAAAATCCCTTCAACACACTAGCTTCGGTTGTTCAGTAATTACACAGATAAACCAATTCTAAAATATGTACACTTTCTACTACATTTGTGCAGAAAATGAGCTGTGACTTTCCAAAATGAATTGGATTGCTGAGGGAATGATTTTACCTAACACATAAACACTTCTACCCCAAGCTATCTACAATGGTTAGATTTACTGTATACTGTGTTATTGCTTTTTAAAGAAGACTATTTAGACTGAAGCATAGTCAAATCAAATTGCTTCTAGGAAATGATTTCTGGGACAACTTAGCTGTTTATGTCTTTGGCCAGAATTCCTTGAGTTTTGGCTTTAAGTCTCTATCTTGCTTTCCTGGCAGAAACACGTACTCATGGTATCCTGCCCACAAGGGTTCCTCGCCAAATGGAAATTCACACCATTGAATCCCATCACGAAAGGACAGACGCTCTCAGGTAAAGCACTGGCATATGCTGTTGATGAAATGAACCCGTCCATCACATTATCGCTGTGGACTCCAAAGACACTGTTCTAGATAGCGTGGACAAACATCGTGCTAGGTGTGATGCTATACAAAAATTATCCAGAGGTTGCTTGAGGAAGGGCAACAATATGAAATACTATGGCTGCTCTGAGAGAATAGTAAAAATTATCACAAATATTAGAGTTGTGTCGGGGGTGCAGAACTCAAAAAGGTTTTAAAAGGAAAAGGATCTTACCGGTGGATCACTCAGTAGAAGTAGATCATTTAGTAGAGTCCCACAAGAGACAGGACTAATGTTGACAAGTTCTAGGCCAAGAGGTTGTAAGAAGAGGGCTTACACAGGAGTGAGATGAATAAAAGAGGAAGCTAGGCAATTTGAAATACACCAGAGAAGGCTTTTAATATTCATATTTTTACACTTGCAGACAATGGAGATTTTTAGTTATCCAGCACCAGCAAAATAATAGTGTTTTAATATCAAATTGAGAAATAATTAAATCGCTAAAGTAATTTTGAAGAAAAAGAAATAGACAACTAAAAACAGTGTTTTGTCTCCCATGTCCTCACTTCCAAGATGACAAAAAAAAAAAAAAAAGAAGGAACAGTGGTCACATCAAAAGGACTCCAGGCACTTGCAGCCTATTCCAGCAGAAAGGGACCACGTGTCCAAAGACAAGGCCACCAGGAAGTCGGTCGTTGGAAGCACAGACCACAGCCTTCGAGGGCATTTGTGAAGTGTCTTTAAAGCTTATATCCTTCCCAAACTATATTCGCAGCTAACTTGCTGCGTTAAGTGGTGCCACTCACAGCAAGGTGCTCAGGAATCCATCCTGCAAAGCCTGAGAAAACGAAACAACCCACCCTAATTTACCCCTCTGTAGGGCACCCATGAAAGCTCATATTAGACGCTGAGTCCTCAGGTTCGAAGAAAACTATCCGGTGGAGAGCAAGTAGGCTTATGCGGCAGTTAGGGCAGAGTTTCAACTTGATTGGCTTTGGGATCCACGCCCAGGATTGGTGGAGCGCACTTCTCGGTGTGTCTGGGGTCGTGGAGCTGTGGCCTTGAGGGTCTCTGCTCGGTCCCTCACTGGTTCTGGCCCTCCTACCCTGGTCTGCTTCCCCTCCGCCATGAACTAAGCAGCTCTGCTCCACCATCCCCTTCTGCTGTGTTAACTCTGCCTTGGAGCCGGCTGGTCATGGACTGAAATCCGGACAAATCAAACCTCTCCTCCTTCAAGTTGTGGGTGTCTGGATATTGCGCTTCTACGACAAGAAAGCTAACACAGATGGAAATTGTGCTTCTAAAAGAAAAAATAAAACTTTTCAAATAATTATCGCACAAAGCCTGCATAGAAATTAATAAAAGTGTAAGTCAAGATTAAGAGTAGGGGGCCGGTGAGATGGCTCAGCGGCGTAAGCGCCTGCCTTGCAAGCGCGAGGGCCCGAGTTCGACTCCCGGATCCCACATACGAAAAAGGGGCCGGTGATATCGCTCAGCGGCACGGGTGCCTGTTGGCGTACGAGGTCCTGAGGTCGAACCCCCGGTACCCACAAAAAAAAAAAAAAAAAAAAAAAAAAAAAAAGATTAAGAGTAGGAAGTTCAGGGCCGGTGAGATGGCTCAGCGGCATAAGCGCCTGCCTTTGCAAGCGCGAGGGCCCGAGTTCGACTCCCGGATCCCACATACGAAAAAGGGGCCGGTGATATCGCTCAGCGGCACGGGTGCCTGTTGGCGCGCGAGGTCCTGAGGTCGTCCCCCCGGTACCCAAAAAAAAAAAAAAAAAAAAAAAAAAAAAAAAGAGTAGGAAGTTCAGAATTCTGACATTGTGATGACTAGTCACAGCTCTTCAATTTTATTCACATCTTTATTACATAGCATTTAACCTAGTTCTCTTTCCTGGCTGTAAATCAATCCATATTTCTTGCTTAGAGATTTCCTTAGAAAATTTACTATGTAGGGCCGGTGAGATGGCTCAGCGGCTTAAGCGCCTGCCCGGCAAGCGCAAGGGCCCGAGTTCGACTCCCGGATCCCACATACGAAAAAGGGGCTGGTGATATCGCTCAGAGGCACAGGTGCCTGCTGGCGCGCGAGGTCCTGAGGTCGACCCCCCGGTACCCACAAAAAAAAAAAAAAAAAAAAGAAAATTTACTATGTAAAATATACCTGGAAACTTGGTTAAAAAAAAAAAAAAAAAAAATATATATATATATATATATATATATATGTATAACTAAAATTTTAAAAGCTTTGTGGCATAAAAGTGATATCAAAACCATTGCACTAAAATTCAAATATATTATTTTTAGCAATTACTTGAAAGCTCTTTAGAGACATACTTAACATGGTTATAGCAAATATTTGACTAGTTTGTCAGTTTATAGAACTTTAAATACAGCAACTTTGAAGAGTATCACTTTTAAGTACTGGTATATTATAGCATTAAAAAGTCAGAAACAAAAATATGAAACACACCAGTTAGCGTAGTCCCTTCAAGTACAGAGGCATATAAAATTATCATAATTTTCATAAAGTAATTTACATCTCTAACTGCCTTACATCATAAGAACATAAAATTACATATCATTTAGTCTGTTCAAGAAGGCCTTGAAAAGATTACTATCAAGAATAACTTTTTAAAGAAATTTCAGACTTAAAAGAGAAACTTTCAATTATCTAAATAATTCCATAATTATTCTAAATAAACATAGGTTATAATCATCATAATTAGGTTGAAAAGTTCTATATAACAATGACATGTTATCGTTAAAAAGAATTTTAAGTAGTATTTTAAATTGCAAAAAAATGAAAAGTCAAATAATAAAGTAACCAAATAAATGAAAAGTTGCAATTACATTAAAATTAATACAACTTTAATTGTAAACATCTGGAATACAAGGATAAGACACAGCCCAGAAGCCACTATTTTGACAAGTTTTAATACTACTCAGTCAGAATGCCATTGCACTTAAAAAGGAGGCTGTTATTGTATCAGCATATCTTTCTAGCAAAAAGTTATAGCATAAGTTGGAATGTTAAGGGTACAAAATAATTGGGGGTATAATAAAATCATTACGCCTTTTAAGTTTCATTACAGATAGAAATCCAGGCTAGCAATAGTCAAACAGGGAAAACAAGGGTTTTAAAAGGTGAATATGAGAAATACTAACTAAAATATTTTTGGCATCCTTTGATGGCTCTACAGACAATTACTGATTTTTTTTCTGCTAGATTCACTCTCTTTCCATCATTCTTTGTTCTGTTATCCGTCCTTTCCCAGTGTAGCCCGTGGCCCTGGAGGAGGAGAAACTCTCCCTTTCTATTGGGGTTGACTCTGGCTTAAACCATTCCTCCAGCTCCCCAACGCTGGTTCTTTCAAGTATGAATGCCAGAACACCTGTTTCAGGTGTTTTTGAACTAAATTTGTTTTACTGCTAGCTGTGTTTTAAATTATATCATACTTACATATAATGCATATAAAATATCATTGTCTTGGAGGACCCTCCTCATGCCAACCCTCAGAAGTGGACACCATCCTGAACTGTTGGTTTGTCACACCTTTGCTTTCCTTTATCATTTTAGCTCCTATGTATGTATTTCTTTAGAAAACTATTTTCAAGATAGTATTATACTGATATTTGTCCTCATCGTGTTCATTATCTCACAAGTAGAAAGTAGATTTCCGGAGGTTGCGCGGCATGTGACACTGCAAGAGATTGCACACAGGCAACCCAGCTTTCTTCTATTCAGCCAGACATTGCAAAAATAGGAAAAAAAAAGTCACTCTTCTCATTCTATATTTTGGAAAATAATTATTTTTTCATAAAAATATATTATGTCTGTTAACATGTAATGGGTCTATTTCAAAGTGAAATATTTTTTAAATTTCTCAAGTTGAATTTTTAAAACAGTAGATATTGATAGATATAACAACAGAAACAAAAACTTTTGGAGTTCTTCAGAATTGTTAAGAAAATAAATAGGTTCTGCGGCAAAAATATTTGAGCTATATAATAGGAATGGTGATTCTAGGCTGAATATCATGTACATGAATTTGATCCTTTTTTGTTGTTTTCAGAAACAAAGTGTGACTAAATTTTTTCAGGTCCCACATGGTTTCTTTTGACTATAGAAAGGTTTCAATTTTTATGTTAAATGGGTATTTTTTTCCTTTTGGGGATTTACATTCTTATGTATGTGTTTTATGATAAATCTATCATTATTCAAATATTGCAAAGATATTCTCTTATATTTTATTCTTTAAAGATATTTGTCCATGTTTTCAAGTTTTGCTTTTCATAGTAATTCTTCCATATTCCTCGAATTGATTTTTTGAGGATAAAACCCAATTTCACTTTCTTCTAAAATGATTTCTTATAAATCAATATAACCTAAAAGGCCCGTTCTGTTGTAAATTTTTACTATGTCAAATTTAATGCTTTCGTATCTGTTTCTTTCTCTGTCTAGCCCTATGTTATACAGTTTTTATAGATGTATAATTAACTTTGATAAAAATAGATGTAGTTTTTCTATGAGAATTTCATGACTTACTGACCTCTTGCTCTTCCATATCAATTTCAGAATTAATGTATCTAGCTCCTTGAAAAGTTCTGATCTTATTTTCATTAGAACTTCACTGAATTGACAAACATATTTGGGCAAAGTTGCATTTTCACAATATCCATGTTCATTTGGATAGCCCTTAGTACGTTATATGGTTCATACTTTTCTCCATAAGGACATTACATATCTTTTGTTAGATTAGTGGGTACATGGTACTTTGAGTTGCAATGATAAGTTGTATCTTTCTTAATTGCACTATTAAACTACTTCTTGCTTCTGTATATGATAAGCAACTGAGATATTAAACCTCATTTTTTATTGTACCACAGTGATATATATGCACCCATGTTTATAGCAGCACAATTTATAACAGCTAGATCTTGGAAGCAACCCAAATTTTCATCAACTGAGGAACAGATAAAAATATGTGGTATTTTTATACAATGGAGTACTACGCAGCCATAAAGAAGGATAAACTGGAGACTTTCATAGGTAAATGGATGCAACTCGAGAACACACTCAAAGTGAAATAAACCAGACTCACATGTGTAAACATCATATTGTCTGCCTAGTGTAAGAAGCTGAAAGAGTAAATAAGATCTAAAATGTACAATAGATATTGTAAAATGGGAAGAAACTGTTCAAAAGGAAAGAGAAACTGGGATGGGGGAATGTAGAAAAGAAGGAAGGGAAAAGCATAAAAAAGATATATATATATATATATATATATATATATAATAGTTAAGATAGATATACTACTAATTTCTCTTAGTTCATTGAGAAGAAAGGTTTGTGCTAATATTGTTTGAACAACTGAATGCCGATATCTTGTACTCTGAGTAACTAATTTAAAGATAACAATACAAAATGTATTAACCATTGTTACCCGCCTATTATCTTGTTTTGAAATTTTGTTCTATTTTTTTCTCTTTAAAATAAAAAATATTCGTTTTTTCTATGGACCATTAGGTTTCTACACAAAGTCATTTCATCTGTGAAGAATGACAATTTCGCTTCCTCCTTTTCAATCGTTATGTTTTCTTTCTTTATCTTTCCTCACTGCGTGAGCTAGGACTTCCGGTACAATGTTGGACAGTGATGACCCTTGGCCTGCTCTATAAGGACCTGCCCTCAACATTACCTTGAGACATATGAGGACTGCTGGAGGATTCTCTTGCAGGCCTGATAGCAGCTCACGTCCCTTTTATTCTCAGTTAACTGGTTTTTTCATAAATAGAAAGAGGTAGATGCCTTGTCTCTATCTTCTGAGATCATATGATTTTTCCTGTAAACTATTAACTATGGTGAATTACATTCATGTATTTCTAGAGTTAAGTCATCTAGCACGTGTGTATAAATTTGACCATAATATATTATCTTTTTAACTGCTAGATTCAGTTTGTAAATGTTTTTAATTTTCTCCCATTGACGCTCAGAAACAAAATTTTACTATTTTTGTCTGAGCTTGGTGTTCTAAAATGAGCTAAAGAACATGCTCTCTCACTGTTTTCTCAGACTTTGTGTTATATTAATTTGGTTTGTTCTTTGAATGCTTGGGTAACTCAGCAGGAAGGTTCCATAAGCCTGATTTTGTCTTTAGTTTTGGAAAATGTGTCTGTTTTGGAAATTTTTTAATTAAATACTCAAGTTATTTACTGACTGTAAAATTATTCAGTTTTTTTCTTCTGTCAGATTCCGTGGTTTTTTTTAAATTTAATCTGGTTATGTAAGTGTGTAAATTCATTTATAAAACTACTCATAATATCCTATCATTATTGCTTTAATGCTTAGGATATCTGTGGTTATGTTCACTCTTCCTTTCCAAAGTTACTTATTTTAACATTTTTCTTGGTGAAACTTGCTCAATTTCAGCTATTCTACTGTTCTTCAACTAATAAATTCTGATTTGTTCATCCTTTCAGTAATGATTTTTCCATTTCATTTAGTTCTGCTTTCATGTTTATTATTTTAAGTCTTTCATTCCTTTGGATTAATTTTACAGCTTATTTTAATTTGTATGAGTTGGATGTTTAAACCATTAATATTAGCCTTTCTTCTTTTCTAATTAAGCTTACATGATTTAAATACCATCCACACAAATTTTTATTATTTCCAATATTCAATTCTACTTTCTAATTTTAATCATAATTTCACCTCTGATACAGGAGATGTTAAACATAATTTTTCACTATATTTTAATGTCAATTTTTAACTTAAATAGGATCAGAAAGTGTAGACTATAGGATATGTTATGTTAGCTATAGCTGTATGTCTTCTAGTTTTTCTAAGTGTTTCATAAATATGTCAATAGAATGTGTACTTCTAACTTGAGAGTAGTGGTGTGTGTGTGTGTGTGTGTGTGTGTGTGCACATTACTTTAAACTTTTGGTGGGCGGTGGTTACTAGGGTTAACACCAGAGCTCCATGCATGCTAATGAGATCCCTGACACTGAGCTACATTACTGGTTAGTATAAATTTATTAATTATGCTGTTCAAATATTTTATGTCCTCCCAATATTTAGTCTGCTTGATGTATCAATGTCTCAAAAATGTGTCAAAATGTCTTCCTGTAGTAGATTTTTTTAAAAAGCCACCTGCAGTTCTGTTATATCTTGTTGTGAGACTATGGTATGAATGCACACAAATTTAGAATTATGATATTTTCTTGGTAAACTGTGTAATGACCCTTTTCAACTCCAATATTATCATTTAGTTTGATAGTCATATATTTATGTTTCTTTCATTTGACATATTTCCAGTATCTCTTTTGTATCTAATTCTTAGTTTTCCTGTGCCCTTGAGATCTGTTTCTCTTATAAATACTATAAATTTTTATTTATTTTAATCAAGTCTAAAAATCTTGTCTTTTCCATAGAGAGCTTATTCCATTCATGTATGTGATAATTACTGGTACATGTAGATTTATATTTCACCTTTACATTTATTCCATTTTTTCATGCTTTTTCTTCTTTTCTCAAATTTCCCTTGTCTTTCCTCACTCTAAGAGTCAGCCTTGCTAATTTCACTGAGAGAAACGGAAACAGAAGCAAACTTCCACAAGCTCCCCCACAGCATCTAGTCACTTCTCTGCACCTGGACCTCCCTTTCTATCCTTTTATTAAGGACAAACTATAATTTCCCTAAGTAATTCAAACTCCATTTATGCATTAAATCTCATCCCTTCCTGCCTACCCAATGACCTTGCTCCAACAAATCACTATCAATCTCTCACTCTCTCCTGGATCGTTCCCCTAAGTATGTAGTATATAGTATAAGATCTTTTGCATCTTAAAATATCCCCTTCTCTGGACCCTACCTCCTACTCCTACACCCTACTGCTTCATTTTACAGCAAAATTCTTAAGAGTTGTCAATATTTGTTGTTTCAAGTTTCTGTTCTCCCACTTTCTGAACCAGCCCCCACCAGGTAAGTTGCAGTACCTTCCCATTTTAAATCTTCTCATGCCACATGAGCACTCAGAAGCATTTGACATGGCTGATAACTCCCTTCTCCTAGAAATACCCTTTTCACCTGCCTTACAGGACACTCAGTTATCCTGCTTTTTCTCTTACCTTATTGATGTCATCTTAATTTCCCTTGCTATTTTCTTCTTACTTCCTTTACCACCGGACAGTGGAATGTTTCAATGTGTAGATCAGACTTCTCACCTGAGCCCCAGACTCATATCCAGCTCTCAACTTATCATCTCTTAAAACCAAGCTCCTGATCTAGTCCCCATCATGATGCGATTTGACACAATCCCTCCCTTCTTAGGGAACGGCACTCCAGCGCTCAGGTCCTGAGGCCTACAACTGTGGCATTATCCTTGACTCCCTTCTTCTTCAGATCTCTTACCTAGCGCACCATCGAATTCTGTTGGTTTTACCTTTAGGCTATACTGAGAATCCTATATTTTCCCCAGATCTATTCCTACCACCTTTGTTGACTTTACTATCACCTCTCACCTAGATTATCACATCAGTCCCCCACCTAGCTTTTTGCTTCCATCTCCCTGCATTCTATTTTCAGCACTGCAGCTAGTCTTTCAAAATGTAAATCAGATCCTGTCATGCCTATTTAAAATCCTCCAAGGTTTTTCATCTCACTCTGCAAAAATACTAAAGTCATTACATTAGGCTCCTTTAGAGGTCCTAAACGAGGTCCACTCGTATTCCCCACATCACATCTGAGAGCCTCTGTTCCGGCTCTCAGATCTCACCTCCAGCCAACCAGTGTCAATCTGCTCCAACCGAAGTGGCCGCTCTCTGAACATGGCTGTCGTCCGACTTCAGGGCCTTTCGTCTGAGTTCATCCCTGCTAGGACATTTTCCCTAGCTGGCTACATGCCTCACTTACCAATCTCTCCACCAAATGTCACCGTGGAGGAACTATTTGATCACACTCCTTATATGCCTTTCTCAATCTAGTTTTTCCTAAACAGGAAAAATAGCACTTATTATCACCAAACATGCTGTTTCTATGTGTATAGTAACTATTATATGATCGATTCTTTTGACATTTTTTAGAGATAGGATTTAGAGTCATAAAATTTGAATATTTTACCTGTGTTTTAAAATAAGTGATCCAGATTAAATCTAACTTAAGACATAATTAAACAGGTTAAAATTAAAAGAGACTCCTGTTTTAATATCTCTTCCACTACTGATCCTCTTGGGTCCCTTTTACAATCATGAAGGTCAAGCATTTATGTTTATAGAAACGGCAGTTGGGCTTGTTTCTTAAATCTGGTTACTTCCCTCAGGTATTGGCAACGGGATTTGTAATGCTAGAGACAGCTTAATTATTCCTGAAACCCACTATCTTAAACCCAGATTCAAAAGGATGATGAAACAGTACTAAACCACAAAATAGTATCTTTGTGTTTTTTTTTAAATAATAATGCAAAGAAGAAAATAGTCTACTAAAAAAAGTTTATATGTGTACTTCAAAAGTTTTTAAGCTGTTCATATAAGAAATATAGAATATATATTATTGGCCATAAAAGAAAATGTGCCTTTTTGGTCCTTGTTTTGTTTATGTATTTCTGCATTATAAGTTGCTCCAAAATTGCCAGCATGAAACAATTCATTTCTCTTTCACATTTCTGTGGGTTGCCTCATCTCCACTTGGTGATTCATGCTTAAGAGTTTTTCATGCTTTTGCCATAAGATGACAGCAGGGACTGAAACCTTCAGAAAGTTTGATCGTCTTGGATGTCCTCACATGGCCTGTCCTGGGTTCACCGGAACAGCTCAGTCATCTGTCTCTTCACGCCCCCTTCCGTAAAGCTACGGTGGACTTCCTCACAGCAAGGCTGTCTCAATATCCTTACATAGCTTTTTGCTTCCCCCAGAGTAAGCTTCCAAGAAACTGTTGAGACTTTTTCTGATCTATTCTTAGAAGTCACACACCATCACTACACTGTTTGCTATATGAGGCCAGCACTGTTTGTTACATGGGGCTAATCCAGATGTATGCACCCAAGGGTGTGACTAAGAGAAGGCATAATTCATTGGGATACCATCTACTACAGTGCTTTCTACAGCATTTTATGCAGAGGCTGGGCAAGATGGTGTCCAAAATAACATCAGAAGACTATGATAGGTTAAAAATGGTCCATGGGGGGGGAATGATTAATATTGTGCAGACAAATGTGAATTCTCTAGTTAAGTTTTTCAATCTGTAGATAATCCCAGTATCCCTTCTTCTGAGTATTTTCCCTTCTGCTACTCCAGGGAATTTAACTGTGCATTTAGACGAAAGCCAAAGAATAAGAAAAGAGAGCACCCAACAACTTCCAACTGGATGAAAGTTTGGCCCCTTGAAAGGCACATATTCTCTATCAAGTACTAGAAGTGCACAATTTATCATAGTGTAATAGTGGGCATAGTATATGTCTTGGAGTCATAGACCTTGGAAGGACTTAAAGTCTAGCCTTTATTTTATTTATTTTTTTTTTTTGTGGGTACCGGGGGTCGACCTCAGGACCTCGCGTGCCAGCAGGCGCCCGTGCCGCTGAGCGATATCACTGGCCCTTTTTTCCTATGAGGGTTCTGAGAGTCGAACCCGGGTCCTCGCGCTTGCCAGGCAGGCGCACACGCCGCTGAGCCATCTCACCGGCCCTAGCCTTTATTTTAAAGACAATGTAAACTAAGGCTCAGAGCGCTCAAGCAATTTGCTAAAGGTAAACATAAGTCATTGAAGTCGTGGTCCACACTAATTTGTGCTACTTACTAGTATTTCAACTATCATTCTAAAATACTGACAAGCTTGCTGAAATTGGATATGGTTAATCCTTTTTAATTTTTAAGACTTAAAAGTGACAGCTGTGAAGCAGTATAGAGTATAGGGTAAGGAGGAGAAAATCTTTTTTCCCAATTTTGAGTAAAGAACTCCTTTTAAAGAAAAGGGGGAAAAAGGATAGATGGCCACATTGTTGACATATATATATATATATATTATACATATATATATATATATTTTTTTTAAACTTCATGAATATGTTCCAATACAATACTAGGTATAAATTCCTTATGATAAGAGTTTGTACGTGACTATAAAACCAAAGCAAAATTGGAAAAAGATGTTAAATAACAGTAGCTAAAAATACACCATTTAATAAACACTAGGCACTTTACATGTACCAAATCCTTTAATAGTCACAATAAGCCTAAAAGGAGGACACAGTTTTTATCTCCATGTAATAAATGATAATGAGAAACTAGTCAACTTGACTGGATTAAGAAAAACCCAGAAGATTAGTAAAGCACATATCTGAGTTTGTCATGGAGGCAGGACTTTGGGTACTACATCTGGTCCCTCATACCTTCCTCTCTGGCTCTGATCTCCTGCTCTGCTTCTGGGCTGTCATGCCCTTCCACCATGTTTCTGCCTTGGAGCTACCTGACTACGGACTGAATCCCCCCGAAATCATGAGCCAAATTAAACCTCTCCTCCTTAAGGTTGTCAGGTATTGTATCTCTGGGAAAGCTGCCTAATACATGCAGAGAAGTTAAGTAACTTGTTAATGTTACAAAACTAGTAAGTGGCAGAACTGGGTTTCACAAAAATTTCAGATGTTGGGCCGGTGAGATGGCTCAGTGGCATAAGCGCCTGCCTTGCAAGCGCGAGGGCCCGAGTTCGACTCCCGGATCCCACATACGGAAAAGGGGCCGGTGATATCACTCAGCGGCACGGGTGCCTGTTGGCGCGCGAGGTCCTGAGGTCGACCCCCCGTTACCCACAAAAAAAAAAAAAAATTTTCAGATGTTAAATGAATGTGAAGCATGATATTGTTTGACAGAAATTAAATTGCTACTAGTAATGTAAGTATGGTTGAGTAAAACTGTGTACGTCTCTGGGGGTTAACATACCTAAATTAAAATCAGCTAGGTAATAAATAATTTCTCCCATTTTTTTTCTTTGCTATCAGTTGCTAAATATACATTGACAGAGTGCAGATTAATGTCATTTGGTACTAACTTGAAGGGAAAGCCCTGTTACAAAATAAGTCTACATATATTCACTTGTTTTTTTACAATAATTCATTTCCTTTTTCTTTATTATTGTAATATAATTCAGATACTGAAAATTCATACATTTGAAGTATACAGTAGCTTTTTGTACATTCACAAAGTTGTACAATCATCACTGCAATATATTCATCATTCCAGGCAGTGACTCCCATCACCCTCTCCCCTAGCTGGTAGATTAGCAATTGCTAAACTATTTTTATCTGTATGATTTGCCTATTTTGGACTTCTTTGGACATTTTTATATAAACAAAATTGTAAAATATGGCCTTTGGGGTCTGGTACTTTTCACTTACCACAATTTTTCAAGTTTTATCTATGTTCATCAAGTTTATCTATGTTATCTATGTTTTCTATGTTTATCTGTTATTAGTACTGTACTTCATTCCTTTTTACACAATTCACTGCATTTATACATTCACCAATTGAACATTTGGATTGTTTCCACTTTTGGGTGATTGAAAACATTGCTGCAGTGAACATTTGTGTTTTTGCCCAAACATGTTTTCAATTCTCTTGAGGATACAGTAGGAGAATTGCCAAACTATTTTTCAAAGTAGCTGCACATTTAACTTTCCCACCAGCAAAGTATGAAGGATCTCTGTTTTCTCACCAACACTTAATGTTGTGATAGTGAATTTTTTTTCAGCAGTAGTGATCACATCCAGGGGCCCTCATGCACCTTAGGCAAGCACTCTAACACTGAGCTACACCCCAGTCTGACTGACTACAGCCATCCTAGTGGGTCTGAAGCATCTCGGGTAGTTTTGATTTGCAATTCTCTAAAGACTGAGGATGTTGAGTACCTATTCATGTGTTCATTGGCCTTTTGTTTATCTTCTTTGGAGATAGGTATTCAAATTTTGTGGTCATTTTGTAATTGGGTTGTCTTTTTATTGTTCAGCTGTAAGAGAGTCCTCATTAAGATCTGACAGCTTCATACTGCCAGGCACCAATGCAAAAACATGGGCTCTGAAATTGCATGGTCACATTCATGGGTAAGGTGGTCATTCATGAGATCCAAAATCAAAATTTTTATAAGAAACGTTTTAAGAATACACATTTTTAAGTATTTAATAGAGAAGTCTACTGAGGATAGCTACAATTTAAATACTGCTTTATGTCTGGACTAAATTTCTACCAGTAGGTAAAATTAAGTGAGCGCTCTTCAAACGAGGGGGTAGGATTTACTAGTGTTTAAAATTTAAACATCAATATATGTCATGACAGGAGTATATAATTATATTTTTATTTTCAAAGAGAATCTGATCATTATCAGAAAAACTATAAAAAATGGCTGCCAATATCCATTATCATCAATATCTATGATCATCAAACACTGGAAGCCCCTTGGGTCAAGCTAGCTGCCTCTGTATCTTCTTGCTTACTTCAAATCTGTGAAAAAATCCAGAGCCCTGCTAATGCTCTATCTAATCTGGTCCTTCTGAATATTTGGCAAGGTTTCCCTTCTTTCAGAACGCTCTAAAGATGGCCATCCTTACCCTGGGATTTTATTCAAATGTTGACTCTTTTTTTTAACAATGCTCCTAGCTAACTTTGCCTATCACCTCCAATCCCAGTTTGCAGACCAGTGCTTATATCTTGACTTTCTGCACACTGTTATAAGATAAATTAGTTTGATTACATAAAATTAGTTTGGGAGAATTCGCAGAACAGAGGCACATTGAGAGGGAAATAGTATTGCAGCCCTTTATGGACTAATGACAAAGCTACCCAAATTCCTCCAGGTATTTTGTTGTTTTCTATGCACAGATTTAAGATGCATGTATTTTAAAGCTTCCTTAATCTACTTAAATATAAACAATAAAATTCACTGCCAATGAGATACTGAATTCAAAAGGTAAAAAAAAGTACATCCATATTTTTATTTTTATTTTTTTATTTATTTATTTTTTTTTTTGTGGGTACCGGGGGGTCGACCTCAGGACCTCGCGCGCCAGCAGGCGCCCGTGCCGCTGAGCGATATCACCGGCCCCTTTTTTGTATGTGGGTTCCGGGAGTCAAACTCGGGCCCTCGCGCTTGCAAGGCAGGCGCTTAAACCACTGAGCCATCTCACCGGCCCATCCATATTTTTAATAGCAAGTTTTAAATTGTTACAGGAAGAAATATGGACATTTATAATCAGAAATATAAAAATTTATTTTCACTTAATCAACCTTTATTTAAGAATCTATCCCATAGACCAATTCCCTCCCCTTAATACTCCAATGAGTGTTGAAAGAGGTGCAAGGAGTGCTAATTACAAAAGAAATTAGAAAACGCATTTTCCTAACGCTTAGAGCTAAGAAAACTACTCTATGTCAATATTATGGACTATATAGCCATCAAGAATTTTAAGACTCCAGATCATATTGTTGTGGAAATATGTTCATGAAACAATGTTAATTACACAATATCCTTTTTGCACACATGTACATTCATATGCTTTAATAGATTTTTAAATGTTTCTACATCAGTCTGTCTTCAAGCAAAATCTATTTCAAACGGGCATATGTATGAATAAGTCTGTTAAAGTACACGATGAAGAGATTCCTCCTTGTTTATCTCAAAGTCTGCTGTTTCTATCATGATTTATACTTACTTTCCTCATATAAGTAAATACATTTGTGTAAATCTTATTTGCATTTGTTTCTACCAAGGTCTCTATATCTGTCTCCCTCGCCATTATTCCTGACGCTCCAGCCAAGGCGCATAGCAGCAGCTCAGTGAGAATCTGGGGGACCAGTGCTCAAAGTTACTTTGGAAAGAGCAGTTCTGAAGTCATCCACTGTAGAATAGCTTCAAAGAAAAAAATGTGTTAGCTCCTCTAGGCCTCCAGAGATTCATTTAGTAAATGACTGCTGAGCGTCAGTGGAATAAATTACTACTTCAGGGAACTGAAGAGAGTTCTCAGGGCGCACCTCCTGACCTGCAAAAGTCTTGTGAACTCATTTTTATACTCGGAAACTCCAGGTGAAAAACAGTGGTAAAAATTACAATTACCATGAAATAAACCACAAGGAATCCGGCTTTGCATCAACACCAGCAATCATTTTCAGCACATTTAGTGCCCAGATTTTTCACAGAGGATGTTTATTTTAATAGTTCAAGTATGAAAAGCAGATATTCCTTCTGGAAACTGCAAATTGTTGACTCATTGCTTCTCTTTGGGGCCGATTCCACATACTACTTTATTTTGGGATAACAGAGCTCCTGTTAAGACAGCTTTCAAAAATATTTAAAATGATGGTTTACCTATAAGTTTTATACAATTTAATGGTGTTAGGATCTTAGAAAATGGTAGCTTTTTAAAATAATCCTTCGTGAAAGTTACATATGTTATTGTTTTTTAAAAATAACACAAGAAAGGTACATATTTCCATTAACTGCTAAGATTCATCAGTTTACTCCCCTAGTCCTGCAGAAGTGTTAAGGAAAACAAAAGGCTGATTTACTTGAGGGTGGTTCTGTAATCCCAGCACTTGGGAGGCTGAGGCAGGAGGATCACTGAGTTGAGGCCAGCCTGGGCTACACAGTGAATTCAAGGCCAGCCTGAACTATGTAGTGAGACCCTGTCTCAAAACAAACAAACAAACAAAGAAAAGAAAGAAAGGAAGGAACTTGTAATTCAAGGGAAACAACAGAAATTCATATAAAATTCAGTGATTCTTTCCAGGTAACAAAATGGAAGATATTTTATCAGCTGTCATTGCCCCCTTGATACATCACCGGAAGCTTGGCTTTTGCTCAGCTTTGAAACTTAATATGTGACGGTGGGAGAAGGGTACATTTCAAGCCCAACAAAGGATATATTTCCAAACAGCGCTTTCAAAGGTTCCTCCGTATGTAGACAACAAAATGGAAAGCGCAGGGCCCTGATGAGCAATCCAAGTCCCTGTTCTCATGTTGTTTTTTCTCTGTTAATAAATCACCGGGAGAGAGATTTTTAAACTTCATTTCTTGAAATGGAAGTTATTAACATCTAAAAAATTTTTGTCCCCAAATTTGAGAATTTTTGATAAATTGATTTTAAAAATAATGATCTATTGACTCCCTCTACAAGGCACATAAAGGATACCTGTCTATTTGGTAATGTGCAGGGAGAGCTCTTACAGAACACTCAAGTCAAGCCAAGGCGCCCTCACAGCTCAGATTCCCCGCACACCCCAAGGCCACCGAGTCCTTGGCGCCGAGCGGCTTCCGCGGGATCTCGGGCTCCCGGTTGCAGGCCTAACCTTTCCGCGCGAGAGAGCGAAGGTCAGGGTCCACAGCCCGCTCTGCGTTCGCGGGGCGAGAAGACCGTCCTGTGGGGGAGCTTTCGAGGGTGGCTCGGGAAAAGGTACCCGAGGCCCCGATCCACGGGAAGGACGGTTTCTTAGAGGCTCGGCAGGAACCAGCAGCGGGGAGGGGGACTGCGCGGGGCGTGTGGGCGCGGCGCGGCGTGAAGTGAGCTCGCGGGGCCGGCTCCGCGGCGCCCTCCGGGACTGCGCGGGACGGGGCGGGGGCAAACCTGCGGGGCCGCCTCGCGCCCTGCGCGCCCCGTCCGCGTCCCCCCCCCGGCCCCGGCCCGCCCCGCGCCCCCGCGGCCCACGGTGGTGGCGGCGGTGGCGGTGTGGTGGCGGCGGTGGCGGTGTCGGTGGCGGCGGCGGCGCGTCACTGCGCCCGGCCCGCGCGCCCCCCTCCTCCTCCTCCTCCCGCGCTGCGCGGTCCGGCTCGGCGGGCGGGGAGCAGCCCGAGCGCGGCCGCCGCGCCTCAAGCGCAGTCCCCGCCGGGAGCTGTGCGGCTCGTCCTGCCCGGCCCGGCGCGGCGCCGAGGGCGCGGAGGGGCGGAGGTGAGCGCGTGGGCCGGGGCCCGCCGGGATCCGCGCCCCGCGGGCGTCCTTCCCGAGAGCGGCTCCGGGCTCCGGACGCGGGCTGCGGCGGCGGCGGGAGGGCTGGCGGGGGCGCCCCTACCCCTCCGGCCTCCCTGGGGCGCCAGGCGAGTCCAGAGGTCGGGCCCGGGAGCGGGAGGCCGGGAGGGACGCTTCCGCGGCAGCGTGCCCGACCGGTGCGGCAGGCCGGGCCCCGCGGCCTCCCCGACAGCCCCTGCGCTCGCGGCTGCTGCGGTGCGCGTCGGCGGAGACCCCGCGGGTGCCGCGCGGACAGGTATTTCCAGCAGCCCTTCCTGTACCCGCAGCGTAATCGTGCTGCGTAGCTGTACTAGGAGGAAGGAACGGGACTCCTCTTTGAGTGTCCGGTGTTCAACCTCAGCCAAAACTTGTTGAAAATTATGCCCTAAAAATCTTGCTCTGAAAATAGAGCGGAGAGAGAAAGAGAATTTTTGTCCGGAGATTTCTACTTATTATCTGCCCCACCCTGTGGGGAAGGATTGGTGTCAGCTTTTACTCCTCAGGCAGGTAGTTTTTTAGATGGAAAAACTTATTCCAGGCCTCGGTTAATTACGGTTCATCCCTGTAGGAGAAACAGAATTCAGACGGCCTGTCCCACCCCTCCCTCAGGAGAGACTCATTTCTAGACCAGTTAACAGCCTCCCTGCTTGGAACCTTTTTAATTCTCTCCACCGCCCCGTCTCCTTTCTCTTCCTTTAATGTTTCTTGATTTTGTTGACCTGCGGGGGTTTTTGTTTTTTCATTGTGTAATGCTGTTTTTTCTCCGTCTCTCTGTTTTCCTTTAAAACTTATAGGGAGGATATTTGACGAAGAAAAATTACCTGTTCTAGATGTTTAGCAACCTAAGAGCAACTCCCCAGGCTGCAGGTTCTGCGTATTAGCGTCAGCCTTGGGTGGTGGGGGCTTGTGACAAAAGCAGTAATGATCCATGAGCGATTGTGGAGGAGGAAAATGAAAAGCTTTCTCCAGGTCCTTTGACACTGTACTGGTGCCATGGGAAAAATGTACTTCTGCACGTAATTGTATTTTAATACTGCAAAATAGCACACATGAAGGCAAATTTTTGAAGAAAAGATTTTAAATTGTGTTTTAAAAAGTGAGAAAGAGGAAGCACCAAAGATTTGAAAGGCTAGGCCTGTGGGTTGATAAAGGATACAGTCAGGACCTGAGCCGGTAACCATGACATTGAGCTCGTAGACGTAACAGACATTGATGTATCACTTGTTTTCTTTGGACTTACATGTCTTGATCAGCAAAAAACAGAGCTCTGAGTGAGAGATCTGTCATATCTTGTTTATCCTGACATTTGCGATGGATTCAGTGACAGTGAATATTTATTGGACAAGACAGACATGGATCTGCCCACAAGGGGCTTATTGTCTGGTGGGGGGTATAGTAAACAGTAAATAAGTCATCACAGAAAATAATTGCAAAGGGTTTAACAAGGGCTGAAAGGAAAATTGGGAAAAACTGGAGTGGATCATTTTGCAAGAGTCAGAAAAGCATATGCAAAGATTCCAATATGGGAAAGTGATTGATCTAGAAAAACGGTGGGGCCGGGCAGTAGGGAAGCAAGGATACAGGAAGAGATTAGGGAGGTGAACAGAGCCTAGTGCATCCAGGACCTTGTGATCCTGGTCAGGAAGTTGGCTGTGGTTCTAAGTACAAGAAGGCATTAATTTTAGGGAGAGGAGAGACATTTAACAATGATTACATTTAAAGCAACCATAGTTGCTCTGTGGAGAGTGGTTTGGAAAAGGGCAAAGGGAGCAATAGGCTGACCTTTTAGAAAATGTTGGCAAGCTGCGTAAGGTTGTGCATGCCTGTACTCCCAGCTACTTGAGAGGCTGAGGCAGGAAGATTTTTGATCTCGGGAGTTGGAAACCAGCCTGGGCAATTTGTCAAGACACTGTCTCACAAACACAGAGTTTGCAGAGCTTAGGTGAAAAATGATGAATGCCTGGACTAGGCTGGTGTCATTTTGAAGACCAGGTGTTGGAATTTGATGTCAGGGATGCAGGGAAGCAAGGACTAAGGATGACTCTCAGATATCTGACTTGATCTGGGTGGGTAATGGTAAGAAGAATTCTGGGGTGAATGGGAGTAGGTGGAGAAAGAGTTTGGTTTTGAACCTCTTCAGTTTGTCATTGAGTAAGGACAAACCATAGTCCTTGGAGGGAGAAAGGGATAGTCTCCAGGACAGAAGTGCATGGAGAGCCTTTGATAAGTAAAGCTGGTGATTATGAATTCAAGGTGAAATTGATCCACTCAGTTGTCTGATTTTTTTCTTTAGCAACCTTCATCAACTTGGGTATAGATACAGAGAAAATGAATAGCAGATTTCTTCCAGAACTAGAGTTTTGCCAAGTGGCTAGGATGGAGACTAAGAGAGTTAAGGATCTTTTTCAAAGGAGTGACTCCTATATGCTATAAAATTTAGGCTGCATTTAAAGAGAAACCAGGAGCAGATGGATGGGGAGGGGGAAAGTAATGCGAGGTCCATAGATCAGTTGCTGTCTAGATTTATCAGTGTGAATATTTAAGTTAAGATTGTTGGAAAGCTAAGAGAATGTGTGGCTGTATCAGGAAGTGAAGGACTGAGGTGGAGTGGAGGCTGACATTCACTGCTTTTGATGAATAAGTCAAGGAAAGCAGGGACCCTAAGATTGAATGGTTCATCCTCTGAACTGGTCAAGTCCTGGAGAGGGATGACACTTGCTGGGGGTACAGACAATGACCGTGCGTGTCCTATGGGTCCTTAGTGGTGAGGAATAAGCTAAAAGTCAATAGATGACAGTGGTGGGATGGGAGAGGGGACATGATGATGCCAGGAGCCTTAAAAGAGCTGGATGTTTGAAGGAGAGAGAGAGAAGGCTCAGATGTGAGCTTACAAAAGATGCAGCTGCCCCATCCCATGGACCTGGAGGAGTACATTTCTTGATAACCTGTCCAAGCCTGCAGGTTGTGAATATCGTCAGGATCTCCGAGGACAGCTCCCAGTTACTGCCATCAAATACAGTAATTAATGCCCTAGATATTTCTACCCAAAACAAATTAGGCTGCATTTTTCAAAATTAACTTAACACAACCATTGCCGTTCAGCTAGAGGAATATCAAAGAATCCTTCTAATCTGAAAACATTAGGAGGCATGTAGCAGGGTATAATAGAATTCCCCTACCTGGATAATCAACTCTCAAATATTAAATGCATACAGAAAGTCAGAGTCCAACCAAGAAAACTGTGACCTTGAAATTTAAAGAACTCATGCATTAATTAAAATGCTTTTAGTTGGAGCTCCTATAATTGAAGTGCTAAATATAAGGTGGGGCTGTAGTGTTATTATATAGCTAGAAGCAAAAGAATTTTAGTGTTAGAAAGGACCGTGGAGTCATGTACAGCCTCTTTATTTTCCATTAAGAAAAGAAATGCAGAGAAGGAGAATCAAGGTGATTTCTGAAGCCTACTCCTGTCCTTTCACCTCAACACCACAGAACAAAACTTTCTATAAATGACATAGTTTTATCCGCTATTTAATGTGCATTATCTGTGAATAACATCAAATGAAAATATAGGTGAACCCTGTGTTTTTTTAGTTAAAGTGTAGCACATTGATCAGCACCACAGGTGTCAGCTAGGAGCTATGAGAAATGCAGAATTTAGCCTCAGCCCAGACCTGGGCCATTCTCGAAGGTACATTTTAACTGGATCCCCAGGCCATCATAGTTGTATTAAGTTTGACCAGCCCTATCCTAGAGCCAGTTGGTCCACTTGCAAACTCTGGTCTGCTCAAGTCAGCAGAACCGTGATGCCTGGAGAACTGAGGAGCTCCTTTTAAGAGAAAGAAGAGACACTGTCATCAGAACATTCTGAATTTTCATTGTTACAAAACAATAGGAACAAAGCATGCTGTGCGTGGAGATGACACATTTCAGGAATGGCATCGGTGCCCTTCCCAGAAGGTGAAGAGGGGACATTGCAAAAGAGTGAGTGGCTCTTCTGATACTGCCTCTGCCGGAGCAGAGAGGAAAACGGGCTGCGTGCAGATTCCTCAGCTTCCTGTATTCAAGGGAGGCTGTTAGGATATCACTGAGATTGTGTTTTCTTGTTACAAACAATAAAAATGGACACAGTGAGAGTCAAAAACCCGCATCTGTTGTCTCCAAATAGCAAAATAAGTAGTAGGTTGAATCTTAAATCTTTTAGTAGTGCTATTTTCGATCTTGGGTGTATAGTAATCACACCTGATGATCTCTTTAAAAATCCTGATGTCCAGGTAGAGCCCAGGCCAATTACATAAAAACTGGGATGGCAAGACCAGGGATCATCAGTGTTTTAAGTCTCCCTAGGTCACTCCACTGTGCCTCCAGGGAAGGGAACTACTGCTTTAGGAGCTCACTTGAGGCCCTTGTGAGAAGAGGCAGCTCTGAGAATGTAGTTTTGCCTTTAAACCTACCAAGCAGTGGGACCCTCCATGACTACTGTGGCACCAAGCCACGGTGACAAAACTCTGGTCACAATGCAGGGCAGTGGGGTTTTCAGAACACTGAGGGAGTAGGATTTTTTTTTTTTAAAGAGTTTACCTGTGGCCACTTTTCTTAAAATTGTTAATAACAGTTAACTGTTGAGAAAATTGGTTGCATAACTGTAACTGAAAGTAATTAATTTGTATGTATAAAATGGCTAAATTTTTATGTGCAAAGTATACCTCAATAAAGTTGTTTTCTTTTAAAGTTGCTGAGTATGCTTCAGCCTTCATAATTTTGTCGTGTCAACTCAATAGCCAGGAAGCCAATGCCTGTTTTGTGTTATTATAGCGTCAACACCTAGCCAAATGCCTGTGCATAGGGCTGAGTAAGATGTTGGATAGGTGAATGGAGATGAATGGGTAGAGGGAGGGAGGCAGGGACGGATGAATGGATGGATGGGTATCATTACCATCTTTGGTGGTGGACTGACTACTAGGTTGGTGGCAATCACCACAGATACAGAATCTAAAGCCGATGGCACTCGGTGGACATCCATACCTTTGTAACTACAAATATGTGTAGCCTGTTAAGTAGCTGGCATTAAAATTAGGGGAGTGAGTTTGCAGAGAGGCTAGGATGCTAAACTGTTTGTTTACAGGTGGATTACTACAGCACAGAAAATCCTTTATTTGTTAGCCAATAGTGATAGGTATCTTTATCTCAAATTGCTATCTGCAACAAGATTATCAGATGGGAAAGTTATTTTAGCCGTGCTGTGACATGCAGTGCCCAGCTTCATTTCAGACATACCTCGTCACATTAACTGCAGCCTTACAAAAGCCCAGTGTGCGCAGGGCACATAGCTCTGCTTGAGATAACATTGTACACTTGTGAGTGGGAGGGGGGTATACAACATTCTTCCCTGCCCCATACCTAAGAGAAAAATGGACAGAATGGCATTGGGAGATGTGGTTTAAATTATTTGGAGGATCTAAAATTGTATTAACCAAATCCTTGGGGGGAAATTTTTAACTAAATTTTTGGGCTAACTAAATTTAACCAAAACTTTTTTTTTTTTTTTTTTTTTGCTGAATTTTCCAAGCACATACATATTAGACTACTTTCCTGTGCTACTGATTGCAGTGTAACTTTTTTTGGCTATTTAGGACCTAGAAATGTCATGAAATCATATCCATATAAAAGTGCATATACTTTTTTTTTTTTTTTTGTGGGTACCGGGGGGTTGACCTCAGGACCTCGAGCGCCAGCAGGCGCCCGTGCCGCTGAGCGATATCACCGGCCCCTTTTTCGTATGTGGGTTCCGGGAGTCGAACTCGGGCCCTCGCGCTTGCCAGGCAGGCGCTTAAGCCGCTGAGCCATGTCACCGGCCCTGCAATAAAAGTTTTAATAAAATTACTGTTGTATTTTACTCATAATTGTGGAAATGATTTTCAAATTATCCAAGTTTCATCTGAGGGAAAGAATGTAATCTAATTTAACTGGATTTTAAGCTTCAAGCAAACAGGAAATTAGGGTAGTTCTGAAACTTTAACACACATCAGAATCCTGTGGAGGGCTTGCTAAACATAGATTGCTGGGCTCGACCGTCAGAGGCCACTTGTTGGGGTGTTTAGGGGTGGGCTGAGAATTCACATTTCCGGCAGTTCATAAGTGACACTGGTGCCACTGGCTCAGGACTATACTGGGATAACCACATTGGGAAATCACATGCTTAGCTCAAGCAGAATTGGAGCTTTGTCTTTAGGGCTCGAGAACTTCCAAAAAACTAAAAACCTACAATCAAACCCACTTTTAAGTTTGTCATAAACAGTTGGGTTTTCTTTGTTTAAATACCAAGAATATGTACAGATTATCTTAGCGCAGCCCAAAGGTTGTAATAGTAAAATCACCTTCTTGTTACCGAAAATGAGATTAGGATACTGATATTTTATCTGCAGAATGTGCCCCTACCCTCGGAGTGTTAGAAGCAGATACTGCAAGGGCAGGGACCTTGCTGCAGGGTGACTTTCCCCTCCAAAGAGACTGACCCTCCAGCAAGTCGAAGAGTAGCCCTCAGACTTCTTGGATTTACAGATCAGGAAACTAAAAAGGAGGGAAAGAGCTCCATAGGATTGCCAACTTAAACAACTGTTATCTCTGTTTTTTTATGAACAAAAAGGACATTATGATGGTGCAGAGTGGGAAAGACACAATCTCAGAGGAAAGGACGATTCTTTAAGTTGAATCATTTTATGAAAAACTTCCTACACTCTCCATCTACTTTTTAATTGCTATTTGGGAACCTGTGCCCTAGTACTTTTAAAGTAAAATCACAAAAAGGCAAGTTTACTTTCGGGGCTTTTTAGTTTTAAGCGAGGATATATTCACCGCGCACTGTCATTAAATTGATCTGTGGAAGTTCTGTGTGCGCTACAGATTAGTTTGTAAATATGATTTTTTTATGTGTGTGTGTGGGTACCGGGGGTCGACCTCAGGACCTCGCGCGCCAGCAGGCGCCCGCGCCGCTGAGCGATATCACCGGCCCTTTTTTCGTATGTGGGATCCGGGAGTCGAACTCAGGACCTCGCGCTTGCCAGGCAGGCGCTTATGCTGCTGAGCCATCTCACCAGCCCTGTAAATATGATTTTTTTACTTTTATACACACACACGTCCATACACACACACGAGAAGGAATAACTTGAAGGGAAGCAGCACCATGTGATACTCTCTTCGCTCATTTTCCTGGATATCCTGTGACCATGTAATCGAGTTCCTTATTATAGGCATATGGGGTTTTTATTATATTTTTATTAAACCTGTCTCTTCCCAGTGAAAGTGTGAGGTTTCCGAGTGTGAGCGTGTGCCGTGTATCTCACATGTGGAAGCACACGGCGGCCTCGATAAATTCCTGCTGGACACAGCAGGGTCGATCTGTCTTGAGATAAGAGTTGCGTCAGTCCTTGTCAAAGGAAATGCACAAGGTAAGGTTTTCAGTATTCTTAAGGAGACACGCCTCCTTCAGGTGTTGAGTCATTTTTCATAATCTTATATTTTCATGGATGACCCGAATGTTAACTTCAGCTCAGCCATTAACTAAATAATCCAAAATACTAGGCGAGTAAATTGAAAATTGGTGAGGGTTTTGCTCCAGTGTGTCAGCACCAGATAATTGGTGGCTGACAGGGTGCTCTTAGGTCTGGGTATGGGTGAGTCCAGTAGGACATGAGCGCGCGTCTCGTTGCTTTCTTCTTCCCTTTCCTCTAAAAGGAGGACATGCTGGACCACGTCTGCAGAGTCCCCAGAACACACATGGGCTGCTATTGGGGTTCTTCAAAAGTTACACAGTGACCAATCTTGTTTGGTTTTACAATATTAATAAATTCAGATGATTGACTTTCATCCAAAAGCAAGAATTATTTCAACGTATTTTATGTTTTGTAGCTGGAATTCTATCCTAAAATGAAATTTGTATTTTACCTGTTTAAAGTTAGTAGTTACAGGAAGCATCATTAGGGATGGCATTTGAAGATGCTAAATGTTTAAGATTCTCCATATAATGTTTGCTCTGCCATCTCAGAATGAGCACAGGGTAGGAGACTTGGGTTTGAATCCTCACTGTATCACTACAAACTGCGCTCTCTCAGGCAGATTGCTGAAGTTCTCAAAGCTCTGTCTCCTCATCTGTAGGATAGTCATAATATGTACTCTGCAACATCTGAGAGTTAAACAAGGTAATATTCCGTGTGAAAACACTACAGATTATGAAATAGCATACAACATATGGTATTATATCCTTTAAACAATAAATAAGCCCTGTTTCAGAGCCTTTAAAATTTTTGTTCTGTCTCTTACACACACACACACACACACACACTTATGCTTTTACAATCCTTAAAACTATAATAAGTCTCACTTATTAGGTCACTTTTTATTCCTGGCCACAGTCACACTGTTAAAGGGTCCAGTTGGAATTTGGCATATGGAATCCTATGTGAATAAGGTCCAAACATGTTAGACCAGAGTCACCCATTAATATATGTAAAATACATTGTTTAATGGGGGCTTATAGGTGATGTTATTAGGTCCTAATGTATTTTTATCTAATATTCTGATTTACAGAAGGAGTTTAAACTTGCTTTGTAAAATAGCCAAGTAACTAATATTTGTTTTAGTTTTTAGTTGGAAAGGGTCTTGATCATCATGGTCATTTAAAGATTTTGCAATTCTTATACCTCAAGAGATGCTATAGTAGGTACTTAAAAGAACTCACAACTGAGACATAGGACACTTGGATTTCTGTGTGATTCTAGTAATCTTTTTTCATCCTTAGATAAGGTATATAATTGGGAGTAGGTAAATTGGTCACTTCACTCTTAATTTTTAAGTGAAATGAACATTGATTTCATAACTTCTGGATCCTTTAGTTGCTCCTGATTCCCCATATAGCCAACAGTATTTCCAGAAAAATATTGATGGTTTCGTACTACTATGGTGCCTTGAAGCCTGTGGCTTTCTGGGTACATAGGGCCACTCCAGGGAAAGCAGATACAAGTATTTTACCACCCCTTCTGTCTTGAAAGATGTAAAAGGAAATATGTAATAGGTTTTGAAATGGTGAGTTTTCCCATTTCCCAGGGCTCAAGTTAGACATTAAGATCACTGCATGATGCTGAGGAGCAATGAAATGGCCAAAGAAGAAGGAGTAATATACTAATATAACTGTAAGTCTCCCACCTTGCCTCTCATAACCACCCCCAAAATCCTTTCTTCAATTCTTTTTTTCATTCCTTCCTCTCCTCTCCTCCCCCTCTTCCTCTATCTCTTGGTCCCATTCCCGTTTACAAAAGATCTATCTTCCTTTTATCTATCTTTTATTTTTGTTCCTTATTTATATTTTGGGTCTCTTATATAAGAGAAACCATGGGATATGTAAGCTTGTTTGTCTGATTTATTTCACTTAACATTATGGTCTCAAGATGCATCCATTTTCCTACAAGTAAGACCCAGTCAAAAAATGGAAGCTGAGGGCCGCTGAGATGGCTCAGTGGCTTAAGCGCCTGCCCGGCAAGCGCGAGGGCCCGAGTTCGACTCCCGGAACCCACATACGAAAAAGGGGCCGGTGATATCGCTCAGCGGCACGGGCGCTTGCTGGCGTGCGAGGTCCTGAGGTCGACCCCCCGGTACCCACAAAAAAAAAAAAAAAAAAAAAAAATGGAAGCTGAAATGAGTAAACACTTCTCAGAAGAAGTATAAATGACCTATGAAAACATGAAAAAGATGTTCAGCATCTCTGGCTATTCAAAAAACGCAAACTGAAACAACACTGAGATCCCATCTTGCTCGAGAAAGAATGGCCATCATCAAGAAATCAAATAACAGATTCTTGAGAGGAGAGGCTGTAGGGATAAAGGAGCCCTTCTACACTGTTGGTGGGAATGTAAACTAGTACAACCATTACACAACTCTGTATGGAGATTCCTCAGAAAGCTAGAACTAGAAATTTCATTTGACTCAACTGTTCCCTTCTAGGTATCTTCTCAAAAGAGAGACATCATATTACAGCGATCCATGCATACCCATGTTTATGGCAGCACAATTCAGAATAGCCAACTCTTGGAAGTGGCCTGTATGTCCATCAATAGAGAATGGATACAGAAAACGTGGTATTTATACACAGTGGAGTATTACTCTGCCAAAATTTTTTCTTAAATTCCTTACATCCACCCAATGACACCTGCTTCAGCTAGACTGCCTGGGTTGTAATCCTGACTCTCCCCCCTCTCACTTTGGACCCTAGAAAATTAATTATCTTCTGTATGTCTCAGTTTTCTCATCACAAAATGGGCATGATGGTAGCATCTGTCTCATAGGGAGGTTGTGTGGATTCAGTAAAGCGCAGGATGGAGTTGAAACATAATATGTGTGATGTATTAAGTAATTTACTATTAGTATTGTGTTTCTAAAGTTTAATTTATTGATGTGTTTGAAGTCATTGAATGTGACCCATTTCTAGGGTAAAAAGCTGAATTTTCCTAACTCCAGTAGTTTCAAATTTCATTTAGCAAAAACCATGTTTTTCTGGAACATTCCACTTGTGTCTATAAAATCCATTAGATCCTCTGAAGTGATCTACATCTGCTGTGAGTATGAATGAAATGGTGCAGTGGGGATTGACGAGAATAGTATTTTTCACTCAGACCCAACAGTAACACTGATTCGTAGCAATCTGATTTGTATTTTTCACCAAGTTATTACAAATATGAACATTTGAGATATTAGTCACTTAAAAATAATTTGGAAAAAAACAGTTTTTTCCAGGAAGAATAATTGCATCATAGTTTTTGCAGCCAGCAAATGAAAAAGATTTCATAGGTTTTGTGTAATTTAAGACCATAAACACATTACCAAACCCTTTTCTGTAGGGAAGCTACCTTTCTCAATGAAAAGTTACAGGATATAAGGTGAATGATAGGAGTCTATGGTATTTAACCCTTTGTTATATTTTGATGCCTGTTTTTCTTAAAATATTATTTAATATTTTATTAAATTTTATTGTCAGGATTCATTTTTGGGTTGGCTGATTTACTTTGATTTAATAATAGAGTCATTAGCTGCTCAGCTATACAGGACAGTTTAAGACTCCAGAACACCCAAATAACTTGACGGTTTTGGTTTAAATGATTGTTCTACAGTTTTTCATCTTCTGTTTGCTTTGTGACCTGTCACTTGGTATCAAGGTCATTTTCTGTACTTTTGGTGGTGTTTCAGACTTGCTGCTGTACGATCCGCTAAGCAGCTTTAGTCTCTTTTGTGCTTTAGTGCCTTGCGACACAAAGAAGGACCTGCAGACCAGCAGCATGACCACCACCTTTGGGAGAAATGCAGAACCTTGGGCCTCCCTCGAGACCTACTGAGTCAGGATCGACATTTTAACAAGATTTCCAGGTGATTTGTGTGCTTATTAAGACTCGAAAAGGCCCACACAGAGCACCTTTGTGACAGTTAATTTTTCTGTTTAGAAGTCCTTTTTTGCTTACAAATTGTGTCTTGATGTATTTTAGGTTATATAACTTTGTAGTGTACCAAAATATTTTACCTTGAGAAACACAGTACATTATTATAACATCTAGAAGTATTTGAATGTTCGGTAATAGATAACTGTTGAGCATTTTATTTTCTCTCCTCTAGGATATTCCTGTTGCCCTCGGAAGAGTCTATCATGGAATCAATCTCTATGATGGGAAGCCCTAAGAGCCTTAGTGAAACATTTTTGCCTAATGGCATAAATGGTATCAAAGATGCAAGAAAAGTCACTGTGGGTGTAATTGGAAGTGGGGATTTTGCCAAATCTCTGACCATTCGGCTTATTAGATGTGGCTATCACGTAGTTATAGGAAGTAGAAATCCTAAATTTGCATCTGAATTTTTTCCTCATGTAGTAGATGTCACCCACCATGAAGATGCTTTGACAAAAACAAACATCATATTTGTTGCACTTCATAGAGAACATTACACCTCCCTATGGGACCTGAGACATCTGCTTGTGGGGAAAATTCTGATTGATGTGAGCAATAATATGAGGGTAAACCAATACCCAGAATCCAATGCTGAATATTTGGCCTCATTATTCCCGGATTCCTTGGTTGTCAAAGGATTCAACGTCATCTCAGCTTGGGCACTTCAGTTAGGACCTAAAGATGCCAGCCGCCAGGTATGTAGTTTTGGATTTTATTATTTATCTGGTATTTTGTAGTTAAACAAACATCAGACATTTAAAAGCCAAATTCCAACACTCTTCAATGATTATTTTGAAAACTCTGTATGAGCACCTGAAGATTAACGTCCTGACCTCTTCAGGGCTCCGTCTATTCCCAAGATGATGTAGAAAACTGAGAAAATAACATGAAATTTTCTGTCATAACCAACTGCAGAAAAGGCAAGGTTGCCTGATGAATAGCGTGACACACTGGAGTCTCTCCTGGACTCCTCGAAAATAGAAACAACAAAAAATAATTATTTTTCTGTCCTTCTTTACTTCCCTCCCTCCCTTTCTCCTTCCCTCTCTTCTTTTTCCCTTTCTCCCTTCCTTGCCACTGCTTGGTAACACCATGTCCTTTCTCTGTATGAAATACTATTTAACACGATTCTCAAGAATACTTTAAGAAAACCTTTTTATTTTACATAGATTAAATATTCATGGAGTATAAAATAGTGCAGTTTATTATAAGTGATTTTAATCTGTGGGACAAGTAGAGGCAAACCGTATTTTGTAGGTTTGTTTAGGTTTACAGCACAAATACCATTCAGTGTGAGAATGGAGCAGGTGGGAAGACCTGTCAGTACCTCTATGGAATGAGTTCTGTACAGCAATACAAAAAAACAGTGTACCTTAAAAGTCATTAAAAGTGTGCTTACATGCTAAAATTAAACATGATGATAACTTTTGTTTTGTTTTGTTTTTTTGAGACAGGGTCTCACTGTATTTCAGGCTGGCCTTGAACTTACTAAATAGCCCAGGCTGGCCTCAAACTTGTGGTGATCCTCTTGTCTCAGCCTCCTGAGTGCTGTGATTTTGTCAATGAAGACAGTTTATTGGATCCTTTAGAAAACAAATGGAAGCATTGTCTCATCGTATGCGGTCTATCAGGGTCTTGATAACCACTCACTCTCAAGGCATAGAATCCCAGGTTGCAGCTAGATTTTCTTGCATTTTATTTTTATGTCATCACAAGTGGCAAGGACTTTTTTTTTATTAGAACATTATTTTAAATCTATTAATAGTAAATGTATAAATTAATAAATGCTCTATCTCCTGAACTTTAATCACATGCATTGTTCAAGGCCATTACAGCGGATGCACCATAGACTAAGCAGAGGTATGACCTTTGCCATTTTTATAAACAGCATAGCAATGATGCATCTTTTTTGTCTCCCCACAGGTCTATATATGCAGCAACAATATCCAAGCTCGACAGCAGGTTATTGAGCTTGCCCGTCAGTTGAATTTCGTTCCTGTTGACTTGGGATCATTATCATCAGCCAGGGAAATTGAAAATTTACCCCTGCGACTATTTACTCTCTGGAGGGGGCCAGTGGTGGTAGCCATAAGCTTGGCCACATTTTTCTTTCTTTACTCCTTTGTCCGAGATGTGATACATCCATATGCAAGAAGCCAGCAAAGTGACTTTTACAAGATTCCTATTGAGATTGTGAACAAAACCTTGCCCATAGTCGCCATTACTTTGCTGTCCCTGGTATACTTGGCAGGCCTACTGGCAGCTGCTTATCAGCTTTATTATGGCACCAAGTATAGGAGATTCCCACCCTGGCTGGAGACCTGGTTGCAGTGTAGGAAACAGCTGGGACTGCTAAGCTTTTTCTTCACTGCTGTGCATGTCGCCTACAGCCTCTGCTTACCAATGAGAAGGTCAGAAAGATACTTGTTTCTCAACATGGCCTACCAGCAGGTACTGAGTGTTCTTGTTATCTATCTGACTCTGGTAAAATACTGTACTAATATGAACTATAAAACATAAGATTTTAAATAGCATAACATTTTATATATCTCATTGTCTTAGTTACTTTTCTTGTTGCTGAGACAAAATACCTGACCCCCAAAGTTAAAGGAAGAAAGGCTCACAGTTCATAGAAGTTTCAGTCCATAATCGGCTGGCTCCAAGGCAGGGTGGCACATGGCACAGGGGCAACCGTTCATGGCAGGCAGAAGATAGCACAGCAACAAGAGCAAAAGGGGAGACAAGCCTCTTTCTATCCCTTATATTGTTTCCAGGCTACTGGGATTATGGCGGTGCCAAACTAATCAGTGGACTGATTTAGTAATCACCCACCCTTAATCCCAGCACCCTTAATACCAGCACCCTTAATCCTAGCATTGCACCATGAATCAATCATTCACACTCTAGATTCAGCCACCTCTGAAAAAGCCCACCTATGACTGCATGAGGCTTTTTTTTTTTGTGGGTACCGGGGGGTCGACCTCAGGACCTCGCGTGCCAACAGGCACCCGTGCCGCTGAGCGATATCACCGGCCCCTTTTTCATATGTGGGATCCGAGAGTCGAACTCGGGCCCTCGCGCTTGCAAGGCAGGCGCTTATGCCGCTGAGCCATCTCACCGGCCTGCATGAGGCTTTGAGGGGACATCTAGACACAAACCATAACACTCATAATGGAAATTTTCTTTTGGCAGGTTTAGGGAGGGGAAACACTTGTTTTTTAAATAATCTTTTTGCATGAGAAGTATGTGGCTAATTCAGAAGCATCTACCATCCCTATCTTTACAGATGACAGAGAATTTAAGGGTTTATTGGGAGTTTTTTTTCCCGCTTTTTTTAATGTTACCTTGATTGCAATGACCATTTTCACCACTGAACAATAACATTGTTAATGTTAGATTAACATTAATTATTTTAATGTCTTATAATGGGCCATGGTCCACAAAATGATAAGGCAACTCTCAGTAAACATATATGATAAAATTTAGAATCGGTGAAAATATGAAACAAAATAGAAAATCAAGATCAGGAGAAAAAAATAGAGTATGCCTCTGCAAGCTAAGAGTGTGCAGCTTCTATTTGGGTTTTGAGGTTGCTGATACCAAGAAAAAGAAGATAGTGCTACAAGACCTTTATTATCAAAATGTAGAAAAATACTTGTTCCTCTGGTGAAGTTTTCCTACCACTTAGCTCCCCAGGAAGATCTCACCAAGAGCTTTGGAGAAGAGGCTTGAGGAGGAGGTAGACTGCGGTTTATCTCATCCCCGCCCACAAATGTAAAATAAGGGCTTCTCCGAAGCTGATTGGTGTAGCATTTCTCATTGGAAGCCAAAGACATTGCATCAAAACAAATATGTACAAGCATTTGAATTTTCTAAAAAGCCAACCCATCATAGTCCAAATATGTAGTAATCCAGCTTTTTCAACAATAAAACCTAAAACAATTTTTTAAAAGTCAATAGAGGGCCGGTGAGATGGCTCAGCGGCATAAGCGCCTGCCTTGCAAGCGCGAGGGCCCGAGTTCGACTCCCGGAACCCACATACGAAAAAAGGGCCTGTGATATCGCTCAGCGGCACAGGCGCCTGTTGGCGCGTGAGGTTGTGAGGTCGACCCCCGGTACCCACAAAAAAAAAAAAAAAAAAAAGTCAATAGATTGGGACTGGTGAGATAGCTCAGCAGCATAAGCGCCTGCCTGGCAAGCGCGAGGTCCTGAGTTCGACTCCCGGTACCCACATAAAGGAAAAAAAAAAGGCCGGTGATATCGCTCAGCGGCACAAGCGCCTGCCTGTAAGCGCGAGGTCCTGAGTTCAACTCCCAGTACCCATGTAAAAAAAAAAAAAAGTCAATAGATTGGTTCCATTAAGCCATTCACTCTCTCAAAATACTTAATACTACAGCTTTGATGTCTGCTGACCCCGCTTCCCCACATCCTTCTAATCACTTGCTCAGGTCTCCCTTTGTCAGCAAGTCCTCCACTGGCCTTGCTGAGAGTTCTGCCACCCACCTGTGACCAGCCAGAGAGTTCCCAGGCCCTCTCACTTATCCTACTCTTATTTGTTCTGTTTTCAGTAGCACTTACCACTCTGATGCCCTTTGTGTTCTTATTTATCATGGTACTGTTGTCTGCCTGCCCTCGGAATCTCAGTTCACGGGAGGAGTGATCTTTGTTCCTGTTTTTTGCAGCTGTCTAGCCAGGGTGTGTAGGTGTGCCAGACACAGTAGACACTGAAGACACTTACGTGCTAGCGAGGTGGATGAATGAGCTGGGGGGGGAGTAGGTCCAGGCTGTAGTTTCTGCCTGTGCCACGGTATGCGGTTATTCTGAATTGTGTAGACATGGAACAAGAAGACAGTGAGAGACTTGTTCAACAGAGGAGCTCTGTGAGCTCTTTCGGGATGTTGGTGTGATTGCTTCAGGGAACTAATGGCTAAGAAGTAGCTTTTCAAAACAATTAGGTTATGTTTTGTTAACTGAAAATGGGCAAATTTAAGATGGTGCTAGGAATGTGTTTTCCGTGAATACTTAAATCAACTTCAGTTGAATGAGACCAGTCCTTGATTTATACTCGTTATATTGTTTGTGGGTAGACATTTCTAGAGTACAGTTCTACAGAAATTACCACAAACTCATAGGTAAGCCTGACTTGATTATATGTGCATTATCAATGTAATGGTAAGACATTTGGAAAAATATTACACCTGAATAACACAACTGAGGTTTGAAAGCTTATTCATAAAGCAATTCAAGTGGATAAATACATCGGTTTCATAGTGGTTTATCCTCAGGAAATTCCAACTTTCTAGGGAAGACAAGGTAAAAAGAAGATAAATCAGCACATAGATTATACATGTGAGAAAGGAAGATCCAAAAGTAGCATTAGAAATTTCCTACCAAGGTTCTAGCTTAAAAATGAGCCTACAGGGCCGGTGAGATGGCTCAGCGGCGTAAGCGCCTGCCTTGCAAGCGCGAGGGCCCGAGTTCGACTCCCGGAACCCACATACAAAAAAGGGGCCCGTGATATCGCTCAGTGGCACGGGTGCCTGTTGGCGCGCGAGGTCCTGAGGTCATCCCCCCGGTACCCACAAAAAAAAAAAAAAAAATGAGCCTACAGTGGGCTCAAAATAATCAAGTTTAAACTGACTAGCCTGGTTCTTACGCCAGAATAAATTCTGTGCTGAATCAGTTAATGTTCTACCAAGTAAAGGAAATGCACATTTACCTTCTTGTTAGGTTCATGCAAATATTGAAAACTCTTGGAACGAGGAGGAGGTGTGGAGGATTGAAATGTACATCTCCTTCGGCATAATGAGCCTTGGCTTGCTGTCCCTTCTGGCCGTCACTTCCATCCCTTCAGTGAGCAATGCTTTAAACTGGAGGGAATTCAGCTTTATTCAGGTATGTGGGGTTTTGTTTGGTAAGGGATTGGGCAGCATAGATTTGATTGTTAGGTGAGCTTGAATTTTAAATATGCTACAGTTCTTACAAAAAGGTGCCTTTGGGGCCATACTTGTACATCTAGCTCAAGGAACACATTGCTGAAGGCCAGCTTAGGACCACTCTGGTGAATAAGTGAAAGACTTATTCACATTATACTGAAAGACTTTGATAGTACTGCCTACTATCAAAAAATATATATATTTTTTTATTTTAAAGAGAGGAAAAAAAATAAAACAGTTTCAAAACAGGCTAGTAGGACAGTAACAATAATTAATACATTGCATATTGTTATCTTCATAGTAGTTATTCAGAGTACAAGATATAGGCAAGAAATACTGTCCAAACCATATTTGGACAAACCTTTCTTTTCAGTGCAGTCTGGGTTTTATTCATGAAGTCTCTGCCTACACCTATGTCTTCAAAATTTCTGCCTGTTTTCTCTTCTAGTAAATTTAGTGTTTATGTTTTAATATTTAGATCTTTGATCCATTTTGAGTTTAGTTTAGTGCATGATGATAGAAATGGGTCTAGTTTAGGCTTTGGCATGTGGAAAGCCAGTTTTTCCGGCACCATTTATTAAAGAGGCTATCTTTCTTCCAGTGAACATGTTTGTCCCCTTTTTCAAAGGTAAAGTGGTTGAGTGTGTTTGTAGTTGTGTCTGCATCTTCTATTCTGTTCTACTGATAATCAGGTCTTTTTTTTTTTTTTTTTTTTGCCAATACCATGCTGATTTTATCACAATAGCTTTGTACTATAATTTCAGGTCAGGGATTGTGATGCCCCTGATTTGCCTTTGTTGCCCAGAATTGCCTTTGCTATTCTAGGTCTCTTCTGTTTCCAAATGAATTTTAGGAATGTTTTCTCTAGTTCTGTGAGGTATGCTAATGGTATTTTGATTGGGATTGCACTGAATCTGTATAAAAATTATGGAAGTATGGCCATTTTCACTATATTGGTTCTTCCTACCCAAGAGCAAGGGATATCTTTCCATTTTCTGATATCTTCGTCAATCTCCTTTTTCAGAGTACTGTAATTTTTAATGTATAGATCTTTTACTTCCTTTGTTAGATTGATTCCTAAGTATTTCATTTTTTTGGATGCTGTTGTAGAGGATGTAGTTTCCCTGATTTCTTGCTCTGTGAGTTTGTGGCTTGTCTACAGGAATGCTATTGATTTTTGAGTGTTGACTTTGTATCCAGCTACATTGCTGAATTTAGTTATTAAGTCTACAAGTCTTTTGGTGGAGTTTTTGGGGTCTTCTATGTAAAGTATCATGTCATCTGTGAATAATGATAATTTAACTTCTTCCTTTCTTATCCTTATCCCTTTTATTTCTTTCTCTTGTCTAATTGCTCTGGCTAATGTTTCCAGAACTATATTGAATAGGAGTGGTGATAGTGGACATCCTTGTCTTGTTTCTGATTTTAGAGTGAAAGATTTCAGTTTTTGACCATTTAGTATGATGTTAGCTGTTAGTTTGTCATAGATTGCTTTTATCAGATTGAGGTAAAGACCATCTATTCCAATTTTTTTTGTGTGTGTGGGTACCGGGGGGTCGACCTCAGGACCTTGTGCGCCAGTAGGCGCCCGTGCCGCTGAGCAATATCACCGGCCCCTTTTTCGTATGTGGGTTCCGGGAGTCGAACTCGGGCCCTCATGCTTGCCGGGCAGGCGCTTACGCCGCTGAGCCATCTCACCGGCCCTATTCCAATTTTCTGTAGAATTTTTTTATCAATAATGGGCATTGGGCTTTGTCAAATGCTTTTTCTGCATCTATCGAGATGATCATGTGATTTTTGTCTTTAGTTCTGTTAATATGGTGTATTACATGTATCGATTTGCATGTGTTGAACCGTCCCTGCATCCCTGGTGTGGATCCTACTTGGTCATGGTGTATAATCTTCTTGATGATTTGCTGCATTCTGTTTGCCAGTATCTTATTGAGGATTTTTGCATCTATGTTCATTAGGGAGATGGGCCTGTGGTTTTCTTTTTTGGTTAGGTTCTTTCCTGGTTTTGGAATCAGGGTAGTACTTGCTTCCAGGAATGATTTTGGAAGTATTGCTTCCCTTTCAATTTCCTTTAAGAGTTTCAGCATTAGTGGCATTAATTCTTCTTTAAATTTCTTGTAAAATTCAACAGTGAATCTGTCAGGGCCTAGGCTTTTCTTTGTTGGTAAAATTTTAGTTACATTTTCAATTTCATTGGCTGATACCAGGTTATTTAGATTTTTTTTTTTTTTGTAGGTACTGGGAGTTGACCTCAGGACCTCATGCTTGCCAGCAAGTGCTTGTGCTGCTGAGCGATATCACCGGCCCTTTTTTACCTTTATGTGGGTACCGGGAGTCGAACTTAGAACCTCGCGCTTGCCAGGCAGGCGCTTATGCTGCTGAGCTATCTCACCAAGTATTTAGAATTTTTATATCTTCTTAATTTAGTTTTGGCACTTCGATTGTCTAGGAATCTGTCCACTTCTTCTGTGTTTTCCATCTTACTAGAGTATAGGTTCTCATAGTAGGTATTGATGATCTTCTGGATTTCTGTGGGATCCATTGTGATTCCCCCCTTTTCATTCCTAATTGCTTGAATTTGTGTTTTTCCTTTCCTCTTTTTAATGAGGTTAGCTAATGGTTTATCAATTTTACTTATTCTTTCAAAGAACCAGCTTTTCAATTCATTGATTCTTTGTTGTTTTCTTAGTCTCAATTGCATTAATGTTCTTATCTTTATAATTTCCTCCCTTTTATGAGCTTTGGGTTTGATTTGTTCTTCTTTTTCTAGAAGTTTGAGGTTCAACATTAGGTTGTTTATTTGAGCTCATTCTGTTTTCCTGATGTGAGAGTTCATCACTATAAATTTCCCTCTCAGGACTGCTTTCATTGCATCCCATAAGTTCTGGTATGTTGTGTTGGCATTATCGTTTAATATACTGCTTGATTTTGTCTTTAATTTCCTCTCTGCCCCATTGGTTGTTCAGAAGGGTGTTGTTTAATTTCCTTGTGTTTATGTAGTTTTTGTGGTTTCTTTTGTCATTGATTTCCAGTTTCACTGTACTATGGTCAGATAGTATGCATGGGATGATTTCAGTTCCTCTACATTTTTTTTGTGTGTGTGTGTAGGTACCGGGGGGGTCGACCTCAGGACCTCGCACGCCAGTAGACGCCCGTGCCACTGAGCGATATCACCGGCCCCTTTTTCATATGTGGGTTCCGGGAGTCGAACTCGGGCCCTCACGCTTGCCGGGCAGGCGCTTAAGCCACTGAGCCATCTCACCGGCCCAGTTCCTCTACATTTACTTAAACATGTTTTGTCAGTTAATATATGATCTATTTTGGAGAATGTCTCATGTGCAGCTGAGAAGAATGTGTATTTTGATGATATTGGTTGGAACACTGTAGACCTCTACCTGGTCCGTTTGATCACAGGCTTGGTTTAATTCTGATATTTCTTTGTTGATTTTTTTGTCAGGTTGATCTATCTATTTGTGAGAGTGGCATATTGATGTCCCTCACAATTGTGTTAGTGCTTATTTGGTTTTTCATGTCTGTTAATATTTGTTTTATATAGTTCAGTGCACCAGTGTTTGGTGCATATATATTTATGATTGTTACCTCTTCCTCTTGGATTGTTCCCTGGTTAATGGATTTTGGCAAGCAGCCAGTCCTGTGAATCTTGTTAGTATGTGTATTTCATATATCAGTCATAGGTGTGTCCACAAAGGGATTTCAGAACACCATGTTTTCTTTAAAAAGTTAAACATTCATTTCTTCCAGTAGTATCTATATACGTTTGCATATTTTAAAAATATGTAGTGAAATTTAGATTCTACCTATATGGTTACAAAATAGGTATTGATTGTATGTCCAAATGGTTTACAACACAATATATGGATTATGTAATTTGGTGGAATAGTAAGCTTTGTTTTGTTGTTTTGCCTATTTTTTTGAGCTTTTTCTTTTGTGGAAGTCATATAAAACTTTTTCATTCAAATTAAGTGCATAACTTTTTTCTAAGTTCATTTTTTCTTTTTGAGGAAAGAGAATGTGAATACTTTTTCAACTGCTACTGTAATCACACCTGAAAAAGAATAGAAGGCCCTCTGATAAAAGGTGCTAGACAGATGCATATTACCGCTGTAAATTTAGATGAGTAATTGCAAACATTTTGCCTGCTGGAGAATTTATATATTCCTAGTGAAGTTAGATGTTACATCATACTGATGTAATATAACTTTTATGTAAGATAGACCATTTCTCATAGTAAGCAGTCTTAAACATAATAGTTTATGGAAATGAAGAATGCTGACCTTTTAGAATTTAACCTATATACTGCTTAACTGAAGTACTTAATAATGTCATTTAATAAGGTCAATAAAGTCATGTTTCAGTTGCTATTTATACTGTATAGTAAAACTACAGAATTTTTTATAGTTTCTAACTAATGTAGCATATATGTGCATGTACTATATATGTGTACTCATGAGAATGCTCTTCAGCATTTAATGTTCCCATGTACATTTCATAATATATATATGTGTGTGTGTGTGTACATAAATTTTTATACACAATCAGTGGACGTGGGGATAACCTTTATAAAGATTAAAACTATGTATCAATATGCTTAAGAAAAAACAAGATGGCCAGGCATGGTGGTGCATGCCTGTAATCCCAGCACTCGGGAGGCTGAGGCAGGAGGATCATCATGAGTTCAAGGCCAGCCTGGGCTACATAGAGAGACCCTGTCTCAAAAAAAAAAAAAGAAAAGAAAAGAAAAACAAGATGTTTTGATCAATAATGCCACTAGTAGAAATCAGTCTTAAGGAAATAAAGCAAAATACAGAAAAAGGCCTAAAGCGACACTATCTATAGTTGAAGGGTGTTTCAAACAAAGTAAACGATCAACAAAAAGGAATAACTAAATTATGCACATTCACTTAATAAAATATTATACAGCATTAACAGGCTTTCATTTTTAATGACAAAAAATGTTCTTGATCTAATAAATGAAATAGACTGTAAAATGGCAATACAGCCTTATTTGTGTAAAATAAGATGTGCACGTGAACAATAAGTATATATATGTATATATGATACATATGAAATGACTAAAAATTATTTAATACAGTATAAGACAGTAGCTTAATAATTTAAGAAAAAATAGTTATATCAAAATATAAACATAGTATATTTGAATAGGTTAATTCATGAATTTGAATAACTTGTCTCTTATTCTTTTCTTCTTTCCCTGCCCCAAGTCCACTCTTGGGTATGTTGCTCTGCTCATAAGCACTTTCCACGTTCTAATTTATGGATGGAAACGAGCGTTTGAAGAAGAGTACTACAGATTTTATACACCGCCCAACTTTGTTCTCGCTCTTGTTTTGCCCTCAGTTGTCATTCTGGGTAGGATCATTTTACTCCTTCCATGTATAAACAGAAAGCTAAAGAGAATTAAAAAGGGCTGGGAAAAGAGCCAGTTTCTTGAAGAAGGTATTGGAGGAGCTGTTCCTCATCTTTCCCCGGAGAGGGTCACAGTAATGTGATGACAAAAGGTGCTCACAGATACCACGAAAAGTTCTATTTGTGCCATTGTTTTGATGGCTTCCTCTTTGTTCAGTTGTTATGTGTTGAATTACTGTGGTTTGAAACCTGTTAAATGGGATTTTAACTGAATTAGTGACAGAATTTTCTTCAAGTTGTCACAGACATCCTATTTTACCAATTTTAATTTTTGTATTTAACGTATTGTTGAAATTTAAGTATATTTTGTTTTGTTTTGCACAACTTAACACTATTGGTATTTTCCTGTATTTCATAATCAAGCAAGAATATTTATAGTTAATAATCTAGATGGAACAAAATGTTAAAAACACTTCACAAAACAGAATTTGAAATTATGAATATAGTTTAATGGATATACTGTACTTTCTATGAAGCATCAGCAAGGTTTTGATTATTACTCAACTGAAGAAATAGAAATGCATAATCATACATTATTTAAAAAGGTCACATTACATTAGCATCTGCATAAGGGTGCATGGTAACATTCCTGTACTCTCATATGTTAGGGTTTGAAGAATGTTACAGATTTTATGAAGCAATGTGATTATATGGACAAACACAAATTTAAAAAGACAACCCTGAAATTATATTTAAAATGTACATCAGACAATGCACACAGCTTATGCATGAGAGAGTTTACTCTTTATCATGTTTAGAGCAGTTTCATTTTCCCGCTGCTATGTTCATCAGAGAAACGACTCAGGAATATTTGGCCTCCAAAATTGGTATCTTTAATACAGTACCAACCCTGGGAATGGTATAATTTTTCTTAAAGCAAGGTGTCGGGTTTACATACAAGGTTATTTGATAGCTGATCTTTGTTGTTGCACCGCTCTCTGAGGATTTTACTCATGTTCAGTTGGGGAACAGAATGTGCCAGGCATGGTTCTTAGCATTTTACTTGTGTTCGCCCTCGTAATACTTAAATCCCTGAGATGGAGCGTTATCCTTATTTACGTAAGAGGAACTGAAGGACAGAGGAGTAGCTCCCCCGAGGTTACTCAGCCAGAGGCAGAGTGAGCTTTCAAGTCCATGCATCACACCCTGGAAGCCCTGATTTTCCCCAGGAGGCTGTACAGCCCCTGCCCCATCCCCATGCAATCTGTTCATGATGCCAATCTGGAGGCTTTTGTGCGAAGGTATTGACGTTATTTAGAGCAGGCTATGTGTATCAAAAGATGTATGAAATATCCCAGTAATAAATGTATTATTGCTTGTGGTAGTCCATGGTTACTTACCCTGGTCTGGCCCCATGACCGCCTCTCCGTCTCCCTATCCAGGGAAGAATTCAGGCAGAAACGAGGCCATGGCAGTGTTAACAAATCGCCGAGACCCTGCGGATCTTTAATAAAATGGTCCTCTCCTGTGCTCGTTTGGGCAGTACATACACTAATATCGGCCTTCTCCCTTTCTGTTCCTAAGAAGCCCTCCCGCCTGCACAACCATTCGTTAGGGAGCAGTTTATGAGCATAAAGGATATTAGGATAAGTAGTTAACTATAAATTTACTCTAAAGACATATAATCATTACAGACTATTCATAAAATGTCTCAGTGCCGGCA
Organism: Erethizon dorsatum; assembly: GCA_028451465.1. Classification (NCBI taxonomy): domain Eukaryota; kingdom Metazoa; phylum Chordata; class Mammalia; order Rodentia; family Erethizontidae; genus Erethizon; species Erethizon dorsatum. Next base: position 43,091,949 of record CM051835.1, read on the forward strand.
TTCCACATGTAAGCTGCATTTCGTTCAAACCTTGTAGTGCACTGCATTTTTCCCCCTTTGCTCCTTACTAAAACAGAAAGTTGTAGACAAGATACAATTATATGCATCTCTCTTTCTCAAATTGTATCATTTCACTAACTTAAATCCAGTGCCAAAAGTAGAAGGACTTTTATTTAGTGGAGCCCACCTTTCCACCAGGGCTCTTTCTCTACCGCTGCAGTGTCTTTCCAGTAAATCACTCGTAGTTCTTTGATGTTCTCTTGGTGGTAAATTTTAATATCTTCTAGTTTCTCATTGAGCCCTCCATTTAATTTAGTGTTAGTTAAATCTCTCCCCCTCAATAATCACTTGTTAGTTTCAGTTGGGTGATAACCTTTAAGGTAAATACCTAAATGTGCTATTATCATGGATTAGTGAAAATAATAGTGTATTTTCAATACTTGCTCCTTAAATTTCAGTCTCTTAAGATCGTGCTTTAACCATTTAATGTGAAAATACAGTGTATTATTTCTAAAAGTTAGATGACTATCAAAAATTATTGTCGCATGTGTATAATAAGTAACCAATAATATAAGTAAAATTATCATTATTACAAATAAATGGGGCCTATGAAAAAACAAACTTTTATGAAAGTATGCAAAAGATGCAAATGTTATTTTAAATGGCAATATTTCCTTTTAGAATCAATGTATTCATTGTTACTCTAAATGCTTAAAAGCCTTTCTAAAAGTACAAATCTATAATTATCTTTTAATTGCTTTGTTTTACTATTTCTGGGATTATTTTCCTATTGTTTATTATACTCATTACTTTTTAAATCATTTTGCGTTAGAAGTAGGCCTCAGAAATGGGACTGAATTTGGCTGTTGCCACATGTGAGGAAGTGACGGGGGGACTTTAAGAGTGGAGATTTGTTTCCTGAGCTATGTTTTGAGAAGTGTCTCTGAGAAGTTGTAAGACTGTAGAAAATATACCCAGTATTAATCCTATGCAAAGAAAACCAAGTATAGTATGTTTTTCCAGTAAGGAAAATAACCATAAGCTGCTACTTAGCTTTTGTGTACTAATTTCATATGTCTCCTCTATTAAAAATATTTTAAATCACATTTCGATATAAATATATTCTTGCTAACATTTATTTTTAAGACATTCATGGAAAGTTAGCTCAGATAATCTACATGTGATATTTTTATTTAAATTTAAAATATTTAGAAGTGTGAATAAATTATATTTGTAAGTATTTATCAGAGATAATTATTTTGTGCTACAGAATATCTAACAAGCTCTAGTGTTAAACTACCTGATTAATTTCTTATAAATTAGCATAGCCTTGAGTTGATTAGAGAATCATATTTTCAAAATTAACTTGATAATAATAACAAGGTCTATTCATACAATAGTCAGATTATGAAAATTATTTGTGTAAAAGGGCTTCAAGAATATATCCAATTTTTGTATTAGTTACCTCCTATGTAATGGTAAAATGCCATTTTATTTTGCCTTTTGCCATTAAACTATTTCATAATTCTGTACAGTCCCCCCCAAAAAAGAAGCTTATTTATGAAATTTGAGATTTCTTAGGTGGTGTTTTAGATAAAATACCATGAATGTAATTCATAATTATTTTGTTGAGAATGCTGTAATCACTGAACTAATCATTTCTGCATCAGTGTGTAAAATCTCCCTTTAAGTATTTAAAAAGCCTAACATGTTGTATTGAAATTACTTCATAAAAAGAGTACTTTGTATGGGATTTAATGGCAATGTATCCTTTACTATAATAATTTTTTAAATTGAAGCGTTCACCATATATTTTCATTACCACATGTATGATTTCTAAACTGCCAGCTATAAGGAAGTTTTCACTCTGAGATTTTTCTGTAAACGTTTTTCATAGCTTTACAGATGCCCAGCACATGCAGAGATGGACACTGTCCCTTAGCATCTGTTTACCCTTCTATGTCAACGCTGCCATCCCTCCAGTCCTCAGCTGTCCGTGTGCATGATGCTGGCCAATGAGGCCAAGTGTCCTCAGTGGAAACCAATGTGTCCTTTATTGTCCGTCTGTCTTGCTGCGGGGTTGTAGATGTAACAGGAGCTGTGACACCTGCCTGAAGGGTGAAAGCCACACCTGTGGAAGGAAAATGAATCTACATCACTTCCCCGGCTCTGTCCCACACTTAAGCCATTCTAAGTGGGTCTGTCTGTTACACAGTCAGAATGCTCCTTTGTGGCCTCCAGTTCTTTGTCATGATACCATTTAATACTGTTTATATGATAGACAGCAATAATTCTTTTAAAAGCTTTTAAGCATAATATGCAATTCATATCAAAGTCAATTTTCCATTGTTAATTGTATTCATTTTCTTGCCTTGAACTTTCATTAGATATTTTGTACTTGCTTGGAAAAAATACCATTTCCTTTGTAACTATGTAATTCATATTTGCTAAAACTATGTAATCTCCAAAATACTGCTATCAAATTACATGCCATGTTTTTGTATCTTTCTCATAGATCTGCCTTATAAACATTTAAATAAAGAGTAATATTTAATGTTTTAACTTCTTCTTTGAAATGTATATAAGTGTATTTTTATTTTACTTAGTAAGAAGTCCAGTATTTGCTGGAGGTCATCAATACTTTTCTATTTATCTTTTTAATTTTTAGAATTTTTATTAGTGCATGCATGTTTGCAGTACGTAATCATTACATTCATCGTGGGAAGTCAGTGCATGGACATAACATATCTTCATTCTTATGTTTTTCTATTTTTTTCAGAAGCATACAGAAAGTAATTAATTGATTTTGTTTTTGTTTCGGGGGTGGTGTTTTTACCAAAGTAATCATTTAGAAAAGCCTCCATTTAATGAGGCAATTATTCTTAAACTTATTTCATTTTATTGCTTTGGGGGGGTTGTTTTGTTTCTGTTTTTGTTTTGAGACTGGGTAATCCCTATGTAGTTCAGGCTGGCCTGGAACTCACTATGTAGCCCAAGTTGGTCTCAAACACAGAGATCTTCCTGCCTCGGCCTCCTGAGTGCTGGGATTACAGGCATACACCCCCACACACAGCTGTGCATTTCAAAATTAGATACACAATATTCAGGTTCTTCAATAAGCTCCCTAATGGTAGGAATATTGTCTTACTCCCTACTAAATCTCCAGGGTACATTATATTCTACAGTACATACAAAAGGGACATTGTAAAGAATCATGACTCATTACAGAAAATTATGTTACTACCTCGCACCCACGGAACCAGCTCTGCTGCCTCCTGCTTCTTCCCCACAGATCCCCTCCCCTCATTTTGCCCTGCCTCCTGGCGGTGGCCTAGAGAGACCCTGTCCTCCTAGAGAGGCCCTGCTGCTGCCCCCGCAATCCCACACTGCATCATGCTGGGCCTGCGCTGCAGCGTGGCCGGGGCAGCCGCCTCCGCCTGTGCAGAGGCTGTGTGTAAGCTCGGCAGGGACAGCGCCGGGGCTGGTGCTGCTGGCAGACTGCGGAAGCCTGCACGACTTGGTTAGACGTGAGTTGCAGATAAACAAGTGACTTTTTAATATAATTATGTTACAAATATTGGATTGCCTTTTTTTTTTTTTTTTCCCCCTTTTCCTAAATCTGGCAACCTTACTTGAGGGGTAAACTTCAACCAAAGAGATGCAGCACAAAATGCAGCCAGTAGTTAAAGTTTTCTCCCTCCTCTCCCCCAGATGGACTATTCCAAAATGCAGTAATGCTTAAGACCTTCGTGAAAATATCCTAAAAGACCAAGCAGTTAACTGCACTTGTTCCAAAGCCCGGAGTCGCTCAGCAACACCTGGGTTCCTGACAGCTCTGCTCACTTCTGCTTTTCCCCTCCGCCTCTGGAGGTACAGTGCTGGCTGTTCATGTTAATGGCGGGCTGGGAACCTATCACAGACAGATTACCTGAATGGAAAATGAAGCTTGAAATAAATGGTGATTTTGACAAAATCAGGCGCAGGACCCTGCAAGCTCAAAATCCAGATTTGCTGAGAGCTCTGAGGGCAGAATTGCCTCGATCAAGTATCCAGTGATAGATTATTAACAGGACAGCAATTTATCACTGTTGTGAGAAATAGCAATGTCCTATAGGCAAGACTACCAGTATTGCCTTAGCTAAATGTATTTTATTTTTGAATCTGTTGTTTGTAAAAATTCAAATTATAATCTAAAGGATTATGAATCTGTTATGGCTGAACTGTCATATTCCTATAAAGGCCTGGCCCCATTTCCTCAGATTGTGTCTTTTGAGAGATGGCCTTTAAAAAGGTGATGAAGGCCGGTGAGATGGCTCAGCGGCGTAAGCGCCTGCCTTGCAAGCGCGAGGGCCCGAGTTCGACTCCCGGAACCCACATACAAAAAAGGGGCCGGTGATATCGCTCAGTGGCACGGGTGCCTGCTGGCGCACGAGGTCCTGAGGTCGTCCCCCTGGTACCCACAAAAAAAAAAAAAAAAAAAAAAAAAAAAAAGGTGATGAAGGGGTAAGGTGAGGTCATATGAACAGGCTCGAATCCGATACAACTCGCATCCTTATGAGAAGTATAGAATATGGACACAGGCCAGGCCACATAAAGAAAAAGAGGGAAGGAGGCCAGTCGAGAAGAGAGGCCTTGGAATGAACCAACCCTGCCTACAGCCTCGACCTTGGATTTCTAGCCTCCAGAACTGCAAGGAAATACTTTTTTTTGGGGGGTGGTACTGGGAATTGAACTCAGGGCCTTATGCTTGCGGGGCAGGCACTGTGCCACTCACTGAGCTACATCCCCAGCCCAGGAAATACATTTCTGTTAGAGCCACTCAGCCTGCAGAATTTGTCACAGCAGCCTTACCAAACAAATACAGAGTCCATGAAATCAGAACAAATCAAAACTTCAGTAATTAATGTCCTGGGAATGCACCTATGCGATTAATCCTGTACAGCAAGGACAGTTCCAGTCTGCGCATAACCTCGAGTCCTGCAAATGCGGTAAATAGTTGCTCTAAAAGCTGAGGAACATTTCCTTTCACGGAAATACTCCTGTCACAAAACAAAAGTTTGATCAGGTCAGAGTAGCTCTTCATAAATTTATTTCATTAATGACCATTTATTTAGTTTTTCCACTAAACATGAATACTGTAGTTCCTCCAGCCTCTATTTAAAAATCACTTGTGGTATGGATTATTGTTAGTACACACTTTATCAGAATGGTTGAATTCTGTTCATTTACTTTCATTTTCTGTTCCATTTGGCTATTATTTCCAAATTCATACTAATGATTGTGTTGGAAAAAAGTAATAACTTTTGTTTATTTTATAGGTCTTGTTTCTGTAATGATCAATCTAAAATACTGTTTAAAATACTGAAGGAGATTAAATTCAAGATTTATATGTATTCTATTACAAAACTCCCCTAAAGCTAACTTGCTAAGCCTATACTTTAATTACATCTCATATAGGCTATGAAATTTTTCCATTTAAAATAAATTACTCTGACTCAGAAAGGAATAAATTTTGCTTGAACATTTAGAACATCCGGTATTAGTTTAGAAGCTACCACATTTATGTGTAATCTAAAACACTTATTACAAATGTTCTTAATTCATGCTAATGAATATTTACCATTTTCCTAAACATTGCTAATTAGCATTAAACAAGAAAAATTAGAAAAAATCAGAATGGCATTATGATTGCATTTATTTCTTTAAAATTATATTTAGCTTGCTTTATTACATTAAAAGTAAGTATCTATAGGTCAACATATTAAAATTTCTAGTTAATCTTTATGTCTATTCGTGCTTCTAAGAAATTATAATTTGTATCTTAACAGAAGTGTTAAATTCTGTGGAATTGTTACCAGACTGAAGTACTTTTATATGCTCGGTATAACATTTCTCACAAGTTTCACTACTAACATCTTTTTGTTGAAATAACTTATTTCAATAGTCATTTCACCCTCAGTGGAAAAAAACTTAAAAGGGGTTGGGGGAAAAAATAGAGAAACAGAAGAAGAGGAAGAGATTAAAATTAAGGCTAGAGGACAAAAGATTATGCAAACTTTGGGAAACTGGTGAAGAAGATAGGAGGGAAAGAGAGAAGAAACAAACAAAAACAAGAACAGAACAACAACAAAACTAGAACCCATATCACACTCATAAAAACAAGAACAAACAGGAAAAAAAATAAAACAAAACAAAAACAAGAAAGAAAGAAAAAAAGAAAATCAGAAAAAAAGCCCACTTCAAGGTGTGTCTCTGCCGTCACTGGTAGACAAAGTGTGCAGATGGAGTCCAGATCTGAGTTAATTAATCCCAGAAGCCAGCTGTAGCTTTAGAGTGGGGTAGTGCATAATCCCAGCGAGCCTGCACCTTTAGTTCCACTGAAGTTCAGGCTGGTTTCTGGCTGTGAGGCTGGAACCCGATTTTTTCAGCCTGTGCACTCTGTGCACCTCCTGCTAAATTGAACTCAGCAGCCTCACCCTGCCTCTGGGAGCCGCTATATGGAGGGCATCCATAGCTGTTCTGAGTTCCGAGCTTAGTTGGCTCCTCTCCAAGGTGGCTACTGGCCAATCACCCTCTCCTGGGGGACATAGCAAGGGACCACAAAAAAAATCAATCCAACAGCTGGTAGATGACACAAAGAGGAAAAATATCAGATGGATCGGAGTCAATAGAAAGGCAGGAGCTAGCACAGATGACATAAAAAAAAACCTGTTCACAAAAGTAATGGCAGAAATCTTCCCAAGCAGGGATAATGAATTTCACATACAGGTAAGTGAGGCATATAGAACTCCAATTAGCAATGATCAAAAAAATCTACACCAAGGCATATAATACTCAAGATTCCAGAAATTCAACATAACAATATTAAAAGCTGTTACAAAAAAGAAACAAATCATCTATAAAGGAAAGCCCATCAGAATCTCAGCAGACTTCTCAACACAAACCTTCAAGTCAAGGATAGCTTAGAGTGAACTATTTCAAGCCCTAAAAGAAAATGACCTCCAACCCAGATTGATGTACCCCACAAAACTATCTTTCAAAATTGATGGAGAAATAAGGTACTTCCATGACAAAGAACACCTGAAGAAATTCATGGCCACGAAAACCAGCCCTCCAAAATGTTCTGAAGGACATTCTAGAGAGATAACAAGGATTACAACTCTAGGGACCTCAAGAGAATGAATCCACCAGGCAAGGCAAGCAATTAAACACAGGGGGAAAAAAGGGAGCCAACCACAGGGAAATAACATGATAATGATAAGTTATAACCAGCAATGTTAATGGTCTCAATTCATCAAAAGAAACCAATGGGCACAATGGATCAAGAAGCAAGATACAACAATATGAAACACATTTAATACAAGAAACATACAAGAAACACATTTAATTAAAAAAGAAATTCATAGACTGAAAGTCAAAGGATGGAAAACAAAAATCCATATGACAGGAACCTGTAAAAAGCAGTAGTAGCTATTCAGTTTGCAAACAAAATGGATTTCAAGCCAAGATTGCTTAAGAGAGACAAAAAAGGTCACTACATCCTTGTAAAGGAAACAATCCAAGAGGAAGAGATAACAATCATAAATATATATGCACCAAATACCAGTGCACCCAACTATATAAAGCAAATATTAACAGACATAAAAATCAAATAAGCAGGCTGGGCATAGTGGTACATGCCTGTAATCCCAGCACTCAGGAGATTCAAGAAATTCAACAGACTGAGGCAGGAGTATCTCTGCTAGTTCAAGGCCAGCCTGGGATATAAAATGAGTTCAAGGCCAGCCTGGACTGCATAGTGAAACCCTGTCTCAAAAAGATTTTTTTAAAAAAATCAAATAAGCACTAATGTAATTGTAATGCTAGACCTCAACACCTCATTGCCAGAAATAGACAGAACAACTAGACAAAAAAATCAACAATTAAATACTAGACCTGAACCAGGCTTTTGAACAAATGGACTTAGTAGATGTCTACAGAAGGCTCCACAACGTAACAATACACATTCTTCTCAGCTGCCCAGGGATGTTCTCTAAAATAAAAAACATACTAGCTCATAGAACATGCTTAAGTAAATGCAATGGAATTGAAATTATCCCATGCACATTATCAGACCAGAGTGCAATCAAATTAGAAATCAATGGCAAAAGAAACCACAAGAAGTTCATAAACACATGGAAATTAAATACCACCTTCCTGAACAACCAATGGGTCACAGATTAAATTCAAAAGAAATCAGAGAGTTTCTACAATTAAATGATAATGCCAATGCAACATACTAGAACTTACGCGATGAAAGCAGTCCTACAAGGGAAATTTATAGCAATGAATATCCATATAAGAAAAACAGAGTGAGCTCAATGAACAAACTAATGGTGAACCTCAAGCTTGTAGAAGAGAAAAGCAAGTCAAGCCCAAAGCTCATATGAGGGAGGAAATTATTAAGATCAGAAATAATGGACTGGAGATAATTATTAATGAAAATTAATGAAATGGAGACTAAGAAAACAATACAAAAAATCAATGAATCAAAGTGTTGATTCTTTGAAAGATTAAACAAAATCAACAAACCCTTTGCCAATTTTATCAAAAAAGAGGGAGAAAAGACTCAAATCCATACAATTAGGAATAAAAAGGGTGAAGTCACAAAAGACCCTGCAGGAATCCAGAAGATCATCTGTACCTACTTTGAGAAATTGTATTCTAATAAGATGGAAAATGCAGAAGAAATGGACAGGTTCCTAGATACAGATGAATTAACAAAGTTGAATCAAGAAGATATAAAAATTCTAAATAACCCAATATCAGTCAATGAAACTGAAGATGTAATTTAAAACTTACCAACAAAGAAAAGCTATGCCCTGCTGAATTCCACGAGAAATTTAGAGACGATCTAATGCCACTACTTCTCAAACTCTTTAATGAAATTGAAAGGGAAGCAATACTCCCAAATTCATTCCTGGAAGCAAGCATTACCGATACCAAAACCATACAAGGATCCAACTAAGAAAGAGAGCTACAGGCCAATATCCCTAATGAACATAGATGCAAAAATGCTCAAAAAGATACTGGCAACAAAATTCAGCAAATAATCGAGAAAATTATATACCACGACCAGATAGGATTTATCCCAGGGATGCAAGAATGGTTCAACATGCACAAGTCAGTAAATGTAATACACCATATCAGCAGAGCCAAGGACAAAAACCACATGATTATCTCTATAAATGCAGAAAAATCGTATGACAAAATCCAACACCCATTCATGATAAAAACCCTCCAAACAATTGTAATAGATGTCCTTTATCTCAATCTGATAAAAGCCATCTATGACAAACCAACTACCATCACCATACTAAATGAACAAAAACTGAAAGCTTTCACCCTAAAATCAGAAACAAGACAAGGATATCCACAGTCACCACTCGTATTCTATATAGTTCTGGAAACTTTAGCCAGAACAATTAGACAAGTGAAAGAAATAGAAGGAATAAGGATAGGAAAGGAAGAAGTTAAATTATCATTATTTGCAGATAACATGATACGTCAAAGACCGCAAAAACTCCATCAAAAGATTCCTAGATTTAATAACCAAATTCAGTTGCATAGTTGGATACAAAACCAACACTCAAAAATCAATAGCCTTCCTGTACACAAATAACAATGTCACTGAGAGGTAAATTTGGGAAACAATATCTTTCACAACAGCATCCAAAAATATGAAATACCTAGGAATCGATCTAATGAAGGAAGTAAAAGACCACTACATTAAAAACTATATAGTACTCAGAAAAAGGAGATCAATGAGGATATCAGATAATGGAAAGATATCCCTTGTTCTTTGGTAGGAAGAACCAATATAGTGAAAATGGCCATACTTCCAAAATTGTTAATCAGATTTAATGCAATCCTGATCAAAATTCCAATAGCATATCTCAGAATTAGAGAAAACAATCCTAAAATTCATTTGGAACTAGAAGAGGCCTAGAATAGCAAAAGCAATTCTGGGCAACAAGAGCACAGCTAATGGCATTACAATCCCTGCCTTGAAATTATACTACAAAGCTATTATGATAAAAACAGCATGGTACTGGCAAACAAACAGACCCAAGAATCAATGGAACAGATTAGAAGATGCATAAACACACTCAGCCACGTTATCTTTGACAAAGGTGCCAAACATATTCACTGGAAGAAAGATAGCCTCTTTAATAAATGGTGCTGGAAAAACTGGTTGCCTACATGCTGAAGACTAAAAGTAGACCCATGTCTTTCACCATGCACTAAACTAAAGTCAAAATGGGTCTAAGATCTAAATATTAAAACAGAAACACCAAATCTACTGGAAGAGAAAGTAGGTAGAAATCTTGAAGACATAGGTGTAGGCAGAGACTTCATGAACAAAACCCAGACTGCATGGGAAATACTCCAAAGAATCAACAACTGGGATTTCATCTTATTAAAAACTTTTGCACATCACAAGAAATCACCAACAGAGTGAAAAGACAACCCCCAGAGTGGGAAAAAATTTTAGCCAACAGTACCTCAGACAAAGGACTTATATCTAGAACATATAAAGAATCGAAAAAGTCAGACCCCCCCAAATTTAAAGACCCAAAATGTGCATCTGACATGAATACACACTTCTCAGATGAAGAAATACAAATGGCAAAGAAATATATGAAAAAAGTTCAACATTGATAGTAATTTGAGAGTTGCAAGTTAAAACAACACTAAAATTCCATCTCACTCCAGAAAGAATGGCTATCATCAAGAAATCAACCAATGACAAATGCTGGAGGGGCTGTAGGGAAAAAGGAACCCTTCTCCACTGTTGGTGGGAGTGTAGACTGGTGAAACCACTGTGGAAATCATTATGGAGATTCCTCGAAAGCCTAAGATTAGAGGTCCCATTCAACCCAGCTATTCCCCTTCTGAGTATTTTCCCAGAAGAATTAAAAACAACATACCACAGCTATATATGCACACCCATGTTTATAGCAGCACAATTTGTAATAGCTAGATCTTGGAAACAACTCAAATGCCCATCAACTGAGGAATGGATAAAAAGATGTGGTATTTTATACAATGGAGTACTACTCAGCCATAAAGAAGGGTAAACTTGAGACTTTTATAGGTAAATGGATGCAACCTGAGACCATACTATTAAGTGAAATAAAGCAGTCTCACATGTGTAAACATCATATTGTCTCATCGTAGTATAAGAAGCTGAAAGAGTAAATGAGATCCAAAATGTACAATAGATACTGGGAAATGGGAAGAAAATGTTCAAAAGGAAAGAGAAACTGGGATGGGGAAAAGGAGAAAAGGAAGGGAAAAGAAAAAGTGTAAGTATATATATGGTAGTTGAGAAAGCTATACTACTAATTTCTATAAGTCCACTGAAAAGAAAGTTTTGTGCTTATGTCATTTGATCAATTTTTCATGCCTATATCTTGTAATCTGAGCAACTACTTTGAAGATAACAATAAGCAATGTACTAACCATTGTTACTTTTCTTGTTTTAAAATTTTGTATCATTGTTTTTATTGTTTTTTCTCTTGAAAATAAAAAATGAATAAATAAATAAATATTAAAACAGAAATATTTAATCTGGTGAAAGAGAACAGGTAGAACTCTTGAAGACATTGGTGTAGACAAAGACTTTATGAACAAAACTCCAATTGTGGAGGATGTATCCCAAAGAATTAACAACTGGGATCTCATCTTATGAAAAAGCTTTTTCACAGCAAATGCAACCACCAACTGAGTGAAGAGACAACCCACAGAGTGGGAAAAAATTTTGGCAGCTGTTCTATAGGCAAATGACTAATATCTAGAATATATAAAGAACTAAAAAAAGATCAGACCCCCTAAATTTAAAGGTCCAATCAAAAAGTGGACATCTGAAATGAATAGACACTTCTCAGATAAAGAAGTAGAAATGGCGAATAAATATATGAAAAATCAACATCACTTGTCTTTCAGGAGATGTGAATTAAAACAGCCCTGAGATTCTATCTCACTCCCAAAAGAATAGCTTTTTTCAAGAAATAAGACAATAACAAATGCTGGAGGGGCTGTAGGGAAAAAGGAACCCTTCTCCACTGCTGGTGGGAGTGTAGACTGGTTGCAACCACTGTGGAAATCAGTGTAGAGATTCCTCCAAAAACTTAAAGTAGAGGTTCAATTCAACACAGCTATTCTCCTTCTTGGTATCTCCTGGAAAGAATTAAAAGCGTCATACCTCAGCAATATATGCACGCCCATGTTTATAGTGGCATAGTTTGTATAGTCAAATCTTGGAAACAGCCTAAATGCCCATCAACCAATGAATGGATAGAGAAGATTTGTTTTTTATATACAGTGGAGTACTACTCTTCCCGAAAGAAGGATAAGTTTGAGACATTTCTAACTAAATAGATGCACCTTGAGACCATATTTATAAGTGAAATAAATTGGACACATGTGTGTAAATATTGCATGATTTCTCTAGTATGAGAAACCAAAAGTGTAAATAAGGATGAAAATGTATAATAGATATTGGGAAAGGGGAAGAAAATGTTCAAATGAGAAGGGGAACAATGGAGTGGGGAGAGGGAAAGGAAAGAAGGGACAAGGAAAAAAAGAAAAAATGGAAACAAAGCTTTCATAAATAAAGAGGGGAAGAGAGGTTGAAGGGAGGTGAGAGGAATGGGAAAAAAAGAAGCAGATAAACCATGCACAGGTACAAATTCCCTATGATGAATGTTATCACTGTGAATGTCTAAAATGTACCAATAAAATAGATTTTTTTCCCAAAAACATAGCCATTTTACTCTTTCATCCTTGTATGTTTTGGTGTCATAAAAACAATGAATCAACGAATAATGATTAAAACTAAATAAACGTTCATAGTTTAAGCTGTGAAAGCTTTTTAAAAGCCTACATTTGGTGGACTTAACAAGAAGAATAAATGAACCCAAACTCATCATAAATAAGGAAACAAAGGACATGGAAGATTCACAAATGGAATAATTACTGAAAGCCAGTTTTATGGAGACTGTTACAATCACTTCAAAACAATAAAATGAAAACACACGTGAGAGAAGTGCCTCTCAAATTTTGATGTGTATATGGATCACCTTGTGTTATACTGTTAAAATGGAAATTCTGATTTTGGTGCTTCCACCATGAGGGCTCAAATCCTGCGTTTCTAACAATCGCTAGGTCAGGCAAGTCCAGCCTGTGGGCCATTGCCCTTGTCTACTTAAATGTTAAAAAATAAAAGAAATTTTGTTACTTATGTACATTAAGTATATTATATGTTTTATACGCAGCCCAAGACAATTCCGCCTCACTCAGTGCAGCTCAGGAAAGCCAAAAGTTTGGACACCCAGGCAATACTTAAGCAGGAAGTTAGATCAATGCCCCCACTTTTATTTGCAAGAACCTCAAATGGTTATCTTACTCTGGCTAACTTATGAAATGCTTTAACTTGGTTGCAAATCAAACAAAATTGAAATTTATGATCTTTGAACTATTTAATGAATATTTATTTAATGCCAGACCAGGAGCTCCCAGAGTATGGTTTCCAGACAAGTGGCATAAATATCATTTAAGAACTTGTTAAAAATGCAAACCCTTGGTCTTCACCCCGAATTGCTGAAGCAGACATTCCAAAGGTGGGACTCTTTTTTAACTAACTCTCCAAGTGATTCTCTTACACTTAAGTTTTGAAAACCACTGCTCTGGGTAATATGTTATGGGCTTGGAATACGAATATGAATGACTGTCCTTGCTTTTAAGAATCTGAATAGTAGAAAAGTGTTGGTGTACAAAAATCAATAAATACCATTAAATATGTAGCAAGTACAAAAAAAAAAAAAGAATGTCACACAAAGTGGCAACTAACAGAACAGATAAAGTTTTCTGTAGGGTAAGCTGAGTTTCATAGTTAGCCATATGTTATGGCTTATATCTAGATGTCCCCCCAAAGCCTCATTTGGTCATAGATGGGGCTTTTCAGGGGTGGCTGGATCTAGAGTGTGTGATGCTGGGATCAAGGATTCAATGCTAGAATTGACTTGTGGTGCAATGCTAGGATTAAGGCTGCCCCAACCTGGGTGTGAGTGCTACCCGCCCTAAAAGTGAGTAGCCTGGATAGAATATAAGGGACAGAAAGAGGGCCACTGCTTGTCACTTGCTGCTTGCTACTTTGCTGCTTTTGCTACATTCTGCCCTCCATGGACTCTTTCTCCTCTGCGATGCCCCTCTGCCATGCCACTCTGACTTGGAGCCAGCCAACTATGGACTGAAACCTCTGCAAACTGTGAGCCAAACAAACCTTTCCTCATTTAACTTTGGGTGTCCAGTAGTTTGTCTCAGCAGCAAGAAAAGTAACCAAGGCACCGTCTGAAGAGCAGCATGTTAGTCTGGTCTCCGCACCACCAGGTTCCATAGCGGTGAATCTAACCAAAACAGCAAAAAGGTGGAGCAAAAAAGTTCAGAAAAAAAAATCGAGTCTGTGCTGAATATGTACACAATTTTCGTCTTGTCACTAGTCCTTAAATAATAGCTGCAGCGAATGTTTACACAGAATTTATCTATACTAGGTATTAAAAGTAATCTAGAGATGATTGAAGTAATATATATATATATATATATATATATATATATATATACTGAATGTGCTAGGTGATATGCAAATATGCCATGCCATGTCGTATAAGGGACTTGCACACCCTCCGGTTTCAGTAAGGAGAGGGGCCTGAAACCAGTCCCCCATGGATACGAAGGGGCGATTGTACAACAGAATTCAAAAGTAATGCTAAAAGAAGCTTGGCACCTTTGTAAAAGTGCAAGGAATTCACTCCAAGTGACTGTGTAATGTTCTAGAACTATCATTCTCATCACTTCTCACTGTCAGTGAAGAAAGCATATGCCCTTAGAGCAAAAAGATTTTTTTACAGTCTATTAAGTTCAGAGGTAAGGGAACCTGGTCATGAAGAATTTCACTGTTTTCACTGAGAAGGAAAAGTCAGAAGTTTCTAAGCGGGGATTCTCGAGTAATGCCAATTAAGCATTGGAAACTGGCACTCTCGATACGGGACAGACCAAATGTATAGGCCTGTACATAGTTAATATAAAATATCTCATTGTCTATTATTCAGGAAAGTGTCTTAAGTTAAGTCCAAAGAATAGAGTCAGACTCATTCCAGGATCACGGAAGTTTATGGGTGTTTACCAGCTCCAGTGTATTGTTGAAACACAATAGTTACTTGGTATTTCCAGAAAAGCTCTGCTTTATATTGAAATATGTCCTTTGCAGTCTTTTTTTCTTTATCTTTTCTTATCCTGAGATGTCAATGTAACCACACAAAGAATAAGCAACTGATCCAACTGTTCGATCTCCACCACCATATTGGTTTGGTTTTGGTGTCATTCTCAAAGGACTTTATCAAGTTTATCCAAGTGGTTTCAGTCTCTTTTTGATTGCTGCACTTGGGCCTTTCAACAGCAATTAAAGTCATGTGAACAAAATACTTGGCACATCATTTGCACTCTGCCTGAGTGTAGCAACCTTAGACTTTGTGAACTGGCCTCTGGGTGCAAGGCCTAAGAACAGTTGTAAAGATACCAAAGAGTGAGTGACTGTAAAGACAAAACCAAAAAGAACGTGGAACTTGGGTAAAGGAATTTGAAGACAGGCAGGCAGTCAACATGTAAACTGCTGCAGACAAGTACAGTAGGATGAGGACAAAAAAAGTGTTCACAGACTTCAACAAATGTTGGTAACCTCTGAGCAGTTTCAGAGGCCCAACAATGAGGAAAGTGGAGGAATACAGCATGGAAATAAGGATTAGAAGTGCTCAGTGCTCCTTTGAAGAACCCTGATTTCTTTGGCTACAGTTTACATCAAGTGCTTCCATTGTTTAGGGCCAGAAATGTCATTCAGTGTTTGAGGTGGAACTTAGAAATCCTTGATCAACTTGTTCATTTGACCAGTGAAGAGAATAGCCCAGAGAAGTGAGGTGACATTTATTTTTTATTGCGATTGTTATGTATACATTCCATGGAAGATACAAAACACATGTAAATCTTGAAGACTCTCTGAAGGTTATCAAAAAATTTTTAAACAAAATAAAATGATTAAAATGGGTAAAAATTTTGTTTTAAAGTTTTCAAGGCCGTTGTGTCCGGATTTATGCAGTTATACTAATTTTCACCCTGAGAAGCTTTTTACTCAAATCTAGACCCTTGCGTTGTATTCAGCATACAATAATAGTCACAGTAGAGATAATCATAATCCTGACCATACTGGGTGTTTATTATGTGCCAAGCACCACTTAACAACACTATCTTATTCACTGCTCAGAACAGTTCTCACAGATGAGAAGAGTAGGTTTCAAAGGGTTAACTTGCTCTGGATTTAATAAATTGACTCAAAGCTCATGGGTAGGATGCCTTGTTTAACCGTGCAGTTGGACCACTAAGGCACGGAAGAGGTAAAAACCTGGGGAATTTGGGTGAGATTGGTCATACTTCTGGGGCGAGGTAGACTCAGGTTTCAGCACTACCCGTCCATCACAGCACCCCTAGTGCATCCCATTCCACCCTTGGCCACCCCTACACTCCTCCTGCCCTGTTTTAAGCAACCCAGAGAAAACAGTCAAGACAGAAACACTCTCAGCAACTAGGGAGCCACAGCCCGATCCGTACCGAGGTCTCCGTCGCTCGTGCGTCCCCTTGGCACACCTAGAAATCCCACCCCAACGCCTCAAGTGTGGAGGGACGGATTGAGCTTTGAGGTAGTCTGACTCTTCGGGTTTCCGTACTGAGCCGCGGCTCCGCCCCTTGCCCCGCCCCTAGCAACGCCGGCGCGTGTTGACAACCGGCCGGGATCCGGAGCCTCAGTGCTGGGTGGGCTGCGGCGGCGCTATGCGGGCTGTTTCGCGGCGGCCAAGGCCATAGCCAGACCCCTCAGGCCTCTCGCGACGGTAGCGGCTCTCTGGCTGCCTTCCCTTTCTGGCGGCAGCCTTTAGCCCCCGCCTGCGATGCCCACTCGGGAGGCCGCGGCGATGGACGAGGGCCAGGACCCCAGCGGCAGGAGCAAGTCCGGCAGCCCCCGCCGCATTCCGGTGACTGCGGTGGCGACTGAGGACGAAGAGACGCAGGTGAGGACCCGGGTCTGTGCTGCGGGGGCGGACAGCGGGTGACGCCTGGGGGCAGAGCCTCGGCCCCAAGGCGGCAAAGGTGGAAATGAGGACCCTAGTGGAGACGGGGGAGCCAGCGGGACGCGGTTTCCAGGCGCAGAGCCGATCCTGTGGGAACCGCCGCTTGCCAGGGGTACGGGCTGCCGTCATCAGCCCGTCTGGGGACGCCTGCTGCGCGATCCTCGTGGAGCGAGCGTCCCGCTAATTTGAGGAGAGGTCTCCTGCTCTTTGAAAAGTGTGGCTGTATGCCTTGCAAGCGCGAAGGCCCGAGTTCGACTCCCGGAACCCACATACGAAAAAGGGGCCGGTGATATCGCTCAGCGGCACGGGTGCCTGTTGGTGCGCGAGGTCCTGAGGTCGTCCCCCCGGTACCCACAAAAAAAAAAAAAAAAGAAAAGTGTGGCTGTGAGGAAACTGGGAGCGAAGGAATCATTCTCAGTGAAGTTTGATTTGACAGCCAGACCGCTTCGTTTGCACTGGGCTTTCATCTGCAGATCCGTTTTCAAGTGATATTCTTGATATAGAGGTAAATTCTCCCGTGCTTAAATTTGGTGCTACTGAAGCCTACACTCAGAATGGAATAAAATGCTGTCGAAATTAGAAATTAGGCATAATTTTCATAAGAAATTAGAAATTGTTATAGGGTGGGTCTGAGAGAATTGGGAGAATTGATTTGTTTTATTGTATTTGGTTTGGGGTTTGCTTTTGTCCTTTGCTTCTGTTATGAATACAAAACTAACTCTTTCTGATTGGGTTGAAAATTTTTACTTGCAGACCCTTGGTTGGGTCTGCATTCATGGCGGAGGTGTTTAGAAACCCCAGTTCCTTCTTTTCATGCTAGGGTTCCACTGCTACCCGCAGAGAGCTATGATTGTGCTTAAAGCCATGATTCCTAAGGAAGAATTCTGCCCTGTCTCACATTAATGGTGTGGGGCCACTATGGGAATTCCTGTTGAGGCTTCACGAGTCTCAGGCTGCGTCAGGAACCACATCTCCTGGGTTCGCATCCTAGGGCCTTGGAGAGTTCCTTGGGAGTGGCCAGTTGACTGGGGACCGCTTCTGGAATAGGGTTGAGCGCTCTGAGGACGGTCAGACATTTACACAGTAACCTGCAGAGCAACAGCACTGCGGTGTGAGGATCAGTCAGTGTCCGGGGATTCACCTCATCCGTTTTGTGGAGTTATTCCAAGCCAGGTGGAGAGAACAGCCCTGAGCAAACCTAGCTGTCCACTCCGAAGGCCACAAGGAAACCCAGCAGTCCACCATAGTCCTAGGCTCGGGGCAAAACCGAGAAGTAGGTGAAATTTGCTAACTGATGGCTCTCGTTTTTGCATTACTAGGTGTAAGAAAAATTGGGCAAGGTTATATGAGACAGGCAAGCACAGGTGAAAGAGGAAAAAGGAAAAACACTTTTAGCAGGCTATTGCAAAAATAGTTGATAATGTAAGAAGTACAACAAAGGAAGTATATTTGTGGTGTATATGTCTATGTGTTTCTCTCTTCCTTTTGATTTATCATCTTTCATTACTACCTATTGCTTCTCCTGCCTCTACTACTAGGAGTAGTTCCATTCATTAAAACACTGAGGGCCGGTGAGATGGCTCAGCGGCATAAGCGCCTGTCTGGCAAGCGTGAGGTCCTGAGTTCGACTCCCAGAACCCACATACGGAAAAAGGGCCGGTGATATCGCTCAGCTGCACGGGCGCCTGCTGGCGTGCGAGGTCCTGAGGTCGACCCCCGGTACCCACACACAAAAATAAATAAATAAATAAATAAAGCACTGAGAAAGAAAAAAAGGCAGTTTCTAACTAAAATGAAATGGCATAGGAATGTTTTAGAGCTGGGAGAAATAGTGATCACTTAGCTTTCTAATTTTTGTTGTTTTGTTTATGTATGTTTGTGGTTGCTTTAACAACTGAAGCCACTAAGGTAGTGAGAAATTAACGGACAGTTACTGGGTTCCTTTACTCATAGAGTGGGCTCTAGTTCCTAGTAGTAGTTATGATAATAACCTTCTCGACTTCTCCTCAGGTCAGTTGAGGAAAGACCTTTGGAATTCTAACTGTTTGCTATGCTTTCAAACCAGTCCACCTCGACAGCCTGTCCTCTGCCTGTGCTTGGAAGACGGTTATCTCAGTAGCTAAAAGTAAGGCAGAGTCTACTTCAGTGCTTTACGCCAGCTCCATCACTTAGCTGTGTGGCCAAAAGCAACTGTGTCCTAAATCAGTGGAGATAATAGTACTGCTGTCCATTGAAGACTCAATAAAATAATAGAGAACTTATACAGTGACCTATTCAGTATATTGAAAACATACAGTTTATCTACATTGATATCATCCATTATCCAGGAAGGCAGAGCTCCTAAAATTATTTTGACCCTAAAGCTAATGGATTATCTAGAATTATACAGTGACAGCTGGAGATTTCCCAATATAGAAATGCCACCTTGGACACCTATGTTTTTGATAGCTCTTTTGTGTATTTTTCCTTATTATAGACCAAATTCAACCATTTTAGTTACCCTAAACTAAGTTTATATAGTTTGAGAAATAGGCTTGAAAATTGTTGCCTAAGGCAGTGCATAAAATACGCATGTTATTTTGTACATTTTTAAAGTATGCTTCGCTTCTGCTTTAAATAGTGTTATGGTTTGGGTCTGGGATGCCCCCTCCCAAACATGCTCCCCTAGATCACATCAGTTCTTTATGAAAGTAAGCGATTTTGTGTTTTTCACTACCATATCATAAGCACTTAGAACAATGCCTGACACACATAGGTACCCAATAAATATCTATAAAATAAATAGATGATTATAATTAGTTGGTCTTATTTAGCCCCAAATCTTCAATTATCACTTTAATCCCATGATTCAGAAACTTGTGCCCCAAATTTAACTCATTTCCAACCCCATCACACACCTCTTCTCCAGCATTCCCTGTCGCCATAAATGGTGAGACCATTCATGCGATCCCTCAGGCTGGGGGATTATCCTAACCGTTCTTCTTTCTTCCACTACCTCCAGTCACTCATTAGGTCCTGCTCATTCAAACTGCTTGATTTTTTAACCCCATACTCTGTCATCTATACCAGTTGCCAAAACCTTATCCAAAATTCAAGTTGCAGACTGGTCTCCTAAGTCTAGTACTCTCCAGTTCAGTATTCACACAGCAGACAAAATGATCTTTGTATTATTACACTCTGCTGATTAAATCTTGTGTATAAATGAGAACATAGACCATTGAAAGATTGTTGTAGGGGGGGGTTACTCACCGTCACTTGCTTTGGGCAGACAGGGAGACAGCTAAGGAAGATTAATAGTGGGAGAGAGGGACCTATCGTGTTCTGACGGGAATCTTTTAAGTTGTTTGTTTGACTTTCTCAGGTTGGTCCTGAGTTGGAAGCAGAGAATACAAGAAAAAAGGGGGGGGGGAGCTGACAGTTATTGACCAAATATTGACTTTTCTGGGCCAATTGCTGTGCAGTTTGTCACTTGGCTTCCCATGCTGGTTGCTGCAGAGGTGTGGGCCAGCGTTCTTTTGTCATACGTCGTCCGGCCATTGTCCATTTATATTTTTAGTCTCTCAAGCTGTTCAGTGTTTTTGCAAGATCTTCAGTATAACATACAAGGTCTTCTGTAAAATTTCATTGCATACTGACACTTACTTGAGCTCAGGATATGTGCTCTCCCATACCTGGCATATTTCCTGAAACAGAACCTGCTGATAAATATTTGCAGAAGCAGAAAAAGGCAAAGGAAGATATGGGGAGGAAGAACTCTTTAAAAATATATCATGTAGATAACACACAGATCAACATGAAATGATAATGCAAGATAAATCCAGAAGGAATCTATGCTTTAATCTTTACTATTTCCTGTTTCTTATCATAAGTTACATCTGTTTATTGGGGAGGGGATCTGATAATACAGGCAGATATTAAAAAGAAAATACTGCACTGACTTTTCATTTCAATATAATTGTTTAACTCTTAAAAGTAAATATTGCAGAAAATCATAAAAACGCACTGTATCTGTGTGTATAATCTGAAAGCACAGGAGGAAAACAGAAAAGACAACTGATGCTACTGGCACCAAAAAAAACAACAAAAAAAACCCATGTGACTCAGTGGAACAGAATAGAAGATGCAGAAACAACTCCAGGCACATTCAGCTATCTAATCTTTGACACAGGCCAAAAACACACACTGGAGGAAAGATAGTCTCTAGCAAATGGTGTTGGGAAAACTGGCTATCAACCTGCATAAGATCGAATCTAGACTTGTGTCTCTCACCATACACTAAGCTAAAATCAAAATGTGTCAAAGATCTAAATGTTAAAACAGAGGCAATCTGCTGGAAGATGAAATAGGTAAAACTCTTGAAAACATAGGCATGAGCAAGGACTTTCTGAACAGAACCCTAGTTGCACAAGAAATAACATTAAGAATCAACAAATGCATTTATATTAAGTTAAAAAGTTTCTGTACAGCAAAGGAAACAGCCAACAAAGTGCAGAGACAGCCTAAGGAATGGGAAAAAATGTTTTTTGCCAGCTACACCTTAGACAGAACTAATACCTAGAATATATAAAAACTCAAAATACTATACCCCCCCAAATTAAAGACCCAATAAAAAAATGGGTAACTGAAAGGAAGAAGTATAAATGGCCAATGAATACTTGAAAAAATGCTCAACATCTCTGGCCATCAAAGAAATGCAAATTAAAACAGCACTGAGATTCCATCTTATCCCAGAAAGAATGGCCATCATCAAGAAATCAAATAATAACAAATGCTGGCAAGGCTGTGGAGAAAAAGGAACACTCCTACATTGTTGGTAGTTGTAAACTACTACAATCACTATGGAAATCAGTATGGTGATGCCTCAAAAACCTAAAAATAGAAATTCCATTCAACCCTGCTATTCCCCCTCTAGGTATCTTCTTAAAAGAGTTAAAGACATATTTCAATAACACAGTTTATAGCAGAACAACTCCTAATACCTAAAGCTCGGAACTGGAATTGAACTATATATCAATTAACAGATGATTGGATAAAGAAAATATGGTATTTATACACAATGGAGTCCTACTCTGCCATAAAGAAGAATAAATTTGAGTTATTTGTAGGAAAATGGATGCAACTTGAGACCATGTTAAGCATAATAAATCAAACACACAAGCTTAAATACTGCATAGTTTCTCTTATATGAGAAACCCAAAGTATAAATAAAGAAGAAAAGAAAATATAATAGGAAACAGGAAGACAGATCTTTTGCAAAAGGGAAAGGCACCAAGAGATGTGGGGGAGAATTGAGATGTGTTATGCACGTGTACCAACTCCCCACTATGACTGTAATCATTGTGTACAGCAAATATGTACTCATAAAAAAAAGAAAAACAGAAAAGACAACTGAGACAGTGGGAGGTGGCACTGTTAAATCTCCAAATCATAAAAGGCAAAATTCTGTTTAATAGTAATGTATAACAATGGTAAGTATAATACCAAGTATAGATATATGTTTAGTATGTCCTTTTTTATTATTCTTAAATCATTTTAGTAAATAATGTCATTCTGATACTTATTCTACATATTTAAATTTATAATTGTTTAACTGAAAATTTCTTGAAAATTTCTTTTTTTTTATATGTGGGTACCGGGAGTCGAACTCAGGACCTTGTGCTTGCCAGGCAGGTGCTTATGCCGCTGAGCTATATCACTGGCCCTTGAAAAATTCTTGATAGGAGAATATATGAGTTTGTAATTGCAAAAGGCAAGAAAATTATAAACTTCAGATGAAGGGTAATAATGCCTACATAGGAATATGGGAAAGTGTACATTATAGATACGCTGTAGATTTAAAATACAGGAAATGCAGTGGTTGTATTAGCACTAAGTGAAATTATTTATCTGTGCATGTAAACAAAACCAGAAAATATATAAAATAGATGTATAGATAGTAGGGATAATAAGGATTTTTTCAATTTTGAATATTTTATATCATTATAACATCATCTTTACAAAGTCATTTAAAAGTAGAAGTAAGTGTGAAAGCACCAGAAAAAGGAAATTAGGACAGCTTCAGTCCTACGCTGGGACTAAGCAACATTAATGCAACATTTGAATTAAAGAGAAAATGCAACTCAACAAAGTATTAATCTTCCCCATATATATAGCCAAAATTGCATTTAAAATTCAGAGATTTCTGTATTATCATAACATTTAAACTGGATGAAGCGCCTCCTGCTTCCTTCGCCACTTCCCCACAAGTAACTCTACAATGAAATGACTTCCTGGTTGCATGCTATCAGCACTTATTAAACCGTGACAATACTGTGTGCCAGGCACAGTGTGCCAGCGATGCCAGCACCGGAAGTCTGTGCCCTCAGGCAAACTCAGGGCAGGGAGTAGTGGGAGGGAAGACTCTAGTGCCTTTCAGAGCAAGGCGACAGTAATCATGACCGGGCGTATGTGTTCAAGGCCCTGGGGAGCACAGGGGCAAGGCGTCCTTCGCCTTCCTTCCCTCCGGGAGGGCACGTCTGAGCCTCATCTTGCAGGCCCTATGGGAGTTAACCAGAACAGGGACTAGGATTGCAACCACCTCGGTGTACAACAAGGGAGCCAAGAAGCATCAGCAGGGAGTCACTGAATGGCTCACCGGGTGGTGTTCAGATTTGAGTTTTATCATTTCAGCCATAGAGGACAGTGCTGAAGGGTGCAAGAGTGAAGGCAGGGACAGTAGCAGAGAACATGCACAACTCAGGAACAGATGAGAACTGAACTGAGTCACGAGATGGGCACACAAAATACTTGAGATGTGAAACGTGACTTCTGAGGTTCTTGTTTCCTACCCTGGATGAACAGAACGCTGTTGCCTTACCATTGCCTGCATAGGCAAGCTCGGGCTACTGCCCACACATGCATGGTGCTGGGTGATTTTATTTTCCACAGCACACAAGTGCCATTATTCCACGTGCTCCCTTGGCTCTTTTAGGGCAGTTTAAATTTAAAAACATTAAGATTATAAGATAAGGGCCGGTGAGATAGCTCAGCAGCATAAGCGCCTGCCTGGCAAGCGCGAGGGCCTGAGTTCGACTCCCGGTACCCACATACGAGAAAAGGACCGGTGATATCGCTCAGTGGCATGGGCGCCTGCTGGCGCGCGAGGTCCTGAGGTCGACCCCCCGGTACCCACAAAAAAAAAAAAAAAAGAGATTATAAGATAATACTAGAATTCTGGAGGGTATTTTTTTTTTCCCTCCAAAATTCATTCACCTTCCTTTGAGGTCTCATCTTTTTCATTCTCCCCTATGTTATTGTTGTAGGTATTTTTAGTTACTAAGGAAAAATATCATAAAAATAGTATGCTTGATATGATTTCTTAAATTCTCATGATACAGAACACTAAAAATTGTATGTTTTTAGGGTGTTTTCAAGCCTATGGACCTTAATCATGTCATCAAACTCCTTGAAGAAAAAGATAAAGTGAGTAAGCTTTGAGAACAAATTACTCTGCTACACACTTCCAAACTTTTATTTCTCTGAATGATAACATACATTCACCCAAGTGTAAGTCTCATTTATCTCTTTTTGTGGAAAACATTTCAAACACTATTCTTTTTTAAATGTTTTGTTGTTGTTGTTACTGGGGATTACAACCAGGGCCTCATGCAAGCACTTTAGTACTGAGCTACAACTAGAGCACTTTTTAAAATTTTAAGACAAGGTCTCACTGGCTTCAAATTTATGAACCTCCTCATTCAGCTGCCCAAGTAGCTTGGATTTACACGTATGTGCCACCAAGCCTGGTCTCAAAATAGTGTATATCTTAAATTCAAGAACTGTTTAAATTTAACATGAATATATTTAACTAGATAGGGAGGCCAAGGAGGAGTTGCTTTTATGGATGGACAAATCCATGGTGCCTGTAAACAGAGGGATTCCTAAGAATACACAAAAGGTCATGTAACCTCTGTTAACTGCTTGTTATCAAGTAGGACTGGAGGACGGACATGGTAGGAAAAGGGGTTTCACAGTTTTCTAATACAGATTTCCTGATGTAAAATCAGGGTATATACACAGTCACACGTATGTGTAGATAATTTATTTTGAGAGAATTCTTTATAGATGTAATGGAAATGAAATTATTTCAGACACAAACTCAGAAGTGACAACTTAGGTATCAAGAAAAAAGATAGTAAATGTGTATTTACACGTGTTCACACACCACACTCTTCTGAGACCCAAGCATTGACTAAATGCCTAAAGCCAGCACAGACTATAAAGATGTATGTAGCCTTTTCCAAAGAAGATTTCACATTCTTAATACATAGAAAATGGGTTAACCATACTACAGCCATTGAAACAAAACAGTGGCCAATGAGTTCTAAGCACAAAATTTAGTCACTGCTTTCCTTTAGTCTCTACTTTCTTAACTAGAAGCAAAATAAGTGTAATTACTAAGGTTAATTTATTTTTTGCTGAGTATGATTTTGTGAAAATTGATTTTTAAATTGTGAATGTAGCTGCATTTCCTTAAAAACTAAAACTCAGCTACAGAGAGCTTCTTTTAGTTGTTACATAAGGCCTGGGGGAAAGCAGATAGCCAGTGCCTAGGCTTTTCACAGCAGGTTTTAGAAGCTTTAAAAGAACAGAAAGGATTCCGTCTTGAAAACACATCCTGGCCTACAGGTTTGTTTTGTTTTGGTTTTTGTTTTTAATTAACTATGGATGCTTGGTTTCTACAATATTCTGGGGCATATTTTAGAGGTTAAAAATACAAATTTACCAAAACTGACTCCTAATATCACCACTTTTTAGCATTGTGTATTTGGGCAAATAAAGTATTTCAGGTGAGTTTCCTATTATTGAAAAGAGGGATAATAATATCCTGGTAATTGAGTCATTTTGAAGATAAACTGAGTGATATTATACATAGTGCCTACGTGGTGCATGGCATAGAAAAAATGTACAACACACTTCAGCTATTGCTAATAATATTCCTGGAGAGAGTTACTGCTTTTATATGAACCTAATTTAAATTTTTAATTTCCTCCCAGCACTTGGGAGGCTGAGGCAGAAGGATCGCTGCGAGCTCTAGGCCAGCCTGGGCCACAGAGTGAGTTCAAGGCCAGCCTGAACTGCGTAACGAGACTCTGTCTCAAAAAGACAAAAAAAAAAGAAAAGATAAAGTTTTAATTTCATAGTTCAATTTGGATGGTAGGTTTTTTTTTGTTTTTTTTTTGACCTTTACTGTTTCAGGAAACATTTTATAATGCATATAGTAATTTCGGAATAACTTGATAATTTTAACGTTTCTAGTTTCTTTGCATAGGGAAGAAAATTTTAAAACTTTCAGCAATTTAGTAGAGAAAAGAACTAAATAGAACATTTATTTTAGGGTGATTTAGAAGAAAAACAACTTAAATCCGTCAAGAAACTGGTGCGGTGTTATCAGAATGGATTTGTATCCTTTATATGTACATGTGTGTTTGTTTCACTGATCTTGGAATGGGAGAATTTCTGTTCTAAATGTTTTAGTTTCCTATTGCTGCTGTCATAACTGATTACAAACTTAGCGGCTAGAAAGAGTATACAGTTGTTATCTTACGGTTCTGGAGGTCAGACGTCTGGAATCAGTCTCCTTGGGCTAAAGTCGGGATGCTGGCAGGGCTGGGTCCTTCTGCAGACTCTGGGGAATCCATTTCCTTGCCCGTCGTCCCCTCTACCCTCCACCCCCCACCTTCCTGCACAGATCCGATCTGCTTTGCCCCGGCCTTTTCCTCCCAGGGCTTCCCTGTCACCTCTGCTTCCCTCCCGGCACCTCTCCTCTGTTCTCTGACCTCTCCTGCCTCCCTCCTCTTTCCCTTATAAGGAGCCCTGTGATTACACTGGGCCTACCTGAACTCTAGTATGGTATTCCCATCTCAGGATCCTCAATTTAATAACATCTGAAAAGTTCCCGTGCCATCTAAGATGACTTATTCACAGGCTCCTGAGATTAGGATACTGATATGGGGATCTTTGGAAAAACCGTTGTTCTGTTCATTGTACCCTTATTATCTGTGGATAATGTCAATTACTGTAGATTCAGAAAACAGATATATTTAAGAGGGACAAGTTAAAGTCTTATTTTTGACAGTTTACATGGACACGTGTACCTCTGATAAACTTCATCACTTTTCCTATCGTTATAAAAAAGGATAATTGTACCTCATGATGTTATTACAATTAAATGAGATAATGTTCATGCAAGTGGTTGATAATCTTAAAAACACTATATAAATATATTGTCCTGACTGAATATACCACCCTGATCAGAAGGTGAAACCAGTGTCTCCAAACTTTAAAACTATATAAGAACCAGTTGTTGCGTGATTTTTAAAACATTTACATATGTATGCTGTTATAACGTACAAGTGTCACAGGAATATTAGATTGCTATAAAAGTCCACTGTCACTTTGTATTCATCTTGTTACAGACTAGGAACATACAATTCCAGAACAGGCAGTGGTCACAGACTCCATTTGAGTAGAACTGACCCAAACCATCGCTGACAGTTGTCTGACCTCCCCAAGAAAATATCAGGCTAATATTAACTTGTTCCAGTGCAGAGCCTCTTAAACCATTTCCATTCAGAGAAGTGTGCCATATAACTTATCAAAATCTTTTATTTATTTTAGCTTTGGTGTTGTATGGATCTGTTAGACCCCTGTGGATAGTAAGCACTATTTGGCGGAAGCCAAGAAAATCCACTAGCAAGTGGATTTTCCTATCTTAACCTAACACCTCAGCACTGCCATCCTTTTCCTTCAGGTTAGCCCTTTGAGGCAGTTAGATCTGTTTCTGAATGCCTTTTAATAGTCTGGCTTTAGAAGCTGTAAAACAACACAAATTAAGTTAAAGAAGTATCTTGGTTCCTTGTCTAGGAAGTTAATGGAGCTGAATACTTCTGTTGTGCTAGCCTTTCTAGATCTTCAGGTAAATGCACCTTTTCTTTTAACTGTTTAAAAACCCTACTGGTACACAAACAGATTTAACTGATCATTTTTACAGCTAAGAAATCATGCCAGTTATGACTTCTAGTTCTTGGTTGAATCCTGTTATTTCTACCTGCTTTCTAGGAATTTCTTAGGAAGAAATGGAAGAGCTGAGTACATTAGCAATGAGTAACTGGCTTTCTACATTAGTTTTAAATGAAATAAAATCCCAGCCAATGTAAACTCGCTATTAAAAAAATGCATGAGTTAAATATTAATAAAGAAATGCAGGGGCGGTGAGATAGCTCAGCGGCATAAGCGCCTGCCTGGCAAGCGCGAGGTCCCGAGTTCGACTCCTGGTACCCACATTAAAAAAAAAAAAAAAAAAGAAATGCAGTAATCTGGGTGTAGTGGTGTATGCCTGTAATCCCAGCACTCGGGAGGCTGAGGCAGGAGGATTGCTGTGAGTTCAAGGCCAGCCTGGGGTACATTACAAGACCCTGTCTCAAAAAAAAAAAAAAAAAAAAAAAATGCAGTTAAAAAAAAAAGGTTAGGGCTGCTTGTTCCGGGCAGTACTGCATATGTTTGTGCAATGGGAATGAAGGACATTACTGAACCAATCATTAAATTAATGTTAATGTGCTTTTACTCATTGCTAATAGTAAATTATTGATCAATTGAGTACATAGTACAGTAGTTGGTAATCCAATTCTTAAGTTGTGAGGGTGAAAAAATTTGAGTAAGAGATTTTGGAGAAAAAAATTAAATACATATTGCTAAAAATATATTTCTAAGTTTTTCCCTTTAGATTTCAAAATAAGAATAGTTAAAACAATATCTATATTTAACAAAATAGAAGGAATTCTATATACTTTCTTAATAGAAATACTATAAAGAGCATGATAATGGAAATATTAAAGTTAATAATATTTCTTAACTAAAAATACTAAAGCCATTAAGGGATTTAGCACAAATATTTAAAATTCTGAATCTGTGTGCAGGAAAAATTAAAAACCAGCACCAGTTTGTAGAATCTGTATATGATATCTTAAAATTGTGTAGGTAAGTGTTTTAACTTTATTTTGTATTAGCATGTTGTATTTTATTATGTCTTACTTTGTATTATAAAATATTAGGTATTCTGGTGTAGCAGAGTGATACAGAACTCAGAAAATTTCAGTTTCTGATTGAAGCAGCTGGCAAATATAATCAGTTTTATTAAGTAGTCTGAGACTGCTGAACATAAGAATTTAAACTACAAGTACATAAAATGTTTTCTTGAAATTAGTTGCTTTTAGAAGCAACCACCTTTACAAAATTTGGCTCTCAAAAATATATTAGGTACCATGTGATACTTTATTTGATTTTCCAATTTTGAATGAAAATACCACCATTTATGTTTGGTATATATTTTAAAATATAGAGATTTTAAAATATAATATAAATATAATACAAAGTAGATATTTAAAATATAGAGAAATATAAAGAATTATAAAATTATAATATGTCATCCTTTTCCTACTGTATTTCTACAATCACTCTAGAAACTAAATCCTATATAATGCTTCTTTGCTGCCACATAGTGGTTAATCTAGATATAATATTTAAAATGTTGTTTTGATTTTAATTGTTTTGATGTCTGAATAAAATGATCAAAAATAATTTATTGAATGCCTACTACCTGATGCCTTGCTTTTTAATAAGGACCAAGGAAAATAAAATACGTAATTGATCTGGTGCTTTCAAGGAACTAACTGGAAATCGTTATTTTATCAACAAGAGATTATTATGTACAACACTTTCAAATTTCAAGGCCATGCAAGTCCTGGAATGCCAAGTTCAAAAGCATTTTTGTTGACTTCGGTGCTCCTGTAGAGCTCTGTCCACATTCATTTCTCTAAAACCTTGGCTAAATGTTTTATTTCATAATATGGTAAATCTTTTGAACTGCACTCTTCAGCTTCTCTGATTTTGTAATTATTTTACAAAATTTTTCTAATTTCTGCTTATGTCCTATATTTCTCTATACTTCTTCCTGACTTGTTCTCTTTTCAAAACATTTTGGGAGAAAAAAGCACTGAAAATAAATGAAATCACCAGGCATGGTGCCACATGCCTGTAATTCCAGCACTCAGGAAGCTGAGGCAGGGGGATCCTCACTTTTGAGGCCAGCCTGGGCCTCAAGGCCTAGTGAATTCAAGGGCAGCCTGAACTACATAGTGAGAGTTTATCTCAAAAACTGAAAGAAAAAAAAATGAAATGAAATCAAGCCTTTCAGTTTCTTGTGTGTTTTTCTCGTAACATTGAAAGTACATGCTTATTTTTTTCGTAACTTTTTTGGTTGAAAATACTTCAGATACTTTATCTGATAAAAAAGTATTTGGGGACAAGAAGTAAAAATTTTAGAGTTGTTTTAGAAAGCCAACAATCAGTTGGCTAACAAGTGATTATTTATTCCAAACGATAATTCCAACAAATGATAGAAGTAAACCTCTGTGAAATTTTTAAAAATGCCCTTTTTACAATTGCCCTTGAAATATCTTTAAATTCAAAGTGACATCTATTCTACACCCACATATGATAGCTCTCCATGCCATCTTTCAACTACTTGATTACATTTTTTTAAAACATGAATTAAAAGTCCTATACATAGAACATGTGAATTTTGGATTTATGAAATGCCAAAATAGTTTATACTTTGTATTTGAGACATAACTTTTACCTATCCTTTGAAATTTGAACTAATGACTCAGGTTTATGTGCTTAACCTTTTATGATTTGTAAGTAAGCTATTTTCAAATAACTTTGGTCATAGTAGCTGTGAGATGCAAGTCTAATATAATTAATATTTGTTAACTGAATTCCTTATTGTCCTCCAAACATTCTGTTCTTTTGTGAATAGTAGTAATCCATTTAATAAGGAAAAGGACCCTGCCCCTAAAAATAGACCATTGATCTATTAACTAGAGTTTCAGAAACTTCAGGAAGAATCCATAAACAGTTTTCAGCTTATACGTGGCCTAAACCTATGGCTTGTATCGGACTATCTAACGTCTTCCTACCTTTGATAGAATTACAGTTATAATTCATTATTACTTTGCCTTCAAATGGAAAGAAGATTAAGGTTTTTATTCACACAGTGATGCAAAATTACTTTCTTAGCTCATACCTTTTATATCCCTTTCTCTTCATTAAAAAAAAAACTTTTGGGCCAGTGAGATGGCTCAGTGGCATAAGCGCCAGCCTGGCAAGCGCGAGGTCCTGAGTTTGACTCCCAGAACCCACATTAAAAAAAAAAGACAAAAAACTTCTATTTTCTTTCTGATCAGTTAAGTACAAATACAGTTATTTTATACTTATCAGTTCCCCAGAGCTAAAGAATAAGACTTTACCCTCATTTTATTCTTTAGAAAGGAAATTTCCCCCATTTTACAAATGATGCTTTAATCAAAAATTTCATTTACTATTACTCTGACATTCTTTATTCTTATTGAAGCTTGCCATTTTTGAAGAAAAAAGTAACAGATGAAATAACTTATGCTGAAGATACTGCTAATTCAATTGCACTTCTGGGTAAGTTAAGCTTTCTTCAAGGTAGAAGGGTATGTAACATATGACGGGCCCTAGCGACGAAAAGGAGATGTTCGTTTTCACTAAGTTTTACTAAAAGGATCCCCTCTCCATATCTAGGCTTGTCTCTTATTTTGTAGTTGGAAATTAATTACAGTGTACCTTGTGATAATTCTGGTACTTTGTGCAGGTATTTCATAATACCAACAAGATTCTGTGTTCCTTAAGTGCAAAAACGAGCAGCTTATTCCTTGTACTCACTTGACTTGATGTTATTTAGGTTGATAAAGTACTCATGAACTTTCTTTTCAACTCAGAAAGTTTATGCCCCCTTCTTTCAGTAACCACAAACATGTTTTCAGCTTTGAACTCTTATGCTGAATTGCTAGAATCATTGAGGACCTCATTGTTCATTAAATGATCTAAGATTTTTAAATAAAAATTATAAAATGAAACATTAAGAACTTTAAAATACAAAGATGCAGGTACTGTATTTTATACCAAAAATATGAAAAATATAAAGAATAGGTGTTTATATCTGCTTGATATTATTATATTGTTATACAACAATATTGATAGCTATTGATATTGTTATTGCTTGATTTTCTAGAGAGAGAAAATAATATCCTAGGAAATGAGACCAGTGAAACACTCACTCTTTTGAGTAAGCCCCTGAGACCTGATAGCACGTTCCCAAAATAAATTCTACATCGAAGTTATGCTTATTAATTTAGGTCTTTATTTGTAAAGGAGAAAAAAGAGATAATAAATCTTTAAAATGGTGATTGTGCAATAGTTTTATAGAAAGTCAGTGAAAGTGTCATGCACATTAGATTAAACATAGGCATTAAAGAAAAAACCTTAAGAAACGGGCAGGTTGAGAAATAATGGGAGATTTTAATTTTGTGAAGCTCTGTCATTGGAAATTTTATAAAGAGAAGCCAACCCAAAAGAGGACATGGTAGTATTAACAGGTAGAAAGTATAGTTTTTGTTGGAAATATTCTTCTTAAAATGTCTCTGTTGCCCTCCTTATTTTAAAATACTGCCTCCAAAGCTGTTGGCAGACATTTGTAGGATAAATACATGACCATTTCTTATTGTCAGCCTGCTCTCCTTAATGACTGTCTACCAACGAAACATATTACTGTTTGACGGCAGTATGAGCTCTTAGCTTATTATGAGCGCCCTTTATTGATTGCTTACTGCTAATACTGCTCCTTTGTCCCCTTTTTTTAATTCTTGGAAGCAAGACTTTAAACTAAAATACTTGTATACATTATGAAGTATTAAACAAAGGCTATTTATGACTGTTACTAATAACTTCTAGTTTCTGCTATGTACTAGTAAGTTATGTTTTCTTCTAAATTATATATAGATATTTGTAATTCAGGAAAAGGACTCCGGAAATGTATAAGGGAAGAAGTTGGCACTCTGCCCAAAGATGATAAAACAGGAAGCTGTGAGAAATGATTTAAAGATACAAGGACTAAAAGGGTGGAGAAGCAGATGAAAAACCCTAGAATTTCCCATAAATTTGCATATTTGGCTGATTTTGTTTGAAAAGTTTAATTGTTCTTGCCACCTAAAGCTTTTCAAAACCTAAATAGTGATTTTCTGACTCCAAAAGAGGGTCCAAAAAGTAAACTTGGGGGAATAGCCTTTACTTTTTTTGTGTGTGTGTGGGTATTGGGAGTCGAACTCAGGACCTTGTGCTTGCCAGGCAGGCACTTACGCTGCTGAGCCATCTCACCGGCCCAGTCTTTACTTTTTTAAAGTGACATCTTTTGCAAACAAATTCTCCTAAATCAAGGGGGAGGCTTTCCTCTGTGTCCCCTCCTTGTTTTTTTGTTTCCTCACTGCTGATCGCTCCTAGACACGAACATTAACAAGACCTAGGCCAAAGCTCAGATCTTGGAGGAAGCCTTCTCAGTCTTTTGCTTGCAGAGAATCCAACCAGATTGGGTTTAATCCTAACACTAATGCTACTGATGCCCGTTGTCCTCAGGCACCCGAGGGTACAGGTCACTTGCACAGCCCCACAGAGTCTCTTCAGATCCCCCTGCGGATCATCGCTGTACATTAATCTAGTTAAATTACTGTACAAGCTAAGGCTAGTTTAGTAGTAGTTTAGATATGGCTGAAAAGGAACCCTCCCTATTCTCCAACCACACCCCAGTAACTTGAACATGAAACTGTTACTTGCTGGGCAAAGACTCCTATATAGTCTTGTCTTCTAGTCTGCCAGCAAAATGAAGAGGGGAACTCACCTGGAACTTCAGGGCTATGATGCATTACTAATGGCAACCAGCTGCTGAGTAGGCGACTCGAAAGAGAAATGCTAGCCTATGTCTTGGAGGTAGTAGCTAATACAGGTAGCACTTACTAGATGTCGTGGTTACTTTTTCTCTCCTTGCTGAGACAAAATGCCCAACACCCCAAATTAAGCAAGGAAAGATTTATTTAGACCACGGTTTGTGGAGGTTTCGGTTTGTGGAGGTTTCAGTCCGTAATCAGCTGGCTGCAAGGCAGGTTAGCATGGCAAAGGGGAAACAGTTCAAGGCAGCAGAAGACAGCAAAAGCAACAAGAGTAGAAGTGAGGGGGAGGGCAAGGCTCTTTTCCTCCCTTATATTGTATGCAGGCTACCTGCCCCTGGGTGGGTGTAGCACTCACACCATCTCCCTGGCCCTCCTCTTGCACAGGCTCAGGATGTTTACAAAGTGAGGACCCTGGCCCCCTGCTGAGTCGCTTAGTTAAGCTTCTAAACTTCTCAAGTTGACACAATGTATCAACCATTACAATCTACCCTTTGTCAACCTGGCATCCAGACACATTTCTTTAAACTGGTTTCCAGATACAAAGACATGCTTATTCTTATCATTTCACAACTTGAACATTATTATAACACATGTTTAAGAATCCTTAAGAACCAATATTAAGTCTATCATCATAATATTACATTAGACCCATAATATTTTGCCCCTGGCCCCCAAAGACTCATGCACATCCCTTTATGCAAAAGGGAGTTAGTCCATCCCTAAGAGTTGCCAAAGTCCTAACAGTTTCAGCACTGCTGAAAAGTCCAAGTCCCAAGTCTCCAAGATGTAAGGCAAACTCTTAGCGGCAAGCACCTGTACAAATGAAAAGAAAGTTAAACACTTCCAACATTCAATGGCACAAGATAAACATTTTCATTCTAAAAGTTAGAAACTGGCTACAAAGGAATGGGACCAAAGCAAGTCCACAGTCCAGCCGGGCAAACATCCGAGGCAATCTGAGGCAAGTTATGAGCTCCAAAAGGCTTGGGTGGCTCCACCCCTACAGCACTTCCAGTGGTTGTAGCTCCCATGGCTTCTCTTTTAGGTCTGCTTTGCTCCCTCCTTGCAGGTTTCCTTAGACGATCTACGTTCCTGGCTTCTCCAAACTTCTGGGGTCTCCGTTGCACATTTGGCTTCACCCTCACAGCTTCACACACTGCCCTCTCGGGCATACTGCCTGACCTCACAGGCCTTCTGAAATCGGGTGGAAGCCTTCTTAACCCCATAACTCTTGCATTCTGTACGCACTAAAACCAGTGCCACGTGGGTGATGCCAAGGTCTGCTGCCAGCTGGAGCAGTCGCCAGGCTTCCCTGTCTCTTGGCTGTAGGGGTCGAGTGCCTGGATCGTGGGGCACTCTGAATCCAATTCTGAAGAACAAATTCTCTGTGCTGCCATTCTGGAACAACGTGCTCTGTGGCTTTCTCCTCGAAGCAGAGTCTTTTTTGCAGTTTTGAGGCTGCAAAGGGTGGAGACTTGCTGCTTCTTGTGATACCCTCAGGCCATCTTTTCTATTCTCCTGTTCCTTCTCAGCCATTGAGATCTCCTCAGCTCTTTGTAGTCCACAGCTTTACTGGAGCTTCCTATCTGGCCAAGCTCACAACATTTTAAATCATCTCGCTGGGCTCTTTGCTCTTCTCAACATAGATCTGGCTGAAGGCCCCCAACAGCAGCCATGCCACAGCCTCAACATTCCACTGCCTTCACATTTCTTCTGCCAGATTAATTAGTCCACCGCCCTTAATCTCAGTCTCAGGCAAAGTCTCTGGACACGAGCAAAATGCAGACAAACTTTCTGCCAAACCATAACACACATTGTCTGGAGTCCAACAGCCAATGCAGTCCTTCTTCCCAAACAAGCCTGGTCTTTACCTGCAGGATTTCATCAGCCTTCTGGTCTTCTGAGCTCTGACCAGAATCTCCCATACAGAACAGCCTAAGGTGTTCCAGCTCCACTCTTCCAGGTGACATCTCCAAACATTTCCAAACTCTTCCCACAAGCCATTCCCAAAGGCTCTTGAACCACATGGTCAGGTACAGTCACAGCAACGACCCCACTTCTCTGATACCAGATTCTGTCTTGGTTACTTTTCACTGGTTACTGAGACAAAATACCCAACACCCAAAATTAAGGAAGAAAAGGTTTATTTAGCTCACAGTTTGTGGAGGTTTCAGTCTGTAATCAGCTCACTCCAAGGCAGGGTGGTGTGGTGAGGGGCCAACAGTTCAAGGCTGCAGAAGACAGCAAAAGCAACAAAATCAAAAGGGTTGGGGGAGAACAAGCCTCTTCTCCTCCCTTCTATTGTATGCAGGCTGCCCCCCCCAGGAGGGGTGCAGCACTCACACCCTCTCCCTGGCCTCTTGCACAGGAGGAGGATGTTTACAAAGTGAGGACCCTGGCCCCCTGCTGAGTCTTTTAGTTAAACTTCTGAACTTCTCAAGTTGACACTGTGTATCAAGCATTACACTAGCTATGCCAGATATATGCTAGATACCCTTCTCAGCACTTTTCTCATTGTGCTAACTCATCTGATAGTCAGGACCTCAAATGTACTGTAGCTGTATTGTTACATTCACTTTATAGATAAGAAAGCTAAGGCACAAGTTTGCACAGATAGTAAGTGTAGTAGAGCCAGAATTTCATCTTAGTCTGGTTCCAGCGTTTATGTTATCAGTCATCATTCTGTTCTGATGAATTGAATGAGGGGCCAGATGTACAAGGATAAACTCAGGTTGTTGTCGTTGTTATGTGTATGCATGTTTGCATATTTAGTCATGCACCACATCGCTACATTTCAGTCAGTAACAGGCCACATATATATAAGATGGGTGGTCCCACAGAATTAAAATTTAGCATAAAATTAGCACACGTCATTACTCACATGTTTGTGGTAATGCCGGTATAAATAAACCTGCATTGCAAGTTGCATAAAAGTACAGTGCACACTTGTACAATTATGTACAATACATACTTGATAATGAACACCCATGTTAGGGGCCTATGGATTTACTATATTTTTATCACTTAGAGCATACTCTTTCTACTTATTAAAGAGCAGTTAACTGTAAAGCAGCATAGCCTGTTATGCCAGCAGCAGGCTTCCACATCTGGTGTTTACCATGGCTGCTGATTGCACCATTTTCTCTTGCACTCGATTTAATCTTCTGTTTGCTTATGTACACTCTCTGATGTTCACACAATGAAATTGCCTGGTGACACATTTCTCAGAACGTATCCCATCATGAAGTGCTGTGTGACTGT
Source organism: Erethizon dorsatum (assembly GCA_028451465.1). Classification (NCBI taxonomy): domain Eukaryota; kingdom Metazoa; phylum Chordata; class Mammalia; order Rodentia; family Erethizontidae; genus Erethizon; species Erethizon dorsatum. The sequence continues at coordinate 43,129,270 of CM051835.1, forward strand.
GAGTATGTGTGCCTTGGTAAAAATTATGGGATCCAGTTTAAATCTCAGATGAGAATGTTTTTACAATCGTAATATTTTGTGCTTTAACTTTGTGAAGAATCTTACAGCAGTGTCGTTACATAGCATTCATTTATCCTTCTGGCAGGTGACTTAATGAGAATACCAAGTTCTGAATTGAGAATACAGATTTGTAAGTGTATTATCGACTTTTATCACGCAGAACCACCGAAGAAGCCTATTCCAGGTGCGGTCTCCACGATCTGTCACCTCCCTTCCCTCAGAACTGGAAAGACACAAGGGGCTCACAAACCCAGCGCACTAAAAGCTGTTGGATCTTTTTTCGTAGTCTTGGCCTCTTAGGCATCTTTCAAATTATATTTATATATCTTTCCTCAGTTTTGGGGTTTGCATGAGATTTTTGTTGCCAGATATTTATGACACAATGAATAAATCCACACGTAAATAAGCTTATAATAATTATTATTTATGTTACTTAAATTTTCTAATAAAATTATTTTTTTCTCACCTATTTAAAAATTAATCAACATCTACCCCATGAGATGACAAATTCCTAGTACTAGTACCTTTCTCCATTGTGTTTGGGAAAAGAGTTCTGTATGTTACAGCTAAAGGATCGTAATATATAGTGGCAAAATGAACCACACCGAAATGGGTAATATCAAGACAGAAGGCATTTGCGCTGTGAGAATGTAATGTTATTGAAGACCTCTTGCCTTTGTAGAGTATCATTTATAATTAACCTAGGAAGGGAGAGAAAACATAAATAGTACTTTAAATTATATATTCTTTAATAATATAATAATAGATTATTAAATGTCATATTTGAAATATCAATCAGATAGTCTGGTAGAAACGTTTGGTAGGTAGCGGAGATTGGCTATTAAAAGGAACAGGAGCCAGAAATACAGGTTTGGAATAGAAATGGAAACTGTAGCCATCAGTAGTTGATTTTGTCAGAAGATAAAGCATATATAAACAGCAAGGAACAAAGAATGACATCAAAGAGAGTGCCAGTGTTGCGGTTTGGAGAAAATGATCCAAAGAAATTGACAATGAAGGGAGATCAAAAAAGGAGGAAGAACATCTGAAGGCCATCACATCTTGTGTGCCAGTGAGTGAGATGTTTGATGAAGGAAGAAGCGCTCTCAGTGTCTGATGCTGCAGAAGCATCTGTAAAAGAGGACGGAAAGATCGAGTTAAAGAAAATCTGTGACTCATCTTTGACAGATCTAGGGACATAAAGTAGTCATAGCAGATGCAGGGCTAAAGAATGAGAATAGAGACAACAAGTTTGAGAATGAGGGAGTACAGCTAGTTCATGAACATAGACTTGTATTTTAAGGTCAAATTGTAAGCAAGCAAGATGGAAAATAGCTCAACTGGTAGCAAAGTTAAAGAAAGGTTATTTGGGTTTTGTTGTTCTTAGGGTGGGGAAATAAAGTTTTTAGACGGGAGCTAGAATGTAGTAAGTGGGGAATGAGAGGGCAGAATTCTGAAAAAGAAAAAGGCTTGAGAAGATGGAATTAAGAGCACAAGCTTGGCAGAATACAGACACTCTTTAAAGAAAGGAAGCTGGTGGTGCACAAGTTAACATGGAGTACTGAAGTTCAGGGATAATCACGCTTTGAAGATTGAGACTCATAAACAGTGCTCTCTCTGTCACACAGTTGATTTCAAATGATGGGCAACGGGGTACATCTGGGACCATAGCTAGAGCAGTTGGAAGAGACATAGCTCTGGAGATGAGTCAAGTCCATGAGCCTTAATGTTATCATATCCTTCCATAGAAACATAAACTCAATAGAAAAGAATACATAGCAAATATAAAGCACATTTTTGACTATCCATATAATAGACTACTATACAAATAAAATCATGATTTGGGGAAATAATTCATAGCTTAGGAAAAAGCTTACTATAAATTTAGTGGACTACAATAGAACATAAGATTCTGTGCATAGATTAAAAGTATCAGCAAGAAATATATTAAACGTTACTGTTATCTCTAGATGGTGAAATTATAGGAAAACAAATATTGCAAAGTTAAGGAATCTAATCGGTCTCAAAAGATAAGTGTCAGGGAGTTAGATAAGCAAAATCACCCAAAGAGAAGAGCCTTATCTCAGATGAGCAAGTATTGCCCCGTGTTTATTTAATCCTTTTGGCTAACGGCTAAAATGTAGTTAGCCAGGCAGCTGTCCAACTGCAACAGAACTTAACGCAGAAGGAATTTCTTAGGAGACATTCCCAGAATCAATCTTCCCAAAATACCATTTCACTCATGACAGTTTATCAAAGCAACATTATATTTTTGCTCTTATCCGACTGCTGACACCATGTAATTGTTAGCCATTTAAAGCACAGAAGGCACTGTCTTGAATAGTGAAAACATTCCGTATTTGTAATCATCTCATTTTCTTTTAGCAGAAAATTATATCTATTGAGAAATAAGAAATATTGTCTCTTTTAGAAGTTGAGATGTACTTCCAAGATTTGAGATCTTATTTCAGGTGCAACCCCAGGAATCAGCAAACTATGGACCTCAGCACTGCAAATAAAATGTCGCTGGAACACAGCTATACACCTTGATTTCGGTACCGTTTATGGCTGTGTTCTTGCTATAGTAACATGACACAACACTCTAGTTAAGAAGACAGAAACCTTAAAATCTATATATTTAAAATGCATATTATCTGGTCCTTTAAAGAGAAGGTTTGCCCAAATCTATACTTTCTAATTTTTAAATGCCATACACTTCTCATAAAATTTTTGTTGTTGTTACCATTAAATAACAAATCATTCCTTTGTCTTAATTATCATTATGTGGGATAATCATACAGATTTACTAATTGTGTTAGGTTACCAGCAAGCTAGTTCATCATACAAGGCTAAAATGGCTGAGGTCGGAGGATTGGCAAAAACAATGGTTCAGTCAATGACCTTGCTTGAAAATCAACTCATTGAGAAACTTTGGGTACTTAAAGTTCTGCAGCATCTCTCAACCTCTGGTTTGTATCCTATTATTAAATGTGAATACCTCACTGTCAATTATTTCTGATCCCATTTAGCAATATCAAGGCTATATAACATAAATAATTTTTAAAATTTCCTTTTAGAAGTTAATTGTGCTTTAATGGTGAAAGCACAAGCAGCCAGCACAATCTGTGTTCACCTCAATGACCCAGATCCCTCTGGACAGCTTCTGTTTCGTTCGTCAGAAATACTTTGGAACTTACTGGAAAAGTCCCCAAAAGAGGAAATCATACAGCAGCTTAGTACCTTGGAATGTTTGGTGTAAGTATATGCAACTGGATAGGAACGTCTTTTCCTATCTGGATAGGAACCCTAGCCTATGTTTCAGGACATTTTTGGGTGTGTGCTATTGTATAACTGGATCTCCAGAGGAAGAAGCCATGCTTTTCTTTGTGGAAGGCTCTTAAAATAGCCTGTTAAGGCTAAATTATGCCTTTGCACGTGTATAAAGTAAAATTAGACATTTAGAAGAACTATTTCATTTATTCAGTGACTCTTTTGTAGAGGGCTTACTGTCTTCCAAATAATTCAAAAAAATTAGCAGTAACAGAATATAAAATCAACAATAAATAGCTTTTCTATACACAAATAATGGACTAGCTGAGAAATAAATCAGGAAAACAATTCTATTCACAGTAGCTTCAAAAAAATATAATAACTAGGGATCAATCTAACCAAGGAGGTAAATGACCTCTACAATGAAAATCTCAGAATATTGAAGAAAGAAATTGAAGAAGACACCAGAAGATGGAAAGAACTACCATGTTTATAGATTGGCAGACTTAATATTGTCAAAATGGCCAGTTATCAAAAGCAATCTCAAAGTCAGTGCAATCCCTATCAAAATTCCAGTAACATTCATCGTATAAGTAGAAAAAACAGTTACAAAATCCGTATGGAAACACAAAAGACCCAGAATAGCAAAAGCAATCCTAAGCAAAAAGAGCAAGGATGGAGACATCACAATACCCAATCTAAAATTATACTACAAAGCAATAGTATCAAAAACAGTATGGTACTGGCATAAAAATTAAAATGTAGATGAATGAAACAGAATAGAGGTCACAGAAACAATCTCATGCAACCATAGCCCTCTGATTCTGGACAAAGGAGCTAAAAATATACCTTGGAGAAAAGACAACCTCTTTAACAAATGGTGCTGAGACATTGGATATCCACTTGTAGAAGATTGAAACCAGATCTTTATCTGTCATCTTAAACAAAAATCAATTTAAAATAGATCAAAGACCTAGGTATAAGGCCTGAAACTTTGAAACTGCTAGAAGAAAACATAGGGGAAATAGGCACAGGAAAACACTTCCTGAGTGAGACTGGGTCATTGAGGTGAACAGTATATAAAGAACTCAAAAAACTTAAGACCAAAAATTCAAATAGCCCAATAAATAAATGGGCCAATGAACGGAACAGACATTTCTCAAAAGACACAGTACAAATGGTCAATAAGTAGATGAAAAAATGTTCAACCTCTTTAGCCATTAGGAAAATGCAAAACAAAACCACATTGAGATTCCATCTCACCCAAGTCAGAATGGCTGTCATCAAGGATACAAGAAACAATAAATGCGGCTGAGGATTCAGAGAGAAAGCAACTCTTCTGCACTGCTGGAGGGAATATAAATCAGTACAACCACTGTGGAAATTAGGATGGAGGTTCCTCAGAGAACTGACAAGAGAACTGCCACTGGGTCCAGCTGTGTCACTGCTGTATACTCAAAGGAATTGAAGTCAGCAACTACAGTGATACCTACATCCCCATGCCTATGTGTATCACAATAGCCAGGATATGAAACCAACCTAGGTGCCTATGATGAATAAATAGAGAAAATGTGACACATACACATATGTATCAGATAGATGATTAGATAGATAAATAGATACATTTCAACCATAAGGATAATGAAATTTTGGCTCTTGCAGGAAAATGGATATATCTGGAAATCACCATATTGCATGAAATAAAGCAGACTCAGAAAGACAAATATTGTATGTTTTCCCTAATATGTGAAACTAAAAAAAAAAAAGACATGAAAGTAGAAGGAAGTCTATTGTTAGACAAAAGGAAAGGATTAAGTGGAAGGGAGGGTAATGGGGGATGTATATGATCAAAATATATTATACTCATTTAAGCTAGGCATGGTGGTACACACATGTAATCCCAGAGCTCTGGGAGGCTGAGGCAGGAAGATAGCAAGTTTGAGCCTAGCCTGGGCAACTTACTGAGACTTTGTCTCTAAATGGAAAGGACCGGGGATTTAGCTCAGTGCAAAGGCCCCAGTTTCAATCCTCAGTACCAAAAAAAAAAAAAAAAAAAAAAAAAAAAACTGCATCAAAACAAAAACATTAGCAATAAAAAGTAAGTAAGCCTACAAGTTTATTATCCATGTATTTAACAGAGGATTATTGTCTGCTCTGTGCCAAGTTCAGTAGTAGGCTATAAAAGTACAACTGGGAACAATACAGCCATGGTCTCTACTTTCATGGTATTTACATTATGCTAAAAAAAGGACAAGTAAATAGGCAACTAAAAGAAAGTATACTAAATGTTATATAAGAAATTACCCCAAATCACTGACCATCCTTCAGAAGAAGGTAAATCAGCACCTTTTTGTTTGCAACTGTCCAACCCACCAACCCACTTGAGCAGTGTACTATGTTTCACTGTAGCCACGCTCAGGCGGCTTCAGAATGAAGGGTGACACTGGCTTTATGTATAGCTACGTTCGAGACTCAGCACATACCAGCCCTTGGTCCCTCTTCTCGCCGTTTTCCAGTGTACTGGCGTCATTCCCAAGCTCCGTGTGTTGAGAAATTACAGGTGAAGGCTCGCGTGATCTCAACTCCAAGTAAGGCAGAAGCAAAGCCTTGCTGCCCGAAAGCTCAAAGAAAGGTCTTCGCACTGTTCATCCGGAATCAGAGTGGTCTGATGTCGGCCAGTGCCAATCCCAGAGTGAAAACCAACGCCGGAGGCGAGGAATGCTCTAACTGGCTTCACAGCAGCTGAAGGCAGCTGCACAGGGCCAAAAGTTAAGGATGAGTCAGTCCCTAAATAGAGACGAGGATACTGTAAGCATAAAAAGTGCAAGATGGTCCCAAGAGGCAAAGTAACAAATGGCTACTTTAGCAGCAACCTGACCCAGACTTGAAGAATTACTGAGCACTTCCTGACAAATCTTAGTCTGGTGTCTGAACAGTAAATAGGAATTGGCAACCCAGAAAAATTTTGGAGGCAGAGAGCATCCTAGACGGGGGAGTAAGGGAAGAAATGAAAACAGAACTTAGCAAAATCAAAAAAGTTAAATTCATTGTAGTAAGGGCGAAAAGAACAGGTTAGAATGGTAAGAGATGAGGATAACAGTGTTGGTGGGCATTAACAGGGACCATAACATTAAAGACCTAAGAAGCCTTGTCAAGAGGAAGACTTTATCCTAACAAGAAAAGAAGGTTTTAAATGGTTTTTTAAAGCCTTTTAATGGTTTTAACATCACACGGTTAAATCTTTTAGAGCAGTCACTTTTACGACCATGTATTATAGATTGGATCAGTGGGTTCTTATCTTCTACATACATAATAAAATAAAGACAGATTAAGAAATGTGGAAAAGATTAAAAATACTTTTAAATGAATAGTATAATATAAAAAGTAAGATTTTTGGGGCCGGTGATATCACTCAGTGGCACAAGCGCCTGCTGGCAAGTGCGAGGTCCTGAGTTCGACTCCTGGTACCCGCATTAAAAAAAAAAAAGATTTTGTTGATAGGCACAGTTTTTCTATAATTCAGGTCACTATAACAAGTAGCACAGACTGGGTGGTTTATAAGCAACAATAATTTATTTCTCCCAGTTGTGGAGACTAGAACATCAGATCAGGGTACAGCACAATGTTCTGGTGAAGGGACTCTTCCCCGCTTCAGACTGCTGACTTCCTGTCTCTTCACATGGAAGAAGATGCACAAAGGAGCCCTCAGGGTCCCTGCTATAAGGGCACTAATCCCATTTGCAAGGGGTCCACCCCATGACTTAATCACCTCCACAGGTCCCATCTCCTAATGGTACTGTATGAATTTTGGAGGGACACGACATTTAGTCCACAACAATAGTATTTTTAAAATATGGTTTTATTTTCTAGGACTCTGAAGGAAGTATTTAAAAATCTGTTTATGAGAGGTTTTAGTCATTATAATCGCCAGCTTAGAAATGATATATTAGTGATCACTACAATTATAGCTCAAAACCGGGGAGCACCAATGATTGTAAGTATTAGTCAAATTGCATTCATTTTAATTGCGGAGGTAGTGGGCATGGGAGCCAGAAGTCCTAAATTGTGTTGTAATATTTATGTATTTTTTTGTAATGCCAAGTCATACTGTAATGTCATGATGGTCACCATTGTACTTTCACTGTGCCAGTCCTTTGCATTCCTTTGGAAAATTTCGGTCTTTCTTGTGTTTTATCATTCACAAACAGATCTACCCTTTGTGAGGCTTTTCTTTCCTTCCTGTCCTGATGATATGAGTCTCCAAGTGGCACCATTTCTCTTTCCCTGGAAGAACTCCCTTTTGTATTTCTTGTGATGCAAATGTGCTGGCTGCTCTCAACAGTCTCTTGGCTTTCTTTTATCTGAAAATATCTTTAATTCACATTCATTCTTAAAGTGTATGCTCACTGAACATAGAATTCTAGGCTGACAAAATCTTCTGTAGAACTTTAAAGATTATGTTCCACTGATTTCTGGTCTCCATTTTTTTCTGATGAGAAGTGCTTATTATTTCAAATGGCTGTTTCCCCATGTGCAACATAAGGGTTTGGTCTTACTAACTTTCCCTAATGTACAAAGTCCCTCAAGGATACATCTGTCAGGAATAAGTTCCCTCATGCTGAAATCTTTGCAAATTCGGTCATTCTTCAGGGCTTTTCATATTAAGTAGAACTATTTTGTTATCTGTTAGCCAAACATTTCATATAATGAGAGGGGTTGGGGAAGGGTGGAGTTTTTAAGGAAAAAAATTATTGAATACAACTGGATTTTTCTCCCATACTGTCACTTAAAGGTACAGGTAATGAACTACTGAAGTAACTGATAGGCCTAATATACTTCGGGTTCTTACTAAATTTTAAACTGTATCCTGCAAAATATGTGTAGAATAATGTAAAATACTTCTTAGAACCTACAGAAGCAAATTTAAGATTAAGTAAAATACAAGTCTATCTAACTATGTACTTTTATTTTCTTACTTTCACTCCTTGCTGGTATTAGTACTTATAACATTAAATAAATTACAGTACATAAATTTCATAAAGGGAGTAAATGATAGGTAAATTGAGTGTCTTTATCATAACTTCAATCCTAAATAATTCATTTTTCTGGACGTTTTGTGTGTTTATATTAGGAATGTGGCTTTACCAGAGATCTGATCCTATTTGCAACTTTTAATGAAGGTAAAAAACATAAAACTTCAAATTTCTGGTAATTGTCCTAATGTGTCTTGTATATCACTTTATTTTATTTTTTTTCTTCACAGTTAAAAGTCAAAACCCCTTGGTAAAAGGTCTTAAGCTTTCTAATTCCTATGAAGATTTTGAGTTGAAGAAATTGCTATTCAATATAATTGTGATCTTATGTAAAGATTTGTCTACTCTACAGGTAAAGAATAAACAAAATAAGAAAATACAGGTCATCTCACTTTATAGTATAACCTTTGCAAAGTCATGACTAAATGTTTCATTAACCCATATCTTTACCATAAAAAATAACAAACTCCTCCTGCTTTGAATTTCAGCTTTTTAAAAAACTTGTACCAGGCGTGGTGGCTCACACCTCTAATCCCAGCACACGGAAGGCTGAAGCAGGAGGATCACTGTGAGTTCGAGACTAGCCTAGGCTTTATAGTAAGTTCAAGGCCAGCCTGAACTACGTAGTGAAGCTGTGTCTCAAAAAACAAAAGAACAAATTTTAAATTTCCTTTTCTTACCTGTTAATAAACAATGAAATAAATTTAAATTTAAACCCCATAAACCAAAGAAAAACAGCAGAAACTAAAAGATGACTGTTGTATGAATATTTAGAGCTCCTGAATAAGGTAACATCAAATGAAAGAAGTTCATACAGGCCCATGCAACCAAATAATCTGCTTCTGATGATAATGACAAGGGGTGATTTAAAGCCAAAATAAATTGTTAACCTCTGTGTCACCAATCTCAACCCCTTATGAACTTACTTTTTCTTTTTTCTTCTCGGTACTGGGGTTTGAACCCAGGGCCTTTACACTGAGCTATGTCCCCAGCCATTTCTTATTCTTTTATTTTGAGACAAGTTCTAACTCAGTCACTAAATTGCCCAGGCTGAGCTTGAACTTGTGATCCTCCTGCCTCAGCCTCCCAGAGTACTGGGATTACAAGTGTGTGTCACCATGACCAGTTTGAACCCACTTTTGCTTTACACAAGCCTAATATCTTTAGTGTTTTGATTATTCATGGATTAACTTAGTACATTATTTCCTGTATAATAGCATGATGAGATTTGAAGAACACCGGAACTGAATTTCACTTCTCACTTAGCACCTGCTAACTATGTGGCCTCAGCAGATTCCCTGCACTTCCAGAGGTTCAGTCTCCTCTGAGGGGAAAGATCAGGACACATCTGCCTCACTAACAGGGCTTCTGTGAGGTTGAGTTGAAAGTTTCATAAACTCTAAAGGGACAGAAAATATATTACAGTTCTATTAGTTTAGTTACTCACTACTGTAATTAAAATGTCCTTTTGGTCCTAAAACTCTTTAAAGCTCTGTTTCTTTTCATAAAAATAAAGGGAAATTCATTCTATCCATATCAATACTGATAATATAAACGTGGTATAGTACAGCATGGTAAGGCTCTAGTCAGGCAGAATTCCAGTGCAGTTGCTTTCTAGGAATATGTCCTCGAAGAGATTTCTAAATTTCTCCAAATTCCAGGTAGCTCACCTTCCACATGGGGATAACACATCATTGTGGGATTATTATCAGGATCTAAAGAGCCCAGCATTTTCTTGGTGTGGCCACTTTGAGAAATAGATATATATATATATATTTTTAAATGCTTAGAAAAAGAAATTGTGCCTAGAGTTATAACTTTATTATTAGTATCAAAAATATATAATGTATAGATCCTAAATGTATTTTCTAAAATGCCAAATAGAAAATCATTCCATAAAATATGGTTTATTATTACAGTAGAGGATTATATAACTGAAAATAACAGATAGAAGGAAATAAATAAAATTTGCCCTACACTTTATAAGCCAATTTTAGTTGATTGAACATTTCACAGATAGCAGAGTCTGTTATCTTGGTGACAACATGTATGATCATTTGCAATTCACAGAGCCATTCATAAGTGTTATCCACTTAATTCTCACAGTAATGCTAGAATGAGAATTTATTCCTTTTTTCTCAACTCTAAATCTTGCATCCTTCCCATATTAAGCTAAAGTGAGAGACTAGTGGACTACTTAGAGAATTTAGAAAAGTTAATTGTTATTTTGGAAAAATCTATAGGACAATGCCAAATTAATGGAAAATTAAGTATAACATTGCACATATTTTATAGTCATTAATTATAATTATGATCAATCAGAATCAGCTATATTACCTCTGTTGTCATTTTATAATAGCTATGCACTCTTATTTTATTTTTACTGAAATGCTAGATTCAAGAGAATTTTAAAATACCAGGCATATAATTAAACACAGCTTGTGCCCTGATGGCATTCACTTGATAAAACTCTTGTATAAGTTGTTTTGTGTGTGGTTAAAGATTAGCTGCAGTCATTACTTCAGATGAAATTGTTCTTTTGTGGTATACAATGGGTCTATGAGAAGTTTCTTTTGAGGGCCATGGTGTAGTATGTTGGTAGAGTGTTGCATAGCATGCACAAGAATGCTTAGAAGAAGAAATCGTGCCTAGAGTTCTAACTTTATTATTATAAATATATATGTAAAGTTACAGTGAAGAGAAATAAAAATATATAACTGTCCTTTTAATTTTAAAAAAAACCTGAGATTTCAAAGTCAGATGTTAGTAAATGTTATAACAATAGTTGATACATGCCTAAATCATAGGTATGAATTGATTTAAATTTTGGTTCTATTAGGCCACCCTCTGTACCTCCCAAAATTCTATGAGGCTGACCCCCTGTACCCCCCAAAATTCCTTTGAGAAGACTGAGGGGAGAAAATGTCAAGGGTTTATTTGCTCCAAATTTTCTACTTACATGGTTTTATCCTAAGCAGAAGCTAAATTATGTGTGTGAGCCAGATAGACAAAATAATTACCTGTTACTGTTACTGTTTTGTTTTGGGTTGTTGTTTCTGTGTGTTTTTGGTACCTGCCATATGTGTGGTATTTAGAAAGGGAATGTTTTGAAATGACCATCAATAAAGTACCAAATTTGACCTGTTTAATTTTCTTAGATTAAATAAAGTTATTTAATTATGCTTCTAACAAAGTGTCTTTTGTCCTTTCTCATAGCTATTAATTGATGGCAAAGTTATTTTGGCTTTACTTACCTATGTTAAAAAGCCTGAGAAACACAAAGTAATGGAATGGTCAGCAGCACAGTACGAAGAATTACAGCTGCATGCGATCGCGACTTTGTCGTCAGTTGCGCCCTTGCTAATAGAAGAGTACCTGTCATGCGAGGGAAACGCGTGCATCCTGGCATTTCTGAGATGGTGTAAGAGCGAAGGTGAGTGAGTGCCCTTCCGGAGTCTGGCCAAAGCTGAATCCACCTATTTACTGAATTCTCAATATATATAAAGTTACAGTGAAGAGAAATAAAATATATAACTGTCCTTTTAATATTAAAAAAAAACTGAGATTTCAAAGTCAGATGTTAGTAAATGTTATAATAATAGTTGACACATGCCTAAATCATATGTATGAATTGATTTAAATTTTTGTTTTATTAAGCCTCTCCAAAAATTATATTTAGAAGGAAATGAACCCTGGCCATGTTTTAGTGCATTCATTCAACAAATGTTTCCTGTCTGCTAGCTGCCAGATACTACTTTAGCTGCTGAAAATACATTTATATCTAAAATATAAATCCTTACCTTTATGGAGCTTAAAATTTAGTTCTCTAGCCAGAAATAATAACTCCGTATATAATCTACCAAGTTAGCAGAGCCTAATGTGTATTAGTATATTATTTCAATTCTTGGAGAGGAAACACATATATTCATATATTTAAAAATTTATCAGAAAAATATTATTTCCCTTTCTTTCTTTTTTTTTCTCCATAATAGAGCCTCGTTATGTTGCCCAGGCTGGCCTCGAACTTTCAGCGATCCTCCTGCCTCAGCCTCCCAAGTGCTACAATTACAGGTGTGCGCCACCACACCTGGCACTATTTCTTTTCTGATAGTAATTTTGCCTTAAATAATTTTGTATGATACATTTGCATAAGATCAAGAATAGCCAGGTGTGGTGAAACATGTGTATACTCCCAGCTCCTTGGCAGGCTGAAGCGAGAGGATCACTTGAACTCATGACTTTGAGGCTAGCCTGGGCAATATAGAACCCACCTCAGAAAAAGATATTCTTTATTATTTATTGCACTCATGTCCAAAAGAAGGAAGTGGGTCAAGAGATGGATGGACGGGGAGAGAGAGAAAAGGCAAAGAGAATTCAAACAAATTAAGATGTGTTATATACATGGACCAACTCCTCCCAAAAATGTAAACATTATGTACTACAAACATGCACCAATAAAAATTTTAAAACAGTATTATTCATTTGTTCATGAAGCAAATAAAAAATTTTAGCCAGTTTCTAGTTTCTAATATATGGAATTACTAAACTTAATCTTAAGTTACTTCACTAAATAAAACAATTATTTGTCTATATTTGTATCATTTGTGTACACGGAAGACTAAAACAAAAGTGGAAATACTGCCTACTTAGCATAAATAGCTGACAATCATTGAGTATCTACTGTATGCTAGGTCTTAAATACCTTACAAATATTACTAATTCACTGAGTCCTCCTGAAAAGCCTGGAGACATAAGTACCATTATGGCTGGTTTGTTAGATGGATAGAACTCAGTCTTTGAAATTAAATAACTTGTTCTTGGCCACACTGTAAGTAGCGAAGCAAAGCTTTAACTCATGTTCCAAAACCCACACAGTACTCAGGACAGTACAGTATTTGAAACTTTTAAACTTTAAACATAAAGCTATTTCTTAAAGAAACTTGTAAAGAAAACTTAAAGAAGGGAAGACTTGCCTTGCTTTTTTACCAATCTATAGTAAATAATTTTTCATATATCCATAGTAATGAAAAGTATGTGGTACTGGGCCGGGGTAAACCAGTAGACGGGAATGTATGGAATATTAGCATTTCATTTTCGGAGATGATTTTGCCAATCAGTGAGTGAAGGACGCTGAATAGTTGCCCCCAATGTAACAAGGTGAAAATTAGATCCTTCCACTTTGTTAAAAAGAAGACCAACAGCAAAATGAATTAAAGATTTAAATATGAAAAGTTAAAACTGTAAAACTTTTTAAAGAAAACATGGGAAAATATCTTTATTATAGATATCGGTATTGGAAAAGATTTCTTTAAAAAGACTTAATAATTTTAAGCTATACAGGGAAAAATTGATATATTTGACAATTGTAAAACTTCAAAATGGTTTTATGACAAAATCTAAATAAAATATCAATCTACAATTTGAGAGAAGACATTTACTACCCCTGTGACTGCTCAAGAATTAAAATCTAGGGCCGGTGAGATGGCTCAGCGGCATAAGCGCCTGCCTTGCAAGCGCGAGGGCCCGAGTTCGACTCCCGGATCCCACATACGAAAAAGGGGCCGGTGATATCGCTCAGCGGCACGGGCGCCTGTTGGCGCACGAGGTCCTGAGGTCGACCCCCCGGTACCCACCAAAAAAAAAAAAAAAAAAAAAAGAATTAAAATCTAAATTCATAAAGAGCTCTTAATATATAAGAAGATAATTCATTAAAGAATTATACAAAGGGTGGGCACTACCATGTCACAGAGAAAATCTCGAATTTTTCAAAAAACTTTTAAAACCCTCAATCCTATTAAAAATCATGGAATCACTTGCCATTTGAAATACAAATTAAGATAAAAATGAACTATAATTTCATACATAACAGATTTGGAAAAAAATCAATCCAATGTTAAACCTTGGGAAACAATTTGGCAGCTTGCTAATATTCAGTGAGTGTAGTGGTTCTGGTGTCGCATGGAAGAACTTCTCAGTGTGGAGAAAACATGAAGCAGAATATTTATCATGGCCGTTTGCACTAGTAGGTAGGTAAACTGTGATTCATTTGTACAACGAATACTGAAAGCAATTAAAAAGACTGATCTAGATCTACTTGTGACAATGAGAGTAATTTGAAAAACATAATATTGCATATCTGAAAGTTACAAAACATACATAAAATATATTTTTGAGTAAAATTTTAAAGCACGTATTTCATTCTGAGAATAGAAGAGGGGGAAAGGATATTTTATTTTCTACAAACAGTGAAGAAACATGGCAGAATTTTAACATCTGTTCAAACTTATATCTCACACATTATTTATTTGAAATGTTTTAAATTCTTCGGTATAAAATAAATAATTTTTTCTCCACAGATCCCTTCTTTAGTCATGGTAACGGTTTCCATGGTGCAGGTGGCCGTGGCAACAAGTTTGCGCAGATGCGTTATGCTTTACGACTCCTGAGAGCCATGGTCCACCTTGAAAACGAGACTGTGAACACAGATCTTTGTCAAGAGGGAGCAATTCAGCAACTGATAGGTAAAATGTTACTGGCGAGAGAGTATTTATATATTAGAGATTTTGTTTGAAATGTTTTCCTACAAATTTATTTCGTCTCTATGGCTGAGAAACTCTTGAATATTTTCTTGATCTTCATTCACCTTGTAACTTGCATGTATTTTTCTTCTTAGTGAAACCTCATCATCCTTATTCCTTTAAACATTGGTTTCCTCAATTCAGAGACCATTTGATCTATGATTATCTTTTTAGTGCACTATGTTATGTTTCATTCATCTAATAATATGATCACTATTTTGGGTCAGGCATTCCAGAGCCATTTTAAAAGCGGATAACATTATATTTTTCCATGCATTTGACATGCTAGGACACTGTTCCTTAGTGTATAAGTTTGCAACTGACTATGGGAAGTCCCCTTGTTCCTTGAACTGTATACATGTGAGCTCAGTGTAAAATTCAGAATGCCTAAACAAAAACTGCTTTACCTTTTAGTATGTAGAATAGCTCTCCAGCCCTCCCCTTTCCTACTCTGAAAAGTAAGAGTTGTTTCAATCATGCATATTCAGTGATTGCTTCATATAAATCATCTACAGTTGGCCCTCCATATCCTTGGCTTCTGCCTGCAGGGATTCAAACAACTGCACATCAAAAATAATTGAGAAATAAATATTATGACTGAACTGGGAATGTACAGACTTCCTTGTCATTATTCCCTAGCAATATCACATTTTTATTGTATTAGGTATTATAAGTAATCTAGAGATTATTTAAAGTGCACAGGAAGATATGTATGGTTTATATGCAAATACATACAAGGGACTTGGGCATCCATGGATTTTGATAACCAAGGGGGTTCTGGAACCAGTCACACAAATCACATAGGGATGGCTATAATCTGCTCGTGTTAACTTTCATTGCTGTGACAAATGATGTCTGAAATAAATGAACTTATGAGGAGTAAAGGTTTAGTTTGGCTCCGTTTCAGATGTGTCAGTCCACAGTCAGTTGGCCTTTTGCTTTTGGTCCTGTGATGAGGTGGTACATCATGGTGGGAGCTCTTGAAGAGGAAGCTGCTACATCATGGTGGCCAGGAGTAAGAGACAGGGAGGAAGAGGAAGAGGTCAGGCCCCTGTGACCTTCCTTCCTTCCTTCCTTCCCATGGGCCCCACTTCCCAAAAGCATCCAAGCCTTCAACACTGCAGCCCTTGAGGGCAGTCAAGATCCCAGCTAAAGCAATGCTAGGTGTCAATTAATTACAAATGGCTCTCTACCTTTTCATCTGACATTCGTAGAAAGGAATATAGCCCTCCAATTATAATGACAGTAAGGGAAATGAAAGAGTATTGAAAAGGGAGTAGGCAAAATTTTTTCCTTTAACTAGTAAGAAGCTGATCTTGATCGTGTGAGTTCTCAGAGGCCGGGAGCTCATCTTTTTTTTTTAATGTGGGTTCCGGGAGTCGACCTCAGGACCTCGCGCTTGCCAGCAGGCGCTTATGCCGCTGAGCCATCTCACCGGCCCGGGAGCTCATCTTTTTTAATCTAACAGGGCTACGGAGTACAGTACTGACATGCTCAAAAATAGTAATTGCATTATAAGTTGTAAATGCAGTTTCTATGTAAATATAATTTCTGCATAGACACTGGGATCAGAAACATGTGTAGATCAGGACACTAGGGACCTTTTCCCTGAGATAACGAAGGAAAAATATGTGTATCAGGAAAAAAGCATATGTTACCTGAGTTTTGATTAGTCAGGCTATCTATACAATACTGTGCTTTAGGAAGAAGAATCCGGAAGAAATAGAATGGTTTGGAATAGAAAAAAGAGAGGGGAAAGGTAAAGAATTAAAGGGTACCTGAATATGAAGAAAATAATCCAGTATGAATGTATTACGTGTTACTGACTGCAGGGAAATTTCAAGCCTTTACTCAGAATGAGATAATCTAGAAAAAGAGAAGGAGACCTGGGGACAGCTGATCTCAGAATTCTTGAAGTTGTTCCCGATGAAGGAATGCAGACCCTCTGTCTATGGCCTGGCCCTTCAGCAAATTCCTCCCTAGGGTCTGGTCTCCCACCCGTATTTCATCAGGGACAGGAGTAGTTCTTTAAGTCCAGCTTTGGGTATAGCCTGTGGTTTCCTTGGGAACATACTTTCATGCCTTCCTCCTAAAATCAGTGACCACTTTAACAGAGGAAAAAACATTTTGTTCAATATTTAAAGCTTAAAAGAAATTCATATTTTGAGGCTAGATTTCATTGTGAATGTCATTTCATCAGGGATAGTGGCTGTTTTTAAATTTTTTCAGTGTTGATTAGAAGGGAAGTGTTTTGAAGGACATGGAATTCTGCAGCCTAAAGTTGTTGAAGACATTTTCAGATAGATATGAGAAAATGCAGAGAGAAATAAGTGATAGAAACAGATTTAGGGAGGTCTTCCACTTTGGTTAAAAATGGAGAGAGGAAGAGATGAAAACTACAGTCAGAAATTCTGTCATTATTTGCAAAGGCCAGTACTAGGGACTGAACCTAGGAAGCACTAGCCTCAAACTTGCAATCCTCCTGCCTCAGCCTCCCTAGTAGCTGGGATTATAGGTATATGCCACCACTCTCAGCTGTTAGGGAATCTTTTCATGACACTACATTAATTCTGTTATTAGAATTTGTATGTATGTGGGACTAATGATTGTACTGAGACTGTAGGGCTATACACATGTTTATAAAACTTCTAGATTGATTGTATTGCAAGTTTAAGGAATCCATTTATTACCCCCGTTTACAATTTCTGCATTACTATGCATTAAAAATAACCTCTTCTAAAATACTTTCCCTTGGTGAAGAGATTTCTTGGAAGTATTTGCAAAATGTAACTGATCCAAATAAAAAAAGCAGTGTCCAATAACATTACATTCTTTAAATTTTTATACCAGGAATCTTTAACACTATTATAAGCCATCCTAATGAAAAAGAAGAGGCCATTGCTTTAGAAATCCAGTCTGATATATTACTTATCTTATCTGGTCTTTGTGAACACCACGTCCAGAGGAAGGTAATTCTTTAAGTGCCTATAGTGTCATTTTTTAACCTTGTGTAAGTTTAGTATTCTTTTTTATAATTAGATTATAATTATAGTAAAGTGCATAGATCTTATATGTTTTGGTAGGTTTTAATGAACCAATACTCCAATTCAAACATGATATTCCCATCTCCCTCCAAGATTTCTTTATCCCCTTACCAGCCACCGGACACCTCTCGTTAACCACTATTCTAATTTCTGTCCCTATAGATTGGTTTTGCCTAATCTTTAACTTTACATAAATGAAATCACACAATATTTACTCTTTTGTATATACTTTCTGTTATTCAGAGAGAAATAACAGCGATATTTCTGATATATATATATATTCCGCCCAAAAATGTATACACACCTCAAGAAAAGAGAAACTTGTATAAGTATTTTAATACTAAATTTACTGAGTCATCATGAGATTAATACAAGTTACCTTTGGCCTCTACAATTACAAGAGGAGCTCAAAGTGGTGCCGTTAGCGTCCAGACATTTATGAGTACAGCGAACTGCTTCTTGGGTAAACTTGCTCACCGAGATTGCTGCACGTGCATTTTTAATTTCTTCTGTAAGGACCAACAGCATAGTGAGTTTTCTGTGATACACGACATCCTCTAGGGTCCCCCAAATGAGGGTAACACCATCTGTTGAAAAAACATCGTACTATTTTTCTTTTACTTTAGTGTGTGTGTATACAGTTTTTGGCTCTTGATAGGTAGATAGATAGACAGACAGACAGACAGACAGACAGATCTCAATCATTAGGTAATTCCTTTCTGTGGCTCATATACCAAAATCTTTATTCATCATGCAAGTTATAAGCACTTGGGTTGTTTTCCTTTGGTGTAATTATGAATAAAGCTTCTTGAACATTCTTGGGCCAGTCTTCCTTGTGGATATAATGCTTTCATTTCTCCCGAGTAAATACCTAGGGTTAGAATTGATAGACATAAAGGAGGTGTATATTTATCATTTTAAGAAACTGCCAGTTTTCCAAAGTGAACTGTACTATTATGAATGTTGTTTGTGAGTTTCAATTAGGTTCACACCTAAAAGTAAAATTTATAACAAGAGCTTAATTCCCTTCAATATTTTTTAGCTCCATAGTAAACTGTCTCAAAATTTATAATTTCAATAAAGAAAGATGGAATTAGAAAGATAATAATATAAAATTATGAAGGCTTAGGTAGACAGATTTTAAGGAGAGGCAAGGAAGAGTAAATGTAGGTTTAGCTGTAAGTCTTAATGTAATTTCTTGTATTCTACCTCCCTGCATCTGGGCTTTTCTGAAAATATCATCATAATCTTGCTGATGGGAACCAGAACAGAGCAAGATAATGAAAAAGATAGTAAGGGAAAAATATTAAATGTTAATAATTTTGCATAAGTTATTAAAGGACCAACTACCATTTATATATTTATTTCTCTCTTGAGAGTATTATAAAAAGTACTATAAAATCTTCTATGATAATTACCTCCATCTAGTGTTCATCTGGTATGATTTTAGACTACATTCATTGTAACATGGAAGAAAATAACAGGGCAAGTCTTACTACTTTTTTAAATAGAGGAAAAGAAAAAAAACTTATAAAGTTGGCAAGTTGATTGAGGTAGGCATACTATTAGGCTTCTCTTAAAATGGTAAGCTTTATAATAATTTGTCATGAATTCCTGAGAAAAAATAAGTATAATTTTTAAATTGTATTAAAAATACTCTTTTCCTAATAGTGTTACTAATAATATTTTTCTGGTAGAAAAATACATAGTTTTAGAGAATGAAGTGGGGAAGAGAAGGGATTATATATTTATGTCAAGAAATAATTTTAAATAAATTTCTTCGACAGGAAATTTTTGGAACTGAAGGAGTAGATATAATTCTTCATGTAATGAAAACAGACCCCAAGAAGTTACAGAGTGGCTTAGGCTATAATGTGCTTCTTTTTAGTACACTGGACAGCATTTGGTAGGTATGACTGTAACCAAGTTAGGCAAAAATCACAGTATGAGAAAATTAACTTGACAACTATAGACACCAGTTTTCTTCACCCAAAACCATCCCTGGACCATTTGCCTTTAGATAGTCCAAAAATGAAGCCAGTGCCCTCTCAAAAGTAACGTGGTACATTATTCAGATAGAAATCACTCTTACTTCTAAATTTAAATCTTTGTTTTTGTGATTTAAACTCACTCTAACTTAGTGCAGGAAAACACAGCCCCCCATTGTTCCTCGTAGAGTCTTACACTGTGGCTGTGCTTCGAGGGTCTCCGTTCTATTCTACTGGGCACTTACCTTTTCTTTGTAATACTGGGCTGTTTCAATAGTCGTATCTTTTTAATAAGTCTGGAGATCTGATAATCCTCCAACTTTCTCTTTCTTCATCAAGATCGTCTTAGTTTTTCCTGATCCTTGGCATTTAGATGTTGTCACAGTTCTCCAGAGAAACAGAATCTGTACGAGTTGTATATGTAAAGAGATTTATTATGAGACATTGGCTGATAATTGTGAAAGCTGGAAAGTTCCAACCTAGAAAATAAGTCAGAAAGCTGGAGCCTAGCAGGGCCGAGGTGTAGCTCCAGCCCACGACCCAAGGTCTGAAGACCAGCGGAGCTGATGGTCCAAGTTCCAGTCTGAGAAGTGGGCTTCGCACACACACAGAGCCAGCTTCTCAGTAGGAGTCTAAAGGCTTATATCCCAGCTCAGCAGTCAGGCAGAGGAGTTCCCGCAGCCTCGGCCTTTCATTCTGTTCAAGTCTTCAGCTGATTAAGGTCCACCCACATGAGGGCCATCTGGTGTCTACTGATTCAGCTGTTGTTCTCATCCAGAAATACCCTGCAGACTAGCCAGCTCCGTGTCTGGTCGCCCCAGAGGGAGTAAAACCTAAAGCCACCTGTGTTGGGGGAGCCAAGCTCATGTCCCTTTGAGCACCAGCCTCTCCCTACCACACACACACACACACACACTCACACACACACACGCCATCATGAAACAGTAAAAACAACGTTCACTTGCTATCCAAAGGGAATCGTATTTAGGATAGGGACTCGGGAAGCTGACCCTAGGAAGCTTGCAGTGGCCGAGGGGAACAAAAGTGAATCTCCTTACTGCTCACCACCACCACTGCCACCCGCAGTAGCTTATTCAGCCCGCGCTCCCCCAGGGGGAAAACAGTAAAAGCAGCCCCTTCTTCACCCCCTGAGATCCGCAGACGTAAACAGCAAGCACTCAGCAAATAATGTCAACTGCAAAGGTGAGATGTGATCAAGATGTTTGAGGAACATCAGCCTCCTGAAAAAAAGACAGTACACAGACAAACCTTGAAGGGATATGGGCCAGTGAGGTGGCTCAGCAGCATAAGCGCCTGCCTAGCAAGCGCGAGGTCCTGAGTTTGACTCTTGGTATACACATGAAAAAAAAAAAAAAAAAAAAAAAACTTGAAGGGATAGTTGTTAGAGCAACTAGAGGAGATCTTTAAGAATAACTGTTGTCATGAAAGCAAAGCACTTGAGAAAAAAATAGGTATGAAGAAGAATAAATTGATGTTTTAAAATTTTAAAATTAACTCACATTGGTAAAGTGTCTTCAAAGTTCCATTTTTTTAAGTAAAAAACATTACTTATTTGATTTAAAGGGATGAAGAAAAATAGTCTTTGAAAATTCCTTGATAGAAAGAAAGCTCTATACATTGAATTTAACAGTAAATCTTTGTCAGTGAGTAACTTTCTTTCAATTTAAGGTGCTGTATTTTGGGATGTTATGCCTCAGAAGATTACTTTCTTGAAAAAGAAGGCATTTTTATCCTTTTGGATGTTTTGGCTGTAAGTATGGTTACAAGCATTGTAAGTCCAGAAGAAATGGGGTGGTGAGAAGGGAACCCAGTGCCTCACACATCCTGAGCAAGTGCTGTACCATTGAGCTGTATCCCCACCCCTAAATGTCTTTTTTTTTTTTATGTGGGTACCGGGAGTCGAACTCAGGACCTCACACTTGCCACGCAGGCAGCCATCTCACTGGCCCCCACAAATGTCTTTTTTAATCTTTTCCAAACTAAGTACTGCAGAGCACTATCTTGTCAATGAGTGTGTCCCCAAATCATATTTAAATATATTGTTTCAAACAAAAACTTTTCTAGAGATTCATGAAACACAA
The DNA here is from genome assembly GCA_028451465.1 of Erethizon dorsatum. Classification (NCBI taxonomy): domain Eukaryota; kingdom Metazoa; phylum Chordata; class Mammalia; order Rodentia; family Erethizontidae; genus Erethizon; species Erethizon dorsatum. Next base: position 43,151,345 of record CM051835.1, read on the forward strand.
AATGTGAATATGAAATATTAAAGATTCAGAAAATTTCTCTAGTTAAGAAATCAGTTTACTTAGTGTTCGTAAATGTATGCAAGCAGAGAATGTTTTTTCCATCAACCTAAGAAACAGTTTGTAATGAGCGCGTCTATACCAAATCTCATAGACATTATTGTAACTTCTAGCTTTTCCCCTCATATTAAAAGTTAAAAGCCTCATTAGACAAACATAAGCATTTAGAAAGAACTGTACAGTGTGGAGGTATCTGAGGAAGCCTGGAGCGTGACAGACCACCATTTTGCAGGACGAGCAGGAGTGAGTATATCAAGCTTCCAGTAAAGACAGTCACCATCTGGCAGGTGTGAAGAGTATAAACTTCAATTCTAGCCTCAATTCTAAGTCAAGATGGTATGGAAGAAAAATTATAATTTTGTTCTAGTAAAATTTTGAGAGAGATTCTCATGGGGAGTGTTAGCTATGCCAGTCTCTGATTGCCATCATTCTTGATTTTATTAACGGAATAATAAACCTACTTTGATTTAACAAACATGCTAAAATTATTTTTATACCTTCATGTCCCTACAGTAGAATTGGTTAATAAGTGTTTTATGTCATCTTCTATAAAACAGGGATGACAACAGTATCTACCTCATCGCACTGTTGGGAGAGTTAAATGCGTGATCCTGTGTGCACATGCATGTGTGTGTATACATACGTACATTGGTTACAATAGTGCCTGACACATCGCTATGTGCTTTATTGCTATATTACTAATATTATTACATTATTTTAATGTGGACTGAACCAATAAAGTTAATTACAAATTATAAATATGCTTTAATGAAGTTTTTATATCAACTTCAAACTTTGACATTTGCCTCTTCCTACTGAAAGTGAGGTACCCACCTAGTGAAATTCTACTAAAATATTTATCTGGTGTACAGTAGTAACTTCTAACACTCGTTAGATATTATGAAGTGCTTACTATGTGCCAGGCAGTCTCATACAACTCACTGTAACTCTGTGGGTAATATTATCTCACATAAGGAAAACAATCATGTTTGTAGCTCAAAAAAAGTACATTTCCCTTGTTGTATTCTATTAGCAATACAAGAATTAACGAACAAAAAAATTTCACACTGAAAGATGACTAGGTGGAGGCCATTGCACTGGATGGAATTTCTATACTTAAATTTTGGTTTGCTGGCCAGGTGTGGTGGCACATGCCTATAATCCCAGCACTCGGGAGGCTGAGGCAGGAGGATCACCACAAGTTCGAGGCCAGCCTGGGCTACAAAGTGAGTTCGAGGGCAGCCTGGACTACATAGCGAGACCCTGTCTCAAAAAAAAAAAAAAAAAAAAAAATTATTTTTCTTTTTGGTTTGCTGAAAAATAAAGAAAATGTGCTTGATGATAAGAGAATTTTTCTTGAATGCTTGAATCCTCTATTTATGGGTATGATTGTTAAGATACAAAAGTACAGCTCACTTTTTAATCTTTGTATTTGACTGTCACAGTTACCATCAGTCATTGTCTTGATAATGAAGATATTGTATCTAATATGATTTTTTCAAATTTTAATAAAACACAGAATGTGAAAACCCTGTAACTGTAATGAACCATGTCACTGCTGAACCATGTCACTGACCTTTCTGGGTGTGGGTGTAGCCCCGTGGTACAGCACTTGCCTTGCGTGTGTGAGGCCCTGAATGTGATTCCCTAGCACTGCAAAAGAAATAAACTTATAATATCTTCACTCATTTTTGCAAATCTCCCTTTTCCAAACCAACCAAATCAATTACATTTTTTTATCATGATATATGTTTATGACTACTTTAGGAGTTATAATAAATCTTTTTTAATCTCTTTAATTTCTAATATTAAAAATACCCATGCAGTTGGAGTCTATTTTAACAGGCACTTGCCCCCAGCTCATACTTAGATTCTTGAGTTAGAAGGAACTTACTAATAATACAAGTATTTCTCTCTCTTTTCTTTTTTTTTTGGTGGGTACCGGGGATCGACCTCAGGACCTCGCGTGCCAGTAGGCGCCCGTGCCGCTGAGCGATATCACCGGCCCTTTTTTCGTATGTGGGATCCGGGAGTGGAACTCCAGCCCTCGCGCTTGCCAGGCAGGCGCTTAACACCGCTGAGCCATCTCACCGGCCCTTCTCTTCTTTTAAGGAAAGTAATCATTCTTAAATTTAATCACAATTTTCTTTCTTTTCTATTTTCTTGCTAAAGTTAAACCAAAAAAAATTCTGCAACCTAATACTTGGAATAATGGTTGAGTTTTGTGATAATCCCAAAACTGCGGCTCATGTCAATGCTTGGCGAGGGAAAAAGGATCAGACAGCTGCTAGTCTTTTAATTAAATTGTGGAGAAAAGAAGAGAAAGAACTAGGAGTAAAGCGTGACAAATATGGGAAGATCATTGGTAAGTGTATTTGTGATTGTTAGTGGAAGCAATCGGATGTGTATTTTTAAGAGATTTAAAGAGTACTAGGAAAATATGAGGATTTTCACCCCATTTTCTAAAGTTCTTTTCACAAGGATTTGAAGAAGTTGCTGTTGTAAATTCTGAATGATTGGCCTAGCATTGTAGTGCAAGCCTGTAACCCCAGCATTCTGGAAAGCTAAGCAAGAGGATGCCAAGTTGGAGCCCAGCCTGGGCAATTTAGTAACTTAAAGAGGCCCTGTCTCAAAATAAAAAAGGGACTGGGCATGTAACTCAGTGCAAAAGCCTTGACTTCAAGCCCCAGTATGGCCAAAAACTAAAGTTTAAAAAAAGTTTTTAATATAGATTCTCAGTGACTAGAAGGAAACTGAGAAAATCAATGGCCGGTTTATATTTTTATTGATTATTTTAAAAACATGGTATTTGGCTACATTGTAACTCAAAACTTAACAGTACTTTCTAATGAAGTTTTTTTGGGTTTCCTACTTTTATAATTATTATTCCATTTACCAGTATTCCAGTATTATTCCATTTACCAGTAAATTTGGGGATACAGAGTACTTCATAACAATTTTAATAACATTTTGTATCTTAACATTTACACAATTTATAAACAAATTATTTCCTAAATAAAAATAAAACAAAGGTTCATATATTTTAATTACCATACTTTCATGGTTTATAGTATCAGAATGTATTCTTCATTTATGTATTCTATAATGCTATATTACATCTCCTAAGCCTTTTAAGATTCTAATTACAGTTTTGTTTTATCAAAAATATCAGTGTTGGGCCGGTGAGATGGCTCAGCGGCGTAAGCACCTGCCTTGCAAGCGCGAGGGCCCGAGTTCGACTCCCGGAACCCACATACGAAAAAGGGGCCGGTGATATCGCTCAGCGGCACGGGTGCCTGTTGGCGTGCGAGGTCCTGAGGTCGACCCCCAGTACTCACAAAAAAAAAAAAAAAAAATCAGTGTTATTTATTTTTAAATGACAGTGCTTCTGCTTCTGATGATTTTTATCTTCAGCCCATTGTTATTACTTGAAGTTTTTTGTTCGCTTGTTTGCCAGTACTGGGGATTGAGCCCAGGGCCTTCTCACTGAGCTATGTCCTCAGTGCATTTTTTGTTTTTTTCATTTTGAGACAGGGCCTCTTTAAGTCTCTAAATTGCCCAGGCTGGGCCCAAACTTGGGATCCTCTTGCCTTAGCCTTCCCAAATGCTGGAATTACAGACGTGTTGCCACCATGCCTTGGTTAAGTTTTTAGGTATAACATCACAAAATATGTTTTATATTTATAACAATGTATAGATAAAAAAAAAAAGGAGTTACATTACTGTTAATCTGACATTATTCAGTTTCTGGATCTCAAAGTTGTACAAGTTACTTACATTAAAAATTCCTTTTTAAAAATAATTTTATATTCTGTATAAATAATAAAAATGAAAGCTTTAAGTTTTGCCACAGAGTGAAGAAATTCTTGATTATACTTTCAAAAAAGTAACTGTATAAAGTACTATTTCACTATTATAATGTTTTTAAATATTTTTATGTCCTATAGACTAAACTTGCAAAATTAAGTATTTATTTACTATAGTTTGTATCCATTCCTTCCATACAATGATTAGATACAAAGAAACCTCTGTTCACTAGTTTTCAAGAAGAGCAAAAACCCATGCCGCTGCCTGCTAACTGCCCCTCCGTTGCAGTCATGGACGTTGCTGAGAACATCAGAGCAAAAATTTATGCCGTGTTGGGCAAACTAGGTAAGCAGCTACTTCTCGAATTCACAAGCGCTTCCCTGCACAGCTGAGCATCACTGGACAGTGATTTTGTTCTGGAGTCCGTTTTTCAAACATGAATAAAAGCCCCTTTGTGTGGATAAATGTGTGATCCGTTATTACCCCAATGCCCAGATTACACCACTGACCAAATAAATCAGGCTCTCTAGACGCGGACCCCAGCGTCAGTAGTTTTTCAAGTGTCCCAGGCAGTTCCAGCGTGCAGCCAGGATTAAGGGCGGTTAGTTCGGATGATCAGCCCTAAGCAATTAGCATTCTGAGTCACCTGAGCTTTCTCTGAGTCTTTGCTTCCCATGAAGGGAGTCCTCACTCTTCAGCTTCCGAAAGTTAAATATCACCGTCTGCCCGGACACCAGATGAGGATGACCTCCTCCAGGAGGCACTGACAGGACAGCAGCTGCTTCCTAAATCGAGATGAGAGTAAAAGGAACCGGTTACCTTTGTCTTTATGACATGCTCCTTGGATCGCTTGCTCTGTTTAAGTCATTCTCTATTTATAAACCCTATTTAGATTTTGAAAACTTACCTGGCCTGTCTGCTGAAGATTTCGTCACCCTATGTATCATACATAGATATCTTGATTTTAAAGTAAGTACCATTTTAATAATTTTGTTAATGGTTTTATTTAATAATGTTGTTACTGAAATCTATTATGACAAAAATAACTTGAGAAACAAAGGTTTATTTATAGCTGTGAGCTGTCGTTCACATGTGTGTGGTTTTTGTTTTCCATTTTCCATCTACATTTGTAAACATACCATTATTGATTGGGTATTTTTTGTGAAGTAGGATTTCATCCAACATTAGCTTATAAAATAAATATTATTGACAGAGCTATTCAGAAGCCTAACAAATTTTTAAATAAAATTTCCTCTCTTTGGAGAGCATTCAGAGTTAGAATTAAATAAGTTATTATTTACTAAAATAAAATATTAGTATTTATCCAAGTATTTCTATATTATGACTTTAAATCATGATCAATTAGAATATATTAGCTTGCTTACTTCGCTGGTTATATTTTCATCAGTGAATAAGAACATCTGCCATTACTATTCTCTTGCTTAGTGGTTACTCTGTAAGTCAGGTAAGGCAAGGACAGGCTGATTGGGGCTGGCATTTTGATTTCTAGTTTTCAAGGCTGATTATTTTCCAGTTAGGTCTCATTTTGGGGGAAACACGGTATATATTTGAATGTTGTAAATGCGTAAACCCCTATTATCAAATGAAAACAAAACCGAATTTAATCCCTATGTTAGATACATATGTTTTTCTCCACTTTAAACATGCTCTAGCACATTAATTTCTAGACAACCCCAAATATGAGTGGCAGCATTTGGCACGGAGTTAAAAGATTGAGATTCAGTTACAATTTGTCTTAGCAACAAGGTAAGGGGCAGGGCCCTATTTCTAGGAGTGACTGTGTTCTAGGGTGGCAGGAACCCCTGTTTATTGTCCTACACACTGACCTTGAACTCGCCTTCAGTACAGGACCTTGGTGAGGAAACAGCAGTAGTTCAAAAGATGAGACTAAATCAGTAGTTTCTGCAGCTGTGAAAACAATGTAACTACTAGAGAGCTGTGAGGAGGTTAGTGGACTAAGGTCCATTAGCCATGAATGGGCAGAGTCATTAAGAAACACTTGGTAAATTGTTTGTGAATACTCAAATACTCAGGGCTTGAGGCAACCTCAAGCCTTCCCAGTGCACTTTCAGATAACTGATTCCCAAGAAGGAAGGCATTAAGTGTTAATGGGAGTGACCCATACCCACATAAAGGGTTATCTATAATTTACCATTTAATTTTGGTTACTTTGACTTTGTTACATCTTATTATAATAGATTGGTGAAATATGGAATGAAATATATGAAGAAATAAAACTGGAAAACCTAAGACCAGTCACTTCAGATAAAAGAATTTTGGAAACTATTACAACAGCCTCAGAAAATATTGGCAAGATGGTTGCTTCTCTGCAAAGCGAGATGATCCAAAGCCAAGTGCGCCAAGATGTGCAAAATGAACAAAAAGTATACATGAAAGTAAGCCGCAGACGCCCCAGAGGCACGAGATACTAACGTCAATGTATAGACTAGGTGAAGTTATCCATGGGATGTGTTTGTCTGGTGGGTTCTTTTGGTTTTCTCTCATAGTTATTTTCAGTGTTTCTGTGCAGTTTTACAGGAAATCAAGGAGTTAAAAGTTTAAGATTCAGTGGGGCCGGTGAGATGGCTCAGCGGCTTAAGCGCCTGCCCAGCAAGCATGAGGTCCTGAGTTCAACTGCCGGAACCCACATAAAGGAAAAAAAGGCCGGTGATATCGCTCAGTGGCACAAGCGCTTGCTGGCAAGCGCGAGGTCCTGACGTCGACTCCCGGTACCCACATAAAAAAAAAAAAAAAAAAAAAAAAAGTTTAAGATTCAATAACTATTTTCAAAGCTGTTCTGCGGCATTGTAATTTGATTTCTACTGCCATATTTTTAAAAGGTAAAACTATACCTGAGGGCCGGTGAGATAGCTCAGCGGCACAAGCGCCTGCTGGCAAGCGCGAGGTCCTGAGTTCGACTCCCGGTACCCACATTAAAAAAAAAAAAAAAAAACCTATACCTGAGACACCTCCATTTTTTGAAATGCTCAACAGGCTTCCAAAACTTGTCTATTTAAATGCGTTCATTTCCCAGATTCTGCCTGACGGTTTATCTGTAACCCTATGCATAACTTCCTGCGTTCCCGGCATGCCGGCTGTGGGCTTATTGATTAATCAGATCATCCTCATCTCAGTGCCAAAACCCTTACCACGAGCATCCGTTCTGTAACTCTAGAGGTAAACTAATCCCTGAGTTTAACCAATTGGAAAACTCTGTCAGGAAAATAGCAACCAGTTTCCTAAACCTTTACAAAGATGAGAAACTGAATGCATCATTTGTTTTTTGAGCAATAAAATTAAGTGACTATTTAAAGGAACTTATCCACCGTTACAAAAATGATGTAGAGCCCCAACTTCTGCTTTGTAATCCTTTATTGACTACAGTTAAATATTTTAAACTCTTCAAAATGTTTTCGATTGCTTAATTTTTTGTATAGACTATGCAACGTTTATATCTACAGCCTAGTAGGAACTGTGTCAATCTATGAATTCTACTCCGTTTCATACAACCAGTTGCTTGAAAGTGTTGTTTTCAGCGAGAGCTGAAATGAACGCTGCCATTTAATCCCTTGTTTGCTCTTAAGTGGGGCAGTACAGCTGGATTTATGCAGCCTTGTATTAGTTTTCTGAATAGAAGAATGTTTTCCGTACTGTATTGACTAAATAGTGTTTATTATTGGTGATTCCTTAGCATAGCTCTGATCCCACCCGTCTAGCAGTTGTTTAATTAAATATTCTTAGGTTCATAATTTAAGCTAACGGTACTTCATGTGAGAGGCCAGTGCCACAGGTGGGAAAAAGAATTTACCAATCGTCAAGGCACACAGGAGTTGAGTTTGTTGATGCAATGCGAGAGGGCAGCAGACAAGCCCACGAGAGGGCTGTGCTGTCAGGGTGAAAGGCCGAGATGCTTACCCTGGGTTTTAACGTGAGCAGGGGTCTGGGGTCTGCAAACACCATCCCAGGACAGCGCTCATCAGGTCACGGTGGCCCCCTCGTCCGTCCAGCTCGCTTCCGAGGACAGCCAGCTTCCGGTGAAGGCTGCGTGATGTTTGCTCAGTGCTCTCGGTGCTGTTAACAACAGCCCTCCCGAGTAAAATTAACTAACAAACACGTATGGGTTAATGATCAAAGGAATCGATCAGCGTAAAATGTGTTTGCTTATCCTTGAAAGAGACTTCTGAAGTCATACTGGGAAGGGGAGGAATAGTACCTTTAAGACGCGAGGAGCGGTGGGCTCGTCTGGCGATGGACGTGGTGCTTGCGGGGCCCGCGGGGTCGGAAGTTGCGGTTCCACGGCAGCTCGGTCGCGCAGCCAGGGCCTGCGGCCTCCGTGTGCGGCGGTGCGGTCACGGCCGCTTCCCCGGACTGCGTTAAAACAAGCTCCGCATTCTCACGGAGCTGCTTGTCCTGTTGCAGTCATACGTGAGAAGTAGTTTCACCAATGTAATTTTACCTGAACTGATTATTAGTGGCCAGCAGGAGTCTCCTTCTGTTCTCCCGTGAATTTTCTCTTTTCTCTTAAACCATGTGTTTCGTGTCCTCTGGGTTATAGTCCCTCTTCGCAGATGGTAATCACGCAAACCCGTCTTGCTGAGAATGTTAATCATTATTAAAATAGCAGTTTTGCACCGCATCTCATGGAAAGTAGTTCAGATCTTAGCCACGTGAGTGAAGGATTTTTTTATTTGGAGATTTTTGCATTTTTAAACTAAGTTCTATGAATACTCTAAACCCGTTGCTACTCAACCATAAATTTTACCTTAGCGAAGAGTAGGTGCAGCCTTTAAAATAGGGGCTTTCAAGCTCTTTGTTATTCTTTTATAGAAACTGAAATCCTTCCTATTCTTTCTCCTTTCAGATACAAACCGCACACAAGCAAAGAGAACTGGCTAATAAATCATGGGAAAATTTCTTGGCTAGAACGTCAAATACTAAAACATTAAAGGTAAGATTTTTAAGATATTACAATATATACAACAAACAACCAGTATCATAAGGACAGATTTATTTTCAGACACGGATATTCACTTAGTTTTCTGGTGAGCTTTCTGTAGAATGCCTTCTCACTCAGTTATTTCTTTTCTGGAAGAAACCCCAAAGGCTTTCTCCTCTTTAACTACCAAAAGAAACAAAGTTTAAATGGGAATTTAAGATAAATGTCTCTTTGGAAAAAATGTGAAAAACTGCTCCTGCGAGAAGCTAGAAACCAGTCTAAAAGTTTATAGTGCTAATTATTCACTTCAAATTTGTGAGAAGCACCATGGATTTCCAAAATTTCATTACTTTTCGTTTACTACCTTTGCACACCTTTTCCATTACTACTTTAGATGGTTTTTTACTTAGTGTTACAATTCTTCCTCTAGATATGAAATTAGGAAATGTTAAGTTAGTCCACAAAAATCAAAGAACCATATTAAGTTAGCAGAACCTAAGAACAAGATCACTTGGAGTACCAGGCATCCCCCTTTTCCCTGGATGTCCCTTCCAACTGTACTCACAAAACATCCTCATAACTGCTTGTATTTTTAAGGAATAGTTAATGAAAAGAAGCCCCTTCCATGTAGAGCATCTGTGATCTCTCACTTTACCTGTTTAGTGCCTCAGTTAGTGAGCTTGATTATAACTGCAATGAATTATATCATTTGTATTATTCCAAATATTTGACACATTTAAGTGTATTGAATTAGTATTTAATTTATGCGACATATGTGGAAACATGCATAGCCTGATATGAATTGAGTAGCTTATTAAATTATGTGCTAAAAATGAAATCTGATTTCCTCAGTACTTGCTTTACTCCTTTGTCTAATATGAGCAGTACCTCTGGAAATCACCAGAATGTTTTCAGGTGCCGGTATTTTCTTTAATCACAAAGAATCCAACTTATATTAATGAGTAAGCGCCTAAATGAGTAAAGGCAGATGGGGGACCATATAATAAACAGCCAAAGAATAAGCCAAACACAAGGAAACATACTTTGTATTTTCATTATAAGTACCATAGTTAATGATTAAAATAGCAATTAGTATTATTTTCTTCCTCATTTAAAATTTTTTCAGAAAACAAAAAGGCTGCAGGAAAAGGCTATAGAATCCTCTAAGTACAGTGAGCCACCACAAAATGCAATTATTCACCCAACGGTTATTAAAGGCCTTAACGCAACGGTAAGATTTTCTCCACTTCTTTTTCTTTACGGGTAAATACACGTAGGTCCCACAAGTGTTATTTCCATGGGAATTTCCTATTGTACTTTTTCTTCCTACTGTTCAGGTTTCCCATTGTTAAGGTATATTTATCTCCAGGGTACGACCCCCCCTTGCCCAGCGCTGGTTTAGAGCGGAGTTCGGCCCTCCAGGTTCCTAGGCAATCGCCGCCAACATTAGCGTGTGTCTGTCCAGGAATAATAGTGTGGTGTGTCCTGATGCACTAGCGTGTGCGTCTACCTCTCTGCCTAGAGACCTGCGGCCATAGCCAGCGTTCCTGGCGCCCTCTGCTGGTTATAAAGGTGATAAGCAGTAGGAGTAGAATTGAAAGCCGCTTTTCCTAGCTCCAGAGTTATCTTTCCATTATGCCCTGCTGCCTTCCTAGTTACTGTTTTTCGACTTTTTTTTTTTAATTAGTATATGTTTGCAGTACATAATGTTTAGATTCCTTGTGGGGAGTTGGTCCAGGTACATAACACATCTTAATTCCTTTTTCACCCCCTCCCTCCCTTCCCTCCATCTCTTGGTCCCCTTGCCTTTGAGAAAAGTTACTTATATTTACATTTTATAACCTTCTCAAAGTAAGCTGAAGGATGAATGGGTTTTTCTTTTATGGGAAAATTGTATCAGCAGATTCGCTTAGATGTTTACCTTTTGCTTTTTTAGGTTCCCTCTGGTGGAGTAGTGACAGTGGAAAGCACTCCTGTCAGGTTACTGGGAGGACCTCTGGCCGACACAGATATCGCTCTTAAAAAGCTGCCTATTCGAGGAGGAGCCTTGCAGAGAGTGAAAGCAGTCAAAGGTGTGGATGAGACAAAAAAGAATATTCCTACTTAACACACTTTAGAGACTTTTGAAATAAATCCTGCTTATAATTTTTTAGGTAAATATATCTTTATATAAAAATGTAAAGCAAATATTTAAGAATAAATACTTTAGTAAAATGCTATAAAAAAATAAAAGGACACAGAATTTAATTTTTGGAAAAGATCAACATATAATATCAAAAAAGTTGTCATCGATTTCTTTGGAAAGACTGCAAATTCTCTTAGCTGAAATTATGAATATAGTGGATCGGTTAGGACTCTTTCAGTTGCATGCGAACTACTCCAGATACTTTCGCCAAAAAAATTTATAAGTTCTGTATCTGTCAGATCTAGGAATGATTTAGACTGCAAGCATGGTTGGATCTAGGGACTGAAGCTATGTTAGTAGGATCGTCTCATTCTAGCAGCTCCCAGCTTCCATTCTCTGAGGTCCGTATTCAGTAGAGACGAGTTCATGCCTCTTCTCTAGTTTCCACAGCTGCCTCTGCCTCTCAGGACCCTTGACTGCCTGCTCCTGAGTGATTCCTCATGACTTTGGCCAGATCTGAGTACTGCCTGTTGGAGCCAGAAGCAGGCCAGCACCACCCAGCGCATTTGGATGTAGTGGGGAATCAAGGTGCTGATCTCAGAAGTATAAACTAACACTAGGCAGCAACAAATATTTTGGTCAAAGTCAAAGAAGTTGTATCTGCTATAAAAAGCAAGTGTTAATCATGAGCTAAACAATAAAAATACAAATACAGATGATTTTACTCTTACTATAAGTATAAAAACTTATAAGTACAAAAACCAGTCCGTTGTTACTTGTCTTGTTTACTGGAGAAGGAAAGATTCGTGGTGGGGGTATTTTCTTCAGTTGGTAGTAGAGGTATCTTGTGAAAGAATGGGAGGTAATAGGAATAATGCTGGATGTAGAACTAAATGTCCATGTTACCAGATGCCACTATTCAGTTTCCATCCCATCTTTGTCCCCTGAAACTGCTCCTCCAACCAGGAATCCACAAAGTTGATTTCACGTCCAGGGCTGGGAGAGAGAAATACCTATTTTCTTAGAAAGAAAAATTGACTGAAATTTGAGTTGAGAAGCTAGGCAAGGTACTAGTAAATACATATCAGCTGGCTCTTCAGGTGGAGAAAGCCCTCATTTACAGCATTTGCCAAACCGCACGGTATAAATGCTCTATGCCCAGTTTCAGGTGACCGGCATGATGTCACTGAACGCAGAGTGGGAAGGGGATGCAAGCATCCCACTTGCCCCACCGCAGGCTGCATCTGCCTCCTAGACCCACCTTTTCCTACCAACTTCCTCCTCCTCTTTCCTCCTCCTTTCCCGCTCTGCGTTCCTTTTGGAATTTTCCATCATCCTGTCTGTGAGGACAGTAACATCTTCAGTGGCGGGAGAAGTTGTAGCTGTTGTTACTCCCGTAAGAATCAGTTGCCAGTTTGCCAGTGGTGCCTCGCCCTCGGCCAGATGTCCAGTCCCCTTGCAGCCCCAAGGGGTAAATGATATAAATCAGCTTATCACTGGGGTTTATTCTTTCTAGAATCCCTTTCTCTATTACCACCACCCTTGAAAAGATGTGAGAGTGCACAATTTGTTCCTTTCCTTTAGAGAAAGCCCTAAGTGTGAAGGTTTCATGTGAAGGAGAGTTACTGAGACGCAAGAATGGAAGTAGATAGGGCATATACGATGAGATCTCCACACTGAAAACACCAGGCACACATCTGGCTTACCTCACATACGCCCAGAATCCACGTGAAGTCTGCCCCATTTTGTAGACTCAAATTTCCAAGGACAGCTGGAGACCATGTCTCATCCATTATTATAATACCTCAGTAAATAAATTATTGAATAAATGTAATGAGCACCTCAAGGCTTTGCCTGGAGTTCTGCAAATACAGCAAAGTATTAGCTCAAAAGGAGGAATCCATCCACAGATTACTATACAAGTCATACTAAATACAGATGTGTTGAAGGTCAGATGCATTCACTTCATAACAGTGGTAGACTTCTTCCAAAGCGGTGAGGCACAAATACTACAACACGAATATAACCAAAGTGTAGAAATTAATATTATGTGGCTGCATGTCATTTTTTGTATGTAGTACAACCTGCTATCTCCAGACTGCTTTGGACCGTCAAGATAATCTGTGATGTCTGTGGGCCTTTCTGCTGACACTTTAGGAAGTGCGAAGGTAAAACAGGACAGGTTATTATCTAGCAGCCATTTACCCACCAAATAAATGTAACTTGATGGAGCACAGTAGTATTATTGCAGACACTTGCACTTGGGTAGAGACTTTACCCAAGTTTACATTTATAATCTCAGCCACCACACAGTGAGCAAGTGAATCCTTCATCTGACTGACAGTGCCACAAATCTGTTTTTCTGTCTCCCACTGTGGGGAGCAGCTGAAGCTGAAGATAAGTCACACATGTGGGGCTGGAGCAAGGCCAGTTGCAAGAACAAAGAGCGCCAGAGGTGAGCCACGTGAACTAGCTGCTCCAGCCCAGAGAACACCAGGCGCCTGAGGTGAGCCAAGCAAACAGGCTGCTAGGCAGAGGGGTGTCACGTGACATCAACCTGCCCAGTGTATAAATAAACATGCTGCAGTCTTTGAGCAGGTCCTCTTCTCCCATCCAGAGAGAGGCTCCACCTGACCTCAGCTCTCTGTTTCCTGACTCTTGTTTTTATTCCTTCATCTTCTACCGTCCTTCACCCTGAGAATTTCCAGAGCTGTGCTGGACATGGCGTTTTAGCACCTGAACCTGGACTCAGGGTACAAAGAAATAGCAGGTGAGATGATGCTTCTAGTTGTGCACACAAAAGGGGGAGAAATGCATTGATAGCATCAATATTGATCACAGAGGTGTATTGATATTGATATCATCAAGTGTAAAATATGGGGCAAGTAGGTCTTCAAGAACAACAGATAAAATACAAATGCTGATTCTATTATTGATTCCCATATTTACATTTTTTCTGTGGACTTGGATTAGGGAGTGTCTTAATGGTCATATGTTTGTTGAGACGACCACAGAGGATTTGGCTTGGAGCACTATTTTAAAATAAGTTCTGAGGGCCGGTGAGATGGCTCAGCGGCTTAAGCGCCTGCCCGGCAAGCGCGAGGGCCCGAGTTCGACTCCCGGAACCCACATACAAAAAAGGGGCCGGTGATATCGCTCAGTGGCACGGGCGCCTCCTGGCGCACGAGGTCCTGAGGTCGACCCCCCGGTACCCACAAAAATAAATAAATAAATAAATAAATAAATAAATAAATAAAATAAAATAAGTTCTGAGAGGAAAAACAATGGTGGAACAGCAATCCCCCCTCCCCATAGAGTTTAAATCCTCTAGCTTTGCTCAATCAGATAAGGAAGGAGCTGCAAGGGAGGGCAAAAAAGATCCTTCTCCACAATAGGAGTGTTTTGCTGCAGCTTCTGTTTCACAGCCACCCAAGGTAAAATTGATAACCTTAACTTAGCCACAAGTGGCAACTTCTGCCTTTTCAGTTCAGAGAAATTTTGCTGTGTAACAGGTTGAGACTTCCACCTCTCAGGGAGTAGAATAATTTTCTCTCTCCCTTGAAATTGGTGCTAAAAGAAGCCAGATGGGTGGGGAGTCCATGGAGGGTTTTCAACATATCTACCCTGTTACTGAACTCCAAGTCCCCAGTAGTCCAGGACAAATTATACATCTTCATGAAGCTGTACCCTTTAAGACTCTAAAAGAGTTAAAACAAGCTACTGCTACCTATGGCCCCATGGACCTTTTACCTTGGGTTTAATAGAGCTCCTAGGGCAACAGGTTATGGCCCCAAATAATTGGAAATGAATAGCTAAAGCATGTTTAAATCCGGGGAATTATTTATTATGGGAGGGCAATTGTTTTGACTTGTGCACTGATCAGGCAACTCGCAATGCCACTCACAACATAGCCATTACAAAAGACATGTTAACCAGAGGAGGTGCCTTTGCTGCCACAATCAACTTACTTTTGCATTGCAGGTATATGAACAAATTAAAATAGCTGCCACAAGGGCTTGGAGGAACTTCCTTCAAAGGGTGAGACATCCCTTGATCTGACCTCCATTCACCAGGGTCCTGATAGACCTTTCCAGGATTTTGTGACACATTTACTGCTGGCTAGTGGGAGGATTGTCAGCAATTCAGAGGCTAACAAGTTCATTGTTCAACAGTTGGCCTTTGAAAATGCAAATAAATGGTATAAAGAGAGTTTCAGAGCCCATAAAAAATGGGCTGCGCTGTCTAAGATGATTCGGATTTGTGCAGCTATTGGCCCCTCATATGTCAGGGGGCTGCCTTGGCAGCAGCTATCACTCAGGCTATTCATCCAGGGCCTAGAGGAAAGGGAAAAAACAGGGTTACTTGTTTCAGCTGTGGGGGCGGGGGGCATTTTGCCCTAGATTGCTCTGCTGCACCTGTGGGGGCAGCACAGCCATTATCTGTCCCTTCAACAAAATCTTCTAGTATCTGTACAAAGTGTAGGCGAGGGTATCATTGGACAAATGAGTGTACGTCCAAAACTGATGTGGAGGCTGACCTATTCCGGGAAACTTCCAGTGGGGCCTGCTCTGGCCCCGCCAAACAGTGGGGGCGCTTTCCCTAATTCCTCCCCAGTCCTACCCTCAACCACCAAGCATGTTTCTGACCTCTGGTGAGCAACAAAAGACAGTGCAGGCTTGGACCTCAGTCCCTCCTCCAGGTTGTACAAACTCCTGAAATGGGACCCCAAGTTATTTCTACTGGAGTCTGTGGACCTTTGCCTCAAGGAATAGGGGGTCTCCTGCTAGGCCGCAGCAGTCTCACTTTAAAAGATCTCCAGGTTTTGTCTGGTGTCATTGATGCTGATTATGCAGGAGAAATCAAAGTTACGGTTCAAGCTATTCAAAACTGTTCAAGTCACCCCAGACTCCCGTATCGCTCAATTGGTCATTCTTCCTTTGGCAAAAATTGGAAAATCTATAAATAAGGAAAGGGATCCAAGGGTTTCTGGTCCTCTGATAGGTACTGGGGTCAACAGATTAAACAGGATCATCCCGAGATGGAATTGATTATTGAAGGAAAAACATTCAAAGGACTTTTAGACACAGGGGCAGATGTTTCAGTTATTGCCCAACACCATTGGGACCACAAATTCACCACGGCTAATTTTTCATACTTCCCTAAGAGATAAATGGAGGCTTGGGATTATCGGTATCACCCTTTTGAGATTTCCCATTAACTCTTTAAGGATGGGCCATCCTCTCCCACCCACTAAAACTAAACTAAGACTGCTGATATTGAAAAACACTCCAGGGCAAGATCCTTCTTAGCATGGGATCATCTCCGCCTTCTTGAGTCCTCCCAGGATTATCCGTTGCCCATTGAGTCATCGACCTCTGAGTCTTCCATCGACCTTGAATCTTCCATTAGCCCCACTTATCATTGTATACACCAAAAAAATAGTGGCTGGCTTGGGGTGTCTTTGTCTCTGCCCATCCTGAGGCAATGACCTCCCAGCCTCCTTCATGTGTTACTAAATTTGTCTCTGTTTCTCATTTCATCATTTCACCATACCCCTCATATAGGCAGTTGGGGATCTTGGCCAGGTCCCTGATATAACACCATTGGCCCATGGCATGGCCTCTACATGTAGCAACTACAGATCTACAGGGGGTGGGCAGTGTTTCTCACCCCAGTAGAAGTGCTAAATTATTAACCTGGAGGGATGCAGAAGGCCATTCTGGACATTTCCCACCTTACGTCCTCCCCCATATACCAGTCAGTCTATGGATATGGGGGCATTTTTGGTCAGTCCTAACTCCTTGGTAACTCATCAAATGTTACAACAAGGTTTTCTTCCCACTCAAGGGCTTGGTAAATACAATCAGGGAAGGAGAGAACCCCTTCCAGTAGACTCTAAAAAGGACCATTTGGCATAGGATACTCGCCTTCACATTTTCAGGAGGGGCCTCGATTTCTTCTCCAACCCCATGGATGGTGTCCAAGATAACTTGGATGTCTGATGGCCCTGTTTGGGTTGATCAATGCCCCTCACTCAGGAGAAGATAATAGCAGCTCAAATACTGGTTAATGAACAGATGATGGCGGGACACCTAGAATCCTCTGATAGCCCTTGGAATACTCCAATTTTCATAATAAAAAAGTCTGGAAGGTGGAACTTACTACAGGATTTGCGGGCTGTTAATCGCACCTTGAAACCTATGGTAGCACTTCAACCAGGATTGCCCAGTTCCATAGCTATCCCTTTACATTTTTCCATCATGGTGATTTATTTAAAAGACTGTTTTTTCACAATCCCTCTCCATCCTCAAGATAAAAAACATTTTGCCTTTAGTCTACCTTCTATTAACCACCAGTCCCCCATGCACCATTTCCAATGGTGTTGTCTGCCACAAGGAATGGCGAATAGTCTGACCCTATGTCAAGAGTTTGTGGCTGCAGCCATTTTGTCAGTCCATCAGGCTCATCCATCTGCTTATCTTATTCATTATATGGATGATATTATTCTAGCACATGAATCCTCATCCACCTTGCACCAAGCATTTATCCAATTAGATGATGCCCTTTGTAATGCAGGCCTAGTTATGTCCCCAGAAAAGGTGCAAACTATGGCAACTTTTTCATATTTGGGTCACGTTATCCAACAGAGACATATTACACCCCAAACTGTTCAGATCCAGGTTAATCACCTGGCAACCCTGATTTTCAGACTTTACTTGATAATATTAATTGGCTCCACCCAGCTCTTAAGCTAACAACTCATGGTTTAGGCCCTATCTTTGACATTCTCGAGGGGGACCTGGTCCCCATGTCTCCAAGGACACATCAGAGGCTAAAACCGCCTTGGACAAAGTTAATCTGGCTCTCTCTAGTGCTCAACTCTCTAGAGTTGACCCATCTTTGCCAATGTTTTTAATTATTTTCCCAACTCGGCATATGCCCAGTGGGGTCCTTTGGCAGTCTCAGGGCCCTTTACAATGGCTACATATGCCACGTGCTCCACATAAAACCATTACTCCCTTTTATGATGCTGTGACAGGACTGATCTGCACATGGGCAAACGTGCTGTTCACCTCTTTGGTCATGAGGTGCAAACTATCATTGTTCCCTTTTCTTCTGTTCAATAACAGTGGCTGTGGCAATTTTCATCCTCTTGGCAATCCACATGGGCTAACTTTCCTGGTGTTATTGATTGTCATTATCCTTCAAACAAATTAATTCAATTTGCTTCCTCACACCCTTTGTCTTCTCTTCAAAAATAAGCTCTGTTCCATACTGGGAGGTGTCTTTACTTTCACAGATGGATCCTCTTCAGGTGGGGGAGGTTATGTTATGGCCTCCTCTTCCTGAACACAGGATATGGGTTTCTCTTCTGCACAAAAGACTGAATTACAGGCCGTTATATAGGCCTTGCAAGATTATTCATGCACTCCAATTAACCTCTTTTCAGACAGCTCTTGCATTTGCAGTGTGATGTGCCACATTGAAACTGCCACTATACACACTGGCCAAGAAGATCATGCCATGTCCCTTGTTTCATCAGTCATTTATGTTCTCATACCCAATTGCCAGGGCCTGTCACTGAGGGAAACAATGCAATAGACAGATTGCTGGCTACTGTCACTGTTGCTCCCTCAGATACCATTCAACAGGCTTCTGCCTCCCATGCCACCTTCCATCAAAATGCTTCTGCCTTGTGCAAACAGTTCCTTTTAACCCAGGAACAGGCTCAACAAATTGTCAGTGTTCCTCATGCATAATACATATTCCCTCACTCCATATGGGGGTTAATCCCCAAGGGTTACACCCCAATTATCTCTGGCAATGGATATCATTCACATTCCTGAGTTTTGCTTTCTACGCTGGGTCCATGTTTCAGTGGATACTTCCTCAGGATTTATTTTTGCTTCTACCCACACTGGTGAAGCAGCCAAACCTATCATTGCTCATTGCTTGGATGCTTTTACTGCCCTTGGCTGTCTGTGGGCACTTAAAACTGACAATGGCCCAGCTTATACAAGTGCTGCCTTCCAAAAATTTTGTGAAACTTTTCATATTTCCCTTACCACAGGAACTCCTTATAATCCTCAAGGTCAAAGAATTGTTGAACTTGCTCACCATATGCTCAAAATTCAACTACAAAAACAGAAGGGAGAATCCTTCCCTACAAAATTCACACCTCATAACAAACTTCACTTGGCAGTATATACTATTAACTTTTTAACCTACTAGGGATGGAACTGCAGCAGCAGAAAGACAATTCAATCAGGTAAAGGAAAAGAAGCTAGGAAGTGTCCTTTGGAAAGACCTGCATACTGGACAACAGAAGAGACCCAGCCCAGTACTAATTTGGTGTCTAGGGTATGCCTGTGTCTTTCCAGAGAATGCTGAATGGCCTATCTGGGTGCGAGAGCATGCTGTCTGGCTGTATCATGGACCCAGACCCAGAGAAGGAGTTGGTTCCACCTCTCAAGAAGCTGGCACTCAGTCCTGTAGCACTGATGCCTCAGAGACCACACCACAACTGATAGACAAGGATGGGGCTAAACCCAACCTGGGGCCAATTAAAGAAATTGACCCAGGATGCCCAGGAGACAGTAACCAAAAATTGGAATTGAAGGTCTGAAGGTGATAGAGTGCTCAGTTATCAGCTCAGACAATTGAGCTGAAAGTTACATGAAAGAAAGGGACACAAAAGTTAGCATTCTTAAGACAAAATAAAATTTTAAAAAATTAATTATAGATAAAAGATTTTGTTCCTTCCAAATTCTTCTTGCAAGAGATCTCTGCTAATTGACCTACAAAATTTGTCTAGTCTATTTATAATTACAAACTGCTAAAATTATAAAAGAGTTATTATAATTCAATTTGGCCAAAACTATATTTGAGTGCACTCAGATATTGTAAGCAGATTATCTGCATATGTTGTCCATTTGTCCTATCTGTGAACAGCTGTTTTTTATTTGAGCTCAATAATTTTTTTCTCTTTTCCTTTTCTTTTGCATTTTTGGATCATTTTGATTATAATTTAATTTGGCTTATAGTTTTTAAAAAACATGCTTCCACCAAAGTTGCCAACTGGTCAAAATGATGTTAAAAGTGAATTTATAAATGTAATGCCTATTGTCCTTTATGTATTATGACTTGAGAGTTTCTCATTGCTCAATAATAATGTGTTAAGTGATATGATCTGCTTTTCATAAGTCATCAAAAAATTGTTAAAATTATTAAACTAAAATCACTTAGGGTGTGGAGAAATTATTAGACAGGACTCCAATTGATGAATAAGAAAGCAACTGCCTGGAGACATTATCCAGTTCTTGTTCATGAATAGGATGCCCCAGTGATCTCCATAGCCTTATGGGAGGCACTCCAATAAATATTATTAAAAATATATTATTGTTGAACAAAAACTGAAAGCCTTCTCTCTAAAGTCAGAAACAAGACAAGGATGTCCACTGTCCCCACTCTTATTCAACATAGTCCTGGAAACTTTAGCCAGCGCAATTAGACAAGAGCAAGAAATAAAAGGAATAATGATTGGAAAGGAAGAAGTTAAATTATCATTATTTGCAGATGACATGATACTCTACACAGAAGACCCCAAAAACTCCACTAAAAAATTGCTCAATTTAATAAGCAAATTCAGTACTGTAGCTGGATACAAAGTCAACACTCAAAAATCAACAGCCTTCCTGTACACAAATAACAAACTCACTGAAAGAGAAATTAGGGAAACAACACCTTTCACAGTAACGTCCAAAAAAATGAAATACCTAGGAATCAATCTCACAAAGGAGGTAAAAGACCTCTACACTGAAAACTACAGTACTCTGAAAAAGGAGATTGAAGAGGATATCAGAAAATGGAAAGATATCCCTTGCTCTTGGGTCAGAAGAACCAACATAGTGAAAATGGCCATACTTCCAAAATTTTTATACAGATTTAACGCAATTCCGATCAAAATTCCAACAACATATCTCACAGAATTAAAGAAAACAATACTAAAATTCATCTGGAACCAGAAGAGACCTAGAATAGCAAAGGCAATTCTGGGCAATTCTAGAAAAGCAAGGCAGGGGGCATCACAATCCCTGATTTGAAATTATACTATAAAGCTACTGTGATAAAAACAGCGTGGTATTGGCAAAAAAACAGACCTGAAGATCAATGGAACAGATTAGAAGATACAGAAACAACTCCAGACATACTAAGCCACCTTATCTTTGACAAAGGTGCCAAACACATTCAGTGGAAGAAAGATAGCCTCTTTAATAAATGGTGCTGGAAAAACTGGCTCTACACATGCCAAAGATTAAAATTAGACTCATATCTTTCACCATGCACTAAATTCAATTCCAAATGGATCAAAGATCTAAATATTAAAACAGAAACATTAAATCTCCTGGAAAATAGAATAAGTAAAACTCTTGAAGACATTGGTGTAGGCAAAGACTTTATGAATAAAACCCAATGGCACAGGAAGTATCACAAAGAATCAACAACTGGGATCTCATCTTATTAAAAACCTTTTGCACAGTAAGATAAACCACCAACAGAGTGAAGAGACAACCCACAACATGGGAAAAAATGTTTGCCAGCTGTTCCTCAGACAAAGGATTACTATCGAGAACATACAAAGAACTCAAAAAAATCAGACCTCCCAACTTTAAAGACCCAATCCAAAAATGGGCATCTGAGATGAATAAACACTTCTCAGATGAAGAAATACAAATGGCAAATAAATATATGAAAAAATGTTCAACATCACTAGTGATTTGAGAGATGCAAATTAAAACAACCCTGAGATTCCATCTCACCCACAAAGAATGGCTATTATCAAGAAGTCAACTAATAACAAATGCTGGAGGGGCTGTGGGGAAAAAGGAACCTTTCTCCACTGTGGGGGGAGTGTCGACTGGTGCAGCCACTGTGGAAATCTGTGTGGAGATTCCTAAAAAAACTAGGATTGGAGGTCCCATTTGACCCAGCTATTCCCTTTCTGGGTATCTTCCCAGAAGAATTAAAAACATCATAGCACAGCAATATATGTGCACCCATGTTTATAGTAACACAATTTGTAATAGCTAGATCGTGGAAATAACCCATTTGGGTAATGCCCATTATCCGAGGAATGGATAAAAAAGATGTGGTATTTTTATACAATGGAGTACTACTCAGCCATAAAGAAAGATAAACTGGGAACTTTTATAGGTAAATGGATGCAACTCGAGAAAATACTCACAAGCGAAATAAACCGGACACACATTTGTAAACATAGTATTGTCTCTCTAGTATGAAAATGCAATTTCACTGTGACTATTCCTTTCCTTAGTCTTCCATTTTTACCTGGCTTTTACATGGCTTAATTTTATATTGAGTAATGTTTTTCTCCAAAATGTATGTGTACATTCTCTAATTCTTGAGTTTGTTAATACACGAGAATGTTTACTTATTGTCTTTAAAAAATTTAATTAATTAAAAAATATATATTATTGTGATATGTTCACGTTGGTCATTGTCAAAAGATTAAGTTTTCTAGATAATAAGGTTTTTGATTTAAAGATGCTCTGGTACAAAGGTTTTCATATGGCTATGACAATTGATTGTTATTAATCTCATGGTGTATTAAATGTATTCATGCCTCCAGGTGTACAGGTCTTCCAAAATGTAAAAAAGGGATTGTTTGTGGATTACTTTTCTTTCAGATTCAGACATCTGCCTTTAACAAAAACTTATGTAATGCACATACCATTAAAGGTCAACAAGTTAGATAAAAGCTACTTAGGAACTAGATAGGCATGATTGACTAAAAGGGCTATTTTATGTCAAAATGGAAATTCAGATGTGTTACAAAAATGTTATCCCAGGGCCGGTGAGATGGCTCAGCGGCGTAAGCGCCTGCCTTGCAAGCGCGAGGGCCCGAGTTCGACTCCCGGATCCCACATATGAAAAAGGGGCCGGTGATATCGCTCAGCGGCATGGGTGCCTGTTGGTGCGTGAGGTCCTGAGGTCGACCCCCCGGTACCCACACGAAAAAAAAAAAAAAATGTTATCCCAATTGTCATGCTACAATATTATATATGGCTTTTGATTTAAAATTTTCTGTGTAAAACTATGTCAATGTTGTCTGTTAATATTCTATAGAATATTCAGATTCAACTACTAGAACATCCATGGCTGGTAGAAAATAACCATTCTACATTGTATTTCAAGGCACTTGAAAGGGAGGACCAAGATGGCAGAGTGGTGAGCAGCAGAGAAAGAGCCTCTCTGAGAGTCCCCATCCAGATGCTGGAATATAACAACTCCAGGAAAACAAGAAGGAAGGAGGTGGGTACCCTGGACCAGGAAGGATCTGAAGCACAATTTGAAGCCAACAGAGAGAGTGAAGAGAGAAACTTTAACAAAGAGGGAGGTAGCCTCCAGCGCCTTTTCCCTGCGTTGGGACTTGCTGCACGACAGAAGTGGTTCAAACCTGTGGACACACGGTGACTGCTGGTGAACCCAGGGCCCTCTGCGGAGAGATGAGGCAGTGCAGGGGAGCAGCAGACTTGAAGGACTGCACTGGTTGGCGGTGAATGCTGAGGGCTCAGTCGTCCTGCTTGAGAGAGCAATTGGCTGGGAGCCATTGAGGGGGCGGCTGAGCTCTCAACTCAGGGTAGCTGCCAGCTCCATCTATGGCTCCCAGCTGGGCTCATGCCCACAGAAGATACACTGATAGCTGCAGGCCAAATGAGTCTGGTCTTGGCCAGAAAGTGCAGGCTCACTGAGATTATCCACTACCCTGCCAAAAAGCTACTGCTGGCTTGCTGGGACAGATCAGCATGGAATGGGACTCTGTCTCCAAATGTTGTCTACCAGTGACAGCAGAGACAAACCTGGAAGTGAACTTTTTTCTTTTTTCTTTTTTTTTTTTTCCTCTCTCGTTAGCTTTTTGTTGTGGTGCTGGTGTTTTGGGTTTTTCTGGTTTTTTGTTTGTTTGTTTGTTTGTGTTCCTTCATTGTTTGATCTTGTTTTTATATGAGTGTAAATGGAGTTTCTAGCCTCTGTGGTTGTGGTTAGGTTCTGTTCTTCCTTTTACCCCTTCCTTCTCCCTTTCCCTCCAGTCTTCTGTACCAGTTTCCCAAAGTTAGCATGATCCCTCTTTGTCTTCCAGCCTTACTTCTAATTCCTTCCTCTTCTTCCATTTCTCTATTTTCTCCTTAACTCATTTTAAATTTTTACCCCTGAGGGCAAAATTGGCATATTAAGGACTTGTATACTGCATATAATTTTCTGGTTTGTTTTAGATTTTGTTATATAACCACAAATCTAGTTTATAGGGTTAAAAGTGGCAAATAACTGGTTAGCTCAGTCTGTCATTTGCTAGTCTGTGTTTGATGCTTTTGGTACCACTATAGCCAAAAGTGACATAATTGTTCTAAACAGCTGTTCTTCCTGGTATTCCATGACTGAGATTGACTAAGGGTCACAGAAAATACTGTGGCACAGTGCCAAAGAACCAAGGACTGGGCCAAACAGGCAGCAATTTCTCATCTCCAACAAATTGAAGAGGTAGGATCTTGCAACAGACTCAAAACTCAAAAACAAGCTACACCGGGAAAATACCTCAGAGAAGTAGTCATCTCCTAAAGGTTTTAAATACTAGCAATAAAGCAACCTATGGGCTGGTGAGATGGCTCAGCGGCGTAAGCGCCTGCTTGGCAAGCGCGAGGGCCCGAGTTCGACTCCCGAAACCCACATACGAAAAAGGGGCCAGTGATCTCGCTCAGTGGCACGGGCGCCTGCTGGTGCGCGAGGTCCTGAGGTCGACCCCCCGGTACCCACAAAAAATAAAAAATAAAAAATAAAAAAAAATAAAGCAACCTACCATAGGCAATTTATAAGCATCACCCCAGGAATTAAACTAAAGAAAGAAAAGAAAATGAGAAGACACTTAAACAAGATGTAAGCCACTTGATATTCAGATAAAATTGTAATTTTGAGCTCACTGCTCCCATTATAATGTAATGTCATTAACCATCTCTTCTGGATGTTCAGCAACTGAGGTTTGGAGACCAAAAAACTAGAAAAATAGATGAGTTAGGAGGACAGCCAATATTTTGGCCCCAGCCCTCTGAGATCAGTGAGGATCCAGGACATGAAGGAACTTTTTAGCAACATCCTACAACTCTGGTGAGTTATACAAACTCCTGAACAAGGAGACTATGGGACCACAGAGGAAAGTGGTTAACAATGTATGATGTACCTAAGGAGAGTCAGCAGGAGAGAAAAATCTCCCAAGCTTTCACAGAAAGTAACTTCATCAAGCAATGGCCATGACTCATCCAGACGGCTGATGCTAACAGGATAACTGAGAGGTGCTACTCATGGTTCCAAGATAAATCCTGAGGAGACTTAACTGACTTTGATAGATAACAAGAAAATTAATTTTAAGTAATACGGGTCTCACCTTAGCTGGTCTTGAACATCCAGCAGAAAAGTATAACTACAAGAGGTATAAAACAATGCCATAATAATATGCTAGCTATAAAAGGTGAAATCACTAACACCTTCTGACAATTTCCAGCTACACTGGTAACTGACTACTGTTATGGGTTAATGGCCTGTATAGGGTTATATTGCTGAATGCAGGGACCTAGAATTCTTGGACTGGGAATCCTTAGCCTAAATGAATAAATTCACTTGGAATGGAAAGGGTCCAAAGGGTCTTCCACAGAGCCCTCCAAACACAGCTCCTCCAACTTCAACAGAACACCCATTGCTTGCAACTACAAAACAGAAAAGGGGGAGATGTGAGGAGCAGCTGAAGCTGGAGATCAATCACACGTGTGGGACTGGCACAAGGCAAGTCCCAAGAACAAAAATCGCCCAGGGTGAGCAACATGAACAAGCTGCTCCAGCCCAGAGAACACCAGGCGCCAGAGGCAAGGCAAGCAAACAGGTTGCTGGGCAGAGGGGTGTCACATAACATCAACCTGCCGAGTGTATAAATAAACATGCTGCAGTCTTAGCGCAGTTCCTTTTCTCCCACCTGGAGAGAGGACTCCACCTAATCTGTCTGTTTCCTGACTCTTGTCTTTATTTCTTCATCCTTCACCATCCTTCACCCCGAGAATTTAGAGAGCTGCACTGGATGTGCCATCTCACCACATCTTATACATACTACTCTTGAGTCCAGGGGTATGCTGCCTAGCCTAGCTTGCGTACCTGCGAGGTGGACTGTATATTTTCTTCCATGAGTCACCTGAGACAAAATTTCAAGCTTTCAAACTGAAACCTTTACTAATCAACTAAATGAAAAGAAAGTCAAGAATAAAAGTGATGGAATTCAGTAAAAACAGATAAAAAGTGCTATCAAAAAAACTTAGTGATGATATTTTTACCACACAAGGGAGCTCATTCATGGTTAAACTCTATAATTAGCACTTCCTTATAGTTGGTGAAACCAGTGAATAACTAAGTGAGTAGCCTTCATTCATTTGGTCCCTGGTCTGCCTTCTGGAGCACAAAAATGCATTTCATATCACAGGAAACAACTATGATACCCACCCAAGTCTTTTTGTGTCTAAGATTCAGTTTCTTTAATCATGGTTCTCATCAAATTCTTTTGATAATAGTTTCCCAACTTTGTAAACATTGCCAGCCTCTTGTGAAGTGCTTGTCAACATTCTAAACTGTCACCTGCCAAACTGAACAAAGATTTCTAGGTGTAACAGGACTAATGTAGAGTAAAAGGAATTAGCCCCTCTCATTTTTACATATTTTATGCTAAGTTTGTAAAAATTAGTTTTATTAGCAACCAACCATGTTTCATTATTCCTTGTTTTTATTTGACAGTCAAGGGAAATGCCAAGGATGCTTCCTGAGAAAGAAAGCCAGGAACTGGCCTAGTACTACCAGGTCATAATCCTATAGATAGATAAAACACCCAGATGTTCATTTCTAATCACTCCCCAATGAAAGGAATTAGGGATCCATGGAGAAACAACTGATTGGGACAGAAATACAGAAGATGAATCTGAAAGTATCTTATAGAGCTCTCTGAAGGCCAAAGCTGCAGTAACTTGAGCAACAAAACAATGTAGTGTTATATTATAACCCAAAGTATAAATAAATGTCCATAAGTCCATACTGATAGAAAGGAAGTAGGAAAAAAAAAAAAAGAAAAGAAAGGAAGTAGGGGGAGGAATCTCCATGAAGCCTGGATAATTTAAGTATATATTAGGGAGGTGGACTATAACTCCACATTCTATTACATATGGGTTACATTTAGTGACTTGCTTCCAAAGAGCACAGTTTAGACAGAAGGAAAAATAGGAAAACCCAGCAAATACTAGCTTAGTCAACATTAAACACTATCAATAATAAGTCGCCTTGATAACATGCACCCTTGACCTGAAGTTCTAAGAGTGGTACTTTGCCTCTGTGGTCTTCATCCCAGAAACATACAACCGTGGTCTAACAATGAGAAAAACATCAGGTCAACCCAGATTGAGGGGGATGCTACATTATATCTGATCAGTACTCAAAATTGTCTCAGTCATCAAAAACAGTGTTTAAGAAACTGTTACAACCCAGAGCTGCCTAAAAACACTTCACAACTTGATATAGTGTGGCATCCCAGATGGGCTCCTGGCCAGTGGAGGATGTTAGGGAAAAACTAGTGAGAACTGAATAAAATACAGCGGCATTTAGTTAATATCTGTCGGCATCAGTTCATTAGTTGTGACAAATATACCATACTAATGGGAGATGTTAAAATAACAAAAAAAAAAAATGAGTGACAAATACACAGGCACTCTATCCTTGCAAGTTTTCTGCAAATCTAAACTATTTTTATTCTAAAATAATTAAAAGTTTATTAAAAGCAAAAAAAAAAGTCTGTAGGAAGAACGGAGTATTTATTTAGTCATAAATACTCTATTATTGCCTCTCATGTCCACTTATGAATAAATATTTTAGGAGCAATATTAGATGTTTGACCACCTTTTCTTAAACTATCTGCAAAATAACCAGTTATGAGTTAAACTAAATAAACTCAGCATAAACACCCAAAGCTGTCAATCTGATTATTTACTGTAATACAAGAATTGGTAGATTTTTTTAAAAGATCTCTTGACTGAACAAATCTCTTGACTTTGAACAGGTCAAAAGAAGCATAGATTGCATCCCCACCCAATACCAATTTGGCCGTGTAATACTGATGGCCGTGTGCGAGGAACGTTCCTGTTTTGTTATCATCATTGTTGTTGTTGTTGTTGTTGTTGTACTGGGGATTAAACCCAGGACCTTCACACTAAGCTATATCCCCAGCCCTTTTTTATTTTTTATTTGGAGACAGAGTTGTGCTAAGTCACTAGGATGCCCAGGTTGGGCTTGAACTTGAGATCCTGGCTGGCTCACTCTTTTTAACTTACATCTTGATACCATAAAACTGCTTTTGAATAATTATTTCACTCTACCTCCACCTGTGTCCCACTGCAATGACAACTGTCTGGTCATTTTTATGAGAACATTAGCCCTACCCTCCAATCAGTGGATTTCCTGAGCTTGGGGATCCATCCCTAATTAGCAGGATAAAAGTTTCAATCTAGGAATTTATTAGACCTAAACTTCATATTATTTGCTACTCAGTTATTATGCAAACTTGGTTATATAAAAGAAATTTGTAAAAGAATACCTCAAAGGTACGAGGTCCATATATTTCTTAACATTGAAGATTCTTAACCCAGGGTTCATGTACCCTCCTGAAACTTGTGTATGTGCAAAACCCCTAATAAATCTTTAGTATAGCTTCAGCAGAATGATGAAGTGGTCCAAATTCAGAGCCAGGCCCTTGTCTTTAATTAAGTTTATTCATGGCTCAAGTCAAACCCATCAGACTGGTACTTGTTCAGTTTATTTTTGCTGTTTTAGAAATTGTCCGTGTTTAATTGAGTTTGGATGTGCCTGCATCAGCTTGCGTGGAGGAGAATCCATTGTTGTGAGGACACTAAAAACAATGCCCTGCACCATGGCAGCAATCACGAAAAATCACGGGGCAGATTTCTATTGGTTCTCAGGCCTGGAAAAGGCTGGGCTTCTCCCAAATATGTGGTTTGGTTTTTCCTGTAAGCAATGTGAATCTTAAGGCTCATGAATCTCTCTTCACTTTGAAAAGCAGGGAATCTCAGACCAAATTTTTTAGCTTTACTATAGCTACAGGCTTTTATGACATGCAATCAAAAGTACTAGACACTAACTGCAGATTATTACTTCCATCATCATTAGCGTGGTCACTTTCCATCATTCCAATTTCCTCTTCTACTTCACATTCTCCCACTGCCTGCTATATTTCTTTAAAGCTTCATATCCTTTCTGGAATAAGATGCAAGATGTAAATAGGTAATATAAAAAATGATTCTGCTAACATGTAGACAAAAATTCTATCGAACTGTGCTATACTAAAATGAAGCTTGATGCATTTTTGTTTTTGTTCCTTTTTCAAAATCAGAAAGAGACACAGTTTTTAGCCCTTAATGCATAGAAAAATATTTTTACAGATAAGCTGGCTTAGTGATGAAATCCACATTTCAGAAACCTCACAGTGCATTATATCAACATTAAATATTACATCTTAGGACAATACTGGCATTATTTTTGACACACTTTTAAATTAAAATTAAGGCATACAATACCTTGTAAAATTGGTTACAATTATACTCCATTGACTATTTAACATTTTATCACATTTGCATTGTAAGGAGTATTTTCTTTAAAACAGAGAAACTTTACAAAGATGCTTCTGAATCAAAATTATTAACAAATTACCTGAAAATATGGGACTAATTCAATTATCAAGAAAGCAATTATACATTAACAAAAATATAGCCATCAATATTAAGGAACTGGCACCTAATATAGGAAATACAGTGTTTCAGTTGGTGGCATCTTGCTTGAGTCATTTTCTGTGTTTTCTCTCTTAAATGTAAAATTCACATTTTAAAAAATTCAATCCTGTAAGATTGAAGAGGCAAAATTAATATGTATTCTAATATGACTCTAAAGATTCCACTTTTTATGCAACTCTGTTGAAGAAATTAATATGCAAAGGCCAAAACGTGTCCAATGTTTAAAAATAACTTTAAATATAATCTCAATAGTTACAGGATTAAATGGCTTTATTATGTACTATTTATAAGAAAACAATAAAATAATGATTTACCAAAACATATTATATCCTGAGATCATTTTTTTCTTTTTTCTTTTTTTTTGGTTTTGAGACAGGGTCTCACTGTGTTTTTCAGGCTGGCCTTGAACTCACTATGTAGCCCAGGCTGGAAATCCTCCTGCCTCAGCCTCTGGAGTGTGGGGATTACAGGCATGCGCCATCACTCCCAGTCCCCAAGATCACTTAAAATCAAGTATTTATACATCAGTGCTTTCATGATTTCTAAGTAATATAAAGTCATTAAAAATTAAAGTTAAAGACTGTCATATTAGCAAAGAAACTAAATATGGAAAATTTGCTAGCATGTTTCATAAACTTCATAAATCAGGAGGATTAAATATTGAACTTTTAACAAAATTAAACCGCTACTCTTTTAAGTACATGCTTAATCTACCTCCTGTTGCTTTCCGTGGGAAATCGTACTTGGAAGACGTCACCTGTCTTCTGCCCGTTCCGCGAGACCGGGAAAGCAAGCAGTTTACATACAGGTCCCAGAACCCCTGAGCCATGCTTAAGAAGACCTCATAATGTCCAGGCCGCTGGGATTTTTGCAAGAACAACATGAAATTCCAGAAAGCGTCCGCGCTGTGCTCTACCTTGAGCTCTTTGAGATCCATCAGTGTCAGAGAGCAGGTGTTCCAACACTGCGGATCCAAGTCGGCTGTGAAGGTGGGGCTGAGGCCGGCAAGGACTCCCTCTTGAAACTGAAAATCAGCACCAACCAGACTGACCAGCACAATGCAGCCCAGTGCCAGGTAGAACCATCTTCTTGTGGCAGAACCCATCGTCTACATAGAAAAAATGGGGGGGGGTATTTTTAACTTAAAAATTATCCAACCATTCAGTGATCTATTTAACTTAGGAAATAAATACATGTATTTTTTTGATAAAGCCAAATACTATTTGTTGGGTTTTCTCTAAGTGACCGATTCTCAGGCCATCTTTTGAAAGGATATTACAGTTTCCACTCGATCACCAACGTTCTGATAAACAGCCTGCGGGAGCCACTGAAATCCAGCACGTGTTTATGAAGACACAGTCAGTTCACTTCATCAGATATTTACAACTAGAAGAAACCTTAGAGAGCGTGGGTTCCGACCTTCTCCCTTTACCTGTTAGGAAAATTCTCAGGGATGTGACCCAGCAAGTTCTCAGGTCTCCTGTCTCGCTATCCACAACGCTTTTACACCAAGTGGATCGAAACGCAGCCCATTGTATGTGTGACCATGAGGAGTTTTTGTTGTTGCTTTTTTTTTTTTTTTTTTTAAAGAGAAGAAAAAAAACAAAACAAATCAAAAGAAGAACAAATTTTCAAAACAACATAATAGGAGGGTAACAATGGTTAATACATTACGTATTACTATCTTTAAGTTAGTTATTCAGGACACCAGACATTAGCATTCAATTGTCCAAACATTATTGGCACAAACCTTACTCTTCAATGAACTAAGTAAAAATGGTAGTGTATCTATCTTAACCATCTTATATATATATATATATACAATTTTTTTCCCTTTCCCTTCTTTCTTTTCCCTATTCCAGTCTCTCTTTCCTTTTGACCAGTTTCTTTTTGATTCACCATATCTATTGTACATTTTGGATCTTATTTACTCTTTCAGTTTCTCATACTAGAGAGATAATACGATGCTTACACATGTGCTTCTGGTTTATTTCACTTACGAGTATTTTCTCGAGTTGCATCCATTTACCTATAAAAGTCTCCAGTTTATCCTTCTTTATGGCTGAATAGTACTCCATTGTATAAAAATACCACCTCTTTCTTATCCATTCCTCAGTTGATGGGCATTTGGGTTGTTTCCAAGATCTGGCTATTACAAATTGTGCTGCTATAAACATGGGTGCACATATATCGCTGTGGTACGATGTTTTTAATTCTTCTGGGAAGATGCCCAGAAGGGGAATAGCTGGGTCAAATGGGACCTCCAACCCTAGTTTTCTGAGGAATCTCCACACTGATTTCCACAGTGGCTGTACCAGTCGACACTCCCACCAACAGTGAAGAAGGGTTCCTTTTTCCCCACAGCCCCTCCAGCATTTGTTATTAGTTGATTTCTTTATAGTAGCCATTCTTTCTGGGGTGAGATGGTATCTCAGTGTTGTTTTAATTTGCATCTCTCGAATGACTAGTGATGTTGCACATTTTTTTGTATATTTATTTGCCATTAGTATTTCTTCATCTGAGAAATGTGTATTCATCTCAGATGCCCATTTTTGGAGTGGGTCTTTAAATTTGGGAGGTCTGATTTTTTTGAGTTCTTTATATGTTCTCGATAGTAATCCTTTGTCTGAGGAACAGCTGGCAAACATTTTTTCCCACATTGTGGGTTGTCTCTTCACTCTGTTGGTGGTTTCTCTTGCTGTGCAAAAGCTTTTTAATAAGATGAGATCCCAGTTATTGATTCTTTGGGATAGTTCCCGTGCGGTTGAGTTTTTATTCATAAAGTCTTTGCCTACACCAATGTCTCCAAGGGTTTTACCTATCCTACCTTCCAGCAGATTTAATGTTTCTGTTTTAATATTTAGATCTCTGATCCATTTTGAATTTAGTTTAGTGCATGGTGAAAGATATGGATCTAGTTTTAATCTTCGGCATGTGTAGAGCCAGTTTTTCCAGCACCTGTTGTTGCTTTTAACTGAATTGTTACACATCTATCAACCCAAATGGTATTCCATCTCTCAAGAACCATTTTAGGGGTTCGAAGTTACTGCTGCTTCCACTTTTCACTGAAAAATACTTGCTAAGCACACATTTCTGTTGGATCTCTGGCTTCTCTCAGGTTGTGTAGGAGCCTGTTGGAGATTAACACACACACACACACACACACACACACACACACACTCGAAGGTCATGGAAACATCCCTAGGCTGAGATGGTGTGGAGTCAGTTACATGCAGCAAAACCTTGGCATTTTCTAATGCTTCTTAGCATACGTTTCCCTGCCAGTTAATTGTCCAAAGAAAATCAAGCTAAAGAACGT
The DNA here is from genome assembly GCA_028451465.1 of Erethizon dorsatum. Taxonomy (NCBI): domain Eukaryota; kingdom Metazoa; phylum Chordata; class Mammalia; order Rodentia; family Erethizontidae; genus Erethizon; species Erethizon dorsatum. The sequence continues at coordinate 43,184,506 of CM051835.1, forward strand.
AGGTGGAAGTTAAGGACTAACTTGGCAAAGAATCGCCACGGAGCTATTCCAGGCCGGCCTCAGAAATGCCCTAGACGCGGTACGGTACCAATGGCCAGCTCGGGAGGGGAGGTCGGATCCAGATGCCGGACTCACCTCCTCTTCGCCGCTGTCCCGCCTCCACCACAAAGTTGGGCGAAAGACGGAGTTCCAGCGCAGCAAATCCAAACTGGTTTCACATCGTGGAGAACTGTGCACGTTCCTCCAGCCAGTTCTAAAACAGAGCGGGTGGGCGGGAGGATTTTCTTGCCCTCCATTTCAGCTTTGCCCCCGGCCCACTTGCTCTCCGCTGGGGCTGCGGAGCAGAGGGGCGCCCAGCAGAGGGACGCGGGGCAGAGGGCGCCACCTTTCTCCCTCTGCGCAGACACTGACCCTCTCGGCCCGAGTCAGTCAACTACCCAGCTGTCCTCTACCTCTCCGCACCCAGGCGTCACGCCCTGTTCCTGTTCCAGTCGGAGAAAAACTCCCTTAAGCTGGAGACCTCGTGAGACCCTAAGCGCCTCGCTGATGACGGGTTCCAGCCTCTAGCAAAGCACCATGTAAATTCAGATTATTAACCCTAAGAGGTTAGAGTAAGACGCACGCGCTCACCTGCCCGCGCGTCTGCGAGAACCGCGCTTTCTCCGGGAGGTTCCTCCCGCCTCAGCGAGGGCGCTGGGCAGCCCCGCCGCTCACGCCCGTGCTCGTCCTCCAGCCCCGGCCGCGGCACTGTCTGCGCCGCCTCCCTCAGGCGGGCCGCCCTGGCTTGCAGCTGCCTGAGCTGGGACGAGTCGGGGGCGAGAGCGCGCCGAAGCCCACGGCCCACTTGGCCACTCGCTGTCCCCTCTGAGCCAGACTTCTCCCGGGGCCGCCGCTGCTCCGAGCTGCAGCCACCGCTGCTCAGAGCTGCAGCCTGCTCGCCACACGGTAGTGGGTTAACGCGTCAGTGCCCCTTCCCTGTCAATGGAACCAGCTCCTTCACAAAAGAAAATTGAGAGAAGACTGATTTACTAAGATTGGGTAAGACGCACAGAAATCTGGCTCACGCCAGATGGGTTCCAGGTTTCTCAGTCCACCACTAAACATGGATTCGTAAAGTCAGCAAAGACATTTAAGTGATTAATCCAACATCCCATTTGAAACCTGTGCTCCCCACCCTTTAAAGGAATTTCCCCATCCGCCAAAACTGTTGTCCAGTTTAACCTGACCTTGGGCATACACACACGCTTCTTCCATCCTTGAAGCAAGCGAAGTCTTCCCTCCCTGGGTTAACATTTGTTTCAGATAAATTAGCTCTCATTTCTCTGTTGAAAATCACATAGTTCCTGTAAAAGTCTTCTTGTGAAAATATACATTATTTTTCACATAATACTGGACCTGCGTACAAGTATTGCAAAGTCTTTATAGAACAGCTATAAAATATAGAAAAATTGAGAAGCCACTTAGAAGGTTCTTTGAAGGAAAGAAATAGCTTTACACATGTAACAAAAAGAAAAGATGGTACACGAGAAAGCAAATTTAACAGTTGCAAAGGAATAGCAAAATAAATACTCCCTAATTAGTAGACATTTTCTAGAAACAAAAATTAATAAATAGGGGGGAAAGTTCAACCTCTGAATAACATAGATCAACCTTTGGTGAAACTGATCAAGAAAAAAGTAAAAGAGGGCCGGTGAGATGGCTCAGCGGCTTAACCGCCTGCCCGGCAAGCGCGAGGGCCCAAGTTTGACTCCCGGAACCCACGTACGAAAAAAGGGGCTGTTGATATCACTCAGTGCCACGGGCGCCTGCTGGCGCGTGAGGTCCTGAGGTCGACCCCCCCCAGTACCCACAAAAAAAAAAAAGTAAAAGAACTTCAAATAAGCAATAATAAGAGTGGAAATGGTATATATCCATAGACACAAAGAAAGAATGAAGATACATGATAAGAGCCATCATATACCATAAGTTTAAAAACCTAATAAAGTTTTAGAAAAATATCTGTATAAAATTCATGTAAGGGGCCAGTGAGATGGCTCAGTGGTGTAAGCGCCTGCCCGGCAAGCACGAGGTCCTGAGTTCGACTCCTGGAACCCACATAGGAAAAAAGGGCCAGTGATATCACTCAGTGGCAGGGGCGCCTGCTGGCGCACAAGGTCCTGAGGTCGACCCCTGGTACCCACAAAAAATAAAAAAATAAAATAAAATAAAAATCATGTAAGAAGAAATACCAAGCCTCAACAGTAAATGATGTTTAAAGACCTTGTATAAGTAGTTTAAAATCTTCCCATTTTAAAAAAAATCAAGTTCATATGAATTTACAGGCAACTTTCAAGGATTAAATATTTTCTGGGCAAATGACAATTTCCTTGTGATTTACTTTGCTTATGTGTAAAGTGGGTATAAAAAATGAAACAAAGTTTTGTAAGGTGGATAGATATAAAATCAATCTAAAAATCTATCATCTTTATCTATGAGCAACAATTAGAAAACATAAATTAGAAAAGGGATCCTGCTATTTACAATAGCAACCAAAAATCTAAGATATCTAGGAATAAACTTAACAAAAGTATATGAATTTTGTTTTTGAGACAGGGTCTCACTATGTAGTTCAGGTTGGCTTGAATTCAATAGCCCAGTCTGGCCTAGAACTCACAGTGATCCTCCTGCTTCAGCCTCCTGAGTGCTGGGATTACAGGCATGCACCACCATGCCTGGCTGTTGCCTAATTTTAAAAGATAGCTTGCCTTGGACTCACAGGTTATCTGCTGGAGGAAGATGGATGATTTGTGGGAAGGAGGAGGGAGAAAGGGAGAAAGGAAGGAAAGGGAAGAGAAGGAGGGAGGGAGGAACAGATAGGCAGATGGATGAATGGGTGGAAAAGTAGATGGAGAGTTGTGTGGTAGACAGGAATCTCTCACTCCCTGGAAAACCCTTTCATGCATATGAGGAAGTGAGTTTGTAAGTTTGCAGGTTTGCTGTAATAAGGGAAAACTGGATGTAATGGGAGATGTCCATCAGCAAATGAATAGTGTGTCAGGTTTCTGTCACTGTGACAAATGTCTGAGATAAATCAGCCTCTAAGAAGGAAAAGTTGGGCTGCTGAGATGGCTCAGCGGCGTACGTGCCTGCCTGGCAAGCACGAGGGCCCGAGTTCAACTCCCGGAACCCACATACGAGAAACGGGCTGGTGATATCGCTGAGCGGCACCGGCGCCTGCTGGCGCACGAGGTCCTGAGGTCGACCCCCAGTACCCACCAAAAAAAATAATAAAATAAAATAAAAAAATAGAAGGAAAAGTTTATGTTGGCTCATGGTTTCAGAGTCTCAATGCATGGTTGCTTGGCCTGTGGCTTGGGCGTGGAAAGGACATCATGGTGGGAGTTTGTGGCACTGGAAGAACACAAGAGAGAAGAGCAGGGAGCGGAGGGAGGGAAAGAAGGAAGAGAGGGAGGTAGAGAGAGAGAGAAGAGGACAAGAGGCACCAAGAGAGGTGTGGGGAGTGGCTGAAGCTGGAGATCGATTACACATTCGGGGCAAGAGCAAGGCCAGCCCAGAGAACACTAGGCACCTGAGGAGAGCCACTGAGCAAGACGATAGGCAGAGGGGTGTCACGTGACATCAACCGGCCCAGACTATAAACAAACACTGCAGTCCTTGGGCAGTTCTTTTTCTCCCATCAGGAGAGGGGGCTCCACCTGACCTCAGCTTTCTGTATTCTGACTCTTGTCTTCATTTCTTCATCCTCCACCATCTTCCCCCTGGGAATTTCGAGAGCTGCGCTGGACAAGGGAGCAAAAGTATATGAATCTTTATGAATGTTTTTAATTTTTTTAACTGAAGGACATTAGACACAATCTAATAAAAAGAATATACAGTCCTTACTGATATCATATTCTAATATACAGTCAATACATTCTAATATTCTAATATACTAATATACAGTCTATACCGATATCATCTTCCCACAGTAATACATGCATTTCCAACCAAAATAACAAGCTAGTAAAAACATAATTCTAAAAGTTATTTGTTAGAGAAAAATCACAAAATTGCTAAAATTCTCTTTAAAAAGAACATTAATGAGGGAAGGACTCAGGGAAGGGTGTTATAGCCTTAGAAATAAAGAAATTAAACAATGGAGCAGATTAAAGCCAAGAAACACTGCATCAATTGATCAGTTTATAGCTGAATGGGCTTTTAGGAGGTGAGGCCTAGTTGAAGGAAGTATTCTGTAGGGACATAGCCCTGTAATGTATATCTCATCCCTTCCTTCCTATCTCTTTCAGCTTCCTGGCTGCCATGAGGTGATCAGCTTTCCTTCACCACATCCTTCTGCCATGATTTTTCTGTCTTGCCACAGTCCTAAAAGCAATGGAGCCAGCAACCATTAACTGAAACCTCTGAAATGGTGAGCAGTAGAAATCTTTCCTCCTTTAAGTTGTTATTCTCAGAAACTTAGTCACAAAGATGAAAAGCTGACCAATATAGATTCTTAACTCATACTATCATAAAAATCAATCCCAGAGAGATTAAGAACTTCAGAATATCTTTCTAATTTGAGAGTTAGAAAAAATGTCATCCAAAAAACACAAAGTGCCAACCATAAAAGAAAAAGTAATACATTCGGCTACATTAGTGTTCTGTTAACCACAAGATATCATAAAGAAAGATAAATAATTATACTCTGGAAGAAGATATCCTCAGCACATACAATCATAAATGGATTAGAATTACGATCTGAGATACAAGAATCTCCTATGGAATCCACGAGGAAAAGATAAATGCCCCAATAGAAATCTGAGCAAAAAAATTAAAGAGGCATTTCACAGGTAAGGAAACATAAATAATGAACTGTGGTACATTAACTAATGGTCAACTTGTAACACCCAGCTGAACTGAATCAGTGTGGTGCTGGGTGTAGAAGGCCCACCTGAGGATTGTTGCCAACAACATAAAAGGGAGAAATGGAAAGGAAGAGGCGGTGCTGTTGGTTCTCCTGGAGGAGCTTGTCGCGCTGGCTCTCCTGATATGAACTCGGCTGTTCTCATCATGGGAGGAGTTCGGGACCTCGCTGTTGCTGAGGATGGCCACGGTTCTTTTCAGGGGAGCTCTGGTCCTTACTTTGAGCATCACTTCCTGGCTCTGGTGCAGATCCCTCAGCCTGCTGGCACAGATCCTTCATTCCACTGGCACAGACTTTCTAGCTTCAGCCACTGACCTTTGGGCCTTCCCAGTGCAGATCCGTGAAACCGACTTGCATGAGACATTGTCGTGGGCTCTAGGCCTTCAGCTGGATTCGTAGGGGGTATTGCCATGGGCTCTAGATCCTCAGCTGGACTCATGCAGGCCCTCAGCTGGATTCTTTGGGTCTCTAGTGTGTGGACAGATTTCTTGCACTCTTTTGCATTTGATTCTTTGGGTGAATATTATAAAATAATCCTATAAATTATGTGTCTTGTATGAAATGTTTTCCCTCATACACCCTGACTACAACAGCCATTCATAAAAAAATCAATAAATTAACTGTATTTAGCATAATGAGATGTTATTCAATAGTGAAAATGAATAGAGGACAGCTGTATGTATTATAGATGAAAAAGCAAATGACAGACTCTACCATTTTTATAAAGACAACCAAAATTGACACATAGATAGATTCTTTAAAAATGCCTACTTGTGATAAAGTAATTTTATATGAGAAGCCCAAAGTATAAATAAAGAACAAAATAAAAAATAGATATTAGGAAATGGGGAGATGGGAAGGGGACCAAGAGATGGAGGATGAGGGAAAGAAGGAGAAGATGTGTTATATTCATGTAGCAACCAAAGAAAAATTTAAACATAAAATAACTTTAACAGTTAAGTATACAACACAAAATTCAGGAGAGTGGTTGGGTTTGGGCATATAAGGGAATGAGATCTGGTCTTTTTATGGTTATGGCTTCTAACATATCTGTTAAATACATTATTTCTATTATTAAGAAAGCACAATAAAATTTGGAAAATAACAGAAGTTACATATTTCTTTTTTGGGGGGGTACCAGGAATTGAACTCAAGAACTCACACTTACCAGGCAGGTGCTGCACCACTGAGCTATAACCCCAATCCAGAAATTACATATTTCAAAGATAGGAAGACAAAGCCTGATGACTGACCACACTGATAAGAGATGGAAAGAAAAGAAAAAAGAACCAATGTTTTAGCATACTTGCTCTTTGGCAAGATACCAACAAATACGAAAGAAAGGAAGATGGTTACTGAGGAAGATAAATTAGTTCAGGGTGCATTGCATTAGAGTTGATTCTGGATCATCTAGAATATCTCAAATTTAGCTGGAAATATAGCTAGATTGAGAGACTTCTGCTTTAATAGAAAATTAGTCGCTGCCATTAGGTACATACTGACAAAAGAAAATTGAGATGAATATGAGGAACTATGCTCAAATTTAGAGGTCCATAGTTCTAGTTACCTTTGCATTGCTGGAACAAAAATACCTGACACAGAAAATTTAAAGAAGTAACCCACAGATGAAATTAGAGACTTCATAATCCTATTTTCTCTGGAATACCCACAGACATACCCAGAAGTGTGCTGTACTAATTTCCTAGGCATTTCTCGTTCTACTCAAGTTAACAATCGAGATCAATCATCATTTCTATAAACAGCAAACCTAAACGATGAAGGAAGAGGAGAAAGAGCCATCAGCGTATACAAAGCTCCAGGAAAGTGTAACGTCACAGAACCAAAGGGAGGATGCAGATGAAGAGCCAGAAGACGGCTGAGTGTCAATCGCTTTAGAGAGGGCTGGGAGAATTGGATTTGAAATAATTTTTCATTTGACAAAAAGGAAATACAGTGGCAAAGCTCAAAACAAACAACATATTTTTTAATGACCACGATAGATTTGTGTAGAAGCTTAGGTTTTATACTTGGTTATTTATAAAACCAAATGTACTACTTAACTCATCCATCTAATGTATCACCGTATCAAAAACAAACCACCTAACTAAGCGATTGTGGTTTCCAAGCTATTTATTATTTTTATTAAAATCATCTTCCTTAGCAGCACATATTCATCATCATCCTATCATGACCATCCTGTCCCTTGTATCTTCCCACTGTCCCCAGACTTCACCTCCAGATTATGTGGTAAAGTAGATTCCTTTCCTCTAGTTACTGTCAGCTCTGATTCCACACCAGAACCCCTTTCACATAGGGAATTCAGCACTACACTCTAACTAGGTGTGACTTTTCACTGCGTTCCTTACATCTGTGAATTACTAGACTGCATGTTGTCTTTTTTTCCATGAGAACATGTAATCTCTCCTACTAGTTTAAAAAGTAATATCTTTGTTTCATGTTCTTTTAGTGACTGGCATAAAGTACAAAGGGTGCTCAATAAATACTTTGAGATGATGTCTATGTCATATTTCATACTTCATGCTATTTTCTTAGGAACTTTTTCAGCTTTCTAGTAGCCATGCCCCTCAAGTCTTTCAGAACGCTAGTATTGCCTATAAAGTTCTCCTGGTTTGATAAGACTAGTATCCTATTCATTTGTCCTATGCTTCCTACCTTGCAATCGTGAAGCTGCACTTTTGTCACACTTGTGTTTGTATTGTTTCTCTGGTGCAGAGCATCCTTCTCCAGGAAATACTGACATTGCGACTCCACGCAGAATCCAGAAGAGCACTCCACACGCAGCAGGGTCGTGTCAATGGAGTACTGCTGCTGAATATCTACAAAAATAATTTTTCAACTCATTGACTTTGACTCATTGTAAAGAAAGACATGAATTTACAATATCTACTATTCGGCTTGCCTCTAGTAAGCCTTAATAACAATGTATTTATCAAAGTATGATTCAGTGACCTTGGGGGAAATGACAGCAGGAATGAGGCATAAACAAATAAGTACCCTGCAGAGAAAACAAGCACTTCTGACTAATTGAAGTTAGAGAAAACATTTTTTTTTCAGGAACACAGGAGAGGAAGATGAACAAAATATTGCCTCTGAGACAAGAGAAAAAAAAGTTCAGGAGACAAAATGAAAAAAGATCTTTAATCTTTACTTCTGCCACTTTAATCTTCTACTTCGGTCATTACTAAGAAATATTTTGTTATTGTTTAAGAAGAAGAAATAGGGGCCGGTGAGATGGCTCAGCGGCTTAAGCGCCTGCCCGGCAAGCACGAGGGCCCGAGTTCGACTCCTGGAACCCACATATGAAAAAAAAAAAAAAGGGGGCCGGTGATATCGCTCAGCGGCACGGGCGCCTACTGGCGCGCGAGGTCCTGAAGTCGACCCCCCGGTACCCACAAAAAAAAAAAAGAAGAAGAAGAAATAAAAGCCTATCTTAGAACATAAAAATTGAATCATTGAAGGCATGTAAATATTGTGTATTTTAGGATCCTCATTTTTCCTTTCTATTAGCTTTTCCTGGATATTAGGATCCAATATATATTCTTTTTTTTTTTTTTTGTGGGTACCGGGGGGTCGACCTCAGGACCTCGCGCGCCAGCAGGCGCCCGTGCCGCTGAGCAATATCACCGGCCCCTTTTTCGTATGTGGGTTCCGGGAGTCGAACTCGGGCCCTCGCGCTTGCCAGACAGGCGCTTAAGCCGCTGAGCCATCTCACCAGCCCTCAATATATATTCTTAACTTTTCACAGATTATTTAGGGTTAATATTCAATTAATTCATGGAAAGTATAGAAATCTTGGAAATTATGAGTCCATTTCTTCGCCTCCCCACCCTTTTTGCTGTAGCTGTCAAGTTTCAATACCTCTGGCACATGGATGGGACCCCAGCTACTAGGGAGGCTGAGGCAGAAAGATCACAAGCTTGAACCCAGGCTGAGCAAATTAGTTAGACCCTGTCTCAAAATAAAAATAGGCTGGAGATGTAGCTCAGTGATAGAGCACTTGCCTGGCACATGTGAGGCCCTGAGTTCAATTCCCCAAATGGCAAAAAATAATATAAAATAAGTAAAAATCCAATACTCTTTATTTTCTCACTCTTAAGATCTGAATTTCTATCTGGCATTCTTTCTTTTTGCCCAAAGAATGTCTGCAATTTCTTAGGATGCACATCCATTTTCTTAGGGTGCACATCAACCCTAATATCTTAGGGTGCAAATATTAGTAAAATATTTACTAATGACCCTTTCTGGCAGAAGTAAAGATTAATGATCTTTTTTTTCAATTTGTCTCATGAATGTTCTTCTCGTCTGAGGCAGTATTTTGTTCATCTTAAATCTGTATCAGTCAGTGCAGTAAGTCTGTATCAGTCAGTGCTCACTAGAGAAATAGATTTAATGTAAAATATGTAAGTATATATGGATTCACAAGATTGGCTTACAATGGCCACGCACAGAGTCAGGTGTGGAAGAGGGCAAAAAGCCTGTCTGTGCACTGGGATCCAAAGGATCCAGTTGAAGGCCTGGAGCTCAGTGTACTGTCCCGTGCAAGTCTGTATCAGGAGGCCCAAGGGTCTGCACTGGAAGGGTGAAGAATCTATGCTGGAAGCCAGGAGACTGCTTCCAACATGAAGGTGAAGACTGAAGCTCCTCTGAAGAAACAGAAGCGAGCTGTTGGCTCGCTCGGGGGTCCCAACGGAGATTTTCACGGGTGAGGTCCCCAGATTAAAGAATGCACGTGTGCAAGACATCAGCAACAACAGCAGGCATCGTGGAGCAGAGCAGAGTGCAAGAGTGCAAGAGCCACCTGCGTCTTTACTGTGTAATTCTTATACAGTTATTTCATATTTACATTCTTACATAGTGCCGTAGCCAGTGCATGCGTGTTTACCTGTGCTAAGTCATGGTTATATAATTGTGTCCCACTGTGCTCTTGCACTAGACAGCGAGGTCACATCCTCAGGTGTCCTTAGATGCCCCTGAGCTTTGAAGCAGTCTGAGTGGTTCCCCACGAGTCTTCCTTTGTGTCCCTACCTAACAAGCCTACCCAGGGTGGGTCATCTGTCATCCTTAAGTCCCCTCAGCCACGCCCAGAACTATAATCATCCAATTTAGTTGGGCATTTCTTACTCAAATTGACACAATCAGTTAACTATAACAATATCCTTTTAGTTTTATGTAAAAAAGTTTTTTTGCACTTTGATTCTTAGAGGCTCATTTTCACTGGATAAAGCATTCTGAGTGGATATGGTTTATTTTATTCCCCCAGAACTTTATTTTTATTTATTAATTAATTAATTTATTTATTTTGTGGATACCGGGGGTCAACCTCAGGACCTCGCGCGCCAGCAGGCGCCCGTGCCACTGAGCAGTATCACCGGCCCTTTTTTCGTATGTGGGTCCCGGGAGTAGAACTCAGGCCCTCGTGCTTGCCAGGCAGGTGCTTACGCCGCTGAGCCATTTCACCGGCCCACCCCCACAACTTTGAAGATGTTATTACAGTGTCTTCTAGTGTCCATTATTTTTGTGATGAGACACCATAATTCAAATCATGGTTCCCTTGTTTGTAATGTGTCATTGTTCTCTGACAGCTTTCAGAATATCTTCTTGCAACATGATGATAATGTGTCTAGGTGTATGCAGTGCAATTCTGACATATTCCCAAGTCAAGGGCACAGTTCCCACCTCACTTCAGAATCTGCTGCAAGCTCCAGGATTCCCAGGCTGAATGGAGGCTCCTGACCACCTGCCTACAAATTCAGGTGTTTCCCAGCCCTCTCAGTTTCCTATTTCTCTAGAATGACTCACAGAACTCAAAAAAGTGTCATACTCAAACACAAAACTTTTGTGTCTTTGGAATACATCACCTCCGTGGTACAGTGATGTATAATTACTAGTCAAGGAAGCTTGCCTGAGCCCTCAGTCCCCAGAGTTTTTACTGGAGTTTCATTACATGAACAGGTTATAATCATCACCCACATGATTGACATGTAACACCCCTAGACTCTGAGCTGAGCTGAGTCATGGACTGTAATCACATGGTCTTTCTGGTTTGGCTAGCCAATGGCCAATTATGAATAACAAAGATGTTCCTATAACTCCAAGAAGATTAAAGAAATTACCATAGAGAATTACAAAATCTAGCCAAACAACTTATAATACAATAGATATGGTTTTCTTTATATTTATACCACATGGGGTCCTTTGAACTCTTGCATGTGTAAATTCATATTGTTCATCAAACATGAAAAATATTCACCATTTTTTCTTTATATTTTGCTTCTGCTCATTGTTTATCTCTCTCATCTCCTTCTGGGATTCTAATTATACTTTTTTTAGAGTTTTTGATATGGTCCCTCAAGCTTCATTCCCTTTATTTCAAGATTCTTTGTCTACATTCTTTAAGTTATATAGTTTCTATTGACTTATCTTCAAGTTCGCTGATTCTTTATCTTTATTCTTTTAAGTCTATCTGGTGATTTTTTTTTTTTTTTTGTGGGTACCAGGGGGACGACCTCAGGACCTCGCGTGCCAACAGGCACCCGTGCCACTGAGCGATATCACCGGCCCCTTTTTTCGTATGTGGGTTCCGGGAGTCAAACTCAGGCCCTCGCGCTTGCAAGGCAGGCGCTTACACCGCTGAGCCATCTCACCGGCCCTATCTGGTGAATTTTTAATTCAGATTTCATAATTTTTAGTTCTTAAATTTCTATTTGTCTTTGTTGTTTCTATTTCTCTGCTAGGTTTCCTATATTTCATTCCTTATGTGTGTATTTTCTTTTATGTCCTTGAATATGCTTATACTAACCGCTTTAAATCCTTTTCTGACTCCCTCCCCTTTTTTGGATTTTCTTCCTTACTTTCCAGGAAATGTAATTGCCCGAAAACTTTGCCCTCTTATTCCTTAAGCCAGAAAACTTAGAGTTCCATATTAGAATTATTTCCACCCTATATGGAGCTGACTGAGGTGTGCCTTCAGGATGGAAACTATGAGATTGGGAAGTCTAAGTTCTCCCCTTCTATAGCAGACAGTTTTTCTGTTACTGAGATAAAATAACCTGACATTTGCAACTTGAGGAGAGGTTTATTTTGGCTCACAGTTTCACAGGTTTCAGTCCATGGTTAGCTGGCTTCAAGGCAGAAATGCCACTGATGGAAAGGCATGGTGGAGGAAAGCTGCTCACCTCCTGACAATTGGGAGCAGAGAGAGCAGGAAGAGCCAGAGAAAGATATACCCTCTAAAGGCACCCCCAGTCATCCACCTCCAACTGGAACCCACCTCCTAGCAGCACATTCTGTTATGGATTTAATTTGTTAATGGGTATAACATCCCTATGACCCAATCACCTTCCAAAGGCTCAACTTCTGAACACATGAGACTTTTAGTGAACATTTAATATTTAAACCTATAACACCTATCCTACTTAACTATATACTTAGAACTATTTTCCCCTTCTAACTATGTTTTGGTACCCATTATCCACTCTCTCACTACTGACTTCTACTCTCTACTTCTTTGCAATCATTTTTTTACTTTCACAAATGAGTGACTGCATGTGGTATTTGTTTTTCTGGGCCTGGCTTATTTCACTTAACATAATGTCCTATTCCATCTATGTTTTGGCTATTCTTTCTAGTAAAATGGTGGGCTGTCTGGATCATAGCTTCAATTAAGTGGCAATTCTGATGTGTCAATGTAAAATGGGTCAAGATTACTCAGTTTTATGTCTTATCTAATTCTAATTCTGCTGTAGTCTTTTATGTCTAGTCTTACATTATTGTTTTATAATTAATCTTTACTTTCTTGTTGTAACATTTCAATATCTTATAGTTTTTCTCCTCTGTAAACTATAAGTAACTTCTACACATTATAAAACTCATCTTTTAAGAAAAAGAATGTCTTTCAGGCGATAAGAAACCATTTCTCTTTGATAAAAAGAAAAATCTCCTTTTATCTATGAGAGGATTTTCTACATACCAAGGTTGATATTATTAACATTTTTTCTAACACGTCATTTCAGGTAAGAGATGATTTATTAGTGAACAAATGTAATCATTCTTGTCACACAGACAACTTACACAGTATAGGGAAGTCCAAATTTAAATTAATAAACATAAAAGAGCATTTTTAACAATTTAGATTTACTTAGAGGATTATTACTTCCTTTACTTAGATTTACATGGGGGTTATTACTTAGGGGGTTATTGCTTCCTTTACATTTCAGAATTTTAAAAAATAAAAGAAGTTAGAGATATAGATTGGTTATTATAACAAAATCTATAGAGCAAAATATTATATTAACACATTCTGCAGCCTCTCCCAATATTAAATTATGAATTAAGAAAAGAGAAATTACATGTAAGAGTTGCTGATTTTTTTTTTTTTTTTTTTTTTTTTTTTTTTTGTGGGTACCGGGGGGACGACCTCAGGACCTCGCGCACCAACAGGCACCCGTGCCGCTGAGCGATATCACCGGCCCCTTTTCGTATGTGGGTTCCGGGAGTCGAACTCGGGCCTTTGCGCTTGCAAGGCAGGCGCTTACGCCGCTGAGCCATCTCACCGGCCCAAGAGTTGCTGATTTTTCAAAGAAGGAAGGAATTGAAAGTAATGGCCTAGGCATGGTAGCACATGCCTGTAATCCTAGCACTCAGAAGGTTGAGGCTAAGGCAGAAGGATCACCACAAGTTCGAGGCCAGCCTGGACTACATAGTGTGACCACATCTCAAAAAAAAAAAAAAAAAAGTAATGTGTTTATATCTTAGTAAAATTTAATTCCAGCCTCCAATTTCATATTTCCTGAAGAAGAAAAATACCTCAATATATTGAATCACAAGTTCCAGCTGAAACATCAAAATGAAATAGATACTGTAAGGTGCTAGTAAGATGCCAGGCCCAAACTCGGATTTTTAAAGGATTACAAAATTCTTGGGCCTCTCAGGTCCCCTTCTCCCAGGAGGGACAGTGTAGGGAGTATTTTATCCCTTCCTTTATGATCTTTTAGATGAGTGGGGACCTCCACCAAGTCTATGGGGAGAGCTATCTTACCCCCTGCAGTGGAATGTCCAAGAAGTGATGAGATTGCCTCATCAACTACTTTGGTGCTATGGGAAGAGAGCTTCTACTCATTTTTGGATTGCTGTGCTCTTTGCCCACACAGGGTATACAAGAGGGTTTCCCATGACCTGGAGGTGTGTAGGGTACAAGTTAAAGCTTTCCAGGATGGCTACCAAAAGGGATCAAAGGGTCCTGTCCACAAGGAAGAGATCCAGGTGGATTTCAGGTATCTATCTACAGGTAGTAAGGATAGGGAGAGTCTAAATCCATACCTCAACACCAATCTATCTACTAGGTAACCAAGGTGAGAGGCCCCAGTGCTGGGACCCTCCCAAGTATCCACAACAGCAGCCATGAGAATATTAGCCCTAAATATCTGTCAATCCCAGGAATGCAAATGTAGACCACCCAAGACAGGTCAAATAAGAGTTGTCTTACTATCTTTCTCTTCTTTCCTCCTGTGCTCCAAATCTGATTGTCCTGAAGCTAAATTTGGTGAGTCAGCATCTAAAACCCGCACGAACTGGAGGGGGAAAGATGTAACTCTAAATTTAGAATTGTGATTATTATAAGAACCCACATTGATTTTTTTTTTTTTTATTCTAGGCAGTGTTTGGGGCCTTAAAATGTTTTTAGGGCTAGTCATTACCTAAGAGTGAGCAGAAAAATCTTGGAACTCAAATTCAATGGTGGGAAAATTTTCCAGAAAAGATTTAAAGAGATAGTGGGAAACTGGAAAAAACACTAGGTTTGTGCTTAGAGTTTTTTCAATGTAAAAGAAACACCAAAATCATCCATATATAAGTCTTCTGCTAACTCCATTCTGTCAGACTTCCTAGAATGAACAACTTCTTTACTTTCTCTAGAAAGAGACTTGTCCTCTCTTGTTCAATTCCTGCCAACTCCAGTCATTAGAAACTTTCTTAGCATTGTTAGGTCGCAGGGGCTGATAATTCCAAAATTATGTGAGTTTTCCCTTCAATTTTATTCCAGCTGTGTTGGGTACCACAAATTCACAGTGACTAGTTGTACATAATTCCCTAAGGAATGAAAGGAGGTTTTGGCATTATTGGTATCACCCTTTTGAGATCTCCCATTATCTCTGGGCCATCCTCTCCCATCTACTAAGACTAAGACTAAGGCAAAAACTAAGACTACTAAGACTAAAGATGCTCCAGGGCAAGATCCTCATTAGTTTAAGATCACCACCGCCCTCTGAGTCTTCGATAATCCCCTCACCATTTTCCTCAATCAATAAATACTGCGGTTCTGGCTGCCTCGTGGCCTCTTGTTCCCTGTGATCAACGGGTCATTCCAGATCCCCGCTGCACCGCCATTTTCTCTCTTGCTCTTTCTTCCTGTCATGTGCTGTAACACCTGGCAGGAGCCCACTGCAGGGTCCCTGATAATGCTGCAGTTTGAGCTTATTTTTTTTCTTGCTAAGAATTAGACAAAAGAAGTCTATAAAATCAAAATTTCTAAGAATTATATATCTTTCGGTATCTTCATTTTCTCATTTCAGCATTAAGTTTGTTCAACAAAAATGGGGCATATCCCGTAATCCTAATTTTTCAACAGTGAATATTTCCAGGTCAAATAAGGTATGGATCAAGGAATAGAGCTACTGAGTTCAATTTTAATGAAATAGTAAGAACAAAAATAAAGTTCTAGTGGATTGAAAAGTGAATGGCAGATACAGAAATGGACACTTGAACAAAATTTCTGGGAGTGGGTTGCAGTAACCAAATGAAAGATTCAAGGCTGGGTGTGGTGGTGCAGACCTGTAATCCCAGCACTTGGGAGGCTGAGGCAGGAGGATTACTGTAAGTCTGAGGCCAGCCTAGGCTACATAGTGAGTTCAAAGCCAGCCTGAACTATATAGCAAGAGCCTGTCTCAAAAGAAAGATTCAGTGCTTTGGCAAGAACTAGATTGAATGAATACATTAATTTAAAGAACACATATAACGATCACAGATTTAGCTTTTAAAAGTTTCTTTTAAATGCTTATGATCATTGAAATAAGGTAAAAAACTCTATTTTACTATTCTATGTAACCCTTGAATACAATGAGTTTTCAATAAAACTTCATTTCTGCTTACACAACCATATTCCAGTAAGCTATGTGTTCTGTACCTTCTCAGAGTATACTCTCTACCATGAACCCCATATAGACTATACAATAGGGACAATGTACACAAATGTTATTCTATCCCAAAGTGATAGCCTACCATGTATGGAGTGATACTCTCACATATGCACAGGACAATGACTAACACATTCATATAATACATTATTTTAAAGAATATTTCAGCTGATTAATTAATGTTTCTGTTATGGCTTGTATCTAGATGTCCTTCCAAAGCCTCATGGGCTCATAGGTGGGGCTTTTCAGAGGTGGCTGGATGTAGGGTGTGTGATACTGGGATTAAGGTTGTGTGGTACTGGATTTGTCCAGTGGTGTGTGGTAACTGGTTTAGCACAGTTCTGGGTGTGGAGAATTGGAAGGCCCACCCTGGGTGGGGGTGGCACCACCCAAAGCTTTGTAGCCCGGATGCGATGAAAGAGAAAGGTAGGGTTGCTGCTTCACTGCTGCTTGCTGCCTCCTGCCTGCTCTGTCACGGACTGTTTCTCCCCTGTGATGCTCTTCTGCCCATGCTGCCCTGCCTTGGGGTCAGCCGACAATAGACTGAAACCTCTACAAATTGTGAGCTGAAATAAACCTTTCCTCCTTTAATTTGTGAGTGATGGGCATTGAGGCTCGGCAACAAGAAAAGTAACTAAGACAATGTTATAGTAATAAAGATTTAAAATAAACTGGGAATATGCTAAATTACACATTTATTTCCTCATTATTCTTTCCTGTTAAAATTATCTAAAAATTCTTTTTTATTGTTAGTGCTTATTGCTTTATGAAATCTTAACAAGCAACAAAGAAATAAACTAGGTAAGTGAGAGCGCTGAACATTCTACCAGCCTTTCCATGCTTGAGTACTTTTGTTTTGGGCAAGCAAGAAGCATCATGAAAAGCCCTTCTGGTAATTCCACTGCCATTCATATACCTGTTGATGATTAAAAGTATAAAAAAAAAGAATAGTTGATGACTAACAATATAGTAGAAACAACTTACAAATATTTTTGTTCACCTATTAAGTGGTTGAAATGAGGGTACTAAAAACATAACTTAATTCTTAGCATTTTTATAACTACTTCAAAAAAAGAAATTTTTGAATGCTGTCCTTCAAATTAAAAATGAGGCATATTAAGAACAAAGCAGGGGGGCGGTGAGATAGCTCAGTGGCACAAGCGCCTGCCTGGCAAGCGCAAGGTCCTGAGTTCGACTCCCAGTACCCACATAAAAAAAAAAAAGAAAAAAAAAAAAAGAACGAAGCAAACAATGTTCAACAGGAACAAGTTTTGCTACTTTCTGCCATTCACATCACTGTTCTGTTTATTTAAAACTGCAGTAGCCATGGAAGTGCCAGCACATGGCTGAGAGTGTGAGTGACAAATCAGGTACTTAGAAATTGCTGTACAAATGAAAGAGTAAAGTGAAGTGGAGGAAAATCTTTGCTAGTTACTTTTCTGACAGAAGATTAATATCCAGAATACATAAAGAACTAAAAAAAAAAACCTGAAAAAAAAAACCAATCATGAAACAGACAAATGGACACTTTTGAAAAGAAGTACAAATCATATGGCCAATAATTATGTTTAGTTCATCCTTTTTTTGCTTTGTTTTCAATGATGCACACTGGCCTCAAGTTTGCTATGTAACCCACACTGGCGTTGAACTCCTGATCCTCCTCCTCAGCTTCGGGGGTGCTGAGATTACAACTGTACCCACCATGGCTTGGTAAAAAATGTTCAATATCTTTAGCAATCAAAGAAACGCAAATCAAAACTACACTGATATCCAGCTGGGTATGCTAGTGCATGCCTGTAATCCCAGCCCTCAGGAGTCTGAGGCAGGAGGATCATTGAACGTTTGAGGCCACCCTGTGCTACACAGTGAGTTTAAGTTTGAAATCAAACTGTCAGTTACGCCAATGGCTCATTTAGGAGTAACATGGCTAAGATGCTCTAGTGCCACTGAATTTAATGGTTTACCCATACTTTAATCTGCGAAAGCACAAGGAAGGTATTCTCTTTTTTCAATTGTAGAAATAGTACTTTCATCCAATAATGACTTTTGCATTAACTCTGGATAATTATCTGGGTCATTTCACCTCACATTAATTTGAGCTGAAAATTTTAAAAGGAACAATTTCGGGATTCATGTTTCTTGTTGCTGTTAGGTAACCAGAACCATAATAAATATTTCAAGTTCTGACCATGTTTTGTCCAAGGTAACTTTTTTTTTGGTACCGGGAATCAAACTCGGGTCCTTGGGATTGGCAGGCAGCCGCTTGTGCTGCTGAGCTATATCCCCGGCCCTTGTCCAAGGTAAATATTATACTTTCTCTTTTGTTTACTGTATGCAATGATCCTCAGCATTTTGATACTGTATATCGGCTTATAATTACCTGTTATTTTCACACACATACGTATGTGTTATGGGAAAGAACACGGGCTTGCTCATTAAGAAATAAGCGTTAAAAAAACAAGTATATTGGGCTCAATATTATTCTGACATAATAAAACATAATGAAGCAATTCAAATGGCAGCAAAAACTATCAAGATTTAACTAAGAAGGTCTAAGCATGACAATTCCCTCATTTAAAGATACGTAAGTACACTGACGGAGATAAGCATCTAATCATGTTTGAGTTAATATTCAACAAGAAAATAATCCGTAGAGGAAAATGACACAACTATTATTACAGGTTAAATGGCAACTACAGTTTCACCGATGATAAAGGAGCCCAGTAGCAGCGAAGAGAAGGGTATTTCCAAATAATCAGTTATTGAAAGGTGAAGAGACTGACACGTTGAGGGGTGCAAAAGACTCTAGGAATTAATAATCTCTGCCGTTAAAAATGAACTATACAGGGCCGGTGAGATGGCTCAGCGGCGTAAGCGCCTGCCGGGCAAGCGCGAGGGCCAGAGTTCGACTCCGGGAACCCACATACGAAAAAGGGACGGTGATATCGCTCAGCGGCACGGGTGCCTGCTGGCGCGCGAGGTCCTGAGGTCGACCCCCCGGTACCCACAAAAAAAAAAAAAAAATGAACTATACAAGGGGCAGTGCCGTGAGACCTGTTTAGTCGGCCCGCGCACTTTCTCACCCTAGGAGGGCACTGAGAAGAGGCGAACGGGGGCTGGGAGCCTCCTAACCTCTAATTTTCACAAAGCCTCGCTCTAAGTAACAGTTGGACTAACACTGTGATCCTAGAAGCTACTGTCTAAGGGTCGAAGGCAAATTTCTTTGCGCTACTGCACACAAGATTCTTCTTACAGATCTCCGATCTTGCCCTTTTTTTTTTTCCCCAGTAATATTTTTGTAACGTAAGCTTTAAATTGCCTCCTGAAGCTCCAGCTTTGCCTGGAGAGTACTCGGCTCCTCTCTGAACAGCTTTGTGCTCTCTTTCCTCTCGGCTGCGTTTCTGAGTCTTTCACGCCTTTGGTTTGGTATCTCATTTTTTCCTTCACTCTTGAGAGTGATTCTACCTCATAATTCCTCAACTAGCAGTCCAAACCAGCCCAGTTCTACCGCCATTCCACTCAAAATATGAATTCCCGAGTCAACCACTCAGCATCCTACTGTCCCTGGGCGCAGCCTTCACGCTGTCTCTGGGATTTACTCTGCTCTTCCTCCAAACGCGGGACACCTTCCTCCGCCTCAGGGGAGAGAGCGCACAGAGCGCACGCGCTTTTCCTCGCGAGAGCACCGTACCACGCATGCGCCGCTCTGCAGGCGCGTGCGCAGAGGAGAGACGGGCCGGCGGCCGGCGGTGACGCAAGAAGGTGCGCCGTGCTGAAGTTTGCGTAGTGTCTGCGGGGAGGAATCGTGACCCGTCGTAGTTATGGTGCATTGCGGTTGCGTGTTGTTCAGAAAGGTCCGTGTCTGATGTCCCTAGGTCCGGTGCCGTTGTGTCGTTTGAGGTCCCGTGGCTTCCTCGCTCCCCTGGCACCGTTGTCCCGGGCCGGGCTGCGGCGGGAGGGAGGGTAGTGTCGTCTCCTCGGCGGGCTCGGGGCCGGGTCCGAGCTTCTTCGGGGTCGCCGTGTGCCCGTGGGACAGGAAACGGCCCCTGCGTGTCGTTCAGACACGAAATACGCGGAGTGCGGGGTTGTGTTTGCTTTTGTTTTGTCTCAAATACTGTAGTTCCCCCTCCCCATTTTAAGTAGCATGTTTTCATACATTTTCCCCTTCGGCACACTGCTTTTGAGCTGTTTTTAAAGACGACTTTATCAGGAAACAGAAACGTGTAATTGGTGTGTTTTCTTGCTGAAAAAGTAGGTCAATTTTTGTGTAGTGTCGGACTTCGAATGGCTTTTGTAAAAATTCACAGCTATTTCAGGAAAAACAAAACAAAACATAATAACTTTACTAGTAATGTCTCTTTGAAAACTTGCCGACGTTGTATTTTGGCCATTGCCTTTTCACTACCACTGTGAGGTACTTTTAAGTGAGTCTCCTACGCTTGTGAATCTGATGAATAAAGCTACAGGAGTATAAAAAAGTCACACATTGAACAAGAACTTTAAAAACTCTCTTCAAGGAAAACACTTGAGCTTTGATTTGAGAAAACCCGGGAAACACTAAATACAGTGTAAGATTTCCAAACATATAATATAGGTAAAATCAAATTGCAGGGAGATCCTGCAGTGTCAGGGTAAGAATTGATTAGAGGAATTAAGAAATCTTTCTCCAGCGTTCTCTCAAATATTGAAACCAAACCATGTTTTGGTACCATTATTCCAGAATACAGTGAAACTGACATTCAGGTGGGAATGACCTTACTGTAGAAAAGAACAGACAACATTCTACCTAGAGGAAAAGCGTTCACAGAGTGGCATGGAGACATAGCTGTACATCATGGATAAAAGAGCAAAGAGGATGGGGAGAGTGGGAGGGGCTGAATAAATGAAATTGACAATGGAAGGGTGGAGTAAGGGCTTTGAATATAGTACTGTGAATTTTAGATTTCATTTCATTAAACAGTAAAAACCAAAAAGTCACGTATGGTTTTTGAGTAGGGGAGGAACTTAATTAGAGATTAGATCCATTTCAGAAAATAGCTCCAAGCAACAAGTTGGAAGATGTATTGCCTTAATGAGTAGACACTGGAAACCCTTTTAGGATAAGATGTGTTGGTCAAGATTCTAGGGCAGTAGTACTGGAAAGGAGAGAGCAGGGCTTCTGAGAAAGAAACAGGTATAGTCTGAAAGACATTCATTTGTGTAGTCTCAATAGATAAACTAATCCCATTAATTAAGAGAACATTGGTGGAACAGATTTTGTGGGAAGTGTGATGGGGGGATGTGGTTTTGTTTGTGATGTGACCATTATCAACTGATACCCGCCAAGAGGTTACATATTTGAGAGGTTTTTGAAATACAGGCCTGCTCTCAGTTGCTTTAAACCGTTACAAGCCTACATACTGATGGAGATGTCCAACAGTTTAGGCACTGGAAATATCTCACTTAGGTGATAGCACAGACTGAGATCACCCAGGAGGAAAGTTTAGGATGAAAAGAGCACCCAGGTCTGGTCCTTGGATAGATGGAACAGTATTTGTTTATTGAAAAAGAGAATCCTAGGAGAGAAATGGGAGCTAAGAAACAGCAGTGGAATTGGCATACAGAAAGCTATAACTGATTCTTTTTTAAAAAGTTTTAGTGGAACAGAACTAGAAAGGAGTTCACTAAGTTGGTAAATACGTTTTGTGTGAAAATGTGCGCTCTCTCTCTCTCCATTTAGTATGGAAATTTCATTGATAACCTCAGACTGTTCACCAAGGGAGGAAGTGGTGGAATGGGTTATCCTCGCTTAGGTGGAGAAGGTGGAAAAGGTGGTGATGTCTGGGTTGTAGCCCATAAAAAAATGACTTTAAAACAACTTAAAGACAAATATCCTCAGAAGCGGTTTGTGGCTGGAGGAGGAACAAACAGTCGGTAAGTACTTCAATTTATAAATCAAACCCTTCTAGTAGAAGAAAAATTACGAGATAAAACTTAATTGGTAATTTGAAGTAAATTATTTCATGCATTTTTAACTAAATAAACATCTAAAATGTCTAAACACATGAAAAGCTGGTACTAAATATTCTGGAATTCTTAAATTTTGTATTAATTCCTTCTCCCAGTGGTGGTATTCTTTTCTCCACTTCCTCTGAGAGACAAAAAATGATCTGAATCCCCACTGTTTTCTTCTAAATTTATCTTGGACAACCTTGAAGCCTTTCTCAAATTTCAGCTCTACCCTACTACCATCAAAAGTCAGTCATCTTTCCGGGGATGTAGCTCAGCGGCACAGCGCCTGCCTGGCAAGTGCAAGTCCTGAGTTCAATTCCTGATATGAAAGTAAAAAGTCAATCATCTAAAATTTTTTCACCCAGACATAAGCACTATAAACCTTTTCTTAATTTTTCTGTACATTTACACAAATGTAATTATGTGTATGTTTATAAAGTTTAGTATCAAAAAAAGAGAGCAACCTCTTCTTAACATTCTTTTCATCTCAGACTTATTCAGGAGGCTACATAACATTATAGTCTAGAAATTAGCATTTGCCTATTATTGAACTTGTGTAGATACTTTTTATATAATTGTTCATTTTTTTGATAAATTTCCAGAAGTGGAATTAGTAAGAAGTTTGTACCAATTTATTCTCTGAAGAGCAATTTGCAAGTAGCCAGATTAGCTTCTTAAGTACTCTTGTTTGAGATCAATTTTTTTTTTTCAGTTTCATTATTCAGGGGATTTTCATGGTTTTTTTTTTTTTTTTTTTTTTTTTTTTTTTTTTCCTTTTTTGTATTGTGACAGTGATCTCTTCATTTCAGAGGGGCAATATTTGAGCTCATTTTGGGTTAAGATGATTGGGTAGTAATTTAAATCATCATTTATCACCATTTTTATAGAATATGGTAGTCTAAAGTGCAACATATAGGGGCTGGTGATATAGCTCAGCGGCTTGCCTGCCTGGCAAGTGCGAGGTCCTGAGTCCGACTGCCGGTACCCACATATTTAACAAAAAAAAAAAAAAAAAGTGCAACATATAGGAATAATTTTAGTTTTCCTCTGATATCTGACCATTTAATATGTGCATTAACCTGAGAAATGGTTTGCTTTTTGTCTTTGTAAACCATTATATTTGCTAGGAACGTAAACCATTTGACTTAATAGGTTTTCATGTTCTAATTTAGGATTGTTTGTTTATTCTTTTGGAGGGTAGGATTAATGCACTGAAAGGCTCCAAAGGAAAAGACTGTGAAATCCCTGTACCTGTTGGCATTTCAGTAACTGATGAAAATGGTAAAATTATAGGTGAGTGTACTGTAGCTTCTAAGGTTATGAAAAATGTGTATATTTTCCAAAATTAGGGGTTTTCAGGAATAGCCTCTGGGGTTTCAGAATTTTTTTTGGCATAAATAATTTTAGCTAATTTTTAAAAAGAGCTTTTTAAGACATATATAAATATTGTTGAAAATGTACTGATTTAAGATTACTTTAAATATATAAAAGTACTTGGTTTTAAAAACATAACTAATCTCTTCAACTGTGGCAGACTTTTTTTAAAAAATTATTTTATTTTCTAGTGGTTTTGGGGATTGAACCCAGGGTCTTGTACATGCTAGGCAAGCACGCAGCCTCTCAGCTATACTCCTAACTCTAGAGTGTCAGAATTTTGAAAGAAATTTAGTCTTGTGGTTTAGTCCTTTATGTAAATAGCAATTTTTTGGCATGTATCATGAAAGAAAAATAGCATATATTATTTATCTTTGCTGTATTCTCTTCTTCATTTAAAGGAGAACTCAATAAGGAGGAAGACAGACTTTTGGTAGCTGAAGGTGGCCTTGGTGGTAAACTGCTTACAGATTTCTTACCACTGAAAGGCCAGAAACGAGTGATTCACCTTGATCTAAAACTTATAGCTGATGTAGGACTAGTAGGGTAAGTACCATCCATATTTTTAATGTACTTTATAAATATTAATAGTAATTTGGAGGCAGAGTTCTTTCTAGTTTGTAGAATCTGTGTGTTGAGTGTACTTGGAGTACATATAACTAAATATACAGTTGACCATTGAACAATGGAAAGTTGGGGTGCCAGTCTCAACACTACTTTTCCTCCAGTCAAAAGTCTGCATGTAACTTTTGCTACCCCCCAAATTTAGCTACTACTAGCCTGTTTGTCGACTGGAAATCTTATATATAACATAAACAGTCAACACATTTTGTATATGTACTGTACATGATGAAAAATACAAGAACTGTGAGATCACTTGGGGGGATTGTTTGTTTGAGATGGGGTCTTGCTATGTAGTTCAGGTTGGCCTTGAACTCACTATGTAGCCTAGGCTGACCTTAAACTCACAGCAGTCCTCCTATCTCAGCCTCTCGGGTGCTGGGATTACAGGCACGCAGCACCATGTCTGAGTTATGTGAAGTCACTTTTTACTGTGATCTGCAGTTTACTGGAGAGATGAACTGCTCGTGTGGAGATGATTAACATTACATGGCATTTTAAGCAGCTGTTTGCAATACTTGAGCGCACTGCAGTTAACAACAGAAGGTGACTGAAAATAATACAGTAGTTCAATGTGTACTATACCCAATATTTTGTAGTTATGATTTAATACTCATTTTTCTTGACTGCAAATGGCACCATGTACATTCTGTTCATGTACATAAGTTGTGATAAGTTTTAACTTTTTTTTTTTTTGTGGATATTGGGGGTCGAACTCAGGACCTCTCGCTTGTGAGCAGGCGCTTGTGTCGCTGAGTGATATCACTGGCCCTTTTTTCCTTTGTATGTGGGTACCTGGAGTAGAACTCAGGACCTCGCACTTGTGAGCAAGCGCTTGTGCCACTGAGTGATATCACTGGCCCTTTTTTCCTTTGTATGTGGGTATCCGGAGTCGAACTCAGGACCTCGCGCTTGCCAGGCAGGCGCTTATGCCACTGAGCTATCTCATCAGCCCAAATTTTAACTTTTATAATAGATTTGCGTATATTTTATGTAAAAAAAATAAAATAGACTTTATATTTTTTTTGTGTGTATTCATGACATACCTTTTTCTTAATATCTCCAATTTGTCTGAGTTGCCTGTTTCATCTGCAAGTTTTTACAAATTTTTGCTCATTCCAAACCAAAAAAAATAAAATCTGTATGAGTGAGCCCTTGTAGTTCAAACTTGTGCTCTTAAGGGTCAACTATAGTTATTTTCCAACTGTCAAAGTAAGAGTTTCATAGTTACTATTCATTTGTAAAAGGAAGAGCAGGGCAATTGAATAGGCCAGTACAATGTTAAAGAATGGATTTTTAAAAATTGATCAGTCTGGGCCGGTGAGATGGCTCAGCGGCGTAAGCGCCTGCCTTGCAAGCGCGAGGGCCCGAGTTCAACTCCCGGAACCCACATACGAAAAAGGGGCCGGTGATATCGCTCAGCGGCACGGGCGCCTGTTGGCGCGCAAGGTCCTGAGGTCGACCCCCCGGTACCCACCAAAAAAAAAAAAAAAAAAAAAAATGATCAGTCTATTTTTATTTATCAAAACTATGAAAGTCTTTCAGCTAATGTTCATGACTAAATTGTGGTTGGGGGCTTTTTAAAAAAAATAATCATGCATAATTAAGGACTGAATGAAAGTGTAGTAGACATTAAGAAATCTCTTGCCATAGAACCATAGAGGAAAAATCCACTGATCAGCAACATAGCTGACTGGATGTAGTGCTGAGGGATATTTTGAAAAAAATTTAGTCAAATGCAACTTTATAACAAGATTAAAGAATGTTACAAATATAAAACTAGAAATCCAAACAAATTACACTTGTAATAGTATACAGAACAGCCAGGCCTGGTGGCACATGCCTGTAATCCTAGCACTTGGAAGGCTGAGGTAGGAGGCTTCCCAGGAGTTAGAGGCCAGCCTGGGCTACATAGTGAGTTTAAGGCCAGCCTGGACGACACAGCCAGACCCTGTCTCAAAAAAAAGTATACAGAAGGAAATAGAAGGGAAATGTGACTGAGATATTTTTGAGAATGTAAATAGAGAGATTGAAGTTAGCATTAAACAAATGGCCAGTGACCCATAGAGGTAGTCCCAGGGCTCAGACTTACACCCTTCTGGGCATTGAATCAGCTCTTGCTGTCAGTGTTTCTGTGTCCTTCATACATCTGCTTAGAATCTTCCTATTCTCAGAACTGCAGGCCTCATAGTATTCTCTTTCAACAGTCTCCATTATTTTGTTAAGCATTGCTGTTTAGCTGTGGGTTTGCAGTGCTGGTGGCACTGGAGGTGGACAGATAGCAAGACAGGATGAAGGAAGAGAAAATTTCAAATTGCTTTTCTTCTTTCTTGTTCTTCTGGGTCCTCCACTATAATTACAGTTGCTCAGAAGGCTTAAGGAAGAGGGAAAACTGTCTTACTGCTGCTCTACTTCAAAATTCTAGTTCTGTTTCTTGGTTTTCAAAAAGATCTCTTTTCATATTCCTTTCCAGCTATTTCACTGCTTCTTTACTGGAGTGTTAAAGTCTAAGTCCCTTACTTTGTATCCTGCCTGACCAGCCACTGGCTCTTAACCACCATTGGCTTAAAGTTCGCAGAGGCCTCATTCTGATCCTGGCTATTCACATTTATTTATTTATTTATTTAACAAACACAGTTATGAGAATTATGAGGCACAGATTCTATAATCCTCTGTATTTTTCAGGAATATTGTGGGTTTAATAGGGTTTTGTGGACAAGACTGGCAGTCCAGTGA
Source organism: Erethizon dorsatum (assembly GCA_028451465.1). Classification (NCBI taxonomy): domain Eukaryota; kingdom Metazoa; phylum Chordata; class Mammalia; order Rodentia; family Erethizontidae; genus Erethizon; species Erethizon dorsatum. Next base: position 43,211,341 of record CM051835.1, read on the forward strand.
TTCACCATCTCATTTGGTAGAAAAATGTATTTCAGATTCCAAAGAGACACCTTTACAGATGAAATAGACCATAGCAAAGCTGAGTAGTAAAAGTAGGGAACTGAGGATAGACTGGGTTAGGATCTTAAACCTTCCAAAGGATTGGCTTTATATCAGGCAGCATTAGAAAATACAGCAGTGAAAGCTGGGTGGTGTCAGATGTGTTACACAGCCTTCTCAAGCTTCATTTAGCTCATCTTTAATAGTGGCTAGAGATGGTTTTTACCTTAAATGTTGGTGAGTAAAATGACACATTTACAGTGGAACACATGCTTTGCATTTGTGTGTACCTGATGAATTGTAGCTTCTACCATCATCATCACCTCTGTGTAGCTGACTTATTGGAGACGTCATACAGTGAAATACTGGCTTTTCAGAAGTGGATTTGGAATATACATTCAGTAATTAAAGCATCGCAATTGTTAAGCAAAATGTTTAATACATGTATTCTAGTGCTTTTAAATCAGACAGCTATTCTTAAAGCTGCTACTATGAATACCCGTGTAAGTAGATAACCCTTTAGTTATTTTGAGGAATGAATTGAGCCTGAGAACTAATACACTGTACACTGCTGTTGTCAAATCTGATCTTTGCATTTCAACCTCTAATATTTCATTATGTAGTTCTCGAGAAAAATCTCAAGTATCTGTTCTGTAACCATGAATAGCCTTCTACTTATATACTTTGATTTCCTTGGAAATAGTTTCTTGAGTTTTTCTGAGTTTAACCATTATTATGAAAACATGAGGATAATTGAAAAGAAATAACTTATTTCCTTAGCTAACTTATTCTCATGGACAAAAATGCCTGCAATTTTCTTTCAAAATATTACTAGAGCATAAGTGAAATAGGATATGGGAAAATAATTTATGTTCCAGGGGAAAGAGATCTCACATAATTCATCACAAAAAAACTTTATGAGGAAAGTTATTAAAAGAGGTCCACTGCAAAGTTATAGATTTTTATAGAATTCCAAAGAAATATTTTCATAGTATACCATTATCCCAAGAAAGCTTGGGAGTTTTTGAAAGAAGAGCTTCCTCAGCCTGTATGTTCATCAACAAGTGGATGAATAAAAAAGATATGTGAATGGCAAGCCAGGATAAAGAAGCTATGTACCAACTCCCCACAATGAATGTAATCATTATGTATCACAAAATGTACTAAGAAAAATTAAAAATGTTTTAAAAATTTTTTAATTTATTTTTATTAGTACATGTTTGCAGTACATAATGATCACATTCATCATGAGGGATTTGTACATGTACATAACACATCTTAATTCTATTTTTTGTCCCCTTCACCTCCCATCCCTCCAACCCTTCTTCCCCTCCTTATTTACAAAAGCTCTATTTCCATTCTTTTTCAGTTCTCTTTTTTCTTTAAATCCCTTTTCTCTTCCTTCCCCCTCCCCTCCTCCATCTCTCGTTCCCCTTCCCATTTGAAAAAATTCTTCCTGCTTCTTAATAGCTATCTTCCATTTTGTTCCTTATTTATACTTTGGGTTTCTCACACAAGAGAAAAAAATGTAATATTTAAACTTGTATATATGATTTGTTTCACTTAAGATTATGTTCTCAAGGTGCATCTATTTACCTACAAATGATTCAAGTTTATCCTTTATGGCAGAGTAGTACTACATTCTATATAAATACCATATTTTCTTTATCCATTCGTCCATTGATGGGCATGTGGGCTGTGTCCAAGATTTAGCTATTATGAATTGTGCTATGAAAATGGGTACACATGTATCACTGTGGTATGATGCTTTAAATCTTTCGAGAAGATACCTAGAAAGGGAATAGCTGGGTCAAATGGAATGTCTAGTTTTAGTTTTTTTTGAGGAATCTTTATACTGATTCCATAGTGGTTATACCAGTTCACACTCCCACCACCAATAGAGAAGGGCTTCTTTTTCCCCCACACTCTTGCCAGCATAAAAATAAAAAATTTTTAAGTATTACTTAAAAAAAAGCTTCCCGAAATTTGAATGAAAACTCTGAAGGCAGGGGATCATGTTTGTCTCATTGCTGTATTGATTTGTTTTTTTTTGGTGTTTTTTTTTTTTTTTTTCTTTTTTTTTGAGACAAGGTCTCACTATGTAGCCCAGGCTGGCCTTGAACTCTTGGTGATCCTCCTGCCTCAGCCTCCAGAATGCTGGGACTATAGGCATGTGCCACCACGCATGGCTTTCATTGCCGTATTTTCTAGTGCTGCCTGACAATGTCAATGTTCAATAAATACTTGTTGGATAAATTTAATGTAAATATATTGTTGAGATGTAGGAAAGAATCTTTCCTACATTCTTGGTACTTTTTAAATGCATAGTGGGCCTTCTCTGAGCACAATTTAACAAAATAAAATCAACAGTCTTTAAAATGAATGTAGATTTTAATCCAGTACTTTCTCTTCTAGAAATTTATTCCGAGAAAGAGATTAAAGATGTGTGCAAAGGTTTAAGGATAGTCACTTCAAGTTTTTAGAAAAAAATTAGACCAATGCTATACCACTCAGAAATGACTATAAACACTGTCTTTTTAGCTGTATATGTTTTTGTTTGTTTTTAGCACTGTGGATTGAGCCCAGGGGTTGGCACACATGGAGGCAAGTGCTCTCCCATTGAGCTGTATTCCAGCCTTTTTTATTTCGGGATAGGGTCTAACTTAACTCCAGGCCGTCCTCAAACTTTTGATCCTCCTACCTAGGCCTCTCAAGTAGCTGGGATTATAGGTATATAGCACTGTGCCTGGCATATTTTTATAATGTTATTTATAATGGCAAACATAAACTAATTAAAATTAGTTAAGTATGTTACCCTTTGCTGGGGTGAGGGGGAGCAGCAGACAGCACCAGGCTTGCGTAAAGGCAACAGGATGTGGAATTTATTGTGCCTGGGTGCGAGCAGGCAAAGAGCGGTAAGACCGTCTGCCCCAAACAGAGAAGTGTGTCCCTCTTATAGGGTGGAAAGAAGGCAGGGGAAGATTTTAATAAACATCTGTGGTCAAAGTTCTCTGGCAGTCTTGCACCTCAGTGGGCAAAGTCCTTGAAGCATCCAGTGTTGGTGTAAATTTTCGGTGTCTCCAGATGTCTCCAGATGTTTCCAGGTGACCCGGGACCTGTAGGACTCCTTGTCCTATCTCATCTCCTTTCCTGTGCTTGCTGATGACAGCTTTGGTGCTGAGCTGAGTTCCCGCAGAGAGCAGTGCCTCTGCTGGCCAGCAGGCTGGGGGCTGGGGGAGTCAGGCCCGGTTCGAACCTTGCAGTCACCTTATATTATTTAGTTAAAAAACAAGCCAACCAACTATGAGGTAGTGTTTTTGTGTTTTGGTCAATACTTTATAACTACCAATTTATACAAAATCCAGGCTGAAGCAGTGTGTTAAATGATACCATGGAGATGCCAGTAGAAAAATCCAGACTGCTTGAAAAAGAAACAATGACACAGTTTTTGTTTTGTTTTTTTTTGTGTGGGTACTGGGGGTCGACCTCAGGACCTCACATGCCAGCAGGCGCCTGTGCCGCTGAGCGATATCACCGGCCCTTTTTTCGTATATAGGTACCGGGAGTCGAACTCAGGACCTCGCACTTGCCAGGCAGGCGCTTACGCCGCTGAGCCATCTCACCAGCCCTCATTTCCTTTTTCAAAAAAGTACATTTTGTTTAAAAAAAGTACATTTTGTTCTCAAACAAGTAAGTTTTTTCAAGATTTAGATTTATAGTCTTTCTTTTTGGGGGGGGTGCAGGGTATCGATGCCAGGACCCTGTGTGTACTACGTGTATAATTTATCACTTAGCTATACTCCCAGCCCCTGGGATCTACTGTTAACAGACGTATGCAAGAAGTGTTTTCAATTCAGAAATAAGCAAGTGTGAGTGATATTAATATTTATCGTAATGTGTAGTTGTATTTAATTATTTCAGATTCCCAAATGCTGGAAAATCCTCTTTGCTAAGTCAGATTTCTCATGCAAAACCAGAAATTGCAGATTATGCTTGTAAGTATAGTTTGATTTTGTAATTTAATGTATGGAGGTAAATTTTTAAAGACTGATTTTTCTCTGAGTATACATAAACTGACACCTCCAAGGGTATCTTTAGTTTGAAAACTTCTTTCGGCGGTTAGAATACATACATTTTCTTTTTATTAATCTTTGAACCTCTGCAGCAGTCAGTAAAGTTTCTTGTACTTGTTACTTTGTTGCATTTACTTCTCTGTTGCACAATCATTAATTTGGTTTGTTTAGGATTTTATAAGCTATTTACCCTTCATCAAGCACTGTGGTAAGTTCTAGGAAGGCAGAGATAATTAGCAAGTAAATTCCTAGGAACCACATTTAGTTACGGGGTTACAAAGAATGGTAAGCAAAACCAGCTAATGTTCTGATATTAATTGTGCTTACAAATAGTGGAAAAGCATACGTATCACTAATAAATATAAAGGAATATAAAAGTGTTCTGTGACAGTGTGGGTGACTGTTTTAGGTGTCCTTGAGGAAATATGGTGCTTGGGCTGAAATAAGAATAATCAAGTTAATAGAGAGACAAGGAAAACTTAGGTTAAGAGTGAGTGAATATGGTAGGATCTCTGCCATTATTAAAAAGACATAGAATGGCATTAACCTGGAAAATAAAATTAAGGAATCCAAAAACTAGACTCTGACTCAGAGTTAATTTTGTACTAATTGCTATAAATTATATGACCAATATTCTAATACATAGGACTCTTGTGAAGAGGAAGAAATGTAAAAAAGCATAGGAAAGAGGCTAATGTAGGACTGGTAAAGCTTAAGAATAACTCAATTAGAAGGGAATAGATATTTTTCACCTGCAGACTTAACTGACAGAAACTTAAATTCTGAGTCCTCCAAATACCCTTTAAAGTGCAATGGAAGAAATTTTGAGGCCCAAGTAGATGAGGCTTGTGCCTGTACAGATACTGAAAATCAGTATTCGTCCTTTTTCAAGTACATTGTAAATGGCGAAGATAATTGTAGCTTCCATTTCAACAAATTAGAAAAAATCTGAATTAAACTATTCACAGAAATAAAATACTATTTATTCTGTACATAATGCCAAGACAGTTTTAAAAGAACAAACCTTCATTTTAGTCTTAACTTGTTGTTTTTCCTTTCAGTTACAACATTAAAGCCTGAACTTGGAAAGATTATATATGATGATTTCAAACAGGTGATTATTTTTAAAGTAAAAGACTTGATTAGAAGTGGAAGTACTTTAGTACTAGGACTTTATAATACAATATTTTGCCTGTTTCTGTGGTGCTAAGTGAAGAAAATAACAAGATTTTTTTTTATTATGCTAAGTGAAATTGTGCTTTTATTAATTCTGCTGGGCACCACCATAGTAACATATTCGTAGAAGAATTCAAGGCTGTGCTCTTCCCTGCAGTGTTATGCCCTACAGTATCACGTCTTCATTGTGTCTTCTTTCATCTGTTCTTCTCATTACAATCCCTATTTTACTACCATAGTGGATTATTGCTCATTTCCTAAAAATACTTTCTAAAGTTAATAGAAATGATTTTATTTCAACTTCTATTTGGGCGGGGGACGTTTTAATAGGATTTATTTCTGTTGTTCTCTTGGGACTCCAATTAGACATATATTTTCATGTTCTATGAGTTTCTTATTTTTGTATGTTCTATTTTATTTATTTATTTATTTATTTATTTATTTATTTTTGTGGTACTGGGGATTGAACCCAGGGCCTTATGCATGCCAGGCAAAAGCTCTACCACTGAGCCACAATTTCAGCTTAATAGGATTTAATATCGTCTAGTTATTAATTTTTCCCTGATAAGGAAGAATTATAGATCTTTATGTCTACATAGAATATTGCATTTAGATGTTTATAGCAGCTTTATTCATAATTACCAAAACTTGAAAACAGCCAAAATTTCTTTCAGTAGGTAAATCAATAAGTAAACTGTATTATAGTATTCAGCTTATGAAAAGGTACGCAGGAACCTTGAATGCATATTATAAACAAAAGATGCCAATCTGAAAAGGCTATAAACAAACATCACAGTATGTGTGATTCAAACTGTATGACATTTCTGAGAAAAGCAAATTGAAGAAAGCAAAAGAGATCAGTGGTTGCCAGGAAGAAGGAGGGGTGAATAGGCAGAGCCCAGCAAATGTTAAGGGCAGTGGAACTGTTCTGTAGGGGACTGTACTAGTGGATACATTGTACATTTGTCAAAACACTTAAAATGTACGTTACCAACAGTGGACGCTAATATAAAATAGGTTGGGTGATAATGACATGTTCATGTCAGTTTATATAGTTCTCTGACATAATTCAAAAAAGGTAGAGAACCTCTGAAGGAAATTTGAGGGCATGAGACTGTCGTGCCCACTTGTTTGTCATACAGCTTTAGTTTCCTTTTAAGACTTTGGATTTCTTATCCACACTGATCAGTTTATGTAGAGCTGCTACTTTTCATCCCTTTCTGTGCTTACTCTTATTACCTCTAAAAAGAGTATAGGAATACTATAGCCTTTTCTTTGAAAGAACAGTCAGTAATTCTGCTGGCATAATGTGAATGGAAAAGGAACATTGATACTATTCACAAATTGAATTTAAAACTTAGTAGTACTGAGCTATTCTTAGTAAATGTCCGCCTAATTAATATTCTTACAAACGTTAATGAATTCAGATTGTGAAAGTTAAAATTCTACAAAAAATCCTAATGTAATTTATGGAAATATAGATTTATGTGATTAGTAAATGTTAAAAGTAATAAACTAATACCCCCCCATCCCTAGATGATTAGATGAATAATTTAAACTGGGACTCTAATATCTGATAACAAAGGATTTTGATGCTTAACACATTTATTTTGCTACAAAGGTGTCTTGATATTTCAGAGGTGTAGTGGGAATTATAAATCATTAACTGATAATATTTGAAATACGAAAATTTTGGAATATAAATGAACTGTGGTTTTAATATATATTTTTCTTTTTTTATCATATTCTTAACTCTGCAATAGGTATCAGTAGCTGATCTCCCAGGTTTGATAGAAGGAGCACATATGAACAAAGGGATGGGCCACAAATTTCTGAAGCACATAGAAAGAACTAGACGACTACTTTTTGTTGTAAGTCATATGCATACAAACATGATATTCAGATGAGTGAACTTAGTTTTCCTAGAAATGTTTTATAAGTAAGATTTAAAAATATAGTTATGTGCCACACAATCACATTTTGGTAGCAGTGGTCTGCATATAACATATGGAGGTCCCATAAGATTGTATTGCCTAGTGACCTTATAGCTTAATTTGTGTAAGTACAATCTGTGATGTTCACACAATGATGCAGTTACTTACTGATAGAGTTCTCAGAGTATATCCCTGTTGTTAGGCAATGCATGACTGTACTAGCATATATCACTCCACTAAGTATTCAGATGGACAAGTACATACAGTAGATAATTTTTGTTTGTATGATATGGTGATGGAAATGATACTAAGTTTAGTCATAATTGTGAAGATTTCATTCCTTAAGAACTCTGCGATATTATATGTGATATATAGTATCTCTTTCATAAGCCATTGATGGTACTTAAATTATAGACAAGATTGTCTACGTCGTTACAAATTTATTAATGAGTACATTTTATCAGAATTGTTATTTTGATACTTCAATTCTGTTACTTTGAATTACTAAATTATCAGTATAGATTGGGAAATTATTTTTAACTTGAATAAAACATTTCAAAACAAAGGAATGTGTAACCATTCTTATGTTAACTGTCTTTTTCGTTCTTTTTTTTTCTTTTTTTTTTTTTTTAGGTTGATATTTCTGGATTTCAGCTTTCTTCCCGAACTAAGTACAGAAGTGCTTTTGAAACCATAATACTGCTTACAAAAGTAGGTTTTATGTTTTACTGTGTTCTATATCTGGTCTAATATGTAGGCTTATAACATAATAATTAGAATAAGTACATATTCATTTCTTTTTAAAGCTTTTATATCAGTTAAAGAATTATTTATATTTTTTATTTCCAGTTCTTTAATATTCACTGGCTTCTCAAACTACTGCAGTGGATAAAACCCTCCTGGTCTTCCAAATCCCCGATATACACGTCTCACATTTTATCTTACTTCAGCTTTGAAATGTTGTATATTTCTTCTTGACCCATTGTCCATTCTTAGCTTCACAAACTAATCTCCTGGCTTTATTCTTGCTTCTGGGACTATTTCTTAGTCTACTTTTTAAGCTTTTTTTTTTTTTTCCAGTGCTGGGGATCAATCTCTGGACCTTAGCAAATGATAGGGAAGTGTTCTACCACTGAGCTACATTCCAGCCCTCTGCTCATGCTTTACTAACATTATTCACAGTTTGTAGGAACCCAGTTGTACAATCTTACCCATTCTCATTGTTTAATTACAGTTACTATAGTGATGCCTGTCAGATTTGTAATTGATACCCAAATCTTTTGTTTGTGCTTTAGGATAGGGACCTATTGGACATCCTTGATTGGATGTTCTATTAGCCACTCAAACTTAACATGTATAAAACTGAACTCTTTACAAAAAATCTCTTTAGTCATGCCTACCTTATTGAGTATGTAAGCTGGAAACCTGGGTGGTGGTTTTGATTCTCTTTCTCACCACCTACGTCAAGCTCTGTCAGTTTCCTATCGTAAATCTCTGAAAGCCATCTACGTGCCTTCAACCACACTGTCCTAATCATCAACCTCTTGCACTGGAATAATGTATCTGGTCCTTTCCGGTCTCCTCATTTCCTGTCTTGCTTTTCTCCAGTACATTTTTTATGTGGGGCTAATGTGATCTTTGTAAAAGAACCAAGCTCATGTTTGTTCCCTGCCTGAAACACTTCGATGGCCCCTGTTGCTTTGAGGTTATCAAGTCTGACCTGATCATGGTCTATGAGGTTTGGCAAGTTTGGGGACCTTGCCTAGTAGGTCTTCTCTTCCCTTCCCGTACATGCTGCATTCCAGCCATATGACTTCTCTCTAATACAGCATGATATTATTTACCTCTAGGACTTTATAGATTTTTTTGTTTGTTTGCTAATTTTTATCTATAATGAATAAATTTCTGTGAACATTTATGTATGTGATTGTGAGACATATTTTCATTTCTTTTGGATGCATACCTAGGAGAGGAATTAATGTATTGTGTTTTAACTCTTTTTGACATTTGGAGGAACCGCCAAACTGTTCTCCAAATTGGCAGCACCACTGTACCATTTTACATCCAACCTGTAATGTATAAGAATTCCAGTATTTCCACATCAGTGTCAACACTCGTTATTGTCTGTCATTTTAATTTAACCCACTCTAGTGGGAGTGCTGTGTATTTCATTGTTTTGATTTGCATTTCTCTTATGATTAATGATGCTGAGCATGTTTTCACATGCTTATTAGCCATTTGTATGTCTCTGGAGAAATGTCTTCAGATTCTTTGCCCATTTTTTAAAAGAAATTTTAACTGGCAAGCGCGAGGTCCTGAGTTCGACTCCCAGTACCCACATAAAAAAAATTTTAACTGACAAAAAAATGTGATACATATTAATGGAGTACTGTGTAATGGTTTGATACATGTATACATTGTGTAAAGTTTAAATCAAGTTAGACATTTATCTCAAACATCATTTCTTTATGGTGAAAACTTTCAATGTCCTTTCTTGTATTTTTTTTAAATGATCAGTGCATTATTGTTATCAGTAAGCACCCTGCTGTACAGTAGTAGCACACCAGAACTTCTTTAGTTAACTGTACCTTAGTACCCGCTGATCAACCTTTTCCCCTTCGCCTCCCTACATCACACCTCACCCCTCTTCTGGTAGTCACCATCCTACTCACAAGTTCTATGATACAGCTATTTTAGGTTTTATGTATGAATGAGATCACTTGGTACTGTACTCTGTGCCTGGCTTTTTTTCACTCTACCTAATGATCTCCAGTTCCATCCATGCTGCAACAAATGACAGGATTTCATTCTCTTTTAGGCCTAACAGTATTCCATTGTGTGTATGTACCACATTTTCTTTGTCCTTTCATCAGTTCATGGACACTTAGGACCTGTTTCCATTTTTTGCCTATTGTGAACAGTAGTGCAGTGAACATGGGAGTGCAGATATCTCTTCAACACGCTGATTCCTTTTCTCTGGCTGTGTACCCAGTGGTGGGATTGCTGGGTCATATGGTAATTCTAATTTTTACTTTTTTGAGGAATCTATTTTCCCATAATGGCTATACTAATTTACATTTCCACCAGCAGTGTACAAGGGTTCTTTTTTTTTACCACATCCTTGCTATCACTGGTTATCTTCTTTTTGATAATAGCCATCCTAACAGGTACAAAATGATTATCTTTGGTTTTAATTTCATTTGCCTCCTGATGACTATAATATTGAGCATTTTTCATATACCTGTTGATTATTTGTATCTTTTCTTTTTTTTTTTTTTTTTGGAGCCTGGGAATCACTATGTAGTTCAGCCTGGCCTTGAACTCACTGTGTAGCCCAGGCTGGCCTCGAACTCATGACAATCCTCCTGCCTCGGCTTCTTGAGTGCTGGAATTACAGGCATGTGCCACCATGCCCAGCTTGTATCTTTTCTTTTGAGGAATGTATATTTAAATTTATTGCCCATTTTTTAATAACTTCTATACTATCTAAAACAATCTACACAGTCAACATGTCACCCCTATTAAAACTCCACTGACAATTTTCACACAAATTGAAAATCCTAAAATTCGTAAGGAACCACAGAAGACCCCAAATAGTGAAGGCAGTCTTGATTAAAAAGAACAAAGCTGGAGGCTTCACAGTACCTAATTTCAAAACCAACTACAAAGCTATGTTAATCAACATAGCGTGGTACAGGCATAAAGGCAGACATGAAGACTAGTCTGACAGAACACAGAGCCCAGAAGTAAATCCACATATTTACAGTCAACCAAACTTTGACAAATATGCCTGGAACACAAATGGGGAAACAACATTATCTTTAGTAAATGCTGTTGGAAAACCGAATATCTATATATAGAAGAATGAAGTTTGACTGTCATCTTGTTTCTTATGCAAAAGTCAAATCAAAATGGATTAAAGACTTACAATAAGGAAATCTTTAATGCACACACTCTACCATGAACTACACTCCCAGCAAATGTAAGGCTTGAAACTATAAAAGAAGAAAACATATGGAAAAAGTTTTTTGACATGGTCTGAGCAATTTTTTGGATATGATCCCTAAAGCACAATGAACAAAAGTCAACAATCAGCTGTGAAGAGACAGGCTAAGATATGAGAGAAAATATTTGTAAACCATCCATCTGATAAGGGGTTGATATCCAAAATGTGTTAGGAACTCAGCAGAGTGTGATGGTGTATACCTAAATCCCAGCTTCCTGGGAGTCTTAGCAAAAATATCTAGAGTTCAAGGCCAGCCTAGGCAATGTAGCAAGGCTCCATCTCAAAAGGAAGAAAAAAAGCACCAGGCATGATGGCACATATCTGTAATCCCAGCACTCTAGGAGGTTGAGACAGGAGGATCAAAAGTTCGAGGGCAGCTTTGCTAACTTACCAAGACCCTAATTCAAAAAAAAAGTAGGTGGGGTAATGGTAGAGCATTTGCCCTGCATGCACAAGGTCCTAGGTTCCATTCCCAGAACCATTAAAAAAAATAAAAATGGGCAGGTGTTATGGCTTGTGTCTAGATATCCCCCCAAAGCTTCATGTCATAGGTGGGGCTTTTTCAGAGGTGGCTGGATCTAAGAGTATGTGACACTGGGATTAATTCATGGTGCAAGGCTAAGGTCAAGGGCACTAGGATTCAGGGTGTGAATGCTGCCTGCCGTAAGAGTAGGTAGCCTGGTTAAGATAAAGGGGTTACAAAGAGCTGTGGTCTCCCTTGCTTGCTTTTGCTGTCTCCTGCATGCCATGAACTATTTCTCCTCTGCAATGCCCCTCTGCCAACCCACCCTGCCTACAAGCCAGCTGATTATGGACTGGAACCTCTACAAACTGTGAGCTAAATAAACCTTTCTCCCTTTAATTTTGTGTGTCGAGTTTCTTGTCTCAGCAAGGAGAAAAGTAACTAAGACAGCAGGGGATGTAGCTTAGTGTGAAGTTCCTAGGTTCAGTCCCCAGTATTGTTTAAAAAAATGAAAATTTTAGGAACTCCTCAATAACAAGAAAACAAAGACAACAACAACAAAAAAACATGAATACTGTAGGTATATGTTATGGCTTATGCCTAGATGTCTCCCCAAAGCTTCATGTCATCGTAGGTGGGGTTTTTTTCAGAGGTGGCTGGATCTAGAGTGTGTGATGCTGGGATTAAGGGTGTGTGGTTACTAAATCAGTCCACTGATTGGTTTGGCATACTTCTGGGTGTGAGTGCTACCTGCCCTAAGGGTGGGTAGCCTAAATAAAATAGAAGAGGGCAGAAAGAAGCTGTTATTGTCACTTGTTGCTTGCTTGCTGCTTGTTGCCTTCTGCCTGCCTTGCTTTGCCAAATAAACCTTTTCTCCTTTGGGTGTTGGGTATTTTGTCTCAGCAATGAGAAAAGTAAGACAGTGTAGTATTCTATGAATACTATAGGTATGTTATTAAATTATCAGTATTGACTTAAGAATTTTGTTTCTGTGAAATCCAAATACCTACACTTGGTTCTAGACACAAAATGATCTATCTCCTGGAAGCCACTTGAGCTAACATATTCTATCAAATGACCTAACCAGAGCATTTTCTAAATTTCCTTTGCTTTATGGTTGTTGAGATTTACTGCATTTCAGTGATGTGAATGGACTTTAGATTTCCCAGGTGAGGCCTGGGAATGTAGCTCAGTCTGCTTTGCATGTGGAAGGCCCCAGGCTTAATCCTAGTACTGGAAAAAGAGATTTCTCAGATTATTAAAGAAGGACATTACCAACTGGTTAATTTGTATAGATACTGTTATAAAATTATTTTATTTTTCTCTTAATTTAAAGGAGTTGGAGTTATACAAAGAGGAACTTCACATGAAACCTGCACTCCTGGCAGTTAATAAAATGGACTTGCCAAATGCCCAAAATAAATTTCATGAACTATTAAGCCAACTCCAGAATCCTAAAGGTAAACCCACTCATTTCACTTAATTCCAATTTAGTAAGTACTTCCTGTATATAGTGAATGTTAAGTGTTATAATTAGTGGAAAAGAAAACTGATAGTTTCTATCTTAAAAAAAAAGTATCTTTGAAGAAAGAACACATACCATCTAAAACATTTCAGTAACATTTTAACATAGTCATTATGAAGCTCTGTAATGTGTGATATAGACTATAAGTTAGAGGAGACCAAAAAAAGATTTATTTTATCTGAAAAGGTTAGGCATGATGAAGAAGACTTAAGATGGGCCCTTTAAAAGTCCATGCATTTGGATAAAAGGAGGAAAAAGTCAGCATCTATCTGGGAAGTTTTTCACTTTAATTAACATCCATCACAAGCTCTGGCACTTCATTTCCCTACTGCACCATAAATACAAAAACAGCCAGTAGTTCTGAAGAGGTGTGTTTCTTTGGAACACCAACTCTGTAGATCTCTGAAGAGTATCAGTGTTCTGAAAAGAACTTGAGCCCTTAGTGTATGTTACATGGAAAAACAGATGCTGTTACCCCAAAAGGATTTGTCTGAGATTTTGTTAAGGGGCGACCTTGTAAAGGAACATAAAGGCAGTGTCTGCAGTTTTGTATGTGAACCTTTAGAGATCACACATCCCATGGTGAGGATGCTTTAGTTTCTGAGTCCAGTGGAATGAACGAAGAAAGATAGCTTATGTAGTGAGTGGCCAACCTTTTTATTTTATTTTATTACTATTATTATTTCTTTTTTTGGGTTTTTGAGACAAGGTCTTGCTATGTGGTTCAGGCTGATCTTTAACTCACTGTGTAGGTCAGGTTGACCTCAGACTTGCAGCAGTCATCTTGCCTCAATCTCCTGAGTGCTGGGATTAAGATGTGCACACCACACACTATTATTTTTAAATAACAGTAATTTCTTTGTGTTTTTATGTTTGTAATAAATATTGGGGAAAATAGATTACTGTGTATTAGGAATAGCAGACAGCTCCAGAAGGCTTTTCTCTGCTCTCTAAAATCTTTTTTCTATATAATTTATATGTTAGGGCTTTCCTTAAATTAATAATTTACTCCTGCAGTATAAATGTTCCCTAATATTATTAAATGGTCTGTATTCCTTAATATTATTTGCTTTATAAGGTCACTAGTTCTGTTCTCTAGTTTGTCTTTTGCTGAGAAAAGAATTTTCATGGATGATACCAGAAGTGAGGGTAACTCAAGAGTTTACAACTATTCTTGACCATCATAATTCTTTTTTTTTTTTTTTTTTTTTTTTTGTGGGTACCGGGGGGTCGACCTCAGGACCTCGCGCGCCAGCAGGCGCCCGTGCTGCTGAGCGATATCACCGGCCCCTTTTTCGTATGTGGGTTCCGGGAGTCGAACTCGGGCCCTCGCGCTTGCCGGGCAGGTGCTTAAGCCGCTGAGCCATCTCACCGGCCCAACCATCATAATTCTTGAGTCAGCCTCTCTGGACTTTCTTGGACTTCCTACAGATCTCAGAAACCACGTTCCTTGTTGCCTTGTCCAGTCTCTTTCAGTCTAGCCTGTTTAGTTGTTGTTGTTGTTAACCTATCAAGTCACTGTGCTATCCCCCCTCCCGTGGCCACAGAAGCAGGGAAGAGGAAGAAGTAGTAGAACATCTGTTTGCCTTTGAGAGTGGCAGATTGCAATCTCAAATGATCTCTGCTTGAATTGTTCCTATTCCGCCTTCAGTTTTAGTATGTATCTTGGCATCAGTGATGATAAATGTACACTTACGGAAGTAAAAGTTCACTGGTGGGGCCGGTGAGATAGCTCAGCAGCACAAGCGCCTGCCTGGCAAGCGCGAGGTCCTGAGTTCAACTCCCGGTAACCACATAAAAGGAAAAAAAGGGCCGGTGATATCACTCAGCGGCACAAGCGCCTGCTTGCAAGCACGAGGTCCTGAGTTCGACTCCCGGTACCCATATTAAAAAAAAAAAGTGTTTGCTGGTGTACAAGGCCAGCTAGAATGTTCCAAATTATAAATGATGTTATTATTTTTGTAGAAACTTTCTTTCAGAGTGCTTATGTTGCCTCGCCTTATTGAGCCCCCCAAAGCAAATTTTATTACTTTCGTAAATATGTATCTTAATGATTCATCTATTTGTTCTTAGTTTTATTTAAAATATATTTGTCCAAAAAATATTGACTAAGTACCTTATACAACAAGAACCTTACTGTCATTAGAAAAATGTAAGTGCTCCACAGTTTATTAGAGAAGGAAGAAAAGGAACTTAAATGCAGCTTGTTCCCTGTTTCACAAATCAACCCTCTAATATAGTTTTGATTTACTTCTTTTTTTTAAATTTTAGTTTATTACTACAAATGTATACTACATAATGTTTGCATCCCTTGTGGGAAGTTGGTACACACACATAACACATCTTAATTCCTTTTTTCATCCCCTTTCTCTTCCTTCTTTCCTCCCCCTTCCCTCTTGACCCCCCCCCTTTTGTACATGTTTGTAGTACATGTTTACATCCCTTGTGTGGACTTGGTACATGCACATAATACATCAAAGGCAATAGAAATCACCTTGGCTTTATATTCTTTGTTTCAGCTTTTCTGCATTTATTTGAAAAGAACATGATTCCAGAAAGGACTATGGAGTTCCAGCATGTCATCCCCATCTCTGCGATTACTGGAGAAGGAATTGAAGAATTGAAGAACTGTATAAGGAAATCACTAGATGAACATGCCAGCCAGGAAAAGGAGGCATACCATAAGAAACAGTTGCTTAATTTGCAGATTTCTGATACAGTATCTTACAGTGAGCCACCATTAAATCATGCTCTCACTAGTTTCAGAAAGGATATAATTTAACTCTGGTAAAAATAGTATTGGTGAATTAGTATGTGATCCAATGAGAAAGAAATCATGTCGTTTGTGACAGCATGGATAAACCTAGAAAACAGTATGTTAAGAGAAATAAGCCAGTCACAGACATGCCACATGATCTCACTTCTGTGTAATCTAAAATATTTGTTCATAGATCCAGAAAGAGGGGATGGAGAGATGGAGGAAGGGGAGATGTTAGTCAAAAGATAGAAAGTTTCAGTTAGTATAAATTTTGGAGATCTAGCACACACTGCTCAGTGAAAATTGTTAGGAATGTCAGTTGTAAGTATTCTCACCACAAAAAAACACGAAATGCATATGTTAATTATCTTGACTGAGCCTTTGAACACTGTTTACGTATTTCAAAATACCATATTGTACATAAGTATATAAAATTTTTTATCTGTCAATTTAAAAATATTAAAACTGTATTAAGTTTCAAACTTTTCCATACTTTTTTAGTATTATTACTTTCTTTATATGTGCCATCATTCAAGCTCTATACCTTTTAAGTTATTCTTTTGTAGTTAAGAGTATCAATAATAAAAATGTAACTGAGAACTAAAAAATTATATTTTACAAGTTCAGGGCTAATCCGCCTGTGGTAACATTCTCTGATATTCCTTTATTTATTGTGTACCTACTGAGAACATTTTTTTTTTAAATTATACAGGATGATTCCTTAGATAGATTTGTAGAATGAGCAGCTAGGGTTTGTATTTGGGGGGCCAGCTCTGTCATGTACCTGGTTGCACTTAATATGTAAAGGTTCTCTTTGTGGAAAATCTCAAAACCCTAAGATTGAACACATAGTCAGTGATAATAAAGGTCACAGATAGTATCTAACAGAAACCAGCAGATCAGTGTTTGTGAGTTGAGTTTTTGGAAAATTTTTCTTTCCTAAGTGTAGGTATTTCTTCATGCTTTGGAGGAGATTTATCCATGTTTCAGTTTCTTAAGTCTGTTTCATTGTTCACTTTCATATTTTAGTAAAGAGAGAATAAATAGAAAGTGAGAACTTTGAAAAATATTAATCACCTACATACTATACAGATTATTACAAATTCTGAATTTCTGCCTGGGTGCTTAAAAAGTACTTACAAATAGAAATTTCCCATTAAGTGACTTTTGTTTCAAAATGTACATATTATAAAAAATTCAAACAGTGCAAAAGCATTTAAGCAAAAGACATTTCCTTCTTTTTGCATGAGGCCCCTCAGTCCTTTCAGAGAAAGCCACTGTTAATATTTTATGTCCTTGAAAAAATTTTTGTTCATATATCCTTACCCAAGTTATTTATATAAATTTTTCCAGTTTTTTTTTTTTTTTTTTTTTTTACAAAATAAGGCGTAATGGTTGATACATTGTGTCAACTTGAGAAGTTTAGAAGTTTCACTGAGGGACTCAGCAAGGGGACAGGATCCTCATTTTGTAAACATCCTGAGCCTGTGCAAGAGAAGGGCGTGGAGGTGGTGTGAGTGCCACACGCACCCAAGGGCGGGTAGCCTGCTTACAATATGAGGGAGGAAAAGAGGCTTGCTCCCCCCGTCCCCGCCACTTCTGCTCTTGTCGCTTTTGCTGTCTTCTGCTGCCTTGAACTGTTGCCCCTGTGCCACGCCACCCTGCCTTGGAGCCAGCTGATTATGGACTGAAACCTCCACAAACTGTGAGCCAAATAAACCTTTCCTTCCTTAATTTTGGGTATTTTGTGTCAGCAACGAGAAAAGTAACTAACACACAAGGTAATGAGCTTTAAAAAATTCTTAAATGCTACTTCCTAATTATTAGAAATTATTTTGGAATTTAATGCTTAGTAAAGTCTGCCAGGTGTGGTGGTGCATGCCTGTAATCCTAGCACTCAGGAGGCTGAGGCAGGAAGATCACTGTGAGTTTGAGGCTGGGTGGAACTACATACCAACATCCTGTCTCAAAAAAGAAAAAATATTTTTTTACTGATTCCTGATAGTGCTCAGTAGAACTTGCCATATCAGATATATTTATCATCATAAAATACAATATTATACTAATATAATGGAAATTTAGAACTTTGAGTTCACCCTGCCTAATACAACAAGGCCACAAGATGTACTCATTCTGTACAAAAACTATAAAACCAGATAAGGCTGGCTGCACCCAGCTGCACCTCTCTACTTTCCAAACCTGTGAACACATCCTGTTCCCACCAACCCAAGAGTTGCCTGCTTAGTAACTGATGACTGAGGCTTTTGTCCTAAACTACCTTGCTCTCTGCCTCTACACCCCCTGCTTGTGAACCCTATATAAACCCTATCCTGACTGCAGTTCAAGGCTGATGCTCTGGGAGTGATCCCCCATCAGCCTGCTAGCGTTATAAACAATTGCCTTCCTACTTCTTGGTGCGGAGCATCTTCTTTTTGGTTCAGTACCAGTTCTGCAACGCTAACGTCAGATATTATACTGTGGAGTTGAATCTGCACTGACGATTTCACCTGCGAAAGTATCAAGAGTGCTTACTGTATTGTGCTTACACGGCTATGGGGTGCTTAATGATAAGGATGCAGTCTAAGAAAGGCCATCTTTTGGTGATTGTTGTGCAAACAGAGTGTATTTGCACAAATTATGAAAGCTATAAAATCACTACGTGATAGAATCTTGTGGGATCACTGTCATATATGCAGTGCATCCTTGATCAAAGCAATGTGGTGCCTCACTATATAGCATGTCATTACTGTATTATAACAGGCTGAACTTTATTTTCTTTTTTTTTTTTTTTTTTTGTGGGTACCGGGGGTCGACCTCAGGACCTCGCGCGCCAACAGGCACCCGAGCCGCTGAGCGATATCACCGGCCCCTTTTTCGTATGTGGGATCCGGGAGTTGAACTCGGGCCCTCGCGCTTGCAAGGCAGGCGCTTACGCCGCTGAGCCATCTCACCGGCCCACTTTATTTTCTTTTAAATGATAAGTAATTAAGAGAAAAGTTTGCTTTTATAATGAGATAAATTAGTTCAAGGGTATTTTATTTCAGGTTTTATCCACTTAGTTTTTCTGCAAAGTCACATGGTTCCTTTGAGCTCTGTGCTTGTTTTGCAAGATAGAAGTAGAGATTCTTTTCAGGTAGTTAATGAAAACTACTGATTTTTGTTACCAAAAAATGTACATAACCAAGTAGTATTTTCTAAGCAGTTTTACAGGCTTGGTGACATTTCGTTTAGACCAAATAGTGAATTGAATTTAATGTATATTTTTAAGTCTTTAAAGAGCATCTAAAATTTGTTTTAAATCTTTCTCTTCTTACAGAATAGCCAAGTGCAACAAATCCAGAAATTTTGAGTACATAGACTGTTTGAATAGTGATGTTACCATAGGCTGGATATGTGCTGAATATGTTGCATATATTAACACATTTAAATACTACATTATATTGTTTCATGGTCAGTTATTATTTTTTTAAATTGGGTGGTGTATACCTGAGGGTTTTTTAAAAGTTTTTTTTTTTTTTTTTTTTTAATGTGGGTACTGGGAGTCGACTTGGGACCTTGCGCTTGCCAGCAAGCGCTTGTGCTGCTGAGTGATATCACCGGCCCTTTTTTTTCCTTTATGTTGGTTCCGGGAGTCAAACTCAGGACCTTGCGCTTGCCAGGCAGGCGCTTACACCGCTGAGCTATCTCACTGGCCCTAAAAAGTTTCTGAGACTCTAAAATATTTATTTTTTAAAGGACAAGAAAAATACATTCTACATTATACAGAATTTTATAATTTGGCAATTAAGCAAATGAGATAAACAGTTGATACAAAATGTTGGCAGAAACATGCTATAAGTTTTGCTGCAAACTTAATAATGAAAACATTTTTCTTCTTAAAGAGATACTTCCTGTCTCTTGTTTTCTGTTTTCTAATTGGAACTTGGCAAGTAGAGGGAAGGTATCTATTAAAGGAATCTTTTTGAGTGGGTTTGACTTGCCAGCTAAAGGAAAATCAAAATCAAGTAGGTAATAGAAATGAGAAAAGGAGAGAGAAAAGAAGGGAAAATGTTAACGTTGGACAATTGGATATCCCCATGGACAGCTCAGGAGTAATTGGTAGGGTCCTGGCCTCAGTTGGCCCTGGAAAGCATGAAAAAGCCAGGGGCATTTTTAACTACCACTTCTCACTATAACCAACCACTAGTTTTAGGCAATTCTAATTTTTAAAAAAAATGTTTTTTCACCACATAACTGTTGCTTAATTAATAGTTGTTGGGTAATTGGAAGAGCAGAGGAAGTAATCACCTTTGTACATAGTATTAGTGTTTATAATAGAAATTAAATTCTTCCGGATGCTCAGATACCAGGCTATGTGAAGTACAGATACTACCTGAATCATGTCCTTTGAAATTCTTGGAATTTCAAGAACAGGATATGCAGTTTATATTAAACTAATACATGATAAAGTCAGCTATTTTTTTGTTTTGTAAACTTAGTGCATTTGAAGTTGAAAGCAAAGGACAGAAAGCTTCGTTTATGGCCCATATTCTCATACGTTTTTCTGAAATTGCCAGTATACTCTGACCAAAGCCTTCATTTTTAATTGGTTTTCAAACATTATTGTTCATATTATTTTTATATAAAAGGCTTTAAGGAGACTGGTATAAATTTCTTTATATTAAGAGAAAGGACATAATTATACAGCTAAAATATATCTTCATCTTTATTTGTATATGGTTTGGTACAAATTGAGGGAGATGGAAATTTTAAATTAAGAACAAATGTTGACCAAAAGCTTATGACTAGATAGATTTGAAACAGAATTAAATGACAGAGTAATAAAAGGCACTGGTCAGCTGAATCCTAATGGGGGAAATAAAAGTACTGTATAATAACAGAGCTCCAGTTTCCAAAACAGATCTTTCCAGGAAGTGGTACCACTTCTTACCAAGAGAAATGGTAAAAACATTATGAGTTTTTACACATGGATTTTCCTATAAATGTGAACCAGAAATACTGATACACTTCGGAACCAAAAATGTTATACTGCCAGATGTGTAACATTCATTTAAAAGTTTAACATGCAAGTTTATTTAAACAACAACAACAACAACAAAAAAAAAAACAGGAAGCTGGGCGTAGTGGCACACGCTTGTAATTCTAGCACTCTGGGAGATTGAAGGGCAGTGTTTTTTCCTCTTGTTTTGTGTTGTATAAATTCCCATTTGGTTCTTCCCCCCCTTCCTTTCTTTTCTTTTTCTTTCCTCCTCTTCCCTTCCCTTCCCTTCCCTTCCCTTCCCTTCCCTTCCCTTCCCTCTCCTCTCCTCTCCTCTCCTCTCCTCTCCCCTCCCCTCCCCTCCCCTCCCCCCCTCCCCTCCCCTCCCCTCCCCCTCTCCCCTCCCCCTCTCCTCCCCTCCCCTCCTCTCCTCCCCTCACCTCTCCTCCCCACCTCTCCTCCCCTCCCCTCCCCTCCTCTCCTCTCCTCCACTCCCCTCCTCCTCTCCTCCTCTCCCCCTCCGCCTCCCCTCCCCATCCCCTCCCCTCCCCTCCCCTCTCTCTCTCATGAGACAGGGTTACTCACATACCTTTGTGAGTTCTCTTTGAACTCCCAGCCTCAAATGATCCTCCCTCCTTAGCACCTTAGTCGCTGGCTGAGACTGCAGGCACATGTGACCATGCCTAACTACCTACTAGTTTTTAAAGTGATATCTCCTGGTTTAATGTTTTCAGAACTTCCATATGTTTCTTTATTCCTTTTCTGGGGCTGCCATAACAAAACACGAGCTGGTTAGCTTAAACAATAAAGCATTACCATCTTGTGGTTCAGGAGGCTATTAATTGGAGATCAAGGTACAGGCAGGGCTGGGTGCTTTTGAGGCTGTGAAACTCTCCCATGCTTGCAGCCTGGTTTCTGAGGATTTTCTTGCCATATTTGGTATCACTTGGCTTGTGGATACATCTCAATCTCTGCCTTAAAATATTGACATGGCATCTCAGCCTTCCTGTGTGATGACTGCCAATCCTCTCCCCATTTTTGTAATACAGTGGATTCAACTCGGGGCCTTCGCAGTGAGCTATGTCCCTAGACTTTGTTTTACTTTTTTGTTTGAGACAAGGTCTTAGTAAGTTGCTAAATTGCCCAGGCTGAGCTTGAATTTGGGATCCTCTTGCTTCGGCCTCCCAGAATGCTGGGATTACAGGCACGTGTCACCACAGTCAGCTCAAATTTCCCCTTTTAATAGAGACAGCAGTCATTGGATAAGGACCCAACCTAATGATCTTTTTTTTTTGGAGACAGGGTCTTGCTGTGTAGTTCAGGCTGGCCTTTACTCACTGTGTAACCCAGACTGGCTTTGAACGCACAGCAATCCTCCTGGTGTCTCACCCTCCCGAGTGCTGGGATTACAGGCGTGCACCACCACATGATTATCTCTGTAAAGAATTCGTCTCCAATAAGATTGTAGTCTGAGGTGCTGTATTTCAGGATGTCAAAATACAAATTTGCCGGGGAAATAATTCAGCCTGTAATACTTTTCTATTTTTCACCCTACATTTCCCAAGTAGTATTAATAATAATTTTCCAATTGATAGATAATATCTATTATTTTTAATTTGACAAGCTCCTCTAAAAATTACTATATTGGGGGCTCCCCCTGCATTAATCTGTATTTGTTAAATTTCAGTTACAGACTTAGAAATACCTTGGTGAGATATGGCTAACACAACAAGGGGGAACAATATGGACAAATTAGTTTACAGGTTGGAGTTGACAGGCTGTTCACAATTTAGAGAAAAGGGAATGTAAATAAGATTTGGATGGGCAAAAGGAATAGTAGGAGACCATTCATGTTCAAGAATAGGTTCAATGAACATTCAGGAAATGTAGAGTATTAGAGGAGAAATCCAAAGCAAGGAGACAGGCCTGTGTTCTGATCAGTGACATTGCAACGGCAAACAGAAACACCAAAATGTCACTCAGGATTTGGAGGCAGATTTATTTATGTCAATGAGCACTGACCTCTAAAAAATGTCAGGCCTTGAAGGCTCAGGGAGGGAGATTTTTATGGGGTCTGCAAGCAAGAAGCAGAGTACTTGGCTGTCTTCAACTGGTTCTTAAAATATGCATCATAGTGACCAGCTATGCATCACAGTGGCCAGCTGTTTCTAAGAAACAGAAGTAACAGGAACTGTTACCTGGACAACTAACAGAAACTGAAGTACACTGGAGGAGGGGCATTTTTTGCTACAACATAACCTTTTAGGAAGGCCCACAATTACTTCTCAATTTGGGACCAATTAGTTAACACTATGTAGAGTTTTTTGTCAATAATACAAGTTTACTGGAATTAGATGATCCATGAAAAAGAGCCAAGTGCTTGGTACATAATAAGTAATCGGCGATATCTAGTATTCTTTAATATATAGGGAAGGAAACTGTTATACCTATCCTGATGTGTTTATAAAATGGTGTGAATAGGATATTTACAATTTGTTGTAGTGAACAAGGAGTTAGTAAGGAAGAGTCAAGAAAATGCTAAAGAGAAAGTGAAACCACTGATGAAATAAGGAATGATGGAAAACCTAAGAGATACATATGTAATTTGTATTGGGAAAATGCTAAAATTGAAGTAATAGCAGTCAACCATATGATCTGGTAATTACACATCATCCTGAAGTCATGGAAAGCCTGATCCAAAGAGGTAGACTGGGGGAGATAAAAAACAGGTTGCCCTCTGAGGAAGTTTATTGATTGGGAGAGGGTGGGGAAAACCGAGTTTTTGGATAATTACAGTGGAGAAAGTGAAAGCAACAGGTTAACAAAAAACTACCAGATAAACTAGAAATAGAAACATTGGCATTTCCAAGTCCAAAGAAAAAAAGTTTAGGAAAAAAAGAGATGGTCCAAATTACACAATATGCACCTGAAAGTAGATAGAATTAGGACAAAAAAGAGGCCTTTGGATTCAGCCAGGAAGAGGTAGTTAGGGACAGTGGTAGAATACTGGTCTAAAGATGTTCACATTCTCATTCTGGAGTCTGTGCATATGCCATGTTGCATGGCAGCAGGAAAATTAAGGTTCTGGGTGGGATTAAAATTGCTAATCACATGACTATAAAACAGATATCCTGGATTATCTGGTTGGGCGCACAAGGATTCTTAAAAGATGGAAGGGGGAGGCAGAAGATTGTCGGTGTGACGTGATATGAGAAGGACTTGACCAGCCATTGCTGGTTTTGAAGACAACGGGACTGCCCGCTAGGAAACGCAGGCATCTCCAGGAAGCTGGGAAAGGCAATACAATAAATTCTCTAGACTCTCCAAAGGTACACACACAATATCCCAGCCCTCTTGCTATTTTGCTTTTAGCCTAGTAAGACCTGTGTCAGACTTCTGACCTCCAGAAGTGTTAAGATAATTTTATGGTGTTTTTAAACCTCTGAATTTGTGGCAATTTCTTACAACTGCAATAGAAAACTACCGTAGTGAACAAATGGGAATCTTCGTAGAATTCTGGTGGTAAAAGGTATATTATGGTCAAACTGCTCTAGGATATGACTTACTCAAAGAAGCCTTCGTTAGAAAAACGGGAAAGAACAAGTCTCATCTAAAGTCATTTTGATAATTATATTAAAATAATCACTGAATCCCACAGAGCATGAATCCCACTGTTCTGCTGTGCTCTACCAAGACAGATGATCCAGTTATTGGCTTAAATGAACCCACCTTGGTCAATAAACTAAACCTAGCAGTAGGGATAACTTCCCTTCCTTTTTGTGCTGTCGTTACATTCCACCTAAGTCTGCTAATCAAGTAGCATTTATCAATAATAGAGAAGTAAATTAGGAAGTGAGTTTGTACACATTTGTTTCATTC
The DNA here is from genome assembly GCA_028451465.1 of Erethizon dorsatum. Lineage (NCBI taxonomy): Eukaryota > Metazoa > Chordata > Mammalia > Rodentia > Erethizontidae > Erethizon > Erethizon dorsatum. Next base: position 43,236,172 of record CM051835.1, read on the forward strand.
AATCAGTTTTTGTGATAAACAGAACTGAAGTTTAGAGCAAAGTGATTATCCCGTGTCACACTGCCATCCTCCCATCTGTGGTTGCCACAGGGGCCCAGAGTCCCACGTTAGATGACTTTCTACATTCTCTGCACAATGTGGTAAATGATGAAGGGGAAAGCACTTGGAGAGATAACAGCCCTTTTCCCTTTTTTAAATGGGAAATTCAGATATTCACAAGTACAGGACTTCACGTTTAAGAGAGGCTCACAGCAAAAGAGGACAGTTGAAATTGTGTGGCAGAGTAAGTTTAAATATCTAATAACTACCGCAGCTATATGTACAATACTGTCTCTTAATCTTCGAGCCACGTGGCGTATGTAATCTAATTATCTCCCATTTTTTCAGATAACCTCAGACAGTGAGTAACAGAAGTAACTCGCTCAGGGCCACCCAACCAGTATGTACCAGAGCTTCAACAAATCCAGGCCCTCTGGCTTAGTTTGGGTTCTACTCCATTTCGTGCCTAGTAAAATGCTTTGCAGAGGGGCGAAGGGAAGTTCGGATTTGAGAATTTCTGCTAACCTTCTACGGGCAAATCACATTTAATAGGAAACATTTACTTGCATACTTAAAGCAGAGAGATTCGCTATTTTGTTTCGTGCCTCTGTGTGCGTTTGTTAAAATAAACCAAACCTGGAGCAAGCACAACGCACCAGCGGGCCCGGGGAGGCGAGGGCGGGGCGGGGTGGGTGCGCCGCGGGGTGGGCGCGCCCCAGGCCCGGTGGGTTCTGGGAACTGTAGTCCAGACGCCCGGGCCTCCTCACGCGGGCCGCGCGCGAGCCTGACTGTGCTCCCAGAAGCCTCTGGGGCGCGTCCTCTCGGGGAGCGCACTTCCCGGACGCGGAGGAGACGCTCCGAGGGGCTCCTCAGGGTGGGCGAGAGAGATGCCCTGGCTCTGAGCGGCAGGTGGGTGTGGTCCAAAGCGCTGCGGGTTCTGAGACTTGTGAGAGTAGCTGGGGATTTTCTGTGAAGTTAGCTGACTCGACGGGGAACCAGGGGCATTGAGAAACGCAGACTGCGCTCGGGGAAGCTGGATGAGGGGGTCTTTGACGCAGCTTTGCGAAATCGTTTCGTACAGCCGAGCGTGGGAATGTCCAGGTGCGTTGCTGGAGCGCTGAGGGCCGGGGGCTGGGCCGGCGGGGCGTGCGGTGCGGAGCCGCGAGTTGCTGTTTTTGAAAACCGGCTGATGCTGGTTGTGTAACGATGACCCGCTCGCTGTTCAGCCCCATCCGCGCCGCGGGGACGGGCTGGGCCGGGCGCAGCGACTGTCGCGTTGCGGTCTCTCCGTTGACTCCTTCGGGAGCGCTGCCACCCGCCCCCTCCCTTCTGCCTTGTTTGTCCTGACGACTCAGCTCAGAAGAGGTGCTGCTCCCCAGAGAGCTGGCCTCGCTGGCCTCCGAAGCCCGGGTTCTGTGTTCCAGGCCTTGGAAGGGACGTTAGAGACTTGGCGAGCTCACTTGAAATGATCGCCCCGGGACCCTGACGTGTGTGATTTATTGTAAAATGATTTCCTTTAACCTCAGAGTAAGCAGTTGGGCTTGATAACAACTCAAGAATTATACCTTGGCGGGGGCGGGCTTGATCGAAATCTCTGCAAACAGTATTCTACATAAAGATCATAATTGGACTGGTGACAAACGCCTTAATCCAGGAAGCTCTTAATCGTTTGCAGGTTTTCTTTTTCTTTTTTTTTTTAAGGCAGGGTCTCGCTAAGTTGCCTAGGCTGGCCTCAAACTTGTCAATCCTCCTCTTCAGCCTCTCCAGTAGCTGGGTCTATCGATGCCCACCACCAAGCCTGGCCAGGTTTTCATACTTACGCTCCATGAGATGAGTAGTTGAAGAGGAAGTTCCTGGTGTGTATGGATGTGGAAACATCTTAAAATGGCAGGTCGAGGCGTTGGTAGTACTATAAACAAAGCGCTCTAGTTGAAAATTTTAGGGTGCACGTAGTAGTGCAGATTTGCTTTGCCTGTTTTGTTGTCAGTATCCTTTTAAAAAGTACAGTATTTTTAAAAACCAGCGTATTTTTTTACTCCAAGACAACTGTATCGAGTTTTTTCGTCTTATTCTTTCACTATTGTCGTGGAAAGGCTCTTTAAAAATTCTTTGACTACTTAGCATATATTTCCAAGACAATAAAGTGATTTTTGTCCTTGATTCTCCTATGTTTTTTTTTTTTTTTTAATGTGGGTACCGGGAGTCGACCTCAGGGCCTCGCGTTTGCCAGCAAGCTCTTGTGCCACTGAGCGATATCACCGGCCCCTTTTTTTCCTTGATGTGGGTTCCAGGAGTAGAACTCAGAAGGTCGTGCTTGCCGGTCAGGCGCTTATGCCCTTGAGCTATCTCACCAGCCGCCTGATTCTCCTATCTTATCAATCACAAAACGAGTTATTTTTTCTTCTTTATCTTACTTATAATAGTGCATACATTTAATAGGCTACTCTGTTTTTTTCTTCGTATTCTTTATTTTTTTAGCGGTGTTGGGCATCTCATGGTGTTTCTCCTCCTGCGTGCTAGGCAAGTGTTCTACCACTGAACTACACTCCCAATCATAAACTGCCTCTTTAAAAAAATGCCTGCCTTTTTTGGTTTAACATTTTATTTTAGGCAATTGCTAATTATTTTTTAATTCCATTTGAATTTGAGTTTTTTGAGGAGTACTGTACTAATTTGGGCCATTTTCCTATATCTCTAGGCCCACATCATCTCTACTGTGTGTTCATTTCTACTGTGTGTTCATCTCTACTGTGTTTCTTCTAAGTTAAATAAACTTGTTTGAGAACTATCAGGTACCTAAAAGGTAAGTATATCCTTTGAGTGTATCATTTCTTTTCCCCCTGCTACCACAGTTAATAATGATGCTTGTTTTACTCTTCTTCAATGAAATATTGAACAGATTTCCCTTTGAGTATAATTATTGATGACTTAACAGTTTCTTAGAAAATCCAAATTATATGTAGAAGGAAATGCCAGTGTTACTATCAAGAATTAACTTAGCTGTTATGAGACATGTTCTTTTATATCTGTTCCTTGAAATTGTCCCTGAACAAAATTGAAATGGGTTTGAGAATTCCTAAAGTTCTTAGCCACTGTTCCTGCTCCAGCCTTCTGTGAACTGTATTCCAAACCACAGAAAATACATCCTTTTGAAAATATTTTTATTCAGAGTGATATCTTTGATAACATTTAATTGTGTATCAGATTTTATCCATCTACTCTGAAAATCAATGTGGAATAGTCAAATGACAAATGGGACATGGTTCTGAAACAGTCTTTTTTGATTTGGTCATAAGTACACCAAAGAATGCACTCTTTATTATTATATGACTATAATCATCTGGTTGTTTGCTGAGAATCCAGAAGAAAAGCATGTTCCTACCTGAAGAAAGTAAATTACTAACGAATCATTACAAAATTTCATTACGTAAATTTCTGACCATAGTCTGGTTTACACAGGGCTATTTATTTCACAACTGCCTTAGGGGATGTTTTACTGATTAGAAATTTGAAGTTCAAAAGACGTAGCTGAAGTGCTCAGTTTGTAAATGATGGTCATGATGGGTATTGGGGTCCTAGATAAGACCAACCAGCCTCCTAAATGGAAACAATAAGCTCACTTTTTTTTTTTTTTTGAGGTAGTGAAGTTTTATGTTTATTAAAGGTGACTCTACTTATCTATACCCAGAGCAGTACTGGAGTCTTGCATTTTGAAGAGGAGCCTCAGGAGTAGAGTTTGAGTCCAGTGAAAATTTTAGTGACCATTTCCCATGTAGGATTTTTATAGCTTTCTACTGCATCCCTTGAGGAAGGACCAGTTTAATGGATCTTCACGAACTAGGAATAAGGCTAGGGTCTTGAGGGGCTGTAAGGCTGCCCTTCTTGCGTCTCTTATCAGCCTTTTGATTTGTCTAAAGGGATTTCAGACATGTCTCTTTGGTGTCCTTTGCATTTCATGTCAACAATCTGCTTGGATAGACTGCCTCTAGGATTTCCTAGCTGTGTTTTATAGATGATTGCTTATTAGTCATCAAGCTTCCCTTTTTTTCAGATTGTTGCATGAGCATGTGGCACCAGAAGGGCGTATTTGGAGTCTGTATAGATCTTTAGCTTTTTACCTTTTCCTAATATCAGTGCCCGAGTAAGAGCTATAAACTGCTTTTTGAGCAGAGGTCCCTGGGGGAAGGCAATGACTTGTTGACTTTGAGCAGGAGACCAAATTACAAATATGTAGCTGCTTTTCGCAGAAGAGTGAAAAAGCTGAGCAAAGTATCATGGAGAACAGAAACCTTAGGACAAAAAGGCATACTGAAATCTAGGTTGCATACATGGAACCTGGCCTGTTCTGTGACTGGGTTAATAACAGGCTTTCTGGCTGCTCTTTACTGATTTGTACCTGCAGTGAGTGACTGATAACAGGAAAGAGAAGAAAGAAAAAAGGAGTCATAGATTTCATAGAGAGAAACAAAAAACAACAGCAAAAAAATCATGCCCCAAATCTTACCCACTCCTGGCTGCCTTTCCAAGATATGTTACTGGGTTTTGGGTTGCTTGGATTTCTTTCCAGAGTTGGTTTCTAGGTTCTTCATGTCTTGAACAAAGAATTGTGCAAAACAAGCACAAAAGGTAGAGAGGTTTCATGTTTATTAAAGGTAGGAAAAGAAACATGCTTTGCAGAGTGAGTTTGGGCCAAGTAAAAGTAGGAAAAGAGCAGCCTATAGCATGAGAGCGGGCTACTGTGAAAGCACAGAGCAGCCAAACTCACATGTTTCTATACATAACCCAGCTCAAAGTTCACCCACCTTGTGCTTTTTACCTTGTCAAGTTGGCCAGAGTGCATGCTTAGCTTTGCATGTTTCTAGTCCCTTCTAAGGAGTCTTCATATGACAAATGATGTATTTTCCCCCATTGCTATTAAAAATATGTCAATAGAAATATAAATTGTATAACTTTGATAAATACTAATTTGATACATTAGCCACTCTTAATGAGGTAGGGTATATCCAGTGAGTAACATACAGCCATTAGTTGAAAACAGAAGAATCAACACATAATCCATTTCCTAACCATTGTTAAAATTAACCAGAATTGCCAAGTTTAGATATATATATTTCTCTGCTGCGTGCTAGTCTCATTTTGCACTTGTATGAACATTTGAGGCCAAATTGGTGATGTTTGCAGCCAATAATTGAATGCTTTGGCCCTTTTTATATATCTGAGTGCCTGGTATGTAAAACTGGTCAGTATGTATGCTAAATGAATGATTAGTGACAACCAAGGAAATTTTAAGTGTAGTATTAAGAGAATTTTACATTATTTTGGTTGTTCTAATTAAATGAAGAAAAACACTGATGGCTAAAAAATTGTGACAGTGATAACTAAGTGAATGTGTGTGCACCTGAGCCCTGAGGTCACACACGTGTGTTTATATGTTTATACTGTACAGACAGATTCCCTCTGTACAAAGGAGTTTGCCTCTCTGCATTGCCTTTATCATTAGGTGTCTTGCTAGTTGGTACCAGCTGTTGTGCTGTACTCTTCTATTGTTCCTTCATGATTTGTCCTCTTGTGTGTCACTCCCTAGTCTCACAGTTCTGCACAAGGCTGCCCGCCATGGGCTGTCGGGATGTCCACGCAGCCACAGTCCTCTCCTTCCTGTGTGGAATCGCCTCAGTAGCAGGCCTCTTTGCAGGGACTTTGCTTCCCAACTGGAGAAAATTACGACTGATCACATTCAACAGAAACGAGAAGAACTTGACTGTTTACACAGGTCTGTGGGTGAAATGTGTCCGGTATGATGGAAGCAGTGACTGCCTGATGTACGACACTACTTGGTACTCATCAGTTGACCAGCTAGACCTGCGTGTCCTCCAGTTTGCCCTCCCCCTCAGCATCCTGATTGCAGTGGGCGCCTTGCTGCTCTGCCTGATTGGAATGTGTAACACAGCCTTCAGGTCCTCAGTGCCTAACATCAAACTGGCCAAGTGTCTGGTCAACAGTGCAGGCTGTCACCTGGTGGCCGGGCTGCTGTTTTTTCTGGCAGGTTCTGTGAGCCTTTCTCCATCCATCTGGGTTGTCTTCTATAACAGCCATCTGAACAGGAAGTTTGAGCCAGTCTTTACATTTGACTATGCAGTTTATGTCACTATCGCCAGTGCTGGGGGTCTGTTTATGACTTCCCTCTTACTGGTTATTTGGTATTGTGCATGCAAGTCTTTGCCTTCTCCTTTCTGGCAGCCACTGTACTCCCATCCTCCCAGTATGCACACTTACTCACAGCCCTATTCAGCACGTTCCCGCCTCTCTGCCATTGAAATTGACATTCCAGTAGTTTCACACACTACCTAATGAGAATATAGTTAATTCCATTCCCCTTGTATAAAGAGCCTTTTTGAACCTCTGTACATTTTCCTTTGTTCCTGCCCAGTCAACAGAGCCAAATTTATATGTCCTGGTAGAATGAAGTGCTGCTAGTTTTTATGAGTAAATTACATTATTTTAAATGTAAAACATTTCTCTTGCTTCTTGTATTGGAAGGATTTTTAGCCTCCTTGATTTGATCAGTTACTTAAGGGGAAAAACCTGCTTCTGGTTTAGAATAATGTGGTAAAGAATGATGTTTAAGAGAAGCTGTTGCATACAATCTTTATGAATATTTCGGATTGTGTTTTGTCCTTTTTATGTAATACCTTACACTGGAAAAAGAAAGACAACTTTAAGTATAAGAAATTTTTTTCAACTAGGTAATTTAACAGTAGTCAGTAATCTAGCAGCTTATGGCTATAACTTTTTTCTTGAGGCTAATTGTATTGAATACACTTCAGGGTTTTGAAGATTACTTTCTTTTTTGTGAGTTCCTTCTACCTCATGCCAGTGTTTAAAAGTAAAATCCTTTTTAAGTGAAGTCAGCATACCACTGACATTTTAAGTATCTGTTAATTTTGGATAATATTAACATAACTTTAATGATTCTATAAATTGTATTATTAGAGTTAAAATGTGCCATGTGGTAGATTTGTGCTTCCTCTGAGGCAGATAAACTTTTATTCTAGATACCATCTATCAGGCAGTACCCATGCACACATACAATCTCTTAGTGGCTAAGAAAAATTAACAAAAGGTTCAGACCTAATGGTTTGTTCTCTTTAGACATAAGTGGTAGGGGACGAGAATATTCTTCAGTGCAGCAGAAGTGATTCCTTCTGGTGAGCGCTGTTTGAGTAACAGGTGAAGTAAGAAGATGGCTTTACCATAACCACATTCACCCTTAATTCACTTCCAGCCCCCATCACTGATTACTGTCTTGAGCATTTATCTTGGCCTAACACTTTGTAGTAGGTGGTTTAGAGGATGCAGGAAAAGTAGGGGATCAGGTTCCATCCATGAAGAAATTTTAATCTAATAGACAAGATCAAATTCTCAAACTATTATCTGGCAGTTAGTGAACAGTCTGACTTCATTGGCAGCTGTTCTGAATTTCTCAGTCATTCATCCAGGAATCATTTCAACAGAATCATGACTTTTTGACAGACTAATTATATAACACCAGCAACATCCTGGACCCTAGAAATTCACTGTTCATGAATTCATCAGCTTCTTATGGTATCTACCTTTGCCTACATGCTCTAATAACACTATATCAGAATCAAGAGGCTGGGCAAAGTGGTAGGGGAATTAAAATTTCTCTACCTCTGAAAGTATAACGCTGTATTAAGGAGGATGAGTTTTTAAAATCCATATCCTTAGGTGGTATCAGTTAGATGTAACTCTTTCAACACTGAGGTAATACTTAGAGATTCAGGGATTTAGGGTCTTTGCCCTTACGAATTTGAGCTGCTTATTTAGTTGGAGTAATTTGCTACATATTAGTATTATGTCCGTAAGGATTTTGTTTTATTACAGAATTTACAAATAGCTAGTTGTATAATAAACAGATTATGCATCTTTTACAAATCTGAATATAATTCTGGTATTTCTATAGATATATATGGATATATAGTACTTTTTTTCTAATTCCAACACTACTTTATGTAAACAGAAAATAAATCCAGTTGCATAGTTTTTAAATGGCATTAATAAAAAGCATACAAAGCTATGTTTTTCAGTTATAGCTTCTAATTTCTTTCAGTTGTGATTGTTTTCATTCTCCTCATATGTAGCTAAGTCTTGATCATTCCAAGAAGATGACGGGTAGCATTTTGAGATTAATATTAATTTTCCCTCTTGGGTAATTAATTTTAGTCCTTTCTCTCACTAAAATTTTGTCTAGAAATATCAAGAATTTCACCATTCCTTGGTCTTTGCATAAACAATGTTAAAGGAAAAAAATGAGCCATTGAGATACTAGACAGTTTTTAGTTCTTATGATTATAACTGTGATTATAACTACTCATATAAACATTAAGCTTTCCTGCACTTCATAATCTGTAGCCTCAAATTAGTATTTATTATGGATTCACATGGCATAAGAAACAGTGGTTTTCTTATTGTCTTCTTAGTGTTTCAAATTTGCTGTCAGTAGCTGTTTTTTAAAACCTTCAAAGGAAAACAAGTATTTACAATTATTCTTAAGCACTAATCAGGCTATCATTGTGATTGGGGATAACTTTTTGTTAAAAGCCTATTAATGTTAAAAGCCTTTTACAGAAGCCAACTTGGAAAACAATCTTAAGTGTGGTATGGTGTACCAGATTTGGTTTATCCGCCTTGGGAAAAAACAACCATAAAAAAACAAGATTCTTGAGTTTATTTTACTTGTACATATACACTATAGCGGATAGTATGTTTGCTGTAAACTGCAAGATTAAAACCTCAATAAAAGTGTACTGTACTTCTTGATGTTTATTAAAAGATGTATTTTTACAAGTTCCTGTTTTCGTTCTTTTCTTAGTTTCAAAGTAAAATATTTTTAGAAATGTTTCTGAGGTGTATATAAGTAGAAAAAAACACAATCTCATTTAAAGTCCTGTGGAATAAGTACTAGAAAGGAATTAGAAAATGTGGAATTATTAATCTAGAAAATGAAGATCCTTTATCCATTTCTAAGAGTGGTCCCAGGAGTTCGCTAGAATGTTTTCACAGTCCTCAAAAAAGTACTTAAATCGTGGCCAGATTTGCCTCATTGATGAACTTTAAATGCTCAGTGATCTTGGAGATTGGGGGTTCTCAAACAGGGGACCTTTTCTTATCTTCAAAGCTTGAGGTTACCAGGAAAAGTGACAGGCAAGTCACTTCACCATTTTTTTTTTTAATGTGGGTATGGGATTCGAACTCAGGACCTCATGCTTGCCAAGCAGGCGCTTATGTCGCTGAGCTATCTCACCGGCCCACTTCACCATTTTTTTAACCTGTGTTTTAGTTTGGGATTATATCCATCTAGAAACATTTCTCACATACAGTCCCCACTAAAACCCACAGCTGTGTTATAGTATATATTAGATGGCAGAGCCAGTGTTGCACTGGAAATCAGAAAGTACGGCTTGGGCATCCCCAGCTGATGATGTGAAAGCACAATAATCCAGAGTCCCTCAGATCTACAGGTTCACTACGAGTGATTAAATGCTAGAGAATCTTTTCATGCTGCTCAGATTCATAGGAAACTGATTTATCAGCCAGAAGTGAGAAATACACGTGCAATCATCTAAGATTAGTGTTTTTTAAAAATACATCCTGCATGGAGCTTCTTAGGAAAAGGACCAGGTCCAGTGCTGGGGGAGGGGAAGTACAGATGAACCCAGCATATCTTGTTCTGCCGGAAAGTGAGGAAATGCCCCAAGAGTTACGGAGGTTCGTCTGATTACAGCTGCCAGTTCGAAAGAGCTCCCACTGGCCAAACGTGGAACAATTCATCAAAACAATAAGGCCAGACGTGGCGGCAGACGCCTGTAGTGTCACCTCTGGGGAGACTGAGGAGGATCTCCAGTTCAAGGCCAGTCTGGCTCCATAGCAAGATTCTGTCTCAAAAAACAAATGTAAGTAGTGGGTTATAATCTGTTGAATAAATAGGGAATACTGATAAATAGAAAAGCTCATTCTCAAAAAAAAAAAAAAAACTGATAAAACTAATTTTGATGGAAGTCTAATGAGAAACAATATATTTAGTCTCAGTACAAAATGACTTAATTTCAGAGGGAAAATAAATTTGTCGTGGATAAACTTGGCAGACAAAATTTTGCGTTGTCAGATTTGTCACCAAGAGTGAGACAAAGCAGCGCCATAGACCTGATAGGATGTGGTGAGAAGGTTCTTGGTTTCACTGCCACTGTTGTGTTTTGTTACCACTAACGATGTGTAGCCTGAGTCTAGTCTTAAACAGTTCATAGGTCTCACTTTGGCTTTTTACTTCCCTCTTTATGCTGATCTCATGCTTCTTCATTTTTATGAAAATGATCTATGTTATCTCCAGAATATTCTCTTTTAGAAGAGATTTTGAGGAGTTCGTGTCAGATCTTCTGTCCTGAAAAACTCAAAAGGACAAGTCCTTGCAGAGGAAATGTAAACCAAAGTCGCAATCGCCGGACTGGATGGGATCTTGATTCACTGTTCTGTTTCTGTTAGCAATGAATCCTAAAGCTTCCTCAGGTTAGCCTGAGGGGCTCCTCCTGTTCCCCACCCCATGTCCTCTGGAAAAGAGGAGCCTTTCCAGGACAGGGTCACTCTCCCTTTACTGCTGGATATCTCACAACCCTTAGGCCCTGGACATTTCCGTGTCAGTGGCATGAGCATGTCAGAGCTCTCAGAACCCCGCTGTGGCACTGTGGGACTGGGGAGAAAAAGCGTCTCCATTGCCTGCCTAGTATTTATAGCCAAATTAATGGGAGGATGTTTGGTTTATTGTATTTTGTTTTGAAGTAAGCCACCTTTACTGACTTCTATAAAGAAAATGATTCAGCAAATTGTGGGGAAGAAAGTGAGATGGACAAAAAGGAAAGGAACTTTTTAAAAAATTTAGTGTGAAAAGCCACTTGTGTTTGGGCCTGTTAGCAGGAGTCTAGTAAACCACAGGGTGGGCCATTTTCACTAAAAACTAGAATTTTGCCTTCTAGAAAAGGTGGTATAAATACCGTAACTGCATTGTATCTAGTAGCCTTGCTCCGATATTTACTTTTAACAGTTTGAACGGAAACCTCTAGTAAGTACAGCGGTATAAGCCACTTGAATGTTTTGAGTTTTGCCTCTCTTCGGTGCTCCTTTGCCTGCACGCTCAGCTTATCTTGAATGTGAAAGTCCAGCTGCAGGTGCCGGCAGCCCTCTGGGGAGAGCTGGTGTCTGGCAAGTTCTTCACTAACCCTGGTCACGTGGAAGAAGCCTCTGACCCAGCTGATCCCTCGTGTTCCCAGTCTGCTAACCTGTTCCTCTTGCTATTGTACAGGGGATCCTTCGTACACGGCGTCTTTCTCCCCAGTGATAGGAGAAATTGAAAACCAGCTGAGAAATGAGAATCCTTGCAAAGCTTCTGATTGAGAAGGAAGAGAAATTGGGGAAGGAAATTCACCTTGAGAAGAAGAACTGGAGGGAGGGTAGCACTGACGGAAAATCAGCCTGGCCCGTTAACGAAGGAAAGGGGTCAGCTTTTATTGGGTTGCTGGGGTCGGCAAGAGTCTTGATCTCAGTTCTGGTTTGGTAACATGACTCCAGAGAAGTCCTATCGAGCGAGGAAGCGATCCAGTTCCTATGGATGCTCGCTCCTGCAGAGGCTGGAAGGGCGGCCTCAGTTATGTGGAGGCTCTGCTGGGACCCAAGGTGACTGCAATTAGGGCAATGACTGGAGATTTCTAGGTGCCACTCCAGGGGTTCTGGAACAGGGCATTGTAAGAGCTGGCAGTTAAATATCTCTGCAAATCTTGAAAATACCTTAGTTACTCTTCATGCCCTCAATCTTGAAAGGGAATGAGGCAGCTTAGGTAAATTTAGGGATAATAAAGTGCGGGTGTGCCGGCTCATGTCTATAATCCCAATGCTTGGGAGGCTGAGGCAGGAAGATCACCATGAGTTCAAGTCCAGCCTGAACTACATAGTGAGACCCTGTCTCAAAAACAAACAAAAAAATGTAGGGATAATAAACCTTGTATTGTCAGTTTTTAGAGAGAGAGTCCTTATATAATTAACATGTCTATGTATAGAGCTGAACAGGAATCTGACCAAAAGTTTAAGGTAATAAAGGAAACAGATACAAAATGAAGACAGAGATGCCAAGCTTTATCCTGATTTTCATTAGCCATTCATCCATAGATCCAAATGAAGAGTAACTGCTTTTTAGTGAAAGCAGCTTTTAAGTACTGATCTTACCAGCTGCTTCTGCTTTAAAAGTGCAAAGATAGCAAGGAAGTGCTGGAGCCAGGTGGTCACTGGCCCATAAGAACCAACTGTGCACATCTCTTCCCAACTCTGTGCGTGGTGATGGCATGTTGGTAGCTTGACGTTGGCCATGGTAGAAGTATATATGCTCCAGAAGTTCATAAATGTTACAAGTTAGGGTTTTGCTTTTCTCTGCTATTTACCAGCACATTACTGCTTTGACTAGATTAATTTGCTGAGTTTCAAGTTAATTGATGAGAAAATTAGAAAGCAGCAAATACTGAGAGTTATAAAACTTGATCTGATGACGGGACTGTCTGAAACCGCCTCTTAGCAGGTCTCCCTATCTCCAGTATTGCTGTATCTCCCCCCATGAGCCCATCCTGTGTCCAGGCAACAGAACGATCCTAGTAAAATTCAGCTGACCTAGTTCTTCCTGTACTTTACATCATTCAGCACCTGTATTCAGCAAGTATAAGCTCTTGCTTTAATTCCAAGTGGAAGATTTTGGGAGTAGTACAAACAGGAGTACATCAAAGAATATTGGGCCAGGAAAAGCAGACTGCCTGGAATAGCAGAGAGACATAGATGTTGTATAGAATTTTTCAAACTCTTAGTGATTATTGACATTAATGACATCTCACAAGACTATAATGCATTAAAAAATTCAAATTCAATACCCTTATTCTGTCACAGTATCCCTATACTGTAACTAAATTAGACACTTTCCTTATTCAAGAAATTTCTGTTTCCTGTATGATGAAAAGTGGCATAACTAACATGGCAGCTACCCTCCAGTGACCCCCAGTGATCCTGCCTCTTGGTATTCCTGCCTGCTGTTGTACTGTCCTCCATTAGGAAGTGCTTATCCATATTACCTGTTTTTTTTCTTCATTTTGTAGAAAAAATGGTATGTGACTTCCAAGGTTATAAGTCAGTGGTGGCAAACCTATGGGATGCGTGACACAGCAGGCTGTTTATTATCATTGAAAGCTCTAAAAGGTTCATCACTGTTACAGGTCATAAAAGGAAGGCATTGTAGCTTAGGCTTTGTTCTTTCATGTACCACATACGCTGGGGGAAGCCTGCCACCATGTTGTGAGGACATGCACAGCTGTATGATTAATAAAGGAGGAACCAAGGCCCCTGGCAACAACCAGTACCGATTCCCCAGCCATGTAAGAGAGCCATCTTACATGCTATGTAAGAAGCAGACTTTCCCAACACCAGTGAAACTCTTAGATGACTGTACCCTGGCCACCATCTTAATTGGAACCTGATAAGGGACCCAATCTTGAAGAATATTAATTTCCATGTTGAGATATTTTGAGCTTTCTTTGTTCCACATCAGAAAAGATCTATTTCATGATCCCAGATTCCTTTGAAAAGATTGTCAAATGTGGTGAAACAGCCTAGTCTGAACAAAGGGGCAGAGGAAGATCTTAGACTGGGAGTAGAGTTTTAATTTTGGTAGGTGTGAGTGACTGCTCTTGCTATCAAACAATAAACTGAACACAGATCTGACATGGAGTTTAGAACAGGAGTTAATAAGTACAAGTGCAGTCAATCTGAGTAGAAGTTATATACACTTGCATTCAAATTAAAGTACATAGTGGTTATGTTGTCAAATGGTTATCAGAAGTAAGTAAACCATTGCTGTTTTAAAAATACATCATTTGATTTTTATGTAACTAACCGACTGTATCTGGGGTCAGCCCTTTCGGAAGGATATTCAGTGGATCGTTTCCAAGATGGAAGAGGAAATAGCTGATCTGAAGACTCATTCATTTCCCTCTAGTAAAACAAATAGCAAGATAACCGCCTGTGGCAGTGGTTGTGGATAAATGCTGGGAGAAGGAAGCTGAACTGTACTGCCCTTTTAGTACAGTGAACTTAATCTGATTGTTTTCCTAACACTTGGCCAAATCAGTTGGGTTCAGACTCCCAGCGGGAACACTGAACAACATGGTTGGGTAATAAAAGAAATTCAAGGGAGAAAACCCGACCCAGGTAGAGAGATGGCTCTCTCTCCTCTAGTGTTCTTAGGTATCTCTCTCCGCTTTAGCCTCAATAACTTGTCAGGCACTAAGGTTGAGAAAACCATAAACGCTAAAGTGAAATAAGGAAAGACTCAAAATTTCCACCAAGTGGAGCCACGGTGCCAGTGGTCTTAAGCTAGCTTTAACAGAGAACAGAACAGGAATTAAGGACTCTGACACCTTGTGGTAAATGAGAATTATCTACACTTCAGCTCAGAAGTGGAATTCTGAGCCCTTAAAAATGATGGAAGGAATGAACACAAATTAAGTTTATTCTGAGAGCAAAAGTATGTGAGTGTTAAGGAAATGAAAGAATCAAAATTTAAAGATGTTTCAAAGAGAAAATGGCAAAAAATAACATTGTCTTACCCTTGTTTATTACACAAAAACCCTACCATTATCAGTCCCATTTCAAGAGACTGGCAGCCTGTCTTTCTTTTGCATTTGTTTTTGTTTTCATAGATCCCTCTGAAATCTTTGTTAGGAGCAAAGGCACACAGGTTGCCCAAAGAAATCAGCAATGTTTCCCCAGTGGAACAGACATGAATCGGAGCAAGGACAAATAGAAGTGCCCCCCGCCCCCCGCCTCAAGTCCTGCTGGATCTGGCTTTTGTAAGACATTGATTGTGATGTGAGGGTAGGGTCAGCTTCAGTCACAGAGGACCCTGCACTCAGAAGGGCCTTGCCCTTGGTTTTGTATTCTGAGCCCAGTGTTTGCATTTTGTACTGGCCCTCATAAATGACAAGAGGGCACTATACGGAAGGTACAGAGGCAGGCAGACTTGGGATTCTGTCTAAGCTGCATACTTACTTGCTATTCACTGGAAGGTTACTTACCCCCGGGCCTCAGATTTCCATCTGCAACAAGGGCAATACGGTCTGTCCTAGGGTTATTGTGAGGACTGGACAGTGTTGTGAGGGAAGGCAGGGAAAGCACTTAGTACCCTATACCTGGTTTACTACAATTATTCATAAAACCAGAGCCTGTATACTGAACCCCAATTGTTAGTGCTGGTCATAAAAATTAGTATCCTTAGAAAAACAGATCTCTATTTTACATTTCACAGGGATCTGTGGGCTTACATGGTCACTGCTATCACTTTGGCAAGGATCCTCACAGCTTCTAATTCACTTGCATCCATAGTAGAGATTGAGAAAATTAACAGTTCTCTTAGGTGTTAGCCATTTCTTACAACGTAATTATGTTTATGTTATTACATTCCAGAAATGCAGTAGTCAGTGACTTTCCCTGATTCTTCAAGGATATAGGAAGATTTAAAGATATCTTATTTAATGTACATTGTGATTTGTTAACACAGAACTCTTGGCCAACAGTATTATCATTCATGACTCAAGGAATCTTAAAAAAATAGACAAATTTTCCCTGTAAGGCATATCAGTCTTCTCCTGCTTGAGAACATTAGGCAAACTATACTTGGAGGCCATTTTATTTATTCTATTTATTTATTTTTTGGATTGGGAATCAAACTCAGGACATCACGCTTGCCAGGCAGACACTGTGCTGTTGAGCTATATCCCCGGCCTGGGAGGCCATTTTAAACAGCAAAATCATCACAAAAATATCAACAACATGGCACTAAATACACTGTGAAAAGGATACTTGTTTTCAATATGAGAGTGGAAACAAAAAGGCAAAGTGGTGCCTTTTCAGACCTCAGTTGGAAACATGCATATCAAAACATTCCAACTGTGTGCCGCCCTGCATTTATCCGACAGTGCCCATAATCCATAGGGAGTAGAGATTCTGGGGTTACAAACATTTTAGTGAGTAGGCAGAGTTGCAAATACAGAATCTAAGAATAATGAGGATCAAATTTTATGCAGAATAGATAGTGATTCTACTACCTTAGTGGACTTGGAGAAAAAAAATGAATGCAAGAGTTGGTTAAGTTATGCGCAAAGAGTAAGACCTTGGATTGTGAGTAACTTGCAAGATGAGCAAACATTTCTAATAAATTTAAACCTGATAAATGAATGATGTCTTGTCATAGGAGTACGTAGTATGTGACACCAAATGTCACATGATTACAGCTGAGCCAATGGTTCTTTCTCTCACTGCAGGACTGTGGGTGATCAATTCCTAACGACAAGAGTTTATGGAGGAGATGTCATCTGTAGAGGATGAGGAGCAAAAGGTGGAGGAATCCCTCACTTCAAATGAGATTAGAGAGGTGTGTCAAACTTGGGAAATAGTAGAAAACACTATCTGAATAAGGCTGTAGCAGTGCAAGCAATGAATCTAACAACAATGCAATGTCACATTTCCAGGAAATCCTCAAAAGGAGGCAAAAGTTAGTGTCACTGGACAGGTTCCTTGTTAAAGTACAAAAAAGAAAACATTCCACTGAGCCGATAGATAGTACTGATTCCATTAGTGATAGTGAAAGTCATCCTACACAATAACCCTCCTCACTCTTGCCTCCCTCATGCTAGCCATGAAGGTTTTCTTTTTTTTTTTTTTTTTTTTGGTGGGTACCGGGGGTCGACCTCAGGACCTCGCGCGCCAGCAGGCGCCCGTGCCGCTGAGCGATATCACCAGCCCCTTTTTCGTATGTGGGATCCGGGAGTCGAACTCGGGCCCTCGCACTTGCCAGGCAGGCGCTTACGCCGCTGAGCCATCTCACCGGCCCAGCCATGAAGGTTTTCAAAGTTAAGTGCAGGTTAATTTGTTTATTTTTCTTTATATTTTGTATTTTCTTTATTATTTTGTATTATATTACAATATTGCAATCATTTTTATATGAATATTTTGAGTCGTGAAACAAATCATCATTATTTCTTATAGGAAATTCACTTGATATACAGTTGCTTTGTATTACAAGCATGTTTCTGGAACAAATGCTTGCAAAATCAAGGTTTTACTGTAAACATGATATCAATCTGTATCTTTCATACTGTTTCCAAGTAGGATATGTTAGTGTAAACCGAGGCACAGTTGAGACCACCGAGACAGGCAGAGTTTAAGCAGTGTGCGAAGACTTTTTTGCAGACCGGGTGCGGCCAGGCCAAGGGCAAAAAAGACCATTGGCCCCAAGCAAGGGAAGAAAGCATGTTTTATAGGGGAGTTTAAGTAGGGGAGGGGGTATTGCTGAGGGGGGTGCAAAATTTTGGGTCTCTGAGTAGGGGTTCTGGGGCTGGCTGATAGACAGGGCGGTGCCGGGTACAGGGCCGTTGGCAGGACAGCATGTCTATTGTGGGTTTTCGTGGAATCAGCTCCCTGCAGGTTGAGCTGTGTGGGGCAGCTGCTGGCTTCCTGTTGAACGCAGTGCTCCCGCACGTGTGAATAACACATCCGCTTGGGGAATTTTTTCTCCTAGCTGGGGGGGGGGGGTCTAGTTCAGAGACCTGACAGGATACAACAGAGAGCACATGGAAGGGGAGAATTGAATCTCTAATTCCAGGTCTTCGTCTTATTGGCTGAGTAATTTGGGTAGATGTCCAAATCAATTCCTTGTTCCTATTTCTCAGTTTCCTCTTCTGTAACTTGAGACCAGTAACATGCATCTTACAATAACATGTATTGGTCAGTGTGGATGTGAGGATGCAGTGGATTTTTCTTTACGTTCTCAGCTACTCTCACCAAATGCTAGGGCTAGGATTGAAGACAGTGAAGCAGATGTCATGTTGCGCATCAGAATCTTCCTTCGTGGATGGATTGTTTCCCTAGGAAAACATGCCAAGTCCGTGCTCATATCTGGGGGTGGATAATGAGTATGTTTTCATTCAAAATACTTTATGATTCCAAGGAATCAATGTAACTTTAGGCATTCATTTTCTGGTTAAACTGGCTGTCTTAGATAAGATAAAGTAACTGGATCAATAGTTTTAAGGCCTGCTTCCCACTTGTGCTAGGATTTTAAGAAGAAAATAAGGATCAGATATAATTCTTGCCTTCTGATCCAACAGCGTAGGGGGAGGGTTCACTGAAAAACTGACTCTAATGAGATCAACTGGAGTGAGGGTAGGTAGAGGAGAAACTACAAAGATCCAGCCCTCTGTCGGCCCAGAGCCACTACCGTTCTTCCATCCTGTTAAGGTGAATATGCGGCCTTAACTTTTTATGACTAGGGCAGAAGTATGGAATGGGCACATGGGAGCCTTGGAACTGGAAGGAGCATTCATATTTCATTAGTTATCAGCTGTGTCTGCGCTAAGGAGACAGGAGATGTGTGCCAGAGCTGGCAGTGATCCGCTCTGCATCCCATCCCTTCTAGGAATCTGGTTTATGCTTCATTTACACGGGCCCTTGTTCTTACTTAGAACACAGTGAGTCTGTAAAACTGGTCGGCACAGTACTTGAGCGATCACTCCATCCAGGGACGTTTCACAGTTCAGTATGTCTCTCATACAGATCGGAAACTCTTTATGTCCCTAAAATGAATCTTCATTGGTGGAATTTCATTCATCAAGTCTGTTAGATTTCTTTAAAAAGAAAATTTAGGGCCCGTGAGATGGCTCAGCGGCTTAAGCGCCTGCCGTGCAAGCGCGAGGGCCAGAGTTCGACTCCCGGAACCCACATACGAAAAAGGGGCCGGTGATATCGCTCAGCTGCACGGGCGCCTGCTGGCGCGCGAGGTCCTGAGGTCAACCCCCGGTACCCACAAAAAAAAAAAAAAAAAAGGAAGAAAATTTAAAGATCACTTTGTGACATCCTCTGTTTTGCAAAGTACTATACTATTAGACATAGCCAAATATCTGTGTCTTAGCATTGCCCTGAGTGGCATGCGTAAGCTACCACCATTTTAAAGTGAAGGATTACATACTTGAAGTCCTTTTAATTTCCATGTTCAGTTGCTACACCTGGCTATTGCTTTATTTTTGTAGAACAATTATGACATCTAGTGGCTAATCCAAGTAATTCCAAGAACTATTTTGTGCTATTTTTCTCAACTACGTGTATTTGACAACTTGTTATTCAAATAACACCTTAATAAATATCCTTACACATCTCTCTTTACATAATTAATTATATAGTATAAATACCAAGACTTAGAATTCCTAAGTGAAAGGTTATGTGTATTTAGAATATTGATATTGTCAATTTGTCCTTTAAAGAAGGTTTACCTATTTACTCTTTTACTACAGTACTTTGTTTTTAGCTTTTGAACTTTTAATTTTTCATGTAATAAGATATATAAATATTTTATTTTATGTCTTAAATTTCATATCATATTTAAGAGGCCTCTCTCCCCTCCTAGGGAATAAAGAATTGAAAATCAGGTGTGCTTATATATCGTATTTTATATACAGTTCAGGTTTTTTGTTTTGTATTTTACATTTAACCCTTTCATTTACCAAGTATTTTAGTAAAATAGGAAATGTAGAGATCCAAGTTTTTTTCCCCTACAATGTAAAGGAGATTGGTAAAGTTAAACATAGTCATTAAAATGGTTGAGGTAGACATCTACATATACTGATGAGAAAATATGTCAAAAATTTACACCAATAAAGGAGAACAATTTTGATAATATAATTCTATTTATGTAGAAAAACTATGTCCATGCAAAGGCACAAAAAAATGTCTGAAAGGACACACACACACACACTCACGCTGTGCACACATGTTATTAATAGTAGATTCTTCTAAGGAGTACATAATGACTATTGGCAAGATAAGTAGAGTTTAATTTTTATCTCTATATACTTTTCTAATATATGAATGTATTACCCTGAGCATACACTACTTATATTATGAAAATTATTTTGTAAAGAATGTTTAATAACATGGGATGATACTATGGTTTACATCTGAAATGTCCCCTCAGGGCCCAAAGTACTACTCAAAGTTAATCAGCAATCTCAATTTTATATATTAACCTATAAATAATAATATAGTACTGTTGTATTTAACATTTTTATTTTTTTTATTTTAAAGAGAAAAAAATTTCAAAACAAGGTAATAGGAGGGTAACAATGGTGAATATATTGAATATTACTATCTCCAAACTAGTTACTCAAAGTACAAGATTATCAGCATTTAATCATCCAAACAGTATTAGCACAAACCTTTCTTTTCAATGAACTAAGAGAAATTAGTAGTATAACTATCATAACTGTTTTTTTTTTTTTTTTTTTGTGGGTACCGGGGGTCGACCTCAGGACCTCGCACGCTAGCAGGCGCCCATGCTGCTGAGCGATATCACCGGCCCTTTTTCTGTATGTGGGTTCTGGGAGTCGAACTCGGGTCCTCGCACTTGCCAGGCAGGCGCTTACTCCGCTGAGCCATCTCACCGGCCCTTAACTGTCTTTTATATATATACTTGTATATATATATATTTTTTTTCTTTGCTTTTCCCTGCTCACTCTAGGGAGACAATATGATGTTTACACATCTGTGTCTGGTTTATTTCACTTATGAGTATGGTCTTGAGTTGCATCCATTTACCTATAAAAGTCTCCAGTTTATCCTTCTTCATGGCTGAGTATCACACTGTTGTATAAAAAGACCACATCTTTTTTATCCATTCCTCAGTTGATGGGCATTTGGGTTGTTTCCAAGATCTACCTATTACAAATTGGGCTGCTATAAACATGGGTGCACATATATTGCTGTGGTACGATGTTTTTAATTCTTCTGGGAAGATATCCAGAAGGGGAATAACTGGGTCAAATGAGACCTCCAATCCTAGTTTTTTTTTAGGAATCTCCACACTAATTTCCACAGTGGTTGCAGCAGTCAACACTCCCACCAACAGTGGAGAAGGGTTCCTTTTTCTCCACAGCCCTGCCAGCATTTGTTATTAGTTGACTTCTTGATAATAGCCATTCTTTCTGGGGTGAGATGGAATCTCAGTGTTGTTTTAATTTGTATCTCTCAAATGACCAGTGATGTTGAACATTTTTTCATATATTTATTTTCCACTTGTATTTCTTCATCTGAGAAGTGTTTATTCATCTCTGATGCCCATTTTTGGAGTGGGTCTTTAAACTTGGGAGGTCTGATATTTTTGAGTTCTTTGTATGTTCTCGATAGTAATCCTTTGTCTGAGGAACAGCTGGCAAACATTTTTTCCCACATTGTGGGTTGTCTCTTCACTCTGTTGGTGGTTTCTCTTGCTGTGCAAAAGCTTTTTGATAAGATAAGATCCCAGTTGTTGATTCTTTGTGATAGTTTCTGTGCAATCGGGGTTTTATTCATAAAGTCTTTATCTACACCAATGTCTTCAAGAGTTTTACCTAGTCTATTTTCCAGGAGATTTAATGTTTCTGTTTTAATATTTAGTTCTTTGATCCATTTTGAATTTAGTTTAGTGCATGGTGAAAGATATGGTCTAATTTTAATCTTTGGCATGTGCACAGCCAATTTTTCCAGCAGCATTTATTAAAGAGGCTATGTTTCTTCCAGTGAATGTGTTTGGCCCCTTTGTCAAAGATAAGGTGGCTTAGTATGTCTGGAGTTGTTTCTGCATCTTCTAATCTGTTCCATTGATCTTCGGGTCTGCTTTTTTGCCAGTACCATGCTGTTATCACAGTAGCTTTATAGTATAATTTCAAGTCAGGGATTGTGATGCCCCCTACCTTGCCTTTGTTGCCCAGAATTGCCTTTGCTATTCTAGGTCTCTTCTGGTTCCAGATGAATTTTAGGATTGTTTTCTCTAATTCTGTGAGATATGCTATTGGAATTTTGATCAGAATTGCATGAAATCCATATAACAGTTTTGGACGTATGGCCATTTTCACTGTATTGGTTCTTCCTACCCAAGAGCAAGGGATATCTTTCCATTTCTGATATCCTCTTCAATCTCCTTTTTCAGAGTACTGTAGTTTTCAGTGTAGAGGTCTTTTACTTCCTTTGTGAGATTGATTCCTAGGTATTTCATTTTTTTAGATGTGATTGTGAAAGGTGTTGTTTCCCTAATTTCTCTCTCAGTGAGTTTGTTATTGGTGTACAGGAAAGCTATTGATTTTTGAGTGTTGACTTTGTATCCAGCTACACTACTGAATTTGCTTATTAAATCTAGCAGTTTTTTAGTGGAGTTTTTGGGGTCATCTATATAGAGTATCATGTCATCTGCAAATAATGATAATATAACTTTTTCCTTTTCTATCATTATTCCTCTTATTTGCTTCTCTTGTTGAATTGATCTAGCTAAAGTTTCCAGGACACTGTTGAATAAGAGTGGAGACAGTGGACATCCTTGTCTTATCCCTGATTTTTTTTTTTTTTTTTTTGGTACCGGGAATCAAACTCAGGACCTTGTGCTTGCCAGGCAGGCGCTGTTCCACTGAGCTATACCCCTGGCCCATTGTTCCTGATTTTAGAGAGAAAGCTTTCAGTTTTTGTCCATTTTCAGTATGATGTTGGCTGTTGGTTTGTCATAGGTGGATTTTATTAGATTGAGGTAAAGACAATCTATTCCAATTTTCTGTAGGGCTTTTATCATGAATCGGTGCTAGACTTTGTCAAAAGCTTTTTCTGCATCTATTGAGATGATCATGTGATTTCTGTCCTTGGCTCTGTTAATATGGTGTATCACATTTATTGATTTGCTTTTTTTTTTTTTTGGGTACCGGGGGTCGACCTCAGGACCTCGCGCACCAGTAGGTGCCCGTGCCACTGAGCAATATCACCGGCCCTTTTTTTGTGTGTGGGTACTGGCAGTTGAACTCAGGACCTCGCACTTGCCAGGCAGGCGCTTATGCTGCTGAGCTATCTCACTGGCCCTGATTTATGTATGTTGAACCATCCCTACATCCCTGGGATGAATCCCTTTTGGTTATGATGTATGATCTTCTTGATGATTTGCTGCATTCTGTTTGCTGGTATCTTATTGAGGATTTTTGCATCTATGTTCATTAGGGAGATTGGTCTGTAGTTCTCTTTCTTAGTTGGGTCCTTCTCCAGTTTTGGTATCAGGGTAATGCTTACTTCCAGGAATGAGTTTGGGAGTATTGCTTCCCTTTCAATTTCATTAAAGATTTTGAGAAGTAGTGGTGTTAGGTCTTCTCTAAATTTCTTGTATATAATTCATCAGTGAATCCATGAGGGCCTGGGCTTTTCTTTGTTAGGAGGTTTTTAATTACAACTTTGATATCATTGATTGATATTGGTTTATTTAGGATTTTTATATCTTCTTGATTCAGCTTTGGTGATTCATATGTATCTAGGAATCTGTCCATTTCTTCTGCTTTTTCCATCTTATTAGAACATAAGTTTTCAAAGTAGGTGTAGATGATCTCCTGGATTTCTGCAGGGTCCTTTGTGATTTCACCCTTTTCATTCCTAATTGTGTGGATTTGAGTCGTTTCTTTCCTTTGTTTTTTTAATAAGTTTGGATGAGGGTTTGCCAATTTTATTTAATCTTTCAAAGAACCAATTCTTCAATTCATTGATTCTTTGTTTTGTTTTTTGAGTCTCCAATGCATTAATTTCTGCTCTGATCTTTAAAATTTCCTCCCTCATATGAACTTTTGGTTTAGCCTGCTCTTCTTTTTCTAGAAGTTAGAGGTTCACCATTAAGTTGTTTATTTGCACTTGCTCTGTTTTCCTGATATGGGTATTTACTGCTATAAATTTCCCTCTTAGGACTGCTTTCATTGTGTCCCGTAAGTTCCCATATGTTGTATTGTCATTATCATTTAACTGTAGAAACTGTCTAATTTCTTCTTTAATTTAATTCTCCAAGGTATCTTCCAGGTATAACTGGTTTTTGGGTTTTGGGCCTGTTGCAAGATCCTACATCTTCAATTTGTTGGGGATGAGAAGTTGCTACCTGTTTGGCCCAGGCCCTGGTTCTTTGGCACTGTGCCACAGTATTCTCTATGACCCTTAGTCAATCTCAGTCTTGGAATACCAGGAAGAACAGCTGTTTAGAACAGCTATGTCACTTTTGGCTAAAGTGGTACCATCAGCAATAACAGTAGCAACAATCACAGCCTAGAAAATGATAAACTGAGCTAACCATTAATTTGCTACCTTTAACCATATGAACTAGATTTGTGGTTCTATAACAAAAATCTAAAACAAATCAGAAAGTTGTATGCAGTATATAGGTCCTTAATATGTCAATTTTGCCCTCAGGGGTTAAAACTTAAAATGGGTTAGGGAGAAAATAAAGAAGTGGTAGAAGAGGAAGAGGTTAGAAGTAAGGCTGGAGGATAGAGGGGGATCACACTTAACTTTGGGAAACTGGTGCAGAAGACTGGAGGGAAAGAGAGAAGGAAGAGATAAAAAGAATAATAGAACAGCACCACAACCACAATCACAAGGGGGCTAGAAACCATGTTCATGCTCATATATAGACAAGATCAAACAATGAAAGAGAAAAAACAAAAACAAACAAACAAAAAAACCCATGACAGCAACAACAACAAAAACAAAAGAAAAGTCCACTTCCAGGTTTGAGTCTGCTGTCACTGGTAGAAAACGCGTGGAGACAGAGTCCCAATCCATGTTGATTTTTCCCCCGCAAGCCAGCAGTAGCTTTTTGGCTGGGTAGTGGATAATCTCAGCGAGCTGCACCTTCTGCTGAAACCAGACTCATTCGGGCTGCAACCGTCAGCGCACCTTCTGGGCGTGAACCCTGCTGGGAGCTGATAGATGGAGTCCACATCCACTCTGAGTTCTGAGCCCACCTGACCCTCTCAAAGATGGCTCCTGGCCAATTGTTCTCTCCCCCTGAGCGACTGAGCCCTCAGCACTCACCACCAGACAGTGCAAACCCTCACACCTGCTGCTCCCCTCCACCGCCGTGTCTCTCCATGGAGGCCCATGGGGTCGCCAGCAGTCACCCTGTGTCTGCAGGTTTGAACCACTCCTCTTGCGCAGTGAGTACCATCTCAGGGAGAAGGCGCTGCCAGCTACCTCCTTCTTCATTGAAGTTTCTCTCCACTCTCTCTGTGGGCTTCAGTCCATGCTACGGATCCTTCCTGGGTCCAGGGGACCCACTCCCCTCCTTCTTGTCTGCCTCATGTTTCTATAGTCCAGCATCTGGACGGCGACTCTCAGAGAGGCTCTTTCTCTGATGCTTACCACTCCACCATCTTGGTGCTCCCTCTATTAACATTTTTAAATGCAAATTTTTTGTATTTAAATAAAATGCTAACTTTATCATTTACATAAATGTATCTACCATTGCAAAACTTGTTTTGTATGCTCAGTATTGTTTTGATATTTATGTTGCTATTTAAGGTATTTTCTCCCCAAAATTGTAACTTTGATTTTCATGAAAATGTTTGATTTTCATGAAATTTTACCTGGAAATTAGTGAAAACTGTGTACACTGGATCCTCCAACATTTCTACAGAAGTAAACAATCTTACATTTTTATTACCCCATTTACTCAATGCAACAAATCTGTGTGAAAGAGAAGCAGTGAATAGTCACGGTTCATAAATGAAAAAACTGGGGACAAGAAGAAATAACTTCTGCAAAGTCACCAGGTAGTTGGCAAAACTATCACCTGAACTCAGGACCTTTTCCCATAGTCCAGGGTCACTGTAACTATCTCTGTTATATAAATGCTCGAAGGATGAGTTTCTCTATAAGGGAAAATGTAAAAGGATGTTTGTCTAAACCTATCAGTTCCAGACATTTGGTTACAACTTGTCTCATGCGTTACTTCATCTTGGGCTAAATTGATGAAAGTGCCCTAAAACAATAAAAGCATGTGTGCATTCAGACTGATTCTTACTTCATTTTCAGATTTTCCAACTGGAATAAGAGACCAGTAAGGAGAATTTCTCTTTCGTGCCTTATAATTGCACTAGTACTTTAGATACTTTATTGTAAAATAAATAAAACTATAGAGAATAATAAAGATAATGATATTGACTCTCCAGCTATCACATAGCTACACATTTTGTCATATATTTGCTTTAGAATTTTTAAGTAATAAAGTTCCTGCAAGTGTTTGTCCAATCCCATTCTTTTCCTGTACAACCCAAAGTTAACAGGCAATCTGAATTTTATATATTAATCTATACATAGTAATACAGTACTGTTGCATTTAACTTTTTTTTTTTTTTTTGTGGGTACCGGGGGTCAACCTCAGGACCTTGCGCGCCAGGAGGTGCCCGTGCCGCTGAGCGATATCACCGGCCCTTTTTTCGTATGTGGGTTCTGGGAGTCGAACTCTGGCCCTCGTGCTTGCCAGGTAGGCGCTTACGCTGCTGAGCTATCTCACCGGCCCACATTTAACATTTTTAAATGCATTTTTTTTGTATCTAAATAAAATGCTAACTTTATCATTTATATAAATATATCTCCCATTCCACAACTTGTTTTATACACTCGTTGTTTTGGTATTTATGTTGATATTTAAATCTAGTAATTGTATGCCTGTAGTTTTTGTGGTATTATGAATGGGGTTTTTGTTTCAAGTACAATTTCTAATTGGTTATGGCTAGAGGATAGGAACTCTAATACCTTGGAATCAAGGATATTTTCTGAACTAATTTATTAGCTTGTGGTTTCTCTTGGATTTTCTATGATGGCGATTATCCAAAAAAACAGGCAAGCATTTTTATTTTTATTTACTTTTTTAAATTAATTAATTAAATAATTTTTTTTAAAGACAACAAGTAAACATTCTTGTGTATTAACAAACTCAAGCATTAGAGAATGTACAAATACCTTTTGGAGAAAAACATTATTCAGTATAAGATTAAGCCATGTAAAAGCTAGGTAAAAATAGAAGACTAAGGAATGGAATAGTCACAATGAAATTGCATTTTCATACTAGGGAGACAATACGATGTTTACAAATGTGTGTCCGGTTTATTTTTCTTGTGAGTATTTTCTCGAGTTGCATCCATTTACCTATAAAAGTTTCCAGTTTATCTTTCTTTATGGCTGAATAGTATTCTGTTGTATAAAAATACCACATCTTTTTTATCCACTCCTCGGTTAATGGGCATTTGGGTTGTTTCCACGATCTAGCTATTACAAATTGTGTTACTATAAACATGAGTGCACATATATCACTGTGGTACAATGTTTTTAATTCTTCTGGGAAGATACCCAGAAGGGGAATAGCTGGGTCAAATGGGACCTCCAACCCTAGTCTTTTGAGGAATCTCCACACTGATTTCCACAGTGGTTGCACCAGTCAACACTCCCACCAACAGTGGAGAAAGGTTCCTTTTTCCCCACAGCCCCTCCAGCATTTGTTATTAGTTGACTTCTTGATAATAGCCATTCTTTCTAGGGTGAGATGGAATCTCAGTGTTGTTTTAATTTGCATCTCTCAAATGACCAGTGATGTTGAACATTTTTTCATATATTTATTTTCCATTTGTATTTCTTCATCTGAGAAGTGTTTATTCATCTCAGATGCCCATTTTTGGATTGGGTCTTTAAATTTGGGAGGTCTGATTTTTTTGAGTTCTTTGTATGTTCTTGATAGTAATCCTTTGTCTGAGGAACAGCTGGCAAACATTTTTTCCCATGTTGTGTGTTGTCTCTTCACTCTGTTGGTAGTTTCTCTTGCTGTGCAAAAGCTTTTTAATAACATGAGATCCCAGTTTTTGATTCTTTGTGATAGTTTCTGTGCAATCGGGGTTTTATTCATAAAGTCTTTGCCTACACCAATGTCTTCAAGAGTTTTACCTATTCTATTTTCCAGGAGATTTAATGTTTCTGTTTTAATATTTAGTTCTTTGATCCATTTTGAATTTAGTTTAGTGCACGATGAAAGATATGGGCCTAATTTTAATCTTCAGCATGTTTAGAGCCAATTTTTCCAGCAGCATTTATTAAAGAGGCTATGTTTCTTCCAGTGAATGTGTTTGGCCCCTTTGTCAAAGATAAGGTGGCTTAGTATGTCTTGGGTTGTTTCTGCATCTTCTAATCTGTTCCACTGATCTTCGGGTCTGTTTTTTTGCCAATACCACACTGTTTTTATCACAGTAGCTTTATAGTATACTTTCAAATCAGGGGTTGTGATGCCCCCTGCCTCAGGCAAGCATTTTTAGAATGACCACATTTCTCAGTGTGACCTGCTACTTTCCAGAATAAGAAGCTCACAGGATATCTGATTTCTTTTTTTTTCTTTTTTTTTTATCTTAAGGAGAAGAAAAAACAAAACAAATCAAAAGAAGAACAAATTTTCAAAGCAACACAATAGGAGGGAAACAACGGTCAACACATTACGTATTACTATCTTTAAGTTGGTTATTCAGGATACCAGACATTAGCATTCAATTGTCCAAACATTATTGGCACAAACCTTACTCTTCAATGAACTAAGTAAAATTGGTAGTGTATCTATCTTAACCATCTTATATATATATATATATATATACACAATTTTTTTCCCTTTCCCTTCTTTCTTTTCCCCTTTCCAGTCTCTCTTTCCTTTTGACCAGTTTCTTTTTGACTCATCATGTCTATTGTACATTTTGGATCTTATTTACTCTTTCAGTTTCTCATACTAGAGAGACAATACGATGCTTACACATGTGCTTCTGGTTTATTTCACTTATGAGTATTTTCTCGAGTTGCATCCATTTACCTATAAAAGTCTCCAGTTTATCCTTCTTTATGGCTGAATAGTACTCCATTGTATAAAAATACCACATCTTTCTTATCCATTCCTCAGTTGATGGGCATTTGGGTTGTTTCCAAGATCTGGCTATTACAAATTGTGCTGCTATAAACATGGGTGCACATATATCGCTGTGGTACAATGTTTTTAATTCTTCTGGGAAGATGCCCAGAAGGGGAGTAGCTGGGTCAAATGGGACCTCCAACCCTAGTTTTTTGAGGAATCTCCACACTGATTTCCACAGTGGCTGTACCAGTCGACACTCCCACCAACAGTGAAGAAGGGTTCCTTTTTCCCCACAGCCCCTCCAGCATTTGTTATTAGTTGATTTCTTTATAGTAGCCATTCTTTCTGGGGTGAGATGGTATCTCAGTGTTGTTTTAATTTGCATCTCTCGAATGACTAGTGATGTTGCACATTTTTTTGTATATTTATTTGCCATTAGTATTTCTTCATCTGAGAAATGTATATTCATCTCAGATGCCCATTTTTGGAGTGGGTCTTTAAATTTGGGAGGTCTGATTTTTTTGAGTTCTTTATATGTTCTCGATAGTAATCCTTTGTCTGAGGAACAGCTGGCAAACATTTTTTCCCACATTGTGGGTTGTCTCTTCACTCTGTTGGTGGTTTCTCTTGCTGTGCAAAAGCTTTTTAATAAGATGAGATCCCAGTTATTGATTCTTTGGGATAGTTCCCGTGCGGTTGAGTTTTTATTCATAAAGTCTTTGCCTACACCAATGTCTCCAAGGGTTTTACCTATCCTACCTTCCAGCAGATTTAATGTTTCTGTTTTAATATTTAGATCTCTGATCCATTTTGAATTTAGTTTAGTGCATGGTGAAAGATATGGGTCTAGTTTTAATCTTTGGCATGTGTAGAGCGAGTTTTTCCAGCACCATTTATTAAAGAGGCTATCTTTCTTCCAGCGAATGTGTTTGGCACCTTTGTCAAAGATAAGGTGGCTTAGTATGTCTGGGGTTGTTTCAGCATCTTCTAATCTGTTCCATTGATCTTCAGGTCTGTTTTTTTGGCAGTACCACACTGTTTTTATCACAGTAGCTTTATAGTATAATTTCAAGTCAGGGATTGTGATGCCCCCTGCCTTGCGTTTGTTGCCCAGAATTGCCTTTGCTATTCTAGGTCTCTTCTGATTCCAAGTGAATTTTAGGATTGTTTTCTCTAATTCTGTGAGATATGCTGTTGGAATTTTGATTGGAATTGCATTAAATCTGTATAACAATTTTGGAAGTATGGCCATTTTCACTATATTGGTTCTTCCTATCCAGGAGCAAGGGATATCTTTCCATTTTCTGATATCCTCTTCAATCTCCTTTTTCAGAGTACTGTAGTTTTCAGTATAGAGGTCTTTTACACCCTTTGTGAGGTTGATTCCTAGGTATTTCATTTTTTTGGATGTTATTGTGAAAGGTATTGTTTCCCTAATTCCTCTTTCAGTAAGTTTGTTATTTGTGTACAGGAAGGCTATTGACTTTTGAGTATTGACTTTGTATCCAGCTACACTACTGAATTTGCTTATTAAATCTAGCAGTTTTTTAGTGGAGTTTTTGGGGTCTTCTGTGTAGAGTATCATGTCATCTGCAAATAATAATAATTTAACTTCTTCCTTTCCAATCATTATTCCCTTTATTTCTTTCTCTTGTCTAATTGCTCTGGCTAAAGTTTCCAGAACTATGTTGAATAAGAGTGGGGACAGTGGACATCCTTGTCTTGTTCCTGATTTTAGAGGGAAGGCTTTCAGTTTTTGGCCATTTAGTATAATATTGGCTGTTGTTTTGTCATAGATAGCTTTTACCAGATTGAGATAAAGACCCTCTATTCCAATTTTCTGTAGGGTTTTTATCATGAAAAGGTGCTGGACTTTGTCAAAAGCTTTTTCTGCATCTATTGAGATGATCATGTGATTTTTGTCTTTGGTTCTGTTAATATGGTGTATTACATTTATTGATTTACGTATGTTGAACCATCCCTGCATCCCTGGGATGAATCCAACTTGGTCATGGTGTATAATCTTCTTGATGATTTGTTGGATTCTGTTTGCCAGTATCTTATTAAGGATTTTTGCATCTATGTTCATTAGGGAGATTGGCCTATAGTTCTCTTTCTTAATTGGGTCCTTCTCTGGTTTTGGTATCAGGGTAATGCTTGCTTCCAGGAATGAATTCGGGAGTATTGCTTCCCTTTCAATTTCATTGAAAAGTTTGAGAAGTAGTGGCGTTAGGTCTTCTCTAAATTTCTTGTAGAATTCGGCAGTGAATCCATCAGGGCCTGGGCTTTTCTTTGTTGGGAGGTTTTTAATTACATCTTCAATTTCATTGGTTGATATTGGTTTATTTAGGATTTTTAAATCTTCTTGATTCAGCTTTGGTAATTCATACGAATCTAGGAATCTGTCCATTTCTTCTGCATTTTCCATCTTAGTAGAATATAAATTTTCAATATAGGTATAGATGATCTTCTGGATTTCTGCAGGGTCCGTTATGATATCACCCTTTTCATTTTCAATTGCATGGATTTGAGTCTTTTCTTTTCTTTTTTAAATAAGGTTGGATAAGGGTTTGTCAATCTTATTTATTCTTTCAAAGAACCAACTTTTTGCTTCATTGATTCTTTGTATTGTTTTTTTAGTCTCCAATACATTAATTTCTGCTCTGATCTTTATAATTTCCTCCCTTGTACGGGCTTTTGGCTTAACCTGCTCTTCTTTTTCTAGAAGCTCGAGGTTCACCGTTAAGTTGTTTATTTGGACTTGCTCTATTTTCCTGATATAAGTATTTAATGCTATAAATTTCCCTCTTAGGACTGCTTTCATTGTATCCCATAAGTTCCGGTATGTTGTACTGTCATTATCATTCAGTTGTAGAAATTGTCTAATTTCTTCTTTAATTTCATCTGTGACCCATTGGTTGTTCAGGAGGATGCTGTTTAATTTCCATGTGTTTAGGGAGTTTTTGTGAGATCTTTTGCCATTGATTTCCAATTTCATTGCACTATGGTCTGATAATATGCATGGGATAATTTCAATTCCTTTGCATTTACTTAAGCAGGTTTTATGAGCTAGTATGTGGTCTATTTTGGAGAATGTCCCATGTGCAGCTGAGAAAAATGTGTATTCTGATGTTGTAGGATGGAACACTCTGTAGACATCTACTAAGTCCATTTGTTCAAAAGTTTGGTTCAGTTCTACTATTTCATTATTGATTTTCTGTCCAGTTGATCTGTCTTTTTGTGACAGTGGAGTATTGAGATCTCCCAATAGAATTGTATTAGTGCTTATTTGATTTTTCATGTCCTTTAGTACTTGTTTTATATAGCTGGGTGCATTGGTATTTGACTCATATATATTTATGATCATTATCTCTTCCTCTTGGATTGTTCCCTTTACAAGGATGTAATGACCATCTTTATCTCTCTGAATCCTTCTTGGCTTGAAGTTCACTTTGTCTGCAAAAAGAATAGCTACCCCTGCTTTTTTCTGGGTTCCTGTGGCATGGAGTATTGTCTTCCATCCTTTGACTTTCAGTCTATGAATTTCTTTCTGAATTAAATGTGTTTCCTGTATACAGCGTGTTGTTGGATCTTGCTTCTTGATCCATTTCGCCAGTCTGTGCCTTTTGATTGGTGAATTGAGACCGTTAACATTGATGGTTAAAACTGATATGTATTGACTTATACTTGTCATGATATTTTCCTGTTGTTGGTTCCCACTCTTCGTTTTTCCCCTTTCCTGCTATTTAATTATCTGCCCTGCCTGGTGGATTCCTTCTGTTGGGGTTCCTATCTCTTTCTAGAATGTCCTTCAGAACATTTTGGAGTGCTGGTTTGGTGGTCATAAATTTTCTCAGATGTTCTTTGTCATGAAAGTATTTTATTTCTCCATCAATTTTGAAAGATAGTTTTGCAGGGTACATCAATCTGGGTTGAAAATTATTTTCCTTTAGAGCTTGAAATACATCATTCCAAGCTCTTCTTGAATTGAGGGTTTGTGCTGAAAAGTCAGCTGTGATTCTGATGGGTTTTCCTTTATAGGTGATTTGTCTCTTCTCCCTAACAGCTTTTAAGATTCTGCCCTTCTGTTGAATTTCTGGGATCTTGACTATAATATGTCTGGCTGAAGTTTTTTTTTGATCATGTCTAGTTGGTGTTCTAAAAGCTTCACTTATAGGGGCATCAAATTCCTTTTCTCTTCCAGGAAAGTTCTCCCTGATTATGTCTTTGAACAAGGTTTTAATGTCATTGATGCCACCTCCTGCTTTTTCATTTATTCCAATTATTCTTAAGTTGTTTATCTTTGAGTCATCTAGCAGCTGCTGAATTGATTTTTCATGGTCCCTTGCTGTTTTTAAGAATTTTTCCATTTCATGATCACTAATTGCAAGCCTGTCTTCTATATTTGAGATCCTGTCCTTGCATTGGCTTAATCTGCTACAAATACTTTCAATGGAATTTTTGTTCTCTCGGATATCTGCTTGAATCTGCCTTATGGATTCCATTTCTTTCCTATGCTGAGCATGCATGGTTTCTATAGTTTTCTTAAGCTCATCTATTTTTTTGTCTGTATCAGCTATAGTGTCCTTAAGCATGGTCTTCAATGTGGACATTATCTCTGCAGTTATCTGTGAGATTATTTCTGTTTTAATTTTTTCCAGAGCCTCATTCAGTTGCTTTGTTGTTACCACTTCAGATACGCCAGGTGGGTGGCTTTCGGATTGTCCCACCTCGTTGCCCCCTAGGTTTGCCTTTGGTGAATTGGATGTGTGGGGTTGCATCTTGTTTAAGTGTCGTCTCATTTTTTCTTTTCTTTAATTCCTGGGGTGATGTTTGCAAATTACCTATGGTAGGTTACTTTATTGCTAGTGTTTAAGATCTTTAGAAGATGACTACTTCTCTGCAGTATCTTCCAAGTGGAGCTTGCTTTTAGGTTTTGAGCTTTCTGCCAGATCCTACCTCTTCAATTCGTTGGATATGCAAAGTTGCTACCTGTTTGGCCCAGTCTTTGATTCTTTGGTACTGTGCCACTGTATTTTCTGTGTCCCTTAGTCAATCTCAATCACGAAATATCAGGAAGGAATGATGTTTAGAACAATTATTTCACATTTGGCTATAATGTTAACTAAAGCATCAAACACAGCCTAGAAAATGACAGACTGAGCTAACCAGTTATTTACCACTTTTAGCTGTATAAAGTTGCGGTTATATAACAAAATCTAAAACACACCAGAAAAATTATATGCAGTATACAAGTCCTATGTATGTCAATTTTTCCCTGAGGAGTTTAAATTTAAAATGAGTTAAGGAGGAAATAGAGTGTTGGGAGAATAGGAAGGAATTAGATGTAAGGTTAGAGGACCAAGAGGGATCCCACTAAAATTGGGACACTGGTGCAGAGAACTGGTGGTAAAAAGAGAAGGAAGGGATAAAAGGAAGAACAGATCACAACCACAATCACAAAGAAGTTAGAGGCGCTGTTTACACTCATATAAAAAACCAGAGAGAATAATGAAGGAAAGAGCAAATACACATACAGAAACAAAAACGAAGATAAAAACAATAAAACAAACAAAACAAAAATAAAACCCCACCAAAAAAAAAAAAAAAAAAAAAAACAACCTTCGCCAGAACAAAAAACAAATGAGTGAGAAAAAAATAAAAATAAAAATAAAAATAAATAAAAATAAAAAGAATCAGTTCCAGGTGTTGACTCTGCTGTAGGCAGGCACCGTGTGGTGACAGAGTCCTGTTCCGTGCAGGTCGGTCCCAGTAAGCCAGGAGCGGCCCTCTGGCTGGCGGTGAGCAGAGGCCCGTACTTTCAGGCAGAGACCAGTCTAGCTCGCCTGCCGCTCTCAGCGCCCTTTCACTATCCCTGGGCCTGAGAGGTGCAGCGCGCTGTCCGGAGCGTAGGTTCCCTGCACTGGTTTCCCGCCGCTCTGATTTTCACCACGCCCCCCACAATGGCGCCGGGCCAGTCGCTCTCTGGCGTGGGACAGGTGTGGCTGAGAGACCAGTCTCGTTCG
The DNA here is from genome assembly GCA_028451465.1 of Erethizon dorsatum. NCBI lineage: Eukaryota > Metazoa > Chordata > Mammalia > Rodentia > Erethizontidae > Erethizon > Erethizon dorsatum. The sequence goes on from CM051835.1 coordinate 43,271,086, forward strand.
CCTGCTGACCTCAGCACACTTTCGTGGGCCTGAGAGGCCCCACGCTGCCCCATCTGGAGCACGAGTGTCCAGCGCTGTTTTTCTTTCACGCCGCTCTGAGTTTCGCCACACCCCCCACAATGGTGCCCGGCCGGTCGCTCTCTGGCGCGGGGCAGCTGTGGCTGAGAGACACTCACCGCCAGCCAGCGCAGTTCTCCGCTGCTCCTCCACCTCGCCGCTGTCTCAGGATCCTCCGTGGGGGCTCCCTGGGCGCCAGCTGTCACCGTGTGTCCGTAGAATTGAGCTTCTGTCGCACTGTGATTCCTGGAATGGTAGAAGGTGCACGTGCGCGGTCTGCTCCTTCTTCTTTGTTGGAAATCACCCTTCACTGGTGCCGGGGGTCCCAGATTGCACTTCAGAACTTTTCTGGGTTCCGGGGAGGCATCTCCCCCCCCTCCTGCGCTTTCCCGGTCGCTATATTCCCATGTTCCAACGGTAACTTTTAGAGAGAGTTTCGCTGCCTGCTTCTTACTCATCCGCCATCTTTTTTCCTCTCAGGATATCTGATTTCTAAACTATAATCACTTCCAGTATCAACAAACGCATGTTCACCCAATGCAGATATTGAGGACTCTCTTAGTCCTTATCCTGAGTGTTTTCCAAGAGGTACAGTTACAACCATGCTCTTTTGTTACTTTGTCACCCACAGATGTTATTTCCCAGGGATTTCTTGATGTGATTTCAAATGGAGAACTATAAACCCAAGCAACTGGGTGAATTTTATTTTAAGAAAAGCAAAAGAATATCTGTAATTTGGTTGAGGTTTCAAAAAACTGCAACTTTCCAGAAAGGCTGCTGGAGTGGGTATCAAGAGACTTGGGATGTCATGTTGGTATGGCCATGACAGCAGTCACTTAGCCTTGTGGATCTCCTCCCGTGTAGGAAGACAGAAGATGGAGGAGAATTGTAAGGATTTCTAAACTAAGAGCCTTCCCACTAGCTGGATTTCAGTAGAGGCACCTGTGGAGTTACAGTGTGTAACAGGGAAGTTTTTCTAGTAGACATCTTTCTGGTGAGCCTTTCCTTTATGTCATCAGATGCTTATGTATGTATTAGTTCTCTTGTCTAGTGTTTAAACTCTTAAATGGTAAGTAAGCAGTTTTATAACATCTGTGGTCAAAACTATCTTATGAAACACTATGCAATAAAAGCAATCAAAAGACAGTATATCAAAACTCATTGAATGCTATTGTTCAGATTTGTATGTTTCATTGTATGTAAATTTTACCTAAAAACACTATAGAGACAAACAAACATAAAGAATACCTGTAATTTTATATAACTGAGCTTTTTGGAGACGTGAAATTTGGATTTAAGCTTCTAATCAGATTTCTGCATAGATTGAAACAAAGGTGTTCTATTTTTATTTGTTAATAACTCAAGCAAGATAAGAGCTATGAGTTCAACATGATCTGCTCCCATTGAGAAGAAAAGTCACATAATGAAAATAAAGGTCAAAAGTGTGTTATATTTGTGACATTTATTCTGACCACCTATCAATGCTAGAGAAAAAGATCGGTACTTTAATAAAGCAGGAATCTCCTGGGAGAGCGTTGTCTGGTTTCTGCGTGAACTGGAAAACATAGCACTGACTGTATACATCCTTTCTCAGTTTCGAATTGATGGTGTTAAAGGACGTTTTCCCAAAACTATGCAATAGAAAAATTGCCAAATGAATATGCGTTAGTTAGGGTTCTTTGGATGCAAACAAAAGAAACTGACTAATTAAGCAAAAAATAAAATAAAAAGAGTCACTGGAAATATTCTTGGTAGCTCAGGGAATCAAGGGAAATGTTGAGCAATTAGATAGACCACAGGCAGGAAAGCTCTGGGAATCTGGGTAGCAGGAAGGAATGGATAGGCTCCTCGGAGAACTGACACCTGTCAGCTCTAATACAGTCCTGTTTGTCACTCTGCTCAAGATCCAGACTCCTGGAAAAAGGCTGATTTGCCTGACTCACGCCATGAAGCCCCTCCTTGATTTGTGTGTTGTTGGCTAACAGAGGAAAACAGGGAGGGAACTCTCATCTTCATGTACTTCCAGGACCATATGTGACGATGAAGGGAAAGTTCCGAAGAGAAATCAGAGCTCTCACTCAGGAGGAGGGAGAATTGTTCTGCAGGAGGGCACAACGGACATTCATTTCACCCCTCCTGGGTGTTTCCTGTTAGGGCCTAAATTCACCAGTCTCCTTGCAGAGCCTCCTAGCGGTAGTACCACAGAGGTCTAGGATCTTGGAAGATGACTCCAAGGACAGCAGCCCAAGATTTGGAAAAAGGGAGATATGATCAAGTCCCTGGGAGGCATCAAGCTGCCAGCGTGGACCTACATCCTCTCAAGTAGCCTTATTATTATATATTTTTGTTACCAGGAATCGAACCCAGGACCTCAAGCTTGCTAGGCAGGCACTGTGCCACTGAGCTATATCCCGGCCCATCAAGTAGCTTTCTTTGAAAACTGATGAGCATGTTCAGAGAACACTCGTGGGTAGGCTGACCTAGAAAGCTTCCGGGAGAGCAAAAATGCCCCCAAGAGGACCGACTTTCTTTTTCTTCCTTCTTTCCTTCCTCTCTCTCTTCTTTCCTTCCTTCCTTCTTTTCTTTCTTTTTTCTTTCTCCCTTTCTTTCTTTCTCCCTTTCTTTCTTTCTCCCTTTCTTTCTTTTTCTTTCTTTCTTTCTTTCTTTCTTTCTTTCTTTCTTTCTTTCTTTCTTTCTTTCTTTCTTCCTTTCCTTCCTTCCTTCCTTCCTTCCTTCCTTCCTTCATTCATTCTATTGTTAGAGCAGGTAGTTCCCCTTCAAGATTTATGTTCATCTCCCACTTTCACTCAGCTTAAAAACAGAGCTGAGGTTGCTTCATTAATGTCTCTCCCATCATCCTTGTTTGCTCCTCTGCTACTGCCATTGCCCTGACCGCTAAAGCAAGTACTGTAAATGTGCAGACTCCAGGGTGGACCTCTGTTTACTCCTGGCTGTGTTCCTCCTTGGGGGATGAACTTCCCTGTCCTCCGTCCCTGTCCCAGCTAATATGAGTGCTCTTTTACCACTTACAGTAAGGTTTCCCACTACTCTACCTTCTCACCTGTGACTTGTTACCTATTCTCTTTGTGATAATAGCCATTCCAACAGTGTGGGGATTTTGTTTTTGTTTTTGAAAGAGGGTCACACTACATAGTCCAGACCAGCCTGAAATTTGCTAGGTAGCTCAGGCTGGTCTTGAACTCACTCTCCTCCCACCTCTGCCTCATTGCTGGTCATTATGGTTTTAATCTGCAGTTTTTGAGGATTTGTGATATAGAGTATTTTTTTCATATGCCTATTGGTCATTGATATGTCTTCTTTGGAGAAATGTCTATTCAGAGTCTCTGCCCATTTTTTTTTTTTAATGTGCATGTACCGGGAGTCAAACTCAGGACCTCGCGCTTGCCAGGCAGGCGCTTATGCCGCTAAGCTATCTCACCGGCCCTCTGTGCCCATTTTTATTTGGATTTTTTTTTTAACTATTGAGTTATCTGAGTTCTTTATATATTTTGGATACTAATATCTTAACAGATAAATGATTTGCAAATATTTTAACATGTTTTGTATTTTGTGTTTTCACTCACATGATTGTAACTTTTGCTGTACAGTTTTTCAGTTTGATCCAATCTCATTTGTCTGTTTTTGCTCTGGTTGCCTATGCTTTTGGGATCATATCCATTGCCCAGAGCAATGTCATAGAAATTTCCCAGTATGTTTTCTTCTAGTACTGTAGTTTTACAGTTTCAGATCTTATCTTTAAGTTTTAATCCATATGCATGTGTGATGTGAGATAAATGTGTAATTTCATTTTTCTGTATATGATGTCTCATTTTCCCAGCACCAGTAATTGAAGAAACTGTCCTTTCCCTATTGTGTGTTCTTTGCATCTTTGTCAAGATCATTGACTGATGTGAGAACATATTTTTAGGCTATTATATTCTATTGGTCTATGTATCTCTCTCTCTCTCTCTTTTTTTTTTTTACCAATACTAATGCTGTTTTAATTACCGTAGCTTTGTAACATATTTGGAGGTCAAGTAGTGGCTACCTCTAGCTTTGTTCTTTTTGTTTAATATTGCTTTGGCTTTTGGGGACTTTTGTAGTTCCATACAAGTTTGAGGTTTTTGTTTGTTTGTTTTTTAGTTCAGAGAATTTTGAAAGGGACTGCATTGAATCTGTTGGGTGGTATGGACATTTTAACAATATTAATTCTTCCAATTCAAGAGCATAGGATATCTTTCTATTTATTTGTGTCTATTTCAATTTCTTTCATCAGCGTCTCTAGTTTTCAGCGTACATGTCTTTTTACATGGTGCTGGGGATGAACCCAGGGCCTTGTGCATACAAGGCAAGTGCTCTACCCGTGAGCCACACCCCAGCCACTTTCATGTTTTTACTTAACTTGATTCTTAAGTTCTTCCCTCTCCTTCCTCCCTCCCTCCCTTCCTTCCTTCCATACCTATTGTGAATGGGATTGTTTTCTCCATTTATTTTTTCAGGTAGTTCATTGTTGTTGTATGAAATGCTAATGATTTTTATGTGCTGATTTTGTAGCCTATAACTTCAGTGAATTTGCTTATTGGTTTTAACAGTTTTTTGGTGAGTTTTCTAGCGTTTTTATATTTAAGATCATGGTTTCAGCAAATAGTGATAATTTGACTTCCTCCTTCCCGATTTGGGTGCCCTTTGATTTTTTTCTCTTGTCTGACAGCTCTTACTATAACATCCAGTATGTTGTTGAATAGAAATGTGGAAGGGGGCATCATGGCTTCTTCCAGATCTTAGAAGATTTTCAGTCTTTACACCTTGAATGTGATGTTAATTGTGGACTCATTATGCTGAGGTACATTGTTTCCATACTTAATTTTCTCACAGTTTTCATCATGAAGGAATGCAATTTTATCAAATGCTCTTTCAACGCTATTGAGATGATCATGTGCTTTTTGTCCTTCATTCTGGTGATAGGATGTATCACATCTATTGATTCGCATATGAGACCCTCTCTAGCATTCCTGGGATGAACCCACTTAATCTGGGTGAATGGACCTTTTTTTCACATTTTATTTTTATTTTTATTTGTTCTAATTATTTTTTTATTGGTACATTTTAGATATACATAGTGATAACATTCATCATAGGGAATTTGTACCTGTACATGATATATCTTGCTTTTTCTTTTTTTTCCCCATTCCTCTCCTTCCCTTCAAACCCTCTTCCCCTCATTTACAAAATCTTTGTTTCCATTTACTTCTTTCTATTCTCTTTTTTTAACTTGTCCCTTCCTTCCTCTCTCCAATCCTCCTCCCTTGAACGCTTCTCATTTGAACATTTTCTTCCCACTTCCCAATATCTATTATACATTTTAGTCCTTATTTACACTTTCAGGTTTTTTGTTTTTTTTTTTTTTTTTTTTTTTTTTTTTTTTTTTTGGCTGTTTTCAAGATATAGCTATTACAAACTGTGCTGCTAAAAACATGGGTGCACATATTGCTGTGGTATGACGCTTTTAGTTCTTTTGGGAAGATATAAAGCAGGGGAATACCTGGTTCAAATGGTACCTCTAGTTTTAGTTTCATGAGGAATTTCCACACTGATTTCCATAGTGGTTGCAACAGTTTACACTCCCACCAATGATGGAGAAGGATTCCTTTTTCCCACAGCCTCAGCAACATTTGTTATTGGTTGGTTTCTTGATGATAGCCATTCCAGGACTGAATTTGGGAGTATTATTTCCCTGTCCATTTCATTAAAGAGTTTGAAAAGTAGCAGCATTAGGTCTTCTCTGAATTTCTAATAGAATTCAGCAGTGAATCGTAAGACCCTGGGCTTTTCTTTGTCAGTAGGTTTTTAATTACATATTCAATTTCACTGACTGATATTGGTTTATTTAGAATTTTTATATCTTCTTGATTCAGCTTTGGTAATTCTATGTATCTAGGAATCTGTTCATTTCTTCTGTTTCCTCTCTTACTAGAATATGGTTCTTGAAATAGGTATTGATGGTCTGGCTTTCTGCAGGATCTGCTGTGATTTCACCCTTTTAATTCCAAATTCCATGGATTTGAATCTTTCCTTTTTTGATAAGGTTAGCTAAGGTCTTGCCAATTTTATTTAATTTTTCAAAGAACCAACTCTTTGATTCATTGATTCTTTGTATTGTTTTCTTAGTCTCCATTGCATTAATTTCTGCCCTGATCTTTATAATGTCCTCCCTCATACAAGCTTTAGGCCTAGCATGCTCTTTTTTTTCTAGAAGCTTGAGGTTCAATATTAGTTTGTTCATTTGAGCTCACTCTGTTTTTCTGACATGGGAATTCACTGCTATAAATTTCCCTCATAGGACTGCTGTTGTTGCATCCCATAAGTTCCCATATGTTCTATTGGCATTATCATTTAATTGTAGAAACTAATGTCTTCTTTAATTTCATCTGTGACCCATTGGTTTTTCAGGAGAGTGTAATTAAATTTCCATGTGTTTATGAAGTTTTTGTGGTTTCTTTTGCTATTGATTTCCAATTTCATTGCACTATGGTCTAATAATATGCATGAGAAGATTTCAATTCCTTTGTATTTACTAAAGAATGTTCTATGAGCTAGTATGTGGTCTATTTTGGAGAATGTCCTATGTGCAGCTGACAAGAATGTGTATTCTGATGTTGTGGGGTGGAACACACTTTAGACATTTACTAAATCTATTTGTTTAAAAGTTTGGTTCAGTTCTGATATTTTGTGTTGATCTTTTTGTCTAGTTGATCTGTCTATTTATGACAGTGGTGTATTGAGTTTCCCCAATAAAATTGTATTAGTGCTTATTTGGTTTTTCATGTCCATTAATATTTGTTTTATATAGTTGGGTGCACTGGTATTTGTTCTATATATTCTTATGATTGTTATCTCTTCCTCTTGGATTATTTCTTTTACAAGGATGTAGTGACCTTCTTTGTCTCTCTTAATCAATCTTGGCTTGAAACCCACTTTGTCCGAAAATAGAATAGTTATCCTACTTTTTTTCCAGGTTCCTGTTCCATGAAGTACTGGTGTCCATCCTTTGACTTTCAGTCTGAATTTTTTGAATTAAATGTGCTTCTTGTATGCAGCATATTGTTGGATCTTGCTTCTTGATCCATTCTGCCAGCCTATATCTTTTGATTGGTGAATAGAGATCATTTATATTGATGATTATAACTGATACGTATTGACTTATCCTTATCATGTTATTTTCCTGTTGCTGATTCCCTTTATTTCCGCTTCTGTTTAATTACTTTTCTTGCCTGTTGTATCCATTTTGTTGAGGTTCCTGGAGTTGTAGTCCTCATTATCTCTTTCTAGAATGTCCTTGGAACATTCTGGAGTGCTGGTTTGGTGGTCATGAATTTCTTCAGGTGTTCTTTGACATGGAAGTATCTTATTTCTCCATCAATTCTGAAAGATAATTTTTCAGGGTACATCAATCTGGGTTGGAGGTTGTTTTCTTTTAGGGCTTGAAATACTTCACTGCAAACTCTCCTTGACTTGATGGCTTGTGTTGAGAAATTTGCTGTGATTCTGATGGGCTTTCATTTAGAGATGATTTGTTGCTTTTCTCTAACAGCTTTTATTATTCTGTTCTTGTGTTGAATTTCTGGAATCTTGACTATTGTGTGCATTGGGGTAGATTTTTTGACCAAGGTAATTGGCCTCACTTACTGTACATCAAATTCTTTTTCCATGCCAGGGAAGATTTCTGCCATTACTTCTGTGAATAGTTTTTTTTTTTTTAATGAGAAAAAGGTAAAACAAACTTTCATGACTAGATGATAGGAGAATAACAATAGTTAATACATTACATATTGTTATCTTTAAAGTAGTCACTCAGAGCACAATATATGGACACAAAAATTTCTCCAATTAATATTAGCACAAACCTTCCCTTTCTATGAACCAAGAGACATTAATAATATAATGAGCTTGCATTTTTTTCTCCCTTTTCCCTTCCTTCCTTTCCCCTTACCCCCATCCTAGTTCCTTTTTCCTTTTAAAAAACTTCTTCCCTTTTCAAAATATCTGATGTACATTTTAGACCTTATTTACTCTTCAATTTCTTACACCAAAGAGACAACACAATGTCTACACATGAGAGTCTGATTTATGTCACTTATGAGTATGGTCTCAAGTTACATCCATCTACCTATAAAACTCTCCAGTTTATCCTTCTCATTGTATAAAAGACCACATCTTTTTAAAACACTCTGCAGTTGATGGGCATTTACATTGTTTCCACGATCTAGCGATTACAAATTGTGCTGCTATAAACATGAGTGCACATATATCATTGTGGTACAATGTTTTTAATTCTTCTGGGAAATTACCCAGAAGGGGAATAGCTGGGTCAAATGAGACCTCCAATCCTAGATTTTGAGGAATCTCCAGACTGATTTCAATAGTGGTTTCAGCAGTCTACAATCCCACCAACAGTGGAGAAGGGTTCCTTTTTCCCACAGTCCCACCAACATTTGTTATTGGTTGATTTCTTGATGATAGTCATTCTTTCTGGGGTGAGATGGAATATCAGAGTTGTTTTAATTTGCATCTCTCAAATGACTAGTGATGTTGAACATTTTTCATACATTTATTTGCTATTTGTATTTCTTCATCTGAGAAATGGGCATTGATCTCAGATGCCCATTTTTGGATTGGGTCTTTAGATTTGTGATGTCTAATATTTTTGAGTTCTTTTTATGTTCTTGATAGTAATGCTTTGTCTAAGGAACAGCTGGCAAACATTTTTTCCCACATTGTGGGTTGTCTCTTCACTCTGTTGGTGGTTTCTCTTGCTGTGCAAAAGCTTTTTAATAAGATGAGATCCCAGTTGTTGATTCTTTGGAATATTTCCCATACAGTTAGGTTTTGTTTATGAAGTCTCTGCCTACACCTATATCTTCAAGATTTCTATCTAATTTCTCCTCCAGTAGATTTAGTGTTTCTGTCTTAATATTTAGATCTTTGATCCATTTTGACTTTAGTTTAGTGCATGGTGATAGACATGGGTCTAGTTTTCATCTTTGGCATGTAGAGAGCCAGTTTTTCCAGTGCCATTTATTAAAGAGGCTATCTTTCTTCCAGTGAACATGTTTGGCCCCTTTGTCAAAGATAAGGTGGCTGAGTGTGTTTGTAGTTGTGTCTGCATCTTCTATTCTGTTCCACTGATCCTCAGGTCTGTTTTCTTGCCAGTACCATGCTGATTTTATCACAGTAGCTTTGTAGTGTAATTTCAAGTCAGGGATTGTGATGCCTCCTGCCTTGCCTTTGTTGCCCAGAATTGCTTTTGCTATTCTGGGTCTCTCTGCTTCCAAATGAGTTTTAGGAATGTTTTCTCTGGTTCTGTGAGATATGCTAATGGGATTTTGACCGGAATTGCACTAAATTTGTATAACAATTTTGGGAGTATGGCCATTTTCACTATATTGGTTCTTCCTACCCAAAAATAAGGGATATCTTTCCATCTTCTGATATTCTATTCAATCTTCTTTTTCAGAGTACTGTAGTTTACAATGTAGAGGTCTTTTATATCCTTTGTTAGATTGATTCCTAGGTATTTCATTTTTTTTTAAATGCTATTGTGAAAGGTATTATTTCCCTAATTTCTCTGAGTGAGTTTGTTATTTGTGTACAGGAAAGCTATTGATTTTTGAGTTTTGACTTTGTATCCAGCTATGCTACTGAATTTGGTTATTAAATCTAGAAGTCTTTTGGTAGAGTTTTTGGGGTCTTCTATGTAGAGTATCATGTCATCTGTGAATAATGATAATTTAACTTCTTCCTTTCCTATCCTTATTCCTCTTATTTCTCTCTCTTGTCTAATTGCTCTGGCTAATGCTTCCAGAAGTATATTGAATAGGAGTGGTGATAGTGGACATCCTTGTCTTGTTCCTGATTTTAGAGTGAGAGTTTTCAGTTTTTGTCCATTTAGTATGATGTTGGTTGTTGTGTGTCATAGATAGCTTTTATCAGACTGAGGTAAAGACTATTTATTCTAATTTTCTGTAGGGTTTTTATCATGAATGAGTGTTGGACTTTGTCAAAAGCTTTTTCTGCATCTATTGAGATGATCATACGATTTTTGTCCTTGGCTCTGTTAATATGGTGTATTACATTTATTGATTTGCATATTTTGAACCATCCCTGCATTCCTGGGGTGAATCCCACTTCATCATGGTGTATAATCTTCTTGATGATTTGCTGCATTCTGTTTGCTAGTATCTTATTGAGGATTTTCACATCTATGTTCATTAGGGCGATTGGCCTATAGTTCTCTTTTTTGGTTGGGTCTTTCTCTGGTTTTGGTATCAGGGTAATACTTGCTTCCAGGAATTAGTTAGGGAGTATTGCTTCCCTTTCAATTTCATTTAAGAGTTTGAGGAGTATTGATCTTAAATCTTCTCTAAATTTCTTATAGGATTAAGCAGTGAATACATCAGGACCTCGGCTTTTCCTTGTTGGTAAGTTTTTTTTTTTTTTTTCCTGTTGGTAAGTTTTTAATTCCATTTTCAATTTCATGAACTGATATTGGTTTATTCAGAATTTTTATATCTTCTTGATTCAGCTTTGGTAATTCATATATATCTAAGAATCTGTCCATTTCTTCTATGTTTTCTATCCCATGAGAGTAAAGATTTTTGAAGTAGGTATTGATGATCTTCTGAATTTCCACAGGATCTGTAGTGATTTCACCCTTTTCCTTCCTCAATGCATGAATCTGAGTCTTTTCTTTCCTTTTTTTTGATAAGATTGGCTAAGGATTTCTGAATTTTATTTATTCTTTCAAAGAACCAACTCTTCAATTCATTAATACTTTGTATTGTTTTCTTAGTTTCCATTGTGTTAATTTCTGCTCCAATCTTTATAATTTCCTCCCTTTTATGAGCTTTGGGCTTGTCTTGCTCTTGTTTTTCTAGAAGCTTGAGGTGCAACATTAGGTTGTTTATTTGTGCTCATTCTGTTTTCCTCATGTGAGAATTCACTGCTATACATTTTCCTCTTAGGACTGCTTTCATGTGTCCCACAGGTTCTGGTAAGTTATATTTGCATTTTTGTTTGATTGTAGATATTGTTTAATTTCTTCTTTAATTTCATCTGTGACCCATTGGTTTTTAGGAGTGTGTTATTTAATTTCCATGTGTTTATGGACTTTTTGCAGTTTCTTTTGCCATTAATTTCCATTTTCATTGCACTATGGTCAGGTCAATGGGATAATTTCAATCATTTGCATTTACTTAAGCATGTTCTGTGGGCTACTATATGGTCTATTTTGGAGAACTTCCCATGTGCAGCTGAGAAGAATGTGTATTCTCATGATGTTGGGTGGAACACTCTGAAAACATCTACAGTGTCCATTTGTTCACAGGTTTGGCTCAGTTCTGATATTTCTTTGCTGATTTTTTGTCTAGTTGATCTATCTCTTTGTGATGATGGGATATTAAGGTCTCCCATTACAATTGTATTATTGCTTGCTTGGTTTTTCATGTCTATTAATAATTGTCTTATATAGTTGGGTTCTCCCATACTTGGTGCAAAACATATTTATGATTGTTATCTCTTCCTCTTGAAGCTTTCTCTTAACAAGGATATAGTGACCTTCTTTATCTCTTTTGCTCTTTCTTGGTTTGAAGTTTACATTGTCTGCAAACAGGATAGCTATCCTGCTTTTTTTTGGGTTCCTGTTACATGGAAGATTGTTTTCCATCCTTTGACTTTCAGTCTATGAATTTCTTTCTTTTTTTTTGGTACTGGGACTCAAACATGACTTTGCGCTTGCCAGGTAGGTGCTGTGCCGCTGAGCTATCTCCCTGGCTCATGAATTTCTTTTTGAGTTAAATATGTTTCTTGTATACAGCATATTATTGGATCTTGTTTCTTGATCTGTTCTGCCAGTCTGTTTCTTTTGATGGGTAAATTGAGGCCATTTACATTGACGGTTATAACTGATACATGTTGGCTTATCTTTGTCATGATATTTTCCTGCTGTTAGTTTCCTGCTTTTCCCCTCCGTGTAATTGCTTGCCTTGCCTGGTGGTTTCTTTCTGTTCTTGGCATTGTGGTCATTTTTATCTCTGTCTGGAATGTCTTTCAGTATTCTTTGTAGGGTTGGTTTGGTGGTCATGAATTTCTTCAGTTGTTCTTTATCATGGAAATATCTTATTTCCCCATTAATTTTCAAAGATAGTTTTGCAGGGTACATCAATCTGGGTTGGAAGATGTTTTCTTTCAAGACTTGAAATACTTCAGTCCAAACTCTTGTTGACATGAAGGTTTGTGTTGAGAAGTCTGCCATGATTCTGAATGGCTTTCCTTTATAGGTGATGTGTTTCTTTTCTCTAACAGCTTTTAATATTCTGTTCTTGTGCTGAATTTCTGGAATCTTGATTATTATATGTCTGGATGGAGTTTATTTTGGTTATGGCTAATTGGATTTCTATATGCCTCACTTACCTGCATGTCATATTCTGTTCCTATGTTTGGAAAATTTTCTTCTATTACTTCTGCAAATAGTCTTTTTATGTCATTTGAGTTGACTCCTGCTTTTTCAGTGACACTTATCAGTCTTATATTGTTTTTGTTTGCATCATCTTGCAGCTGTTGAATTGTTATTTCTTGATCCCTTGTTATTTTTAAGAGATATTTACTTTCATGATCTCTAGCCATGATTCTGTCTTCGAGGTCTGAAAGTCTATCTTCAGTTTCGTTCAAGTGGTTTTGCCAGCTCTCGGTGGAATTTTTAATTTCCTGGATATCTGTTTGAATGCATTTCATGCATTCTATTTCTTTCCTATATTGATCTTTCGTGGTTTTCTGCATTTTCCTATCATCCTCTATTTTTTATCTATCTCTACTCTAGACTTGCTGAGCATTTCCTTTATGATTGTTGTCATTTCTTTTTTACCTGGGAGATTATTTCTAATCTGATTTCCTCTATAGCCTCATGGATTTATTTCTTTACTTCAGTTGCTATCATTTAAGAAATTTCAGGGCCGCTGAGATGACTCAGCAGCATAAGCACCTGCCCGGCAGGCATGAGGTCCTGAGTTCGACTCCTGGTACTCGCATTAAAAAAAAAAAAAGAAAGAAATTTCAGTTGTGTGTCTTCCATTTTTCTCTTTCTCACTGTCTCCTGAACGTGTTCTGGGTGGACTGGAAGTCTGAGATTGCATTTTGCTTCTGTGTCTTGTCATTTTCTATTTCAAAAATTTTTATTTTATTTTCTGTGTTGACCCTTGTAAGTTTTTATAGTTGGTAGCTATATCACTAGTATCAAGATCTTTCTAGGAAAAGTCTATTCTTTAGGGATGTCTTCTGTGTGTAGGAGATTCTTGGTTTGTGTCTGTCTCAAGATCCTACCTTCCCAGTTAATTAAGAGTGAGATGTTGGTATCTGTTTGGCTTAGTCCCCAGTTCTTTGGTGCTGGGCTGTGGTGAGTTATTACCTCAGAGCTTCCCAGTATTGTTACTGAAGGGAAAACAACTGATTACAACAGATATGACATCCTAGCTAAAGTAGTATAATTAGCAATAACAATAGCATCAAGCACAGTTTAGAAACTTAGAATTTGTGGTAACTATTAATTTTGTATATTAAACCATAGGAGCAAAATCTACAATTATATAACAGAACCAATCATAAATTAGGAGTTTCTATGCAAAGTGTTTCCCCTTGGTAGAGTGGTTTTACCCTGTGGTGGGGAAGTTTAAGAAGAATAGCGGATAAAAAGATAAATGAAAAGAAAGTAGAAGCAAGGCTAGAGGACAAAAGATAACCACACAAGCTTTAGGGAACTAGAGAATAGGGCAGAAGAGAGAGAATGAAGGAGTAAGTAAGGGATTATCTGAACTTGATCTCTGGGTTTGGGGGATGGGATTAGTTTTCTGTGGCTGGGGTTTAGAAAAGAGAAAAAAAAAGATGAGGAAAAGAACAGAGAAAAGAGAAATAAAAAGAAATAATAAAGAAATAAAAGAAAAAAGAGAAAGAAAAGAAGGAAACAAAAGAGAAAAGGGGCAGCCCCAACTGCCCACCTCTGTTCTGTGTGTCTTTGTCCCCAGGCACAATGCTGGTTCACCTAACTGACCACTGTTGGCTCATATTATTATTGTTGCTTCAAATTTTTCCATGCTGCTAGTCTTGCCTCTCCATCCTGTGTGCCCTTGTTGGGACCCTACTGAGTTGCTGGCATTCCCTCTGGTCTCTGGACCTTCCTGAGTGGTTCATTTCCTTCATGGCATCAGGGGGCCTAGGGGTCACCCTCCAGGCCTTCCCACAGTGTTTACTTGTATCGCAGCGGCCATGATGGGAAGGGCCATTCTCTGGGTCTTCTCGCATTGTTCACCAGGATCACAGCAGCTGCGATGGGAGGAGCTGTTCTTTTTTTTTTTTTTTAATGCCCTTTGCAATATCTCCTGCTTTTTCATTTACTCTGATCAACTTTGTTATTCTTCTTTGCAACATCTAGCAGCTGCTGGATTGATATTTTTGGTCCCTTCCTATTTTTTTTTTTTCGTGGGTACTGGGGGGTCGACCTCAGGACCTCACGCGCCAGCAGGCGCCCGTGCCGCTGAGTGATATCACCGTCCCTTTTTCGTATGTGGGTTCCGGAAGTCGAACTCAGGCCCTCGCGCTTGCCGGGCAGGCGCTTAAGCCGCTGAGCCATCTCACCGGCCCGGTCCCTTCCTATTTTTAAGAAATCTTTCTTTTCATGATCGCTAACCTCCCTTCTTGATCTGATATTCTGTCCTCACATTGGTTGTTTCTGTTGCATATACTTTCAATAAAAATTTTTAATCTACTGGATATCTGTTTGAATCTGTTTCATGGAGTCCATTTCTTTCCTATGTTGGGCATTCGTGGGTTTCCACCATTTTCCTAAGATCCTCTTTTTTTATCTGTATCTGCTCTAGATTCACCAATCATGTCATTCATTATGGTCACTATTTCTGTAGTTATCTGAGAAA
Organism: Erethizon dorsatum; assembly: GCA_028451465.1. Taxonomy (NCBI): domain Eukaryota; kingdom Metazoa; phylum Chordata; class Mammalia; order Rodentia; family Erethizontidae; genus Erethizon; species Erethizon dorsatum. The sequence continues at coordinate 43,286,121 of CM051835.1, forward strand.
TTATTTCTGATTTGATTATTTATAGAGCCTCATTCATCTGCTTTGGTACTTTTACAGTTACTGTCTGAGAGAGTCTAGGTGGGTGGCTTTCAAATTGTTCCATCTCATTGCTCCCAGATTGATGCTTATGAATTACTTATGGTGAGTAGTTTTATTGCTAGTATTTATAACCCTGAGGAAATGACTTCTTCTCAGAGATGTCTTGCAGTTATAGCTGGCTTTTGTGTTTTACATCTATTGAAAGATCCTACCTCTTCAATTTACCAGGGATGAGAAGTTGCTGCCATTTTGGTCTAGTCCCTGGTTCTTTGACATTGGCTTATATTATTGCTTATGACTGTTAGGCAATCTCAGTCTTGCCCTACTAGGAAGAAGAACTGAATAGAACAATTATGTCACCTTGGTTAAAGTAGTACAATCAGCAATAACAGTAGCATCAAACACAGCCTAGAAAATGACAAACTGTGGTAACTATTAATTTGGTACCTTTAACTGTATGAACTAGATTTTTGGTTATATAACAAAATCTAAAACAAACCAGAAAATTTTATACCTTGAGTATACCCTCAGTAGGGTGTTTTCACTCTCAGTGGAGAAAATTTAAAAGGTGCTTGGAGGAAAAGAGTAGAGAAATAGAAGTGGAAGAGATTAGAAGCAAGGCTGGAGGCCAAAGGAAGATTACATGAACTTAGGGCAACTGGTGAAGAAGACAGGCGGGAAAGAGAGAAGGAAAAAATAACAACAACAGAACAGAACAATAGTAAGAAGAAAACTAGAAACAATGTTCACACTCAGAAAAACAAGAACAAACAATCAAAACAAAACATAACATAACAAAACAAAAACAAAACCAAGATAATACAAGAAGAGAAAAAAATTCCACTTCAGGGTATGTCTCTGCTGTCACTGGTAGACAGAGTGGGCAGACATAGCCCAGATCCATGCTGATTAATCCCAGCAAGCCATTTGTAGATTTATGGTGGGTTAGTGGATAATCCCTGCACTTTTAGTTCTACTGAAGTTCAGGCTGATTTCTGGTGGTGAGGCTGGAACTTGATTTGTTCAGCCTGCAACAGTCCTCGTGCCTCCTGCTGGCTTGAACTCGGCTCCTTGACATTTTGCTTACTTGAACTCAGTTCCACCTCACCCTGACACTGGGAGACAATAGATGGAGCCAGCCCATAGCTGCTCTGAGTTCTAAACTCATTTGGCCTTTCTCCATGATGACTACTGGCCAACCGCCCTCTCTTGGGGGATGTCTGAAACTGAATAACTCACCAGCCACTGCAGTCCATTGCATCTACTGCTTTGTTCCACTGGCATGTTTCTCCATGGAGGCCTCTAGGGTCTCCAGAAGTCACTGTATGTTTGCAGGTTTGAGCCACCCCTCCCACACAGTGAGTCAGGGCTCAGGAAGAAAGTGCCACTTGCCACCCCCTTCTTCTGCATTGAGGTCTCTCTCTTCCCTCTCTTCATGGGCTTCAATTCTCACTGGGCCCTGGGGACCCACTTTCCTCCTTCTTCTCTTCCTCACATTGCTATATTCCAGCATCTGGATACCAAATCTTGGAAAGCTTGTTTCTCTGCCATTCACCACCCTGGTATCTTCCTGGATGTCCTTGAATGGACCTTTTAACATACTGTTGAATTCAATTTGCTAGTATTTTGTTGAGGATTTTTGCATCTTTCTTTATCGGGGATTTTGACCTGCAATTTTCTTCTCTTGTAGTGTCCTTGTATGATTTTATGAGGTAGTGCTAGCCTCATAAAATGAATTTGCAAGGATTCCCTAGTCTTTAATTATTTTGGAAGAGTCTGGGAAGGATTTGTATTAGTTTTTCTTTAAATGTTTGTTATAATTCAGAATGGAGCCTTCTGGTCCTGGGTTTTGCTTTGATAGATTTTTTTCCAGTGTTGGGATTAAACCCAGAGCCTTGCCCAGCTATTATTACTGAATCAGTCTCCTTACACATGATTTGCCTGTTTTAGATTTTATGTTTCACCACGATTTAATTTTGGTAGGCTCTGTGTTTCTAGGAATTTACACATTTCTTTAAGGTTTTCCAATTTGTTGGAGTATAACAGTTTTTAATAATATCATGATCCTTTGTATTTCTATGGTGTCAGTTTTAATATCTCTTTAATTTGTAAATTTTATTTGTCTTCTTTCTGTTTTTGTTAGTCTAGCTAAAGGTTTGTTGATTTGGGTTATGTTTCCTCAAAACTGAAATTTTATTTACATATTTATTTTGAGACAGTATTTTGCTATGTTGCCAAGCTGCTCTCTAAGTCCCAAGCTCAAATGATCTGCCTGCCTCGGCTTCCCAAGTAGTTGGGACTCTAGGTGTGCACCACTGCACCCAGCTTCCTAAATCCTACTTTGTCATTTCCATTGTTTTTCTATTCTCTATTTCATTTATTTCTACTCTAGTCTTTACTGTTACCTTCCTTTTACTAACTTTGTTCTTTTTCTAGTTCCTTTGAAGTGTAATATTAATTTGTTTATTTGGAATCTTCTTTTTAAATGTAGGCATCTACTGCTGTAAACTCCTTTCTTAGAACTGCTTTTGCTATATCCACTAAGTTTTGTGTATTGTGTATCCATTTCCATTGGTCTTAAGATTTTTGTTATTTTTTCTTTTTTTTTTATGTGGGTACCGGGAGTCAAACTCAGGACCTTGTGCTTGCCAGGCAGGGGCTTATGCCGCTGAGCTATCTCACCGGCCCATGTTTTCTTTTTTTAAAGACAGAGTATTACTATGTAATTCACTCTGGCCTTGAACTCACTATGCAGTCTAGGCAGGCCTCAAACGCCTGGCAACCTTCCTGCCTGAACCTTCTGAGTGCTGGAATTACAGGTACACACCACGATTCCCAACTTGTCTTAAGATTTTTAAATTTCCTTCTTAATTTCTTTTTTGACCCATTGGTTGTCCAGAAGCATGTTATTTAACTTTGATATATTTGTGATTTTTCCAAAATTTCTCCTTTTATTGATTTCAATCTCTATATGTCCTTAAACATGAATCTTTTATACACATCATATAGTCTTTTTTTTAACCCATTCAGACACCTTATGTCTTTTGATTGTAGAATTTAATCCATTTGCATTCAAGGTAATTATTACTAGGTAAGGAATACTACTGCCATTTTGTTTTCTAATTGTCTTATGGGACCTTTATTCCTTTTATCCTCTCTTATTGTCTTCCTTTTTGATTAGGTGATTTTCTCTAATGATATGTTTTAATTCCTTTCTTTTTTATTTTTATGTGTCTACTATCAGATTTGCTTTGTGGTTACTATGAAGCTGACATTAAGCATTTTTAGTTTCAACAGACTATTTTGAGATGGTAACAATTTGACTTTGATAGCAGACAGAAACTGTATAATTTTACTCACCTCTTCCCTCACATTTTACTTTTGATGTTACAAAGTACATCTTTTATGTATTTGTATCCCTTAACAAATCCCTTAACATATCAGTATATTTAAATTTTAACATTTTTCTCCTGTGAAGGTATTTTTGTGCATGGGTACTATTCAAGTCCATATTTCTGTGGGGATGTGAACACTGGAAAACTCTATGCTACCATCTTGCTGCGGTCGGTGCTCAATATTGGTTATAATTATTAGTTCAGTTATGGTATTCTTTTCTTCATCTAAAGCAGATGCTAATTTTAGGATCTATATTTGATCTTGCTTTTAAGGAGTAGTTAAACTATCCTTTTATTTTACACATTCTTTTTTTTTTTTTTTTTTGTGGGTACCGGGGTCGACCTCAGGACCTCGTGCGCCAGCACGCGCCCGTGCCGCTGAGCGATATCATCGGCCCTTTTTTCGTATGTGGGTACCGGGAGTCGAACTCAGGCCCTCACGCTTGCCAGGCAGGCGCTTACGCTGCTGAGCCATCTCACCAGCCCTATTTTACACGTTCTTGCCAAATTACTTCAGCCTGAACACTAATGAATGCATGCAGATATGAGCATGCATGCATTAGATGACGGGATGAGATGATGAGAGGAGGGCCTAGCAGGTCCTGAGCCTAACACACCACCAGTGTTCCTGGTGTTATTTTTTTGCAATAGGCAAAAGTTAAAGAGACTATTTCTGAAAATATTTTTGAAGCTAGATGCAAAATTTTCTAGTAGAACTACAAATAATTCTGCTGAAAGGGGCCACTCAGCCATCCTCCTGAGGAATCTGAGCTTGATTTAAGTCTGAAGAAAAGATTTAGATTTAATTTTAAATTCTCTGCCAAAGACATGACCTTCAGTTTTTTTCCAAGAATGTCTCTTAGAGCCTGCAAAACAAATTCAACTCACATGAGAATGTAAATCAAGTTAGGCTATGCAATCACATACGCTGATTCTTACCAGCTTTGTCTAAGTTTGACGGCAGAGTTTAGGTTGCAACAAACTTGGAGATACCTGAGAAGACCTTTCATTTCAAGGTCTGAAATGATTAAATGATTAAAATTGCTCTTTAATAATTAAACATGCCATCTGTGTAAGACAGACTGTGACCTTTCACCCAGGGTCTCTTGGGCTCTTCTAGAATTTCTGCAGTTGGCACATATGGTATCAGAAATCCATTGCTATTCTTCCTTTGAAATATTAGAGGTGCAGACTTAGCACAGCTGTTTCTGTGCTGCTAGATTTCACTGAAATGTGGGTTTTAAAAGCCCTTCACTTGTCATTTTGAGTTAGCATACCTTAATCACAAATCTCACCATAATATAATTCAACCGATGCCTGAAACTCAATACAGCGGAACATTGGCTGAACAGCGCACTTAGCAGCAATAACCAACTAGAACGTACGTTTTCCGTGGAAATGTCCTTTTGCATTCTATGTGGCCCCCAAAATGTCTAGTAGATTATAAATATCTCTTTTTCTATAACAACAAGATACAACAATCTCCATTATGCTCTCCCCTCTTTCCTTTACCCCTACTGGGACTATATAAGGGAATATGATAACCCATCTACTATCAGGTTTAGAGATTAATAATACTACTAAAACATTGATGTGACCCTATCATTAAGCCACGTGTAGTACTTAGTCAGCGATGAGTACACTTGTCTGTCTTAAAGTCCTCCGAGAAAACTTCCACAGTTTAGAACAGTTCAGTGGTCAGGACAGGGAAATGTCAGTCACATAAGCAAAAAATTCCCTGTGTGTTTGGAAGACAGGGTTATAGAACCTGGCTATAGCAGTACTCAATTAACCTGTAGTACACTGGAGACTTTTTATCTGCTTGTCTTCAACAGGCTGTTTATTTAAAAGTTCAACTGTTAAGACTACATTGGAATGTTTTCAGTGTTGATTTTAGTGCTGCTTTTCAAGACAAACTTGACTCTTCATGTCCATGTAAAGCTTTCATATGGATATTTAAAGCCAGAGGCAAAGATAAGTAAGCTAGTCTTATTTTTAAAATACACTACAAATTTTATTTTTAAAACCAAACTGTGGGGAAGTTCTTTTAGAATTTGTTTCTTACATAAACTTATGTCCAGGAATAAGGAGAGATGAGCTGTTTGCTTTATCGATGTATTCATTGCATTAAGGATTGGAATTCGGTGTATTGAATTCTAGGCAGAATTTGCTAGGCATTAAGATGTAAATCAAATGGGTTACATTTGCCCATTTTTCCTCCAGCTGTATTTTAAGTCATGAGATAGATAATGGGTATGCACTCATTCATTTATTTATTTAAAAATATTTACTCCCGTCTCTTTGTGACGGGAAAGTGTGCTGTTTATTCACTTGTTCACCCTCCAGATCCACTTTCCATCCTTTTCTACCCTGCTCTTCCTTTACAGCTTGACTTACCCGAGTTTCTTCCCCCCTCTGTCTTTGAGAGGATAGATAGCAGAGAAGAGAGAGGTATTTATTCCCCCTCCTGTCTCAGCCAAATGTATTTCTTGTGCCTTGTCCCCACAGTTTATGTTGGACAGCTCTTCTTCAATTGCCTTTGATTCCAGCCTCTTCACTCCTCACTTCGTCCCCTCAGTTTCAGGGCTGGTAACAGCTTCCCTTTGTTGTTCGTCCCGTCTCACCATCCTCTGTTCTGGTTACTCCCACCACATCTCCATAGTTTCCCTTCCTTGAGTTCTCTTCACTCACCATTCCTGCTCGGCCACCGACTGACACAGGGAGGAGTACAGGACGCCAAGGAAGATGTTGCAGAACTTACTTTCACTTCAAATTTTCATCATGTGCACTTGAAGAGCAGAACGAAGCCATTATCAAGACTAAAAATATCCTATTTCTGTGGCCAACAGATGGCATTCGTAGTCACACACAGACATTTAGTGCATGAATTGTTCTTTTCCAGAGTCTGTTGCCTACTTCTACTTTAAACTATTTACAAATATTAACTCTATACTGGATAAACGCAAAATCAGTGAAAAGTGTTGTAAAAACTATTTTAATAGATATACATTTATGATTGATGAAGGCAACAGTAGAGCTTATTGGAAAAGATGTAAAGAATAGAGAAAAATGTACGTTGCCAAGGAATGACTTTTTTTTTTTTTTTTTTTTGTGGGTACCGGGGTGGGGGCGACCTCAGGACCTCGCGCACCAGCAGGCACCCGTGCCGCTGAGCAATATCACCGGCCCCTTTTTCGTATGTGGGTTCCGGGAGTCAAACTCGGGCCCTCGCGCTTGCAAGGCAGGCGCTTAAGCCGCTGAGCCATCTCACCGGCCCAAGGAATGACATTTTTTGACAGGAACAATTCTGGAGGACAAAGAGTAAATTGAATGATGACAGAAAAGTGCTGTGCTATGGACCAAATTTTGTTGTCCTTTCTCCCCATTTATATGTTGAAGTCCTAACCCCCAATCTGATCGTATTAAGGAACTGCTCAAGGTTTGAGGAGATTGTGAGAGTTGCGCACTATGCCAAGAGGACTGTTGTCCTTACGGGAAGAAGCAGAGGCATCAGGAGTGTGAGTACACAGAGGAGAGCCCATGAGAGCACAGAAAGAAGGCTGCCGTCTACATTTCCAGGACAGAGGTCTCAGGAGAAACCAGCTGGGCCAGCTCCTCAGCCATGGACTTTCAGCCTCCGGAACTGTAAGAAGTAAATGACTGTTGTTGAAGCCAATCCATTTTCTTGTGGTGTGCCTGGCCAACCACAGTGACAAATGGACAATAACTGCAGGAGACTAAGATGCAGACAATTTATTTGAAAGTTTGCACATATGGCTAAAGAATTACCTTCTTCCCCCAGAACATTTCCATCAGCACTTGCGTTACTTTAGTTTCTTGAAAACTTCTCTGCCAACATGGGATTAGAAATGTAAGATGCTTATGGGACAATGGTTAAAAAGGAAAAGGGGAGGGAGCCAGTGAAGGTGGGGAAAAGCTTCAACAGCAATACAGGTCTGACACCTGTGCAGGAGAGAAGACACAAGGAGGCTTTGGTTGGCAGAGTTTCAAAGTACACTGCTGTAATATTTAGCCTGGACTGAGCGCAGCTGGTAGAAAGCATGGCCTTGGCATGATTACGGTAGAGAACTATGAGGGACAGTAGGTGAGGTCATCAGTTAGTTAGGCTTTGATATGGGCATTTCTGTGGCCATACCCCACATAATGTCAACATGGTTTTATCAGTTATGGAGATTAAATCCTTCCAAGTTTGAATCCAGAGGAAGACAGGCATTTTTAGCCCAGCATTCCCAGAGAAAGCCTTGAGATTGTTTTGGATTAGGCACACTTAGGTCACATGCTCACCCTTGAGCCAGTCATGGTGCCAGGGAAATTCCATGCCTTGATATCCTTGGGTCTAGTTTTCTGGAGTCTGTTGCCTCTCAAGAAAATATGTGTTGTGGACCTCCCCAGGCCATGAGAACTGAGGGGCGGTGAGAGGGTGATTCCTTGAGTATATATAGTCCCTGTAAGGAGATGCATATTTTTCATTTTAATATCTGTTGCCAGATTACTTTCCAAAAACCTCTAGCAATTCACAGTTCCATCCAGCAGTATGTCTTAGCTTTCTTGTTAAATGTTTGCCTACCTGATGGACACAAAGTGGTAGCTCAGCGTTACTTTGATTTATGATTCCCTAGTACTATGTTGACTTATGCTGCATTATTTGCTCCCTACTTGGTTTGGCTTTGCTACAAGTACTCTTCACATCCCTGTACATTTTCACATTTTCTTTTTGTCTTTTTCTTGTCAGCTTCTAAGGGCACTTTTCATAATAGAGCCAGTAGTTCTCTATTCTTTGTATTGAAAATAGACAAGGAAAAGGCAGTCTGAACTCTGCATGCGTCTGCCCTTCGATCCATTATCCTCAGGGCACAGGCTAGATGAACATGTCAGGAATGGTGAGACAGCACCATATATATCTATATATATATATATTTCAATACTTGGGATAAAACCCAGTTCCTTTGCACATCCCCACCCCATTTTATTTTTTATTTTGAGGCAGAGTCTTGCTAAGTTACTAGGTTACTTGAACGTGGGACCCTCCTGCCTCAGCTTCCCAGAGTGCTGGGATTGTAGGAGTGCATGTCCACATCCAGTTTTCTTTTTTCTTTTTCTTTTTTCTTTTTTTTTTTTTTTGTCAAGAAGCAGTGGCAAAGTTTATTAGAAAAAGTCAAAGTGAAGAGAGAGAAACTGGCTCTGCAGAGTGAACTCTCCAAGTAAAAGAGGAAAAAGCAAGATAAAAGAACATCCTGGAGAAAGCAGGGTGGGCTATCGTGAGGAAAGCCACGATAGCTTACATCATTCATTTCTGAAAACAAAACAAGATAGGTCCTGGTCAAGAACAGATTTTGTCACCCACCCCTGTACCTCTTTCTAATATAGTACAGGTAGGGGCTGTGGGACCACCCCTTCCACTCACCTGAACCTGAACAACACCCAGGGCCAAGCCTCCTGATCTTTATCCTAAGACACACTACCTAGAGGCAGAAATGAGAATAACAAAGACCCCTGGATTTTCCAAAAACCCAAGCCAGAATGCAAGTGTGCTAGACCTATTTGAAAACCTACTATGACCTTTTTCCACTTGGAACTCGTTAAAGGTTCATACATATGGACTGCATCTCATGCATCCAGTTAGAGTGATTTATGGGAAAGGACATGCGCAGTAGATACAACTGATATAGCTCCACACCCTGTCAATCTCCATGGGAGGCGCTCTATGCTGGGCACACATTTCAAATCCTTAAGCCCAATGTATTCCACCTTCATGCCATTTTCTTTTCTGCTCATGCTGTTTTTTTCTTTCCACTGATGCATGCCTGCTCGCTCTCAGCGTGAGCTTGCCCTCGCCTAGTTCAACTTCATTAAACTTAGCTGCTTTTTCTTTACTGCACGCTATGTCCAATTCTTTGTTTATCATGGTACCCCATCACCCACAGTAACATCTTGGTGGAGCCAGCCAGGAGGTAAAAACAGGCATGGAGATTGCAGAGACCTTGACTTTTGTAAGTGCTACCAAAAGGGTTTTGTTTTTTTTTCTTTCTTCTCTCTCCCTGTCTTAAATCCTTTAGTTTTTTTTTTTTTTTTTTTTTCTGATACTAGTTGTCAGGGAGTGTCAGGAAACTGGAGGGTAGAGGAGCCTAGTGTGCGGCCCCATGGCAGGGGAGCATGTGGCCTCTGTGTTTTAAATGCCTGCAGGTCCACGGGAGGACACTCCTCCAGCGCTTCCCAGCTCTCTGCCGCAATCTTCTTTGGTCATAAGGCTATTTTTCAATACCTGCCTGTAGATATTTCTTTCTGGGACCTTGCAGGTTTACTTCCTCCCTCTATACTACTTGATTCTGATATTATTATAATTTTGGCCTCAAGTTTGTCTCCCTCTCTAAAATGATATACGACCTGTAGCTGCTAACCGACTTTCGATCGTAAAGCTTTTACTTGCCAGGAAACTCGTATCCTTTTGCGGCTTGAGTTAGCGAGAATGCAGGGGATTTGGAGAGAGAGGAAGGGGACAAATAGAGAGAGGTGAAAGTAGTATACATGAGCTCAGGTTTTTAAAGCTAGGTCCTGCCTGAGCTACTGGCAGCAGAACGTCCAGAATCCCACCGCAGCTATGCTCACAGCAGCTCAGACGGCCTCCCCGCTTTGCTTGGTCTCTCTCCCTAGGGACGTGTTCTATCCCCAGTTCTTAGACTGCCGCCTACCGGACTCCTCACCCATTAGACTTTCCTCAGCTTTTTGCACGTGAGCTCTACCTTCTCTATTTGAAATGGATGGGAAAAAAAACTTATTAGGACCCAGAGGCCGGCCCTGCTCCCCCAGTAGTGGGCCATGACTGAAGACTGGTTGTTGGATTACTCATCTTTGTCAGCCGGGTTCCCAAGAGGCATCGATGTAGGAAAATTTATCAGGGTTTTGTTGAGGTATCTTGAGGGGAAGCACTTACTACCCTTCTTAGACAGGCATACCATGATGTTAGATGATTTTATTTTATTTTATTTATTTATTAGTTTTTTTTGTGGATACCGGACGTCGACCTCAGGACCTCGCGCGCCAGGAGGCGCCCGTGCCGCTGAGTGATATCACCAGCCCTTTTTTCATATGTGGGTTCCGGGAGTCGAACTCAGGACCTCGCGCTTGCCAGGCAGGCACTTATGCCACTGAGCCATCTCACCGGCCCATGTTAGATGATTTTATAATCGGCTAAAGGCATCCAGTCAGTAGAGTACCCCAGCACTGGACCACCTGTCTGGGAAATGGGTTGTGGTCAAAAAGGGAAGATCCAAAGGTCCAAAGGAAGTGACATTGTTGCCCATGCAAGGCCAGAGATGTCTGGCATTAAGGAGTGAATTCAGCTTTATCAGGGAATCCCCCGGGGCTGAATAGGTCAGGGACTGACCCAGGGGATGCCTTGTAAGGTCCCCACAAACTGGTCAGGGACCAGGAAAAAAACCCTCTAGGGTTCCTATAACCTAATTCTAAGGAGTTTGGCTTCACTAGGAGATGCCCTGGAGCTGAACATGTCAGGAACTGACCTAGGGGACATTCCACAAGGTTCCTACAACCTAATTCTTACTCCTCCTGCCCACCAACCCACCGTGGGGAATACCTCATTCATTTCACCTGATTCCCTGTTTGTAAGAGACAGAGAAAATGTTCACAGGTGCCTTAGGTCCAAGCCTTCATGCCCCTTACCAAAAGCCTGATCTTTGCCATAGAACTTATCCTTCCTTGGGAGCTGACACCCAACCTGCACCATCAGTGCCCCAGGGGAGAAAGACAGTATCCTGAGCCCACACTATTCCAGGTCAGGGTCTGCCTACCATACAGCCCCAAATTCAGGGGACTCAACATATAAGCCTGCCACCACTGCACACCTTTGAGAAGTGTCAAGTGTAATGAAACTATCGAAGTTCAGGTCCCTTTATCAGTCATGGATATTCAACAATGCAAAAAAAATTTTGGATAAATTTTTTAAGGACCCTAAAACATTTAGAGCCATACCCTGATAATGGCTTTTGAGCTGACCTGGTGATATACCCAGTTCATCCTGGTTTCTTGCACAGCCATAGAAAGAGAGAGGATTACAAAAGCTATAAGAAAGGCCAGTGATGAGGTCTTTGCAGCTACATCTGATGGTACTCAGCCAACTGATGCGTTATTTGGGCCAGAAGAATGGCCCAGGTGAGATTATAACACTAGTGGTGGAAAAACTAAATGGAGGTTCTACCACCAGGCCTTCTAAGCAGTTATGCATAAGGGCATACCCAAGCCTGTAAGTTATGATACGCTTAAGACTGTCAGGGCTCTGATGAAAATCCAGCAGCTCTCTAGCACCAGATTGAAAAGGTGCTCTGTAAATACACCAACTTAAACCTAGAGAGGGCCAAATTATCCTAGGGCAGTATTTTATTAGACAGTCAGCTCCAGATATTAGAAATAACTCCAAAAGGAACCACAGGCTGGGATAAGTCAGTTGGTCAATGTGGCTTACATGGTCTTTACCAACCATGACAAAGTAGAGGACAAACAGGAGTGGAGTAAGGAGAAAAGGCAGGTGAAAGCTATGCTAGTCCTAGTGGATAAGGCTCACGATAGGAGCACCAAAAGGAACTGAGGTAATCCAAAAGTGACACAGACAAGTCTGAATGCTTCAAGTGCAAGGAATCAGGGCACAGGGCAAAGAAGTGCCCTCAAAAGCTGCCAAGCCCTTGCCAAGCGTGTCTGAACACAGATGAAGACCTATGGCACTCGAGGAGAGACTGCCCTCAATCCCAGAAGCCAGTGAGGTCACCCACCACCATGGTGGCCAGGGAAGAATGCCAGGACAGTGACTGATGGTGCCCAAGATGGCCTGTGTGGCCTTTGCACATGGACTTCCCCATCACCTTGCAGGAGCCTTGGGTAACTCCGGATGTAGTGGGCGAGTCTTCTCTATATTGGGGCATCTTATTCAATTCTAATCTCTTACTGGGGTGACTTGTCATCCCATCCCTCAGCTGTTATGGGCCTTAACAGAGTCAGCCAGTCAGTTTTCTTTACCCCATTCTGAACTGGCAGCTAGGAGAGTTCCTTTTCCAAGCTGCCTTTATGTTAATACCAAATGACCCAGACCAGTAATTAGAAGAAATATAGTCTTTCTGCTCAGGGCTACTTTTCAATCTGCTGGTAACTCATGTCCTGGTTGCCAGGGACCCAGCTGGCCTGGTTCCTTCAGACCTGATTTCTCTGCCAGGAGTTGATCCTCAAGTGTGACACCCAGGGCAGGCAGTGACAGCCATCCCAGTAAACATTCAACTCAAGGATTATAATATACCCTCACAAAAGGCAATATCCCCTTAAAAGAGAGGCTAGGCAGGGGCCAAAGACCATTATTGATAAGTTTTTGGCTACAGGGTTACTGGTGCCACGCCAGTCCCCATGCAATACACCCATTTTACCAGTCTTCTAGTCATTGTAAGAAAATCACCTGGCTCAAGATTTCAGAACTATCAGTGAGGCAGGGGTGCATGTTCACTCCCTAGTGGCAGACCCTTACACCCTCCCTGCGCATATACTGGGAGACACTAACGGATTCTCTGTCCTTGATCTCAATGATACCTTCTTTTCTATTTCTGGGAATGCCAGCTTTCAGAACTTGTTACAGTCACCTCTCCAGGATAAAACCCAAGCCACTTGAGGCGACAGGAAAACAGACCACAAACCTCATACACCTGCAAACCAGTGGATGCCCTCAAGTTCCTTTCAAAACAAAAACAAAAACAAAAACCAACAACCTATTAAGTCAGATAAGTCAATCATTTTGTTCCCTCTAAATAAAAGGAAAAATTGGCCCCATCCTGAAAATAGGGTTGCTCCCTGCATGTCTTCCGTAGCTAGTTTTGCTGTTCTTTTGCTTGCCACGACTCACTCCTGAGGTCCTTGCCCAAGTTATAAAATGACCTCTTTTGGCTTTTTTTATTTTTCTTGGGATCCTAACAGGGGGTCAAGAGATTGCCAATGGAGACCCTGCAATTGTGTTTCTCTATTCCCATGAAAAGATTACTCTTACCCCATGACCAGTGACTGTTCACTGGTGCCTGGTTATGAAAATTCAGCGGAATGAGTGTTAGTAGGTACCCAGAGAAATATCATATCCGCTGGAAAAATAAAACTACGGGAAGTACCGTAGATACTTCCTGTGGGCCTTTTCAGCCTTTGACGGGAGCTACATTGGCAGAGACTTCATCTGCCTGGAAAAATAAACCAATTAGCTCATCCGTATGTTTACTATTAAAAATAATTTCTGTCTTGAGACTCAGGGACTTTTCTTCCCACGTGGCACTAATTTCTACTCGTACCTTTCAGCAAACTGAACAGGACACGCACCCTTGTTTATCTGGCCCCAGAGATCAATATCCTTTATCAGTGTTTCTCATAGCCTTACTATTAAGACCATACATACTTAATCCTTTTGTCAAATTTGCTTTTTCTTGTTCAACAGCCATTAAACCACTGATGATGACCTAAGCGAAGGACCAAAACCCACTTCCATATCTATGACTCATCAAAAAATCTTCAGAGGAAGAATATGGTTCCCTTGGCTTGCTGGATCAGCCAAGGTAAGAGTTCTTTGGTCTCCAGACACATACGGCCAGTGCCCCTATTCAACAGGAAGTAGCTGTAAAGATAGACATTCCTCCCTCTGTAACCCTTAAAGATTTTCAGGGACCAGGTCTCTCGGGGGGAATAATATAGATAGTACCATTACAAGCTGTGGGCCCACTGCCTCTCCACTCACCTAAACCTGAATAAGGCCCCAGGGCCACTCCCTGACCTTTATCCTAAGACTCACTACCTAGAGGCAAAAATAAAACTAACAAAGACCCATGGAATTTCCAAAAACCCAAGCCAGGATGCATGTGTGCTAGACCTGCCTGAATACCTACTATGACCTTTTTCCACTTGGAACTCGTTAAAGGTTCATACATATGAATTGCCTCTCATGCATCCAATTATAACAGAATGAATTATGGGAAAGGACATGCGCAGTAGATACAACTGATACAGCTCAGCACCCTGTCAATCCTGTTGTCAATCATGCCCTGAAAGACCCAATGGGAGGCGCTCTAGCCTGGGCACACATTTCAAATCCTTAAACCCAACTTAATCCATGTTTGTTCCGTTTTCCTTTCCACTTGGGCCATTTTTCCTTTCCACGAGCACGTTTGCTCACTCTGAGCAGGAGCATACCTTTGCCTGATTAAACTTTGTTAAACCTAGCTGCTTTTTTCTTACCAGTGGGGCAACGTCCAGCTCTTCGTTCACTGTGCACAGGAACCTGAAAACTTATCCTGGGACCCAATCACCCACAACATCTCCACACTCACACTGGGACAATATTGCTCCAATTTTAGTTATTCCGGAACCACCTTCCCAATTCTTGCCAAAGCATTTCAGTTGTGTACTATTACTTATATTTTTGAAATTGACTTCTTTTAACATAGGTTTTTTTTGTGTGTGTGTGGGTACTGGGAGTCGACCTCAGGACCTCGTGCTTGCCAGCAGGCACTTGTGCCACTGAACGATATCAAGGCCCTTTTTTTCCTTTATGTGGGTACGGGAGTTGAACTCAGGACCTTGCGCTTTCCAGGCAGGCGCTTATGCCACTGAGCTATCTCACCAGCCCAACATAGGTTTGTTTTAAAAAGAAAGTTTATATTGGTTCAATTACATCATTAAAATTGCTAGATATATTTTTCTCATGCACATTAAAATAAATGTATAACTATGAAAATAAAAGCACTCATCTGCATACCACTGAAACATTAGGAAACCACATTACAGCACA
The DNA here is from genome assembly GCA_028451465.1 of Erethizon dorsatum. Classification (NCBI taxonomy): domain Eukaryota; kingdom Metazoa; phylum Chordata; class Mammalia; order Rodentia; family Erethizontidae; genus Erethizon; species Erethizon dorsatum. The sequence goes on from CM051835.1 coordinate 43,301,391, forward strand.
ACAAAAGGGTGGCTGGACTAGTCAAGGACAAGATTCAGGGTTTTCCAGAGCTGCAAGTTTCATGGCATGCACACTTACTGATGGTGCTGCTACCCTGATGAAGTGGGGTGGCTGATAAATTCATTTATGCCTGAGGAAAGGCCCCCAGAAAAGCACAACTGCTTTACATGCTGTGCAGTAGTGGAAATTAGAATCTAGTTCTTTCTCAAAAATAACAGAATAGCACAAAAAGAAATGTGGGCTTTGAAGAGAAATAAGCCTTGAATCCAGTGGACAAAGAGTACACGGTGCTATTCAGGGCTCAGGAAGCCTATGGACAGTGGGACCAGGATTACATTACCAACATTCTGCATTCTGGCTGGAATATTAGGGGTTCTAAGATTCTGTTAATTATGCTGGGGTCCAGCCTTGGGACCCAGGGCTGTGACGGGTCACAGTCCCTGAGAAGGGACCACTTGTCCAGTCCGTACCAGTGACTTCCACATTTGCTGGGCTGGGGAGCCATGTGCTGGCTGAGGGCGTGGGGCCAGCTCTTCCTGCCGGTTTTCCTCTCCTTGTTTCTCATCCAACTGCTTATCAACTTCTCAGATAATGGGTTTTCCCACATCTTCAGTCAGAAGAACAAGCAGAGAAGGAGTGAGGTTGAGGAGGGTGAGTGTTCCCGAGCCCAGATGCGAGCACTGGACAGGCTCCACTGCATTTTATCTTTTAGCTGTGCCATCCTGGGCTGCTGCAACTGCCATCTCGGAAGTCGCTGCTTGGTTTTGGAGGAAGACATCTTTAAAGACTAGATATTTTGGGGGAAGCCAGTGTTAAGTTGGAATCAAATTAGTTTCTTTAATCTAAAACATAAAAGGGGGGTAAAACCAGGTTTAGTCTGAGAAAAGCATGATTTTTCCTTCCTGTTTTTTGCATGACCTACAGCAAATAAACTTCACGGTATGGGTGAGATTGGGTTTTGTTCTAATCTGACCCCACTCAATAGCCATAGCTCTTTTTCTTAGTGTTTAAAGTCTCAGCTAATAAATTACTCGATTGGGTTTTCTTTTGTTTTTGTTTGTTTGTAGTAATTGGGACTGAACCTGGCCTTTGCACTGAGCAATATCACCAGCCCTTTTTGTTTTTAATTTTTAGCCAAGGCCTGGCTAAGTTGATACATTGCCCAAGCTGAGCTTGGATTTGTGATCCTCTTGTCTCAGCCTCCCAGAGTGTTGGGATTACAGGTGTGAGTCACTATGCCCAGCTAACTTAAGTTTTTCTTAAGCACTAATTACTTCAGTTTGGAGGATTCCTTTAGTTTTCCTCCCCAGCTGAAAAATTTTGAAATGCTTAAATTCATGCTGAGTTGAATACATGAACCTGGAAATAAGGTTTTCTTAACATCCTAAATTGGAACTGTATAGATAAAATAGAATTCGAATTACTCTGAAAATATGCTATAAGTCAAGAATGCCATTTTTAGGAAGACAGAATAATTCCTTCTGTTGCCTTTCCAGAGTATAAAACAATGTTAGAATATGTAAGCAAATAAGGCTTCCTTGCTAAACCCAACACGGCAGCTCTCAGCTTGGCACTGAAATTAGAATCTCCTCTGGGTGGAGGGGCTGGGCAGACGCTGAATGCTAACTTATTTCCTTTGGTCTCATTTGCCCCATACATTTCTCTTTTGTTTTAACCTCCTGATCACTCCCATACATGCTTCAAGAGAAACTGTGTCCCAGTGCAACTCTGGCCCCTTCTCCTTATAAACAGTACTTTAAATACAGGCCAAGCATAGAAACATACCATTCCCTTGATTCCCCAGCAAAATGAAGACATACAGAAATTTTTTCAAAAGATTTTATTAAAATGCTGAAGAACAAAAAGAAAGTAAACACATAAAACAAATGAAAAGTCATAAATAACTTTTTCTGGTCTCCAAAGACCAAGGTTTCTGGTTTCAGCTAGCTCATTCCTAGCTCTGACCAATTCTGGTCCCTATTTGTGGGAAAACAGCTTGCCTCTGCCTGGGAAGTGTGATTCGTCTTGCCATCAGCTCCCTGACTGTTTGCTTCCTAGTCTCAGGCAGGGTTCCCCTCTAGGTTTGCACTTAACATTCCCATCTAAGAAAGATGTGGCTTCTTAGATATAGAAAGGCATCCTAAGCCTTCGTTGAAAATTTCACCTGCATCCCTGGTTGTGCTCTAAAAAGTAACAGTACCTAGTATAGAATTGCCCACCAAGCCCTGAGTTTAGCTAAATATTTACTCAAAGGAGGCTAAATTTTATTGACTAAACTTGAAATTTTCAAGTTTAAGTTTTTCTGCCACTAGGAAAAATGGGGGATTTGGAGTTATGCTGAACTGGGACATAAAACTGAATTCTGGTATTGAGAGACCTACAAGGTGTGATGAACATACATGGTGAAAGTTTGAATTTTACATTTATTACAGCAAAAGACATATTGCCATTAATTCCACTCAAAATATTCACCCTTGCTTCAAATACAATTATGCGATTTTTCTTGCTACTTTCTGAGGCAATTCTGGAAGTCCTCTTACATATCTTTACAAAGTGTAATAAAAATACAGTGAATGTTGATGTGTAGTGCCATCCAACAGAAAGGCAGGCTCATAAAAACTTTGTGGTGTGTCCTCATCCACCTATTCACCAGATATGGCACCACTCTCACCGTTGCCCCACAACTCCCTCATGTCAAAATGACCATGAAATATAAACATTTTGAATTGATTCAGGACATTAAGGCAGCCATGACAGCACAACTAAAGACACAGGAGAGGACTTCCAGAGCCGCTTCAGAAAGTGACAAGAATGTTGGGATAAGTGTGTGTGCATGTGTGTGTGTGTGTGTGCGTGCGCGCGCATAGATGTATTGTGAGGGGGATTAATCCCAGTGTGTCTTCTCCTGTAATAATTTTTTAAAATTTAAACTTTCATTGTTTGTTGATTATACCTTATAGATCAAATTCTGTCTTTTCTATGATGCCTCCCTTGATCTATTGAATTTGAGCAGTATTGAATTCAGTAGTACTGAATTTGATCTGCTGAATTTTATCTGTGCCTTTCTTATTTATTTATTTATTTTATATGGGTACTGGGAGTTGAACTCAGGACCTCGCGCTTGCCTGGCAGGCGCTTATGCCACTGAGCTATCTCACCGGCCCGATCTGTGCCTTTCTGACAGTACCTATTTCATGGAAAGGCAGATGAACTCAGGAATGAAAGGGCAGCGGCCTGGACTGCCTGGACTCATCTTCCAGTTTTGTCATTTACTAGGTCCATACCTAGTATAACACAGTTTCCCAGTCAGTGAAATGAGAATAGTATCTTCGTCAAATGACAGAGCTGGAAAATAAGGCAAGGGCTGTAAAATGTCAAGAATCTTGGAGAGATAGACAGGAATTGTGATTAGACTGACGGAGAAAAGCACAGATAGGAAAGAACTACTGTCGAAGGCAGGAGTGGTTCTGCAGTTTGTCCAAGCTCAGCAGCAGTGAACACAAAGGACATGAGGGAGTTGTGGGGCAACGGTGAGAGTGGTGATCTTGGAGCACTGATTTCCTCTCCACGTTCTCAATGGGCTCAAGAGATGGGCAGTAGAGGCAGCAGAGACCATTGCCCAAGCCAGCGATGAATGTAGATCTTTGGTAATGATAGAAAGATGCAGATAAAACATGTCTCAAAAATTTAAAGTTACAGCTCACCTCTAGAAATAGGCTGTGTAAGTTTGAAACCACTAGAGGAAATAAAGGAACAGAGAATAAAATGATAGTATAAGATATCTTGCAAATGCTGCTAAAGAAGAAAGCAAGTATAACAATATTAATATTAGATAAAACTAAATTCAAGTTTCAAATTCATTTAGGAGCATAAATGATATTCAATATTAACATATATTACAATATACCAAGAGAGCATATTATAAACCTTTATTCACATAACAGCATAGTTTTGAAATAGATACAACAAAAACTGATTGAAATGAAAAAAGCATTTGACAAATTCAAAATCACATGAATTTACTTTATGTGCCTGCATCAGAAGTCAACAGATTAAGTAAATAAATCATAACGGTGCAGTATAGAGACTTTCAACATATGGAATTTTGTGATTTGTTTTTCTGTAGCTGTTCTTTAAAAAGTTTCCCTTCCAGATAACTTTAACTATTAACTTATTAACATTTAACTATTAATTTGTCATTGCAATGCCAATAAAAACGTTTTGATTTTATATATAGCATAATATATTTTGATGCCAGCCATCTCTGGATGTTTGAAATCGTGACCCTTCATGGGAGAAGAGAAAGCCAAGGATGTTTCAATATTGGTAGGAAACAGAAAGAATGGCCAGAGAGAAGTACAAGGCAATGATGCTACAGAAGTCATGAAAAATGTAAGCAAAAGGAAGGAAGTAACTAGATAGAAAAAATACAAACATCAGGCCCTTAGTATGAAGAATCTGGTACTTGAAAATACCACAGAAATTGCTATTACCTCTTTCTTCAGGAAGAGCACAGAAGAAAGAACCTGCAGGTGCATGTCACACGGAGATGAGCTGTGCCTCATTGGTTTTCCAAGGGAGACAACAATGACTGTCAAGGGGATTGCTAGTTAGTTACACCATTGCCAATCTAAGCCTCTGGTATGGAACCAGAGGAGGCCTTTCACTGACCTATGTTGAAGAAGGAAATTGACCTCTGCAGTGGCTCTTTGCCAAAACCCATAGTCCCAGTTTTTTTTTTTTTAATGGAAAAGGCAAAACAAAATTTCATAACAAAATAATAGGAGAATAGCAATAGTTAATACATTACATGTTATTATCTTTAACGTAGTTGCTCAGGGTACAAGATATGGGCATAAAAATTTCTCCAATAGATATCAGCACATAGAGTCCCAGTTTAATCAGGTGAAAAACATCAAACATGTACAAACTGAGGGGTGTCCTATAAAATATCTGCCCACCACTCCTCAAAACTGCCAAGACTGGAAAGACTGAAAAACTGTCACAAACCAGAAGAGACAGGATGACTAAATGAAATGTGGTATCCCAGATGGGATCTTGAAACAAAAAAAGGAAATCAGTATAAAAACCAGTGAAATATTTATAAAATCTGGAGTTTAGTTAAAAGCAATGCATTCATGTTGGCTTCTTTGTTTTGAGAAATGTACCATAATAACATAAGATGCTAGCACTGGAGACAAGTGGAAGACAAGTACTCTCTATATAATGTTTCTGTAAATCTGAAATTATTCCAAAATAAAGATTTCAGTTAACAAAAAAGCTGCGGCAAGCAAGCAGAGTTTGGGGCATGGTGGCTAAGGCAAGCGCTGTGTGTCCTCCTGCTCCTCCATCAGGCATTCTGACGGAGATTACCTTGCCTTTCCTTCCACTCGGCTCTCCCACGGGGACTTCAAGAATACTGTTGGAAGGATGTTAGGAGGAAATAATGCTCAATAGGACTTGATTTGAAAACTGAACTGTAAGCTTTCCCCAAGCCAAATCAGATCTGCATCCAAAATAGACAGCTCTGAACTTTCCCACAGAGCCTGTAAAGTCTGTCCCGCAAGTAAGAGGCAGAGTGACCTTATTGTTACTATGTCACGGAATAACTATGGCACTAATTCCAGACCTTTTTCTTCGAGAGAACGTTAGAACAATTAAATGTGCCATCAAAATGCCTTTCCCCAAACTCAAAGAGCTTTCAAATATAAGTTATACTGTTTATGTTTTTCCAAAGCAAGAATAAAATCTTCATATGGGGAGGTTTTTAAAGCTTTGTGCCAGAACAGAGTGAAAAATTATTTTCTTAACAGTTAAAGGACTAAGTAGTTAACCTGGAATATCTTGGCAAAACCATATTGAGTAACAAAAATTACTAAAGGAAGTTTTTAATTTTGATTTTCATTAGTACATGTTTGCAGCACATAATGATTACATTCATCATGGGGAGTTGGTGCATGTACATAACACATCTTTATTCTTTTCACACCTCTTACCTTCCCCTTCCTCCATCTCTTTATCCCCTTTTATTTACAAAACAGCTATTTAAAGGGGTTTTTACAGCCTGATGTTTTAAATGTACATGATGTTGCCAATTTGTTTTTTCGTTTTGGGGGTTGGGGGAGCTGTTTTTTACAATTTGGCTAATTGATCTAGAATGATGCCATTTCATGTTCTTCCAAGAAACAAGAGGAAATGAGTTCAGATTTAAATAGGGCTGGTGGGAAGAATGTCTAGATACATGAAAATGACAGAGGACAATCATGAGCATGGGTGAATATGCTTGAAACAGAAATGAAGGAATGAAGTGTACTTTTTAAATCAAATTGAGCAATAAATAGGCTTTGGATTTACATTTTGCACTTAATCTTTTTTTTCTTTCAGCATGTGCTCAAAAGAAAAACTGTTCGTTGTGCACAGAAGATAAGAAAGTAAGTTAATTTTCTTATGAGGAAATTATCATGGGAATGTTATAAACTCACTTTTAGAGTTACCACTAAAAAATATGCTAAACTTTGTTTTATCCAAATTTTTATAATAGGAATGACTAATAATAATTATTACGGTCTATTTCTCCATTTCAAATCATTCTTTGATGTTCTAGAATAAACACTAGAAATAATTGAGTTGCAAACATGTACTTCTTTTTAGAAAATTATACTTAAAAAGAGAAATAATTCTCATCCTGAAAATGAAAATCACACTGAAATTTGGGAAGAATTTGTTGTAAGTAAAGGAAAAGATGCCTTTTGAGATGCAGTGAAAATTTCCTGGCACTTCTAATGCCACAGGCTAGAAAGAGTTCATTACATTACCCACAATAGAGCCGGATCCCCTTCTCTGATGATCATTACTTTTCAGTCCAGATTTGGAAGAAAGCAGAAACACCAGAAATAAAGAAGGAAATGCTGTTACTTTGTGCTACGGAGAGCTCTGCAACAACCTTTACAAAACCATTCTAGTCTAACTGCTATTGGTGAACTAACACCAGAGACAAAGACAAAGATCACTAATAAGAAGAGGGCACACTCTGTAACTGGTATTTATTTCCTAGAATATCCCACAGCAGCAATTTCCAAATTTTCTCACTACCTTTAAAGTTCCAGAGTCATCTCATGGTATCAATCTCAATAGAGATTTTATATTTAAAAAGAGAGGCTCAAAATATAAATTTCACCCCCTGAATTGATAGAATTGCTGGCATATTAACCCAAACTTACCCATTCTTACTCTTCATCTTAGAAGAATATCTCCTCCAGTTCTCCCATACTTCTCATTTGGACCTAACCACATACATTTTTGAATTGCAACTCATATCATACAAATTGTTTTCATTTTGTCCTTTCATCTCTTCTTGGTTCCCTGCAGAGAAGGGCTGTATTTTATTCATCTCTGCATCTTTAACACCTCACACGTTTCCCAGCACATGGCGAGCACTCAATAACTATTGAATTAACTCTCGAGCCATTAGAAAAAGGTTCAATTATATTTTATATACTCTATAATGTAATGAGATAGAAAATTTTATCTTTAAAAATTACCAAACATAACCCATTATGGCAATTCGGGGGATACGTGTATTTGAGTGTAATTTTAAAAATATTCCTAGTACCTCATAGAAATGAACAAAGGGATAATTCCACATAGTCAATATAGAATTAGGGAATCGTCTTTTGGAAAAAGATTCCATGTCCTCTTCATTGACAATGTCTGCCCCTCCTATACTCCCAGAGAGAGTGCCTGGGTTTATAGATGGCTATTCATGAAGAAACCAAGAATATTCGAGTTGTTCTTAGACTAAGAAGAACAGATTTTGTAGTAAGCCTGGGACTGTTGCACTTTATGTCCACTGCTCCACTGACCCAGAGAAAGTTTGTTTTTTTTTTTTTTTTTTTGTGGGTACCGGGGGGTCGACCTCAGGACCTCGCGCGCCAGCAGGCGCCTGTGCCACTGAGTGATATCACCGGCCCTTTTTTCGTATGTGGGTTCCGGGAGTCGAACTCGGGCCCTCGCACTTGCCGGGCAGGCGCTTAAGCCACTGAGCCATCTCACCGGCCCCCAGAGAAAGTTTTTTATAGCAACTCCTAATTTCCCCACATATTCTAGTTTGGGTGATAAATTATCCTTAGCCTTCTTATCCGTGAGGGTATCTTCCTTAGATTCTGTTTGAAACTTTTCCTTGTGATTTAATAGTGTAAGACCTTCCTTCCTAGAATTTGAAAGTATTCCTACCAAAAACAAATCCATAGACAGCAACTTATTTATAGTCCTACCCCCCCAACACACTACTCATCAAAACACCATGTGAAGGACATTTTTGTTGACATATTATCTTCCATTAGAAAGAAATCTTCGGGCTGGTGAGATAGCTCAGCGGCGTAAGCACCTGCCTGACAAGCGTGAGGGCCTGAGTTCGACTCCTGCTACCCACATACAAAAAAAGGGCCGGTGATATCGCTCAGCAGCACGGGCGCCTGCTGGCGCGCGAGGTCCTGAGGTCGACCCCTGGTACCCACCAAAAAAAAAAAAAAGAAAAAGAAATCATCAAAAATCATACTAACCAAAACAGATTTAAGCATTCTTTTCCCTGGGCTTTCATTGCTATTTACCGTTGTCATACATCACTGTCGAATCCTTAAAATGACAGTCCTCAATTATGGTGTCACAATGGTGAGACTGTCATAAGTAATTTTTATTTTTGCCTAATGAGAATTATAACACTGAGTTTTGCAATTGACTTAAAAAAAATAAATATGAGGGCCGGTGAGATGGCTCAGCGGCGTAAGCGCCTGCCTTGCAAGCGCGAGGGCCCGAGTTCGACTCCCGGAACCCACATACGAAAAAGGGGCCGGTGATATTGCTCAGTGGCACGGGTGCCTGTTGGCGCGCGAGGTCCTGAGGTCGTCCCCCTGGTACCCACAAAAAAAAAAATAAAAAAAAAAAATAAATATGAGTAGATTCTAGGTTTTCTCCATAATCAAATCTTTCTCATTCATTGCATCCGATATAGATTGTTGGTCAAGACTGGAACTTATAAATCTCCAACAGCCTAGCTTATCTATTAGACAGTTCAGAGAAAATGACTACTACCACATACTTGTAAAATTCATCTATAACTGCCATAACTTATACCCCACAAAGATTCCTATTTTGATGTTTATTTTTCTGAAAAATTGTGTGTGTGTGTGTGTGTGTGTGTGTGTATGCTTGTGTCTTCGGGCATGGCATAGGGTAAGGTGGACAGGGTTGTGGGTCCAAATCTGGATATGTCAGTGAATGTGTCTATCATCTGTCAAAAGTTCCTAAGCTAAAAAGAAGATGGAGAGGAGAGACAGAGGGACAGAGAGAAGGAGAGGGAGACGGAGATGGTGAGGGAGAGGAAGAGAGAGAGAGAGAAGAGGAGGAGGAGGAGGAGGAAGGAAGAGGGCAGAGAAGTCTAGTATCATGGGCTATTTTCCCTTGCGGTTGCAACATCTTAGGTAAGTTACCCAACATCTTCCCTGCTCTTGGCATGGCCTTTTGTTTGCAGTTTGATTTTCCTTGTGAAGTGTAAGGCTATCTGTCAGGCTCAAGTTCCCTCATTATTCTTCTGAATAAACTTACTGTCTTTTCTCTGAAGTCTCTTTGGCTTGAAGAAATTTATTTTCATTTCCAAGGCTAATCTCTAGGTCCTTGCCTCTATGCATGCATTATATTCAGCAACACATGCACATTTACAAACTCAGAACCTTTCTCATATCCTTGTTTGAAGTTGGCAAGACCTCATATTTATACGGGTCTTCTATCTTAGATGCAAGAAAAAGAAAGCCATGTAATTTATCCTAAATTATACATTACTAACTTAGGGATGTCAAGTAAATTATACCATTCCTCTGGGCGATGAATGTGAAGTTCTGGTCTTTGAGGACTTTAGTCTTAAAGTAGTTAAGGAATCACATCTTTTTTGTGGTGACAGAAACCCAATGGAAACTCATAAAAAGGGGAACTCATGGGCTCGCAAAACTGGCTTCATGCTCAGCTCAATCTCGAAGGATGTTACTCCCATTTCTCTCTGTCCTTCCATCTCCCAACTTTACCTCTCTGAACTGACCTCATCTTTACCATAGTAAATGGACATTCTCTGTACAGTGGAAAAATAGGCTGGCTGCCTGCACATCTCCCCAAATGACTCGAACTCCAGAGAGGATTCCATCTGGCCCAATTCAGCCTCATATTCAATCCAGGACTGATGACTGGATCGGAGGGATGTGCTACCCTGAATGCTGCTACCTGGGTCAGTTGACCATTCTTGTAGCAGGAAAGGGGCAGGGCAAAGCTGATTGACAGTTGGAGGACCACACAGAGTTGGGGGAAAGGTTCACAAAGGACAGAGGGTATGGTTACCAGAAGAAGAATGGGGACACCGGATGGACAGGCAAACATTAAAGAAATAAACCTCTTCAGTGTTCTGTATTTTACCCTTTGCTCTTTCAGGACACGCGTATTCTATTTTCTCCATCCCCATACTTTTAAAAATGTTACTGGCAAAACAACACAACTAATCCTCAACTAAAATTGTACTTACCCAAAGTTACTGTCAGCTGCTGTCCCCATTTCTAAATCTGGAGGCTCAGAGAGATAAATGCGTGTTTCTCTTGGTCTTGTTTGAATGCAGCTCCTTACGCTCCATGCTCTTCCAAGTCAACTATATGATCAGTTAAACCACCCGCCAAAGCCTGCTATTCAATGGACAGAGAAAGCAGGATAAGAAGAGTAAAAACTCCCAGTGCTCAGCGGTCCTCTGACAAATCGAGTCCATCATACACAGTGTTGAGCTTCCCTGGCAGAGCAGGTGCTGTCTGGCTGCCCTGAGCTCTGCCTAATGAAGAAGCTCCCTCTCCAGTGTTCTCGGAGCCCTCATTGAAGAGAAGGGTAAGACCGAATGTCTCCTCTGCCTCAGGAGCTCCTATGTTGTGGGCTTGGTTACTGGAGAATCGGCTCAGCACCTAAGTACCCACAAGCTCCTCTCTGCTCAGTTAGGGTGCATTCTGGCAATTTATTTCCCTTAAAATTCTTCGAGATGACAGGGACTTGACTCCTGGAATACTCTGAGAACTAATAACCAAGGCCGAAGTCTCTCAGCTACAGGCTTTGAATCTAGGCCTTGTCTTTACAGTTCCAGTCTTTTTTTTTTTTTTTTTCTTTTTTTTTGTGGGTACCGAGGGGTCGACCTCAGGACCTCGCGTGCCAACAGGCACCCGTGCCGCTGAGCGATATCACCAGCCCCTTTTTCGTATGTGGGTTCCGGGAGTCGAACTCGGGCCCTCGCGCTTGCAAGGCAGGCGCTTACGCCGCTGAGCCATCTCACCGGCCCCCTACAGTTCCAGTCTTTAAGCAGCCATCTAAGAGGACAGAGCCCACCCTGTTTAAGTCTTTTCAGTTTAGATTTGCCTAATGGCTTAACTTGACCTTTGATCTTGGCCAACATGAAACAAAAGCTGGCCTGAGATATAACCCCTGTTCTTGGGCAGTGTTTAAGGGGTGGTTCTTAACACTGGGCAAATTGTTACCCCTGCCGGTTTCAGATGTACACCAAGAAGTGACTGAAAGGGGCACAAGACCAGTCTTACCATTTTGGTTACCAACATGGAACTAAGCTACTTAAATTATAGTCCAGGCTCCCTATTTACTAGGTGTGTGGCAATCTTATGTAGGTCACATAACTACCCAGTGCCTCACTGCCTAAATCTATAAAACGGACATAATAGTACCTAGCTCATAGGGTCATCATGAGGATGAAGCAAGTTATTAATATATACAAAACACTTAGAATCATACGTGTCGCACATTAGGTCCTATGTTACAACCATTTTCACCACTCTGTCCTCATTTCTGTTTCTACTATTGTAGTCCTAGTCTTATCTCCCATGATAGCTTTTACCATTGTGCCTTCCTTTTGCTTACTTCAACGAGGATCTTAGAATTCATTTTTCCTACTTTCATGTGATTATCTGACCACCAGTGAGCAGAAGGTGGATGGAGGTAAAGTAAGGCTGGTTGACAGCACAGCAGGGCCACATGAGACAGAGAAAGATCCACAGAGGATGCTACAGACAAGAGGCATGGGAAAGAGTGCTGGGGACATTTTAAAAACTGTCTAATGCGGTCCTTGTTACTATTTTGTGAAACAGTGGCTTGGGTTTAGTTCCCTAAATGCAAAATCTGAGAAAGGGATTTGGGTGTATGTGATTTTTTTTGAGTGATTTCTCTTTAGCAACATCCCATGAAAAAGATGAGAGACTTGGAGAAAATAAGGGACAAGAACCAAGAAAGAATTAGGTCTCAGCTAAAGCACACATTTGTTGTGAACTATTGGTAACCTTTGGGCGAAAAATCACATAGAGCTGTCCCTGACTTGAGGTAAGGATGCCCACTGTTGGGAACCCCATATACCGATCAGTGACAGGCCTAGAGGGATTGTAATCCCGAGGGCAAGGTGGTCTTCATCCGCCAAAAGCTGACAACCAAGGAGGGGGGATGTTGTGAGCCACTGGTAGCCAACACTTAGCACAGCCGAGGTTTTGGTGCAAGGGTGGGGTAAGGAGGACCTGGGCATACCGCCAATGGCATTTACTGTGAATAATAATGATAACAAATGATGATGATGATGGATGGTATTTATTGAATACTTATTGAACTAGTGCTAAAAATTTAATGTTATTGTGGCTATTAAACTTGACACTGCTATTTTATTTTTTTTCTTTCCAAATACAGTGTATTTGGTGCAGTGAAGAACGCATTTGCAAAAAATACTGTTTTCCAAATTATGGCTGCAGTATCAGTTCTGTATATTGGGCAAACTGTAGTGGTGAGTTGTCCTTATTTAAAATTTTATATACTTTGCTTCAGTTGACTTGCAAATACCAGTGATTTACTATGTATTTAGAGGATTTTAAATTATTATATTTGCTTTATTAAAATATAGCAAGTCCAGGGCCGTTCATTGGTGTTTCTCTTTGATACAGGTTTATTGGTTGTTTTTAGCCAGTGTTTACTCAGATTAGCACTGATTCTGATTGGTGGATGATTTGCCGTTTATACCACTTGTTAAGAACTTTAAATTTCATTTCTAAAAATCTCTGACATATGATATGCATGGCCTAGTTAAGGGATGTTTATGTTCTGGTATTGTTTTAGGAACTCCAAGAGTTTCTGATGCATTCGTCCTAGAATGAGGATAGACTGAGCCCAGTAGTGTTATTATAACATATTTCCTCAGCAATATAGTTTACATTAAAGTTGCCATTCAGAATGATGACTCCCTAAGACTGAGCAGATGTCAATCATCCAAGCATCTTTAAATTACTTCTGTAATGTCATATTTTTTGTATGTTTTATGGTACTTATCAAGGAAAAGCTACCAGTGTCTTTAAGGAGTTTTTCAGAAAAGTTGAAACAAAAGACTTTCTAGGTGAACCCTAACTATAGTAGAAAACCTAACCTAGAACAACCAGTTGTCTGCTTTTTTTTTAATTGAAGAAAGAGCACACAATTTTGCCCTCGATTATCTATTTTCTTCAGGTACTGTGATATATGTAATTCATATGTGTTTATAGCTAATAAAGAAATGATATTTCATCAATTTAGTATGAACAGAAAATCTAGTCTCCTATTTCATGCTTTTCTCTTCTCATTTTATTTTAGACTATACCCACCTAATAAGGTACATAGAATTGAGAGGGAAAAATAGTTTACCAGGGTTAGAAATCTGCTTTCCAGGAAAGCATGGTTTGATAAGCAAGAGAACTTTACTAATGAATTGCTGCCACTCAAACAATGAACCATGTGCATCTTCTTGGAATAGCAACCTGAGGGAACTATTATTTTATCTGTGATGGTGCCACAAATGAAATTAGAAGTCAAAATAAAGGAAACAATAAGCCAACAGCCTTATAATTTCATCAGAGAGAAAGTATTCAATCTTACCTCCTTTAGCAACCCAGATTATTTTCAAATGTTGGTGGTGATTGTTGTGTTAGTTTTATTGGTATATGTGATGCATGTTACTATATTGTTATTTTCAATGATGATTTGTGATTGTGTGTTTAAGAATCAGACTGTACTAGAAAAGATAAATTGTAAAAACTTACTGCTCTTGTTATTAAAATATATTTCTCTTCCTTTCAGTTGACATGTTTGGAGTCATAATGCTGATACTCATGGCAATATTAACGACAGCTTTCTTATGGCTTTGCTGTGTCTTTTACTTTTACATGAATGAGTATGTTCATTTTATTCTCTTAGTAAGAATGCACTTTGGAATACATAGTATCATTGAAAAGAATGCTAAGCTACTTATCGGAAAGTGTTTTATATTTTTTATATAATAAAAACAATATACACATATGGTAAGGAAAAGTAAAAAAGTATAGAAAACTGTAAGATAAAAAAATCAGCTTTTCTATCTCCAGCACATTTTTCTCAGAAGTAACCCTTTTAGTGTGGTTCCATTTGTAGTTCTGGGGATTACCTCCAAATAGTTGAAGTGGGTGGCTCTATCTTCTTTTCATGACTTATTAACTTTATGTTATCCATTGAATCTCCATTATGAAACCTGAAAAAGCTTGCACTATTTTTGTCATTTTGCTGGTAGGGGATATTATAGTTTTGTGATTTTAAATGACTGTTTTTTCATTTTTTAAAATCTGTAGCATATTTTATTGGTTTTTTGAGACAGGGTCTCACTACTTTTTTTTTTTTTTTAGATCATTTTCTTTATTAGTACATGTTTGCAGCATATAATGTTTATATTTTTTGTATGGAGTTTGTACACGTATGTAACATACCTTAATTCCTTTTTTCAACCTCTTTCCTTCCCTTCCCTCCCCCCCTTCACCTCTTGATCCCCTCCCCTTTGAGGAAGGTCTATCTCCCTACTTCCTGTTATCTATATTTTATTCTATTCTTTTTTTTTTTAATGTGGGTACCGCGAGTCGAACTCAGGACCTCGTGCTTGCCAGCAGGTGCTTGTACTGCTGAGCGATATCACTGGCCCTTTTTATCCTTTATGTGGGTACGAGAAGTCGAACTCAGGACCTCGCGCTTGCCAGGCAGGCGCTTACACTGCTGAGCCATCTCACCGGCCCTTATTTTATTCTTTATTTAAATTTTTGTTTGCTCATATAAGAGAAATCATGCTACATTTAAGATTGTGTGTCTCATTTTCTTCATGCAACATTATGGTCTCATTACACATCCATTGTCCCACAAATGACTGAAGTTTATCCTCCTTTATGGCAGAAGAGAACTTCATTGTGCGTAAATGCCATACTTTCTTTATCCATTCATCTGTTGATGGACATAGAGTTCAATTCCAAGCTTTAGCTATTATGAGTTGTCCTGCTACAAACATGGGTATGCATGTGTCATGTAATATGATGTCTTTAACTTTTTCAGGAAGATACATAGAAAGGGAAAAGCTGGGCCAAATGGAATTTCTATTTTTAGTTTTTTGAGGTATCTCCATAGATTTCCATAGTAATTGTACTACTTTACATTCCCGCCAACAGTGTAGGAATGCCCCCCGACAACCTTACCAGCATTTGTTATTAATTGATTTATTGATGATAACCATTTTTTCTGGAGTAAGGTTGAATTTTGGTGTTGTTTTAATTTGCATTTCTCTACTGGCCAAGATAGGGAACATTTTTTCTTGTATATTGGCCATTTGTCTTTCTTCTTCTTCTTTTTTTTTTTTTTTTATGGGTACCGGGGGTCGACCTCAGGACCTCGCGTGCCAACAGGCACCCATGCCGCTGAGCAATATCACCGGCCCCTTTTTCGTATGTGGGATCCGGGAGTCGAACTCGGGCCCTCGTGCTTGCAAGGCAGGTGCTTACGCCGCTGAGCCATCTCACCGGCCCCATTTGTCTTTCTTCTGAGAAGTGCCTATTCATTTGGATCTTTTATTGGAGGGGTCTAATTTTTTTAAGTTCTTTACATGTTCT
Organism: Erethizon dorsatum; assembly: GCA_028451465.1. Taxonomy (NCBI): domain Eukaryota; kingdom Metazoa; phylum Chordata; class Mammalia; order Rodentia; family Erethizontidae; genus Erethizon; species Erethizon dorsatum. Next base: position 43,317,377 of record CM051835.1, read on the forward strand.
AGATATTAGTCATCTATCCTATTATTTAAGATAAGAAAATTTGCCTTGCTTTCAACAAATATTTGTTGAGTATTTACTATACAATGGGTAGTATCTTTGTCACTAGGGATAGAACGATGAAAAAGAAATATTGAATCCTTGCCCTTCATGGAGCTTATATCCTACTAATGGGACATAGACAAGTAAACAAACAATTGTTAATTCCATTGCAAATTTGTTGATATTTTAAGTGACATTCCATTTATTTTAATTGTATTTTTCTTAAACATGTTAGTTCTCCTGGTAGATAGATAAAAGAATTCAATTTAATAAAGCAGGGATAATAAAATATTACATAAATATAGTCTATCTAATAAATAAAAGAATTTCAACTACAACCCTAACTATTCTGAAAATAACCCTAATTCTCAATTCATTATTTTAAACAGACGTCAAGTCTATCTTTATGGAAGACACGAAAGAACTGTTCACGGTTGGGCTCCTGGCAAGTGCTTTCATTTGTTTGATAGAAGGTCCTGGGCTTTTTCATGAGTATGAGTAGCAACATCACCACAGATTTCATTGTTCTCCTTTCTTAGACACTCTTTTATAACCTCAAGAGCTACACTAGGATTGGTAAATCACAATATTGATGGAGAAATCTTAAAAATTTCAACCCAATTAGGGATTTTATTGATGCCCTAGTTCCCCCAATTCTTACTCAGCTGAGACAACTCAATGAAAATGACATTTGCCTTGCAGATTTTTCCCAATTAATTCACTTCGTCTTGCCTACTGCTTTGGGTAACCCATGTCCACTCTTCTCAATTTGATTCTTTAAATGTCCCCTGAGTTACAATGCTCCCACTTACTCAGGACTCAAATCTTGGCTTCCTTGAGCCCATCATCCATAAATCCTGGGCAACCCTCTTGCTACTCCCCTGTCCAGGCTTGGACCTTAGAACTCCAACTGGGGCCAGAACTGTGGCCTCCATTTACTGGATTAATTGAAAACAAAAGTTTTAGATCAGAATAGTATGACTGAGGCAAAGATACTTCAAGATCTTTTAAAATCATTTTGAAATAATTTGGAGGGTATTTGGGTTATTGTGGTGCTCTGGGATATACAGGCATAATGCTAAAAAATGCAGAAAAGCCTGGGAACCATATTTTAGGTTACAAAATTTGAATACCAGCAAGGTTAATCTTAAAGAGAAAGAATGAAATGTGAAGCACATTATGCTCTCACTTGCTAACTCACGGTAGATCTTGTATGTAGAAATTGGGGACTAATTGATTATGAGGCATTTCAGAAAGCTACTTAGGAGCAGCACTAAAGTGCAGGGCAGTTAGTATATCTTCCTAAGGTTAAAATCAAACCAGAAGATTGCAAAGAATGATACTGCATTTTAATTCTTTTTCCACGTAAAATTCTATAAGAATTTCCAGGAGAAATGCTTTGAAAATAGTACATGGTTGGATATTTCTTTATTCTAGGTATAACCAGTTCACAGACTGAAAACCATTAGTTACAGTAGATTTTTTGTAGGGAATAAAACGTCACTGTATTCACAAGGCAGGATTATTTCACATCCAGGAGAGAACCTAAGGGGGATGCCTACATCAAAGGGTTGAGTGAAGGAAACAGAATCCTGTGAAAGGAATTGAGAAGATGGAAAAACAGGAGACTGTGGTGTCATAAAATCAAGAGAGGAGGGTATAAATATGGAGGGAGACTCAATTGTGTTTTTAGGGTTACACATCAGGAGGGCATTGGTGTCCTATCTGCATGTGGTAGTCCTAAAAATGTGCACGGCAGAATTAGCAGACTTGTGGAGTAGGAAAACATGGAGCCTGTGAAACATTATATAGACTGCATATTATTTACCCATGATGCTCTTCGCTCATGAAGGGCTGCTTTTCAGGAGTGGTTGTACCAGCACTCTTTCTGGTCCATACTTGTTTTCTAGGCAATGGATTCAGAAGATGATTTGCTGGGATTAAGGATTTACTGAACATTTGCAAATTCTCTGTCACTGGAGACAGCTAGTCTTACGGTTATCTTGAATATTCGACCTTTTCTTCTTTGTCAAATTAACCTTCAAGTTATTCACCTTAAGTAACTCAGACCTAAATATTAAAATAGCAGTAACATTAAAATCTCAGACCGTAAATCATTTTATTCATTATGAATATTTTCTGTTTAACATTTTTTAAAATTAGGTAAGTTTTTATTACATTTGTTAGCAAGCTTTTGAAAAGGTCAACTTGTGTTCTCTCTTTGTAGGATTTGATGAATAGATAACTGAAAAGATAGATCTTCCAGAGGGACAAGGAGGGAGTTTCTTCAATGGTAAGGTTTCTAGTGTTTTTCTCTCCTAAGCAGTCTTTCAGGAATATAATCATACTTACCAAGAAAGAAAATGGAAACAAATATGTAAAACGTAGAAATATTTAATGCCTGAACATGTAATAGAAGGTAGCAGTAAATGGAGATACAATTTTTTTTTTTTAATGTGGGTACTGGGGGTTGAACTCAGGACCTCGCGCTTGCCAGCAGGTGCTTGTGCCACTAAGCGATATCACCGGCCCTACAATTGTTTTTGAGTTAGGTAGTAAAATCTGAGCTTCATTCATCTGACTAAATTTGTCAACTTATGATCCTTTTAAAAACCAACTCATAGTCTTGCTGATCCTTTTTATTTTTCTAGTTTCCATTATTTCATTTATTTCTACTCAGATAGTTCCTATTTCTTTTTCTCTACTAACTTTGGGCTTAGTGTGGTTTCTTTTTTTTTTTTTTTTTTTTTTTTTTGCATTTCTTCACATGTAACATTAGGGTCTTTACCCTAAATTCTTCTTTTTCACTGCAATCACTTATGGTTATAAACTTGCCTCTTAGAACTTTTATTGCATCCTATTAATTTTGGTATGATATTTGTCTCAAGGTATTTTTTTATTTCTCTTTGAGTTCTTCTTTGATCCATTGGTTTTTTTAGGAGCATGTCACTTAATTTTCATGTTTTTGTGAATTTTGCATATTTCCTCCTGTTAGTAATTTCTAGTTTCATACAGTTTCATACTACTATGACCAGAAGAGATACTTGATGTGATTTTCTTCTTCTTAAATTTGTTAAGACTTATTTTGAGTCTGAACCTGATCTATCCTGGAGAACATCTGTTGTATGTACTTGACAAGAATGTGAATTTGGCTGTTGCTGTTGAATAGAATGTGTCACATACAGGTATTTCTGTTAGGTCCGTAAAGTACAGTGCAAATCTAAAGTTTCCTTCTTTTCTGTCTGGATGTTTTCTGCCTAGATGATCTATACTTTATTGATTTCCACATTGTTGAAAGTGGTTTATTGAAGTTTCCTACCACTATTGTCTTTCTCTCCAGATCAATCATTATTTACATTATAAATTTAGGGATGCCAATTTTGGGTACATGCACTTTTTTATACTTATAATTTTTATATTTTCTTGATGAATTCATCATATATCACTATACTGTAACTATAAAATGACAGTAGTAAAACCTTACCTATCAATTACCTTGAATATAAATGTATTAAATTCTGTAATCAAAAGACAATCAGTGATAGAATGGATTGAAAAATAAGACCTAACTATATGCCACCTGCAAGGTACTCCTTTCATTTCTAGGGACACACAGACTAAAAGTAAAGGTATTGGGAAAGATATTTTAAGCAAATGGATACCAAGCAAAAACATGCCTAACTAAAATTATATCAAATAAAATAGAATTTTAACCAAAAACTATAAAAAGAGACAAAGAAAGTCACTATATAATGATAAAGAGGTCAAATGACTTACCTTAAAAGTCCATTTTTACACCAACCAATGATATGGGATGGAACACTTTTCATGAATTGAATTTTTATTGGCATTGGAGTATATTTTTATATACCTCTTCACTCCTATTGTTCTGACTCATCATCCCCTAAAATAATTGTTTAATTATGAAAGCTATATAAATCATTGTAAATCATTTTAATATCTATTAGCAAAATTAAACTACTCCTCATTTTACATTACTTTTTTCCTCTCTCTCGCTCTTTAATTTTTATTTTTATCTGTACATGTTTGCAGTACATAATGATTACTTTCATTGTAGGAAGTTGGTATGTGTACATACACATCTCAATTCATTTTACTTCCTCTTTCCCTTCCCTCTCTCCCCCTCTTTCCACTCCTTGGTCCCCTTCTCACTTGAAAAACATCTATCTCTCTGTTTCTTATCATATTTTATTTTTCTCTTTAATTTGTTAATACTATGGGGTTCTCACATAAGAGAAACCATGTGATATTTAAGCTTGTGTATCTGATTTATTTTACTCAACATTATTTTCTCAAAATGTATATATTTGCCTACAAATAGCTCGTTTATCCTTCTTTATGGCAGAATAGTATTCCATTGGATACAAATACCACAGTTTCTTTATCCACTCATCTGTTGATGAACATATAGGCTGCTTCCAAGACTTAGCAACTATGAATTGTGCTGCTATAAACATGGGTATGCATGTATCACTGCAATATGATGTCTTTGACTCTTTCAGAAGGATACTGAGAAGGGGAATAGCTGGGTCAAATGGAATTTCTATTTTTAATTTTTTGAGGAATCTTTGTACTGATTTCCATTGTGGCTGTATTAGTTTACATTCTTACCAACAATGACACTAACTAAAGAGATGTCCATACTAACAACAAAATCTTTCCATTGTAATTGACTCACAACCCTTAGGGAAAAAAATCCAGAAAAGAAAAAGAAACAACAAAAGAAGGCAACAAAATGCCTTCAAAAAACTTCCAACTTCCCCAAAGTTAAACCATAGGGCATTATGAGTAAATCAAAAGCCAGACAGCTGACTTAAATGAAATGATAAAAGAGGAGACAATAGATCGTAGGATTCTCAGTGAACTCAGAGATGATATAACTAAACAGATAAGGACTTAATGAATAAAAATGATCAGTGAGTTTACAAAAAACACTAATTAAAAGCTGGCTGAGCTAAACAAAATAATATGAAACGTGAATACCACCTTAGCAAATAATTAAGAGTTCATGAATAGGTTCCAAGAAGAAATTCAGGAGATAAAATTTCTATTGAAAGTATGGGCAACAGAAGTGACCAATGTGAGGACAGAGTGTCAGAACTAAAAGATAGGACGGATGCAGGTGACAATAAACTTAAAGGAACCTTAAAAACAAGAGAGCATGAAAAATGGATCCAATAGCTGCTAGATGATTTAAAGAAGATTAAAGATTAATTGGAATTAGTGAAAAAATCAGAAGCTAGCAAGAACGGCATTTAAAAATTTCTTACAGAATTAATAGCAGAAAACATTCCAAGTATGAGGAAAGAATTTAACACAGATAAGCAAGGCATGTAGTACCCCAAGCAGACACAATCAGAAGAGAACTTTCCCATAACGTAGTCAAAATCTTAGAATCTAACATAAGGACAGAATCTTAAAAGCTGTTAGAGAAAAGCAAAAGATCACTTATAAAGATAAAAGCATTAAAATTACAACAAACTCCTCAAAACAAACTTTAAAAGCCATAAGAGCTTGAAGTATTTCAAGCCCTAAAAGAAAACAGCCTCCAACACAGACTAATATATCCTGCAAAACTATCTTTCAAAATTGATGGAGAAATAAGGTCTTTCCCTGACAAAGAAATTCATGATCACTAAACCAGCACTCCAAAAATTCTCAAGGATTTCCTAGAAAGAGAAAATGAAGTCAATGATGCCAAAATGTCTAGAGGAATGAATATATCAGGTAGGATAAGCAGTTGAGCAGAAGGGGAAAAAAAGAAATTAGCAACAGGAAAATAATGCAATGGCAGGAATAAGACAGTACCTTTCAGTAATAATCTTGATGTGAATGGATTCAACTCGCCAATCTAAAAACACAAATTGGAAGATTGGATGAAAAAACAAACCCCAACAGTACACTATATACCTGAAATAGATTTAATCCAAAAAGAAATTGATAAATTAAAAGTTAAAGGTTGTAAAACAATATTTCATGCAATAGTAGCCTCCAAACAAGGACGAGTAGCTATCCTATTTTCAGACAAAGTAGATTTCAATACAAAACTGATCAGAAGAGGCAAAGACAGTCACTACATACTGGTCAAGGGAGCAATTATACAGGAAAAGATAGCAACTTCAAGCAATTATAAACACTAAACACTGGCACATCCAACTTCATAAAACAAATACTACTGGACATAAAAGATCAGATAAACATCAACACAATTATAGTGGGGGACCTCCATAATAGACAGATCAACTAGTTAAAAAAATCAACAAAGAATTACCAAAGTTGAACCATACCTTCAAACAAGTGGATTTAACAGATATCTACAGTGTTTTACCCAACAATAATAGCATACACATTCTTCTCAGCAGCACACAGAACCCTCTTCAAAATAGATCAGTTACTAGTCCATGAAGCATACTTAAATAAATACAAGAAAACTGCAGTTATCCATGTATGTTATCAGATCATAGTGCCATGAAACCAGAAATCAATAGCAAAAGAAAACACAGAAAGTATGCAAACACATGGAGATTAAACAATATATTTTTGAATAAGCAATGGGTCACAGATGAAATCAAGGAAGAAATTAGTTCCTAGAATCCAATGATAATGACAGTAAAACATATCAGAACCTAAGGGACATTACTCTTCTTTTTTTCACTTTTTTCTTAATTTTAACTTTCAGGAGAATAAAGATAAGTTATTTGTTTTAGTTTATCCCAATGCTGGATATTTGACAAAATTAAACATTTGGTCTTTGTTAAAAATAATAGTTCTAGAATTTTCAGAGGTACTACATGCAAAATAATTCATGATTTTACAATGATTTTTTTTTCAGATTTGTTTCATCTTGGTTTCCTTTCCTGTTTCTTTTTTTTTTCTCTCCTTCTTCCTCCCTATTTTCTTCTCTCTTCCAATTCCCTAACCCCTTTTCTATCTCTTGCATCCTCTCTCCCTTCCTTCCACTCTCCACCCTTCATTCCTTCCTTCCAAAACAGGCTTGTTAAAGAAGAACTAAATATTCAGAATTTAAAAAATTTGTGACTTATGTTCCCTTATTATTCAATTTTTATACTTGACCATTTTACTTTAAAGCATGATGCTACTGCAGAAGAGTTTTCACTATACATTTTACCCTACAACAATCATATAAAGACTTTGAAATGTGTAATGTAAAAGGCACAATTATGGGGGGGTTAGATATTCTGTAGAAAATAAAATGGTAAAACGCTTTAAAAATTAGATCTGACATTTCAAAACTGTCTTTTATCAGGGAATATTTTGAAAGCTCAGAATAAGGCATTGAAACACACTAGCACAAATTGTAGAACTAGTTATGAATTTTTGCTCATATCTTACTGGTAGATTTAAAGAAATGATACTGAACTCTAATAAAAGAAAGTGTATTGAAATGTAAGCAATAAGACTTTGAAAAGGAAGAAATAAAAAGCTAGAAAGATAAGATAGTGGAATATAGGATGAGAGAGAGTTTGAAGACAGAAGCTGACTTGAGTTCCCTGGAAATAGGTTCAAAGACAGAGATTGGCTTGAAGGAGGGTGGGGGATGCCCTCAGGAATAATACATGTAAGGTATGGACAGGACAGACTCAGAAACAGGGAACAGTTGACTTGTCTTATAGTCACCACAGAGGCCTCCATAAATTATAAGGAAAACTCTGGGACCAGCTGGCCTTTGGGGATTGTAAAGGATGTCCAGTCTTCCATATCTATCATCAGTTAGGTGTAGGTTGCCCTCCCAAAAGTGGCTTAACATTGAATGAGGTAGCTGGCTGCCTTTGACTGAGGACAATTTCCAAAAAGGAGCTGACATATGGAAAAACAAGTCCTTTCTTCCTGGATGAGAGAGTTGAGCAGTTCACTATGGCATTCACCATAGCAGTCGACATTAATTTAGGGGAATGTTGATGGCAATGATCTGGGATAACAGGGTTTTGAAATGTTCCCCCATTCATAAAGAGCATAATCTTTCTTTACCCCTTTAGCATTTTTAAGAGCCTAAGAAAATCTTTAAATTTATTTTGATTATATTTTTTCATTGTTATTGAACTGATTTGTTTCCCTTTGGATCACCCCAATTCAGAAATTGGGCCATATGTGCATATGTAACCACTTTTATATTAAAGTTAAATAAATTTTGGAATGAAGGTAACTGTGATGGTTACTGAGAAGGAAAAGATGTGTGTGTGTGTGTGTGTGTGTGTGTGTGTGTGTGTAATATGAACGGTAGATTTACTAGAAAACTTAAAAATGGTGAAGTAGAAAAAAACACACCTAATGGGTCAGATAGTGGGAAAAAGTAGAAGGTTGCATCTAGAGAGTATTAATTCTACTTAAAGTAAAAGAATTGGAACAATTTAATTCAAGACCTGGCCAATTTTTTCTAGTATGAAAGTCTTGGCATGCTCCTTTTACTTGGTCTGGGCTCCTTAAATTGATCTCCTTGGTAGGTTTGGGGGACCTTATGATCTCTGCTATATGAACCTTCTATTGTATGAAAACAGCCATGCCCAATACATAAATGCATACGCATGTCTATGTTCCAATAAAGTTTTATTTACAAACACACGCAGTGGACTATATTTGGTATGTGAGCCATAGTTTGTGGACCTCTAGATTAGATGATCAAAAAGATCACTGAATGACTAAGTAGTATTTGCCTAACTTACTACACTGGCTAATAACAAAATTTTTAAGATACCAAATAAAATAGTCAAAAGAAGATATAAAGAAGAAACCAGAACAAAGTAGTGATTATGTAACCCATAATTGCATCATTTTTGCCACATTGTTGATTGTGTATGCACCGCCTCTCATTTCATGATTTACTACTTTTTTCATGCTTCAGGATATTTACATTTATATTTATATTTATATTCTTCAGAATACTCAGGGGATCTTTTTAGATAGAGACAACAATTAATCTAACTACTCTGTCTTAGTTACTTTTCTCATTGCTGAGACAAAATACCCAACATCCAAAGTTAAAGGAGGAAAGGTTTATTTTGGCTGACTGTAGAGGTTTCAGTCCAGAGTCAACTGGCTCCAAGGCAGGGTGGCATGACAGGGGGGCATTGCAGAGGAAAAACCGTCTGTGTCATGGCAGGGCAGGTACAAGGCAGCAAAACAATGAAGTAAGAAAGCAGCAGCAACCTGACTCTTTTATCCCTTCCAGGCTAACCAGGCCCACTCAGGGAGGGCCTCCCATTAGCCACACCAAGAATTATGCCAAACCAATCAGAGGACTAATTTAGCAATCACACACCCTTAAGCCCAGCACCACACACCCTACATCCAGCCACCTCTGAAAAGCTCCACCTGTGACTGCATAAGGCTTTGAGGGGACATCTAGACACAAGCGATAACATACTCTACACCACCCTCACAAACCCAAGTGGGTTTTGCCAAACATACCATAAGAGCTAGCTAGTCTCCTAAGAAAAATAGTAATAACCCGAAGGCAGGGGTTGAAATGTACACATGCCAGGGAAAGGGGGTCTTTCTTCCTAATTTGTGTGGTTCTTGACAAATCTTTTACCCTTTATACTTCATTATGTAGCTATCCAATAAGAGCATATTTTATAGTTAGAGCTTTGAGATCTATTTGTATGTGATAAACTTTAGTCCAATTTGAAAAGAGTATTCAATGCCCTTTTGGAACGAGGCTGTGTTTTCCATATCCAACTTGCCCAGTCAGATCTATAAGTAGGGACGTTATCAGGGAAAGCCGGAGCTGGACTGTAGGGAAGATGAAATGATCATTAAGTTGGTATAATACAAACTTAGCTCAAAATTTTATTTAATTTTCTAATTTGGCTACGTAAATAATTAGGAATGTAGAATTAAAGAGAAAATTTTGAGTCCCTTGTGTGAGAAATCCAAAGGGTAAATAAGGAGCATAATGGAGGATAGATATAGGGAGATGGGAAGAACATGATCAAGTGGGAAAGGGGATGGAAAGGAAGGGAAAAGAAAAACAGAGAGTGGAAGGGAAAAAATGTAGACTGCCTTTGTAAATGGGGGAGGGGAAAAGGGTTGGAGGGAGGGGAGAGGAATGGGGAAAGAAAAGAAGAATTGAGATATATTATGTACAAGTACAAATTCCCTATGATGAATGTGATTATGTATGAAAAATATGTACCTATTTAAAAATAAATTAAAAAAGAAAAAAATTAAGAGAAACCTTCGTGTCTCTTGGCTATCTTTGATGAGCATGTACTGTTAAATTATCTATTGAGTATGCCAGAGCCTAAAGAGCAGATCGTGACTGAAAATCACGGAGAAAAATTTAACCTGTTGTTTTCTTCTGGGACAGTGTGCCAGTTAAAAGGGTGAGGTGAGTGGCAGAATGACAATACCTTTGTTAACCTGACTCTAGATTAGACGATTATTGCCTGAAATGCCAGCTTCCTGGTTGGCTGTAAGAAAATGCCTTTTTAAAATTATACTCATCAGCTTCCTTCCTTCATTTAAATGTTAATTACACATTTATAATGCATTGCAAGTGTCTCTAGCTTAATTTATTCCGAGAACTCTAGAAACTTTTATAGGAAGGGTTAATCTTTTGAAGTCATTTCTTTAGGAATATTTTGGTTCTGTTATTTTGTCCTGTTACACATGTATACCCCACCACCCAAAACAATAAGATTTTTCAAATAAAATGGTGAGCACTGGCAAAACTGAATAACGATATTCAAGTCCAGTAACTTTTTAAATACTACCTATATTCTGAGTATCTTTTAATTACCATAGTATCTGTTGTGTACATGTGGATTTTGTGTTGACTGCTGTTTTTCTCATAAATAAGTCATACTAATTTCCGGTAAACTCTTCCCCAATTTTTCCTTTTTCAAAATTATGTTCTTAGATTATTTTAAAATATAACAGTTAATTCTGATCATCATCTTTTTTTTCTCCCTCTGTTCTCTATGCATGGCATTTAGTTAAAATTTTATTTTAGGGATCATACTGATATCGATTTATTTCTCTAGGTATAGTATTTTATCCTGACCCTCCAAATCTTTTGAATGTAGTAGAACACTAGGCAAAACTTAGAAATTCGGTGAAATTAATGACAGTAATGACTAAATAAGAATCCATCAACATATTCCTGATCCGTTGTTTATATAAACAATTATTTATATTAATAATTATCCAATTTATTATCTTGATCAAATTCTTGGGAGAACCAGCAATTTTTTGACCAAATTAGTTGTCATAAATTAACTGGTCAATATACAAAGACAAAAGTCAACCAAAATATTTTATAAGAATGATGTTTTTTCTATCATTATATGTATTGATGATTTCTATAAAAGTGGTGTCTAAATCAACCAGAACTATATAAATAAAATTTGTGGATGGTAATAATAATAGTGAAGGAAATAATAGCTTTTCAAGAGACTCCCCCCAAAAAGTGACAAGAGCTTTTGGGGGGGTTGGGAAGTGGACAGGAGGGTTCCAGAGTCAGGTTTAAAAGTTATATCTGGAATTTACTGGCTCTGAGATCTAAAGTACATTGCCTAATGATTCAGAGCCTTGATTTCCTCGTCTGCAATATAATAATAGTAATAGTAATAGTGATAATGACCACTTCATAAGGAAGATTGGGAGTAATATAAGAAAAACTTCTACAATATAATATAGAGTCAATAAAAGGAAGTTCTTGGTCGGAGAAAGAAGCCAGACAGAAAAATACCATGAAGTGGCAGAAAGATCATAAATTCTTATCTCTGCCTCCGCTGGTTTTCAGTTATATAAGAGAATTATTTAAACTGTGTAACTATTCCTGTATGAAAGGAGGAGAATACTATAAAAGTTGTGTTAGAAGTAATTTAAATACTGTGTGTAAAGCACTGCTTATAATACTTGACACATAGTAGGGACTCAAAAACTAGTTCTATTATTATCTACCATGTTTCCCCAAACATAAGACCTAGTTGGAAAATAACCTTGAAAACTATTTTCTAGCTAGGTCTATTTTTAAATTAATTTTACTGGTATACTTTTGATATACATTATGATCACACTCATCATAGGGAATTTGTACATAATATATCTTGATTCTTTTTTTCCCCATTCCCCTCACCTCCTTTCAGTCTTTCTCCCCTCTTTATTTACAAAGGTTTCCATTTTTTCCCTTCTATTCTCTTTTTTTTTCCTTTTCTCTTCCTTCCTATCCCTCTCCTGCCTTCCTAGATCTCCTTCCCATTCGAACATTTTCATTTCCCAATATCTATCATTTGCTATGGTCCTTATTTGCACTTCTGGTTTGTCACACAAGAGAAACAACGTGATATTTAAACACACGTTTCCAATTTATTTCACTTAAAAGTCTGATCTCAAGGTGCATCCATTTACCTAAAAATGTCTCAAGTTTATCCTTCTTTAGGCAAAGTAGTACTCCATTGGATATAAAAACCACATTTCCTTCATCCATTCACCCATTGATGGGCATCTGGGCTGCTTCCAAGATTTAGCTATTACAAATTGTGCTTCTATAAACATGGGTGTGTATATATCACTTTGGTATGATGCTATTAATTCTTTTGGGAAGATATTAAGAAAGGGAATCTCTGGGTCAAATGAAACCTCTAGTTTCAGTTTTTTTAAGAATCTCCATACTGATTTCCATATTGGTTGCACCAATTTACACTCCCACCAACAGTGGAGAAGAGTTCCTTTTTCCCCACAGCCTCACCAGCATTTGTTATTGGTTGATTTCTTCATGACAGCCATTCTTTCTGGAGTGAGATAAAATCTCAGTGTTGATTTAATTTGCATTTCTCGAATGACCAGTGATGTTGAATGTTTTTTCATATATTTATTTGCTGTTTGTTCTTCTTCATCTGAAAGTGTCTATTCATTTCAGATGCCCATTTTTGGATTGGGTCTCTAAATTTGGGGAGGGGTCTGATTTTTTTTTAGTTCTTTATATATTCTAGATATTAGTCCTTTGTCTGAGGAATAGCTGGCAGAAATTTTTTCTCACTCTGTGGGTTGTCTTTTCACTCTGTTGGTGATTTATTTTGCTGTGCAAAAGCTTTTTAATAAGATGAGATTCCAGTTGTTCTTTGTAATATTTCCTGTGCAATCAGGGTTTTGTTCATGAAGTCTTTGCCTACACCCATGTCTTCAAGAGTTCTACCTATTCTATCTTCCAGCACATTTAGTGTTTCTGTTTTAATATTTAGATATGTGATCCATTTCAATTTTAGTTTAGTGCATGGTGAGAGATATGGGTCTAGGTTTAATTATTGGCATGTGGAAAGCCAGTTTTCCTGATACCATTTGTTAAACAGGCTATGTTTCTTTCAGTGAAGACATTTGGCCCTTTTGTCAAAGATAAGGTGGCTCAGTGTGTTTAGCCTGTGTTTATATCTTCTATTCTGCTCCATTGATCCTTGGGGTTTGTTTTGTTTTGTTCTGTTTTGGTTTTTGCCAGTATCATGGTGTTTTTATCATGATAGCTTTGTGTATAATGTCAAGTCAGGGATTGTGATGTCCCCTGCTTTGCCTTTGTTGCTCAGAATTGCTTTTCCTATTCTAGGTCTCATCTGCTTCCAAATGAATATTAGGATTATTTTCTCTAATTCTGTGAGGTACGTTATTGGCATTCTGATTGGGACTGCATGAAGTCTGTATGACAGTTTTGGAGGTGTGGCCATTTTCACTACATTGGTTCTGCCTTTCTAAGAACAAGGGATAGCTTTCCATTTTCTGATACCCTCTTTGACATCCTTTTTCAGGGTGCAAGAGTTTTCAATATAAACGTCTTTTACTTCCTTTGTTAGACTGATTCCCAAGTATTTCATTTTGCTTGATGCTATTGTGAAAGGTGTTGTTTTGCTAATTTCTCTCTCAGTGAGTTTCTTATTTGTTTACGGGAATGCTATTGATTTTTGAGTGTTGACTTTGTATCATGCTATGCTACTGAAATTTGGTTATTAAATCTAGGAGTCTTTAGTTATTAAATCTTGGAGTTTTGGGGGTCTTCTATGGAGAGTATCATGTCATCCGCAAATAATAATAATTTAACTTCTTCCTTTTCTATTCTTTTTTAAAATTTCTTTCTCTTGTCTGATTGCTCTGGCTAATGTTTCCAGAACTATATTGAATAGGAATGGTGATAGCGGGCATCCTTGTCTTGTTCCTGATTTTAAATGACAGTTTTCAGGTTTTGACCATTTAGTATGATGTTGGTTGTTGGTTTGGTTTTATCAGATTGAGATAAAGACCATCTACTCCAGTTCTCTATAGGGTTTTTATCATGAATGGGTGTTGGACTTTGTCAAATGCTTTTTCTGTGTCTTTTGAGATGATCATGTGGTTTTTGTCCTTGGTTCTGTTAATGTGATGTATTTATTGATGTGCTTATGTTGAACCATCGCTACTGGGATGAATCCTACTTGGTTATTATGTAGAATCTTCTTGATGATTTGCTGCATTCTGTTTGCCAGTATCTTACTGAGGATTTTTGCATCTAGATTCATTAAGCGAATTGGCCTGTAGTTCTCTCTTTTGGTTGGATCCATCTCTGATTTTGGTCAGGGTAATGCTTGCTTTCAGGAATGAGTTTGGGAGTACTGCTTCCTTTCAATTTCATTAAAGAGTTTGAGAAGTAGTGGTGTTAGGTCTTCTCTAAATTTCTTGTAGAATTCAGCAGTGAGTCCATCAGGACCTGGGCTTTTCCTTGTTGGTAGTTTTAAAATTATTTCTTCAATTTCATTTACTGATACTGGGTTATTTAGAATTTTTATATCTTCTTGATTCAGCTTTGGTAATTCATATATATGAAGTAATCTGTCCATTTATTCTGTGTTTCCCATTTTATTAGAGTACAGGTTCTCAATATAGATATGATGATTTTCTGGATTTCTGCAGGATCTGTTCTGATTTCACCCTTTTCATTCCTAATTGTGTGGATTTGAGTCTTTTCTTTCCTTTTTGGATAAGATTGGCTAAGGGTTTGTCTACTTTATTTAATCTTTCAAAGAACCAATTCTTTGATTTATTGACTCTTTGTATTGTTTTATTAGTCTTAATTATATTAATTGCTGGTCTGATCTTTATAATTTTTTCCTTCATATGTCTTTGGGTTTAACTTACTCTTTTTCTAGAAACTTGAGGTTCAACAGTAGGTTATTTATTTGAGCTCGCTTGATGTGGGAATTCACCACTAAAAATTTCCCTTTTAGCACTGCTTTCATTGCATTCCATAAGTTCTGTTATATTGTATTGTCATTATCATTTAATTATAGAAACTGTCTAATTTCTTGTTTAATTTCTTCTGTGACCTATTGTTTATTCAGGAGGATGTTATTTAATTTCCATCTGTTTATGAAGTTTTTGTGGTTTCTTTTGCTATTGATTTTCAATTTTATTGCACTATGATCTGATAGTATACTTGGGATAATTTCAATTCTCCTTTGCATTTACTTAAGCATGTTCTATGGTCTATTTTGGAGAAAGCCCCATGTGCTGCTGAGACAAATGTGTATTCTGTTGTTGTGGGGTGGAACATTCTGTAGATATCTGCCAAGTCCACTTGTTCAAAGGTTTGGTTCAACTCTATTATTTCTTTTTTGATTTTTTTGTCTAGTTGATCTAGTTGTGACAGTGGGGTATTGAGGTTCCTCCTAACAATTGATTTTTATGTCCATTGATGTTTGTTTTATATAGTTGGGTGTGCTGATATTTGATGCATATATATTTATGATTGTTATCTCTTCCTCTTGGATTGTTCCCATAACAAGTTACCTTTTTTGTCTCTTCTGATCACTCTTGGCTTCAAAAACACTTTCTCTGCAAATAGAATAACTACCCTTGCTTTTTTCCAGGTTCCTGGAATATTGTTTGGAATACTACTTTTTATCCTTGAATTTCAGTCCATGAATTTCTTTCTAAGTTTAATGTGTTTCTCATATGCAGCATATTGTTGGATCTTGCTTTTTGATTCATTCTGCCAATCTGGGTTTTTTTTTTGATTGGTGAATTGATGGTTGCAACTGTTATGTGTGGACTTGTCCTTGTTATATTATTTTCCTGTTGTTGATTCCCTTCCTTTCCCTTCTATTTATTTGCTTGCCTTGCCTGGTGGATTCATTCTATTGGGATTCATGGAATTGTTGTCTTCATTATCTTTTTCTAGATCATCCTTCAGAACTTTTTGGAGTGCTGTTTTGGTGGTCATAGATTTCTTTAGATGTTCTTTATCATAGAAGTAGCTTTTTTCTCCATCAATTTTGAAAGATAGTTTCATGGGGTACATCAGTCTGGACTGGAGGTTGTTTTACTTTAGGGCTTGAAATACTTGAAGCTCTCCTTGACTTAAGGATTTGGGTTAAGAAGTCTACTGTGATTCTAATGGGCTTTCCTTTATAGCTGATTTGTTTCTTTTCTCTAACAGCTTTTAATATTCTATACTTGTGTTGAATTTGTGGAACCTTAATCTTATATGACTTGGTGTAGTTTTTTTCTGATCATGGCTAACCAGAGTTCTGTATGCCTCATTTATCTCTATGTCAAATTCTTTTTCTATGCATAGGTAATTTTCTGCCATTACTTCTGTGAACATTTTTTTTTTAATGTCCTTTGTGCTATCTTCTGATTTTTTCATTGACTCTGACCAATCTTATGTTAGTCTTCTTTGCATCATGTAGCAGCTCTTGGATTGATATTTTTGTAGTCCCTTGTTATTTTTAAGAAGTCTTTCATTTGATGACCGCTAATCACAAACCTATCTTCTAGATCTGATATTCTCTCCTCACATTGGTTGATTTTGTTGCATATACTTGCAATAGAGTTTTTAATCTCCTGGATATCTGTTTGAATCTGTCTCATGGAGTCCATTTCTTTCCTATGTTGGGCATTCATGTTTTCCATCACTTTCCTAAGCTCCTCTACTTTTTTTTTAATTGCATCTACTTTGGATTTAATAAAACCATGTCCTTCATTATGGTCATCATCCCTTTAGTTACCTGTGAAATTATTTCTGATTTGGTTTTTTTCTAGAGCCTCAATTATCTGTTTTGTTACTTCTGCACTTCCATTTCAGAAAGTTCAGCTGGGTGGCTTTTGATTTCTTCCACCTCATTGCCCCATGGCTTTGCCTTGGGCAAGTTGGAGGTCTAGGGCTACAGTTTGTTTCCATGTCTTCTCATTTTCTATTTTCTAAAAATTGTTTTTGGTGTTGATGCTTGTAAATTGCTTAGTGTAGGTAGATTTGTTATTAGTATAAAAACCTCCTTAGGAAATTACTACTTTTCAGAGATTCTTTCCAGGCATCGGTGGATTCTGGCTTTTGAGTCTGTCTCAAGATTCTGCCTCTTCATATTATTAGGGATGAGAAGTTGCTGCCTATTTGTCTAAGCACCCAATTCATTGGTGCTGGACGATGGTATTGTTTATGACCCCCAGACAATCTCAGTATTTGTATACAAGGAAGAACAACTGAGCACAACTATGTCACCTTGGCTAAAATAATACAATCAGTAATAATGATAGCATCAAGTACAGTTTAGAAAATCACAAACTGTGGTGACTGTTAATTTGCCACTTTAAACCATGGGTATAAGATTTATAGTTATATAACAAAATCTAAAACAAATCAGAAAATTATATACAGTAAATATCCCCTCAATAGAGTGATTTACTCTCAGGGGAGAATATCTTAAAGGGAGAGGAGGAAAAAATAGAGAAAAAAGAAAGAGAAAGAGTTTAGAAGCAAGGCTAAAGGACAATGGATGATTACCCAAGCTTTAGAAACCTGGTGAGGAAGACAGAAGGGAAAGGAAGAAGGAAAAGACAAAAACAAGAACTAAACAAAACCAAAAAAACACTAAAAACAATGTTGACACTCATGAAGAAAACAAAAACAAACAATCAAGAGAAGAAGAAAACAAAGCAAAGAAAAAAATTTCTCTGGTATTTCAAGCCTGTGGTTATCTTCTGGGGTCTACAGTTTTGTGTTAGTGTCTAATTCAGGGCGTGTCTCTGCTGACTGGTAGACAAAGGAGGCAGACAGAGCCCAGGTCAGTGCGGGATGGTCCCAGGAAGCCTGCAGTAGGAATAGGGTGGGCTACAGATTCTGGTGCTCTCAACTCCACAGAAGTTCAGGTGGATCCTGGCCTCTGGTTGTGGGGTTGGGGCCTGGGTTGTTTAGCCTACAATATTCTGGGTGTTCCTGCTGGCTGACCTCGGCTCCCTTACCCTGGATGTCTCCTGCAGTTGTGCCTCACTCAGTAGTGACAGCCCTGAGAGGAAACCAACCCAATGCTGCTCTTTGTCCTGCGTTCAGTTGGCTCCTCCCTAAAATGGCATCTGGCCAAGCACTCTCTCCAAGGGACGCTTGGACTGGAGTCACTCACCAGCTTTTGTACTTCACAGTATCTACTGCTCCATTCCACTGGTGTGTTTCTCCATGGAGGCCTCTGGAGTCATCGCCTTCACTGTGTCCCTGAGGATTTGAACCTCCTCCTCTCACACCATGATCCAGGCATCAGGGAGAAGCACAGCTTGCCATCTCCCTTGTCTGTGTTGAGGTCTGTCTCTTCACTTTCCCTGTGGGCTCCAATTCTCCCTGGTGGGTCCTGCAGATTCACCTCTGTCCTTTTCTTTCCCAAGTTGTTATATTCCAGTGTCTGGATTCTGAATCTCAAGAGACTGACCCACTGCTGCTTATCACTCTGACATCTTCCTAGAAGTCTTCTCTAGTTGGCCTTATTTTCAGAGAAAAAATATATTATAAGCCTATAATATCACTGTGATTCCATTAGCACTGTGAAAACATAAAGAGGAAATTTTGTGGGGCACCATGCATGCTTAAAATCTTTCAAAAAAGATAAGGCCTTGAAGTAAGTTTAAGTAGTATAAAATATGCTATGCTAAATTCCCTGACAGAGGTCCATGGGTGCCCAAGAGTTGAGTTAAAGACTGGTGAACTGAGACACATGGCAATAAAGTAAGGGTTGGTGCAGGAAATAATGTCATTTCAACAGAGCTTGGAAAAGGTACAGGGTATCAACAGGCAGAATCTGGAGGTGCTAGGGGAGGAAATTTTTGAGAAAAGAAGCAGAATGAGCTGGGCGTGGTGGCCCGCTCCTGTAATCCAAGCATTTGGGAGGCTGAGGCAGAAGGATTGCTGCAAGTTTAAGACCAACCTAGGCTACATAGTGAGTTCAAGGCCAGACTGAACCACAGTGAGATCCTGTCTCAAAAAAAAAAAAAAAAAAAAAAAAAAAAAAAAGAAGAGCGATGAGCAAAGATATGGAACTGAAAAGTTACAGATTATACATGAAAAACAGTCAAGTGTTCTAATATTCACTTAAAGTATAAGCAACATATAAGCTGATGCTTACTGGGCACTTATAATGCAGTTCTGGGCATCACACTGAGGGCCTTACCCACATTCATTCATCGAATCCTCACAACAACCCCATTAGGTAAATCCTAGTATTACCCATATTGTGCAGGTTAGGAAACTGATCTCTTACCGATTGCCTTTTTGTGAAATAGAAATGGTCCCACTCCCTTCTGTGGCCTGTGGCACACGTGTGCTGAGATGCAGCTTGGCGATGGTGCCTGGGCCACATCCACCCCTCAGCCAGATGCCTTGCGTGGGACCCTTTAGCCTACACGAGAATGTGCAGTGGCCCCACTCAGTGTTACAATCGGGCTAGTTGGCTCCAGAGTCTGAGCTTTCAATCATGATACTGTGAAAGCCACTTCCCTTTCTTCTTTCTTTCTTTCTTTTTCTTTTCTTTTCTTTCCTTTTCTTTTCTTTTCTTTCTTTCTTTTTCTTCCTTCCTTCCTTCCTTCATTCCTTTTTCTTTCTTTCTTTTGTACTGCGGATTGAACCCAGGGCCTTTGCACTCAGCTACATCCCCTCCCTCCCTTTTTTGGGGGTGGTGAGACAGGGTCTTGCTTTGTAGTTCAGGCTGGCCTTGAACTCACTTTGTGGCCCAGCCTGGCTTGAACTCATGGCCATCCCCTTGCCTCAGCCTCCCAAGTGCTGGGATTACAGGTGTGCACCACCATGCCCGGCCCTTTTTTGTTTTTTACGTTGAGATAAGATCTCACTAAATTACCCAAGCTGGGCTTGAACTTATGATCCTTCCCCTTGCCTTCCACAGGTGTGTGCCACCATACCTAGCAAAGCACCAGGTTCTTATTTTTGGTGAACCTAACATCCACACTTTGGAATTTGGACTTTATTAGTGTGGAGAGACAGAACCTTTATTCTGAAGGAATGTGAAGGTGATTTTTAGAAGGGGTGAACGATAACACAATCACATTTGCAAGGAAGCATACCTTGATGGTATTTTGGAGAAACAGAGACGTTTTAGGGTTGGTGAATGGTTGAGCGGGTGGAGATTCAGGCAGAAAGACCAATTAAAAGGAGCATACCAGGCATTAAGGTAAGCCAGGTGAAAGCCCAAATGAGGGCAATGGCACTGGAAATTTTAGGAGGTGATAGACTTGAACAATACTTCAGAGTTGGAATTGGTCTTCCTCTCTGATCATAGAGATAGGCATGAAAGAGAGCCACCAGAGGGAACTCCAAGGTTTCCAGCCTGGGTGACTGGGAGACAGCAACGCTATTAATACAAAGAAGGAAAACAGGAGGAAAGACAAAGACGTTCCAATGAGCAGGATAAGGTTTGCATGTTTCATTCGCTGTAATAGCTGGACATGCAAGTAGAAACTCTAGCCAGGTTTGGGGGTTATGGATCTGGGTCTGGGGATGTTTGAGCTAAAGCAGTTTACATAAAGCCCCAGGTGTGGATGAGAATGGGGAGTGTGTAAAGAAGAGCAGGGGGCTGAGAACGCACCTTGCAGGGTGGCGGTCAGCTACTATATACAAGTAGGTTGTGGCATCCCTCAAGACATTGGAGGAGGGACTCACAGAACATGTGAGCTAGGAAACAGTGCTGGGTGTAGGATAAGGGTAGTTAGCAACACTGAATGCATGGAAGCAGCAAGAGCTGTTCTACATATATATTTTGTAAACTGCAGTAATGCTTTTAGACTATTAGGGTGTTTCAGGCACTAAGAAGCACTTTGCAAATAATGGGTCCTATGGCAGCTGAAGATATAGAGTAGATTTCCAAAGGGCCTTGAATTGCAGGGTACAGTTTATGTACTAAGAGAATGGTTGTAGCTGGTAAGTATTTTATCTTAGTAGCGGGAGACCACCTTTAGTACCACACAGGCAAGGAGAGTGAGCAGAGCACAGGCGTGGATGGAAAGAGCACTGATTACTGGGGCAGCAAGAGCTGCGCTGTGAGGAGCAGTGGGGAGCACTGTGGCCCCGCTGTCCTTCGCTCTGTTACACACTTTCTCAGGCACTGTTTAAAACTCTACATTTCCACGATTATCAGCACCTTGTTTGTCATAGATAGCAACTAAAGGTGGGGAGAAAAAAGAGGCCAATATCTCTTCATGATTTTGTAGCAGCACTGTTTTCCACTGCCAGGATTTGTAAAATGAACCCAAATGTGAAACTCTCAAGACTGGATGAATGAAAAATACAAAAGGCTATTTGCCTTTTGACAGGACAAAGAATGAAGGATCATGGACACACCTTCCCCTTTGAGGGGACAGCCCCTCAAAACAAGCTTTACTGTGTGTGTGTGCGTGTGTGTGCGCATGTGTGTGCCTTTAATTGGGACTTTGGGTGAACATACTAAGGGCAGGGTGGCAGGGAATGTGTAAGGGAAATTGAAGGTTATTCCTTCTTAGTGAAAGAGAAAGGTGATTTAAGATTCTCTAGTTCAAGGACATTCACTATAGAAAGCCACAGGCAAAGAACATAGAAAGCAAAATCTGCATTGGATGATTCACTGCCGGACTTCACGGTAACCGTGTTAATAAGTTTTAGATGAGACTCTACTGCCGTGAGTAAATATCGTGTTGCAGCTTTCATTTTGTAAGTACTTATACTCAGAAATTTACTGCTTTCTGTCTTAAAATGTTGTGCATAAACACTTTTGGAAAATGAAATTTAATTTAAATAACTATTGGAGTTAATTTTTAAAGAATTTTGTTTTGCAGAATTTGAGGGCTGTAACCCTTTGTATTTTTTCTAACATATTTACTCTCGTATAAGAACTTACACGAATTATCCTATCTATGTCAGAGCAGAAGCCCCTGAGGTTAAGGACAGTGTTTTGTCACTACACCATTGTCATCACCTAGTAGAGTGCCTGGACTCTTGCTGGTCCCCTTGACTTACTTGCCCACTGACCTTTTCAGAGTTTGCCTTCATAACTCCCCTGACGAAAGTAGATGCTGACGGTACCTGCCATCAGAAAACTGAAAACCCAATTGCTCAGGGGAGAGTCACCAGAAACAGATAACGAGGAAGGGAGGGTTTCCAATAACATGGAGAACAGGTCTGCAGTAATTATCACAGTAGCTTTGAAACCTTGACTGCGTTCCTATCCCTTTTCTGTCCTGTATAAATTTGTTAGAGAGACAGCAAAGCACCTTTGCAATCTGGGCTCTGATATGCGACGAAATATAACAACTGCACCATTGGGAATTCCAGTGCTTACTTCGTATCTCTTTTCACTGCAGGTTTGTTCTATTTTCTTTCTGATAATGGCCTCTTATACTAATTCCTGGTATTCATTTGTCAAAATCCTCACTTTGTTTTTCAACGCTCACCTTCACTGCTGTATCAGTCAATGCCGTTTCTAGAGAAACGGAGTTAACATATAAGATATACAAATATGTAAGAATTTACAAGACTGGCTCACAATGCCACCCACAGAGTCAGGTGTGGAAGAGTGCCATAGGTCTACCTGCACGCTGGAGATCCAAAGCACCCAGCCGAAGGCCTGTAGCTCACTGCAGTGCCCTGTGCGAGCCCGTATCAGGAGGCTGAAAGGTCTGCACTGGAAGCCAGGGGATGACATCCAAGGGGAAGGCGAAGCCTGGAGCTGTGCCGAAGAAACAGAAGCGAGCCTTCCTTCTCCGTTTCCCTTTTATTCCATTCAAGCAGCAAGCCTGTTGGTTGCTGTCACTCACACCCAGGGTGGGGCTTCTGTCTTCAGTAATTTCCCAAAACTACGCTGGTCCAATTTCGTCAGGCGTTTCTTACTTGAGCTGACAGGATCAGTGAACACAGCTGCCATCTGCAAATAAATATTTCTGGTTAAGCTGTTGATCTCTTTCCTCTGAATTTCCATCTTGCTTTATTTCCCCCTCTCTCCTAGAATTCATGGTAGAATAGAAACTATGCTTTACTCAATCGAGTGCAGAGTCCCGGCTCTTTCACTTACTGTTTGTGGTGGGCATATTGTTAATCTTCCTGTGTCTCATTTCCTTACCTGTCGTGTATGGAGCAGAACAGTTGCATGTCCATGCCCTTGTGGTGGAACAATGAGATCATGTATGGACGGCACTGATAACAGTGCCCAGCACATAATACACAGTAAATAATATCTGCAATAGTGCCACCTTACAGCTGGCACATTACTTACAGTAAGTACTCGCTGACTTGAATAGTAATGATAGAACTGATCACATGGTGAGTTCGCTTTGCCCGGATTAGGTAAGAATAAAAGGGGGTTAGAGTTGGGATAGGACGTGGTTGATGGAATAACCACACATTGGGCTTTTGCTATGTGCCAGTATTGGGGACACAATTCGATCAAGGCGAAGCTCTCTGCCTCAGGGAGCGTATATTCCAGTGTGACTACAAAAAAGCACACAGCGAAGAAAATAATGACAAATTGTAAACTGTTGGGAGAGAAAGAAGGGCTGGAATTGGGGCAAGCAGTCTGCGTTACCTATTTGAGATAAGTAGGAAAGGCCTTCCCAGGGGAGAGGGGTGTAACCGAGGACCAGAGTCTGATGAGGAGCCCTGAGGCGCGAGGTGCCGGCGCAGGAGAGCCCGGGGCCAGGAGGCCGCAGACACGCGGATCAGGTCAGCTAGGGATTTACAGGCCGTCCTCGGGAGTCGGGATTGCAGTAGTCCCGGCTGTTCTTAAGACGACGTATAAAGTAGGAAACGCCATGTGGAATTAGACATGAGACAGAAAAGCAAAGCCGGAGGGTCGTGGTGAGCAGCGGCAGCTGGAGAACAGGCGCGGCCCGGTGCGTGGCTGCCCCTCAGGGCGGCGCTGGCCGTGGGTGGAGCTGTTCTCCCGCAGGAGCAGAGCAGTTGCACTGGGGGGGCTTTAGAGACCGGACGGCCTCTGTACGCCACGCTGGAGCCCCCTGGGCGTACGAGCGCTGCGCGAGCTCCGACCTGGGCGCAGGGGCGCGAACGCTGTCCCTGGGCCGCCCAGCGCTCGCCTTGCGCCCCAGCAGCAGGAACTCGAGCTCTGCTCCGCTGGGAAATCGCGGAAGCTCTCGTTTCCAGTGCGCTTCGGGGAGTGTGTGCGCGTGCGCTTGTGTGCGTGTGCACGTGTGCGCGTGTGTGCGTGTGCGTGCGTGCGTGCAAATTTTAATTTATAATCATCATCACTCCTGTATAGCTTTTCAAGGGATGAAGCACAAGTTGGAAAACATTTCTATAAAATTTGGCCTAATGTCTTGAATTTAAGTTTTCTAGTCTGAATGTGAAACTTAAGACTTGTTAACGTCGTGCTGTATTTTCAGTAATGACTCTGTCCTTTTTTCTCTTTTTTTCAGGCTTCCTTCGGGATTTTAACCATCCTTACAGGCTCTTTGAGAAAGACTGAACTTCCAAATGCCCTTGTTAAATTCTAAAATTGTATTGAACGTTTTTGTAGAGTATTTCATTATTTTTACATTATGACTTGTATGGTAATTTGAGATCATATGAGTGGAAAGGGTTTTTTAAACAAGATTTTATGGTTCGTTAAAAGTTTTTTTTTAAACCTTTTGAATAATGTTCTTCCTACCTAGTTTTTCAATCTTCATATTTTCCCCTTTGAAGAGAAGGTGATATAATATTCAAGCACCTGACATACAAATTTATATATGGCTTGAGGGCTGGAGGCCATACCCTATGACTGCGTCTGAAATTACTTTTTCATCATTGTTGGTGGGCAACAAATGAATACTTTAATTTTGTTTACATTTATTATTACACAAGCATGCCACTATTCAAAAGCTTTCCTACAATAGTGAATTTGAGATAATTATAGATATTATTAGAATCTGTTGGTGAAATTTATGGAGTCAATAAGATTTTTTAAAAAATATATAACTTTTTGAATAAAAGATGAAGTCTCTTTATAATTTGAAGAATACTAGGTGCTTTTTAAATAGAATAAAATTATGCCAGATTTGTTTCAATACCAAATCATTTCTCATTAAAATTCAGCAATATTCCAATATATTCATTAATAATTATTTCACTTTTTAAAAAAAGTTCCACATTTTAGGCACAATTTGGAAATATTTGACATTGTTTCTACCTGCAGTAGTTCTTTGATATAAAACTAATATGGCTTCCACTGAACTTAATGGTGTGGGTATGGAGTAACAGAAATTATGAAAAAAATTATCCACTGTCATAATGGGAATGAATGAACCTTGACCCTGTACATATTTAGAAAATTCTCTGTAAGATATGAAATTAGAATTACTTGAGCTAGGAAAAATTATGTTTGTCAATGATCCCAGCACTTGGGAGGCTAAAGCAGGAGGATCTCTATAAGTTCAAGGTCAGCCTGGGCAACATAGTGAGTTCAGGGCCACCCTGGAAAACATAGCAAGATCCTATCTCAAAAGAAAGAAAAAAAAAAAAAAAGAAAAAGAAAAATTAAATGTGTCTAAGTTGAGGTGGGTATAACTCCTGAAGACATATCGTGTCAGATCCAAGACTGATCTCTGTCTTACGCAGTGGGGTAGCTTTCCATCTCTGTGACGAGATACCTAAGAAAATCTAATTAAGAGGAGGAAACTCTATGCTGGCTCCTGGTTTCAGAAGTCTCAGTCCATGGTCACTTGACTGTTGTGTTTGGGCTGTGGTGAGGCTGAGCATCATGGTGGGGAGTGCACAGTGGAGCAGAGCTACTCACCTCCTGGCTGGGAAGGAAAGACTGAGGAGGAGCTGGGCCCAATGTCTCCTGGAGGGCAGGGGCCTTAATGACCTAACTTGCTTCCACCAGGCTCTGCCTATGAAGAGTCTACATCCTCCCATAGCACACAGGCTGGCAACCCAGCCTTCAGCATATGGCATCTGGGGACTGTGTAAGCTCTAAACCATCGGAAGCAGAAATGTTGACTTTGGTTAAAGAAGTGAAACCTCCACGTGGAAACATGTAATCTGTTACGTTTCACCAGAACCCTACGACTCCTGCCTTTTCCCCCATCTAGTCAGCTAGATCAACTAAGCCATCCGGTCCACGGAAGTCCTCTCTCCTCTGTCTCAAGTTATTTTTTTGCACTCAGATGTATTCTGGATTTGAGCTCTCTTGAGAGTGGATGTTAAACCTCAGTGTGAAGACAGGATGTTACAGTGCCCTCGATGTGCCTTGATGCTTTATTGGTGATTTGTTTTCAGTAGCTTCCTGAGGTTTATACCTGCTGCATATAAAATCACCCTCTCTAGTCGGCAATATAGCACTGGCAATAAAGATAATATGGAGCCAAAGAAATTCAAGTTTTATTGAACTTGCCACAGACCAGCACTTTATTCCCATAATTCTACATAAACATGGGAGTTTATATGTAGAAAATTTAGGAATAAAAACAAGAGGGTATATTTGTTTTGACCACTTATCAGATTACCATTGTAAGTTTTAACTATATTTTATTTTTTACTAGTGGGATTCATATCTCAAAGTGTATTAACTAGATTGTTAAAAAAACCCAATGTTTTGTTAATTCTCTACATATGGCCATTTTCACATACCTTTCAAAATCTCATTAACTGATATCTTTGGGGAATTTAAGTTTTTCCCCTTTCCTCATAACAAATTCCAATTTAGCATCTAAGTTCAAAACAATTCAGGCTGTGTTATATAGAATACCCTCTCACTTTCGATCCATTGTGAAAAAAGTTGTCTTTTATGCCACCTGAGTACAGCTTTTGATTTATAATAATCTAAAAATTTCTATAAAAAACACCAAAGGGAAAAGTATTAAGCCATAGAAAACTTTTATTTTATTGCAAATAAAATAGCTTTTCAATTAATTTCTACATGACTAGTTATAACTAATTCATTTTAGAATCTACCATAATTCTGTATTTATATATATATATATTTTTTTGTGGGTACCGGGGGGTCGACCTCAGAACCTCACGCGCCAGCAGGCGCCCGTGCCGCTGAGCAATATCACCGGCCCCTTTTTTGTATGTGGGATCCGGGAGTCGAACTCGGGCCCTCGCGCTTGCCGGGCAGGCGCTTATGCCACTGAGCCATCTCACCGGCCCAATTCTGTATTTATAAAAATCATTTATCAACCTTTTTCCAGTTCTTAATGTAATTTATTTATTTTTCTATTTTTATTTTTTTATTATTATTATTTTTAAAGACAATAAGTAAACATTCTCCTGTATTAACAAACTCAAGCATTAGAGAATGTACAAATACCTTTTGGAGAAAAACATTACTCAGTATAAGATTAAGCCATGTAAAAGCTACGTAAAAATAGAAGACTAAGGAATGGAATAGTCACAGTGAAACTGCATTTTCATACTGGGGAGACAATACAATGTTTACAAATGTGCATCCGGTTTATTTCGCTTGTGAGTATTTTCTTGAGTTCCATCCACTCACCTATAAAAGTTTGCAGTTTATCTTTCTTTATGGCTGAGTAGTACTCCATCATATAAAAATACCACATCTTTTGTATCCATTCCTCAGTTAATGGGCATTTGGGTTGTTTCTATGATCTAGCTATTAAAAATTGTGTTGCTATAAACATGGGTACACATATATCGCTGTGGTACGATGTTTTTAATTCTTCTGGGAAGATACTCAGAAGGGGAATAGCTGAGTCAAATGGGACCTCTGATCCTGGTTTTTTGAGGAATCTCCACACGGATTTCCACAGTGGTTGCACCAGTCGACACTCCCACTAACAGTGGGAAGTGATCCTTTTTCCCCACAGCCCCTCCAGCATTTGTTATTAGTTGACTTCTTGATGATAGCCATTCTTTCTGGGGTGAGATGGAATCTCAGTGTGATTTTAATTTGCATCTCTCGAATGACTAGTGATGTTGAACATTTTTTCGTATATTTATTTGCCATTTGTATTTCTTCATCTGAGAAGTGTTTATTCATCTCAGATGCCCATTTTTGGATTGGGTCTTTAAATTTGGGAGGTCTGATTTTTTTGAGTTCTATGTATGTTCCGATAGTAATCCTTTGTCTGAGGAACAGCTGGCAAACATTTTTTCCCACGTTGTGGGTTGTCTCTTCACTCTTTTGATGGTTTCTCTTGCTGTGCAAAAGCTTTTTAATAACATGAGATCCCAGTTGTTGATTCTTTGTGATACTTCCTATGCCATTGGGGTTTTAGTCATAAAGTCTTTGCCTATACCAATGTCTTCAAGAGTTTTACCTATTCTATTTTCCAGGAGATTTAATGTTTCTGTTTTAATATTTAGATCTTTGATCCATTTTGAATTTAGTTTAATGCATGGTGAAAGATATGGCTCTAATTTTAATTTTCGGCATGTGTAGAGCCAATTTTTCCAGCACCATTTATTAAAGAGGCTATCTTTCTTCCAGTGAATGTGTTTGGCAGCTTTGTCAAAGGTAAGGTGGCTTATTATGTCTGGAGTTGTTTCTGCATCTTCTAAAATGTTTCATTGATCTTCGGGTCTGTTTTTTGACAATACCAGGCTGTTTTTATCACAGTAGCTTTACAGTATAATTTCAAATCAGGGATTGTGATGCCCCCTGCCTTGGTTTTGTTGCTCAGAATTGCCTTTGCTATTGTAGGTCTCTTCTGGTTCTAGATGAATTTTAGGATTGTTTTCTCTAATTCTGTGAGATATGTTGTTGGAATTTTGATTGGAATTGCATTAAATCTGTATAACAATTTTGGAAGTATGGCCATTTTCACTGTTGGTTCTTCCAACCCAAGAGCAAGGGATATCTTTCCATTTTCTGATATCCTCTTCAATCTCCTTCTTCAGAGTACTGTAGTTTTCAATGTAGAGGTCTTTTACCTCCTTTGTGAGATTGATTCCTAGGTATTTCACTTTTTGGATATTATTGTGAAAGGTGTTGTTTCCCTAATTTCTCTCAGTGAGTTTGTTATTCGTGTACAGGAAGGCTATTGATTTTTGAGTGTTGACTTTGTATCCATCTACACTACTGAATTTGCTTATTAAGTCTAGCAATTTTTTAGTAGAGTTTTTGGGGTCTTCTACGTAGAGTATCATGTCACCTGCAAATAATGATAATTTAACTTCTTCCTTTCCAATCATTATTCCTTTTATTTCTTTCTCTTGTCTAATTGCTCTGGCTAAAGTTTCCAGTACTATGTTGAATAAGAGTGGGGATGGTGGACATCCTTGTCTTGTTCCTGATTTTAGAGAGAAGGCTTTCAGTTTTTGTCCATTTAGTATGATATTGGCTGTTGGTTTGTCATAGATAGCTTTTATCAGATTGAGATAAAGACCATCTATTCCAATTTTCTGTAGGGTTTTTATCATGAAGGGGTGTTGGACTTTGTCAAAAGCTTTTTCTGCATCTATTGAGATGATCATATGATTTTTGTGCTTGGTTCTGTTAATATGGTGTATTACATTTATTGATTTATGTATGTTGAACCATCCCTGCATCCCTGGGATGAATCCAACTTGGTCATGTTGTATAATCTTCTTGATGATTTGAAGTATCTTATTGAGGATTTTTGCATCTATGTTCATTAGGGAGATTGGTCTGTAGTTCTCTTTCTTAGTTGGGTCCTTCTCTGGTTTTGGTATCAGGGTAATGCTTGCTTCCAGGAATGAATTTGGGAGTATTGCTTCCCTTTCAATTTCATTAAAGAGTTTAAGAAGTAGTGAAGTTAGGTCTTCTCTAAATTTCTTGTAGAATTCAGCAGTAAATCCATCAGGGCCTGGACTTTTCTTTGTAGGTAGGTTTTTAATTACATCTTTGATTTCATTGATTGTTATAGGTTTATTTAGGATTTTTATATCTTCTTGGTTGAGCTTTGGTAATTCATAAGTATCTAGGAATCTGTCCATTTCTTCTGCATTTTCCATCTTATTAGAATACAAGTTTTCAAAGTAGGTGTAGATGATCTGTTGGATTTCTGCAGGGTCAGTTGTGATTTCACCCTTTTCATTCTTAATTGCATGGATTTGAGTACTTTCTTTCCTTTTTTAAATAAGGTTGGATAAGGGTTTGTCGATTTTATTTAATCTTTCATAGAACCAACACTTTGATTCATTGATTCTTTGTATTGTTTTTTTAGTCTCTAATACGTTAATTTCTGCTCTGATCTTTATAATTTCTTCCCTTGTACGGGCTTTTGGCTTAGCCTGCTCTTCTTTTTCTAGAAGTTTGAGGTTCACCACTAAGTTGTTTATTTGTGTTTGCTCTGTTTTCCTGATATAGGTATTTAATACTATAAATTTCCCTCTTAGGACTGCTTTCATTGTATCCCATAAGTTCTGGTATGTTGTACTGTCATTATCATTCAGTTGCAGAAACTGTCTCATTTCTTCTTCAATTTCATCTGTGACCCATTGGTTGTTCAGCAGGGTGCTATTTAATTTCCATGTGTTTAGGAAGTTCTTGTGGTTTCTTTTGCCACTGATTTCCAATTTCATTGCACTATGGTCTGATAATATGCATGGGATAATTTCAATTCCTTTGCATTTACTTAAGCAGGTTCTATGAGCTAGTATGTGGTCTATTTTGGAGAACATCCGTGTGCAGCTGAGAAGAATGTGTATTCTGATGTTGTGGGGTGGAACACTCTGTAGACATCTACTAAGTCCATTTGTTCCAAAGTTTGGTTCAGTTGTAATATTTCATTTTTGATTTTTTGTCTAGTTGATCTGTCTTTTTGTGACAGTGGAGTATTGAGATCTCCCAATAAATTGTATTAGTGCTTATTTGATTTTTCATGTCCATTAATATCTGTTTTATATAGTTTGGTGCACTGGTATTTGTTGCATATATATTTATGATTGTTATCTCTTCCTCTTGGATCGTTCCCTTTATGAGGATGTAATGACCGTCTTTATCTCTCTGAATCATTCTTGGCTTGAAATTCACTTTGCAAAAAGAATAGCTACCCCTGCTTTTTTCTGGGTTCCTGTCGCATGTAGTATTTTTTTCCATCCTTTGACTTTCAGTCTATGAATTTCTTTTTGAATTAAATGTGTTTCTTGTATACAACATATTGTTGGATCTTGCTTCTTGATCCAATTTGCCAGTCTGTGCCTTTTGATTGGTGAATTGAGACCATTAACATTGATAGTTAAAACTGATATGTGTTGACTTATCATTGTCATGTTATTTTCCTGTTGTTGGCTCCCCCTCTTTTTATTTTTTTCCCCTCCCTCTCTTTAATTGTTTGCCCTGCATGGTGGATTCCTTCTGTTGGGGTTCCTGGAGTTGTAGTCCTTATCCCTTTCTAGAATGTCCTTCAAAACATTTTGGAGTGCTGGTTTTGTGGTTATAAATTTTCTCAGATGTTCTTTGTCATGGAAGTATTTTATTTCTCTGTCAGTTTTGAAAGAGTTTTGCGGGGTACATCAATCTGGGTTGAATGTTATTTTCCTTTAGAACTTGAAATACATCATTCCAAGCTCTTCTTGACTTGAGAGTTTGTGCTGAAAAGTCCGCTGTGATTCTGATGGGCTTTCCTTTATAGGTGATTTGTTTCTTTTCTCTAACAACTTTTAAGATTCTCCTCTTCTGTTGAATTTCTGAAATCTTGACTATAGTATGCCTGGCTGAAGATTTTTTTTTTGATCATGGCTAATTGGAGTTCTATAAGCCTCACTTATCTGAACTTCAAATTCTTTTTCTCTACCAGGGAAATTTTCTGTGATAATGTCTGTGAACAGTGTTCTGATGTCATTTATGCTATATCCTGCTTTTTCATTGGCTCCAATCAATCTTAAGTTATTCTTCTTTGCATCATCTAGCAGCTGCTGGATTGATCTTTCATTGTTCCTTGCTTTTTTTTTTTTTTTTTGTGGGTACCGGGGGGTCGACCTCAGGACCTCGCACGCCAGCAGGCGCCCGTGCCGCTGAGCGATATCACCGGCCCCTTTTTCGTATGTGGGATCCGGGAGTCGAACTCGGGCCCTTGTGCTTGCAAGGCAGGCGCTTACGCCGCTGAGCCATCTCACCGGCCCCTGTTCCTTGCTATTTTTAAGAATTCTTTCTTTTCATGATCACTAATTGCAAGCCTGTCTTCTATATCTGAGATCCTGTCTTCACATTGGTTTAATCTACAAATACTTTCAATGGAATTTTTGTTCTCCTGGATATCTGCTTGAATCTGCTTTATGGATTCCATTTCTTTCCTATGCTGAGCATTCATGGCTTCCATCATTTTCTTAAGCTCATCTATTTTTTTGTCTGTGTCTGCTCTAGCGTCCTTCAGCATGGTCTTCATTGTGGACATTATCTCTGCAGTTACCTGAGAAATTATTTGTGATTTAAATTTTTCCAGAGCCTCATTCAACTGCTTTGTTGTTACCATTTCAGAGATGTCAGGTGGGTGGCTTTCGGTTTTTCCCACCTCACTGCCCCCTGGATTTGCCTTTGGTGAACTGGATGGGTGGGGTTGCATCTTGTTTAAGTGTCATCTCATTTTCTTTTCTTTCTTTAGTTTAATTCCTGGGTTGCTGTTTGTAAATTGCCTATGGTAGGTTGCTTTATTGCTAGTATTTCAAACTCTTAGGAGATGGCTACTTCGCTGAGGTATCATTGAGGTGTAGCTTATTTTTGGGTTTTGAGCCTGCTGCAAGATCCTACCTCTTCAATTTGTTGGAGATGAGAAGTGGCTGCCTGTTTGGCCCAGTCCTTTGTTCTTTGGTTCTGTGCCACATTATTTTCTGTGATCCTTAGACAATCTCAGTCTTGGAATACCAGGAAGAAAAGCACCAGTCAGTGTGTCCTTCACAGCCGCCACTTCTCTGTACCACAGTGTCTCGTGTTACTCCACGGAGGTTCCCACTGGAGCCATGGATGGAGTGGCGGCCGCCCTGAGTTCCAAGTTCAGCTGCCCCCCCTCACAATGGCGCCTGGCTAGTCGCTCTCTTGTGCACTGGACAGCTGGGCATCAGCGCTCACTGCCAGTCAGTATGTCCTTCATGGCTGCTGCTTCTCTGCACCGCTGCTTCTCACGTTCCTCCGCGGAGGTCCCCGGGGGCGCCGGCAGTCACCGCGTGTCTGCAGATTTGAACCGCTTCAGTCACGTCATGCTTCCCGACACAGGGAAATGGCGCCGGAGGCCACCTCCTTCTTCTTTGTTGGAGTTTCTCTCTTCACTTTCTCCGTGGGCCCCAAACTGAGCTTCAGATCTTTCTGGGGTCCCTGGGAGCAACTTCCCTCTTTCTTGTCCTCCTCCAGTCACTACATTCCAGTGTCCGGATGGTGACTTTTGGAGAGGTTCACTGCCTGCTTCTTACAGATCCGCCATCTTTTTCCCTTTTAATGTAATTTATATAGTCAGATTTAATAATTATCAACATCGTAATTCCAAAATGAATATTATTTTTAAAAGATTAAATTTTGAATTTGTTTGGTATCAAATGAAATTGTGAACATTTGTCCTCTGTGTTCTGTTTGATTTTTTCCTTTCATCACCTATAAGTGAATGTAAAAAGTAGAGTACAGCTCAGCTGACTGCCTTTGAAGAATAACAATTCAAAATAAGAATAAGTTGATGGTGCGGTAATAAGGTTTGGCAACAGCTTTCCCAAGAGATATTTTATGGAAAAATGATGGAGGGCTGTCCATCATTGCACATGGAATGCTGACATTCTTGACTTTAATAGGAAAGCATTTATCTTTTGCACCTGCTGCAGTATATGACTAGCTGTCATGTACTCCAACAAAAGAGAGGAAAAACTGTCACTATGATTTAAGAAATATGCACTGGCATAACAAAGCAAAATATTTTTAGGAGTTAAGATTTATTTTTCTTCTTCTATTATGCCTGTTTTCTACAGTCATTTATTTAAGTTTTGTTTAGTAGCATTAATATTTTCCTATTGAATTCATCATTATAGAAAGCACTTTGAATTATTAAAGAGCAACTGTACATTCTTGAGGAGGAAAAGGTTAATACATTTATGATTCCTAAATTTTCACTGGTGTATAACAAAATGAAGTATCTAGATAAAATGTAAATGCAGGTTTTAGGACTGTATCACTAAGACATAAAATCTAAACTTGATAAAGTTAAAGTTTATTCCTAGGTTTTCACTAGTTAAAATAACTAAAATAAGGGAATAAAATGTATTTTGAGATTGATTATTAGAAAAACAAAAGGCTCTTAACAAGGTTCTGGATTATTTGCATGCTAACTATGGACCTTATCCTTTAAATGTGTTAACAATATTGAAATGCAACTGTCTTTTCATATTTTATCCCTGAATGTTACTGCTTTTCTGGGTAAAATGATGAAAGAGGCTTGTCAAGATTCTTACATTTTTCTAGCAAGTATTTCTTCCCATGGCATTTTACATGCTAATTTTTCTTCTGTTGCTGTCTTTCAATTTTAGTTTTCCTTTTAAAAATATGCAAGAAAAAATATGCAAAAGATTTTTAGGATGATTCGTACACAAACACATGCATTGAGTATATACATACATACAGTATACTTGCAGTTTGACTCATCTTTTAACAAACATTTTAAAATGAGGCACCAAAAGTAATTTTTTTCCTTGAGAGCATTCACCACTAGTGTTTAAAATGTCTTTGGACCTCTCCCTTTGAAATGTCTGTAATAGCCTGCAGAATATTTAAAATATATAAATATTCAATGGTGTAGGCCATCAGTCTTTGAGGATGTTGAGAAATAGGGACAAAGAAATTGTTTTGAAGTAGAAGAAAAGCATTCAGAGGTGTACATGATGAACAGGTAATTGATTATTTCAAATAATTTATTTTTGGTCAAAGTCAGGGATCAGTTATAAAGGACTTGTTACACATGTGGGACAGGAAAACTAAGAATCAGGGAAGAAAAGGAGGGGCCCAACCTGACTATGATAACAATTTGAAAAGAAAAACCTAGAGTGGTTTCAGCAATTGTTGAAAGAAGTACAGGGCCTTCCATAGTGACTATTTTTGAAAGAAATGCAATCATTTGTAACTATTGGCAACCCATGAAGCACTGAGGTTTTATTTATTTTCATTTATGTTTCTGAGCCCATCTTACCCATATTGAGATTTAAATTAAACAGCATTTAAATTAAAGCCAAATCTGATTAATTCTTCCTAAAGCCCTTTCATCTACCAAGCATTGGTCTGGCCAAAAACCTAACTCCTTTTCTACCTTGTACTATCCTGTTCGATTCTTAGTGGAGAGGCATCTTTTTAGCTTTGAAAAGTTTCTGAAAACTCTTCCATAGATAATGTTGAATGAAGATGGCTCCAGGAAGCATAAGTTTTGGACAGAGGGAACAAAGTAATTTAGAGAAGAGGGAAGACGCCTACATTCACCACCATTCCATCCAGAACTCTGAGCAGTTTTTCATGAGGAAGCTACAATCAATCTAGTGAAGGATCAGAAATGGCCACTTTAATACCATCTGCTAGCTGAAACTTCAAACTAATTATCCAAGCTTCTTCATGTCTTATCTCAAGAGATTGAGTGGTAAGCTTGGTATTATGGCTTGCATCTAGATGTCCCCCCCAAAATCTCATGTGCTCATAGAGGGGGCTTTTGGGAGTGCCTGGATCATGGGTGTGTGATTCTGGATTAAGGGTGTGATGACTGGATTAGGCCACTGATTGATTTAGCATAGTTCTGGGTGTGGATGATGGAAAGCCCCACCCCAGATGTGTGTGGCACCAACCAATAGGCCTATAGCCTGGATGGGATAGAAGGGAAAGGAGGGCTCACTGCTTGTGCTTCCTTCCTGCCTTCCTGCACTGCCATAGACTGTTTCTCCTCTGAGATGCCCCTCTGCTGTGCCGCCTTGCCGTGGAGCCAGCCAACTGTGGACTGAAACCTCTACGAACTGTGAGCCAAAATAAATCTTTCCTCCTTTAATTTGTGGGTGTCAAGTATTTTCTCCCCACAATGAGAGAGTAACTCCAGACACTTGGAATAGGGGATAAAGCTTTACATTTAGGAGACTTCATTGCTCATTCAGCTCTAACACTTATTTGTTAGTGATCTTGCCAAATGACTTCAAGAAAATGGTAGTTTTCTCATTTTTAGATGAATCTTTTCAGATAGATAAATACTAGTGCTGTATTTTGTACACAAAGAATTTAAACAAGAAGATAGCCAAAGCAAAAAATAAAAATAAAAAATAAAAAATGACCAAGATCATGTGTTATTAAGAGGTAGAGCTAAGATTTAAAGCACACAGCTTCTGTTGAATAAAAAGCTGCTGCTTTGTGAGATAACAGCTCAACATTTTCCTTTAAATTTGTCTAAAAGTAAAAAGAGGTTATTGTGCTAGGAAAGATTTCTGTGTCACTGAAACTGAGCAATTCTGGAGGAAAATATTCTCTCAAGTGTGTCAACAAGAAAAATTTATGCTTGATTTTAAAGTTAAGAAGGGGTTTTCTGTTTAATACCTTTTTGTTTGGTTTGAATGCTTCCAGTGGCATCCTGCTCAAATGTTTACTTTGTTCATCACCATGAAAATACCAGAGTGCATAAGTTTATATTAACGGCAGTCTTCTAGTCATCTGGAAATCAAATGCTAAAACTCTAGGGAATCATGCCCTACTTTTAGAAATGGTTTTATATCCAATACTTATTCCTAACAGTATTTGAGAATTTACTATGTACAAACATGATGAGTTCCAAATAATTGCTATAACAGTATTATGTACAAAATATTAAATAATGGCACTGGACATCATGCACCATGCATGCAGATTCTTAACTAATGGCATAATACCATCCCCCCTTGCACTGATGATCTATATTACCTACAGAGATTAGTTTATTTTGAAGGATAATTACACCAAAAAATTCCATGAATATTCATAAAGATTTGCAATTGCCAGTATGGCTTATTTTTTTTCCTATGAGAAGAGAGAAGTATGAAACATTCTCTGTCCAAAAGGCTTAAACAAGTATCTCCAGTTCTCTATAATGCCTTGCAAAATACCTCCAAAAGAACTTTTTTTCTTTTTTTTTTTTTTGGTGGGTACCGGGGGGTCGACCTCAGGACCTCGCGCGCCAACAGGCACCCGTGCCGCTGAGTGATATCACCGGCCCCTTTTTCGTATGTGGGATCCGGGAGTCGAACTCGGGCCCTCACGCTTGCAAGGCAGGCGCTTATGCCTCTGAGCCATCTCACCGGCCCTCTCCAAAAGAACTTTTAGCAGATTATAATCTTATACATTCTAATTTGTTGCACTAAGGCAAAATTAAAGCTTGAGATCACTTAGAAGGTAGAACCATTAACAATGTTTTATAAAATTGATACATATTAAACACAATGTTGGGGCCGGTGAGATGGCTCAGCAGGGTAAGCGCCTGCCTGGCAAGCGGGAAGTCCTGAGTTCGACTCCCGGAACCCACATACGGAAAAAAAAAAAAGCCAGTGATATCGCTCAGTGGCACAGGCGCCTGCTGGCACGCGAGGTCCTGATGTCGACCCCCGGTACCCACAAAAAATAAAAATAAATAAACATAATGTTAAGAGATGGTTACTATGTTGTACTATTTAATATATGCTTTTTGATGTTTTAAAGTTTATACCATTTTGTTTAAAGATAAATATATTTTGTAATATATTCATTTTAAATATTATTTTGTTAATTTTACAAAAAGTGTCGATCCTCAGATCCTACTCAAGATATAACTTTTGCCATATTTTTCCTTTCAAGAAAAAACAATACGTGGGCCGGTGAGATAGCTCAGCAGTATAAGCGCCTGCCTGGCAAGCCGAGGTCCTGAGTTCGACTCCCACTACCCACATACGAAAAAAGGGCCAGTGATATTGCTCAGTGGCATGGGTACCTGCTGGTGCATGAGGTCCTGAGGTCGACCCCCAGTACCCACAAAAAAAAAAAAAAGAAAAACAATACGCATTATCAGTTTACATAATCACAAGAATAAAATGTCACGTAACTTTATGCTAAAGCATTGTCACAACAGTAGATAGGCCAATAAAATAGACTTTTTACCCCAAATCCTTCTCCTTTCACCTTCATTCTCCTTTACTTCTCCCAATTTGTCCAAGAATATTCCAATCTATATCTGTTACCTTGGTGTAAATAAAACTAAAATTCCTTTGAGTAAGCACACTTATTCACTACCATTAGTCT
Source organism: Erethizon dorsatum (assembly GCA_028451465.1). Classification (NCBI taxonomy): domain Eukaryota; kingdom Metazoa; phylum Chordata; class Mammalia; order Rodentia; family Erethizontidae; genus Erethizon; species Erethizon dorsatum. The sequence goes on from CM051835.1 coordinate 43,355,824, forward strand.
TTAGGAAAATAGGAAATGAAACCAAATTGAGATAGTTATTAGAATGACTAAAATTAAAACTACTGACCATACCAATTACTGGCAAGGATGTGGAGAAACCATAATTTCACACATTGCTATGAAAAATATAAAATGGTGTAACCACTTTGGAAAATTATTAGTTTTCTTTTTTTAACAATTTAAATACCAATACCACACCATCCTGCAATTCTGCCCCTGGATACTTACATAAGAAAAATGTATTCAAGTGTCCATACTAAGACTTGTATGTCAGTGTTTATAGCACTTCTGTTTGTAATAACCCTAAACTGGAAAGCTAATGTCCATCAACAGGAGAATGGGTATGTAGATTATGGCTGATCCATGCTATGGAATATACTCAAATAAATAGGAACAAACTGTTTTTACGCATAACATGTAAGAATCTAGTTACAAGAATGAAGTCAAATGATAGAGAACATAGTATATGTGTTAGTTACTTTTCTTGCTGCTGAGACAAAATACCTGACACCCAAAGTTAAAGGAGGGAAGGTTCATTTGGCTCACAGTTTGTAGAGGTTTCAGTCCATGGTTGGCTGGCTCCAAGGCAGGGTGGCATGGCAGAGGGGCATCGCAGAGGAGAAACAGTTCATAGAAGGCGAAAGGTAGCAAAACAAGTAAGCAAGGGACAAGACAAGCCTCTTTCTGTCTCTTATACTGTGTCCAGGCAACCAGCATTAGGGCAGTGCCAAACCAATCAGTGGACTGATTAAGTAATTGCTCACCCTTAGTCCTAGCACCCTTAATCCTAGCATTGCACCATGAATCAATCACACACTCTAGATCCAGCCACCTCTGAAAAAGCCCCATCTATGACTGCATGAGGTTTTGGGGGGACATCTAGACACAAGCCATCACAGTATATTATTCTGTTTATATAAAATTCTGGAAAATACCAACTATAGTAATAGAAACCAGACCAGTGGCTGCCTAAGAATAGGAAAGAGAGAAAAGAGAAAAGCTTACAAAGAGGCATGAGGAAAAATTTTAAGTGGTGGATATATTTATTATCTTGACAGTGGTAGTAGTTTTGCAGGTATCAGAACTCATCAATCTGTGTGATTCAAATATGCACAGTTTATTGTACACCAATTATATCTCAGGCTTTTAAAAAATAGTTCCACCTTTCCATCTCAGAAATATTTCCGTTTGAGTGCTGCTAATATTCTACTTCTTCTTCTTCTTTTTTTTTTTTTTTTGTGGGTACTGGGAATCGAACTCAGGACCTCGTGCTTGCCAGGCAGGTGTTGTGCTGCTGAGCTATATCCCCAGCCCTTAATATTCTACTTCTTGATCTGGAAGCTTGTTTAATAGATTTTTAATCTAAGTGCTTCATAGAGTTCTTCAGTGTCTGAAAATCTAGTTATAGTACGTGTACTTTGCTGTATTTCAGCAGGCCCCCTCCACCCTACCCCACCCCCGCTGCAAAAAAAAATTCCCAGAAAGTATTAGACATTAAATTATAGGGAGACTCTAGTGGATTTTTTTCTCTTTTTTCAACATTAAAGAGAAGAAAACTAAGACTTAGAAACAAATTGCAAAATTCCATGAAAACAGTAAATATTTCTTTGGAAACTTAAGCTGGGCTTCCCTCCCCACCTTGAAAACCTATGTTCATTGTTGTGTTTTTCAGGTCAGTGAAAGGACTGGCTATTTATGTTAAAAAAAAACAATCATCAAATTCCTCTATGGTTATCCTTTACATGTTCCTACAATTCATAATGGCCAACATCAGATTCCTTCAGGGGTATAAATAATATTCATTTCAATGGTTACAGCAAGTTATGAGAGACAAAGCAACCGACTCTTGGCAGTTACAACCGTAACAGTACGGCTCTGGGAGAAGGAGTTATTAAAAATGGGGGGGGGATTAAAGAAACAAAAAGACCTCTTACTAGTAGAGAATATAATTATGATCACAGAATGAAGCAACCAGTAGAAGAAAATAATACATTCAACAGTATTTTGAGATATAATGAACGCTCAAGGAAAAAAGCCCATGCATCGATGGAGATATTTTATGCATTTCAGTGGCAACAACTCATTGAAAAATCTTTTCTCTGTGGAAGATTATTGATTATTAGGGTAGAAAGGAAAGAAGAAAATGAACTTTTGGTATTAAATAGCAATTATTTAGAAATTGATTTGCAAAATAATAAGCTGACTTGTGTAATAAGGTTCATATAAATTTAATAAATGTGTCCTAACTTCAATTCACAGACTAACTTCAGTTCACAGCCAGTTTAGGAGAGGGAATGCAAGGTGGTAAGGCAAACAAAGAAGAAAAAGAAAAACCCACTGTAGAGCAAGAGACAGCTGAAAAATGCCCCATAGGCTTCTAAAATGTCATTTTCAGTGATAGGCAGCTGTTCCTTAGGGCTTTGGCCTGGTACAGAATACAGAAGATTCTACTGCCGCCTACCCAGCATCTGTTTCCTTGCACATGTGTTTAACAGTGCCTGATTTTGTTCAGGCAGCAATCCTTCTACTGTGGCCTTGCATTCAGAGAGGCTGGTCTGAGTCCCAGTATATCCCAATACATCTATAGCGATCTCCCTTTGAAAGCAATTGTCTTAGAAAGGACAGCTAACCCAATTTTGGCCAATTAGAAATGAGAAATCTTCTTGAATCTCCTAGGAAAGACTTGAGACATAAGAAAGGCACCTTCTTCTACAGTTAGGCATTATTTTGTCAAAATGTAACTCCCAGACCAGCTTCAGCTACTTTCCTGCCATGAGTGTTCGTGGGAAAGTCATATGTTGACAGGGACAGAACTGAAAATTGGAAGGAAAAAGAGAAAAGGAGGTCTTTGATGATATCTCTGCACCACTCAATTATCTAACACTGGGGATGCTACTACCAGCCATGAAATCTTTAAGAATCTGGGCCTCAGTTTCCTCAACTATCAAATGATGAAAGTGAGGTTTTCGCTTGACCCATTCAGGACGCTTTGGCCTACCATCATTCCATGATTTTCACACTCTACAAACCATCTTGCTGATGTTACTGAACATTCTTGCTGGTGAAAATGTACAACTCTGAGAATGCAAACATCAGTGAGGTCTAATGTGATTTTTTTTTCAGTATAATTTGTAGGAGCACAAGTTTTAAAAGTTGCCTGGGATCAAGTTATGAAAGGCTTTCCAAATATCACAAGCTAATATGTGTCTTGTGTTGATATAGTGTGAGAAATAATTAATAAAAAGCTAGAGTGTCAAGAAGCAAAATTAAGGCTAGAATTCCCAGTGTTCCTATTATATTGATCAAAATACAAAAGGAGAGATGGATTCTTCTCTCCTTACTCACCATTTTGGGGGGGCATTATATTTTCTTTTTTTTTTTTTTTTGTGGGTACCGGGGGGTCGACCTCAGGACCTTGCGCGCCAACAGGCACCCGTGCCGCTGAGCGATATCACCGGCCCCTTTTTCGTATGTGGGATCCGGGAGTCGAACTCAGGCCCTCGCGCTTGCAAGGCAGGCGCTTACGCCGCTGAGCCATCTCACCGGCCCATTATATTTTCATATTGAAGCATTTAATAAGTTGGTGATTTTCATGCTGCTCTGACTACATTTTTGAAATTTCAGCTTAAATAAAATGAAACTGATTTTTTTTTCTCATGCAAAGAGGCCACATGGGATCATTCTCTCTGTGCTTCCTGTGGGGTTCTTGCTACTCCTCACTTTTAACTTACAGTCTCTGTTTTAAAGCCTTTTCCCTTGGTCTTGCTTTGTAGCAATGTTTCAGAATTGCTGCACCTTTCAATCTTTTATTAATATTTATTTTCAAGGACAAACACAAAAGGGTGGGGATCTTTGTATTAAATGGGATGTAAGCTAAATGATCTCCAGGCCCTCTTTTCACTCTTGAGCATTCCTGAGAAGTACACATTTTTCCCAATAGAATGTTTTCTATTTTCAAAAACAACTGTGAAAGTTTCCAAGTTATTGATAGAAAAGAAAGTTCGTGGGCCAGGAATGTAGCTCAGTGCTGGGTCTCCAGCACTGAAGAAAAGAACATTCTTTAGTCCTTATCAACAGCTTGCTTTGATAAACAGAGGAGGAAGCCGTGCTTTTCAGGTGTCCTGGATATTCCCCATTGTCCAGCAGCTGGACCTCTTCACTGTTTGAAATGTCCTCATGAGACAGGTAACCACTGCTGAGATAGAATCATCCCCTGTCAAGAAGAGAATGGATGAGTTCTTCCCAAATATCCTTCTACAAATCAAAATGAATGCATTAGGAAATTTGTGGTCTATTTTCTTTTCTTCCATATAAGACAAATATTTGGTGAGTCTCTATACTATACAAGGCACTACTTTTATTTCATGCAAGAATTCAAAAGTTCAAGCCAGAAAACTAAGCATAAGTGTAAACACCACCTTAGAAAACCAGGGTGAAGTGAAGTAAGTGAAAGAGATAGTAGTAGAAGAAGGTGTGAGAAAATCCTGCCACTCGTGGCTGAGGTCAAGTTGTACCTTAGTCCTCCATCTATGTACAGTTAAATACTTTTGACTACCAGTAAAACTACGTGTTTCCAAAGGGCTCAGAATTTCATAAGTTGTGTTTGAACAAACGTAAGCATGACTTAGGAATCATTAACAAAACTAACATTCTCATCAAATACTTTTTGAAAAGTATGTAAACTCTCTTTTGGTCATAATGATTCTAACATTGCAAGCATCACAGTCAAGAGACCAGCTCTTCTCCAGAGTCTCCTTTTTGGAGTAGAAAAGCCAACCTCCATTTTCATTCCTCTGCCCTATCCCCTCTTTCTTTCTCTTTTTTGTGAATACCTCTACCCACAGGCACAATTCTACACATGTTTCTATCCAACTGTAAGTTCCTTAGTCTATCCGCAAGCTTTTCAGAATTAACTCATCATACCAGACCTGGATCCGTGGCCTGTTCCCCTAAATGTTTATTTCCATCAGACCTGGACTCTCTGGTTTGTCTCAGTTGCCTGGACATTCCTGAGCTATAATGTTCTTTCTCCTCTCCTCTCTTCCCCCAACTGGCTTGCTCCTGGGTACTGTGTCTGTCTTAGTCTCCCTGTCTATAGTTCCAGCTTCCTTACCTAATATCGATCCCCTCATTTTAGGATCAACCAGGTCCTTCCAGGCTATTCCATAAAACAAGGCATCAAATATTCTAGAACTGATTTCCAGGCAAAATTTCCCAGTACAGTGCCTGGCCCCCTACCTTAAAATTTCATTCCTCCAGCAGCACTCCCAATTTTTGCTTGGGATCCACCCCACCCTCCATTTTAGTCTAAGTAGGCTGGCTGCATCTCCGTCCTAAATCTAGGGTATGGAGGTTGGGATTCAAGATCTCTCAGTCCCATAGGGTTTGGTTCTGAGGTGGGAATGTGACTAAATTTTCCCATCAGAGAAAATATTAGAATTTCTCCTGGAAGTCCTATGATAGTTGCTGACTGTTCTTTGGTTAAATTTGAATGTGAACAGCCATGACTAAAGTAGGCTTAACTCCGTATTTGCAGATCACAGGCAAGAGAACAAATGAAGGCCTGTGTTTTAAATATAGAACCGTATGTCTAACTTTGTGAAAAGCATAAGAACAGGTACAGTGTGGAATAAAAATTGTTCTTCTCTCCTACCTGGTCTAATATTTTATATTGACCAAGAAGAGCAGGTTCAAGTACTCCGGTGCCTGCTGCAGAGCACAGCTGGTGAAAAGATAATGCACACTTTGGTCCGTCTCCATCTCAGTCTTCCCTCTGCACGGCAAGAGGACTCATAGGGCGTGGATGCACATGTCCCAGCCTGCTCATCCAGATTTCATCCATGCGCTCTGCAAACAGCTCATCCTTGGACTCAAAGCTGTAAACTGGCTGTTTGGTCTACCTCAAGAGGATGGACTTGAGAAAAAGGCCCACACAGGTCCAAGGACTAGGTTGGAGATTTGGGGTGGCAATTCTTGGGGCTCTTGTGCATAATGTGGTCTAGAAGGGTGTAAAAAAGATTCTAGGAAGTGTGTTCCATTGGCCCCTGTGGAGGGGCATGGCTGGGTGAGAACTAGAGGAGGACTTCCACATAGTGCAGTGTCCAGCAGAAGAGCCCTTTGGCCTGGATCTACAGATAGCACAGGCAACCATTTCACAGTCCTGAGGGCAGAATCTGTGTTAGAACCAACCTAACATAGCTGAGTAGAACAGAGCCAATCCAAGAGATGGACAGACCTGGGTCATGGCTAAGTCATGTGGGTCTCCACATAAACCACACCTGAAATCAACCCTATCCTTGAACTTCCTAGTTGTACAAGCTGATTTCTTTGTTGCTCCAGCCAATTAGGGATGGGATTTCTGTCATTTGCAGGCTGGAAGGAACATGTCCGATAGGCTTCTTGACAGTTTCGTGTGAATGGCTTGAGTCTGGGCTGCACCTCCTTCTGGTGCTGTGGGCTTGCTCTACACCAATCTCTGTGAATGAGAGTTTCCCGCTCCCCCTGCCCTACATTGCAAAGGGAAAGAGCTCTGGGTCCAGTGCTAAGTTTCCTCCTCTGCAGCCCCATTTTGCCTCAGAGCTACACTCTCCTAATTTGCGAAGACAAGGAGCTATAAACTGCCAAACAATAATCCATTCTTGAAAGTATTGCTAAATTTATAACACCCAACAATTGAGTTCATTTAAAATATGCCATAAATGTGGAGAGGCTACAAGACTTGAACAATTTAGTGAATTCTTGAAAGCATGGATTTATCAGTTTTCTTTAGCAAGGGCAGTTCAAACATATGAGTAGGAAATGCTTCTACAAAACATCCTGTTTATCAACAGGTTGCATTCAGAATTTTAAGATGGACATGTGTGCATCATCAGTTTTGCTTCTTATTTCCCAGCCCCAGTGGCCTGTATGATTTTAATGACAGTAAACAAAGGTTCACCTCATAATTATGGCTACCTAGCAGATGCCCTAAGCCTCAGAATTAGCTTCTTGTGGTCATATAGAACCTATGTGATCATAAAGAGAAAAGTATAAATTACTTTATCAATTTGAATTGGTGTATCAACATTTCCCCTATGAAATTATGCTCTAGTTAGATATATGGCTTTTTGTATCAAGGAAAGTATTCAGGATGGGAATATATATTCACATGTGGACTTTTAAAAGTAAATAGACTTTTCTGATATTAGTCCAACAGCCACTCAGCCCCTAATAAACGACGCCCCAGCCCCTGTGGGTGGACAGCGTGTCTGCTCTGTGCGTGCGACATGCCGGCCAACACACGTGAGTCTCTGGCTCAGAGACCAGTGAGGAGGAAGGTGGACAGGGCAGGAATGAAGCCAATGCACAAAGGGACAGAGATGAGAGACCAAGAGGGTCATGAGAGGCGCACACGTGGAGCAGGAGTGATGGTCCGGTTCCTGAGGGCAGCACCCACACAACTGAGGGCTGCCTCCTGCCGTGGGTTCTCAGAGAGACTCCCCAAAGCTTTCCAACAAAGGATAGGCATTTCCCTCTGTAACCTGGCTCCAGTAGATTTTTTGGTACCTTAAATGGAAATTCTCAACTAAAATACATAATTTTTAGGAGTTTATCCTCTCACTTGTGTACAGTTATGGATTTTAGCTCATAAAGTTTAAAGAAAACCCTAAACATCTTTTTCTTCTGGTCTGAGGACATCCATTTTTACTGTCACTTGAACAATAATTTAAAATATACGTATCTCCCCTGAACTTCTCATCAGTAATTAGATTTCTAATGAGTTATGGAAGTTGCAGTGACTGAAATCATCAGCACATTTGAAAATATTGAATGTTAACGCTTTGTTTTAATGGTCTCTCTATTTAAGTGATGCTAGCACATGTTGATGTTGTTCACGAGAAAAAAAAAATTTCTATCTGCCTATTTATTTATTTATTTATTTTTATATGCGGGTATCTGGAGTCAAACTCAGGACCTTGTGCTTGCCAGGCAGGCGCTTATGTCGCTGAGCTATCTCACCGGTCCTACCTACCTATTTTTAACCTTGATGAATCTACTAGAGATTCTTTTATTAAAAAGAGAAAAACCTTCTTAAGTACCACCCTGTCATTTATACATTGGAATCTGCTTGGTAGTGCTACTGTAATAAAGTTACTCAGACTGGGCAGCTTAAACTATAGAAAGGTACTTGCTCACAATTTTGGAGGCCAGAAGTCTGAAACCAGAGTTAGGAGGGATGGTTTCCCCCAATGCTGCTTCTCTTTTGGGCTTATAGGTGGCTGCCCTTTTCCTGTATCATGGCATCCTCTGTGCCTGTCTGTGTCTAAGTGTCCTCTCCTTGTAAGGACATTAGTCTTACTAGAAGAGCACCCACCCTAATGACTTCATTTAACATTGAAGATCCTATCTCCTAATGCAGTCACACTGTGAGGCCTTGAAGATTAGGATTTCAACATACAGATTTTGAGGTACCATGATTCATCCTATGGTAGCATTCAATCAGTATTTTCTGAGTACTTCATAAGAGCTATTCTAAGGGCTGGGAACAACTATGAGAAAGAACAACCCTCTCGCCCACCCTCATAATGGTTCAAATCTTGAAGGGTATATTTTATCTAGAATGCTGTGAAAGCTTCTGTGACAGAGACCTCAGAATAGAATCAATGGAAGTTTCTTCCCACATGAGAGCCTGAAGGTAGGCAGCTCGAGCCTGCAGGCCACTTGCACCATCCTATCCAACGCTTCCTCTCTGCACCCAGGGTTGCTTCTCCAGCTCAAACTATCTCCTGCCCCTCACAGCCAGCAGGAAGTACAAATGGGAAACACACGTTCCTTTTAAGGGTGTGACCTGGAAGTCCCACTTAATATTTCTGCTCATGTCCCCTTGATCAAAAAAGAGTCACAAACCCACAGCTGGCTACAGCAAGGCTAAAAATGTGTTCTTGAACTGAGTAGTCATGGGCCTAGCTAAAACACGTACTGTGGATAAAGAGGAAGTGGATATTAGCAGACAACTAGTGGGAAAAGAAGCCATAACAGGCCATGATTCTATGTAGAAAAAGGCACTGTGTATAGAAGCAGCAAAGGCTGGGATAGAGAAAGAGATGGGAAAAGATGGAGATGCACAGAAAAATGGAAACCAGAAACCGAAAGACCAGACAGAGGACAAATGCAAAAGAAGCTGTTTGTATCCTTAAAGCTCTTTAGGTTCAACTCTGCTCCCTCATGTTATGGCAGCGTTTTCTTATTCTTTCTTTTTAAAATCCTAAATTGCTTATAAATTCAGGTTTGGGTTTCCTTTCAAAGTGGCTTTTCTATTTACAGTGCCTACCTACCTGCCAAGCAAGTACTGGCTTTCAACCAACAACTCAGAACATCAGGTCTTACTGTTTATTCTTACTGGAAAATAATTGCCATAATAGCAAGTGGGAAAGAAGTCAGCTCTGCAGTTGCTTGATAATATACACTCATGTTCTAGCTGGGTAACTACAAAAGACAAAATGTATGAGAAAGAGAAGTTATATTAAAAAGGTGCTGAAAGTTATGGATATGATTTGCCAAACCTGGTAAACCCTTATATTTTTTAGTAAATCATCCTTTTAGAGAATATTCCTCATAGAAATTCCACATATTAGAAATTGCTGTATGAGAATTTTTTAGTTTCCTGACAATAATGTTTTCCTAATGTGAAAAACACATGCAAAACATTCCCAACAAAAAGTGTGATCTCCCAGTGGCTGCAAAAGCTATAGAACTCAGATAATCTTGTAAAAGTTTAAAAGGGAAATTCATTTATTTTTTATACTTCCCAGACAAGTTTGTAAATGACAGTTCATAAGATAGTTGTAGTTAAAAAAAAATCGGGGATTTAAAAATGTGTTCGCTCTGTCTGTATTCAACGTCAGAGGTAACTCACCGGAGACTGTCGTATTCCGCCTGTGGATGCTTGGAACCGCCCCAGTTTCCTTTGGGAAACTACTCTTGCTGAATTGGAAACACTCTTGCTAAATGATACATTTAGGGCCTTTCTCTAACTATGAATGAGGAAGGAGCTTTGTAGGTACTTTCCATGAGGACCTTTCACTTTGCTACCAGGTGGAGCTGGAAGACCAGCCCCTGGCAGAAAGCGGGTCAATTTAAAACTCCTCCTTGGGAACTTAACTCCTGAATAAAATGAAAAAAAAATTGGTATTTGTAGAATTTACTCATTTCTGCATTGGCATTCTGCTTATTGAGCCTATGCCTAAATCTCCAAAGAAAATAAATTGTATTAATTCACATATTGTACTATTTTCCTTAGGTTCACCTGATTTGGTTTCCATTGTTTTCTAATCCAAAAGCCTTAACTTATTAACCTTCTATCTACTGATTTATGAAATATCATATTTAATTATGACTCAAAAAAGAAAGTAATAGAAAAACTCAACAACAACCTTAAACCTATGAAAGAATTTATGTAGGGTAGCACCAAGTGAAAAAACTGACAAAAAGGGAAAAATATGAATAAAGTTGTTACAAAGGTTTTTCGTATTTTTGAAAAATCTTCTCAAGTATGGTAATTGTTCTCAAAAGAAAAGATAAAGCCACCAAAAAGTCAAAGGAAAAATAGTTCAATTTCATCAGTAATCAAAAATATATAAAACTGGATACTGACATTTCCCTGTGAAATTGAAAGTGATTTAAAATATCAAAATTGTCAAAAGGATAAAGTGATGAGTATTTTCATAAACTTCTGGTGCGTGTTGAAATGGGTACCAGTTTTCAGGAAAGCAATCTGGCAATATGTAACAAGCACCATCAAAATACTCATCTCGTGCTAGACAGGGAAGTAGAGCTGCTCTAAAAGCTACAGAATAAAGATGTGATATTAATAGAACTTATACAGTTGTGAGGAAAGCTGGGGAAGTGAAAATCCAAAGCAGGGGGAAGTTTAAGAGACTCATAAGTCATTAACCTAACTTCTATCACTGGAGTGGGTAGAAAACCAGTGCAGGGAGAATCTGAGCTACTGGTGTGGCTTCAGATGTTGAATTTCCCAAGGGGATTTGCAAGAAGTCTCAGGAAGTCTTTGTCCCTGATGATTTGCAGCCAGACACCTGGTGACATGTCTGGGCCACTGTCCATATCAGCAGGACCAGCCATCAGGAGCAGGGCCTGCATGCTAAGGGGAGAAGAGTCAGGACAATATGGAACCTGCCCTATTCTGATAACAAAGACCTGCACCAAGTAAAGGAAGCCACTGCCTCACTTTCACGCTCAAAGCTTGTGCAAGTTCCTCCTTTGGCCAACTCCATCTCTAAGCTGCAGGGAAAGGAATTCTGGGAAACATGGTCCCCAACTTAAACAAGTTGACAATAAACAATGCAACACTCAAATCTCTTGATCTTGTGGTCCCATTTCACATCAGGAATTGGTTCTTATGAGGTCAAAAATGTAGTAAAAGAGTAAATAAAAACATAACTATTGTTGCCATGGTTAAAACAGGCAACACTGGAAGCAAAGAATAAAATGGGAACAGTAAAATAAATTGAGGAAAATACAGACAAGATTTTCATAAATTTATTTTAAAATTACTTCAAGTGACTTTCAACGACACAGTTATATCCTTGTGATATAGAGGTTTAAAAGCCACACAAAACTGTACCTATCTTAGAATATAGTTTGGAAATATGTTCATAGATTTAATATCATTTTTTATATTTCCTTATAATCCTTATTCATGTTTCACAAAGGAGCCAAAATCATCTTTTAAAAATGGGGGTCAAGGGCCTGTGAGATAGCTCAGCAGCATAAGCACCTGCCTGGCAAGCGCGAAGTTCTGAGTTCGACCCCTGGTACCCACAAAAAAAAAAAAAGGGGGGTGAAATAATGCACATTCATTGGCTAAAACTCCAGCCTGGCTTTCTACTCCACCTGGAATAAAACGCAGTCTTCCCACGGCCCACAAGGTTTTTCCTGGCTCTGCCCTCGCTGGCTGCGCTAATGCATCTCGGATAGCTCAGGCCATACTTTGCTTTGGTCCGTGTATAGAATAGGCTAAGTCTTCACCCATAAAAAGATTTTGGTAATAATTATTACACTAAAAATCCTCTTCCCCCAGATTTCGTTGAGATCTCAGCCTATGCATCACTTTGTCTGAGGACCACCCCACCCAGGAGTTGCTCTCCAGCTCACTGCCCTGCTCATTTTTCTTCATTAATTAAAATTATTATGCCTTTTACTTAGCAGTCTTCCTCACTGGGAAGTAGTGTCCACTAGAGCAGGGACTTTTATTCATTATTATATCTCCATGTCACCACCAAAGCCACCAAAGCTCTGTTTTCACTGAATGAATGGATTCATGGATAAATCTATTTTTTTAGTTTTTCACAGTGAATGCTTTTCCTTGTATAGTAAGGAAAAAATCTTTGAAAGGGACATGTTTGAAGAGCAGTCTTGTGTCAGAATAGATTATCCTTCTTCGTTGTCAAATCTACTAGTGATTATCTAGGCCTGTTTGAGCTGCTTTATCTCTTACAAGATCAAGGTAGGAATATCTGCTCTGCAGAAGGACTGAGGATTAAATGTTGATAAAATGCAGGAATCTGGAAAGGGTTCTCCTGTTAAATCGTGACAGGCATAGCAGTCAGTGATGTGATAGATAAACCCATGATAACACTCTATGAATCACATAGAGGGCCAGGGATATAGCTCAGAGGCACAGCGCCTGACTGTCAAGTGTGAAGTCATGAGTTCGATTCCCGGTACAAAAAACAAACAAACACATAGAGATCATGGATTCAAACTTCATTTTTAGGGCCTAGCTGTTTACCTCATAGCACAGTGACCCAGTCAGCCTTTCCCCAGCAACAGATCTGCTCTCTCCACCCTCTCAGCCCCTCCTTCCTTTACGTCCTACCCCATCACAACAAATATGTCAACCCTCCTATTGGTTAATCCTGAACTTTTTTGTCTTTCTGTTCTTCAGAACCTGAGAAAATATCAACTATCAAGCAATGCAACTGCCTGTTTTCTTCACGTATTTGCCTTGGTTTTAAGCTGTCTCAAGAATAGCAAAATTTTCTCTCCTTTTGCCTTAGAAATGCCATTTAACGTTCTGATCTCAGGGTGCTCCTTGAATGGGTAACACTGAGTGACGTCAGGCTATGGTGCTTAACCGATTTCACCTTCTCCATCCGACAAAGGTGGGAGACAGAACTGCGCACGTGCGTTATCTGTCAAGTCCTGCTCTCTACATCGGTGGGCACGTGTTGTCCAGGCAGCTGATGCAATGACGAGCTCACTGGAAGCAAGACAGCAGAGAGAGGGCAGGGCCTGCCACCTGTACCCGGCCACACCTCTCATCTGGGGAGGCTGACTCATTCTTTTGGGGATAAGGAAAAATTTTGTACACAAGAAAGGAAGTATCAAAGTGGAGCTTTTTAATTAGGCTTTATTCAGAAAATAGAATAAACGTGTGGACCTATTTCTCAAAAATGCACTGAGAATTTTCTATAAGACAATCTTAATATCATCAATGAAAAACCTCTAGTGCTGTTCTGTGATTGATGGATTTGATTCTGCTCACAAACATGAATTCTGGTGAAAATCAAAAGCTTTATGGCATGCAACTGAGTCGCCTGGCCTATTCTGTGCTAATTTGATCTCTGATCTCTGTGAGCTCTAGAGCACACAAGACTTTCTGTGTGACAGGTCCCTGGACTCTGAAACTGACAGCTATTCTGTTAGATTTTATGGTTATAAGAATTTTGGTATCAGCCTTAGCTATTTGTCATGTTTTTCCACTTCTCCATAAGGGAAGTAGATAATCATTAGGAAGTAGTCACCTACTTCAGCAGGCTCACAGCATTCCTAGTCAACCCTGTTGCCAACTCACCTCTTTCTCTTACTACATTTTCTTCAAAATTTCTCTATTTTTGCACCATTATCTTTGTCTCCACTATCAAACCTGCAATCGCTCTAATTTTGTCTTTGCTTTCAGAAGAGCTGTCTTAGTTTACACAGAAAACAAAAGCTGCCTGAGAGTATTCATTCCTGTTCCACCACAGTTGTACAAAACTTCTCTAATCCAGAACCAGCCTTGTCCCTTCCTTTCTAATACCAGAGGGCTCCTCTCCTGAAAGTCAATCCGCTTCTTGGTTATTCATGTGCTGGTGTAATCCTCTCTTCTTGAAGCACGGTTGGGCATAGTGACTTGCTCCTTCTCAGTCGAATATACAAAAAGTGACAGGAGTTAGGCTACAAGACTGTGACTTGAGCTTGGATGCCCCTAGGTCTCTTTCACTCCCACTTACTCCGAGAGGAGCCAGTTACCATTTTGTGAGGTTTGAGTCCCAAGTCTCTGGTGACAGGCTGCAGGGAGCCAAGGCCCTCAGCCTAACAGCCCATGAAAAACTGAATTCTGACAGTAAACTGCGCATCAGACCCTCCCACGAGTGGGATCTTCAAAGGACACCACAACCCAAGCAAATAGGCTGACTGCAAACTCATGAGAGACCTTGAGCCAAATGGAGCCTGTTAAGCTAAGCTCTGGTTTCTGACCCACAGAAACTGTGGGATATAAATATTTGCCATTTTATGCTGCTAAATTTTAGAGGAATTTATTAGCAAGCAGTAGATAACTAATACAACCTTAATCTGTGCTCTAGATCAGTGATGGCGAACCTTCTAGAGTTTTCAATGATGCAAACAGCCCACTGCGGCACGTGTGCCACGGGTTCACCCCCACTGCTCTAGACCCTTTCCACCTGCTTCTCCCTTTTCTATACTTTCAAATCTTCTATCTACATCCATTTCTTCTAATTAGCAATTAAACATGAGCATGATATTTAAAAGAAGGAAATCTTCAATTCCAATTCCTCCTCCAGCTATTACTACATCTCTCACCTCCTCTTTGAGAAAACCTTAGGTTGTCTGCTCTTACTGTCTGCACTCCCTCCCTTTCCATTCCCATCCAACTCGTTCCATTTCTGTGTAGTCTTCAACCTCATCAATTCCGCAGAACTTCTCTCACCAGTGTCTCCAGAGCACCTCATGGGCACTTTTAGACCTTATTCTACTTGACATATTTGTATTGTTCTAGAAAGCCCATCCTTTTCAGAAATCTTTTTCTTCCTTTACATCCCTCATAATAGACTCCCTGGTTTTCCTTTTAACCTTCAGGTCCTTCTAATTCAATCTCCTTTGCTGGCTCTTTATGCTCTGCCCCAGTAGTCTGTGCTCCTCAGGGCTCCACTCCCTGTGGAATCTCTATCTAGAGAATCTCACTTCCTAGTGAATCTCAGATTGAAATCCCTATCTCCTTCCTGAGCTCCAAACACAAAAGGCCTAGGTTTCCCTCAGCAAATATCATCATTAATCGCTAAACATCATTAGCCGCTATCCCAGCTTCCTTTTTCCTCTTCTTCCTATCCTAGAATATGACATTACTACCTGGACATTATTTGCCAAGGAAAAAATAGGAAAGTAATCAACTTGACTCCCATCTGTCCATATGCCTGAGTGTTGTCTATTCTCTTTTCTTCTAGTTTATAATTCTGTCCATTTCTTTATACGCACAATGCCACAATTGTGGCCTAGGATACCATCGTCTCTTGCTTGAGTAATTATAACAACCTTGTGACTGGTCTCTACTTTGTTAGTCTCTCTAAAGTCTGAAGGATTATTCCAAAACACTTAAAAAATATATACTCCCGGGCCAGTGAGATAGCTCAGTGGCATAAGCACCTGCTCGGCAAGCGTGAGGTCCTGAGTTCGACTCCCGGAACCCACATAAAGGGCAAAAAAAAGGGCTGGTGATATTGCTCAGTGGCATAAGTGCTTGCTGGCAAGCGTGAGGTCCTGAGGTTGACTTCCGGTATCCCCATAAAAAAAAAAAAAAAATATATATATATATATACTCCCTACTTAAGAGCTGTTAGGTAGTGTGACTTACCATACAAACTTATCATACAACTTACTGTAAAATGGGATACTTTTGAGAATGAAAAGGATGTGCTGTTAATTATGAAGGCACAGGTATGTACACTAGACTGGGAAAATGGGGTATAAAATCATCTTATTTGAAAGGCCACATGTGATCTATTCTTCCAAGTGTTTGAAATGTGGCTAGTGTGACTACAGAAATAAATTTTCATTTTTATTTAACTTACATAATTTAAAGTTAAATGGCTTGACTAGTGGGTACTGACAGTGCAGTTCTCTAGAGCAGAGGTTCCCAAGTGTGCATCAGAGTGACTGGCAGGGCTTATGTCACAGATTTATCTTCAGTCGATTTTAGTTTTACTTTTTTTTTTTTTTGGTTTTTTTGAGACGGGTTTCACTATGCAGTTCAGGATGGGCTTGAACTCATTTTGTAGCCCAGGCTGGCCTCAAACTTGCAGTGATTCTCCTGCCTCAGTCTCCCGAGTGCTGGGATTACAGGTGTGTGCCACCATGCCCGGCAAAACATATTGCATTTTGAGAACCACTAATTTAGATTTGTTAAAAATATAGACGCTCAGGTCCTATCCTAGTTCTACCAAATCAGAATCTACATTTTCACAAATTGCTCAAGTTATTTATATGAACGTTCAAGTTTGAGAAGCATTCATTTAAATGATTTTGTGTAAGTCAGGCAATTCAAAATTCACCCCAGGTGGTAGCTTTTATGCTGTAGAATTACTGCACTCTTATTTAGCCTTCAGCTTTCAAATGATCTGTTTGCAAAAGGGCCATATGGCGAGCTGGTGGCGCACACCTGTAATCCCGACACTTGGGAGGCTGAGGCAGGAGGATTGTTGAGAGCTTGAGGCCAGTGTGGGTTACATAATGAGTACAAGGCCAGCCTGAACTACAAAGCAAGACCTTGTTGCAATAAAAGGGGGGCCATCTTGAACTGGGGGTGAGGCACAAGGTTTCCAAGTTCAAGGCCAGCCTGGACTACAGAGACAGACCCCGTGTAAAACAAAACAAAAACAAAAGCCAAATCATGAATGTGATCCCAATCTTTATCTCATTAGTTAATCCTTCCCTCAAACTGAATTTTCTTCTTACAAGGGGAAATTCTAACCATAAATGCACCACGTTTCACACAAGTAGGAATTTAATGTTGCATGTAAATGGAAAGACTTGGACTCTATGTAGTGGGAACACATGCAATAAAGCAGCCGTTATGCTTCAAGAGTTCATAAGTCACACTGTTCTAAAGGGTGTCCTGGTCTTTGACTTTCTTTTTTGACGTGTTGCTAAAATGCATTTTACCTGCCCCCCACCGTGTTTATGCCGTCTTCAAAATACCTGTCCACCCAGGACACAAATCTCCATCTCATCTGAGGACCACAGACAAAGAAAAAGTTTACTTTTCTGCTCTTAACTGGTCTAAAGCCTGCCCCAGCCAGTTTTGTGTTATTTGCAGTATAACTCTGGAATCCTTCAAGCTCTCAAATATGGAAGAGATTTTAGCTTTATCTTTGCATAGTCAAAAGGTTCACTGAAGGTTTCATTGCTCCTCTCCCCTCAAAAAATGATCATTTGCCTAACTTCAAAGGCTCCTAGTGAAATAGAAAAACGCTGCAAGTTTTCAATAAAGGATAGAGCACTCTTTCCATATGAAATCATTTTGTTAATTCATTCAGGTCTTGCTGTCAGATACTCACGTGTGATGGTTGTATTTTTAAAAAATATATGAATGATCACTTCTGCATGCCTGCTATATGAGTACAAAGAATGACTCAAGTGTGAGTCAAGTACTCATTTTTACTCCTACTTTCCTTTTATAATCTTTCAGAAACTTCCTGTATCTTGGCATAATTTCAGTGAAATTAAACTTGAACAAAGTTATTTCATCAAGTAGTGCTGGAACAACTAGATACTTATATGGGGGAAAATGGACCTCAACTTATACCTGGTGTCATACACAAATAGTACTTTGAGAGGGATTTTAAGACCCAAATAGAAAATCTGCAAGTATAATACTTCTAAAAGAAATTATAGGGAAATAGCTTTGCAACCCCGGGGCAGACAAAGGTTTCCTTAAGGAAAGCATAGAAAGCACTAACCACAAAAGGAAAAAAAAAAGATAAATTGATCTTTATCAAAATTTAAAAATTTCAAAAGTCAACATTCAGAGAATGAATAGAGAAGCCACAGGCCGGGAGGATGTGTGGCAACACAGAGCCCTGAGCAGACTTGTACACTCATAAAGAAGGGCTACGATTTAATGCTGATTTTTAAATAAACTCCAAACACTGCACATATTACTTCCCTATGCACATGAACTTCACAGAAGTTCAGTAGGTGAAACTAGTCAGTGGTTACAGGAATCAGAACATTAGTGGCATGGGGGAGGCGGCGAGGAAGGATTGGGAAGTGGCTGGTTAGGACATTAGCATGTTCTCTGTTGCAGTGGGGTATGGATATGTATCAAAACTGATCAGCTTGTACGCTTAATATCTGTGCATTTCCCGCTATGTAAATGATTGACCTATTTTTTTTTTTAAAGTTAAACAGCTTAAAATACCCAGTAAGCTCTGTTATAACCATTGATCCTACTAACTCAACTATACTACTAACTATAACTATTACTTGTGATCAGTTACTCACTGGCAGGGCAGAATAGCTGGTTTATGTATGCTGTTAATTAGGTAAAACTGTTGTTGCTGTAAATCTGAAATTTGCTAAGCATACCTGTAGATGAATTTTAACTTCTATACTTAGCTGTAATATGCCATAGGTTTGTTTCAGAAAATAACTGTTTTCAAACTCAATTCTGTTGACGCTTTCACCAACATCTGAGTCTCTTCCATGCTTTCTTTCTTGTTTCAATCTGAAATAAGTAACATGTTAATCCATTGAAGTCTTCCGATCCATCACAACCCAGTTCAGAGCCACTTCCTCATTGAAGTTTTATTTCTCCCTGCAGTGAACACAGTTTGCATTTTTTTCTGAACTACAGAAGCACTTTTATTCTCCCAAGCGCTAATTCCTGTGGTGACGTGACAGCTCGGCTCTTCTTTTCTGTAATGCCCCTCTTCTGAGTGTAAATCATGTAGGATTAGGAATGCAGAAAGTGCTCCAGTGCCTAAAGAAACATTCGAATCTCAAAAATAATCTCATGTGATGTGGCTTTCCTTCCCCTGAACTCACAGCATATAGAGTACATGATAAAATAAAAACTTTAAACTGTCCAACTGAGATTTTGCCTTGGTTGAAAAGAATAATAAGAAAGGTTGGGTGATACCCTCACTTTTAAATTCTTAAGGTTTTATATATTATTCTCATGGCTAAGGTCATTTTATGCATTAGAATCCTGTATACTAGGAAAAGTTCAACAAAACAAAACAAAACAAATTATTGAAGATAATTTCAATTTTATTGTCAAAAGACAAGAGAAGTATCTTTTGATGAGAAGTATCTCTTTATGAATGGGCACCTACTGCTTATATTTGGCAGAAAGCTAAAAGCACTCCCGTATTTTAATTTGTTTGAAGCAGTGACAAACATTTAGCCAATTTACTAATGAGGACATATCATGTGTTTATTATACAGGTTAATTATATGGTTATGTGTGATGTGAGAGGTTTAATATGTATTAAGGACAACCTGCTAAGTAAATATATCTTAATTTTCAGGTGTTTTGGGTTGTTATATTCTGTATTCTATGACTGACACTTATATATCACTTGGTCCTGTACTCTAATGACAATAATAAAAATAACGCTAATAAGTAATGATTAATTACATTGCATGTACATGAATTTGCTGTTTTTCCATATTCTGGACATTAGCAGTCTTCCTTCTCATTAAATGAATGTATCTTAAATCTCCTGCCAAATAAGTAAATATAAAAAGTAAGGGCTAATATGGTATTAAACTAACTATAGTACCTTCAATATATTACATATCAGGTACTGTAATAAGGTAATGAACGGTTATACTGAATTAAAAACCACCAGAGGGTGGCTTAATACAATAGTGATGGATACTTGCAACAATATGGTAGGTGTAATATTTTAAAAGTAATTCCAGGAAGTCAGATATTAGATATGGAGGAAAGGGAGTGAAAAGAAACATTTATATTATTTTTATATTCAGTGAACATTTTTAGTTTATTTTAAAATGCAAATATAAATTTAAATTATGCCCGCATTTTCTTTTCTTTCTTCCTAGCAAAATTGGCCAGGAGGTAAAGCAACCAGGCTGTTAAGATTTAGATACAAATGTCCCTTCAAAGCCTCCTGTGTTCAGAGGCAGGGCTTTTAAAAGGTGATTGGGGGGCCGGTGAGATGGCTCAGCGGCATAAGCGCCTGCCTGGCAAGCGCGAGGGCCCGAGTTCGACTCCCGGAACCCACATATGAAAAAAGGGCCGGTGATATCGTTCAGTGGCACAGGCGCCTGCTGGCGCGTGAGGTCCTGAGGTCGACCCCCCGGTACCCACACAAAAAAAAAAGTGATTGGATCCTGAGAGCGCTGCACCTCTTGGTGAATTAATCCACTGAATGCTTCAGGGATAAATGACTGTTAGGAGGTGGGGTCTGGTGCGCAGAGAAGGGTCTCTGGGGCGTGGCCAGAAAAGTGTACTTTCCTCCCTGGCTCTTCCTCTCCCTTCTGCTTCCTGGCTGCCCTGTTGTGAGCCACTTTCCTCAGTAGCCCCCTCCTACCATGCCCCTGCTACCACGGCTTTTCTGCCTTTAGCCAGCTGACTATGGACTGAAACCTCTAAAAACCACGAGTCAAAATAAACCTCTCCTCTTTTAAGTTGTGGTGTTGAGTGCTGTGTCTCAGAGACAAGAAAGTGACTAAGATAGAGGCCAATGTGAAATTTTAAACAATGTTACCTCGGGCTGCGGATGTAGCTCAGTGGTAGAGCACTTGCCAACCATGCAAAAGGTCCTTGGTTCAGTCCCTAGTGCCACGAGAAGCAACAACAACAAATCAAAACCCCGAGGGTGATCTTCAATTTTCCCTATTCTGTGGTGGCAGTGCTCCTTGTGTAAGAAGGATTTTACACCACTAATTTGTTTGTTTCTCATTTAATGAAATTTAAAAATGTCAATATTAAGATGAGGATAATTTTCTTTGAAGTGCTTTCACAATTTATAGTTATGTATTAATGTGTTTGTTCTTTGTCTCTTCTACTAGTTTGAAAGCTTTCTGAGATCAAGCACATTTACTTTAAGGACCTCGCCAAATGTGGTGGCTAGTAGTTGACTTTCAACATGTACTTGTCAATTCAAGTAATTAATTGTGAAGTCTTAAAAGAGTGACCTTTCTAAAGACTATTTTGTGTCTTCATGTAGTCACCAGCAATGCCTTCCATCTACCCGTCTACCTATGCACCCAGTCACCCATACATCCCCCACCCATCCACAGATTTATCCCTCTGTCTCTACACCCATCCATCCATCCATCCATCCACTATCCAGCCAGCCACCCAGACATAAATCCATTCATCCGTTAGCCCATCCATCCTTACATTCCCATAGACACCTAACTGGCAAAGGCAATCTTAAGGAAAGACTTCTGTTTGGTAATTGAAAAATAAACGTTCTCAGTGAAGGAATTTCCAGTTTAGAGACCTTCCTTTCAGAACACACAAAGTAAGTAGATGTAGCCACAGTTTCATAGCCTGCTAGCCTCCGTCACCTCATCCCCTCGGCCAAGTCACTGGTGAAAGAGTACACAGGAGTTACCACTCTGTGTCCATCCCTGAGACCCTGGTTGCTAGCTGAAAACTACCTTTTTTTTTTTCTTGTCAAAGTGAATGATGAAGCCCTTCCTCTTTCTCAGAATTTATGTTATTATCTTGTCATATGCCAGAGTTTTTAAAGAAAATTCATAGCTATTCTTCTGGCTCTTTAATAATAAAATATGATTCCTTGGATTCTTTGCCCTGTGCACAATCTCTTCTCACGTATCCCTGCACAGCTGGAACCATCATCTCTATGCTGATGTCTTCTAAATCTGTACCTCAATCCTGACTACTTCCCAACCCTAGAGACTGTCGTATCCACCATGACCCATAGCCACTTCTTATCTACAGTGGGAAGACATGGAAAGGAAAAGGAAGGAAAAAGTAATGGAAGGGAGAAGAGAGGACAGAGGAAAGAGAGCCTGAATGTTTTGTAGAGTTCACTCAACTCCCTTCTTTCTTGAAAACTATGAGAATATAGACTTGTAGAGAATTTTCATCGTCCATCCACTGCAGGGGTCTTGTCCTCCTATCATCCAGAATTATTGGAAGAAGGCACCATGCAAAGAGTGGAAGTAGCACAGGCCACCTAGGTAGACTGACACTGACTTATTTGCAGGCACAAACAGAAGATGGAGAAGATACCTCACTCCCCCATTCCTCCAAGCCTGCACAAGGCAGAAAGAAAATACAAATGACTCATACCCTGGAGGTTGGGACTGCTGAGGGTTGAGCCAGTGGCCTTCCAGGAACCACTGGGAGGGGATGACTTAGAACCGAGAGCTAGGTGTCAGAGGAAGTGAGCCGAGGTGAGACTGGAGAGATGGGATATGGAAAAGAAGTTGGCAGTGGACAATGGCAGGATCTTAATAGTGGGTACAAGAGAAGTGAGCAGAGGGCAAGCCATCCAAGCCCTCAAAAACATGAGCCCTGAAGATAGGCCAGCAAGTCCCCTGCCACCTCCCATCAGTAGGAACCAGCAGGGAAGGGCTGGGAGCCAGAATTCCACCTGCTATGCCACTGTGTCCTGAAAACCAGCCCCTCTCCCAGAGATCCTGAGAAGGGAGGAAGGGACAAACTCTTGAGGAGTAAAGATGGGATTCCAATTTTGAAATGGACCAATTAATAAACCACCTCTGACTGGAATTTTCTAAAAGTGGCCCATTATTCTGCTGAAAGTAACTAAGCTACCTGTAACTGGCAAGATCTCGCAGCAAAATGAGCTGAGTTTAGAGTGATAAAGTAATATTTCTGCATCTTGGAGCTGTGGCTCTGAAATTACTAGTGTCTATACCATAGTTATCCCAAGACCCCTTACCTAGAGGGAAATTTTGTTTTATTTACTATCTTTTCTGTCTGTATCCTGTGGATAAAATAAAATATTTATAATGTTGGGAAAATATTTAATACTTTTTTTAACCAGTATTTTCTCTTTCTTTTTTTTTTTTTGGTGGGTACCGGGGGTCGACCTCAGGACCTCACGCGCCAGCAGGCGCCCATGCCACTGAGCGATATCACCGGCCCTTTCTTCATATGTGGGTTCCGGGAGTCGAACTCGGGCCCTCGCGCTTGCCAGGCAGGCGCTTTTTGCCACTGAGCCATCTCACCGGCCCCCTAACCAGTATTTTCTTAATTTAATGAAAAAATACAAACATTTCCCAAATTTTTTTTGCTCAGTATAATTTATTTTTCTTTTCTTTTCTTTCTTTTTTTTTTTTTTGGTACCGGGAATCAAACTCAGGGCCTTGTGCTTGCCAGGCAGGGGCTTGAGCCGCTGAGCTATATCCCCAGCCCATCGGCATAATTTTTAATAACTATATGATAATCGATCATGTGAGAATTAATTAACTTAACCCTTTGTTTTGTTCAGACAGTATTTAGATTGGTTTCTATTTTTGCTATTCTAAATTGTATTGTGATAATGAATACACTCTCTCTCTCTCTCTCTCTCTCTACGTATCTCTTTAGGGGCCCCAAAGATAATTTCTTTAGAGTAAATGAAGTTCATGGCTGAAATAATGTGTGTATTTTAAAGATTTTCAGTGAATCTGGTCAAACCGGATTTGAGAAATGTTATGCTACTTAAACTCCAATTGACAGTGTATGCGAATACCACTTTTTCTACATCCTCAGCACAGGGGGTACTGAAATGTTTAAATTCTCTCTGAAAAATATCAGGATTATATAAGCAGTAAGTGTTTGTATGCATACCCAATTGATTTATGCTTCAAAAAGATGACTAATGGGCAATGTTATGAAAGTCTCTTTGTATTCCTCAGAAGGTTAAACATAATTCAGAACAGGCAGACCCAGAGAGATGGAAAGTAGATTAGCAGTTGCCGGAGGTGGGACGAGGAGGGAATGAGGATTGGCTGCTCATGGCACAGGGCTTCTTGTTGGCATGATGAAACTGTTATGGAATTAGACAGTGGTCGTGATCCCCCAACTTTGTGAAAGTAGTGAAACCCACTAAACTATACACTTAAAATTGTGAATTTGATGGCATGTGAGCTATATATTGATAAACCTTATATTTTAAAAAGTTAATGTAGTTATTTTTCAAATGCATGAAGTACATTTCAATTTGAATAAAAAGGATGAGATATGTTAAATCATTTTTCCAAGGTAAAGGGAAGAGCAGAGAACTCTAGACTTACTGACTCAATACTATTTTAAAGCTTATTGGCCCAGGGTTCCTGTGTGGTGTGGTGTGGTGTGGCGAACACTTTTTGGAGTTTGATGATGGTGATTTTTTGTATAGCTTTGTGAATACTAAGCCAGTAAAATGTACTACTTAAATTGTGACTTTTACTTTTATGTGAAATGTACTCAAAAAGTGAGAAAAATTTAGACTCAGAGTTCCTATATACATCCACACAGAAACTTGTCCACCCAGATGTTTATGGTACTATTACCCATAATACCTCCAACATGAAAACAACCTGGATGTTTGTGAACTGGTGAAAGGATAAGTGTTGCATATTTTAGTGGTGGACTATAACTCGGCAGTAAAAAGAAATGAAATACTGACACGTGCTACTTTGAGGATGGAGCTTGAAAATATTACACTAAGTGAAGATGCCAGTCACAAAAGACCACATGACATGTAATTCCATTTACATGAAATATCCAGAACAGGCAAAGTTACAGAGATAGACGGTAAAGTAATGGCTGCCCCCAGGAGAGGGGAAAATGCCCAGTGATGATTAGGTGGGGGCTGTTTGTAGGGGTGACGAAGAGGCTCTCAAGTTAGATGGTGGTGACAATTCACCTTGTGAAAATACAAAAAACCCATTGATTTGTACACTCTAAAAGGTTGAGTTATGTGCTATGCCAAGTTATTTCTCAAGAAACTATTGAAAAAAGAAAAAAATACTGAGAAATAGTCACAAAATATTGGGACAAAGTCTGATATGAGATCAAATGTATAGCAGAAGGAAGCCTCTGTTAACATGAGGTCAAAGAGAAATCCTCTTTCCCTTTCCTAACCTCCTTCAGGAATTGTAGCCAACGTTTGCCAGCGTCTTGAACTATCGCTACTCCTTTACCCATTTCCCAGGCTCAAGTATGTGTGTTACTTTAGATTATTTGTTCCTTGCCCCACTCCTCAGGAACTCACTGTTCTACCCTTGTGCATATTGCAAATGTTCTGCCTCCTTTCAGAGTCTGTGAAGTCCACCTGCATTTTATGCAGTAAGATATTGCAAGTAAGAGTTTGGTGCCATCTTAGGTGTCTGCTTTAACCTGGCACTCTCTTTAATATAGAGAAATGTTAAGGCATTTATGTTGGACAGTCATTGCAATTGTTGATCCTGCCAGATGAGCATTCACTAGTAGGCTCTGGTTCTTGTTATTATTCAATTCCCACTCCGTGAAAGTTGTCTCCCTGGTTACGGTATTGTTTGGGCCATTGTTTTGCCTCTTAACAGCCTTGGGAGTGAAATCTTGTCAAATGTTTTAAATTATAGCACCTCCTAATTCATTCAACAAACATTTATAAGCACCTACTATTGGCCAGACTCATTTTGTTTATAACTAATATTAAAGCATTGCAGATGATTCATTCAGTGTGAATTTTCTCTTTTAGATGTGGTATTAGCACTTCTGAGATGGGAATGGGATTAATTTAGGGCTGTTGCTCCTGACAGATAAGCCAGTCTACCTGCTATGGAATGACACGAAGAAATTATTTAAGAACAAAGTTACCTGTAATTTTTCTTTTGTATTCATAGAGTGCGTTTATTTTTCAGTTTTAAAATAATTCTTACAAGAACCTTGGAATTTGGGCTGGTCGCTTTTTCCCCGTGGTTCTGTGGATGAAGACACGGAAGTCAGAGCTTATATGATGTGTTTGTTCAGTGCCGCCCAGGAATACAGGAAGTCCCATATTTCCCCTTGATCTCCAGAAACAAACAAAACTGATGGCCAAGTCTCCTACGAAACTTGCATCTGATTTGAAGTTGCTTTTAATGAAAGAACCCCATCTAGACATTTGCTCAATGGGACCTGGGATTTCCTCTAATCTCCATATGTCGGTGTATACACTGACCAAGGTTAAAATGAAACTAAATCTTTTGTCTTTTTTGGGGATGAAAGTTGGCCAATTTGTCTGCAAGTAATAAAAAAGTAAAGGGAACCTCTGCTTTTTGGTGAGAAAAATTTGGAAATAACTCTTATGTCGGTGAGGATTTCACAAGAGTTACTTTTGGCTAGAAATTATACATGAAAAATACACCCATTTAAAATGATAATTTCTGTAAAATCATACATAATAAAAACAAGTGAATCATATTCTTCACCCGTTGCAGCAGTTTTGAATTCAAATGTTGCCTGAATGCTTTATTCGCAGCCATTTTCACGGTTACTTCTCGCTTGTATTGATCACTAATTGTACACTGAGGACTGTTATGAGTGGTTCATAAGTATTAACTGACAATTGGAGCTCCACGAACCTAACACAGCGTAACATAATATGATATGACATGACCTAACATAACAATAGCCCCCTGTTCTATAGATGAGGAAACTGAAGCACAAAGAGGATGAGTTTTTAGTATTTATTTATTTATTTATTTATTTATTGCTGAGGCCCAAACCCAGGACCTCACACATGCTGGGCATGCGCTCTATCCTGAGCTATCTCCCCAGCCCAAGAAGGAGTTCTTAATCGAAGTCTCAAATGAGGAATAAGATCAAGATTTGAACCCATGCACTTAACCACTCTTTTTCTTATTTAGACCAAATGCTCTTGTGTTAGTGCAATTCTGTGTCCCTCGAAATTCTTATGTTGAAATCCTAACACCCATGGTGATGGTGTTAGGACGTAAGGCCTCTGAGAGGTGACTTATGATAATGTTATGATAATGGAGACTTAGCAAATAGGATTCATGCCCTTATCGAAGTCCCAGAGAGTTACCTTGCCCCTTCCACCATGTGAGGACAGAACTGCTGTCTACAAAAACTGGGGAGAGGCCATCACCACCTGCATCACCAGGCACCTTGATCTTAAACTTCTCAGCCTCCAGAACTGTGAGAGATGGATAACTGTTGTTTAAACCATTCCAATCTATGGTTTTGTTTTTGTTTTTGTTTGTTTGTTTGTTTGTTTGTTTGTCATAGCAGCCTGAACAGGCTAAGACACATTCTTATTCAGATACCAGCAGCTTCCCTTGTATGAGTATTTACCAAAACCAAATAGTAACACCAGGGCTCTAGGCACAGTTTGAAATCTCTCTTTATTATCCTTCTATTTCCCTGCATATTTTTGTCATTCGCTTCTTTTGCTTTTGTTCATCCTTTTCCCACCTCCCTGGCTCTGGCTCTGGCCTCCAGCCCTCCACACTGCTCTGTCTAGGATAGCCCTTCCTCTAACGGAACTGTTCCTTCTTTTTTCTAAAGCTAAACTGCCTGCGCTGTGCCTCAGCTGTTATGGAGTAAGTCCATAGTACGCTTTACATCCGTAGTAGTATTTTATGTCTAAAAGGAACCTGTTGAGCAGTCCAGAGCAAATCTGGTCAGGATTTGAAGGTAAGTGGAAATGATTTCTAAGGCTGCCCTCCCCTTTGCTTATTGCCACCCAGCAGGAAAGCAATGCAAGGAATAGACATGAAATTAAGGAGTGGTTATTGACTGTCCACTGTCTCCTCAGTTCCTTACATGGTACACCTGGTGTTTGGTGGAATTTCCTGGTGACAGTGAAAAAGCTCTAGATCAGGGGAGCCCAACATACGTATGCACTTCTGCATGCACGGTGGGGAAGAAAGGAATCCTCGCTCAGGATCCCACCCTTGTAGCTCATTAAGAAATACCTGCAGCTCTAAAGTTACTTAATTCTATATTAGTTTTTGGATCTATAGAGGAATTTACCATAAAGCTAAAAAGGTTTAAGCTTCAGGTGTCCTCATTTCTGCAGGCCTCTGTGAGAGGTGGGAGTTTCATGGAGCTGTAGGGGTTTCCAGGTGGGGAATGGAAGCCAGCATGCAGTTAGCAAGCAGATCTGTACACACATTGCTAGTAAAATTCCTACAACCCTCAGAAGAAAAGGACTGGCTGATTTCTTTGCTCATTCTCAAATGAGGAATAAGATCAAGATTTGAACCCATGCACTTAACCACTCTTTTTCTTATTTAGACCAAATGCTCTTGTGTTAGTGCAATTCTGTGTCCCTCGAAATTCTTATGTTGAAATCCTAACACCCACAGTGATGGTGTTAGGACGTAAGGCCTCTGAGAGGTGACTTATGATAATGTTATGATAATGGAGACTTAGCAAATAGGATTCATGCCCTTATCGAAGTCCCAGAGAGTTACCTTGCCCCTTCCACCATGTGAGGACAGAACTGCCAATTTTGAATAGCCAATTTTGTACTTTGTTTGTATTTGTAATTTCACTTTATTAATTTATTTAAAGAGGGCTCATTAATTTCTTAAATACTAGGCCCTACAAAAATCTGGAGCTATGCCTCTGGCCTGCCTGTCCCTCATTATCCTAGCTGAATTACAAAAGAATGGGATGTGCTGGAAAGAGATGTGGAAATAAGCTGTGTATTTGGTATTTGGTTTGTACCTCCAGAGCCACTCTCTTTCATTCCCTCCGTTAGTAATCAAGAAAGATACTCTCTGTGGAAGTGTTCCTGACTCTCTTGCTGTCAGGTTGAGGCCCACCAATTGGGTCCCCTGCAGGAGACAGGAGTCCTGGAAGAAAAAAATTCATCCTCCTGGCTTCTTTGTCAAAATTAGGTTGGGAGCAGGGCAGGCTTCATGGGTCTGCATCCAGTGTAGTCAGCAGGGCCTTGTGATCAGAAGGGCCCTGCACTTGGCTTAATGCTTTACTGCCATTGTTTTGTTTTGTTTTGTTTCATTTTGTTTTGAGACAGGGTCTGGTTATGTAGTGCAGGCTGGCCTTGAACTCACTATGTAGCCCAGGGTGACCTTGAACTCAAGGAGCTCTTCCTGCCTCAGCCTCCTGAGTTCTGGGATTATATGTGTACACTACCACACCTGGCTTACTGTCACTGTCTTGAAATTCTTAATAACTCTATATTTGAATGTGTTTTTAAATGAAGCCTGATGGAAGAATAGAGCATGTAGGTGAATAGAGGAATTATGTGCAATATATGTGTCTGCAAGTTTTGGTTGCCCGTTTGAATACAGCATTTCTAATGCCCTGCGACAACAGAATTCCCCAAGCACCCGTGCACAAGCATGGAGTTCGAGGAAACTCAAAGCACTTTCAAAATGAGTTAAGGAGAAAATAGAGAAGTGGAAAAAGAGGAAGGAATTAGAAGTAGGCTGGAGGATAAACAGGGATCATGCTAACATTGGGAAACAGGTGCAGAAGACTGGAGGGAAAGAGAGAAGGAAGGGGTAAGAGGAAGAACAGATCAGAACCACAGCCACAAAGAGGCTAGAAACTCCGTTTACATTCATGTAAAAACAAGATCAAACAATGAAGGAAAAAAAAAAAAAAAAAACAGCACGCCACCACCACAACAAAAAACAAACAAGAGAGAGGAAAAAGAAAAGAAAAAAGTTCACTTCCAGGTTTGTCTGTGCTGTCTCTGGCAGACAACGTGTGGAGACAGAGTCCCGTTCCATGCCGCTCTGTCCCCGCAAGCCAGCAGTAGCTTTTTGGTGGGGTAGTGGATAATCTCAGCGAGCCTGCACTCTCTGGCAGAGACTGGACTCATTCGGTCTGCAGCCGTCAGTGCACCTTCCATGGGCCTGAGCATGGTTGAAGCTGTGGATGGAGCGGTGGCTGCCCTGAGTTCTGAGATCCGCTGCCCCCCCCCGATGATGGCTCCTGGCCAATTGCTCTCTCGTGTGAAACAGCTGAGCCTCAGCCCTCACTGCCAGCCAGTGCAGTCCTCCCTGTCCACTGCTCCCCTGCACCGCTGTGTCTCTCTAGGGAGGCCCCCAGGGCCACCAGCAGTCACCATGTGTCCACAGGTTTGAACTACTGCTGTT
The DNA here is from genome assembly GCA_028451465.1 of Erethizon dorsatum. Lineage (NCBI taxonomy): Eukaryota > Metazoa > Chordata > Mammalia > Rodentia > Erethizontidae > Erethizon > Erethizon dorsatum. Next base: position 43,385,938 of record CM051835.1, read on the forward strand.
GTGCACAGCAAGTCCTGACCCAGGGAGAAGGCGCCCGTGGCCAACTCCTTCTTCTTTGTTGAAGTTTCCCTCTTTACTCTCTTAGTGGGCCCCAAACTGCACTTCAGATCCTTCCTGGGTGCAGGGGACCCACTTCCCTCCTTCTTGTCCTCCCCTAGACACTACATTCCAGCGTCTGGATGACAACTCTCAGAGAGGCTCTCTCTCGGCTGCTTACCACTCCACCATCTTCTCCTTATCTGTCCTCAAATCACTTTCAAAGTAAGCCTGTCGGAGCTACCACTGATAAAGCTCCACGATGCCATGCTTTCCATTTCAGCCAAAACTTGCTTCATATTCAGAAAAAATACAATGGCACTTTAAGAAACATCAACAATCAACAAACCCTAGTCTATCTTTTTTTATTCATGTTCCTTCCCTGTATTAACCAACTGCTTTCACCAAAAAGAGAATGAAAAGAAAAAAGAACTGATGCCATAGAAAAAAAGGGAAGTATAAGGCAAACCATGAGTCTTTCCTGACTCATCAGTAATCCAAAGGCAGAGAGTGATATAAAGAAGTCCTGGGTGTGAATGAAGAAATGAAATAAGATGAGTTAGTTTTCTGTATTGTTTCCACTGCTCCCATAAGAACAAAACACATAGGTATGTATAATCTATGAAATATGTACTATATAATTTTGGTGATTCTACATATAATTTAAATGCTTTTGCAAGGCATTTAAAGCTGGCATTACATAATTAAAGATAAATGACAAGATGATGCTAATCATTTAAAATGTAATAAGGTAGAAGAATTTAACATAGAGATAAGTAAATCATATGACACCCAAATATCCTCAATCAGAAAAGAACCTCTTCATGACACATCATTGTCAGAATCTCAGAAGTCCAACACAAGAACAGAATCTTAAATGTGGTTAGAGAAAAGTAATGAATCACTTATAAAGGCAAAGCCATTAGAATGACAGCAGATTTCTCAACAAAAACCTTAAAGGCAAAGAGAGCTTAGAGTGAAGTATTTTAAGCACTAAAAGGAAACAATTTCCAACCCAGGCTGATATATCTTACAAAACTATCTTTCAACATTGATGGAGAAATAAGACATTTTTATGATAAAGAGCACCTAAAGAAATTCATGACTACACTACCAGCACTCAAAACTTCTCAAGGGTCATCTAGAAAGAGATAATGAAGCTAACAATGACAAAAGGTCTAATAGAATGAATACACCAAGTAGGGTGAGCAGTTAAGTAAAGGGAAAGGTAGAGAATCAGCAACAGGAAAACAAGACAATAGCAGGAATAAGTCAATACCCATCAGTAATAACTCTTGGTGTGAATAGCCTCAAGTTTCCAATCAAAAGACACAGACTGATAGAATGGATCTAGAAACAAAATCCAATGACATGCTGTATACAAGAAACACATTTAGCTCAAAAAGTAACTAATAGGCTAAAAATCAAAGAATGGAAAGTAATAGCCCATACAACGGGAATCTAAAAAAAGGCAGGTATAGATATTCTATATTCAGACAAAGTGGATTTCAAGCCAAAACTGATCAAAAGAGACAAAAAAGTCACTAATATTGGCTAAGGAAAGAACTCAACAGGAACATATAACAATTATTAACATATATGCACTAAACAATGATGCACCCAATTTCATAAAACAAGTACTACTGGATATAAAATATCAGATAAACATAAACACAGTTAAAGTGGTGGACCTCAATTCTACACAAATAGCTCAACTAGATGAAATATCAACAAAGAAATATTACAGTTGAACAAAACCTTTGAACAAATGAACTTAATAGATATCTACAGAGTGCTCCACTCAACAGCAACAGAATACACATTCTTCTCAGCAGCACATGAGACTTTCTCCAATATACACCACACATTTGCAAGAACAATCCAAACCCGATACTAATAAAAAGAAGGAAATTATAAAGATCAGAGTGGAAATCAATGAAATTGAGACAAAAAAATACAAAGAATCAGCAAATTGGAGAGTTGATTCTTTGAAAGAATAAACAAAATAGAAAACCCTTGCCAATCTAACCAAAAAGGAGAAAAAAAAGATGAAAATCAATGCAATTAGAAAAGATAAAGGTGTAATCACAACAATCACTGTTGAAATAAAAAAGATGATTAACAATTACTTCACAAGACTGTATGCCAATACACTGAAGAATGGAAAAGAAGCAGATAGATTCCTAGATACATATGAATTACCAAAAGTGAACCAAGATCTAAAAACCCTGAATAATTCAATAACGGGCAATGAAATTGAAGTAGTAATTAAAAAATAATCTACCATCTAAGAAAAGTCCAAGTCAGGATGGGTTCATTGCTGAATTCTAAAAATACTTCAGGGACATTCTAATACCAGTACTTCTCAAGCTCTTTAAAGAAACTTAAAGGGAAAGAGTGCTCCCAAAGTCATTCCTGGAAGACAGCATTACCAAGTTTCCAAAAGCAGAAAAGGATCCAACCATAAAAGAGAACAATAGACCAATCTCTTTAATGAATATAGATGAAAAAATCCTCAATAACATACTGGCATACAGAATGCAACATGACCAAGTAGGCTAAATCAGAGGGATGCAAGGATGGTTCAACATATGCAAATCAATAAATGTAATACATCACATAAATAGAAGCAAGGACAAAAACCACATGATCATTTCAATAGATGCAGAAAAAGCCTTTGACAAAGTCTGGAGATTTTGATTCATGATAAAAGCACTGAAGAAAACAGGTATAGAGGAAGGCACCAAAATGGCAGAGTGGTAAGCAGCAGAGAAAAAGCCTCTATGAGTGTTGCTTTCCAGATGCTGGAATATAGCAACATAAGGAAGACAAGAGGGAGGGAAGTGGGTCCCCTGAGTCCAGGAAGGATCTGAGGCATGAATTGGAGACCATGGAGAGAGTGAAGGGAGAAACTTCAATGAAGAAGAAGGAGGTAGCTGGCGGTGACTTCTCCCTGAGACAGGACTCACTGTGCAAGAGGAGCACGTCAAACCTGCAAACACATGGTGACTGCTGGAGACCCCAGAGGCCTCCATGGAGAGACGCAGCAGTGGAGGAGAGCAGCAGATGGGAAGGACTGCACTAGCTGGCAGTGAGTGCTGAGGGCTCAGTAGTCCCATGGGAGAGAGCAATTGGCTGGGAGCCATCTTGGAGAGGGGCCAGCCAAGCTCAGAACTCAGAGCAGCTGTGGGCTCCACCGAGTGGCTCCCAGCTGGGCTCAGGCCCATGGAAGGTGTGCTGACAGCCACAGGCCAAATGAGTCCGGTCTCGGCCAGAAGGTGCAGGCTCGCTGAGATTATCCACTACCCCACCAAAAAGCTATTGCTGCCTTGCTGAGATAAATCAACATGGATCGGGGCTCTGTCTCCACACGTTGTCTACCAGTGACAGCAGAGACAAACGTGGAAGTGGACTTTTTTTCCTTTTTTTCTCTCTCTCCCTCTAGTTTGTTTTATTATTGTTGTTGTGGTTTTGTTTTTGTTTTTTTCTCTTTCATTGATCTTGTTTTTATATACATGTGAACATGGTTTCTAGCCTCTTTGTGGTTGTTGTTCTGTTCTGTTCTTCCTTTTATCTCTTCCCTCTCGCTTTCCTTCCAGTCTACTGCATCAGTTTCCCAAAGTTAGAGTGATCCCCCTTTGCCTTCATCCTTACTTCTAATCCCTTCCTCTTCTTCTACCTCCCTATTTTTTCCCTAACCCTTTTTAAATTTTAAACCCTGAGGGTAAAATTTACATATTAAGGACTTATATATGGCATATAATTTTCTGATCTGTTTTAGATTTTGTTATATAACTACAAATCTAGTTCATATGGTTAAAGGTGGCAAATTAATGGTTACCTCAGTTTGCCATTTTCTAGGCTGTGATTGTTGCTACTGGTATTGCTGATGGTACCACTTTAGCCAAAAGTGACATAATTATTCTAAACAGCTGTTCTTCCTGGTATTCCAAGACTGAGATTGACTAAGGGTCACAGAAAATACTGTGGCACAGTGACAAAGAACCAGGGGCTGGGCCAAACAGGTAGCACCTTCTCATCCCCAACAAATTGAAGATGTAGGATCTTGCAACAGACCCAAAACCTGAAAACCAGTTACACCTGGAGGATACCTTGGAGAAGTAGTCATTTCCTAAGGGTTCTAAATACTAGCAATAAAGCAACCCACCATTGGCAATTTACAAAAAGAGAAAAGAAAATGAGAAGACACTTAAACAAGATGCAACCCCAGACATCAGTTCATCAAAGGCAAACCTATGGGGCAATGAGGCGGGACAATGCAAAAGCCACCCACCTGGCATCTCTGAAATGGTAACAACAAAGCAAGTGAATGAAGCTCTAGAAAAAAATCAAATGAGAAATAATTTCTCAGATAACTGCAGAGATGGTGTTCACAATGAAAACCATCCTTAAGGACTCTAGAGCAGATACAGACAAAAAAAAAAGGGTGACTTTATGAAAATTATGGAAGCCATGAATGTTCAGCATAGGAAAGAAATGGAATCCATAAGGCAGATTGAAGCAGATATCCAGAATAAAAATTCTGTTGAAAGTATCTGTAGCAGATTAAGCCAATGTGTGGACAGGATATCAGATATAGAAGACAGGCTTGTGGTTAGTGATCATGAAAAGAAAGATTCTTAAAAATAGCAAGGCACCATGACAAATCAATCCAGCAACTGCTAGATGAGGCAAAGAAGAATAATTTAAGATTAATTGTAGTCAATGAAAAAGCAGGAGATAGAATGAATGACATAAAAAACCTGATCACAGACATCATAACAGAAAACTTCCCTAGTAGGAAAAAAGAATTTTACATACAGATAAGTAAGGCATATAGAACTCCATTTATCCACAATCAAAAAATTCTACAGCCAGGCATATCATAGTCAAGATTCCAGAAATTCAACACAAGAACAGAATCTTTTTTTTTTTTTTTTTTTTTTTTTTTTGTGGGTACCGGGGGTCGACCTCAGGACCTCGCGCGCCAGCAGGCGCCCGTGCCGCTGAGCGATATCACCGGCCCCTTTTTCTTATGTGGGTTCCGGTAGTCGAACTCGGGCCCTCGCGCTTGCCGGGCAGGCGCTTAAGCTGCTGAGCCATCTCACCGGCCAAGAATAGAATCTTAAAAGCTGTTAGAGAAGGCTGGTGAGATGGCTCAGCGGCATAAGCGCCTGCCTGACAAACGCGAGTTCCTGAGTTTGACTCCCGGTACCCACATAAAAAAAAAATAGCTGTTAGAGAAAAGAAACAAATTGCCTATAAAGGAGAGCCCATCAGAATCACAGCTGGTTTCTCAATACAAACCCTCAAATCAAGGAGAGCTTGTAGTGAAGTATTTCAAGCTCTTAAAGAAAACAACTTCCAGCCAAGATTGATGTACCCTGCAAAACGATCATTCAAAACTGATGGAGAAATAAGATACTTCCATGTCGAAGAACACCTGAAGAAATTCATGACCACCAAACCAGTACTCCAAAATGTTTTGAAGGACATTCTAGGAAGAGATAACAAGGACTACAACTCCATGAACCCCAACAGAAGGAATCCACCAGGAAAGGCAAACAAACAGTGGGAGAGGAAAAAAAAGAGGGGGAGCCAACAACAAGAAAATAACATGACAAAGATAAGCCAATACATATCAGTTTTAACCATCAATGTTAATGGTCTCAATTCATGAATCAAAAGACACAGTCTGGTAGAATGGATCAAGAAGTGAAAACCAACAATATGCTGCATACAAGAAACACATTTAATTCAAAAAGAAATTCATAGACTGAAAGTCAAAGGATGGAAAACAATACTCCATGTGACAGGAACCCAGAAGAAAGCAGGGGTAGCTATTCTATTTGCAGACAAGGGATTTTCAAGCCAAGACTGATTAAGAGAGACAAAGAAGGTCACTACATCCTTGTAAAAGGAACAATCCAAGAGGAAGAGATAACAGTCATAAATACATGCAACAAATACCAGTGCACCCAACTATATAAAAAAAAATTAACGGGCATGAAAAATCAAATAAGCACTAATACAATTGTATTGGGGGATCTCAATACACCACTGTCACAAAAAGACAGATCAACTAGACAAAAAATCAACAATGAAATATTAGAACTGAACCAAACTTTGGAACAAATGGACTTAGTAGATGTCTACAGAGTGTTCCACCCCACAACATCAGAATACACATTCTTCTCAGCTGCACACAGGATGTTCTCCAAAATAGACCACATACTAGCTCACAGAACATGCTTAAGTAAATGCAAATGAATTGAAATTATCCCATGCATATTATCAGAACATAGTGCAATGAAATTGGAAATCAATGGCAAAAGAAACCATAAGAACTTCCTAAACACATGGAAATTAAATAGCACCCTCCTGAACAACCAATGGGTCACAGATGAAATTAAAGAAGAAAGTAGACAGTTTCTACAATTAAATGATAATGACAATACAACATATAGGAACTTATGGGATACAATGAAAGCAGTCTTAAGAGGGAAATTTATAGCAGTGAATACCCATATCAGGAAAACAGAGCAAGTACAAATAAACAACTTAATGGTGAACCTCAAACTTCTAGAAAAAGAAAAGCAGGCTAAGCCAAAAGCTCATTTGAGGGAGGAAATTATAAAGATCAGGGCAGAAATTAATGCATTGGAGACTAAAAAAAAAATACAAAGAATCAATGAATTGAAGAGTTGGTTCTTTGAAAGATTAAATAAAATTGACAAACCCTTATCCAACCTTATTAAAAAAAGGAAAGAAAAGACTCAAATCCACTCAGTTAGGAATGAAAAGGGTGAAATCACAAAGGACCATGCAGAAATCCAGGAGGTCATTTACACCTACTTTGAAAACTTGTGTTCTAATAAGATGGAAAAAGCAGAAGAAATGGACAGATTCCTAGATACATATGAATTACCAAAGCGCAATTAAGAAGATATAAAAATCCTAAATAAACCAATATCAATCAATGAAGTAGAAGACCTTATTAAAAACCTACCAACAAAGAAAGCCCAGGCCCTCACGAATTCGCTGCTGAATTCTACAAGAAACTTAGAGAAGACCTAACACCACTACTTCTCAAACTCTTTAATGAGATTGAAAGGGAAGCAATACTCCCAAACTCATTCCTGGAAGCAAGCATTACCCTGTTACCAAAACTGAGAAGGACCCAACTAAGAAAGAGAACTACGGACCAATCTCCCTAATGAACATAGATGCAAAAATCCTCAATAAGATACTGGCAAACAGAATCCAGCAAATCATCAAGAAGATTATACACCATGACCAAGTAAATCAATAAATGTAATACACCATATTAACAGAGAGCCAAGGACAAAAATCATATGATCATCTCAACAGATGCAGAAAAAGCTTTGACATAGTCCAGCACTCATTCGTCATAAAAACCCTACAGAAAATTGGAATAAATGGTCTTTATCTCAATCTGATAAAAGCCATCTATGACAAACCAACAGCCAAAATCATACTAAATGGACAAAAGCTGAGGGCTTTCTCTATAAAATCAGGAATAAGACAAGGATATCCACTGTCTCCCTTCCATTCAACATAGTCTCGGAAACTTTAGCTAGAGCAATTCGACAAGAGAATCAAATAAAAGGAATAACGATAGAAAAGGAAGAAGTTAAATTATCATTATTTGCAGATGACATGATACTCTAATGAGAAAACCCCAAAAACTCCACTAAAAAACTGCTAGATTTAATGAGCAAATTCAGTAGCATAACATTGATACAAAGTCAACACTCAAAAATCAATAGCCTTCCTGCACACAAAACTCACTGAGAGAGAAATTAGGGTAAAAACACCTTTCACAATAACATCCAAAAAAATGAAATACCTAGAAATCAATCTAATGACAGATGTAAAAGACCTCTACATTAAAACCTATAGTACTCTGAAAAAGAAGATTGAAGAGGATATCAGAGAATAGAAAGATATCCCTTGCTCTTGGGTAGGAAGAACAAATATAGTGAAAATGGCCATACTTCCAAAACTGTTATACAGATTTAATGCAATTCCAATCAAAATTCCAACAACATATCTCACAGAATTAGAGAAAACAATCCTAAAATTCATTTGGAACCAGAGGAGACCTAGAATATCAAAGGCAATTCTGGGCAACAAAGGCAAGGCTGGGGGCATCACAATCCCTGACTTGAAATTATACTATAAATCTACTGTGATAAAAACAGCATGGTACTAACGTAAAAACAGACCCGAAGATCAGTGGAACAGATTAGAAGATGCAGATACAACTCCAGACATACTCAGCCACCTTATCTTTGACAAAGGTGACAAACACTTTCATTGGAAGAAAGATAGCCTCTTTAATAAATGGTGCTGGAAAAATTGGCTCTACACATGCTGAAGATTAAAATTGGACCCATATCTTTCACCATACACTAAACTAAATTTGAAATGGATCAAAGATCTAAGTATTAAAACAGAAACATTAAATCTGCTGGAAGATAGAATAGGTAAAAACTCTTGAAGACATAGCTGTAGGCAAAGACTTTATGAATAAAACCCCAGTTGCACAGGAACTATCACAAAGAACAACTGGGATCTCATCTATTAAAAAGCTTTTACACAGCAAGAAAAACCACCAACAGAGTGAAGAGACAACCCACAATGTGGGAAAAAATGTTTGCCAGCTGTTCCTCAGACAAAGGATTACTATTGAGCACATATAAAGAACTAAAAAATATCAGACCTCTCCAATTTAAAGACCCAATCCAAAAATGGGCATCAGAGATGAATACACACTTCTTAGATGAAGAAATACAAATAGCAAATAAATAAATGAAAAAATGTTCAACCTCATGGGTCTTTTGAGAGATGCAAATTAAAACAACACTGAGATTCCACTCACCCCAGAAAGAGTGACTATTATCAAGAAATTAACCAATAACAAGTGCTGGAGGGGCTATGGGGAAAAAGGAACCTTTCTCCACTGTTGGTGGGAGTGTAGACTGGTGCAACCACTGTGGAAATTAGTGTGGCGATCCCTCAAAAAACTAAGATTGGAGGTCTCATTTGACCCAGCTACTCCCCTGCTGGGTATCTTCCAAGAAGAATTAAAAACATCATACCACATCAATATATGTGCACCCATGTTTATAGCAGCACAATTTGTAATAGCCAGATCTTGGAAACAACACAGATGCCCATCAACTGAAGAATGGATAAAAAAGATGTGGTCTTATTATACAATGGAATACTACTCAGCCATTAAGAAGGATAAACTGAAGACTTTTATAGGTAAATGGGTTCAAGTCTAGACCATACTCATAAGTGAAGTAAACCAGACGCACATATGTAAACATTATATTGTCTCCCCCTTGTGAGAAGCTGAAAGAGTAAATAAGATCCAAAATTTACAAGAGATATTGTAAACTGGGAAGAAATTGTTCAAAAGGAAAGAGAACCTTGGTTGTGGGAAAGGAGAAAAGAAGGAAGGGAAAAGCAAAACAAAAAAAATTTATATTTATACAAGATAGTTAAGATAGTTATACTACTAATTTCTCTTAGTTCATTGAAAAGAAAGGTTTGTGCTAATATTGTTTGGACAATTAAGTGCCTATATCTTATAGACTGAGTAGCTAATTTAAAGATAGATAACAATATGCAATGTATTAACCATTGTTACCCTCATATTATCTTGTTTTGAAATTTGTTTCTTTTTCTCTTTAAAATAGAAAAATGCAAAAAAAAAGACATACCAAAAAAGAAAAAAGAAAAAAAAAAAAAAAAGGAAAAGGAAACTGGTGTAGAAAGACCTTATTTCAATCTGATAAAAGCCATTTATGACAATCTTACTGCCAACATCATATTAAATGGCCAAAAAATGAAAGTTTTCTCTCTAAACTCAGGAAAAAGATAAGAATGTCTGCTATCACCACTCCTGTTCAACACAGTACTCAAAATATTAGCAAGAGCATTTAGGCAAGGAAAAGAAATAAAAGGGTATGTATAGGAAACAAAAAGTCAAGTTATCGTTATCTGCAGATAACATCATCTTCTACATCAGAACCCAAAAAAATTATCAAAAGACTCTTAGAATTCATAACCAAATTCAGTAGTGTAGCAGGATTTAAAATCAATGCACAGAAATCAATAGCATTCCTGAACACTAATAGTGAACTCACTGAGAAAGAAGTTAGGAAAAAAAATACCATTTGCAATAGCACCAAGAAAAATTAACACTTAGCGATTAACCTAAGGAAGTGAAAGACCTTTGTAATGAAAACTACAGCACTCTGGAAAAGGAAATCGAAGAGGACATCAGAAAATAGAAAAATATCCCCTGTTCCTGGATAGGCAGAACCAATATAGTCAAAATGGCCATACTCTCAAAACTGATATACAGATTTAATCCAATTCCAATCAAAATTCTGTCATCAGCATTCTTCACAAATGGGAGAAAACAATCCCAAACCTCATATGGAGTCAGAAGAAACCCAGAATAGGAAAAGCAATCCTGGGTAAAAAAAGCAAAGTGGGAGGCATCACAAACCCAGACTTGACGTCTTATTACCAAGCTGTGATAAAAACAGCAAGCTACAGGCAAAAAAACAGACATGAGGATAAATGGAACAGAATAGAGGATGCAGAAACAACCCCAGGTGCGTTCAACTATTTGATCTTTACAAAGGGGGCCAAAAATATACACTGAAGAAAAGATAGATAGTCTCTAACAAATGGTGCAAGAACTTTCTGAACAGAACTCCAGTTGCACATGAAATGGTATCAAGCATCAACAAATGAGGGGCCAGGGATATAGCTCAGTGGTACAACACCTGCTTGGCAAGTGCAAGGTCCTGAGTTTGATTCCTGGCACTAAAAAAAAAAAAAAGAATCAACAAATGGGACCATATCAAATTAAAAAGTGCAGCAAAAGAAACCAGCAGTGTGAAAAGACAACCTACAGAATGGGAAAAAATTTGCCAGACAGAGCACTAGTACCTAGAATATATAAAGTACTCAAAAAAAATTAGACTCCCAAAAATAAAAGACCCAGTCAAAAGTGTGCAACTGAAATGAATAGACACTTCACAGAAGAAGGAAAAATGGCCAATAAGCACATGGAAAAAAAAAAATGCTCAACATCACTGGCCACTAGAGAAATTCAAATTAAAACAACACTGAAATTCCATCTTACCCCAGAAAGAATGGCATCAAGAAATCATATTAAAAAAGAAAATGCTGGAGAGGCTGAGAAGGAAAAAGGAACACTTCTTCATTGTTGATGGGAATATAAACTAGTACAACCACTATGGAAATCAGTATTGAGATTCCCCAAAAAACTGGAACTAGAAATTCCTCTTGACCCAGCTATTCCCCATCTAGATATCTTCCAGAAAGAGTTAAAGACATCATATTACAGTGATACATGCATACCCATGTTCATAGCAGCACAATTCATAATAGCTAAATCTTTTTTTTTTTTTTTTTTTGTGGGTACTGGGGGTCGACCTCAGGACCTCGCGCGCCAGCAGGCGCCCGTGCCGCTGAGCGATATCACCGGCCCTTTTTTCGTATGTGGGTTCCGGGAGTCAAACTCGGGCTCTCATGCTTGCCGGGCAGGCGCTTAAGCCGCTGAGCCATCTCACCGGCCCCATAATAGCTAAATCTTGAAAGCAGCCTATATGTCCATCAATAGATGAATGAATGAAGAAAATGTGGTATTTACACACAATGGAATAGTTCTCTGCTATAAAGAAACTCCAGTCATTTGTAGGATGCTCCTTGAGACCATAATGTTAAGTGAAATAAGTCAGATACATAAGCTTAAATGTAGCGTGGTTTCTTTGATATGAGGAAGCAGCAATTTGCAGCCTATTTCTAAAAAGAACTGAAGGACTGTTAGTTCACAGGTTAAAATTGTGTAAATAGCCTTACACATCGTTCCTGCCTGTTCAGTGAGGCTAGGTTTCCACCTCCCTCCTGAGTATCCAGGCTCACCTTAAACCACGTGTTGTTTTGTACACAACGTTACAAAGAAAGGGTATATTTTGTGGCGTCTACAATAAGTGAATTACATTAATCAGTAGCATTTATACCCACAGATTAATAATGCTTTCTCCTTTCACTCTTAACATAAAAGCAAACACTTGGGGAGAATTATTCTCTTTGTGAGAGGATTGATTACGTGGTCATAGATCAGGAACATATTTGTCTTCTACAATTTTATGAAAATACTTTTGGCATTAATGGATTTGCTAGTAAAGCAAAAAGGTCTTATGCACAAGGGGAGAGTCATTTGCAATATAAGACCCTGGTCTCTTCTCAGTAAGATAAAAATATTTCGATTTTAGTCCTTTGGCTGGTAGACACAAGAAAAGTTGCATTCTGTTTTATAAATATGTATTTAGAATTAGACTCCTTTTCAGCAAATCCCACCAGGGGTAGTGCGGAATTGTTTAAATCAGTAAGAAGATGTAGAAGGAAGGGCGTGGGGAAGAAATGGTATTTACTGAGTGCCTTCTCTGTGTGATGAGCGCTCTATGTTCACTAACAGCATGACTCACAGTGATCCGGGGAGGTGGAGGCTATTGTTCCTGGGTTACAGAGCAAGAATGTAAAACTCAAGGAGGATAAATTGCTTCAAGGCCTCCAGCTACATAATAATTGCAATAACCACTACTTAGTCTTTCTGTACTTGACTCTGCAAAGCACTTTACATCCATTATGAAATTTGAGTCTGTGTGGTAAATCACATTACGCCCATAACACAGATGAGCTGAGTTAAGCATCTTGTCCATGGTCACACTGATGACATCCGTCAGTGTCAGAATTCAAATTTGATCCTGCTCGACTCAAATCCTCACCATGCTCACTGGCCTCTCGCCCTCCCAAGGGATATGGGCACGCTGTTGCAATTTCTTTCTCTATCTCGAGCTTTTCTTCCCCTTTACCAATGTACCATCAATCATTCCCGGTTAGATCTTCTCTCTAATGATGGCCACAAAAGCAAACATGAGCGGCCAGGTCCTTTGTCATCATTCTGCATTGCTCAGTCTCTGCGGTAGCCTGGTCTTTCCCCGATTGTTTTCTTGTCCAGCACGTAATTCTCTCTTTTTGTTGGCTAGATGTTTTCACACATTTGGCTCTAAAACATTTTAAAAAGCAATAGACTCCTTTTTTGATACCTAAAATTTTGGGTAATAAGGTAAAAGAGTTGCATATTTGTGTTTATGCATATGTTACAAATATGTATTTTCCAATACATTATAAATAATATCATTTAAAAATAAACTATCTTTGACATCTGTACAATAGAATCTAAATAGTATAACAAATGTGTGACCCATTAAAGTTTAAATTCATTTATTATATACATTTATGACACACCATGATGTTTGGTACCTATATTATATATATTTACATGATTACTACTGTCAAACAAATGAGCATATTCATCACTTTCCTATTTGACTTTTTTTGTGTGTGGTAAGAGCATTTCCTACTTTCTTAGGAAAAGTTCAGTATATATTGCAATATTACTATCATTCTCATGCTGTATATTAGTGTTTTAATAATATATGGAAGTACTTCTTTACCAGTAGAATTTTACTTTTTGTTCATTTTTCTCCTTGAAATTCATGTCCATTCCATTTCCTACTATGTTTTTATACTTGAGTATTTCATGAGTAACATACTTCTCTGCAATCAAAATATGTACATAATTTCCTATGACCATAAGGTTCTGTTGGAAAATTCTACACAATTTCTTTCTTTTTTTTTTTTTTTGTGGGTACCAGGGGTCAACCTCAGGACCTCGCGGGCCAGCAGGCGCCCATGCCGCTGAGCGATATCACCGGCCCTTTATTTGTATGTGGGTACCGGGAGTCAAACTCAGGACCTCGCGCTTGTCAGGCAGGCGCTTATGCTGCTGAGCTATCTCACCGGCCCTACACAATTTCTTGAAACAATATAAATATATAAGGAATGCTAATTAATAATTGCTAAACATAAAACATAGATTTATTTGAGAATTTCATTTCTTATTGAGATTAGTAATGTCTCCCCGCCCACATATTCAGGAGTAAATCTAACAAGATACAAGATCAGTGCTATGATTTGGTAGATACAGGTGCTGAGAAATCCTTCAACCAAGTAAATTAATGGGAATGGTTGGAGTTTTGTTTTTTTGTTTTTTTTTTTTTAATACGTGGGTACCGGGAATCGAACTCAGGACCTTGCGCTTTCCAGGCAGGCGCCTGTGCTGCTGAGCTATATCACCAGCCCATGGTTGTTCTATTTTTAATACCAATGGGGCTCAATTCTTTGAATTCTTCTTCAGCTACAGAGCAAAAATTTCCTGGTGGTATAACGATTGATTTTTAGTGATCTCTCATCTGTAGACTTGAATACGTGTCTTTCCTTTAGTGGAAAGAAGAGAATTGGAATCCACCTGACTTGCAAAAGGATTAATTACCTCATCATTACAATCATTTGCTTTCCCTTTCTTGGTTTTGCAGAGGTTATTTACCCAAGCAACACACTGGGTTCGGGATGGGTGTGCAGTCTGTCTTTCTATTACCAAGTTATAAAAAGAAAGGTGATTGTGCGGGGGAGGTAGGAAAGGAGCGTAGTCTGATGCCCTGGCCACAGGCGCTTCCTTTGGTCAATTTAGGGAAGATTATCAGCAAATGGCTTCCCACGGAGCTGCGCACACCTACTTATTCTGGGTAAGACTTCATTTACCGCTCCTTCCCCTGCTTGAAGATCGATGATCTGGTTTGTTTTTCCAAGCCTGGTGGTTTAGCAGCCCACGCTGTAGCTGGTCATTGCCCTGTGGGATGGGCTTTTCCCCCTCTTTAGTATGTATTTTCTGAAACTTTAAGCTCTTCCGAAAACCCCATTAGAGACTTTAAAATAGCAACGTGGGCGCAGATGTCTAACCATACTGGGGAGGAGGGGGGGATACGAGAAATATGGAAATATGGTCAGAGACACGGGGATTCTAAATTACAAGAGACTGAATCTGTACGTAGGATATTTACACGGTGTATCAGACATGTAGGGATGCAGAGCTCTCTCTCATGCCTACCCAGACATGGGCTGCTGCCCCTGTTCCGCATCTGTCCTGCACTTCTGCCAGCAAGAGCTCTCCTAGCTCCCTTGTGAGGTGGTGTCACTGACTGGTCCCATCGTAGATCTGGTTGTTAACCTAAACCAGTCCCATAACTCTCGGCTATAGGACCTGGTTTGTTTAACACATAATTCAACCCAAGAGATTGTACCCATGCTTCTAGGCAGAAAGAAAGCATATAAGAATTTTTTTTTTTTTTTTTTTGGTGGTACTGCGGGTTGAACTCAGGACCTCGCACTTGCCAGGCAGGCGCTTATGCCGCTAAGCCATCTCACCGGCCCAAGCCTTTTTTAAATAATATGTTTTGGCCGTTGCCACCGGCAGAGACGCTTTCTTTGCTGCTGGACACATACGTGGGGAGATAGAGCCTCTGGTAGCCATCTCATAACCAACTGTGAGGGCAGAGGTGTCTTAAAACAGATCCAACAATATTTTTTCTATTACAATTAATTTTCCCACCCTGACATCATGACATCCTCAGAGCTTTCTGCTAAGCAAAGAAATAAAGGGGGGGGGTGGCTTTGTCCATGATCATCCCACTAAGATAGAGCTCTACCTCATCTAGATAAAACCCCAAACATGCTGTTACGTGAACTGTCAAAGGACAAAATAGCAGTTTTAATTACCTTTAGTTTTGATTCTGGAAGAGGGCAACGATTCGTTCTCTAAAATGGAATCAGTATTCCAGTGAGCTGAGCAGAGGAGCTGGGTTTTACAGAAAGAAAAGAACAGAAGAAAGCAGAAACTAAAAATAAATACGTAAAAAGCTGGTTGGTCTTTTTAAAGTTACTTTTCTTGTGAGGCAAGGACAGGGAGACAGACCAGTAGAACAATAGCTGATTGGTTAGCATCAATTTACTTTAGTTTACCTTTTTGTGAAAGGATTAGGGCAGAGAAACTTCATTATCTTGTCAAATGAAACTGGCCATTCTGGAACATTTATCTGTTTTGTTTCTAGCCCTGATTTCTCAAAGGTCAGCTCATCAGCTTGGTGATCAACAAACAAACAAACAAACAAACAAATAAAAAACTTTAGTGTGAGTGACTCCGTTTTGATTTCTAGCCTGATCTGTCCGGACATAATGCAGAAACTTAGTCCAAAACAATGGCCTCCTATAATTTTTGTTTAACAGAAGGAGTGTTTTCTTATTTGTCAGTTTGAGTTGGATACTTCAAGAAACAATAGTAAATTACACGGAGGCAGGTAGCGGGGGAGACCGCTCCAGGCAGAAATGTCAGCAGATACAAAGTCCCAGGTTCGGAGGAGAGTAGGGGTGGGCAGTGCACAGATGAAGCCAGAGAGATGGCCAAGGGCTGGGCTGCTGAACCACGGGGAGCCGCAGGAACGACCCGGGGTTCAGGTTTTCTTCCAAGTGCACTGTGAAGGTTTTGGGCCATCAAGCAGGAAAGTAACGCAAACTGGGTTGTGGTTTCAAAGGTCACTTTGGCTGTTCTGCAAGTGAGCTGAGCAAATGCTTATGCAGAGAGGGGGAGGTTTTTGAGGAAGATACCTTGCAGTCCACGTGCGAGACAATGATGCCGAAGATGAAGCAGCAAGAGTGGAGAAACAGAGAAAGGGACAGGTTTGAGACATATACTGGAGCTAGACAGAGTTCGGTGATGGATTGTACATGGGGCGTGATTTTTAGCTAGAGCGAAAACACTCCCTTCCCTCCGTCACCTTTCCTCCCTTTCTTCTTTCCTTCTTTCTGTTAAGATTTATAGGAGGTCATTGCTTTGGCCTGAGCTTCTGTACTAGGCACGGGGGGGGGGGGGCGCCAAATAGAGCAGTTTTAGTTGGCACGGTAAGGGAATCCTCTCTGTTTTAACCTTTAAGTAATGTAACTTTAAAATGACCACCCAATCCATTTTTTGCTGTTTCTGCCTTTTTCAGCCTATTAAAGCCAATATCTTCCACATAGCTCATTGAAATATTCATTCTATTTTGTAGATGTTGCTCAATTCTAGAATTGCAAGCAAGAGCCATCAAGATCCTTAAACTAAATTTGCTTTAGTTTTGTATTTTAATACCTCCCCTCCCTCCCCTCCCTCCTTTTCCCTTCTTCCCTCCCTCTCTTCCTCTTTTCTGTCTCCTTTTCCTCCTTCTCTTCTTTGGCTTATTATTATTTTTCAAATGGGAAGAGTACATTAACATTTCTTATAGACATGCTAAATGGAAGGAATTTGAGGTACATAGCTGAGATCTAAGTGTACAGATAGATGAATCTTGGATTTATGGAAGATGTTTAGTATGGAGATATATATTGGGAATTATCAGCAATTCGATGCCATTTAAAGCTGCAGGAATGATGGCAAGCGCCTTGAAGGGGATAGATGAAGAGAAGGGGCTCAAGGAATCAGAGGATCCTCAGTATTTAGAGGGCTGATAGAATCAAAAGAGCTAGGAGGGAGGATGAGAATGAGTAGTCAATGGTGAGGTAGAAAATCAGAGTTTAACATCGTGGAAGTCATGAGAAGATTATTTGTAGGAAGGAGCAGCCAACTGCATTGCATGTACCACAGAAAATTGTAAGACAAGGACACAGAGGTCTTTTGTGTTTTATACCATGGAAATCTTAGCTTGCCCTCAATAAGAGCAATTTTAGCTAATGAAAGAAAGCTAATCGTAGTGTGTTGAATAATGAAAGGGATGGGGAAAGGATAGCTTATCAAATAGATGGTGTTGGGAAAACTGGATATCCATACGCAGAAGAATAAAGTCAGACTTTTATCTCAAATATGTCAATATAAAAATCAACTCAAAATGGATTAAAGACTTAAACATATATTTGAAACTATAAAACTACTAGAGGAAAAAAATACTACAAGAAAATCTAGGGGAAATGATTCACGACATAACACAACGTAATGCTATTCAACCTTAATAAGGAAATACCATCATTTGCTACAACATGAATGAACCCAGAAGACACTGTGGTAAGTGAAATAAGCCAGGCACAGAAAGACCAATACTGTAGGATCTCTCTGATGTGTGGAAATCTAAAGAAGCTGAACTCATAGAAGTAGAAAGTAGAATAGTGGTTACCAGGAGCCAAAGGGAGGAGGATTGGGAAATGCTGGACAGAAGATAGTTAGGAAAAAGCTTTTGAGCCAGGCATGACGGCACAGGCCTACAATCCCAGTACTCTGGGAGCGTGAGGTAGGAGGATCTAAAGTTTGAGCCTAGCCTGGGCAATTTAGCAAGATGCTGTCTCAAAATTAAAAAAAAAAAAAAAAAATTAAAAATAAAAAGGGCTGGCAATGTACCTTAATGCAAATACCCTGGGTTCCATTCCGAAATAAATAACAATTTTTTTTTTTTTTGTGGGTACCAGGGGTCAAACTCAGGACGTCGCCTGTGCCACTGAGCGATATTACTGGCTCTTTTTTCGTATGTGGGTACCGAGAGTCGAACTCAGGACCTCGCGCTTGCCAGGCAGGCGCTTATGCCACTGAGCTCTCTCACCGGCCCCTAAATAACAATTTTTGAAAAATCACTCTGAGAGCAGATAAGCGTTCTCACCACAGAAAGATGTGTATATGACATCGATGTGTTGATTACCTCTATTTAGTCTTTCTAGCACGTATACATTTCTTAAAACACATACCACAAATGTGCATAACTTTTTATTTATCAATTAAATAAACCCTTTGAAAAGATGAGTTCTATTTAAATTAAAATTAGAAGCCTACTATAAAGAAAAAGTAGACGATGTAAATGTTAAAAAAAGGATAAGCGGTAACAAAATGGAAACAGCTATCAGCACCTCTTGAAATGTTTTGCTGTAAAGAGAATAGAGAAGCTATAAACAGAAGGAAAGGGGCTAGGAGAGGTCTTTGTATATGTGCATATTTATTCGTTCCTTTGTTTGTTTGAAGATAAAAGATTCTACAGCTATTTGTTCGCTGATGGTGATGACCTAGTGGGATGCTATATAGCACCGTCTGACAAGTCCAGTGTCTTTTAATTATATTTCTAAATTGCTGTTATAAGTAAATAAAAATACAACTTAAATTATAACATTATGAGACTTTCCATAGATATAAATTCACAAAGAAAAAGAGATTTCCTTGTTAGAGCACATGTGCAAATTAAAAAAAAAAATCATTACATTCTAGTTGACCACATTTAGAATTAAACACGAGACCCAAGGATATTCTGGAATTACGATTGTAGATACAATTACTGAAGTTTGGAACCTGCTTACTTGAGTAGACCAGATAATTACAATATCACGTTAGCTAGGCTGAGGCTCAAACCCATACAGGACTGAGCGCTCTGCAGAGATACTTGTTTTCCATGGCTGAAGAACTGCATTCTTAACTTGGGCCAGGTATTTAAAAAAACATGTTGTTTGCATCCTAAGCGAGCGCAGGGAGGAGGTAGAAGGGTGGGAAGAAAAACATAGCAGATGACCGTGCAAACCTCATCACCACTGCAGGAAAAACAACACCAAACCACAACTGCGTCCATAACATTAACTTTGGCTTCTAAAGATCCAGTACATTTTCAAGCTGTCATCTCAATAATTTATCTTAATGTTGCCTAATCTTTCCTTAAGGAGATTCAAAGAGCCCTACACAAGGTATTTTGTTTGTCTTCATAGCAGTCTGAGGCTGGCAGCAGCTCGGCTGAACTTCAAGGGAAGCTGCCTGGACCAAAAGTAGCCATTATATATATATATATATTATATATATATATATATATATATATATATATATATAATATATATATATCTATATATATAATTTAAGCATTTCTAGTAGCTACATTTTTGAAAGAGGGAATGCAACAGGTGAAATTAATTGGAATATTTCATTTAACCGAATGTATCGAAAATATTTCAATATGTGATGAATATAGAATATTATGAAATAAATTACAGTAATTTGCTTCCACTGTGTTTGGAATCCAAACCTGCTCCTCTTCAGTATTTCCTGTTTAAATGAATGACATCACTGCACACACATTGTCCAAATCACAAAACATAGCGTCAATCTCCAGTCTTCTTTCTTCCATCCCACAGTCCAATTAATCACAAATCTATGCACCCTTGCCACCATACCTGAATCCAGGCCAATATCACTTCCTGTCCAAATTCCAGGCTCCTAACAACTAATAGCTTCCTAATAGACACCTCTGCATCCATTGTTTCTTCCTCTAATCCATCCTTATACATTGACTAATTTTAATAAGATATGTATCTTATATTGTAAGATGCTCAGAGCCTCATTGCTTAAAACTCCAGGGTAGGTAGCTCCCTAGTGCCTTTGGGGTAAGTTAATACGTGTGTCTGTGTCTCTCTGTGTATAACAAACAAAATAGCAGTCCTCCACCGTATTCTCTTCCATACCATTGTTCACTGTTTCTTACGCCTCAGGGGTAATTATTTTCAGCTATTCTACATGATTCCTTTGGAGTATTTCCATATCTCTAACCGGCTTATATTGGTATTTTAGAGGAATTTCAGTGATTTCTAATTCTACCAACAAAGAGTTAGCTCATTTTCACTGAACTCTGTGGTACCTACACTCATGCTCACCTCTCTAGCTTCAATTCTCAATATGGCTGCACCTTAATTATATTATATTCAGGATTTGCACTGATAAGACTGTACATTTTATTTGCATCTGAGTCATACAGTTTATTGTGCCATAAAACTTTCCTATTGTGTACCTTTTTTTTTTCCCTGAAGTTAATTGTCTATTTTTCTTCCCCTATGATTTTGTAATGAGCCTGACTCCATTTTTGGTGTTTGTTGATAGCTGTTACTCCCCAATTCCTCTTTCCTGTCTCCCCCATATCTGGGAAAACAATACAAGAAGGCCTGTTGTAGCCCCAGAGAACCAATGGGAACTTGAAACTGGATTCTAGCCATGTCAGGGGAAATCCCCTCCGTGCTGACCTTTCTCTTTAGCTGCAGTAAAAGCCCCAAACCACTCCAGCTCTTTGTGTTGCTTCTCGCCAGGGGATGAGCACTTTCCCCACTAGGAACCCTAGACCAGCGTGAGTACCAAATGCACTTTATTCATGGTCACAGGCAAGGGCACTGAGTAATCTGTTTGGGCACCTAAATAAGTTCCTGAGTGGGCAGTTATGCCCACCTCTGGACAGACTGATCAAAACACCTTTCAAATACTTTTTAATCTAGCCCCAATTGTCCTCATTTCTAGTGTTGTAAAACTTTCTCGACATGCTTCAGACACTAGTTCTACCACTGTCATCTTCTCGAGGTTCCGGTCCTGGACCAGCATCCTCCAGTGCTGTGGTCCTGGGTCTTCCCTTTATCCACATCTTGCCTTTCCTATATGTCCGAACTCCATGTCTTGAATTCCATCTTCTCTTTTCTTCTTTGGTTGAATCAATCTTCTGATAGCTTCCTAAGAAGTAGATCCGTGAGGTCATGTTTTTGACCCTCGCTGTCTGAAAACACATATATCCTACTCTACCACCTGATCAATAATTTGGCTGGTAATCAAATTCTCCATTGTCAGTCTTTGCCTTCTGCTATTATTTAGCATCTAGTATTGTCGTCAAGAGTCTAAAGCCATTCTGACACTTAATTCTTTTTAGAATCCTGTCTTTCTTTTTTTGGAACTGGGAATCGAACTCAGGACCTCATGCTTGCCAGGCAGGCGCCGTGCCGCTGAGCTATACCCCCGGTCCTCTGTCTTTCTTTCTTGAAATAGAATATTCTTTTTTGTCCATAGGGTTCTGCAATTTCATAATGTTGTATTTCAGTATAGATTTATTTTCATCTATTGTTTTGGGGCTCAATAGGCCTTTTCAATTTGGAAAGTCACGTCCTTTAATTCCAGGAAATTTTCTTCAATTGTTTCTTTGATAATTTCCTCCCTTCTGTTTTCTTTGTTCTTTCTTTCTGAACTCATTATTCAGATATTTATTAAGCTTAGTGGACTAGCTTGCTACCTTTCTCATCTTTTGTTCTCTTCATTTTTCCACATCTTTTTGTTTTATTTTCTGGGAGATTTTCTCACCTCTATAATGTAAACTTTTAACTGAAGTTTTAGTCTATGCTATTTTTAATATCTGAGTATTCCTTTTTTGCCCTTTGGCTGCTACTTTTTAGTAGTCAAAATTTACAGTAAAATCAGAAGATTTATAGTATCCAGTTCTTGCTTAATGACTACACTATCTCATATTATCTTTAAATCTTAGAAGATAACGTAACAGTGAAAAATATGAATGCTTAAATTTTTTAAAATTTACAGTAAAAAATATACTGCCATGAATCCCCCTCAGAATACCTTCTATTACTTCACACACACTTGTCCCATTATTCCTGTCACTTTCTGAAGCAGTTCTGGAAGTCTTTTTTTGAGTGTTTTTAGTGGCACTGTCATAGCTGTCTTGCTATTCTGAATAATTCAAAATATTTATTTTTCATGATCTTTTTGACTTTGAGGAAGAGCCAGAAGTTGAATGGTATAGTAAATAAAATGGCCAAGGACATACTGATATTTTTAGGAGCTTTCCTTTTTGTTGGATGGCACTCAGCTGTTACATTCACTGTAGTTTTTGATCAACCCTTATAAAGATACTCTTGAAAGAGGACTTTTTCCTCAGATGTGGGGCTGGTGAATGTGAACTGAATGCCAGCTTTACAACTTGAGTGACCTTGCTACTTACCAACTGGGTTGGTTTGCTCCATTTCATCTCTTCTTTTGAAAATTTAAAAGCCTACAGAAAGTTGAATAATAATACAATGGACATATATATATTCTTCACCTAAACTCACCAATTTTTAACATTTTGTTACATTTTTTCCTTCTCTCCTCTGTGTGTGTATACACCCATGTGCATATTTTTGTTGTCGAACCATTTGAAAGAAATTTATGTACATCACATTTTATCCAAACATACCTATTATACTTAAGAAAACTTTAATTCACCAGTATCAACTAATACACTGTTGTTTTAGTTTCCTATCATCTCAAATGTTTTTTATAACTTTGTATTATAAAATACTGTGTGGCTTTACGTTATTTGATTTTATTTTTGAATACAGGATTCAATCAAAATACATGCATTACTTCTGGTTGTGTCACTCTAATTTTTAAAATTTAGGATAATTCTCCCGCCTTTTTTTGTTTTGTTTTGCTTTTTATGAATGGTCTTCAATACTGAATATTTTGAAAAGCCCAGATCAGTAATCCTGTTACTGGACTTGTCTGGCTGATCATTAAACATTTTTGGCAAGACTACTAAACAGATAACGTGGGTACCTCTTACTGGCTAATCTCAGGGAGCACATGCTGTCGGGTTATCGCCTATTGGGGAAGTTACGTTTGATCACTTAGGCGAGGAAATGACTGCCAGTTTATGGTGAAGAAACTGTGGCGCTTCACAGTGCGGGTGATTATTACTAGTGTGGTCTGAGCATTCGTGATCCTGCTGACCCCAAACTCATAAGTTGATATTTCATCCCCAATGTGATGAGAGGCGGTGCCTTTGGAAGGTGAGTAGATCATGACAATGAATCATGAATGGGTTCAGTGTCCTTCTAAAAGAGCTGAAGGAAACTTTTTGGCTTCTTTCGCCAAGAAAGATGGCTGCAAGAAGTCACCATCTCTGAAAAACAGGGCCTCCCCAGACACTAAATCTGTCCTCACCCCGACATTGGACTTCCCCGTCTCCAGAACTGTAAAAAAAGTGGAAGTGTGTAATTTATGAGGCACATAGTTTATGGTATTGTTCTTACAGCAGTCTAAATGGACTAAGACAATGATCATCTGAACATGCTTTACTCAGTACCTTTGTGTCCAGTGATTTGCCTCAATTGTTACATCAGGGTTTGCAAAATTGTGATTTTCCTAATGCTACTACATTTTTTACCCATACTAATCAGCTGAGTAGTTTTAAGAAATCAATTTGATCTCTGTGGGCTATAAAATGGGACAATAAAGATATCTCACAGAGTGATGGTGGAGTTCGATGTGATATATTTGAGTGCCTAGCATGCAGTAATAGTTCAATGAAAGACAATTTAGCAATGTTTGGTTTTTTAAAAACACCAATTAGAATAGAAAGGAGCCTCTTTTCCAAAGTCAGTTGTATATTTTTCAATACCACACTTTTAATTTATTCCCTGTATGGTAGGAAAAAGTGAAATACAGTATTAGGATTTAACCTGTTTGAATGTGGCAAGTTCTTCGAACCTCTTGTCTTTCTATACAATGACAACCATGATTATCCCCAAGATGTATCAAAATAAGAAGAAATGACATACATCATGCTATGAAAATACTTTATTTTAAAAAAGGACTTAGTGGTAACCAAAAGTGTGATTCAGCCTAACACTTGAACCTCTGTGATGTCAGGCACATTTTTGTGGCATCTGCAGCCTACTTCCATGTGTAACATATGATAATCATAATATGTCTTGGAGTGGTATGGGTTAAGAAAAAATGAGCTCATCAATTCATAGCCCATTATAAATGTCTAAGTTATTTTAGTTACAGTTTAAAATTATTAATATCAGATAGGGAACATGATAATGTGTGATGATACTATATGATTATTCTGTAAGGTAATTTTTCTGGCTTGTAAGTACTTAATTAGAACAGACAGAAGAACTGTCAAGGCTTTTACAAAGAAAAGCTAGGACATTTTTGATAAGGGAGCTGCATTTCTTAATTTAGCTTCTCATAATGGGACTTGCCTGGACCAGTCAAAAGGCATAGGATGTTAGCTCTCTAAGGCAATAACTTCTGACCACTTTCACATGCATGTGCAGAGTTCAAATACAGGACTAGTTTTTGAAGTTTATTCTAATGGAAGCAACGTGATACACTGAAACTGGTGACACTGATAAATGATGACCCTTCATTCATGACACATCTGCACCACATGCAAGTAACATGGAAGGGTATAATTAAGCAAACTATCTCAGAAATGGCGGTAGACACTTTCTTATATAAACTTCTACAGTACAAATTATATAATGGTGAGAAATAGGAATTATATGCCATTGTAATCTTGAAGCATGGCTTATTAGGAAAGGGGAATTTACTAGTTTTTAATGCATGCCTTGACCTTTTTAGTTTATTTTCCTCAAAATTATTCCGAACAACTTAAAATCATTGAGATGTTTTTTATAAGTTCTTTGTTCTTCCTATAGAACAAAGATTTGCAAGCAGATCAATTTACTTAGGTTGCTAGAACTCTTCAAATGAATGATTGCCTATAAAACAATTAGGCAAATGTAGATTTTGTTTCTGATAAGCCTAGAGGTTTCAGCAGATTTCTGTGAAGGTGAGAAGGAGGAGGAGGAAGAAGAGGAGGATGGGGGTGGGGGGAGAAGGGAGTGGTATCAGTTGTTGATGGGGTGAAGTGGAGGAGATGAAGAAGCCTCCATTTACCTGAGTCTGAATATACTGGTTTCTGTAGCTTTCCATGTTTCTATCCTTTTCTGATTTCAATTTTCTCTCTGTTAAAAAAATGGACTCTGTCCAACAGTTAGAATGTAAGAGTCAGTGGCAAGAGTTTTTGATTCCATGCAACAGTTTTACTGATGTGGCACTGAAACACTGGTATAAATTACTTAAACTCTGTGGTACTTCAGCTCCTGAATGTGTTCAAAAAGGATAATATTGGTCTTAAAAATAATTAGCTAGGGTAAGACTTTTTAATGTTCTAAGAGAATTTCTGATTACATAAATTTCCACCACTTTAATAATTACACTGTGATAGGATGTTAATCTTTATACTTTGACTAAATTCTCAAATTTTACATTAATATACACATTTTTTTGTTAACTTCATTTTCTGTCTTTATTAGGTACATTGGTATTATTTCATGAATTTCTTTTCTCTGATAATATCTTTTCCTACTATTTTGAATCAGTGAGTCCACTCTGCTTCTGCTAGTATTTGGATTCTAATTACACCCTCTATATTACATCTTATTTGAATTAGGATTCTTTCCCTTAATATCTACTGCCAGCAATATTAGCCTATTTTTCTTATAGGTAAAAGATCCATAACATTTTATTTTTAAGGAAAAACATAGTTTACTATGATTAGAAATAATATATCTCAAATTTCATATAATTTTTGTCAATGGATCTTTATATTAATTGTATATGAATTACTCATTTATATATGTCTTAGTTTTTTCTCATCACTGAGAGAAAAATAACTGACACTGAAAGTTAAAGGAAGAAAGGTTTATTTGGCTCACAGTTTGTAGAGGTTTCAGTCCATAGTTGGCTGGCTCCAAGGCAGGGTGACATGGCAGAGGGGCATCGCAGAAGAGAAGCAGTTCATGGTGGGCAGAAGGCAGCAAGCCACAAGGGACAAGCAGTGACCCTCTTTCTCTCCCTTATATCTTATCCAGACTACCCACTCTTAGGGTATATAGCACTCACACCCAGAAGGGGCACCCTTAATCCTACCCAGAACTATGCCAAACCAATCGGTGAACTAATTTAGTAATCACACACTCTTGATCCCAGCATCACACACTCCAGATCCAGCCACCTCTGTAAAGCCCCACTTCTGACTGGGAGGCTTTGGGTGGACATCAAGACACAATACTGTGTGTGTGTGTGTGTGTGTGTGTGTGTGTGTGTGTGTCTTTAGTGTATAAGCTGGGAGAAGTGAAATTTCACCATTGTTTTAGAACTTGAATTTTGCAGCTATGAATGTCCTTAGAGGTCATATAGTTTAAACTTAATTTTATAGATCAGTAAGTAGGTACAGTATACCCCCACGAAGTCGTGGTTCAGAGTTCTTGGCCTCAGTCATTTGTGGATTTTTCCTTAGACCTTAATAATTGTTCTTGGGCCGGTGAGATGGCTCAGCGTCATAAGCGCCTGCCTGGCAAGTGCGAGGTCCTGAGTTCAACCCCCGGTACACACACACACACACACACAAAATAATAATAATTGTTCTTGCAAACTCCCCAGATTGTGTGGAAACCACAAGTATCCTCTGCAATTTTTTTTTTGGTGGGGGGGCTGCAAGTAGCCAATCTGGGAGCATTATTCAGTTCCCCTTGCTGCTGATTGGCTGCTGCTGTGTAACCCATCTGGGCAGATGCACTAGCATTCCCATATTGTAACAGGTTGCCATAGGGTGTGTAGCTATCTCCAGTGTTCTTGGTTTTGTTCTTTTTTTTTTTTGTGGGTACTGGGGGTCGACCTCAGGACCTCGCGCGCCAGCGCCGCTGAGTGATATCACCGGCCCTTTTTTCGTATGTGGGTTCCAGCTGTCGAACTCAGGACCTCGTGCTTGCCAGGCAGGCGCTTATGCCACTGAGCTATCTCACCAGCCCCTGGTTTTGTTCTTCTTAAAGCCCTAAGATCCCTAAGATGGCGCCAAAACGTCCTGCACCATCTTAGGCTTTATTAATACAGTATTTTATTAAATTAAATTACATAACTGTGGGAGACATTGTATATTTAGGGTTTAAACTATAAAAATAGGCATTTATAAGCATCTTTCTGACCATATCTGAAATTCAGTTTTCCACAATTCACGGGTGCTCTAGGAATGGAACTCCCACGAATTTCGGGGGTCCACCGTAAACTATTATTTGCTGAAGCAACACAACACTTGGTGGTGGAGTAGGGACTACACTTTAGGAGTCCTGGGTCCTTAACCCCTGTTGCTATGGTTCCAGGCCCAATATACCTGCATGCTGAGTCTGGGTTCAGGTCAAATCATGGTGAGCTGAACCCTCAGATGAGTTTATCTGTTTGTACTCGGTCACTCCACCTTTAATTTAGGCCATTTACAGCTACAGCCTTTTGAACCAGATATTGAGACGGAGAACTGACACAGATCCATCCTCCTGCTGAAAATACATGTGCTGCACCAACGCTTTCCAAATCATCTTTCCAAATACAACACATCACTTCTCAGAGACCGCACTCCACTCTACGTTCATTTGACATTTTTCCCATCTTAGGGTCCCTGTCCTCAGGGAATTTACAATCCAAGATGAAGGCAAATGTGAAATAAGTAACTATACAGAGTTGAATCCTAAAATAGAAATCTACCTATCTCTTAAAAGCATGATGTTAAATTTCCTTCTTTGTACTGTAGTTTCTTGCAAACTTTGCAACTTTAATATATAACCAAGAAAGGGAACAGAACATACAGAAACATATGGATGTGTATTTTTTCCACAAATAATTTAATATTAAACATAGTTTTTACCACTTGCCCTAGATATATATCAGTGCATGTTAATCTATTTCACTTTAACAAATGGTTGCACACTATAGCTTTGTATGAATAGACTATTAAGGAAAAATTATTTTTTCAAAAGTCAGAAATACTGGGGAGGTAAAAGAAATATATATTAACACATAGACACTGTGTTTGAAACAGCCACCGTCAACGTGAACGATAGCACAGTCACACCCATAGAGCTGTCGAAATTTATTTCACTAGTGACTGTCTCTTCATCTCCGTTGACTCCTAGAATCTATCAGTGTTTTGATGGCTTGCTTTTTTCTTTTCATTCACAACCATTTACAACTTTCTCCCTAACTAATCTGAGGAAGTGGTAAAAGTCAAAACTTTTTCCTGTATGAGGCCACCCTTGGTGCTGTCCGTAATTATCCAGTGAGGGCCGCCAGGATCCAACATCCATGCATTTGCTCTCCTACCGACTTTCCTCAGAACTCCTGGCCCTCTCTGCCCTGCACTTGGCCCGGCTTCCTGCCTTTTATCAGCAGCGATCTATCAAGACCCTGTAATGTGCTCTGTGCAGGGCAGAACAAATCCGTATTCCACCTCACAATTTAAGGAAGGCAGGGGCTAGTTTTTGTTTTAAGATAAAAAATCTTTTAACAAAACACGAACTCCCAAAACTTCCTTTAAACCAAACAGCACTGTCACGCCCTGGCAAGCTCTTACTGCTTACAAAGCCAGATGACTGGATCTCTAGTATTTCTATTCATACGGACTTCGCTGGCCCCAAGTCAACACTTCTAGGCCCTCCCCGTCTTCCCTCTCTCTCCCCGGGGAGACTGACGTTTGGAGTTGCAGCTGCACCGCACTTTACTGGAATGAAGACGAGGTGAGTTCGCTGCCAGAACTGTTTGTCCCGGGGTTTCACAAAGTACCCTCTACTCCTTTTTCTTTTTTTTTTTTTTTTCTTTACTCATTTTTTTTTTTTTTTTTTTTTTTATGTGGAGGAAAATGAAGCCAGAATCTGTTTTGGCCGCTAAGTCTTTTAATTCGGAGGTATATTATAAAAACAGGATACAACAGACTAAAGACTGTGTTCGGCATTCTCTGCAGAACAGGGTATTCACATCGGAAACCCACTGCATTGCCATTCTTGTCGCCAGCGTCAGACACCGCGCTGGGGGGCAGAGCCTGAGTCCTGCCTTCTGGGGTTCTGGGGTTCCCTTCCCTTCTGGGGTTCCCTGCGGGGGCACCGTTACCTTCGAGTTTTTCACTTCACGGCTGCTTCTGCACAATTAAAAAACAAAACATTTCCACTAACCCGAAAAGGACCGCGAGGTCTAGGCACCGCGTCGGGGCGCCCCCGCCCGACTCCGGGAGGCAGCGAGGCAGCTCCCGCCCCGCAGCCTCCCGCGGCCGCGCCGGGGGCCGAGCGGATCGCGGGGCGGGGCGGCGGGCTGGCGGCCGGGAGGGGGCGCCGTCGGCAGCGAGCCGGCCGCAGGGCTGCGGAGAGGCGCGGAGCCGGGGTCGCGCCGGAGTCCCGCGCCCGGGGCCTGCGCCGAGGGGCGGAGGGACGAGGCGCGGACGAGGCGGGCGGCGGGTCCGGGCCGCAGCGCTCCCTGGCTGGCGCCGCGACTCGGGGCCGCGAACTTCTCCGCGCCCGCGCGCTCGGTCCCCCGGGCTCCCGCGCTCGGTCCCCCGGGCTCCCGCGCGCGGTCCCCGAGTCGCCGCCGCCGCCTCCTCGCCGCGCTGCCCCCCTGCCGGCCGCGCTCTTCCCCGTTACAAAGGAGGGAAAATGAGCCGGGTGGCGGCGCGGCGCGGGTCCTGCGCGGCGGCCCCCGGCACCACGTAGAGCGCCCCCGCCCGCCCCAGCCGGCCGGCCCTGCCCTCCGCCGCCGCCCGCCGCGGGCCAGGCCGAGCCCGCGCAGCCCAGCCCCGAGCCCTGCGCGGCGCCTCCGGGAAGGAGCCGGAGGAGGAGCAGCAGCCGGAGTGGAGGCGCCGCCTTCCCGTCCCCGCGCCGCGCGCCCGCGCCGTTGTCTGCGCTCCGCTCGGGACCATTTTGGGGAAGTTGTCGGGGCCCCGCGTCGCCCAGATGTGCGACCTCATTGAGCCGCAGCCGGCCGAGAAGATCGGCAAGATGAAGAAGTTGCGGAGAACTCTGTCGGAGAGTTTCAGCCGCATCGGTGAGTGGCGAGCCGTCCCCGCCCGCCCGCGCTCCCGTCTGCTGGCTCCTGGCTCCGGCCGCGGCTGCACCGGGGCGCTGGGGCGGGCGCGGGGGGCGCAGTCGGGGGACGGAGTGGTGCCCTCTTCCCCCGAGGTGGGCTTCGCCGAGGGCTGTTTTCAGCCTTCAGCCCGGCTCCTGCTCCCGGGCGAGTCCTCGGGGCGCGCGGGGGACACCCTGGCCCCGCTGCGCCCGGGCTGTGCGACCGCCCTGGCCATTCGGTTTTTTATTTTGCGCGGAGGCTTCGCTATTGGATGTTTTGCCACTCATTTAGCTTTAGAAATTGGTGAAATGTTGGATTGTGCCTGGTTTTGAGGTACGCATCCAACCGAAAGGGAAGTGGGACAGATACCTTGGGACCTTTTGTTCGGTACTTCGGGTCCTAGAAAGCGAGACCAGGGTGTTCAGTCCTGAAGTCTCCGGCTCTCCAGCTGCCGGGGACAAATGCGCGTTGTGAAGTTGCTGGACGTTCAGGAATGTCTCCCGAACTTGTTCCACTTACTAGAGCGCAGGGGCTATTGTCTCTCAGCCAACCAATTAACAAACACCGGCCCAGGAATGATTAGGATACTTAAAAATACCCATGGCATAGGCTAAACGGGGTGACAGTAGTGTCATGTGGAATGGGTTGGTTCGATTTTGAGTGTAGAAAGCCTCTTTGAACCGGAACACGCAGCTGCCTCCTCCTGTCATAACTTTTCATTAATGCAGGTAACTGCGCTCAGCAAGAAAATACTACCTGCAAATAACAACAAAATCAAAGTGCCTAAGAAACCTTCCAGCCTTTGTTTCACACGTTGTCCACGTTAATGAAGGTGTTAATAAAAATAATAAAAATTAATCATAAACGTGCTAATTCCTTAAAATAAAACCCTGGAGTGCCAGTGAACGTTACAGCTCTCCTTCCACGCATTCATTATAAAATATGCAAACTTTCAAGTGGGAGAAAACATAAATCAAAATTTAACCTTTTTTTGATTTAAATTTTTGTGTTGGTATGTAAAACCCTCTCCCAAGGTCACTGTAAATTTACGTTGTGAAACCAGTATTTAGTCCTTGTTTTATTGTGTGCATTGGATATTTGCAGTTTTACTCTTCAATTAGAGATGAGTATGGGGAGTCCCTACATTCAAATGAAATTTGGGGCCAAGAAGAGTGTGAGAGAGCGAGGTGTTGAGTCACATGCTTTATTAACAGGGATATTTCAGCCCCTGACCCAAGCTGTCACAAAGGCAGGTTCTGGAGTCCATTAAACCCTGTTCTCAAACACATTAGCTATGTATTTACTGATGGTAATGACTCGGTTGGAACCCCTCCAGTTTTGTGTTATATAATTCATTGCAGTTGAGTCTCAGTAAGAAATTAAGAACATTAATATAAAAATTCTTTATGTTTAAAGTTTTTCACGGTTTTGATTGACAGTCAGTAAAATTTGGATTAACTACAGTGCTGACAAGTGGGGGTATTACAGTTAATTGGATTTTCTAGTTTACTGAGATTTAGTGATGTGAACCTCCTTTTGAGCCCAGCTCTTATTAAAAATTTGTTCTAAGATCTAGTGGATTTTATATCCTTCCTTTAGGAAATGGTACAGTGTGGTGAACATAATTGACTTTTTTGTATTGAAGGAAGTCTTTGATTCTGAATAGCAAATTTCATTGTGGAATACTGTAAAAGCAGTTATTGAAGTTTTAAGTGATTATAGATACATGTATACCAAACCCAGGGTGTTCATTAGGAATATCATTACAGAAAAATAAATATTTTTTACTTATTTTCTTGATTTGTTTTTGCAAAATCCAAAGTACTGAATTCATTCTGACTAAGGATTTTGAAGTAGGAGAGGCTGTTGAATTGAGGTTTTACTGTGGGTTTATGTAGCACGTAAGCTAGGAATGTGGGCTGTTTGTCAGACGGATTGGGGATTCCTGGTATTGCCACTCCTTAGCTGAGTGACCTTTGACAGGTCCCTCCACTTCTCTGAGCTTCAGTTTTTGTGTATGCCTCAGTTTTGTTGCTGGCACTTAATGAAGTAAGGCATATGATGTCCTGTGTGGTGTGTAATAAAGACTCAGTAAATGTTCACAATATGTTGTCATTATGTTAGGGATCATATCACACTGATATAAATGATCTTATAGGTAGGAAGCAAGAGAAAGGGGGAAGAATGGCCACTGACTTCGTAGTAGCCAGTCTGAAAACAGGATGGGTTTAGAGGTAGTGAGTAATGGGTTTAAACCCTATTTTCCCTGTGTCTTGGGCAACTGGTAATAATTCCCCAAACTCCAGAGTTCTCATCTGCAAATCTTCATGCAGTTGTTGTGAAGATTAAATGAGACAGAATACCCAAAATATCTGATGCAATATCTATCACATGGTGAAAATCAATACTGGAGGCTGTTGTTATCCCTTCTACTTTCTCTCTTTATCTCTATTGTCCCTTGTGTCCCCCATTCATGAGATCAAAGAGTGATTTACTCTTGTTGAATAATCCAACATTGCAATGCGTTCATTCCCTTTAACCAATCTAAGATGGCTTTTGAACTAAACATACTGACTTTATTTTGCTTTCTTAGTATGATTCAAAAGTATAGCTTGTTATTTCTTAAATTGTGCAATATCATTGGTTAGCCATAAGAAATCACTAATTATTCATGCAAAATGAGAACAGTGTTTGAAAGTATGTGATACCCAGGCAGTGTTTATTATCAATAACAATAATTCAGAATACAGAAAGTAGAAATGGGGATGTTTAGTTTATTCACTCGTCGGAGATCTTGCTTATTTGATTTTGTCACACCCACCCCAAATACAGTTGATTTGAGATTACTGCATTATAAAAGGTCTACTAAAACACATTAGCTTTTAAGCCATCGTGCTCTAATTTATGACATCTGCCAGGGAGTGACTATAATATGGCCATGGTTCTTTTACAAGATGTGTGTAATTGAATTTTAAAGTCAGCCATCAGTTTCAGTAGTATTTATGGTTTTCCACTAAATAGTGTCAGTGTGGTTCCTAGTTTGAAATTAGTAGTTTCACAATTTTTTTTTCACATTTAGGCTAACAAAGACAAATGGGAATTTAATTATTGAATAGTTTAAATATATTAAGATCCATTTCTTCTTTCCTTGTTTCTTTTCCATTTTTGAATGGAAGCTGAAGGCTCTGTGTAATAGGTACTGTGTGATTAAGGTCAAAGTGACATTTGTTCACATTCATTTGAATGCCTTTCTTCACATTTATTTGGATCCAGTCTTAGAGAAAAGAAGTGTATGCTCTGTGATATTTGAGATGAACTCATGTGTACTAGTTCTTTAGAGGAGGTGGTCTGTGAGAGAACTGAATAAAAGGAGGAGGCTGTGATTACACTGAATGTTTGGGTTCGTTACTTTATGCTTTGGGTGTGTA
The DNA here is from genome assembly GCA_028451465.1 of Erethizon dorsatum. NCBI lineage: Eukaryota > Metazoa > Chordata > Mammalia > Rodentia > Erethizontidae > Erethizon > Erethizon dorsatum. The sequence continues at coordinate 43,419,901 of CM051835.1, forward strand.
ATCCTAGAGTCCAGTTGTCATATGATGAGCCCATTCTGTCAGAAAACAGAAATGGAAGGTTAAGGGTTTGGATGTAGAATTGAACTATTGTGCATTTCTTTTCCCAGTGAAATTTCAAAAGGTTTTAATTTGGGCCTGTGCTGTAGCTCAGTGGTAGAGCATGTAAGGCCCTGAGTTTGCTCCCCAGCACCACAAGAGAAGAAAAAACTTATTTGAGAGTTACAAAATGGAATTTATATCAATAGTTCTTTCACAAGACAGAAAAATATGTGGTTTTCACGTGTCCAAAACTTCAGTGTTGTCTGACAATATAAGATGCCCTCCTTTTGCCATTGAGGTAGGACTCATTAACCCAACAGTGTATTATTGAATACCTTCTATGTGCTGGCACCCAGATTTACTACCCACGGTGTCTGGTCCCTGTCTGCAAGGATTTTAAGGGAAGACAAACTAATGAACGGCATTGACAATATAAAGTGACAAAATCTACCTTTCAGATTAGTGAAATTTGCTGTTGGGAGACCATAGGAGGAGCACTGCTTTATCTTGGTAAAGTTATGGGAAGCTTTCTAGAGAGAGCAACGTCTGACCAGAGGCCTAAATAGAATATCTGGTCGTCTTACCCAGTTTGGTATATACCCTTTTATCAATCTAGAATAATGCAGTATGCTTGTTATCCCTCATATCCTTGAAGACAGTTGTGGTTCACATTTACATAAATGATTAATGACAATCAAGGAATGTAATCAATAACAAGATGTTGTGGTGCATGTTTAGGTCAGAGTGTATTCATCAGTGACCTGATAAATATCTGGCAAGGACACTTTAATTGGTCTTTGTCGTCCCTATTAACTGCTTTGCAGGGAAGGATTCGATATTTAGAAGAAATCATGGAAGGTGTCAGTCTAGCAGTGAAAGTTTTCAGTTCAGTTATGGTCTCCTTGGTCTAAAAATGTTCTCCCCCTGTTATGCTCTGGACTTACGCGTGTTCTGCAGGGGAGAGACTCTGGCTTCCTGCTCCTTATATCTTAGTCATTCTATCTGTAGTTTCTTTTTTATTTTCTCCTTCTCTTGTTACCTCCAGTTCCCCATTTCTTCATCCAGGAGGTGGGAAGAATTGTCAGGACTTAGGAGGCAAGCAGGAAATGGCCCGATCTGGATGTCTAAGACATTCTGGTTTTCTGCTATCTTCATTTCTCAACTTGAGTTTGATGTTTGTAATTCTCAAGGAGATGGTATCACTTGTAGTTCAGCTTTGTTTAAGAAAGCACATGGCTAAATTTCCAGGACTTTTATAATGTTCCGAGTTGAGAAAGTATCTTTAAAAGTTTGTTCTCTGAATTATGCCTTGCTGCTGTAGCTTTGCGTCTTGCACATTAGTCCTAGAGTATGTGCTGCATTAATCTTTGTTAGGGGAAGTAGGTATGAGACTGTGTCACACTTGCTTATGTGGAACTTTATATTTGAAATCAATGAGCTGTTCATTTCTTATTCCAAAAATTAGGGATTTTTTGATTAAGGAACTTGTCTATATTTACAAAGTCACTAATATTTTGTAAGGGACTCATTAGTCTGTTAATTAAAGGGTATACTTTGGGTTGAGTGAGTTGGGAGTACATATAGTCTAGTAGCATTGTTTAATCTATAGAGAGCCTTCTGTGTTCGAAGTTAAATTCTACTGAAAATGTAGCTGGTAGGAATCATCTAAGATTTTACATCTTTTCATCAAAATAGGATTTTTGTCAATTTAATGTAAGTTATGTCAACTATATAATAAAACCTGCAAGTATGAATGCAGAATTAGTTATTTGAGACTGGGACAAAGGACTGTCTTTTTTTTTTTTTCCCCTTGTTCCCATTCAAAATAAATTGTTCTTTAATAAAGAAAGTAAAAAAAAAAAAAAATCTATTATAGATCAGTTTCCTGGGCAAAAGGGAAGGATTAAGAACTAAATTTTCAGAAATGTTTTATTTCCCTTAACTCACTACCACAATTACATACTCTTGATCCTTTTGGAAAAACAAATTTACTCTATGAAATGGAGAAAATTATCTTTTCAAGATTGCTTAGAGTATGTATTTTATTAACTTTTATATGATTGCTTCATTTTAGGCACATTACTTTTCTCAGAGCTTAATTACCAAAATATTTTGCTTTTCATTGCTTTTGTTATAAAATAGCTTTCTAAGCAATAGCTACCCAAGTCCTAACCAGGCTAAGACTATGTAATATGGATAGTAGACATTTATGCATGCATAATTCTGTAAATTTGAAACATTTCTACAACTAGTAGTTTCAGACAAATTAGTATTCATAGAAAGGGAAATGGACAAATTGTAGGATTTATGTTTGCCAACCATGAGTGATATTCTTATCTTTTTCTTCAGAGTGATAAAATTCTAGTTCTGAACCTACTTGTATATAAAATAAATTTGAAGTATTTGGTAATCCTACAGAATACTCTGAATGTATTGTTTTCTTTAGAAAACATTTTATAATAAATTTTATTACATTGAAATATTTGAATTATATCTTATTTTGCAGTGCTTATTTTACATGCTTAGTCTTTTATTGACATGCTTCAAGTTTTTGCAATATGAAAATGTCATTTAGGGTACTATGAAGAGTGTATATCATCTTTTTCTAAAGATGATAATGAAATTTATTTAATTAACATTTGTGAAGAATTTTTTCCCATTATTAATATTTGAAATACATAATACATTCATTGTGTGGTACTCGTACATATTGCCTTTTGATCCTTTTTGGTTCCCCTTACCCTCCTGTCCTTTCTGCCCCGCACCCCACATCCCTTCCCATCTCCACTTAGTTTATCTCCCTGTTTTCTATCATCTGTCTTTTATTTTGCTTTTTAAAAAGAGTGGTTGTCATCTTAACAATTGCTTTGGGAGGGCCTTGCACCATGCATGATGATACATGCTCAAGAATGCAGGATTTCAAGGGGAAATTTCTTTAAGATTACTTTGTGCTTCTTTTATATTTTCAGTAAAACATATTCAGCTAGAGAAGAGATGGGAAGAGATATGTATGCTTCTTCTCCATGTTTGGGAAGATACTTCCATTTACATATTTATGAAAAATGTTTCACAAAGATGCATGCTGTGCAATTCTTTCTCATTTGCAGTTTTCGTATTTGTATCATAACATTGTTATTCACATTGGGGTACAGTTTTACTTTTTGAAATGAAAACGCCATACTGCTGCTTTTTTTCTCTTTTTTTCCTGTTTTCTAGAACTTAGATATTTGGTCTCTTTGGGGTGTTTCGCAATAACTGTATCCTTTCCCTTTTTATTTTATAGCTTTGAAGAAAGATGACACCACCTTTGATGAGGTAAGCTAAATTTCTTTATCTGATGTTCCCTGTATTTAATCACTGCTGGGTAAAGTTGATAGCTGCAAATTTAGCACTTAGAAACAAAAACAAATGCCTTCAAATAAGCAAGAGATAACCTTTGTCTTTGTAGTTACACTATATTATTTTCAAATTTTAAAGTCATTCAGGTGAGTTTCACAGGCGTCATTGGAAACATGTCTTAAATCAGTAAAGCGGTAGCTGGAGAAGCCCAGCGCGGGGCGTGTGCTGCAGGCGACCTGGAGCAGTTGGTAAGTTGGCCACGATGGTTCCCTCAGCTGACGCTGGACGTGATGTGGTGTTGATGCCACATACTGTCTGTTAAGTCTCCTGAAAGAGGAGCCGACTTTTCCTGGACTAGTTTCCCTTTTCTTTGTCTATCAGACATGTCTTTATTTACTTGGTATGAGGTAGTAAAAAAGCCTGTTCAAGTAAGGCTGAGGGTTCATATGTAATCAGTAGCGTTCTGAATGTGATTTTTAAGTTGTCCTCTTTCCTGAGTTTGCGTTCCTGTTTGCAGAGTGCCACAGAGTGAAGCGTTTCATTGTGACCGTCCAACGCCACAGCACCGATCTGTGGTGTAATCTGGCCACACGTGTGTCTTTGTAGATAAGCAGAGATGTGTCTGCACCAGATGCGTAGCCCGCCGCCTAATGAAAGCATAGATGGGCTTGGTTTGGTTATTTAACACCTGCAGGTCCCATACAATATGCTCCCGGTCCTCTCTCTATTCTGGGTAGTGCTTCAGTCTTCGGTGCCTTCGTGTTCATGGACTGGCCCTTTGGCCACGTGGCTGGATCTGGTGCTTGGCAGGTCCACTCAGAGAGAAGCTGCTCCCAGCCGGGATTTCTGGATGGGGCCAACATCACTTGGCTGTCATGGTCTGCTGCTTCATCGGCTGCACCTGTTCATTTTTTCCTGGGCTGAGCTCTACAAAGCTGTGTCCCTGGACTCCAAAGCAACTCTTCCTGCCAGCATTCCTGTAACACACCCTAAAACTTAATTCTTCTAGACCTGAAGCAATAGAAGAATTTCTTTTCTTTCTCATCTATGGTAGGTAATAATGGTGTTTCCTTCCAAACCTGTATTTCTGGAATTTCTACCATGTTGTATTGATATGTTTTTAGGAGAATATCTTCTTTCTGCTTAGGAAAAATCAGTGTGAGAATGTTGGACGCCTTTTCTTTCTTTATAAAGTTTTCCCCTGTAATTATGGTGGTGACTTAAGCTTACAAAAAGGAAAAGAAGGGGGGGGCAAAAATCTCTTGAATCCTTCTATCTAGATACAATCACTGTTGAATATTCTAGCTTTTTTCCCTTGTTTTTAAAATCATAGTCCATTATTATATCCTACCTTTCCCTTTACCCTGTAACTATTTTCCCATGTTTTTACAGGCTCCTCCTAATTGTTAGGAATTCTAAAAAACTTCTTTTGGTGTTTGAATGATTGTTAATGAGTGTCTTATGTATCATGCGGTTGTATGTACCGTTAACTTAAACAAACAAAGCTGACACTTCAGCCTACATGAAGGTTAAGGGTGTATAGGATAAGGACATCTGTATAACTGTGCTCCTGAGTTTGTATTATTCTGAAGCCTCTGTGTAGTCCAAGGTTTGGATTTTGTGATTTGGAGTAAAATCATTCTTAGTATTTTACACAGTGTTTTCCTTCTTCTATGGCACAAGGGATTGGTGAATTACTTTAAGTTAGTAAATCACAAAAAGCTAGACCTAGAAGAGCTATTAGAAATCATCATTTCCTCATTCCATCATTTTAAAGATGAGATTAAGGGCTGGTGAGATAGCTCAGCGGCATAAGCGCCTGCCTGGTAAGTGCGAGGTCCTGAGTTCGACTCCCGGTACCCAGATACGAAAAAGGGCCGGTGATATCGCTCAGTGGCATGGGCTCCTGCTGGCGCGTGAGGTGCTGAGTTCAACCCCCGGTACCCACAAAAAAAAAAAAAAAGATGAGATTAAGAGCCAGAGGAGCAGGTAATCTCCAGTTAAAGAAAAACCCAGGGCCATGAGTCTGGGAGGTAGCAGCAATGAAGGCCAGGCATGCCCTGGTGTAAGCCCTAATGCAGCCACCTCTGATTCAGCAATTGATGCATTCATTCCGCAGTAGGTACACTATTAAAAATAAAGGTAATAGTAGTATAAACCTCTTAAGGGAGTTGAGAGGATTAAACACACACACACACACGCACGCACACACACACACATACACTCACTCCAGAATAATGGCTGACATATATTACATGTTTTATAATTGGCACTGTCGTCTTCATTGATTTCATCGTTGTCATCGTCATCGTGCATGCTCTTACCATGGTGTTCAACTTCTGTAGCTGGAAGGGCTACAAAGCATATGGAAGGATTCAATTGTACCTTAAGAATTAGGGCTCTGAGAAGAGTCTATTTCAGATATTCCTTTAACATCCCAAATAAAGCTTTGTGTGATGATTTGTGTATTAAAACTGAAAATATTATCTAAAACCTACCATCTTTTAGGTTTGATGAAGGTATGATTGCTTTCAGCTTTGTCATTCCTGGGTGTGTTGCATGTGATTAACATTCAATAAATATCTGTCAAATATGTTTGAGTAAACGAGAGTGATGAACCTAGGGTCAGTCAGTGGACTCTCATGTAGTGTTAGCTATTTGAGCAAGTTATTTCACTTACCTCAACCTCAGTTTTCTTATTTGTAAAAGCCAACCAGTTGAACTCTGATATTTAAGCTGCTTTGTAGCTCTAAATGTAGCATCCATCTAATATAAGGTTGCACTTTTATCAAAATCAGGAAAGTTAATGGGGCATAGTGATGCATGCCAGTAATATTAGCATGAGGGAGGCTAAGGCAAGAGGCTTGCTGCAAATTGCGCTACATAGTGAGTTCAGGGCCAGCTTGAACTCTGCAGTGAGACCCTGTCTCAAAACAAACAAATAAAAAAGCACCTGATATAATGCTTATATAAAAGGGAAGTAACTGAATTCTCCTATGATCATTTTCAGATTATAGTGGTAGAAGTTTTCTTGAACTCGTGGGTTCCCCCTTCTCTTCTGAAGCGGGGGCTCTCCAGTCCACTGGAATTCAGTTCCTGTTTGAGTCTTGAAACTTGGGGGCTGAGTCAGTTTCTCAGATACGCAGCAAGGTGTGGCACTCTTTCTTACTCACTGTTATGAGCTGGAGGCTTCTTATCTCAAGGAACAACTACCTCCAGCAGAGGCCTGAGCTGGAGTTGAGTTGCTGGTCCCTGACTCATGTAGAGGATATTTTTAGAATGGCTGTAATGTTTGCCCTTGAACAGAGAAGAAAAAGGAATTCATTCAATCATTCATTCATTCATTCATTCATTCATTCATGCATGCATGCATGCATGCTTAGACTGAAATACCTTGACTGCTAATTTTCAAAACAACCTGGAATTATATTCAGGAATGGTGTGCTACTGCTTGTTGTAAAGTAGGCTGTGTGTGTGCATGCGTGTGTGTGCGTGTGTGCACACGTGAAGAGTTTGGACATTAAGTGTTGAGGCCTTCAGATATTTACAGTGATAAGCAAATGATAGGGAATTTCGCTGAGGCTCATCATAATTGGAGAGAGGACATTTCAAAAATGATCAGTTTGCCCTTCATTCATCGTATATTTGAGCCCTGACCAAAATATTAGCCAGTGTTCCGTGGGTTTAATCTGTGTTTTTTCTCAAGTAAAAAAAAAAAATTTATTTTTAGTTTTAGGTCCTTTGCCTCAACTTTTTGGTGTTTGGATCTTCAGGGTTTGGCATAGTACTTGGCCAAAATGAAGCTTCAGCTAAGTAAACGTCAGGGAAACAAACAAGACAGATGGACTGTGTAAGAAGATTGGTTTCTTGTGTCATAATTTTTAGTGGACAGTGGTTTTGGTGACATGATGAGGCCTCCAGGGTGAACTTCGTGTCTGTGACACCATTGCGAAACTTCCTAAATGTCTTTTGAGTCTTTGGTCCACACAGCCTGTCCTCTGAGTGGCCCCATTCCTTCTGAGGAAGTGAACAGTGGTTATGTACTATGTTACAGGGGAATTTTGAATCCTATTGTTCGATACAATGATTTTAGAGTAACGATCTATCCTATGTAAAAGATCAGAAAATATAGTTAATCTCCACCAATGTAAAATTACCAAATATAATAACTTCTGGACTTTGGAGATAAAAGCTCCAATTAAATATAAAATTAAAAAATATATAAATATACATGTATAGAAAGAGCTTAGAAATATCTAAAGCTAGAGCAATTCATGAGCTATCTGGAATGAATTAAAAAGTTAAAGTGTATAGCTCTGCTTCATGTTTCTGTTTCCTAAAATAAGTTCAGATGAGAAGCCAGGACCAGGTGTTGACTCTGCTTGGCTTTTGAGTGAGAAGTTCAAAGATTTTAGTGATTGAAAGGAACCTCTAAGATGTAAGGAGGTTTCATTTGTTTATGGTATATAATACAGAGAATTAGCCACTTATTTGTGTAGAAGAAATGGCTGATCATTTATGAATTTTCTAATTATTTCCTGCTCTGGCCAATTATTTCATGTTTGGGAAATAGAAGGGGCTGCCAGTACTTTCTTGATATATTCCAGCTGTTTTACTAATTTTTCAGCCCTAGAAAAATATACAAAATGTATACAGATCTTAAAATTTCTATATGTGTCTGATCTGTAAGTGTCCCAAGCACAATGTATGGGCTGACTTGCTTAGTATATGTTTAATTTTATAATTCTGTTATAATTCCACTGATGGAGACATTGATCTTAGTTTCTAGTCCATCTCCCTCTTTGCTATTTTTTATAAAGATATAGCACCTGAGATGATAAATGCAGCAGTGATTTTCATGAGAACTAGAGCAAAGGGGTACACACAGTGATTTGAGGGTAGCCCTGGGAGTGGTGGGAGCTGGCTCAGCCTTTTTTCTCTGCTTGTCATTGTCGCTGATGGTCCCTGTCCATGCGGATGATGTGTACAGTGTCGTGTTACGCTTCAGCCTTGTCCGACTTCCTCAGTTCATGCCTACCTGCTTCACCCATACTCAGTTTCCAGGGACCTGGATCATTTCACTGGGACTGTCACAAAATAAATATTAAATCCCAGTAGCAGTCTTTCCTTCTTAGTCTCTCCCATGTGTTTTATTTTGTATCTTTGCTGCTCGCCTTCCTGGATGGCCCGTCTCTGCCCGTCCCATCTGTTCTCCCAGCTCACAGTTCCCTCCTTCCCTTCCCTGCACCTTGGCTTCCCCTCACTCATGTCGTCATTCTCTGCCTGTGCCTTCAGTAGCCTTAGCCCTGGTACTTCATGTGCCCTCTACTCCGCCAGCCCGGAGTTTCTCATTTGCCATCTTTTCCTCCCTTACCCAGTGGCAGGATTAGCTCCTTCTGCGGACTGCACGGGAAAGATGTGTTCCAGGCCCCTCTCCTTTGCTTGTGGGTGGCTGTCTTCTCCCTCTTTCTGCCACCATCCTTCAATGTTTGATTTTTTTTTTTTTTTTTTTAAGTACTGGAGATTAAACCCAGGGCCTTCACCCCGAGCTCTATTCCCAGCCCTTTTTATTTGGTGACAAGTTGCCCAGCCTGGGCTCAAAATTTCAATTCTCCTGCCTCACCTCTCAGAGTGCTGGAATTACAGGCATGCGCCACCGTGCCCTGCTGAGACCGTTCACCCAAATTTCTCCTTTTTATGTGGGTACCAGTCAACTTGGATTAGGGGCTCACCCCATTCCAGTATGGTCTCTTCTTAATTTAGCTAATTACATTGGCCACAACCCTCTCCACAAATCAGATCACTTTTGGAGGTACTGGGGGTTTAGACTTGGACATACAAATTTTTAGTGGATACAGTTCAACTCCTGACACTCCAAATTCTGAAAACACTGAAAACCATCAGTAATAAGTTTCCTGCCCAGAGGTGGACCTTCATTTGCCCCAGTCTTATTTCCTTTTCCCCCTGATCTCAGAGGAGGGTGTGTTTTTTCCTTGATCCAGGCTAGTTCCTCCTCCTGTCCTCTCAGTTCCTTCCCTTCTTTTCTACTCCGGAAGCTTAGATAATTGTTTCTGTTCTTTTCTGTTTTTTTGTCTCTTCCTTTTTATGGTACTTTCACCACAGCGTCTGAACATGCTAAGTCTGCCTCATCTCTTCTTCGCAACTGCATCCCCGGTCCTCTCTGATCATTTTTCCACGCTGTCTTTGACTTGCTCTTCTATCCCTCGCTTGCCTGCTCCGTCATGGTACTCCCATCCATGTGGCCAGCTCACATTTGCATTCTAAACTCCACCCCAAGTATCCTGCTGCCTGGTTAGATGTTTCTGTTCCTGTGTCTCACAGTCATCCATGACTCAGAACATAAGAAATATTGCTTATCCCTGTATTCCCCAAACCTGCACCTTCTCTCATCCTTAACCTTGCAGTTGGCTCTCCCTGCCACTTGATTTTCCAAGACAGAAACCCGATGCCACCCCAAACTCTCCAGACCCCACATCAGGGACATTGGGTGGTTCTCGTTGCCCCCTGCCTTTTCCCCCACTGATGTGCACACACAGCCACATCCTCTTGTTCCTGGGCTTGCAGTATTCTGACTGGCTTCCCTGCCTACAGCTTGCCTCCCATTCCAGCGGAATGAGGTCTGAAATACAGATGACGTCCTCCGGCTTTCTAATTTAAAAAGCTCCCTGTCAGCTCTAGGTTCAAGTCCAGTCTCCTAACTTGGCTTTCAATGCCTTTCATAATTCATCTTCTGCCTACCTTACCACTCCTGTTAGTTTTATCTCTTAGTTTAGTGCCTACATTATCTTCCAGCTGCTGCCATGTGGGTTCAGAACTTTATCACTTTTACCTATTTTTGTCCCAGTAGGCTTTTCATTGGTGTCGGTGCTCCATCTCTCAGAGTCCCATTGCAGCCTTCCTAAACGTTTTTGTTGTCACACTGCTCCCCTAGTTAGAGATTTGTGTATCAAGTGCTTATTGATGTCTGGCTGTGTCAGACAGGACGTGCTCTTGGCCTGACTCTTGATCTTCTGAGTCACAGTAGTCCGTCTTTTGGGCATTCTTTGCTTGACCAGCTTCTGGCATCTTTCTGTGTTGGTCCTGGGCAGAGAGTCAGTCTTTCTTTCACAGTAAAAAAAAAATTGTATTCTCTCATATCCTGGTTTATTTTTGCTGTGAGCAGATCCTTCGGCCTTAGATGAACCTAGCCTGTAGAAATCTACAAACTGTTCTTTGATTATGGCAGAGATCTAGGAAATCATATTTCAAATTCAACACACTTTGGATGGTTGAAAGGGAAACTTAGTCCTTGATTGTCTTATCGGAAACTTAGTTTGAATTTTCAGATGCTTAAAACTTTCTGTGCCTCAGTTTTTTCTTTCTATAAATGTTTGATCGGATTTACTATCTCCCTAATTATGGTAGGCGTAATTACCATAATTATGTCTACTCCCAGACAGTGGCTAGAATGTCTGGGTAGTGCTGCAAAGATTTGTAGAGGAAGTACATGTCACAAAATGCAGAATGCCTGACATTTGGGAGAATTAGTCACTTTTGTATTCCTCTTTCCTGAAAGGCAGAATGTTGCAGCAACTGAGAGCCTGAGTAAGGTCCTCCTTCTGTTGCAGTACCGCTGGGGTGTCCCGAAGGCCAGCTCCTCAGGCTGCAGGAGGTCTGCTGGAGGGGTGGTGAGTGCTCCCCCTGGGGGTGCTCTGGTTTGTGTGTTTGACTCATTGGTAGAAAGCTGACCTTGGATGTTGTGTTTCTGTGCAGCCGATGTTCTCACAGTTTTCTTTCTCAAGTACAGAAGAGGCCTAGCCCGTTTGCTATCTGGCTGGAACGACGGCCCTTGATTTCGAAGTCCTTATGTTGCTTGGTTGTGGCTGAGATGGTTTCTCACACAAACAGCTATAATGGTTATTGGAACAACTAAGCCAGAGGGAGGTATTGGGGTTTTCTAAGGCCTGGAGTCAGAGGTCTACACTAGATTTTTAATTGTCCAAAGACACCTGTTATTATCAATGTCATAAAATTTACAAATGGCAGAAATAGCAGTTTGCCCACAATTTTGCAAGCTTAATTTCTTCAGGACATATCATTGTCTTTTTTTGAAGAGTTTTTTTCACCATTTAAAGACAAGAATTGAAATTTTTTTCTCCTATCTTATTTTTAATATAGGAAGTCGTGTTTTGTTATTATTTTATTATTTAGTTTTAAAATTTTATTTTTTCTTAACTTTTAGTTTCATTAACTTTTGTTAACTGTATTTTTCTTTTTTTTTTTTTTATATTTAAAGCACATCAGCCTGGGTATTTTCTCCAAAAGAAATGTGTTTAATGATGTGAAGCAATGGGAGTACTATTCAGTATCATCTGGTACAAAATTTTATGCTTAATTTGTTGTTAATGAGACTAGTAATTTTCTTCATAACTTTTTTATAGCTGCTCTAAATTATATGATACTAAGTAATATATGTATGGGTAAGGAGTGTGTTGAAAAAAATCTTTTAAAGATTTTTATGATCTTGTAGTTAAAGTAGAAAAAAGTTGTGTTAATGTATACTTATATACCCAGGCTAAAATGTATCAGGAAGTATGTGTTTAGATTTTCATTGATTAAGAATACTTCTTTCAAGCTTTACAAAGCATACTGCTAAGTATTGAGAGTTGGAATTGGATGGAGAACGCCCGGAAACTTGGAGTCTCCATTTCTATCTGCTTATTTGTTTTCTCTCAACCTGTGACACTGTCATGTGAGATGTCTGGAGAGTGTGCTGTTTGAAGGATTTCTTCGAATTTAGGGCTTGAGAATTATCGTTCTAGTCTCGCAGACCTCAAACATGTTGCAGCCCTGTCTTTGGTCAGCCTGTCGGCTGAAATATTGAAATGTGCAAGTAGTTTCTTTAAAAAGGAAGTCACTGCTGCTGGCCTCCCAGTTGTATTTTGATGATCTCTGGAGTGGGAAGAAAGGGGCAAAGCTGCATTTGAGTACTGGGAATTTGGCACGTCCAGAGTTTGCCTGTGGGAATGTGCCCAGTATGAAATTATTGACAATGACATATGTCTTGGTGGAAACAAACTGAAATGTGTTCCTTTTGATACTTGCCTTAAGGCCAGACCATGGCCTTATATATGTCTGAGCATTATTTACTCTGTTTTAAAGGGTTTGCAAAACAAAAGGGTATACCATTCGTATAAGGAAGCGAGGGACTGTGCCGGAGGTGGGGGGTGAGCGTTTCCTAAGTGCGCCTGCAGGTGTTGGTACAGCCCCTTCACTTGCCCTGCCCTGACACACGCCTGCTGTCCTCAGCCAGGGTTATCTTTGGAGTGTGTCATACCCTCAAGTGTGGAAAAGCATAACCACTCTTTAAAATACCTATGCTAAGCTATGTAAAGGAACTAAAGATGGATATTAGTATATACAGTCTAGAGGTTTTGGACTAACTGTTGATTTCAGGTTATGATTTCTGATTTTTTTTTTTTTTTTTTGTGGGTACTGGGGGGTCGACCTCAGGACCTTGCGCGCCAACAGGCACCCGTGCCTCTGAGCGATATCACCGGCCCCTTTTTCGTATGTGGGTTCCGGGAGTCGAACTCGGGCCCTCGCGCTTGCAAGGCAGGCGCTTACGCCGCTGAGCCATCTCACCGGCCCTGATTTCTGATTTTTGATTCAGGAAATTTAGTCTTCTTAGTTCTATGATAGTGTAATTATCACTGTCATGTTCATATTCCAGATATTTTAGCCAAAAGAAAAAACTAAGGCAGTGACAGGAATGTTTAACAAAAGGAAAAGTAGTCATTATTCTTTGACAGGTACAAATGACTTCCATATTGTTTTAATGAAAATCTTTTTCATTTATTTAAAAGAATTATAAAGAAGAAATAAGATGGATGAGATTAAATTGTATGTTAGTAATAGTCATTCAAGGCATTAATTGCAAGTTCTTTTATGTTGTAGGTGCTTATTTAAATTTTCAGCTCTGTAGCTTTCTTTATATTGTTTTCAAGTGAATATGATAGACAGCATTCTGCAGTACTTGATTGTCTTCTATTAAAAGCCAGACTATTTAATCTTATACGTGAGCATTCTTGGGTCATTAGATATAGGGGTTCAGGTGTGCAAAAGGCTTGGTAACATATGGCCTGTCCCCAGATGCCTTAATTGAGTTCAGAACTTTACCCAAGAGGATTGCATTACTTTATTTAAATAGTGTGTTACTTGTGCAATGACAAAGTACTTTAGGCCTAAAAAGAAAAAAAAAGTACTTTGCAGGATATTCTGCAAATTACAGTATCTTTCTTAGCTTCTTTATAATTGTTAGAAGATAAAAAATTAAAATCCATATAACTGACATTACTTGGATGACTACAACTGATGGTCCGACTTTGATCATCTTCAACATTTCCTTTATTTTTCTTATTACATCATGGTATATATACATTTTCTTCCATTGGAATATTTTTCAGGCAGCAGCCAGGCATACTAAATGCACCTGAACTTTTTTTCAGTTTCAGAACTTTTTCTTTTATCACATTACATATTTTTCACTGGACAATTTCAGTGTGTGCTATTAAGAAAAGTAACTAGAGTCCATGCAAAAAATGTATAAAATACTAAAAACCGTGAAGTAAAAACTATAGTGTTAAATGAAAGTAGCCATTTGTATGTAGAGTATGACCTCAGCTTTGTAAGATCTAAATTGTCTCTGTGTGCGGGACAAATCCAGAAAAAGGAAATACAAGGAAAGGATAGTATAAAAACGGAGATCAGTGATGTTATGATTTGATCACAGTCCCTCAGCTAGAGAGAGATTTCATCCAGGATTTCAGCCTTGTCTCTGTGCTTCCAGGATACGTGGAGCATGTCACCTGGCTGCTTCCCAGAAGCGAGGAATACCACACAGGTCCTGTGTGGTAGCAGCTCACAGGCTGGGAAGGGCTGTGCTTTTACAGAGAAGCAGTTTATGCTTGGTAGTAATTCTGGCAGATATATGGTTTTTCTCATAAGACATGATGGTCAAACCGAAAACATTTCTGCAGTAGATCTGTCATTTTTGAGCCAAGTTATACTTATTTTACTGAGGGGGAAACTAAGACTTGAGAAGATTAAATACTGTAAGAATAAAAATGTTGCTGAAAAGAATGTAGTTGGCTAGTTATTGTGAAATCAAGGAGTCTCTTTTTTAAATTATTCTTTACATTTCAGATTCCATTTTCAAGGTTACTTTGAACTATGCTTGTATTGCCATTTTTGTCTGAATTCAGGTGGGAATTGGGTGGGATTATTTGGTGAGACATAAGTTGATCCTTTTAGTAGTAATTTGCTTAATAGGAATTTCTGGCTGGCATTAGAGTTCTGCAGATAATACAGATTAGGGAGGGTTAACTGTTGGACGCCTGACATGAGCTACAGACAGTGGGAGACACAGTGAAAACGATGCTGGTGTGTGTCTTAACTGGTGCGTTCAGAAAAATATGTGAGGACATGTTTCAGTGGGTGTAAACTGCCTATGCTGAACAAGGCAAAATGGTTAATATTGGCTGAAATGGCCAGATAATAAATGCATTATTTTTCTTTGAGTGCTAAATATATAAACTTGGATTAATAGCTCGTGCATGTGAAATGACCCCACCTTCACATTTATTTCATATTGAAACAGCTGAAATCTTTGTAAGGTTAAGAATATAGGGGAAACAGCAAATCTTTTAAATAGTTCATGTTAGAAAGAAAGGTGGAAGACTTTTGGTAGGCATGGGGGAAAGAGATTGAGTTCTTTTCATTTTTTATTGGCAGTTTGGGTGCTGAGAAAAGGATTGGTCCATTTTTTCTTTCTTTTCTTATATAAGTAGATTTTCTTTTTCCTTTTTGTCTTCTGAAAACAGTTTGGTTTTGGCGGGGACAGATAGATAGGGCCATCCCGTCTACAGTGAATGGTTCAGCTGCCAGCCATGGAGCGTCCTCTACCCTGAACCTTTTCGCAGCCCAGGCACTGGATTTAGAAATTTAGTGACCTTTGAGCGCCATCCTTCCACTCAGGCAGACACAGTTCTCTTCTGGTGCATGACAGTACAGGCAAGGGGAGAAGAAGGAAAAAGCTGTAGGCAGGAAATGGAGATATTCCATAATGACCGGGTCCTTTCTGCTTTGTTCCCATTGTGTATACGACTAGTTCCGGTGTGCCTGTATCATTTGACTGACTTTGTCTTCTGCTTTTACCATCACTTGAGAAGATGTGAGGACACACACATAAAGAACAATTTCAGACTCTTCTCTCGTACCATTTGTATTCAGAAGGAGGTGAATTTGCTCCTTATAGGTGGTTTTTTTTCCTTCTTGATGAGAATGAGTAGGGAAGTAAAAATCTCAAGAGAGCAGGATTGTCCGGTCACCAAGCTCATTAAGTTAATATTTACTTTAAAAATGAATGTATTTGCCAGCCCTTCCTGCTGTTTGTTTGGGAAGCATTTAAGGTGCACTTGAGAGCCTCAAAGTGGTTTTCACTTTTCCTGGGCATTTCTCTGAGGCTGGTGGCTAGCACCATGTGCAGATCCTGGCTGTGATGCCTGTTCTTCCTCCTTGAATTACGTGTATCTTGAAGGTAAAACAAGAGAAATAAATGAAGCTAAGTCAGTTTTTTCTTGTTTCTCTGTGTCTACTGCTCAATTTTTGTCACATGAGACAACAATACTAGTTATTTTAAAGCCGTTTCTAATAACCCAGTTTACACATATGCAGGAGTTTAAGAAAACTGGACATTTGATTAAATGTACAACCTGGAAATGGAAAGATTACGTTTATTTGTTTATATTTTTATTGTTATTAATTTTAATAGTGTTACATTGTTAATAACACCTGGCCACGAATGGAAAGATAAAAAAATATAGATGATATAGAAAAATTAGCAGTTCAGCAAAACAGAATTTGCTACTTAGCAAAAGTCTCCCCTTGCAGGAGCATATGTCGTAGGGTTGTTCAAGTCTTTTTTTTTTTTTTCTTTCTTTTAATAATGATTGTTTCATAAAGTATTGTTGCTGTGTTCATCTAGTGACTTACTTTTAAAATAATCTGCCTTAATTGTGAGGCTGTGAGGCATCTTATAAAAATATGTATATATTTTTTTCGTTTTTTTTTGAGACAGGGTCTCGCTATGTAGTTCAGGCTGGCTTTGAACTCACTATGTAGCCCAGGCTGGCCTCAAACTTGTGCCGATCCTCCTGCCTCAGCCTCCTGAATGCTGGGATTACAGGTGTGTGCTGCCATGCCTGGCTTAAAAATATTAATTAAGAACAAAAATCAGGGCCGGTGAGATGGCTCAGTGGCTTAAGCACCTGCCCGGCAAGCGCGGGGGCCCGAGTTCGACTCCCAGAACCCACATACAAAAAAGGGGCCGGTGATATCCCTCAGCGGCACGGGCGCCTGCTGGCGCGTGAGGTCCTGAGGTTGACCCCCCCCCGGTACCCACACACACACAAAAAAGAACAAAAATCAGTTTTTATTGATTTTACACTTAGTGATTTTTATGTTTATTTTATATTTCATTATTTCTACTAAGTTCTGTTGGTTCCAGTATTTTTCAGAGGTTTTGAGTTTTCCAGATGCATAAACAAGTCATCTGCAAACAGTATTTTAAAAATATCTTCCTTTCCAGTATTTTATGAAATGATTTTGTCAGATTTTTTCTTCTTGATGTTGTAACTTTCTAAATGGAAGCTGTTATTTTTATAACATTAAAACTATATATTATAAAATCTAATTTATTTTTGTAATATTAAAATCATAATGAATATAAAATATTATTTTAAGTTCTCTAGGTATCTAATAACTAAAAGGTCATCAATTGCTTTTTTTTCCTTTTGAGATAGGGTCCCACTATGTAGCTCAGGCTGACCTCAGGTTCCCTAGGTAGTCCAGGCTGGTCTCAAATTTGTAATCCTTTTGCCTTAGCTCTTGAGTGCTGAGATTATAGGCATGTGGCACCATGTCCAGCCTCAAAACTTTTTACAGTAAGTTTTGTTGATGAGTTTTTTAAGCATGCTATGTTAGAAGATGGCCAACTATGTTAATTACTTGAAAGCTATTTTGAGGAATTTTTAAGTTTATGTGGAAAGAAAGAAGAGATGTAGGCCTCTTTATTTATGCTCTGGCTGGTATCTCTTTACCCATTGGTGCATGTATGTTAAATACTATTGTAATGGAAGCCACAGGCGTGTCCTACAAGGTATTGTAGTTATAGCATGGCATTTATGTCTTGCTGGAGATTTGAGAAATATTTATGAACTTTTCATGGGTTATCTATTATGAACTTTAGTGGGATATCTATTATCATTTTGAGGATGAACGAGACAGAGATGAGTCATAGAGATGAGTTATTTGGCAGTTGGTTGGGCAGGGTATTTCCTTGGAGATTTCTTTTTGATCAATCGATGGATTGGTGCATGCCTCTCTGGTTTGCACTCTGCATGCTCTTGGGGTGGCTGCCAGCCTGTTAGGTGGTAAGTGGAAAGCCCAGGAGCACAAGTTTTGGAATCTTCCTCTTCCCTCATTCCAGCCCCCACCATTTACAATCTATGTGATGCCTCCTCAGAGCCTTCTTTTCCTCATCTCTGCAGCAGGGATAACAATCTCTGACAGAGTTGTGAAGATTAATCAGGTTATGCTTGTAAATCCTTCAAAGGTCTTGGTACCAGGCAGACAGCATTGCTTCACACACCTACCTTAGCACCTGTCATGTTCATCGTGGCATGCACACTCATGTCCTCCTCCTCTCCGCATGCACCTTCACGTCTGTGGGCACAGGCTCAGGGACACACAGCACTGTCTATCTTTATCATGGGCAGTCTCATTTTAGGGGCCTCCTCATTTTAAAGATGAGGAAACTGAGGCTGTAAAGTCCAAATTTAGGCTTCCTCCTGTCACTGCCCCCTCCTCCCTGTCACAGTGGCTTTTCTGTGACCTTGTGCTCACTGGATCTGGCAGCAAGAACGTCCACTGGTGGTTTTTGCTTGCCAGGTGGTTATTGGTGGGTGGGATTTTACATCCTGTAAGATAGGAGCCTTTGTGAACACTCTTAACTAATGCTTTACCGAGAAGCAAGGGTTGCATACATCGTGTCACAGTGGACCTATGGTGACAGGAATCTCCAGAAAGAGTGATGACGATTGTCCTGGTAGAAGGTGAAGAAGAATTTCCTTTGCTGTCTCTGTTCTGGCTTGGTGCCTGCCTGGTAGGCTGTCTGATTCTACTTGCTTCTTTTCATTGGTTCCTGACATTTCTGCTGGAACATATCCATTGTCTGGCTAGGGAAGTCCATTTGTCTCAATTCCATGCGTCCTGTGCCTATGAGTTGAGTAATCATGTGTTTCCTCCATCGTGTGTTTTCTTCTCATAGTCACTCAATATCAAGATCTTAGTAGCTGTTGTCTGAGCAGATGTTTGTATCTTTAACGTCATCTCCCCTCTCCCCTGCAAGAGGATAAGATTCCTATGGGCAGAGGCAGCATTTCTCCCTCTCTCTAGATATAAGTTGTTCAACACAGGCCTTTGTACCTGGTAGGTGCTGAATAGAATGTTCTTGAAAGGATGAACAGCCAAAATTTTGGGGATTTTTTTTGCATAATTTGTACTCCCCCCCAGTTATAGGAATTCACCCATTATTTGTTGATAAGGATGAGTCTTAAGTGTTTTATCCTTATGTATATTATTTAATTTTCCTAATAATTTGGCATTATTATTTCCATTTTTTATAGTGAAACTGTGGCTTAGAAGAGTTAAGTAGCATAGGGTCACAGGGCCAGTGAAGTTGCAGAACGGGTGGTAACCTGCACAAGCCCCTCAGCTGCAATACCATAGCAGCTGAGAGAGCCTGATGGGTTGCTAGGGGTTGAAAAGGAAAACTGGAAGTTCTTACTGTGAATGAAGATTGAGTTACATTTACTGTTGCTTTAGTTACTTTTCTCATTGCTGAGACATAATACTTGACACCCAAAGTTAAAAGAGGAAAGGTTTATTTGGCTCACAGTTTGTAGAGGTTTTAGTCCATAGTTGGCTGGCTCCAAGGCAGGGTGGCATGGCAGAGGGGCATCGGAGAAGAGAAACAGTTCATGTGCATGAGGTAGCAAAGTAGCAAGCAAGCAGCACGCAGCCACCCCTGTAGCACTCTTTCAGCGTCTTGTATTTTATCCAGGCTCCCTGACCTGACCTCGGGGTAGCACTCACACGTTTAATCCTAGCGTCACATCCTTGATCCCAGATGTGTAGGATCACACATCCTACATCCAGCCACCTCCGAAAATCCCCACTTATAACTACATGGGGCCTTGGGGGGACATCTAGATGCAAGCCTTAACAACTGTTGAAGTATAACTTTTTTTAAATTTTTATTTATTTATTTATTTTTTTGAGACAGGGTGTTTCTCTGTAGTTCTGGCTGGCCTTGAACTCACTGTATAGCACAGGCTGGCCTCAAAGTTGAACTCTCAGCAATCTTCCTGCCTCAGCCTACCAAGTGCTGGGATTACAGGCATGGGCCACGAAGCCCTGTTTGAATTGTAACTTTTAAGTGGCAAAGTAATGCTGAGTGTATTAGGGTAGTCTTTGGCAGTGGGACTAATTGAGATACAAAGTACGTAATGAATGCTGCAAACAGATTGATTTTCCTACTTAGTTACTTACTATAAATTCTGTGCCATCTGCCTTAAGGAATCTTTCTTATTAAACAGTACAGGCCAGATGTTGTGCATTGCCCATAATTCCATACCTATGTCTTTTTTGCCCTGATTGTGTGTTTGGAAACAATAATATAGAATAATCTTTGCACAGTTTTAAAGCTATACAGTGACTTCACTTTATATGGTAGTGCTTTTGCTTGTAGGTATATCAGCAGCTTCAGCTTATGGGCTTTCTATACTGAGCTGGAAACATCTAGATAAACTATTAACCCAGCATGGTGACCTTTCTCCAAAGCCCTCAGCTTGTAATTGGATAAAAAAGTTATGATACATGAGCACATATTTTGGAGTTAATTCTATCTGTGTCTGTTTTTTTCCTTTGATCTCAAGACATACAAAAACCCACTTGGATTTGTATCTGGGGCTGACCTCTGTCTGCGTGGGGAGAGGGGGCGTGGGAGGGTAGGGCACCATCCACTAACCTCGTTAGTGATTTTGGAGACAGTCTTCTTACCCTGAGATCCCACGCACTGTCCCGACTGTTCTTACTGAAAGCTCTTCCTGTCATTCTGCGTAGTTTATGCAGTTCATTTATTTACCTTGTGTAAGGAAATTCCTTCTTTATCACTCTATCTTTTCTTAGATCAAAGTTTCCACCCAAGGCTCCTTACTTAAACAGTGTTATCTGTGGCTACATACTCTCCTTTTTTTCTTTCTTTTTTAAAATTTCATTTTCTTTTTCTTTTTATTCCTTTTCTGATGCTGGGTGTCAAACCCAGGGCCTTGTCCATGCTAGACAAGAGCTATATCCAAGCTCACTTTCATTTTAAAAGCTTTTTGAGTTTTTTATCCCATCTGAACTCTCTGGTTTTTGTTTGTTCTATTTATGGCCGTTATGTAATGAATATTCATAGTTCCCATTAGTAATGTAATCATATGCCACTTGTCAACTCACTGGCTTTCTTGTATTATATATTTTGGAAAAATTCTTTGCTTTACTGGTTTTCAGATTTTTGTTGTCTACATCTTTCATTTTTCTTTCTAGAGTTTGTGATTGTGCAAGTTTTTTTTCTCTATTAGACATATCATGGGTTTAAAACTGTACAGGACAGGATGTCAAATAGCTTGCAGGGATTTCTGCAGGGAACTGAGGGTGGCTCTGTGCCCTTCTGCGTGTACAGCCTGACTGTGTGAATACCATGAGCTGGATGCCTTTCTGTTTGAGACGGGTATTTCAGCTTGGAGATCTTCAGTTATTTTGCCCTTGTAAACACTATACTCCATATCTGTATCTCTTTGGCAGAGGTGATGGCGGATTGGGATACTGGCATGGTGTAGTATGACACAGGGAAGGAAAACACTGTATCTGAAAAAGAAAATTGAAAGAATTCTGAACGTTAGACTTTAAGATATTAGGTTTGCATTATTAAGTTTTTTTAATCTACTTTAAAAAAAAATAGAACATTGTGCCCATTGTTTCTTTCTTTCTTTTTTTTTGTGGGTACCGGGGGGTTGACCTCAGGACCTCACGTGCCAGCAGGCGCCTGTGCCACTGAGCGATATCACCGGCCCCTTTTTCCTATGTGGATTCCGGGAGTCGAACTCGGGACCTTGCGCTTGCCAGGCAGGTGCTTATGCCACTGAGCCATCTCACTGGCCCCGTTGTTTCATTTTTAAAGTGATTTTTATGGTAAAATTTCCACCGTATCCCACTTGATCAGAGTCTAGCAGTTAACACCCCTCAGCCATCCTGGGAGACGATCAGGGCGGCAGTTGCAGTAGCGATGATGCCTTCCTGGAGTTTTCAAGCCTTTTATTTAAATCAGTGCTTATTATCTATAAGGTTTGTTTAAAAACACCTTCCAGTCAAGTGGTGATTTTATCTAGAAGGTTGAGTTATTGGGTATGTGGGATCAGAGGGGCAGTGGTCCTTTCTGTCATTGTTAGAGGCTGTGAAATGCCTTCCCGTGCTGGCTCCTAGCAGTTGAAAGTGGTACTGTATATTCAAGGCGGGTTTTGTAGGGTTTCAGAATGCACACACCAATTTCATGTTCTTTCAGTGAATTCCTTTGAGAACCCTGGGAAGTGGTGGACCCATACTTTCATTTCCGCCTTGTAGAGGAGGAAATTGCATGCAGAGAAGGTGAATGCTCTGCCCTGGGCCCCAAGTTTCTGTTCTCCTAGTTGACCTTTGTGTGGAACCCACGTTTCCTCCCTCTCACCCTAACCTCATTGTTCTGCCTAACCAGAGAAAGTCAAGATTTAAAGATAACACATTTAATATCAGATTAGGGGGAAGGTGTGACCTAGAAGCCCTTGTAATGTGGATTTCCAAGTGATAGTTATTTCATCAATATTATAACATTAGTAACAAATAATATCAGCCGTCTACTAATCTTTTTGTTTAGAAAAATGTAGTTTGCTTTCTGTGCTCTGTGTTATGTTCCAGATTTATAGACCTGAGAACTTAATTTTACATGATTGGGAAAGCACGAATCCTACTTTGAATCCTTTAGATGCATAAAGAACCAACAGCTCATCGGTAGTGGGAGTACCAGCAGTATGGTGAGAGGAAAGAAAGGCGAATGGCTGCAGTCATTCCTGTGAGAATAGGAGAAACTAAGGTACTTTTGACAGCAACACAAATTGGGGCAAAAAGTTTGGTGATAACAGGAAGTCATTTATGAGAAAGATAACTGGGGATGGATTCAGGTGCATGCTCCCGAACTTAGTAGCCTTGTCAAGAAGAGCAGACAGTTGCTGAATCACTCCGAACCTCAATTCGCTTATCTAGGAGTGAAGGCCCTAGGTATCTCATGTGGCATACAGCTAGGGTGCTGGAGCAGAGCTGCCTGGTGTCCTCACTTGGCAGCCGTACCCAGGCTCCAACACTTTTTAAAAAGTTTCATTCAGTGGGATAAGTTAGGGTTTCTTTCTCTCCCGTATAGATGTGTTGAGGGTAAGCCCATCGAGAAGTTACACATCACTGAACGTAACATTCTGACATTCGCATCAGATTTAACTCATGTACTTACGGACATTTTACACCTTGGATATCTATTTTTTAAAAATGTGATATTTCTGCACTATTAATCACTTAAAATATTGTCTTATGTCTAGGAAATTCCGCCATAAGCCTTTCCAAGAGAGGAGGCTTTGTGATGAAAGCCAGCTGCCCAGACATTTCCCTCCTCGCCCATCCCCGGCAGGCTGCAGAAGCAGTATGTTGGCAGGGCTCCAGACTTCCTAAGTGACGGGATTGTTCCGGGCCAGGAATGAGAGGAATCTGTCCAGAGTGGAGATGGCTTGAGCTACTTTCTTGCTTCAAATTTATAGTCTTACCCTCTAACTTCATTTGACCAAGCACCTATTTCCAGTATCAAGGATGCTGTTTTAACATTGGTGTGTGTGGAGGTCTTGCTTTACAAAATGATTTTGAATCGTCAAAATTCAGTAAAGCTTTCCTGTTTTTCTTTGTGCCAAGGAAGAGCTGCATTTATTTTAACCACTAGTTATGCCTCTTCAGGTCTGTATGATCAGCGTCTTGAGTGTGTTTCTGTACATAGTGGCCTTCCTGATACGGGCAAGCATGGAGATGGTTGTTTTCCTTGCTCCATTTTACTGAGAGCTGGGACAGTTTAGTTATATGAATGGCCTGCACCAGGAAATTATTGGCTATTGTCAATGGAATTTGTTTATGTTCTCTACTCCTGCATTCCTAGACTCTGAGTGAACTGGCCATCCCTGTGACCGCCTTCACTTTGGATTAGCTCCTCCCCTTGCTTTTCTTGGGTTAAATGCTTCATGTTCCTCTCCATTGGGTATAAATTCTGGGACTACCATACAGACGTTTCAGAAAAGCCTCTCAGAACTTGTTAAAAAGATCAGTAATGCCAAATTCCTCCCTTGTCCTATTTTTATTTGGCCACTGCCTAAATACACATTTTCTACAGTTATTCTCTAGGATTAAAGATTTATCTTTATGTATAATTTTGTAAATTTAAGGTTGATGTAAGCATAATTCTAATTAGCTGTAGTCTATCACTATCTGCTGGAAATATAATACAAGCTACATATAATTAAAATTTTTCTAGTAGTCAATTAAAAAAGTAAAAGAAACTGATGTTTTTTGTTTTTATTGTTCTCTGTCTTTTGTCTGTCTCTCTTTCTCCTCTCTTATGATTTTTAGCTTCAGATATAAAGAAACACTGTAATCTGCACATGCAATCAATCTGGAAATTATTTTTAGATATTTTTGTTTTTTGTTAAGTGTTCAACAAGTTGCTTTTGTGTATTTTGCACTTCATAGCCCATTTCATTTTGGACTAGCTGTATTTCAGGTGCCCACATTTGCTTGCAGCTGCTTTACTGGTCAGCACGGATTTATATTATAACTTTTCTTCTCTAGAAAAGGCTTTGCATTGTACTGGCAATTATTATTCCTATCCAAGTGGCCCAGCAAAGATGCATGGATTTGTGCCTCCTCTCCTTGCCTCTATAGTTAACACCTATGTAGAAAGATTTCCTTTTTCAGAAAACCTAAATGTGGGATTAAAAGAAAACCCCAAATATGAATTTAAATGTAGTACATGTCAAGTCACCTGACTTCTTCACTGATAGTGATAAAAAAATTTTTTTTTCTTTATGGCAAGAGTCAGCATGAGACTCAGCATTCAGCACGATGCACGCATTGCTGGTACGAACTGTGAAACCGAGTTTTTTGTGGCGTCTGCTGCAAAGCTGTGAATTGTTACTTGTTTACGGTTGGCACTTCGGGTATTCTCTCCAGTTATTTTCAAGGTCATGAAATTTCGCTTGTTAAACATGATGGATTTGTGGGATGTTAACCTGCTTGCTTTATGTTTCATCTTGCATCCCGATTTTTCTAGGATCCCTCCGTTGCCCTCTTTGGAAGATGGTCATTAAGTGCTGAAGTCATTAGTGAATCTGAAATGTAGGTGGCTGTAGATGAATTTTAGCCATCCGGGGATGGATGTGATCTGTTCTAGGACAGTGCTTCTAAAACTTTAATGTGGATGTGGATCTCTTGGGGATCTTGTTAGAATGAGATTTGGTGGAATAGTCAGAGGCAGGGCCTGAGAATTTGCACCTTTTACACCAGGTTATCTGATGCTGTTGGTCAGCAAAGAGCTGGTGTGATGGTAACAAGATACTGGTCTCTCATAAGCTTCTCACAGCCCAGAGCAGAAAGAGTAAAATAACAATAATGTAGCAGGATTTTCCCACCCAGTGGAAGTATTCTTGTTTTATATCTTTTTAAAATACAGGGATAATTTTTTTCTGCCTGGTCACTATAGTTACTGTAAGTGGTAGTTATTATTATTTTTAAAAATGGCCTTCCATGGAAAAATTTAAAAGCTGACAATACTATTTATGGCTCCAAGTTAAGAAAATAATTTTACTGGTCCATAGACTCCTGAAGTCTGACGGCATCTAAACATCTGAATTACAGTTTTCTTTCATAGCATTTTACATACAATTACTTGAATATTTGTTCAATGTCACTTTCCCCACTAACTGTACCTCCTCCTTCCTCCTTTTAAAATCATTTTGTTCCTGGTGCCTGGCATTGGAGCCTGGGGTTTGTTGGTCCCCAGTCAATATTTTTAGAATAGAAGTGGCAGTGGCTCCTAATTCGGGGTTTTAGAAATTGGCCAGAATAGGGGGCCGGTGAGATGGCTCAGTGGCTTAAGCGCCTGCCCGGCAAGCGCGAGGGCCCGAGTTCAACTCCCGGATCCCACATATGAAAAAGGGGCCGGTGATATCGCTCAGCGGCACGGGCGCCTGCTGGTGCGCGAGGTCCTGAGGTCGACCCCCCGGTACCCACCAAAAAAAAAAAAAAAAAAAAAAAGAAATTGGCCAGAATTAATTTTGGTTGTTTCAGGAATGAGTGTGCTGCTGTGTTCGTGAGTAGGGGTCAGCGATGCTGGACCTGCTGTAGTGTACATGAGAGCTGGCCAGATGAGGGCTTGTGCTGTGCATTCTCTGAACTCCTTGGGTGTTCTTATTGGAGTTTCCGTTGGTGAAAAATCTATTTATAATCATCTAAGCCAAAAACTCAACTCCATTTAACATGAAGACAAACATTTTTTGCACATGTGCCCAGTTTTAATGTATTCTGAAATTTTCAGGAATACAGCCTCTGAGTACTTCAAAAAGTTGTATTTTGATTTATTGGTTACTTTGTAAAGAAATGTCTATCATTTTAGCGAATCTCGTTGTCAGAAGCAGTACACTTGTAGTATTTGAATTGTATACACATCTGTACTAATACAGCTGTAAGAAATATGGTGCTGTGAATGTATACAGACATTCCTCATTTAACAACTGAGCGGTGTTCCCATGATTAGGTCATTAAGCGAATTGGCCACTAAGTAAGGAATTGTATATAGTACATACATTATAATATTCAGAACAAAGAAATGGTCAAAGGAAGCTCCAACCTGATGATTTGCTTTTATTTGCCTAACTCTTACAAGTAGTACTGTGGTGTGTAACAGAACATAAAACCACAGTACTATACAGTACAGTATAATCAGTATAATAAAAAAATACAATACCATACTATAGAAGAAGCCACTGTAAGGCCACGCTGCCATTCACATTCCTATGTCGTAAGTCTGAACAGCATGCCTTGGTTGTAAGTCTGAACAGTCGTTAAACAAGTGGGTCGTTAAATGAGGACTATCTATATGGATGTACATATTTAGCCTTCACTTCAAAATAATCCCTTAAGAAGTGTTGAAAATATTCCAGTGAATGTATTTTTACTTCTTTAAAATTAAAGTTTACTCATTAAAAGCAGTTTCAAGTATCTTAGTGCATTGTTAAATAATTTTGTATAGTTAGGCCACAGAATTTACATACTTTATTATCTTGAAATTATATATATGTATGTATATACTTGTGTGTTACATATAATTTGTTTAGGCACACACAAATTATTTTGTATGTACACATACACAAATTATACATATGGAGACAAAGTTACTCCTTTTGTTTCGCCTTTACAGTACAGTTTAGACATTTTATTTCTTTCCGTCTATATACTTATTATCTTTGTAGATTACAAATATTTGTTATCAAAAGGTGGCGCTAGTCTGATAGAGTTGAGAATCCTTGTTCCTGTAGAAAGCTGTCTCAGTTCTGGCCTTGGTTTATTTCTCTGAGCTGTTCATTTAACTTCTCTGAATTTGCTAATGGTCCACAGGATTACTAATAAGGTAACAGGTAATTATGTGAAAGGTCATGGTAACTGTTTCAGGAATGGGCCTGTACAAAATACCTTGGCTGATGTGGTGGCTCTTGCTGATGTGGGGCTCCTTAGAAGGGTGAGCTGCCCCTCTGGGAGCCAGGGTTCCACTGCACTTGCACGCAGGTAGTGGGCACAGCCCTTCTTGGAGAAGGGCTTTGGCTAACGCAGAGGTTTGAGGTCGGGTTGGGGGCGTGGTGCTAGTGTCCCTAGGCAGTTCAAGTTGGTCAAGTAAGGAAACTAAAGCGTGTTTTGCCTTTCTAGGAAGAGGTAAAATACCTAGACCAGGAACCATGTGGTGAAACGTTTTTGAGGGTTCTGTATTTTCTCTTCTCAGTGATTAACAACAAAATATTGAAAGAATTATGGGCTGGAAAGAGTGTCTCACTCAGCATTTGGCTCATGGTAGCTACAGAGTTCAGCAGCCAGAGAGGAGGGCACAGTGCGCACTTCCCATGCAGGAAAGGGGTAGGTGGCCGATAGGTTCTGCAGCAGAAGGCCTCTTCGAGCACAAGTGGTTTTAGTCTACTTAGGTCTGGGTAGACTTGCTCATAATGGGGACTAGAGGGATACAGGAGGCTCGGAAAAGGTCATTGATGGGGAATCCATGTGAGAACAAAATTTAATGGTAAATATATGTGTAGAATGTATGACTAGAAGTGGGTATTTCAGAAAACAGTCATGACCAGAAAGTTCATTTATTTGTGTTGGTTCAGAAAAAAAATGATATAAGGTATTTTGGACCTTTTTTCCTGAGATTTGTATAACACAATATACTGTCCTTTGCTTAAGCATAATTACAAAGGTCCTACATACTTATTTTTACTTTCCAAGGAATTTCTTTAACGTTTGAAATACATTTTATTTTCTTTTGAAACATCTATAGAACTGTAGATCTTTTTCTGTCTATGTTAATTTTAAATAAGGTCCTGACGTCCTTGTTTTCTGTGGTCTTTTGTGTGGCATAAGCAGTTATCCAAGATTGTAGTTGATTTGTGTTTTCACGCACAAACAAATGGTGCAGAGGCCATGCAGGGAGCAGTGTTTGTTGAACTGATTTTAGAGGTGATCAGTTTTCTAAAGAATACTTTTGAATTACAACAACCTAAGTTTGGGGATAAATATTTAGATTATGAATTCCTTGATAACCCTCAGATTCTTTGTGTATTTTGTGGTGATCAGAATCTTTTTAACAGCTAATATATATTTACCATCCACAGTACATATCTATTACAAGATCTTATGGAAGGTGAATTTTTAATAAGTACTTATTAGATGGAATTGTTGAATATTATGAATTTCTATTCTCCCATATTTTGATATTTGGAAAATTTCTCTGATTTGCCCACAGTTGCCATTATAAAATTTAGCCTAACATCGTTTTACATTATCTTTAATACGGTAACATTTTCATCTAAGATTTGGATCAGGGCTATTAAGTGTTTGCTTCAAAAAGAACGCTTTGTTCTTTGAAATTAATAATGATTTTTAAAAACCACACACTAGATAGCATCTGTGCAGGGATCTTTCCCTTCATTATTATGAGCAATTATCAGTCATGACCAAAGAGAGGCCTTGTAAATTATGAATATTCTGAAAACAGCGAGGCATCTTCTGCTACAGAGATAATGCTGGAGCTAATGGAAGTGCCATTCGCCTGGGGGGAGGTGTCATCAAGACAAACACTGAGTTTGTCAAAGCGACATTTAGATGACTGTAAGCAATATTAATCCAGTCACAAGCTCTTGTCAACCTTGGATCTGATTTTAAAAGTAGCTATTTTAGGCTTATTTGGATATCGCTGGTAGAGTAGCAAGTGATTTGAAGCCGTCAAACTCTTAGGTGAAAAACAGAAAATGACATAAAATTAACCAGCATTTGGATCTGTTCTTAACAGCTACTGAATGCAGCCCTTTGGCTTGAGTTGCCTTGATTGCTTTGTTACTTTATTATGAAATATTGAGAAAGTAAGTTTCTTTCTCCTTATGTTACCACTTCTGTATAGAAAGAGGTGTTAGCAAAGAGAGACTGTGTATAATATCATTAGAATTCATCATGTACAATGATCCAAGAGAACATAGCCATCCCTGAGATTCTCTAAAGCAGATCTCTTCTAGCCAAGGAACACGTGTGCACAGGGACGGAAGTACAGAGAGACCTATCACAGAGTGTGGAGGCCTGGATAGTTACAAGAGAATTGATTTCAAGATCTCCACTTCTGATGTATTTTTTTTTTTTTTTAATTTAGCTGCATGAAACACTCATGTTCTGGGCATCATGCAGAATCTTCTCTCCCTCCTTTTCTTCTGCTATAACCTTATTCTATTTTTACAAAAGCAAAGCAAAACAAAACAAAGCAAAATAAAACAGAATAAAACCCACTCTCTGCCATCCAGAGTCTCAGTATGGCATACAGACCAAGGTTTCAAAGAAAGCTTTCATCTTCGAACAGAGGACCAACTACTTCATTGTTTTGATGTTAGCCAAATCTTAAGGCCCCACAACCATCCCATACCCTATTTATCTTACTACTGGTAAGCAATGCATTGCCAATAAAATTTATTTCTTATGTTTAGTAACTTTACTGTAGGAAATATTATGCTTATTGTGCTCTGTAAATAATTATAGTAACTGAATCCAGAAGAAAAATATTAAGGCTTAGAGTTTTGTGGTCACAGGAAATCAAAGGCATTTAAAATTTTCAAGCTATGAACACTTTTTTTTTGTTACAGAAAAATATGATAGAGTATAAATCAGTAAAAATTTCAAGGATAAATACATTAGGCTGAAGTTTTGAGGTGGGGGAATGAAGTAAGATTTCAAGGAGAAAAGGGTACAAAGTAGATTTTTCTCATCTTGTTTCTTGTATATTTTATATGTGTTATGGTAGGAATGAAATCTCCATGGTATTCAGGGTTCTCTGGATACATGTAATGAAATAATGTAAGAAAGTGAAAAGATGGGCACCAGAATGGAAAAAAAAAATCTTTTTGCAAATAATATATTTGATAAAAGGGCTATTTATTATACAGAATTGGGCTGGTAATATAGCTCAGCGGCATAAGTGCCTGCCTGGCAAGTGCGAGGTCCTGAGTTCAACTCCTGGTACCTGCATATTAAAAAAAAAAAATTACATAGATATTATACAGAATAGATGAAACTACTCAATAGTAAAAGACAACCCCATTAAAAATTGGAAGGTGATCTTAATAGACATTTCTCAGAAGATGTACAAATATCTAATAAACATATGAAAAGACGCTAGATGCTAGTCATCAATGACATGCAGATCAAAACCACAATGAGATATGACTTCATGCTCACTTGATGGCTAGAATAAAAAAAGATAGATAATTACAAGTGTTGATGAGGTTGTAGAGAAATTGGAACCCTTGTATTCTGGGATCGTAAAATGGTGTAAAATGCTTTAGAAAACAGTTGGTAACTCTTCAAATTGTTAAACATAGTTGGGATATGATCAAATAATTCCACTCCTGGTATCTGCTCAAGAAAAACAAAAATAAATGTTCACAAAAAAAAATTCTACACAAATGTTCATAGTAGCATTGTTCAAAGTAGGAACAATCTAGATATTCATCAACTGATGAATAGATGAATAAAATATATATTTATACAGTAGGATATTATTCACTAATAAAAAGAAATGAAGTACTGATAGATGCTAAGACATAAATGAACTTTGATATCATGCTGAGTGAAAGAAGCTAGTTATAAGGACCATCTATGTGTGATTCCATTTATATAAATTCTTCCAAATAGGCAAATCTATAGACAGAAAATGGATTACTGGTTGTCTAGGCTGGTGGGGAGGGTAAAGGATTGGCAGCTAAAGGGCATAGGATTTCTTTTTGAGGTAATCAAAATGTTCTAAAACCAATGGTGTTGATGTTTGTACAATTCTGTAAATAGACAAAAGTCATTGAATAGTGCACTTTAAATTAGTATGTGGTATGATACGTGAATTGTAACTGAAGCTGTTTAAAGAAATAATGCAATAATTTTAATTTTAAAATGAAATGTTTGCATATGCCAGAAATCTCATACTTTGCATAAACATGAACTGTTCCCTCATGTCATCTTAAAAATATAAAAACACACACCATCTTCTCTCAGTCTTAAATGATCAGTTGTAATGATTCCATAATATTTCACTGAAGATAAGGATATTCTGCTCATTCTCTTCCTATATAAGTACCTCACATATTTTGATGCTTTAAATAATGAAAATTTTTGTTCACATTAGTTCTATTGTTAGGATAAAATTCTAGTTTACTCCCAAGGATGAGTAGATTGCTGAGATTTTAAATAGATATTCATGTTACTTTCTGACAAGTTGAACCAATTTTTATCATTAAAAAAAATTTACTATTTTGTTAGGAATATAGTATTGCCCACCACAGTAAAAATGGCCTTAAGTTGTGTTTCTTTGAGTAGCTAAGTAAATTGCCCTAAACCTGTATTTGTTTCCTGTTACTCTCCAGGAGTGATGGGTGCTTTTATTTGTCAACCATTGTCTGCTGTGTACCCTCTCTGTGTCAGGACTTGTGCGCGATGCTGGCGATGGGAGATACAGAGTGAGAAAGTCAGCCTGTATACACGAGGAAGTTCCACACTTCCCTCTTAATTAACTGCAGTAGATAAAATGAGGACTTTAATCAAAGAATAAAAACATATTGCAGGAGGCACCTGGGGGCCAGCATAGAACACAGGGGGGTATCTGTGTGCAGCTTGAGAGGTGAGCGGGCCTTTCCCTGGCTGCAAGAGGAGGAGCGAGGTGAGGGCGTTTTGTGTGGACGTGGGCGTTTTGTGGACACGGCCTTCACACAGTGTGACATGGGCATGAGCTCCCAGAGGTTCCCTCTGAGTGAGGTGCTTCTGCATTTCCCATTTATTCACTGGCGTATGCAATTGTTTTTGTTTTCTTGTTATTTTATTTTATTTTATTGTACATGTTTGCAATTCATGCAGTTTATAGTCATCTTGGGAGTGGTTACATGTACACACCACAGCTTGTTTCTTTTTTTTAAATCCCTTTCCCCTTCTCTCCCCTCCCTCTCTCCTCCTCCAATTCCCCATTCCATTTTTCATTCTTGTTGATATTAAACTTAGTTCATGTTATAGCCTATAATATTTACATTTATTGAGGTTATTAGGATCCTGTACATGGCTTATGTTTATTCTTCTTATTTCCCCTTCCCCTTCTCCTCAGCCCTCGCCCTTGTTCCCTTGGACCACTTCCCTATTGCAAGACATCCATCTCCTGGTCTCCTTCTAGCCATCTTTTTTTATTCTCTTTTTTTATACATTGCCTCACTCAAATGAGAGATGCCATATGGTATTTAAGCTTGTGTGTCTAGTTTATTTCACTCAGCATTATATTTTCCAGGTGCATCCATTTTCCTGCCAATGTGTCAAATCTGTCATTCTTTATAGCAGAATACTATTCCATCATATATGGATACCACATTTTCTTTATCCAGTCATCTGTTGATGAGTACACAGGCTATTTCCAGGATTTAGCTGTTACGAGTTGTGCTGTTATAGACATTGGTATGTATGTGTTGCTGTAGTATGATGTCTAAACCTCTTTGGGAAGGATACTTAGAAGGGGAACGGCTGGGTCATGTGGAATTTCTAATTTCAGTTCTTTGAGAAAGCGCTGTAATGATTTCCATAATGGTTATATTGTGCCAGTTTACATTCCCACCAACAATGCAGGAGGGTTCCTTTTTTACCACAGCCTCACCAGCATTTATTATTGTTTGATGTGTTAATCAAACCATTCTTTCTGGAGTTAGATGGAATCTTAGTGTTGTTTTATCTTCAGTCAATTTAATGTTTTTGTTTTACTTTTTTTTTGGTTTTTTTGAGACGGGTTTCACTGTGCAGTTCAGGCTGGCCTTGAGCTCCCTATGTAGCCCAGGCTGGCTTTAAACTCACAGTAATCCTCCTCCTCAGCCTCCCGAGTGCTGGTATTACAGGCGTGTGCCACCGTGCCTGGCTAATGCTTCTGTTTTAATGTTTAAATTTTGATTCATTTTGATTTTAATTTAGTATATAGTGAGAGTTAACAGTCCAGTTTCAATCTTGTGCGCACAGATGACCAGTTTTCCCAGCACCACTTGTCGAATAGGCTGTCTTTCTTTCAACATACGCTTTTGGCCCCTTTTGTTGAAGATCAAATAGTTGATTGTGTCAGGGGAAGTTTCTGTATCCTCAGTTCTGTTCCATTGACTCACATAGCTGTTCTTGGTGTAGTACCAAGCTGTTTTTATCACTACTGCTTTGTAGTATTGCTGGAAGTCAGGTATTGCTGTGCCTCCTGCTTTGCTTTTGTTGTCCAAAATTGCTTTTGCTATTCTGGGTTTCTTCTGGTTCCATGTGAATTTTAGTATTGTTTTTTCAAGATCTGTAAGTATGCTGTTGGTATTTTGATTGGGAATGCATTGAATCTGTGTAACAGTTTTGGGAGTGTGGCCATTTTGACAATATTGATTCTGCCCATCCAGGAGCAGGGGACAGTTTTCCATTTTCTGATGTCTTTTTCAATCTCCTTCTTCAGAGTACAGTAGTTTTCTTTGTAGAGCACTTTCACTTCCTTGCTTGGCTTAATTCCTAGGCATTTCATTTTTCTTGAAGCTACTGTGAATGGTACTGTTTTCATAATTTCCTTCTCATCCAGTTAATTGTGGCGTACACAAATGCTAATGCTTTTTCTGTGTTGATCTTGTATCCTGCTACCTTGCTGAGGTTGGTTATTAATTCTAGGAGTTTTTTTGGTGGAGTTCTTTTGGTCTTCTGTGTAGAGCATCATGTCATCTGCAATTAATGATCATTTGAGTTCTTCTTTTGTTTTTTTTTGGTACCGGGAATTGAACTCAGGACCTTGGCTTGCCAGGCAGGCACTTGTGCCGCTGAGCTATGTCCCCGGCCCTCATTTGAGTTCTTCTTTTCCTATATTTAGCCCTTTTATTTCTTTCTCTTGCTTAATTGCTCTGGCCAATGTTTTAAGTACTGTGTTGAATAGAAGAGGTGATAGTGGATCTCCTTGTCTTTTTCTTGATTTTAGGAGGAACGCTTTTTAGTTTTTCTCCATTTTGTTTGATGCTGGCTATTGGTTTGTCATATATAGCTTTTATCATATTCAGGTATGGTCCTTTTATACCTGTTTCCTTCAGGATTTTTATCATAAAGGGGTGTTGGATTTTGTTGAAGCCTTTTCTGCATCTAATGATATGATCATATATATATATATATATATATATATGTATATATATATATTTTTTTTTTTTTTTTTTTTTTTTTTTGTGGGTACCGGGGGGTCGACCTCAGGACCTCGCACACCAGCAGGCACCCGTGCCACTGAGCGATATCACCGGCCCCTTTTTTTCCATATGTGGGATCTGGGAGTCGAACTCGGGCCCTCGCGCTTGCAAGGCAGGCGCTTACGCCACTGAGCCATCTCACCGGCCCCACCATCATATATTTTTTTGACCTTGCTTCTGTTTATGTGATGTATTACATTTATTGACTTACATATGTTGAACCGTCTTTGCATCTGTGGGACGAAATCTGCTTAATCATGATGTATGATCTTTTTGATAATGTGCTGAATTCTATTTGATGATATCTTATTGAGGATATTTGCATCTATGTTCAGTAAGGAGACTGGCCTGTAGTTTTCTTTTCTAATTGAGTCTTTATCCAGTTTTGGGATCAGGGTGACACTGGCTTCCATAAATGAGTTTGGAAGCACTCCATCCCTTTCAATATCTTCGAAGAACTTGAGTATTAGTGATATATCATCCTTAAAGGTTTTTGTAGAATTCAGCAGTGACTCTATCAGGTCTTGGGCTGTTTTTAGTTTGTAGATTCTTTTTTTTTTTTTTTTTTGTGGGTACCAGGGGTCGACCTCAGGACCTCGCGCGCCAGCAGGCGCCCGTGCCGCAGAGCGATATCACTGGCCCTTTTTTCGTATGTGGGATCCGGGAGTCGAACTCAGGCCCTCGTGCTTGCCAGGCAGACACTTACGCCGCTGAGCTATCTCACCAGCCCTGTAGATTCTTTATTACTGAGTCAATTTCATTGCTTGTTGTTGGGTTGTTAAGCATATTTATGCCTTCTGGGATTAGTTTTAGTAGTTTGTATGTGCCCAGGAATTTGTCCATTTCTTCAAAATTTGGTCATTTGTTGGAATATAATTTTTCAAAGTAGTTACTATCTTCTGGATTTCCACGGTATCTGTTGTGATTTCACCTTTTTTTTATTTCTAATTGCATTGATGTGAGTCTTTTCTCACTTTCTCTTGGTAAGTCTGGCTAGGAGCTTAACTATTTTATTTTTTCTTTCAAAGAACCAGCTCTGCACTTCATTGATTTCTTTTTCTTTCTTTTTTTTTTTTTTTCTTTTTTTTTTTGTCTTAATTTCATTGATTTCTGCTCCGATCTTTATAATTTGCCCCTTAGTTTTGGTTTGTGGCTGGCTTGTTGTTGTTTCTCAAGTATCTTAAGATTTCTCTGAGGATGGCTATTTGAGCTTGCTCTGTTTTCCTAATGACAGCATCATTTGTGATGAATTTTCCATTTAGAACTACTTTCACAGTGTCCCAGAGGTTTCAATGAGTTGTACCATTGTTATTAACTTGCAAAATTTTTAAATTTCTTCTTTGGTTTCTTCTGTGACCCATTGGTTGCTTAGTAGTATATTGTTAATTTTTAGGAGCATTTGCCTTTTCTGAAATTTCTTCTGTCGTTGATTTCTATTTTCACTTTTTTTTTTTTTTTTTTTTTTTTTGAGACAGGGTCTCACTATGTTGTTCAGACTGGCCTTGAACTCACTATGTAGCCTAGGCTGGCCTCAAACTCACAGTGATCCTTTTGCCTCAGCCTCCTGAGTGCTGGGATTACAGGTATGCATCACCACACCTGGTAATTTCTATTTTCATTGCACAGTAGTCTGATAGTATGTGTGGGATAATTTCTATTCTTTTATATTTACTTAAGCAGGCTTTGTGGACTAGCATGTGATCTATATTGGCAAAAGTACCATGTGCTAGTGAAAAGAATGTATACTCTCCTGTAGAAGGATGGAATACTCTCTATGTATCCATTAAGTCCTTATGTTCAAGGGTATGGTTCACCTCTGAAATTCATTTATTGGTTTTTTGTTTAGTTGATCTGTCTCTTTGTGAAAGTGGGATGTTAAATTCCCCTATGATGATTGTGTTAGTGTTTATTTGTTCTTTCAATTTCAGTAGTTTTTGTTTTATTAAGACAGGTGCTCCAGTATTTGGCTCATACATGTTTATTGATGTTATCTTTTCTTGTTGGATTGTTCCTTTAACTAGTATGTAATGAATGACCTTCTTTGTCTCTTTTCATCAGTTTTAATTTGAAGTTTACCATATCTGATATTAGAATTGCTACCCCTGCTTGTTTTTGGAGTCCTGGTGCATGAAATGTTATTTTCCATATTTTTTGGATTAGATGAGTTTCTTGAATGCAACCGATTGTTGGGTTCTGTTTTATTAATCCAGTCTGCCAGTCTGTCTTTTTTTGTTTTTTTGTTTTTTGTTTTTGTGGGTACTGGGGGTCGACCTCAGGACCTCGCACCCCAGCAGGTGCCTGTGCCGCTGAGCGATATCTCCAGCCCTTTTTTCATATGTGGATACCGGGAGTCAAACTCAGGACCTCACGCTTGCCAGGCAGGCGCTTATGCTGCTGAGCCATCTCACCGGCCAGTCTGTCTTTTTTTTTTTTTTTTTTCTAGAGTTGAAAGCATTTATTTATTTACTTATTTTTTTTGTGGGTACCGGGGGGTCGACCTCAGGACCTCACGCGCCAACAGGCGCCCATGCCGCTGAGCGATATCACCGGCCCCTTTTTTGTATGTGGGATCCGGGAGTTGAACTCGGGCCCTCGCGCTTGCAAGGCAGGCGCTTACGCCGCTGAGCCATCTCACCGGCCCCAGTCTGTCTTTTAATTGGAGAGTTGAGGTCGTTCACATTGAGAGATACTACTGAGGTGTGTTGGTTATTTACTATCATTGCCTTCTTTATCTGTTGGTGTATCTTTTGTTTTTCTTTTCCTGATGTTTTCTGCTGCTGTTAATCCATTGACCTCACTAATTTCCTGTTTTTAGCTGTGTCCAATTCATTGTTTCTGTCAAGAATATTCTTAAGTATTTTCTCTGGAGCTGTTAAACACTCATATAATCTTGAGCTGATCTTTTTCATGAAAATAACTTATTTTCCAATCTGTTTTGAAGAACAGCTGTGCTGGTTAAGTTAATCTGGGTTGGAAGTTATTTGCTCTCTTAGGGCTAGAAATACTTGAAGCTCTTCTGGCCTTTAGGGCTTCTGCTGAGAAGTCTGCTGTGATTCTAATTGGTTTACCTTTATATGTGATTTTTTTTCCTTTTTCTCTGGCTGCCTTTAAAATTCTTTTTTTCCCCCCTGGAAATCAGAGAATTTAATAAGGATGTACCTTGGCAAGCTTCTCCTTTCATCATAATTGTTTGGTTTTCTGTAAGCATCGCTTACTTTTATTTTAAAATGTTTTCTTTGAGAAATTTTCTTCCACGATGTCTGCAAGCATATTAGCGAATTTGTGCTATCTTCTAGTTTTTCTCCAACTATGATTAGCCTTAGATTGGTCTCTTTACTGTTATTTAGTAGCTGCTAGATAGTCTTCTCTTGTTCTCTTACTTTCTTTTTGGCTGCTTTGAGCTCTTCATCATAATTCACTATTTTGAGGAATATCAGACACTCTGTCTTCACATTGGTCATTTCTGCAGTGTATGAATTCTATAATGTTCTTCATTTCAAGTATTTCTGTCTGACGTCTTTTTGAGGATTCCATATCCTTGTTGAATCTGTCATTCAAATTTTGAACTGTTTTGGTTAGCTTGTCCAGTTTTTTACCTGTTTCCCTGAAGTTCACCATGGGCATATTGAGTGAAATTTCTATAAACTTCTGGTTCATTTCCTCTTTGAACTCATGTCTTTTCTTTATCCCTTCTAAGAACTTTAAATAGATTTCTGCTACCTGGTATTTATTTTCTTCTCCCTTTGTAACTCTTTGCTTTGCCTTGGGAGAGCTGGGGGGGTGTTCTATTATCTTCTATTTCCTTGCTTCCTCATTCTGCTTCTTGTATCTGTCTTTATTTATTTATATATCTATATATTTTAAAAATTATTTATGGTGCCTTCCCCTCCTTTCTTTGGGGGGGGATTACTGCAGGTTGGAGACTAGCTAAGTGTGGAGAGTTTGTGGCTTATATGGAGATTTTTAATAGGATGTTGCCTCCCTGTGAATAATTTTCAGCTTTGTATGTCCAGTGGTAGTGTTTAATCGTTCTTTTATGTACTTTAACTGATTTTGACTGTCCCTATGTTTTGCCAAAAGAATTACTTCTGGTTATAACAGCATCCACGGATTCAGTCTTACCACACTTCTGTGTGATAATCCTTGCAGTTACACTTCCCCGTTTGTATATTCTCTATTCACACTATGATAGTTTATTATTTGTGGTTACTCTGCAGTGAGGTAGGGGAGGTGGGGTGAGGAGAATGGGCGGTGGTTAGATGAGTAGTATGAGACACTAAGCGGGGGCTTGCAAGGGGGAACAGTGGTGGATGAGAAGAAAATTTTGATGTGGGGTCTGATTTTATTGGAGTCTTTTTAGTTGAATTGAAGGATTAGTATTGAGAGGATATTTTGTGGGGGCAAGGGTGAGATATGAGAGAAGGGGGTTTACTTCCTGATTGAGGAAAGCAATGTGGTTGTCAGAACTTGCTGATAGGGAGGACAGTAAGCCAGGTGAGAGGCTTAGGATGAGAAGGATCAGGGAAGAGAAGATAGGAGTGACTGTGAGGGAGCTAAGTGTGGGGGATTTAAAAACTTGGTTTACATGTTTGGTAAAAGAATAAAGAAATATGTTAGTAATATTGTCTCGGGGATTTGA
Organism: Erethizon dorsatum; assembly: GCA_028451465.1. Taxonomy (NCBI): domain Eukaryota; kingdom Metazoa; phylum Chordata; class Mammalia; order Rodentia; family Erethizontidae; genus Erethizon; species Erethizon dorsatum. The sequence continues at coordinate 43,459,204 of CM051835.1, forward strand.
GTTGAAGAAACCAGATAGGGAGCTGAGATGAGGGAGAGAACCTAGACACCTGTTAAATCAGAGCCAATGAAAGAACAAATACACAAAAGTAACTACCTAATAAACACATAAACCATAAAGGAATATAACATAACCCCACATTACTAAATAAATCAAGAAACATACAAGATCTTAAACCTATAAGATGTCTGATGGGAACACAATTAAATATTACAGTGAGACGTTGCATATGTGACTCCCAAGTAGCTTCTTTGCAGGAGAGCCCGAGTGCTGACACCCCAGTAACCTCCTGATCCCTCCACGCAGTACTGAAGTTACCTCAGGCTCAGGACCTCTTGCTGCCGGGTTGCAGCATCCTTGCAGTCTGATCCAGTCCAAGCTCTTGGGTTAGGAACTCTTGCTCTCCCTCTCCCTGGGTGTCATGGTGGAGTCAGCGGACAGGTTCACTAGCACAGAATTGTCCACTGAGTCAGGATTATTCCTGTGCAGTCAAATCAGCTGCAGCAGTAACCGGCTAATCCGTTACAGTGATATCTAACACGCTAGTTGACAAACAACATACCACGAGGCCATGTTTAGGGTCTCCCTTTAGTCTAGAGAAGAAATCTACAGTTACGGTGTGAGCATCCTAACAACCCAAGTCTAGACCCACAGTTAATGTGCACTAAATGCGATGGCCGTGTCTCCTCTCCTGGTGAAAAACAGCGTTCAGCAGTAATTATGTAGAATCAGTTATTGAGAGCCCAGGGGGCTGGGGACTGGGTAATGCCAGAGGGGGCAAGAGAAGAGAAAAAACAAAAAGCAACAAAAAAGAAAAAAATGGATTTTCTGTTTTTTAAGGCCTCTGCTCTGTGGTGTGGAAAGAGGAAATAGGAGAAGGGAAAGGATCCCAATGGTGATAAGGGTGCGTTGTGTATTTAGAAGGGAATAACGGGAAACTGGATACAAAATTGTTAGTGAGAAGTGGGGATGCTGACATTTCTGGGTGGAGTCTGCGGGCAGGAGCAGCCAGCTCTCTGACAGCAGTTGTGTGCTTGGGTGACTCCCCCCAGTTAAAAAAGGAAGGCTGGCTTCTTTTTGTTTCTTTGTCGTTGCCACTCATTCTCTAAACACCCAGGAAAGGGCAATTCCATCATATTTCATTCCCAAAGCCCAGGGCAGGAGGATGTTCATCTCAGGGATGCTGCCAGTTATTAGTTAGTGGTTTACATTAAGATGGCAAGAGAGGGCTGCGGTTCCCTCATTAGTGAAGGCACGCTGACGTGTGAAGGGACCTTTTTTTTCTTCTAGAGGTGAATTTTAATGGTTGAATGTGCATGTGAGTCTTTTAAGCCCAAAACCAGACCATGGCTACTTTGATGGACTGCATTACAAATTAGTTGAAGAGTAAATATGACTTACGCTTTTTTTCTCCCTCTTCTGTTTTCCTCATTAAGGTTTTCCTTCTCTATTAAAAAATTGAAAATATAATATGTACATATAGTACAAAAGAGCATACAATAAAGTTATCCTCCTGCTCCCAAGTCCCTCATTACTTTCCCTGGAGCTACCTGTGAAAAGCATTGAAAAAAACCACTCCAGACATTTTGTTTACTTATAGGTCCTTCTCCTCCTTTTTTACACTAGTATGGCATATCTTGATTTTTTTTTTTCCCCTGACAGTATATTTTTTTCTTTTTTTATATGCGGGTACTGGGAATCGAACTCAGGACCTTGCACTTGTCAGGCAGGTGCTTATGCCGCTGAGCCATCTCACCGGTCCCTGACAGTATATTTTGAAAGGTGTTTTATGTCACCAAATGCGTAGAATCAACTTGTTCTGTTTTTGGGATGTGTGCTGTGTGTTGTCTGGCTGTGCAGTAGTTTGTTTGCTCATTTTCCACTGGTGATACTCACATTTTGTGTAAGTTCTGTCCTTACACACGGGTGAATGCACGGTCTTATTCACGGCTGTAAACACCAAGTTACACAGACTGTGTTCCCTTAAGGGCGGGCACCCCTTCGGAGAGATGCGGTGTGTTGCTGGCAGCTTCATGGTTGTGTGAACACCGTAGTGTTCTCATACAAACTAGGATGGCGGTGACATTGCCAGGCAGTGTAATTTTACGGGGCAGCTGTTGGGTGTATTGGACCACGTAGTCTGAAATGCTGTTACGCAGCACATGGCTGTATATGTTGCCCAAATTGCCTGATGGCCTGATCCGTTCTTCTACCCACAATGTCTGTTTTTCCACCTTTGCCCCTCTTGTGTTTTCTGAAATGTATAGATTTTTCCAGTCAGGTACATGAAAATCAATGCTTTCCTAGTTGTTCTAAATTTGAATTGCTTTAATCACTAATGAAGTTGAATATCTTTTTGTCTGCTTATAAGCCATTTTTATTTCTTTCACTCTTTCTCTCTTTCTTTCTGTTTTTTCGTTTGTTTTATTTTGTTTTGTTTTTTGTTTTTAGGTCTATGGATTGAACCCAGGGCCTTGGGCATGCTAGGCAAGTGCTCTGCTACTGACCTGTGTGGCCAGCTTCTTTCTTTTATTGTGAACTCTAGGTTATTTTCAATACTTATAGCTGAAGAGAATTACTATACACATCTTTGGGGGACACCCAAAGATTTGTGTCTCACAACCTTCTTTGTGTTATTAGGAACATTAGAGGTCATTTGTCCCCACCTTCCATTTGTGTAAGAAATATTTTTATAACCTCTGTGAATGAATCTTTGATCATCTGCTTGAATGCTTCCACAATTAAGGGGCTTAATATCCATCCTCTGGGCATTTAATTTTCTGATGGCTTTAGTTGACAGAAAATTCAAGGTATTTCAAAAGAGCAGTTGAATAGCTGGGATGGGGGGCAGCTGGACTCTTTAAATAAACTACTGTAAAGAAGCTATAAGATCTTTTCAGGCACAATTGAAGGACCAGGAACAATGCATGTTTAATGAATCTTGGCCATTTGATTAAGGAATGAGTGCATATAATTAAGGAGTACCTTCGAGAATATCTTAGCTATCTATTGCTGCCTAGTAAGTTATCCCTAAACTTACAAAATTCTGTTCTCTTACAGAGTTCCTTTGGGTGAGCACTTCGGGAGTGCCCCGCTGGGTGCCTCTGGCTCTGGGTATCTGGGAGGTGGCAGTTAGGCTGTCAGTTGGCGCTGCAGTTATCTGAAGACCTGACTGGGCCAGGAGGTCTGCCTGTGCAGGGACTCACTCAGATGGGTGTTGGCAGAGATCCTTGGTTCCTTGCCATGTGGCCGTCTCTGTACAGCTGCTTAAGTGTCCTCAAATTCTGGTGGCTTCTTCCAGAGTGAGTAATCCAAAGAAAGCACAATGGAAGCCGCGTGTCTTTTATGATCTTGGAAGTCACACACTGTCATCTCTGTGGTATCCCATTGGTTATGCAGGTCAGCCCTACTCCATAGGGGATTCCGTACAAATGTGAATATTAGGAGATGGGAATTACCCGGGATGCTCGGAGAATGACTACCCTCTGCCCCCAAGGAGTCACATCTCTCCCATTTGCCAGACAAAACGCACTCAATCCTCTGAAGGTCCCAAAGCTCCTTCCAGCTGAGTCAGATTGTGTAGGAGGAGGAGGAGACATTTAAATACATTTTGGAAATTAGGAATCTAGTAAGAATTTTTCTTTGTTGGAAAAAATGGTTAGATTTGGGTAGTGTTGTCAATTAAGAAAGAATTTCTTTATGCTCTGTCCTGTGAAATTTCTGGCCCAAATAAAAAAGTAGATTTATAATCACGACAGAGGAATGGAGTCCTAGTGCAATCTTTTAGGTTATTTTTGGGAAGAAAAGTTTTATAACATTCACTGGTTTGCAAATATGAAGGTTAGATTCCTGGAAAACCCACATTGGAGAGTTCTCAGTTAAGGAATTTGAAAGCTAATAGAGAAAATATGGATATCAAACTGTACTGGTGATTTAGTTGTGGTTTTAGCTTCAGATCTGCCATTTTATATTCTTTTGTGAGACCAGGGCTGGAGCCCAGCAAGTAACATTTCCCAGGTTCCTGTGCCAGCTGGATTCCTGTTGGTTTCTGGCAGTAGGAGGCCCCCGTGGAAGACTGAAATGTAGGAGGGAGGAGGAGTATGGACATTACTGTTGTTTTCAGTGCCTGTCAGCTTTTTTTCTGGGCAAGTGGTAGCTCAGGCTTATCCTAATTTCTTTAGGTACTTTGAGCACTAACTTTGCCATGATCCCCCAACCAAGATGCAAGTAGAAGCTGTACTGTGCGTGTTCCATTGTCCCCACTCCCCACAAAGGCCTGTTAGCAGTCCCTCCTTTGAGCGCCCAGATTCTGGTAACTCCGTATCTCTTTTGTGTTTCTTGATAGCAGTTACTAGTATTAGGTTATCTGTTTCTCCTTTTTATTTTTGCCATCTTCCAACATCTATGTACCCAATTTCCTATATTAAATCTCTACCACTTAAAATAACAATGTGTGAGGTTTCTGCTTTTCCACTGACTGAAATAGTTACATTTTCTAAATATGTCATCTCTTATGATTGCAACAACATGTTTGTAGTTTATTTTTCTTTTTTACAAAATCATAGCGATACCAAGAGGCTACTCTTTCCTCCAGCTTTGTGCAAATGTTTAGTGCTTTTCTGATTTCTAGTGATCATAACCACTGACTTTATTTCGTGGTCTGACCTCATAGAGCAGGCCTGTAGGGTCTTACCTTCTGGGTCTGTAGTTGTCTTTGTCACTGTCCTCATCGTTGAGACACAGGACTGACACCTGAAACTTAAAGGAGGAGGGGTTTATTTTGGCTCACATTTTAGTCCATACTTGGCCAACTCGCAGGCAGGAAGGCATAGTGGAAGGGTCTGGTGCCTGAAAGCTGCTCAAGCATGGCAGCCAGGAAGCGGAGAAGAGGAGGAGCCTGTAAGGACTGTGCACCTTCCCAGGTCACACCCTCAGACCTGCCTCTTCCGTGCAGGCCCCACCTCCTAACCTCACAGGTAGCCACAGCACCCCCATGACTCAGTTACCTTCAGAAGTCCCACCCGTGAATGCATGAGGCTCTGGGGCGTGCTGTTCAGAATTATGATTCTAGAAGTGCAGTTTATCAAGGACGCTTGCTAGTTTTGTTTAGTCTGTTTAACCCAAGTACCTTAAAAAAGTTTCCCAATACGAAGGAGCATGCATCGTACGTCCTTGGTGGTGCCAGCTCTGCCTGTGTGAGATCCTGCTGCCTGAGCCTCTCTGTCTCACAGGTTCTGCTCACCAGTGGGCAGCTCCACGGCCTGCACTAATTTTCCTTCATCTTCCTGTATATTTCCCCAGGACTTTTATTCTTGCTCTGCCATCTGCTTTATTTCCCTTTTCTCTTGTTATCGAGCCCCCCATTTCCTCTTTTTCTTATTATCCCCAGTTGGAATGATTGATAGTTTGTGTGTATTAAAATTCAAAGCGCTTGCTGAGAAGGTATGTCTGCTGCTGAATTACTTGTATTTTTACATAAGGAGAACTCCTGCATGGGGAAGCATAATTGTATCAGTAAGCGCTTTATAGACACAAAGAAAGCAGTTAGTGATTTCAGTATTGGTTCTTCTCTTTTTCAGGTTAATGAATTGATTAACCCTTTCTATTGGTGTTTACAGGGACTATATATTTCTTTAATAAACACTTAACTTGTTGCCCTGTTTACACAGCACTGTATTGGACAGGTGTGTTGAGGAGATAGAGTGGAGTAAAATAACCAACCTCTTACCTGTCTGGAAAGACTTTACAGTGTAGCTGGAGAGGTAGGGAATGTACATTAAGCAGCAAAGGGATGAAAATAAATGTAAGATGATGTGATAGAAATTGTATTTAAATGTGCTGTGGGGCAGATAATGTAACAGTGCTTCCTGTGTACAGTCATCAAACACTTGATGTTTTCTTATTTAATCCTCACAACTGTGCAGTCATATCTTTCAAGTGCTGAATCTGAGGCTTAGAGGTTAAATCACTTGCCCAAAGGTATATATTTACAGAGTGACAGAAGTTAGGGTTTGAACCTTAGGCTGGCCTGAGTTTAGGGATTATAATTTGCAGACAGGAGGGTTGCATATGCTTGTGCTGTGTTTTGAATGTGCGAGTAACTCCTTTGGGCTGTTCTGATCCCTTTTCCTTCCTTGTCCTTCCTGCTTTGTGCTCTGGTGGCTGACCTGTGTGGATTACACAAGTGAACATTCTTTTTTTTTTTTTTTTTTTTGTGGGTACCGGGGGTCGACCTCAGGACCTCGCGCGCCAGCAGGCGCCCGTGCCGCTGAGCGATATCACCGGCCCTTTTCTCGTATGTGGGATCTGGGAGTCGAACTCAGGCCCTCGCGCTTGCAAGGCAGGCGCTTATGCCGCTGAGCCATCTCACCGGCCCACAAGTGAACATTCTTGTCCTTCATCTTCCAGACCTTTTGACCACGGGGAAGAACACAGGCGATCAAGGGCAGCTTGAGAATGATATTGGGTGTTTACTCCTCCACTCTTCTCTACCGGGTCCTCTCCTGTTGGCTCCATATCTCTCTCCGGGTGTCTCTGTCTCTGTTTGGCCCCCTCTCCCTCTTCCTATCACCCTGCTTAGATTTCAGGAATTCTCTCCCCCTTTGGCTCTTCCAGCGCAGAGGTGTATCCATTCCTTGTCATTAGTAGTAACCCCGCCCACCACTTTAAAAGTTGTCCCTTGGTCAGTCTCGATTTGCATGTATCATGACCAGTTTGAGTATGCCGTGCATACCTGCTGAGGCTCTGACTGGTATCTGGAGATTCCAGGAAGGCATTCATTCCTTCCTTTCTCCCTCACTTCTTCCTTCCATACTTTCAGTATGTTCAACATTGAGGATAAGAAATAGCTAGGACATGGTCACTGCCCTCAAGGAGCTTAGAGTATAGATTAAAATTTGATTCATAATAATGGAAATGAAAATGGTAATATACTTGAGAAGCAGAATGATGAATTTAACATATGAAATTGGTTGATTACTTAGTGAGAATGCAGCAGCAATTTAGAAATTACTTATTCTTTCTACTATATGTATTAACTATTCTTGGCCAAAATTTTGAAAGGCTCATCTTTTCTTTGTTTAGCTTAATAACACAACATCATGGAGAGTGCAGGGTCTTTTCTAGTGGAGTGACAAGCTGAAACTTGTCTAAAACTCATCATTGTACTAAAAAATAAAGTTCACTATAAGAGGTATCCATCAATAAAATTCCTGACTAGAGTCCCTGGATCCAAGATCCATATGAAGTATGGGAAGGCCTACCAGTGCATTTTTTTCCTGCTTTAAATTAATAGATATTTTTTGGAAGCAGTCCTAGGTTTGTAGAAAAATTGTACAGAAAGTGCAGGGTCCTCACATGCTCCCTCCCCCACTTTCCCTTATTAACACCTTGCAGTTGTTAGAATTGATGAACCAGTATCGATTCATTACTAACTAAAGTTCATAGTTTATCTCTGTGTTATAGTTACACTCTTTGTTATACAGTTCTAGGGCTTTTGACACATGTATCTAGCATATGTTCACCATCCCAGTATCATATAGAATAGTTTCAGTGCCCTAGAAAATTCTCTGTGCTCCATCCTTCTCTCCTTGCCCTGGAACCCACACCAGTCATTGATCTGGTTACTGTTTCCATGGCTTCGCCTTTTTCTGTCGTGTATACTTGACGTCAAATAGTATGAACCCTTTTCAGACAGGCTTCTTGAACTTAGCATTGTTCATGTAGGGGTCTTCCATATCTTCTCATGGCTTGGTAACCCATTTCTTTTTATTGCTGAGTAATAATCCATTGTCTGGCTGCACCACACTTTATCGTTTCACCTATTGGTGGACGTCTTGCTTGCTTCTAAGCTTTTGTAATTACGAATAAAGTGGCCATAACCATTCTTGCGTGAGTTTTTGTGTGCAGAAAAGTTGAGGGTTATAAGATGCATGTGGATTTTGGGAAGGTATATCAGGTTTAAATTTTTTTTTTTTTATCTTCTATTTATTTATTTCCTTAATAGCCAGGGGAAAGTTCAGCTTTGTCTCTGCCAGTGTTCAGTTCTCACCCCGCTATAATGGCTTTGCTGATTGGACAAGCGCTAAGGTAGGAGCGTAACTTCAAAAGATGACACGGGGAAGGCAGTAACTCTGGGTCAGCTCCCATTCTCAGTTGGTAAGTGCATTCTCTAATCCTGAAAGGAGGTTTCTTTGAAGTAGTCAAAACTGAGGGCAGATACTTCCTTGCCAGGCACACTCAGGCTTAATTATGTTATTAATTAATCACATACTTGTATGTGAGCTGAGAAGTAGAGTTGAAACACAAACTGAATATCTGACATAAATCAAGTACAAAATACTTGGTTTTATAGTTTTACATGAGCAATTTGCCTGATAACTTTCATTTCAAAGTGGGAACACTAAACATATTACAAATGCATATCTACAGTACGAATGCATCTTTGGGATGTTAATGTGGCTCTTGCTTGCTTTGGAGTGAGCGAAGAGCCATTCTTTCAAGACTTCCTGTGGCCACCAGTGATAGTGCCAGGAGCTCTGATATCTTGGGACTTTGTCAGCCCTTCTTCAAGGCTTTGACTCATGCTAAAACACCCTTAGAGTTTCTAGTGGTCTGCTTAAATCTTCTGGTTCAGTGTATGAGGATATTAAACCAGAATATGCTCAGCTCCCATCTGAAAGCCTAACTCTGAGTGGTGTAACTTTGGGAACGCCACTTTGAGAATACCAGATCTCTCTCTGCTGCCTGGGGATGTTACAGAGGTGGATTAGCCCATGCGTTCAGAGCTCTTAGAGCTCCCAAGGGAAAGTGTTGTGCGACTTCCAGGCATAATTGCCGGTATATTCCAGCTGGAACAAGGCAAGCAAAGTGCACTCACTTTAAAGCCAAATGCTCATACTTTTCTTCCAGGGACTCCATTTGGCTCCTTCAGAGAGGTAATTTATCCTGAATGTGAAAGCATTTGAGCTACAATAAGGAATATTGTTATTATTCAGTATTCCACCACAGATCTGGACTTTTTATTAGTTTGGTATCTGAGTCATACACGGCTGCCCAGAATCTTCCTTAAATGAAACGGGAGTGGACTGGTGCTCCTCGCTCTCCTGTCTGAAGGGCGCTCCGAGCTGCGGACGGCTGGAGCCTGGTGAACGGGAGCATTCCAGTCTGCGGCTGTCCCTGCAGCCGGAGCCCGTGACATGGTGATGGTGGGAGAGGGGTGATGGCTTTCTGATTCTTACAGTGACTCGTAAATGTCATCAACAGGAAGTTTAAGAGATCTGCAACACACACATAACTAACAGTGGTGAAAAAGTCAGTTTGTTTTGTAGAAAATTACTTTGCCTCCATCTGCTGACCTCAGCAGGATCATGTGATCTGGAAATAGTCACAGAAATAGTCACTTAAAATGTTTTCTAAGAAATAGGATGTATAGATGAAAAAATGGCTTGTGGTAGTTGATTAGAGACTACTGTTACTCATTTATTTAATTCCTATTCACTTTGTGGAAGTTGGAGACGGTCATAGTTTTATATGTTGAAAGTATTTAGACCATTAATCGTGGTAACGGCTTTGGTTACGATTTTATTTTTATTTCTTTCTTGAAAAAACATTTTTCAGATATTTTCAGTGAACATTTGTCAACTTACTTTTATCCTCCATCATTTTATTGTCTTGACAGAACTTTCAGTAGTCATTGACAACAATTTCTTAAACTAGGATGCAAAAGTTTAAAGCTAGTTGTAAATATGTGCTAATTTGAATATTTTTAATTCTCCAGTGGTGTGATGGTAAAATGTTCTAGATCTATATCAATCTATATAATTCTATATAAACCTATAAAATTCATCTTTTGTTATTTTTCTAGATCTATGCTATCTAGTATTGTGACCACTAGACATTTGTGACTATTAAGTATGTGAAATGTGCCACGTGGGACTGAAGAACTATATATATTTTCCCTGTGCTGGGGATTGAACCAGCCTTCTCACTAACCTACATGCACAGCACTTTTTATTCTTTATTTTGAGACAGGATCTTGCTTAATGGGTAAGTGGCCCCGTAAGTTGCAATCCTCCTGCCTCAGCCTTCCAGAGTGCTGGGATTACAGGTGTCCTACCATGCCAGGCTTAGAACTGAATTTATACTAAAGGCTTGTCCTAAAGTTCATCTTTTTAAAAATTTTTATTTTTTGTTGGTACGTTTACAGTACATAATGATTACGTTCATTGTGGGGAATTGATACATGTACATAACACATCTCAATTCTTTTTCTTTTTTTCCCCCTTCCCCTACCCCCCACTTTGTGCCAGCATCAGATTCATTTATTTATCTTATAAAAGTCCTTGTAGAGTTAATTATCATATGTACAGACTAACAGGCCAAAAGCATATAAAACACATAAGACAATTATACTAAATCAGGGTACACTTTTAGATACATTGTAACATTTTTCTCTTTTTTCCTATTGTCTTCTATTTTGTACTTTATTTATATATTGAGTTTTCCATATAAGAGAAACCATGTGATATTAAAGCTTGTGTGTCTGCTTTATTTCATTTAACATTATGGCTTCAAGGCTAAACTTTATCTTACTGCGCTGATAGACACAACCGAAACATCACTGGGTCTCTGTTTACTTATGCTGGGAATATCACCGGAAATTTAATTTTTGCCGTGTACGGGAACCCCGTGAGTTCCCGTCCTACCGTAAGGAAACGAAGGCCCAGTGAGCATACGTACTTTGACCAAGGCCATAAAACTTGTTCACATCTTTATTATTTTTTGCTACAAGATCTAATTTTGGTTCAAACTGTAGTATCAATTATTTTGTCAAACGCCTGTTAATTTGGACCTGTCCAGTGTTTTCTTAAGTAATTGATATGTTCCAATATTTGTATCACCCTAAGATGAAACCTTGTACATACGAGCCATCACTAGTTCCTCTCTCCCCTCGGCCCCTGGCAGCCACTCATCTTTCTGTCCCTAGAGAGCTCCCTATCTGGAGAGTTCCCATAAATGGAGTCGAATGTCTCAGTCCACAGACACTGCCGTAAGGTAATGCTTTAGACTGTGTGGCTCCACGTGGTTCGGTGCTGGTGAGGACGCTTTTCGGGCTGTAGCGCTGCCAGCCTCTCACTGTGTCCTCACATGGTGGAAGGGATGCTCTGGTCTCCTTAGCCCTTCGTAAGGACACTAACCCTATTTGTTCATGCTCCACCTTCATGATCTTCCTGCTTTCCAAAGGTCCCATCTGCCCTCAGCAGGCATTAAACTGAAGCATAATGAATTTTGGGGGTTGAGGGCCCATTTAGACCAAGCATACACCGTGTGGTCTTGCGGTTGGGTTTTTTTCCTTTGTCATGTTTTCAGGGTTTATCCATGTTGTAGTGTGTTACCAGTACTTTATTCTTTTTAATGACCTAGTGATTTTCCATGTACGGTTATGCCTCATTTTGTGCATTCATCAGTTGGAGATTTTTTTTTTTTTTTTTTTTGTGGGTACCAGGGGGACGACCTCAGGACCTCGCGCGCCAACAGGCACCCGTGCCACTGAGCGATATCACCGGCCCCTTTTTTGTATGTGGGTTCCGGGAGTCGAACTCGGGCCCTCGCGCTTGCAAGGCAGGCGCTTACGCCGCTGAGCCATCTCACCGGCCCATCAGTTGGAGATTTAAGTTGCTACTGTTTTTTGGTTATGAAGGTTGCTGCCATTTGTGCATTGGTTTTGTGGGAAATATAGTTTCATTTTGCTGAGGTGTGTGACTATGAGTAGCATTGCGGGTCATATGTAACTCTGTTTAGCATTTCTGAGTCGGGGTAGTTTCTGTTCAGTAGCAAATTAGGATTACAGTGGCGCGTAGATTAAAGGCAGTAGAAATTAAAGAGCAGGAGTGTGTTGGATACTCTCCTTTAGTCCTGAGTTAAACTTCGTGATTTCTGAACATGGTCACACACATTGGGGATTTCTTTAAATGGTGAGTTTTTTTCTTTCAAATTTTATTTTCATTAGTGCATGTTTGCAGTACATAACGATCACATTCCTCATGGGGAGTTGGTACATGTACATAACACATCTAATTCTTTTTATGTCCCCTCCCCCCTGGTACCATCTTTTAGTCCCTTTTCCATTTGCAAAAACATTGGGGATTTTAAAAATGCAGAACAGCCTTCCTTCTTCCTTCTTCTGTGCTCATACTTTTGTTTGAAAAAATAAATACATAGGTTGTTGTTTGTGTATGTGGCATTCCTAGTATAGCACGAACATAGATTGTTGGTAGGATATCAGTTGAAATAACTTCACTTTTGAGTAAGTATTAAAGGTATCTGGGGGAAACTTTATGAATTCAAAGCAGGACAATAATCCATGCTAGTTTATGGCATTTTTCTAGGTCTTACTAAGTTCAGCCCCTGAAGGCCAGCGCTGTATACCTCCCTGCTGATCCGTCTGCCAGAAACCGCAGAATCTTAAGGCAGTATAGCTTCTTTTGTTCAATAAGTAGATATTTCTTGCTGAAATAACAGAAATCTGAAACTGCTTTTTTTTTTTTTTTTTTTTGTGGGTACCGGGGGGGTCGACCTCAGGACCTCGCGCGCCAACAGGCACCCGTGCCGCTGAGCGATATCACCGGCCCCTTTTTCGTATGTGGGTTCCGGGAGTCGAACTCGGGCCCTCGCGCTTGCAAGGCAGGCGCTTAAGCCCCTGAGCCATCTCACCGGCCCTGAAACTGCTTTTTAAAAATGCAGTTTAATAATTCCATCTATGCTGCCAGAAATGATCTTTTAAAAAGAAGGGGATGATGAACTTTAGCCTGTAAGAATAGTACCCTAAATTGCACTCTAGTTGCTTAAAAAAGAAAAAAGAACATCTCTGCACTTGGCTGTTTTCCAGGATCTCCTGTTTTATCAGGAAGCTTATGCAAATAATGACATAAGACAGAAATGAAGAAAAGTGTCCAAGAATGGTACAAAGGGCTGTGGGAAAGTTCCAAATAGTTCATAAAGAGCTCAGCGTCTGAGGCTCTTGGCAGGGGTGGAATCCTGGACCTGGGAGCTGTGTATAGGAGGGTGTGTGTGTGTGTGTGTGTGTTAGGGTGAGTGTGTGTGTGTTGTGGGGGATGTAAATCTTTTGAATTGACTCTTTACAGTAAAAGTATAACCTTATTAATTTAGACTCCGTGAATTAGGAAATTCTTATGAAATGGATAAGGATGGAGCGAAAAATTTAGATAGAATTTTCTGAGAAATTGCTTTAGTCAGGGTTTGCCAGAGAAGCACAGCCAGTAGACTGTGTATGTAGTGATACGAGGGGATTCATTAGATTGGCTTTCATGATGGGAGATTGGGCAGTCCCACAGTGGACGTCTGTGCAGAGAGCTGAGGAAACCAGCAGCTGCTTAGTCCAATCCTTGCCGTTTCTGGATGAGAGGAAACAACGATGCAGCCCCAGTTTGAGGCTAATGGCCCTGGGAGAATCCTTGGTACAAGTCTCTCTTCAAAGACTGAAGAATCTGGAGTCTAATGTCCATGGGCAGTGGCAGCTGCAAAAAAACCCCACTCAAGAAGAGTAGGGTGTGAGCGCAAGCTTCCCCCTTCAGCTTTTTGTTCCTTCTGGGACCCCAGCCTGTTGGATGGTACCACCCGTGTTCAGAGTGGGTCTTCCCTCTCAGCTCACAGATCCACCTGCCAGTGCTTCTGGAAACATTCTCACACACAGCCCGGAAGTACGCTTCACCAGTTTCTGTGCATCTCCCAAGTTGACAGCTAAGAGTAACCATCACGGAAGTTAATGGCCTAAATGGTATAAATGTTTAACCCACTTAGGAAAAGATAATGATTTAACATGTTCCCACCTGCTTGAACCATTGGAGGTACATGCATGACTGTTCCATCAGGTGGCTTGTACCACCACTAGGACTGTCCCATGCCACCCTCTGGGACAGTCATGTGTGTACCACTGGTGGTTCAGAGCTACCTGGCAGCAAGACATACAAATTACGGCCTGGTTGTGAACAAGTTAAAGCACTTCTGTAATGTTGGCTCCATGCATAATCATTTCAGGCACCATTTATTGAGTATGTGGAATGTTGAGAAAGAATAGTTTGGAGGCTAAGAACACAGATTCTAACATCAGACTTCTTGGTGTCAACTAGAGCTCTGTCATTTACCAGCTCTGTGCCCTGGATGAATTTCTGAATTTCTCTGTGCCTCGCTTCCTTCTTTTGTGAGATTGGGATAATAATCTTACCTACCTCTAAGTATTACTGTGAGTATTGAATGTAGTTATGTACAAAAAAATCACGAGATCATCCATGGACCCTGCTAAATTCTCGTAAGTGCTAAGGGCAGGGTAAAGGTAGGAGAATTTCAGTAGTCAAAAATCTTACAGACTAGCAAGTAGGATCCCATGTATTTATGTATACATGCAACTTCAGCATAGTGCAAATAGTGAATAGTTTCTTTAGAAAAAATCTTCTGCAAAATTTTTGTTAGCAGAAGTTACTTATGCCTATTGCTGCTCTTTTTTTCTGGCTTCTCTGCTATTTTATTTTATTTTATTTTATTTTTTTTGTGGATTCCGGGAGTTGAACTCAGGACCTCACGCTTGCCAGGCAGGCGCCTGTGCCGCTGAGCCATCTCACTGGCCCCTCTGCTATTTTAGAAGTGTGCTGAGCAGGGCCGCTACAGCACACAACTCTTGGGGACATCACTCCTGGTTCATGTAAATTGTGCTTTCTGGAATTGTGCACAGCCATGCATGGAGGTTCTGGTGCTGAGTTTGGCTCTTGGTCATGTTCTTATAACTTATTAGTGCAAGGTTTTTGGAATGCGTGCTGGTCCTACTGATTGATTTGGGCCTTTAAGTCGATGAGATCTTGAACTGCAAATATTCAGGTAGCTCTGTGTGTACCGCATGCCTTTTCTATCTGGTGGTGTCCACCCCAGCTCTCTTTGTTATCACCCAGGCTGTTAATGACATATCTTATCACTGTAAATCATCTTGTGACTGGTTAAAGGACTCCTAACCCTTGTGTACTGGCACTTTACTAAGCGTTCTTCACTTTCAAGCCTGGCTTGTGTTAGTAAAGCCTCCATCGCCATCATTGATCTTTCTGTTGTTGCTTGAAGGTCTGGGAGGTTATAAATGTTTTGATGCTCGTATGCAAGTCTACTCAGCTTGCTCATCAGGACTGCCTGTGCTTTCCACACCCTGGGCGTGGTCTCCAGAAACTGCGGAGGCTGCCTGGGAGCAATCAGAGATCCTTCCTGCAGGACTGAAGTGTTGAATGTGCTGCTCGCCACAGTGGTGTCTGGCAGGAGTCTTAGAACTCTTCTAACAAATAAAAACATAATTGTATTTCAACAGAGGAGTAAGAAAATTGGCACAGATCTCTATGCAGTCAGTTCATTTGGGACAGAAAGTTTATACAGGGTAGTCTTTATTTTTGTGTCTTGTTTTGTTATTTTTTGAGGAAGGGTCTCCATATGTAGCTCAGGTTGGCCTTGAACTGGTGATCCTTCTGGCTCAGCCTGCCAAGTTCTGGGACTGCCTGTGGGCATGTAGCCCAACTTTGTAGGTTTGAAGAACACTTTAATTTATTGATTCTAATTTAGAGAGAAAAAAAAAGAGAAAAACCTCCGATTCTGGTGTGATTGTGACCTTGGCGATAAATATGATTTAGATGGATGACATTATGCTTTCTGGTTTTTTGAGAAAGGGTCTCACTCTAGTCCAGACTGGCCTTAAACTCCTGGTAGTCCTCTTGCCTCAGCCTCCTGAGTGCTGGGATTACAGGCAAATGCCACCATGCCTGGCACTGAATTATATTATGAAATTATATTTACTTATTAACAAATTAGAGCATAATTATTTATGCCCAAATTAATTTTTCCACGTGGTTGGTAATTAGGAATGTTGGTATAAAGCAAACCTGTTGATTTAGACCATAAGCATATAGATATGAATGAAATTCTGATATATATTGTCATGAGCTCCTCATTTTACAAGTGACAAAACCAAAGCCCTGGTGTAATGGTTGATACATTGTGTCAACTTGAGAAGTTTAGAAGTTTAACTAAGCGACTCAGCAGGGGGCCAGGGTCCTCGCTTTGTAAACATCCTGAGCCTGTGCAAGAGGAGGGCACAGAGATGGTGTGTGTGCTACACCCGCCCTAGGGCGGGTAGCCTGCTTACAACATAAGGGAAGAAAAGAGGCTTGCTCTCCCCCTTTGCTCGTGTTGCTTTTGCTGTCCTCTGCTGCCATGAACTATTGCCCCTCTGCCATGTGCCACCCTGCTTTGGAGCCAGCTGATTATGGACTGAAACCTCCACAAACTGTGAGCTAAATAAACTTTTCCTCCTTTAACTTCGGGTGTTGGGTATTTTGTCTCAGCAATGAGAGAAAAGTAACTAAGACAGAATTTGGTACCAGAGAAGTGGGGTCATTGCTGTGACTGTACCTGACCACGTGGTTCAAGAGCCTTTGGGAATGGCTTGTGGGAAGAGTTTGGAAAGGTTCAGAGATGTCACCTGCAAGAGTAGAGCTGGGACATCTTAAGCTGTTCTGTATGGGAGATTCTGGTCAGCGCTCAGAAGACCCGAAGGCTGATAGAAATCCTGCCAGTGAAGACCAGGCTCAGTAGGTTTCTTCTGGGAAGAAGGACTTTATGGGCTGCTGGACTCCAGAACATGTGTGTTATGGCTCAGCAAAAAGTTTGTCTGCATTTTGCTCGTGTCCAGAGACTTTGCCTGAGACTAAGATTAAGGGGATGGACTAATTAATCTGGCAGAAGAAATTTCAAGGCAGTTGAGTGTTGAGGCAGTGGCATGGCTACTGTTGGGGGCTTTTAGCCAGATTTATGTTGAGAATCAAGAGCAAAGAGCACAGCAGGATAATTTAAAATACTGTGAGTTGGGCCAGAAAGGAAGCTCCAGTAAAGCTGTGGACTGCAAAGATAGAGCTGAGGAGATCTCAATTGCTGAGAAGGAGCAGGAGAATAGAAAAGATGGCCTGAGGGCATCACAAGAAGCAGCAAGTCTCCGCCCTTTGCAGCCTCGAAACTGCAAAAGTGAAAGACTTTGCTCTGAGGAGAAAGCTGCAGAGCACCATGTTCCAGAATGGCGTCAGCATAGAAAATTTGTTCTTAAGAATTGGATTCAGAGTACCCAGCAATCCAGGCACTCGACCCCTACGTCCAAGAGAGGGAAGCCTGGCTACTGCTCTAGTTGGCAGCAGACCTTGGCATCATATTCATGGTGCTGGTTTTAGGTGCATGCAGAATGCAAGAGTTGTGGGGTTAAGAAGGCTTCCACCCAGATTTCAGAAGGCCTGCAAGGCCAGGCAGTGTGCCTCCGAGAAGGCAATATGTGAAGCTGTGAGTGTGAAGCCAAAGGTACAGTGGAGACTCCAGAAATTTGGAGAAGCCAGGAATGTGGATCATTTGAGGAAACCTGCAGGGACGGAGCAAAGCAGGCCCAACAGAGAAGCCTTGGGAGTTATAACCACCAGAAGTGCTCTAGGGGTGGAGCCACCCAAGCCCTGTGGAGCTCAAAACTTGCCACAGATTGCCTCAGACGCTGCACATGGTGCTACAGGACTTAATGTTTGCCCTGCTGGATTTTGGACTTGCTTTGGTCTCAGTCCTTTGTATTTGCCTGTTTGTAACTTTTGGAATGAAAATGTTTATCATGTGCCATTGAATGTTGGAAGTGTTTAACTTCTCATTTGTATAGGGGCTTGCTGCTAAGAGTTTGCCTTACATCTCAGAGGAGACCTGGGACTTGGACTTTTCAGCAATGCTGAAACTGTTAGGACTTCAGCAACACTTAGAGATGGACTAAATGCCTTTTGTATAAAGGGACATGCATGATGAATCTTTGGGGGGCCAGGGGCAGAATGTTATGGTTCTAATATACTATAATGTTGATAGACCTGATACTGGTTTTTAAGGATTGTTAAACCCATGTTGTGATGTTCAGGTTGTGAAATGATAAGAATAAGCATGTCTTTGTATCTGGAAACCAATTTAAAGAAATATGCCTGGTTGCCAAGTTGACAAGGGGTGGATTGTAATGGTTGATACATTGTGTCAACTTGAGAAGTTTAGAAGTTGAGCTAAGTGGCTCAGCAGGGGGCCAGGGGCCTCACTGTGTAAACATCCTGAGTCTGTGCAAACAGAGGGCATGGAGATGGTGTGAGTGCTACACCCACCCGAGGGCGGGTAGCCCTTTACAATATAAGGGAGGAAAAGAGGCATGCTCTTCTACCCGCTTTGCTCTTGTTGCTTTTGCTGTCTTCTGCTGCCATGAATGGTTGCCCCTCTGCCTTCCCACCCTGCTTTGGAGCCAGCTGATTATGGACTGAAACCTCTACAAACTGTGAGCTAAATAAACCTTTCCTCCTTTAACTTTGGTGACAGGTATTTTGTCTCAGCAGCGAGAGAAAAGCAACTAAGACACCTGGGAAGCTGAGTAATTTGCGGAAAGTCGCAGGGTACTTGGGTGGTAGGACATGAACCAGCACTCAGGCTGTGCTGTGCCAGTGAAATGCAAGCCCTGCTTTGCTCTCTGTGGGTGGTTGTGGAGAAGCTGGAGACCTGCGTGAAGCCTTTAACTACAGAATCCTTCTTTGCTGAGAGAGGCATGGCATGGTGTGGGATACTGTTTATGAAAGGGCTTGTCACTTACTACAGGAAGGACCGTCTCCTCCTAATCTGTAAAATCACACTGACTTCTCATCGAGATGCAAAGGTGCTGTGTGCTAACACTTATACTTCAAAGTGTATACTTCAAAGCGCCTGGCCCAGAATAGGTGCTCCTGAGTGATCTGTTGTCTTAGTTACTTTTCTTGTTGTTGGGACGAAATACCCAACACGCACAAGTTAAGGGAGGAAAGGTTTATTTAGCTTACAGTTTGTAGAGGTTTCAGTCCATAATTGGCTGGCTCCAAGGCAGGGTGGTACATCGCAGAGGGGCAACTGTTCATGGCAGCGGAAGACAGCAAAAGCAATAACCAAACCTTAACAACGTCTTTCTGCCCCTTTTATACTCTATCCATTCTACTGGGATTAGGGTGGTGCCAATCCAATCAATGGACTGATCCAGCAATCACCTACCCTTAATCCCAGCATTGCATCGCCAATCAGTCACGCAGTTGAGATTCAGCCACCTCCAAAAATACTCTATGACCACATGAGGCTTTTGGGGGGACATCTAGACCCAAACCATAACAGCTGTTAAGATAATGTGTTCAAAGTTGCCTTTTAGTTTTTAAAAACCCACCTATAAGAGGAAATGCCTGTCAAAAGGTTTAAATAGTCATCAACTTGTGACCACGCGCATATGAGAAGTATGGAAAGGGCAGGACTTACAACTTCAGCATAGATGATGGATCTGAATCTGGACTCTTCCACTTGGGCTGTACAACCTGCCACCTTCAGTTTGCACAGCTCTGGAATGGAGACATGCATATACACCTTACCGGGAAAGTTAGGAAAACGGAGGGAAACCAGCCTTGGCACACAGGTGCTTTCCTGGAATGGAATGTCTACCATTCTGTCGGGTGATTGGAACCAGGGTGGAAGTGTGTGCGCATACACGTGCGGGTCCACACACGCCCACAGGGAGTTGTTTCCCCATCAGGCTCCCCCTTCTAATTACGCTCCAGCTTTCACAAATCTCTTTGCATATGAACTATAACACATCATTGCATGCATATTGTCTTGACTTAAAATCACCCATTATGTATTTACTTTATCTCTCAGAATTTTGAGCACTTTTTGAGAAAAAGCATTGGCTTGTACTTATTCTGGACCATGCTCTCCTCAGTGCAGAGGGTGTTGAAGGGACTCGGAAGGCCCTGTGATGTTGATGGAGGAGCCCCTCATGGTAACCAAGAGTGTGCGTGCTCTGCTGATGCGTTCAGCACTGCCATTCTGCAGTGTTTTCCTCCCCAGCACTGTCAGTTACCTAGCACCTCAGTGCTGTGCTGTCTGCTTTGGGAAGACGTTGTTCCCTTGTCTCCGTTTTTTTCTAATGCAAGAAACTAGAAATGATCCTGGGCATTGCATTATTATTAGCAGAATTTTTGCTTATACGTTTTGGTCCTTCTCGTCTATTGAGCGTTCCTCTTAATATTCATTGTAACCTTCAGCCATCGTTAACTTTAATAAAAAAAACGCAGATTTCTGTCCAGTTTTATAGATCAGGCACTCCTTGGTAATGCTGACATTTTACAGTACCTTTCCTCTGCAGAGTAGAAATTGGTTTACAAAAAATATTGACTTTTACAGTTACAGAGTCTGAAAGCTTGGGAACATTATTTACACTATTGGTCTGGAAGCTTTTAAAATATAATATGTTCTGGTATGCTTTGTGTAGCTAACTTTTATATTCTGCTTCTCACATTTTGCTTAAAATTTTTCTAAATTGATTTTTTTTTCCCTTAGTGTTGCTTAAAATTCATGTTGTAATGATACTTAGAAAGCATTCATCCATTCCATATTTATCACGCTTTCTCAGCAGTCACTGTGATGGGTCCTGGGAAATAATAACGCAGACTCGGTCTTTGCTCTTGACAGGGTAGTGGAAAATAGGTTAAACGAAAGCCCTCCAATGGAGTAACGGCTGGGAACTTGTTAAAGTCAGTGGACGTTACTAAATTTTACTAGCACTGAAATTGAGTATTTAAAAAAAACTTTTTAAGATATAATGAACTTTGAAAATGGGTCCGGAGGAAATGTATTTTCCCCCATGATTATTTACTTTTGCAATAACTGTAGACATTTATTTCTGCCAAGTTTTAAATGTGGCACAGAACTTAAAGGATCTTAGACTTTCCCCTGCAGCCATCTGATGCCTTCCACAAAGTTAACCCCTTAGAACACGGTGAGCATTTCTGTGCAGCAGGCCGAGCGAAAGGACAAAACATTTTCCTGTAGAATTAAGACCACCAAGTAAAGACAAAGTGGTCCTCCTCTTCTGTTTCCTTCAGAAAATGGACATCTTTACATCCACCTAGATGGAATTTTGGATGTCTTTCCTGTGTACTAGATATTTATCTGGTAGTTGAGTTACCACAGTGAGGCTGTCACCTCCCCAGAGCAAAAAAGCACGAGCAGCAAATAACATCAAGTACCAGTTTTTTCTCTACAGCTTGATGATATAATGAAAGCTAGTGTGAAGTGTTTTCTCCTTTTGAAAGAGGTAAAGAGGATTGACTATTAAGTTAAAGGTAACTAAAAGAAGAACCAAAAGAACTTAATACATTTGGTAATGTTAAAAATCATAAATGTGGCCAGGAATGTAGCTCAGCAGTACAGCGCCTGCCTGGCAAGCACAAGGTCCTGAGTTCGATTCCCGGCACCAGAAAAAAAGAAATCATGAATGATTTGTGACATTTACCTTTTAATTGATATTAACTACAGAGATCAGATAGATGATCTATAGAGAGACCATAGCAATGTGGAATCCGCTCTGTGCTTGAGAGAATTTGTTAAAATCAGAGGAGCAAAGTGATTTAAAGGAATGCTGCTGTCAGGGTGTGAGGGGGTTGATGATCAGCTCAGCCTCTTTTGGAACCTCGAAATTCTTATCAAAAGAAAGATAACTTGAAATTATGTGGTATGTAGGCAAGCTTAGGATTCAGCTGCAGTAATTAATGTCCACCATGTATCTGGAAAATCTACTTGCTTGTTTAAATGATGGGTGCTGTTTTTATTGTTTGTTTTTTATTTTTATGTATTGGACAAATGGCTTACATTGTTTGGATGAAATTCAGGTAAGTCTAATTCTCATTTCATAGAAGTAAACCGAGGATTATAATCTGCACTACACTATTGTGTGTGTACGCGGGCATGCACACACGTGTGCCTGTGTGCACCCTTGGTGGACTTGGAAAGCTCATCTGCGGGAGATGGTGGGGATATGTGGAGGGTGGGAAAGATAATTTTATTTCTAGGTGTTGTATTTTGCAAAATTAAAAACTCAGTATTCTTACATCTTCAAAATCACCAAGGAACTCAAGCAATCTAGATTTCTATGTTAACTTCTAAATATTCTTAACTAAATTTTTTTCAAGAGAGTAATGAATGGCAAAAAAGTAGTTAAAAAGCAAATCCCTAGCCAGAAAACAAGGGAAAGATTTTTAACCTCAGTTACAGTCAGAGTTGATAATTGAAAGTTCAACATGAGAAATGACTGTAGAGTAGCTTTTAAGTAATGAGGAGAAATTCTTTCAAGCAGCACCATGTCCTGGAAGTGCCCTGTTCTTTCCAGATATCTAGGTATCAAAGAAAGATATTTTTCAGAGTGTGCAGTACAGGCAAATCACCCATCTAAGAATCCCTGTAGTCGCAGCTTACAGTAGCTTTAGTGGGAGTAGGAGTACTGCATGAATCAGTTGCTCCTTGGCTGAATTACAGATACCCACTAGTTCCCTGTGGATGCGGGAGTTATCTAGAGTGGCTCCTTCTTTAGAACATGTGCACATCTGCTTGGGACATTGGAAGGGACTGCAGGTTTGACTGCATCACCGTGCTGTGTTCTGTAGTTGGCTTTTCACTGCTCACATGTCCCGCTCTGCCGCCTCGCAGAGTCCCAGCCTGGTCATCGCAGGACCCTGTAGCTGCACCTTCAGCCCTTCTTCCTGTGTTCTTGGGGCAGCTCTCCACTTTCAAGGGCTTCAGGGATTCTTCTGGTTTTGGATCCCTGTACCTGCTATTCACTTTGCCTTGAATACAATGTTGCCTGGTTAACCTCTTTTATTTCTAGGCTTAGCTAAAACATTTCTGTAAGGAATTCTAAGCCAGTGTTTCATAAAATACCTGGTTTAGGTTGGATCTTAAAAGACAGACAAAACTTGTTCTTATATCATGCTCTGGAAATAATTCTGATTCTCTACCAGGGTGGTAAACCCTGTGGTTCTCCAAAAACCACTTCATGCGCTTAATAGGTGTGCTGTAGAAATGAATGGATTATATGTTTTCCAAACAAGGGATGCTCTAGCTCCTTTTGGATGACTCACTACACACGTGAGCGTATTAAGGCCTCTGAGAATTAGTGTAGCAAATGGGTTAACTTTGATCCAGGGTTTCTTAAACTTACTCATCCACACAACAGTTTTGTTTGAGAATACCCGTTTGTATCTTGGGAAATATTTGGTGTTTCACAGAACACAGTTTAGGAAAATTTTGCTATAAGATGTGGCTTTGATTAATAAGAGGAAATGTCTTAGGAAGGAATGTCCTAGAGGCCATGGAAACACCAGACCAGACGTTGTTCATCTCTTTGAATGGATTCCATGACTTGGCTTCAGTATTTCAATCTTCACTTTATTATCAGCAGATGCTCCTTAAAGCCATGGCTGAACTAATGGTCACATAGTCCAAGCATAAGAAGTGACACAATTTTGTACATAGTCTGCTAATATTTCATTTGTAAAATTAAAAAAAAATACAAAAATGGAAGTGTCACTCAGATCTGTAGTTACCAAGACCATGTACTATCCTTTTATCATTTTCTTTTTTTGCTAAACTACTTTAAAGCATAATGAGAAATACCTCATTTCCCTCTTAACGCTCTTCACTGTGCCTCTTTCGGTGAGCTCTTGGAAGGCTGCTGGGTTATGGAACTCGTGGCTGCCGAGCCATGCCCCGCCTCTGGGTGCATTTTCACAGCAGGGACGTTCCTTTACAGTACCTCAATAACATTGCTGTTCCCACCACATTTGTAGTAATTCCTTGGTAATGTCTAATACCCAGTCCACAGTCAGAATTTAAAAAAAGGAAGATACAAGTCATGAACTGTAAAATTCATTCTTTTAATGTACAGTTCAGTGGCTTTTTGTGTGTATTCGTAAAGTTACTCAGCCCTCACTACTGTCTAATTCCAGGGCATTTTTATTACCCTCAAAATATACCCATCCTCACTAGTAGTCACTCTTTTTTTTCTTTCCCCCCCCTTCTGATACCATTTCCGTGTCTGACTTTTGCCTCTCGTGGACACTATGTGGTCTGTTCCGACTGGTTTTTCACATTTAGCTTAATGTTTTCCCAGTTCTTTCATAATGCATTAAATCATATTTTCTTTATCCATTCATCGATTGGTAGACATTTGAGTTGTTTTCTGTTGTTATTACGAATAATACTGTAATTAACCTTCATGTGATGTATTTTTATATATTTTTATATTGATACATATTTTCATTTTTTTATATGTATATTCCTAGGAGTGGAATTGCTGGGCCATGTGCTAACTGTATGTATTGTTTTCCAAAGTGATTGCAACATTTTATGTTTACATTTTACCTTCCCACCAGCAGTTTTTGAGGTTTCTAATTTCTCCATATCCTTATCAGTACTTGTAGCCTGTTTGATTTTAGCCATCTCAGTGGATGTGAAGAGTATCTCGTTGTTGTTTTAATTTGCATTTCTGTAACAATTAGTGACGTTAAGCACCTTTTCATTTTGGTATTGGCCTCTGTATGTGTTCTTTGGAGAAATATCTGTTCAAATCCTCTGGTTTTGAAGTGGGTTATTTGTCTTTTTATTACAGAGTTGCAAGAGTTCTTAATTGATTCTGGATGCTAGATCCTTGTCACATATGTGAGCTGCAAAATTTTCTCCTATTTCTTGGGTTGTATTTTCACTTTCTTGATGCTGTACTTTCAAGTACAAAGTTTTACATTTTGATTAAGTTCAATTTATCTTTCCTTTGGTTTCGGTTCACATGTAAGAAGTCACTGTCTGAACTGAGGTCACGTAGATTTATAGCTTTATTTTCTTCTGTGAATTTATAGTTTTAGTGCTTATGTTTAGGTCCTCGACTCGTTTTGATTTAATTTTTGTATGTGGTATAAGGAAGGGACCATAATCTGAAAAGTAAAATTGTAGCTTCAGCTTTAGGGTGACTAGAAAAATAGCCATTTTCCTTTGCTCTGTGTTCCTCATCCCAGCTCCTCCATCCTGAGCTGATTAAGGCATAATTTATTAGACTTTTGTGTACTAAGTAGTTGCACAGCTACAGTCTCTGAGAGGGCAAAGTCTCTGCTACAAATGCAATTGTATTTAATTAAGCAAGCAGTCAAATTGTAATGGACACCTGCTGCTTTTGCCTTCCTCGCCTGCTCTGTTTTTCTGGAAATGGGTCTTGGTGTGTTCTTATGAAATTGTCTTCCTAAGGCTTAGTCTGCAGATTGACTCTGCTCAAGGAATGGGCACATTGTACTCACTTGGCCAATAAGAAGTATATTTTAGAGCCACAGTGCTTGGTCCAGAGATGGTCCCAGACCCCAAAAGGGTAATGAGAGGGTAACTACAATTAGTGGGAAAGAAAACTGGTAGAGCCTAGAAATACCTGTGTCTTACCACCATGCAGAGGCATCTGTTTATGCAGCCAACACAAAGAGAAGTGAATGAAGAGAGGGGAAGAGATGAAATCCCAGTTATCAGTTAAAGTGGGACCTAGCTGTGCCTGGTGCCTAGACTATTTGCGGACATTTCAGATACACGAGTCTCTATTTTCTTTTTGTTTGCACCTGAAATCGTTGGGACTGTGAACACAGATAAGGACTAGGAGCTGAGGACACAAGACGTGTATTCTCTGCCTTTACACACTCGATAATCTAGAAGCGAGACAGACAGAAATAAATAAATGACAAATGCAAGAATAGACTTGTATGACAGATTGACAGCACAGAGGAGGAACTAGGTGACTACTGGGGAGAGGTTAGGAAAATGGAAAAAGATCCCAAAAAAGGTACTTCCTGATTCGGAGTCAAAAGATGCATTCACAGTCACCAAGTGTTCTTGTGAACAGCACAGCTGACTTTCCCACACCTGTAGAAGTCGTTTGCATTATTTCTGAGATATTGCACTTCCCCAGTGCTCTGGCCTTGGCCATCGGATGGGCCACAACATGGAACTTCTCTCTCCTAATAGCCAAGGCAACAATATGGGAACTAACTGTAGCAGGTTGTCAGAAAATTAATAATTTCAGAACCTTATTTAGTGTATTTTTTAGTGTATTTTTGAATAAAGATCTAAGGTAATATGGTACTTTAAGTTGATCCATGTAGATTTGGGGTCACTTAGTCCAACTCATTCATTTGATAGAGAAAAGAATTGTAGCCCAGTTCGGCTTCAGAATGTGCTCAACCTCACACAGCAGGGCTGGAACTACAATCTTGGCTTCCTTATTTTTGGTGCACTTTGCGCTGTTTCATATATTCTTCTATTAAAGGCTTTTCGTTATGAAAGGGGATCATAAAAACTGGTGGGCTTTCTAGTAAAATTCCTGAGGGAAGATACAAAGGATAGAGGCTATTTTATGTGGGTGATCCGTTTGTGCAGCCCGTTGGCAGCTGGGTGTTTTCTTCGTCTGTGTTGGTCCCCGGACTGCGCTGGAATGGGAGGTGACCCCCATTTCCACCCAGATGCTGCTCCCTGGGCTGCTAACTTGGTGGGACATTGTGGTCCTTGGGCAGATTGCCAGCACACCTATTCCCAGGGCTTGGGATTTCCAGCATACTGAATTTGTGATGGAACAATCCTGGAGGTGACAGGTTCCTTTTACCTCATTCTCGGGAGTGGGAGAGGACATCTGTCTACGGAGCTGCCATCTATCTTCGGCCCTCTGCAGCCTCCACAGTGAGGTTCCACGGCCTCCCCATAGCTTGGAATGAGGTTATCAGAAGTAATTCTAAAGATACGCTCAACGTCTCTACGTAGGACAGGCTTGGGAGCGAGGTCTGTGGTGTGGATTCAAGATGACTTGTCTTGAAGTTTCCGTTGGCTAGCAAGCCTGTGTTTCCTTATCTTCTATGTTGTTTGGGTTGGCTGAACAGGGGGCCGCTGGTGGCAGTGTGGGAGAAGTACACAATTCAGTGGCTTTTAACGTATGTAGAGTTGTGCAACCCCAACCACCATCAATTGTAGAACATTTTCATCACCTCAGAAGAAACCTTCCACCCATTTGCTGTAACCTCCCTCTGCTGCCCCTCAACTTAATGACTAATAAACTTTCTTGTTTTCTTTTCAAAAGAACTTATTAGCTGGGTGTAGTGGCACATACCTGTAATCCCAGCACTCTAGAAGACTGAGGCAGGAGGATTGCAAGTTCAAGCACAGCCCCAGCAATTTAGTGAGACCCTGTTTAAAATAAAAATAAAAAGGGCTGGGGAAGTACAGTGCCCCTGGGTTCAATCCCCAGTGCTTGGGCTTGCGATGTAGCTCAGGCTGACTTCAAACTCATGACCCTCCCGCCTCATCCTTCCAAGTGCTGGGATTACAGGTGGGCACTACCATACCTAGCTGTGGTATACTTTATGTCTCTGTGGATTTGCCTATTCTGGACATTTAAAGAAAGGTGAAATTGTATAACTTCGGCGTTTGTGTCTGACTTTTTTCACTTAACATAGCATTTACAGGGCCGGTGAGATGGCTTAGCGGCATAAGGGCCTGCCTGGCAAGCACGAGGTCCTGAGTTCGACTCCCAGAACCCACATACGAGAAAAGGGGCCGGTGATATCGCTTAGTGGCATGGGCGCCTGCTGGCGCGCGAGGTCCTGAGATCAATCACCGGTACCCACACACACACAAAAAAAACAACATAGCATTTACAGGTTCATCCCCATTGTACTATGTGTTAGTACTGTGTTCATTTTTATACCTGAGTACTATTTCATAGTGTAAGTATACTGCATCTAAAAACTTCATTCATCACTTGATTGGCATTGGGTTGTTTCCAGCTTTTGGTTATAAACATAACGTGAGTATGTTTTATTATTACATGGATGTAACATGGAGGAGTAAGTCAATGGGGAAATTGTTCTACGATGTTAGAAGTATTTTAGTTGACCAACATTTAAACGCTGGTTGACCTTTTATAACATAAAATATTGTGTTTACTTATCAGGAAGAGATAAAAAGTTTAGAAGACTGGTTTTAGTTCATCTGCAACTTTTCAACAGATTTCATCTTAAGGAGTTACTAAATTTGTTTCTTCATAAGCTAAGATAGTGGCTTTTATACTTTTGTCAGTTCACTGTGGCCATCCATTCCTCCCCTAAGAAAACACGGGGCCCTGTGTAGTGTTTCCTCAGGGGTGGGAAGGGTAGGAAGTGGCCGAGACAAAGGTGTGGACACACTGCAGAGTCCTAGGGGCCACTACAGGGTTACCAAAGCCAGGGGAAGAAGATGGAAGGATGCCTCATCCTGAAGGGTCAGGGAAAGCTCACCTAGTCATGCTCACCTTCCAACCTGAATTTCTAAAAACTGCATTAGAATCTCATTTCTTCTACAATGTAAAATAGTTAAATTCTTGTTTAATTTTTTTCAACATAATCAGTATTAATACTTAAGTTTTCTTTTCTCCCTATATCATGTCTTTTTTCATTAGGGAAACAAAATAAAATAAACCATATTTATTAGAAGAAGCAATGAAACTTTATCAGTTGCACCAAGTTTTAAATGAAATTTCTGTGCATTTCTATTATTGGTACATTCTTCTGAGCTATTTTATATTGATATTTTAACTAATTTTTTGGTCTTTTTATCTACCTACTAATACAGAACACATGATAATGGAGAGCAATAAGCAAAGCGTTGTGTGGAAAAAATGAAGTTTTTAGTGCTGAAGCCATATATTTTACTACAGTTAAAATTTTTGTTCTAATGTTGCAATCAGTAAAAATGTTTGTGTGAGTTGTCCCAGTATAGTTTCATTACATAAATGACATTTGAAATCCTAGACAAGTGTTTAAAGAACACTGACTGCTAACCCAAATTAATTATTATTTTATTTACAGATGTGTAAATTGCTTATATCAGTATATTGAAAACCATAGAATTTGAAGGAAACTTAAAATTAATTAAATCTAGAGACACAGGAGATGTGCTTGAATAAGATTTTGTCTAAAAGAAGTTCAGTATGACAGTTATTCCCACATATATCATTACACTGAGAAAAATCTGTACATGAATAATCGCAGATTCTTTTTTTTTATAAATAACAAAACTACAAATATCATGACTTATTTACTGCATACCACATCCTGACTTTGCTTTCATGGTTAATTATGCCATTCAGATATCGAATCGTGTAATTAATTTTTAAGTATTGGACTTCCACTGATTTATGTCGAGGTTAAAACTTATTTTTACGTAGATATTAAGTACCCAATAAACTGAAGTAGCAACTTATCACCCTGTGTTCACGCATTTGCAGCTTTTATAGAATGTTCAGTTATGTCGATTGCATTGGCGTGATATTGTCATGGAAACACTATTTGACCTCTGAGGACTTGGCTGAGTTAGCCCCTTGGCCCCTAGTTTCCTAGTGAGATAATCTGTTGTTCATAATAAAGGGGATATCAGATTGCACAGAAGTTATGAAAGACAGAACGCCAATTTTAAAAATATGGTTGTCTGCAGCAAGAGAAAGCACAGCTTTTAAAACAAAGCCACGTGTAGGTTACTGGGTTGAGGATCAGCCGGGAGAGATGCGGCAGGCAGGTCCTCAAGGCGGATGGGATGTGTCGCCTGTGGAGGTAGCTGGCCGCCACTTGGTGAGATTGTCAGAGTTTGGGTTGCAAGTTTCAGCCTCAGTGTAGTTTACCAGTCTGGGAAGAGGATAGCTGTCACTAGAGAGGAGTGGTCAGTCAGGAAAGAAGGTCTGTTAGGAAAGGCAACTGCACTAGAGATGATGTGAGGTGAAGGCCTGCAGCTGTAGACATGTTTATGCAGAGAAGAGGAGTGCGCCGTAGACCAACCTCAGCAGCTTGATTTACATCCATGATTGTATTTAGAATGGGAAAGTAAAAACAATTTTAGGCTTTTAAATTAGTTGTTTCAGGGAGGATTCTCTTTTCAGAGCGCTAAAAAAATAATAAAATACATAATTATGGTTTCTGCAAGTATCCTTTCCCAAAGCAGTTTTGTCTAGGCAATTTAAAAAATGGTGAGTAGAAACCAGAGTGACGTACTTACCTCCCCCCAAAAAGCACTACCCTCCTGCCTGGCACATCGGTGACTCTGCACCTGCTGGGGCCGAGTCCCCTCCCAGCACACCCAGGACCTGGCTGGGCCACCAGAGCGGCCCTTGTCTCACATCCCTTGCCCTCCTGGCTGGGGCATCTGAGGGTGGAACCAGCCTTGTCCATTTGGAGTATATTTGCATAAGACTTTTTTTTTTTTTTTTCTCCAAATAGTCAGTTTTCGGAGTCACGTTTATTGCTTACAGCTCTTTCTCATTATGTGCTTTGTCTACGGTTGAGCAGAGACTTTGGGGACTTACGGTCAGCATGGGTTTGTCAGTGCAGAGCTGGTCTCAGGTTGGGAGTGGTTCTGAGGACAAGGGATGTAGGAGCCCTCACACTCAACCTTTGATCTTTGATACATATATTAGGGATTTTTTCTTGAGGTATTATTTTCCACTTATTTACATACATATTTTTGTGCCCAAACCACTGTTTTATTTATTGTAGCTTGTAACAGTTTGATACTTGATGGGGCTAGTTTAGCCTTTAATTCCTTCTGTTTTCAAACTTCCTGTAACTATTTTCACCAATTTGAAGGCTTTGCTTTTAAGAACTGAATGTAGGTTATTTACTTCCCTAAGGGAATGTTGGGGTAAAACATCTTTCTTGAAATACAAATTCGGCACTTGCTAGCACAGTCTCAACAGTTAATTTTGGGTATCATGAAGGGTTGCTAGGCAGTGATGTGCTTATAAAATAACCAGCCAACTGTAACTCTACTAAAGGGATTATGTGCTTAACTTAAACAGCACGCCCTTGAATTTTCCTCAGAAACAGAACCAATTTAATGTACCTATGCATTGTTTTCTTTTCTAAATATGCAGACAGATACATAAATCAGCTGTTTTCCACATCAGTTGGGTGTTGGCCACTTTTCCATGATCTTAGAGTAATATGATTGTAGAGTAATAGTATTTAAAGATTACAAAAACATGCAACACTGAGAGAGAAAAGCTTTTGTGGCAACCATGATCTTGCTTCTAACTTAATGATTTCTTTACATTCTGCTTACTTTCACAAATGATTTTAGGTTGCTAATAATAAAAGTCTGTTTTTAGTAAGGCTCAAAACAGCAAATATAAGAAGGAAGAAGAAAACTAAAAGAGGAGGGAGTGAAAGGTGAAGGTAAGAACTTTTGACTAGGCAGAGATCCTTTAAAGTGTGCTGGACACTAACCTAAGAGCAGTTTTTGTGTAGATTCACTCATTTATCCAGGAAATATTTATTGAGAACCTATTATATGCCTGGAACACTTTTTAGGCACTGGGAAATGCAGGAATAAGCAATTCAGACACAAATACCTGCCCTCACAGAACTTACATTTTGAGGAAGAGAGAACACACAAAGTATATTTTATGTGGGCGTTAGTTACTAATAATTGCTGAGGAGAAAAGAGTATTGAGGGGCTTTACATTTCTGATACAGTGGTCAGAGAGCGGGCGTCCATGAGGATCTGACTTTGGACAAATGGCTCAAACATCGTGAAGGAGCCACAGAGACGCAAGAGCAGTCCTAGCAGAGGGAATTGCAGGTAAAGAGGAGCTGGGAGAGGTGCGATTGGGTGCAGCGGCCAGGGGAGAGTGTCAGAAGCTGGCTTGTGATGGGCACTTGCCAACCGCTGGTGTCTGTTCTAGATGTTACGAGGTCTTCTGATAAGAAAGGGCAGAGCCACATATCAAACCAAAGGAGCCAGGCTTGCCACACTTTCTTCTTTTCATTCAGTTGTTTATCAAGTTTTTTATGTGCTTGGAGTTTCCAGCATCTTGAAGAATTAAGTAATGATGTACACCTGTAAAAGTTTATCATTTCTCTCATACTGTATTTACTTTACATGGATCACTGTGAAATATTAACATATATTTAGGATGTACTTCCAAATTTGATATGTTACTATTTTATTTTATTTTTTTATTTTTATTTTATTTTTTCTTTATGTGGGTACCAGGAACCGAACTCAGGACCTCGTGCTTGCCAGGCAGGCAGTTATGCTGCTGAGTTATATCACTGGCCCATGTTACTATTTTAGAAGCAGATTTAGAAAAGACCTCCCTGTATGCACTAGGACTTATGAATGCCCATTATGAGTACTGTGCTATAGAAGATGGTGAGCTCTGTGGTCTGTAATCTTGTTTAAGCAGAATTGCAAATAATGATCCCTGAATATAATTTCTTGTCATCCATCTACTTGCCAGTTTCCCCCAAGGGTATTGGTTCTGATAAAACTTACTGTGAAACTTGAGCTGCTTGTAATAGTTAATTTCAGAGTAATTTTACTTTTTTCTAGACAAAGGTGCCTTAAAGTTATGCTGCTGAAGTCCTGTAATCATTTTCACAGTGTCTTATTGTGTTGTTGTTGGCTTGTTATCTGCTTGTTTAAAGAAAATAGAGTGACGTTTTGTAAAATCATGGTTTAAGTTCTCTTGCAAAAACGTAACCTGGTCATCGTTTTACTGAGGTGTCTTGTGTGTGTTCACTAAAGAAGAAAATAGAATCACTTTCCCTTTGGAGGTGATGGAGAAGAATACATAATATGTTTTTCTGGAAGCTGTTCTTTCTCCTTAGGAATAGCTTCCAGAAAAACATATTATGTATTCTTCTCCATCACCTCCAAAGCCTACCAGCTGTGCCTGGTGCATGTCTAAGCAACCCTGCTTCCTCTAGAGCTGGTGTTCAGTGCCTGCAACTGGATTTTTCTCATTTTGGTGGCATCTGTGAATCTCCTCCTTTGCATGACGGAAGGGGTAATGGGAGCCAGTGCTGTGAATCTCAAGGCTCTGTGGCAGCGTACTGGTGATGCCCTTCAGGGAGTGCTGTCTCTTCAGGCTTCCAGGAGGATGGGTTAGGAAGATGCCCAGTGGTGCCAGCTGTGTGTGTCTAGAAGGCAACTGGCCAAGGAGGCGCCTCTTGGGCAGAGTCAACATTTGGGCCAGAGAGGCTGTGACTCAGCGATGAGTGTAAACATTTGTTTAGTTCAAACAATTAGAAGCAGAGCCTCTGATCTTGGGTTATTAGCTGATAAGAGTGAAGTGGAGGAAAGCCACAGCCTGTGTTGGAGAGCAGTGGTGTTTGAAATGTGTGGTATAGGGGATTCAAGGGGAGCCACTTAGGTTCAGGATAGCAGATGAAGCTGCGGCGCTGGAGGACAGGCGCTTGGTGGGTCTACAGGGCTGAGCAGAGGGACAAGCAGCAGAAGAGACAAGTGGCCGGCCTGGTACTCGTGGCCCATGTTGGGATGAAGGCCGGATGTTGGTTGCTAAGCCCCTTCATAATCACATCAGTTGGTACATGAGCAGGTACACCTCAGCCAGGGCATTAGTGGTGAAGAAACGGAGGGCAGAATTGCTGCATGAATTATTATTTGAGTTTATGTCTCCTCCAGTGGACTGTGGATGCCCTCAGGGTAGTGGTTGTGCTTATGCAACTTCCAGAATTATTGAAATGAACTGAAACAGTGAGATGAATTTCTCTTTTCAGTGTGCCTTTTTTTTTTTTTTAGCCCCTTCAGAAGTTGTAGGAGCTTGTCATTTAGATACGCCCTGAGGAGGCCTCAGTGTGTAGTGCTGCTTTCTGGCCTTCTGAAGGTGTGGGGTTTCATGAAGGAGGCTTGCACAGGAGCAGAGGGCAGGGTCATCCTCATGTAAGTGCTAAGTCACCACTAGTTCATTGCACATTCACCCTTCTGTTCGGTCATCCTCAGATGTGTGCTAGGGTCTCCCTGGTACGCGCAGGGGCTCCGGATGCAAACACGACTTCAGCAGTGGGGAGCTCTCAGACTTCTGTATTTGGCATCAAAAGGATGAGGATAGTTACGTACCTGGATACGGGAGTTACATTAGGAAGGGTTGCAGGAGAGTTGGGAACAGATCTGAAGAGACCTAGCTCATGGATAATATTATGTAAGCAGTATAAATTGTATTAATTGCAACTCCAGTTAAGATAATTTGAGCTATATATTCAAATAAAACACTTAAAAGCTTATTTGAGATTTTTTTTCTGATTATGTATCCAAAGTGTGTGTATATATATATATATATATATATATATATATATATATATATTTAAGTAATACTAAAGACATACCAGGATAGGTAATACCCTGTCTCTTTTAATAGCCTGTAGTAGAAATTGTCCCTTACTGAACACACGTGTATTTTGTTAAGTTGTTTGTCATGTATTCCTTTTGAGAAGCTTTAGAAACGCAAGCCCTAGACCAGTTTGGAAGACTTATAGGTAACGTTGCAAAGAATGAAGAAAAAGCCAATGGATATAATTTTTGAATCTCTTAAGATGCCCCTAACATTGTGAACATGAAGAAATGCTCTTAGGTGATCCCAGGAGTTTTACTGAGTCAGAAGAGACAGTTGTGTTTTTTACAAACCAGGCCATTTTTATTGGCGTTGTGTAGTTGTATTCTGTATTTACTGTATACGTCTTTGAATCTCACTTATAAGAATGAGTTTTTAAAATAATCTTTTGCTATAAAGACCCATAGTCACCATAGGTAATTGAAGAGACTGTCTTAGAGTGTTGGGGACAGATATGTCCAGCTCAGAAAAGGACTTGGTTCTCAGAGGCCATTGTTTGAAGCCTTTACCTTTCTCCTGGTACTTTAGAGGACATTAAAAATAATTCTGTGTAATTGTGCATGAGAGGTTTATAGTACTAATATCCCCTTTTTGTTTATATACGTAGTATATTTGGCTTATGTATCTCTAATTTATATATATTTATGTGTATATAGGGTTGTGTGTAGTTTATGTATATCTCTATAAAAACTTTATGTAATTTGTGGGCTAAAGAAGAAAATTTCTGCATTGTGATGGGAGTTTTATATAGCATCTCAGTTTCTTTATATTGTGAATTACCTCAGCTAATGACATAAGAAGAACATCAATTCATATCTCCCATGGGTTTTATGGCAACCTCCTTGAGATTAATTCAAACTTTATTGTATCATTAAATATAGTTTCTAATGAATATTAAAAATATTCAGTTTATTAGAATGATATTTTAAGTCACCAAATATTTAATAAAATTAAATTTATACATCCATAACACAATGTGGATAGAAGAGCACTTGTTCTTCATTGCTTGGAGAAATAAAATACAGCACGAATAATAAACTTAAAATGATGGTGTAGAAGAAGCTGGATGAGACCCTCCAGTCAGATGTAGTGAGTTGCCATTTGTGTTGTTCTCAAAGTCACCGTGTTGGAAGTCTATGAAATTAACCAGATTCCCTCTGCAGCCCCTCATGACTTGTGATGGTGCATTGAGCTGTGTGTCTGGTGTTGGCACACACTAGATGTGGATAATACGTAGTGATTAACGTTGTCAGCTGGAGTGTTCGGGTGTTTTGGTTTCATCGGGGCTTGGAGGTCGGAGAAGAGGTGGGGTGCATAGATTAGGTCTGGTTCTGCTGATATTTTCATTCTCTTGGCATGTGTCTCTAAACTCCATTTACAAAAGAACTCTTTTTTAGTGATTTGAAACCTGGTGAGGCAAGTTTTGGCCAGATGTACTTTAGAATGTGCCTTTGTACACAATTAACACATTTCCCAGCAACTCTGTTGGAAAATTAACAGGTTCTTTGATGGATTCTCTGGAGAGACAAATTCTGTGCCATGATTATACACATTTGAAAATATAGATGCTTCGGTTTATTTTACAAGATATGATCAGGGCCAGGATTTTAATTATCTTCTTCCCTTTATTGTTCTATTCCCTTTTGATCTTTGTATTTCTGTCTTTTTTTTTTTAATGAAATAATTTAATTAACCCCAACTACTTGGAACACACATTTCAAACTAATGCACATTATCTGCACCAGGAGTTGCTGCTCTTGTGTCGTTAGTCTGTAAGAAAACAGGGAGGCTCTTAACTTGCAGTTGTCTGTAAAGCTGATCATCTGTTGCCTTGATTCCTGTGCACAT
This sequence comes from Erethizon dorsatum, assembly GCA_028451465.1. Lineage (NCBI taxonomy): Eukaryota > Metazoa > Chordata > Mammalia > Rodentia > Erethizontidae > Erethizon > Erethizon dorsatum. Next base: position 43,495,169 of record CM051835.1, read on the forward strand.
CTGGAGAACAGAGAGCTTCTCGTGGAGTACTTAGTTCACGTGAGTCTAGGATTTTCTTCTCATCCTTGAAGGAAGTAACTCCATTTGGTGTCTTCCAGACGTGCTGTAATCACCCCCACTTCCGGGATGGGCCTGGCAGGCCTCCTTGTGCTCCTCGAGAGCCTCTTGCCTGACGGTGTTGGCTGCTCTTCAGGATGCCATGCCCTGCCGCCCACACTTTCCTGCAGCAGGGTGTGCCAGTGTACTTGTGTTTGCAATAATATCATAGAATTAAGTTAATAAACTGATGATGTACAAGTGAAAGATGTGGGGTGTGGTGGCACATGCCTGTAATCCCACCACTTTGGGAGGCTGAGGCAGGAGGATTGCAAATTCAAGCCCTGCCTGGACAACTTAGTGACTTATTGAGACCCTGTCTCAAAATAAAAAATATAAAAGGGCTGGGGATATAGTTCAGTGTGAAGGTCCTAGACTCAAACCAGTATCCCCCCACAACCCCCAAAGAGAATATGATTATTTCTGTGAAAAGTAAGTTAAATGCACAGGGAAGATAGATCACATACTACTTAACTTTTTTTTCACCTCTGTTGACCCAGGTGTAGGAGAGACAACTCTAAAGATTGAAAAAGTTCAGAAGACTTTTGTCCAAGATCATTTTATCCTTTCCCTTTTCTTTTCTTTTTCTCTTCTCTTCTCTTCTCTTCTCTTCTCTTCTCTTCTCTTCTCTTCTCTTCTCTTCTCTTCTCTTCTCTTCTCCCTTCCCTTCCCTTTCCCTTTCCCTTCTTCCTTCCTTCTTTCCTTCCTTCCTTCCTTCTTTCCATCGAACTTCCTCCCTTCTTCTCTCCCCCCTCCCTCTCTCCCTTTCTCTTGCTTTTTTCTTTTCTCTTTTCTTTTCTTTCCTTTCTTTTTTCTTTTCCTCTTTCTCCCTTCCCTCCCCTTTCCTTTCCTTTCCTTTCCTTTCCTTTCCTTTCCTTTCCTTTCCTTTCCTTTCCTTTCCTTTCCTTTCCTTTCCTTTCCTTTCCTTTCCTTTCCTCTCCTCCTTTCCTCCTCTTCTCATTCCCCCACTTTCCTTTCCCTTCCTTTCCTTTCTCTCTTCCTCTCTCCTTCTCCCTCTTCTGTGCTACGTATTATTAAATCCAGCACCTTCATACTCACCTACATCCACAGCGCTTTTTGAAATTTTATTTTGAGGTAGGGTCCACTGAGTTGCTAATTTGCTCAGGCTGGGCTTGAATTTATAGTCTTCTTGCCTCAGCCTTCCACGGTGGTGAGATTACAGGTGTGTGCCACCAGACTTGCCTTAACCCAAAAGTCTTTAAATCCTTTGTTTTAAAACTTGATACTGGAATTTGTGGATGATGCTTTATGGTTGTGGTTAATGTGGAAATAAGGAGGACTCAATCCCTGGAGCATCTTCAAAGAAAATTTCTTACTCTACTTCAAAACATACTTGAATGAATTAAATGTAAGGCATATGTGATAATTTACTTTCATTGACTTCCACTTTAATTGATATTTTTGCTTTGTCCACTTAATAGTGGTACCTACTGCATTGCTAGTGGTAAGTTATTTCTTTATATTCTACATTAATTCACCTGTAATCTACTTATGCACTGAAATTATATTGGAGCCTCATTAATTTGGTATTTTTAATCATTGAATTAAAGGCCTAGAATGTTAAAGTTTACATTTTTGCTATCTAGTAAAATATCTAGAAAACAATAACCTGGAGAGGTCAGTAGAGGAGAATGTGTAAATGTATTGAAGAAGGCTTTTCTTGTATGTGTAGAAACAAGTTAAATAAACGTTTAAACTTTTATTTGGAAATAATCTCAACTTACAGAATAGTTGTAAGGATAATACAAACAGTATTAAAATACCCTATATCATTTGCTTAATTTGTTCCCCTTCCCTCTATCTCTAAATTTCTCTCTTGATATTTCTATCATCTATCAATCTACTAACTATGTATCTGTGTATTTTTATTATTGGCCTATATATTTAATGTATGTGGATAATAGGTAGACACAATCTTATTTTGGAACTATTTGAGAGTAAGTTCAATACCAGATAGTATGTATTTCTTAAGATATTCTCTAACATTACCCAATGCGATTATCAACTTCAGTATGTTTACCAGTGGTTCAGTACTTTTGGGCTAACCTATGGTTTATTGTCCAGTCTTATCAGTTGACCGAATGAATACGATTTCGTAGTCTCTTTTAGTCTCCAGAACCAAGCCTAGAATCACACATTGCATTAACTTGTCATATGCTATAGTCTCTTCAGTCTGGCGCAGTTCTTCAGCCTTCTTCTGTATTTATGACGTTGACATTTCTAAATATAGATCTTTTATTTCTTTTTAAAAAAGTGAATGTTCTAATTGTTATGTTCATGTAATGTTTTCTCCTGTTTAGATTTTGGTTATGTATTCCCAGCCAGAATATTATATAACTGATGTTATACCCTCAGGATTTCACATCTGGAGGTGCGTAGTATCCATCTGTTCTTCAGATTTGATGTTAAATTCAGTCAAGGTGTTAGTGCCTTTCACAGAGCAGTTCAATTTAGGGAAAGATGTCTTGGATTATTATTATTTTCACCTGCCTTTGATGAACTGATCAAAACGTCAGCCAAGAACCAATGGCACACGTGCCACAGTGGGCTGTTTGTATCATTGAGAGGCTGAAAGGTTCACCATCACTGTCCTAGTGGGAGTGAATTTGGAGAACTAGCATGTCAAAAATGAACTATATGATACAGTTTTGTTTATTGGTTGAGAAGCTCCTAGGAGATAGGATCTGTGAGAAAGATTTGGTATTCGGAATGGCATAGTTAAAAACTGAAGTCCAGCACCATTTTATTACCAGAAAAGGACTCTGTCTTGTATTCCTTGGTGTATCCCATTTCCCTTGTTTAAATGTTGGTAAATATTGTAAGCCAAATAAATTAACCAGAAGTTATGAAGTATATAGGATTAAATGGGAATATTTTTGCCATTATTATTTTTTTTAAAGAGAAGAAAAAACAAAACAAATCAAAAAAAGAACAAATTTTCAAAACAACATAATATGAGGGTAACAATGGTCAATGCATTACGTATTATTATCTTTAAGTTAGTTATTCAGGATACCAGACATTAGCATTCAATTGTCCAAACATTATTGGCTCAAACCTTACTCTTCAATGAACTAAGTAAAATTGGTAGTGTATCTATCTTAACCATCTTATATATATATATACAATTTTTTTCCCTTTCCCTTCTTTCTTTTCCCTATTCCAGTCTCTCTTTCCTATTGACCAGTTTCTTTTTGAATCACCATGTCTATTGTACATTTTGGATCTTATTTACTCTTTCAGTTTCTCATACTAGAGAGACAATACGATGCTTACACATGTGCGTCCGGTTTATTTCACTTATGAGTATTTTCTCGAGTTGCATCCATTTACCTATAAAAGTCTCCAGTTTATCCTTCTTTATGGCTGAATAGTACTCCATTGTATAAAAATACCACATCTTTCTTATCCATTCCTCAGTTGATGGGCATTTGGGTTGTTTCCAAGATCTGGCTATTACAAATTGTGCTGCTATAAACATGGGTGCACATATATCACTGTGGTACGATGTTTTTAATTCTTCTGGGAAGATTCCCAGAAGGGGAATAGCTGGGTCAAATGGGACCTCCAACCCTAGTTATTTGAGGAATCTCCACACTGACTTCCACAGTGGCTGTACCAGTCGACATTCCCACCAACAGTGAAGAAGGGTTCCTTTTTCCCCACAGCCCCTCCAGCATTTGTTATTAGTTGATTTCTTTATAGTAGCCATTCTTTCTGGGGTGAGATGGTATCTCAGTGTTGTTTTAATTTGCATCTCTCGAATGACTAGTGATGTTGCACATTTTTTTGTATATTTATTTGCCATTAGTATTTCTTCATCTGAGAAATGTGTATTCATCTCAGATGCCCATTTTTGGAGTGGGTCTTTAAGTTTGGGAGGTCTGATTTTTTTGAGTTCTTTATATGTTCTCGATAGTAATCCTTTGTCTGAGGAACAGCTGGCAAACATTTTTTCCCACGTTGTGGGTTGTCTTTTCACTCTGTTGGTGGTTTCTCTTGCTGTGCAAAAGCTTTTTAATAAGATGAGATCCCAGTTATTGATTCTTTGGGATAGTTCCTGTGCGGTTGAGTTTTTATTCATAAAGTCTTTGCCTACACCAATGTCTTCAAGGGTTTTACCTATCCTACCTTCCAGCAGATTTAATGTTTCTGTTTTAATATTTAGATCTCTGATCCATTTTGAATTTAGTTTAGTGCATGGTGAAAGATAGGGGTCTAATTTTAATCTTCGGCGTGTGTAGAGCCAGTTTTTCCAGCACCATTCATTAAAGAGGCTATCTTTCTTCCACTGAATGTGTTTGGCACCTTTGTCAAAGATAAGGTGGCTTAGTATGTCTGGGGTTGTTTCAGCATCTTCTAATCTGTTCCATTGATCTTCAGGTCTGTTTTTTTGCCGGTACCACACTGTTTTTATCACAGTGGCTTTATAGTATAATTTCAAGTTGGGGATTGTGATGCCCCCTGCCTTGCCTTTGTTGCCCAGAATTGCCTTTGCTATTCTAGGTCTCTTCTGATTCCAAATGAATTTTAGGATTGTTTTCTCTAATTCTGTGAGATATGCTGTTGGAATTTTGATTGGAATTGCATTAAATCTGTATAACAATTTTGGAAGTATGGCCATTTTCACTATATTGGTTCTTCCTATCCAGGAGCAAGGGATATCTTTCCATTTTCTGATATCCTCTTCAATCTCCTTTTTCAGAGTACTGTAGTTTTCAGTGTATAGGTCTTTTACATCCTTTGTGAGGTTGATTCCTAGGTATTTCATTTTTTTGGATGTTATTGTGAAAGGTATTGTTTCCCTAATTTCTGTTTCAGTAAGTTTGTTATTTGTGTACAGGAAGGCTACTGACTTTTGAGTATTGACTTTGTATCCAGCTACACTACTGAATTTGCTTATTAAATCTAGCAGTTTTTTAGTGGAGTTTTTGGGGTCTTCTGTGTAGAGTATCATGTCATCTACAAATAATGATAATTTAACTTCTTCCTTTCCAATCATTATTCCCTTTATTTCTTTCTCTTGTCTAATTGCTCTGGCTAAAGTTTCCAGAACTATGTTGAATAAGAGTGGGGACAGTGGACATCCTTGTCTTGTTCCTGATTTTAGAGGGAAGGCTTTCAGTTTTTGGCCATTTAGTATAATATTGGCTGTTGGTTTGTCATAGATAGCTTTTACCAGGTTGAGATAAAGACCCTCTATTCCAATTTTCTGTAGGGTTTTTATCATGAAAAGGTGCTGGACTTTGTCAAAAGCTTTTTCTGCATCTATTGAGATGATCATGTGATTTTTGTCTTTGGTTCTGTTAATATGGTGTATTACATTTATTGATTTATGTATGTTGAACCATCCCTGCATCCCAGGGATGAATCCAACTTGGTAATGGTGTATAATCTTCTTGATGATTTGTTGGATTCTGTTTGCTAGTATCTTATTGAGGATTTTTGCATCTATGTTCATTAGGGAGATTGGCCTGTAGTTCTCTTTCTTAGTTGGGTCCTTCTCTGGTTTTGGTATCAGGGTAATGCTTGCTTCCAGGAATGAATTCGGGAGTATTGCTTCCCTTTCAATTTCATTAAAAAGTTTGAGAAGTAGTGGTGTTAGGTCTTCTCTAAATTTCTTGTAGAATTCGGCAGTGAATCCATCAGGGCCTGGGCTTTTCTTTATTGGGAGGTTTTTAATTACATCTTCAATTTCATTGGTTGATATTGGTTTATTTAGGATTTTTAAATCTTCTTGATTCAGCTTTGGTAATTCATACGAATCTAGGAATCTGTCCATTTCTTCTGCATTTTCCATCTTAGTAGAATATAGATTTTTAAAATAGGTATAGATGATCTTCTGGATTTCTGCAGGGTCCGTCGTGATATCACCCTTTTCATTTTCAATTGCATGGATTTGAGTCTTTTCTTTTCTTTTTTTAATAAGGTTGGATAAGGGTTTGTCAATCTTATTTATTCTTTCAAAGAACCAACTTTTTGCTTCATTGATTCTTTGCCATTATTTTTGAAAAGTAAGATGTTAGGGAAATGATGAATTCACATTGTGACTCATGGACATTTAATCCCATCACAAAGATATGTTGAGAGAGTTAAGAGAATGTTTTTGTCTTCCTTTAAAAATTTTCACGTTAAACATTCTAATATGCTTAAAGTAAAATTTAAGTGCATATTCTGATTATATTGTATGGCCAACAGTGATGAACAACTTTAACCAAATAGCACATTGTTTGTGGACTAAAGACTGGGGAGGAGGAAAGACCTAATAGCACATCCATCGTGACTGTCTGTGTGAATGCATGATCTAATTGTGAATGAATTTGTTTTCAGCAGCTCTGTGACTTCACACAATTTGGAATTGTTAACTTTCAGCCAGATCAGACCATCCACATCGGGGCAGAAAAGAACATTTATTTAAAAATGATTTCATTATTTTCCAACCTATGATTGATCTGGGTAGGCTGCAAAATACCATGTAAGTGTGACAAGTAGGAAGATATAAGGAAAGTCTACAGCTGTGAAATGTTATGTGGGTATTATGTTTATCAAAATTTTCCTTATGCTAAAATTTTTTTTCCCTTACCCTAGAAATTGTCCTTACTCTACTCATCTTCAGCATGGGTCTGCTGTAACAACTGAAGCTAGGGCTGTTCTGGAAGTTAGGCTGTTAAGAGGAGGTTTGGAACTACTGGACTGTTGGGTCATGGGCAGTGTTGTAGTCAGGGTTTGCAAGGGAAGCAATACAATACAGGACATATAGTTTATAGGATTATTTTATAATAGTCATCCAAAGAGTCAAATACAAAAGAGTGCAGGAAATCTGTCCACACACTAGAGACCCAAAGAATCCAGCTGAGGGCCTCGATTCCACAGTAGTATCTTGCATGAGTCCAGCTGAAGACCTGGAGCCCATGGCAATGCCCCCCACAAGTCCAGCTGGAGGCCCGGAGCCCACGACAGTGTCTCATGCAAGTCTGTTTCACGGATCTGTGCTGGGAAGGCCCAAAGGTCAGTGGTGGAAGCTAGAAAGTCTGTGCCAGTGGGATGAAGGATCTGTGCCAGCAGGCTGAGGGATCTGCACCGGAGCCAGGAAGTGATGCTTAAGGTAAGGACCAGAGCTCCCCCAAAAAGTACCACAGCCATCCTTAGCGACAGTGAGGTTCCGAGCTCCTCCAACGATGAGAACAGCCAAGTTCCTATCAGGAACACCAGCGCGACAAGCTCCTTGAGAACCAACAGCACCAACTCTTCCCCTCCAGTTCTCCTTTTTATGTTATTGGCAACAGTCCTCAGGTGGGCCCTCCACACCCAGCACCACACTGATTCAGTTCAGCTGGGTGTTATAAGTTGACCACCAGTTGTCAGTCCACCACAGGTAGCTAATTAAAACAAGAATGTGAGGCAAGAAGGCCTTATGTAGAAGGAGGATTTAAGTTCTTACCCGTGAGCAGGGTTTTGGTTGGACAGAAGATAGGGAAAGTTTTATTGACAAGGAGAAAAGTGGTATCACTGAAAGCAGGAAAAACGGTGGGATGTGAGAACCAGAACCGATCCAGATTCATATTAATAACTCAGTGTGTGATGAGATGGGATGTGGGGAAAGGATGTGCTGGGTTTGGAAGGTTTTTCTATCTAGGCAGAAAAGGCTTTTACTTGTGGTACTTCGGGTTTGAGTCATCCTGCCCTCAAGAAGGATTTAGGCAATTATTTAAAACAATATTTTAAAAACAGAATTAACTTTTTTCAAAGGAATTCAAAAGAGAAAGACATTATTAGTCCTGAAGAACAACTTAGACTATAAAAGAAATTCCTGAGGTGCTCTGATAAACATACTGTGCTGCCAGTGAGATGGCTCAGTGGTGTAAGCGCCTGCCTGGCAAGCGCGAGGTCCTGAGTTCGACTCCCAGAACCCACATACGAAAAAAGGGCCGGTGATATCGCTCAGTGGCATGGGCGCCTGCTGGCGCGCGAGGTCCTGAGTTCAACCCCCGGTAGCCACAAAAAAAAAAAAAAAATTGTGCTATGGTGTCATCTTTCTTTGCCGATTATCTGGAACAAATAAGAACAGTCGCTGCAGCGAAAAGAAGTGGCAGCTGCCAAAGGACAGAAAAGACAGCAATAAGCGCTTGATTTCAGTCATAACTGAGAAATGTGATTGGAATTATGATTTCTTTATTCGCAGTCTTACTAAATCAATACCACTGATATTAGAATGACAAAATACAAAGTAAAAAGGCTCAGGTCATAAAAAATATGTTAGGAGGGACGTTCAAGAGACAGAAATTGGATGGTGGCAATGACAGCAGTCAGGACACACATGTGTAGCACATTCCTGTGCCCCACTCCTGTGTCTAAAATGAGCTAAATAAAAGTATTGCTTCAGAGATTTCCTGTGGCCACCCAGTGTCTTATTTTGACACCTGGGATTAGTCATAGACCAGTGAATACAGATTTCTAATGGAAATCTGGAATGATACCCGAGAAAACAAATAAGGAGTGGAAAAATAGATGGAGATACCATGTCATCTTGTGATCATATTAAAAAAACTCAACCTGAAGACTTTTTCTCTTAGGTCATAATGAATCTTCCCTATAAGCCACTACTGTTAAATTAATTAAAAGTCTGTTTAATAATTTTAAAATGATTTTTCATTGTTTATAGAACACACAGAAATGACTTAGCAATCATGCATGTTAAGACACTGAGTTATTAATTCTTGGGTAATGATGATAACATGTATTAACAAACTCAGCCAACAGATTATTAGAAAAGTAAACTAGGGGCCGGGGATATAGCTCAGCAGCACAAGCTCCTGCCTGGCAAGTGCAAGGTCCTGAGTTCGATTCTTGGTACCAAAAAAAAAAAAAAAAAAAAGAAAAGTAAACTGGAAAACACTTTGTATGACATATTGCGAGTAAACATGACATGTTGAAAGTGTACTATGGTAATGTAATAAAGACTTAGTGACTCGGTGGGGGAGTGTTCTAAAGCTGAATTTCTGAGGCAGCAGGCATTAATATCAGACTTCAGAGACAGTTTCAAATAAAATTCATGTGTAGAAACAGTGTTTACAATGTGATTGTGTTATTCCGCCAACCAGCAACCATAATGAATTTGCAATCTTCCTCGTCCCTTTCCTCTCTCCTTTCTTGCATCCCACTCACCCCCGTGACTATGTGCCTGAAATCTGCCGACTGGGCTGCAGCGGTTAACAAACAGCGCACAGTGGCCCCTTGCTCACCCATGCTTACCTCGCTGGAGTTTGAATTCTGCCTGCCTGTACTCTTCCGCCCTTAGTGCTCCCAGTTTTCACACGTGTAATCAGGTAGTTAGCATGCAGTGCAAGTATGGGTACTGAAGTTATTTGTGTAATTTTCTGAAATTCTGATGTTGAAGGACAAGCAAATACAACTAGATACAGTGAAGAGGTAGAAAGAGACTTGGGGAGTTCCCAAAGGGACTTGTTACTTGCAGGAGCTATGGAAGATAGTGATGCCGATTCTGATGATTAATGTAACCTCAAAAGTTACAGTTTTTTTATGGGCCGGTGAGATAGCTCAGCGGCATAAGCGCTTGCCCGGCAAGCACGAGGTCCTGAGTTTGACTCCTGGAATCCACATAAAGGAAGAAAAGGGCCGGTGATATCGCTCAGCGGCACAAGCGCCTGCGGGCGCGCGAGGTCCTAAGTTCGACCCCTGGTACCCACATAAAAAAAAAAGTTACGGTTTTTCTTTTATTTGGTACAGATTAGACAGTGCCTTTATCTATTATCAACAGGATCATTTTTTGATTTATATATGGACCAGGGGATATTCAGGAATGCTTGGGTAAGGATAGAGGCGTTTGTAGGAAAATGGATGCACCTTGCGGCCATAATGTTAAGTGAGATAAACCAGCCACACAAGCTTAAATATTACATGATTTCTTTTGGATAAGAACCCACCTTCCAGGGCCTGGGATATAGCTCAGCAGCACAACACTTGCCTGGCAAGGGTGAGGTCCTGAGTTTGATTTCTGGCACCAAAAAAAAAAAAAAAAAAAAAAAAAAGAACCCATCTTCCCCATCAAAAAAATTAAGAGCAAAATAAAGGGTAGATAATAAGAATGAGGAAGATAGATCTTTCTCATATGGGAAGGGGATGAAGAGAAGAAGAGGGGGAAGGGGTTGGAAAAAGCATTAAGATGTGTGGTGTATTTGTATCTACTTGCCATAAGGAATGTAATCATTATGTATTGGAAACATGTACTAATAAAAAATAAAAACTGAAGAAAAGAACCTTTTTAAATTGTTGAGCAAGAAAGGTCAGAGAATGGAAGAGAGGGATTAAAGAGGGAGGGTAGGCATGAGTGAAGATGAAAATGTCTCACTGATTGAGCTGTGGGCTGAGGCCTTGGGTCCTTTCCAGAGAAGACCACGGAGGGCGTTGTTACAGTCAGATTTCCCCATGTTGGCCCCGGAAGGGGATTGTTAACCCAGGGTAGAGTAGTTGCTAACCAGAAGTTGTCTTTGAGGAAGAATAGCAAATTCATGGTTGTTGAGGGCAGACTGCTTTTATTGTGTTCAGTATTCATGAGCAAAATTTCCATAACTTAGGGAATTTTTACCTCAGAATGGCATTAGAAGATACATATAATTTGCTCTAAATACCCTTGAGGACTTGAAGAACATTTTATCTATGTTTGCACCCCTTTTTAAATAGTTCTAGATAGTTAATGATTATTTGCTGGATGGTAAAAGATTTTGAAAGATGCTTATACAGTATAAATTACTCAGAAATCAATCTTCAATGATCCCATGGAAAGGAAAAGTTTTGGTCTTTGAGAACATTTTTACAGGATTTCAGGATTCGTGATTGTCATGACTGCTATTGTACTGATGTTTGAACTTACATTGTTAGTTTTTTTTATTTTTTAATTTTTTTATTTTTTATGAGGGTACCAGGAGTGGTCCTCAGGACCTTGCACTTGCCAGGCAGGCGCTTGTGCCGCTGAGCTATCTCACCGGCCCTGTTAGTTTTTTTTAACATTTAAAAATTAGCATGTATGTTTATGGACACATATGAAACTGCTGTAGAATAGGCTAATCATTTGTCATGGGCAGCTTAATTTCTCGTAAGTGATGTGCGGTACCCTCACAATTGAGGGTCCACCTCTTTAGACTGTAAACCCTGTAAGGCAGATCTAGCCTCTTCTTAATGCTGTAAGGCAGATCTAGCCTCTTCTTAATGCTGCCAAAGGCACATGGTATGGGCCTGCTTAGCATTTGCTGTCTTAGAAGGGGCAGGTAATGTGACAGTGAAGGTTTCGGGCTTTGGAGCCAGACCACCTGGATTTGAATTATAACTCTAATAGGATTCCTGTTAAGTGGTTTCTGCTTTCAGTGCCTGTGTCCTCAGCCGTAAAATGAGATTTACAACAGAACCCACCTACTTCAAATGATTATAGTGTAAATGGCAATACATGCCAAAGGCATGATACTACCCATTATTATCTAAATTTTTTATTGATTTGTTTCCTATATCTGTGTGATTTTTGTTTAGGAAGTATTTATTAAATAAATAAAACACCACAATTTAATTTATTTCATCTTAAAAAGAAGTCCTGTTAGAAACTCTAAGAACTGCGTTTTTTCAATATAATAGTGTGGCTTTCTCTCACTTTGAGTCAGATGATGTTCTTTGGATACAGAGTGAGGAATCTTGTAGCTATGTCCTTTTACAAGCAACCACAAATATTACTTTGCAATGAAATTAACACAAAATTAAAAATTGCTAGGGCAAATGTATAGACTTTTTGGAGCAGTTGTAAAAGTGATTTCGCATTAGGGTATGTTAAGAATGACAAAGGATACATTAGGACAGTTACACTTGTCAGAATTTGTTTCAAAGATTACTTTAGAAAGTAAGCAAATAAAAATGAACACAAAAAATTTGTAAGTTTAATTATAAGTATGACCACTATTCACGTGGTGCTTAACTCAGATTTATTATTTGTACTCTGTATTGTGATGTTTTTAAATTTGAATTTAATGTGTGGTAGTGATTACTTGCAAATATTTTTGGAATGCACTCCCCATTTAGTCCTATGCAACTTGATGATATGCAGGTCGCTTCATTCACAAACATTTATTAAACACCTAGTATATGCTTACCTCACTTTTGGGCCACGAAAGTAAAACAGTGAACAAACTTACAAAATCCCCTCATAGAATTTAGTTGTGGAGGGCGGTGGGTAATGAACACAGCAGTAAAATAAAGCAAGACGAGAAGAAAGTTTGTAATTTTAACTAACATGGTCAGGAAAGGTGATGGAACATATACTTTTGGCCAGAGGGAGGGAAGCGTGTGGAGGTGAGGAAGGGTGGTGTTTCCGGTAGAGGGAGTGGGAAGGAGGCCGCTGTGGGTGGAAGGGAGTGAGCAAGGGGGAGAGGAGCAGCAACAAGGTGAGAGCCACTCAGGAAAGTCAGTCTTGTTGGGGATGTCGGTTTTTATACATTAACTTTTATTCAGCCTCTTCTTTGCTGCATTGTTCGTCCCATGCCCTTAGCAGCCAAGTGTATGTGATATGTTGCCTTTCTTGTGCAGCTTTGTTTCAGCTTGACTAATAACACTTGTTCCCTGTTTGCTCACTTTTTGATGCCCCTACCCTACTTCTCCTTCCCCTCCTCTAAGTCATTCATGTGATTAAATACAGTATATTTAAATTCTTCTGTCCCATGGCTCCAGCTTTTCTAGTTTCAGGCTGGATGGCTTTTTTTTCCCTTAAGAAACTCAGTTACCCTATCACATCCACCCCTGCTGTATTAGATTGCCTGGATCAGGATCTCATGCCTTCTGCCTTCTTATTTGAAAGAAAATCAGTAGCTTCCTAAGAAAATGAATATGGGAGGCTAAGTTTTTGTCCTCTTCATTGTGGTACTGCCTCCTATTCTCACATTTGAATGATAGCCTGGGTTTGGTATAGAATTCTAGATTGAAAATAATTTTTTCCCTACAATTTAGAAATCATTACTGTTATCTTCTAGATCCCATTTTTATTGTTAGGAAGTCTTCACCACTCTAACTGCTAATTAAATATGTGTATTAAATGTTTTCCTTTGAAATCTCAAGATACTTTTTATATTATTTCTGATAAGGTCAAATTTCATAATTCACTAATTTTTTTTTTTTTTTTTTTTTGGTGACAGGGTCTCACCATGTAGTTCAGGCAGGCCTTGAACTCACTGTGTAGCCCAGGCTGGCCTTGAACTTGTGGCAATCCTCCTGCCTTAGCCTCCCTAGTGCTGAGGTTACAGGCATGCACCACCATGCCCGGCTATAATTCACTAGTAATAGGTCTGCTTTTCCTTCATCAGGCTAGTTACTTGGACTTTTTAAATTTGTTTTTTGGTTGAATCTGGAAACTTTGTCTTTTGGTTCTAGAAACTTCTGGTTTTATTACTTTGCTAATTTCTCTTCAGTTTTTACTAATTTCAAAACCTCCTGTTAGATTTTGCATCCATTGAATTACTGCATATCTAATATTATATATTTTTCTTTTTTGTGTTTTGTTTATACTTTCTAGAAAACTTCTTTGACTTTATTTTCTGATTCCTGGGTTTAAATTTTTATTGTTATCATATTTTTATCATTAGTAATTATCTTCCTTGGTTAATGATGATTTGTTTTACATAGCATACTAGCTTTCCATTGCTGGTACAAAATACCTGAAATACCTGCAATGTAAAGAAAAAGGGTTTATTGTTAGCTAGTGGTTCAGAGGTTTCAGTCCATGGCCAGCTGGCTCTGAGGCAGAACTATCATGATAGAAGGGTGTGGTGGAGGAAAGCTGTGCAACTCGTGGCATCTACGAAGCCAAAAGCAGGGAAGATTCAGAGAGGAAGGGGCCAGTCATTGGAATCCCTCTGTAGGCACTTGGCCAGAGACGATGTCTCCTTTATCAAGCCAGTAATTGCTCTTCTAGCATTGTTGAAATGTTTCTAACTTTCTCTCTGCCCTAGTAAATTTACATTCTTTTTACTCCTTTGTAGGCATGTGCTTTGAGAGGGAGAGATAAAAGGTTTGGGTGGTTAATCTGCTATGTTTAACCAGATATTAATCCAGCTATTTTAATTTTTATTTTAACTTACTATACTAAAAGCACTTCACCATCTTCCTTGAAATCATTTCTGGAGCAAGGTGGGATTTAAACATTTTTGAATGCTTCTTTTGAAGGATTTTTTTGTGTATGGGTAAGAAACTGCAATACACAGTGGAACACAATATCGAAAGTACACTGAAGTCTTAATATAAGTGATATAGTGAATAGAATTTAATGCACTTAAAGACAATCTTTACATTTTTAGATGTATAAAATATATAGTTACTGTTCCTTCTACCCAGAATATCTTTCCTTCAGAAAGAAGAGAAAAAACACACAGCCGATAGAATTTGCTTCCAGGCAATTTTCTTTCAGTTACCAACATTCTTTGACTACTTTTGCTACTTTAGAAATGTGAGCATCTTGAAAAATAATCATGACTGGCATAATTATGTACAGATTCTATTAGAGAAAATAGACTTTAGGATAAAAAGAATTCATATTTTATTATGTCAGGGTTTTATATGTCTGTATTTTTCTATCTGACAGAACATTTCCATGAAGGTTCACAATGAAGAACTATTCCCTGTTAATTTTCAAGGATAAGTTTGGTCTTTAGTAGTCATGTGACAAGTTTAGCTAATGCAAGTGAAAATATAACCATTTTATACATGTGTTTGCTTAATTAGTATAACTAGGGCTCTCTACCTAGAGTTTTATGAAAAAAGACTAACATTTTCTCATATTTGTTTTCTATACATTGTATATAGATTTAGCACATTTTTTTGCCTGCATAGTGCTATGGTTTGTGTCTGGATGTCCGCCCAAAGCCTCATGCAGTCAAGGGGGCAGGCTTCTAGAGTTTGTGACTAAGTCGTTGTCTAGTGCTGGGATTACGGGCGTGAGTGCTACACCCACCCTGCGGCGGGCAGCCTGCATGTAATATAAGGGAGGGAAAGAGCCTTGCTCTCTCTCGCGCTCCCTCCTCCCTTTTTGCGCTTGCTGCTTTTGCTGTTTTCCGCCGCCATGAACTGTTGCCCTGTGCCACGTGCCACTCTGCCTTGGAGCCAGCTGATTATGGACTGAAACCTCCATAAACTGTACGCTAAATAAACCTTTCCTTTCTTAATTTTGGGTGTTGGGTATTTTGTCTCAGCAACGAGCGAAAAGTAACCAAGACACATGATTTCCTTTTATATAATAATATACATTTAAAGTATCAGATATATTTTTATTGATATATGTACAAGGGGTGATTGGAAAATATGGTGAGTGTTTAAATAAAAACAAATTACAGTAAAAGGTACATTCCCATTAATTTCCCTCAGAATAGTGCCCCTTGCGTCAAACACACTTATTCCGTTGTTTTTGCTACTTTCTAAAGCAATTCTAGAAGTCTTCTTTCCTGAGTATCTTTGTGTAGTAGGATTGACAGTATGATAAATGCTGCTGCCTAGTACCATCCATTGGAAAGGCAGGCTCGTGACAGCACAACTAAAGACCCTTGTAAAAGGAGGTTTCCAGACCTGCTTCAGAAAATGGCAAGAACAATGGGATAAGTGTGTTTGAACTGAGGGGAGTATTTTGAGGGGATTAGTGGCAGTGTGTCTTTTACTGTAATAATTTTTTAAACATTTAAACACACACTGTGATTTTGATTACACTGCATATAAGGCTTTTAAGTTACTCAGCTTCTGAGCACATGGTAGTTGGTTTCCCAGTGTCACTGTTTAGTGCTCTGGCAAAATCTCAGCATTTTACCAGTGTTGTTCTTTTTTTTTTATTTTATATGTAAATACATTTGGAGAGTTTATTATGTGCAAAACACACTTTTTTTTTTTTTTAAATCAACTAACTTAATTCTTATAACAGTGTTCAGAGGTTGGTACTATTATTATTCTTATATTCTGGTGAGCAAAGCTCAGGTGGTGGAGTCCAGATACCTGGGTTAGGTGATAAAGTCGCGATGTCAACTCAGGCAGTCTCGCCCAAGACTCTTTCCTCAGTACCACTGAGACTTAAAATAATAATTCACAGCCATGTGCATTGGTGCACATCTGTAATCCCAGCATTTGAGGGTGAGACAGGAGGATTGTAAGTTTGAGCCCAGATGAGGCAACTTAGTGACTTATCAAGACCCTGTCTAAAAATAAAAAATAAAAACAGGGGCTGCACATGGCTCTAGGTTTAATCCCCAGTACCAAAAAAAAAAAAAACAAAAACAAACAAACAAAAAAAAAAGAAACAAAAAAATAGTACCTTACACCAGAATGATCACTTTGTGTCAGCGTAAAAGAGTTAAAGCTCTGTCAAATTTTATCTCAATCATGATGGACATAAAGGGCTTGCAGAGTACCTGTAAAATTCCAATAAAACAAAGGACTGTGAAAGAAAGAACTATTGACTGTCTTTGTACCAGTACAATAAAATTGGTAAATTAAGAGCCTTATCCAGCCTTATGTATTATTATTCTAAAACAGGAAAGCCTGATTCTGTGTATTTACCCTCTCGGAGGGCAGGGAGGTGGAGCAGATACTCACAGTTCTGCCGCTGTGGTTTCAGCTAGCTTCGTGGAGATGGGACTCTGTCTTACATTGTTGAGGCCCTTTGGATATCTTTAAAGTAGGCTAAGGCCAATTTGGTTTGGTAGTAACCTGGGAAATTTTGCCCCTTTATAGCCAAAGAATCACACAGAGGGCATGAAGGGTAACACCTCATGTCTCTAAAGTGTGTATTATTGACCCAAACCTAATACAGCCATTTTCATTGTGTAACTGGGAATGGGTGGATTTGGCACATTTTCATAAGTCATAAAAGAAATCTGCATGGCTTGAACATCTCTGTTTTATAGGTTGTAATATGTACAGGCATTAGAGTTTCCTGGGCAGCCTGATTTTTGGGTCTTTCTCACATTGGTGGGTCAGCGAACACTAGAATGACCCAGATCTTTATCACATGGGAGAAAAGTGAGAAGCCTTGTTTCCAATGAGGAAGTGCAGATGATGTGGTTCCTTCATCAGAAGGTAAGGGTGCACTGGATGGAGAACCCTACACAGTTAAATCCCAGAACTGCCATGGCTGCAAGTCCATAGAGCTTGCAGGGAAGCACAGAATGTCCTCATTTGTGTCTGAAGCCACACAGCGCTCCTCATGTGTGATGTGAAGGAGAGATTGACTTGGTTAAAGATCATGCCACCAAGAGACTTACAGCAACCAAAGTATGAGTAGTGTGGAATATCAGTGTCTTAGGATAAGAGCAAGGTACTTTCAGAAAGTAATGCTTTTCGGTCCCCTACAAATTCAGACTCCTGAGAGGTCTGGAGTATAGGTAGCAATTTGGCCTGCAGGTTTTGACATGAGTAGACTTGGCCTTGAATTGCAGCGCTACCACCAGTCCTGTGACCTTGGACCTTCTGCTTGGCATCTGTAAACGTCATCTTTCTCATATGTAAAGTGGGGAGAGTAACAGTGCCCATCTTCTAGGGTAGTTAATAGGATTAAATGATCATCATGTTCATTATCAGCCACAGCAGCAACAGTGCTTTCCTCCTTTGTATGTGCTCATTCTTTGATTTCATGTGCTACTTATTTCTTGTTCATTTTCTACTCCTTCACTTCAGTTGTAGTTTTTATCTCTTGCCTATTCTACCACTGGAGCGTCCTGTTTGGCTTTGTTGATTCTGTCGACACCTATAGTGTATCATTATCATCTGAAATTCAGATGAGCTCATGCCCCTTACTGGTGAATCCCTTCCATTGTTTCACATAGCCTTTGGGACAATATGGAGTTTATTTGGCAAGGAACTATTGCTGAAAGATGTGGTGGCCCATGATTCCAGGCTCTTTCTGTCCTGCCCAAAGAATTGGCTGAGACAAACAATGAGCAGTTAAATGCAAACTTGTATTTAAAGTAAAGGAAGAGGGCCGGTGAGATGGCTCAGCGGCGTAAGCGCCTGCCTTGCAAGCACGAAGGCCCGAGTTCGACTCCCGGAACCTACATACGAAAAAGGGGCCGGTGATATCGCTCAGCGGCACGGGTGCCTGTTGGCACGTGAGGTCCTGAGGTCAACCCCCTGGTACCCACAAAAAAAAAAAAAAAAAAAAAAAAATAAAGTAAAGGAAGAAAAGTAAAAAGTGTAGAAAAGAGAAGAAAGGAAGAAAAGAGTGAAGAAAAGAGAGGAGCAAGAAGAGATACATCCTGCGGGACAGGCCACTGCAGAAACAGGAAGATGGCAGATCATGAAGCTCACAGTGGCAGCAAGGTCAATGTCCACCTTCTTTTACTCTTTCAGATCTTGTTCATCAGAAGTTTCTCTGTCCACATGTCCTGGCCTTGATTGACAGGTCACATCTTGTTGGTTGGCCTCTGTTTCTGTTTCAGGTCTTTGTAATTGACAGTTTACATCCTGTCTTCCAGCCAGCCTGCCATGTCCTAATTTCTTCCTTCAGAACTGTATTATATATACTCCTTGGTGATCCTTTTCATAGTTATAGGAAGAGATTCTCTCTTTAGGTTTAAGCCTAATGTGGTTGTTTTCACTTGTTACAGTCTTGGAGGAAGGTGCTGAGAGATGTCTTCTTGCTACATCACACCCTTGATCATAAAATCAGTTACCAAGGAGCCATCATTGATACGTGGGCCAATTTTATGAAAGGGAGATAATGATTTCAAGACCCACGCCTGTGATCACACAGCTCTTTAGCCAGTCCTATAAATATTTATGGAAAACCCTCCCTGCATTTAGCAAATTAGATTAGACTTGTTCTTTTTAAATCTTAGTCTCATGCCTTTTCCATTTAAATAAGTTTTGTGTTTACTGTGGACTAGAAATTTTATTGGAATGCAGTAGGGTCTGCATACTACTTATTTTCATCTTATTTTGATTTTAACAATACTTCTATGTATGTGTTTGCCAATATAGAAAGTTTAGGAAGAAGGCTAGTAATCAAAATCAGCTTTCCAGTAGTACCCAGATTTTCTGTGGGAAATATTATCAGGAGGGGTCACTACATGCATAGGATTATTTATATTTTCTTTGTTTCAATTGAGTGAAATAACTCTAATGCTGTTGATCTGATCTCTTTGCAGACAGAAACCCAGGTTTCATTTTCTGTCTTATAGCATTGACTTGTGTTTTTCATTATATTTTGCATAGAGGTCACGGTACTGTTCTGATGAGAAAGAAAAACTGCTTTAAATTCAGGCTATTTCTTCTATCAAGTTAAAAAAAATATTCTCCCCATAGAAAAACATTTTGCCAGCAGGATGCTGTAGCTTGTGGGATATTCTAAGAAAAGTGCATAAAAATGTGAAGCACATGAATGAAAAAATAGTACTTTCAGCTTGTGTGTGAAAAATTCAGATTCCTTTTTCATGCCGTTATAGGGGATATTTTAGATTTTGTGCATATCTGCTTTTTTCCATTTTGAAATGGTTGCTCTGTGTATTTATTCTTCCCAAAGGTATTTGAAATGTGACTGCTTCTGTGGAATGTAAATATTAAGGTTGATGTCTAAAGGTCATTTTTAAAATTTAAAACATCTGCACTCCTTCATATTTAAATATTTATTGAATAGAAGTTGTGTAAGTTATATAAGCTGGTGGGGAGCCCTGGGCTGGCATAGACCTTGGTCTGTGAAACCAGCATAGATTAGGAAGAAGCATGCCAAGGTTGGCACTTACCAGGTATGTGTCCCAGGTGGGACAGACCTTTTGGGAGGTTTTCCCCATTGTTTTATAACTTATTTTTATAGTGAATAGGTTATGCAGATGCCTGTGTTTATGGTTTTTCCTGTGCATTCATGGTTGTGCTATTGGGAACTTCTAGGAAAGGCTTGTTCTGGAAGTGGCTCAGGAAGGCAGAAGTTGGGCAGTTTTGTGCTGCAGAGGAATTGTGCGTCTTGTCCCCAGAGTGAATTTGTTGGAGCCAGTGGACCAGTGCTCAGGAAGTCAGTGACAGAGCATCCACGTAGTCATTGCCTTTGGGTCTTCTGCTTAGTTCATTCTTAGTGATTCTCTTTCCGGATCCTTTGTTACAGGGCGTTAATCAGAACTTGCTAACTGAGCAGAGAAAAGTTGTTGACGAGGGTTCTGATATTGTAACTGTCCATTTTCTGGCTTGTTTTGCTGCTTTTTAAAGTGTAAAAAGGCAAATGTGGGAAAGAAGAACACATGTGCCATTGGAATGCAGTCGCATGGGGAAAATGTGAAAGCAGATGCAGGTAAGCTGTGTAAACCAGAGGGTTAGACTGAATGCTGGGGATGCCTGACCGGTAGAAAGGAAGAATGATGGGAAGGCTGACGTCAGTGTGGACGTCTTGCATTCTTATCTTTGTGCTTCAGTGCCTGACTTAGTGCCCGGTATGTAGTAGGTATTCACTCTGTTTTGGAAGCTGCCAACAAGACGTGGAGAGTAAGCTCTGAGGAAGAGGAGAGTAATGGTTCCATTATAAATACTGAAGATACAGAAGCCAAGCAGAGAAAGTGCTTTAAAAACCGATTAAAAATACCCATTCGATTTTTTTTTTCTTTGTGGGTACCGGGGATCGACCACAGGACCTCACGTGCCAGCAGGCGCCTGTGCCGCTGAGTGATATCACCGGCCCCTTTTTCGTATGTGGGTTCCGGGAGTCGAACTCGGGACCTCGCACTTACCAGGCAGGCGCTTACACCGCTGAGCCATCTCACCGGTTCCTACCCATTCAATTTTAATTTGAAGACATCTGATTAAAAATGAAACCTAGTAAACTGACAGTGTACATTCTGTATTAAGCTTCTTTATATTAACAAATGTTAACTATTAAAATCAAATCTGTTTTAACCTTAAAAATATAAGACTTCTTATATGCTTGTGTCAGTCAGCTGAACTCTCCTTTTTACTTTAATTTGAAATTTGTATTAGATCATGCTAGATCTTAGGTATCGCATACCAACTTTTTTTTATTAATTAAAATAACTATAATTGAACTTTAATTGAGTAGTACATTGTCCAAAGTAATATTAACGTTGAATGTTATAAGGAAACTATTTTGCTGTGCATGCACAGGAATCTGTGTGTTAATTAAAGATTGTCATGTAAGTGTTCTTCAAGAGCTAATTGATTAAAAGATGAAAATATTCAAATTGAAACATGCTGAGAGAGTATTTCATTGGGAAAATTGATCAGTTAAAGGTTTATGAACAAGAAATTATGAATATCATTTTTGGTATGAACAGTAAGGGATTAATCATTTAAGACGGATACACTTGTATCTTTGTACTTCTGTGGGGCAGCCCAGTTGCTGCATCAACTAAGAACACCTGATTATGTGGGTTGTGTAATCCTATGTGTCTTCTATGCTTTTTCACAAATGAACTTCTGATTGCTGTTTCCCTGTGTGTGACATTCTGTTGCCTACAAGCTGACACACACAACTCAGGCCGGCACGCAGACCTTCCCAATTGCCCTTTGTCTTGTTTTCTACTTTATCTCATACCTCATCTTTCATATATCTGTTTTCCTTACTTGACGCTTCCCAACTTTCCCATGGGGAGCTCTCTGTATTCTTGTAAATATGTTGTAATATTGCTTACATCATTTGCTTTGCCTGTACTGCTCTTTCTGCCTGGAAATCTCTTGCTTGACATTATGAGGCTCTAAAAATACAACTTAAAATATTTAATGATTCCTTCTGACATTATACCATATGTATCAAAAAATAAACAATTGAAGTACACGAGCATATTCTCGATCTCAGTAAGCAGCAGGTGAGAATATAGAAATGATTCATTCAGTGAGTGTTTACTGAGCACCTACTATTTAGTCAGGCACTAGTTTTGGCCCTGGAGATTTAAGAGTGACCAAGGCAGACAAATCTCTGCCAACCTGGAACCTTTATTCTAGTGGGGGCAATAACCAGATAATAAGCAGGTATATAATTCAGTCAGCCTGAGTACAAGGAAAGGAAAAGAAAGGAAAAGAGAGAGATGGGGTGTAGGTGATGATGGGGGGGGTCAGGAAGACATTTCTGAGAAGCTGATGTTTGAGTAGAGATCTAAAGGGAGCGAGGGAACCAAGCACCCCTATGCCTGGGAGAAGAATGATTCCACAGTGGTGTGGCAGCCTGGAAGTGCAGAGGGCTTTAATGTTCTTAAAAGAACCAGGAAGGAGCTCAGGGTGGCTGGTGTGCAGAGAGCAGGGAGCCTGGTAAGGTTGGAAAGGTCTTGTCTTGCTGGCTGTGGTTAGGACATAACTTCTTATTCTAATCAGAAACGGTTTGGAGCTTTGAGCAAGGCAGTCATACTTTTCAACATGCTGGCTGTTGTGTTGAGAATGGACTGGGATGGGGGAGGCTGGGACAGCAGGGCAGGGAGACCGATTAAGAGGCCGTTATGGTAATCTGGTTGAGATACCGTGATGGATTAGATGAGCATGGAAGCAGTGGGCGTGCTGGGAAGTGGTTGGATCTGAATATATCTGAGAGTGCAGCCAGGAGAGTGAACTGCTGGATATGATGTAGGGTAGAGACAGCACATTCAAGGATTCCTTCTTGAATCCTTGCTAGAGAAGTTGAGTGAGTGATAGGTAGGACCATTTTGAGATGTGGGATTACTATGAGGAAGAGCAGGGTTTTCAGAGTTACAGAGTCAAGAATTTTCTTTTTGAATTAGGTTCGAAATTTTTATTGGATATTTGCTATTGTTTGTATCTAGAATGTTCCCCCAAAGGCTGTTATGCTAAAGGTTTGGATGCCAGCCTGTGGCTGCAGCAGGAAATGGTAGACTCTTTAGGAGGTGGGACCTAGTAGAAAGAAGTTAGGTAATTAGGACTCTACCCTTGAAGGAGTTACTGGGACCATGGCCTCTTTCTTTCTTTCTTTCTTTCTTTCTTTCTTTCTTTCTTTCTTTCTTTCTTTCTTTCTTTCTTTCTTTCTTTCTTTCAGTCTTTGCTTCCCAGCCACCTGGAGGTAAACAGGACCCCTCTGTCACACACGCCATGATGTACTGTGTTGCCAGAGGCCCTAACAATAGGCCTAAGTGACAGTGGACTGAAACGTTTGAAACTGTTAGCCAAAACTCTTCATAAGTTGATTATAACAGGCTGGGTGTGGTGGTGCACACCTGTAATTCCAGCTCTCAGGAGGCTGAGGCAGGAAGATTGCCATAAGTTCAAGCCAAGCCTGGGCCACAAAGTGAGTTCAGGACCAGCCTGAACTGCAAAATGAGACCCTGTCTCAAAAAAATGTTGATTATGTCAGTTATTTGTCATAGTGATAGAAAATTGACTACTATGATATCGGAAAAGAGTGGTCTCATAAATAATTTGGATGTATGAGTCTGAAGATGAAGGAAAGACAGGACCTCTCAGTGCACTGATGGTATTTAAACAATGGGGTAGGATACGGTTACCTAGGGAAGGAGTGGAGACAGAGATGGAAAGAATACTGAGGTCCTGACCCTGAGACTTCTCCATTTTGCTTCAGAGGTTGGGAAGAGGAGGGTTGTGTGGCAGAGATACTAAAGAGGCAGAGCAAGTGAGGTAGAAGGAGAGCTAGAGGTGTGCGGTGTTGGGAGCCCCAGTGAGGAGGAGTTTCAGAGAGGAGAAGCTGAGCAGTTGTGTCAGAGGCTGCTCAGAGATGCAGGGAAGGCCTTGGAACTGGTCTTGTGGAGGCCCTTGCTGACCTCTACTAGAATGGAGAAGATAGAAGCCTGCTGAGAATGAATGGAGCGGCAGTTGCAGTTAGTTTTTCTGAGGAATTTGAGATGAAGAAAAACTTAAATGGAGGAGCAGTGGTTGGGCAGTGTTGAAGGATTAAGGGAGATTTAAAGTGAAAGATAACTTTGGGAATAGTGACAGTTTCATTCTCTTTCCCTTTTTTTTCCTGGTAAATGGAAAGAAAATGTGCCTTACCTGGTGACACCCTTAGCTGTAATATTTATATTACCAGTAAGCCTGAGAAAACTGTCCTTAAAGGAGATAGAGCTTATTACATTTTCTTTAGTGCTAAGATTGCTTTTTATAAGGTATCAGCTCTCTGTGTCTCATGTGCAGTCTTCCTTTAAATTTTTAGATGTTAAATTTTGTCTTTTTTTTGGTTGGTTTTTTGAGACAAGATCTTGCTATTTGGTTCAGATATTGTCTTTGAACTAATAGAAAGCTGAAAAGACCTGTAGATGATTTTTCTAAAAACCCAGAAATAATTTCACAATAAAAATTTTAAAGAAGGCTTCTATGTCTGAGACCAAGCTGAAAGTTACAGTGTTAAGAGCAAAGTTATAGAATAGGAAACTTACAGAAATTTCATAGCAGAAATTAGAAATGAATTAGCAGCCTCTGCCTAAGCTCCTGCTGCCTGTCACGTAGTCAGACTCAGCGAGCCTTGACCCCCACGCCAGCTGTAACTCAGAGATGGTTTGACTCAGCCTTGTCTGACTGCATCCAGCTGCATCGCCCGTACTTTCCAGCCTATAAACGTATTCTGTTTTGCTTGCCTATTCTAGGAACTTTCCACCTAGGACAGAACAACCCAGTTAAGGACATGCTTGCCCGATTTCACTCACCCATTGGGACAGCCCCCTCCCTAGCAAAGTCTGCCCAGAACAAATCTGCCTGATAACATATGCCTTAGCCTATGTAACCAATCATATAATAACCAGCAATCAGCTTTGTATTTCCGGCTTACAAAAATGTATTTAAGCTGAACTCTAAGCTGACTCTGGGCTGATGATTTGAGACCTGGTTCCCATCAGCCCACTAGCATTAAAATAAAAGTTGCCTTCCAACTCCTCAGGTGCAAAGAGTCTTCCATTAGGTTTGATATCAGATTTCTGCAACAGTAGTATTCTAGTTCTTTTTGAATTATCTAAGTAGGGTTAAAAGAATCAATCATTTTTCCAAGTGATTATTTCTGATTAAAAAGAAGTGTTTTTGGGCAGGCTGATTGTTTAAAAAAATTCTTAAACATTAGAAAACTAGCTAGTACATACTACTTAATGTTTGCTCTGATGGATGGGGTAGTTTTAATGAAAATTCATTGTTCTCACAATTACGTGGATACATATTCAATGTTGGCGGTGATGGGGGGGATCTTTGAGAAAAGGACTCTATGAGTCCTAGGGTGGTGGCATTTTACCTGTGCTTGTATATAATGCTCTAATAGTAACTTTTTTTAAAAACTTGTGTTTATATTATCATTTTAATTTCATGATAATTGAAATGATAGTTTGATAAGAATTCTGCCTCTACATTTTCATACTTAGTATTAAAATATAGTTTCTTAGTGGTAGTAGGTAAAATACTTTTGTACACAAGAGGAAGAGCAGAACAGTAGTGGGTTTTTCTGACTGAGATTTAACATGTGGTAGATTCTGCTTCTACATAGATATATGCATCATGGATTATTCACCAGATTTTATAAGAAGGCCTGTTTTTTGTGTATCTGTTGAAAGCTGATGGCTCATAATTTCATTTCTTCTTTGATCAGTTGGAACATTTTGTTTAGTGCTGTCCTAGAAGACAGAGTTCTGCTTCCTGATTGGCATCAATTATCTTAAAACACTCCCAATTTTTCTGAAAATGTGTGCCTGACAATTTAAAGCTGTTTATTTGGAAGTTATTTGGTTGCTCTTGGAGAAATTGATTCCTGACGTGTTTTTGTTTTTTAAATCTCTTGTTCAAAGTTTTCAGCAGTATTCGGGTATGAATACATTATGTAGCTGATTTTCCTGTTTGTATGTGTAAATTTCACTTCTTCCTAGTGTTCACTTCCTCTAGTGGGAAACACTGAGTTTCCCTGGTATGTTGTGAAGGTGGGTAGATCTCTTGTCATCACTCTCATCTGTTCAGTAAATCTGATTTTTGCAGGTTCGTTACGTAACCATGGGTTTTCGGTTCCGACCTGACTTTTAAGTTACAGTGGGGAAATATGATACTGAGAAAAGGAAGACAGTTGAGAAGGTGAGAGAGCAGGAAAGTGAGAGAGCGAGAGAGTGAGTGAAAGAGTATGAGAGAGGTGTGCTAATCAACTTTATCATTAAAACTTATATTGCACTATAAATAATTCCTTAACTCCTTCCACCTTTATCTACAGGAAATGTTAAGAAAGCCTGTGGGGTAGCTTATAGCTCTTAAAAAAGTTTTTGAATTTCATGGAATGGCGCGAAAGCAAAGTGCAGTGGTAATAGAAAAAGAAATACAGATACTGGAGAAATCGGCAGGAACTGATGAAATAAGGAGTGCTTGAGAAATGAGCCAACAGTCTGATCCTGTAGTTCCGAATTATGTAATCTTGGTGGGTGTGCCAGGAATAATGCACGATGGCAGGGTACGCGTTGTGCTTCCCAGAGGTTGGGTGGTCCCATGGTGCTGCACAGCAGGTATTGGTTGTGATGGGGTCAGTCAGGAGGCAACTCTGTGCTTTACCTCAGCTGGTTTAATAAGAGAATCAGGTGTTATAGAAGGTGATTGATTTGGTCTTTGTCTTGTGAGAAGTAAAACCTTACTCGTTAAAAATCAGAGTCAGTCTTGAGAGAAATTGCGAGGTAAATGTGGCTTCTAAGTTCTTTATGACCAGTTGATGCAGTAATTCTTAAAGCTAAGCTTTCCCAAAGGAGCATGGGAAACAAGCTTGGTTGTCTGCAGCCAGGGCAACTAGGATGAAACACATCTTTGAACCACATGGGCAAGCAGTGTACTCGGAGACACTGGAGTCCATCCAAATGATCTTCCACCAGAGGGGAGAAAAGAACCATTGTTCACTAGAGTTTGAATTACGGAACTTGCTTCACTCTTTTAGGCTGTGTTGCTATGATATTACAAAGGCTCTTTGTTAAATTATCAAATTACATCCAGATATAGGTAACAATTCATGTGGTAAGAGTGATCATTGCTAGTCTTTGAATATATAGCTTTCCTCCACCCCTCAACATCTTACCATTTGAATTCTTTGCAACTCTAGAATTCAGAGTTTGATTACACAGAGTGAAAATCTACCAATTTTGTTTGATCTGTCAGAGATCTGTCAGTCTGAACTGTTATAGTTTTTGTTGTTGTTGTTGTTGTTACCTTTGTACCGGAATTATTTCTTATATTATGCTTATTTGCATAAGTATCTGTGAGAGCAGTGGTTGCATCTCATTGATCTTTACACTCCCTGTTGTGACTAATACAAAGTTAAGTAAATGGCTGGTAAATGAATAGAAGACGGACAGAAATCCATTAGGAGTGAAACCCAGAAAGCACAGTTTACGATGCCTTCTTAGCACTTTCTTTATGTGTGCCACAAGTCCCTGGTGTACTTTTTGTGGCTTTTTCCAAAACTCTCTTGCTAGTCCTTTTTAGTTTTTAATAACCCACTTTCCTACATGGCCAGCAGCCTTTAAAGGCCAGGACTGATGTAACAAACCAATTTCACTTTCATAGTTTCTATGACATTTTAAGCTGCTTATGGGTGGTTATATTTACCAATAGTTTATAGGTGGTATCTGCACAGCTGCTCAGTTTTATTTCCCTTTAGGTATTGTACTTAAATGTTTTAGTTTGTGCTATCCCAGCAGTGTGGATGTCTGGTTAAACTAATTGGTCAAAGCATTCAGGGTTTCTATAAGTGCAGATAACTGGTTAATAGCTAATGCTGCATGGCTTTCCCTTATAAATTACTAGAGTAAGTTGCAAAATTTTAACATTTATGATATTCAATATAGTATAAATTTAACATTTATGATATTCAATATAGTATGAATTTAAATTTATTCACTATATATAATTACGTGTGTAAAGTAACTTCGTAAAAACCTCTGATGGCTGTAAAAATCGTATCTCCTACTGTGTTATAAGTCAATATCAACCTTGTATTTCCTTTTCCTACAGTTTAAAGCAGCGTATCTATTAAATTTTTTAGCCCTAGCTATGGCATTAGTGAGCTCCAGTAGCTTTGTATCCTTTTTGTACATGTATTCCTGTACGCACTAGCATTCTTGGCTACAAGGGAGTGAAAATCAACTTGGAGTGTCTAAAGTAAAAGTGAGGTTAATTGGAAGGATTTGTGTGGCAGGGTAGAAACAAGGCTGGGGCACCTGTGCATTATAAAGTCAGGCAGCCGGCAGAGCCCAGGACCCCAGGCCTGGCCCAGGGATCCCATGCGGTGAGGGATGGCTGTCTCGCTCATCTCACTCTGCTTGATGACTAGAGACACTGCCACTTCTAAGCTGACACTTTCTCTGTTTTGCCACCATCGAAGGTGGAGGGATAAGGTATAGCCAAGCTCTGGTTGGAAAAGCCCCAGGGAAGGAGGATGGGTGTAAGCTGGATCCTTCGTTCTTGGACAGTGTGTACTCTTCCCTGGAATTCAGTGGATCGTGTAGAGGGTTGAGTGATTCCCTAGGAAGAGAAGAGAGATGTTTTGGTCATTACAGACAGTTGATGCTACTTCTTTTTGGTAATAGGATTCATCTTCTATTTTAATAACTACACAGGAAGAACATTCCACAGGGAATGACAGAATGGACTGAACCACTGTTTGAGTACTGCTGTTCATCACTTTTGTACTGGTTGTGGAAGGGTTGTAGAGTAACTTAAAGCATTTCAGAGTTCTTAATGTCTCTGTTATGTGTGCATTTTTGGTAGTGAATCTGATTTTCTTTACAACAGTGAGCTGGATTGGTTAAATGATCATATTATGCATCTTGCTTAGCCTCATACCTGCTTTGGTTTCTCTTCTGTTTTTTTGAGGGTGATGTACATGTGGTTTTAGCATGACCTAAATTGTACCAGTGTTAACTTGAAAAGGCATATACTAAAACAGGAAATGGCCTTTTCTTTTCTTATTAGTACACGTTTGCAGTACATACGGATTACATTTATCATGGGAAGTTGGTTCATGTATGTAACACATCTTAATTCTTTTTCGTCCCCAACCCTTCCCATCCCTCCCTGCTCCTTCAGTTTCTTGGTCTCCTTCCCCTTTGTAAGAGATGTACTTCCATTTTTTTCCTTTAAATTCTTCTTTTTTTAACCTCCCTCCTCCTCCCGTCTCTGTTTCCCTTCCCACTTGAAAAACATTTCCCTACTTCCTATTATCTTTTATTTTGCTCTTTATTTGTATTTTGCGCTTCTTACCTAAGAGAAGTGATGCAATATTTAAGTTTGTGTGTCTGATTTATTTCAGTTAATATTGTGGTCTCAAGGTGCACCCATTTTCCTGTTAGTACCTTGAGTGTATCCTACTATATGCCCATCAAGATATGCGTGGATAAAGAAAATGTATTTATACACAATGGAGTGCTACTCTGCCATAGGAAAGAAGTCAGTTATATTTCATAGGGATGCATTTCAATTTCTGTTATGAGTTTCTTTGGTTTGTTATCTTTTTGTTATCCTAAGTGTTTATTGTGGAATATATAGCATTGTTACCCATTATTTCCCAAGAAATGCTTCCTTTATTGTTCTGTTTCTTAGGTATAGAAAGTGAGGCAGAGAAGCAAATTATTTAATGAATAAATTTTATTTTAATATTTTAAGTACAGACTAGAACAGGGACAGTTTTTCTAGATTTAAAAATGTCAAGTATAATTACAAATTACTTCTGCATGTCTATTTGACACATTTTTAAGTTTTTCTTCCTTTTGGGAGCTTCCAACTAAGTGAAATTTTAGAAAGCTGGGGTAAAGTTCCTAAAAGCAATAAACCTGACTTATAACCCTGAACTAGATTTTATTTTCCTTTTCACAGTTAGTTCAAAAACTTAGATAAGTTTATAAAAAAGTGAGGCTTCGATCCTATAGGCACTTTTTGATGGCCATGGATTTATAGTCTCTGTTCTCACTGGTGTCATGATACCAGAAAAAAAGCAAAGCCTCACATCTTTTCTCAGTGCCTTTTGCTTTTCTTTTTGCTGATACCTGAGGATTTTGTGTCTGCCACTGAGATTTATAATTTAATTCTCAGATCATAATAGTTCTCTAAACATTTTGAATTCTGTGCTACCGTTTTTTTGTGAATGTGGCCATAACAAAATCACTTTTATGTCTGGTCTTCATTCCACCCGCCTGGGGCGTGGTATCACATCAGAACTCCTTTGTGTTTCTGCTGGATCATAAATAGGAAACAAATGCCCACACATTTTCTGTGTCACCTAAGTAAATGTGCATGGGTATGTATGTAGAAGTCATTCGTATGGTGGGTATGTAGAAAATTGATACATGTTTTAATGCAGTGACAAGTCTTATGTGATAAGGATTAGAAACTTAACCGAGGGGAGGCAAAGGCTGAGTTGCAGACACACTGTTAGCCGGTGCCGTTGAGGACCCAACATGAAGGAAGGAGGAACGTTCTTCTGTAAAATGGAGTAGAATAAAACCTTTGGATAGAAGTACAACTGGGCTGACATGAGGTTTTCGAAAGCTAGGCAAAAGTAAGTCTTTTTTTCACTATTATTATAATCTACACTGACCTATTTCTGTTACTGGATTCGTGATTTTCACCTTTCAGGCTGCTGCTTGATACCCATAATGCTCTGAAGTTCCTTTGCAATAGCTCTGTCTTTGGGCTTTTAATTTCCAACCTACTTGAAGTTTATGACTGAATTCTTTTTCAGCAGGGCATGTTTTCTGCATTTTACAATGACCAGGGCAGAATGTATCTCTAGCCAGGAAACATTTACAGAGCATGTAGTGCTGTACGGAATGCAGAGGTGAAGATGCAGGTCCATCAGTTTAGAGATGAGTTTGTTCATTGCTGCAGTATTCTCAGGAGCCACATCATGGGATCAGCCTAAATGTGCATCAGCAGACGAGTGGATAAAGAAAACGTGTATATACACAATTACTATTCAGCCTTCAAAAAGAAGGAAATTTTGTCATTTGCAACAACATGGATAGAACTGGAGAACATGATAGTAAGTGAAGTAAGCCAGGCACAGAAGGACACATAACACATGTTCTCGTGCATATTCTTTCTCATTTGTAGAAGCTAAAATGATTGAAACTCATAAAAGCCAAGAGTAGAATGGTGCTTCCAGAGACTGGGGAGGGGGCGGAATGAGGTGACGATGGTCAGTCTCGGGCAGGAGGAATAACTTTTTTTTTTTTTTAGATCTTTTGTACAGCATAGTGAATATAGTTTAAAATAGTGTATTTATATACTTCAGAATTGGTAAGAGAGTACATTTCAAATGTTCTCATGATAAAATTTGTATTTGAGATGATGGATGCGTCCCTTGATTTAATTGTTGTACATTGTATTCATGAATCACAATGAACCACTTCGTACCCCATCAATATGAGATGGAGATTCCAGCTTACTGAGATCAGGTGCTAGTTGTCCCTGAAGGCTGTCACTGATGTCCATAATTGACCCCATCATTGAGTAAAGTAGTCTGAAGACCGGGTTTATTATAATCTATTTAAAAGGCCAGGGAAGTATATAATACATTTTAGAATTAAAAAAACCCTCCTGTAAAGATGAGCATTTCATGGGATCAGTTTTTGTTTACCTGCAGAAATGACCTAAGCAGATGTCAAATTCCAATCTTTGTGTCTGTCAATCTTCTTTCCTATGTTTTCCTTATATTATTTTAGGTGATTTTTTTTTCAAGACCTTTTTGTCTCTTCTCTTTGAAACTAGAAACTATTTCAACCTGTACTACTGTTCTTTGATGGTATGGTTTCAGACACATGTCAGTGTCCGCTAATAAAGATATTCCTTGCAGCCTGAACATAGGATTAATTTCCCGCAGCTTTGCCCTGTAGCCACTGTCTTTGCTTCTGCTTTATGGCTGACTATAAAGTTATATTAGCCGATGATTTTTTTCCTCTCAGTTCCTCTAGCTTCCTGTGCATTGCCATTCTACACGCATTCACCAGCATCTCCTGTTTATTTATTCAGTGAGCACTGAGTGCTGTTCTGGAGGCTAGAGATACGCAGAGCCTGAGCGAGTAGAAACCCATGCTCTTGAGCAGTTTACATCTAGAGGGGGAAGAAGATAAACAAGTAGACAGAGCAGGTTGGTGAACAGAAGCACTGCAGTGTGAGAGGAAAGGGAGGGAAGCCAGGGAAGGACTGTGAGGAGGGTATTCCTGAGGTCCAACCCAGTAATGGGCCGTCAGCCACACCCTCATCTGGGGAAGGACATTCTGGGCAGAGAGCACAGCTAAGGTAAGAGTTCTGAGGCAGGAATCAGTGTTGAGGAAGAGAACGAGTGTCCACCATGACTGGACTGCGGTTTGATGAGTGTTGTAGGTTCCCTGCTCACTTGAACTCGGTCACTTGAACTTGGGTCCATTCATTCAACATGAAACTCATACTGGATGTCTCTTGCCTCCTTTGTCTCTCCATCCATCCCCAATTTCATTACTTTCATTCAAGGCCTTGTCTAATCTATTGTCTTAACTTTCCAAGTGACCTTCACCTTTCCCCCTTGACTCCTCCAAATCCATCTGCTATACTATTTCCTTGTTGTCAAATGAAAAATCCCATCTAGTCCCTCTGTTGCCTGTAGTGCTTCAGGACCTCCCTTTTAGAGTAAATGGCAACTTCCTGTAGGATAAAATTTTTAACTTCTTAGCATGGCATGCAGGGTTTTACGATTTGGCGTCGAAACACCTTTCCTTCAGCCTTTACTGTGGCCACCACTGGTGCACTGCTTGGCAATTTCCTGAGACCACTTCCAGTTGCAGGTGTTGTGCTGTTCCTCAAATGCTCCTCTCTCCCGGGCAGAGTCTGGAAGCCTCAGCTTATGCTAGCTTTCCCTTGAAGTCTTTTCCGAGGCACTCAAGGGAGGTTACTTATACCATCAGAGTGTTCTCAGAACACATATTTCAGTGTATTGTAATCACCTGCTTCTTCTCTCATCCCTCATTGGGTTCCTTGAATACAGAGAACATGGCTATTCACATTGCTTGGCACATCTGTGTATGTTTGTTGAAGGAATAAACCAGAGAATAAAAGAGAAAGTTTTTTTTGTTAACACGTTCCCTATCCTTTAGTAAACATGAACACTTTACGTTTTCTCACCAGTCAACTTGATTGGAAAAAAAAAAAAAGAGGCAAGGGAGCTACTTCAGTGCAGGGAGCACTTCACTGACTGTTTTCCAAGAACCTAGAATGGTAGAGGAAGGGATATTGTCTAGGAACAGCCTTTAGGTCTAAAATGTGGGGCTGGGAAATTGATTAATTATTTTTTATATTTATGTAATATTTGCTAGATGTCCACTCTTCTGTTATGTGCTATGGGGGAATAAGAAATATACAGTAGATTTGGTTTATTCCTCAAGGGATTTAAAATAGTGAAAATGGCAATAATAAAAGAATTTTATGAGATAGCATATGATTAAGTCTTAATTCAAATAAGACATGGTATTGGTGCTGGAAAAGGACAGTCTTTGTGGGTAAGAGAGATGAGCAGTCACAAATAAAACCTCAACTTCTTTTTTTTTTTTTTTTGTGGGTACCGGGGGTCAATCTCAGGACCTCACGCGCCAGTGGGCGCCCGTGCCGCTGAGCGATATCACCGGCCCCTTTTTTGTATGTGGGTTCCGGGAATTGAACTCGGGCCCTCGCGCTTGCAAGGCAGGCACTTACGCCACTGAGCCATCTCACCAGCCCCTCAACTTCTTGAAGGAGGTGCTGAAATAAATACATTTTGCAGAAATGATGTTCATATAATTCAATAGTCTTCAGAAACTCAGGAGATAGATTTCTTTCTTGGCTTTAGTGAACAAGGAAATACATAGTATTTATATTTTAAGAACTTTTTGTAAGATTTTTGAATGAACTTGTGTGTTGTAGGAAAACAGTTGAATATTTTCATGGTATCATTCAAGCTGATGAAGGTAATTTACAAATAGGGTAGTGGAGAGATGATTCATTTAAACCAATTAGTGTGCTAAGGAAAAATGCTTTTCTGGGCTTTCTGATCATCGATGAAGACTCCAAGTCCCAGGAGCTATGGGAATATTGACCACTCACCAGTGACCTAGTAGTTACTGCCTCTTAATTTCTTACTTTCTTAAGTAAATGAATATTTATGAGGTCAGATTTCATGCTTGACTTTTTAATTCTTGCCTAAGGTTCTTCTCAGTTGTATTGTTGCATCTTAATCTAGTTTATGAACTTTTATGGTGGTTTCTGAGGCTAGGAAGCCTTGTAACAAAGATGAACTGCAGATTAACCACTTTCCTGTAGAGGTCGCTGAGAGAGTGGTTGTTTGGCATACTTTCTTTGCCACCCAGCACCTTGTGGCATGACTTGGCACAATTTGCCTAAAGATTGTGAGATCTGGTTTGTGCTGCTGTTTTATTTTTGAGTTTGGTATAACTCTAGTCCCCCCAGTAATTTCTGCAGGCTCGTAACTCTGCATTCTGTCACTTTGGTTCCGTCAGAGCTTCACCTGTGCATTGTTCTAGCTTCATGTATTTGGTATGTGGTTATTTTAGAGTTCTCTTTATACTCTATTTGCATATGACAAATGTATGCACTTAGACACATTAAGCCATTTTCCCAGCTTTTGCAGCATGAATGATGGTAACCTAAACTTGGCCTTCTGTAGGACCTCAGATTATTGTTTAATGGGGTTGTCACTCAGGACACTTACTGGCTTTCTCCAGTGCTTTTAAAAAAATTAAATTAAGCACAATGAGGTGCATCCCCTTGATTAAATGTTCTGCCTCCTATGCAATCACCATTAGCTTTTTGGCTCCCGTTCTATATTCTTTTGAAGCAGCCCTGCATTGCAAATCGATATCTTTGTGAAGAGACAGTGTGTTGTGAATTGCCTGGACAGCATATGCACGGTTACTTTGGCTGCAATGCTGCTGCAGAGCCTGGTTACTCTGCCTTCCTGGGAACTCCACAGGCAAGTCCATCGTGTTTGGATAAAAAAAAAAAAAAAAATCAGATTTTTTGAGGGAAAGAATTGAACTGTTAATGCTATTGATACTGAATGTTTGTATGTCCTTTTTGCTCTTTTGAAAACATTTTTTGGCCTTATCCCCAGAGATCAGTTTCTCTGAGATGATTTCTGGCTTTTTTTTTTTTTTTTTTTTGCTCATGCTTCCCCCTGTCTTGGTTGTAGTACGGCCGTACCATTTCAGCTTGCTAGTGCGGAAAGATGTGAATTCAGTTGCTGTTTGAGGCTGGCCTCATGTAAATGCATTGCTAGAGATATGTTAAAGAGTTCCAGGTGAATCGAGCTAGAGAGAGACAACGGCAAAACGGTAAGACGGAGCATGCTTAAAATTATATCAAGGGTTTTATTTCGGAGTACCTCGGCAAGTGAGAATCCTGACTCACTCATTTACAACTTGAAAAGGATTCACTTTATGCATGTCATTTTACTCACTCCCTTCTATTTAACTGCCAAAACCATCACAGATTGATAAAGGGGTATTTAAATTAGGGATCTGAGAGGAGGTTACTCATGGGAGAGTCTGCAAGGCTCCCGAGGCTGTTGCCTGTAGTTTGTAAACACCAGTAGCAGCGATAAGATGAGGAAAAGGTTCAGTGATTGCTTCTTTGCTGTATCTGAGTCTTATTTCTCCTGCAATTAGTCTTGTTCATTATAGCTTACAGAGATCTCACAGATCGTTTTGCTTGGCTGTGGTTGTCTCAGTGCCCTCTGAGGAAAGCAAGTGAAGGACGGGAGATCACTTTTTTTTTGAGGTAAACTGGTATCCATAAATTTAGCTAGATTGGATCTGAGAGAGATAAATATCTCTAATGTGGTAGGGATCTGGGGCTTCCTCTCTGATTGTGCCCACCCCCCCAGCACAGAAGTGCACCTGCTTTAAGTGTGTGCTGCAGAGCAGAGGTCAGCGTGCTGGAATTTTGTATTATTACACCTGTAGCGGTCATGCTTTCATGTATGGAAGTGATAATCCTTCATGCAGTTCTGCTTGAAGTGCTGCCTCTAATAGTGGACCGTTGGCATTTTGGATGCTAATGTAGAACCCCTGCCTGCATGAAAGAGTAGGGCAGCAGACAGGCTGCTCCGAAAGGATGCTCACCTGCTCATAAAGAAGATAAAAATCAGGAGATTGAGACGCAAACCCTGACATCCACGGAGGTTGAATTTCTGTTTCCTTTTTAATTAGCGTACAGTTTTTGGTAGTGGGTGGTGGGGGTTGGAGTTGAAGGACATGCTTTAATATTGTTCAGAGTGAGACTAATACATCGCATGGTCCTGATGAGTTTATGTCAATTCACCTTTCCTATAGGTGGTGAACGTTAAGGATGTCAGCAGTTGGTTTTATGTTTTAAAAATATTCGACTTACGTATACTTTAATATATATCAAGTCACTCAGTAATTCATATAAAATGTAAATGTTATACACAGTGAATATTAGTTGGCAGAATCATCAGTAAATGTCATGTTGGCCATAAGCCCATTCTGTATAATTTTGTGACATAAGTAAATTTTAAAAAGAACATTTGATTACTTGATAGGTGAATTAAGAGAAATATTGTTAGTGTGTTATAGTTCACAGTAAGTTAAAAACATTTTTTTTTTTGTTGTTCCCCAGAAAAGGCAGCCTTAAATGTACTTATATATTCACTCAACTATTTACTGTAAAGGTTGGACATTGATTATTGGGAATGAATACTTAGATTTTCTTTTATTTTGATTATATATTACTTCCTAAAATAAAGACAGTTATAAGCTGTTTCATAAAATTTTTTTTTCTATATAGAAGACTATGTGCCTTCTGTTTGCGGTTTCTTTTCTGAGAGTGATATGTTCTAGCTATTTATATTTTACCTTCACTGTGTGTAAGCTGTGGGGTTTTATTTTTTTCATTTGGTGACAGAAGGAATTGTACATCTGCAGGAAGTAATTTTTAAAAGGGAATAGTAGAGTAGTAATATGACATTGATTTTATAACCATATATTCCCCCTCATTGTACAAAATTTTTATTAGCTGCCTACTATGTGTAAGACATTGTAAGGCATGCTGTGAAGGAAAGACAGATGAAATAGAAAGAGCTTGGACATAGTAACGTTGTATTTTTCCTTGGAATATGCTGCATTATACTTTCTCATGAACAGTAAATTACTTTTTAAATTTTGTATTTCCTAACTTCGAGAACCCTTTCCCTACTTTTTTTCAAGCATTTATTTATCAAGCAAACATTTATGGCAAGTCTACTGTGTAATAGTGGTGGGTAAAACAGGTCTGGTCCCTGCCCTCATGCAACTTACAATTTACCTGTATGTATGTATGTATGCATGTATGTATGTATGTATATTTTGGGACAGGAACTTGCCAAGTCACTAAGTTGCCCAGGCTGGGCTCAAACCTGTGATCCTTCTACTTCAGGTTCCCAGAACACTGGAATTACAGGCGTGAGCCACCACACTTGGCCACTACAGTACTTGTTCTTAAAATATTTCAAGGAGAAATTCTGTTACGAGCTGTTCTTTTTTTTTTTTTTTTCATTTTGGTAATTGTGAGAGAGATACTGTATGTTTTGATTTTTAGGTTGTGTTTAAAATAAATGTAACACAAAATTGACTGTTTTAGTCGTTTTAAAGTTGGCACTTCAGTGGCATTAAGTACATTTAGTGTTTTGAAATCATCATCACCATCCGTCTATCTATTTTCAGAACTTTTTCTTCATCCTGTGCTTCTCCAGTTGTTAAATAATAACTGCCCATTCTCTTCCTTCCCTAAGCCCCTGGTAATCTTTAGTCTTCTTTCTCTGTCTATGAATTTACCTGTTCTAGGTACCTTATATCAAGTGGCATTATACAATGTTTGGCCTTTCGTGTCTGGCTTATTTCACTTACCATATTTTGACATTTCAGCTATGCTGTGGCACATATCAGAGTTTTATTTTTTCAGTGTATGCTTTGGTTTTTATATCAGATAGCATTTTTTTATCCTTATATGATGTCACTAGGTCAAATTTACATATGAACACCATTAATAGGTAATGTAGAGATAGTAGAAAGAAAAGCCTATAGAAAGGGACAAAGAATAAGGAATAGAAATGCGGTGAGGGAAAGATCTATAGATATATTTGGATTCTTTTTATTGAGCATGATAATTGGGCTGCTAATATTTTCATGTCTATTCATTGCTGATAGAGAGCAACAATCATTTGGAATATTCATTGGGAAGCTGCATTACGTTTTTTATCATCATTATCGTTCAGATTTTCCCCACTGCTTATAGCCCTTTCCTCAGTCTAACTTTGTGAGCAAAGACTGATCAAAACCTTACTCCATCTCCTGATGCCCACTACGAGCTGTCTTTCACTCGCCACTCCTGTTTGCAGTGGACATTTAAGTAGGAACCCCCAGACCCCCTCTGATTTAGACAGAGGATGAGAGGTGTTAGCTTAATGCCATACTAAGCACTTTTCCACTGGATGAAGTAAGTAAGCCTAGCTTCATCAATGTAGGTTTCTCTTTCTCTGCTTTCTTCCTGATGCTTCTTTTTTAAAACCCAGGTGGTTTTTCTGCTGGGAGGTCCTTTATACAAAGTCTGTTTAGGCCCCAGAGCTGGCCCTCATTCACCATCAATGGATTTGACCATTCATAGACTAGGTCAGTCAACAGTTTATGTCCATGCTTTTAACCCCCTGCCCGGGGCCCCAAACATGTATAGAGGGTGACAGGACATTGTCTAAAACCCAAGTCATCTCATCTTCCCAATTAGCCTGATCCTTCTTGCTTTCTGTTCCTGCTCCTCTGTTTTTCTGTTATGGCTTGACTTTTGATATGAGGCTCATTCAGAATTAGATTAATTAAATGCGCGTTTAGTAGGGTGGTGGGTGTATAGGGACAAGGGGATAATAGGCCAGAAAACCTTAACCCACAGAGCAGTTATTTTGTGTAGCTTTGAAAGTGCTTTGCTTTTGCATTAGGAAAGATAAAAGAGAACGGATGGGAGTATTGTAGGTCAGGTTTGTTCTTATTTCTCTGAGGACTTCGGTCTCAGGGACATGTAAGAAAGACAGCACAGTGGTCAGGATTGGCGTCGTAGTCTGAGTCCTGCAGTGAATGTCATTTCTGTGTTTACTCTCTGTGTGGCTGTGGACATCTTACTTAATTCATGTGTGCCTCAATTTAATCATCTATAAAATTGAGATAATTATAGTGCCCCTCAGGGGGTGGTTGTAGAGATTGAGAAATGATTTTGAAAGCAGTTTTCATAGTGACCATTACATAATAAAAAGCCATCACCGTTGTCCTTGTCATCTCATCTAGAAAGCCTCATTTTCCATCTCTTTTTTTAATTTTAAAATTTTAATTTTTTAAAATTTAAATTTAATTTTTAAATTTTAAGTTTATTTATTTTTTTAAACATAACACAAGGAAAGTGTTCAAACTGGTGTAATAGCGCAATAGAATAAGTTTTCCAGATTTTGGGAGGGATGAAGAGGGAGATGTTCAGAAGCCTTCACCAGAATCCCCCCAGCTTGATCATAGTAGATTAAGGATGTGCTTTGTGGATGTGGTCAGTCAATGACACCAGCCTGACGGATCTTTCTTTCTGCACCAAATCCCATTGAGTTATCTGGTCCCCTTGGCTGATGAAGAGCCATTGCGAGGAGCACTGGCATCATCCAGGGTGATGTTCTTCAAGGGACTGACCAACCAATCAGGTTGAGGGGCTGCAATGCCGTGGGGCCCTCGCAGACTCGCCAGACATTACAGGCACCGCACTTGCCAGTGCGCTGGTTAAGAATCACTGAGAACTCCACCTCATCTCCTGCCTGTAGCTCAATGCTATCCTGAACTTCTTTCACATGGAAAAAGAGCAAGAAGCTCTTGTTAATGAAGCCAAACTGATCTTTCATCCACTCCACCATGGACCTACGCAGGGATGTGATGTTGTAGGCCATAGTCTGTGCATTTTGGCCCAAGACACCCCACTGGAACTTAACACTCTCCTCTTTCTGCAGGCAGTCACCTTTGTTGGCCATCCCAACTATGCCAGATGGATACACCTCACCTTTCATGTCCCCCTCTTCCACGATCTCAGTCATTCCTTGATACTCAGTCTGTGTTGGATCAACACTCCTCAGAGGGCGAATGACTTTACAAGAGTAGTGGGATCAGCTTCCTCAGTAATACCATTCACTGAGTGAGTTTTGTTTCCTTTTTCAGCACTCACTTCGTTGCCTTTACCTTTGGACAAGCTGTATTCAGCCATGCCTCCCCAGTTCTAGGCTATCAACATCACCAGAGAATTAAGTGTAATGGAAAATATTTCCTTATCACGATTGGCTGTTTCAATAAATCCAAAATTATCTTTCGGAGTTGCCGCATAACCCAAGAACCTCTTGGAGTTGGAATTACAACCTAAAAGTCATAACGAAGTTGCAACCTGCTGCCCAGGCCTCTGTTTGTCACTAATACTAAATTCAACCTTATCTCCTATCTGAGATAGGACATCCTTGGCTTGAAAAGCAATAGTCAGTTTCACTCCACAATCATCAAAAACAATAATGCCATCCTCAGCCTCCTTCTCCTTGGCTTTACTGGGGCTAGTGATTTTAGGATTGGAAAAAGTTCCCATGTCTTTTCTATCAGCCGTGTTACATCTGGCCCAAGATCCACCCACTTTTGCTTGATTATAGAGCATATATGACTATTTCTTAATGATCTTGAGTTTGAGTAGATAAAAGGAGGATGTAAGGGAATGCTCCACTTTTCTGTTTACCACCTGGGAGGCATTGGACGGATGTGTGTTCAGTAGACTTAGTCTTCTGCCCAGTTGAAAACACATTTGCCCCAGGAGCTTGTTCCTCAGTTAAATGAGATCTCGCTGAAAATACAGCATTGACAGTGAAATGCTTCTGGAAGCGCTGGGGTTTGTTTTCAGATGGCAGACAAGCAGCAGGATATGTGCATCCATCCAGCTGCTCTTCTGAATTCACTTTGTATATCTCAGTTAGGCATCACTATTGACTTTTCTCGGTTGTAAGAGAGGCTTACAGAACCCATCTTCATGAAATCAGTTTGGACTTTATTATTAGGGGATTGCTGTCAAATTTGTTATTGTGAAATTTTAGCTCTTTGCAGCAGACAGGCCAACGGTTAGAGCTGTATTGAAAGATCCTTCCATTTTTCTCTTCAAAGCCTCATTGTTCCCTGTGTTTCTCTTCATAAGCTCTGTGTGGTTACTGACCCATATATGATTCTCTGAAAATGTTAAGAGCTTCAGAAGTCAATCCTGTATTGAGTGGTGCCCTATATTTTTCTGAATTCTTTGGTCAGGTTTGCTTTTAGATTTATTTTATTAGAAGACAAACATCAAACTTTTAAACTTTATAACATCGCTCTTGACATTAACCATAAAGTATTATCTGAGCACTAATAATGCATCTAAATTTTATTAAAAATGGTTATAATAGATGAGCTGTAAATGGTATTTATTTGTATAGCCATCTGTTTCAGACTAAGATAATAGTGCACATTTTTATTTCTCTTTTAGGGAAAAATTTAAAAATATTTATAATCTTTATTTTTAAATGCTGTTCATGTGGTTACCAGGGGAAGAGAATTCAGGTCCTAATGGATCACTCAGACCTCTGGGTAGGGTGTTCTTTTCAGTTTCCATTTTTTATGTTATTGCATCTTGTAGATGCTTCCTCTTGAAGGAGGGACAGAAGAGCAATATTTAAAGGTGTAAACACGAAGACAGAACTGGCCTGACTTAGGACAAACAAGCTGTGGATGGTTCAGAGAAACTGAGAAGTGAGACAAAACAGGATTCAAATGACACCCAAGACTGTCTTTTGCACAGCTTTTGAGACAGATGACGGCTTTTGCAGACCTTATAATGCTTAAAAAATCCTCAAACACTATACATACGTGTGCAGGTAGAAATCGTCCTGGGTCATGTTATCGATTGCAGGTTCAGCCTGTTCTGCGTGCTAGTTATTAGTGCTTCTGACCCGGTAGATGACCTTCCTTGTTAAGTTGCTGTGGTTAATATTAGTCAGTCCCCCTTGTTAGAGTAGTTCGCACTTCCACACCATGTGAGGTTCTTTGAAAATATACTTTGATTTCCCCTTGTCGGGTAGGATCCAGGACAAAACCTAATGAAAAGAAGAGCTATATTTAAACCTGTAAATTCTGTGGGTGGGGGGAGAAATCCCTATGTGCAGAAAAAGACTTTCTTTTCTAGAATAGGAGCTTTAGGGGAATACTGTCTTGATGAAGAAACTAATTAACCATGCAGTGTGAGGCACTTTGTGTAGCTTGATTCTTCTGTGTTGTTGAGAATGGGTATTTTATTTCCCCACTGCAGTTGTGGGAATTTTGTAGGTTGGCATGGGCTTTGGCTTTGTGAAATCTCAAGACAGAGTAACTCCCTTGCTGTGTGTGTAGATTCTCATTTCCATACTCCATTTCTGAGGCCTCTGGCTCTAAAAGCATGGGGGAGCAATTTAGATGTCAATTCTAAATTTCCCCTTCCAGGACTGGATACTTGAGTGGCCATATGGTCTGAATGCTACACCCCTGGCTCTGTCTTTTTTCCATGATGGAATTTTAACCAGCTTATAATTATGGCTATCAAATGGAAACCAGAGAGTTTACATACCTTCTTTTTTTCTCCCTTGACCTTTTTGGGATATTTAATAAGTTTTTAGTGGAAATGGTGTCTGACAAATGTCTTACCCAGTCTTCTACAGACTAGGAGTGGGAAATCATATGCTTTCTCCAAATCGCAGGGAGAAATACTCAGTTTTGCCAAACAGCAAACGATGCCACACCCTCAAGGGGAGGATATGTTTTAGCTTACGTGGTACTCTTCACAAATGTAATTTCCTTTTAAAATTTCTTTTATGAATCCAGCAATGACTTCCTTCTAAGTTTTTTTCTCTTTCTCTTTCCAAACTACGAAATAAACCCTGGTAAGTAAAATGTAAAGCAAGGTTCTGGTTTTATTTCTCCTTAAAAGAATTTTGTGGATTGTAAAAAAAAAAAAATTTTATACATATGGTGTCCAACGGCAAAACAGTGCTTCTGTATTAAAAGTATATGAACCCATATGTACATTTCTATGTAGGAAATGATGTTACTTATGCTGTTATAATCCATGTATCTTCTTCTTTCTCTACTCACTGTTGTCCCATTACTTTTTGTATTTGTACATCTATTGGGTACACATTATTAGAACATCTTGTCTCAGAGTTCAAAATTTTATTAAAGGATTATCTGAAATTACCATGATATCTTGTGAGAAGTTCGAGCAAAACAATGTTACCCCCCAAAGTAGTGACTTGATTATCATTCCTGTTGTGTCACGAGACTGAAGCAAATTTTGCCTCAACAGGAGTTGACTTCTCTCTGAATTTTAATCCTTTATTTGACTGTATCAGAAAGTGTATCATTACATGGTTTTGAGTACCATGTCTCAGACTTCATTGTGTGAAGGTCTTGTTGAAATTCAGGTTCTCACTCAGGAGGACTATGTTGGGCCTGGCATTCCAAGTGATGTCAGTGCTGTGAGTCTGCAAGCAGCAAGGCTTAGAGAATATCCCAGATGGAATCCTGATCCCCAAAGATAAGGATATACTGAGAAACTATATAGGTTATATAATGCAGATGGTGCTTCTGCCCTTGCTGTGAGTGTTCATTAAACCTTGTGTTATAACATTTATCATCATGATTTGACAAAATTAAGAACCTAGAGAAGTCAATAAATAGACGCATCTGTCTATAAGAACCTGTAACCAAAACTGTATCTTATATATCTGATTTCATGTATATATCAGACAAGAAACCAGTCAATAGGGGTATTTTAGGAATGTTATCAAAGCTTAGGCTGGTAGGAAGACCACCTAAATATTTCTCAATGGAATTAACAAAGCAATTATCCAATGTTAGTAAGCATTTTAGCTCAGTAAGGGTTGTAACATAACTATGGTCGCTGAAGTGCATAAAAGAATGCAGTGTCCTCAAATTTCTCCATTTGACCATGTCCATTAGTCGATGGAGTCAGATTCTAGTGAAATTAGGTCAGACCCCAAAGAAACTGGTCAGTAGAGAAATAATCCTTTCAGAACCAAAATCCCAATATTAGACATTGAATGCTGGTGAGTGGGAACAGCTGTGAAAGCATTTCATTGACTGGACAATATCTCCCTTCAGAAGATGCTTTATTTCAGTGTAGTTTCTTAGGACTGATTCTTTGGAGGGGCTACTTGTAGTTAAAAGGGAAGGCTTTTAGTAAGGAAAATGAACCATCATTGACTAAGTATTAACTGAACATCCATTCATGTGCTCTCGGGTCACTAAAGAAACAGAAAATCTGGTTTATGTAGTGCCCCAGGAGTTTACAGTATGGTCATGGAAAAGGAGAAAGAGTGAAAGACAAAGACAGACCTATTGCCTCTCTATTTTTTAATTTTTTTTTTAAGACAGGGCCATGCTGTGCAGTTCAAGCTGGCCTTGAACTTACTATGTAGCCTAGATTAGCCTCAAACTCAGGGTGATCCTCCTGCCTCAGGCTTCTGAGTGCTGGGATTACATGCATTTTTCACCATTCCCAGAAACTGCTACTTTTAACGTAATAAACCAAATATATGAGAGAAAATTTGACAGTAGCTTATATGAAAATATATGACAACAACATATACTTAAATGACAGATTATGAGGTATGGTCTAAATATGATGTAGTTGGTAGTGAAGACAGTTTTGGTTGTGGCAGTACCAGTGATGTAGGGGCATGACTAGCACTTAATAGCAGAACCAGTGTTGCCCAACGCTCTTTAGTACGTATTGCTGCACAGTGCTGCACCCAC
This sequence comes from Erethizon dorsatum, assembly GCA_028451465.1. Taxonomy (NCBI): domain Eukaryota; kingdom Metazoa; phylum Chordata; class Mammalia; order Rodentia; family Erethizontidae; genus Erethizon; species Erethizon dorsatum. The sequence goes on from CM051835.1 coordinate 43,540,105, forward strand.
GTACTGTAATTCCTTGCAAAGATGCCCAGGATGTCATCCCTGAGAAACAACGTCAAGATTTCATAGTTAAGAAAAATTCGAGAAGACTGGAAATGTCAAGAGAAGTGTTTGTGGTGTGTGCCTGTCTTCATTCTTTCTGAACCCTGAAATCTAAGGGGAAGTGGTATGTAAAAGGAGGCACAAAAAAGCAGATTTGTGTGCCTGGCCTTATGCAGTTGATCTACTTGCAGTCACTTACCAGATGTGTATGCTGCTGACCTGTGTTCCTAGTAACATGTTAGAACCAAGGAAGATTGAAAGAGCTGCCACCCCCGATGAGAAGACTGAGACCTGGAAAACCTACGAGGCTTGTTCTAAGTGACTTAGTTCTGGTTTATGTATATTAGTGTTCTGAAGGTGATTTTGGGCAAGAGCTTGTTTCCAATAAAATACTCATTCGTCCATCCTTCTATATATATACGAATAATGCAACTTATATCTTCTTCCACGTGTCCCTGCCTGCTGCCATCTCTGTCCACACACACATGCACAGGGATGTGGGCACACACACACACACACACACAATTGAGGAAGTAAGAGAAGACCACAACCCACAACCAAAGAGAGGACAGCATACTTTTAGTCTTACAGGCTGAAGTCATGATGAAGGCAGCCATCACTGATTCCAGGGGTATCAGAAATTCCTTCTGTCCCCTCTGGCTCCCAGTTGCCATGTCTGTCTGTCCCATGATGATAGATGGAAGTTCTTATCATTTTTACAGGGGAGGACATTTTTTTGTTCTGTAGCCCTTAAAGTTCAAGTAACTCTGGGAGAGGTAAGACTCAGATTTAAGCACTAAAAAACTTGTAAATAAATGACTGACGATGATTTTCTACTGGGAAGAGATGTTGAGAGAAGTTATTGAGAAAACTCAGTTCCTCATGGGGAACGGGCAAGGGGAAAAAGAGAAGTGTTATGAGGTTGTCAAGATTTTGCTTGTTTCACAGTTTTGCGCTGGACCTGTGCTACGTATTTCTTCCATGAACGTCAGATTTGTGGTGGGTCAGCGTGGGAGTCTTGAGGCGTTTCCTTTCCAGTGTCTGCCTTCAAGTAAGAGTGTGGAGTGAAGAGGTAGAGAAGATCACACTCAACCTACAAAAATGTTGATCATCAGAAAACAGTTAATTCAAAGGGACAATTTTCAGTCCGAATGAGTTCCCTGGAATGAATGCCGACTTTAACTGAATTAAGTTGTGCTCTTTTACATCCATTGCTGTGACTCCGGTAGACAGTTGTGTGGGTTTTACATGGCCCTCAGCTGAAATTGCAGGTCAAACTGTGACTTTTGAAGCCTCTGGAGCTGTTTGACTTTCTAACAGTTTTTACTGAATTTAGATCTGCCTACAAATGAGCAAACCTCTCTTACGGACCGAATTAATTGGTGAGATGAATAGCTATATTGTGGTTCATATCTCACCAAGATTGAAATTCTAAATTCATGAATTTACTGGAAAAAATCAGAGAACAGAAGTTTATTTGGTATTTGTGATGAGTTATTTTTTTTAATGTTTTCAAGTACCACGAGACATCCTTGCTTGTATGATTTTTGTCACTTACATTTCTGAGTGGAATAAATATGGGTGAAAACATGCAGTCATAGAAAAACACGTGCTTAACTCACATTAATGTTGGAATGTCTTGTTTTCACATGGGGCTGGTAATACACCTGTATGTTGGCATGGGCCGAAGGGAGAGGCACCCAATATGTTTTCTTCTGGTCCCATGAAGCCCCTTATTTTTCTTAAATTAGTCAAAAAACCTTTATTGGACTTTTCAAGAGAAGATTTGAAGGCAAAGGTCCTCTTGGAGGCTATACAATGAATATGAGACACAGTCGTTTTCCTGTGGAAGAGATAATCAGGTTGCTGAGATTATTAAAAGGAATAATTACAATGTAAGGTATACAAAATATTGTAGGAGATAAAAATGTATAGTCACTGTGGTGAATTCTAGTAAAGGGCTGATTTGTGTGGGTGTGGTTTAATCATTAAGGGCTTCTGAGCACAGGTTGTGTTTTTGAGTCCTGTTGTGTTTTGCTGTGGGAGGAAGGCTTCTCAGGCTGAGGACACTGACAGAGGAGGAAAGGACAGTGGCAGCTGATGGTGTGTGGAATGTCCATGGTCTCCTGTGCCTGGGATAGCTATGTGGCCTTTGTACTTGGCCAAGAACCCATACACATATCCTTAGAAGTATATGTAGCTAATAAAAGTAATTTTGAAAACCAATATGTCTCTCTCTTTTTAAGCAGTGATTACTGACTTAATTAAATTCTCTTAATTTTACATACTAATTTAGTGTGACTGATTATTTTAACATATTTCAGAGACTTTAAACAAAGAAAACATGCACAAATATAATTAGTACAAATTATATTACCACATTTATCACTTGCCCTGTTGTAAAACACCAGCACTCTGGGTTGAATTAATTTCATTATTATTTCTTTATTCTTTTTTATGCCTTCCTACTAGGCTTATAGAGCTATTCATTTAGATTCTTTCCAAGGAGTTCAGTAATAATATTTTTTTTATATTTTCTTTGGTTGTATAATCTTTATAGACTCACAAGTAAAATAGTGTGTACTCATAACTGTCTGCGTTAATAGGAGCTGAGTTGTTGATCCTTGGTTCTTGGTTGATTTTCCCAAATTAGTGATTCATATTTAAGTCACTGGTTGGGAGCCAGCCTGAATTTCCTTTTTAGTGTTAAATTTCACAGATGTTAATAAAAGTTAACTTATTTTTTAGAAGTGTCTTTCGTATTGGTTTCATATAGATTTTCTTTGCAATATGGTGTCTCTACCAGATGAGTACTTTGTAAAATGTCACTTTGGGAACATAGCTTTAGCTTTTTGCTTTGTTATGTTGTCCTTGTCTGCCATCGCTGGAGCATGCCTTGTTGCTCCTCTTTCTGGAGCTTAGCCTGTCTACCCACATGCCCTGAACGGCCATGCCTATTCTTGGTATATTCCTACTTGTCTAATACAACTTGGTTATTTACTGTTCTCTGTGTTAAAACTAAGCACATCTTATTATATTCCTCCTTCTTTTATATTGTAACTGTCATTTTCCCTTGGTTGCAACTTTTCTCCTTTGAAATCATAAAGAACTCATGGTATTTCAATAATTGGTTTCATTAAGCCATACTTTTATTTTCCCTTTAGATGGTCATATATATAATCACAGTTTGGTCAGTGGGAGCCACTTCAGGCAGATTCTTTTGTCCTACTAGCATTCTCCCTTGCACTTGAAAACATCCTACTTCTCTGTAAGAGCTGGATATTTCCCAGCTATTTTTGTACTTGCTGCCCTGTGAGCCAGAATCCATCACCTTGCAAAGGATTCTTTCTTTTTTTCTCAGTGGAGAGTTAGAACAAAGGCCGAAATCTGGACACTAGGAAGGCATATAAAAATTAGTAATGGGTAAAAGGGTTCATATTTGTTAGTTGGAAGAATCTGCCTTTTTGATGTTTAGGGGTTCCCACTAATTCTTTTCCACTTTGACATAGCATGTGTCTGTCTCTACGTTTTATTCTATGTGAGGTTATATCTTTTAGCAATACTTTTTAGTGCACTGACCATAAGCATTTCATCGTGGGAAGACAGATGATTCTGTTTGGGGCAGGGAAGAGTTTATTTAGGTTGCTGACAGGTTGTTAGAAGGATTCCCTTGAAGTCCTGGGTGCTGGAGGACAGCAGCAGTGTGTAATCTATTTTTCCAGCACTCTTTTGCACTGCTGAGTCCAGACGGCTTACCCTTCTCTTCATGTACGCTGGGCACTGCAATAATTTCATTCAAAGAGTTGCCAGAAATTGCATCTTTCAGCAAGAAATGAGCACTATTGCTCATTGCCTTGGGTCATTCCCTAGGTCAAACTTTCCCTTGTATGTTTAGGGTCTGCAAGGTGAATGGCCATACTGGCTTCGGAGATACCCAAGGGCCTGGTTCTGCTTTCTCTTGTACTTATAGTTAACAGAGATGGCCAGGTCACATTTAAGTAGTTTGTCCCAAATATTGGGAACTTGAACCTTTTCCAGAACAGTTACTTTGCACTATGTGGAAAACTCAAGTGTAGATTACTTTCCTGGATGAAGATGCACAGCAGGTACTGATACCCGTATTATTCACACAAACCCAGCTGCGGTGGAGACTGGCATAAATTGTGTATAAACTTAATGTGGAAAACTCGTTTGTGAGCTTTATAAACTGATGGAATTAGGTCATGCAGCAAACTCTTAAGTCTATGGTGATATGTTGGTATTAGTCATGAGAATCATTGCTAATTTTCTCCTGGATCCGATACAGTGTGTATCTGCAGCAGTGTTCCTTAAGAACATTGTGCTCAAATATCAAAGTGCTTCAAGCAAATTTAAGTTAAATGAATGTATTAGTTTTCTGTTGCTGTGTAGCATGGTGCCACAAATATACTGACTTATTATATCATAGTTTCATAGTTTCTAAGTCTGGGCATAGAGTAGCTGGCTTTTTGCCAGTATCTCTCTCGGCTGAAATCAGGGTGTTTTCCTAGATTGTGGTTATCAACTGGTGCTCATGACCCTTTTACAGATCACTAGTGGTCAGCAGAAATAATTTTCTTGTCTATACATAATAGTGGCCCCCATTTCCCTGCTAGTTGTTGAGGCAGAGACCAGTATATGCTGTGTGGTGCTTTTTAGGCAATTCATAGCATGAGTCTCTGCCTTATTCCAGTCTAGCCAGAGCACACCTCTCTGACCTTCCATTCCGCTACTAGCTGGAGAAAATGCTCTGATTTTAAAGAGCTCACCAAGTTATATCAGGCCCACCCAACTAATATATAACATAGCAAAATCATAGGGAACTTCATCATAATCACATTCTAAAGGGTGAGGGTTATTCAAAGGCAAGGGATACGGGCTGTCATTTTAGAATTTGGGGTGTCATAATGAACTTGCAATTAAATCTTGTTGATTGCACTATGAGAATAGCTTTTGGGTAATGTCTTAGAGCTTTAGCTCTTTGAGTAAGGAAGTACAGAGATTGCCTATTTAAATGAATCTTCCTGAATCTGATTTATTAATTCAACAGAATCTTACAGAGCTTTATTGTGGGCCAGGTACTGAGCAAGGCACTGTGGGAAAACAGTGCAGTAACATAGGCAAGGCCCCTTGCAGCACAGAAGTAGGTAAGAAGTTAGGGAGTCTTGCATGTGTTCAGGAGGGGTGCCTGGAAATGATGGTGCTCTGCAGAGCACCGTGGAATAATGATACATTTTTCGATTAATATATGAACTAGGAGCTAACTAGCAGGGTATATATTGTAAGTGTAGCGAGTGAAATCACTACCATAGGCCAGTGTTTGTAAAAGTTCACTGTTTCTGAGAAGTTTGTTTTCTATTTGTATTTTGTCATTTGCTACTAGATGGCAAAAATGATAAATGTGAAATGCTTAGGAGTATTCAATTGGAAATACTTTAGGCTTAGAAATTTAAATATTTTCCCCCTAAAACCTTAGCTCAGATATACCTTCATTTGACTTAATTAGAATTTAATCTGTGCTTAGTAGTGGAGACACTGCCTTGGGACAGAGTTGATGCTTAATATTTAATTTTAGAATTGTCTTTTGGTTGCAAAAACTTCAAAGAGCTTAATTTAATTATACACACCTTTCTATGTTAATGTTTTAAAAATAACATAAAGTAGCATGTATATAATTCAAATAATACAGAGTGTAAAAATATTGCTAATCTTACCCGTTATCTGTGCAACAATTCTACATGTGTGGAGGTACCTGAAGTTAAGTGTGGTGTTTTTCCTTCAGGACTTTTCACTGTGCTTCTACACATACACACACGCCTGCGTACACAAATATTACTGTCTATATCTGTACCTCTCTATGTTTATATTTGTATTTCTCTCTCATATATATGTGTGTGTGTGTATCTATATGTGTATATGTATACACATATATATACATTTATTGCCCATATGAAATCAACCTATACATATTATTCCCAAAATTATATTTCTCCTTTAACAATATGAATTTTTCTTAAATGTCTTCTAGTTTTCCTTACCTGATAGCATACAGGGATGTGGAAATTTTTCATGTGAAAAAAAAAATTCTAAAAACAATTTCATTTAGTGTTATCTTTTCTTTAGACAGAAAATAGTTACCTGGTGTGCTAGCTTTCTGTCACTGTGACAAAATACCTGTTCAAAAACTTCAAATCAGGAAAGGGTTATTTTGGCTCACAGTTTCCGAGGTTTTAGTTCATGGTCACTTGGCCTTGTTGCTTTGGGCCTGTGATAGGCAGAGCGTGATGGTGAGGAGCACATGGTAGAGCAAAGCTGCTCTCCTCATGGTGGTTGGGAACAAAAGAGAGAAAGAGGCAGGGGTTGGGGCTCCAGTAGCCCATTCATGGCAAGCTCCCAATGACCTAATTTATTTCCATTAGGCCTCACCTCCTAAGGTTCCATTATCCCCAGTGTGCCATGGGCTTGGAACCATGCCTTTAGCACATGAGCCTTTAGGAATCATTTAAAATCCAAACCATAACACCCAGCTTTACAGACAAGCTAGAAACCATACAGTGTTTTAGTACAGACACCAAAGTCTCCAGAGGAGCATAAAGTGAAAAATAGAGCAAAACTCAAAGACTAAAATAAAATGAAAGTGGAGCAGGCTTAGAAAGAAGAGAATGAAGATATCGGGAAGGAATTACGAGTCTAGTGGAGTAATGTAAACGAACTTTATAATGAGTGTTACTTGGTGTTTTTCATTGATATTGTTCCTTTTTATTTGTTAGCTTTGGAATTAAAAAGTAAAAAATCCAGAATTGTGCTCAGTTCTTTGGCTGTGTTCCAATTTGGAGAGGAAATCAAGATGGGGACATGTTTTAAACATATTACAACATAAAACTTTTAACCAACATGATGCATTTTTTCCTCTAGCCTGTGTTAACTACTTCTGTGATGACCCATCAGTTTAAGTGACCATCTGATTGTTTATCTTTTCTGAAATTAAGTTGTTATATACCCTCTTAATGATTTAGAAATACCAACTTACAGGGCCGGTGAGATGGCTCAGCGGCATAAGCGCCTGCCTGGCAAGCGTGAGGGCCCGAGTTCGACTCCTGGAACCCACATACGAAAAAGGGGCCGGTGACATCGCTCAGTGGCACGGGCGCCTGCTGGTGCATGAGGTCCTGAGGTCAACCCCCGGTACCCACAAAAAAAAAAAAAAAAAGAAATACCAACTTACAATCAGATGATAAAAGATATGACAGTTCAAGAATAATTGGGGACTAATGGTCTACACTGTGAGGCTCTTGTTTTAGGGATAGCTTTAAAAATGGGAGTTCTAATTGTGTAAAAGCAGAATGATTATGAGGATTTTCATACCGTGATTGAAGCTGGTCTAGCTTTTTAGAATATGGGCTTTTTGGGTATTTCCTGAAATTGAAACTGGCATACTTTCTAAAATAAGAAGTCAGCATGTTTAGTGATGTGAAAGTTTCAGTGGAGAGTTCTGAATTTAATTTTTTTTTTCCAGATATGTGTCACAAAGATGTCTACACGGAACTGCCAGGGAATGGACTCAGTGATCAGGCACCTGGACACAATTCCTGAGGATAAAAAAGTCCGGGTCCAGAGGACACAGAGCACTTTCGACCCGTTTGAGAAACCAGCTAATCAAGTGAAGAGGGTGCATTCTGAGAACAATGCTTGCATTAACTTTAAATCCTCCTCTGCTGGCAAAGAGTCGCCTAAAGTTAGGCGGCACTCTAGCCCTAGTTCGGTAAGTGCAGTCTTCCCATTTATCACTGAGTAAACAGGAGGAATATCTTGCTAATTATAGCATCACACTGTGCTGGAAGATGCCAGTTAGTTTTATCAGTGCATTTTTATTCATTTTCTCCAAGGGTGGTTTAATGTTTTAGAAAAGAGCAAACTATATGAGGACTCTTTACTCGTAAGCAAGCAAATGAATAAAATGATTCAACTTATTTTTGGAAGAGCCCCCTTTTAAAGTAGGTTGTAGTCACAGGAATTCATAATTAAAAATCCTTAGCCTTTCAGACTCTTGGAGAGGTTCTTGAATTTCGCTTTCTTTGTGTGCAGTGAGGATAGTTTTGAAATTGCCAAATTGACAAAGAATTTCATTTCAGAAGAAATGTCAAAATTTGTTCACATGTTATATTCCAGTTTGTTTTCAAGGGAAATATTTTATAACTTAAGAGCTAGATGTTGAAGTTGATCTTCAAAGGGAATTTCTGTTCATCACTGTGAAATTTACTGAACTCCTAATGAAGGCAGTTCTTGTCTTTTGACCTAAGGAGGTTGTTTTAGTTTAGGCTGCTGTAACCAGAGTATCATAGACTAGATGACATAAAACAACGGAAATCTGTTTCTCATAGTTCTATGGCTGGGAAGTCCAGATCAGTGCTCTGGCGAACGTGGTGAGCGCTAAGGACAGATGGCCATCTTCTGTCTGTTTCCTCACCGTGTGTGTTGTGGGGTGGCTGATGGTGGCAATGACTCATCTCATATCTTTTAGTATTTTCGTATAAGGGCACTAACCTCATTAGTGAAGGCTCCAGCCTTATGCCTCACTGCCCAAAGACCCTGTCTCCAAATACCTTTTCACTGGAGAACATAGACATTCACTTGATAGAAGAGGTGTAAAATTCCAAAGTGATTGCTACTTTTTGCCTGTAATATTTTTAATAGAACTTATTTATAAGACTGGTCTGTACTTAATATTGTTAAAAAGTCCAGTGATCTTTGGAAATTAAGTAATTCTCAGACGATTTTTTGTTTTTTTTAGAGTTTTGAAGGCCTTGTTGTTATTGTTGTTTTTTCTTCTAGGTGTTCTGTTGTTATTGAAAGCCATAAGACTATTCTGAGTCCCAGTTTGTTCCATATTACCTACTTTTTTCCTTTGTGGAACCTTTTAGGACTTCTAAAAAAAATTCTGGCATGAACTTTTTTCTTGGTATTCAGTGAATCTTTTTTATTTTTTTTTATTATTTATTTTTATTTTTTTATGTAGGTACTGGGAGTCAAACTCAGGATGCCAGCAGATGCTTGTGCCGCTAAGTGATATCACTGGCCCTTTTTTTTCCTGTATGTGGGTTCTGAGAGTCGAACTCAGGACCTCACGCTTGCCAGGCAGGCGCTTATGCCGCTGAGCTACCTCACTGGCCCAGTCTGTTTTATTTTGAAATTAATTTCTTTTCAGTTTCAGAAAAATATTCTTTTATTAATTAGTTAATTTTTCTGTTGTAATCTCTTATTTGCTTTTTTCCTTGCAGGGGTTGAACCCAGGGCCTTTTGCATACTCGGGAAACACTTTATCCTTGAGCCAACTTCCATCTTCCTTTTTAAAAACATTTCTATTAGATGAAATGTTGGTACTTCTGGGTTGATCTTCTAATTTACTTACTTTTTCTTTATTTAAATTTTTTTTCCTGCCTTCTGGGAACATTTTTGACTTTAACTTTTAACTTTTCAGTTGAATTTTAATTATTCTAATGTTTATTTCCATGGACTCTCTCTATTCTTTGACTACTCTTATTTAAAAAAGCCATCTTGTTCTTTGTCAATAAACAATATATTGCCTCGTATATTTCTAAGAATACTAAATGTAGATTAGGAAAACTTCGGATTTTATCCCCTGTGTCTGGGTGGCTTGTCAGCTGGTAGGCTTTGGCATAGGGAATTTTAGCGAAGGCCTGATCATCTGATAGGAGTACCCTTAAATGTTAGTACCTCTTGATTCCCCCCCGCCTTAGATGGTGGTTCTCCCTAATGGATTTACCATCCTGCTTTAGGATGTAAAAGCCTAGCTGCCATTATTCTGAGATGATCAACATGATTCTCAGGGCTTTCTACTTTTCTCTGCAGACTTTCTTTTGACTTGTTTTCATTCCAAATGACTCTTTATCCTCATATCCACCGTGCTTGCTGTCGCATTTCTGAGCCTTTCTGATTGAGCCTTTTCAGAGACTAAACCTGTGCTGGGACCAGAGAGGGACAGACACCGGTCTGGAAGAATCTAGGGAAAACGACCTCCTTCTTAACCTATTCCAGCTAACCATTTAGTTTTTAGCCCACTTTGGGCCTCAGTCTCCAATTCTTTTATTTCTTCTCTGCTGGGGATCAAACCAGGGGCCTTGTGTATGCTAAACAAGTGCTCTACCACTGAGCTGTACTCCAGCCCTCCAATTCATGAATATTTCTGAGATTCTGAAGTATGCATTGACTTCTTGTTGGCTTATGATTTTGGTCTTGCGAGTATCAAGCTTTCTTTACCTACGCTAGCCAGTGACTTCTCATCAGTCATCTCCCTTCTCAAACTTCTGTTTCTCTTGTCTTACTCATTCTGTTTGGTCTTTCAGGTTGCAACTTTATTGTCATTTCTGTATGGATTAGTAGGGAGGAAATACTAAATATGTGTTCATGCCACTGAGTTTAATTGGCAATTTTCTTTGTTTCTCTTCGGTTGTATTTTTCACCCATTTATGCTGAAGGTTTTAAATTTTTTGAGTTTTTGCATGAAATTCATGTATTTTACATAGAAAAATTCAATGGACAAGAATGTGAATAGAACACATTTAATTGTGTTTCATTGTTAGGGACATTCCAAAAATGGAGAACTAGGCATTGAAGGGTTAATTTCCTTTGGATTCTGTTTTGTGAGTTTCATATTAGGCGTACCCTATCCTGGTCTACTCTGGGATGTCTTTCTGATATATCAGAGCACTTACATTACTTTGTGTAGACACTACTTTGTATTCTTTTCATTTTAGTAATTTTGCTTCCTTTCTATATGCCCTGGAAAAATATCTTTGCTCTTTCCCTGTCAATCTGGAGAGGGTTTCTTTTTCTCTGTTAGCAGAGGGCTACAATATTTGCTCCTCTTTCTTTGCCTGCTGTCCTTTTGTTCTCTGCCCTATGGTGAAAGAAAGGGGTGTTTTATTATTATTATTATTATTTTTTTTTTTTTTTTAGTGAAAAGATTAATTTCCATTGTCTTTCCATGTGTGCAGAAAGCAGAGGCATTGGCACTTCTCGTGTAACACCGTTTTATATTTCCCACAACAAAGCGTGGATTCTGTCATTTCACATCATTTGGTAAAAATGAGAAAGCATTACAGCTGTATTGGCGCAGAATTTGTTATTCTTAAAGGTGGGTGATATAACAGTGGTAAACAACAAGGGAATCCCTTTACCTATGAGTCACCAGGATTAATTCATATCTTTAATGCTGTTTCAAGTATTACTTATCTTGAGTAGTCTCCAAGAGTAGATTTGAGAAAGAAGAAACAATTGAAAATGTGGCAACACACCTAATATTTTAATGAAGAAAGCATTGTTTCTTGGAAGTACTGTGGTGTAGATACTACTTTAACCACATCCATACCTGTACGTATATCTGTATAAATAGTTCTGGCTGTTGCATGTGTTTGGAGCCATGAATGCACTCAGGGATCCAAGGGTGCCTTGATATCAGTGGTGGTAATGCTAGTCTATTTTTGGTGATTTTTTTTCTAGAAAGAGACATTTTAAAGTTCTGGAAAACTGTAAATAATCTGAGTTTATTACAGTTGATATCTTTCAAGGGAAGTGTTTGTTTCAGACATTTTTTGGATGCCCTACCTACTTTTCCCAGTACCATTCCCTGGGTAGTATTTAATGCTGTCACTGACATGATAAACTTTTAGTAGCCTTTCCCTATCATTCCCTAGCATGACTGTGCTCTTCAGTAGCTACAGCTATTGGGAGTATGTAGATAAACTGCCCATCTTGCCAGCCCAATTTAGAAGGGATTTCATTGAGTTGTGCTGTTATAAGCTGTGCTTAAATAGAACATTTTCCCAGAATTTCTTACTTATGTTAATGTTCTCTATACATTCTACAAATTACTCAAAGTTTACTTTTTTCAGTCACCATGAAAACCTGCATCCCATGGTATACAGATCTAATCTGGAGAGATGGGAGGAATGTACAGACTTGTAAATGACAATTCTACTTCCATTCTTGCCGTAGCTTCCTCTTAGTATTGCTTCAGGTATAATCATGTCCCTCGTCTGCATGTTAGCGTGTGTGACATTTGGGTCCATCTCTCTGTCCAACGTCTAGATCTACTTTATAAACAAGTTACCTATTAACTGTGGCTCTACAGAGTGTGGCTGTAACAGGGGTGATAGAGCCTGTTAACGGAAGTCAAAGGCAAGGGAACAGTTAGCCAAGTCTGGTTTGACTTCAAGTCCTTGCTTAATGGGTTCACATCATTCTGGTTGAATCCTTCCTCCCTTGTCCTCACACCCGTTATCACAGTGACAGTGTAACACAATAGATAAGTGATTCTTAATTGTGGTCGTCCTGCATTCAGTATGTTATGGTCTGGATCTTAAATGTGACCCACAGGCCATGTGTTGAAGGCTTTGCTTCTAGCCAGGCCTTTAGGAGTGAAAGGAAGTTAGGGAGTTGTGCCCTTGAAAGGAATATGGGGACCGTGCCACTTCCTGTCTCCTTTTAGCTTCCTGGCTACCATGAAGTGAGCAGGCCTCCTCTGTCAGATGCTCCTGCTGTGATGTATTGTGTAGCTATTGACCCAAAACAACATGACTAAGTGACCATGGAATGAAATTTCTGAAATGAGCCTAAATAAGCCTGTCCTCCTTTAAATTGTTTATGGGGTTTCAGTAGAAGACAGACCTAATCATAATTAATATCTCCTCCATATATATAGGTGGAACTAGGACTCCATAGGAATATCCTACCAGTATGGTAGTGGTTAAAAAGATAGATTCAATTCTGATATTTTTGGTTTTGAATTCTAGTACTGCCAGTAAGTTCTTAGATGAATTACTTTATTTCTCAGGTCTTTTCATTATTTTGTGCAAATGGGAATGGTAGAACCAGTCTCATGGTGGTATTACAGGGAGTAAATTTAGGTAATGTATACAAAGCTCAAAGCCTGCATATAGTAAGTATTCAGTATTTGCTGGTTGTTCTGGGCATTATTGCACAATGAGCTAAGGTGCCGAGGTCCAGGGACACCTTCTTAATGGCAGGGTGGCAAACACTGTTGGACCGGAACGTTATCTGAGCTTACCATTACCCAAGCCCGTGTTCCCCCCACTGGTCGAGACAGTTGGTGGTTGTCTGTGCTTCTATTCTGCTTTTGAAAAACGTATTAACTTTGTCTCATTAAATTCCACATCTCCATGTGGTTAGTGTCTGTCAGCTGCTGCAGGTTAGCCCTCTGTATTTCCAAGTCACTGAAGTGCTCGCTGAAGACTACACTCTAAGTGGGGAAGTGATAAGCAGAGAGCAGTTGTTCCGTAAGGCTGTTTTCTGTCCATCCACACACCTAACTTCAAAGAACTGAAGATAATATTTAGGATTGACTATATCTTAGTATGATCCAGTGTCATTATTTAAGTGTGATGATTTAATACAATTGGAAGGAAAAAAAGGCAAATGAAAAGCCTGAACTTTAATTATTAAACAAAATAGGACCTCTCCTTCTGAATTATTCTTTGTTTTGGTCATTTGATAGGAAGGATTATATTACCAACCTCTTTAAAAACTTGTCATTTGAAGTCCTTATTTATATGCATAGTAATTACAAATAAGACTATTTCTGCATCCTTAAAATAAGATACTGAGTTTTTAAGATTGTAACTCTCAAAGCTCAGACTGTCTCATGGACTTGGCCTATTCCATAGGACCATTCTTTTGTAGATTAGAACAATTTTAGAGTGGAATTATGTCTTTATCTTCCTGTGAAGTCAGTATGATTGATCTGTAAATTACAGTGTATTTCCAGAATAACTACATATCAGTTTCACAGGGTAAATAACTGACATTTTTTAAACCACCAATGTGGCAAAATATTAATTTTCTGCCATTGCAGTGTTAATAGAATATACTTTTACCGTGGCAGTTAAGGCATCCAAATCCATTTGGTTAGATGAATAGACTACTTTGTACCATTAGCATTTTCTCTTACTTGATTTTTCCTGTGAATAAATGAACATTGTTTTAATAACAAGAAAATTGTCCTTGTTTTTAAAATTTCCTGTTTACTTTTTTAAAATAGGGTCTGTGTCTTATCTTAATTCCATATACAAGGCAGATTATGAAGAGTGAAATACACAATTTTTAGGAAGGTATTTGTACCTTTCCCGAAGGAAAAACTGCTGCCGTCTATTCTCTCTTACAGTTCTGTGAGGACTGTGTCTTGTACTCGCTCTAAGTATGCATTAGCGGTTTATCTCCTAATAGGTGTAAAGAGGTAATTTTCTGCAGCCACTTTTTCCCTTTAACTTAGATCGGATTCATTCTTAACGGAGTACAAAAGCAAACACACAGGCCTCTCATTCTGATTTTAAATAATTTAGAGTGGAACTGTGAACACAATATTTTCCCCATTGAAGATCATTTTATACTGAAGTTCAGTATAGGTTTTAAAATTTCTATTTAAAACTTGGGCTCAGGAGGGTGATGGTAAAGTGTGACATTCGCAAGCTGTTTCTGGTGATGAAAAATGCATGAGAACGTAATCCACACAGGACTAGTCAGGCAACTTTGAATGTAATTTTCCATTAAATTTTACTTGATTCAGCTCACCACATGGTTTGTATCTTATATGTTTCTTGAAAGAAAAAAAAAATAAGGGATCCTAAATGAATGTACTGCTTAGACTTCAGAAGCTCGTCATTGTAATGACATAGTTTAACCAACATGGAAGCTACATTACTTGAAAAGCAAATCATAACCTTCCATCTTTTCTTCTCCTCCCTCCATTCCTGTCTGTATTCAATTTTGAAATATCTTTGTCTGTCTGTTTCTTCTTTATCTATATAGTTATGAGCTGAATTATGACCCCCTAAATTTTAGATGTTGAAATCCCAACACCCAGTACCTCAGAATGCTCTATATCTGATGATAAGGTCTTTAAAGATGCAATTTAGCTGAGATGATCATTGGGATAGAATCCTAATCCTATGACAGATGCCCCGTAAGGAAAGGGAGAGGCACCAAGGGATGCGCTCAACTGGAGGAAAGGCATTGAAGACACAGTGAGAAGGGAAGGGGCAGAGCCACAGGCCAAGGAGAGGGCTCAGCAGCAACCAGACTGGCCAACATCCTGACCTAGGGCTGGCTTCCAGCACCGGGAGAAAAGCCATTTGCTAGGGTTGGAGCCACCCTGCCCTGTCTATGGCATTTTGGTACCTTTAACAAACATATATATAATATTATATATTATGTAGTATATAGAGATATAGATATATATGCATTTATATTTATATTTTGATATGCATATCTTTGTTAACATATTTTCTTAAAATACTATAATTAAAAGGCTTTTGCTACTAATCTTTTCTCTTATACTCAGTACTAAATGAGAGTGGATTAAATAGATGAGTTTTACTTTGAGGAAAAAGATGTGTTTAATAAAGACTCAGTGTATGGTCTTGGGCAAATTAATCTTACTGGGGGGTTTTCTTATTTATATTAGAGTAGATGATGCTGACAGTGTCATCCAGCTCTAGGAATTCTGCTTTTGTGAAGGCAAGAATTCAATTTTTTTCTATATTTTATTTAAAAAATTAGCAGTGTTTCATCCTGGAGAGAAATTGACCGCTCCTCGGATACTTTGGGCAGGAAATGGTTGCTACGGTGTTCACCGCGGTGGCAGATTGAGGAATTGACCCTGAAAACATTCTTTGGTCTCTATTAAATTTCCCAGCAGTTGTTTCTGCATTTGCCATGGTCATTCTTCCTGTGACGTTCAGTCACTGCCCAGAGGTAGGCTGGGTTAAAACTTGGGACTCACAGTTTATTCTTTGCCCTCTTTTTCGTAGCACTAATTATGAGTAACAGAAATTGCCTGATGAGACTTCCTGCGCAAGCACATCGTCAAGTAACCATCTGTCACATACGCTTCGGAAGATTTGATTGTAGAGTCAGCAAAATCTTTAGTTCCACACACATATTCTTTTATTTCCTTCACAGAGTGAGCTGTATTAAGGAAGTGAACAACATGAAAGTTTATACACACTGTAGTGGGTTGACCATCAAGACTTTAGGCTCTTCCCAGGGGAGTGGGGCAGTAGGAATGTGCATGTATTTGTTTTCTACAATCTGCACCACTGATTTAAGGCCCCGACACTCAGCCCTGATTAGAGATGTATCTGTTAGTGTACAGCAGGTTCCGACGCTTGTCAGCGACTCCTGAATAGTGGAGGTTCGGAGACTCCTTCTCTTGTTCTTTAATATGATAGTGAGTCCTGTCTTTCACCAGTAAAGATAAAGTTTGTTATGAAGTCATCTTGGGCAGTGGTTTTTTTTGTTTGTTTGTTTTAGTTTTTGTGTTTTTTTTGCAGTACTGGAGATCAGACCTGCGGCCTCACACGTACTCCACCACAGAGTTTAGGCCTAAAACCTTAAAATCATCTTTGTTAAATTAGGGTACTTTCCCTTTGTTTATGAATTCCATAGTTTTTCTTATTTTGTTTTTGATTCAGATATACACAAAATTTAAAGATTTTTAAGAATTAATTATATTTATCTTCTCTTATGTAGTGAAATATACCAGTAAATTTTTGGATGTTGAGCTGTTCTTGAATTCATGAAACAATTTTTACTTGGCCACGACGTATTATTGCTTTAGCATACTTGAAGAAAGTGATCATCTTATATATTTTTTGGAATTCTTGCTTGTATGTTCATCCAACTTGGCCTTTTTTTTAGTTGATTAGACAAGGAGTGAATTTTGGTGATAGAGTTATTCTAATCTCAGAAATTAATTTGTTAGCATTTAATATTTTATGATGCAGTAGGGTATCTGCTTTTTACAACTTAGTAATTATTTGTTAGCTAAATTTTAGTAGAAGTTGCTTTTAGTAGCCTGTTGTATTTAACAATTTTTATTCTTTAAATTGGTTATGCTTCTTTTGTATTGGTTTTTGCTGCAGTCAATTTGGGTATTTGATATTTTTACAGACAATAATTATGCTTTCTAAATTTTCAAGTATTTTGGCGTAAAGCTATACATAGAATTCTAGGTTAGCTACTGACAACAGAAAAGATCTGTTTCTACACTGAGTAATGATCTCTTGACTTTCTAATCTTTATTTGATTCACTTTTATTTTAAGCTGCAGAGAGTTGTCTCTTTTAATGGTCTTTACAAACAGCATTAAGCTTTAATGATCATGTCTATATTTTTGCATCATATTACATGAATATCTTTCATTGTCTATTAATCTCTTTCTACTGCATCATTTTAGCTCCTTTTCTAGCTGCAATTAAAAGTCTAAATCACATTACTTCTTTTTTAGTACTGTAGGCATATACATTTAAATTTTCATTTATGTATTGATTTGGCTACATTTCAGAGGTCTTATAATGTCATGTCCTCATGTTTATTCATGAATTTTCAGTTTTTATTTTCTTTTTTGACTTTAATATAACTTTATTTTTGTCATTTTTTAAAAATTTTGTTTTATTAGTACATGTTTGCAGTACATGAAGTTTACATTCATCTTAGGTAGTAGGTACATGTACATAACATGTTTTGATTCTTTTTTATTCTCCTTCCCTTCCTCACTCCCTCCATCTCTAGATTCTCTTTCCCCATTTTCATTGTTATTGTTATTATTTTCAATTCATGTTTATGACATAAGGTGTTTACATTCATTGTGGGTATATGGAACATGTATGTGACACATCTTAAATCTTTTTACTTACCCATCTCTCCCACCCCCCTCCCTATATGTCTCTTGGACCCCTTCCTGTTTGCAAAAGACCGATTTCCTTCTATCAATCCTTTATTTTGCTCTTTATTTACACGTTGCCTTACTCGAAAGAGAGATACCATACAGTATTTAAGCTTGTATGTCTGATTTATTTCACTTAACATTATGTTTTCCAGGTGTATCCTTTTTAACTTATGGGGATAAACTGTTTAGTTTTCTTTTTATTATTATTTTTTTAAAATAAATTTTATGTATGTTTAAAGTATACAACATGATGTTATATATATAAAGATGAAAGGGTTGCTATAGTAACATACTGTTGCAAGACAGCTATAATCTACTCATTTAGACATAATCTCAAATACAGTATACTTTAATTAACAGTAGTCTTAATGTGTAATTTTATCGCATCATGTTCAGAAAAAGAAGTTGAACTAATGTTTCTGTAGTTTTCAATATTGAGATCTTTATAGTCTAATTTATGATCATTTTAAAATTAATGTTAAATGTGTGCTTAAAAAGAATATAAGCATGTGTTAATATATATATTAAAGTAACATGTTAATTCTGATATTCGAGTCTGTAGATCCTTTACTTATTGGTTATCTTCTTGCTTTGTTAATGTTAAGCTATGTTTGTCTGTCTTCTGTTATCACTATAGATTTGACCGTTTCTCAGTTTATAATTTCATGTATTTCAAAGTTACGTTATTAAGCCTTTAATAGTTTATAGTTATTACATTTCTTTTTAGGTTTAAGATTCACTCTGTGGGAAATAGTAACTTCATTTATTGTTTTGTGAATTTTGTGTTGTCTGCCATCAATATTAGTGTATTGTACTATTTTCAAAAAATATCTTTTTTAGCTGTGTTTCCTCCTTATTCCTTTATTTTTAGATTAATTCTTTTGTTTTAAGCCTTGCTTTTTTTTTTTTTTTTTGGTGGATACCGGGGGTCGAACTTAGGACCTCGCGCGCCAGCAGGCACCTGTGCCGCTGAGCACTATCACCAGCCCTTTTTTCGTATGTGGGTACCGGGAGTTGAACTCAGGACCTCACGCTTACCAGGCAGGCGCTTATGCCGCTGAGCTATCTCACCGGCCCTAATCCTTGCTTTTTAATCTGAGCTTTTCCCTTAAGAGGGGTAGTTGATTCATTTACGTTTATTGTAATTATTGATATGTTTATATCAACTTCTTTTTTATTTGATGATATTTCCCTTACTGTGGTCTCTTATTGAGAATTGTTCTTCCCACTCCTCCCCATCTTCTCCCTTCATTGTATTTTTTTCTTCCATTTTCTTTTCTTTAACTTGTTTGAAATTTGTGCATTTTATTTATGTAAATCTAGTGACTGCCTTTTAAGACTTGATAAACATACTAAAATTTGTGCCTTGGGAGTTAGTGTGTGAAGTTTGTCCTGATCAAGTCAGGAAATCTTAACATGATATTATTTCTTCTTTCCAAGTTTCTGTCTTCTTCCATCAGTCCAACCAAGTTTTATATTGTGACAATATGGAACTTTATATCTAGATTTTTTTCCCCAGTGGGAGGTAAAATTGCCCTGTATTTATTGTACAATTGAGCTACTTAAATATAATATTAGTGATACAAAGTTATTTTCTCTTTTAATTTTGAAAATATTGGGGTCTTTTGGTAGCCATTGTTGTCTGTAAAAATATGCTTGTTGAATAATTTTTCTATTTAGATACAGTTACTCCCTGAAGTTTTCTGGGAGAATTCATTTCAAATGTTGAGCTTATTATTTTTACAGTTATGCCCATTCTTCTATTTACTGCCCATTAAATATTTCATTTCACTGAATAAATTTTTAGTCTCTTAAGATCTCCAGTTGTTTCTTTTTTTAATGTAATTGTATTTTTTGGCAATGTTGGAATTGAACCCAGGGCCTTGTGCTTGATAGGCAAGTGCTCCATCGCTGAGCTACGTCCCCAGAGCAGTGTTGGTTTTTTTAAAGGCTGTGGTATCTTCATATTCAAAGTTATGCTTACTTTTACACGGCACCCTGAACTCTCTTTCCTGGGTTTTAGTTTATCTGCCATTAAATTTTATGCTTGTCGTTCAGAGTATCGATTTTCCTGAAATGGTTTGTGATTTTTGGTTGTATACTCCTCTTTGTATTTCAGAATCATTGACAGCTTATTCTGTTTTCTCTAATTTGTTGCTATTGACTGTGTGAAAGAAGCAGTGCTTGCAGTTTGGGGGACAGAGGAACACTGCCTTTTCTCTGGGTGTTGGTTGAGTCTTTGCTCTTCCTCTCTAGCCCAAATACTGCCTTCGCCGCTGTCTCCTCTTGCTTTTGTCCCTGTAGACTGCTTGGGAAGACGCTCGTGTTTACTCACGAGATCTGGCTTCTTTCCTCTGGTAGTCTACTCTTAATGCTGGGGCTTTGTTCTGAAGTTTTGATCCTGATTCAAGTTTTCCTCAAAATTTCTAATTAGATATTGGCACTTTTTTTTTTCCCTTTTCTCATTCTTTTATTTTTGACAAATGTCTTTTCAGTCACTATGTGGAATTTTGAGTGAGAAGGAGATAAGAGTATTATTTAAACTGCCACATAGAATCCTTAAAAAATGGTGGGAATCCGAATCATTGCCCTGATGTTGTGTGTTTTTAAATAAATGGTTCAGGAGCACACCCAAAAATAGTGTTCAAGCTTAGGACTAGTGTTCTCTGGACTTTATAAAAAGTTCTTTTACTAAAATTCTGAATTTGGTTATTAAATACCAGAGTTTACATACAATGGGGTTCTACTCTGCCATAAAGGATAAACTTGAGGCATTTGTAGGTAAATGGATACACTTTGAGACCATATTGTAAAGTGAAATAAATCAGTCATACAAATGTAAATATTGCAGAGTTGGTCTTACATGAGAAGTCCAAAATGTAAATAAAGAGCAAAATAAAAGATAAAAGCAAGTAGGGAGATCTTTTTCAAGTAGGATGTGGATCAAGAGATGGAGGGAGAGAGGAGGGAAGGAAGGGAAAAGGGATTGAAAAAGAGAGTCAAAGAAAAGAATGGAAATAGAGCTTTTGCAAATGGGAAGGGGAAAAAGAGTTGGAGGGAGCAGGGAGGGATGAGAGGGGAAGGGGCCAAAAAAAAGAAAAAAGAATGAAGATGGTTATGTACCTGTACTCCCCGTGATAAATGTAATCATTATGTACAGCAAACATGCACTAAAAAAATTTAAAAAATAAAGTTGGTTATTTATGAATTACCATGAGCTTTAACAACTTTTTATGAATTATATATGTACTATGATCAGGTAATGCCTCTGGTAAGGTGTTTTGAATTGCTTATATAGTTGTAATTAATTCATGTTTTGATATCATCCTTCTATAGTGTCACTGAATGTTTCTGCCCCATGGAGGACAATACTCCTCCTTTCTTTTTTTTTTTTTTTTTTTGTGGGTACCAGGGGTCGACCTCAGGACCTTGTGTGCCAGCAGGTGCCCGTGCCGCTAAGCGATATCACCGGCCCCTTTTTTCGTATGTGGGTCCCGGGAGTCGAACTCGGGCCCTCGCGCTTGCCAGGCAGGCGCTTATGCCTCTGAGCCATCTCACCGGCCCCAATACTCCTCTTTTCTTGCTCCATGGTTGAAATTGGGTAGGAGTTGAGCACAGCAAAAGTCACTCCTCTTACCACTTTTTTGGTCCTGATGGATTGTAATCTTAAGGAGTAATTTTGTTTCCGCTAACCTTAAGTATTGGTTTAGGTACACACCAGGGAGTTCCATTTTGCGTAATGATATACGAATGAGGCATCTTTGATTATCTGTTTGCACTATCACTAAAAGGTGTTGCGAGAGTGCCTTTCTATGACTGAATAATGTACAGCCATGATTTAC
The DNA here is from genome assembly GCA_028451465.1 of Erethizon dorsatum. Lineage (NCBI taxonomy): Eukaryota > Metazoa > Chordata > Mammalia > Rodentia > Erethizontidae > Erethizon > Erethizon dorsatum. Next base: position 43,561,767 of record CM051835.1, read on the forward strand.
AAAAGGAGTCAGATAGTAAATTTTTTCAGCTTTGTCAGTCATATATCTCTATTGCAACTACAGCTCTGTTATAACTAGAAAGCCAATGAACAATGTGTAAATGACGAGCGTGATCATTCTAACAAAACTTTATGGTTACTAAAGTTCAATTTTCCTATAATTTTCACATGTTATGAAATGTTATCTTTTTGATGCTGCCATCATTAAGAACAATAAAAAGCATTCTAAGCTTATAAACTGTGCAAATATAGGTGATAGCTAGATTTGACCCACTGGTCACAGTATGCTAGTTCTAAATTTAGAGAATTATAACATGGAAAATGTTCATGATATATTGAATTAAAAAGAAAAAAAGCATATGGCAAGACAGTATGTATAGTGAAATCCCAACTGTATTAAAAAAAAAAAGCAGCTATCCAGCAAGATAACACTAGAAGAAGAGATATCAAAATATTTGGTTCCTTGGTTAGATTATGGGTAAATTTAATTTTACAGGTGTTCATTTGCATGTATTGAATTTGTACTCTGTTTATTATGTTGTTTTTAAAAATAAGTATTCTCATCTTAGAAAAAGTTATTTAACAAGTGACAGAGAATCTGTACATTTTCAGTAAAATCAGAGTATTTATTGTTAATTAATATGATGCAGTATGTTTTGCTTACCCTCTGTCCGCTTCACTTTTAGCCAACAAGTCCCAAATTTGGAAAAGCTGACTCATATGAAAAACTGGAAAAATTAGGGGAAGGATCTTATGCCACAGTTTACAAAGGGAAAAGCAAGTAAGTTCATTATTTTTTTAATATGTAAAATGTAACTGCTCTCTTAATACTAAATAGCAATGTGTTTAAGTAATAGATTATAAAATAGCTTTTTCACTGTTTTTTTTAATAAACAAATGTAAAAGCCAGTGGAATCGGTTATCCTGCTAGCAGGGTTTCACAGACTCATCCAGTTTAACTGCTCCCCAGCTTTGTTTCCCTTTTTTCTTGGTGGGGTTGGAACCTCTCGCGACAGTTCGTTTCCAGGTGAATGATGTGATTATTTCCTCATGGATGTTTAGTGTTAAGCATAAGAGTAATGGTTTGACAAAAACGAAATGTATACCATTCTTGATGTCTTTTTAAATTGTGATTTCACTCCATATTTCAGAAGTCACTTAGTTTTATAAAAAAATGCGAAATTTTCTTTCTACCTGTCATCTCTGGCATCATCTGCCTCTGTTTCCACAGAGAAGCCGCTCTTTTCCTCTTTGTTTTCCCCTTCCTCATTGCTGTTCTGAGGTCAGGACACAGATTTGTATTTTTAAAAATCTCACTGCCATATGTTTCTGCTGGGTGTTCTCCCTCTCGCTTATTGAGTAAGGACAGAAATCCGTATTTACGGGTGTGTAGTTTGTGGAAAACACAGTGCTATTTCTTAAGTAGCTACAGGAGACAGCCTTAATAACCTTACCAAATGATGTTGAAAAATAATTTTGTAAACCATCTGTGTTATATCTTTTAATAATTGTTATAGAAGATATGACTTTCTAACCTAAGTAATTAAATAAGAAAGAAGCAGAAGAAAATTCTGTGGAGGATCAGTCCAAACACATAATCAGAAATTTAGAATGTGTGCTAATTTATGTAATCTGACTATTTTGGGAGCATAATCTTAGGTTTTTCTTCATGATTTTTAAGTTTAGAAAATGAAATATTCCTTCTAAAATATTTCTTATGGAAGAATATATGTAGGTAAAGAAATACAGAAATGCTGTAAGTTAAAAATAATAGTATTGGGCTGGTGAGATGGCTCAGAGGCGTAAGCGCCTGCCTGGCAAGTGTGAGGGCCCGAGTTCGACTCCCGGAACCCACATATGAAAAAGGGGCCGGTGATACCGCTCAGCGGCATGGGCGCCTGCTGGCGCGCGAGGTCCTGAGGTCGACCCCTGGTACCCACAAAAAAAAAAAAAAAAAATTAATTTTGAAAGCTGTTAAATTTTTGATTTCTTAATTTGAATGAAAAATCAATATTTTGGGGAATAGAAAACTAAACAAGTCCCAGAGGATTGTTAATGACTTAACCGAATTGCTTAAGAATTATATCGGGCCGGTGCGATAGCTCAGCAGCATAAGCGCCTGCCTGGCAAGGGCGAGGTCCTGAGTTCAACTCATGGAGCCCACATAAAGGAAAAAAAGGGCCAGTGATATCGCTCAGCGGCACAAGCGCATGCTAAGCACAAGGTCCTGAGGTCGACTCCCGGTACCCACATTAAAAAAAAAAAAAAAAGAATTATAGAATGTCAGAGTAATGATCTCAGTGGTTGAGCTAGTTTTATCAGAGGTTGTGTCCTATGTTTTTATATTCTTTCCTAAGGGAAGATAGGAGTACTGTACTGCATAAAACATACTTGTGAATTTAAGGTTAATAACATGAGGCTAAATGTCCTTTATTAAACAACCACTTTGTTTAAAGTATAGTAATACCTTCTTTTGCTTCATTTGGTCCTCACACTACTCTTGTCTCCATTTGACCACAGAGTCATGGTGATACAGAGGTCACATGCCCGTGTTCACAAGGTGGTTAGCACCAGAGCTTGTTTTAGCTGTGTCTGTCTGGCTTGAAGCCGTTTTCCCCCAACTATTACACCATTATTGCCTGTACATAGTGGAAGGCCGTGGAAAGGTTCGGTCCTTGTTGAATATTGCAGATGGTTCTTCCATATGCTCTGCCTTGTTTTAATTGTGACTCAGACAGAAGCAAATGTACTCTTTCAGTAGAAAGAAACAGACCAAACCCTTGGAACTGCCTGCCCACAAAAGATGTGCTCAGCCTACATACAAATATGTTAACACCTTTAAACATTTAACGCGAAGATTTATGTTGAAATCTTAGAGATGGGAAATTTTTCATCTGTTATACCTGGATAAAAGAAAAGACTTAAAACTGCCTGTAAACTTTGAGAGGGGGTAGTTCAGGACAGTTGAAAGTTTTCACTCCAGCAGTTCTACATTCATCTTGTAAGCATTTCTCAAGCAGTTTCAAGCCTGCTGGTCACATGTAATATTTAATTTCCTCTCAGTGGAGAAGAGGAAAGCCACTACCCACTCACCTGCTTTAAGAGATGGCAGGCTGCCTGCATTTGCTTGCTTTAAGGTGGCCACGTAAGGGTGAAGAATTACTAAGTCCAAGGGTTGATCAAAAAATGCGGGGAAGTGTGCTCCCTTCAGCAGCACATATACTAGAAAAAGCGGCAAGTGCTTAAAAAATTTATTTCAGTAAAAGACACATTGCCATTAATAATGCTCAAAATATCCAAAATACTGCCCCCTCACTTCAGACACACCTATCTTACTGTTCTTGGCAGTGTGTCTTTTATGGTCATATGTTTTGTAAAAAAATTGAGTATTCACTGTATTTTCTATCATCCCATTGTATGTGTCCTACAGTGGGACCTGAGAGCTAAATTTGTTTGCTATGTCCCTGAAATGCTTTGTAATTTAAAGAGCCAGCTACAATAAATGTTGGACATTGTTCCAGTACTCTTCACCATCTCCTATAAATGTCTGGATCCCTGCCGCCGTCTTTGACTGTCATCTTTAGCATCGACCTCCAAAGCAGCTCTCTATCATGCACTACAGCTGCCTGGTAGTTGTAGAGATTCCTGTGAATTTCAGTTGGAGATGTATATGTTATTGATTTTATGTGTTACATTCAGATTTTACCATGAAGTTCATTGTGTTCGCTGGGACTGCCATAACACAAACCACAAACAGGCGTTTATTCTCTCATGGCTCTGGGGGCCTGAAGTCCAAGGTGGAGGTTGGCAGAATTGGTTCCTTCTGAGAGCTCTGAGGAAGAATCTCTCTGAGCTGCTGGTGATGTGCTGGCCGTGTTGGGCATTGGGCATCCCGAATAGTAAATTCATCACCTTGCTCTCTGTCTTCATCTTCACACGGCGTTCCCCCAGGGTGTGTGTATGTGTTGTGTCTGTCTCCGTGTGCAGATTCCCCCTTTCGTTCAAGACAACGGTCATACTGGATTAAAGCTCTCCCTGAAGACCTCGTTGCAACCTGATACCGCTGGAAAGGCACTGTGTTCAAATAAGGCCACATTCCGAGGTGGAAGGAGTTGGAACTTCAACATATCTTTTTTTGAAGATGCAATTCAATCCATAACGGTTATTAATTTCAAATCTCCCTAATTTGGCATGGCACTCATGACAGTGTTCTTCTGTTTCTACATGCAGTATTTGTCAGCTATCCTTTATCTGATCATTCTTCTTTACCCAACATAAATAAAGTGAATTCCCCTTATGAAAAGGTTGGTATAAATCTTAATTTTGGAAGAGTTGCAATGAGCCATGATTTAGAAACTTGAGGAGGAATAGCATTTTTATTACTCTTGAATTCTGAGTGTCTTATTCCTTAAGAACACATATTTTGGGGACCAGTGACTGAAATTTCTATACAGGTGGCCCACTTGGTAGTGAGCTTAGCTTCTAAAGAAATTTTGACTGACTGTATCTACATCAACACACAACACTCAAAAATGCAATTTGTTTATTTTTAAAAAGCTTTCAACTTATCACACTTTCATATTTGAGCCGAGTTTTTTATTTTGTTTTGACCAATATTGCTGACTTCTATTTTGTGTGAGTGTGTTTGTTGTAGGGAGGCAGTTTATCATTATATATGATTACTAATTGCTGTTCTGGTTTGGTTTTCTGATTATGTTTGCACTTTTAAATTCCTGTAGCATTGAATGTAGTTTAAAAAAACCTTGGATTATACATTTTTCATTTTTTAAAAATATGGCATTTAAAATGTCTTTAATTCAGCACCTTGAAATCATCGTTTTACCTGTCTGTCTTTTGTACATTGAGATTTGCTGATATTTTTAAAACTTATTCAACCAATGATGAATGTTTATTATATTTTTTTTATGATCATGCCCTTTTATACTGTCGGTGGAAAGAGGTAACTCAGATGTGGATTTCGCCCTGGGGAAACTTACTCATGAGGAAGATGGTATATACACACAGGAAGTTCTACATAAATTAGTGTGCCATATATTCTCTGTACATTAGAATGTAGTGAGAGATGCCCCATTAAAATTGTGTGGGTTTGGGCCAGTGAGATGGCTCAGCGGTGTAAGCGCCTGCCTGGCAAGCGTGAGGGCCCGAGTTTGACTCCCGGATCCCACATACAAAAAAAGGGGCCAGTGATATCGCTCAGCGGCACGGGTGCCTGCTGGCGCACGAGGTCCTGAGGTCGACCCCCGGTACCCACAAAAAAAAAAAAAAAAAAAAAATTGTGTGGGTTTTCCGAAGGAAAAGAGGATGTTGTTGACCACAGTATTTTAAATATGTTCTCTCCGGTGGGACGGACGGAGTTCAGAAGCCACAGCTTCATGCACTTGCAAATCAAGTCTCCCTCATCCCCTGGTGTCCTTGTGGGATCCTTGGTGTTGTTCCCTTTTGTGGCTTATCCCCCTAAACTATGTGGCAAATACAATGGAATTTTCACCTTGGTTATCAGGCTAAATTTTTTGAACGCTGATGGCCTTAAACAGGAAATGGATCCATTTTGATATTATGCAAGTTTGATTAAGCAAAATAATCATTTTTAAGTATTAAAGTGAATTGGCTTCAAGCAATACAGTTTGGAAGGCTCGGCGGCTTGCTTCGCGGGCTGTTGTAAATGAGAGCGGAGACCACCCACCATGTCAGCAGTCAAAGTCAGGATGCAGACGCCGTGTTCTTCTTGCTGCCCCGGGATTTGCTGGTGGAGCAACCTGAATTCTCTTTTCCCCCCATGCCAGAGTGCCATGCATGGTAAAGCTATGAACTTTTTCTTTCATCAACCTAGCAATCTAGGAGGGGTGTGAAGCTGTGCTGCTTCTGATTTTCTCAGACTTCACGTGGCATTTAGAGGAAGAACAGCTTGCTCTTTGTTCCATCCTTAGCCTTACTTCTTCTCAGTCATCCCACAGATGGTCCGATCACTGGTCACTTTCTCTGCTTATCTTCAGTTTGGTGAAATGTCAGAGCCTCACTCCTGGGCCGGCCTGCTAAGGGGAAGCCTGCCCACCCTGGTTTGTGCCAGCAGTAAATTGTTATCTCGGAGGTCAGTAAGCACAATGGAGGAATTTGCTCACTTTATGTAACATGAGATTTATGTGATTGAAAGTGCCAATCTTCTTTTAGCATTTTATTCTGCCAATTTTTGCTGAATAATTGAACTTGAATTAAATGACCTCATAAATTGAGAGGCTAGCCAAACCCAGACTGAAATATACTAAATACATTTCAAAGAGCTCTTCAAAGCCCAGGAGAAATAGGGGGAAGAACATGTTGTTAATTAAAACAAGCAGCGGTGAGAAGAAAGGCAGCAGCGGGAGGAGAAAAGCAGCAGTAGTTAACCATCTTTCCAGAATATGAGAGATAAAGGATGTGGCGCTTACTGCTTGCCCCAAGGTCAACTCCACTGAAACTCCATCAAGGGGAGTTTGAAGTCAGAAATCCCCAGGTGGAAAATGCTGGACTCCGGCTGGGCTCATTGAAGTTTCAGTCTTAAGTGTTGATACCTGGATTGTCACGCTGACTTCCAGGATCCTGAGAGGTCCCCTGCCCACATACAGGAACTTTGCACAGAGGAGGCCAATCTGTTCACATTTTATAAGCTCTGCTGTGGAATGCTTCTGAGCTCGCTGTTTCTCATTAGGTCTGCTCTGATTTCCTTTAGATTTTGGGTTTGTGCGCCTAAGCTTATTATTGTAGCTTACCTCAAAGATCAAACCTGTAATCACACTATTAGTCAGAGGATATGATATGAGAATGGCAACACAGTATACTTCAATCAGTGTGGTTTTGTAATTTAAAGCACAAGATATGGCATTACAATGTATAGCAGGACGTAATGGAGTTTTTAAGAAGTAGTTAATAGAGTAAATGAAGTTGGTGCATGAGATTTTGAGATCCGTGTTCCTTGTGTGAAGGTAAAGGTTGAAAAGGTTGGGTTCTTACTGTTAACCTAGTCCAAGGAGGATGATAGCCCACCCACCAACAGCTGTTAATTTTATCTTTTAAAAGACTTAAAGCTTAGTCAAATTGCAGATTCAGCCGTGGCTTCCTTCGGAGGAGGAATGCAGGCATTAGAGTCTGCTTAATTGGTACAGCTGGTTTCATTTAACTTGTAGCAGATAAAACAAACAATGCCTAATCTTTCTGACAAAAGTGACAATGAGGTTATTGTTTAAGCGAGAAGCATGATTTCAATTATTAGACTAAACTGTGCTGGAATAACTTTTTTATTAGACAGTGTTTGAGTGTTTTGGTCTCAGCTATTTTTGTTATCAAGGTTCTTTGATCACTTGATTAAAATGCCTTTAACATAATAATCAGAATAATAATCTGAAGGTATCAGTGTCTTCCCTGACTCTTTCAAAGAAAGAGATATTGGAAATTTCCATTATTAAGATGATCAAAACTCATGTTGTCAGGGCTCCTAGAATCTCTCTCCTGTATTTCATTTTAAGTGATTTATGAGGAAAATTAGGGGAAGTCTGTGATGACGAGACCAGTTTTATTTGAAAGCATCTCCTGCTGCCTGAGTTATTTCATTATTATTGATGTCCTTTACTTGGTTGCTGGGAAGTAGCATGTTTTTAGTTTAAACTAGCTGTTGTCAACTAGGGACCATTTTCTTTACCAGGATACATTTGCTAGTAATGGAGAAAGTTTAGGTTTTTAAAGCCTGGGGCATGGTGGTGGTACTGGGATATGGTGGGTAGCAACCAGAGATGCTGTGAAAAACCCTAGTAGTTACTGTGAGAGTCTCTTTTAATAGAGAATTAGTTGGCCCAAAATGGCAGTAGGGCTGAGGGTGAGAAAACCCGGTCTAAACAAGGCATGCTTGCCAGGAGTGTCTACTTAAAAGAGCTCATTCCCTCTGAGGTACTTACTAAGCTCCTATCATGTTCTTGGCCAGGCAATGGATAAGTAGTCCTACTGACTCACACAGTCCCTCTTTTCATGGAGCCCGACATGTAATGGAAGAAGCAGAAATTAATCAGTAGCACATCTATAATTATGAGTAGTGTAAAGGGAAAGAGAGCAATGAGAAGTGGTGGGTGGTGTGTATTTCTATGAGAGAGAGATGGGCAATGGGTATATCTTAGATGGGTGGACAATACAAGGCTTGTTGAGGAGGGGACATTTGTGCTTAGAGCTGAAGGGGGAGTTGTCACCAGCCAGGTAAAGAATAGAAATAAGATGCTTCTGGCCAGGTGCTAAGGAGAGAAAGAGCTTGGTAGGTGCTGCAGACCTGTGGGTGGGGGAGGAGGTTGGGAGATGGTGGGGGGGGGGAGAGAGAGAGAGAGAGAGAGAGAGAGAGAGAGAGAGTTATGTAACTAGGAGCATGGACGGCGCAGGGGAGATTTGCATGAGCTGAGTTTTGAGAAATTAGCAGGCCCTTGAGAATTGTTCTGGGAATACTCTCCTGCAAAATGAGCCATTTCAAAACTTTGAGAAATAAAACAACTGTCATTTATTTTGCTCATAAATCTTTGATTAGGGAAGGGCTAGGCAAGAAAAGTTGTTTTCTGTTCTGAGTTGTGTCACTTTGTGTAGCTTGACTAGGATGTGAGGAACCCCTGGCAGATTCACTCACCAACAGTTTGTTAGTGTTGGCTCCTCGGATGGCCTGGACTTCCTAACAGTGCGCTAACAGGGTGAGCATCTGAGGAAATACAAGTGTGGGACTTCTGACTTCAGCTCTAATATGGTAAAATGCGGATATTGTGAATCCCATCCTTACAAAGAAAAATACGCATAAAATAAAAATCAATGACTTTTTAAAATCTGGCAGAGAATTGAGGTCACAGGGTAAACCCCAATTCTAGGCTCTAGAGAGACAGAGGCATCCAGATGCACATAACCAAGATCTGCTCCCTGGAGCCCACCCACAGGAGCCATGAGCTGGTGGAGACACTTCAGTGGTTAAGTTTCATGCGCTGTTGGAGGCCTAGTATGTGTGAGGGTAGAAAGTTGAGGGTTTCACCATCTTAAGGTGGTCCCCATTCTTTCTTGGGCTTTACTTCCAGGAACCCTGGCAGGTTCTCACAGTGAAGATCCTACAAAGACCCTCAGAGGATCTGGCAGGGAGAAAATAAGAATAAGCATCATATATTACAGTGGTACCTTGGTTCACTACTTAATTTGTTCCACGACTTTGGAAAAGATGGCCACGTTTGTATTTGTGTGGGAAGGGTGGCTGCAGACATGTATGTAACTTGATGAAGAGTTTGCAGACAAAAACAAAATATTGTCAAACGCTTTTGTTTGCGAACCAAATTGTTTGAAGTGCCCCCTACTTGGTATTCTATGAGACTAGTAGACCTGAGACTAAATATCTATTATTAATTATGTAAAGGTGTTTGTCATTAATCCTTCAGTTACTTCTGGTCCGTTCTTCGTTTGGTATTCCAATTATATGTATGTTATACTTTTAGATATTGCCACACATTTCTCTAATATTCTTTATCTCCCTTTTTTCTCTCCTTCCATTTTTCTTCCTTTTGCTTTAGTTTGGGAAGTTCAAAAACAACAACAAAAATCCTAGAGAGGAACATCTGTAGAAGAATTAATTAGATTGCTCATCAAATGCTCTGCAAACAAGATACTTTAAAATACTCAAAGAAATGTTATTTTAACAATGTACAAAGAGGGCCGGTGAGATAACTCAGCGGCATAAGCGACTGCCCGGCAAGCGTGAGGTCCTGAGTTCGACTCCCGGAACCCACATAAAGGAAAAAAGGGGCCAGTGATATCGCTCAGTGGCACAAGCGCTTGCTGGCAAGCGCAAGGTCCTGCAGTCGACTCCCGGTACCCACATTAAAAAAAAAAAAAAAAAAAGTACAAAGAAAAACCATACCAACTTAGAATTCTACATCCTATAGAATTATCCTTTTAAAGTGAAGGAGAAATGGAACCTTTCTTAGGCAAACAAAAACCAAGGGAATCTTTCACTGGTAGACTTTATCTGCAGGAAATGTTGAAGGAAGTTCTTTGTGCAGAAGGAAAACAACATAGGTCAGAAAATTGAATCTATATAAAATAAATAAAAGGGTGCACAGAATAATAGATGAATATAAAATAAAATCTTTTATTTTTCTGTTTAGTTGATCTGAAAGCAAACTGCTTATTGAAAGCCATAATAGTAATAATGAATTGGGCGATTGTATACGTAGGTAAGTGAAGTGAGTGACAGCTCCATTGCAGTGGTTGGGAGGTTGGAATTGAGAATACTGTGTTGTAAGTTATGTATACAATACGTGACATAATATAGTTAGTTGAAAGTGAACTTAGATTATTTTAAAATGTATATCATAAATTTTAGAGCAGCCACTATATATTTTTTTAAAAAGTTTGTTTGATTCACTAAGAGGATATAAAATGAATCAGATAAAAATCAGAAGATACAGAAAAAGCAGGAGGGAAGGGCAAATGCAACCAATAGAAAATAGTTACAAACATGATAGCTATTAATACAACTACACCTAAATTACTTAAAATGTAACTGCTTTAAATGTGTCATTAAAATACTTAGTGACTATAAAACAAGACCCAAATATATGTTATCTATAAGAAATCCTTTAAATTCAAAGACTCAGGTTAAAAGCAGAGGGATGGAGAAACATACACTGTGCTAACAAAGTGAAAGAAAGCTGGGCTGGCAGTAAGTTTCAGACAGTTCCAATGATCAGAAGACGGTCTGGGACAGTGGTGGCAAACCTAAGGCATGCGTGCCCATTGAAAGATCTGAAAGGTTTGCCATCACTGGTCTGGGATAGAAAGGACATTACAAAATAATCACAGGGTGGGTTCTCCAAGAAGGTCTAGCAGTCTATCAGTTCTACTGTGTGTACCAAAGAGCAGAGTGACAGAATATGAGGCAAAAATTGATAGACCTGGAAGAAGTGGACAAATTCCCAATTGCAGTCGGAGACTTCAGCACTCTTGTGTCAGTAATGGATAGGTCAGGGATGAAGGAAGGGTGAGGACTGGGTAGCCTGCAGGGGACAGCCGGGACCTGCAGAGTGGGAGCTGTCAGTGTGTGGTGCCTGGGCCCAGGGCTGGCACGGGGCCCCTTTCCCCTAACCCATTGACCAGATACTCAGAGAAGAACGACTTCAAGGGTGGGGACATACGAAACATCTCTCAAGGAAGAGCAGCAAGGAGTTGGGGGCCACATTTAAAACTGAATGTGGATTTGAGTTTTTTTTTTTTTTTAATCTTTCCTCTTACCTTTGCACAGAGTTCTTGAATTTATATTTTTTATTTTGGAGTGAATGTACTGAGTTTTTAGATAGAATTTGGAAAAAGACAAGGATTCTGTTTGGTATTTTACTTTGGGCAAGAGGGGACCTTATTTCTCGGTTTTCCTGGGATAGTCCTGGTTTATGCTTGTCTTTGTGTGAATATTAATAATGCTTTGTTTTACTATGAATATTGTCTCCATTTGCATGAAAGATTATATGATCATCTTATATAATGCTTTATGCTTCTGAAACTTGCTAAAATATTTTGCCATAAAACAAATGAAAGAATTCTGTTCATCATACTGAATATTTAGAGCCATTAATTTTTGTGAATCTGTGAGAGTATTTAATAGTTCTTGAATCTCTTTAATGTAGATTTGTTAGATTATTTTGAAATTTTCATGACGGATTAATGAGCTTCGTGTACAGTGCATGCTCTTATCAAGGTCTAGAGATCAGACTTTATGATTTTTTGGAAAATATCAACTCATCAGTCTAAAATTCAAATGACCTACCAAGATCCTTTGGTGTTCATGACATAAATGACAGGCTTGGAGTAATTCAAGAGTGGCAATCAGGATGGACATTACTCAAAAAACCAAAACTAGAAATTTCATTTGACCCAGCTATTCTGCTTCTATGTATCTTCCCAAAAGAATTAAAGGCACCATATTACAGTGATAAATCTATACCATGTTTATAGCAGTGTAATTCATAATAGCTAAATTTTGGAAATGGCTTATATGTCCATCACAGATGAATGGATAAAGAAAGTGTGGTATTTATATAACATTGGAGTACTAGTCTGCCATAAGGAAGGATAAACTTGAGTCGTATGTAGGAAAATAAGTGCACCTTGGGACCATAATAAAATAAGTCAGACATACAAACTTAAGTATTGCATGGTTTGTCTTATATGAGAAACCCAAAATATAAACAAAGAGCAAAATAAAAGATAGGTAATAGGAAGTAGGGAGATCATCAAATGGGAACAGGATCAAAAGATAGAGGGACAGGGGAGAGAAGGGAGGGAAAAGGGATGAAAAAACAAATTGAAATTTATTGGGTATATGTACCAACTCCTCACAAGGAATATAATCATTATGTAATACAAACATGTACTGTACTGGTTAAAAAAAAAAAACTGAGAAAAAGGGTAGCTGGGATAGCTGAAAATAAGAATAAGCTGGGGTCCTGTGAAATCAGCTGCTTTTCGAGTTTAAGGCTATTAGGATGAAGCATCATTGAGTCTTAGTTAAATGTTTGTGTTCTACTTAGCACTGATTTGTAGGAAAGATGTTTACTATACTGCTGGGAGAAATGACAGTACACGCCTCAGAATCCAGAACCGCGGATTACACAGAGTGACCCAGGGTAAGATTGTATCGTAGATGTATAGACTGGGCAGATTTGAAGTGGACAGGATCCTGGCAGGCCAGCGTGCAAAGGAAGGGCTTTGGACAAGGAGTGGACCTTCCCTTCAGTGTGCTTGGGTTGCCCACGAGGCTCAGCTTCAGGGTCTCGTTGGTATTTTCATCATGAAGCCCTTGGGTGTGATACCTACCTTTATTAGTAGCATCTGATAATGGAAAAGATGATGCGAGCTCCTTAGCTTTGATCTAGCACAGTATCTGAACTTAAAAAGTCTCCGACAGGAAGGAAATCATTTAGAAATCTCAAACATGAGGCATTTTTCATGTTTAATGGTTGATTCCTGAGCAAATGTGTTCTCCCTTCCTTCTAAGAGTTCCAGAGAGAGACACATCTTTCCATGCCTAAACGAATTCTGAAAATTTAAAAGATAATTCCGTCTCTACTTGAGAATAGTCTCTTTGGGATTGCTGTGTTTTAAACTGTCTGTTTTCCGAGATCTAGACCAGTGATCCTGTAGATCCCACGCTTTGTCTGAGCTGGGGGAAAACTAAACGGGAGGTTCTCTGGTTCGTAGTTAGAGCCCTGTCGTATTCCACTGGTGAAATAGATAGAAGTTGTTGCTAATTGGCCTGATGGGTGAAGCCTGAGGAGAAACTCTGAAGCAGCTTAGCAGTCCACAACTCAGACAAAAAAAACAAAACAAAACAAAACAAAACAAAAAAAACCAAAAAAAAAAACCCCTGAGGAAGCAGAAGAGGAGCCAAAGGCTTTTATTTTATGTCTGATGAAGCATCTTAGAAAGAACAGGGAAATTGATGAGATTTTTAGAAACCAAGTAAGTAGTGTTAAAATCGAGGCTCATTGGTGATTGCAAAGGAAGCTGAATTCCTAATGACAGACTAAACAGAATGACACTTTTGTTTTTTCTTGTAAAAATATGGTTTTTTTTTTTTTTTTAGAACTTCCTGTTCTTGGAAAGTTTCAATACTAAGCTCCAGAAGAGTAGAGGGCACATGGAACTGTGCCCAAAAGCAACCCTAGTGCATTATTAAATTAAAATAGGATGTGTCTTATCTCTGAGTGGAATAGAAAGGAAAACATAGCAGAAAACCAGTATTCTAAATTGTGTTCAGGGAGGAGAAAAGACCAGGAGAAGAACTGCCTGGAGAGGCAACAAGAAAACCAGGGAGGCAGGCAGGAAGGAAGTTAGTTTTAGAGAGTATGGAAAGTGATATTGAATAGTTAGGAAATCAAATTGGATGTGTCCTGAGAAGAATTGGTGACATTTGCAGCTGGGAAGGTTTCTTTAAAGTATGTTTAGGGGACCGGAGTGGATGAAGGGATAATTACTTTGGGTTGAAGAGAGAAAGGGACGCGAAAAAAGGAGGGTGAAATACAAGCTACTCTTTTTAGGAGTGAGGCAGGGAAGGAGGGAGAAGCAGGGCGTGGTAGTGCAGGCCTGTAACCCTAGCACTGTGGGAGGCTGAGGCAGGAGGATTCAAAGTTCAAGTCCAGCCTGGGCAACTTAGCGACTTAGTGTGACCCTGTCTCAAAAAACAAACAAACAAACAAAAAAACAAAGGCTAGGAATGTAGCTCAGTGCAAAGGCCTTGGGTTCAATCCCCAGGTGCTAAATCAAATCAAATCAATCAATCAATCAATCAAATAAAGAAGTAGGGAGAGAGGTGTTCATGTTTAGTTTTAAATGAAATGAGAAAGAATTGAGTATGTAGAGAGACTGAAACGAAGGAGTTAGTAGAAAGGAGAGAGAACATGATAAATATTTGAATTGTATTCTTGATAAACAGATTTGAAGAACTCTGTTTTCTCTGTCACTTGAACTTTCTTCTGCCTGTTCCAGATAATTGATCTTTCCCTTTCTTGTTCTGATCATTTCCAGATGTGAAATTGTTCTGATTGTTACCTTTATCACACTTTGGATTTAGACTTGTAAGGAAGTCATCCTTCTAAACGTTTCTTCTGTCTTTCTGTTCGTGTCCTTTTAAAGTTCAGGCACATCATGGGACTGTCTGTGGAGAGCATTAGTTTGTATTCTAGGCTCCTTTTTCTCCATTGATGCTAGTTGTAATTTTTGAATAACAATATCAGTTTTTGTCTTTTCTCTTGATACTACCTTTGTCTTTGTACTTTAGAGAAATGAAATAAAGTAAATAATATGGTAAGTAAATATCTGTTGAGCACTAGGTTCAATTTAGTTTTCTCAGTCATCAATAAGATTAGTGATAGAATTGATTTCGTAGAGCAGTGAGGATACAATTGAGCAAATACATTCACTGTGTTTGGAACATAGGCTCTCATGTTCTTATTACTTTTTCCTTTATTTTTTATAATAATCCTAGAATAGATTTGAAATTAGGTTATTTCCCCATTTTACAGATGAAGAAATTAGGGCCATAAAAGTCAAAGTAAATTACCTACAATCACATAGCTAAGCAGCAGAACCAGAGTTCAGACCCATTCGGTCCCTAGATCTGAGTTTTAATTTTTATCATTTTAGGGGGAAATTTAAAAAAAATCTCTGCTTACACTACCCGTCTTCGTTAATTATCAACTCTGTGGTACATAACCAATTTATTTCCCTCTGTGCCCGTGTCGTAATTTCACTTTAGTCATTTGCCGTTCTTATTTCCACTGGCCTGGACAGCTCCCACAGTGACAGCATGGCTATTTTTTCCCCTTATTTCTCCAGAGTGATTTGTTGATTTCCAGGGAGGTGCCTGCATGAAATAGAGCAGTTTCCCTTCTGTTGGGTAGATTCATCTTGGAGACTTTTCATTCTGTTGCTACCTTACTACCTTTTCACTCATTGCCATACAAGTATGTGGCAAACCTAACTCCTGACTGGCCAGCAACATTGCAGTCATTTCCTCCTTCTCACCAGTAACAGAGAAATACTATTACAGGAAGGAGTGTGCCTTAAAAAATAAAATTCTTTCAAATCAGTTTTAGGGTAAATGAGAAACTCGGCCTTCTCAAACCCCATCTGAAATACACCTCTGGCACTTGCTGTGAATGCAGTTAGGTATTTAGTAAAAATGAGCGAGGAGGAGAAAGTTACTGTCCATATCATCTGAGTCCTTTGAAATCCTTGCCCGGTGTACATGGTTCTCTATTCCTATTTTTAGTCACTTCTTTGTATATTTTCTCCAAGTGGGAGCATTTGCAATGATTGTGTGGATTTGTTCAAACAAACTGTCAGATAGAAGCTCCTTAAATTATTAATCATCTTTTTGATAATTGATGTGACTTGACCTAATATACCACCAATCCCTCTTTTAAAGAAAGGTCTTACTTAATTAACAAGGCTTGGCGAGAACTATCGTATTTAAGATTATTTTGCCAACCCAATGCGAGGTGTGAAGCTGGCATGGCCAGATCTCTGCTTAGGGATAGTGTCAATAACCACGCCATAACCAGCCTGTGCAGTTGTTTCCCGTTCTGCTTTTCGGTGTTTTTTGTATTATATAGATTGGGGTGTGTGTACGTGCATGAGTATGTGTAGTGTGTGTGACAGAGAAACCTCCGAGAGGTAGCAGAGAGTGCCTGGGGACCCTGGGGAAAGTGGAGTGGGCAGGTTGCATGATGGGACTGAACTGTCCCACTTGCTTGGTAGCTGATCTGTGCTGAAAGTGCACGGCCTTGGCTTCTCCGTCCTCCCTCTCACCACACTTCAGAGTCGGAGCTGTTCCATCTGTCTGAAGTGAGCGCACCTTCTTCTGCTTTCTTCTCTTCCTCAAATCTCCTATGTAATTCAGTCATGCTTTCTCTTCAGTCTCTCACAGTAAGTGTTTTTTGTTTTTTTTTTTGTGGATACCGGGGGTCGACCTCAGGACCTCGTGCGCCAGTAGGCGCCCGTGCCGCTGAGCGATATCACCGGCCCTTTTTTTGTATGTGGGTTCCGGGAGTCGAACTCGGGCCCTCGCGCTTGCCAGACAGGCGCTTATGCCGCTGAGCCATCTCACCGGCCCTACAGTAAGTGGTTTTGTAATCTATTGATTGGATCTGTATCTGACACATGAGTTATCCGCCTCTTACTTTTTTACATTAAAAAATCTGTTAAATCCAGTTGACTAATTAGTAGTATGGATTTTTAAAATCATGGCTAAAAAAAAAAAAAAAAAGGAAATGACATATTTTCTTTAATAATTTGTGTTTTTAAAAACAAAGAGGGCCAGTGAGATGGCTCAGCGACATAAGCACCTGCCTGGCAAGCATGAGGACCTGAGTTCGACCCCCGGTACCCACAAAAAAAAAAAGAAGAGGGCCGGTGAGATAGCTCAGCGGCATAAGCGCCTGCCTGGCAAGCGTGAAGTCCTGAGTTCGACTGTTGGTACCCATGTAAAGGAAAAAAAGGGCCAGTAATGTTGCTCAGTGGTACAAGCGCCTGCTGGCAAGCACGAGGTCCTGAGTTTGACTCCCAGTACCCACATAAAACAAAACCAAACAAACAAACAAACAAAAAAAAAAACAAAGAACAAAGATAATTCTCTGTGCTATGTAACCAGACAAAGTTATTTATCTACTATGGGCACAGAACATTAGTTTTGTAGTGTCCACTTTTGGGAGTAGCTACATTCTATTTTTTTTGAACAAGAAATGAGTAGATATAAGGATTAGAAAAAAGGCAAAAAGCAGAAAATTACTAATGAGAGATTAGAGAACTTTTGAATGTTTGGACATGATGGTGCATGCACATCTGTAATCTTAGCTACTCAGGAGGCTAAGGTGGGGGTATCACAAGTTTGAGGTCAGCTTGGGCAACTTAGCGAGATTTTTGCTCAAAATAAAAAATAAAGAGGACTGGGGATGTAGCTCAGTGGTACAGTGCCCTGGATTCAATCCCCACTGTCACAAAAATAGAACACAAAATCAAATGAAGACTCCCCCCCAAAAAAAACATGAACTACAACAATAAAAGACTCTTGCCTGCAGATATTTGACATAGAGAGGTTTAGATATACGTATTCAATTTATCCAGTGTACAAATATACTTCTCTTTAAAAAATACTCATTACTGTATCAGGTGATGTATTACATGAGTTAAATTTTGATTGCTTTTTTAGACTGGGCTTTGCACATAAGGCTGTTTTATGGAAGAATTTCTCAGGATGATGACTGAGGATTTCCCATCTGCTTGAGGTGAAATCATGACAGTTGTATTCATTGCCTGTTTTAGATCAGATAGCTAATTGTTTTTGTGTATATTGTGTCCATAAAGCCAGGGGCTTTTCTCCTTTAACATTGGTCTTTGACTTAAGTGGAAACCATATCAAAATGCTTCTGGTAATGATTGCGAGGGTCGATGCTCACAAAGGACATACACTTGGGAAAGCTGACTTTTGTGACTTCTTTGTTGTATAAATTATTCTGTGAATAGGAAAGGCTAATGCCATCTGTCCTCTGTAGCTATTTGTTATTTTAGTCCTTATTTGAGGTGGTTGACTTCATTCATTCTCCTCTTCCTTGAGGCTCCAGTGCATTAAAGGCATTTACTATAAGGAAAAACCATGTAACAGGGATTCTCCTCAAAGGGGCTAAGTTGTGTTGTCTCACATGAAAGGAAACTAGGTTTCTTTTTAGAAGCTAGGTTTGGTGGTGGAGGTCTAACATGACTGTAGGGCTTTTTGTTTAAGACCTTGTCAGTTTCCTCATGGTGTAGCACTAAAGCTAGCAGAGCAGCTGGCCCTGTGGAAGGGGTTGCTGGCCCCGAGGGGCGGTGACGGCCACGTGTGTGACTGCTTGTAGGAAGCGCAGGAGGATTTCACAAAGTGCGTATTCCATTTTCTTCACTGTTAAGATAAAGATTTTTATAGTATGCATGCGTAACTACAGTATTGAAGGTGTAGAAATTTTACTTATTTTTTGGTGTGTTTAATTATATTTATAAATACATGTTAATTTTAAGGTTTGTTGGAATCTGTACTTACTTCATGACATGTGTTTACTAGACCTTTTCCACTCAGCTAATTTTCCTTTATTGGTTAGGATTAAGCGTGTGTATGTGACTTCTTCAAATAAACATCGTCGATCTGTTAGCTGCACAGATCGCTACTCCCCTTCGTTCAGAGCTCTGTCCTCCACACACACGCCGGTTCCTTCTCTCCAGGCGGTGAGTGTGCGTGGCTCATCTCACTTCTGAAGCTGTGTTGATGGTAGATTCCCCCTATGTCAGTGGCCTGTTTCTCCTCCTAACATGTCTGCACCCTGCTCGATCTTGAAGGCTGAAGTCGCATCCATCCATAAATCTCTGCAGACCTTGGAAGAGACGGTGTCCCTGCCCAAACTCTCTCTACGCACTGTCTTCACTCGGTGTCCCCCATCCGTGCCAGGCCCCCCTAAGTCAGGTTAGCCCCACCCTGTATACCTGATCATGCTGCCTGCCCTCGGCAAGAATCTCGTTAGGTCAGTTTAGTAAGAATCCCCTCACCCTGATGTCTCTTCTCAGTAATTCTTCATCTTGCGCTCCCCCCAGCCTGCTTCTGCTGTAAATCACCACTTGTTCTTCTTGTATTTGAGGTTGAATCCAATCTCTGTGTCCCCTGCTGCAGTGGTCTTGACACCTACCTATCACAATAGTACTTTTTTAAGGATCGGGATAATATTTTTTTGTGATTCAGTTACTGCCTTGCTTGGTATCTCTTTTCTTCCTTACCTGTATTAACTTATCTTCCCCACCTGTCAGTGCTTTAATAGATGCTCAGTTGACAAATGTTACCTATGAAATCACTGGGGGAGATGGTTAGGAGCACTCTGGTCAGACTAAGTGTGATGACAAGAGACTTCGTCAGATGGCTTTAGGGACAGTTTTATAGCCAGTTCTTTCTTCACCTGCACATTTGGATACGACAGGGCTTGGTTCTCCCAGGGCTTGAGATCCTGTGTCTGGAGATGATGTGATTGGCTGTTTCGTCCTCAGGATACGGCACTCCTCTTAGACTGAATTCTTGGCAGGTTGGCTGAGCGGCGCTGTGCCCCCTAAGTCTTGCCCTACGCGACCGCTAGGCCCATGCACTGCTTTCTTTTTTTTTTTTTTTTTTTTTTTTATTTTAAAGAGAAGAAAAACAAAACAAATCAAAAGAAGAACAAATTTTCAAACCAACATAATAGGAGGGTAACAATGGTTAATACATTACGTATTTCTATCTTTAAGTTAGTTATTCAGGACACCAGACATTAGCATTCAATTGTCCAAACATTATTGGCACAAACCTTACTCTTCAATGAACTAAGTAAAAATGGTAGTGTATCTATCTTAACCATCATATATATATATATATATATATATATATATATATATATATATATATACATATACAATTTTTTTTCCCTTTCCCTTCTTTCTTTTCCCTATTCCAGTCTCTCTTTCCTTTTGACCAGTTTCTTTTTGATTCACCATGTCTATTGTACATTTTGGATCTTATTTACTCTTTCAGTTTCTCATACTAGAGAGATAATACGATGCTTACACATGTGCTTCTGGTTTATTTCACTTATGAGTATTTTCTCGAGTTGCATCCATTTACCTATAAAAGTCTCCAGTTTATCCTTCTTTATGGCTGAATAGTACTCCATTGTATAAAAATACCACATCTTTCTTATCCATTCCTCAGTTGATGGGCATTTGGGTTGTTTCCAAGATCTGGCTATTACAAATTGTGCTGCTATAAACATGGGTGCACATATATCGCTGTGGTACGATGTTTTTAATTCTTCTGGGAAGATGCCCAGAAGGGGAATAGCTGGGTCAAATGGGACCTCCAACCCTAGTTTTCTGAGGAATCTCCACACTGACTTCCACAGTGGCTGTACCAGTCGACACTCCCACCAACAGTGGAGAAGGGTTCCTTTTTCCCCACAGCCCCTCCAGCATTTGTTATTAGTTGATTTCTTAATAGTAGCCATTCTTTCTGGAGTGAGATGGTATCTCAGTGTTGTTTTAATTTGCATCTCTCGAATGACTAGTGATGTTGCACATTTTTTTGTATATTTGTTTGCCATTAGTATTTCTTCATCTGAGAAATGTGTATTCATCTCAGATGCCCATTTTTGGAGTGGGTCTTTAAATTTGGGAGGTCTGATTTTTTTGAGTTCTTTATATGTTCTCGATAGTAATCCTTTGTCTGAGAAACAGCTGGCAAACATTTTTTCCCACGTTGTGGGTTGTCTCTTCACTCTGTTGGTGGTTTCTCTTGCTGTGCAAAAGCTTTTTAATAAGATGAGATCCCAGTTATTGATTCTTTGGGATAGTTCCCGTGCGGTTGAGTTTTTATTCATAAAGTCTTTGCCTACACCAATGTCTCCAAGGGTTTTACCTATCCTACCTTCCAGCAGATTTAATGTTTCTGTTTTAATATTTAGATCTCTGATCCATTTTGAATTTAGTTTAGTGCATGGTGAAAGATATGGATCTAGTTTTAATCTTCGGCATGTGTAGAGCCAGTTTTTCCAGCACCATTTATTAAAGAGGCTATCTTTCTTCCAGCGAATGTGTTTGGCACCTTTGTCAAAGATAAGGTGGCTTAGTATGTCTGGGGTTGTTTCAGCATCTTCTAATCTGTTCCATTGATCTTCAGGTCTGTTTTTTTGCCAGTACCACACTGTTTTTATCACAGTAGCTTTATAGTATAATTTCAAGTCGGGGATTGTGATGCCCCCTGCCTTGCCTTTGTTGCCCAGAATTGCCTTTGCTATTCTAGGTCTCTTCTGATTCCAAATGAATTTTAGGATTGTTTTCTCTAATTCTGTGAGATATGCTGTTGGAATTTTGATTGGAATTGCATTAAATCTGTATAACAATTTTGGAAGTATGGCCATTTTCACTATATTGGTTCTTCCTATCCAGGAGCAAGGGATATCTTTCCATTTTCTGATATCCTCTTCAATCTCCTTTTTCAGAGTACTGTAGTTTTCAGTATAGAGGTCTTTTACATCCTTCGTGAGGTTGATTCCTAGGTATTTCATTTTTTTGGATGTTATTGTGAAAGGTATTGTTTCCCTAATTTCTCTTTCAGTAAGTTTGTTATTTGTGTACAGGAAGGCTATTGACTTTTGAGTATTGACTTTGTATCCAGCTACACTACTGAATTTGGTTATTAAATCTAGCAGTTTTTTAGTGGAGTTTTTGGGGTCTTCTGTGTAGAGTATCATGTCATCTGCAAATAATGATAATTTAACTTCTTCCTTTCCAATCATTATTCCTTTTATTTCTTTCTCTTGTCTAATCGCTCTGGCTAAAGTTTCCAGAACTATGTTGAATAAGAGTGGGGACAGTGGACATCCTTGTCTTGTTCCTGATTTTAGAGGGAAGGCTTTCAGTTTTTGGCCATTTAGTATAATATTGGCTGTTGGTTTGTCATAGATAGCTTTTACCAGATTGAGATAAAGACCCTCTATTCCAATTTTCTGTAGGGTTTTTATCATGAAAAGGTGCTGGACTTTGTCAAAAGCTTTTTCTGCATCTATTGAGATGATCATGTGATTTTTGTCTTTGGTTCTGTTAATATGCTGTATTACATTTATTGATTTACGTATGTTGAACCATCCCTGCATCCCTGGGATGAATCCAACTTGGTCATGGTGTATAATCTTCTTGATGATTTGTTGGATTCTGTTTGCCAGTATCTTATTAAGGATTTTTGCATCTATGTTCATTAGGGAGATTGGCCTGTAGTTCTCTTTCTTAGTTGGGTCCTTCTCTGGTTTTGGTATCAGGGTAATGCTTGCTTCCAGGAATGAATTTGGGAGTATTGCTTCCCTTTCAATTTCATTGAAAAGTTTGAGAAGTAGGGGCGTTAGGTCTTCTCTAAATTTCTTGTAGAATTCGGCAGTGAATCCATCAGGGCCTGGGCTTTTCTTTGTTGGGAGGTTTTTAATTACATCTTCAATTTCATTGGCTGATATTGGTTTATTTAGGATTTTTAAATCTTCTTGATTCAGCTTTGGTAATTCATACGAATCTAGGAATCTGTCCATTTCTTCTGCATTTTCCATCTTAGTAGACTATAAATTTTCAAAATAGGTATAGATGATCTTCTGGATTTCTGCAGGGTCCGTCGTGATATCACCCTTTTCATTTTCAATTGCATGGATTTGAGTCTTTTCTTTTCTTTTTTTAATAAGGTTGGATAAGGGTTTGTCAATCTTATTTATTCTTTCAAAGAACCAACTTTTTGCTTCATTGATTCTTTGTATTGTTTTTTTATTCTCCAATACGTTAATTTCTGCTCTGATCTTTATAATTTCCTCCCTTGTACGGGCTTTTGGCTTAACCTGCTCTTCTTTTTCTAGAAGCTCGAGGTTCACCCTTAAGTTGTTTATTTGCGCTTGCTCTATTTTCCTGATATAAGTGTTTAATGCTATAAATTTCCCTCTTAGGACTGCTTTCATTGTATCCCATAAGTTCCGGTATGTTGTACTGTCATTATCATTCAGTTGTAGAAAGTGACTAATTTCTTCTTTAATTTCATCTGTGACCCATTGGTTGTTCAGGAGGATGCTGTTTAATTTCCATGTGTTTAGGGAGTTTTTGTGGGATCTTTTGCCATTGATTTCCAATTTCATTGCACTATGGTCTGATAATATGCATGGGATAATTTCAATTCCTTTGCATTTACTTAAGCAGGTTTTATGAGCTAGTATGTGGTCTATTTTGGAGAACGTCCCATGTGCAGCTGAGAAAAATGTGTATTCTGATGTTGTGGGATGGAACACTCTGTAGACATCTACTAAGTCCATTTGTTCAAAAGTTTGGTTCAGTTCTACTATTTCATTATTGATTTTCTGTCCAGTTGATCTATCTTTTTGTGACAGTGGAGTATTGAGATCTCCCAATAGAATTGTATTAGTGCTTATTTGTTTTTTCATGTCCTTTAGTACTTGTTTTATATAGCTGGGTGCATTGGTATTTGACGCATATATATTTATGATCGTTATCTCTTCCTCTTGGATTGTTCCCTTTACAAGGATGTAATGACCGTCTTTATCTCTCTGAATCCTTCTTGGTTTGAAGTTCACTTTGTCTGCAAAAAGAATAGCTACCCCTGCTTTTTTCTGGGTTCCTGTGGCATGGAGTATTGTTTTCCATCCTTTGACTTTCAGTCTATGAATTTCTTTCTGAATTAAATATGTTTCTTGTATACAGCATATTGTTGGATCTTGCTTCTTGATCCATTTCGCCAGTCTGTGCCTTTTGATTGGTGAATTGAGACCGTTAACATTGATGGTTAAAACTGATATGTATTGACTTGTCATGATATTTTCCTGTTGTTGGTTCCCACTCTTTGTTTTTCCGCTTTCCGGCTATTTAATTATTTGCCCTGCCTGGTGGATTCCTTCTGTTGGGGTTCCTATCTCTTTCTAGAATGTCCTTCAGAACGTTTTGGAGTGCTGGTTTGGTGGTCATAAATTTTCTCAGATGTTCTTTGTCATGAAAGTATTTTATTTCTCCATCAATTTTGAAAGATAGTTTTGCAGGGTACATCAATCTGGGCTGAAAATTATTTTCCTTTAGAGCTTGCAATACATCATTCCAAGCTCTTCTTGAATTGAGTGTTTGTGCTGAAAAGTCAGCTGTGATTCTGATGGGTTTTCCTTCATAGGTGATTTGTCTCTTCTCCCTAACAGCTTTTAAGATTCTGCCCTTCTGTTGAATTTCTGGGATCTTGACTATAATATGTCTGGCTGAAATTTTTTTTTGATCATGTCTAGTTGGTGTTCTAAAAGCTTCACTTATAGGGGTGTCAAATTCCTTTTCTCTTCCAGGAAAGTTCTCCCTGATTATGTCTTTGAACAAGGTTTTAATGTCGTTGATGCTATCTCCTGCTTTTTCATTTATTCCAATTATTCTTAAGTTGTTTATCTTTGAGTCATCTAGCAGCTGCTGAATTGAGTTTTCATGGTCCCTTGCTATTTTTAAGAATTTTTCCATTTCATGATCACTAATTGCAAGCCTGTCTTCTATATCTGAGATCCTGTCCTCGCATTGGCTTATTCTGCTACAAATACTTTCAATGGAATTTTTTATCTCTTGGATATCTGCTTGAATCTGCCTTATGGATTCCATTTCTTTCCTATGCTGAGCATTCATGGTTTCTATAGTTTTCTTAAGTTCATCTATTTTTTTGTCTGTATCAGCTATAGTGTCCTTAAGCATGGTCTTCATTGTAGACATTATCTCTGCAGTTATCTGTGAGATTATTTCTGTTTTAATTTTTTCCAGAACCTCATTCAGTTGCTTTGTTGTTACCACTTCAGATAGGCCAGGTGGGTGGCTTTCGGATTGTCCCACCTCGTTGCTCCCTAGGTTTGCCTTTGGTGAATTGGATGTGTGGGGTTGCATCTTGTTTAAGTGTCGTCTCATTTTTTCTTTCTTTAATTCCTGGGGTGATGTTTGCAAATTACCTATAGTAGGTTACTTTATTGCTAGTGTTTAAGATCTTTAGAAGATGACTACTTCTCTGCAGTATCTTCCAAGTGGAGCTTGCTTTTAGGTTTTGAGCTTTCTGCCAGATCCTACCTCTTCAATTCGTTGGGTATGCGAAGTTGCTACCTGTTTGGCCCAGTCCTTGATTCTTTGGTACTGTGCCACTGTATTTTCTGTGTCCCTTAGTCAATCTCAATCATGAAATATCAGGAAGGAAAGATGTTTAGAACAATTATTTCACATTTGGCTATAATGTTAACTAAAGCATCAAACACAGCCTAAAAAATGACAGACTGAGCTAACCAGTTATTTACCACTTTTAGCTGTATAGAGTTGCGGTTATATAACAAAATCTAAAACACACCAGAAAAATTATATGCAGTATACAAGTCCTATGTATGTCAATTTTTCCTTGAGGAGTTTAAATTTAAGATGAGTTAAGGAGGAAATAGAGTATTGGGAGAAGAGGAAGGAATTAGATGTAAGGTTAGAGGACCAAGAGGGATCCCACTAAAATTGGGACACTAGTGCAGAGGACAGGTGGTAAAAAGAGAAGGAAGGGATAAAAGGAAGAACAGATCACAACCACAGTCACAAAGAAGTTAGAGGCGCTGTTTACACTCATATAAAAAACCAGAGAGAATAATGAAGGAAAGAGCAAATACACATACAGAAACAAAAACGAAGATAAAAACAATAAAACAGACAGATCAAAAATAAAACCCCACCAAAAAACAAAACAAAACAAAACAAAAACAAAAAAACCCTTCGCCAGAACAAAAAACAAATCAGTGAGAAAAAAAAAAAATAAATAAAAATAAAAATAAAAATAAAAAAAATAAAAAGAATCAGTTCCAGGTGTTGACTCTGTTGTAGGCAGGTACCTTGTGACAGAGTCCTGTTCTGCCATGCACTGCTTTCCAAGTCAGTTCTTTATTGCTTGGCTAGAAGGTTGCTTTCACCTATAAATGAAAATGGGGAAGTCATTAAGCTTTAGGAGAGAAACACCCACCTGGGCCATTTTCCTTAACAGGAAGGAATGAGTGGAAGTTGAGGCTTCTAGGTTCTTACCAGGTTCTTACCTCAGCCCAGCCAGTAACAGGATGGTATTATTAAGCCCCAAGACACATACATGCATGTACACTCACTCACAAACAAACAAACAAATGAACAATCAAATATAAAATTTCTACAGGATACCATATTTTGGAAAAAAATTCGATATGCAGCAAAACCTAGAAGATATTTACACATGCTGAAGAGTTTGTCTCTGAACAGTAGGATTAGTGTTGATTTAAATTTTATCTATGTTTTCAAACTATTGTGCCATAAACATGAATCATGTTATAATTAGGATACGACATAGTAATGTCACTCTAAAATATACTGATTTATTTTGAGATGTGTAAATGGCATTAGGAATGATAAAGAATAAAAAAAACTACTGAGAGATAATTTGATCATGAATATTATGAAAAAAGGCCGGTGGTATAAGCAGAGCACCTCTGAAGAATGAAGTATCGTCAGAGTGTCATTCACACCTCTCCTTAGGGCTCACACAGTATGACCACCCCACAGTGCATGTCTGACCGCCTAAGTCCAAAGGGCAGAAGTGGCCCCTTCTAGTTGTATGATTTAGAACAAATTATTGAGTTACCCTGTGCCTCATTTTCTTTGTAAAGTGAAGTAGTAGTGTTTGTTATACAGAAGGATTAAATGAGACAATGAAAATAAAGTACTTGCCCCAAGACTGCCACATTATAGGTGTTCGAGCAACAGAGGTATTCAGCATCACTGCTGTTTTGAGCTAAAGACTGCTATCTTTGTGTTCTCCCAGTGACCCCTCTGCTGGGGACTGAGCTCAGAACCTTGCCCGTGGCAGTGAGCACTTCCCCACTGAGCTACCCCCTCATCCCTACCGTGGTTTTATGCTTACCTACTGTGCACACATGCAGTTCATCCCAAATCAAGCTAATGTGTACTTTGGCCCTGTTACTAGTTTTGGAATTAATACTAGTATAGGTATTTCTTACACCAATTACATGTAATTTTAATAAAAAATTTTAAATAAAAATTTTAATAAAAAATTTTAAATAAAAATTTATTTAATCTGCTCTTCAATAATATATAAATTAATATCATCTCTCACCTTCAGCATGTACAAGTAAATTTTTCAGCTTTATATTTAATGCAGTCCTGTTTTCATTTGACACTCTACTTGCCTATAAAACAATCCATTTTAAGTGACACTTATTTTTAGGAGAATGGTCTTTTATATTTGGTAATATATGCTTTATGTAGCATGATGCTTTATGTAGCATCATGATGCTTTATGTAGCATTGTTTTGCCATTCTTTTTGCCATAAAAATTGTAAATCAAAGTATGTAAATTTGGCTCTACTTCATATTATTTAAAATTTCATTTTTAATATATTTAACAACAATTTCTAAAATTATGAAGTATTATATTTTTATTGGTGAAAATAAAAATTATTCATAATCTGTTTGGCTTAATCCAAGTCTTTTAGTGCTTTTACCAGGCTAGTGTGAAGTTTTCTTTGTTAGTTCTCCATGAGTTTTTTGCAGGCAAACCAAAAAATGAAAATACTGCCTTGCTATCCTGGTTGTAAGATAAACATGGGGAGTGTGTGTGTGTGTGTGTGTGTGTGTGTGTGTGTGTCTTTATTAGAATGGGTAGAGAATAGTGTGAATTACTGAATACCCCTGCTGGAAGGACTCTTCATAGCTGCTTTGATTGTTTGATCCTGCTGTTCCCAATGCCACTTAATTTCATACGGGTATTTTTTTTTGTGTGTGTGGGTACTGGGGGTCGACCTCAGGACCTCGCGCGCCAGCAGGCGCCCTTGCCGCTGAGCGAGGTACTGGCCCCTTTTTTCGTATGTGGGTTCCGGGAGTCGAACTCGGGCCCTCGCGCTTGCCAGGCAGGCGCTTACACCCCTGAGCCATCTCACCGGCCCTCATACGGGTATTTTTGAATGGGAAATGCAGTGTCTCTGTGGTTCCCACTACTTGGCAGTGAGTATTTGGGGGCTCCTCAAAGCCTCATTGTGATTGGGCCATGTGCTTTTTGGTGCATCTCATTTAACTTCTTTAGGGATCCTCTTTTCCTGAGAGTGGGGATTAACTTTTCTCTGATGGTGCTGGACATGCGTGCCTCTGCCAGAGAAAGGGAACACCTTTGACTCCGCCAGAGAAATGAGGGAAGCTTGTTGTAAACCTGTCTCTAGACGGAGAAGTTGGAAATATAGAAGGTGAGACATCAGATTATATCCTGATCCCAGCTCGTGTAATTCTCATTCTGAAGTGACTGTAGTTAGAATTTTTAAAAAGAAAATCATGAATGAATGTATTTGACTTTGATTTTGAGATGTAGTGCGGAAGAATTAGCTAGAACATGTTAAGTAAATTAAGGTGGAGGGAAAGTGATAATACCATTTAGAAGCCTATCCATTTCTTTTCTGTTTTTTGGGAAACATTTTCTGTGGGGGAGAAAAGGTACTGAAGGTAAAAATCTATTTGAAGTGGCAAGTTGACCTTAGAAGGAGAAAATTTGATTTTTCTGGAGATGTAAAATGCAGCATTTTCAAAGACCTCAGTAATATGTTTCTCCAGACAAGTGTGCTTGAAAGTGAGTGTAGGGAAAGACAAAAAGAAAATCCATGATTGCTGCTGCTTTTTTTTTAATCATTGGTATTTCTTTGCCTTTGTTTCAACACTTCATTCTTAATTTTCAGACATGTTGTCTGTTCATGAGTATAAATTTTTGTATGTTTATGGATAAAAATGTACAGAACTAATCAGCACAGTAAATTTTAAGTCTTACTGGATGTGAATCTTTAAAAATTCCTTATAAGGAGCTCCATTTTATTTTTTTTGGAGGGGTAATACTGGGGACGGAACCCAGGAGCTTTGCACTGAGGTATATCCCCAGCCATTTTTAAGATTTGTTATTTCGAGACAGGGTATCACCAAGTTGCCCAGACTGGGCTTGAACTGGGGATCCTACTGCTTCAGTTTCCCAGAGTGCTGGGCAGCATGCCGCCAGCATGCCTGGCATGCATTTTACTTAATTTTAATGAAGCCGCCCCATCTCGTCAAATAAATGTGGCCCTTCCATAGATATTTCAAAGTCTGTGCAGCCAGCTGCCCTTGCATCTGTTCCTATCCCGGGTATCTTTTTTGTGCTTTGCTTTCTCTTGATATGTTGGCAGTTTTTCCATTCCTGCTTTTGATAACTTCGCCTTGCTTTTTTAAAGAAACTTACGTTTGTTCATCATACATTTTGGTTGCTTGATACAGTCTTATCTACTGTGTTAGCTGGTAATCTCCTCAAGGGCTGTGTACAGGTTGCATCTCTCTCTCTCCACAGTGGTTCCTTGCATCTAGGAGGCATTCCTCTTCAAAGCCCCGAGAAGTGTGTAATCCACTGCCCCCAAACCCCTGAAGTCAATGCATCAGAGTAGATGATAAACGCCTCTCGAAACTGAACAGACATTGGACCAGACGCCCGCAGTTGAACTCAGTGAGAAATGGGGAAACCCCAAGGTTGAGCTCAGGGTTGAAGTTCAAATGCAGAAGACGTTGCTGGTGTAGAAAGGTGACAGAAGCAGGTGCAGCGACCTGCCTCCCTTCTTGCTTACATTATCGCTGCCAAGGAGAGTTAGCTTCTAGTGCAAAAGTGCAGAGCAAACATAGGAGGAGTGAATTAGATTTTCACGCCTCAGGATGTTTGCTAGCACTGTGGTTTTCTAAGCAGTTCTGTTTTAATACCTGAGATGAGTGTTTTGTAGGATTTTAAGGAAATTTGGAGTTGAGATCTTATCATCAGTGTCAGTTATCTCGAGGAACTATGAATGATCAGAGAGGCATCGTTAGTATCTTGGTGTCCAGATGTTCACAGATGTGAATTCTGTTAACCAGAGTGGAGGGAGGTGATGTAACCTTCCCCCTCCTCCAGTGACAATTATTATTCACATGAATTTTGAATAGTTAGCAAAATATTGAGGAGGGGTTAAAAAAGATGTTGTACCTAAATGACTATTTTTCTCCTCAGACTGTTAAGCCAGTGGACTAGCGGGACACTGCAGATACTTTATATCTGCTTGATTATGTAATGTTACTGAGTGATTACGTAGTGGTAGGTAGAAGGGTTATAGGCATGATATGGTGTTGCTGGTGGTGATTTACAGCTGGCTGATTTGCTAGATCTAAGAGCGGTAGGAATTCTAGGTATTTCAATACCTGTTTTACCTGGGAAGGGGTCGACTCACTTGTTCACCACTGAGCCCCAATGTAGTGTGGGAAATTGTGCTTTGTGCACATCTCCTGCACTGCCCACTGGAAGGAGAATGTCAGCGCTCTGGTCGGGGACAGAGGGGCCAGGGACTGGATCGGAGAGTGCGAAGGTGAATAGACATGAAGAGAGTGGAGAGAGAGAGAAGATAATTAATAAAGCCACGGACCCTAAAAGGTGGGCGGGGGCAAGAACGTGGGTCCAAGAACATAGTGCTGGACCTCCTCCTGCTCAGCGTTTTCATTCGTTCCTGGGATGAGGACAAAGGCAGATGGGTGGCCAGTGCCTGTCACAGGCAGGATTGGAATTTAGAGCTGAAGGGAGAGTTGTGAGTGTCTGATGTATGTTAACAAGTTGGAGTTCCATTAGGGATAAATCAGACTTCTGAAATCATATTGAAAAGGTGCATTATTAGGAAGAGGGTGAGTTAGAGATAGTGTAATAGCAAGGCCCATGAAGAAAATTCGGGAGTTTCAGTACTTGGCAAGATCCATCGCAGTGTTTTGTGACTGCCGCAGTTTAATAAAGGCTCAGACCAAGCTAGTACGCGTTCAGTTTCCAGAAGGAGCCAGGGCCCTGTCCTGGCCGACGACTTATCAGACACATCTGGTAGTGTGTGCTCCCTGACAACCGCAGCACAGCGGGGATTCGTTATCTGGGGTTTATCCAGAGGCTCGCAACTGAGACACTGCAGGTACTCAAAATAGTTGAAACGTTTTGAAAGCTTGAGAGTAAAAAGGAGACTTAAGTGTGGGAAAGACCAGACTAAAGAAGAGGCAACGAAAACCTGGTGTAGGAATCAATGGTTCTCAGCCATGATTGCACATTAGAATCACCAAGGATGTTTTAAAGAAACAGGTGCTAGGATTTAGCCCCACACCAGTTAAATCGGGAGTGGGCCAGCCATGGTTATGGGTTAGCTCCGCGGTGGTGACAGTGTGTAGCGCAGGCTGAGGAGCTCTGCCTCAGTCTTCTGCACAGCTGCAGACTGGCCGCATCTGTCTCCCTGCCTCACCTCATGCACGTGGGCAGCACTGCTGAGCAGGAGCCAAGCGGTGGCCCTTTTCCACTGCTTCCAAGAGACTGCCAGGGTAGAGTCTCTTCCGCTTTGCAGCACTGTTAAGGCTGCCTGAGCCGTGAAACTCCCTGATTGCCCACTCTCTTTCAGACTTCACACGCTTGTTTCTGGGTGTACCACCTACCCTGTACTTTCCCCATCCTCCAGGTTCTTCTCGTATCTTTGGTGTTTAGAACATCATCTCCGATCAGTGAATTCTCACCTCTTCTCTAAGTGTTTTCTTTACTCCTCCTTGAACAGAAAACTGGTGGTCCCCTGTAGTCCTCCAAGTGGTTCACAAATTTATATCTGGCCCAGATTTTTATACTGAAGTATAGGTCCACAAGTATCAGTGTTTCCTCTCCATCTCTGTTTGGATCTTTCCTGACCAAAATCTTCCCCAACAGAATTCTTTGAATTGTCTAAACCTCCCATTTTCTTGAGTTTTTCTTACCTCAATACATGGTGCCTCCAAACACTCATATACTGAAGTCAGGAAATTGGGAGTCATCTTTTATAATTTTCCTATTGCCAATCTAGCTGGTTTTATCTTGAGAATGTAATGATTTTACCCCATTTCTCTTACTGGCATGACTGCTGCCACATCTCACCTGGACCAGGACAGCCCTCCTTGTCCCCACTTGTACTTCCTCAGAAATTCTCCACACCGTAGAGCATGAGGTGCAGACACATATACCCTTGCTCTTTCCATTCTTAAGATGGCTCCATGGTTTTCTGTCAATCCTTGATGGGCTCCGAAAGAACCTCCAGGATTTGGTTCCTCTCCATCTCTTCAGCGGCTTCCTCATCTCCCAGCGAGGTGCACCAACCCTTTTTCCTTTCCTTGCTTTCTCTCTCGCTCTCTCCTTGCTTCCTTGCTTTCTTCTTTTTCATATTTTATTTTATTTTATTTTATTTTTTTTGTGGGTACTGGGAGTCAACCTCAGGACCTCACGCGCCAGCAGGCGCCCGTGCCGTTGAGCGGTATCACCGGCCCTTTTTTCGTATGTGGGTTCCGGGAGTCAAACTCGGGCCCTCACGCTTGCCAGGCAGGCGCTTATGCCACTGAGCCATCTCACCAGCCCCCCATATTTTGGTTTTATATCATGTCCTCTGTGTCTGGATTTCTGTGCAGGTGTTCTCTGTTCCTGAAATGTTCTTTGCTTACTCTTTCTTCTTCCAGGTCAAATGTTATATTTTCAGAGAATCCTTCTCTGTCTAATCTAAAATAGGTCCCTTATCTCTTTTCTATAGCATATTGCAAATTTTCCTTTATTGCACTTACTCCAATTCATATAAGGCAACTTTTTGTGGAAAATAATTATTAGAGAGCATAGTCATAATAAACCGCTGTGAAACTGTTACCCAGCTTCAAACATTGGTGACCCCATGACTGATATTATTTTATCAATATTTGTTTCCTCTAGGAATTTTGAAACAAGTCCTAAATATCATGTTATTTTCCTGGTATATTTATTCTTTGAAAGATAAAGACTCTGTTTTAAAACATATATAACCACAGTGTTATGTGATAGCATGACAACATTTTAAAAAATACTTGAAATACTTAATGGTTTCTTTGTATATAGTAGTGTTAAAATGCACTTTGATTCAAGATAAAATTGGGTCCATATATTCCAATGAATTGCAGTTAGTTGTTATGTCTCCTTTTTAATCTAAGGATTCTTCCTTCTTTATTTGTTCAGGTTCATTTTTCTTAGAGTGTCATATACTCTAGATTCTTCACATTGTATCCATTGGTATTATTAAACTCATTCTTATATATTAAATAAGTACTTAGATTTAGATATGGTCAGATCTGGTTGAATTTATTCCATAAAGGCATGAAAACTTCCATCAGATGACCCATAGTATGTGCCGGGCTCTTTTTGTAATTTCATTTATTTATTTATTTTGGGGGTACCAGGAATTGAACTTAGGACCTTGCACTTGCCAGGCAGGCGCTGGGCCACTGAGCTATATCCCCGGCCATCTTTTTGTAAATTTAGAAACCATTAATAATCCATTAAGTGATTATGATTAATGCTGATATTCAGATTCCATCTTCATTTGTAGAGAAACTCCACTGTATTTACTGTTTGGTTAAAATGAAGTGGAGTGTATGTAGAAGAATATGAAAGGGAAAGTAAGTGCTTAATATAGCCTCTTTATTAAATATATTTTAAACTAATGAGATGAATCCTTACCATCCCCAAATATGACCAATCAATTTTTTTCTTAGTTATTTCTAAGTTATGACTTATAGTTTTAAACATGTTTGGTGTCTTGCAATTGCAGGTATTATTGTACTGGTGATCAGATTGTCTCATTTAACAAGTGAGAGCCTAGGGACTCCCTTTAACCATAGCTCTGTCCTCTGCATCTTAGGTGATTATGTCTGTCTCCTTGGTTAGACTCTTGGATCCTTAAATATAGGAATCTATCTGTATTGCTTACTATTTATCCCAAGCACAGATTCACAGTCTCTCAGTATTTGTTGAATGAGCAGCAGGATATTAAAACTGTATTTAATGAAGGTCTGTTATGTGTAAGAGGACTTATTAGTCTCTGTGGATTCAGAATTTGAAGCAGAAAGTAGAACTTACAGGAAGTAGATTTTTGTCTGAACCTCATAAGAATTAAATAATTTTCCTTATTCTAGTGGAGTTTGAATCCCACCAAAATCTTTGAGCAACTGTTTTGTCTGAGGCTGTGAGAATACCAGGACAGAGAAGTCAGTGAGGATTGTTTTGTCGACTTTGGAGCCTGAATTCTCGGAGGGTACTTCTAACTGCAAGGTAGCAAGACTCCAAAATCCTTGTTGACAGATTTTATTTTTGGAAAGGTGCAAAGCTGGTTGGCTTAAAATTGTTGAAATGTACATAATTTTACTTTCTGCCATGAACATTATTCATGTTCAAAACATTATTCAAAATTCTAGTTTTTGTATTTCAAAGTATTATGATTCTGTATGTTTGATAAAATATTGATAATGTTGAATTGTGCTTTAGTAGCAATCATTTGTTTCTATAGATAATTTTGATTGAATATGTACTTTTCTCACTGTGTTAAATCCTTGGACTTTGTATTTAGTTATAATCTAATAAGTAGCCAGTAGTCTATTTTATAAACTTTGGATTTTACAGGAACTAGCATTAATCTTTCATTTCTGTCTATATCATTTTTTATAAAAGTTAGGACAAGGTGTAATTACAGCTTACCTTGAAATTCCAATTACTCTGTAATTTTCTTTCCAGAATAAAGTATAGTAGATAGCACTGTCAGGATATGCCATATTCACAAGTGTTAAATCATGTGCCCTGGAATCCTGATAAGTCACCTTTGATAGATTAAGAAATACCTGGCAGATTAGTAGAGCATGCTCCTGGGTGTTTCTGGGTCATGGAAGTGTGGTTTTAGATACTATATATGTGGTCCCTTATCCGTTCATCTCTGGAACTGTTCCTTTGCTCTGCTTTCTGGAGGCCATGAACTGAACACCTTTGTCCTACAATGCCCTTCCACCATGATGTTTCTGCCTTGGAGCCAGCCAACCACAGACTGAATTCCTCACAACTGTGAGCTGTATTTAACCTCTTCTCCTTTATGTTGTGGGTATTGGGTGTTATGTCTTATTGACTGGGAAACTGACATGTACAGAAAATTGGTATCAGAGAAGTGGGATGGTTGCTGTGGTTGTACCTGGCCATGTGGTTGAGAAGCCTTTGGAACTGACTTGTGGGAGGAATTTGGAAAGGTTTGGAGAAGTAGGCTATGAAGCCCTAGAACACTGTAAACAGATCTTGATGGGTGATTCTGGCCAGAGTTCAGAAGCCCAGGATGCTTATAGGAATTTGGACAGTCAGGTTTCAGTTGGGAACAAGAGCACTGTTGGCAGATGGACTAGATGGCATGTGTATTGCACTGTGGTGGAAAATTTGTCTGCATTTTGCCCATGTCCTGAGACTTTACAGGAGACTAAGATTAAGGACAGTGGACTAATTAATGAGGTGGAAGAAATGTCAAGATAGCATAATATTCAGGCTGTGGCATGGGTATTGCTGGCTGCTTTTAGCCAGATTTATAGTGAGAATGGGGACAGAACAGAAAACTTGAAAAACTTAAATTCTGGCCCAGGAGGAACCATGTGTAAAGTTAGGGCTAAAGGAGGTATGACTGCTAAAGAGATTAACACTATCAAAAATGGAGTATTGGGCCGGTGAGATAGCTCAGCAGCATAAGCGCCTGCTTGGGAAGTGCAAGGTCCTGAGTTTGACCCCTGGAACCCAAATACAAAAAAAGGGCCAGTGATATTGCTCAGCGGCATGGGTGCCTGCTGGCATGCGAGGTCCTGAGTTTGAGCCCCGGTACCCACCAAAAAAAAAAAAAAAAAAAAAAAAAAGGAGTATTTTATACAGGCACTAGAAGAAAGATGCTTTCCAGACATCTCAGGAATCAGCAAGACCTCACCTATTGCAGGCTCAGGGGTGCAGAAGTATCAACCTTTCATTTCAGAAGAGAGCCCCTGAGACTCCTGCTTGAGAAGGGCCTCTTTGGGAATTGGTTCCCAGGATTCATCTCATCATGCTTAGCCACTCAAGCACTCAGAGGCCACTGCAGTTATGGCCTATGCAGCCTAGTTGCTGCTTCTACTGCCACCAGATCTTGGATTTGTCTACCTGATGGTGGTTTTCCTGGCATGCAAAATGCAACAGCTGTGGGATCAAGGAGGCTTCCACACAGATTTCAGGGGAAGGCCTAGGAGGCCAGGCTAGGAACTCCTGAGAGGGCAGTGCTGTGGGAATGAAGCCAAAGATGAGTGGAAAATCTCAGAATGTCAGAGACACCAGAAATTAGAACATCAGAGGAGGAAGTCTCAGCTGTGAATGAAGCTGACCTGAGAGAGAGGCTTAATGGGCTACAGATGGCAAGGCTATAGGTGTGGGACCACTCATGCCCTTTGGAATTCACATTTTACCACCATTTGCCCTGTATGGTGGACATGGAACTAAGGGATTCAGTGTTTCTCCTGCTGGTTTTCAGTCTCATTTTGGTTTCGTTTGTATCCCCTTATTCTTGCCTTTTGCAATGGGAATGTTTACCTGTGTCTTTATACCTTGGGATTATGTAACTTGTTTTTGATATTTAAGAGGTTCACAGCTAAGAGTTTGCCTTGAGTCTCAGAAGAGACTTGGACTTGGACTTTTGAAAATGCTGAACTGTTGAGGCTTGGAGAAGGGATTATTGGTATCTGGGTGTATGCAGGGTATTGTACTATGTTAGGTTGAATTATTAACTTGTTATTTTCTTTATTGGAGATTAAGAATGGTTTAAGATTTTTTTTTTTTTTTTTGGTGGGTATGGGGGTCGACCTCAGGACCTCACGTGCCAGCAGGCACCCATGCCGCTGAGCGATATCACCGGCCCTTTTCTCGTATGTGGGTTCCGGGAGTTGAACTCGGGCCCTCACGCTTGCCAGGCAGGCGCTTACACTGCTGAGCCATCTCACCGGCCCTGTTTGTGTATGCAGTCAACAAGGGGTGGATTGTGAATCTTAATCCTGCTATGTCAACTTTATTGGATTAAGAAATGCCTAACAAAGTAGTAGAGCAAGCTCCTGGCTGTCTCTGGGTGGGTTGTGGAGGAATGGCATTGGGTACTATATATGGTTCCTTGCCCTTTCCTCTCTGGGACTTCTTCCCCTGCGCTGCTTCCCAGCCACTGTGAACTGAGCAGCTTTGTTTCATCATGCCTTTCTCCATGATGTTCCTGCCTTGAAGCCAGACAACCATGGACTGATTTCCCTAAAACTGTGAGCCAAATTAAACCTCTCCTTTAATTTGTGAGTCTTGGTTTTTGTGTCTTAGTGACTGGCAAGCTAATAAAAATAGTGTTGAGATGACTTCTCATTCACACCTGCATAAAAGTATTCCATATGATGATGACAAGGGCATGAATATTTAGTTAGGCTTTTAGCCTTTGAAATATGTTTATAATATAGGGTACTAGTTTTTTGAAAAGTTATTAATAAATAAATCACAATGAGGTTTTTCAAATATTTTTAACAAGTTTGCCAAAAAAGATTTAGAAACAGTCCAAAATATTTCCCTAGCTATACTACAGCTTGTTATTGTCACTCCCTTGGCGGTATCTACATTTCCTTATATTGCTTCTATACCAGTATAGCAAGGAAACAAAGCATGTTTTGCTTGCACTTGGTATTATTTTTCTTGAGCGGCTTCTCTTGAGACAAAATCATAATGGATGAGAGAGACAGAATATATTAGATTTCCCAGAGTATATTAAATTTCTTTTAGGTATATTGGTTTAATTTCCTTTATATCCTGTAGACATAATTTCTTCTAGGTGTTTGCTCATGGACACTATTTTCTAAGATGACCTAGATAATATTTATAATTTTGTTTCATTGTACTAGGTTAGCCTATTAATTTGAGGTAACTAATGGAATATAAAACCTTTAGGCTTTCCTTGGAGAATTATTTGTCTGTCAGGACATTCTCTTTGAGCATGATAATTTTGAAACTGGAAAATGTACGCTAGGCAAAGTGAGTTTTCCTTTATAGGTTTTGCAAGCCATTGAATGAAGAAAGAATGAAAGGATGATAAAATGAATAGGCTGCCCTCTTTAATCAGAGTTTCTTCACTTTCTTTCTACCTTGCATATCTACAAAATTAGAGAACACAGAGCTGTGGGCCGAGTTTCTGAAGTTGGCAGAGCTTTAGATTTGCAGTTACAACCAGCTTGAAAGCTGGATCCCACTCGGGCATGGCTCTGCCCAGTGTTCCTGTGTCCCCTTGTCTCTGTGCATGGAGTTGTCTCCCTGTGCTTCTGCTGTGCCCTGTGTCTCCTGCAGTTGTGTCCCATGTGTTGGGCATACTGAAAAAACTAGTCATCCCTCCCTGGGCCCGAAGTGAGGTCTAGCTAGGAATAGCAATTGTTGGAAGGATAGGAGAATCTCTGAAATAAAACGGCTCTTTATGTAGCTTAAAACAGCTGGAGGCAAGTCTGGCAATATCTCCAATGGAACGTTCTAAGGTAATATGAATACAATTTCAAGTGTGTTTTTCACCATGTTATTTACCTGAATTAATATCTCCACTGGCAATCAAACCTTGATTGCTTTCTGTTCATTAGCTTTTGATTTAATTATTAAGACTTGTTAAAGAGGAATCTTCAATGGTTTTCTGTAAACAGCTCTAATTTATTGATTCAATTTGAATTTTGTAATTATTTTAAGTTATTTAAATCAGTGTTTGAATTATGTGTTGGAATTACATGTGTTGAGCCTTCATAAAATAGCTTAAATCTACAAGATAATTACAAGATAAAATGCTCATTTTGATTTTTCTAGACTAACAAATATTTCTTTTGATGTCTCTAAGAACTGGCATTTTGTATATGAATAACTTAGAATTTAAAAATTTTCAGGCCATGCTAGAGTTTAAAATATATCTGAAATGAAAGTAGAACATTAGGAAATTTATAGTGTTATTTTTTCCAAAGGTGGAGCCGGTTTCTTAATATTTTTACTAGGCTTTAAAACTAAGGGCCTCAGCAGTTGGTGAGTATCCAGACATGTAGAGAAAAACTAATTAAGAAAGGGGAAATTTATAGTGACTCTTAGGTTAAAGAGCAATTTGATGATCAATATGATTCTTAATAGGAAACCAGTGAAGCAGTTGGAGAGAGGGAGATGCTGATTAGTGGTCTGTGCTCAGATTATTAAGGGATGGTGATTGTTTCAAAACATTTCTGTTGGGTGTAAAAAAGTTAACAAAGCATTTTACAAATTCTAAAACTTCAAGGGAATGGAAACTTGTCTATATCTGCATGCAACAAAAACAAACTACAGAAATTTTAATCTAAAAAAAAAGAAAACAATGAAAGGAGATGTTTAGAGCTTTATAAAATATTGGCACTTGTAATTTTTTGGGAAATAAGTTTTATACTTTATTCTGGGTTTATTTTGCATGTATGTAAGTATGTTAATGATACTCATTTGGTAAAGGGTACTCTAAACTAGGAAGGTTCTAGATACAGGCTACATATCCTTTCACTTCTGGAGTTCAAAGTTTTAGTTGCACGTGTTGTAATAAATGAAATCTCAGTGGCATCAAATTGCATTTATCACAACCTATAAAACATCTAGTACTTGAAGGTTTATTTTATGGAGCATTCAGAATTAGAATTCCACTCACTTGGGTCCTGTTCTTTTATGTAGTTATAGAAAGTAAGTTTGAAAGAGTTTTCACCACAAAAATAATGCAGATTAGTCTGAGAGGTACGTAAAGGGGTTCTGTTATTAATTACTTGCATTTGGAGAGTGCTAACCCCTTGAATGGCTGGGCTCCTTTCACTGTGTAATAGGCCAGTCATGGTTTTATGACCAAGAATGTCCCTGCATTCCCAGCTCACTGTACATACAAGTTGACGCTTCTCAAGGGAAATGGAGAGCTTTGTGGGAAGAAGCTTGTGTGTGTGTGTGTGTGTGTGTGTGTGTGCGTGTGTGTTATGAGTGAGGGGAAAATATCTGTAAATGAGGGGAAAATTCCAAGCAGTTCTTGGAAGCAGTTACTGCCTCCTCAGGGAGCCAGGGATGAGCTCAACTGGGCTGAGAAAAATCTGTGCAGATGTCAGCACTGACTGCATTGCAGCCTCAAGCCCTGCCAAAGGCTCCCCCTTCCTAAAGGACAAAGCAGCGAGCACAGGGTACAGTCTCCAGCGGAACCCACATGCACAGTCATGTGTGTGGGCACCTGGTACCTTGAGCACAGACAGGGCTCGTGCATCGAGGTAATGTGCTGGAGGGGGGGTGGTTTGCAGAGCGGAAAAGCAGCAGGCCTGTCCTCCTGGCTGACGCATGAGGAGAAAGCAGCACAACTTCAACCTCAAGGAGACAGCACACTGTGGGGCCTTGTAACCAGATGTCCTTGTCGCACTCCTGTAACCATTAATAATGTTTAGTTCAATGGGAATGCAACTGGGATTGGTGGACTGTGATAAATCCCTTGGCTTTTTAGGTTTTGTGTTTGTGGCGGTTTTTGAGCAAAAACAGATCAATTAGGTGTAGTTTTTCAAAAAGACATTCAGATTCTTTATTTCAGACTCGGGCATTGGACTCTCTGGGCCACTTGAGCTCTGCTTTGTGTTTCCTTAACCTCTGAAAGGCTTTCTTTGGTAGCAGTGTAGCTGCGACAGGAGGGCTGGGGTGTAGCCAGGCTGGCGTGCTTACCTGGCCGGCCTAGCACGGGTGGAGGACTTGGGTTTAATCCAGGATGGAAATAAACCAATGATTAAATTGCAACAAGAAACCGTTTTTGACTTATCGGATTGGCAAAATCAAACATTGACTGAACATTGATAATATTCATCAAAATTAGAGATCAGAAATGCGTACTTTCTTGACCTTGCAGTTCTGGTTTTAGGAAGCTCTCATACAGACACTTTATATGCGTAAAGTTACATGTACAAGAATATTCATTGCATCACTATTGGAGCAAAAAATGGGGAATAAGCTAAATGCCTGTCAGTAGAGGACTAGGGTTAAATTAAACGTGGCACACTTACACAAGGGAACAACATCCTGTGGGCTTTCAGAAGTGACAGGCAGTTTTCTATGAATTTATAAGGAGGTCACTAAAATGTATTAAGTGACAAAAACAATACAGACTGCATTCTGTAATATATACTATCATTTGTGTATGTGTATATGCATAATATGTGTGTATGTTACGCATGTGTGTACACAT
Source organism: Erethizon dorsatum (assembly GCA_028451465.1). NCBI lineage: Eukaryota > Metazoa > Chordata > Mammalia > Rodentia > Erethizontidae > Erethizon > Erethizon dorsatum. The sequence continues at coordinate 43,603,027 of CM051835.1, forward strand.
TTGTGTGATGTGTACATATATGGAAGTCTTAATCTGGAAGTAAACAATGGTAAGTGATGACCTCAGAGAACAGGAGTTAAGTTGCTGAAGGAGGGTGTGTGGGGAGATTACTTTTCACCAAATGACTTCTTGTAATTTTCATATTTTCAATATGTGCTTTAACAAAATCTATTTTAATTAACAACAACAACAACAACAGAACTAGGCCTAGTAAAAGTGGAAAATAGAGCAGTCAGGGAGAAGGCTGGTGTAAATAGTCATGTCTTTGGTAGTTGATGGAATCGACTAGATAAAAAGTTATCTCCATAGTGCTCTCTTGCTTTTAATTAGAGCTGACACATTTAGGATATGTCTGGAAGAACCATCTGCTTTGGATAGGTCTGTGGAGTCTTGTAAGAGTATGTTCATAACTTTATTTATGATACAATATAAAACACAACCAGGTCCCGTATAATTTTAGGAAAAATTCTACAGATTTTACTGTACAAAAAAAGTAGGAAAAATGGGGGAATGAGCTGGGGGGGAGAGAGAGAATATGTGCTAAGTGTCAAGTTTTTGTCCTTGGGGATTGAATGACTTCATGTGAAGAATGACAATGAGGACATTTCAGCAAAAGAAACAAGGAAGGAGCTATTGAGAAACAATGGAAAAAAGTTATTTTGACTGTTTGATTTTTAGTTAATCTGAGAATAATTGTCAGATGTGATTTTGTTAAATACTAGTTTCATTTTGGAAGGAACAGAATGAATCACAGAAAACCTCATTTAAATCTTGGCCTATACAAGTGTGAATATTTAAAATATGGATATTTATAATGATGACATAGAATTCCGAGCCTTACTGAAATCAGTCTTGCTGTGGTGATATAATTGAGTCACTAACATTTCCAGTGCAAAGTTACACAAAATAAAAATTGGAAGAAAGACAATTAGGACCATAATAGGCACATGTCTTTGCAAATTCTTTTTCATCTTCTCTTTTGTTTCCCACAGGGTGAATGGGAAGTTGGTAGCCTTGAAAGTGATCAGGCTGCAGGAAGAAGAGGGGACACCTTTCACAGCCATCAGGGAAGGTAGGCACCTTCACTAGTTATCTTTGCTTTTTTGTTTTTATGGTGATCGTAGCTGTGTAAGTAACATTGCTACATTTGCAGACTGTTAAAATTTCATTGTGTTATCTCCAATTGGATGGGCAAGCTGAAATTAATAAATCAGTACCTTTTAGAATCCTTCCAGGCCATGTGAAATAAGAAAAGACCATCCTGCTGTATATTTTGATATGGGGAAAAATGTGGTACATTGATGGCGAGGCTATCTAGGACATTGAGGAGTTTTCTACATCTGAATATGTGTGAAGAGCTTCTGACATATATTGGTAGTGTAACATTACATTCATGGCTTTTATGGGAAGTTCTTAAAAATGAGAGAGGATTATGTAATCTTGTTAAGTCATTTAAGTTTTTTCTTTCTTGATTTCTTTGTTCCTGCCCTTTGTTGTATTTTCTATTGCCTTTCATATTAATACATAGTCTTTATGTATTTGAGCCATTTATGTTGTAATATTTTCCCTACTGTTGCCATTTTTATAAAAACTTCTTTTATGATATAGTTATTATATATAAGATTTTAATTTTTGTGAAATAAAGTCCTCTTTTGCTTTATTAACTTCTGCATAGAAAAGTTTCTCTATTTGAAGAAAAGGAAAATATCTTCTCTCATCGATGGGAACTTTTTAGTTCAGGTTCATAACTCCTAGTTATGATTAGTAGCTTTACCTCTACTACATTTTTAATAGTACAAATTATCCCAACCTAAGATCTAAGTTTATTTTCACATTGAAGGGATCATATCTACTGTTTCTACTGATCCAAATAAGATAAATAGCAGTGATTTACTACAATAGCTTTAGCAAGGTATCGACAACTCCATGTACTCTTACACTGGTCTGGTTTGTTTCCCACCACCATCAATAGGATTTACACTTGATATCTTAGAGACGTCATTCTGTTTCCGCTTTCTAGTGTCTCATTCTCCATCTCATTTCATTTTAGTTTGGTTTCTTTCATTTCTGTTTAACTGTTTTCAGTTTCACCAGTCTGCTCCTTATGACCAAATCAAAAATATGCCTCTCTGTTCTCCTTTAACCTACCCTTTCATCAGATAGGATATGGCTGAAGTTTTCTCTTCTGGGACACCAGATTTTTCAAGTAGGTGAGTTTTCTCTTTAGCGTGGGATGGCTTCTTCTCTAAACTTTGGAGTGTTTCAGGACAGGAAGGGACCTTCTTTCCTCTGATGACATTCTTCAGTTGATTTTATTCATTTCATGAGATTAAATGGCAAGTGTAAACTACCAAACGACACACACGCATCTCTGTAGATAAGAGCTTGCCTCCATGCACTTTTTATGTATCCTCTGCCTGCGTATCATCTCCTCTTGAATCTAGTAATGTATAAAAAGAATAATACATCACTACCGAGTGCAGCTCACTGTGGGAATGTAAGGCTGGTTCAGTTATGTGGTATAACAGTTCCCTCAGACCTACATTCAGACGGAACTGTGGTCCCTGCACCATATCCCCAAGTGCATTCTACCTACATTAGTAAGAACATCCAGTGCTCCCCTTTCTCAGTCTAGACCGTGAACAAGTCCTACTGGTTATTTCTCTAACCAGTAGCTCAAAGCTGTCCTCAGAGGGCGCCGGTCTCCCCTCACCGTCAGCCTCAGTCCAGGGCATCATCCGTTCCTCCTCGAACTGTGGCCCCTGCGTCTTACTGTCCTCTCCCCTTCTGCCCTTGCATTGTGTTTCTGCTCTGAAACTAGAATCATCTATTTAAAAACCTAAATCATATTGTATCAGTCCCTTTATTTAAAACTTTCAAGTGCTACATGCCTGGTTTTTCTTCAGCGCTGCCACAAGGTTTCCTGTCTCAGGGATTTCACGGTGTTCTTCCCTCTGGCTACAGTGTGCTTCCTTGGGTCTTTCATACTCCAGGTGTCAATTCGGGATATCCTCTTTTCAGAGAGGCTTCTTGTGGCCATCCTGTCTAAAATAGCAGCTAACCATTATCTTACCGATCTTTACTCACCGTGCTATCACTCTGTTTATTTGCTTTATCATTCTTGTTGGAATTTGAAATGGTTTACCCCTCTTTCTATTCATACATAATCTTAGGTCAGGAACCTTATCTGATTATTCACGCTTATATCCTCACCATCCAGCATAGTAATCACTGTAATAACCATTGAGTGAATTACAGAAAGTCATTAAACTAAAGTCTATAAATATGATGGAATATTAGATATATTCTCATTTCTCAAGGGATCTGCTTTCAGGTGGCAGATAGAAGATATAGATAATAAATTGAGCAGTAATATATAGCGGCATATCCATGCCAAATCATTTCTGAAGTACTGTAAATTCTAAGGAAACTCCTCCAGTGGTGAAGGGAGGTACTATATCAGCTCAAACTTGAATTAGGAAAAAGATAGGTAAGCAGTGAAGAGAAGATTGGAAAGTTCCATTCCAGACAGGTATAGAAAAGAGGTAAAGATCAGAAAGTGCAGTGTGTTTGCCGAGAGCAGTGAATAGGAATGGGTCAGATCAGGATTCTCAATTACTGGTGGTACCAGGGTGGGATGGTTGTTGGTCTGTAGGGGGTGTTTTTGTCACACAGTAATTGCACAGTGCAACTGAAATTTAGTGGGTGGGAGCTGGACATCTACAATATTCATGAGGTCCTCTACTAAGAGAGAGTATTGCTCTCTGTGGCTTGCTGCCTTCTTTTGTAAGTAACATTCTGTTTGAACACACTCAATTCCATTTATTTATGTATTGCCTGTGTCTGCTTTCTTAGAGTTGTGGACTTGTGGCACACTGTATGGCCCCCAAACAGATAAAGTATGTATTACCTGATTCTTTTTCTTTTCTTTTTTTTTTTTTTTTGTGGGTACCGGGGGGTTGAACTCAGGACCTTGCACGCCAGCAGGTGCCCGTGCTGCTGAACGATATCACCGGCCCTTTCTTCCTATGTGGGTACCGGGAGTTGAACTCAGGACCTTGTGTTTGCCAGGCAGGTGCTTATGCCGCTGAGCCATCTCACCGGCCCTGATTCTTTGAAGGAAAAAAAAATGTTGTTTCCTACTCTAATACAGTGAATAATTGTTTCATGTTCTACAAAGCTTTTGAATAAACTACTAGGCATTCATGGAAATGAAAAACCTGTTTACGTTTCTCTGCGCTTATAACCCTCAGTTGTTTCACATGTAATCAAAAAGTATGCTCTGCACAGGTTTAATACATGCCAAAATTTCCAGAAATATTTCTCTAGTATAAATCAAGGGAAAATAAAATTGTGTTTCATTGCGAACATTACTATAAGTTGTTCATATTTTGGAACATCATTTGACTAATGGTATTACTGCTTATGTTATTGAAGTCACTAATGTAATACCCCTGGATCAGTCTGCATTTGTAATGGTTGTATTTATACTGATTCTACATGTAGATATGACCACCATTCTTCAATATGTTTTCCCATATAGTCGTCCCTATTTTTATATTTAAAGAGATTGTTGTATTATAAATTACTTTCTATTTCCCTTTACTATTTCAGTTACATGTAGATGAATATGTTGAAATTATAAGTACAAATATTTGAAATTATATGTGTGCATTTATCTTAATATCTAGGAATGTCATTTCACAATAGTAAAGCCAAGCTTTCATATGCATATCTATATGCATTGCAACATCTATCTATAGATCTGTTTTAGGTACACGTAGATATAGATTAACATATTTGAAATTATATGTAAATATTTGAAATTATGAGTATACATACATCTCATTACATATGAATTTTATTTCATAGTAGCAAAGGCAAAGAAAAGTACTAAAAATATTCGTTGTCTAAAGAGGGTGCTCAATTGGATGGGATTGAAGACCTTTGACTGAGATGGGACAGTGGTTTCCTACTGAGCTGTGGAAGAAGGCAAAGTTGTCAATGACGCTGAATTTGATTCTGGTAGACCCTGAATAAGAGGGAGTAGGAGAGGGGCAAGACACAACGCCAGGAAGGCAGCAGGGAAAATGAAAGTAGTCATCAGACATGGTCCCTAGGAGGTGGGCTCTACATTAGTATTAACCAGGCTAAACTTGCTGTTGGTGCTAGTCTACGTTCAAGGTTAAGAGTAGATGCGTAATGTTAGTATGGGACCATTGTGAGAAATGGGTCCATTGGTAGAGGTTCAGTGGATGAAGCAAGTAGGGTCAAATTATTCACATTGTCTGGGATGAGGCAAGGTTCTAGCACCTGGAAGGGTAGGTTCAAGGCAACACAGGGGAGCAGAGAACATGGTAACCCTTGGCATGCTGGTGGCTGGGTTTGTCCAGCAGGGTGACTTTATTGTAAGCCCTGAGATGAGCTTATGTGAGACCAGTATTTGTCTGCCAAGGTGCTGTAACAAAGAACCACAGACTAGGTTGTTTAAAATCCAGAAGGCTATCGCCCCACAGTTCTGGAGACTAAGGAGTCCAAGGTCGAGGTGTCATGATGCTCCTGTGAAGCCCTCAAGGGAAGAGTCTGTGCTGGGATTTTCTCTTTGGCCTCAAGATAGATGTCTTCTCCCTGTGTCCTCACAAGGTCTTCCTTCTGTGCCTATGTCCAGACATCTTTTGATAACGGTGCCTCATACTGGATTGGGACCAACCCTAATGGTCTCATTTTAATTTAATTACTTTATAAAGATCCTGTCTCCACAGTCATATACGGTCACATTCTGAAGTACTGGGACTTAAACATATGAATTTATGGGAAACACAGTTCAGCTAATATGTAACTTTATAATTCAGGCCTTAGTAACCCTACTTTCAGAAAACAGGAGCTGGATTATGTCATCTCTAAGAAGCTCTCTACTTTGGCATTGTGGTTTTTATTTCTCAAGGAGTCTTTAAACTCAGATTTTTGAATAATCTGAAGACAAGATAGAAGAAGTATTGAAGCCTGGAAGGACTAATCACACAATGACTTGGGTTTTCCTTTGAATGAAATATTTTGAGGCTTTTCCTAATCCAGTCTGACTTCTATTTGATTTCTGTTAGAGGTAAAATGACTTTATAGTTGGAGGAAAAACTTTGGATCAGTTTTGGCTATTTGTTCCTCTCTTTGCCTTCTTATTCCTGTCTTTCAGAGTCTTATTTTTTTCTGACATTTATGTCAGAAAAAAGCTATTACTGTTGCTGAGTCTTTTTGTCCTCTCCCATCAATACTTTTAGAAGTCGAGGCACCATAATTCCCACGTATGTCTAGTGGTACAAGCTGAACTCTTAGGGACAGTGGGAGACACTTGGGATGTGTCCGTTCTCGTGTTGTTGAGGGTAGCAGTGTGGCTTGTTCAGTGGGCAGGGAGCGCTTGAATTTTGAGTTTGCCTCTCTTCTGCTATTCTGGTTGATTCTTTATTCACAGAATGTCAAGGACAATGAGATTTCAAAGTAGGAAAGCACCATGTTCAGTAAAGTAGTTTTAAAGTGATTGCTTTCCCCTTACAGGGGGATTTATATTATAGCATATAATTTTCATCTCAAGTGGAGATACTTGCAGGCAACCCTAATCTTACCTAGATTTATGTCAGGAGATGGACTTTGAATCTTATCTCATCAAGGTAGAGTGCATAATGGCTTATTTCAGGTTTAGGTGCTTTGAAACTGACTGCATCTTTGATAACAGCTTAGAGAAATTAAGTAGCAGTGGTGAGGGCCAGAGTTTCTATTTAATTTAGGTTGCTGTTGGTTTGTAATGCTCTAATTAGAGGGCTAAAAGGTACAGAAAAGGTTTGAAAGGAAGTGAATGAAATGTCTTAGGTCAGCCTATCTTGAAAACAACCTCAAAGTGTACATGCTCTTACTCTTTGATATTGTATCCTAGATACAATAAGAAGTCTTTTTCTTTTAAGATTTTCCCAGACCGGAAAGTTGAGGGAACCAGTTGTCTGGTTTCATGTATTCTTGATTATATAATGATTTTTATAGGCAAGAATTATTTTTAAAGAGAAATTTAAATAATAAAATTTAAATAATTTAATTCTCACAGCGCTTGCTAACTTATGTACTGTCATTTTTCCATTTTTAAGTGAAGAAAGTTAGGCATGGGCTGGTTAAGTCAGCCAGGTAAAGTCACCTGTAGTTTGTAATAGAGCTAAAAACTATACCCGAGAAGTTACTTTGTAGAGGCCTATAGATAAACATTACACTATGATAGATTTTTAAACAGAATTTATGCTGCATTTTTATTTCATGCAGAGGTATAACCATTATATCAAGGAAGCAAAAAAGTTTTTGAGGAAAAATATTTTTAAAAGTTTATAAAAGCAATAGCAGTTATTAAAAAAATATGGGAGACTGGTTTCCACGTAGGACAGTAGAAGGTCAAAGAGAGGCAAGTAACAAATGGGTTCAAAATGTAAAGGAAAGTAAAAATGTGTACAGGGAAAAGGAGCCTCTACTGGTAAACTCTATAATATTGAACTTTTCATTTGGCGTAGTCTTTTTAATCCGTGTCTGAATAGTCCCATATCTTTAACCCACTTTTTCTCCCCTGCTTCTCCCTCTGTGTATGTTTTTGTTATCCTTCTGTTAGAATTGTATGAATGTACAGATTTCTAAGAGAAATTGTGGTACTCAAACAGGCAGAGATGATTAGACATTGAGGAAATTAAGGGAAAAAGGCAATGTCTTTTACTTCAGTTATTTGCAAGTTAGCCTGCTTATAAAAATATTTTGATCTTTTAGTTGTTCGTTTTGAGTATGTGTAATTGCAGTACTGTATTTGTAATAGGACAGTAAATTCAGCATGCAAATTAATTTTTATAAACTTGTTAAAGTTATGAAATAGAAAATAAGGCTTTTACTGAGCCACTAAAATTGTACTGTATGACTGCTTTATTTGATTTTCTTCATAACATTGTTGTATCTTACATTATAATCTGTTTATTTTTGTTGTTTTTATGAACATAGCACTTTCTCGTGGCTGTCTGCTGTAATTGCTTGTGGAACTTGAATGTTAGGGTTGATATCTAATTGAATTATAATTCAGTTGGTAATTAACCAATCTAAGCTTCATTTTTGGGTTGTCACTTTATTTTTTTAGGGCTATTGTGATGAATAACTATGAAGTTGGTTTATTTTCTTACAGTGCTGGAGGGTAGAAGTAAAAAACGAAGGCATTGGCCAGCCTGTCCTCCCTCTACAGACTGTAGGAAAGAAATCATTGCTCATGCTTTCCCAGCTTCTCGTGACTCCTGGCAATGTTTGGTTTATGGTTGCAGCCCTCCAACTTCTGCCTCCTGCTTTACACGGTCTTCTCTCTGTGTCACTGTGTGTCTTATTCTCTTCTTATAAGGACATCAGTCTGAGTTTGAGACTGTTCTAATCTAGTATGGCCTTTTCTTCGCTCGGTTAATTATATTCATGAAGACTGTATTTGTAAATAAGATAACATGGTGAAGTTCCAGGTAGATGTGAAATTTTGGAAAATATTATTCAACCTACTACAGGTATTAACTTTTCTCAATTTCACAAAGACTTTTGCAGGTCATAGTGGACTGAGACCTGCATTTGCTTTAAAAGCTTGAAAGGTGAACATATCCTCCTGTGGTTTTGGTAACACTTATCATTGTTTTCCTTTTACCAAAGTTTACATATATTAGATGAATGAAAATGTGTTAATTTTCTCCAAGGTGATTTGGCTCTTTTGTTATTGTTCATTTTTTTAATGAAAATATGACTTCTCCTGGGAGATTGAATGAGTCATGAATTGAATGAGCTTGTGTGGACATAGATTACACTGGTAGTTAGTTGGTGGTTGAAAGCAGAGAGAACTCATGTAACAGAGATCCCTAGGGCTACTAAGTAGATGTGAAATGATAAAGGCCTACTTCCACAATTCTATAAATGGATTGTTGGGATTTCAGACACATTTAATCAAAGAGAAGATGTTATAAATCTTGATTAGATTCCCAGGTTGCTGCACAAGAGTCTCCTTTACCCAGATATGCAGTCTAAGAAACGTGTAGCTTCAGCGATCAGGTAGAATTTAAATGGTAGCTACATAATCATCTTTGGTTATAATTAAATCTTGTTAAGACACATCTGATCTCTGTCACTTTCGTAGAGGAGAGAGAGCATCTGGCCGAGGGAATGCAGGCCTTCCATTCCTGCCTCTTCCCTAGCCCAAAGGCTGCAGCGCTCAGGCCTTAGATGTTATATTGAGAGAATTGGCACAGACAGGGGAGGGCTCTGGGGCCCTCAGCCTCTCTGTGTCAGGATTGGAAGGCAGTTCTGGGGAGGGGGAGAGAGGACCACTATTTGTTTCTCTGTGTTTTGTGAGTATTGGTGTCATCATCTTGCAATGACTTCTAAATTAACAAGGAGAGTATAGACAGGATTTTAAATTATCCTTAATCCAAGGTCAATGCAACATCTGATCCTAAGCAGTGGGTGACGTTAACATGGGTGTCTGCCATGGATCGTAATAATTAAAGGAGCAATTTGGTGCTTGCTTCATTCCTGAAATCAGTTGTTTCATTGCCAAGTGTTTTTAAAGACACTAATTGCACCATGCTAGTTTGAAGTTCATTAAAGCTGTATGAGCTAATTTGAAAGCTAGGTCAGACTGTAGAGATTACCTCAGCCAGAGGTTGCTCAGGGGCCCTACTGGTGGATCTCAATCTGCATGCTTGGCTCTTAGAGTGGATTTCAATCCTTACGATTAGTGACAAGCAAGAGGCAGTTCAGTGTAGTGACTAGGTATGTGGGTTCTCAAGTGCAGCTACTTGGATTGAAATGATTTTGAGCAAGTCTTAAACGTTCTGAACCTCAGTTTCCTCTTCTATAAGAGGACTAGAATGCTACCAACCTCATAGAATTACTGACATATTGTAATAATTAGAAAGGAACTGGAGGTTATAAAGTAGTGGCTGAGACACAGTGTCCCATACTCATAACTTGAAGGAGGAGAGCCTTAGTTTTTGCTCACCATTGTAATCCCTGGTCAGCTGGCTCCAAGGCAGAGTGGTGTGACGTGAGGCATGGTGGAAGGAAAGCTGCTCACATCGTGGCAGCCAGGACGCGGGGCCAAGGGAGGACCCGGGAAGGGAGATCTGCCTCTCTAGGTCATGGCCACAGTGAGCCACCTCCTGTAACCAGACCCCACCTTCTCACAGCAAATAAACTATGATGCCCCTGTAACTCAGTCAGCTTCCAAAAGCCCTCAGTGTGTGAGGCTTGATGGGGGAGCATCTGCATATAAACCATAACAAGTAGAAACAATCAAGGAATGATGAAAATCTCTTGGAAATAAAAATGTATTAACAAGAGTTAAAAATTCAGAAGGCAGTTTGCATGATGAAGTTAGGGAGCTCTCCCAAAAGGAGATCGAGTTAAGATTTAATGTCTTTGTGAATAAATGTTATATTTCTTTGAGTTTTCTTCTGTTCTCGTATTCTCCCTCCCTCCCTGTCCCTCTCCCTGTCCCTCTCCCTCTCCCTCCCCTTTCCTTTTCCTTTTTCTCTCCCCGCTTGTCAGTTTGGTCTCTGTCTCACTGAAAGCGTCCTTCAGGTACCTGGAGAGCTTGCTTGTCATTTCCTATGTAAGAGTCAGACATTACTGTGCTGACTGGAAGCTCTAGGTCCCTGGATAGGGAATATTGGTTGGTGAGCTTCACTGCGGTGTGATGGGAATAAACTAACCAGTGTTTTCCTTGGAGCCCCTTGCATGTCAGTAAATGGAGGTCTTTTCTTGGGAGGAGGCATCGGTTTACACAGGGAAGGATTATTTAACCTCCTGCCTAGAGGATTTAAGTTTGCTGTCCACATGCGGGGACTGAGTAAGAGACAAGTTGCAGGAAATTCTCACCCTTGGACACATAGGTTTTCATCCAGTTGCCCCATATTAGGTTCAGTCATGCAGACAGTGTAGAGGGACCGAATATCTAAGGCACAGAATGACTACAGCCTGTGTAAAGCAGGAGATGAACGTATAGGACTGAAGGACGCATGGTAGGTGCGGTGTCTGACTAGATGCAGAGCTTCATGAAGATGGAGGTATTGTGAATGGCTTCTGGGTTTTTGGCTTGGGGAATTGGGTGATAGTGGAGCCAATGATAAGAAAGTGATTATGGCAGGGGAGGGACTGTAGGAAAGATACGGAGTTCAATTTCAGACTTGTCAAGTTGGAGACCTGGCACTAACGTGGCACTTGTTTACATGGTGGTAAAATTTAGATAATAGATCAGTTGTACCTACATTGATGATCTTACTAGTCACATTAAAGTACGTGATCTCGTTTAATTTTCAACACCGTGAAGAAGCTTGATGTCATCATCTTCATTTTACTAATGAAGAAGCTGGAGTCTTAGGGGATTTTTGCCCAGAGTCACACAAATCATCAAGCAGCAGATCCAGAATTTAGCTCGTATTTTCTAACTGGTACCTGTTAGAAGTGGAGAGGTACCTGGTGCGTCACAGACACAGTGCATGCTGAACCACCGAGCAAATGAACGAGTGAGTGAATCAACCCCAAATCATCTGTTTTTATTCTATTTTAATGCCTTGCTATTGAGATAGAAATTCACATGACCAACATTACACACAGATTGGTTTAAGTCTCTTAAGAAGCAAAAAGATGAAGGGGAAGCGCCATAATTAAGTGAGAAAATATTAAGTCTTTGTGGAGACAGTACCCTTAGCTAGGTGACCATGAACAGGTACTTAATATAGTTCACCTTCAGTTTCTTTAGCTTTGAAATGAAGTTGGGACTTAGGATATTAGAGCCATTGATTAAAATGACACTAGCAGGAATCTTTTACCAGGATGAGGAATCTGTAACTGCATCATCAGTGCTCTTCAACACACATGCTGTAGTGAGATGCAAATTTACTGTTAAAATAGCTCTTTTAAACTCCTTAATAATGATCTTTCATGTCTGTCACTTCAGAAATTAATATAAATTGCTTTGGAGCATTTCATAAGTGACAGGCGAACATTTTGGAAATGAAAGATAAAAATCTATGGGTCTTGACTGTAATTCTAAGTAAGCTTATGTGAATTGCCACAATTATTTCTTTGTAAGTATGAATAATTTGGTGGCTATCTGCCAGCTGATAACAACAAAAATCATAAGCTATTAAATCATACTATAAAACCTGTGAAAATCATACTTTTTGTGTGTCATTAGAGTTTAAAATTCATGTTTTTAATCAAGTAATTGGTTTCTTGGCTACCTTAATTTGTAAAAATGAATATATTTTGTCCTTTTTTTGTCAACTTGAAAGGCAAATTAAGATATTATAGTTTTATATGTAAGACATTTTTGGAAGGATTATGTAGTCAGTTGTCATCTGAATGCATTTATAATTGCCTAAAAATTCCCATGGACATTTTCAGTTCTTACCTTGCCAACCTTTTGGAAATACTGCCTCATATCATGCTCACATTAGTCCTATTTGAGTTAAGAATTTATAGGTCCAAGTAAAAGATGAGGAAATCAGTGCCTAGAGATAAATAAATTTTCCTTTGTCACACAAAAAAATTTGCCAGTATACAGGATTTTAAGTGGGGATTTAGCTGAAGTGTTCAATGAGAATATATTCTTCCCTTCAAAATTTCTTGGCTAATTAAAAAAGTGATGAGAATTCATAATCTCTATATAAACTACTTGTCATAATAGTTATTAACATAGCCGCTACAACTCAAAAATTGATTACAGACAAGATTAAAAATGCAACTCATTGGCATGCCTTTGCTGCTTGTAATATTTGAGAAGCTATTGTATTGTTTTGCTGCATAAGCTGTGTAGTGTCCGGTAACATAGAAACAGAGGACAAATTATGAAGCTCAGCCATTCATGACTATGTCATGACCACGGACAAGGTTTAGTGTTTTATGCATTTGAAGCTCTAGATTAAGACAGCTTTTCTTGTATGTTTAAGAAACACTCAAGGAGGGTAGTGAACAAAGAAAATTTTTAAGTGGTTCTTTTAAAAGAAATACATCATGTAAATTGGAAAAAACTTTCTGAAAAGGAGTTTGACAGTTGTATAAAAAGAAGAGAGAGACATCGGCAAAACATAGTTTTAAAAATCTGGCAAAAGTTACTAACTTCATTTAAAAAGCATAATTAATCTGTTACTCCCAGTAGATCAGTGAACCACAATTAAGAGAAACAGAAAGAAATTCAATATTAGACCTATCATTGTAAAACTGTTTTAAAGAAAAAGATAAAGAGAAACTCTTGAAGGCAGCCAGAATAAAACAACTCACTACATACAGAGAAAAATTATGTTTGAGATCTGACCTTTCATTTAAACTAATAGTGGCATGAAAGCAATGTACTGACAGATTCAAAAAGCTTAATAACAAAAGAAAAGAAAACAAACCAAAAACTTGACAACTAAATTTCTGTAGCTAACAAAACTATCTTTCAAAAATGAAGGCTGAAGACATTTTCAGATCAGCAAAGCTTGATAGAAATACTAAAGAAAATCTGTGAAGCTGGAAAAAAAAAAAAAAGACACCAAACAGTAACTCACTTCCAAAGAAATGAAGAACATTGGAAATGGTAATTTGTTAGTAAATATAAAAGAGTTTATAAATACATTGTCTAATTTTTGTCTTAATTTGGAAAAGGACATTAGATTGTTTAGTGTAGTAATTATAACATTATTGAATATAAATATAGATGCAATATATATGAGGATAATGACTTGAAGGGGGGAAAATATTGGAATAAAGGTAATGTATTTTATGCATATTAAGTTAATATTAACTGGAAGTAAAACAAAATAAATTAGGCTGGACCTTGTGATTCCTAGAACAACTACTAAGAGAATAATACAGTTAAAAGTCAACAGAAGGGGCTGGTGAGATGGCTCAGCGGTGTAAGCGCCTGCCTGGCAAGCGCGAGGGCCCGAGTTCGACTGCCGGAACCCACATCCGAAAAAAGGGCCAGTGATATCGCTCAGCGGCACGGGCACCTGCTGGTGCGCGAGGTCCTGAGGTCTACCCCCGGTACCCACAAAAAAAAAAAAAAAAAAAAAAGTCAACAGAAGAATGTAAAAATATGCCTAAGAAGATTTCTTTGAAGTAAAGGAGACAGCAATGGAGGAGCATAGGAAAAGACATGAGAAATGTAGGAAAATGAATAAATAGCAGATGCAAATGTATCTCCAGCCATATCAACAATTGTGTTTGGAAAACTGCAATCCAAAGGGATAGATTTTCAGACTGTCCAGAAAGAGAAGGTGCAATGATATGCTGTTTATAAGAGAAAAACTTTAATTCTAGAGACTCAATCAGATTAAAGGGAAAAGGATGGAAGAAGATGTCATGTAAATAATAACTATAAGAAATCTAGAGTGATGATATTATTTTAATATCAGACAAAGTAGAACTGGTGACAAAAATAGGAAGAATTTCTATTTTTTCCTAGAGACAAGAAGGGACATTCCATAATGATAAAAGGGTTAATACTTCAGGAAGAGATCACTATTATAAATGTACACAACCCAACAATAGAATTCAAGTTCACAAGAAGCAGCAGACTCAAAGAAGTAAAAGAAATAAACATTTCAGTAATTTTAATCAAATATATTAATACCTCATTCACAATAATTGATGGATCAACTAAGCAAACAACAATGTAGAAGACTTGAATCTAAAAGCAACTTGACACCGACAGCACTCCATCTAACCCTAAGAGAATATGCATTCCTTTCAGGGCTGCAGTGAACACTCTTCTGGATAGATTGTAGGCTAAACCAGAAAACAAGCCTCAGTACATTTAAAGAGATTGAATTTATCCATAGTTTAGCTACTAGCCACAAAGTAATTCATTAGAAATAAACAACAAAATTAATTGGGACCATACATGAAAGTTAAACAACTTAACAACCCATGGGCCAAAGAAAAGTCATAAGGGAAATTGGAGAATATGTTGATCCCATTGGAAAAAAAAAAACACAATATATCAAAATTTGTGGGATGTGGCTAAAGCAGCACTTAGGGCAAAATTTGGCATTTTAAGTATCTATTTTAGGAAAAAGTAAAGCTCTCAAATTAGTAATTTAAGCTTCCACCTTAAGAATATAGGGGAAAAAAAGCAAATTTGTCTTAAAGGAAACAGAAAGATATAATAAAGATAAGAATAGAAATCAGTGAAATAGAAAACAGTGCCGAAATCAGTTAAAAAGTTTATTCTTTGCTATAACAAACAAAATTAATAAACCTCTAGATAGATCGATCAAGGGGAAAAAAAGGAGCACAATTTACCAGAGTCATCAGTAAAAGAGAGGACATCACTACTGACGCTGAGAAATTAATAGAATTTGGGGGGAATATTATGAGGCACTTTATGCCAACAAATCAGACAATTGGTATTAAATGGATAAATTCATACAAAGCAGAAATGTTAAAAAATGATTCAAGAAGAAATAGAAAAATGTCATTAGAAGTATAATATAAGCAAACTAAATTAGTTTTTTTTTAAACGCGGGTACTGGGAGTCAAACTCAGGACCTCGTGCTTGCCAGGCAGGCACTTATGCCGCTGAGCTATCTAACCGGCCCCTGAATTAGTTATTTAAAATCTTCCTGCACATACACAAAAACAAAGAAAACCCATACATAGTCCCAGATAGGCTTACTGATAAACTTCATTAAATAGTTAAAGAAGAAATGATATCCTTCCTGTGTAAACTCATTCACAAAATACAGGATGAATAAAAATTTCCCACCTCATCTCATGAAGCTAGGATTACCCTTTTTATTAAAGACAGAGATACTACAAAGAAACTATACTATTTCACATGATCATAAACACAGAATTCCCTAACAAAATATTAACACAATCTCAAAACTGCAGTGATCCTGTTATTGATGTGGTAAAACTAGTCATATGGACTCATGGAATAGAATGAAAAGTCAAAAATTAAACCCTTAAATTTGTAGGTAATTAATTTTTAATTGAGTGATCATGGCAATTTAATTTTGAAATGATAGTTTTCTCAATAAGTGGTGCTATGACAATTAGATATTAAAATGTAAAAATATTAATTTGTGCAAATACCAACTCAAAAATTGATTATAGACCTCAATGTAAGAGATAAAACTGAAACTTCTGGCAAAAAACCTGTTAGAAAATTTTTGTGATCTTGGCTTAGACAAAGTTTTGTTAGGTTTGATAAGATAAATAGAATGTATAAATGAGGATAGTTGATAAATTGGAGTTTTACTCTTCAAAAGGCATCATTGACAAAATAAAACTACAAATCATAAATTGTGATAAAATATTTTCAAATAATGTATCTGGTCAACGATGCATATCCAAAATATATAAAACATATAGAGGCCCCCAACTCAATGTGAGAAGATTTTCACAGTTTTAAAATGAACAAATAATTTGTATAGATATCTTTCCAAAGAAGGCGTGTGAATGACTACTAGTACAATCCTGAAATGGTGCTCAAATTTGTTCATCAAATAGGAAATGAAAATGAAACTAGGGTATGATATTATTGTCTACCAAATAATTAAAAGACCAAAACCAAAGTGTTGGCAAAGAGCTAGCACAACTGGAATTATGTATGTGTTGCTGATGGAACTATCATATGGTACAGACAGTTTGGAAAAGTTTGATTTTTTAAAAATTAAATCTTAAATTACCAACAACTCCACTACTGGGTATCATCTACCCAAGAGAAATGAAAACATACTTTCACACCAAGACATGAATGTTCTTAACGTTATTATGCACAATACCAAAAATCAGGAAACAATCCAAATGTCCACCAGTTGTTGAATCAATAAACAAAATATGATATATTCATACATCAATTAAAAGGAGCCAGCTACTGATAAATATTTCAACAGTTTGAACCTCAAAAATACTGTGGTAAGTTAGATAAGTTATATGTACTTGAAGTTCTCAAAAAAAGGTCTATCTATAAAGACAGAAATCAGGTTAATAGTTGACTAGAATTGGAATTGGGAGTGGGATCTGTCTCTAAATTGTTAAAACTCTCTGGATTAATGAAAATGTGCTGGTATGGGACTGTGCTTACAGTTGGATATCTGTATAAATTTCCTGAAACCATTGAATTATACATTTAAAATTGGTGAGCTTTACAAAAGGTAAATTATACTTCAATGAACTTGTTTAACAAAAAGTGACTGATGTTGGTAGAATATAAATCATACTCAGAAAAAAAATCTGAGTTATGGTAATTGGTGTAGAACTCTACATATTTCCCTAAAAAATCATTGAATTTTACACGTGCATTGATTGTATTTTATGATTTAGAAGTTATACTTTAACTATGTTTTCTCATTTTTAAAATTAATTAAAAATATGTATTTATATGTTTAACCAAAAAAGAAGAAAAGTAATGTTAACACTAGTAGTTTAATATCATTGTCTATTTCTTCCAAATTCTATAAACATTTGTTACTTTCATTGTTAGAATTAAAAACCTTTGGTGACTATAACATCCTTAATGGATATTTTCTGTGTTGGTCAGTTTTCCTTTTGCTGGGACCAAATATCTGACACACATGACCTAAAAGAAGAAAGGTTTATGGTGGCTCATGGTTTCAGAGGGTTGAGTCTATGGACAACTGGTTCCAAGCCAGAAAAACCATGGTGAAAGGGTATGGTGGGGCAAAGCTTCTTAGTTTATGGTGAGAGGGAAGCAGAGCAGGAGAACATTGCCAAGGAGAGATATACCCTCCAAAATTACACCCCCAGTGACCTTCTCCACCTGGGCCCTAACTCCTAATAGCATGTTCAGCTGTGAACATCTGTGGATTAGTCCATTGATGCTTATAGTGCCCCTGTGATCTAATCAACTTTCCATGAGTTTCATAATCAAGTTGACAGTTAAGCTTAACTATCATATTCCATGCCTTGTCAACTGACATTCAAACATATCTTCCTAAACCATACATAATCTCAAGGTCATAATTCTGCCTAACATGATATAACTATCCTGTGAACAACCAAAAAACATACTCATCTTTCCCTCTAAGTGTCAACAGTCCTAACATTTCTCAGAGTCCAAGTGAAAGTCTTCTTTGAGACTCAAGACAAACTGCTTGCTGTGGACTGCTATAAACTTCAAAAAGCAACTTACGTATTCACATTAAACAATGGTACAGGTTACACTTCCTTATTCCAAAAGGATCAACAGTGGGATAGAAAAGAATAGGACCAAAGCAGGTTTGAAACCCAGTATTGCAAACATTAAGTACTGCAGCTCTATGTCCAGCATCCAGGACACATGCAGTGACATGTGAATTCCAGAGAGCTTAGGAGGCCCAATCCCTATGGCCTTGCTGGTTGCAATTTATACAGCTTCTCTCTTGGAGTGGTTCTGCTTACTGCCTGCAACTTTCCTTGGCAGACATTCAATATTCCTGGCATCTTTGTCTTCCTATAATCTCCACTATACATTTGACTTTGTTCCCACAGCTTCATGGACCCACCTTTCAGGTGCATCTTGTCTGGTCTCCCAGGCCTTTTCTGAAATCTGGGTGGAACCCTCCATGACTCTGTAACTCTTGCATTCTGCATGCTTGAAAAAGCAGCATCATAATGATAATGGCAAGATCTGCTGCCAGTTCTAGCAGTAGCCAGACTCCCTTGGACCATGGCTGCAGTGGCCCATCAGTGCTTGGATGGCTAAACATGGTGAAATGTATCCCAGGGATACATACATTAGATGGCCCTTCTCTAGCAGCAGGCCCAGGGGCTTTCTTCTCAAATAAAAGGTTTACACTTTTGTACCCTGGAGCCTGAGATAGCTGGATTACTGATTCCTGAGATGTCTTGAAGGCATCTTCTTGTCCTTGTACAAAGCATTTGGTTTCTTTTTAATGGCACTATTCTCTTCATCAGCCATGCTTTCTTTGACCCCAGCTTTACACATGGTTCCTTTCTGGCCAAAATTTAAGTTTTTCAGATATTTTGTCTCTGCCTTTTGCTACCAGTTCTCACTATAAATTTGGCTAAAAGCAGCAAGCAGTATCCATGCCACATCCTGAATGTTGGGTTGCCTTGAAATTCCCTCCACCAGATGAATTAGACTTCCACCTTTAAATTCAGTTAGATCTCCACCTTTATTTATTTATTTATTTTTTGTGGGTACCGGGGGTCGACCTCAGGACCTCGCATGCCAGCAGGCGCCCGTGCCGCTGAGCGATATTACCGGCCCTTTCTTTGTATGTGGGTTCCGGGAATCGAACTCAGGCCCTCATGCTTGCCAGGCAGGCACTTGCGCTGCTGAACCATCTCACCGGCCCCAAGATCTCCACCTTTAAATTCAACCTTCTGCAAAATCACAGGACATGGACAAAATGCAGACAGTTTTTGTACCAGAGTGTATCAAGTCCTCCTTCCCACCTGAAACCTCACAAGCCTGACCTTTACTGCAGTGTTCCTATCAGCATTCTGATCTTCTAAGCTATAACCAGAATTGCCCATCAAGCTCTGCTTACAAATAATTTAGGGGTCTGTAGTCTACATCTTCAGAACTTTTCCAAACTCCTTCCAGAATCTAGTTTTACAGGCTTCTGAGCCACATTCTCATGTATAGTCACAGGAATAACCTTGCTTCTCTGGTTCTAGTTTTCTGCACACGTGACCTAGAGCAGTGGTGGCGAACCTATGGCATGTGTGTTTTTTCTTTTTCTTTCAGGACAAAATATGTTAATGCGTAAGTAGTTTTTTCTAAACTAAAACCTCATTATTCAGGTTTAATTGCAGTGTTGGCACTTTGTGATGAATAAGTGGGTTTTGGGTTATAGTTGGGTCACTCATCTCCAAAAGGTTTGCCATCACTGACATAGAGGAAGCAAGATTTACTTGGGCTCATGGCTTCAGAGGTTTCAAACCATGGTCCACTGATTCCAAGACAGAAACATCATGGCAGAAGGGTGTGGTAGAGCAAAGATGCTTAGGTTGTGGTGGCCAGTGAGCAGAGCAGTGGAACAGTGCCAGCAAGAGATGCTCCCTCCACAGGCCCATCCCCAGTGACTCACCTCCAGCTGGGCCCCACCTTGTGATGACACATTCAGCCGTGAACATCAGTGGATTAGTCCACTGATGAATAGAGTGCCTCCGTGACCCAATCACCTTCATGAGTCTCATCATCTAGTCAAGTTGACAGGTAGGCTTACTCATCATACCTCAAAGATCTTAAAAGTAGTGGAGGAAGATAAACATCATATTGATTGAATCACAAGATTGTAATTCAGCAGACTTTATCAAATAGCCTTTTAAATAATCATGAAAGAGGGGGCACCTGACATCGTTGTACTCAGTCATCAGGAAGGTTTCACAGGTCTCCTCTTGGTGCTCTCCACCCTGTCCTGTCCTAACAAGAAACATGGGCTATGTATTATGTTAGAATTTAAAAAATTCAACATTGCTGTTAGTATTGAGAAATAGTTCTAATCGCAAAATACTGTTCCATGAGAGAAGATAACCCAACACCACCACAACAACAAAAATACCTTGGGCAGCTAAGAAGCTGAAAGGTTGGCAACTGACAGGATGAACTTTTAGGACTCCGCAGGAGACAAGTTGCCAGAAAAGCTGCATGTCAGAGGGAAACATATCCCTTGCTCCTTCCAAGCCTGCACCCTCCCAACCCTATCCGGTTCTATTTGGACCATCTTTCATGACCTCATTAAAATGCTGTTGCTTTCCTGAAGCCATATCTCGCTTTCACAGAAATGTCTTTCATGTTCTTTTTGTTTATTTTGTTGTTGTTGTTTACTTGTCCAGTTGTCTTTTAATTTGTTATGGTATAGTTAGCTGGTGGTATAATTGTTGATAACTTTTTGGTGCTTTATAGGGCAAACACTATGAAATACTGACTAGTTAACCTCCTCTTTCCCTACGGCCATTAAATTGGAACTGATCCAGAGTCCAGATCATGTTTTAACAGAATTTAAGCAGTAATAAAATAAGAGCCCTAGTGGTTACTCAATTGAAAAGGGAAGAAATCACTAGGAGAGGTAGGATTTGGGCTGAGCCTCAAAGGAGACATAGGATTCATCTAAAGAAAAATGAATAGAGAAAGGCATGTCTGCTAAGGTGGCTGGATGAAGGAAAACTGTCTTCTCCTACCACGCAACTCCACCAGCACTTTGGCTGGCACAGATAGAATTAGATCTCTTGGCAGTGGTATATGTGGTTGTTCCTAAAAGTTTTCTAGTGAAAATGCAAGCTATTCTTGTGTTCACTGTTACTCTACTGAAAAGTTAATCTGGGAATTGTTCTGAGCAGCATCTTATTTGTAGGACTACTTTTTTTAGGAATTTCTTACTTTTGCATTTGGTACTATAGCCATGAGTTAAACTGTTGATGCTGAGTCATTAATATAGGGATGGCATCAGGTGATTGATGAGAGGAAAAGCTGGTGATCCAAAGATCTATAAGAAAATGTCATGAAGCTTGAGAACAAGGTATTGAATAATGTGCCCAGTTAAGGGGGATTATTAAATGCAATTTGAATGTCTTATTAATCAAGGGTAAATTTGAGGTTGTTAAAACTGTTTACAGAAAAAAGGAAGTCAGATGTGGCAGTAGTTGTAGAGCTAGAGTTACTGATTTCATACTATATCATGTTGAAACTGAGCTGACAGCCGTTTACCCTGGAAGAAATCACTGAAGCCCAGGATGTGAGCGCTGCGAAGAACATTAGAGATTATGTAATCTAGTCCTTGCATTTTACGAAAGAACTAACTGAGACTTAGGGAAAATTTTTGATTCGATAGTTTATATTACCAGGATCACAAAGTGCAGGCCTGGAGTGAAAGTCGTATATGTTGTTATTGTAGAGAAGATGCTTAGAGATCTGACATCTTTATTTATTTTTTTATTTTTTATTTTAGAGAGAAAAAACAATAAAAACAATGATATAACATTTCAAAACAAGATAGTAGGAAAGTCACAGTGGTTAGTACACTGCTTATTGTTATCTTCAAAGTAGTTGCTCAGGTTACAAGATACAGGCATGAAAAATTGATCAAACGATATAAGCACAAACCTTTCTTTTCAGTGGACTTATAGAAATTAGTAGTATAGTTATCTTAACTATCTTGTGTGTGTGTGTGTGTGTGTGTGTGTATGTTTATTTATTTATTTACTTTTCCTTTTCCCTTCCTTCTTTTCTCCTTTCCCCCATCTCAGTTTCTCTTTCCTTTTGAACAGTTTCTTCTCATTTTACAATATCTATTGTACATTTTGCATCTTATTTACTCTTTCAGCTTCTCACACTAGGGAGACAATAGAATGTTTACACGTGTGCATCTGGTTTTTTTCACCTATGAGTATGGTCTCAAGTTGCATCCATTTACCTATAAAAGTCTCTAGTTTATCCTTCTTTATAGCTGAGTAGTACTCCATTGCATTAAAATACCACATCTTTTTTATCCATTCCTCGGTTGATGGGCATTTGGGTTGTTTCCAAGATTTGGCTGTTACAAATTGTGCTGCTATAAACATGGGTGCACATATATTGCTGAAGTATGATGTTTTTAATTCTGGGAAAATACCCAGAAGGGGAATAGCTGAGTCGAATGGAACCTCTAATTCTAGTTTTTTGAGGAATCTCCACACTGATTTCCACAGTGGTTGTACCGGTCTACACTCTCACCAACAGTGGAGCAGGGTTCCTTTTTCCCCACAGCCCCTCCAGCATTTGTTAGTGGTTGATTTCTTGATGGATTCTTTCTGGGATGAGATGGAATCTCAGTGTTGTTTTAATTTGCATCTCTTGAATGACCAATGATGTGGAACATTTTTTTCATATATTTATTTGCTGTTTGTATTTCTTCATCTGAGAAATGTGTATTCATCTCAGATGCCCATTTTTGGAGTGGGTCTTTAAATTTGGGAGGTCTGACTTTTTTGAGTTCTTTATATGTTCTCGACAGTAATCTTTTGTCTGAGGAAGAGCTGGCATACATTTCTTCCCACATTGTGGGTTGTCTCTTCACTCTCTTGGTGGTTTCTCCTGCTGTGCAAAAGCTTTTTAATAAGATGAAATCTCAGTTGTTGATTCTTTGGAGTATTTCCCATGCAGTTTGGATTTTGTTCATGAAGTCTCTGCCTACACCTATATCTTAAAGATTTCTATCTACTTTATGTTCCAGCAGATTTAATGTTTCTGTTTTAATATTTAGATCTTTGATCCATTTTGACTTCAGTTTAGTGCATGGTGAGAGACATGGGTCTAGTTTTAGTCTTCAGCATGTGGAAAGCCAGTTTTTCCAGCACCATTTATTAAGAGGCTATCTTTCTTCCAGTGAACATGTTTGGCCTCTTTGTCAAAGATGAGGTGGCTGAGTGTGTTTGTAGTTGTGTCTGCATCTTCTAATCTGTTCCACTAAGATCTGACATCTTTAAAATGCATCTCTCATCACAGATTATATCTGATCTTGGTGTGAAGTGCCAAAAAGTAAGTCAGTCAGATTTCTCTGTATTTCTCATTTTCTTTTGACTGTTTGGAATGTGATGGCGCTCTCATAAGACCATGAAATACATAATTCCCATTTCAGTTTTGAGAAACAAATTAACAGCATATGTGGGGGGAAGTGTGCCACCTCGTATGTTGTGGGAAGAGTTCAGAAGTAGAAAGTTAAAAGAAACTTTAGTGTGAAGTGTTTGCATTTTTTGGACCCATGCTGTCTCAGTCAAGTCTCTGAGTATACCCAGGAGAAGTGAACTGATAGTAGTATTTTTTCAAAGCCCTAACAGCTTGGACAGGAGACAGGAAACAGAATTGAAGGAAATTATAAGCAAGAATTTGGCAGTGCTTTGGTTATCTGGGAGCTGGTACCACCCCTCCCCTGTTGTCTACAGCTTAGGGCTAGTGTGGGCAGGGACCAGCAGCAGGGGTCAGTATGAATGACAACTTGGTTTTTCAGAAGTATTTGTGACTGTCGATTTTCTTGATGGAGACTGAGATTAGTAGGGAAACATTTTCTTTTTTGCCAGAGAATTGTGCCAGGTTCCACGATGAACAGCAGATTGGTAGAGTGTTTACTTACGGTAAACTTGTGTGATCTCTTTTAAGAATTGCCAACTCTTAAGAGTCACTTAATATGTGCTTGTCTCTGACATTACTTTCTTAACGCCTGCAGTTAAACTCTAAAGATTGTAAGCCTATGGGCAGCAGTTAAGCTTTTCTATTCGCAGGGACTGCTAGGCTTGATATAGACCTGGAATAGGTCTTTCCTTCTTCCCCTTTTCTGTTGCATTTGGAACATTACAGATGGTTGGTGGTATTGAAGGCTACTGCTTTCCCGTCACCTACCTATTCCAGCCAACAGCTTGTAAAATCCACAGAACTGATAACCAGATGGCTTCAAACTCAGTTCCATCTGACCGAAAAGCTCAGCAGCTCTTAACAGCAGGATGTGCTGCTTCCCAGAGGCAGGATCCTAGATGGAGCCTGAGACTTAACTCTTCGGGGACTTGCTGCTGCGCTTGGCTTGGAGCTGCAGGTTATTTACCTCGGTTCCTGCTCCAGACTTCATTCCAAGCCTAAAACATGCAGTCTTCTCTAGCAGGATTAGGAATGTGTTAGAAAACAGTCAAGACTTGCCTGGCAGGAATTCACCCATAACCCATTAAGTCTTGGAAAAACAGATTAGCTAAATATTAAACATTTTGCTGTTTCATAAAGCAATTAATGTAGCAGAACTGATTGGTGCTGCACATATAGTAATTAATGCAAAAGAATTTTTAAAAAATTGTTGATCTATTAGGAGAGCTAAATCAAACTGAAAAGGGAAGAAAACGTGAAAGTACAGATGCTTGTTACACAATTTTGTTTTCAAATGCGTGCTTTGGTTTTTCCAAAATTGAAGATTACCGGTAGGTGTTGAATAACTACACTTCTCATTGCTTCCTGTATTTCCCTAAAGATTTTTACCACAGAAGTAGTAGTAGGTAGTAGTAGGTAGTAGTAGTAGTAGGTAGTAGTAGGTAGTAGTAGCAGTGGGTAGTAGTAGGTAGTAGTAGTAGTGGGTAGTAGTAGGTTGTTGAAAATGCTTGGCAAATAAGCCCATGCTGTTATAATTTCTGATTTACCTGAATTGTTAAAAATATACTCACACAACACTTTGAGCAAGGAGTAGTAAACTTGGTTTGCTAGAAATTATTCCCCTCAACGTTGAAGTTTATGCAAATTATAGAAAAACTAGTGGCATTAGATTTGCCATATTTAATAAGAAAATCTACATTCTTTAAGTCAAATATTTGTTAATACAAAAACATTTCACCAAAACAAAACCATAAAATCTGTGTAGCAAATGACAAGTTTTTTGTTTGTTTGTTTGTTTTTTGTTTTTTTTTTTTTGGGGGGGTACTAGGAATTGAACTCAGGACCTTGCACTTGCCAGGCAGGTACTTGTGCCGCTGAGCTATATCCCCGTCCTGACAAGTTTTTGTTTTTTTTTTTGTGGGTACTGGGAGGTCGACCTCAGGACCTCGCGCGCCAGCAGGCGCCCGTGCCGCTGAGCGATATCACCGGCCCCTTTTTCGTATGTGGGTTCTGGGAGTCGAACTCGGGCCCTCGCGCTTGCCGGGCAGGCGCTTAAGCCGCTGAGCCATCTCACCGGCCCCCCTGACAAGTTTTACATATAGATATATTTGTTAATCTTTTATTTCCTGCTATATTACTGTACATATTGCTGTGTTTGGAATAACATATGACTAGAGAAATATATGGGCATATTATTTTAACGATTTGGTAAACCTGTGTTGCTTTTGGGATTCATAAAACATCTACGCAAATCCTTAAGTGCAGTGATGCATTGCTTAGGTCCGCATGTGAAGTTGTTAGTGGAAGCTTTATGTGTCATTGGAGGGCAGTATATGGCCTTGTCTATTTCAGGGTTGAAGTATAATGCAAAAGCAAATTTGAGATGACAGTCAAGTACTGAGATTTTCAAATCTACAGACTTTTCTTATGAAGCATGTTTGTTCTTCTTTGGTTGCAAGGAAAAGATTTATTTTGTATGTGTAACCCAGAGGGTATCTAACAAGCTTTCTTCAATGCTGATATTTCCAGGATACAGTCCTTTCTGAATACATGCACATGAATATACACATCAACACATCCCTGTAAATGAAACGCTTATTTTTTATAGCTCATGTTTAATAAGTACAATTCATGTTTTGCATTTCCCTGATGAGAGAGATTTTTTTAAAAATTTCATGGAAATCAACATGTGGAAAACAGTTTTGTTTTTAATTGCTGTGGGCCCTTTGAGTCATAAAATCACTCTAAGCAATTTGTAATCTTTACAGAGGAGAGAGAACATTTCTTTAAGCTTTTAAATGGTCATTTAAGATGCATGTATTAATATAGAAAACCAGTCTTCGTAGAATTTGCAGCTTTGTGAGGAAATTTTTTAACCTTCTTGTGGTAGGAAGAAGAGGATTTGCAGTACCTAACACCCTATCTTTGGAAGGACAAGAGATTTCTTATTGAGACAATTTTTATAAAAGAATAATTTAATCAGT
Organism: Erethizon dorsatum; assembly: GCA_028451465.1. Classification (NCBI taxonomy): domain Eukaryota; kingdom Metazoa; phylum Chordata; class Mammalia; order Rodentia; family Erethizontidae; genus Erethizon; species Erethizon dorsatum. Next base: position 43,629,616 of record CM051835.1, read on the forward strand.
GTTCAATAAGTTAAGGAAATAAGCACAATAATTCAAACATAGAAATCAATTAATCTTTCATAGAGTTTTTAAACAAATGCTAGAATGTTTTCCTTTAAAGGTTATCAGTGGCCAGGTGTGGTGATATACACTTATAACACCAGGAACCGGTAGAAGGCTGAAGCAGGAGGATTGCAAGTTTGAGCCTAGCCTGGGCAACTTAGTGAGACCCTATGCTTAAAATAAAAAATAAAAGGGGTTGGGATGTAGCTCAGTGTGAAGACCCTGGTTCCATCCTCATTATCACTAAGAAAACAAACACACCAAAACAAAGCCACACCAGATTATCAGTGTCTTCCACTTAAAAAAGTAAAATGACATTTTCAAATATTTTGGTCATCCTTAACTCCGTTTTGTGATTTGACACGATTTGCTGCTACAACTAAATTTTTTCTCTTTCTTTAGCTGTCGTTCATTTTCGAGACCTCTCTCCCTGCTCCCATCTTTTCTTTGTTTTTCCAAAGTTTTCAGGATTGTCAGATAATATACAGGATGATCAGTTAAGCTTGAATTTTAGATAAGCAATGAATACATTCCTTTTTAGTATAAGGATAAGGATTTAACCAGGCATACTATATTTTTGTTTGCTAGTCTGCCATTTTGAAGTCCTCCCACATCTCTGTGGTAGTCTTCTCTTTCTGATTTCTTTGGGCATCTTAGAAATGACTTCAGCCCTCTTTCTTTCTTCATAAGAGTTCATCTACCTTTGGTGGCCTGGACTGTTTCAGCCCCGTATTTTAGATAGCCTAGCATAATTCTAGCTGAATTTGCTGCTACTCTTTCCAAGTTAACACCAAACCAATTTCTACTTTGAATACCCTGAACCAAATATCCTTCTGCTCTCAGGGTTAATACTGTTTTCCTTGACTTCCAGGTTGTCCGTGCTGGGATTAAGTTAGAGCTTTCTTTTTCCTCATAAGAAAACTATCAAAATGTTTGTAGAATTTTTATCAAAATGGCAGCTTGTTTTATCACAATGGCTGCCATTTCGTATCCTTCCTTTTTAGCTTCATTGCTGTTCTCATTCTCACACACTGTACTCAGCCAGTGCAGCCTTAGCCTCTCTCTCTGCAATTCCAGTTCCTTTAGGAATTGTCTTCCTCTTCTACACCCTGAATCGTGCTCCTTCCACTTGTCACCTCCCTGAGCTGCCCCGTAACTTATTCCCATCTTTCTAAACACAGAGAAGTCTCCCATGAACAACACCTGTGGGCCCTGAATCTTTCTGGCCAGTGCTCACCTTGAAAGCTTAGGTGCATTAATGAAGGAACCATATTTATACACTATGAAACATGTTTGCTGAAAGGGGCAGACACTGAAAAGCACATAAAGATTGTGCAGAAAATGAGCAAAACTAATCTCTGTGGTTAAAAATCAGGACAGTGGTAACTCAGGGAAGGAGTAATATTTAGAAGCTGATATTCAGACCATCGAGAATGCTAAGAATCTTGCTTGATCTGGATGCAGTTTATGTGGATGTATAAACTTTGTGCTGGCTACTTATGATTTGTACTGCTTTATATGTGTGTGTAATGCTGGTAAAATGTTTTTAAAAATTATCACTTTGCTTGGTAAAATGAGCTAATCATGTTACTCTTTTCAGAAGTTCAGTTCTTCAGAGACTAGAGAGAGAACTCATAAACTTGTCCCTCTTTGTTCATCCTCTTCATGGTGGCTTTGGGGAGAGCGTGGAGGTCATTGAGCCCATCCGTTACTTAGAATATCATATATTAATAATCAGAACTCATGTTCAAAGTCTTAAAATTTTGTCTCAATAGAACCAGGCTATTAGATTATTTTTCCCTAGTCTTATTAATTCTCCTGCCCCAAATAAATACTTTTACTTTTTATCATCAGAAACATTTAAAGAAGATTTGCTGATCACAGTTTGCCTTTGGTGTGTAAATACAATGATGATTAGAGTAGTTTGAAAAATTATCTACCACTGAATATGTCAGAATACCTAGGAGCTGAAGATTGAGGCACAGGGAAGAATTCTTATTCAATTATTTTCTTTGGCTGGGGCAATTTAGTGATTAGTGAGACCCTTTCTCAAAATAAAGAGTAAAAAGAAGGCTGGGGATGTAGCTCAGTGCAAAGGCCCTGGTTCATTCCAGAGTAAAACTAACCAACAATTTTATGGTCATATGTTCGTAAATGGTCCAGAATCTTTCATACGTACAAAAGAAATCTAAAGTAAGTAAAGATTCTTGTGAGATGGAGTTTGTCAGGGAAGGCGTGGGTTAAAGATATTGGTGTGCCTAGAGCTGAGTTTTGGAAAATAAAAGCATAGCGATGGTACAGAATGCTGATTCTACATAGACCATAGTAACTGGGAACCTGACTTCCGGCCTTGCATGCGTTATCTCATCAGGTCCCCTCAACTGCCCTGTGAGCTACTTTTGTTATCCGTGTTATAGACAAGGGTAAGCATGTCAGCTGCCCAGAGCAGCACAGCTAGTGAAAGAGCAGGGCAGGTGTCTGTGTCCAGAGCCCCTGTAGCCACCTGCACTCACGTTCTAGGAGAGAACACGGTATTGGTAGGTGAGACTGCCAAACTAGTTTGAGAGACACTTGCTCTCAGGGGAACTGTGAGCCATTTGGAAAACCAGCGATTCTATCTCTGGTTTCTCAAGTAGATTTAATAGTAACTACTAAAAATAGCTTTGCATATCAGAAAGAATGTGCTTTTGGAATAAGGACTGATTTCAAGCCTGTGGCACTTGACAGCTGCTGTGTGGCCATGGACGAGTTCTTCAACAAAGCTGGGCATTTGCTTTTTCACTTGAAAGAAGTTCAAGAAATAATGTAATTTGCCAGTTTTGTCTGATGTATTGGCCTGTTATAATCTAGTGGGTTCATGAAATTGTGAAGAGCTACAAAATTGTATTCCAAACAACAAACATAATTATAAGGGAATGGTGGTGATGATTTCCTACCAATGATAATAATATTTTTTAAAAGTAATAAAGAATCGACATCAGGAGCTTAGTCAGATAGCCAGCCTCGAGGATCGAATTGCCCTTTGTTGGCAATACTTCAAATATTTGCTGATTAAGTTGTTTTGGTAGATTTACAGTTTATGTCCTTCTGGGCTCAAACAAGCAATTAAATTCTCCTCAGGAAATCCTGAAAGGTTACCTTTGGTTGCAGTGCCCATGCTGCCAAAATTTTGGCTTCTGCTCAGGATTCATGGTACATTAACATCTGAAGCACTGGAGGCCTGTTCATAAAGAATATGCTTCTATACATAGCTGAAACTTACGTACATAGCTAATGTGACCTACATTTCGTAATGTAGCTGGGAGATCCAGCCCGCGCTTTGTGCTCCATTCACAGGATTGTCGCCAGCTGTGTTCTGTGATGGTGTTTGTGTGTAAGTGAGCATCTGGCTTGGGCTAGAACTTACAGTTTCATGGAGGATCCTCCACTTTCAGAACCAAGATTTGTAAAGGGCTCCAAAGTGCCCTCCAGGAAAACTTAGTTGTAAATGGAAAGATAATGGCCTCGTTGTAGTTATTTACAAATCTCGTCTTTAAGTAAAATGCCCGTGGAAACTACTAAAACCATGCTATAATTATTTCTAAAAATTAAATTCAAATACTCTTAGAGGCACATCTTCAGAGCTAGAAAATGTTTCTCTCACTCTTACAGTCAGTAGTCTTTGCCTTTGCCCGCTTTGCTGTGTTATAAGTAATGGAAATATTACGTGTATGCAAACTATTATCCTGGAAGTGATTATTTTTAGATAAAAACTTAAAAAAAATTTTTTTAAAGATAATGTGATGCAAATTAGAAAATATAATTCTTACATATTTTTCTGGTAGAATGAACCTGAACTTGTGAATTATTTTTCATGAGCTGTTCTGCAAGGATGACTATCTGTGACTGACATAATTTGTGTATCATAAGTCTATTTATCATTGTTTAGAAATTTTATTAATCATAGTTTAGAAATGATTCTTTCAAAGTATATTAATGTAAAAGTGACCACACAGAGTGTGGTAGTAATATCTCTGTTAATCAAAAGTCTTAGCAGTTTAGTTTTTTAAATTAAAGACTTGATTAGTCATATGGATAGAAATTTCAAGAAATAGCTTTTGCAATTACAGCTGTCTTAGAAGAATTCCTGCCAGAGATATTGTGCAAGGATGTAATTAATTCCAGCTGTTGGAATGAATTATGTGTGAATGTCTATGAGTTTAACCTCCAATAAGAGGAGAAAGCTTTAAAAGCTATAATTAGCAACCAAAAAACTTTGTAGGCAGTTAGTTCATTCCAGTTGACTGAATTCTTGAATGAAGAATTCCTTTCTTCATTTCATTCTTTGAGAACTCATTGTTCTGACACTGGCCTTCTCTGTGGAGATGCCAGTTGTACTAGGAAGTTCATGTTGAGGGAGGTTTGGTTTTTTTTTTTTTTAGGCTCACTTTCTAATTTTAAAATTTTAATTATTTTAATTTTTTTTCTTAAAGTTGTGTATTCAGTTGCATGCATTTGAAAATTAATTATTAGACTAGTTTTAAATGTATAGAAAAATTTAATGGGAAGTCCAGAACTCCATAAACTCCTCTAACCAGTTTCCAAGTGATGTTACATTCGCTAACAGCACAAGTTGACCAGTGCAGAAACTGTACACAGGAAGAAAGCAGAAATTCCAAATGAAATATTGCAATTTCAAAACAGAGAATTGTATGGTATAATCTTTGAATTTCAGAAAGGTATAACATTGGCCTCATATATGGCAAAGAAAAGCAAACTGGTGCTACTGATGTCAACATTGCACCATCATGGAGATACTGATAGCGAAACCTCAAAAAAACAGAAGCCTGAGATGGGAACTTTCAACAACAAAACCAAACCTGGAGTAGATGCTGTTGATGAGTTATGCAGCAACTGTGACGTCACTTGAAACACAAAGCATTGGCCATTGGTTGTGTTTTACTCAATCCTAAACATGTGTACCATAAATAGTTTGACAGTTTACAAAGACAATAACAAGTGAAAAATATCACAGAAATTTTCTTAGAGGATTGGGACTGGAGCACATAAGAGATCATTTAGAGTGGAGGAAAAACAAAATGTTTCTGCCCAGGGAACTGTGCAAAAAAATTGTGGAGCACACTGGTGAGCTGACAGGTGAATAGGCAGGTGCAGCATCACAAAGACCTATGACAACAGGAAAACAAAAAAGATGTCAACTGTACCCTACAAGAAAGTACAGGAAAACAAAACATATGTGCTCTCAGTGTAAGTGATACTTGTGTATGGAACATACAGTTGTCATGTGTGAAAACTGCCTAGGGTGTGACAGTTGAAGCAAACCTTATTTTTGTAGTAGAGTTCTATTGGTATTTTCATTGTAGTTCGTATAGGAATTTATTTCTGATGTTCTTTTTTAGACTTTATACACCAAAAACCAGTTGATGTTGAAAATTTTGATGCTTTTTTATAAATACTCAATAAATGTTAAAAATTCAGTACTTTATTTTTGTGATTTTTTTGCTGTTAAGCACTCATTGTTTAATATGATAAAACTTATAAAATTAAAATTAATAATTCAATAGAAATATTCTGAAGAATAATTGTGGGGCTAACAGATCCATGTTTATGTGTCTTGATGATAAAATTAGTCTTATGCTCCAAGGGCTACAGGTCCTGTTTGTCTTTCTGTGGCTTGATAGCTTATTTCTTTATATGCAGAGTAATTTTCTATTGTATGGATATACCACACATTATTTATCTATTTGGCTTCTCAAGAATATCTTGGTTTCTTCCAAGTTTAAGCAATTAAGAATAAAGCACTGATAAACATTTTAGCACAGATTTTTGGGGTGGGCATCAGTTTTCAACTCATTTGTGTACTTCGTTTTTCCTGCTGGCACTGAAATATATACATGATGGTCAAGAAAAATACACTGGTTTTATGGGGTGGGAGATGGGGAAGTGTGACTGTAGAAAGTTTAAACTTGTGTCTTGCAGAAATGCCAAACTGTCTCCTCCAGTGGGTAACTTGGGGTGTGGGGAGACGCTGGAAGGACATTTTCCTGGTTAGTTACATTCAGAACAACCTAGAGAGCACCAACTAAACAACTGTAATGTGGCTCAGTTACAAGCCTAGTTAATTTAATTCCCATAAAATTTTATAAATTTAATATGCGTGGCTCTTGTTAAGCATTCAAATGCCTTGATGAGACAGTAGGACTTCTTTACATACATAAAGTATTCTTATAAACCTAATAAACCCAATTTTTTATTTTTTAAATTTTATTTTAGTTTTTATTAGTACATATTTCCAGTCCATAATAAATACATCCATCATTAGTTCAAATACATATCACATCTTGATCCTTTTTACTTCCCCTTCTTCTCCTCTCCCTCCTGTCTCCTCCCATCCCATCTCCACAAAGTCTATCTCCCTGTTTCTTATTGTCTATCTTTTGTTTTGCTCTTTAAATTATTTATACTTTTGGTTTTTCATATAAAAGGCCAATTAAAAGCTTTTTTTTGTCTTTTTGAAACAGGGTTTCACTATGCAGTTCAGGCTGGCCTTGATCTCACTCTGTGGCACAGGTTGGCCTTGAATTGCAGCAATCCTCCTGCCTCATCCTCCCAAGTGCTGGGATTACAGGAGTGTACTGCATGCCCAGCCTAGAACCAAAATTGTAAATGGGGTTCCTTACTAATAGCTGGCATTGTCCTCATATTTATTTGCCGTTACAAGTGCATTGCATTAACTTCAGCACCTTGAATAGTTCTTGGCACTAGTTAAGTGTTCAGCAATGCTTGTCACACAGATAATTGGTGAGTAATGACTGCCTCATTAGAATGAAAGTCCAATGAAAACAAAGGCTTTGTCTGTCTGGTTTATGGCTGCATCATGCATCAAACATCAAGCACTCAATAAATACTTATTGAATGAGAAATGGACTGATTTGAATTCAGGTCTCTATGAGATGTTTCCATCCCTGGCCTTAGATTCCCTTGACCATGTCTTTCTTACTTAGTAACCTCCCTACCATGTCCCTAGCTACCTACAACCCTTTGCAGCGATGGGGAGGCCAAAGAGAGTCTTCGGTATGTTACACATAACAGACTACCACTAAGACACTTGTGATTAGCTGGGTCCATAGCTGGTTAGTTAAGTTTGTGCTGTCTTCTACATCTTTATGTCATATAAAGCCAGAAGTGAAAGTAGCGGTGTACGCATGAAGCTGAGAGTAAAATGGAATACTTAAAAACTATTTGAAGGCTTAGAGTGCTAAACTTACTTCTCTTATGCAGCAAGGAATTTACATTAAACATTACCATTTACAGTTTTTAAAAAGGCATCTTACATACAGAGTAATTTATAGTAAAATAACAGAATATTAAAATAAGATAAACGTATTTAAAAGGAATAGATGTGAAAATCCCCTCAATAAATTTGAATTTTTAAAGTATCAGTCAGGGTGAGAAAGTGAATGTATTGTTAAGTATTGAAGTGCCATCGAGGATCAAACAAGCCCTTACTTTTGCAAGTGCTATCCCTGAGGAGGAAGTTACCCTACCCCAACATGATCTTAAGCAGGCGTGGGCCTGAGATTAGGTGTAAGATTGGTGAGTCGCAAACAGGAGAGCACCAGGGTTAGGCCTCAGGGTGTGTTTCAGGACTGGCGGTGGTAACTGCACAGGCTCTCTTCATGTTAGTGCCACCCCGCGAGCCCTCGCCTCATCACCCCCGTGTCATCACTTAGCACCCCACCCTTTGCCTTTGTCTTCTCTGGAGAAGGAGCATGGCAGTGAGGTTGTGGGACTCAGGCTCACCAGACTGTGACATGGCTCCAGTTCTGTCCTTTACTGTTTGATGGTCTCATTTCATTCTGACTCTCATTTGTGTTCTATAAAGATGGGGTGCTTCCAGTGATTAGTTGGTTGATATTGGAAACCACATCATTTCTAAAGTTTGTGAAATCATTAGCTACACGGTGGCTGTGACATTGTCTAAGTTTCTCTTCTCATTGCTGAGACAAAATACTCAACAACCAAAGTTAAAGAGGAAAGGTTTAGGGGCCGGTGAGATGGCTCAGTGGCTTAAGCGCCTGCCTGGCAAGCGCGAGGGCCCGAGTTCGACTCCCGGAACCCACATACGAAAAAGGGGCCGGTGATATCGCTCAGCGGCACGGGCGCCTGCTGGCGCGCGAGGTCCTGAGGTCGACCCCCCGGTACCCACAAAAAAAAAAAAAAAAGAGGAAAGGTTTATTTAACTCACAGTTTGTAGAGGTTTCAATCCATAATCTGCTGACCCCAAGGCAGGGTGACACATGGCAGAGGGGCAGCAGTTCATGGCGTCAGAAGACAGCAAAAGCAGCAAGTGAGGGAGACAGGCCTCTTTCCATCTCTTATATTGTATGCAGTCTGCCGGGATTAGGGCGGTGCCAGTGCAATCAGTGTACTGATCCAGCAGTCACCCACCCTTAATCCCAGCATTGCACCATGAATCAGTCACACACTTTAGATTCAGCCATCTCCAAAAACCCTATGACTGCATGAGGCTTTAGGGGGACATCTAGACACAAACCATAACAGACATGAACTGTATGTAAGAGCTCTGGGGAGACAGGGAGCACTCCTGCACATCGGAGCCCCAGGGATATGGGGCATTCCCAATCACACATACCACGCACACCGAGTCAGTGTTCTTGAGGCTGATGTTCCGGAATCTCATTTCTTAAGTTTCCCAGTGATTTTGATGTGCTTTTGTGTTTGAGATTACTCTTCCAGGAGGCACAAGAATTTTGAGGTGTAGTTTCTTCCTTCAAGACTCATGTGCCTACTCAGGAAATAAAAATTAACAACAGAATAAGGCAGTGCTTTGAGATTGGTTTTTTGTGTGTACTTGAGTGATGTGCATTTAGATAAGACAACATGGGATTCATGTCCTTGATTTATTGTTGAATAAGGTAGCAGATAGTCCGATTAGTATAATAAGGTTTATTTTAGTATATCAATTATTAGTACATCTTTGAATTCTTCTTTATAGCTAATAGTCCCTTTCTCCCTTCTCACAGCTGGGAACATTTTTCAAGAAAGATTTAAAAATAGACCTAAGTATTTTGGCTAAATTTATTTTTATTGTGAAAATAAGCCCCCAACACACACCTTTTATAATTGAGTTTATTTCCTTTCAAATTCTGTAAAAGCAAAAAATTTGGATGTTGCACAGTTGTGCTCATAATTCTCACAATGAATTAAGTCATTTAGACCAATTTGCCCAATAGCCTCATTAGAAATTGTTCTGGCAGTGACTAAGAGACAGCTGGTGGTGAGGAACTAAATCATTAGCTCTTGATATTGTCCTTTTACAGTTTTCTGGTCAAAAAGACCAGTGCCATTCAGAAACTTTATTGTAAGTATCTCTATAAGTAAGTGATCTGAAAATAAGATAGGATCAATTAGAGAAATTATATCTGTACTTGTTTCTCTCACTTAGCATGTATAATTAGTATACCTTATGGAAATTGTTTGAAGGACATAATAATCAGAAAGCTCATAGGTGTTCTCTGCAAACAAAACTGTGATTATCACCTAAATTTGGTTTGTTAAAACAATGGAAATATATCAGGCATAAAGATTGCCTTTTTTGAAGATTAGTAAACAGCAGGTAGAGCTGGAGGCTGAAGTGGGGAATGATCAGGGAAAGAGGGCCTTGCGTGTAAAACGTTACAATTTTATTATAAGTGAAATGGGAAGTCACTGGAGGAGTTGTAAGGGATTTCTGTCTGTCTGCAGAGGAATAGTTTGAAATACTGTTGTGTGGTTGTGTAGTAGGTCAGGAAGAAGATGTTGGTAGTTTAAATAAGGGTGGTTGTTTGGAGATAGGAAAAATGGAGGTTGGATACATTTTTGATGGCATTGTTATGAACACCTACTGCTGGATTGGTTTAGGGGATAAGAGAAAAACAGGAGGAGTCAAGGCTAACTTCTAGGTTCTGTTTAGTGTCTACTGACATGTGATACATTGTAAGATAACAGATCTGGGGCAAATCTGGTAGAAAACAAAGTTCGTGTTTTGAGGTATCTGTTTGGCAGCCAGATGTATAAGGCTAGTGCTGAAGGACCTACCCTAGAGGGACAAACTGGAGATTTATCAGTGAATTGATGGCCCTTAAAGCCCCACAAATTGGTGATATAAAATCTGTTTAGTGGATGTAGATTTAAAAAGAAGGCTCAGGACACTTCCTGGTTTTTAAACATCAGAGAAAGAGGAGGCGGCAGCAAAGGTGACTGACAAGGGACACTGGGGCAAGATAAGTAAGAGAATAAAGACATTGAAGGAGAGAGAAGAAAATAAAGACATTGAAGGGAAGAGCAGTCAAATTTGTCAGGCATTTTTGAGAGACAGAAATTCATTAGAAAGAATGACAGAGAAGGGTGCCAGGTTAGATAGGTTGTAGCCCATTCAGTGGATGAGTAGAGGACTCGGCAAGGATTGGTATCCGTAGGAAGAATAGCTGAGGATTGGTTGTTAAGAGCTGTTAAGGATGGCGCATAGGAATGAATCAAAAGCTTGAAGCCAGGGAGGAACTTTTTAAGATAATGCGAAGGTACGTTTGAGGAGAATGATCTAGTAGGCAGAGTTTGTTCTTACATTGCTCTATTTCTGTAGAATATTTTAAAAGTGGTATTCATAAAAGAAATCAAATTCTAAACTTCAGATTGATGAGCTTAGTAGATTGGAACATGATTTTGAAGTCATTACAGATTACACAGCAGGGACAAGAAATAGGCTAACTGGCACTGTCTTAGAAAGGCCCCTGGCTTTTTGTTGCCCTCTAGTTTTACAGTCAAAGGCTGATGGATCATGTTTGTGGAGAGAAAGATTAGGCCCAGAGGACGCTTGCTAGAGTCTCAGAGATGGATTCAGGAGCCCATCCTGAAGGAGCAGAGCCTGTCCTTTGGCTTTTACTATGGGGTTCTGCTTTTGGGGCTCCTGCTTGCCCTAATCAGGGCAGTTGAGCAGACAGATTTAGAGGGACATGTGGGTACAATCCCCCGTCTGAGATATGGCTGGATTTTCTAAGATAAACCTGAGATTTATGGATTTTTTTTTGTGTGTGTGTGGGTACCAGGTGTTGACCTCAGGACCTTGTGCGCCATGGATTTTTTAAAGCAGAAGTGTTAGAGGGCTTATTGAACATCTTCTAGTGTTTTGATTTTCATGTATGGAGTGGGTTTCATATCAGGATTGTGGTGGGAAGAGAAAGCATGTGTTGTTTGAAAAACATGTATATTATGATTCTTGTTTCCATAATACAAATTATAGAATATACACTGATCAAAGTTCCTCCTGCTGCAGCAGATTTGCTGATAGTGAGAAAGTTTTATAGAAATTTTGAGTGAAAAAATGTGAAGATCTGTTCCTACCCATTGTAAGAGTCGAAGAGTTGAATCAAATCCCAGATGTCAGTTACTTACCCACTGTTACATAATTATGAGTGTGGAATTGAGAATGTCACTTGTAAACCCTTGTTTTTTTCTGCTAGTCATATGCCCCTTGGTGCCATATAAAAAAGTTCATTGGGCAGAACGGATTGTTTTGCTGTTCCAGTGCAGTGGAATCCACAGCAAAATAGCTTTCTAGGGATAAAGGTTGTAAGCAGGAAAGCCCTTTGCTCACTTCTTCCTCTACCCATCTATTCTTTTCCTTTTTTTTTTTAATGTGGGTACCAGGAGTCAAACTCAGGATCTTGTGCTTGCCAGCAGGCGCTTGTGCTGCTGAGCGATATCACCGGCCCTTTTTTTCCTTTATGTGGGTTCTGAGAGTCGAACTCAGGACCTTGCGCTTGCCAGACAGGCGCTTATGCCGCTGAGCCATCTCACCAGCCTCTGTTCTTTTCCTTTGAATACAGTACTTTCATGGTCTCTACTTGCCACAGTGTGTTTCTCAAGATTCAGAATTAGGTGGCAAATTTGTGCATTGGAAGTCTTAGAAAAGTCTCATGGAAACTACATCTTACATACGACAAACAAATAATTGCATTTTCTGGTTATGTTTTAGACTTCTTCCAAGTGGTGTCACTGACTGCTAGACCTGTCTTCCCTTTCTAGTATAAACCAAACTCTTGGTTTTAGTGAAATATAATTTATTATAGACAGTGGAGTTTTTAGACATGGCTGTCATTCTGAATCAAAGTAGAATGTGTTATCCAGTTTTTGTGAATGGTTAATTTTAATTTTTTTTCTTTTTGAAATTTTTTTTAGAATGTGGTTTTTTTTTTTCACGCCTCATTTCTGAACTGATATGTAGGTCTTCTCCTGGGGTATTCACTTCACTGTGACCAACATTTAGCATCTGCCTACCTTGTAGATATCTGGAAAATAGGAAAAGAATGAAGGGTTAGAGTTAAGCTGATTGCCATTTAAACTTCCAGATGAAGATGAGAGCCTGAAATAACTTGGTTCAGAGGACCTGAAGCTACTTGTATCTTCCTTCCAAGAAGGACTCACTATCTTATTACCTTATCACTGTTGCCATAGGTTGTCACTCTTTAGAGCTAAGATCTTCCTTTTTCCATCTTTTCTAGCCTAGCAACTGTCTATTGCCTTTCAAAGCCCCATTTTATTTTAAATGAGTGAAAAGGAGAGTGGGTGAAATTGTTCATTTTGGGGAGGTTGGCAGAGTGATTTTTTGAAGAACCCTACAATGAACAGAGCACAGGTCTTGTCATTTGAACCATGTGGTGTGGAAATTTATGATCTTTAACAATATAAGGAAGCTTTTAGTTTTCTTTAAAGCATGGGTGGTCTGTGGACATTCTCCTAGAATTAATTGTGAAACCTCTTTTGATACGTGAAGACTTAGGTAGACAGGGAGAAGAACATTAAAATTCTTCACTGTCTTTTAACTGTGGTCTTTCCCATCCCTGGCTTTTCCGTGGCATGGCTCTGGGGGATGGAGAATTGGAAATGTAAGGGACATTGTAGCTTGGGTTCAGGACAGGATACTGCGGAAACTCTGAAAGAGCTGTGTGAATTGAAACTGAGAAATGGTTCAGGACACTGGTTCTCCTTATCTTCTGAGATTTTTTTTTTTTTTTTTTAATTTTGAAGGTTTAGGAATTGAACCCAGAGCCTTCAATATCCTTCTCGTTTCTTGTTTTACTCACTCGCACATCAGTCCTTTTCTTTGCCACAACCAAATATGGGGCTTTACTTTTGCAGCAGAAGACAAGACAGACCACTTAACAGGAGAAGCTTAACAAACATTGCATGTGGGCAATGTCACACATTTTCCTTTACTTTTTCATTGATACTATGTGTTTTTAAAAATGTAAATGAGTAAAGGAGAGATGCAAGACTGAACACGAGAAAGAAAAAAAATGGTAACGAGACAGAGACACCAAGTTGTTGTTTCTCTACCAGCTGTTTTTTCTTTTTTCACTTTTTACCTTTTGATGTCATTTAACTTTTTCTGAGGTGAATATATTTTACTTTCACAACCAGAGTAAAAATACTATTCCTATTTAAAAAAAAAATTCATAAGAGAAGTTTTAGGCAGTTGAAACTATCCTGAGTTATACTGTAAGGGTGGACACATTTCATATTTGTCACAACTTGTAGAAGGTACAACACAAATAGTGAACATAACCATGTACTTTAGCTAATAAAAGTAATCAATGTTAGCATCAACTGTAACAAACATAGTCCATTGACTCAAGATAATAATAATAGCATGTATTACTTACTTTTTGCATTGCTGAGACAAAATACCCAACACCCAAAGTTAAAGGAAGAAAGGTTTTGGCTCATGGCTTGTAGAGGTTTCAGTCCATGGTTGGCTGGCTCCAAGGCAGGGCAGCATAGCACAGGTGCATGGCAGAGTAGAAACAGTCCCTGGCAGAGCAGGCAGGAGGCAACAGCGAAGAAACAGCAGCAAGCCTCCCTTTTCCTTTTATTCGATCTAGGCTACAAGCCTTTTGAGTGGTGCCATCCACACCCAGGGTGGGCCTTCCCATTATCTACACCCAGAACTGTGCTAAACCAAGTTAGTTATCACACACCCTAATCCCAGTAACATACATCCTAGATCCAGCCACCTCCAAAAAGCTCCATCCGTGAACACATGAGGCTTTGGGAGGATATCTAGATACAAGCCATAACAAGGGAAACTGGAAAAGGGGAGAATTTGGGAACACTCTGAATTTTCTGCTCAATTTTTCTGACAACATAAAAATGCTCCAAATATCCTGTTATTTAAAAAGTACTATAAGCTGCTGCTAAATTTGCAGTGATAACCATATATGTTGCTTAGTTACCTTGTAGGGGCTTACCTTATAACAGCATTTACATATGAAGTCTGTAGTGGAATAGTGACATCTTCATCACACGTAAGGGGTCATAATCTTTCCCAGTAGATCATAGAGAGCTGAGAGGATTAGAAAAGAGACTGGCTTATTGAGGTCGCTTCTTTTATTTTTTATTAACATGTATTAGTCGTACATATCAGTGGGCTTCAGTATGATTTCTCAACCCATGCATACAGTGTGCACTGATCAAATCAGGATAATCAGCATTTCCTTCTCCTCATTTGTGTTTGGAGCCTCGAGCCCTTCCCTTCTAGATCTTCCTTTCCTGATCCAGTATTGGTTATTGTGAACTACAGTCATCCTTCTGTGCTATTAAATACCAAACCTTATTTATTCTAGTTAGCTGTGTTTTGCTTTTCTTTGTTTAAACTCCCTTTGGAGGTTATTTCTTATATCCTTAGGAGTGTCAGTGGTTTGCTTATGGAAAGGAGGACACTAATTTTTATGGAACGACCCCTCTGCTAGGCCACTGTGCTATGTTTAAAATGCCCTCATGGAGCCTTTATGGTGTCCTTGTGATGTAGATCTTATCCTCTTATTACAGGTGAGGAAAAACACTAAGCAAGGTTACAAACTAGCAGGGATAATGCCTGAAATTTGGACCAACCTGGTCCTTTGCACTTTTGACTTATTGCAGTCAACACGATGACATAATTTAGTGTGTTACAGACTGGGTAAATTTAGCACCTTATTTTATATATCTCACCACAAGATGTTATTTTGATCCTGTGAAACTGTTTCTTGACATTTTGGCAAAAACGTTAGGCATCTTGACCTCATTTTCTTTGTTCCTGTCAAATGGTCTTTACAAGTACCTCAGACCATGTGAGTCTCCTGTGAAAGCTCTGCGAAGGATTTGAAGAAGCCAGCTTAAGGTGGGAAATGTTCACGTGTTAATGAACTGCAGGAATGATGCCAGTGAGCGTGTGCACCGGGAAATAGTTTGGTGCTATGACTTAGGAGAATGAAGGCAGAAACAGAAGGGGTTAGGAACAAGTCACACAGATGTAGGTAGAAATCACTAGAAAAGGCTTTGGAAACAAAAAATATTTTCCTTAAAGCAACCGGAGTGTATCAGACACCATCCGGAAACTGAGCACACATGTGCACGTCTGTACGGGCGGACCCATTTGCGTGTGTACACCGTTGGTTCATTGCTTGCAAAGTTGGCACCACAGTGAACAAATGGCTAGTGCTGACCACTCTACATAACCAAAAGATAATGTTGGAACCTGGAGTCCTACTTTGAAAATCTTGCTAATCTTTCTCTTCAGGTCTGAATTGAACACAGATCTCTACTTGCAAGTGAAAAATAGCATGGCATTTCCTGATTTGTCATACTGACTTTTCACAGGGATACCAACAGCATGGCTTCCAATGTTGCTTTTATTGGAAAGATTTGTAAAGTAATAGGAATTTTCCTATTTGGCTTTAATGGGACCAATGCAGTATTATTTTACTCATGAAGAGAAACCGTTGTTTTGTTGGCCTGTCTTAAGTAGATGGAAGAAATTTTGATAGCTCCTTAAATCTACATCTTTTTCATTAAGAATGGGAGCTAATGATGTTTGATTTGCGGTCACTTGAATATGATATGTACTAAAGTTTGCATCAGATAGTACTATTTCTCTTCTACCTCTAGTATTTCAGCTCACTAGCCCATTAGTATATCATTTTTCCCTTCAAAAATGCATACTTACAGTTTAATGTAGCTCATATATACTTGTCACATAAAGAAAGGTGCAAGTTTCAATTTTATCTTTATTTTTAGATTAATTTTGTAGGTTTACCAGATAATTAATGGCTTGATAATTTTATTCATCAAAATTAATTGATGGTAACATTGCTCAAACCAATAGAATTAACTATTTCCATCTCTGAAGGTAAACTTTGTATATGTGAGAGATATAATTACAGCTTTGAATTTTAAGGATAATAGTCGTTTGGAAAACCAACATATTTAATCATATTCCTGAATAAAATGTATCCTGGAAAGCAGCTGGTCTTCTTAATGCTTGGGTAGTGGCAGGGGATCCTCTTGGACTCAGACCTATGGCAAGATTGCCTGGCACAGAGGTCTACTTTCCCAGAAATAAGAGTTTCCAGCCAGGTATGGTGGCAGATGCCTATAATCCCAGCGTTTTTGGAGGCTAAGTCAGGAGAATGGCAAATTCAAGCCAGCCTGGGTAATTTAGCAAGACCCTGTGTCAAAATGAATGAATGAATGAATGAATGAATGAATGAATGAATGAATAAATAAATAAATAAATAAATAAATAAGTGGCTGAGAATGTCGCTCAGTACAAAGGACCTTGATTCAGTTCTCATACAAGAAAAACAAGTCCCCTATGCATAATGGAGCCAGCTGGAGTAGTCTTTAGGGAATTTTCTGTTCTAGAAGTCAAAGTTCATTTACTGATTAGAGGGAGAAAAACCTTTATAAAAGCATGGTGTAGGCATGTTTCGTAGTCTGGAATATATCTGGATGGCTTATATACTGTTCTGCTTCAGGTAATGAAGTTTTTGATATGACGTATATGGTATAGTTCTTATAGACATGTCATTTTGAAAATTTTACTAAGAAAAAGATAGGAGTTACACCCTGTTTTCACAGAGCTGTTAAGTTATGATTTTATTTTTGTGGTTTAAAATGGAATGGGTTTCTCAGAAAGAATTCCCATTGCTCCTTGCAATGCCCTTAGCAGCTGGCATCTAACAGAGCAATAATGGGCTCTGAAAAGTTTAGAAAGATTTTGAAAAGTTAGGAAAGCATTTTAATAGCTAATTGTATAGGCAATTAATATTGGAGGCTGGAGGGAGGCGACCTGTGGCAATACAGTTAGGATTGAGAATTAGAGAGGTGAGTCTAATCTGCTTTCTCTAAGCCTTAATCTTGGTCAAAGAATTTAAATTTCCAGTATTGCAAGTAATCTGGGGAAGAGGGGCTGCTTTTAGTCTACAGTGTTTCATATACACAATCTCAACCTCTGATGTCAATGAATGATGAGTGAGAAAGTCTCAGTGCCATATACTTAGTAATCTGGGGTAAGGATGGGATAACTTTTAGTCTACAAAGTGAAGGGTTTCGCAGGTGACCTACATAAGCTCACTTTCAGCTCACATGGTCTTGGTCTAAAACAGATGGGGGAAAGAGGACTGGCAGTAGTCAGGAAGTAGGGTGTTTAAATCCCTGTGCTAGGTTTTGTTCTCTTCTACTTTAATAAAGTTAGATTGTGTTCTCAGAACTTCTACATAGACAGTTGTCTGTCTTCTGCTTTTGTTCATATTTTGTTTTCATGGATTTGCAGAGGATTCTAAGTTTCTTTTTGAGCTTCAGATCAGTGTTTCATATACACAATATTAACCTCTGATGTCAATGAACGATGAGGAAGAGAGTCTCAGCATCATATGATTATCAGGATGTCTTCAGCTGCAAATCCCAGGAAACTTTCACTCAAATGATTTAAATAAGAAGGAAATGTGTTATCTCACACATTTAGAAGGTGAGTCTCCACGTGGTCTGTGGTACTCCTTCCCCGTCTCTGTGGTCGTTTGTGGGCTTTATTCTAGAATGCTAACCCTTGTGTCACCCATTAGATGGCAGTTCATGCCTAAATGTCCAGCAGGAAAGAGAGAAGCATTGGGCATAGAAGTCATTTATTTTAAAAAACTGTATGTTTTATTTTTTTTAATTTAATTTTTAATTTTTTAATTTTATTTTAAAGAGAAAAAATGATAGAACAAAATTTCAAAACAACATAATAGGAAGGTAACAATGGTTAATACATTCCATATTGTTATCTTTAAATTAGTTACTCAGGGTACAAGTTATCAGCATTCAATTGTCTAAACAATATTTTTCCTTTTGAACAGTTTCTTCCTTTTTTACCATGTCTATTGTACATTTTGGATCTTATTTACTCTTTCAGTTTCTCACACTAGGGAGACAATACGATGTTTACACATGTGCATCTGGTTTATTTCACTTATGAGTATTTTCTCAAGTTGCATCCATTTACCTATAAAAGTCTCCAGTTTATCTTTCTTTATGGCTGAGTAGTACTCCGTTGTATTAAAATACCACATCTTTTTATCCATTCCTCGGTTGTTGGGCATTTGGGTTGTTTCCACAATCTAGCTATTACAAAATTGTGCTGCTGTAAACATGGGTGCACATATATCATTGTGGTACGATGTTTTTAATTCTTCTGGGAAGTTACCCAGAAGGGGAATAGCTGGATCAAATGGGACCTCCAGTCCTTTCTCCCTTTTCTCTCTCTCTCTCTTTTTTTTTTTTGTGGGTACCAGGGGTCAACCTCAGGACCTCACACACCAGCAGGTGCCCATGCTGCTGAGCAATATCGCTGTCCCTTTTTTTGTATGTGGGTGCTGGGAGTCGAACTCAGGACCTCGCGCTTGCCAGGCAGGTGCTTATGCCGTTGAGCTATCTCACCAGCCCTTTTTTTTTTTTTTCTTCTCTTTTTGGTCATCTCTCTTGACCAAAATATAATCACGAGGACAAGAATTTTGCTTACATTTGCCTTTTGTTCAGTGCCATGTCTCCACTGTCTAGCTCAGTGTCTCTCACATGGAAATTACTTA
Organism: Erethizon dorsatum; assembly: GCA_028451465.1. NCBI lineage: Eukaryota > Metazoa > Chordata > Mammalia > Rodentia > Erethizontidae > Erethizon > Erethizon dorsatum. Next base: position 43,648,605 of record CM051835.1, read on the forward strand.
GTAACATTTAAAGGATAAATGAAGGGGCCGGTGAGATGGCTCAGCGGCTTAAGCGCCTGCCCGCCAAGCGCGAGGGCCCGAGTTCGACTCCCGGAACCCACATACGAAAAAGGGGCCGGTGATATCGCTCAGCGGCACGGGCGCCTGCTGGCGCGCGAGGTCCTGAGGTCGACCCCCGGTACCCACAAAAAAAAAAAAAAAAAAAAGGATAAATGAATGAGGTCCCTTAACATTATATAAGCATGTATTGCACTACATAGATCTTTAAGGTTTAAAACTACATCATCTCTGTTTTTTGAAGGTAATTCAATTGTAGAAAATACATTATATAAATCTGACTAATCATTCTTGTACATCAGCATTTTTATCCCACTCAACGAGAGGTGTCATTTTATTCTTCATGAGTTAAATTTATTAAATGGAAAAGCTATTTTCTGGGGAAAATTTCAGTAAGGAAATTGAGTACATCCCTTATTTGAATTTGTCTTGTATTCTATTTGTTTTCTGCAAAATTAAGTGATAATTTAAAATTAAGAAAAACCAACCAAAATGTCCAATTTTAAATGTACGTTGTGTAGGCAAGGGAAAATTGTTTTTGCCAGCCCTTTTTTTTTCTGGAACTTGTGATAAAATTATATTATTCATATGACAAGTAATAGGCATCACTCAGTGCAACCTTTTATTAGAGACATGTCCATTTTCATTTCAGTCGATATAATATCTATGTGAATTTTTCTGAAAAAATAAAGTGAGAATTCCCCGCACCCCAACCCATGACACTATTATGTCACTGAGCTAGAATGGCAGTTAGTAACCTGTTTTCTAACCACTCATAGCTGTTCTGTCAAGTTATCACTAGAATATTGTGCTTGGGTAGATTCATGTGAAAGGACATCCTCTTTTTCAACAGCAGTCCATTTTGTGCGCTCCTACTGGACCAGTCTTCTAGAAGCTCACCTCTTATTTATAGCACTCTCTTCTTTTTTGTTTTATTATTTTCCATAACAATCTGAACAGTGGGCCTCAGCCCTTTTCCTTCATCTTTGTCTCCATCATTTTCTCTTTTCCAGAACAAGCTGCATATTTCTTTCAATTTATGATTTCTTCTTTCCCCACACTCAAGTTCTGTGAGCTTCATTGCCCTTCATTGTGTCATATCCACAGTTTCTTTAAGAGCAGCTCATGTGATACGTGTGTTAGAAGGTTCTGTGCTCCTGCTGGATGTTCTCTCTCCTTCCTCTTCATTCCCTAGTATTTCCGTTGTTCAGGTTCCATACTCTTATGGCACTTACACAAGTCTGTTATGGGAAAGTTATTTGTGTGTCTCTTCTTGCCCACTCTAGTGTGGAAATTTTGCTTTAAGCGAGGAACTAGGCAAGATTCTTCTTTGAAGTGTTATTGTCCATGTATTTCTGATCGTTCTCTGCGCTAGCTTCAGTAATGTTCTCTCAGAGACTGCCTCAGAGTGCCTGAAGTAACTTACTTGCACATTTCCACCATGTCTCAGGTACTAAAAAGGGAAAAGAGAAATTATTTACTGTGGTGGTTGGAAAACCATACACACGTATCAGCCCACTGCCCCATGCCAGGGTATGTTGGGACCATGATCTGGGCAAGGTGGGTGTGGCCAGCTGTGCAGGTGGTCAGTCATCACTTTACTGTGTGAGCCCATAGCTTGCCTTGATTTTATGAAATTATTAACTGGAGAAGAATGAATATCACATGATGAATCCAAATGGCACCCGGTAGTCTAAGTTGGTACCCAGCATTTGAATAGACTCCCCTCTCCCATTTCCGTCTTCTGTCTCCCTCTTTTACATAGACTACTCCCCTGCCATTTCCCCCTCTTCTCTCCCCTTACTCTTGTCAGGAGCAGTTTATTTTCTGGTTGGTCCATTTGTCCAAAACTGTTCTATGTAAATGGAGGAGGGTCAGCAGTACCTAATTTCTCCTTTTCTTCTTTCCTTTTAAAAGCCCATCAGATTTTTTTTTAGATGATGATGATGTGCCAGTGAATAGGACTGTTGCAGAAGTGATTGGATCGCAGGGGTGCTATGATTAATCCACTGATGTTCATAGCTGAATGGGCTATTGGAGGTGGGTCACTGGGGGGTGTACCATTGGAGGTTATATCTCTTGCTGATGCTGTTACCCTGCTTGCCACCATGAAATAAGCAGCTTTGCTCTACCATTCTCTTCTGCCATTATGTTCTTGCCTTGGATCCAACCAACTATGGACTGAATCCCCTGAAACCATAAACCAAATTAAACTATGCTTCCTGTAGGTTATCATATCTGAGCAATGGGAAAGCTGATTAATACAGAAGACAAAGATACCAGTTTATTTTTTATTTAGTTGCTTTATCTCATTTAAGGAAGCATAGCTTATGACTGTACTTATTAAAGTATTTCTCTAGCGAAGTTCCAAGCAATCTGAAGATGTTCCTGGATGTTTTTTACTATACATATAGTATAATTTTTGCTTATATTCTAGGATAAATAAAATATTAAAAGTATTCCTGCACTTGCTGTGGTTTTCCACATCTCCCAAGGATATATAATCATAAACAGGACATACAGGTGTTCAATAAATATTAGTTGAACGAATGAATAAGTAGTTTGTTAGGTAGATATTAAAGGCAGAAAACAAGGAATTTAAAAAACATTAATATTTTATTTACTATACTTACAAAATAATAGGTTGTCTTAGTAAAAAAATTAATCTAAATAACCAATATTAAGTCAAAAGGTAATGCACCACTCTCCCCTTACATCCTCTCCTGGACTCTGTAATTCCTCGCAGGTAACCTTTGTTCTTGTTTCTGAAGTAGATCCACCCTTCCTCTTTCTTTTTAAATATGTACGAGTCTCAATGCTTTCCTCCCACTAAATACATCTCAGGCATGGCCCAATACAAGTACTTACAGAACTGTTGCATGTTTTTAAGTGTCTACAAAATTTTATGAATGTGCCATATTTTACTTAACCAGAACACAATGAATGATAGTTGAGATTGCTTACTGTTTCATTGTTTTTTACTGTTAATAACATTGAAATAAGTGTTCTTCTTAATATCTTTGTTTATTTCTGCAGTGATAAATTACCAGAAGAAATGCTACTTCAAAGGCTATGAGAAATATTTTAATTTTCAATAACATTAACACCGATTTCTTTTCCTATTTTAGTGACACTCTGACCTCAAAAGGGGTATAATTGTACTTATTTTCTTGAGTCCTTGTCCATGTTAGACAATATTTGGGTTAATTTACTCTTGAGTTGCATGTGCTGGGCTTCCTCTCTGATACTGCCCTCCTCCCTTTCTGCTGTCTTGCGTGTGGGAGCTATCAGGCCATCATGAGCTTTGCCTGTAGTTTCCTCAAGCCAAACTCTATAGTTTTCTAGGAGGGAGCCTGGCAGCATGGCTTGGGATTCAAAGACCTGGCACTTGGCCCAGGTTGGCCGTTGGCTCTTTGTTGCTGCCTTGGATCAGCCCATTTGTTTTCTTTATTCCTCATTGTTGTAGGGGATAAATATAAAATGTTTAATGTCTACCTCACTTTTCAGATTCCATAAAAATGAATTAGAGAACCAGAACTAGAGAGGGACATATCAAAGAGACATACCAAACTGTATACTTTTTGACACTTTTACTGGGCTAAGAAAAAGTACATCATTTGGGTTAGGTGTCTTGCAGCATCCATGTAGATCTGTCATTTAGCGAATCTATATGCAAAGTGACTTGGAAAAAAAAGTCTTGTTCTAGAAACATTAAGGCTTGCGTACTTAGTAGGAGTCACTGGAGCTTTGAGGTAAATGTTTCAAAGGGTTGTCATTTTAATTTCTTTTTTGGGAGAAAGTATGCCAAAATTATCTGGTAATAACTTCTACCTTGTTTTCCTTTCCTTACCTTGTGGTTTTTAATTTGTGAGACCCATAAAACCCACTTTGAATTGGCTCCTTCTGGTTTTGTATAATTGTTCATCAGGTACAGTCAAAGTGATGTTGGACTTTTATACTTGATGGTCAAATATTAATTCAGGTATCACAAACCTAGAGGTCTAGCAGATAACAGGGACTGGGGGCCTCTGCTGCAGGGGAGAGGGAAGGAGGAGGAACCGTAGCACAGGTCCGTGTGCAGGAGGCCAGTTGTATGTTTCCACCCATACTGCTTTTATCCAGGTCGTGGAGCCCAGGATGGCAAGGGTTCTGATTTTTTAGAAAAGCTAGAGTTGTATATCTGATGTGAAATCTTCTTATCTTTACTTAATAAGACATTTAAGCGAGGTCTGGTGGTGCATGCCTGTAATCCTAGCACTTGGGAGGCTGAGGCAAGAGGATCTCCATGAGTTCCAGGCCAGCCTGAACTACATAAGAAGACCCTGTTTCACCAACCAAATGAAACCAAACCACACCAAACCAGACTAAACCAAATAAAACAACATTGAAAGCATTGCACAGTCCAGGTGAAGCAAATCTGTTTGTTGGTTGTATTTGTCTCTACTGTGTACTGTGTATGTTTAGACCTTCTTTCTCTTCTGGATTCTGGCTTCTTGTTTCTGAGCTTATCTCGTGCTAGGTACAGTGGTAGGACATACTTCTAGTTTCTGGCATGAGCTTTGAGAAGTAAATGGTTCTCAAAAGAGAACTAAATGGTTTCAAGGCAGATCTTTTACCATCTTCCCATAATCTGAAATTTGAGTGGAAGTAAAATAATGCACTTTTAGTGCTAGCATTAGTATACAGCATTTCATCCACTTAGGAAGACTCATTTTGTCTTGTATGATGTTTCTTTAGCTTCTTTTTAAAATTCATCGAGTTTGTCAATTAATGTGTAGATGAAAACAGATTTTAATCAACGTATCCAGGCTGAACTAAGAACATTATAGCAAGATAACCAGTCTGCATCAGAATGTAATACTAGGAACTGTGCTCCTTGCAATGATTTATAGAAGACTGTTCAAGGATTTTACTTTTCTCTTCCATGCCTGCATTCTTCAACCAGCATTTAGTAGGCGTTTTCTGTAAACCGTGCTGAACTGAGTGCTGTGGGCTCAGCAGGAATAAGTGCAAATAACTACAGAGGACGACAAACGGGTGGAAATGGGTCAGCATGCCATCGCAGTATAATACCGTGACAGGGCAGCACTCCATGCTGAGGGACGGTGGAAAATGCACCGAACTCAAACTTTGGAGGCCAGGGAAAACGTCCGAGGGAAAAGAGCTAAGCTAGGATTTGTTTAGTAGGAGTTGGGAATACTCAGGGGCTGTGAGAGAGGGAACAGCAGGGGAAGTGACAAATGATTTGAGTCAGAGACCATCTGAACAAGCTTCCGTGAAGGCAGTGAGGCACAAGATTTAATATACCTGGTTTCAGGCGGACGGAGAGTGAAAAGACCATCTGTGGGAACAAAGAGAAGCAGGGCTTTTTCAGGGCGTGGCAAGGGGGGTCAAGTGAGGAGATCAGGCAAGGTATCCTGTAAGGGGGCCAGGCAAAGGGCCTCATGTGAGGAGGCCTGAGCGAACATCAGTGGTGAAAGTTGTCAGAGCGTCTGGTACAAACATGGGTGTTATCAGGTGTCCTGGCACTGGGAAGATAGTGCTCTGCCTTATCACTTCTTTACAGCACCCTGTCCTGTGTTTGCCGAGGGCAGCACTTGTGCTGAGGGCTGTGGTTTTTGCTGAGAACTATATGGCTGCTGAAAAACAGGTTGGGTGCTGGAAAAGTCATGACTGAGTTGAACCTGATGGGGACAACTTCCCAGACGTCTGAGAAGCCCTGTGAGTCAGAGATCAGAGCGAAACCACATAGGTCTGCAGTTCAGGGTGCAGCGGATCCTTGTAAGCCCTGTTAAGATGCTGCCATTGAAGGTTTTAAGAGAAGTGATTACTAAGTTAAAGGCAGTTCTCAAAAACGATTTGAGCAACAATTTTCCCTCGAGTTCTTCTCATTACTGTCCTTGTAAACCTCTTTGTTCTGGTGGCGATGCTACAGGTGATTGGTTTTTGCAGGAGTCGTCCTGTGTCTGAAGTCCTTCTAGTCTTCCCAGCTTCAGGGATTTTTTCTCTCAATAACTGGAAAGATTTAAAGATAAAGGGAAGCTATGACTGTAGTAGGGACCATCCCCCCAAAACTAAACTAGAAATTGAGATAAGAAACAGAGCAGCAGAAAATGCTTCCTTTTATTACAAAAACTGAATTGTACTGTATTAGGAATCAGGAGGCAGGATTGAGTCCCCAGGCCGAATTTCTCTCTGGGTTAAAGTCCTTTGTTGTCACAGGAGGGTGGGATTAGAAGGGCCCTTGAGGTAACACTCACCTTCACGGTTCTGTGAGGATTATTTCAGCTGTGCATGAGAAATTAATCACCCTTCGTATAAGCCAAATTATGAAACTATTGTATGTGTGTGTGCGTGCATGCACTTGTATGTGTGAAACAAGATGACATTTCTTAGAAAAGGAAATAGGGGTCAGTAAGGAGATTGAGTACGTTTGGGAGGGTGACAGCAATGCTAACATTGGTTGGATATTTAGGTATTTCTCAGGACCTGGTTGTCTGCCGCAGAGAGGGAGACTGGAAGAGCAGGAGCTGTGTCAATGCATCGCAGGTGTACCTTGCAGAGACACTAAGAAGGCCCTCTGTTGTCACTGTGTTGGAGACTCAGAGTACCAGGATCAGATAGTTTCTTACCTAGACAGATGTATGGTAAGATTACCTCTTCCCCTCATTCCTGTGGCTGGCAGCAGTAGAGACAGAGAAGAAAACTTTCTCAAAAAATTAATCCATAGTAGAGAAAACCTTTGACTGTACTTAATACAATTTGTTATTTTATTAGATAGTTCCATGGCTTAAAAAAAAAAAAAAACTATGACAATCTTAAATTACCTTTGTAATTTATAAACAAAATAGACAATTTGTCTGTTACTTTACTCACACAGGTATCACAGTAGATTATATTCTCAAATGTCTTACCTTAACTGATTATAGAATACTTGCATGAAATCTAGCAATTCTAGTTTCCAATTTCTGACTAGTAGACAGTGACTTTAAAGCAGACAGTAGGAAACTCTAATACAATACCTTAGGGTTTATTTTTCTTTGTATTGAAGTGGCTTCTTTAATATCAAGAAGATTTAGAAAATCATGATTTTCAGGAAAAGTTGGGAGGGAAATTTTCCCAACTCACTAACATTTTGCTGTGGGTTACTTTACGTAAACCATTGTATTTTTATCATCAGAGGCTCTGAGTATGGAGTGTAATGATTCTTTGGTCCTCACAGTTGGCAGGTTTGGGATAGGACCCAGTGAATCTCCATTAATATCGGTGCCTACATTCACTTTGGTGAAGGTGCTTAGAGGACCACACTTTGAAAAGCACTGCATCCTGGCCATGGCTGTCATAAAATGAACTGCCCAGTTCCTGATAAAGCCTGCGGAGTCTAAAATGTCTGAAAGTATGCTGCACAACCGCCCTGTATGGAGGAAGGGTCTGACAGTACTCTGCCTCTTGACTAAATATCGTGTGTGCGGGCCTTTAGGCACTGGGACTTGTGGCCATGGCGAAGGAGACATTTTCTGACTTTAGACTTACCTTTATCTGTGTAAAGGATAGAGCTGTGTATGTAGTCATATAGTCTCATGGAAAGAGAGGTTAATATAAGCCTTGTCCAAAGGAATGGCTGATACTATATCAGTGCTTATTCTTCATCAGAAGACGTAAGGCATTGTCGCCAGACCATATAACCTTTTTCATCTTATGCTCTGTAGGGTTTTTACTGACTGTGTGTGTAATCCACATGAAATAAAGTGTAAAATAGTTCAAACCCAGCAACTTGCTTAACAGCTTTTAAACCTAGCTTTTATAGTCCAACAAAAAACAAAAACCAGTTCTTTTTTTTTTTTTTTTTGGTACCGGGAATTGAACTCATGACCTCGCGCTTACCAGGCAGGTGCTGTGCTGCTGAGCTGTATCCCTGGCCCTCTTCTTTTATCAAGTCTTTTAGAAACCTTCTGTTTATGAATTGTCTCTTCTGCCTGAAGACAGTACCTGAGGATAATCACTGCCCTTCTCAACCCTGTTGCTAAGCAAATTCATTTCTGCAGAAGTTTTTAGTAAGATGTTTGTATTTGAGTAGAACCACATGTCCAACTTTTATGTTGTAGATGCATTTGCACAGATCCTTTAGTAGCAAATAGGAACAAGATTAGCTAGAAAAATGGAAAAAATGGAAAATAAGCTGATGAGTATTTACAGGTTGAAATACTTGCATAATAAGAGACATGGAGACAATAAGACTTAAAGCTTTGCACTGAGCAAATTAATTTTAATATAGGAAAGTATTTAGACAAGGAAGAGTTTCATTGTTTTGGATTAATGTGTGATACAAGAAAATAATAGCTTGATGTGTGTCTTAGTTACTTTTCTTATTGCTGAGACAAAATACCTGACATCCAAAGTTAAAGAAGAAAAAGTTTATTGTAGCTCACAGTTTGTAGAGGTTTTAGTTCATAGTTGACTGGCTCCAAGGCAGGGTGGAATGGCAGAGAGGCATCGCAGGAGAGAAACAGACCATGCCAGGCAGAAGGGAGCAAAGCAGCAAAGTAGCAAAGCAGCAGCAGCTCTGTCCTTTTATATACATCCAGGCTGCCTTGGGGTGGTACCACCCACATCCAGGGTGGGCCTCCCCTTATCCACACCCAGAACTATGCCAAACCATTCAGTGGAGTCATTTAGTAACCACACACCCTTAATCCCAGCATCACACACTCCAGATCCAGCCACCTCTGAAAAGCCCTATGAGTGCATGAGGCTTTGAGGGGGCATCTAGACACAAACCATAACTGTGTGACTTACAGTGTACTAGGATTTAAAAATAAGACCCTTATATTCTATCTCCATCAGTAGTCTAATAAAGATGGATTAGTACCAAAGAATCTCTCTGCAGTTATAATAATTCATTTTTGTAGTTGTACTGTAATTATATATTAATCGTACAATATAGTTAAATATTTGTGCTTTTTATTTTATCATGTTATTTAGTTTCTTTAATGTACTTATAATAAAGACATTTCCCAGATAATTCTTTTTTATGTAAGTGGTGTTATCTTTATCATAAGTAAGCTAAATGATGCAGAAAGGTACATATAGAAAATTAAATTGTTTCTATATCCCTTTCCTCACAATAGTTTGATGAGTAGAGTCTTTTGTTTTTTTCATATGTCATCAGTTCTGAACTACTTGGTGGCAGATTAACTGGTTTGAATATTAACAGTGGTAACAGTAACAAAGCTCTTGTGAAAGTTAAAATTGCTTCGAATCAGGTAAACTCTATTATGTTGAACCATGAAAAACCGTTCTGTTAATAGGTCAGACAGGGGCCGGTGAGATGGCTCAGCAGCATCAGTGCCTGCCTGGCAAGCGCGAGGTCCTGAGTTCAACTCCTGGAACCCACATACGAAAAAAGGGCTGGAGAGATTGCTCAGTGGCACAGGCGCCTGCTGGCGCGCGAGGTCCTGAGGTCGACCCCCGGTACCCACACACACACACACAAAATAGGTCAGACAGGTCCATTATTGGCAGTTTCATGTGGTTAAGTATATGGTTAGAGGAGTTTGTTCTTTGAGGAGATTTACTGAGAGATTTGTGTGGTAGTGTGAGGCTGCAGTGTGGAAATAGACCCCAGGTGGCTGCTCTTTGCCAGTTGTGAAGAGGTGGGTGAACAGGTTGCTGGTAGTGAGGGGATGATTGAGGCTCTCATTTCCAACACTACATTTCAGTTATTCGATGTAGAGGAAATCAAGGGGATATCTTGTGAGGTTGGATTTTTGCCCATCCCCCAACAGAAAAACTCAGAACTAAGAAGCGAGTAAAAGCAGGATACTATTGAATGGCTGGAAAACAAGTTATGCGGTATTTATAATTTATTCCTAACCTGCTGTATTACCTCTTCATATCCGGGTGCCATTTGATGAACGAAACACATCTCTCAATCCTGAATGTGCTTTAAGTTTACGTGATGTCACGTTAATTTTGACCTTGTGTTTCATGTCAGCTACAACCTCTTTCTCCCATAAATCAGAGTTGACTCTTTGTATGTATGTGGCATAAAGAGCAAATGTGGAGTCAGAGATACAGCCCTGCTTGGTATTCGTCTGAAGTCCGTGTGTGCGTGTTTGTGTGTACTTACGTTAGAGACCGTTCAGGGGCAGGCCCAGAGCCGAGGAGAACCCAGCCTCTGTCACCGCCTCGCTCCGAGGAGGCCGGGCGGCGTGCCGCACGTCCTCGCGCTGTCTGTCCGCCTCAGAGACCCGCGCCCTCAGTCTAGACCATCTCATCAGGGGCTCAGCCCAGCAAGCAGTCTTGTCTTTCTTTTCTGTTTTTATTTTTCGCTTCCTCTTTATGATTTTCCCATATGAAATATTTTAGCTATGAAAATATTCAGAATCCACTGGCGTGTGAGTAAGATAGAAGTTGTCAGTTGACAGTAGCTTTGCCATTTGTAGTAAAGAGTGAATTTCGGCAGTCTTGGAGCTGTCTGGCCGTGGGCTTGAAGAAAAAGTTGACAGGGGCCTGGGGATGCAGCTCAGTGGTAGAGTGCTTGCCTAGGGGCAGTCCCTAGCCCCCACCACTGGGGGAGAAATGTTGGTCTCAATTGTGTTTGTGGCTCAAATGTTTGTCTCCTTGGGTTTTGTAGGTAGTCATGCTTATCTTCTAGAAAAGTCAGAAAGCAGTCTCTGCATCCCACCCCATGAAATGTGGGGCAATGTGAAGGCATGATTTCCTTCCAGAGACTGAAAGGGAAGAGAGGATGGATCGGATTTGTAATCTCTTATTTCCTACTAGGATGCCAAATAGTGATGTAGAAAATAATCTCCAATGTAAAAGAAGTTTTCTTTTTCTTTATTAACATTGTTTTTTTTTTTTTATCACTACAGTGAGAACCTGACAAAATGAGCCTACTTTGATTATCTTTATTAACTCAAAATTTATTTTAATCACGATGGGATTAGATATAGATGAAATTCATCTCTTCTGAGTCAGAGTGGAAATTTAAAATACTTTCAGAGCGGGAGTCTGGAATGTGAATATGACTGATGAGTGTGTATCTAAAACCCTCTGCAAGCTCAGGGCGGCTCCCTGCCTCCTTCTGACCTACTGGGACTTTGCCAAAGGCACTGTTACCTTATTGTAGGGAAAGGGTTTTTGTATTGTTTTGACATCATAACCCCACAACTATCGTTAAGATTTTTACACCCACTCTAATTACAAATCTCTTACATCATGTATAGTTGTACTGCTCCAAACCTTGTTGGAGAAATGAATTTGAAATGTTGCCATGTGTTTTTTTCAGGGAAAGCAAGTGTGCTAGAATTACGACACAAATGTTGCAGGATTTGATTTGTGGGTAAATGATGAACAAATAGCATGTATGTTTATGATAGCATTAGGATTGCATGGAGTATTATTTTGACGGTGTTTGTCATGATGAGGGAAATACTGGCTTCAGAAATTGCGAGTACTCATCACTGGGCTGGCTTGGCCTCTGGAGGCTCACTTACCTTAGTGGCAGCAGGAGCTACAGTATCTGGCACCTTGCTGCCACCAGCAGCTTCTGCATTGGCAGCCTCAAATTTGGTCGTGTCTGTCACCTACTCTAATGTTGGTAGACTGTAGGCAGTTTTCCACTCTTGAGTGCCATTTTTCTGCCATCAGCTTTGGAATTAGTGGCTCTGTCCTTTTCCAGCTATGAATTCATTATGTTAATCTCAAAAGGAAGGGGTTGTGCTTTTAAAATCACATACTGGTACTTATTTAACTTCCCGTATAAATATATCTAAATGCATTCTGATATGCTGATGAAATATCTCTTATTAGAAAGAGATGCAGAGGCTTTTAGACTTCGTGTAGAAGTGGTCAAAAATACAAAAATGACATGACTCTTTTTTATATTAGATACTGTCAGGAAAAAAAATTTCCCAAGACGAATGATAGGAGGAATTTGATGTTACTGAAATTGAAGGAAAAATGCTGTGGGACATGATGTTTGTGAAGACATTACTTTGAGAAATGAGAAAATTTAGGTGTAAGTGGTGAGAGAAGTAATGGAGGGGAACAGGGAAACGATTCCTAAGGGTATAGAATTCTCAGCGAAATGGAAGCCTCAGTACTACTTTGGAGTTGTTACGCATAGGATGCATCGTCATTGAACTTGACAACATGAGGGGCTAACTTGAAAAATGAAATTGGACAAGATTACAAATAATGTTACATAATATGTTTATACAGCTTGCTTCACGAAACCATCTTCCTTCCTTACAAGGCGGTATTCAGTAGGTCCTTGGGTTCACCTGCAAGCGTTCCTGCACTGGCTGGGTGTTAAGCACCATACATGGCCATCATCTTCAGACTCTGTGTTGAAACTTGAAATAATGATCTGTGAGTGAAGTCTTCTGCTTCAGAAGGGTAGTACAGAAATGCATATCCTTTTAAAAACAAGCAAATGTGAAGTTATTCCCCAGAATAATTTGTTAATACTAGCAATGTAGTAAGATTTTAACTGTTGAAGCCTACTTGAAAAATTATGAGAGAAGACTTTAAATTATTAAAATTAACAGTACTAAACTATGATAAGTCTATACTTGTTTCTTCAAAGTTCGTGCACTGTTAAATTTTTCATAATCATTTTCTCACATGCTAATTTATAAAGATCACATAAGAAGTTTTAAAATAATTTTAAGATAACCTTTTAAGTGTGCAGCATTAAATTACACTTGGCAGATATATGTGTGGTGAAAGCACATTCCTCCCCACACTAGTTAGCTTGTACTTTTCTGGTCTAGGAACATACGTGTTGCAGATTCACTTCCATACCTCTTGTCATGTAGCGTTGGAACCAGCTGCTCTAATCGTTTGTCAGTCTAAATAGCCTTCATTTGACCAATTATGAATTTATAAAAGTTTATTTTTACATAAAGGATATAGTGTATTGTCCTGAACAGTTTTGCCCGGAGAAGACAAGAAAATTCGCAGCAGTGATAAGAGGAGCTCTGGTCATTGAGTTCCCATCAAAACAGTCTGCTTGCACTGTCTTCGCCTTCTCTGAGGACTGTCCCGTGTGGTGATTATAGAGCTAACGTACTGTTGTATTTGAGTGACGTATTAAATCATCCAGATTTGCTTTTTCTTTTAGTATGTTAAAATGTGAGTGATTCTTTTGATGTTTTATGTATTTTAATAGACTTCTTTTTTAGAACAATTTTAGATTCATAAAAAAACTGAGCCTAAAGTATGAAGAGCTCTGTTACACCCTGCAGACGTTCCCAGCTGTTTCAGCCATCAGCATCTTGCCCCAGAGCCCTGCCTTCGTTGCAATCATGAGCTTGCGTTGACATGCCATTATCACTCATCACTCCAGGAATTGAACTTGCTAACACTAGCACTGGTCATCTCTGTGATTTAGAGTAGCGAGGCAGTGGCCAGGTACTGAAACTGAACGTCACCAGCATGAGATTTGGAGCTGGAGCTGGTCTTAGACTAGGGGAAGTAGCTCCCAATGGGGGAAGAGCTGTTATGTGGCTGCTGGTTCCTCTCATTCAACAGATAGCCACCCCATTTCTGGCCCAGTGGCAGTCAGTAAATTTTGCTTCCCACTGTTTATCTGTCCTTGATCTAGCAGTAGGGATATATCAGGGGTGAGCAAAAGCTGGGATTCCGTGTGTCTCAGAGCACTGGCTATAGGAAGGGAGAGGCGCAGTAAGAGAAAATGGTGGTCCTTGGAAAGTGTTACTTCCAGCGGAGCTTAAAATATGTAGAGAAATGGTAGCAACCACTGAAGACAGTGATAATGGGCGTAAAGAAGGAAGGAAAAGGGGGAAATTAAGGATCTCATGGAAATGTGAAACAAACATGGCACCGCAATTCTCACCCCCCAATTTCTTCTATCAGCATCATCTACAAAAACTATGTAGAAACAGGCAAAACTGGCAGAAGAAAGAACTCCCATGATAGGAGCGCATTCCATTAAATGAGTAGGAATAGAACAGGGTAGCCTAGATCTATACAAAACTGCTATAAGAATATGTGTATTCTAGCTGATAAAAGTCTAAAAATCAACTATGAAGTTAAAGAAAACTACATACAGCACTATAATATGAGCTTAAAATTCTCATTCAGCCTTTTGGGTATATGGATCAAAAATCATTGTCAAATGAAAAACACAAAAATAAGCAGAAAAATAGTAAAACATGAAATCAAGGAAGAGTTCATTGAATTTCTTTCTTTTTTTTTTTTTTTTTTTTGTGGGTACCGGGGGTCGACCTCAGGACCTCGCGCGCCAGCAGGCGCCTGTGCCGCTGAGCGATATCACCGGCCCTTTTTTGTATGTGGGTTCTGGGAGTGGAACTTGGGCCCTCGCGCTTGCCAGGCAGGCGCTTACGCCGCTGAGCCATCTCACCGGCCCTGAATTTCTGATAAATATAGAAGACAAAATCAAATCAGAAATGGAAACTAAATTGCAAGGTGCTCAAGGGAAAAACAGATGCAATGAGAGGTGACCCCACATATTAATATTTGCATTAAATGTAAATGGCCTAAGTATATGAATTAAAAGCCAGAGATTGGCAACATCAATTTTAAAAATACACGACCTAACCATATGCAATCTGTCAAATACTCACTTCAAATACAGTGATAGTAATGTGATAAAAGAAAAAAAGACCATAAAAATCATACCATGTAATCACTAGTCAAATGAAAGTTCAAATGGCTCTACTAATATGTAACAGATCTCAGAACAAGAACAATTTTTAGGGACAAAGAGTGACATATTTTTGATAAAAGGGTCCACTCACAAAAAAGAAATAACAGTCTTAAATGTGTATGCTGTAAGCAATAGAGCTTCAGTATACAAGTAGAAAACTATAGAACCCAAAAGATAAATTTACAGATCCACAATTACAGTTGGAGACATCAACAACACTTTTTTGGTAGTCACTATTCAGAAAATCAACAAGGATTTAGGAGAATTCAATGACATCATCAAACAGGAGGATCTATTTGACATTTATAGAACTCTCCACCCAACATAAGCAGGATGCCTATTTTATACACATAGAGTTTATACGTAGATAAGTCATATCTGTAGTAAATAATTGTCAATAAAACCGTAAAATTTTTGAAGAATTGAAATCACACTAAGTGTATTTTTTTAACATACAAAACCGAAATGGAGATAACAAAGGACAAATGAAATAATTGGGAGAGTTTTATTTAAATGAAAACCTCATTCCTCTGACCATGATTCTTAATTGTTATTGTTACTGGCTTGGAACATGGGAAAATAGATATCTTTCGTCTGACAGTGTGCCAAAATGATAATGAAGCGTATTAGTTTATTGTTACCCATGATCAATTGTCTCTTTGTCTACTTTATTTTATAGCTTCTCTGTTAAAAGGACTAAAACATGCTAACATAGTGCTGCTTCATGACATCATCCATACCAAGGAAACCCTGACACTCGTCTTTGAATATGTGGTAAGTAAAGTAAGAATTCATACTTTTAAAATGTGAACAAAATTCATACAGTGCTATCATGGAGTTTTGTTTATAGATTGCTATACTCAAGTGACTATCGTATATGAGAACAGCACGTGAAACATAATTTTGCATAAAATAGTGGCCTTATAAGAGATTTTTGAATATGTATCTAAAAAACACATTCAGAAAAATGTAAAGTTGAATTTTCCTCAAATATATTCTCTATTTATAGCCTAATTGTGACCATTGTAATTTTTAGGCTTATCAAACATGATTAAACAGCATGATGATTATCAGTATCAAGGAAGTTCAAAGACAATCAAAATATTTTTCCTTTGGATTTATAACTTGGCTTTAAAAAATCATCCTTATGAAGATTTTTGTTTTTGAAGAAAGCCTTATACTTACAATTTACGTTTCAAAGTTTTCCCTCTAGGTTGGTATTCAGCTATTAATTAACATTTCCAATTTTCATAGCACACAATGTAATGATCTTATTGTGTTGAGAGTATTACTGCTGGAAGACTTGGACTTGAACTCATAATTAATCTTTCTTCATTTCCCTTAGAAAAACATATGGTATTTGTGGGGCACCACTTCAGCCTTTAACTGTGGACTGGAACCATGATAATTAGCATCCCAGTTTTCACAGATGGATCTGAGAGCATGTAATTTATAAGACACAAATGACATCGGTGCAGACTTTTATTGGGAAGAAAAGCTATTGGTGTTATGAATGTATTAAAACCCCATTTTATAATTACCACATCACTTTTTAAGAAATTTGAAATAGTTTTCATTTTTTTCTTAAAAAATACAAAAGAATGAATATTTGCGCATTTTTATCTTGCTAATGTCTGCCTGTGTCTGTTTGTCATTTGAAAATTGTTTTCTTAGGAAGAAGCTATTCATCTTGTCTATTTACATATAAATGATAGATACATTTGAATAATATGGTAATGTGGCTACCAGGCCTGGTAGAGCTGAGCAGTTGCATACATTTCATGCTACCAAGAATGGATGCAGATTCACACTTCAATGCAAATATAATTTCTTTTGTTTAATCCATGATTTGCAGTCAGTAATGTATTCAGCTGATTTAGACTTGAAACTTTTGAATCATATTTTCCACTATGTGTAGTTTACATATTTCAATAAAATCTAGATTTTTTTTCTAGCTGTACTTTCTAAGTTTTGTAATGCTTTATAGAAAAGATATCCCTCCCTCAAGTTGTATAATTAAATTGAAAAGAAGAAAAATAGTTTGAGCAATAAACTTGGTAACATTGAAAGAGAAACCAGCGATGGTAACGTGAAAATATTCCTCAAATTTTAAAAGAAAATGAAAAGTATTCGTGAGGATAGAAAATATGCCTGTTGAATCAAATGTTATTTGATGATTTTATACTTTGTGTTGTTGCAAGAAAAGGGAAATAATTTCATTGTCTTATAATATTTGCTGGTTAAGACTGACTTTTAAATGCACTCATTTTTCTTTGTGAGTGAAATTTTTCTGGTCCCAATTCTTTAGGAGATATTCCAGGTCTTAAATCGAGCACATATATCAGAGCCTTACACAGTACCCATGAGTAACGCTTCTGTGTTAACTTCTCTGAGGGGGTTAGATATGCTTCAGGATTTCCTTTAGAAAATGGTGCAGAGTGTTGTTCACAGTTCGTGCTTCGTAATTATACTCCTCTTCAGTTCTCCTTGCCATCTTTATCTCCTCTCCTTCCCTCTGTTTCTTGCCCTTTTTCTTTGCTTTTTTTCCTTTACTACTTTTACCACTGTCCCTTTGCTCTCTCTCTGGTGAAGCACTTTTGGCTGCTACGCCTCAAGTTTGTTAGTTTGATTTTCGTTTATGTAAAAGATGTTTCAGTGACTCTGAAATCAGAGTTTAGAGAAAAGAAGAGCATTGGGACTATAGAGAATGTCGAGCATCTCACCAGTTATAGTGAGGAAGGTGTAAACTCCTCAGCCAGGATTTGCCTGATTATGTGGCATTTGCCCAGTACAAAAATAACTTCCCCGAATACTGCCCAAAGGTTTTACTTTCTTACACCGCTTTCCGGCTTTGTTCTTTTAGTGGGTCAATCAGATTGCTCTGCTCACAGCGGCGAGCAAAAATAAACCCCACCTTCTTCTCATGTGCTTCCTAGCAGAGGGAAGGCAGCAGCAATTGAGAAGCATGAAATGCTTTGGGAATTGGAGCAGATTTGGGGGGCGGGGCGGGGGTGGGGAATAGGAAGTGGGAGGGCATTGTGGGTTTGGGATGATGAGTGAGGAATGCAAAAAGGGAGATAAAGAATGTTTGGGACAAGTGTGCAACAATACAGAAAACCAACCACTGTCATCTGTTGAGTTTTTCTGCTGGGAACTGTGCTGAGGGCTTTGCATTCATTGTCACTTGCGCTGTTCCTATGATTATCACCTCTTTACAAAGGAGAAATCTAAGGATTAGGAGAGCAAGTGGCTTTTTCAAGGTCTGTAGTGTATAAGTAAGATAGATTCAGGCCCAGCTTTCTCTGAATCCTAATTAGAATGTACTTCCTTTTTACTTTTATAGTTTTATGTAGGCAGAGACTTGGGTCAAAAGAGGGAAAAGAAACTTTTTTTTTTCCAATTCTCCCTACTAAGATCACTGCACTTATGATCATGAGTCTAGTAGAGTCCTTAATACAGTTAAACTGCTTTATAATGCAGATAAGTTTTGCCAACCAGCTGATGATTGAACCATTTAAACGTGTATTTCAACTACAGAGTGTATTTTAAGTTTCCATGAAACAAGTCTCTGAAGTTACTGTGTTGCTACAGGTATTCCACTGGAGTGAACTTAGTTTGCACACACACAAACACAGAACCTTGTTGTTTAGCAATTTCCAAAATCAATATAAAAATTCCAACCTAAAATTTCCCAGACTTACACTGATATTACCAAGTTGTTAACAATAAAGTTATTTTCTAAGCAATGTTGATTTTGTAGTTCCACGTAATTAAGAGTATGCTGTTTTGAAAGAAGGGATGTAAAAAGTTAAACAGTGTAGGAAAATTTAGTATCCCATGCTCAATAATACCCTGCATGTGAGTGGAAAGCAAAATAATTTCAGGTTTATTGGGCACTACTGGATTTTTCTGATTTCAGAATTAAGTTTTCAAGGGTTTTGGAGGTATCTGTGTAATATGTGTTTCAACAAGAGAAGGCTTATTTATGATAATGTACAAACAGCATAAATATATTTTTTCATTGCTTTAAAGCAGAACTCTGACCCTAGCTCTTTTATATAATGGCTATCTATGACATTTTAGATTTCATAAAATGCCCGAGGGTCAGAATAATGAAATACGTGATGGAAGTTAGTGATGTGGAAGAATGCTTGAGAAATGACTATGGAGGTCATTAGTAAAGTGATTAGGGAGGAAGGAGGATGCTGTGGGCTCTGTTAAGTACTATGAAAAGCTTCTAAAACTTTCAGAGATCTAGATTCCTACACACTTGCACAATGCGTAGAGGCAGCGGTCTGGAAGCTTTAGGGTTGGGGGACATGTCAGGCCATGTGCTCCCCAGCTTGCTGATGTCTCAGTCACAGGGCATGTGGATCCTGTGCTGTGCGCTCTTTGCAGCTTTGCCTTTCACCAAGGGGCTTCCGTTCTAAAGGAAAAACTCTAACCGGAGAATGGCTCCTTTAGCTTGAAAGGGAGTCCGCTTTCATAATGGTCTAAAATATTGTTACACCTGTTTTTTTTCATGCATAGGTTTAAGACCTTGGCAGAGAAATATAGACGATAGCTCAGAATAGCTGACTTCATTATATATTTAGTTGTGAAAGTGTTACCAAATTTTTCTTCTACTTAAACAGAAAATTAAACAATTTAATTTTTGTATATTTTTAGCCAAAGATAAATGAGGACCACACTATCCTATTTAATACCATGCAGAAAATTTTAAACAGATTCCGAAAGTATAAATAAGAATATTAAGAGTAAACATGATATGTAAATGCATGTTGCCATTAAGCTCCTATTTGGCTTTATTTTAAACTACAAAACAGCAAAGCATATGGAGAGTCATTTTTCATTACATATTTAGTATAAAGAAAAGCTAAATAGAATGGTGTTTGTCAGGGGATGGGAACAGGGGCAAATGGGAAATTATAAATGGGTACAAACTTTCAGTTTTACAAGATGAGTAAATTCTAGAGATTACTGTGCAACATAGCACCTGAAGTTAGCAGTATGATATTGTGCACTTAAAAATTTGTTAGAAGGGTAGATCTTGACTTAAGTGTGCTTCCTGACAGAAACCTACAAACAAACGTGTGCAGGGAACTAGAGGAGATGGATGTGTTTGTTGCCTGGATTGCCTTGATTGTGGTGATAGTATCATGGGTGCGTGTGTCGGTTCGAGCTCATCAAATTGTATATATTAAATATATGCCATTGTTCATATATCAATTACACCTCAGTAGAGGTCTAAAATACTGAATAAATTCACGGAAAATCATGATATTGTTAGGAGCAATGATTTGTTTCTTTATGCTATGATGTAAACTAATAAAATATTCCAACCTAGTACGTAACATTACATTTTAAAAATCTCATATTCCACCTGAAAAAAAAACTGTGTCACTAAAACTTATTTAAAGTGATCTAAGGATTTTATGAACCACATAAGGTGGCTTTATAGTGCTGTACGTGCTACAGAGGACTCCCACGAAGATTATCCCATTGGGTTCCGCTGTAGCCGTTTGAGGTATGGAGGGCATGCATTTTTATCCAATATTTTACTGATGAGAAAAAATAATGAAGAATTCAAAGTAGATTTACCATAATCATTCAGCTAAAAGCTTAAAGACGAAACCGAAGCCCTGGTCTTCTGTACCTAAGATCTCTGCCCCTCCACCTCACCCTGAGGGCTGCCTGTGTTAACCGTCTTCATTGCTTTATGTGACGAGCTGAGGTTTGCACAAGATGGGCCCAGAAGCTAAAGTTACAGGTTCTGTCTTTAAACTGTACCACATAGTTGATGTGTTTAGTTTCTCTGCTTCCTGCATTTTGATTTCCAAGTCTATGAAGAATGCTTTAATTAGCATGATTTTGTGTCACATCTGTTCTTGGAATGCTGTAGGTGTGCATCAGTATTCCGGTTTCCAGAGTACACCGTGCAAAGGCAACTGACTCCTCCTTTGCTTTCCGTGCTATAAAATGTAGTGTGCATGGACATGGCCGTGCAACTTTCTGTGAGGGTGAGCAGGAAAGGCCTTCCTGAGATGCCAAGAGATATTTAGGAGAGAATCTGAAGGAGGCAAAAGAGGGTGGCCCATATGTATTTTAGAGAAGAATATTCTGTGCAGAAGGCTCCTGTGTGCAACAGGGCTTCCGTGGCAGGAATGGAGAGAGCAATGATGAGGAAGGAAGAGACAAAGTCCAAGACATGATATGGGTCAGGTTTTGTTGGTCCTTGAAGGTTTTGTTTTACTGCATTTGGATTTAACTCAGGATGAGGTGGAAAGCCGCTAAAGAGTGCTGGGCAAAGCAGTTATCTGCTCGGGTCTGATCTGATCTGCTTGTCATTAAAGAAGAAACTGAAGGTGGGCAGGTGCTACAAGAGGGACACCAATTAGGTGGCTGTCAAAGTCGAATCTGAGCGTGAGGCGATGTCAGTGGAGGAGGTGCTAGGACGCTATTGGAGTCTGGATTTATTGTCGAGGGAGCTGATACCATTTGAAGGAGATTTGAGAGACAAAGAGGAGGCAAGGATGATCCCAGAGATTTAGCCTTGAGCATAGGTAGTAGTGGAGCTTTCCCGAGGGCTGATAGTGCAGACTGCAGGAAGAGCAGTATGCGGAAGACAGCGTGTTCACGGCTTTGTTCAGTCGTCAGCTTCTAATGCTAAGCTAGCACTACTTGTGTTTCGCTGGCTGAGATGAAGTCATATGCCATGTTTTGATGGCACGGGACCCTGAGAAAAGTGAGTATCTAGCATTTTCCCTTTTGTAATTAAAGGTGGGTCCTGTCTTCCATCAAAATTCATAAGCAAGGAATTTTCTCAACATAGGGAATGCATTCAGATACAGGGCATCTGAATCATCTCATAAACATCCACTATAACAACTTTTATTATCCAATCCCAGGAAGTTCATGTTTAGAATGTGCAGTGAATCATAGGTGGCATATTTACAGATCCATTGTTCATGATGTCTGAGAAATCATCAAGAATGTAGGTAGGCGAGAGTAATAGTAATAACTTGGTTTTGAAAAGTGATGGGGAACAGATCCCTGAATCTGAAGACACATAAGCCTAAGATAGAACATCAGTGAAATTCAGAACTATTTAGACCTTCAGTTCTAATGATCTTTACTGTCTTTATGTAAGAAACAGTGTTATTTCTTGATTGCAACAAACTTGTCTCAGAGACTCTAATGAGATCCTTTTAAACAGAATAGAAATGAAATGCAGCTGTTAGATTATTATTTTTTCCAGTTTATATCTGGTTGGAAAGCTTTACCCAAACCCTATTGATTAATGAACTGACATCAGTGAGGACAAAAGTCGATTAGGGTGTGCTACAGGGCATTGTCCTTGACCTTGTTCTTGGTATTTTTTTAATGACTCATACGAAGACACGATGATGATATGCTGGGCCTATCTGTGCCTGGGCTGTAATGGCTGGGGGCTGTAATTGACCCTTTGCGTGATATTAACAAGGGCTGGAAGAGAATCTCATCAAGTGATGAGTCCAGCTTATACTGTGGGGCTGAGTAAAACAGTGTATTTGATTTTTTTTTTTTTTAAAGCATCTTAACGGGCTGGAAGAAAGTTAATTTACAAATACTTCATTTTACAATATGAATAATTTCTCTGGTTGAGTGTGAGCTGACACAGAGGCATGGCTACAACAGAAGGTAACGTAAATCTAGAGCAAGGGAGTGGTAACTTCACTGTGTGATGCACTTATCATCCTTATCCGTCAGCAGCGTGGCCAGCTCGGGGCCTGTGTTCTGCCAGGAAATGCAGCGAACCAAAGTGTGCAGAGAGGAGGGACAGTAAGACGGACAGATGGTACCAGTAAAAGTGCTGAAAAGACTCAGGGAGTTAAAGACACACGTGAAAGTAGAGGAAAAGGGGCGCGTGTATTCCAGACAGTGTAAGAAAGCCGAGTGTGAGAGTTTGAGGAGGCTAGTTGTAGCTTATTCCTGGGAAGACTGTTCAAATGCTCTGTTATCGGTAAATTAAATTCATTGCCTTGTAGTGTAATGAGCACCTTCTCACTAAAAGTGTTCAAGTACAGGACAAATGGATACACATTAGCAATATCATAGAGAAGTGTCCTAACATGCATTGCATTGAATATGCAATTCAGGTTGTAGTTTAGACTGCAACCATGAAGTAGGTATAAGATCCCTACATTTTGCAGATGAGGAAATTCATGATCCAATGGGAAATGCTTGCTGCATGCCCTTTCCACATCCTGGCAAGTGTCAACCCAGGTAGCTCCAAGTTTATGTAGCAAAGGATTGCCCAAGCTTTTACAACTGTTATATAAACTCGTCCTGCATAGCATTATTTTTGGAAACAGAAATGTGACTTGTTACGATTATTCACTTAATCATTTATTAATTCATCTATATTTTTCCTCCAGCATGTATGTACCGTCTTCTCTTGTCAGAGATATTGTTAGGTTCTAGAGACACAAATAGCCCTTGCTTTAGCAGAGATTGAGGTGTTCTGATCTTAGACGGAGTAACCTCTCTGAGCCATTCTGGCTCTAAGTTACTGTCACAGATCTACACGTGTCAGGGACTGCAACATAGCTGTGCTTTAGTGATGACATTTGATTCAGTCTTTCCTGTGTGGAAGGGTTTCAGGGATGTTTGTTTCATATACTGTTTGTGGATGTGGTTATACAGTATAATATGAGATTACATATTCTGAATGGGGAGGTTGTCATTCAGAAGAACCAAGCACCAAATGTGAACAGTTGTAAGCATCCCGGATGACTGAACGTGCAGGCAGCAGAAGATAGAAGAATTCTGCTCTGTAAGGAGGAATCAGAGAAATGAAGAGCAAGCAAGCCAGCTTTCAACAGTGCTCTCTGTGAACCTCTCATTTTCTCTAATTGGTAGGACCAAGTCAATTAACTTCTTTTCTGTTCTTTTCCCTAACAGCTTTTTGTCATTTAATAACGAGTCATGGTTTCTTTTCATGACTTTCAACTTTTGCTATCATATTGGGTGCTGAGATCTTAGGTTTTTTTTTTCTTTTTTTTTTTCTTGCTGTGTATCTCATATCTATATTCTCTGCGTTCTAGTTTTTTTTCATGTTGTTGCCATCCTTATTAGCTACTCCTTATCATAACTTAGTATTTAATTCACATGGTTTAAGATGGATGTGTGACTGCTTTTTAACTTGCTATGTAGGAAATGCCTGACTACCCACAAAACACTTACAAATGTATTCAGACTGTTTTATGAGAACAAATGAAATCTCTGTGGTTTTGTTTCAAAATTTGTAAATTATTTTCTCACTTTATTTTAGAATTTTATCATTTAAATTGCAACATTTAATGATAGAAAAATCAGAGAGAGGATAAGAACAGTGATAAACAGAATTTCTTTGGAAAGAAAGAACATTTCTTATGCTTTTTTCCCCTCATAAATGACTCATATTTCTTAAAAAAATAATGTTGAAGAACTGTGCTTTTATGAAGGAGTGGGAGGAGGCAGGAGAGCAATGCATTAAAGGCAATAAAACAGACAATAATGACAAACTTGGAGAAATTGGAGAAAAGCTTTGGCTAAGGTACGAAAGCTGCCATTGGATGAAAACACCCAAGATGAGGATGAATCCAATCAATATTTCCCATTATCTTCTCATTAAGTTTGATTAGATCCTTAGGGAGTTGGAGGAAAAAAATCATTAACAAACTCAGCTCCAAGTGATAAAGTATACATAATATATGTTTACAGAATGAAATGGCTATAACTTTTACTAATTGTCACAATCAGTAAGTTGATAACTACATATCATTGTAATGACTAGTTTCTTGTATTTACTTTAGATATTTTTATTATCAAGCCTTGAATTTCATGAGTAGTTAACATCATATAATGTTTTAGTTTAATATACATTCTTTGTTTGGGTAAAGGAATAGTAAGCCTTTACCAAAAGTGATTCAGTTTTGCCAGTGTAATTATTATTATGCAAGTTATGGTTGCAGGTAGAGTAAAGAATCTGCTAGTTCTTTCAGGTCTATGCAAATTATGGTTGCAGGTAGAGTAAAGAATCTGCTAGTTCTTTCAGGTCTTCGCAGGAGAGACAACAGTTTCCCCCTCCAACTTTCTACATTTTTAGTTGATTATTATTATTTTTTTTCTAGATATCTAGTAAAGCTTTTCTTTTACTGTCACTTTTTGATTATTCATCTTTGGGATCATCCACTGATTCCTCCAGTGCAAAATATGAATTTAGGTTTTTTCCCCCATTCTTCCCCTTTAAAACAAACATACCTCCCTTCTCTCGACAGCCTTCCAGTCTGCCATCTTGTCACTATAGGTGTATTAGAATTTTGATTAGATTAGAATTCAGTATTTACATTATTTTTTTGTTTTTTATTTTTTAATTTTAATTTTTATTATTTTTTTTAGTATTTACATTATTAAATCAGTATGAATCTCTGGTGCTGAAGCATGTAGTATATACTATGAGTGCTTTCCCTCTCCGTTCAACTCTTGATTTCTGTGGAATTAACACTAACTCCCTATTGTTTGTTTCTGTCATTAATTCAAGGCCACGTTGCATTTCTGGATATATCTTCGTTCTGTGCTCAACTAATGCAGGATTGACATTTTGGCTGGATGTGGAGTTCTTGTTTGGAAAATGTTTCATTAGAATTTCAATGGGATTGCTCCATTGTTGTCTAGTTTTCATTGTTTCTATTAAAACTTTCTCTCATTTTCAGTGTTCTAAAATTTTCGGTGGAAACAAACAAATAACAGACATTCAGCTTTAATTTCGTTGGATGACCTTTTAATCTGGACTCTCAAGTTCTTCCATTCTTACCTTTTCTTTGGTAGTGTAACAGCTATATGGAGACGTAATAAAATTCCCTTTTTGAAGTATAACGCTCAGTTGTTATTAGTTGGTTCACAGAGCCGTGGAACCATCGCCAGTGTCTAATTTTAGAACATTTTCTCATCCTATAAAGCAGCGCCATATCCATTAACAGTCATTTCAGATTTACCACTTACTCTTGTCCCTAGTAAGCACTAATCTACTAAATGTCCCTTTATGATTTGCCTGTTCATTTCATGTAGATGGAATTGTATTAATGTTTGACCTTTCATGACTGACTTTTTTCACTTAGCATAACACTTTTGAAGTTCATTCATGTTGTAGCACGTATCAGTGCTGATTTTTTTTTTTTTCTTTCTTTTTTTTCAGTACTGGAGGCCTTTGTACTTAGCTATAACCACAGCATCTTTTTCAAAACTTTTATTTTGAGACAGTATCTCGCTAGGTTGCTATGTTCCCTGGGCTGGGCTTGAACCTGTGATCCTCCTTCCTCAGCCTTTTAGAGTGTTGGGATTATGTGTATGTGCTGACATCCTTGGCTAGTACTTTATTATTTTTTAAGGCTGAATAATATTCCATGTGCAATTACACTGTGTTTATGCATTCACGTTTTGATGTGCATTTACGGTTTTTCCTCCCGGCTCTGGTTAGTGTGAATAGTGCTGGTAGGAACACTGTGTGTACACATTTTTCTGAGTGTCTGTTTTCAGTTCCTTTCGGCATATACGTAGGTATGCAATTTCTGAATCATAATTCTGTCGTTAGCTCTTTGAGGGGCTGCCAAACTGTTTTCCAAGGCAGACACACCATTTTACGACCTAACCAGTACCATGTAGATGTTCCGGTTTTTCCACACTCGCACCAGCACCTCTGATTATCATCTTTATTATGGTAGGTGTTGCATGGTATATGATCGTCATTTTATTTGCATTTTTCTAATGACTAATAATATCGAGCATCTTTTAGGGTGCCTGTTTCCTTCTGTTCCAAGAAATAATCTTAAATTATTTTGTTATAATTTTCTTCCTTCATCTTGTCTTGCCTCTGGATCTACTTTTATTTGAATATTTGACTTTTGGGTTGCTCTTCTAATTTTCTTCTCTTTTCACTAATTTTCTTGTTTTATTTTTGCTTTAACTCAAAGTTAAGGGGCATTTCCTTATTCTGTTGAAATTTTAAAATTTTAATTTTAAAAATGCTATCTCCAAGATAATTTTTTCTCAGAATATTACATTTGTAATATCACTTTTCTTTTTTTTTGGTGGGTACAGGGGTTCGACCTCAGGACCTTGCACGCCAGCAGGTGCCCGTGCCGCTGAGTGATATCACCGGCCCTTTTTTCGTATGTGGGATCCGGGAGTCGAACTCGGGCCCTCGTGCTTGCCAGGCAGGTGCTTATGCCGCTGAGCCATCTCACTGGCCCTTCTTGTTTTAAAGTTGCAGTGTTTTTTATTTTACTGAAAATACTAATGTCTTTTTGAAAATTAACTACTAGTAAAACTCTGTTTCCAGCAAATGTTTTATTTATTTTTTTCCCTTTCAGTTTGTCTCTGTTTTTAATATTAATGTCTCTAATCAGATAGCTGGTGTAGAAACAACCTAATTGGGGCCTTGGCTCAAGTGTTTGGGTACCTGATTCCCCATGAATTTCACTGTAGAAACTGAGCCTTAAAGAGTATCTGTCTTTCCTGTGTTGCTCTTAAGATTTTCAGTGAAGACCCTTCTGCTCCCGTGCTGTAGTTCAGCGGCCATTCTTCTGGAAGCAGAGTCAGGGATAAGGCCCCACTCAGTTCCCCTGTTTCAGGATGATATCTTTGTCTTTTACTGGTCAGTTTCTCAATTTAGACAGAAGCTGTGTTTGGGAAGGGCGTCATCTGTGTAGTAGGATGGGGAAGGAAATATAAGCTACTGAAACAGCTACTGAAAAGACTTTTAACCATCTTCCATGTCTTAGGCTTCCATATGCAGACCCGTATTCATTCCTGCTTCCTGGTCCCTCCAATTCTGTGTTAAAATATTTATTCTGTATTAAAATAGTATGTTTCTAGGCTTTATTCATTGCCAGTTTAGTATTTGTTTCTGCTTTGCTATGATGATCTTGTTACTGTCTGTTTTAAAGCATCTAAAATTTGGTAAGTAGGGATTTGGCAGAGTACAAAGTAGATGTGTATGTTCAGTTTGTCATTTTTATCTTGGAATGCCACCCATTCTTAATAAATTTAAATAGGAACAAATGCTTAAGCCTGTTACTGTGTAAGCCAGTGGGTAATTAGGTAATTTTTTCACCTTAATGTTGTGAAGCATGTAAGTTATTGCTGTTTATCAGTTGTCAGAATTTATCAAATGTGACCAGTGGGAGTGAAGATATTTGAAAATACTGTTACTAGATTGTTGTCCATCATTAAAACTTTAGGAATACAAACAGGGTCTAGGGTATAAGTATGCCTTCTTAGGATGTACTACCTTGAAAAATACATATGCTTGTTATCAGGTTGATTAGTCAATATTTTGGTATTTGTTATATTATGGTGATAATGATTGACACACAAATTACACATTCATACATTTGATGCTATTTTATAAGCAAGATAGGCTATAATGTTAGTGTATATAGTGTATATATGATGATCGAATTGTAAAACTTAATTATTAAGAATATATATATGTGTGTGTGTGTATATATATATATATATGTTTTGCAATTCCATTATGTATACTGTTAAAGACCTCAATTCTAGAGAATGAAATTTAGTGTTCTGAGTTAATACCCAGCTTCCATGGGTGATTTGCTCCTTTCTCACTGGCACACATGACCTCATTCTAAACCCTCAACATATGTTCATTCTTTATTTCTGTTTCACAATTCAGGAATGAGAAAAACTAATTTGTCATGGCAGCTGTTTGCTAAGTAAGAATTTTCCATCTTTTTGGTTATTTCTTTCTTTCTTTCTTTTTTCCTTGAATATGTGATCTTTGTTTCCAAACTGTGGATCTCAATTATTACCTTCTGTGTTAGCCTTTGGCAGGGACGTTTGGAAGATTGCATTGATTCTCTTCGCTCTCTTTTCTATTGCATGACCTTTTTATAATAAATGTATTGGGGGATACAGTGAGGAAACATAAAATGTGGGGTAGTCCAGTTAGAATTTTAGGAAATATATTGAGGAAAGCTATCTAATTCTGCAGGAGGATCACCAAGAGTTCCAGGCCAGCCTGTGCTACATAGTGAGTTCAAGTCCAGTCTGAACTATATAGCGAGACCCTGTCTCAAAAATAAATAAATAAATAAAACCAACCAAACATGCAAACAAACGAAAACCCAAAAATTAAATACAAATATATACATATGTGTGTGTTTAATATTCTTTTTTTGCTGTTGTCATCATTTTTATTTTATGGAAAAATGAAACAAAATTTTATAACCAAATAATAAGAGAACAACAATTATTTATTACTACTCTGTGTGTTGTTACCTTCAAAGTACAGTAGTTACTCAGAGTACAAGACATAAACCAAAAAGTTCATTGAAAAGAAAGTTTTGTGTTAGTTTGTTTCTTTTTTGTAAGAATCTTTTTGGAGGCCGGTGAGATGGCTCAGTGGCGTAAGCGCCTGCCTGGCAAGCGCGAGGGCCCGAGTTCAACTCCCGGAACCCACATACGAAAAAAGGGCTGGTGATATTGCTCAGCGGCATGGGTGCCTGCTGGCGTGCAAGGTCCTGAGTTCGACCCCTGGTATCCACAAAAAAAAAAAAAAAGAATCTTTTTGGTTTATTTACAGTATTTAATATTCTTATTATATTATCAATGAAGAAAAAAATTAAATAGAATTTGTCTATTGCAGTGCGCTACAATTACTGTTATCAAGTATTTGGATCCTACCCCTGCCGGGAGATGTGCCTAGGTTCCCTGTTGGGCTTAGGCATGGCTGTGTCCCTTGCTTTGGCCAATGAAGGCAACGGTCATTTGTTATTGCAGCGTAACTTGTCCTGTCCTCATTAATATATCCTGAATTCCTTACCATTCAGCCATTGGAGAGTCAGTGCTACCATGTGGTTTCTCTGAAGATGTGATTTATGATCAGTGCATGTTATATATGCATAATTACGTATGTGTGTTTATCTCTGTGTTAGTCTTATGTACCACATATACATTTTAAACCTTTTATACTGCTAGATATTCATGTATTATCACTTCAAGTCAAATGGGATTATGTATTAATATTTATTCTTTTTTAAATGCATATTTTGTATTAACATAAAATCCCCTGCTCATCTTTGATGTCATTTTAAATTTTGCATAAATTTGAAATTATTAATGAAATAAACTCAGGTAGTGATGATTTTAAAAGATTTTAGTAAGCACTTTGATTCTGGCTTTTTAATGTTTTATAAGAATCTCACATTTTCTTAGGGCTGGGAATGTAGCTCAGTGGTAGAGTGCTTGCCCAGTGTGCATGAGGCTCTGGGTTCAAACTTCAGTACTGCAAAAACAATAAAACCAAAGAATCTTTTATATTTTCAGTGATGGAACTGAGTCAGCTGGTTTATCCTAAATTTTTCTGTCATAGATTAGTCAAAAAGTAGCACATAGGTGTGATCATCTTTACCAAGTTTCTTCTGTTTTTCTTGATAGAAATGATTACAACAGGCTTCATATTTTGTTTATGGTAAATATATGTCAAGCCTGCTAATTTGTTTAGAGGTAAATATTGACAAGCTATTTTACCCAAAATACTCTAGTATGGTTTTCTGACATTATTTTTGGTAATTGATTCAAATTTGAGCACCAGTAATTTCTTTTACAGTTTTGCCAAGACTGACTTTCAAATGGTATTTCAGTCCCACCATCAGACAAGTGTTGCCCAAATTCATCTAGACAGAGTAGGTGAGAAAAAAATGTTTTCCAGTGAACT
This sequence comes from Erethizon dorsatum, assembly GCA_028451465.1. Lineage (NCBI taxonomy): Eukaryota > Metazoa > Chordata > Mammalia > Rodentia > Erethizontidae > Erethizon > Erethizon dorsatum. The sequence continues at coordinate 43,679,123 of CM051835.1, forward strand.
TTTTATGGCAAACTGTACCAAGTACAGAGAGGGGTGGGGCTAGACATTTTTAGCGTTGACTCACTGACTACTCGTTAGCACGAAAAAACTAAAAACGTAATGAGGACCAATAATGTTGATCTTTACTTCCGCAAGTTTCAGGATTCTTACTGAAAACATCAACTGTGTCTGCCACATATGCCAAGCTCCTGGGAAAGTTATTATTTTTGAAAGTTTGTAAGCATCTAATTAATGAGAAAAAGTAAAACTACTCTTTTTCAGGCTACCTTTAATTTCATACCCTTGTATAGCAATGGATTATAGCACACGTCCTTTATCCATGGATTTGGCAAAGCTAGTAGCAAAGAAGGAAATGATGAGTTGATCTTTGGCAAAAAATACCCCAATATATATATTTTTTTATACATTTTAAACATATTTTTATACATATATGTGCATATCACAAGCAAGTTGGCAAACTGACTTTTGGCTGTATACATTTAGAAGACAGTTTGGAATTTCTACTCCATTTTAACTTATAGAAGTACTCAGAATACAAGAGTTCACGACAGCTCCTCACTCCCAGATCTGAGCTTTTTTTATTGTTTGGCATTACAAGAGCTACTTGAAAAACTTTTTATAATTTTGTAGATTCTTAACAGTATGTTTCACTGATCCTTAATTTCTTGCACTTCAGAATATCCACCTATAGGTAAAAACTGGAATTGTAAAGAATAATGATAGTGTTACACTTTTGCTCATTGAATTTGAGAAATCTAAATTGTAATTGCCCCTCGATGTCTACTCAGTTGAAATAATTAAAAAATAAAATTTTGGTAAGAAAACAGATCCTTACCTCAAAGTGCTTAGGCTTCAGGAGTACCATGGAAAAAGTAGTGTCAGTGGCCTTTTGCATTGTAGCTATAAAAAGAGACATTTCGTGTACCTCAGTGCTTGCCAGGAATTTCTTTTTCAAGCTGCAGTTTTTCTGCAATTCAAGAGATTTCTCCTGTTTCCTATCTTGGAGTCTGTGGCCCACAACCTGTTCCATGAATAATCAGGCATTTGTAAACATGTTGAAGAATTCCACAGTATTTTGCATTGTCAAATATTAACATTTCTTTTAATATATACTTTGTATTGCCGTGAGCAAATCCTTCTAAAATTGTTACCACTGGGTCAAATGATATGGACAAGGTGATAAATGTTTTAATTTATTTAAGAAGTGGAAGAATATGTTGGCATTTATTTGATTGCCACCCCCCGTATGGCCATCAGTAAACTCCTCAATACTGAATTTTTAAATTTATCTTTATACATTTTATAATCCTTCACTCATTGTAAGAGTTTGAAAATCGTATTGGTTTTCAAATAATATGCAAAAAATATGGGAGAAAAAATTAACAAATTACAGTTGTTCAGTGTTTTCCTTTTGCTGAAATGCTTTAGAATTATTTTTAAAATTAAAAATCACATATGCCTGTAGCTCATTACAGCATAGTTAATTTCGTTTTCATACTTAGTCTGACAGCACCTACATGGAGTTACTCTTACTGCTTAGAACCAAGCATGTGGCTCTTCTATCCATCTTTGTGACCTGAAAAAGTTATCCTATAATAGTCCCTTTATTTCCTGTGTCTTCCTTCCCTTAGTGTCTCTTCTCTCTTTATTCTTAATCTCCAGTTTCTAACTTCTTTTATTCATATTGCTCTCCCTCTGTAATTTTAGGATCTTCCATATTTCTAGAAAAGCAGCTCCAGAAGGTGTTTTCAGAGTCAGATATTACTGAGAGCCTTTCCAGTTCCTTTTTCTTTTCTCTTCCACCTCAAGTTTTGAGTCCAAAATATTTTGTATGGCCCGCCTTTACCTTTTATATATATTTTTCAAATTCTTGATGAAGTTGGATGATCAGAACATTCCATTCTTCATGTTCATTAGTTTTTATTTTTTCTTCGAAGAAATCAAGCTGCTTTCAAAATAACATGAATAAATATCTTTTTAAAGCAGTGATTTGATGTAGACTGCTTCAGGAGAGTACATTGTACACATTCTTCTAATGCTGGAATAGCATGTTTCTATAGACTTATCATTTCAGAAAGTCTCACTTCTTTCTTCTAAAAAATTTCCACGAATTTCTTGAATTGTCCTAAGACTGTACAACTGTACATTGAATTTAACTTTCTGAAAAGGAAATTGTTGGGCTGGTGAGATGGCTCAGTGGCATAAGTGCCTGCCTGGCAAGCGCGAGGTCCTGAGTTTGACTCCTGGTACCCACCAAAAAAAAAAAAAAAAAAAAAAGGAAATAGTTTTACCTAAAAATTTTATAAGAAAGTAAATAAATGATGTAAGTAAACATATAGATATGTTTTGGTGTAAGAATTAGCTCCTGCAATATTGAAAATGCTTCAGACACAAACTATTGGGGCATGAATGTCCGCATCCCTTTTCTCTTTAGCACCGGGAATCGAACTCAGGACTATATGGTTGCCAGCACGTGCTTGTGCCACTGAGCTATATCCGCAGCCCCGCATCTCTTTTTCTCAGAGAATGACTTACTGCAGTCTACTGCCTTGGCAGAGCGGTGCAGTCTGTCTCCCTATGATGTCATTACAAGAAGACAGATAGCAATTTTTTTTGTTTTAATGGAAGAAATTTTTCAGGTTGCTGGTTTTACATGATGGGAATGTGGTTGGAAATGCTTCATGTTCCAGTTACCAGCCCGAGGCTGTTCATGTATTTTCAGATTCAGAAATGACAGCTGAAACCATTTAGGCAGAACTATGGGGTAGCCACATACAGGTTTATTATTACCAAAAGGAAGAAGAATACTTTGTATGATTAAAAAGGAATAGATAATTCAATTAGAAGGAAACTGTAATTATTATGAAAGAATTTTTGTGTAGCATAAATTATTTTGTGTGTGAACTACACTTACCCTATTTCCTAAGGGAGTGTGTATGTGGTTTACTGGAGGAACTTCAAATATATTTCCTATGTGACTTTAAGCCAGGTGAAACTAAAATAATGCAGAAATAGGGTTTGTAAATGTAAAATTAAGTCTGTGCAGTAACAGTAAAATATTTGAGAATAGCGTATCTTGGTGTGATGATAGAATAGATTGGAAAGCCGTATTGCATTACTGCCTTGCCATACAATTGGAAGCAAAATAATCTAGTTGTAGTTAGTTCTCTGCTTCAGAGGGAAGAAATATACTTTTATACTTGCTCTCTTTCTTGCTCTTTTTTTTAAACAAATGTCTTGTTTTGTGGTTAAATATAATGGAGGATTTTAATGCATTTGCATAAAAACTTTTGATTGAATAAGGAACATTTGACTGAATACTTGCAAAATATATATGTATGTATGTGTGTATTTATTTAGTGATACTGGGGATTGAACCCAGGGCCTTCCTTCTGAGGTACATCCCCAGCCCTTTATTTTTTTGAGACAGGATCAATAAAGTCACTAAGTTACTCAGACCTGGCTCGAACTTGTGATCTTTCTGCCTCAGCCTCCTACAATCCTGGGATTATAGGCATGTGCCACCACATCTGACTAATTTTTTCGTGCTTTAACCACTGTCATGAAAATGGACCCCTCTGATACACATTCATACAAATTTCCTTAAACATTCTTAATGCCTGTGAATTTATTTTAAAGTATAAGTTGCCTAATGTTTCTTTTCATTTTTTCTTGTTAATGAATGATTCTCATATTTTGGATTCAACATTGTAATTTCATCAGTTATGATTCAGGAATGAAATAGATGAGTACTATAAAGCTTAACTGGGGGAAAATACAATTTCAAAGTCAATTTAAATCTGTGGACTGCATATAAGAGCAATTTGAACCTAACTACTCAATAATTTAAAGTGTTAATTCTTACAGTACTGTGGGCTGATTAAAATGGAGATTGTACCTAGAGGAAATGGCAGTGATTGCCATAGCATAAAGGAGGCTCACCTTTTATAAGCTTTCTTTAGTTCCCTCTAGCAGTCACAATTCCCATGAATTATGTGACCGTCATGAACTACAGGTAGAATAGACTAGAAACTACAAGGACAGTACATTCTTCCAAAGTTCATAACCACTCCTCAGGTGTGGTATTAGTTAGAATGCAGGGGTCTGTGTGTGTGTGTGTGTGTGTGTGTGTGTGTGTGTTTCAGACATGGCACAGTGCTAATGAAGGTGAACTTAGCTGGTGGTAGAGCAGTTCAGCCACACTTTACTGAACGTCATACGTCGGGACCCACGGGATGTCGCAGAATGGAAGAAATTGCCCTTTCCCTTCAGAAAATTGTGCATTTCTTGATATGTTCTCTTGTCATCAGGAGTATTATTTAAAGGCTTCTCTAATGGGTTATTCACCTGGATGAGGTTGGGGCATCTAGAATCAAACTTGGACGTGGGTTAATGGGCCTCTTAGAGAACCAGAGATTAGTGGGAAAGGAGGGCTGTATATACTTTGCTTTCACCTTGCATATCTTATCAGCTAGTTCGCAACATAGCATTTTTTAAATCCTGTATTTCTGCTTAATTTTTTGTTTGTTAAATCACATTTCATTTATCTCACAGTAAAAGTATAACTGCACTTCGCTGTTGAAATGTAAAATAAAACCACCCATTAAGAATAAGAAATTGGGCTGGTGAGATGGCTCAGCGGCGTAAGCGCCTGCCTGGCAAGCGCGAGGGCCCGAGTTCGACTCCCGGATCCCACATACGAAAAAGGGGCCGGTGATATCGCTCAGCGGCATGGGCGCCTGTTGGCGCGCGAGGTCCTGAGGTCGACCCTCCGGTACCCACAAAAAAAAAAAAAAAAAAGAATAAGAAATTTAGGGGCCAGCGAGATGGCTCAGCAGCATAAGCACCTGCCTGGCAAGCGCGAGGTCCTGAGTTCGACTCCCGGTACCCACATACGAAAAAAGGGCCGGTGATATTGCCCAGTGGCACAGGCGCCTGCTGGCGTGTGAGGTCCTGTTTTCGACCCCTGGTACCCACAAAAAAAAAAAAAAAAAAGAATAAGAAATTTTAAATTATTTTTCTCTTATGTAATCTTTCCATATTCTTATGTGTATGTAACAGGTTTTCATTTTTGTTTTTGTTTTTTTTTTAAAGTGTTATAAAAACTACACCAACCTTGAATATATGACTCTCACTATCAAATGAAAGTTAAATGGAACAGTAATAAAGGATGTAGAAGCTATGCTTCACATAACTTCAAAACGAGGATTTCTGTTCTTCATCTCCAGGGAAAAACTTCCTTATTTTTAGCCTAGAAATTTAAAAATACATCGTGCTATTTTCCATCTCATATTTTGGCAGTGCTTCTAAAGAACATCAGAATTAGTTGACAAATATTGTGAGTATCAGACTTAACATTGTAAGAGAATGGAAACAAATACATGTGTTTTTGAAGGGGCTTTATATGTTTGATGAGAAAAGCTAAGTCTGAAAGCCAAGGCTAATGGAAAAGCTAATTTACTACGAGGAATTTGCCCTCTGTTAAATAGGGTTGATTATTTGAAGGGTCAACGATTGGAAAACTACACATCATGGATAAAAGGTTAGATAAAATAAAGATACATAAATACATATATACTGATTGGTAAAGCCTCCTTAACAAGCCTCCTTGGTACATACTTCTTTCTTCCCTGGAAGATGGGCAAAATTTTCGTATCCACTAGGTTATCTGAGTTTCAGGTAGTCGTCTTACAGGCGATATTTTTATGTGGAGGTATGTTGTTTCTTTCCCCTGACCCAGTCAGATTCCAAATGGAAAATATCAAAGTGAATATCATGGTTCAGCTCTTGCCCATCTTTTTATTCCGCTACTCTGTCTTCCTCTGTCTCCGTCTGTCTGTCTGTCTGTCTGTCTGTCTGTCTCTCTCTCTCTCTCTCCTCTTTTAAAGAGCTATTCTCACAAGGGCCTGTTTTAAAGTTGTCATGATACACATAGTTTATCTTTGTAGTTTTCTTTCATCTCTTTTTCTTTTAAACTTATGGCTGCATGCACCCTGTGGCTAATGTTGGTCACCGTAGTTCTCAGGCCTGCATAAGATTGATGTTGACTAAGACTACTGTGCAAAAGTACTTATGAGTAAAAATTTTTTTGAATTTCTGTGGTCTTCCCTTTTCACCAAAAACAGATTTCTTTAATTTGTTACTTTAGAGAATCACATTAATAGATGTTCTCATGTTGAACTAATTTTTCATTCCCGGGGTTAACTTTGATTGTTCTTGATGTGTTAGTCTATGAGTTCAACACTGGATTCTAGTACCTAGTATCATTAGTTTTAGAATTTTACATCTATAATCTCAAAGAGGTTGGTTTGGTTGTCCCTCTTCTTTCCTTGCCTCTGTCTTCTTTGACATTGTGGCCTTAATGATAGAATGGGAAGCATCTCACCTTTTGCTGCGTTCTGGAGTAATTATAATTTACTTTAAGGTTTGGAGAATTTTCCATTAAAATCATTTGAATTTAGTTCCTTTTTAGGTATAGCTCCTCAATTCTTATTTCACATGGGATCAAATTTAGTTATTTAATTTTTTTTGAAGATCAAATTTTATCATGTCTGAAGATGTGTATAATATTCTAGTTTAGTTTATAGTCCTATATTTGTCGTATATATTTTTAAATCTCAACATTTTTAGTTGTTTTTCTCATTCTTAATGTTGATTGCATCTTGGCCAAACCTTGCACTCTTAAAAAAAAAAAAAAAAAAAGAACATTTCCTAAAGATCGGTTGTTTCATTAACTTTTTCAAAGTAGTTTTTTGTTTAAATTCTGTTACTTTCTAGTTTTTCTAGTTAATTAATTTCTGCTATAAACTATGAAATCCTTTTATTTTCTTTGGCAGTATTTGTCATTAGGCATTGTCTAGCTTCACTTTGTTTCTATTTTGTTTCTTTTTAGTCATTCCTATATGAAAATAAATGCATTTAGATGTCTAGATTTCTTGTCGCTAGTGCTCTTGTTACTACCCATCACTTTGAAATGTGTTATTCTTATTATCCATCACTTAAAAATATTGTCATTTTTAAGTTTTTTAATTTCTAGGAAAAGACTCCTTTCTTCACTGCCCCTTTCTCATTTCTTCCCTTCAACTTCTTTTCTTCCTTCTTCATTTTCTTATTGCAGCCATTGAAGTTAAAACACCACTGAGTGGAAGAAACATTATTGTACGTGTCTGTTGTTTTCCTGTGAGCGTCTGTTCTGTGCCGTCTGTGTCCTTAATCTGGTGCCCTGGACTCAGGAGGTACAGGGTGAATGAATGAAGGCTGAATTCTGCCTGTATCCTCAGCAATTACCATCTCTCATGCAATAAAATTTCAATAACAGAATTTGATCGTCATATTGGCTATAGCAACGTTCTTGAATATATTCTAAATTTGTAATTCCTACTAATCCAAACCTAATAATGAGGCACAAATACTCAGGTTCCTTGCCTTTACAGAATGAGTAGAAAGTTTCAGTCTGAAAATCCTATAGTAACTTCCTGTAAGAGAGGAAAAATCTGAATGTCGACACTACATGCTTTTTTTAAAGATTCTGTGTAGCTTGCAATATAAGCCAGAAAAAAATTAAGTTAAAAACACTCATTGCTGGGTACAATGGCACATACCTATCATCTCAGCCACTTAGAAGGTTGAGGCAGGAGGATCTCAAGTATGGCCAGCCTAGGCAACTTAGTGAGACTCTCTGTCAAAATAATAAAAAAAGGGCTGAGGATATTACATGGGCTATTCTTTGTGACATGTATCTGGATGCCTTTTCTTACTTTATAATTTTGAAAATATTTCTGTTTATTTATAAAGTTTGTTTGCTCATATATTCAGGAGTTCTGGAAACCTAAAAATTATTGTTCGTGAATATAGATGTAAACATTTAAATAAGTCAAATTATTAATTTAACTATCATAAAAGATTTTGAGTATTTTATCATAAAATACATAATAGCTTGATTTACACTTGGAAAATATGTGATAATTAATGTTGTAATTGGATTGGATGGATTTTGTGTGTCAACATATAGGGACATATATTCGCTGTGAAAGAAGTTAGTTAACAAATTATGGACATACGTTCCTTTTAGTACACAGACATGTTTAACATAAAACCTAGAGATAAAGATGATTCAGCTGTGGTTAAACTTGGGAATGTGAGAGCATGCAACTGCATATACTAAGAAAATCCACCCACTTGTCTTGGATTTGCTTTGTTCAGAAGGTAATGGTGACTTTGAAGTAGGAAATATTGATTCATCATGTTATAGCCTGAGGGATATTAATACATTCTCCTTTTTTTTTCTTCTAGCACACTGATTTATGTCAGTACATGGACAAGCACCCTGGGGGGCTCCATCCAGATAATGTGAAGGTAGGAAAAGAGATTTCGAAGCCCAGATTTAGAATGCTTCATGTACATTTTTTGAGCCTAATATCTCTACCATAGCTTAAATTTTTAAAATATTTCTGTATAAAGAGAAAGAATATCAGAGTGAACCATAGTCTATACCCCAGTTTAGGTGGTGGAAATTGTGTTTCAGTATTAAATATGTTTACTGGAAGATTTTTATTTAGATCTTATCCTATTTTTAGTTCATGGAGAAACATTTGCCAAGAGTGAGTGGGTTACACTGAACCCTATTTTAACCCTGTGCTCAGGAGAGGGGAGCGTAGTAGCTCTGGTTTAGAAACCCATAGTGCGGTACCAGTTGATTTCAATGTGAAGTGTTGATAAAATTCAAAACAACGTTAGTGTGGGCTCACCAGGCATGATTTTTCTTTTCCTTTTTTTCTATTATTTTCCCCTGGTACTGGCGATAGGCACGTGCTTACCGCTGATCTAAATCTCCAGCTCCTTAATTTTTCATTTGTATGTATATACAAGAAGCAGTTCCAATTTCTACTGCTCTTTTTCTTTTTTTTTTTTTACTAGAAACTTAATGAGTATGGGTCAAAAGAACTATGTCTTTGTAATATTTAATCCAGTGACCATTTTGGGAAAATTTTCCAGAACTTCAAGCTTAAAACAGGAGATTTTTTAGAATATGTTAGGGAATTTAAAGATAGCAAAGGCATATAGGAAGGCTTATTTTTGTGCTTGCATTTTGTAATTCAGATGACTACATTTCATGATCCTGAGAACCAACTGACTATCATGGATGCATTTGAAGTAAAATTATTTGGTTACATTTTGTCTCTTTATTACCTGTATGTACCACCTTCGAAACATGGTGTATTTTTTGTTCTGTACTTTCCTTTGCGTTGATAGGTTTGTTCACATATGTATGTAATTTTTCTTTATAAAAATATATTTTATAAGTTCCTTTCTTCACTTAAAATATATCATGGACATCCTTTAAAATCAATACTGTATCACCATGCACTAAACTAAATTCAAAATGGATCAGAGATCTAAATATTAAAACAGAAACATTAAATCTGCTGGAAGGTAGGATAGGTAAAACCCTTGAAGACATTGGTGTAGGCAAAGACTTTATGAATAAAAACTCAACCGCACGGGAACTATCCCAAAGAATCAATAACTGGGATCTCATCTTATTAAAAAGCTTTTGCACAGCAAGAGAAACCACCAACAGAGTGAAAAGACAACCCACAACGTGGGAAAAAATGTTTGCCAGCTGTTCCTCAGACAAAGGATTACTATCGAGAACATAAAAAGAACTCAAAAAAATCAGACCTCCCAAATTTAAAGACCTACTCCCAAAATGGGCATCTGAGATGAATACACATTTCTCAGATGAAGAAATACTAATGGCAAATAAATATACAAAAAAATGTGCAACATCACTAGTCATTCGAGAGAGGCAAATTAAAACAACACTGAGATACCATCTCACCCCAGAAAGAATGGCTACTATAAAGAAATCAACTAATAACAAATGCTGGAGGGGCTGTGGGGAAAAAGGAACCCTTCTTCACTGTTGGTGTGAGTGTTGACTGGTACAGCCACTGTGGAAGTCAGTGTGGAGATTCCTCAAAAAACTAGGGTTGGAGGTCCCATTTGACCCAGCTATTCCCCTTCTGGGCATCTTCCCAGAAGAATTAAAAACATCGTACCACAGTGATATATGTGCACCCATGTTTATAGCAGCACAATTTGTAATAGCCAGATCTTGGAAACAACCCAAATGCCCATCAACTGAGGAATGGATAAGAAAGATGTGGTATTTTTATACAATGGAGTACTATTCAGCCATAAAGAAGGATAAACTGGAGACTTTTATAGGTAAATGGATGCAATTCGAGAAAATACTCATAAGTGAAATAAACCAGATGCACATGTGTAAGCATCGTATTGTCTCTCTAGTATGAGAAACTGAAAGAGTAAATAAGATCCAAAATGTACAATGGACACGGTGAATCAAAAAGAAACTGGTCAATAGGAAAGAGAGACTGGAATAGGGAAAAGAAAGAAGGGAAAGGGAAAAAAAATTGTATATATATATAAGATGGTTAAGATAGATACACTACCAATTTTACTTAGTTCATTGAAGAGTAAGGTTTGAGCCAATAATGTTTGGACAATTGAATGCTAATGTCTGGTATCCTGAATAACTAACTTAAAGATAATAATACGTAATGCATTGACCATTGTTACCCTCATATTATGTTGTTTTGAAAATTTGTTCTTTTTTTTGATTTGCTTTGTTTTTTCTTCTCTTTAAAAAAAAATCAATACTGTACATGACTGTGTAGCTCAGTCTTTCTGATAACTATGTTATTTCTAGTATGAATAAACCAGAATTTTTTGACAGTTTCTTATTCAGAAATTTTGGGGTTCTTTCCAGAATGTTGCTATTTTAAATGAATATAGAGTCAATATTAGTATAAAACTGCTATATACTCTATTTCTCTTGGATATGTAGTTAATAGATTATGACAGAGGTGTAGTATTTTTATTAGTAAGACTGTTTTCCTCTACTCTTACTAACATTGACTGGAATCAGTTATTTTAATTTTTGCCATTCTGAGAAGAATGGAATGTCTGTATGTTGTCATCTGACTACTGAGGACATTAAGCACTTCTTTGTGTTTTCTCACCATTTGTAATTCTGCTTTTCTAAATTGCCTGTTCTTACACATTATCCATTTTCTTATACATTGTCCCATGTCCTATTGTTTTTTATTTTTCTTAATAAATTGTAGGTGCTTTTTAGTATTTTTGACATTACTAATGAAGGTTTTTTAATGATGGGCAGTTTATGTTATACTATTTAAAAATATAGAAACTTTGACCAAATTTTTAAAAATAAATAATGAAATCAATATGATACCTAATATTCTGTTGATTTTTCATATATCTCCACTTTGTTGTTTTTAATAATAGATTTTCTTTGTTCAATTTAAGAATTTATAATGTATTTTTCATAAAAATACATTTTCTGTTAACAGATAAAAATATTATTTTATTAATTTGGTCCGTGTTGAACGGACTTGCTCTGTTTTTGTGATGCGGGCGTTCATAGCTGTGAACTTCCCTCACAGGACTGCATTCATTGTGTCCCATAAGTTCTGCTATGTGGCACTGGCATTGTCCTTTAATTTTAAGAACTGCCTGATGTCTTCCTTGTTGTCTTTTATAACCATCAATTGTTCAAGGGGGCTCTGTTTAATCTCCATGTGTTTGCATTTGTAATTTCCATGGTTTCTTTGCCATTGATTTCAAGTTTCATTGTACTATGATCTAATAATACCATTGTACAATTTTGATTCTTTTCATTTACTTAAGAATGCTTTATGGGCTACAGTGTGGTCTATTTTGAAGAAAGTTCCATATCCCGCTGAGAAGAATGTGTATTTCATTGTTGTTGTATGGCACATTCTATAGATAACTGTTACAGTAAGTCTATTTGTCTCTAGCTTTTGTTCAACTCTGATACTTCCTTGTTGATTTTTTGTCTAGTTGATCTATTTTTGACAGTGGGCTAGTGAGGTTCCCTACTGTAATTGTGTTTATGTTTACCTGATCTTTTATTTCTAGTAGTACTGCCATTGTTGGTCATATGTGTTAATAATAATATCTTACGGTTGTATCATTCCCTTAATGAGTGTGTAGTGACCTTGACCTCTTCTAATTGGTTTTGGCTTGAAGTCTGCTTTGTCTGATAATAGGGTAGCTACTCCTGCTTATTTTCATATTCCCATCCATGGACTATTGTTTTCCATCCTTGTACTAAACTAAAATCAAAATGGATCAATGATCTAAATTTGAAAACAGAAAACATTTAATCTGGAAGATATATTATGTTAAACTGTTGAACTCATAGGCCTAGGCAAGCACTTTGTGAACAAAACCTCAGTGACATAAGAAATGGCACCACTCTTCCAGTCTTGGTCTTTTGATTGAGAAGTTGATACCGTTCACATTGTGAGTTATTACTGAAAGGTATGAACCTATTCTGGTCCTTACACTATTTTCCTGTTGCTGACTCCCTTTCCTTCTTTTTAACTGCTCAGTTTACCTTGTGTGTTCATTCTCTGTACCCTTCTGTCATTGTTAGTTTCCTTGTGTCTTTCTAGGATATCTTTGAGAAATTTTTGGAGTGCAGATTTGGTGACCATGGAATTTTTTTTTTTTAGGTACTCTTTAATATGAAAGTATTTTTATTTTGCCATCAATTTTGAAAGCTAGATTTGCAGAATAAGTCAGACTTGCTTGTAAGGTTGTATTTTGTTTTGTTTTGTTTTTTTCCAGGCCCAAAACACTTCACTCCATGTTCTCCTGGCACTTAAAATTTGTGTTGAAAAGTCTGTGATTTAATGGGTTTACCGTTTTAAGTGATTCATTGCTTTTCTCTAACAGCTTTTAAGATCATAGTCTTGTGTTTGACTACTGATGTGTCATGAAGAGGTTGTTTTCTGATCATGGTTATCGGAGGTTCTATATGCACTCCTTATCTTTGTGTTAAAATCTTTTTCCATTTTGGAAAGTTTTGTGCTATTATTTCAATAAACAGGTTTTTTATGCCAATAGTGCTATCTTCTGATTTTTCACTAATTGCAATTAGTTGTTGTCTTTTTTGCATCATTTAGCAGGTTTTGGATCCATTTTTCATGTTCTCTTGTTCTTTTCAGGTATCTCTCGTTAATTTGTCTCCACCAGCAGACCTGTCCTCTAGTTCTGACACTCTGCCCTCACGTTGGTCACATCTGCTGCACATACTTTTCATAGAATTTTAATCTCCTGAATTTCTGTTTGGTGCTTTTTTATGGACTCTTGATTTTTTTTCTGTGCTGGTCATTCATGTTTTGTGTTGTTTTGTTTAGCTCGGCTAGGTATTTATTAGTGTCTTCTGTTGACTTGCTGATGGTTTTGTTTATCAGGCCCATTATCTTTTTAGACATAACTTCTTTGAGCTGGACATTCACCTTATTGATCTGTTTTGGTATCACCTCTGTTCACCGTTCAGATAATCCCATTGTACTGCTTTTGATTTCCTCCTCTTTGCTGTCACATAGATTAGCTTTGGGGAGCTGAGAGTTTTTGGCAGCATTTTGTTGGCTTGTGTTCTCGTGTTTCTCTGTATCTTTTGTTGTTTGTTTGAGCTGAGGCTTGTGAGTTGATTAAAATGGAAAGCTTTGTTGCTAGTGTAGAGGCCTGTTTAGTGAATGTCTGGTTTTCGGTCATGCTTTCTGGGCATGCCAGCTGTTGGTCTTTGCTTCTCACCCGGGATCCAACACCTCCGTTTATTTGGGAAGGAAGATTGCAGCCTATTTGGTCCAGTATCGAGTTTCCTGAGATGGGCCACAGTATTGTTAATGACACAAAGGCAATCCAGATTTTGGCATCCAGATAGATAGGTATTTATGTTAGCAGTAACAAAATAACATCAAACTGAATATTGACATACCCCGAGGACCAATAATGCACCATGCTTAACCATAGAAAAGAGATCTATAATTATAGTTTAAATACTAAGGCAAACCAAATATTAACCAATAGTAAATGTGTACTAAATGAAACTATTTTATGTCCACTAATGATAGAACAATATTCAACTGTAAAAGCATAGAGTTAACTACTATCTAAAGGTTCATTAAGCTTTATAGTTATACTAGCAAAGGTGGAGGGGGTAGGGAACCAGAGAATGAAAAAGTAAAATTTGAAAAATTTATCAAGGGACGATGAGGAGAAAGAGAGAAAAATGATATAGGAAATCTAAGTGAAGAGTGAAAGGAAATTAATAGTATCGGAAAACAATAACAGAAAAGAACTAAGAAGAAGAAGTATAAAGAGAAACAGAGAGCAAACTATAGGAAATAAAAGTGAGATAAGGAAGAAAAATGTAAATAGGAGAAAAGAAAAAAGAGAGAGGAAAAAACAAAAAAATGGAGAAAAACCCAAGCCCCAAAAGACCTTCTCTTTCTAGGAGTTGGCCCTGTCCACGATCTGGTTGGTTGGTGCCAACTTCTGGTTCTGGTTGGTTGGCTCCGTACCAAGGCGAAGCAAAGTGTAGAGCCAGCTTGGAGTGGGTGGGTCATCGGGGCCGAGGTGCAGGCAGTGCCCGCTGCTCTGCGTCAGCCTGTGCCCCACGGTGTTCATTTTACAGAGCAGAATTTAGTGAGCAAAATGGAGCTGTTGAAAATTGAAAGTATAACAAACACAATGTAAAATATACAAAAACTGGCAAGTATAGAAAAATTGATAGTGTAGTCCAGGAGATTCAACATCTGAATAAATTTGAATAACAGAAGAGAGGACAGAATTATTAAACTGGTAATTATTAACCTGCACTTTTTCCAGATTGGGAAATTCTGAATTTTTGGATTAAGAGGGTTTGTTACCTTATAGAAGAACAAAATGGAATAGTCACTGACAACTGAGAAGAATAAGAGCCAGGAAGAAAGAAAGAAATTCATTAAGTAGCACTAAAAACACTTTTGGAGAAGAACAAACCCTACAGGTTCTTCTGTAGCAAGTAGAGTAACTGCTGGGCAAAACAACCCATGATATATTTCAAAATGACTACAGAAGAGAGTACAAAATTCCCAGCACATAAAAATAATTAGTGGTTGAAAACATGGATATGTTTATTATCTTTATTTGATTAATATTCATTATATGTGTCCCTTCTCTTACCATAAAGATGTAAAAAAAAAATTTTTTTTTTTGAGGACTTGGTGGTCAAACTCAGGGCCTTGCATGTGTCAGGCACATTCTATACCACTGAGCCACATCCCCAACCTTACACACTGTGTAAAAAATGAAAAGTTAACAAAATAAAAAGAGGGTCAATTAATTGCCTGAAACAGTTAGTGAAATAGTCTGACAATGGTGTTCATTATTCCAGGATTTCAGAAAAATGTTTTCAAATAAAAATCCTGCAAAAAAGAAACATGTTTATTACTACACAGCATCAAGAACTACCATGGGGTTAGCCTTTGCAGCAGCAACACTAGAAAGGAGGCGGCTGTGGGACAAGAGCTTAAAAGTTTGGACATAAAATTATTCTCAGCGTAGAATTCTATATAGACTGTGAAGTGCCAGGGTAGCTTATCATTTCCACGTGTGCAAGCAGTTGAAAATTTTGCCTGCCTACCTCCTTTATCTGGAAGCTACTTGAAGTTAGACTCAGACTTAAGGAATAAGCCAAGAAAAAGATGACCGGGCAATCAGTTAACAGAGTTTTACAACAGGAGAGAGGTAGGGGATCCCACAGGACAATGATGAAGGGGTTCCAGGATGACACACATCAGGCTGGGAAGCTGACTCCCCAGTGCAGACAGGGCAGAAGTCTTCCGGAGAGATCTCACTGAGAAGATGACACTGTGACACCGAATGTTGACGTGCAGGAGCAGATTTAGGAATGAAGGAGAAGTCTGCTGTTGAATTAGTGAATAACCCCCCCCACACACACACACGACTAAATAGAGGAAAAACCCAAAATAACTTGATCATTACTAACACCAGGAAAAACACAATTTCATGCAAGGGAGAAATTTTCATAATAAACTTCATGACCCATCTCTAAATCATAATTACATAATAAAAATAATTTAAACATTGAATGTT
This sequence comes from Erethizon dorsatum, assembly GCA_028451465.1. NCBI lineage: Eukaryota > Metazoa > Chordata > Mammalia > Rodentia > Erethizontidae > Erethizon > Erethizon dorsatum. The sequence goes on from CM051835.1 coordinate 43,695,140, forward strand.
GACATAATTAAAAACAAAACAAACATCTTTAAAGTGATCTTGTGGTAGCCAAAGCCATTCTGGAACTAGCATCCTGGAGTTGTGGTCCATTCCGGCTAATCATTTCATAGAACATAAATGTCAGAATTGTTGAGATTAGGGAAATTGTTAGAGAGCTTTTTGACTCTGTCCAGTGGTCTTTTCCCCACACCACATGACAGATGCATTAAATTACTGTAATTAGCTTATTTGTGATTTATAGGCTCTAGGTTGCATAGGTTTATCGTGATTTTCATGTTGAAGATGATAGTGATACCATGTGTATGAGTGTGGAAAATTAAAAATAGATGCAGTTTATTAATGCCTTGTGCTTTGGCATCTGAATTGCAGAACATGAAGCAGACGGCCCTTATTACCATGTTGGTTTCCATGGGAGGCCCCTCACCTGATTATGCATTGGCTTTTCCTCACTGTGTGTGTCTGCTCAGAGCCAAGGCACTCCTCCAGGGTTACATTTGGGATCTACACCATAGGTGAAATTATTCTTCAAGAAGTCTCACTATGACATGGTGACAGATGTCCCATGGGTATTTCTGTTTGATATATTAACATATTTTTTCATGTGGTGATATTTATTGTCACTTAAATCTATGAATACAAAATGAAGAACATAATAATATTTACTAAGTTAACAGCTGTTCATAATACCATGCTGGATGTTAATTAAGAGAAAACCAATTGATCTAAAATAAGTCACTATACTAGTTCTACATAAATTTAAGGAAATGTGAATACCAGGTGAATAAGCTGTTACATTTAGAAGAGCGTGTCTTTTTAATAACTTTGAAGCTAAACACTCCATAGATCATTATGTGGTCAGAATATAATAAATACTGAATATTATGGTGAGCAAAGAAAACCACAGTGATCAAATTCTTTTGCTTCTAAATTTGCCAGTTTTTACTTTGTTTCATTGCAATTCAGCCTGACAATATATAGAAACATTTTCAACATTTATCTGAGAATTTACAAGTGTACATTTTTCTTTGTTTATATTTCATGTATAGTTTATTACAAAAATATGTCATGCACTAAGGATTAATGAGATTACTTGTGTAAAATTTCAAGCATTACAAAGGTAGTGTACAATAGAACAATAGAAGGAAAAAAGAACAACTGCAGTATCACATAACTCCTATTTCATAGTATAACATGGAGTATTTCTTTTATATATAGATATATATATTTTGTGTGTGTGTGTGTGTGTGTGTGTGTGTGAGAGAGAGAGAGACAGGGTCTCGCTATGTAGTTCAGACTGTCCTTGAACTTACTATGTGCCCCAGAGTGGCTTTGAACTCAAGACAATCCTTCCTCAGCCTCCTGAGTGCTGATATAGATGTGCACCACCACGCCTGGCTTAATATGAACTATTTAAAGTTAATTTTGCAATAATTTCCAGCAAAATATCTGTGAAAATATTATTATTTTAATGAAAATTCCTTACATACTGAAATGGGCTTTAAAGAAAAAGAAATCAGTGCTAACTAAATTTCTAGAATCATTTTGCTGCTTTAATTGCCTACAGAATGTGTCTATTATCAATATGTCATTCTGAAGTAAATATTCACCATTAACTAATGGTTTGTTTCTAACCATTATATCTATTTTTGACAAATGAGTATTTTTAGCAATTAATTACTTAGAGGGCAATTTTTTTTTTTTTTTTTTTTTTTTTGTGGGTACCAGGGGGACGACCTCAGGACCTCGCGCGCCAATAGGCACCCGTGCCACTGAGCGATATCATCGGCCCCTTTTTCGTATGTGGGTTCCGGGAGTCGAACTCGGGCCCTCGCGCTTGCAAGGCAGGCGCTTACGCCGCTGAGCCATCTCACCGGCCCACTTAGAGGGCAATTTAAAACCTGAGCCAAAAGCCTGAGGACATTGGCCTTGTTATAAATATTTATAATGATTAAAGGCATAGCCACCAATGTCTAGAACATCATAATTGGTATGTAGGAAACTGGTTAGAATATTTTGGTAGAGTCATTTTTCTCCCTTTTATAAGTATTTACATTGAATTATATTTGGGTTTTTCTGTCATAGTGGAGTTGAATGCTGAATTTGTATTATTTTGCAATTTTATAATTCTTAGTGATTTGTAAATTGAGCATTGAATTTTTAAAAGATTATAATAGTTTATAGTTCCTTCTTTATTTTTTTGTGCCATATTTAAAAATTGATAAGCATGAGAGATGGAAAATTAAGATTCATGAAAAAAGAAAAGATGAATGCTGTCTCCAGCTGATATTCACAAATGTACATGTTTGAATCTTATTGCCATGATAAGATTGAATCTTCCTGTGTTTTTATATAATGTACCTCCTTTTCCATGGCCTGTTTTAGAAGGCTTCCTACAAAACCACACTTGCTATTTTTTGGGAATAATTGTAAATAACTGAAGTAATTTTGAGCTCTCTGCTAGTGTTTTCTGAAATATCTGATATCCTATTACATAAAGTGGACTTTTGTTTTTTATTTCAACAGGTAAACTAATAAAAAAGATATGATGTTTATTATGGTTGAAAAGTTGCTATTTTTTTTCATAGTCCAGAGAACAGGCAGGTGTGTAACAGACAGAATAATGTTATGCCAAATTAAGATAATCTTATACAGATGGCACTGAGAATTGATTCCTAAGTGAGACTTTCAAATGTTCAGGTAGAAAATCAAATGACACATGATTTTCTCCATATTTTTCATTAGAACTCTCTTTAGCTCAAATGATTTCTTATCATGCATTGCCATGGCTATTACAGAGCCCTTCCTAATTCTTTATTTTAGAAAATATGATTATTTCATGAGGCTATCGAAGTATTTTTTAAAATTCGACACCCAATTTTGACATGTCCAGGCTTCTTCTCAATGTTTTCATCTTATTTTCATCATTACAAAATAATTTTCCATGTCTAGAAAGTGGAGGGTGAATGATAAGTAAAAATGAAATTTCAAACATTAGTTCATATTGTGATAGACATTTGGGGGGTGTGTGAATTTTTGGATTAGGACATGTGGTCAGCATTCAGTTGTTTCAGATAGGTCTTTTGTATCCTTGACATCATCCACAGATCTGCTTGTTAAAAATTTAGGTCCAACAGAGGAATTGAGGGCAGCTAATTAAGCAATACACTGTTCCCTAGAGGTGCTTTACAACCCAGATTGAAAAGAAACCACCCCAAAGAATCCTGAAATGCAGGCAGTTACTACAAGTATGATGCTTTAGTTGTAGGATGGGAGTGCTCACTTTGGGGAATACCCATTGGGAATAAGGGAAACACCATACTGGGCTTCACACTTCAAGCCAGTTTGTTCACCTTGCTTTTGTCCAGTCTAAGATTGGTCCTGTACGACAAACCTTGTATGTGTGCTTACCAGGAAAGACATGACACCCTAGGAGGAAAATCAACCCATGGAATAGATTATGTATACTACTGGGGAATTCTTTTGATTGTCTTAAATAGGCAGAGCAAAATCTTATGTGACTAGTAGAACTTGCAAGTATTTGCTCCTCAAGGTGTAAGTTCTTACTACTGCACACCTCTTTAAAGGGATAATGAGAGAGGCTTAGTGCTCATACTAGTCCAAATTTACAAGTCCTTAAATATTACAATTCATTTGAAATTATTTTTTCTGTGTGGTATAACTCAGTTAATATCAGTGTTGATTTACTAAGATATTACTTTAGCAGTAAAACTATTTAAAGTCTAAATATTTATTTATTTTCTTTACATGGGAAAATAATGGTCCTATGTTGAGGAATGTTGCATTCATTCCCAAAGAAAATCCACTAAAAAGAATTGCTGACCCTTGATTTACCAAATTGTATTGCATGCTGTTTCTTTGTAAAAAGCACTTGCCAGTGAGATCAGTTATGTAATTTTTCGGACAGAAACATGACATTGATAGAAGGTTATGTTAGAGTTCCTACTCAACTAGGAATAAGTTGCTAAGTTTAGGCTGATAACCAATTATATTAAAGGGAAGACTCAGCCCTCCTCATATTCTTTATCAGATATACAAATCCTAGTAACCTACTTATTCTAACTAGGTCTACTTCCATAGAAATTGGCAAAATAAAGATCTATTTTACAAGCCCATAAGTGTCACAGATCTAGAACATATAGCTTCAGACTTGCTGTCCAAACTGGGCGCTTCTATGTCTGGAATACGTGCTGGGTATGCACTGTGGCTTCGAGGTAGGAGGGCGGTGGAACAGAAGGCCCAGTACTGGGTAAACTTGAGGATCACAGAAACTGCAAGCAGTTATTTCCTCAAGACCTTGCCATGTACCTGATTTTTTTTTTTTTTTTTTTTGTGGGTACCGGGGGGTCGACCTCAGGACCTCGCGCACCAACAGGCACCCGTGCCGCTGAGCGATATCACCGGCCCTTTTTTCGTATGTGGGTTCCGGGAGTCGAACTCGGGCCCTCGCGCTTGCAAGGCAGGTGCTTATGCCACTGAGCCATCTCACCGGCCCTTTTTTTTTTTTTTTTTTTTTTTTTTTTTTTTTTTAAAGCTATTCCTCTTCAGAAAACTATTGTCTATAGGAAGAGCATGTTAATGTTCTACTGTCTTAGCGGTATCTGTCAGTTGTTGCATGGTTTAGAAATTGTGAAACATGTCATGTATCTCAGGGCCTGCAGGGTATGAAACAATGAAGCAGATTCTAAAAAAGGGTGGAAAAGTGGCAAAGCAAGCTCCCTCTGCTCTTCAGATTTTCCAAGAACTAGGCCTATATGAAATACTTTGCAAAAAAGTACATGTGAATGCCCTGATGCCGTTTTTTGAGTACTTGCGTTTTACACCATTTCAGTAGCACACTAATACTTCCAAGTATGTTCAAAGCAATACATAAACTATACCATAATGTTGAATAGTTAGGTTTATTTCAATCTTCTTTATATCTCTGCATAAACTTCTAAGAATTTTAAGTATTGCTTTGTAAAATGGAAAGTGGGTGTGTATCAGATGCATTGTTTTACAAAGTAGGACTTAAGATTTGCATTAGGTACTGGATTTTTTTTTTTTGTGGGTACCGGGGGGTCGACCTCAGGACCTCGTGCACCAACAGGCGCCCGTGCCGCTGAGCGATATCACCGGCCCTTTTTTCCGTATGTGGGTTCCGGGAGTCGAACTCGGGCCCTCGCGCTTGCAAGGCAGGCGCTCATGCCGCTGAGCCATCTCACCGGCTAGGTACTGGATTTTGAAACTCAGTTAAATGGGATGATTCATGATAAACCCTATTGTGGATTTTAAAAATTGAAAATCTAGTATTGCAATAAAACTGTTATCTGATGAATATTATAAAATATTTTGACATTTATTAGATATTTTAAGGGCTTAAAGTTTCTAATTATTAGAAAATTGGATACATGGGTTATTTAATGTTTATGAACCTATCGCTTTCTACATAATACAGTATTAAATCTGGAACATATTATTTGAAACGTAAGTTTCATAACCTTGGGCTCACATTAACTGCATTAATGAAACAGTGTGCGTGCTCTGGGGGTAGCAGTACTCTTAACTGTAGTGTCGGAGTAGATGAAGATGCATTCATTTATCAGAACTGCCTCTTGATCTTCTGAATCCTTTTCACCAATTCATTTAATTTCTCCGAGCTTTTATTCCTTTGTCTATGTAACAGGGAAAATAATGTCTACCTGGTAGATGTTGTAAGGATTGAATTATCTAACAAATATAAAATACCAAGCACAATGTCTATCATACTCGGCCTTCAATAAATGGTAGCTATTACAGTTAGTTGATTTACATAGGCTCTTCCATTTTTATTATTCATGAAATTACAGAATGATATAAATTCACAATGTAAATGGCTATTACAGGCATCTAAAACACAACTAATTTTCAAGGTGAGAAACGTAAGATACGGAGATATGACAGAAAAGCAGTAATCATAATTACTGATGTACTGGGGGGAAGGAGCATTGCTAATAGCTCTTATTAGTGGACTTACTACTCTCCTGTAGTCCTTAAGAAACGCTGGACATTCCTTAAAGGAAGTTATTCATGCCTTGAAAATCTGCAGATGTTCTCTTGTGTGTCATCTCATATCGAGTTGGACCACATGTATTAAATAACCCCTGTTTTTTTTTTTTTTTGTGGGTACCGGGGGTCAACTACCTCGCGTGCCAGCAGGCGCCCGTGCTGCTGAGCGATATCACCGGCCCTTTTTTTGTATGTGGGTAGCGGGAGTCGAACTCAGGCCCTTGCGCTTGTCAGGCAGGTGCTTACGCCACTGAGCTATCTCACTGGCCCAACCCCTGTATTTTTGATCATTCACAGAACCTATGACTCTAGACATTGAGAAAAAGGCATCTGATCTCACATCTTTGGACACTGGTGGCAGGGATTGATTATAAAGCTTGTTGCTCACTGTAAGTGTGAGTGATTCTCTGAGCAATAAATACAACATTTTAATCACTGACACTTGTAGAATGTGCTGTTTACCAGCTACTTTAAAACTTGAGATAAAATCTCTCATCCTGATACCTTCACTGACCTTAGAATTTTAGAGGGTAATATATGAAGTACTAAGGGATACTCCTAAGAAGTATATGCACTGAGCATGTATGCTGCTTCCTTAGGGTGGTGGCTGCACATAGATCTCCTGCTGACAAGTGTCACCCATCATCACATCATTGCTTTTTAAGGCATTTTCTCATTGGCATTTTCATTGCAGAAGTTGAACAGACTCAAACGAGAATATAAATCTTCAGTGATCATACTGATGGATTTAGAGGAATCTCCTTTTATAGAGAGTGAGTGGAATATTCAGAGGTACCAAAGTGTTCTTAGGAAGATCTTATGGTTACTACATTAGAAAGATGCGAAGACAGTTTCAAATATATCTACTTCCGTGCATGAGCCTGCCTTCTGCCATATTACTTCTTCCCAAGATTTTAAACAGCAAAAACAGAAATTCAGAATCAAGTGTTCATCATATCATATACTAATTGAGGCTTTTACAAACTTGAAACCACTTCATTATAAAAAGTGCCTTGATTATTTGGTCGTATGACCATACTCATCCATTCATTTAGTAAGCATCAGCCTCATTAAAAATAATGAGATGTGATGAAAAGTTCATAGGCGCTGTGTGATTGTTGATGATTTTGAGTAAGTTTTTGTTCTTTTACTCTTCATTTTCTCATTTGTTTAAAAAGGAAAAGAAATTACAGAATTATAGATGGAAAAGATTAATATAAGAAAAAGTACTAGGAATAGCTTCTAAATTAGACTAAGCTTTTAGTTATATTAGTCAGTCTCTCTGACTTTCTTTTCAGTACCTGAAACTCCACTGATGTTTACCAACTTTTAATAGCAAACCCTCAGTCTTACTCCTTCTCTGTGTAGCCCTGTCTTTGGTGGGCCTTCTTGTTTTCAATGTCCTCTGGTTTTTCACACAAGATCTAGTATAGCTTGCTGTGTCATGGCGTGGCTTTCTCAGAAATTTAAGTGGGAAAGTCAGGTACTTGCTTGCTTGTCTAGAGGAAAACATTCCAAGCACTGAGTTCTCTGGACATTCCCGGAGAGTAGCGCACGGGGCAGGGGTCCTTAGCCTCACTGCTATGCTGCTCACTACATTAAAATAGGGTCTGTAGGGCTGGGGATATAGCTCAGTGGCACAAGCGCCTTCCTGGCAAGCACAGGGTCCTGAGTTCGATTCCCAGTACCAAAAAAACCCAAAAAACAAAAACAAAATAGGGTCTGTAAAACACCTAATTCTCTAATGACTTCAATGAAGTTTTTTATTGTCCCCTTTCTGCCATTATTTTTGTGGTGAGCAGTAGTTTATGGATTTATGTATTATCTTCTTATATTTAACTTTTTCTTGTGAATTTATATTATACCCGTTTGCTTGATCTCCTTAATATTATCCCTTAGAATAGCAAGTTTATCATCCTTTCAACTTCTATGTTTACTGAATGCTCAGTTTAATTTTCTTAAGATTTTTACATGTAATCAATTCTGTTTTCAGAGTGGCAAGTTTCCTGGCTCATTCTCTTCTCAAAGGCTGTTCTTTCTTTGATGGCAGAATCAACTCTAATGTGTTATTGTCAGGTCCTCCCTCCTTTGTGCCTCTAGTATGCTCATTGCCTTCGTGGTGCAGATCTCTCTAAGTAGCACCATCCGTTTATGTCTCTGTTGTACCTGACATACTGTGAGTTCTTGGCATCTGGAGACCACATCTTATATCTTTTCTAGCATCTTTTCATCCCTCTCATATGATAGTACCTGACACATGTGGCTGGCACTGTATAAACCCCCAGTGAATTAACTCTATGGAGATTTGCTTTGACTTGTCTTCCTGCATTGCTCTAAAGCTAAACATTTGTTTTGGGCTTTGCCATGTTTGCTGTTTGTGTGCACTTACAACTGAAGTGCATAGTCATATCCTTTTCTAGTACTAATTTTCCTAATCTCCTTTAGCATGATATCCTATTTGGATAGCTTCTGGACTAGCATGAGGCTTATATATTTTCATTTATTAGTAGAGGTATTAAAAGAAGAGCCTTTTGGTAGTTTGATATACCTACTTCTGCCCTTAGCTTCTAGAGAATCTTATCCTAGGGTTCCATATTTGTTTTAGTTTTGAAATCTGCTACCATCTGAATGTCTCTCACTTCAGTTCAGTAACCCCAGTAGTGGTGGTGTAGGAGTTCCAGTGACATACCCAAGTGATGCAGATGATTACGGCTCACAGTCTGTGGGAGGTAGGCTACGTGCCACGCCATGATAGACATGTGCAGGGCGCGCTGGAGCATGAGGAGGAGCACCCCACAGAGACCTGTAGGTAGTGAGGTGGGGGCCTGGAGAGGGGGTCAGTAAGGCTGCAGGGAGGATCAAGTCCTGAGGAGCCACCTAAGCGGTACATGGAGTTCAGCAGGCAAAGGAGAGAAAGAGCTTTTCTGGTAGAGCAGAGGCGAGGACAAAGTAAGGAGTTGGAAAGCAGCATGCACTGCATGCAGAGGAGGGCAAGGCTGCCGGGAACCACAGAATGCAGGGTAATCACGACTGAGTGTGCAGTGGGAACCAGAGCTGGGCTCAGTGGCCTTGGAGGCCACGTTATTAGATGTCCGTATTTTATCCTATCTGTTGGAAGAAGCAGCTTCTGTCAGCACACTGTTGATTTCTGGCCACAGCCCCATAGTGGGGGTGGTGAAAGGCATAGTCTTTGTAGTCAAACAGGGTTTGAGCCCTGGCTCTGCTGCTTCACTGCTGTGTGATCTTGAGAAATGAATCAGCTTCTTCCTGATGAGGATGGAGATAATCATAGTATCTACCTCATTGAAATGGTCGCAGAAGTTAGATGAAATGGTACTCCGTAATGCATAGATCAGTAACTGGCATGTAGTGTTATAGGCTTCTTAAATTAAAATTCATTATCATGGTTAAATAGACAACCTAAGTCTCTGATGGTTCCCAAAGATCAGTTAACATCTTCTAGAATGCCAGACTATTTCTTTTCAGACTGTTTATTTTTTGAAATTGAATTTTTATGTGGTCTGCCTCTGCCTGTGCGTGTGTGCGCGTTAAAGCCTTTGAAATGCAAAATGGTTTAATTTGCTCACTTTTTCTTCCTTCCTAAAGGAGTGTGAATTTTTTTTTAGAAATTGTAAACTAAACTTGGGGTGCAGTGAGTATTAGAAGTGAGGAATGGGGCTGGAAGCTGCTGCTGTTGGTGTCGTCTTTCTTCTTCCTGTATAGTAAAGGTTGAGAGGAGAAGTCTGGAGAGATGTATGTTTCCTGGGGTCCTTATGAGACAGTATTTTAATGTAGACTAACACAAAATAGACGCTTAATTCCTGGTCCTTATGTTGTGGAAATAATGATACCAAGCCTTTTGTGCCCCATGCATGTTGCCATATACACAGATGAATTCATCTTATGGTATTTCATGGTACCCTCCCTGTAATACATGGTGATGATGATGATGATGATGATGATGATGATGATGATGATGATGCAGTTGACTTTCATAGCCTTTGGTTAGTTGGAATGTTCCAGAATGCTAGCTTCCAGGTCCCTCAAGGAATTGCTAATGTTTTCTCTTTGAGTATTCTAGAATCCATATACCATCAGGTGTTTTTGTTTGTTTTGTTCTTGTTTTTTTTGTTTGGTTTTGTTCAGTGTTTTGTGAGTCACAGACTTGCTCACTTTAAATTCACTATGTAGTCCAGGCTGACCATGAACTTATGGAGACCCTCCAGCCTCAGCCTCCCCAGTGCTGGGATTGCTGGTGTGCACCACCATGCCTGGCTACTATCAGTCTTTTAACTCATTTAAAACCTCCTCAAGGGCCAGTGAAATAGCTCAGCGGCATAAGTGCCTGCCTGGCAAGCGCGAGGTCCTGAGTTCCACTCCCGGTACCCACGTACAAAAAAAGGAGTGGTGATACCGCTCAGCAGCACGGGCACCTGCTGGCACATGAGGTCCTGAGCTTGACCCCCGGTACCCACAGAAAAAAAAAATCTCCTCAAAACTGCCTTTATTACTAGCTGGTTATATAGACTAAAATATTGGTGACACTTAAAAGTAACATTTGTTTTTATTTTTGTTTTAGGAGATTGATATCTAAATACTATGTCAGAATAATTTTGACAAATAAAAATTGTTTTAAATAAATCTCTTTTGTAAGAATATTGGGAAGCCTAATAATCACACTTCTTTGTTATCAAATTATAAACATTTGATAAGATTGAATGTGGAACTTCACAGAAAAGGCCATTAGTCACTTGTTAAATTATTTCTTGTGAAAGCGTTGCTCTCGAATCCTTAACATCTCTGTTTCCTGTTTCCTCTCCCTTTAGGATAAGTCTGCTCTGTAATTAGTCAAGGTACAGGTCTGTCTTTAGGCAACAGTGTAATCTCTATGGCCATGTGTGCACAAGCAGTGTAATTACAATGTGGTATTAATTGGACCATGTGACTGTTTTTGTTTTAATTATTTCAGATCATCTTATCTTTTCATTTCTTTAAAGCATGTTAATGAGTAAATCCATAGATACTGTGTTTATGTTATTTCTACAGAATTAAATATGTACATATTTATATAAACTTGGTAAATAGTTCCCCATCTTTTATCCTTTATAATGTTATAGATTCTCTCTCTTTCTCATCATTTTAAGCCTGAAGAAATAAAATATTATGAAGACTTGATTTTTTTTTTTGTATTTCTTTAATTTATAGAGCACTAATTAGGAGTCGCTTTCTCTGGCTGAGGAGATATTCTCCATGTTGTCAGAAATCACCAGATTTATTTCTTAATAAATTAGAGACTTACATGCTAATATTGCACATTCTATTTAATAATCTGGTAGGAAATTTAGCTAAGGGTACCCGTTTTCACTGAATACAAATGCTTGGCAGGCTGTATGTAGAAACTAGCATTTATTTGAATTCATATTGTAACTTTTGTCTCCCTGTCTTTTCAGTTGTTTTTATTTCAGTTGCTGCGAGGGCTGTCTTACATCCACCAGCGTTATATTTTGCACAGAGACCTGAAACCCCAGAATCTTCTGATCAGTGACACGGGGGAGTTAAAGCTGGCAGATTTCGGTAGGAAAGCAGTTAATTACCGGTCTATTTTGTCACACTGTGAGTGCACCAGGCAGATGGTGATACTGCATTTGTTTAGGTGCACTTCTTCTGTCATCATAGATCATGCTCAAATTTTTTTCTGGAAAGAAGACTTTTTTTTATTTATGATAACATAAAATGTAAGTAGATAAGTTGTGGATAAAATCCATTGTAAAACATTGGTGGATTTTTATAGAATGTAGACAGCTTATCACTCTTACTTAAATAATCATAAACAGTAACCAGATGCCAATACCTATTTCCAAAGGAAAAGTCAGTAAAATTTTGAGCATAAAATATATTAAAGAAAATTTTTATTTTTTTCTTATGAAAATGTCTGTAGTCCAGAGTAGAAGTGTAATATGACCCATAATCCAGCTTTAGCAGATTATCAATATTTTTGCCAAACTTGGAGAAACCTGAAATTATCTGGCGCATTTCAGGCCATCATGGGATGTGTGGTATCAATAGTTTATGTTGCCCTAGGAATTTTATAACCTAGAAATCTAGCACTTTTTAGAAGTGACTATTGTTCCCAGTATTTCTCATACTTTGTAAAGTAGACATATTCTTGTTTAACAGTTGGAGTCCTGGAGTGGGCCCATAATGAATCATTCCTTTCTTAGAAGTTCTAAGATTGGCCTTTTCCAGCTTCAAAGCCTCCTCCAGGTGTCCTTGAGCATCCAGAGGGGAGCAGAACATTTTTACCCTCCTTGCTGAAGCCATGTCCAGACCCAGGCTGACATTTCTATGTCACCCAGTGCTCTGCATCACCTGAGATCCTGTTCACTAGGTTCCCAATACTGGGGACGATGCCTCATGGTAGCATGATATGTTGGCGTTGCATCACTGCAGTTATTTTTTAATGCATATGCTGATTAGAAATTGATTCCATTAAGAATGGAATTAGAATATCACCCTTGGGGCATAAAGATGCCTGTGGTTGAGATATAGGCTTTTTCTGTAATATGAGTATCTTTTCCTGCTACAACCTACAGTAAATAAAAGAGGGCTAGAAATGAGAATGTCCTATCTCAAGGTCAATAGATTCTTCAGTGCTTTTGGAAAGAATGTCCCCTTTTGGGCTTTGGGTATTCTTTTCTTCCAAAACTGAAATAAAGCAAAAGTTAGCATGATTAGTAATATATTGTAAAACTTTGTAAACTGTTTTTCTGCACCCACTTTGATGAAAATAATTAAAGTCGTGTGTGTGTGTGTGTTGTTTATTGCCAGATTTGGCATCAAGATTATACCAGGTGGCTAGATGTAAAGTCTTTCTGTTATAGGGCAGAGAATACTGAGAGTGTAGGTGGGTGGAGAAGTTTTGTCCTTTCTAAATTCAAGGTTATTGGCTTTACTGTGAATATGTTTTATAATTTATCAGTGTGAGTAAATTAAAAAGGATTTACAGTGATTTTCTTATTCTGATATAGAATAGTTAAGATCATAACTTAATGTATTGAACATTTAATTATGTTGAACATGTTTCTTGTATGTTTATAAGATATATTTTTGTAGAATCGATTTGTGTATATAACCAAGGGTACAAAAGATTGTATATATGTACTTACTGGGGATTATTTTTAAATTTTAAAGTGTTTTTATGGTGGCAGGTGAGTTCATCTGAAAAAAGTCTCATGCATGCTTTAAACTGACATTTTATAATATCAGATTCAGAAACAAATTGAACCGTAATTTTTAAAAACTCAAATGATGTTTTTAGAAGAGTTGAAAATTTCGAAAATCTGAACAACTCAGAAATGACAAATATTAGCATTTCTGTTGCATATTTCACCAGTTCCCATTCTTCTCCTCCTCCTCTCTCTCACTTTGTGCTTCATCTACATATTGCATATCCTCAAAAAAAAAACCATACTATTTTATAAGCATTTTTCACATAAAAATATGTCATGGGCATTTTCTCATGTTAGTGAATATGTTTTTTTTTTTTTTTTGGGTGCCGGGGGTTGACCTCAGGACCTTGCGTGCCAGCAGGCTTCCGTGCTGCTAAGTGATATCACCAGCCCTTTTTTCGTATGTGGGTTCCGGGAGTCAAACTCGAGCCCTCGCGCTTGCCAGGCAGGCGCTTACCCCGCTGAGCCATCTCCCTGGCCCTGTTAGTGAATATGACAAAGTCATTCATAACAGCTTAGATTTTTCTGTTATTCGACAAAACCTAGTTTCCATTCAGTTCTTCATGAGGGTTTGTGTAGTTTCAGTTTTTGGCAGTCAGGGACAGTCCTGTATTGAACATCTTTGTAAGGAAACCTAGTACGCTGCAGATGCAATGGCGAATGTTTTGAGGTGCTGGATTCCTTAGCCCAGCCCGCTCTGCAGAAGGCTGTGCCTGCGCACCTCCCCTCGGTGTCACGGGCTGAGTGGTCTTGCTTGGCATGCATCCTGTGTGCAGGGTGTAATGAGCAAGATTCATTCGCCAACTGACAATTTCCCCCAATTAATTGTGCATTATTTTTGTCTTTTAATTTAAGACATGCAATTAACTGTGATTTACTGTGTTTGGGCACATGTGTGTCTGAGATGAAGGAAACACGCTGAAAACTGCAGAGAAGCTAAACAGTCAAAGTGGGATGGTTCCAGGGAGCAGAACAATTAGAAACACAAGGTCTTAATTCAGAATTCGACATACAAAGAACTTTAGAAACCATTTTTTTTGTCTTACTTTTCTCTTTTATGTGAGCAGTACCATAAAATTTTGATTAGAAGAGACAAATGCAATCTGTATAATTGCATTGCCCATATTGTGAAGGATACTTTCTTATTAGAAAAATATACCATGGAAGTAAAACCACTAAAATTTATTAGGTTTATTTGTGTGCCAGCTAGACATTTACAAATTCTTGTTTCATTCTTTTCTCAACCGAGTAAAGTATAATATTTTTGAGATTCAAAAAGTGAATACTTCCCCAGGCGTGGTCACACAGACAGCTGGCTATCAACTTTAATTTCAGATGCTTGATCTGTATCCTTCACTGTCGGGTGGCCCAGCTTCTGTGTCTATATCCATATACAAAGGGTGATCAAAAGATACAGTGGATATTTAAATAAAAAAAGAAAACTTAGTACAGCAAAAGATACATTGCCAAGAATGATGGGATAAATATGTTTGAATGGGGGGTAGTTTGAGGAGGATTAATGGCATTGCTTCTTTTACTGTAATAAATTTTTAAAATTTAAGCATTTACCGTATTTTTGATCACCCCCTGTTGATCAAACCTTTATGGAAATTTCTGTGAAGTAAAGACTTTAGGGTCTATGTCTAGAACCACATTTAGATGCTTAGCACACACTAGAGGCTCAGTAAAGATTGAAAAATATGCATGAATATTTGGAGGGTTAGTCTGCAGACTCAGGCACACTTGCATTTATTAATTTGTTTTGATTAGTTTGGCAAACTATCAGTGAGGAGTGCAGATGGAACTGAGCACTTTTCATAGTACTGAGCCTCAGAATTTCTTTGAGTCTCTTATACAGGGGCCTTGAGTATTGGCTTGGTACACTATGTTATAACCACATGACATAAGAATAGACATCGCAGAGTGCACATAAATTACACAAAAGAAGCGTAAGTCTTGATGTTTCTACTCTGTAGCCTCCAAGTGATTGCCAGCTTGAACTGTTGTTGAGAGCAAAGTGTGTTAAACATTGACTGGGGGATACTGTTCAGTCTGTAATAAGCTTCTACATTTCAGGGAGTTACTCACCTCTTCTAAGCCTCATTCTCCTTACCTGCAATAAAAAAGCATTGAGCAAATAGATACTTTCAAAGATCCTCTTAGTACTGGCTTTTTATGTTTTGCATTTCTGAAATTATTCGCCTGTTTTGTGAGTAGACAGTTTCTAGAGGGTAAAGATCTGCCCACTGAATCTGGAATCACTGTTACACTGTCCCTCCCTAGAATCTAATTTTGTGTTCTGTCTTTTGGAAATTCAAACAGATGAGATTCGTGCTTTTATAATATGCGTTCAGAGCACATTAAAAGAAAATTATTGCAGCACAAGTAAATGGATAAATTTTCCAAGAACTGAAGTTGATTTTCAGTGTAATAGTATGAAAACTTAAGATAGTCTCCATTTTAGTAAGATTAAATTAAAAAGGATGATTGTGTAGGGTTGCAGTTTCCTACGATTTATGCAGATGATGTTGGTGTCATCCACATTTCCCAGCCATTCTACTGCTATTTTTAAGGCTCACAGACTAACCACATTGAAAGACAGGTTGGTTAAATGTGCCGCTGAAAAAGAGAGACAGCGAGAAGTCTGGAACATAAACATTTAAAGACTAGGCTTATTTTATTGACTTTCCTAATGGAGGAATCCACGTTAAACAGCTCTGTGGTTTCAATCAAGTAGGACTTTCCCACCAGTGGTCTAAAACCTTACCTTCTTAATGTTGGTAGTTTTCTCTTTCAGGCTGATCCCTGACTAGATTTTAGAAAGAAAATTATTATAAACCCGATTTTAGATTAATTTAAGAAACACACCAGTAATGTGACTTTATAGATCACATGATTTATTGTTAGCTTCTCAGAATTCACATTTTCGGATGCAGAGTAGAGCCTGCCAGTTCAATGAAGCCTCTAGATAAAAAAGTCTGTTAGCCCCAAAGAAAGACATTGAATACTTTTTTTATTATTCACAAAAAGAATTCATCATTGTAGCTGTAGTGATCAATTTAAGGTTAGATATAACTGTACCCATTTGCCATGGCCTGCAGGATTCATTCTTATTGTGTTTTTGTTTCAGAATATATTTTCTAATAACAAAATCACTTTTCCAATAAACTATCACTCTGCTCGCCCTTTGGACAGTTTAACACATAAACAGTTTTAATGGAAAATTTGGGCAGCTGTTCATGTAGATCTAAAAGAATATACTTAGAATAATTGATGCTGTAATATGAACTAAAGAAAGGGAGTTTAACCTCTCATTTCTTTAGGAAACTCCATTTAAGCTCAAATGAAAATGTACATATTTTAAAATCTATCTAATAGATCATCAGAACTACATGTTAGAAATAATCTGGATTTGACATATGAACTGAAAAGTTACTTCTTGGCTCATCATTCTGAAGATAAAATTTTTGAAAAGAAATGTTGATACTGAAAATTGTTTTCTCCTGATCCTGAAATAATCACTTAGCTTTATTATTTATGTCTTGTTTAATATCTTGCTCATGCTTTCAAAAGTTCTTTACATTGAAAAGGAATGATTATGATGGTGGTGGGGATGATGGCATCTAAATTATATTGTTTTTCTGTTTTGTGTTATCACAGTACAGCATTTCTCAGGCACATTAAAATGCTAAACATATGACAGCATTTTCATTTTATATACACTTTAATTTTTAGGGCAGTTTTAAATTCACGGCTAAATTCAGCATAAAATACAGGGAGTTGTATGCTTCCTTCCTGTAAGCACAGCCTACCCCACTATGGCAGCACCAATGTGGTGCATTTGTTATAACTGATGAGCCTAGTTTGATACGTCAGTATCATCTTGAATTTGTATTTAGTAGAGTGACATGTAACCACCGTTTTCATTCAGAATAGTTTTACTGCCCTAAAAATTACCTAGGTGAATTTTTTTTTAAAAGGTATAAGTGGGAGAAGAAGAATATATATGAACTGCAACTAATGTGCATATACTACTCTACCTATGAGAAATCTCTCTGTTCGGTCACCATAACCCAGGTCGAAGCAGTGTGGAGAGTGGTTGATTGCTAAGAATGGCAGCTTCAAGCTCCATGGAAATGAGGAAATTTGAGAGTTTTAGTTCCATTTCAGCCAAATTATGCATATGTGGTAATGAGGCATCTTTAAATGCAGAACATACTGTTACAAATAAGGCTGATCAGCTTATTCTCCACTGTTGATGGAAGCCTTCTTGGCAGAGGGATTTCGATATGCAAAAATATTACCTTTTTTCTTATACAATAATAATGAAGAATTGTTGGCAGTAAATGAGATAAATGATCCAGGATATGAGTAAAAATAAAGCCATGTATCCTTAGGAAATATCCACATAAAAGATGACTGAAAGCTGATGTGCCAGGCATGATGATTGGAGTGATGTTAGGAAGGATAACATAGATTATGAACCAAAGAATTATGTCACACTCATCTGCTTCAAGGCAACGGTGATTACACTTGCACGTGAGTTTCATTAACAGGAAGGTAAATGTAAAGGTTATTCAGACAACAAATGGCTTCTTTATGGGTCCTTCCCCATCTCCTGTTCTTCCCAAAGAAGCGAGGCAGACGCCACTAGAGCATGTGTCACTACCCCCGATTTATTATTTTTTTTTATTTTTTATTTTTGTGTGTGTGTGTGTACTGGGGGTCAACCTCAGGACCTCGCACGCCAGCAGGCGCCCATGCCACTGAGCGATATCACCAGCCCTTTTTTCGTATGTGGGTTCTGGAAGTCGAAATCGGGCCCTCGCGCTTACCATGCAGGTGCTTATGCCGCTGAGCCATCTCACCAGCCCCAGTACCCCCGATTTATATCAGAATCTTGGATGACAGCAAGTAAATCATTGTAGTTTAAAGCACAGGTTTTCTATAGTCTTTACTGGAAGCAAGAAAAACTGACCAGCTACTATTGGAAAGCTGAGATACGTAAATTTGGAAAGGTAGATACCGCTATAAAAATAGTAATTTTGAACCTTTTTGTCACTTTAGTACCATGAGTTAAATATTGGTTTTCTTCTTTTGTTCTTGAGATTTTTTTTTTTTTTCAGCTCCTACATGTGTTGTCTTACTTTTGAAATAATGCGTTTTTTTTTTTTTTTGTTTTTTTTTGGTGGGTACTGGGGGTCGAACTCAGGACTTTGCGCCTGCCAGCAGGCACTCGTGCCACTGAGTGATATCACTGGCCCTTTTTTCCTTTGTATGTGGGTACTGGGAGTCGAACTCAGGACCTCAAACTTGCCAGGCAGGCGCTTATGCTGTTGAGCTATCTCACCAGCCCGAAATAATGCATTTTTATGTTAGCATGAAAACATTTCCTTCTTTGAACAATTTCTTCTGCACTTAATAGATAAGCTTGGTAAGTTATGACTTCTCTTTTTTCATCTTAACCACTTACCAGTCCAATTATTTAAATACAAGGTGATGAAAAATAGCATGATTTTTGTTAAATTTTATAAGATGATATAGCAGGAAATATAAGAATGACAATTTTATCAAATTTACTCAATACAAGAATCGATTGGCTGAAATGACACCTTCCTGAGCAATGCTCAGGATAGTATGTAAACAAATGCTCTGCCCGAGTGACACTCAGGGTACACTGTTAAGTGGTTAATGAAAGAAGAAAGTACTAAAAAATTAGAAATAAAAACCAATTAAGAATTAATAGGGCCGGTGAGATGGCTCAGCGGCTTAAGCGCCTGCCTGGCAAGCGTGAGGGCCTGAGTTCGACTTCCGGAACCTACATACGAAAAAGGGGCCCGTGATATTGCTCAGCGGCACGGGCGCCTGCTGGTGCGCAAGGTCCTAAGGTCAACCCCTGGCACCCACAAAAAAAAAAAAAAAAAAAAAAAAAAAAAGAATTAATAATCTATGCTCCTTATGAGTTTTAAATACCTTTAAAAATTATTTATTTTTACCACATCATATAAAATTACCTTGATGTACAAAATTAACTTTATCGACTTAATATAACTTTTTCAAAAACTCAAACTTTGAAAATGGAACATCTCTCTATTAAATGTCTATCAAGTTATTTGACATTCTAATTTTTAATTGGAAAGGATGCTGATATAAAAAGGCAGGTTGAAGTGTTTATTCAAGTTATGGAGCAGTTATTGGCTAAGGAATATTATCCTGTGATGCATGATCAGCTAATATTGGATATGGAAATTGCACTCAGACTCAGTGGAGAAGTCGGGGAGGAGCAGATGGAACAGGTCAATGAGTTGGATAAATTGAGTGCCCGTGTTGTGAGAATAGGACAGAGAGCCATGAAAAAAGTTAACAGATCTTAGGGTAATATGGTTATGAATTTTTCTGAAACATTAGCATTAAACTCTCAAATTACTTAAAATCAGTAGGGAATCTCTTTTTATAAAAATCACTGATATTAGAATTATAAGAAAAAATAAAATAAATATGAAATGTAAGCATTTTGCTCAAAGAATCTGGAGCAGGATATTGCCTTCCTATTGAAGTAATATCTGTTTATTGGAAGGATCAGGTCATTGGGAATGTTATATTATAATTAGTTTTTCAGAATACAGTATAGGCATCAAATCTATGAGGGGAATTTTAAAATAATCATTTACAGTTGTATAAAACAAAAGGAAAATCTTTTGCATTCATAGTTATAGAATTTTTAAATGTGTTTTCTCTGAGAATTTTTATTTATTTATTTATTTTTTCTTTTTGGTCTTAGGGATTGAACCCAAGGTCTTGCCAATGCTAAGCACATAGTTTACCACTGAGCTACCTTTCTTGCCCCTCTCTAGATTTCGATGGTGGCTCAGAGATTGTCTGGTCTAAACCATTATATACTTTGGCCCAGAGCTGGAAAATAAATTAACATTGGGCCTGTTGAGTTAGTAAGAGATGTGTTACATTAGTAGCAGTAGTACTGTGTTATTCCCACTGTCTCTAGAGCTCTGTGGTATGCTCAGCATACTGTTATTTAACACAGACATGGTTCCCCAAACCATGTGTCCAAGTGGAGGTAACCCATGCCTGTCTGACAATTTGTGTCCACTGAGAAGTGACGCCCCCGTTGGAAAGGCAGAAGCCAAAATGCTAGATATCACTGTGCACCACATCTGAAGCTAAGCACGAGTCTTGAGGAAGCCACAAGAAATGACATGAATAATATTTCTCACAGTAGGCCTGCAGGTACCCTTGTTAGAAATATAAATTGGAATGAAGTCTCAGTAATTTATTAATTAAGGAGCAACGCGCCCCACCATTTGTCAAGGGGGCCCCACCACCAGACATCCCCTTAGCATTCAAAAGGTAGTCTTTTAAACATTTTTTAAATTTTTATTTTTTCTTAGTATACATTTGCAGTACACATGATTCATCATGGGAATTGGTACATACACATAATACAGCTTAATTCTTTTATTTCCCCTTCCCTTCCCCTCCCTCCTTCCTCCCTCCATCTCTTGGTCTTCTTCCCATTTGCAAATGATCTATCTCCCTGTTTCTTCTTCCCCATTATTTATTTTGTTCTTTATTTATACTTTGGGTTTCTCATTTGAGAGAAACCATGCGATATATAAGATTCTGTGTCTGATTTATTTAGGTTAACATTATGTTCTCAAGATGCATCCATTTTCCTACAAATGACCCAAATTCATCCTTCTCAGAAGCACTGGGTGTTTTGTAGGCCCTGAGGCTGGAGGGCTATGGCACAGGACAGTTTCACCACATGTTTCTCTGGCCTCCTACCCCTGGAACCTACTGCCAGTTTGGCAGGACTTGGGGCAGAACATCAGTCCCTGCCCAGAGAAGCCCCTGGAACTGTGGCAGAGCCCTGCGCCAAATGCCTGCGGTGTCCATTTCCCATGCACACAGCCTGTTGACAGATGGTGGGAAGCGGAGGCTGTGAGAGTGAGTCCCAGTCCAATTTCCCAATCTCTGAGTGGGAGAGTGACAGCCAGGACTCTCAGCAAAGACTGGTGGAAAAACTACCAACCCCGCATCTTCTCAACCTTTCCCTTTGGCTAGAGATGGCAGCAAAAAGGCAGACTTATTTAGCAGTGAATTTAGTTACAATAAAACATGCCTTCAAGGAGTAGGAAGGTCCAAATATTTGTCCTAACTTTGTCACTAATTAGCTCTTTGACCTCAAACAAGTCATTCAAATGGATAGTTTTGTTTTCTGTAAGTTAAAAAAAAGATGACTAGATTTCAGTGATCTTTAAGCTTTAAATTCTAGGTTTTAATACTTTAAAATATTCCTTCAAAACTACCACTAAAGTAAGTTTATTCCATTCCCTACCAAATGTATGTACAGTTTCTGGTCATTCCCTTAAACATGCTTTTGCCAACTTAAAACTAAATTTCTGCCTGGCCCATGAAAAATGACAGAAACTCAGCAAATAAGATTTATTGTGACTGCCAGCCTTTTCTGGAATGAAGATTTTTGTGATCTTTTTTTAGTGCCATTTTCTTAGTCCATTTTGTGCTGCTCTAACAGAGTGCCACAGACTGGGTAATTTATAAAGAATAGATGTTTATTTCTTCATAGATCTAGAGGCTGAGAAGTCCAAGTCAAGGTGTCAGTTTCTGGTGAGGGCCTTCATACTGCATCAGCCTGATGGGAAAGTAGCAGAACAGTAGTGTGTGTGTGTGTGTGTGTGTGTGTGTGTGTGTGTGTGCAAGTAGTGGGGGAGAAGGAGTCTGAACTTGTTCCTCTGTAACAAACCCATTCCTGCAGTAAGGGCATTAACCCATTCACAAGGGTAGAGCCCTTGTGACGTGACCACCTCTTAATGATCCCACCTCTTAATACTGTTACAAGAGCAAATAAATTCCAACAGGAGATTTATAGGAGAGAAGCATTCAAACCAGAGCAGTCATCCTTACAATCACTGTAACTAGGACTCAGAGAAAGAATGATAGTTTTAATGCTTGCGTAAAATTTTTAAATGTAAATTCAAGGCAAATTTTGAAAAGCGAACTTTTTATTACACTGAAAGAGAATACATAATCCTTCCTCCTTTTTCTCTGTATGTATTTATTGTTCTAAACACTCAGAATAAGATAACAACACCAAAACGAAACAAAAAAAAATCCAAAAGCATCTGCTTATTATCTTGTAAACCTAATCAGAGTAGCTATTTTATTGTTTTCTAAATACTTTCAATTCCTTGATTACTTGCATACATATCTTCACATAATGACAGCTGTAGCATTGGTAACAGATTGTTTTTTTTTTTTCACTAATGTACCAGCAAGATTTTTCATAGATCAGTTTTTACAGTTACAACTAATATGTTATTTTAAAATGAGGTTATAGGCAGCCATAAAGAAGAAAATAAACATCTGTTATCCTCCTTCCCTAAGACCACCTCGGTAACATACCTCACAGCCTTTTCTATATACTGTACTTACACAATGACATACTTTAAAAAATAGTTGGCTTATTTTTTACCAACAGTATTAGTCAGATTTCTGTCTCTGTAACAAAATACCTCAGAAAATCGAGGAAGGAAAATGGTAGTTCGGCTTGTGGTTTCAGAGGTCTCAGTCCATAGTTGGTTGGCTCTGTTGCTTTTGGGCCTGTGGTGAAGCAGAGCATCTTGGAGGGTAGAGCAGAGCCGCTCATCTCATGGCTGCTGGGAAGTAAAAAGCAGGACAGGAAGAGCCTGGAGTCCCAGTGGCCCCTCCAAGGACAGCCCCAGTGACCTGAGTTCCACCAGGCCCCACCTCTAGAAGAGTTCACTGCCTTCCCACATCACCACAGGCTGGTGACTGTTAACACATGAGCCTTTGAGGGGACAGTTAAGACCCAAACCATAGCCAGGCTTGATTGCCCACATCTGTAAGCCCAGCTACTCAGGAAGCTGAAGTAACAGAGTCTCATGTTCGAGACCAGTGTAGACAGTTTAGAGATGCCCTGTCTCAAAATGAAATTTTTTTTTTTTTTTTTTTGTGGGTACCAGGGGGTCGACCTCAGGACCTCACGCGCCAGGAGGCGCCCGTGCCGCTGAGCGATATCACCGGCCCCTTTTTCGTATGTGGGTTCCGGGAGTCGAACTCGGGTCCTCGCGCTTGCAAGGCAGGCGCTTAAGCCGCTGAGCCATCTCACCGGCCCTCAAAATGAAATTTTTAAAAGCTTAGGAATGTAGCTCAGTGGTAGAGTACTTGACTACTATGCATGTGGCCCTATGTTCAATCCCAGGTTCAGAAAAACAAAACAATAAAGATCCAAAACACAACAATAACACACATATTGCCCTTTAAGGCCACATAATCTTATTAATTTGACGATTTTTCATTAGTTGTCCCAAACACTGTAGAGTTCATATGAAAAGGGAGATTTATGTGAGATACCAGAAATGCAGTAGGAAGTGGACAAATGTTTTTGCATAAAATGGTCACAACCTTTATTTTGAAATCTGATAATATTGTATTTTCAACATGAATAAGCCTTATCTTTATTTCAATATTGAAAAAATGAACTACTCACATTTTTAATAAAGAAAAAGCTCTGCAGAAAACAGGGATGGTCTAGATTAATGCTCTTTCTTATTTTCTTTTGAACTCACTATAGTTATTAGATTCTCTTAGTAAGTAATAGGGGTTTTTTCCAAACTTGTTAAATGGTTACTGTTTTAATTTTTAATATCCACCTGGAGCTGAGGAATTTTTTAAGCCCCTCTGAAACTTCAGCTTGGGCATCCACAGGAAGAGCACTGTCTTCATCCCCCAAAACGAACTGCCTCCTGGTCTACCGCCCCCGCAGATGGATGGAAAGTCATGTTGAGTCTGGTAGCAGCTAAATTAAAATGTGTTCCATAATTAGAAGTATAAGGTGTTACAAATAGTAGTTAAGAGTAAGTTTGTTTTATAATTCACATTGTAAACCGAAGAACTATTCTCAGAAATCATATAGATCAGATCATTAGCTGATTTTATTATGTCCTGATACTTCTCAATTTTGATAGTTTTATTACTGAAATATAACATTCTGGTGAATTTATCTTCAACTGTGAGGTTTTACTGTTTTTATTGCATCATATTTTTTTTATGCGGGTACCGGGAGTTGAGCTCAGGACCTTGCGCTTGCCAGGCAGGTGCTTATGCCGCTGAGCTATATCACCGCCCAATTGCATCATATTTCTTATAAAACAAAATTTACCAGTTAAAATTCTGTGAGTTTGGTAAATGGATACTGTGTTAAAAACACCTCCACAATTACGTTTTAGAGTATTTTCATCACATCAAAAAGTATCCCCACTAGATGCTAAGTAAATATTATTTTTCTAGCTATTATTTTTAATTTTTTTGGACTTCAGTCAATCCAGAAGAGTAGGATCCTACATAATAAAATACTACTTTGAAACAAAATCTGAAACAAAATCTGTCTTATGAGATACTCTAATCCAGAAGTTGGCAAACTTTTTCTGGAAAGGGCCAGATAATAAATATTTTCAGCCAAGAATTCTCTGTTGCAACTATACAAATCTGTTTTTTGTTTTTTTTTTAATGAGAAAGCAGCCACAGATAATATGTCAAAAAGTGTGTCCAGATTTGATTCATGGAGCAAATCTTGGTAACCCCTGTTCTAGAGCTTTGCAATTCAGCTGTTACTAGTAATAGCCAGTGAGTTCCTAATAAAACATTTGGTTCTTCAGGCTTTTCAAAGGACTACAGAGATAATCCAATAATTTGTAAAATTTTAATTTTGTATACTTTTCTCTTGAAAGTAATAATTTCTGAATATATATATATGTGTGTGTGTAGCATATATTATGTATCTGCAAAGTTTAATTAGAATAAGTGGGTGTTGCCAAATTTTATTGTACAGGCAGTCATAATGAAAACTGCATAGTTCAAATTTATATTTGTATTGAGAACTAAAATGTAAATTCTTGATTTTAAAGTATAAAACTGATGTGTAAAATTTTACAAATTATTGACTTCTGTCACACTGACTTTCTTTTCGTTTAATTTTGCAAGGTATAGTTATTTTCCTGCAGTAAATGACAGTCTTTTTAAAACTAGGAATCTATCTGCATTTTGTGAATGTTGTATAATCATTCGAACAACCCCACCAAACCCTGGAGGTTTGAGAGGGAAGTGTGGAGGGGTGTCAGCCCCTGGCTCCAGGGCACACTTGCAGGCTATGCTGGGCTTGGAGGGCTTTGGCACATTGGAGTTCTGCCTTCTGGACACATGGCTTTTGTCATGAGCATAGTTTCTTTCCACAGAAGTCCATCTTACTAATGTCATATGGGTTTTGTAATCAAACAATTTTTGGATTAAAATATAGTAATCTAGTAAAACCTCAGCCCAGCCTAAGTACTTTACACATTGCCAAGGAATAGACTCATTGTAGGAGCTGGCCAAAGTCATTAATTTTATTAAGAACTACTCCTTTGTAGCTGTATGACAATAATATCACAAACTGTAAATGTTTGTGTAAAATAGGTATTTTTAGATAAAGTATACTTAATGGCTGTACTTTTAATTTAAGACTAATATGTAAAGTTGCCAATAACTAAAGCAAAAGAAGACTTTCAGAAAATTATTGATAGTCTAAAATATACCTGTTTAAAAATCTGTGGTATTTTGTTTTGAACATTAAGTTCCTTGAAATTCCTTTTAGAATGTAGACTGCATTTGTTCAAAACAAATTTGTTTTTTTAGAAGAGAGGATGGCCCTAAAACAGACATAGGTTTAGAGTAATTTGTGCCCATGAGTTATTGGTTTGTAACTTGAGATTTTTAAAATCTAATGACGAGTTCAAAGATTGATTAATCCAGATATATTCAGTTTTACTTAACATGCAGACATATATTTCAAGTATAGTTTCCTCTTGTCCCTTTAGTGAAATATTTAATAAGGAAACGGGCAATAAATGAATGAGTAGCAAAACAGAGAGCACTTTATAATTCTGGGCTCATATTTGGTTTGAATAAAGTTTCTAAACTTAAAATACCCTCAACTATATTGTAAGATTTCAAATAAAGCTTTATTCATTTATTTAGACTAGCAAAATGGGAGTATTTAAAGTATACTTAACAGATTCTGAGAAAGTAGGGTGTGTACTTACGATGTTAGATTTCTGTTTGTAATTCTCCAAAGATAAGACAGTTGTCTGGTGGAGCCCTAGAAGACTTTACCTTTTGTTGCTGACAGCTCTTTTAGAACCATTGTAGTCTCCTAGGAGCACTCTTGGTGCTCTAGGTCCTAGCGTGTGTGATGTTTAATACCAACAGAGGATACGTGGATTGTCAGGTTGCTGATTCTGAGTTTGAACTTCTCAGAGTCTATTTAACTATGAGGTGTTATCAAAACGTATGGTGAATGTTTAAATAAAAAAGTTCAATATAGTCAAAGACACATTGCCATTAATTTCCCTCGAAGTATTTCAAACAAACATATCCCATCATTCTTGCTACCTTTTGGAGCTGTGTACAGTTCACACTGATGGCAATCTCTGTCAAGTAAAAACACTGCAGTGTCTCCTCATCCACCTTATTTACCAGACTTGGCACCATGAAACTTCTGGCTCTTCTCTAAACTCAAGATGGCCATGAAAGGCAAATGCTTTGACTTGATTCAGGATATCAAGGCAGCCATTTAACAGGATATCTAAAGACACTTAGGAAAGAGGACTTCTGGAACTGCTTCAGAAAGTGAAAAGAATGATGGGATAAGTGAAACAAGAGAATATTTTGAGGGGAATTAATGGCAGTATTTCTTTTACTGTAACAATTTTTAGTTTAATTACAGTATTTTTTTATCATATTGTATATATCCATGTATCCATTAGTCACTAAGTATTTAGGATGTCACAATGAAATGTGGCATTTACTGTATGAAGTATAAATTTATTTTTATTTTATTTATTTATTTATTTTTTTGTGGGTACTGGGGATCGACCTCAGGACCTTGCGCGCCAGCAGGCGCCCGTGCCGCTGAGCGATATCACTGGCCCATTTTTCGTATGTGGGTATCGGGAGTCAAACTCAGGCCCTCGCGCTTGCCGGGCAGGCGCTTAAGCCTCTGAGCCATCTCACTGGCCCTAAACTTTTTTTTAATTTGGTCAGTTTTGACACTTTCATTATCTTTGAGAAATCTGTTATAAGTTTTATACTGCAAGTAAGTTTTCCATTGAGGAAGATTTTTTTTTTCTTTTGGCTTCAGAGTTGCTTGATGATTCAGATTGTACATGCAGGCTTATCCCAAGTTTTAGTAGCTAAACTAGCTATTATGCAGACAAGCCTGAGCTTTAGAAAGCCACTTGGTTGTACTGGTGAGATATTTAAATAATGGTTTATTTGAGCTTGTTCTACCCAATCATTAACTCACTGCTGCCAGCCACCAGTTTTCCTGTTCTGCCAGGAAAGCCTGTCATTTATAACCAATGTCTATTTTAGGACCATACTACAAAGAAATAAGGCTGGATTGGGGGGTGGTGGTTGAGACTGCTTAGGGCTGGTGAAGATTTGTTTGACCTTTTTTCTTTCTACCTTCTAAAAACAATTATTTTTTTAAGGAGGTAACCTATATGTGTAACAAATATTTCAAAAAGTATGAAATGGGAGTAAACTTCTTTTCTCCTGTTTCCTTGTTCCTTTCCCCATAGGCAGTTGCCTTTACTGGTTTCTTATGTTTCTAGAGATACATTTTACACAACAGTACATACTGTGCCCTGTTACTTAATTTGCTTTTTCCCTTATTAATGTTGGCTCGATATTAGTATGTATAAATTTATTGCTTTTTCACATTTTGAATCTGTACAGTAATTTATTTACTACAGTAATTTATTTACTACTAGCTCTCTTCTGGCACTTAAGGTTATTTTAGTCCTTTGCGACGAAGTTTCACTATGAGTCTCCATGCAAGGAAGTCTTTGTGTATACAAATATGAAAACAAACACCCAGGGCTGGTGAGATGGCTCAGTGGCGTAAGCGCCTGCCTTGCAAGCGCAAGGGCCCGAGTTCGACTCCCGGAACCCACATATGAAAAAGGG
This sequence comes from Erethizon dorsatum, assembly GCA_028451465.1. Taxonomy (NCBI): domain Eukaryota; kingdom Metazoa; phylum Chordata; class Mammalia; order Rodentia; family Erethizontidae; genus Erethizon; species Erethizon dorsatum. The sequence continues at coordinate 43,723,480 of CM051835.1, forward strand.
GCCGGTGATATCGCTCAGCGGCACGGGCGCCTGTTGGCGCACGAGGTCCTGAGGTCGACCCCCCGGTACCCACACACACAAAAAAAGAAAACAAACACCCAAAATGAACTTGCCATTGGTCACGCTCTGAAACTTCAGAAACATGATCAGTTACTTCTGAGCTCACCCGGTCACCGCCCCGGATACACTGCCACGTGCCGGGCCTGCGGGGCTTCAGGATTCCGACCCAGCCTCTCCTTCAGTAGTCAGGACCACTCACTCCCCTGTCACTGCCCTGCTTCCGTCAGAGGTGTGGCTGAAACTTGCAAGGCTCCACAACAAGGAGAAATACGTGTGACTTTTGGGGGTTGGGGAAGGATTTGAGATGGGTTGAATGAGAATTAGATATGGAATTAGCAGAAAAGGGCATGTGGGGAGGAGGCCCAGAAGCCTATGCGTCAAAGTGCAGGCAAGACACATGAGACTTAACGTCCTCACTTGGATCGCTGCCCCCAGGCTTTGCCCCCCTTTCCATGATGCCCATGGGAACTCAGAGCTCCTCAACAGAGGCTGGCTGTTTGCTCAAGGGCCCCAGGTGTTGGCCTGTTTTGTCAAAAACAGGTGCCTCGTCATCCTGTTCTTTGTCATTTCTCTTGGTGCCACCTCAGAAGTGCCTCTGATTGTGACCCTTATGTCACATCTGGGCTCCTCCCTAGTGTCTTCCACTTTCATGCCTGCTGTGGTCTCCTTTGTCATCTGCTCAAGGACACAGCAGGCCCTTCTTTTAGGCTACTGCAAAGCAGTCGATGTCTGGCCGTCGTTTCCACTAGGTTTTTCGAAGGCTGGACACTTGGGGAAGGACTGGTAGGGCAGGACAGAGCAGGGTATCACATGCTTCTAAGAACTTCGAAGTACTGTGCTCGGAGTCTCAAGGGTAGGGGGAAAGGTTCCTCTCTCACTATTCCCTGCTCATCTGTCTATCTAGGACTGGCTTCCCACTTTCTAATTGTGTCCCAGAAATGCCACCTGGAATTCAAACCCTCCATTCCTAAAGCTGGGGACAAATGAAGTTCCCCATGAGAATCTCAGGCACCTGGGAGGCCTGATTGCAGCTGGAGTCCTACCTCCACCTCCCAGGCACAGGACCATGTACTCGCCATCCAGCCCCAAGAATAAACACTTGGTGTTTATTCCAGACACAATCCGCAGTTCTGTACCCGCACTTCTGGTGGGATTTAGACTTAAACGTGACTGCAGCTGAGGTGTATTGGTCCTTCCCTTTAGACGGTGAAGAATAGCTCTCACACACCCCTTCTCTGGTTCTCTGGTTTCCGACGGCCTCTGATCAAGAGCTGGGAGGGAAGAGGGCATTGTTGTGTGGTCTCTGTGTTCCCTGAAGCAGCAAACCCTTCCTCAAAGCACAGCCTCAGAAACAGCTCTGCCAAAGCATGCACCTCCTTTACTCTAAACCCTTCCCTGTTTGTAACATGGAGATGCAGGTTAATTTCACAGCTTGCCTTAGAACAGTAGGGAGGGATTTGCCTAACGTTTATGTAACAGAAATTGCCATTTAGTTGATTTTCCTAGAACAAAGAAACAGCCTCAAAGGTAAATTTGGGTCTCTTTCTTTAGTAAAACTGAACAGCTGGAAGCTTTGAAATGAATATTTCTGTACTTCTGCCCATCAAGGTTTTCAACATCTCTGATGTCTGAATATACCTCTTTCTGTGCTTAACTCTTTCAGCGGCAGCTAAGGTGTCAGGCAAAATCTGGGAAGCCCGATATTGCTGTAGTTCAGATCTAAGCTGGTTTAACCCCTCTGAGTATGATAGTTTATGGCTTAGGATCCTCCTAACGTTGGTGCATTTCTGAATGGGTTTTAGGCAGACTTAGCCTTGTCTAAATTCTACATTTACAGAAGATGTTGTGTTTTCTTGTGTTGCTGAAAGGGTAGGGAGTGGAGTAAGAAGTGATTTTTGATCTTAGGGAGCTTATAATAGAGAAATAAACATAGAGATAATTATATGAATTAAACCATATGATGACTACCAAGGAGGCTAAATAGAGAATGAGAGATAATACAAAATTTAGAAACAAGAGTAATTCTTGAGGTTTTATTTACCTAAATTTTTTGTTTGTATGTTAGGGCTTTTTGGTACTGGGGATTGAAGCCAGTTCATCACACTAGCTAAGCAAGCGCTCTATTGGTGAACTACAACCCCAGCTGTTACCTAAATCTTAAATATCATATTAGATAAAGTTTGAGAAATCATAGATTCTATCAAGAAAAGAGATCAGTCACTTATGTTAAAGAATGAGTAATTTGTATATTAATTGCCTATGGTCATTGCTGTATGGTATCTTTTTGTGTTTTTATTTAAAATATATATAAGCATCATAAAGGGATTATTTATGTATGTTTTAAGGTTACTTCTTGCCCTCCAAGTGGATCTTGGGCTTCTATGATTCATTTTAATTGCACTACATTTTAAATCATTTAAAACCAAGGAGCAGGTTTTTATTGAATTCTCAAAGTATAAAACAGGCAAAAGCAGAGGTACCCTGGATCAGATGGGTTGGGTCTGCGTCCCAGTCGGCCTGGACACAGGTACCACCCGCTCAGGGGACATTTCAGAGGTTCCTGCGGGGCGGCTGTCCTAGCCGTATGTCTGTCAGCAGCAGACCCACTATGGTGAGACACAGTGCCAGGGCCTGGGTCTACAAAAGCAAATGAACTTGCAGCCCTACTGTTAGGAAAGCTGATCTTGTGTGTAATCCTGTACCGCGTGTACCGGACTGATGTGGGATGTCTGTCTGTGCAGTGGTGGAGCTGAAGTCAATCAGGGAATGGAGGAGAACAGGATGGGTCAGTGAAGCTTCTAGGTACTTGCCCTGAGTAGGGTTTTGGAGGATAAATAGGAGTTCATTGGCTGAATAAGGTACTACAGCACGTGAGGCACACTATGCCAAGGATCTGACAGGAGGAGAGAAAGTTACACCAGTGGAATTATCTCCTAACAATTGACTAGAAGTAGAAAGGGATAGGAAAAAACAAGCCTGCAGTAGTTAACAGAGGCTATGGTTCTTTAGAGTTTGGAGTTTCAAGATAAGGCCCCGAAGGTCCATTTTACAGAAGAGCATCAGAAACTCAAGTTAGTCTTTTTCCTGAGCAACATAACGTGTCAGAGGTGGCCCTGCGTGACTTACACACCGAATGAAACTGTCTTGTCGTTAGGTGATGGAAAGGGAACAGGGAGGGGACATTGCCGCTGGGCTCGGGAGATGAGGGAGGAGTTCTTTCTGAGGCTCAGGACCCTGTGTAAATGTACGCGGTACTGCTGTGGAAGACGCGGATTGTCTCGGCTCTTTTCCCACATGAACACTCGGCGCTGATTCTCCCCTGCAGTGACTGGGATGTGTTATCCTTTCATAGGAGTAATGTATTTTTGAAAATATTCCCCAAATGCTCAGTTTTTTTTGTTTTTTTTTTGGTGGGTACCGGGGTCGACCTGAGGACCTCACGCGCCAGCAGGCGCCCGTGCCGCTGAGCGATATCACCGGCCCTTTTTTCGTATGTGGGATCCGGGAGTCGAACTCAGGACCTCACGCTTGCCAGGCAGGCGCTTATGCCGCTGAGCCATCTCACCGGTCCAATGCTCAGTTTTAGAAATTTGCAGTTTTACTGTTTACTACTTTAGCCTTGCCCAACTCCAATTTCAGGGCATCCATGATCATCATCAGATGTCACAAACTGTGTTTAAAATCATCAAAATAAATGTGCATTTCTCTTAGTAGATATTTTTTCATAACAATTATATGTGGACTCCTGTATTAAGTACAGTGTTGAGACTCAAAAATATAACTTGACCTCAAAAAGTATGACAAGGTAAAAGAAAAAACTAACAGCATGACTGAAAATAATTTAGAAAACTTGGATAGCAACCAGAAAATTAGAAAGTACCATAATAATTCAATATAACTAAATCATTTTTTCTTAAATTGGCTCAGTAATTATGTCATCAATTTGCTCTGGTTTAGACAGGCATTTTTTGTTGTAAAAACATAAAAAATCTCTTAGTTAAAGATTAAAAGTAATTGCCTACTTTTTTCTCATGGAACATTTAAAAAATTCACATTAGTCAGGACATTTTGAAGAGCTTTTTCTTTCAGTGTTATTTATCACAGGCCCTTTCCCTTTTGATGGGCTTTAGCCACACCCTGGCCTGAGTTTCCTGGGGAGAAAATGGCCGCTCAGGATCCCTCAGATAAACAGCCACAGTCCACCTCCATTGCCAGCTGCTGCCCTCTGAGTCCTCAGGGCCTGGGGCTTGGTGCTCCAGTCTGGGACGCTGCCTTCTGCTATTCCCACTTGATAGCAGACCAGTGAGCCAAGCAGGTGAGAGCTGCTCAACACCTAGACCCTGCGCTGGAGATTGTAGAGCATTCTCCACTGTACTCCGTATCAAATTTTGCTCTCAATGGAGGGCTCTTTGTCTGCCCTGAGGCTCTCTAGACATCTCAGTCATTCTCTCTAGTTTGCGCCTGTCTTTGGATTCTCCTTTCAAGACCACCAGCTTGTGTTTTTTCCTTACTCCTTCTTGCCTTCCCTGCCTTCCTTCAGCCCCAGTCCTTTTGGTCCCTCTCACCATACCAACCTTTGAGTGTTCTGGACATTGAACCTGCTGACTGAGGCCACTTCCCAGCTAGAGCCAGGCACTGGCTCCCAAGGTTCCAGTCTTCACGGGGAGATGGTTACTCTGCCTGCATTAAAATCCTGGCTCAGCCACTAAGTATTGTGTTACCTGAGGTAAATTCGTTTTCTGGGAATTAGTTTTCTTTCTGTTAAATTGGGATACTAGTAATCATCCTACATTCTGGGTTAGTGTAACCATTAAATGATATAATACATTTAAAACCCTGACATCCTTAGGTTACCTAGAGCTTGTAATTGCTCGACCAGTTCTTATCCGTTTTGCCTCTCTATTATTATAAACACTGAAATATCCACTGATTTTTATGTTTTTGTATTATCTGTCAGACCAGGTAAGGACTTTGTTATGGCCAAGATGTGTCCCCCAGGAGTTCAAATGTGGGAAGTTAATCCTCAAATTTAAATGTTAAGGATATTTGCGGATCCGGCCTCTAGGAGGTAGTTAGGGTAAGATGAGGTCCTGAAGGTGGGGCCCACACAATGTATTACTGACTCTGCAGGAAGAGGAAGGGAAACTGAGCTCACGTACTTCTCACCTTTCCCACCTTGCGACATCCTCTTCCGTGTATTGCTACAGCAAGAAGGTCCTCACCAGGTGCCACACAGATGCTGGCAGCATGCTCTTGGAATCAGAGCCACCAGAACTGTGAGCCAAATGATTTCTACTCTGTGCATTACTCAGTCTCAGATATTTTCTTATAGCAACAGAAAAATGCCTAAGATATTGCCCTGTTACCCCTATTTTAAAAGAAAACAAAACAAACAAACAAAAAAACAAAGAAAACAAAACAAAACAAAAACCAACTGGGTAATTGAGAAAGGAGATGAGAATGATTTTCTCATAAGACTCCCAGAGAAGCATCCTAATTTCTTCTTTCTTTTAAAAGCTAAAGAAATTAGCCAGGAGTGGTGGCACATACTTGTAATCCCAGCACTCTGGGAGACTGAGGCAGGAGGATCACAAGTTTGAGCCCAGCCTGATCAACATAATGACTTAGTGAGATTGTCTCAAAGTAAAAAAATAAAAAAGGAGTGAGGATATAGCTCAGTGCAAAGACCCTGAGTTCAATTCCCAATCCTGTCAAAAAACAAATAAATAAAAAATTAAATTAATTTATTAGTAAGAGTATATATTGACATTTCAAATATTATGTCAAATAATATCTTAGGAATAAAGCATAATTATTCTTACTTTATTTGACCTACTTATCATTGTGATTATTTTAATAAATATTTTTTCCTTAACAATACAGATGCATACTCATAATATCTTGGGAATATATTAAGGTATATTTGCAAGCAAATACCTTAAAGGCCTGAGAGTGTTTTGATTTAAAACTTAGATTCTTATGATGAATTTAGTATTCTCTACCTTTAATTCTTTTAAATTGGAAACAAATCAGCATAGATACAGAAATTCATCCAAATTGTTGATTTAGTGAAGTTATGAATTTCATTTTCTATATTATGGTGTCATCTAGTGTTAGAATAATAACTATGATTTTCATTAACTGAGAAGCAGAAACTAGAAAATGAAATTTAAGCCAATGAACTGTGAAAATGATGGCATTCACATATACTCTGTTGACAGTGATTTTGCGTTCTCTGCTAATGCAGATGTGACAGGGACATGCACCACTGAGTTAGAATTACTTCAAGCACTTACTGGAGATTTTTGCATTCATGATCTTCATACATTTGATGAACAAGATTTTTAGTAGTATTTTTGTAGAATCCTGAGTTTCGGTACTTGGGTGATCCCTAAACTTCAGTTAGGTAGCCCAAGAAAGCTTGAAGGGAAGCTTCAAGTGCCAGGTATTAAATATTAAACCCTATGAGTCACGTTGTCTTTATCAACTCAGCTCAGCTGTTTAGTGCGAAAGCAGCTGTTGCCATATGTGAATCAGTGGGTGTGGCTGTTTTCCAAGAAAATTTATTTGCAAAGACAGGTGAGCATCTCTCAGGCTATAAATCATTGACCACACTTCTCAGCTTCCTCATTATATACATAAACTGAGGCTAGAAAGCTTCTGTATTTAACCAAGGAGATGCAACTAAGTGGGTAGTGCTAGGATCACTATTAACTTAGTTTTGCTGCACCAGAAGTCTTTCAATATGCAGGTTAAGGTGACAGCAAAAGCACTGGCACTCAGCAAAAGAATTCTCACTTAGTGAACTTACCATAGCTATTATTTTCATTTAAACAAGTATTTCTTAGGGAAGCATGCCGTTTTTACAGTTACTTAAGAAAACTCGAAGAAAAAGAACTTTAAAAGTTTCTATATAGAGCAGTTAATTATTTGAGTATTTTCTTTCTTGTTTGGGACATCTTCATTAAAATATGATAATTTCAGTTATTTGAAAATGAAAAAAAGTTTTAAAACTATGCCATTTAGATAGACAAGTTAGACATAAATTGTTGACTCTAAATATTTAGAGATCATTAAATAAAATCAGAGTAAATTAAAATACTGTCTTAATATTTAGATGTTTCTGGACTTAATTTTATTAGAATTTGGGTTCGAAGAATACTCTTGTTCAGTAGAAAGACTGGCAAATGCTAATCAAAACATTTAAGGGATGTTGGTGTCTTAAAGAGAGCAGTTTCTGTTGAAGTAGGAGTTTGGCTGGAAACGAAAACAAAGATTTGAAGGAAAGAAAAGGATATTATAACTGCAGTCTTGAAACTGTTTTCCCCTTTAAACAATACTGGTTGCTGTTAAATGTATAAAAGCATAGACTTGGCCCCAGGATGCCACAGATTCCTGGAAAGAATGCGCTTCCTGAAATGACAAGTAATAGGGAAGCAATTGGAGGGTGTACAGCTTTCACAGTGATGATATGTGAAGATTGGGCATGGAAGTCTTCTGTTTCTTACACTGAACAATGATTACACTTTAATTCCTAATAGAATTAAGTTCAATAAGTGCAAGCCTTTACTGCAGAGAATTTATTTTGAAATTGATTTCATTGCATCATGGACAGACTTCAACCTAGTGTAATAGCCTTGTAAGAAACAATAATCAGGATGGGAGGAGAAGGAAGAAAAAGGGGAAATTATAAAGTTAAATCCCCTGCATTTTATGATTTTGTAAGTTGAAGGTGCCAGCAATAAAACAAGACTTCTGGCTTTGGTAAACGGCTGGTTGGTGATGTATAGCAGTCAGTTATAGGAACTGGAGGAAAAATGGATACAGGAGACATTAAATTGAGATACTTATGGGAGATCATGGAAGATCTATATTGCTATTTCTTATTGAAAAGTCTCAATCTTTAGGGGAAGATTAGTGCTAGAGATATATTTGAAACCATCAGCCAATAGGAAGTAACCAAAGCCATGTGAGTAGATAAGATTCTCCAAGGAAAATGTGTCAAGTTCAGAGGGAAGGTGTAACAGCTCAGAAACCGGAGGATGCCAGAAAAAAATTACTTGCTTTTTTTTACCTCTTGGTTCTTTATGGATACACTATAAAAGCAGCAATGGAGAGTCTTTAAACAACGTCAGTACATCACAAGATACTTCACATAAATCCTGTAGAAGAAAGGAGACCCTATTACAACATTATCTCATAGAAGAAATTCTTGGCCAGTCCCAGGGACTGTGGAATGGAAAAGAAAGCAGTCTTCCTCTGTCCTTACTCCAAGAACCTGCTCATGGAATCGGGAGGTCTCAGGTCTTTCACCAGCCTAACCGCCCCGTAGTGCAATACAACACAAGCATGTCACGTGTTTTTGGAGTCCAGTCCTAAAGAAAGGAGTCCTTCTGGAAACAGTGATTTTGTAATTAAGAGCAAGGCGCTCTTTTTCAAACTGGGGAATGAGATGTGTTGAGAGAAGGAGGTGTGGGGGTGACTCATAAAGATGAAACCATGATCGTGTGCAAACTGCGGCCCCTTCTCTTAAAGAACTCTGAAGTTGTCAGATGGCCCTGTGCACCGTATTTTTGTTGACTGCTGCTAATTCTTCTAGCTTTTGTCGTTATTAAATCCATTTTATTAGAGAGGAGTAAGTCGGTTTTGCCAGTTCTTTCTCAGTTCCCTACACAAAGCAGAGACATGGGAAATATCATATCTGAACCCTTATCCTAGATTCAGCAGTTTTCTCCATAGAGTTAGGTAACCAAGTTCCCAATCAGTTTTACCAGCTACAAAAAAAGAATACAGTGGAACTGGAAACAATAATTTTATGTGCTTGGAACATAAAATCTCCTTTATATCCATGTACAGCTAAAACAACTTTGGCTATTCTCCACCTAAAACTGTTTACCAGTAAAATGTATTTGCTCCTGTTCTGGCATATTCCCTCTATTACTTCTGGCTGCGGTTGTCTTAAGTGCTGGGAGGACATTCTGGTGCCTGTGTCTCTTGCGGGTACTGAATAGAACCAGATCCAAAGCTCAGAGGTAAGTATGAGTTAGAGGCACCATTTTGGAGGAAATCACTTGTGTGCCTTAATTAAAAGCATGACATTGACCACGATGCCCACAGAGGGCTTACATTTGAGAAAGCACTGGTTTCAGTGTGTTTCCCTAGCAGATCACCCCTGAAAGGGGAAACGGGGAGAGCTTCCAGAAGACCATCTGGTCATTCTTGGCGAACTATTCTGTAGCAGAGAAGTAAAGGGAAGGAATTTAAAATAAGAGAAGTGTTCAACCAAGTCTACTATAACCAGGGGAGCTAGTAAGGCCTCATTATTTGATGCTGAAGGGCTGGTTTGCTTAAGTAAATGTTGGAAGCTCTATGCTGTTTGTTCTGCATCCATGCCAGAGGGTAGAACCAGGTCCAAGGGTAGCAGTAGATGTTACCCGTAAGATGACTATCTGACAGAGAAGAAAAGCAATTCTGTCACTGGTGAGTAGTTGGCTAAAAGCTTCTTAGCTCCCCCAGAAATCTCAGTTGCTGCCATGCTTATCTTTGGGCAGCCCAACTCTGAATCACTGGCAGTAGGGCTTCAGTAGCAGAACTTCCCCCTCTACTTTAGGGTCTTTCCTTAAGTAGAGCTGGCAGCCCTTAGAGCTGCACACAGAGATTGTTATGGAAGGCATTTTAAGGGCCAGTAGGAACTTGTGTCCCTTCTTGTTCACAGACTCACCAAGGCAGCGAGGTGCAAGTACCCTGTACTCATCTGCTTAGCATTTCACGCGGCTGTTTGACTTTTAATTCAAACTAAACATTAATGTAAGAAGTTTTGATAATAACCCGTGAACTTCCTTTTTTTTAAAGGTAGTGTGGTTCTCTTCCTGTAGTGTAACCATAGCAACTGACAAAGAACAGAGAAAGAAAGCTTTCACACATGCTGTGCTAATTAATCTTGTCCTGCAGTTTTCTTTCAGCTGGAGGATACAGTTTAATAAATTTTGCATGAATAAGGATGTTTTGATGCATGAACTGTATAAATACATACCATTATCTTTACCAAAAATATTTGGGAAAATGTAGTTCTATGTCTATATCCCTTGTTTTTTTTTCTCCTTTGAGTCATTGTTTTAATAATTTGTTCCCTCCCTGAAATGTTTGGGACTTATTTATCTTATTAACTGAACAGAAACAGCTTTAGGGTGAAAACCTTTTGTTCATCAATGTAGAGGAACTTTCCACAAAAATTGCTTTAATTGGCTGACTATATGAATGTGAAATGATGTGTTTTTTCTCAAGTGACGCAGTAGACTGTATCTAAAAAATATAACATTCTTCACTCTGTATGATACATTTACATACAAACCATTTTAAGAAACTCAGTCCTAGTAGTTTAAAAAGTTAGATAATAAAAACTCATCTTCACTGTTCTTTTGGGAACTTATGTGGCCCCTCTGAATGAAATTAGGCATTCTTTGACTTCAGCTTAATGGCAGAAAGAGAACAATACAGACAAGCCACTTAACTGTTTATATTTTCCAAAACTATTTAACCAATTTAACAGACTCATATTTGATCTGAAATTAAGTGTAATTATTTTGATTTATATTCTTTCTAAGGTATTTTGAGGTCTTGTTTTCTCTTTACAACTGGAAATTCCACAATTTTTTTATAACTAAACTGGTCATCTCAACTGTCAAAGAAAACCTCGTAGTTTTTCATAATCTTATCCCTGTGGCCTAGCTTTCTGACAACGGGGCTTCAAGAAAACCAAGGGAACCCAGCCTGAGTGTTTTCTGCATCCCACTTGACTTGACAACAACATATGGAAGAGTCAGAACCTATTTCAGGCCTTGGGCTTAGCTCTTTGGTTTCTGTATGGAAGCAGAGTCAAATGGGGAACTAGCCCTTCTGATGAGATTATCACATCTGGGTACCCTTTCCCATCCCTATTATCTTATCTATTGTTTAGTTTTGCCTAAATTAAGGTAGGATAAAACCTTACAGAGAAAAGAAGTAAAAGATTATTGTGGAAATCTGTTACTGAAAATATTCTGTTCATGTGCAGAAAAATTGCATACCATGAATATGTTTGTATGCAGGTAATCAATGCATTTTAATATGTTTATCAGCACTAGCCAATTTATAACATGCTATCACATTATTATAAAACCTGCATTGTTGAAAAATTTGAGTGACTATAATCACAGTTGAATTTATATAATTTTTGGTCTCACCAGCTGTCCTATTAATTTTAAATTTTACATGTAATACAGAAAATGTGACACTGTATTTAATAAACAGGGAGAAGTCATGTTCCTAAATACTACATAAAAATGTAAATAAAACAGTAAAATGAGTATGTGATGGTAAGCTTAGTGTAAAAATGTTGTATATGCTTATAGCGTCATAGTAGTCAATACTGCTTTACATTTGCTGGGCTAGTCAGCTTTCCATCACTGGGATAGAATACTTTACAAGGAGGGAAAGTTCATTTTTGCTCATAGTTCCCAAGATTTGGGTTTGTGGGTGGTTGGTCCTGCTGCTTGTGGATCTGGGGAGGCACAACATCACAGCAGGGAACACAGGGCACCATGAAGTCACTCACCCCAGTGCAGCCCAAAAGGACGGAAAGCACAGACCTGTGTCGCAGCAGTGTCCCCTCAGGGCATCCCTCTAGGTTCCTTCCTTGGGGCTCCACTTCCCAAAGGTGCCACCCCCTCCTAATGGCACCACAAGCTGGTGACCAAGCTTTTAACACCTTCCAGACCTGAACCATAGCACTTGTCATTCACAAACATTGCCAGATAGGGATTTATTAACTTTTTATGTTAAAAACTATCTGTAGATTTTTAAAAAAAGAATTATATTGCACAAAACTTGGGGGAAAACTTACTAAATCAAAAAAAAAAAGGATAATCCCATATTCCAAAGGTAACCACAGAAGACATTTAAATGTATTTTTGGCTAGTCTTTTTTCTGTTCATGAATATTTGTGATTATGAGGTCAAACAACATAAATTTTTTCACTTAAAAATATTATTGTGCCCATTTCCATGCTTTTCAAAAATTCTTAGAAGACATTTTATTATATACCATCTCATCTATATGTATCAAGAATATCTGACTATTCCTTTATTAGGTGGTTTTCAGATGAGTTTTTCTAATAGGCATTTAGTGAATATTTGAGAAAACACTGAAGAAACTTTGAGACAATCCCTGAGAAAAGTGTTGTACTTTCTTACAGATTCACAGTACACATGAGAAAAGCTAGAGGCACTGAGGAATCTTGTAAATGGAAATCTGTTTAACTTTATAAATCCATCTTTTCTCGAAGTTATTTTACAAGGAACACTTTCTGATAATATTTAAAACTTTTTAATTCTCAGAACTAGAGTTCTAGGTAACCTACTTTGAAAAAATCCAGGACATTTCTAATCTTTCCTGTTATAGCCAATAGTCTGCGAAGTATTTGCTTACTCTGGTGATATTTTATTAGATTTGTGACACCGTGCTTTATTTGGGACTATAAATAATTTTATGGTTGTTAGCATGTGTTCCAAGCACAGCGACCACAGTATGTTTTCTTCAACATTTATGTTAACCTTGGCATTGCATTCGTGATTCTGCATTACAATAATGTTTAACCTTTTAAAATTGCAGACATCCAAATTTAAAACTCTGGTTCTGTTATTACCTGTTAAACTTCTTTATATTTCATGTAACCCACAGGTCTTGCAAGAGCAAAATCCGTCCCCAGCCACACGTATTCCAATGAAGTGGTTACCTTGTGGTACAGACCTCCCGATGTCCTCCTGGGCTCCACGGAATACTCCACCTGCCTTGACATGTGGTGAGAAATGGAAGCTTTTACCTTAGCTGATCTGTGTGTGGTACTTGGTCCGGGTCATGCCTAGACAAACGTCCTCACGGTGCGAATGAAGATTAATGGTGTGGGAGTGTTCCTGTGTGTGGCAGTACTGCTGGATTTTTGAAAACATGACTGGGAGAATTCCCTAATCAGAGGCCCATGCAGATGGTGTCTGGGAATGGTTCTTGATGGACAGGGACAAAGACATTTTTCTACCTGTCAGTTACTGTGGTTTTCTCCCTAAGGGTCCTAATTTGTGGCTTTATTTTACAACAGTGAAGTCGGTATCTCCAAACAGCACTAGAGTTGGCAGTAGCAGGGAGCATGTTTTAAATTCACAACAAAGCTCAGATAAGTGGACGGAAAATTTTGATATAACTGTTAGGCTCCTAATTGGGTTACAGTATACCTTGTGAAAACTCTTGATACCAATGATCCAAAATGAAATAAAATGATTACTTTAAAAATGTCATATATTTAATTTCAGTAGAATCTCAGTTTTATGCAGTGGTTAAACAGAGTTTAAAAAATCTATTTTATGTGTTCCAAAGATCCGGTAATATTTAACATGTAATTATTATTAATGGTAAAACTACTCTAAGTTTCCAATCAAGTATGATTTAAATATAATAATTATATAGGAAAATAATCCTATTTTTAGCACTGAGGAGAGGCTTACTAGTGGCTGTCCAGCCTGTCTTTGATTCATAGAGAGGTCCTTTTTCTAGACTTGCAACTGTATTCTAAGTAAAATAATCCACTTAGCTATTTTATTTTGGTAGTCATCTTCCCTGAATAATTATTCCCCCATATCATTTGGCCACATGTTCATCTCATGTTTATGGCCTCAGTGAAACTTCAGCATGTTTTTATCTTACTTCTAGGAACTTAATGTATTGTCCCTGTCCCCACGCCCCCATCTTGGCTATTAGTAAATTAGGCTGTGGTGAGGCCTGGCTTCTTCCCATATCTGTTTGGTCCAAAAATTTTATGGTGAGATAAAAATCGAGTTCCTTGCAGTGCAGAGCACAGAGGAGATTTTCGTGATCTGGGTTCCGGCAGTGCTCCTGAGAATGGGTTTTGAAGATCTATAAAGCCATTGGAAATATATGCAACGTTTTATGTACACGTGGATGTATTTATTTTTGTAAGGTGTAAATTAGTAGCTTTCAATGAGGGTGTAAAGGAATCGAGGTCACCAAACATCCTGAGATCAGTTCTCATAAATTTTGTAATGCCTTATAAATAAATCCAGCACCACTTTAATGATACTCTAAAATGCTGAGAATAAAGATGACTATCTGCCATTGAATGGCTGAGCTAATCTAATTTTTCATCACACTTCTTGATTTTTTTTTAATGGTTGTTTACAAAGTTAAATTTATTTCCTCCAAAATAGGTTCTTGGGCAAAATAGATACAGTAAGTCCCTAACTTAACGAATATTCAGGTTGGGGACTTTCACAGGTGTACTGTATGAGACTCACTTTGTCGGCTTACGAAGGAATCTGACTTAGGAACAATTCTCCCAGGAGGGAAGCCGTTCGTAAGTATGGGGCTTACTGTATTTGGATCAGGTTCTTGGGCAAAACAGATATTTGCATCAGTGGTTGCAGTGGAGGAAAAGTTTGGAAATAAAGGCCAGTGCAGACCTCAGGATATCAGTTACTAACTTCATTCACTTCATACTTTCTCCCTTCAATGGAGAGTTAGTTGTGCAACTAATCATTTCTTAAAGTTCTAAAGTTGTGGAATGTTTTTCTCCATTTTTTCATTAAGGAAATCCTAGGTTGTCTTTCAGTGAGTTCAGTTAAGGACTCTGTCAATACAGCCTAGTTTGGAAGCATTTGTGCCTCGGAGCCAGTTTTGTCTTAGTTGCTTGGCAGTTCGGTTAGGACTGTACACTCATAATCAGGAGAAAGTGTTTTTAATACACTGGGGGCTAATTTATCATGCACTTTTAAAGGTGCTCTTTAATGTAGAAAGAACTACCTGGACTCTTGACTCGCTAATATATAATAATCGCTAATATATATAATATATCAATCTGTTTCTGATATATTTGTTTTCTAGTCTCTTTTTTTCTCTCCCTTTAATTGTGTATGTGTGTGCGTGTGTGTGTGTGTTCATGTTCCAGAAACATGGCTGTGGCATTTCCTGCCAATTCACTTTGAACGGAGACATAATGGAAGCATAAGAAGTCTGTTATTTAAGAGGAAGGCAGGAAAACTGATAGAAAATGGTAGACCCCAAATGCCCTTTTGTCTATATGCCAATATTATTCATTGCCAAAAACCAATGGCAAATGTGTTAAGTTTGAGCAGCTTCCCCTGCTTATTTTCTCTTCACTTCTAAGCCCTAAAATCTGAGCTGCTCTATGCCATGCCTGTCATTCTGAATCTGATTTCATTCCAAGCCATTTTCCAAAAGCTATTTTGTTATTATGCCATAAGTCAGGTAAAAACATATGTGTTTTTCCACTTAGAAATTCACAGGGCAGTGACTTTTGTGTAATCAATGATATTGATGCTGGATATTCAGACACCTAGAAATGGGACTATAATCAAATCATGGTTCAGCTGCACCAAAGAGAAGTATAAATATTATTAACCCATGGACAATAGCAGGGAGGCAGGTGGCGGTAGTTTTAGGATATTTCTACAGTTCATTTAACATCAAGGGCAGTAGGGTGCTAACTAAAAACTAACGATCCCTATGCAGTGTTACATTTTCCAGTTTTCTGTTTAAATAGCCACAGGCAATGAAAATATTAATGAAGACACAGAGGCATTAATATTGTCAGCAAGTGGTGAAAATCAAAGGTGGACTTGCGGTCCACTCCTGTAGGTCTCCAGCAGTTTAGGGGTGTGTGAATACACTGTGGAACTTGAGAGATCATCAAGAAATACTGTTTTTTGAAATCTTTGTCTCCCTCCATAAAGAAGGATCTAGGCAGAGGAGTCATATTGAACATTGCCTCTCGTATAACTTCTCTTAAATCTTGGATTTTGTAACTCTTTGAAAGTCAGAGCATCGGAAATCATTGCTAAACTTCTAAACCAGAACGGCTTATCGGGTTCTGAAAACCACACTAGGAGAAGTTCACATGTGAAAGCAGCTTCTCTGTGCCACTCTGCTCTTGCCAAGGGGGTGCCACTCTAGCTGCGGAGGTTGAGGTCATTGCTCTAAATAAGCTCATATTCCTAATAGAAACTTGTAAGTGTGTTTAGAGCTGCCTTTGTTTCCTAAATCTGAAGGTGCTTGGGATTATTTTAAGGGATTACTTTCACATATCAGAAGACTAAGTTATCTGTAGCTAATAAGTGATTATCTCAACATCCTGGTGCTTTTAGCTATCAAATACAGTGCCCCCCAACACTGTATGCAAAGAAATGATAGCATGCCAGTCTTTTCCCTTCATCATCTTTTTAAGACCTAATTAACATATTAACCATGCTTGTCAAAATGTGGGGCATATCATTTATAAATAAGCCTGTCAAATGTAATGAGATTGCATATTAAATCACCCATTCCTCTATTACATCTCTGACTTAAGATTAAAATTAATTTATTTAACATTGTAGCAGCTGGGTGGTTAGGAAGAAATTTCCATACTAGTCTTGATATATAGAGAAGAGTCTGTATCAGAATTGATTTTGCATATATCAGAAAAGAGATTGCCTATTTATTATTATAAAGCCATTTAACATTGCTGTTTATTAAATATGCCTAATCACCAAACATATTGGCAGTAAACAAAGTTCTGCCATCATCTTTAATGATCTCTCTTGAAACGAGAAAATTTATGTAATGAAATAAATTTTCCTTGGACTCAAGTTTATTTGCCAGTGATTGAGGAGAGAGAATCTTAAACGAACTTTGCTGCAGCCCCCCCTTTGAAATACATTTGTCTAATTTGAGGTCCTGTGGTTTAATTTGCAACTCGAGTAACAATAATACAGGTACTTCTGTTGAACAAAAGCTGTATTCTAATCCCTGTTTTAGTTGCTTATGTATTGTACCATGGTGAAAGAAAACAAATTGTAGGAAGACTGAGTAGTATAGTTAAGGGCACGCAGCTAGCAAATAGAGCCAACATCCAGACACAAGGCCAACCAACTCAAAGCTCTCTCTCTTTACAACATATACATAACTCCTTAAGATGATTTTTAAGGAATCAATCTTTATTTTACTACTAAAGTGACTATAAGACACAAATTCAGTTAAATTTGTTTTATAGTTTAAGTTATACTCTGAATCCTGTTAGATCTCTTTTTTTTTTTTTTTTTTTGTGGGTACCAGGGGTCGACCTCAGGACCTCGTGCACCAGGAGGCACCCGTGCCGCTGAGCGATATCATCGGCCCTTTTTTCGTATGTGGGTTCCGGGAGTCGAACTCGGGCCCTCGCACTTGCCGGGCAGGCGCTTATGCCGCTGAGCTATCTCATCGGCCCCTGTTAGATCTTTAGCACCTCTAGACAGCGGGTGGCTTTCATTCATACTCAGTGGCCTGTGGACGGCTTTTTTGTTCTAACATCAGTCTTCTAATAGAGTCTATGGTGTCATTATCCAAGGAATTTTTTGGAATTTTTTGGAAACGAATACGTTTCCTGATACCAGTATCTGGCTGGCATCTATTTTTCCAACTTCTATCCATTACTCCTGTACCACTTCTGCTAAAATGAAAGAGTCCATTTTAAAAAGAATCTAGAAAGAGTGAGAGTCTGGGTTCACGAGCTATGTAAAGTCATCTCTCTATAAACACTGTTTGCACATTTTCTAATTTATCAGGTCATAAGACCAAGGAGGACATGACTTAGCCATTGTTAAATATCATGACTTGTTAAGAGCTCTTGAAAGCTGCCCAAATAATTTATGATCCATGTGAGTTGGTGTAGCTGTGACAATGCAGTGGAACATAACCAAAGAACCGGTTACAGCGTGAAAGGCCTTCGGGTGTTTGAAAGCTGAGCTCGTGGTGGTAGTCGTGGTTTCCAAGCCCACTTTCACTACCGAAGTTCCTTCGATTTAGTGTAACCATACAGCTTATCCTCATACGATGACACCCGTGAGAGTTAATGATACTTGAGGAATTGTGTGTTGGACATGTATAAAACAAGGATTTAATTGTGACTTGTGGTTGTCTCATAATACATGAAAGCAATAATTTTCCTAAATAATACTGGTCAGAAGAGATTTAATGCATTTGATTTTTTTAATTCACACCTAAGGACTGTCGGCTACAAACCAAAATTTCTTGCAAAAATGCTTATGTGGCAATGCCTAATAATGAATTTGTTCCCTAAGTACAGTCCCCCATTACATTATTACAGCATTCTAGAGTGGCTTGTGAAGCATCCCAGTGAGTGATGGCTTTGGATGCTGAAACAAAGCACTTCTTTTTTTTTTTTTTAATCAAAATTGTAGTGTAGTTATGGTTTTTACATCTCACTGTTTATTAATGTATGTGTTTGTGAGAGAAATAGTGCATTTTTGTCTTCAATTAATATATTTGGTCTTTTAGTGATAAATTAGTTAAATGATAATGTATATAATAAGGCACTGTATATAGTCTTCACTACCAAATATTTTAAAAACAAATTAAAATTCCCCTATTTTTTATCAATGTTCCCAAGCTGGCTACACACATAGTAGGTTTTTTTTTTATGATTTTTAAAGTTTTGCAATATTATTAACTTTTTTTTTTTTTTTTTTTTTGCAATACTGTTTGTTGAATCCAGGGCCTTTACACCGAAATATATCCCCTGTCCATTTTGTTATTTTAAATTTTGAGACAGAGTCTTGCTAAATGGCTGAACTGCCCAGGTTGAACTCTTAAGTGGCAATCTTCCTGCCTCAGCCTCCTGGAGTGCTAGGATTATAGGGGTGCACCACCACACTGAGCTCCTTAGCTCACACGGAGAGATGTTCGACTTTTCAGTGTCCTCGGCTGTCTCACCCATTTGTAAGAGTAACAAAAGAAGGTTCCATAGGAAATTCTTTAGGAAATATAAAATTCTACAAATACTGAGAATGATGTTCTTATTAACTCTTAGTATGTCAGTCAACCAAGCTAAATATGTTGAGTCTCTATGAGGATATAGCATTCAAGGGTGTTGGGTGGGTATAGAAAATAAAGGGAAAAAAATGCTACCTTTGGCCTTCGGGAAATTAGCACACCTTCTCTAGAATTAGAATTTTGGCCTCAGAATACTCTCCTCTTATTGCATGTGTGTGTGTGTTTTAAATTAGAAATGTGTAGACCAATGCTCAAAATTTAGAGGACATTGGATGTATGCTCATCCCTTTTATATTTTAAGTTGTATACGTATTCCTGTAGAACTCTTTCCTCTGAACATGTAACAGTGCTTTGCTGTGTAAAGAGGGGGCAGGCAGAGTTGTAGTAGAAAGCATACCACAAACCTGTGTTGTGTCCCCACCACTTCTTGGCTGTGTGATCACCTTAGTTGGCCAAATCCCTTAGCTTGCTTTATCTTCAGTTTCCGAATTAGAAAACGATGATGCTAAATCCTGTGGCAGGAATAGCCAGTAACAATCAGCTGCCTCATTAGTAACAATTGCTTCACCCACTCTCAACCTTTAATTTTGCAAGAGTAACTAAGGACTTTTAGATGTGGGGCAAGAGTATCTACCTCATCTGTCTCACAGTAGTGCTCATGTTGGTATTTATGGATTTACTGTTTTAGTATCTCCTAAGTAGATATTACGGTAGATGTGGATTTAACTTTCCTCACAACCTCATCCCTCTCCACCTTTGCCTCATGCTCCCAGTATAGAATCTACATTATATTTTGAAAAGAGAATATGTCAGTATTTCTTGTGGCTAAATCAAGTAATGTTTATGATTATGCATCCTTGCTGTGTAACCTTTTACTTTCTCCAGACTTAATTATGTTATTTTTGTTAGTTTAATTATCTTTTTTCTATTACTAATTAGTTATAGTTATAAAATGTTTGTCGGTAACTTTTGGAAAACATTTCCCAAATGTTCAACACATCCACAAGTCTGTCTGTCTGAGAAGAATTTATTTTCCTTCTGGAATTTTGCTGATTGCAGGTTCTATACATACTGGATTCCATGTCATCCTCCTTTAGTTTCCAAAGAAAAGGTAGATTGAGAGGTAATTTTCAAATTTTTAGTTTTCCAACAAATATCGTTGTTCTATTCCCATGCAAATTGATAGTTTGGCAAAGTAAATAACTAATCATCATTGTATATTCAAATATTAGTCTGTTTTTTTCCTTAGAATTTTCAGTGCATTGCTGCATTTCTTTAGCACTTACAGTATTGCTACTGAGAGTCTGATTCCATTTTAATTCTCTGTTGTTTATATGCTTCCTTCTACTTTTCCTTTGGAGAGTATTGTATTCTCTATCCCTGGTATTCTAAACTTCATGATTATGTAAGTTGGTAGTGTCTTTCTATTACTGGTGCTAGGTAGTTTCCTTCCAATATAAAAACTTAAATATTTTAATTCTTACAAAATTTACTTTCTGGAAATTTTGTGCTAATTTTTTATTGGAGCACCTACCTAATCGTCTATTTAAAAAATATATATGTTTTTCTTTATTTTATGCACTCTTTAACTTCCTAACTTGCCATTAAAAAAAAAAATCAGTTACTATATGTAAAAATGATTGCTTTCGATCCCTCTTTCTCTGACTTCAGTTGGAAACTTTCTTTAAAAAAGGGATAGCAGTTCTTGGCGGTGCGTTTTCTGTGAAAGGTGCCATTATCTGTGTGTACACTTAGGAGGTGCAGGTGAATGGTCAGCTTATTTTATACTCTGCAGGCACGGTTGGACTGTTCAGTGCTGAAGGTCCGTTCCCTGATCTTCTGCTGAAATCTTCAGTCAGGTTGAAGGAGAGAAACTAATGGCTGTGTAGACCAGTAAGCATGTATTTCATTTGACTCCCCTTTTGTCCTGCTCAGTGCCTCACTCTGTTGTCTGCTACAGCTCTTTGTTCTCTGCTAGTTGAAGCTTTTGGATTTAGTTTCAAGTGCCATGCTCAGGTGTGTTTGTGGTAAGGTGGGAATGGTTAGACGAGGTCTGTAGATCAGTGACTCTTGGTGCAAACTTTCAATCCTCCACCCCAAACTCCATTGCCAGCTGTTAGACTCATCACAGATTTTACTACCTGTTCCTCTAGCTGCTGACCTTTTTCTGAATTTCTGTAGGTAAATCTTCTGACTATAACTGGAAGTTGTAGATGCTTGTGGTCTGCCTAGATGGCCACGCATTCATCCACGTCTTTGGAAAACAGGTCCTGGTTTAAAAGTCTTGTTCCTTAACGGACATCTTGGTTTTGGTGGAGAGGAAACAGGTGTCTGTGTGCATTTTATGTATGTCCTGCTCTTGTAGATAACTTAGCATTCACGGCTTCCACTATGAACATTTGTCTGCTAGGGTCCTTGCCCTGTGGGAATTGTGATTTTGCAGTGGGCACAAATTTGAATTGCAGGTGCCAATGGGTGGGAGCCTGTCAAACAGCAGGCAGGAACCTCATGACTGCCAGCTTCTTAGTGTGGTGGTGGAAGTTTATAATCCTTATCATTTAACTGTTTATGAAATTACAGCAACTTTACTTGTGAAAGCAAATTTGAAAAAAAAGTCACAAGCTGGTTGAACAGCTAGTATTGAAAGGGAATAAAATATCAGGTCATAATTCTTTAAAAAGATAAAAATTTTAAATGAATTTAAAGTCTGGGATGTAGAAAGCAGTCCTTTGGATCTGGTATGTGTAAACCAATATAAATTTGCTATTACAAGCAAAACCAATTAGTAAAACTCTTTCAGCGAATATTCTAGCCAGTAAAAAATTTCTAGTCCAGTGAAAGTGGAAAGATAGACTGCTAATTTAATGCACAAGAATGACACAAATGAAGGGAGGTGTGGTTGGATGGAGCGTAGGAGCCTCTGTAAGCATCACTGTACGATAACAGTTGTAAGGAGACTAGTTTTTCTACGTCGTACTCCCCTTCAGTGATGGAAATGAGGACATCTGTGCAGTTAGGACACTTGTGAATTAATTGCTCAGAGCACTGTATTATCTGGGGTATATTTTAAGTGAGAACTCTTTTTTTGTGAATGGGTTGGGAGGTGCTAGGGCTGGAACCCAGGACCTTGCACATGCTAGAGAAGTGCCCTGTCACTGAGCAACATTCTTGGCCCAGGAATTGTATTTTTATTTATAAATATCCTGCTGTATGAATAAAAAGATCTTCAATGTACTTGTAGCTGTCTTGATATTAGATGTTATATAATATAATTAATAAGCTTAGATATTTGTGGGGTTTTTTAAAAAATTTTTCTTCTTCAGATGTAGTATCCTTAGATTCCTATTGGTAAAACTGTCTTAGAAAAAAAAAGTAACTGAAAAAAATCAAAATCAAATTTAGCTAAAATAACCTATCAGCGGTTATTAAAAATACACTAAACTTAGACTAAAGTTGGTGGTTATTAAAAATACACTAAACTTAGGCCTCGTATGTGTCAGGCACTTAGTAGCAACTGATAACTGAGTCCGGGTAGCTTTATATTTTTCTTGTACATACGCGGATAGTTCATCTTTTGCTATGATTTTTTATATTTCTCTGTATTTCCATGTGAGACAATAGATTCTTTGAGTGAGATGTTTATCTAATTGGATTTTCTGTAGAGCTAGACAAGGCTTTTATCATTCTTTCTGTTTGATGATACAAATGGTTCTTCCTTTATTGCTAGGCTTTACCATATTTGCTTTAGAAATCCGAATATACTCATAGAAACTCAACAGATTAAAAACTTTATTATAGCAACCATATAAATGTTTATCTGTTTGTCATATTTAATCGTAACATGTTTAACTTAGAAACTGTTTGAGAATTTTAGTAACCTTGTGAAATCAATTTATATTTTCTTTTATTGTTACTTTATGGCCATTTTATTACCACCCCCACCTCTGATCTGAGGTGTTTCCTTATATTTCCCACACTAGCTGGTTGGTGGTGGTACAGGGCTGAGGGCAGCAAGACCACAAAAAGCAAAATAATAAACACCTCTAGAATCTGAGGTACTGTCGTTCTCACAAGGATCTCCCTTATACGGTGTCTTTATTCATCCATCCACGCATGCAACAATAGATGAATGAATATTCAAGATTGAGAAAAATCTGGTCCCTGCCCTCAAAAGATCATCGAGCGCTAATCTTGGGCACAACTCCAGGGGCCCTTTTTCACTTTTAGTCTACGTTCAGTGTCCAGTTCACACAGATAACATTCTAACACAAGTCTTTGGCAATATCGCAAAAATCTCTCAGCTATCCCCCAAAAAATGGACCATGAGGGTTTACGATGGAAAGGTTTTTACTTTCATATATTCAGTATACTCTCTAAGATATTAGATGGTTTTCAGTTATTTTTACTGTCAAATATTGGCCATTCTCTCATATATCTTAGAAGTGCCCATTTCAACATTCATAACTGTATCCCATTGAAGTGCAGCTATGCCATTGATAAGTGGAGGTAAATATATCCACACTGGAAATTGAAGTTAGAATTCTCCTTTTAGGAGAATAATTAACATGGAACTTTTTAGCAGTGATTCTTTTTCATGATATGCCAGATACTCTTTTTCAAAGAAGATGTCTTGAACATGTCATTTGCTCTGATCTTTAAGATAATTACCCATGCACAATTTTTCCTGATTTCCTCCATATTGCATGAGGATTAATACGTTTGCAGAGAGACACCTTAATAGATGACTTCCTTTTCTGCATTAGCTGTCATATAACCAAATTAAAGGTGTGCACAGTTTAATAATATGTTTTTTTCTTGTGTTTTCTGGTTCACATTTATTTCTTGGGGAGGTGCTGTCACCGGTAGTGTTTTAAGTGATGTATCTTCTCTCTTCCTGTATTGTTTCATAGTGTAAAAATTTGACGTTTAATGCAGCACTTTCTATTTTCTGTTTTCTTCCTTACAACAGTCCTTAGAAAGGCCATTGTTTCCTTACATTTTTGTTTTTAATTAGTTGTGACTGATTTCTGGATGTTACTAGTTCAAATATTCCCAGTTATCTCTAAAACCTGGGTTATTTAAGACTGTCTCTAGAGTCTTTATTATCCATACTTGTCTGTTTTGAATTTGCAAACATTTTAAAACGTCACCAACCAGCTTATTTACAGGCACTAGCAGTGGTGATAAACTTCAGTTTTTTAGGATAGTTTTATTGTGTTTTCTGTTCAAGCATCCAATTTTGAAGGCTGAATTTCACTTTTACCTTTATACCTGCCGGCATTTGTATCACATGGAGAGAAAACAAAGTTGGCATCCTAATTTCTTCTTCTCCTTATCTGACCGGCTGACCTGATAAAGACACATTGTTCTGCTCAGGTTGGCAGCAGAGCATAGTGAAGGGGTCACAGGCCTGGGAGTCAGGAGATGCAGTTTCTGGTTCTGAGACTGAATTTAGCCATATAATACAGTTTCCTTATGTGGAAAATCAGAGCATTGTTTTAAGCGTTCTGTGAAGTCCTTCTATCTCTAAATTTTAGCATTGAAGTAAATTGTACTGCTGAAGCAGAAGTTTCCATGGAGACTTCTGGGGTTCTTTCTGAGTGGCTTATAAATTAAGTTAGGGTTGAGATATTTTGGTAAAGTTAATGAATTGATTTTTTAGTGTTTAATTTCGTGTGATACTATTAATCCTCAATGAAATGCTTTTTTCTACTGCTGTCCCATGTGTGCATCCTGTAGACTGTGCAGTTCATTCATCCATTGCATACCATGCACATAGGTGTGGGGTCTACACGGACAGGAAGGGCCCTGTCATGCCTCAAGGTCAGAGGGAAAGACAGTATGATGCGCGATAACACAGGCATGCAGTGGTAGATCCAAGCTCAAGGTGAGCAGTTTGTCCTTTATGGATGATTAAGGGGGCGGGGTGCAAAGGAGGATTTGCAGCTTTGCCAAGAGAGCTGTTCTTTTAAGCTAAATTCACCATGTGGGGTTGAAGGACATGTAGTTCACACCATGGACAAAGAAAAATCACAAAGAGGTAAAATAGCTACATTTATAGATAGAGATGGAAGGAATGGTTTGGGGAAAAAGTAGAGGAAAATAAAAGAGAGAAAGAAGGAGAAAAGTGGCTAGAGATTAGGATGGAGGGGTGTTTAGGAATACTTGAAATGTAACCAACTTGACTGAATGTGCATAATAAGGGGAAAACAAACGTTTCGGGAGATTTCTGGATTTCTGGCTCAGATAATGGGACCAAAAAGCAAAAGTACTCCTTTTCCATTTGATTTAAAAATACTAATAACATCTCTGGGACTTAAGGAGCATCTGTGCTCCTTGGCATGGGAAGGAGGCTGGACTTCCTGAGCACTTGCAGCCTTTCTGCAGATGCGGCCCCAAGATCCAGGCTGCGGCCCCTGCCCGCGTCAGCCGCAGGCCACCCTGGCACTGGACTCTCCTGACCCACATTCGCTTCCTGTGCCTCCTTCTGTACGTTTGTTGAATTTTTCTTTGGCTATGCTTCCTTTATAAGTACACCTTCTTAGAGAAGTTATTTTGTTGAATAGTTTGAAAGACAAATCTCAAAGTTTTCCTTTTATCAGAAGCTTATGATCTTGAATCAAGTGTTTCTAAAAGGGGCTTTTATTAACAGTCCAGGGTTTTGTTTTCATGCCTTGAGAGCTAAGGACTCCATAGCAGTATTTGACTGAGATATATCGTGCCCATCGGTGCCTAATGAAGCACTAACCACAGTAAATGATGAGTGACAGTTTAATCAATTCCGTTCCTTCAGTAGTCACCGAAGGGCATTGGTATGTTCAGTAGTCACCCAAGGGCATGGTGCAATGTAATTTTTTAATCTTTCACTTTTCAAATACTGTGAATGCCAAAATGAAAAGATCATATTTGTTATATATAATAAACTTTCTTACGGTTTATAGGCAAAAAAAATGTTTTTAATTTTGTTCTTTTAGAAGCTGATCTCCTAGGGAACAAAAACTGTCTGGTCTATTTTATGAACATATACCTTCAGAGTAAAGTGAGATAAATATATGACTACCTTCATGCATCACATAGTTCTAGCTTTCATTGCATAATGGTGTACTGCAGTGAACCATAGCTAAATAAAATTACCTACTAGGTTAATTAACATAAAATGTTTCTGAGTTAGTATTTTATCTCTGTGTGTTAAATTTAGATTGTGTTTCACATTTAATCTAATTTACTTTGCTGATCTACTGTTTCTTTGTTGTTCCTTTGGCTGGAGCCTGAATACACATGTTCAGAGAATTAATCTGAATTATATAACTCCTTTCCAAACAGAATTACCTACATTCCTTTAGACTCTTGTGCTTCGATGTAGTGTTTTTTTTTTGTTTTGTTTTGTTTTTTGTGAGTACCGGGGGTCGACCTCAGGACCTCGCGCGCCAGCAGGCACCCGTGCCGCTGAGCGATATCACCGGCCCTTTTTTCGTATGTTGGTTCCGGTAGTCGAACTCGGGCCCTCGCGCTTGCCAGGCGGGTGCTTACACCGCTGAGCCATCTCACCGGCCCCGATATAAAGTTATCTTGCATCATAAAATCTCAACAGGACTTTAATATATAGTTAATTTAGACTGTGTATTAGCCGTTGACTTTAGTGACCTAGCCCTATTTCACTCAAGTCGGTGATGTTGCCATATTGTTATAACTCCTTTCATTCATTGGGACTATCTTTAAAAGTCAGAGACCAAATCCTCCTTCTGAGAAGGATGTCGGTGGCCAGTACATTTGCAAATAAGTAAATCAGAGCTGTAGAGTGTATAATGGGAAGCAGAGAGTTAGGGAATGTAACCCAGTCTGAGTAATCAGAAAGACTTCCCAAAGATGTAACTTCGAACTTGCCTGTTTCTTGCTCTAATGAGGAACAGAGTTCTTATTCCTTCCTTCTTATTCCTTCCCTCCTCTGCTTTTTCTCTGCATTCCACATACTACAATCCCCTCCATTGTCCTAAATATAATAGTTTTAGTAAATTTTTTCATCTTGAATTTCTTTGCCATAGAGTGTATATATCAGTTTTCGAATACCTTCATGTCAAACTTAATTAATCTTTAATTAATTTAGTGCCCATGTTCTTTCCTGTTGAACCTTAACTGACATTTTACATCCTGAGCCTGCAGTTCTAGATGGTTCATGTTGCTTTCAAGAAAAAAAAAAACATCAAAATGTACAGAGGATTTTTGTTATTGTTTCCACTCCTAGGGAAAAACTAGAAATACCATCTACCTATAGTGATTAATTCTATACAGCCCTACCCAGGGTAAAGCTGTTCTTCTTCATTTTGTCTTTTTTGAAATAATCTTTTAATTTTAGAATAGTGTTATATTTATGGAAATGTTGCAAAGACATTAGAAATACTTCTCACCCAAGTTCCCCCATGGTTAACATCTTATATAACTTTGGTACATTTGTCACAACAGGGAACCCACATTGGTGCATTACGGTTAACTAAATAGCTATGTTTTATGCATTTTCTTTTTTTACTTTTTAAGTATGTTTCCCAGGCTGACCCTGAACTTTTGGACTCAGGCTGTTGCCCTGTCTTAGTCTCAGAGTAGCTAGGATTGTACCATCCTACCTGGCTTCTAAGTAACTTTATTTTGGTTTTGCTAGTTTTTTCTTAACTTTATTTTTCTGTTTTAGGGTTGTTACCTGGTTTTGCAGTATTAGAGTCTCCTTTTAGAGGTGGTTTCTAGGTTCTTTCTGTCCTGAACAAAGACTTGGTCAAGACAAGTACAAACAATAGCAAGGTTTTACATTTATTAAAGATAGGAAAAGAAACAGGCCTTGCAGAGCGAGTTTGGGTCAAGTAAAAGTAGAAAAGTAAGTATGCTGCACGGGATGAAAGCATGCTACAGGAAGAGAACACAGTAGCAAAAGCCTTAGTGTCAGCTATCTTATTGTATTTCCCCCTTTTCAGGCTGGCATCAGGTTTAGGTCAACCTATCGAACCCCTGCTCAGATTCTTACAAGAAGTCCATGTACAGGATTTTGGGAAAGGTTCTGCACCTGGGATTTTGTAATTCACACGTCAGGCCCACTTCCCAACCAGTTTTGCTACACCCTAATCTCCTACCTCAGGATACCACATTACATTCACCTGTCATGTGTCCTTAGCCTCCTCTTGATTAGGATAGTTCTGCAGACTTTCCTTGTTTTTGATGACCTTGACAGTTTTGAAGACTGCTTAGGTATTTTTTGGTGTCTTTCAATTTGGATTTGGTAATATTTTGGGGAGAAGTCGCAGAGATGAAGTGACAGTCTTATCACATTGCACCAAGGCTATGTACAATCAGTGTGACTTACCACTGATGATGGTACCCTTGATCTTATGGCTCAGGTAGTGTTTCCCAGTTTTCTCTATTGTAAAGTTGCTATCCACTTCTGGCACCCTCCTCCTCCCTGTTATACTTTTGGAAACAAGTTGCTAAACTCAGTTCACACTGGGTTGTCAGGGGGAAGGAGATTTCTTTTGATTCATTAACTCAACAAATATTTTTGAGCCTTTTTATTCTGTTGTGTCCTGGGGACAAGACAATGACACAACCTTGTCCTTGGATTTATAGATTTTTCATTTACAGGACACATATTCCCCACAAAAAAAAGACAGTTTAATGTTTTTAAATGTTATAAAGGGGAAAAAAATAGAGCAAGAAGGGTAAGGCATGGCTGGATAATAAGAAAGAACCTGCCTTACATATTTAAGGTGTTTTTCAGTGGAGACGTTTGAGCTGCCCCTGCATAACAAGCAGAAATTATTTACTCACCAGGTAGGCAGAAAGAGGAACACCTCATACAGAGAGCCTGAAATGGGTAAAATGGGAAAGAGCGTGGCCTGTTTTAGGAACAGACAGAAAGTAGCTTGACTGGAGAAGAGGAATTGCATGGAGATTGTGGAGGTATGACGTGAATTTGAAAACAAGGCCAGTCAAACAGCACATGGGGCCTTCACTGAGCCTGCTATAGTTTCCAGAGGGTTAAAGGGTGTCCCCTCAGTGCTTCTGTTTTGGAAGCTTGGTCACCAGGGCAGGAGTATTAAAAGAGGCTGGGCCTTTTCAGTGTAGGGATGCTATGGTAGGTCCTTGGGTCAGTGGGGCCTGCCCTCGGAAGGGATTGAGTTATGACTTAGGGACCTGCTTAGTTCTTCCAAGAGAACAGTTCTAAACCCTGGCCCCACCTAGTTTGTCTGGCTTCCTATTTTAAGATACTTCTTTTTCCCACATTCTCCTGCCGTTACCACCACCATGAGGTAATGTAGCCAAGGGTGAAGGACCACTCCACAACCTACACCATGCTGTTTGCACTTTCAGCCTCCCAAACTGAGCTAACTAAACTTGTTTTTTTCATAAAGTTAGCCTGCCTCAGGTTTTTAATGATAGTAACAAAAATGAACTAACATAGCCTCCAGTCTCCATTGCTGATTTTAAAGGGAAAAAAATCTCAAAGATAAAGTTTTTTAAATCTGATTTCTTTCCTTTGGTTCTCATATGGACAGTGATACAGGATATAGGTAGAGTGTAGGCAGATGGGAAAAAAAATTCCCTGAAATTAATATATGTCTTAGTTACTTCCTCATTGCTGGGACGAAATACCTGACACCTGTAAGTTAAGTTTATTTTAGCTCACAATTTGTAGAGGTGTCTGTCTATAGTAAGCTGATTCCAAGACAGGACGTCATGGCAGAGGAGAAACAGTCCATGGCAGAGCAGGTCAGAGGCAGTGAGCCTTTCTTCTTCTTTCCCTTTTTCTTCCATCCAGGCTACAAGCTTATTGCTTGGTGCCACCCACACTCAGAGTAGGTCTTCCCTTTTCAGTAAATCCATCACCCACACCCAGAACTATGCTAAATCAGTGGTCTAATCTAGTATCACACGCCCATGATCCAATTACCTCCCAAAAGCCCCACCCACAAGTGCATGAGGCTTCGAGGTGACATCTAGATGTAAGGCACAATTTATAACCCTTACATTTATAAAACTCAATTGAACATAAAATTTCCTAATGCTTATAAAATAAAAGATAGGAAATACTTCTAAGAAACAAGATACTGTTCCCTGTCTTCTAAACACAAAACAAAGTTTTTAAAAATTTCATAAAAAGTAAATTCTCCTTCTTCTACCTTCATTATGCAGATCAACTCACTAACTCCTCTGTCTTGAGAAAAAAATCATTACAGAACTTGTTGTAGAAGCAACTTTACTAAAAATTACTATGCATTATTTTCTATTTATCAGTTAAAATATGTTAAAAATTAAAATACCCATCTTTAACCAAGAGATGTTGGTCAAAGGATACAAAATTACAGTTAGGAGTAAGTTCAAGAGATCTATTATACAGCAAACATGGTGACTATGGTTAATGACAGTATACTGCATTCTTGAAAAATGTTGAGGAAGTGAGTGTCAGCTGTTCTCACCACAGAAGTGATAACTATGTGAGGTAATGCACATGTTAATTACTAGATTTTATCATTACATTATGTGCAGACACATCGAAACATGCTTTACACAATAAGTGAATATATACATACATACATATATGCCAATTAAAAGGAAAGAAATTTGTAGGAAAATGTGTAAGTCATGCTTACCTCGTAGACCATGTGAAAATAGGCAAATAGGCAGCAGGTGCAGGTGGGATTCAGCCTGTAGGGCAGTTTGTGGGCTCTGGGCCGTTATGTGCTAGCCTTCTCCCAGGAGAGCAAGAACTTGCACAACTCTTACTTGCATTTATTCCTGCCGTTCTGCTGTGACTGGGAAAGAGCAAGTGGCTTTCTAGCGAATGGTTGTAATTGTTTCTTTCCTGAAAGTTATTTCATTTCCTGTTCACCATAAATTGTGTGAACCTCAAGTATGTCCTCCATGAGTATAGGGATGCAGAAAAAAATGGAAACCTCTGGCCTAAGGGAATAACAGCAACTTCTTATCATGGAATATGTTCTTCTATTGTTTTTAAACTTTTCTTCCACTTTCCACACAGAAGTGTAAGAACAGCACTTGTCTCTCAAGATTTCTTTCTAACTGGACTGTTTTCTCTGTCCTGAATGCCCATGGCCACCCCTGGCTCCATCACCCCAGAATCCTATCCTACCTGTTCTAGTCCTTCTACCAGAGCACATCCTTCCGAGGCTTTCTCACTGAGCTAACTGTATCCTCTCATGCTCCTCTAGCATCTTATTGTGGAACTACAGGACAAATTGTTCTACAGTTATGTGTTTATAGCATATATACCTATGTGAAAGTAGCTTGATGTTTTCCCAAAATTGATAACAGTCATAAAAGTTCATATGACCGTATTTATAGTGAGAAATAAAGCTGAAAAAAAATTCTAAATTATTAGGATCACAACAAAAACCAATGTTGTTATCATGCCAGAAGAAAGTCTAAATCTTTATATTCTCTGTAGAGAAAAGAATATTCTCAGGCTGAGGATGTAGCTCAGTGGAGGAGCAGGTGCTTAGCATGGGCAGGTCCCTAGGTTTGATCCCCAACACCAAAAAAAAGGTAAAGAAAAGATATTGTAATATTTTTATGAATTCATTAAAGACTGTTAGTTTTTCATCCTCTGTTACAAAATTCCTGAAAAAAATCAACTTAAAACAGGGAAGATTTATTTTGATTCATGGTTTTAGAGGTTTCAGTCCATAGTCATCTGGTTCCATTGCTTTTAGGTCTGTGGCAAGGCAGAAACATCAGAATTGAATGGGATGGCAGAAGAAAGCTGCTTACCTCATTGTAGCCAGGAAGCAGAGAAAGAGAGGATCCTGAGAGGACAGGACCTGGGTACAAGATATCCACCACCCAAGGGCATGCCGCTAGGACCCACTCCCTTCAGCTAGACCCCACCTCCTCAGTTCCCGCCACTTCCCCATGATGCCATCAAATTGCTTTACTTTTTATTTTTCATTAGTCCATGTTTGTAGTACATAATGAGTTCATTCATCATGGTGAGTTGATAATGTACATAACACATCTTAAGCCATCAAATTATAGATCCATCAGTGGATTAATCTACTTGGCAAGGTAAAGCCCTGTGATCCGATCACCTTCCAAAGGCCCAAACTCTGAACATTGCTGCAGTGGGACCAAGTCTTCAGCATGTGAGTCTTCGAGGGGCCTTTCAGGCTCCAAGCATAACAAAGACTATCCAACTACAATTGCAGAAAGAAAAGCATTGGGTTTGCCGGACAGTTATTAATAAAATCTTCATTTATTTGTCTGATCTTTAGAGTGCTATATTTGTTAGCTTTTAAAAACTTGATTTCTTTTGATTAATTTTCTTATTCTAAATTCACTTTTATATCCAATTTTTAATTTTATTTTGCAATCTTTTTCATAACGAAAATTCCCAAACTATGTGATGCCCAGGCCTAAAAGAATATCTGTCTCTGTTTTACTGCTAAAATTTCATTTTGGGGCCGGTGAGATGGCTCAGTGGCGTAAGCGCCTGCCTTGCAAGCGCGAGGGCCCGAGTTCGACTCCCGGAACCCACATATGAAAAAGGGGCCGGTGATATCGCTCAGTGGCACGGGTGCCTGTTGGTGCGCGAGGTCCTGAGGTCGTCCCCCTGGTACCCACAAAAAAAAAAAAAAATAAAAATAAATAAATAAATAAATAAATAAAATTTCATTTTGAATTGTAATAAAAACTTGTTCATAGATCTGTAACGTAAGTTGAATTTGGATATTTTGAGTCCACAAGATGAAAGATGTTTGATGATGAGTGGGAGTTTTATGTATCACATTAGCAGTTGACTAATCCTGAGAAACTGAGCACACTGCATTCTATGACATCTTTACCTATGACCAGTTCTTTTTTTTTTTTTTTTTTTTTTTTTTTTTTTTGTTGGTTCCGGGGGGACGACCTCAGGACCTCGCGCGCCAACAGGCACCCGTGCCACTGAGCGATATCACCGGCCCCTTTTTCGTATGTGGGATCCGGGAGTCGAACTCGGGCCTTCGCGCTTGCAAGGCAGGCGCTTAAGCCGCTGAGCCATCTCACCGGCCCTGACCAGTTCTTATTCTTAAAAAATTTAGACTAAGCATGTGATAATTACATAATGATTCAAATTCTCCAAATCAGACATTTCTTGGTACAAGATTATACATCATAAGTATAGTGTTTATATGGATGAATTCATTCTCAGTAAACCACTCAGTGCAGTTGGTTTAATCTATCTGGAGAGAGGGAGCACAGAGCCAATTGAAGGTAGAAAGTGGGAGAAAGGAAAGCAGTCAGTGGTCCCTTCATATTAATTTAAAGAGCTTTCATTGCTGGTTGGCAATAAGGCAGTAATAAAAGAATTCTTCTATATTAATTTGATGATATGTTTCATAATTCTACTTTTTCATTTTCTTGTACATTTTAATTCTTGTGTGTTCTTTGAGTATAATTCTCTCAGCTCTATTAGTACACCTCAAGCATCTTTAAGAAAGATGACATCCAGAGGAGGGAAGGAGGGAAGGGGATGGGGATGTAAAAAGGATTAAGATGTGTTATGTGTGTGTACCACGTGAATGTTATCCTTAGGTACTACAAATATGTACTAATAAAAATAAAAATTAAAATACATGATAAAAGATATCCACAAGATAGCAGCATAGGAAACATCCATTAGAAATGAAAGTCCAACTCCCTCAGCCAGCCAAGCAGATTAAAACCTATAGAAAAATCATGCTGTTTCATTTCAGCTGCATAAAATGGCGGCATAGATGTGTCTTTTAATCATTCTAAGTATCATAGTTTGGAGATGATACTAACTAAGAAGAAGTACTGAGTAAAAGAAATTCTGTATACAGTTCTGACAGTGTAATAGTTAGCTGTGAGCACAGTGGGGTGGCTGTGGTTCTTCTGAGGGTCTTTCCACTCACACAGCTAGTGATGGAAAGATGGAGGCCAGAAGGTAGAAAATAGAGAGTGTATTCTGAATGTTAAAAAAAAAGGAAAAAAAAAAAAAGAAAAAGATCCAAGATATTTCATGGAAACAAATAATATAATAGAAATGTAGATCAGTAGTCTTAGAAAAGAATTCCTGGCAGAAAAAAATTTGGAAAACCACCACACTAGAATTTTAGGTAGACTTAATCTGGTCATCTGAAATGTCAATATTTATAAGCATGTCATTGCATTTTATTACACCAATAAAATAATTCTCTCCATACCTATGTTGTTTGTCAAATCTAAAATGAAAACGTGTATTAAAATGCATCTGTCTGGAACGATTTAACACTAATTCTTTATTACTTATTTTTATGATATAAAGTAGAATTTGTTTAATTTTAGTCACTTTGACACTTGCATTGAAATAGAAATTACATGGTATAATAGGAAAGGCATTCTGCAAATGTATTGCTTTAATTCAAAGTATTGTTTATAGGTATCTTTGATAACAGGTGGAGCAGATGTACAAAAGTAGGTCACTTGTCATTTACCTCATAGGGTTCTGATGTACGTTAAAAACACAAGGGTTTGCCTGCCCTAAATTGAACATGAGTGCAGCAATTGAA
This sequence comes from Erethizon dorsatum, assembly GCA_028451465.1. Taxonomy (NCBI): domain Eukaryota; kingdom Metazoa; phylum Chordata; class Mammalia; order Rodentia; family Erethizontidae; genus Erethizon; species Erethizon dorsatum. The sequence goes on from CM051835.1 coordinate 43,757,958, forward strand.
CAAATGTCCAGATATGTTCATGGTTTTATTAGGATAGTTGCAGGCAACATAAACCCTTTCAGAGTATGACCATTTTTTTTTAAATCTGGAGAATTGCTAGGAAGTAGAGAGATCTCAGGAAAAGGGGGAAAAAATCCCACTGCGTTTTCTGAACATCCAGGCCTCCAGAAGGCAGAAACCGGGTCAGCTCAGGGACTGCCTGCCTGTAGGAACACGTGGCTGTTCCTGCAAGTTCTCGGCCCCGAATGTGACTTACCCATGTCCCTTTGCTACTTTCTTATCATCCTGCTGCCAATGACCTATTCTTCAGAATCCAACCAGAAGTGTCTAATTGCTTTTCTGCCCATACTATGGATGGTTATTCCTGTAGGGTGAGGTACAGAGTGCTGTGACCTGAGCATCAGGTCGTCTGATACGGTGGACTGTCTTGCTTCATAGGAACTGTGAGCCTGGTAGGAGATGACGCTGATATATTAAGGGCTTAACCAGAAGTTTATAAGGGGTGCTCTCTTGTTTTCTGGAAGGTTCATGGAAGCCTTCATGGAGGAGATAACATCTGAATGGCATTATAGAGGCTGAGTTGGATTTAGATATGTAGAGCAAATAGGTGAAGAAGTAGGGTATATTAGGTAGTGAAGCAGTTTAAGCTAGTTCTGCAGGTTAACATGTAGCACTAAATTAGTCTGGCTCAGCAGTCCTCAGAGTAGCTAACCAGCAGCGCCTGTCAGTGAGCATGGAGAATCTCTGGGGTTTGTGACCTGAGCATTTGTGGTTTTTAAAAGTTCCCCCAAGATACTGATGAAACTTGAATTGAGAACCACAGGACAGCTACAGGCTACAGTACATTATGCATTTGTGAAATATAGTTGGAAAAGGATGCTACAACGTAACTGGACCAAGGACTTTCTCAAATGCATCTTATAAAAAGCCACCAAAGCTACTATTTTATTGGTTTCCACTGTTTTTTGAGCCAGTATGGCTGCATTTGTTTAGTATTCTTTCAGGGGAATAGACCAGGGAAGGAGAGCTGTGGTTTAAATATGTCACATACCTCTCACCACTCATTTAAAATGAGTATCATTGATTCACTGCTTCTTCTCTTTCAAGGGGATAGTATGAACTCAGATTTAGTTTTCTGAGCAGAAAAGATTGAAGCTTCTGTAATGATTCTTTCTTGTCTCTTCAGGGGAGTCGGCTGCATCTTCGTGGAGATGATACAAGGTGTTGCTGCTTTTCCAGGAATGAAAGACATTCAGGATCAACTTGAACGAATATTTCTGGTAAGTTCTGACACCAGAAAAACTGGTTTTTAATGAATCAATTAGTGACAGCTTCTACAGTGATCAGTGGAAGATATTTTGAAATGGTTTTATTCATTGTCACATTTAGTTTTAACATATTTTTGGAACTTTGAAAAGCAAGAAATTAGTTGAAAGTTGTGTTTTTAATCTCACGTGAACAATATACCAAAATTGTAAGAAAGAATAAGGTAGATAGAGCATAATGGATTAAAAATAAGTGCTCAGAACAGTTCCAAATAATTTTTCTGGAGACCCAGTCCCTGTGAAATGGGTAGATTTAACCCTGTGCCACTCCCCACTCCCTGACTGTAGGTTGTGATTGGCAGCTGCCTTCCTTAGCATATAGCATGGACAGTGCCGGGTGCAGGGAGCAAGAGAAGCCTTGCAATGAGAGGTGGGGCAGACAGCTACTGCCCCGGTCCTCTGGAGCAGCATCCGCGATGATGAGCCATGACTGTGGCCTGGACTGTGCGGTGATGTTTTAAGAACGGCACTTTGGGCCGGTGAGATGGCTCAGCGGCTTAAGCGCCTGCACGGCAAGCACAAGGGCCCGAGTTCAACTCCCGGAACCCACATACGAAAAAAGGGCCGGTGATATCGCTCAGCGGCACGGGCGCCTGCTGGCGCGCAAGGTCCTGAGGTCGACCCCCGGTACCCACAAAAAAAAAAAAAAAAAAAAAAAAAAGAACGGCACTTTGCCTCGGTTGTCTTCCTCCTGACACACCACGCCCAGTCTAATTATGCAAACACGTCACACAAAACCAAATTTCAGGACATTCTATCTTATACCTGTCTGGTCTTCCTCACAAGTATCAAGGTCATCAAAAACAAGGAAAGTCTGAGAAACTCTCACAACCCAGAGAAGACTACACGGAATCCTGGAACCAAAAAAGCACGTTAGGGAAAATCTAGTGAGATTCAAGGAAAGTATGATGTTTAGTTAATTATCAACGTACAAATAGGCGAGGTCCTTAGTCCTGACACAGGTATCACTTAATGTAAGACTTTCTTTTGTTTTTTTGTGGGTACCGGGGTCGACCTCAGGAGCTCGCATGCCAGCAGGCACCCGTGCCGCTGAGCAATATCACCGGCCCCTTTTTCGTATGTGGGTTCCGGGAGTCGAACTTGGGCCCTCGCGCTTGCTAGGCAGGTGCTTATGCCGCTGAGCCATCTCACCGGCCCAATGTAAGACTTTCACAGGAGGGAAAAGTAAGAGGTATACATGAGCTCTGCACTGTTTCTTTTCTGCAACTTCTGTAAATCTGCAACTATTCTAAAATTAAAAGCTTCAATTTTTTTAATCTATAAAAAATAATTATTCTGGAGCCAGATTATTTGGGTTTATAGTATATGTGACTTTTTAGCCAAGTGACTTTAGGCAAGGGACTTTGCAGCTCTCTGAGCCTTCGTTTTCCCATGGGTGAAATGCGAGCTAATGTTAACACCCACCTCATAGGCTGCTTGAAAGAATCATTGACTTACTACACAAAGTGCTTTCAGAATGTTGGCATACAGTAAACATTTCAGAAGTATAATTCGTTATTTTTATTGCATCATTTTTATGTCAAATAGTCTTATTCAGTAGGCTTTTTATGTCAGCTAGTGGTCATATACACATATTTAAATATGAAATCAGAGCTGGACAAATTAAAGTTTTTGTTAAAAGGAGCCAGACTAAATACATTGGAAATAGCTAACATCACTATGCTTTTACTTTCTTTAATAAAACTCCTGTAAGAAATCACTGAGGCAGACTTGTAGGATGGCCTGTATCGAGATGTACTTATTGAATTATCAATCATTTTAGTGATGGAGATACATAAAAGCGTGGCTTTCATACTGAGTGTGGCACTACAGTAAGGTGTAGTGATATGAACTGAGACCTCTTCACTGTCATGTTCTCTTGATGTTAACAATAAAACGATAAGAAAAAGAGACTGGAAACAAGGAAGTTAAAGCACGCGTGACTTCTTCCTGTTGCTACCTTGCAGTCGGCCCCTGTACATTAACAGCGGATGCACAACGGAAGACTCTAACATAGAAATCCTCTTCAAAGTGTTGTGCTGTTGATTTCTTTTTCTCCTGGAAGCTATCCTTACCCACTTCCTTTCAATTTTATTGTATTGATATCCATAAATTCCCACATAAATGTTTAAATGATTCCTTTTGACTATAAAGTAATACATTTTATACTGGAAAATTCCCACAGTGTCAGAAAGGTATAAGCTGAAAAATCATTATTTGTCCTATTACCCAGAGAAAACCATATTTAGCATTTTGATATTAGCTTTCATAGATTTTTTTCTATATATGTTTTAAAAATTGAATCATATATGTGTACTATTTGTAAATCGCTCTTTTCACTTAACAATGTATCATGCACATTTTTCATTGAAAAATGTATTCAGAAGCCTGTCATCATTTGTAATGACACGGAAGTGTTTCATTGTGTGGATGAGACATTCTGTACTTAACCAGCCCAATACTGATAGCTTGTTTACAGCATTTTTCTATAATAAAGTGCTGCCCGAGACAAGAATAATTGTTAGAATTGAAAGTCTTTAATTCAGTTAAATTTAATTTTCATGAATGTACTATTCTTACACATCTGTCCCTTCATCTGAATATATGAAACACTTTCTCTTTTCCCTTCAAAAATACTTATTTTCTTCATTGGATTACATTTGGCTGGTAGATTATTAGGAACAAGTTTTTTAAAATTGTTTTCCCAGCTATAAACAAATTATTCATAGTTTGTAGCCCTTAATATGAGTGTAGTTTTTGTTTATGTTTGTTTTTTGAGACAGGGTCTCACTATGTAGTTCACATTGGTCTTGAACTCACTTTGTAGCCCAGGCTGGCATCAAACTCATGGTGATCCTCCTGCCTCAGCCTCCCAAGTGCTGGGATTACAGGTGTACACCACCACACCCGGCATGAGTGTAGTTTTCATAAATATATTTTCTTTTCCTTTTTCCTACTCAAACCGGTATTTTCATTTATTTTTAAATATCTTTGCCACAAATGTTTACTTAACAATATGATAAACTTTTCTGTAAATTTTATCACTGGAAAAAAATGGAACAGGGAAATTCAATGAATTGTAGTTTTCTTCATATAGATTCCATGCTCAAGTATATCTCCAAATATTTACCTTTTAAATTTATCTAAAGCTGAAGTATAATAATAGTACCACTGACTTGTATTCTGAGAATAATTTCCTAAATTTTGTATTCCACTCACTTATCATTTTTTACTCTGATAGTTATTGAAGGATAATTATATAACATCAAATTTCTGATTTGTTTGATGCTAAAATAATTACTTTTCCTTGTATTTTAAATAAGAAAACTTTAAAAGGAATCATATAGAAAGAAATATCTCTACTTGTACATTATTTCAAGATGAATTTAAAAGGAATTAAATGGTTACATAAATGAGTTATGTTATATTGCAATAAAACCAAAAAAATGAGTTTCATGAAGCATAATTTGTTGACATAGCATACTTAATCAAAGATTTCATTTGAAATATTTATATAACGTAAGTAATTTCTAGTGGGTAGTTTCTTGTTGGATTGCTTCTTCTATGGGGATTTTGCTATTATTTCTTAATTTTATGTCAGTACTGTAGTTTCCTAATTTTATGGGTAGTCCGAGACCTTTGAGCAATGATTGGCTCTTAATAAGCCAGAGAAATAAATCATTGTAAATTTCCCAAGGGAGTATTGATACTACTGTTCGCTCTTATTAGAGCATAGAGACCTTTAAATGTAGATAAGCATCTTGACTGAGGGCGGTAACTCATTTACTATAGTTGTTCTACATGTGTAATGCTTTGATAATTAAAAGTTATAAGATCATCATTTATATAAAATTGTTGCTTTAGAATTAAATGATTTATATTTTGCCCTGAAGAATTAGATAGAACCAAAATAAGAGAAATCTAAAGACTTCTTTTGACATTAAATGTTATCATCGTAAATATTTTATTCTCTCCCCTGAATTGTTTAAATTTGCAAAAAATAGCTGTATATCACATACTAAATAAGTGAACTCTCTCAGGAATTGTGTGATTTTTCAAAGGAGAAATTTTACAGACTCAATATGGTTGAATCACTGGGGAGAAACGCTTTTCCTTGGTAACCCTTTATGTCTGGTGTGAAGAGGATGACTGTTAAATCAAGGTTAAGTCTGCAGACTTCTATACGAACTGCCAGAGATTCTTTTCTGAAGTGGCAGTTGGGTTTGGACTCAAGGCAGTGATCTGCTGAAATCACGAAGCACTGTATTGTTTGGTGTGTTTAGTAATATAGGGATTAAGTCCATTCATTTGCCTGAGAATTGTGTATGGGAAGGTGGCTAACAACTTTGAAGCACAAAATTAATAGCTTGTTACCCAAGGTAACTAATATAATTGGCTTCCACCCACTGAGACTTGTTAAAAAAAAAAAATGTGGAAGGCAACAAAGATCGCTTAGTAAAAGACTTAATATTTTTCTTTTCTCTCTCTTCTGGTAGAAGGGAACAGTTCATATTTTTAACAAATCCAATGAGTTCATTTCCAGAACATAATAACTGTGTTCATATATGCAAGGTGAGCTGGCTTTGCTACCATCTGAGATTTCACTATTAAGTAATTTTCCTTGAAATTGTGATGTTCACATGCAAGTAAGGAAGGAACGTGATAGCATTTTGACAAATTATATTCAAGACATTTTGATTTGCCAAGTGAATAGGCACCTATTTCTCTAAGCAGCAACCCTGCTCTTAGGTAGAAAAGTGATTATTTTTCATTTCTTCAGTATCACCTATTTTTAAATGTAGGATAATATATTCTACTCACTTCCATTACTGACAAAAAAATGAGCAGTGGATGCATTCATTCAGATAAATATATATTCAGAGTAACAAAATAAAAACTAATAAAAGGAATTTGTATTCTAATCACATTTTCTGAATCGGAAAAAAAGTCTTCTTGGTGGAACCCTGGGAATATGAGTCTTTCTCACTTCAAACAGCTGAACAAATGACAGCAAGAGCTTGCACAGCTGTCTGAAACCTTTGGCAGATGCTTCCGGGTTTGTGTGGCTCATGGCCCAGTACACAGCCGTCGTGACAGAGAGGTGGCAGGATTCTCTTTTCTGGGCCTGCTGTTTTCCTCCCTGTCTTTGAATGTTGATAACTGGCGGTCTCACCATTCTCTGCTGCCTAGGTCTCCTGGCATAGAATGGAATTGCATCTACCAGTTGTTGACCTATTTTATCTGATTTGGTTGGTATGCTTGTTAAAATATTCGTGTGTGTGTGTGTGTGTGTGTGTGAGAGAGAGAGAGAGAGAGATTCAGGACTTAAGTGTATGTCTATGGGTGTATGTGAAAAGAGAGCTTTGTAACCTTGAAAGCTACCTTTCAGTCTTTCTTCTGGGTGAGATCCTTCTTTACACCTCTGTGCTTTGCATTGAACCAACTGTAGAGAACAGTTGGCTGCACACCCAGCTGCTGTCCTGGTTTCCCCATTGTGGATCTGCTCCCAGGGTCTTAGTAATGGAACCATAATCCTGAGGTTTCCTTACAGGCTTTGTAGCATGTGAGGGCAAGCTGACACCACCTTTTCCCGGGATTATTACTATTCAAGTGAATTCAGCAGCCACACTGTTCAGGTCTCATCATTTTCACTGTGCTGCTTTGGCTGTCCGTCCACAGCACCAGGTATAATGAGACATAAAGGGATTGCGTGCAGTGTCAGCCCTGGAGAAAATGGCCATGACAGTCACAGTGGGCAGGCGAGACAGAACTTTAGAAATGAAGTCGTGATTAATTGCTGAGCAAGTGATCAACAAATGGAAGACTCAGTAATAATAGTGGGTCTCACACTAGTAAAAGTACTGAACTCTAAGAGTTAAATATTGGATTCTTTTCCTAGGTTCTTTTTTGTCCTGCACAAGTCACCTTTTCTAATTGGATGGTAGATTGTACTCTGTAGATTTTGAGTATACCTCAAAATAATGTCAGCTGAGATACATTTGAAAAGCTTTCAGAAAATTAGATCAGAAGGATATTATTGCAAAACTGTGATATAAATGATGAGAAAGAGAAAAGAGCCAAAGATAAAAAGTTCAAGCTTGGGAAATGAAGTGATAGTGAGGTCATTGAAAATAATGGGGATATGGGGAAGGAGTACAGTGCAGGAGGGAACAAAAGTATTGGCTTTATGTGATAACAAGTCCCCTTGCTAGCCACATCAAGTAAACAGCTCATAGGCAGCATGAGAAGAGGGGTGTCAAAAGGTCATTCACTCTTTTTATGAAAAGGACAGTGAACCCTGACCTGGACTTACTCTTGAGTTATAAGAAGGGAGGGGGTAATAGTGGAACACTGCCTGAAACCTCGGGGATGCTTTCAATTTAGGGGTGAGTCCTGGGGCTAGGGAGCTGCAGCAGGAGAGAGTCAGTACAGAGACACAATTAAAGGGAAGGGTAGGCAATAGAGACATGAAAAATAAGAAAGAAAAAATCACCACATCTGGGTTTAAGTAGGAATGTGTGGACTTCCCCGTGTCTTTCCAAAGGACACCTGTGATTCTCCTCGTGTTTCTGATGCCAGAGGGAAGGTATAGCCCCAGATGGAGGCACGGTTCAGGTCTTCCACTTCTGGCCCTGCCTTTACTAAGATTTCTCACTGCAGAAGAAAGTTTAAAAATCCCTTGACTAAGGATATCTTAAGTTCCTCCTAAGTAATAAAAAAGTCTACATCAAAGAAAAGTTTTTAAGAGAGATATAGGGAGCCCTCCCAGTCCTCATTGCCATCCGGGAAGTTTATATTTGTAATCCCATGAAAAAGTTACTGGAATTCTAGTGAGTTCATTCCAATCTACCACCTCCAGAGCAACCCATGGTGAGAGTGAAGACATGAAGGCATATTTATAGTTGTGGGGAGCCAAGGGGTTCCTAAGTCCAGCCGAGGTGGTGGTTACCAGAACAAAGGCCTCGACCCAAGGCCAAACCTAGGTTTTATTCATTCTGGATGAGGGCAGTGGCTTGGAGATGAGTGACTGTGAGAGTGGTGGGAAGTACGGGAAGTCTGTGAGTACCGAGAGCTGGGCTAGGTAGGCGGCCTGAAATCACCTCTGCTATATGCAGAGGGAAGGATATGCAGAAGGAGTAATCTGCTTAACACAATTCCAGGTAGTATTTAATGTTTTGGGGTCGGTGCTTCAGCTCTGATGTGTAATCTTCTATGCCGTGGGAAGTCAGAACCTCTTATCTCAAGGCTGGATCCCAGCCAACAGCGTGGAGCATGGCTCTCTACCCCGCCTGGCTCACACATGTTTTTGGGAGCTATGAGGGCAGGGTAACACTGACCTGTCACCTTCTTCAAAGACTACACATCAGCACCTCAGGCTAGACCGATTTGCTTTGCTTAAAGCCAATTGAAGTGATAAGGAAAAGTCCTAGCCAGCTCTGTACATGTCAGTACATGGAAATAGGGCCAGGTTTAGCTACAGTGGAGAAAACTGCTCTTCTTTCAAGGAGAGTCATCCAGGTGGTCCTCCACAGAGAGATCCAGTGAAAATGCAGATATTAGAGAAATAAACACCAGACAACTCATTTATGAAGATATTAGACACATGTTCTAATAAAGAAAAGTTCTGCACTTCCAAAACTAATAGCAGTATAGTAGCAAACTTCAGTAAGGTCATTTGTCTTAAGAAAAAAAAAGCCAGGGCAGTGGAATATCCCATTATAGAATAGCTAATTGTATTATTTGTGCAAAGAAACTTATGTTAGAAGACACACTGGTTGTTACATAGAGATTTGAATTCGCTTACATGGTGGAGGAAATGTTCTGCCCTGCGTATTCCTGAGTTTCAGTGCTGTAACCTTTTATACAGTCTGGAAAGTGAGAATGCTTTACTTAAACCATTGCTTTTCTTACTAAATGATTCATTCCTTCAACAAGTATTTCTCATGTCATTACTCTGTGCTGAATGTTATTTCCATGTTCTGGGGAGACAGCACAAAACAAAGTCCCGGCTGTCACAGAGCTCATATTTCTGTAGGGAAGATAGACAATAAATAAATAAATATACAGTGTGTCTCTAAGGGCCACTGTGAGAGATGCTGTTCGCATACCATGTTCTGAGGAGGTCTCCCAGAAGGCGATGCTTGTTTATAAAAGGCTGCAGAGTGAAAGACCCAGACATGCTAGGGACCAGAACATTTCAGGCTGAGGGAATAGTAAATAATAACTCTATGAAAGAGAGCCTAAATTTGTTAAATGAAGGATCCTTCTTGCTGGTGATCAAGGTGATTTCTGATGCTCTTAATACTTTGACCTCTTTATAGGAAGCATTTTCTTACTTGGAAAGGATTTGTGTGAAGCATTCAGTTCCTCTCCAAATTGCTATTCAGGAATTAGACTGAATGAGCCAACAAAGAGAGGTTGAAGTACGCCTGAGTGTATTTTAAGCTGGAATTATTCGGAGACTAGAGAGTTTAGCTTTCTGAACTAGTTCACCGTGAGAGTTGGTAGAGATGAAAGAAAGTGGGGAATGTTTCTTTTGGAGAGTAGATGATAGTTCAGAGAAGAAAATACAGGAAAAATATTCAGAGGACAAAGAAAGCCTGAGTCCTTAGAAGAACTTGAAGAAGGAAGGGCTTAACAACGGCCTGCACTACGACAGCAAGGTCATTAGAGGCTGGCGCCGAGAAAAGGCCACTGCTGGTCACTTACGAGAGAACAGTTCCTGTGTATTGGACATGTAACTCAAGTACAGTGTACTTAATGTGTGAGTGGGTAGGGAAGAGTTAGAAACTATTGAGTACGGATAATTATGAGAAGTGGATGAGTGAAGAGGATTGATGTTACCCCTAGGGTGAAATCAATATATTAAATCAATCTTTTAAATAATGAATCAATGTTTTAAATAGTAAAGTCCAGGATATTTGTAAGGTAGAGGACACTGAAGATATAAGGCATATTTGATGGATCAAGGTATTGGAACAGGCCCCAGAGGATGGATGGAGGAGATGGTGCTTTGAAATATGGATAGAAAGGTTTTCTGAAAGATAAGAAGAGGGGAAAGGGTAGAAGGGAAGATTTGAATAAATACTATAGAGGAAAAAACGGAATTTGCAGGTAAAAGATCTGCAGGATTCTTAAATGTAAGGGAAGACATGGCCAGAGTAATATGCATATGAAGGGCAGTGTTGAGGGAATGATAATAGTACTAGTTTAGTAACAAATGCTTTGTAACTGTGATTTGACAAGGAGAGGATGTAGTTGTTGACACATTGTTAGTCTATTATTAATTTGAAACATTATAAAACTAGAAATGCTTTATTTCTAAATTCTATAATTTGTAATAATTTATTTTCTTATTAATGTAGGATTAATTTTAGCCATATCCATTCTACCTGTAAACATTTCCCAGCTGTAGTTAGTTTTTTTGTTTTTGTTTTTGTTTTTGTTTTTTATGGGGGTACCGGGAGTCGAACTCAGGACCGCGTGCTTGCCAGCAGGTGCTTGTGCCACTGAGCGATATCACCGGCCCTTTTTTTTCCTTTTATGTGGGTATCGGGAGTTGAACTCAGGACCTCACACTTGCCAGGCAGGCGCTTATGCCGCTGAGCCATCTCACCGGCCCTGTAGTTACTTTTTAATAAAGACTTTTCTCTATTAAATGCTGTAACTTTTTTTACCCTAATATGTCTCCATTTTATATTATCATTTTATATGCAAATTTATTGTCAATATAGGACTACTCCCAGCTATTCCAGTTTTCTTTTGTAATGCAACCACCTCACAACTCTCGCCTAACTCAATAACAGTCATTTTTGAAATTATCTTGTAATGATTTCAGTGTAGTAGCTCAGTAAAGTCCTGGCTGAGCAGTTCTGGACTTGGGTTCCTAGTAGACGGTGGTGGGGGCTGGAGCTCAGTCAGTCAGGAGCTGACGCAGTTGAGGCCTGGCCAGACATCTCTGTCTGTCTCTTCCTAGAGGCTTAGGGCCCTCTGGGGGTTCTCAGCGTGGTGGTTGGGCTCCAAGAGTAGGTATTCCAAACAGACCAGGTGAATCTTGTGGTCCACTTAACTCCGCCTCAGAAGTCACACAGGAACTCTGGGGGTCCAAGCCATCATGAACGCTCACCCAGAGTCAGGGGAGGGCACATAGACCCCCAGCTCTAGATGAGGAGTGTCAAGAGTGATGGGGCCATGTTTTAAAACTGCTGTGCTGACCACATAAATTTTCACCATGTCTGAATCAAAAAGAAACTGGTCAAAAGGAAAGAGAGACTGGGATGGGGGAATAGGGAAAAGAGAGAAGGGAAAGGAAAAAAAATTGTATTTATATATAAGATGGTTAAGATAGATACACTACTAATTTTACTTAGTTCATTGAAGAGTAAAGTTTGTGCCAATAGTGTTTGGACAATTGAATGCTAATATCTGGTATCCTGAATAACTAACTTAAAGATAACGATACACAATGCATTAACCATTGTTACCCTCCTATTGTGTTGTTTTGAAAATTTGTTCTTTTTAGATTTGTTTTGTTTTGTTTTTTCTTCTCTTTAAAAAAAATTTTTTTTTCACCATGTCAAGCTCATAAACAGCTTTGCAGGAAAAACAAATCCAGCAAACAGTTCATCAAGTTCGTAAGTTTTCTCCTGTACTCGTTACACCATTACAGTGCTGCTCCCTGTGATTAACTTGGAAGCATGGGTTATCAGAGAGTCACTCACGGGCCACCAGTCCCTCACTTCTCTCCTCTTCCGCTTTTGATGAGCAGGTTCACAGGTGTCTCTATCAGACTGAGAAAAGGTGAGGAGATGTGCTGTAGTGTGAGACAGCTGAGGAAAGCGAGGAGTGATGACATGTCTCCATAAATTCCCAGAATGTTATCCATAAGGTGGATCATAATAACGAATTCTGCCTGAAAATCTTTCCTTTTACTGGACATCGTGTTGCATGCCTGTAATCCCAGCATTTTGGGAGACGGAGGCGTGGGGATCGCAAGTCCAAGCCCAGCCTGGGCAACTTAGCAAGACCCTGTCTCAAGAAAAAAAAAAAAAAAAAAAAGAAAAAGAAGGGGCAGAGGATGTAGCTTAGTGCAAAGACCTGGGTTTGAGCCCCAGTACCACATAAATAGATAGATCGATAAATAAATAAATCACTTTTCTTTCATTTTTAATGTATATCCACACATATAAGTCTCTTATTTCAAAAACGTCACTTATATTGTCTTGTGTAAGCAGCATCTAAAATGATCACTAGTGAACCCACCTGTGGGCATACGTGCCCCGTGTAACACCCTCCCATTAAGTGTGAGCCAGACCTCATGACGGGCTTCCTCTAGATAGAATATTGCAGAAGTACCACTTCTGAACCTAGTTACAAAGAGGTTATTACTTCCTGCTTAAATTCTAATGCCAGCTGACTATTCTTGCGTGCACAAGCAAATGCAGATCTATATATCCCAGCACCGTAGTTTCTTATCTCTCCTGATTACTTGATTCTCATTCTGTCTCACACTCTTTTTTTATTAGTGCATGTCTGTAGTACATAATGAGTACATTCATCATGGGGAGTTGGTCTGTGTGCATGACACATCTTAATTCTTTTTATGTCCCCTTCCCCTCTCCCCCTTCCCTCCATCTCTTTGCACCCTGTCTTTTCTTAGACTTCAGAAGATGTTGCCCTACAGGGTAAATCTGTCCAGGGTGTTAATCTTTTTGTGAGATGTGAGTTCATTTAAAACCCGATCTTGGCAACATCTCCTACCCAAACACCTTCAAGGAAAAAGGCCTCCTCAAAACACTGTCCTCAACCAGTCTCTCATGTCTCATCGTATGATGTGATAAAATGTTATGGCTGTTTGATTAAAATACATTATTTAAAATAATCTGCAGGAGTCACCGGAGCTTGTCCTATAGAGAACAGTTCTGTTCTAAGTCAAGTTATGAGGTTATTTGGCCTTGGAGGTAAATGTGTCCTCTCTCTTACTTGTCTCCTTTACCATTGACAGACATATATTTTCCAAGTAGTGTGTATGCTCGGCATTTTATATTCTCACTAAACATTCTTGGTTATTTGTACTGGAAGAGTGTTGAAAACTGTGCTTTTTTTTTTTTATGTGGATACCGGGAGTTGAACTCAGGACCTCACGCTTGCCAGGCAGGTGCTTATGCCACTGAGCCATCTCACCAGCCCCAAAAACTGTGCATTTTAAATGTACCATTCAATAAACTTTTTCTTAGTATCCTGCCTAATCTAAACTCAGGCTTTTTGCTTTTGAATAGATATAAAAATTGTCAGTGAATGTAAATCTCTGCTTGGGAATATATTATTCAGGAAAAGAGCAAATGTCAGTCTGTCATACTTTACCTTTCGTGGTAGTCAGTCCCTGGTAAAGGTGCAAGAATTGGCTTAGGGACACATTCCTGCTATCAAGCCTGAGTAGCCCAACATTTGCCTACTATTCCTCTTCTCCTATCTCTAATATTTACGCATTACAGACTCATTACTCTAAATACCAGAAATGTTCCCCTTCCCACAATGAATATTTCTGATTTTCCAACTAGAAGTTTTCTTTCCTCCTTCTGGATCTCTGGTCACTCTACCCAAGCCTCTCTGCTGTGGTCTCCCTGTTTTAACCTTTCACTACAGTTATTTGTGCTCTTATTCTCCTAATAAGAGTTTAGGGTAGGGAAGTAGGGTGAGCAGGAGAGGAGCATGTTGTGTAAAGCAAGTATTAGTGTGCACCCTGACATTGAATAGATATCAACTCGTGATGGTAGAACTATTGCAAAAGCCAAGGGCATTTCTTCTCTGCTGCTTTTTAAGTGGATCTTACGGAGAATTCTGTAGGGATCACTTTCAAAACCTCTTCAAAAATTAAAAGATAGTTTTCCTTCTTTCCTGTTCAAAAATAGAGGAGAATTTGTGTTTTTAGTTTCTCCTTTTGCAGTCCTTGCTCTAACAATATATAATTACTAATAGCAAATAACCCTTAACGTTAAGATGCAGGGTTCATTTTATTGAAGCTCAAAAGATCAAATTACTATCAATTTGCACTAAGCAAAAGTCAGTATTAAAAATGCCTCATGTTTGCCAGGTGGAAAGTACATAGCTGAAAGGTATGATCAAAACCTCTTTTGGAGAATAATATTAGACTCATTTCTTGAATCTCATCTCATTCACAGCAAAGTGAAAAGTTGTTCATGTCTCATACAAAATAGTGATGTGTGCTCATTTAATCTGGTTCTTAACTCTTGGGGTGTGATTCAGTTCATGGAACAGTTGTATCTTTCATATACCCAGCAGTAGACTTCAATGAATTTCTATTTTGGAGAAATTTAGCAAGATTTTCATTGAATTTTCTTTGTAATACTTAGTACTGTGAGTGCTGCTCTGAGAGGATTAGGAAGGTAAAATCATGAAGGTACTATAATTTATTTTCAATACCTTTATTAGTTTTCTTCCGAGGGAAATTTTAGATCTAAACCATAATAACACTTGTAGAAAAAAATTATTTTAGCTATAAATAATCAGGAAGTACATAGAATGCCCCATCTGGTAATTTTGATCTTCTTGGTATATTACACACTGGCAAATTAGATATGAAATGACAAAAGCATTAATTTTATTTTTTCACTTTATATTTTTATTAGTACTTATTTGGCATAAATATTTTGATCACATTCATCATAGGGAATTTGTACGTAATATACATAGTATATCTTTTTTCCTCATTCCCCTCCCCTCCCTCCAACCCTTCATCCACTCTCTGTTTATATAAAAGCTTTCTTTCCATTTTTATTATTCTACTCTCCTTTTTTTTCTTTTCCATCCCTTCCCTCCTCCCTGCCCCCTGCCTTTTCCCCCTTTACATGCGATCATGTTCTTCTACTTCCCAATATCTATCCTCCATTGTGCTCCTTGTTTACTCTTTGGGTTTCTCACACAAGAGAAAGAATGCAATATTTAAACTTGTGTGTCCCATTGATTTCACTTAGGATTATGGTCTTGAGGTGCATTCATTTTCCTACAGATGAGTCAAGTTTATCCTTCTTTATGGCAGAGTAGTACTCCATTGCAGAGAAATACCACATTTTCTTTATCCAGTCATCTCTTGAGGGGCATATGGGCTGTTTGAAAGATTTAGCTATTACAAATTGTGCTGCTATAAACATGGGTATGCATGTATCACTACGGTTTGATGCTTTTAACTCTTTCAGGAAGATACCAAGAAGGGGAATACCTGGCTCAAATGGAAACTCTAGTTTTAATTTTTTAAGGAATCTGCATACTGATTTCCATAGTGGTTGCACCAGTTTACACTTGCACCAGCGATGGAGAAGAGTTCTTTCTTTCCCACAGCCTCGCCAGCATTTACTGTTGGTTGATTTCTTGATGATAGCCATTCTTTCTGGAGTGAGATGGAATCTCAGTGTTGTTTTAATTTGCATTTCTCGAATGACCAGTGATGTTGAGCATTTTTTCATACATTTATTTGCTGTTTTTACTTCTTCATGTGAGAAATATCTCATTTCAGATGCCGATTTTTGGATTGGGTCTTTAAATTTGGGGTCTGATTTTTTGGGGTTCTTTATATATTCTAGATATTAGTCCTTTGTCTGAAGAGTAACTGGTAAAAATGTTTTCTCATCTCTTCACTCTCTATTGGTGGTTTCTTTTGCTGTGCAAATGCTTTTTAATTTGATGTGATCCCAGTTGTTGATTCTTTGTAATACCTCCTATATGATTGAGGCTGCGTTCATAAAGTCATTGCCTACACCTGTATCTTCCAGAGTTTTACCAGTTTTATTTATTCTGTCTTCCAACAAATTAAATGTTTCTGTTTTAATATTTAGATCTTGGATCCATGCCAATTTTAGCTTAGTGTGTGCTGAGAGATACGGGTCTAGGTTCAATTTTTAGCATGTAGAAAGCCAGTTTTCCCAGCACCATTTATTAAAGAGGCTATCTTTCTTCCAATGAATGTGTTTGGCCACTTTGTCCAGGATAGACGACTGAGTGTTCGTGGTGTTGTTTCTGCATCTTCCATTCTGTTCTATTGATTCTTGAGTCTGTTTTTTGCCAGTATCATGCTGGTTTTATCACAGTAGCTTTGTAGTATAATTTCAAGTCAGGGATTGTGATGCCCCCTGCCTTGCCTTTGTTGCCCAGAATTGCTTTTGCTCTTCTAGGTCTATTCTGGTTTCAAATAAATTTTAGGATTATTTTCTTTAATTCTGTGAGTTATGCTGTTGGCATTCTGATTTGGATTGCATGAAATCTTTGTTACAATTTTGGAAGTATGGCCATTTCCACTGTATTCATTCTTCCTACCCAAGAACAAGGGATATCTTTCCATTTTTTGATATCCTCTTCAATCTTCTTTTTCAGAGTACTGTAGTTTTCAATGTAAAGGTGTTTTACTTCCTTCATTAGATTGATTCCTAGATATTTCTTTTTTTTTTTTTTTTGGATGATATTGTGAAAGATGTTCTTTATCTAACTTCTCTCTCAGTGAGTTTGCTATTTGTTTACAGGAATACTATTGATTTTTGAGTGTTGACTTTGTTTTCTGCTCTGCTACTGAATTTAGTTATTAATTCTAGGAGTCTTTTGGTGGAGTTTTTGGGGTCTGTTATGTAGAATATCGTGTCATCAGCAAATAATGATAATTTAACTTCTTCCTTTCATAGTCATATTCCTTTTATTTCTTTCTCTTGTCTAATTTCTCTGGCTAATGTTTTCAGGACTGTATTGAACAGGAGTGATGACAGTGGGTATCCTTATGTTGTTCTTGATTTTAGAGTGAAAGCTTTCAGTTTTTGACCATTTAGTATGATGTTGGATTTTTTTTTTTTTTTCAGATTGAGATAAAGACCTTCTATTCCAATTTTATGTTGAGTTTTTATCATTAAGCATCTTGGACTTTGTCAAATGCTAGATTTTGTCCTACGTTCTTTTAATGTGATGTATTACACTTATTGACTTGGGAATTTTGAACCATCCCTGCATCCCTGGGATGAATCCTACTTGATCGTTGTGTAGAATCCTCTTGATGATTTGTTGCATTCTGTTTGCCAGTATCTTATTAAGGATTTTTGCCTCTAAGTTAATTAAGGAGATTGGCCTGTAGTTCCCTTTTTGGTTTGATCCTTCTCAGCTTCTGGCATCAGGATAATGCTTCCTTTCAGGAATGAGTTTAGGAGTATTGCTTATGTTTCATTTCATTAAAGGGTTTGATGAGTAGTGGCATTAGACCTTCTCTAAAGTTCTTGTAGAATTCAGCAGCGTATCAGTCAGGACCTAGGCTTTTCTTTCTTGGTAGTTTTTAAATTACTTCTCCAATTTCTTTGTCTCATGTTGGTTTATTTAGAATTTCTATATCTTCTTGATTCAGCTTTGGTAATTCACATGTATCCAAGAGTCTGTCCATCTCTTCTGAGTTTTCCGTCTTATTGAAGTATAAGTTCTCAAAGTAAGTATTGATGATCTTCTGGATTTCTGCAGGTTGTGTTGTGATTTCACCCTTTTCATTCCTAATTCCATGGATTTGGATTTTTCCATTTTTTGATGAGGTTAGCTAAAGTTTGTCTATTTTATTTAATCTTTCAAAGAACAAACTTTTCAATTCATTGGTTCTTTGTATTTTATTAGTCTCAATTGAATTTATTTCTGCTCTGATCTTTATAATTTCCTCTGTTGTACATTCTTTGGGTTTAAGTTGCTCTTCTTTATCTAAAAACTTGAGGTTCAACATTAGGTTATTTATTTGAGATTGCTGTATTTTTCTGGTATGGGAATTCACTGCTATAAATTTCCCTCACAGGACTGATTTCATTCTGACCCATAAGTTCTGGTATGTCATGTTGGCACTATCATTTAATTGTAGAAACTATCTAATTTCTTCTTTAATTCCATCTGTGATGCATTGGTTGTTTAGAAGAGTATTATTTAATTTCCATGTGTTTATGTACTTTTTGTGGTTTCCAATTGGTTTCCACTTTTATTGCATTATGATCTGATAATATGCATGAGATAATTTTGATTAATTTACATTTACTTAAGCATGTTCTATGAGTCAGTATGGGGTCTATTTTGGAGAACATCCCATGTGCAGCTGAGAAGAATGTGTATCCTATTGATGTTGGGTGGAACATGCTGTAGATATCTACTAAGTCCATTTGTTCAAAAGTTTGGTTCATCTCTGATATTTCTTTGTTGTTTTTTTGGTCTGGTTGGTCTGTCTATTTTTGATAGTGGGTATTGAGGTCTCCCATTACAATTGTATTAATGCTTATCTGTTCTTTCATATCCATTTTTTTTATATAGTTGGATACACCAGTATTTGGTACGTATAATTATGACAGTTATCTCCTCCTCTTACATTAGTATTCCCTTAACAAGTATGTAATGACCTTCTTTGTCTCTACTGATCAGTCTTAGCTTGAAATCCACTTTGTCTACAAATAGAATCCCTACACCTGCCTTTTGCTGGGTTCCTGTTGCATGGAGTATTGTTTTCCATACTTTTACTTTCAGTCTATGAATTTCTTTTTGAGTTAAATGTGTTTCTTGTATGCAGCATATTGTTGGATCCTTTTTCTTTTTTTTTTTTTTGTGGGTATCGGGGGGTCGACCTCAGGACCTCGCATGCCAGCAGGCGCCCATGCCGCTGAGCGATATCACCGGCCCCTTTTTCGTATGTGGGTTCCGGGAGTTGAACTCGGGCCCTCGCGCTTGCCGGGCAGGCGCTTAAGCCGCTGAGCCATCTCACCAGCCTGGATCTTTTTTCTTGATCCATTCTGTCAATCTGTTTCTTTTGATTGGCAAATTGAGACCTTTCACAATGATAGTTGTAACTGATATGTATTGACTTACCCTTGTCATATTATTTTCCTGTTGTTAGTTCCCTTTCTTTCCCTTCTGTTTAATTGCTTGCCTTGCCTGGTACATTCATTCATTTGGGATTCTTGGAATTGTTGTCTTCATGTTTTTTTCTAGAATATCCTGCAGAACATTTTGGAGTGCTGGTTTGGTGGTCATGAATTTCTTAGGTGTTCTTTATCTTGGAAGTATCTTATTTATTAAATGTTGAAAGATAATTTTGTGGGGTACATCAGTCTGGGTTGGTGGTTGTTTTCCTTTAGGGCTTGAAATACTTCACTGTAAGCTCTCCTTGACTTAACGATTTGAGTTGAGAAATCTGCTGTGATTCTGATGGGTTTTCCTTTAAAGGTGAGTTATTTCTTCTCTCTAACAGCTTTTGGTATTCTGTTCTTGTGTTGAATTTCTGGAATCTTGACTATTATATGCCTTATTGTAGTTTTTCTTGTTTTTGTTTTGTTTAGTGGTACTAAACCACTTAAAGTATAGTGGTTCTTTGGTTCATGAATTTTAATTCATTTCACAGTTTTGGGGAAGATTGCCACATTTGTATTCATGCAGGGAAAATGGCCACAGTCATCTTCACCCGATGTGGAGTTTGTGAAGCAAGGAAGATTTTGCTGCAGAATTCTGTTTCTGAACTGACTTGTTCTTGAACAGAAGCATTCATGAACCCAGGCATTAGTGTATTTGGAGTTCTACGTGCTTTATTTATCTGTATCTCAGATTCTTTTTCCATGCTTGAAAAATTTGCTGCTATTACTTTTTTGAACAGGTTTTTTATCCCCTTTGTCTTCTGATTTTCTATCAGTTCCAACTAATCTTATTTTAGTCTTCTTTCTATTGTCTAGCAGCAGTTGGACTGATTTTTCATGGTCCTTTCTTATTTTTAAGAGGTCTTCATATGGTGATTGCTACCTGCAACCCTGTCTTCTAGTTCTGATATTATATCTTCATATTGGTTGTCTTTGCTGCATATACTTTCAATGGAATTTTTTATCCCCTGGATTTCTATTTGAGTCTTTTTTATGGAATCCAGTTCTTTCTTGTGTTGAGCATTCATGGTTTCTTTTCTAAGCTCGTCTATGTTTTTACCTGTATCTACTGTAGATTCACTGATCATTTCCTTCATTATGGCAGTAATCTCTTTAATTATCTCTTTTGTTTTTATGAAGAGACTTACTGATCTGTTTTTTTGTTTTGTTTTTTTTTTTTGTTTTTTTTTTTTTTGTTTTTTTTTTTTTTTTTTACTTTGGTGCTACCATTTCATAAAATTCAGCTGTGTGCCTTTTATTTCTTCCACCTCAGTCACCCCTTGATTTTCTGGGTGAGTTATAGATTGTGGATTGTGTCTTGCTTCTGTGTTTTCTTATTTTCTATTTTTGTTGTTGTTATTGAGGCTTGTAAATTGCTTATGGTAGGCACTTTACTACTAGTATCAAGACCTCTTTAGGAAATAACTACTTTTTAGAGATGTCTTCTAAACATAGGTGCCTTTTGAGTCTGTCCCAGGAGCCTGCCTCTTCAATTTGTTAGAGACACAATGTTGCTGCCTGTTTGACATAGCACCCAGTTCTTTGATACAGGATTATAGTACTGTTTATAATCCCTGGACAATCTAGCTATTGGTATGCAAAGATCAATTGATCACAACTGTGTCACCTTGGGTAAAACAGCACAATCAGTAATAACAGTAGTATCAAGCACAGACTGGAAAATGACATTGATAACTATTAATTTATTGCCTTTAGGTATAAGATTTATAGTAATTTAACAAAATCTCAGACAAATCAGAAAGCTATACACAGTAAATATCCACTTCATAGAGTGATTTTACTCTAAGAGGAGAAACTTTTAAAGGGATAAGAGGAAAAAATAGAGAAATAAAAGAAGAAAAAGCGATTAGATGCAAGGCTTAAGGACAAAGGAAGATTACCCAAGCCTTGGGAACCTGGAGGGGAAGACAGGAGGGAGAGAAAGAAGGAAGAAATAAAAACAAGAACAAGGGGCCAGTGAGATGGCTCAGCAGCATAAGCGCCTGCCTGGCAAGCGCGAGGTCCTGAGTTCAACTCCCGGAACCCACATACGAAAAAGGGGCCGGTGATATCGCTCAGCAGCACGGGCGCCTGCTGGCGCGCGAGGTCCTGAGGTCGACCCCTGGTACTCACAAAAAAAAAAAAAAAAAAAAAAAAACCTAAAAACAATGTTCACACTCATGAAAATCAAACAATCAAAAAAATAAACAAAAGCCCACAAGAGGTGAAAAAACGAAAAAAGGAAGAAAGCGATTTCTCTGTGATTTCAGTCCTGTGGTATCTTCTGGAGCCTGCAGTTCTGTGTCCAATTCAGGGCACGACTCTGCTCTCTCTGTAGACTAAGGAGGCAGTCAGAGCCCGGATCCGTGCTGGATAATCCCAGCAAGTCTGCAGCAGGATTAGGGTGGGATGCTGGTTATGGTACTTTGAAATCCATAGAAGTTTAGGCTGATCCTGGCCTCTGGTTCTGGGGTTGGGGCCTGAATCTTCTAGCTTATAACACTCTGGGTGTCGCTTGCCAGCCTGTCTATAGCTCCCTGAGCCTGGTTGTCTCCCGTGGTTGTCCCACACCCAGTTACTGTGGGTTTTTGACACTAGGAGATCTGACATGAAGACAGCCCAACACTGCTCTGAGTCCTGGGTGCAGTGGGCCCCTCCCTAAAATGACATCTGACCAAGCACTTTCTCCAGGGGACCCTGCAGTCACTTGGACTGGAGTCACTCACCAGCGGTTGTAGGGCACATCATCCATTGCTGTGTACCTGGAGGCCTCTGGAGTTGCCTGCTTTCGTTGTGTCTCTGTAGATTCTATCTTCCTTTTTTATGCCATGAGCCAGGTGCTGGGGGTGGGGTGCAGACTGCCCTTCCTTTTTCTTTGTTGAGGTCTCTATCTTTCCTTTCTCTGTGAGCTCCAATTTTCCCTTCATATCTTCCTAAGTCCCAGGGATCTGCCTTCCTCCTTTTCTTCTCCAAGTTATTATTTTCCCATGTCTGCATTCTGAATCTTGGTGAGGTTGATTTTTTGCTGCTTATGGCTCTGCCATCTTCCCAGAAGTCTAACTTTATTTTTTATGTATGTTTATTAGTACATGTTTGTCATACATAGTCATTACATTCATTGTGAGGCACTGGTACATGTATATAACACATCTTAATTTTTTTACTTCCCCTTCCCCTCTGTCCCTTCTCCCTCCCTCAACTCTAGATCCCTTTCTCATTTGGAAAAGACATATTTCTCTGATCTATAACTTTTGGAAAATTATAACTCTTTTTCAAAAAACAAATAAATAAACATTATGCAATTTTAATTCATCTTTCCAAAGATCAAGTTCAATTTTTGCAAGCAAGAGTACATGATGTTATGTGAGGAGTTCCTGTACCTTCCCCTCAATTTTGCTGTGAGCCTAAAACAGCTTTAAAAAATGAAGTCCATTTAAAAAAAAAAAAAAAAGGTGGGGGGATACAGATACATTAAAGCAGAATCCTGTCTGCAAAATTAATTCTTCATTTCTGAGCTAATGGTAAGTTTGCTACTTCGGGAATTTTTATCTTCTCTCAGTGAGACAGTGTGGAAAGTACTAGACACTTACATAATAAAAATACCTGTGCCTGGCAGTGTATTGGAAGCTTTGGTGGGTGGGTAGGGAGTGCCATGATAACTAAATGCCAGGCAGAGGAAGCAGTAGTGTAGAACTGGAATCAAACTGAGGAATTCCAACCTATGCTGTCCCTCGGGGTAGGGGCCAGGGTTGGGAGGACATTGCTAATAAACATTCTTTTTCCTGTGCATTCAAATTGGTGTCCATTGGTTGAAATCAGACCATTTATTTAAGCAGAACCATACCAATCTCCAAGAAAGGAAAGTCATGCTCCTTCATGTAGTTTATTACACAAAACTCAGTGAGTTTAATAGAAAATAATATATTACTTTTGACTTTTAAGATGCTGGCCTGTTTGTTCAAACATAAATTTCTATTTGGTACCTGTTTGCAGTACATAATGATTATATTCATCATTAGAGCAAACAGATATTTTGTGACTTCTACAAATACCAAATTATTATTTAGTAGTAAGCTGTTCTCAGTCACTGTCATAGCATTTCTTTCATAACAGTTTTAAAAACTGAGCCATACAGTGTTCATTTCTTTTTATCTTTTAACTTAGCATCCACTTATAGGCCTGCAGTCCAAAAACCGAGTTTGATAAATGTCAGAAATTTTTTTTTTTTTTTTTGTGGGTACCAGGGGGTCGACCTCAGGACCTCGCATGCCAGCAGGCGCCCGTGCCGCTGAGCGATATCACCGGCCCCTTTTTTTTCGTATGTGGGTTCCGGGAGTCGAACTCGGGCCCTCGCGCTTGCCGGGTAGGCGCTTAAGCCGCTGAGCCATCTCACCGGCCCAAATGTCAGAAATTTAACCTATAATTTGTATATAGTGCTCAAAATCCTACATTAAAATAAAAAGAGCTACAAAAAGTCTTCAGTGGGCTACTTTCATTTCACTGCTCACTATTTTACTTGTTTCTCTTTTTGAGCAATAAAGCAGCTGTGTTCCACTTCTTGCTGATCTGCATCTTTGCTCAGGATTGTTCCTATTGCTGTCCACCAGGCCTGGTGAGCCTTATGTTTAAAACAGCAGGACGAGATCTAGAGAAGAGTTAGAAAACTATGGCTGCTGCTGCAGGTACATAAAACGTTGCCGAGGTTCATATTGATGTCAGTTGCTCCTTACTGTGTTGGTACAATGACAAAGGGTACTCTTTTTTTTCTTTCCCCATAACCTGGACCACTTTGATAACTTTTTGTGTTTCAGAGCTACCTATGACAATGTTTAGGACAAGTTTTACAAAATAGAAAAAGAAGAAAGTAAGAATTTAAGAGGCTCCTTCTCCAACCTGTAAAAAGAATCTATTCCCAGTGAGGTCTTTGCATTTAGCAACATCTTCAAAAGAGCAGCTGGTTTGGGACGCTTCTGTATGCTTCGGGAAACTACCAGGAAATGAACATATTAAGCAGATTGCATGTCGAAAAAAAAATTAATGCATTTAGAAATCTCTTCACTCTTATTTTTATAGTCTTCAGAGGGATAAAGTTTATGATAGCAAGATAGTCATACTTCAGATCAGTTTTTAGAAATATATAACTAAATCAGCAGGCAAAAATGTTGATTTCTGTTTGTAGTTACTGATTGTTTTTTAGACGTAGGATCTCAAAACTCTTCAAATTAATATTTACTTTCATGTTCTTCAGCTTTTGGTAAAAAAAATGCTTTCTTTTATTCTAGTTCATCTATTTGTGATAAAATTTCATTGCAATGAAATAGGCTTTTAAATATTGTAGCAATACAGTACACTGTCTAGGATGACAGACTAATTACCTTCTTTCCTCCTTCAGGGAGCCTAGCAAGAATTTGAATAGATATTGTTGTTGATAGCTTAACTTTACGGTCTGTGTATTCTACCAGAAATAATGAAACAAGGAAATTTGGATCTGCTACTCCTTCTCAGAATGCATAGCTTTGATAATACCAGTGTGTCATTTCAGATGATAAGATTTTTAAAAATCTCAGGAAAGAAAGAAGAAAGCAGATGATGACATTTTATCTAGTGTGTTGCAGCTTACCTGCTGGATAAATAATAGTGATAATGGAAATATAATTTTAAGATGCTTTCAATAATGGCTCTTTTTTTTATTTTGTCATTTCATGGGAGAGGCAGTACTTTTTTCAAATGTGAATATGAAAAGACTTTAAAATCCTATGACTATGTCCTTTATGTCTGATTAATATTTAATTAATTCTCCTGAAGCCCCGGGAGGAAATTAGGATACGTTGTAGTAAATTATATATTCATCTCCTAGCAGTGTTTAAGGAATAAAATTGGTTAACCTGAATACCCTCTGTTACCTCCATTAAAATAACTCCTTCATATAACCAGAGCAAGCAGAACTTAAACCCAGTTGCTGTCTTCAAAGGGCTTTCTCATTGGATTACAATGTTTAAGTCCAGTATAAGTGATACAGCTTAGCCATTTATAATAAAACATATGGAACTGATGATATATAAATTCTGGAAAAAAGGATCACGATTTCCTGACTAGTTGTTAAAAGATCCATCTTCCAGTCTTGTCTCTATTTGTAATTAGACATGCTTGAGCAGGGTTCAGTTTCTTCATGTATAGAATGAGGTTACAGTATCCATGTCTTTTTTAAAAATTTAGTAGTGATTCCTTTTGAAATAAAATTTCACTAATAATGCTGATATAGACTCCAAACAGCATAGTATGATTTTTATGATATCTCCAAACTTACTCAGCTTGTTTCCACAGTAGTTATGTTTGTTTTAATATCCCATACATTTTAAAATTAATGTCTGGGACTCCTTAATGTCTCGGTACACTGTTCTAAATGTATTGCCTTCATTAAAATATCCATCCCTGTCTTCTGAGTTCCTTTAGCTGCTTAGGTAATTATTTTGATCACTTATGTAGTATAGGTGAGAATTTTAATTTCATAGCATTTTTTTCATAGATCATAGTGTGAGTTGCCTTTTATTAAAACAAATTCATGGACTAACTCAACAAATATTTATTGAATATTTACTTTATGTCAGTTACTGTGTTAGAACCCAGGATGTAAAGATAAATAAGACATTTTCCCTTACCTCCACGGACATCACTGTGTGGCCAGGGAGAAAGACCTGGAAGCAGATATTGTGATACCATTTTGTAAGTACTGAGTTTCGGCCCCATGTATCAAGCCTCCTTATTAATCATTCCTGTTAGGTATCGAATAAGAAAATCATATTTACACCATCTAAATCACAACTATTCATACATCACAAACAAAATCATTATAATTTGTTCCTCTGCTAGTTTCTCTGTTTCAGCAAATGGCAGTGCCTCACATCTATTTGTACTCAAGCAGACAATTATTTTTTGCAAGATACTCTTTTATGTTTAAATTTTAAATACTTTTCATATGTGCATCTAACATATTTTGATTGTATCCATCCCCCAGTACTGTCCTTTACATCCTTTCCCTCTTACTCTCTTCCTCTTGTCTAGTAATATTAATCCTTCTACTTTTATGTCATCTTTGTTCTTTTTTTATATTCTATATATTAACATGTCTCTCTGAGTCTGGCTTATTTCACTTAACATGATGATCTCCAGTTCCATATATTTTCCTGAAAATGACATAATTCTATTCTTCCTGTGGCTGAAAAATATTCCATTAGATATATGTACCACATTTTCTTCATCCATTCCTTTGTTGCCAGGCACATAGGCTGGTTCGATATCTTGGCTATTGTGAATTGTGTTGCAATAGACATGGACATGCAGGTATTCCTATAGTGTATCAGTTTTCATTTCCTTCAGGTATAATCAGGAAATGGTATAGCTGGGTCATAGTATAGTTCTATTTTTAATTTTTTGGAGGAGCCTCCATACTGATTTCCATAGTGATCAAGACAGCAATTTGAATCATTCTTAACTCCTATCTTTTCCTCACCCTGTACATCAAATTTGTCAGCTAGTTCTAATTGTTCTAGTTCTGAAATAGATATGATTGAACGCACAGTTCTCTACCGTGCTTGTCTTAAATCACCATTAGTTCTCACCTGGTCACTGGAGCAGTCTCCTTCATTCCTGGCAATACTCCTCTCATTTTCAAATGGTAGCCAAACTTCATTAATGAGCATACTTTTTGCCCACTTCAAAATAAGCAAAAATAGCATCTCTTAGAAAATAGATGATTCTTTTCTTTATGTGTAATGCAAGCTGGTGGGTGTTCCCAGGGCTGTGCTCCATGAGGTTATCCAAGGTTCTGTGTTTCTTATTTGTGTGGCCCCTCTCTTTTCTTGGGTATCACCATCATTCACATGGTTGAAGCTGACTAACCACCACTCCATCAAATCCCAGGCATTCAGGATCTTCTCAAATGCGTGCTTTAGAAGTTGCATGATTTTGCTCATAATTTTGTCCAGAACCCTGGACATGGGTAGAACAAGATAATCAGGAGTACGGGTAAAATGTGTTCAGAGAAAATTCAGGAGGATTGATAGTGCAGTGGAGAAAATTGAGAATGGTTATAAGTAAATTCTCACAAGGCATGGTTATTTCAAAACATCAAATTATGCTGATCCCTATGGTAACATTTCTTAATAACTTTGCACTGTACCTTGATTAAAAATCCAAACAGATTCTCCTACATATACCACAACAGAATGTGTGGAATAGAGCCAACACAGTGTGTTGAGGAAAATTTGTAGCATTAATAGCTTATACTAGAACACAGAAAATGTTTCAAATTATCTATGTTTGTACTGTGAAGTAGAAGAACAGAAGCAAGTTAAGTTGAAAGCAAGCAGAAAGTAGAAACTAATAAATAGAGACAAATGAGATGCATGAAATCGAAAACAGAAAACACCAATGAAGTCAAAAGCCTTTTTTGTGAATTATTGTCTTAGTTACTTTTCTCTCATTGCTGAGACAAAATACCTGGTGCCCAAAATAAAGTAAGGAAAGCTTTATTTAGCTCACAGTTTGTGGAGGTTTCAGTCCATAATCAGCTGGCTCCAAAGCAGGGTGGCGTGGCAGAGAGGCAACAGTTCATGGCAGCAGAGGACAGCAAAAGCAACAAGAGCAAGAAGAGGAAAGAGCAAGCCTCTTTTCTGCCCTAATATTGTAAGCAGGCTACCTGCCCAACTGTAGCACTCACACCATCTCAATGCCCTCCTCTTGCACAGGCTCAGGGTATTTACAAAGTGAGGACCCTGGCCTCCTGCTGAGTCACTTAGTTAAGTGCTGAACTTTTCAAGTTGACACAATGTATCAACCATTACAATTAGTCATCAAAATAGTAAAGCTCTAGCCAGAATGACCAAGAAAAAAGAGGCGACACATATTGATAGCTTTGGGAAAGACAGAGGAGACATCACTGCAGCCCAGTGGATGGCATCTGTGAGTCAGAGCTGGTCCACAGCTGTAGAACAGAGGCTGGTGGCAGGAATTACAAGCCAGGTCTAGCTAGCTGGGAGCCTCCCTTGGCGTGCTGGGGGGCCCAGTCCGGTGGGTGTTGTGCTGTGAGCAAGAAATCCACTTCTGGGTTCTGGCAGGCTGAGTCTGGTGTCCTGGCAGAGAACTGCTGGCTGGGGTCAGAAAGCTAGAAGATAAGCACCACTGGCTGGTGGGTGTGACCCCTGGATCAAACCAACATCCTTCCTTCTCCACATTCCCTCCAGCATCATCTACTGATGAAACGTAACATAATGCCTACTGACAAGGGAGAAATACTCCTGTATCACAAGGCGGCAGTGCAAGGATTCTTGAAGCTGAATGGCCTTACATTGATAGCAGAAATCATTATTAAGTTCTGTTAAGAGGATTCATTAAAAACTTAAAGGCTTTCTTTCCTTTTCAATCCCATGGAAGTACATATAATTGTATTATTAACTGAAGGAGAATAAAATCAATCTTATACATCATGAGTCAAAAATAACAAATTCAAGTCCAAGCAAGATGACAACTCCAGTCTAGGCGGCTTATGGTCAGGGAGGAATGGGACATAAACAATTTAAACTGGATTGGCTACACTTGGATGACATGACACATCTTGGCAGAATTTCAAGGTCTAAGATTTCACATACCAGGGTGTGGCCACTGTACCATTCTGACACTGAATTAACATCTCTAATTAATGTTATATAAAACAGAGGACTGTGAGGCAGAGCTATAGGAGCTGTATTTCTTTGGAGGCAAATAGTATTTTTAGGACTAAACCGGATTTTTCTTTTAGGGTCCATGTGGCACTTAACAGATGGTGGTGTGGGCGGCTGTGGTTTGAGATCCGAAGTAGTTCATGAAGACAGCCAGTCTTGTCCTTGTCCCTCCCAGAAGTAGCAGTGGCTACAGGCGAGTCCAGACAACTCCGAGACAAGATGGTGTCAGCCGTCCCCGTGGGCGGACTCCACTGGACCCCGAGACGGTGGCAGCCTGGACGCAGGGCAGCTGGGAACTCCGCCTACTTCAGCCTGCTGGCTACATTCAGAATTAGCATAACCATGCTATTTTAGTCTGAAAAAAAACTGGAATTTTTTCCCCATAGCTCTCCTTAATTCTTAAAGATGCAACCCTAATGTTGAAACTGCCCTTCCCCAAAGGGTTCCTCTTTGAATTGTCCTTAGTATTCCATCCCACCTGCTAAATAGACTAAATTTATCTAGAAACTTGGATTCTTACAAGGCGTAGTAGGGAGGGGAAAGATAAATCACTTAATACAGTTTGTGCTTTTTATCCTCCCAGAAAATATTATACATTCTCTCTGAAAGAAATCTCTTACTACAATAACAGTAATACTGAACTCATTTTCTTAATTTGATCGCATCCCATTTTTCTTATCAGTTGTGTATACCATTATCCTGTTTCACTTAAATGTATTTGATCTATCTTTTTTTTTAATTTACTAAATTAAAAAGCACTCAGGATCTCATTAGATTTCAGAAATTAGTAA
Source organism: Erethizon dorsatum (assembly GCA_028451465.1). NCBI lineage: Eukaryota > Metazoa > Chordata > Mammalia > Rodentia > Erethizontidae > Erethizon > Erethizon dorsatum. The sequence goes on from CM051835.1 coordinate 43,787,708, forward strand.
ATTTAGAAATTAAATTTATTCAGCATCACTATATTCCTTTTCTTAGTAACTTTGATTAAGAAAATTCATGCATGTCCTCTTGTTTATCCCTGTGGAATCATTCACATAAGCAGTATGTATTTGTGAGTGGTATGTGTTTCACTGAGCGTTTCAGCATTTTCTTCTTTTTTCTTTTTTCTGCCTTTAATTTGCTTCTTTAAGTCAGTCTTGGAAAGCTTTCTTAGTCATTGCATATAGATGTTCATTTTGTTTTAATAGCTGCATGGTGACCTATTCTATGCTGGTACATAATTATCCCACCTACTTCTGCAAATGTAAGTTTTCCCCAAGTTCTTTACTATCATGAAGAAACAACTCTGCTGGAATAACATCTTGTTCATACCCAGAGCTATTCACTTACACATTTTCTTTGCAGAAATGATGCCAAAAGAGGAATGTTAGCTGCGCCTTTAACATTTTTATAGATTTTGACAAAAGATTCTCCAGAAATGTTGAGCCAGTTTGCAAACAGCCATCAACAATAATGTGTGTACCCTCCTGTCTCCACCTTGATGCCAGTATGACTGACTGGTTGGCACTGGTTGGTCAGCCATGATTTGCTTTCCTGACATGCAACAAAATCAACAAAGCTTGTTTCCTGCCTTAGATAATTTGCCACAGTAGCACTATTCCCTGGAGAACAATATTCAAACCAGACCTTTCTGGGACGTATTATAGCTTACCCTGTGCTGATTAACCAGGGTTAGTTTTCTTCATCTGGTGGAACAGGGGATTTAGTTATGATTGGCATTTTCTAAAGTGTACACATTTACAAACAGAGCAGTGCTGGACACATTTTTTAAATGTATAACAATCAGATAACTGTTACCAGTAATTGGCAGTCAAACAAATCCTCCCCAGTTACAACCACCCACCACAGGAGCAAAATAAATATTATTTTTCTTCCTTTCCCCCAGATGAATAGAAGCCTCAGATTCCTTTCAGCTGGATAGGATGAAAAAGCCTTCAAGCTATCAACTGTCAGTAAACCTTTTTTCTCTTTAAAGACAATGTAACATCGATCAAGATAGTTTATGAAAGCAGGAGGGAAGAAAAAGAACCCTGACAACCTCTGTATTTTCGTTTTTACACGTTGTTCTAATTTTTATCCATCTGTCAGCATTTTTATGTGGTTGAAATCTTTTTGTGAATATAATTTTACATTCGATTTTTTTTTTTTTTATTTTAAGCATGCCATTTTCTTGGTCCTTGTCATGGCTGCAGCCTTTGTGGTCAGTGTGTGTTGGTTCAGGGGAGGAGGGTGGCGGTCTCCCTGGAGAAGATCTTTGCCTCTTTATCCTTTCAGCGGCTTTGGATTGCACATTCTGGGCACACTGACCCTTACAGAATGTCGGGGACCAGGAGCCAAGGTCCGTGGAAGGCCAGGAAACTGTGGAAGAGGCAACACTGTCATAATCCCTCTCAGGAATTCCTCTCACTCCAGGTGAAGCCAGCTAGCAACCAGAAATTGTGAATGTAGTGTGGCTAGTGGGGTCATCAGAGTGATCAAAGGTGACAAAAGGAAAGAGAAGTGAGGAGAAATGAATGGCTACCCAAACAGTTGCGGCTTTCAACTTAAGTTTAGAAAGAAAGCCAAATGTAAGCTTTCTTGAATTCAGACTGCACTTGAGGACATTCTCTAAGATTTCTTGTGTGTGTTTTGGAAATTTTGCTTGTTCCCTCTCCTCCCTTCCTCTTTCTTTTCCCTTTTCCTTTCTTTCTTCTTCTTTCTGGTATATTCACATTACGTTTCCAAATACTTGTTTGACAGTTATAATTGACAAACTTGCAAGTTTAAAGTACACAGTTTGATAACATGTAAATAGACTCATGGAACCATCACCACGTTCAAGATAATAATATAAACAGCATCCCCTCAAATTTATTTGTACCTCATAGTCTCTCCATCCATTCCTTCTTTCTCTTTTTATCCACAGGCAGCCATTGATCTGTGTGCTATTATTGTAGATTCGTTTCCATTTTCTTAAATTTTGAATAATTAATTTCTTTAATTTTGAATAATTGTTCTTTTTTTGGTGAAAGGAAGGTTTGGCTTTTATTCAGTGAGTGTAACTGTTGTGAATATGATCCCATGTTGTTGCTTTGTCTGTAGTAGTTCATTTTTTATATTGCTGAGTGGCATTCCATTGTATGAATATAGCACTTTTTTTTAACCATTCACGTGTTGGTAAACATTTTAGTTGGTTCCAGTTTTGTTGTTTCTATTACAAATAAAGCTGCTATAAATATTAATGGTAATAGGTAAAATTTTTTGCATGAACACATTGTCTTTTTTCTTGAATAAATACATAGGAATAAAAAAGCTGGATCATGTGGTGGACTCATTCTTAACTTTTAAGGAACTGCCCATCTCTTTTCCAAAGTTGTTACATCATTTTATACTGCCATCAGTAGCATATTGGAGTTATAGCTGTTATATCTTTAATTTTAGAGGGTATGTGCCGATCTCAGAGTGGCTTTAATTGTCATTTCCCCAGTGACTAGTGATGTTGAGCTTCTTTTCATATACGTATTTGCCATTTATATTTCCTCTTCGGTGAAGTGTCTATCCAGATCTTTTGCTCATTTTTATTGCTCTGTTTTCTAATCATTGGGTTTTGGAAGTTCTTTATTCTGCAGAGAGAACTTTGTCAGGTATGTGGTTTGCAAATATTTTTTTCCAGTTTCTGGCTTGACTTTTTATTCCTTTAACAGTTTCTTTTGAAGATCAAAGAACATGATTTGGATGAAATAAAAAAAAAATTGGCCACAAAAAATTCTACAAAGATTTTCATTTTTTTCTTCTACAATTTTTACAGTTTTAGGTTTTAGGTTTTAGGTTTAGGTCTATCATCCAATTCTAATCTCTGTTTATGGTGCCAGAAATAGATTAAAGTTCCTTTTTTTGGTGTACATACAGTTTTCTTGTTTTTCCAGTACCACTTGTGGAAAAGGCTATTCTTTGTTCACTGAATTATCTTTGAAACTTTGTTGAAAATCAGTTGAACATGTAAGTATTTCTATTCCATTTTGATGCCAGTACCCACAGTCTTGATTGCCACAGTTCTGTAATAGATCGTGATGTAAAATTTTGTACATCCTTCAGTTTATACAAGGACTTTTCCAAAGTTATTTTGATGTTTTAGATCTGTTGCATTCCCATTTGAATTTCCTTTAAAAGAAGCCTAATGGTTACTTGAATTATTAAATTTATAAGTCAGTTTAGAAATAATTAGCATTTTAGTAATATTGAGTTCATAGTTACTATAAACAGACAATATCTCTTTTTATTTATATCTTCTTTCAATGTTTCATAGTTTTCAGTGTACAGGTCTTGCACATCTTTTAACAGATTTATGATTATTTAGCATTTTTATACTATTATAAAAGGTATTTTGTTTAAAATGTTAGTTGTTCATTACTAGTATATGAAAATACCGTGGATTTTTGTATTTTTATCTTGTATCTTGCAACATTCCTAATCAATTTAATCTAGTAGCTTTCTTGTAGAGTCCATAATTGTATATGATCATGTCATCTGTACATAAAAACAGCTTTTCTTCTTTCTTTGGAATATTTAGTTCTTTTATTTCTTTATCTTTCTTTACTGCACTAGCTAGAACTTGCAGTACAATACTGAATAGAAGCATTGAGAGTAGACAACGTTCCCTTTTTTGGGGGGTTAGAGGGAGTCAGGTAGGCAGGATCTCACTATGTGGTGAAAGCTGGTCTTGAACTCACTATGTACATAGCTTAGACTAGCCTTGAACTCGTGATGCTCCTGCTCAGCCTCTGAAGTGCTGGGATCACAGACATGCAACACTATGCCTGGCTTTTGCCTTGTTCTTGATCTTAGGAAGGAAGTATTCAGTCTTTATAAAAGGTGATGTTAGCTTTAAGGTTTTTTACAGATTGAGATTTATCAGGTTGAGGAGACTCCTGTCTTTTCCTAGTTTGCAGAGTTTTTTGTTTTTTGTTTTTTTTTAATCAGGGCTAGATGTTGGAGTTTGTATGGTGTTTTTCTCCTTTACTGAGATGATCGTATGATCTTGCATTACCTCAAACCAAAAGAAAAATCTTTCACATACTCACCTATATTCTGCAATATTATGCTCTTTTTCTCTGGCTACTTTTAAAAGAACTGACTTTAAGTAATTTGATTATAATGTGTTTTGGTGTGCTTTTTATCATGCTTTTGTACTTGGAATTCCCTAAACTTCTTAAGTGTTCCTTTATAATTTTCATCAAATCAGAAAATTATAGGCTACTGATTCTTAACATTTTTTTCTGCCTCCCATTGTTGTTCCTGTCCTTCAAGGACTTCAGTTACATGCCTCTTGGGCCACTCAACTCACTGATTGTCACAGAACACCCTGACACTTTGGAGATTTTGTTTGTCTTCTTTATTTTGTTAGAGTTTGTTTTTTGTTCTTTGAATTTGTGTCTTTTTCCTCTTCTGTGTTTTGATGTCTAATCTGGCATTATCTCATGCTCATGAGTGTATTCTTCATCTCATGCATCATATTTTATTTCCAGAAGTTTGAGTCTCTTTGGATTTTTTCAATTTCTTCCATACCTCTACTTAACATACATAGTTTTTTCCCTTAGCTTTTTAACTTACGGAATTCCTGTGTTGTAATTTCCTTCTATGAATTCTGTCATTTTTGTGATTTTTTAATTAGTTTCATTGATTCTGTTGATTTCCTTCTCGATATGGGTTGTACTTTCTTTCTTTGTATGCCTAGTAAGTTTTTATATAATGCTATATATTATGAAATCATTCTTGCTAGATTCTGCATATTTTTTATTCCTAAAAAATGGTCTTCAGCTTGTTCTGTGACCTATTTAATGTACATGAAACAGTTTCATCTTTTTGGTCTGGTTTTTAGGGTTTAATAGCTAGGACCTCAGCTGTATTTAGTCTCAGGTGAATTTTTCTACACTACTGAAAAAAGAACTTTCTTAGTATTGTACAAATATCCTGTGAATGAGTTTTTCTACACTGGCCATTGCAAACAGGCACTGTTCCCATCCCTGTGCAAGCTCTGGGTGTCATTCCCCTAGAATTGTGGGTAATTCTTTCCTTAGCGTTGAGGCAGTTTCCTCAACTTCCAGCAATGATAGTGCTTGATTGTCATGGGGTATCTTTTGTGGATCGTCTGAGTTTTCTCTTGGTACAGATTTCTCCTCTTTGATTGTCTGCTTTGCATTATATAGCTGCCTCGCCTTCCCTGAAATCCTAGCAATGCACAAGGAAGTTAGCAGTTTCTCTGGTTTTCCTTCCTGCATCATGACATGGAACTTGTCTTCGGGTAGTATGGATCAGTCATAGATCTCATCTTGGTTTGTTTCCTGTCTTGCAGGAATCACTGTCTTTCACTGCTTGATACCTAAATCTGTGTGTGTGTGTGTGTGTGTGTGTGTGTTACTGGGGATGAAAAGGGGGGAGGGGCACTCTACCACTGAGCTACATCCCTATCCTTTTTTATTTTAAGACAAAGTTTCACTTAGTTGCCCTGGCTGGCCTCAAACTTGCTGTCTGTCTGCCTCAGTCTCCCAAATAGCTAGGATTACAGGTCTGTGCCACTTGGTATTTAAATTATTGACAGACATTATTTGATATTTTTTCTCTGGTGTTTTAGTTGCTTCAAGCAAGGGGAGAAGTCCAGTATCTGTTACTTGAACTGTAACCCTTGTATTTAGAGTGCTAGTAGGTATATAATACTCCCAAGTGAGTGGCGACAGAGAGTCTCTTTTGTAGAGCCACATAAAAATAAATGGGTGGCAAGTGAAAAAAATTAGTAATTTTTCAGGAGGATGTGAAATTCAGTAGGAAATGTCAGACAGCAGAGAATTTCTGATATAGGCTTCTCTAGAATTGCACCCCATGCCCTGGCCAGTTACTTAGGGCATCGGTGGGGTAGAATTTTATCTTCTTGAAGTACTGATGAATAATAGGAATATTATAGGTATAAAACTACTTAATTTATTCCCTAGCCTGACTGATTAGAGCCAGTAGGAGAGGCAACAAGTCATCACAGGGCAACGCATTTGGGACCCCTCCTCTCTCTCAGGAGCTATTCCTATTCCCCATTCCTGTTCTCCAATAAATTTTCCTACTCTTCAAAAAAAAAAAAAAAAAAAAAAACAAGACCTCACAATTCCAGAAGTTCCCCACATAGGCTCAGATTTGCATAGTAAACAAATCCAAACTTCATTTTTTTCCTATTCTTTTCTCTTTCCAGAAAGTCTTGTGGGTCTAATATGTTCTTCTATGGAAGATGCATGCCCTCACATCAGCTCATACCTCACATTGGTATGAGACCAATCTATTTTTCTCTCTTTTCTGTCTTTGGCTTCTCCTTTCTGTTAGTGGATTTTTCTTTGTGTGTGTTCACTTGCTTCTGGCAATTATTAGCACTTCTTTGTATTTATTTTACTTTATTATGTATGACTCAATTCTTTTTTCCAGCACAGAGATTGAACCCAGGGTCTTTGCATTGAGCTACTTCACCAGTCCTTTCCCAGCCCTTCCTTTTTTTATTTTTTATTTTGAGACAGGTCTTCCTAAATTACTAATTTGTGCAGGCTGGGATCAAACTCTCGATCCTCCTGCCTCAGCCTCTCAGAGTGCTGGGATTACAGGTGTGTACCATTGTGCCCAGGTAATTCTCAAAATTTCTAAGCCCAGAAACTGAGTCAAAATTTAAAGAGAGACAGTCTATAAATCACTAAAGGAAACTATCAGGTTATTTTCTAAGTGCAGCTTTTTTCCCTTTTCTTTCAAAATGTCACTTTGGCATTGAAAATATTTGAACAGTCTGGTTGAAAACTTGAATTCCTATCGTGGTGGTTTACCAGTGTTATTAAGGAAAGATCCTTCTGTAGACTACACAGTCTGATTATCTTTGTGGAATTTTTTCCCCTGCTGTGGTTCTCAAGAGAATCTTAGTGTCTATCATAATGACAAATTACATAACAGGATTATTTGAGATAATGTGTGATTAAGAGAGTTTATTAGTTTTGGACAGAAGAGACTGCTAGAGAGCATTCCAGCCCCGCGTGGGTCTGTGTGACCCGTGAGATAACTCTTCAGAGTCGGAAAACTGAGCTGGAAAGTGGATGAGCTAATTTTATTAACTTTGGTACTTACCAGCAGGCTGAAAGCAGCTCGTCTAAACTCTTCCAGTGTTTAGACTGATTATATTTCTGTTAGTTGTCAAAGTATCAGAATCTTAATACGTCACACTAAATGACATCTTTCTGCTGGTCCTGTCGTTAGATTTTTACCTTCAGTTTATTATAATTCAGTGCTGATTTTTGAAGTTACATGTTACATGAGCCAACGTTTTAATACTTTTAATCCTAGTAAAGAGTTTTTGGGCTTCGGTGAATAAGGGAACAAAATTTAACTACAAAACAAACTTCCTTTCCCTCATATTCTGGCAACCATTTGTCTCCTCTTACTTTCTCAAATTAGTCTATATTTCAAGGATTTTTCTCTTTTCCAACTTGATGTTTTATTGTAGACATGGGAAAACTAAAACACAAATCCAGAACAGAAATAGAGATTATTTCATGAATTCTCTTTCTTGGCATCAGAACATAAGATCACATTTAGAATGATGGTCTAGTCCATATGCTTTTTTCCAAGATACTTTGTAAATGTTTCCAGTTGTACAGTGTATAGTAATAACGACTTTTTCCACTCATCTTTTTTTTTTTTTAAGACTATATATTGTCACTGGGCTCAATGTGCCACAGAGGGGCATTAGTATGAACCAAGCAGAAATTTTGTGAGCACTAAACAAGCTAATATTTTAAACAACCTTACCAAAGGTTACTTGTCATTACACTATGTCTGCTGCCGTAAGGTCGGTTTCTGTATTGTTACAGTAAGGGTTTGTTTAATCTAAAATAGATGTATAACTTCTGCTGTGGTGAATTCCCAGAATGAGTGAGGAGCTTCGGGTTCCAGACCCTCAGTGCTCACCTGCGTAGCCATATGGACCAACAGTTTATAAAGATGTATAGTTGATTGGAGCAGCTATGAAGGCCCTTCTAGCTTGTTCATATGAAAATGCATGTTCTTTAAAACTAAGTTTTAAAAAATGGTTTCCATGATCATGCATTTTTTTTTTTATTAGTATACTTAGTATTTTCCTCCCAGGATGCTGTCTTGATCTAGAGAGAATATTCTATTGGAAGTGTCGTGTGACTGTGACTTTGTCTGTCGCCCTGTTTTAGATGTGGGTCAGACTCCCTTGCCCATTCTTCCTCTTGATCAAATCTGATTAGTCTCCTTCTGGACCAAGCCCATTCTTACTTTTGCTTCTCTTCTTGAGCTATGACCCATTTCTTTGTGGTACTCGCAATTTTCACTCCTTTCTCCAAGTTCTTTTTTTTTTTTTTTTTTTTTATGTGGGTACCAGGAGTCGACCTCAGGGCTTCGTGCTTGCCAGCAAGCGCTTGTGCCACTGAGCGATATCACTGGCCCTTTTTTTCCTGCATGTGGGTTCCAGGAGTCGAACTCAGGACCTTGCGCTTGCCAGGCAGGCCCTTATGCCACTGAGCTATCTCACCGGCCCCTCTCCAAGTTCTTATATCTTGGGCCGGTGAGATGGCTCAGCAGCGTATGCACCTGCCTCGCAAGCGCGAGGGCCCGAGTTTGACTCCCGGAACCCACAAAAAAAAAAAAAAAAAACTTATATCTTCACTGTGGTGGGGTCTGCAGCCTCAGCAAGCTCTTCCTTTGCTAATTACCCTTTCCTGGCAATTCAGATCATACAGGTTTTGTGCAGCAATTATCCTATTTGCCATCTGTACTTGCATTGCTCACAATAAACACGTATGTTCTGTGGTATTCATCTTCCACAGAACAGCCCCCCAGCCCCAGGAGAACGTGACTTGGTGTTTCATACCCTACTTCACAAAATATAGATAGGGCTTAGCTCTATATTCATATATTTTAAAAGTTTATGGGCATCTGCAGAATGTTCGTTTCACTTTCAAGAAGCATCTTAAAATGATAGTTGGTGACTTACATGCTAACAGATTATTGTGTTTTAGTACACTTGTGAAAATTGAGGTAGCAGATCGAAGTATTTTCCATTTAAAGTAACAAGAAACAGGATTTTCATGCAGAATGTTGGCCTTCCCAAAGTTGGCTACTGACCTAAAGTGAACAGTGCTATGCTAACTGCCACTAAATAAATAGATCACTGTTGCTGTCACACTAGAATACTGCTCCGGATCAGGTCTGAAGCGTCTCCCAGAAGTCTCATGTGCTCAGAGGTGGGGCGTTTGGAAGGTGATTGGATCAGGGGGGTGCAATACTCATCAGTGGCTTAATCCATTGATGAGTTCATAGGTGATTGTGCTTTTAGGAGGTGGGGCCTGGTTAGAACAGGCGGGTTACTGTGAGTGTGACCTGGAAGGGTTTATTCTTGTCCTCCAGTCTTCCCTTCCTTTGTTTCCTGGCTACTATGGGTTAAGCAGCTTTCCTCCGCCATGCGCCTCCACCATACTGCTTTTGCCCAGGAGCCAGCCAGCTATGGACTGATCCCTCTGAACCATACGCTAAAATACCTCTCCCCCTCTAAGTTTTGGGTGTGTGGTATTTTGTCCCAGCAACAAGAAAGACTGACCCAATACAGATGCCCTGTGGAGTTGCTGAAAGCTGCCCACAAGAAAACTGACCTATTCCCACTTTCAGAACAATGCCTGCAAGTTAGAGATTCTTTCCTCATACATTGGATTGGAGAATATTTGAAACCCAATATGCTTTCACTGCTGGCAAAAACATAATACTCTCACATGATTCTGCTAGTCACTCTTTACACCAGCCTCTCATTTTATCATGATTCCTGGCAGCCTTTCAGGCCTCACAGACTGAATTTTGTGTTCCCTCAACTGAAAGACAGACTGAGAATCAATCAGTCCTCTATCCTAGGTGATGCAATCAACAGATAGATGGTTCCATTTGTTAATATATTTGTAGATTATACTCTGTTCATTGCCTGCCTTAGGGCCCCACCCAGACTGTCAGTTTGTTGAAAGTGAGTTGTGCTTTTTCCTGCTCCTCTCCAGCTGACCCTTCCTAGCCTCCAGTCACATCAGGTGCTCTGTAAGTACTTCTGAGAGATCGCAGTCTAGGTTGGAAGCAGAACTGTGGGCTGCATCTGAAATTGGAACAAGATGTCCTTCATCTTGAGCCCTGCTGTGGCAAATCCAGAGCTACTACGGGTGCCAGATGCCTTTAATTTCCATCATCTGTAGCAAGTTTCAAGTTTTGGAAACCAGATTCTGCTGAAGGGAGTAGGGAAGTATGAGTGACCCCCAGCCCAAGTCAAACTTTCAAGCAAAATTAAAGCATTGTCCATGGCAGCTTCTCATGCACCAGGACTGTGGAGCCACAGAAAGTGCTCTGTAAGACATTCCTGCTAAGGCCACTCACAAACTTCAATGTGACTCCTCTTCCTATGCAGATAAAGAGGAAATGGAAATAAAGGGGAGCCTTATGTCGGGGAGGAAGAGCTGAAATTCCTGTGAGGTGCTTTGTGCTCGAGTCTCCAGTGATGCTCCTTTTCCTCACTTTTTCTGCTGAAATCCATTTGTAATGAGCAAAAATGGTTTGAAGACATCAGTCTGGTTTTCTCTGAAGTTAATACTTCTTAGTGAAATGTATTGTACTTTTCAAAAGAAGCTCACCTAAGACTATTTCCTATGGTTTTTTCCAATATGACAAGATCTTCAAGATAGGTTAAAAAAAAAAATCTAAGTCTGAGCTCAGTCTAAGTGTCATATGAGGAAGAGCGAATGGCTGAACAGATGGGCATGAGGTGATGTCCAGGAAGGGAACAGAGGATTTCCAGCTGATGGTTTCGTGCTGTGCTCAGGCCCTGGCCTGTGCTAGCAGATTCACTTTTCACTGAACACTCTTATATACTGGTAGTTATTGTCATTTTGTTATTGGTGTGTGATATTTTCCTAATAATTTTTTTGAAAGTGGGAGTTTAAACATTTTTAAAAGCAGAGCCTATTTAAGACAAGGAAACTCCTGGTCAGCTTTCATAGAAATGGGCTCAGCAGTAGGTTGGGTGTTGGTGATGTCGCCTGAGTGCAGGACTGGGCAGCACTGTTATCAGTTACTTCAGATGCCTGAATAAGTGTCTGTGCTTGACATAAGCAGGGCAAATGGGCAGTGCTTTTTGATGGATGAGTGTCAACTTCTGGAAGGGCCCTGCATTCACAGAGCTCTGGTAGGAAGCACCCAAGCCAGTGTATTCTTTTGTTGCTCTTGTTTTGTGAGTAGGTGAATCTGTGCGTAGAGATAAAAGACATTTGAATTACAAGGTGCAGACACTCTCCAGCATTCCAGATTATTACCATAACTAAAGGATGATGCTGCTAATCAGCACCATCCAATTCCAGAGGATGGATGAAACCAAATTGGATTGGCTTTGCATCAACCAGAGATTGTGCTGGCAAACAGTAGATAAATGTGGCCCTATTCCCCAAAAAAGCATGGAATGGTGGTATTTCCAAGCGAATTTATTATGTAATTCATGACTGGTGAGTAGAGACAGACTGGATATGTTTGGAATCTTGAGTACAAAGCAAAAAGAAACCAAAAGGAAAGGAAGCCATCTTGATTTAAAAATCTGAGGAGCAATGTGGAAAGAAGCTAGACTAGAGCATCAGAGCCTCCTGCCCTACTTTCTTCTCTTCAGTTCACCAGCTGTTTCTCTGCCTACACTTGACTTCACTTTCCAAGCCTTGTCTGCCTCATGAACCTAGAGTACCGCCTTGGACTGTTTGGACTGCTGTAACAAAATACCGTAAACCGAGTAGCTTTTAACTATCATAAATTTGTTGCGCACAGTCTGGAAGTGAGAAATAAGGGGAAGTACGAGGTCAAGGCTCTGGCATCTCTGGTGTCTGGTGAGGACCCTCTTCCTCATGGAAGGCGTCTTCTCACTGAGTCCTCACATAGTGGGAGGGGAGAACTCTGGTCTTTTAAGTGCCTTACAAGAGCATTAACCCATTCGTGAGGGTACCACCTTTACGACTTCATGACTTCCTGAAGGCCGTACCTCCTAAAACCATCTTACTGGGGATTCATTTCAACATACGAAATTGAGGGCTGGGTGAGGGGAGCAGGGAATGTAAGCTTTTAGACCATAGCAAGCATTGCCTTGCTAAGATTATTGTGATTAGAGATGAGAGTTTTGAGTAGCGAGATTAGTGAATACAGGAAGTGCCCCCCCCCAAATAAGAGTGACTTTGCTGTTATTGGCAGAGATGTGGCCGGCACTGCGTGCACTGGCTTCCACTTGCAGGGTCTCCTCAGCCCTGGTGGCTGCCTCTGTGAATGGACAGCTCCATCTGATGAAGAGCTTCGTGCACTTCTTCCTGCAGGTCGTAGCATTAAACTTGAACACTCCTACTTCATCCAGGGAAAATTACACCAAGTAAATATGGCTCTGATCTATTTTCAGTTTCGACTAGATTATGCACAATAATATGCTAATTTAAAGTGCAGCCAGAGACTCCTGGCTACAAAAATTCAAACCCATTTTAGTCTTTTCAGATCTTGAGGCAGATGATTAGCCATTGTCAAATCTATACTTTCTTGGCCATTGAACTCCTGGCTCCAGTTCACACTTCATTCTCCTTTTAATCCTGTGCAATTTTTTGTAATGCCTTAATTTTAGAAGTGCATATTTATGTATTGGTTACGTTATTTTTTCAGAATTATGATGGTACATTCTAACCTAAGAACTGCTTTTAGTGATGTGGTTACAAAGCATCCTAGAGCCAACAAAAGGACTATTAAGGCATTAGTTATACCTGTCTTTACCGCCTGCTCTTTCTTCTGCCAGTGCTGTGAAATACATGTTGATAAGGCCTCTGGTGGACCAGAAGCCCAAAGAGCTCTTCCTATTCTGTGATAACGCTGCATTAACAACCCACCTCAAAACTCGGAGCCTCCGAGCAATTATTCTTGTTCTGATGGCCATGGATCGGTTCAGGTTGGCTGATCCCAGCTCAGCTGATCAGCTATAGGTTGAGTCTGGGTTTGCTCCACACATTTTTCATCTCCCTTGGAGCAGCAGACTGATCAGCTTCTGCTCGTCTCTTGTGATAGCAGAAGGGCAAGAAGGCTGAATCGAAAGATGTGCCGCATCCTGAGTCACAGACTTGTGACTTCCCTTCCATTTCCAGCCCTTCCCATTGGCCAAGCAAGTCCAACCACAATGAAGGAACTACTGGTTCGCCTGGCAGAGGGTACCATTACAGGAAAGGGTAAAGAAATAAGAGCAAAAATAAAAGCACTTAGAATAGTGTCTAACAGAAATCCTGACATGCTTTATCTATTTCTGTTATGTAATATATGAAGCCATTGTTAGATGATTTTAAAGATCCTTTCCACCTAAAATATTGTATTTTTATTACTGTATACTGTAACACAAAAATAGCCAAATATAGGAAATTCACTAATTGAAGGAGAGACAGAAAGAGAGACAGAGAGACAGAACAGCGTAGGAACATGTTGAAAGTAGCCTAAGTGATGGACTCTATGTTCCCAGGAGACGGGATCCATTCCTCTGCTGTGTTGTCATCAGGAGGCGTCCAGTACTTTTTTTAGGTTCTTTTGTTTTGCTTTGGTTTTTGTTTTTGCACTGGGAGTTGAACCCACGGATGTTCTCCCACTGTGATGCATCCCAACCCCTTTTAAATTGTATTTTGAGGCAGTCTCACTAAGTTGCAGAGGCTGTTTTCAGACTCAGCAGCTGGCATTAGTCACGTTCCCCTTCACCTGGCCATGAACACTTTCTGATTTGAAAGTTTGTGGAGTATCTCGTCAAGGAGCCCTTTGTGGCCTAAAGCCCTCCAAGCAAATATGCTTGGCAGGAAACTGTTCTCCTTTGGTCACCATACTCCTAAATTAATTGAGGTCTCCAAGTCTCAAGTTGGATGATGCCACTGTCTTACAATATAACAGTGTGGATATTGTTGCCAGTGCCATGTCTGAGATATGAAAGTATAAATGTCTTTTAACTAAACATTTCTAAAGCTGAGTAATAAGGACAGGATGACCCCTAAGTGCCCTTTCCCACTCGTTTAGGCCCAGGAAGAGAGAGCCCAGTGGTCACCCTTCAGGATGGCTTGAGGCAACCGTGGGTCCAGGTCTTGCTGTTCCTGCCCCCTTGCTGAGAGCTGCTGATGAAAACCGTTGCTCCTGAACCGGGCAGGAAGCTCCTGGCTGAGGTGCAGCTGTAGAATCACTTCCGTTCCCTGTCTCTTTGGGTGCTGTGTTCTGTCTGCAGCAGCGAGGAGCCAGAGGCAGCCTCAGCAGTCGTTTGTATGTTCATGTCTGACTGGAGAGGCCCATCCTTTAGAGAAGGGTAGGTCTGTGTTGGGTTGTGTTGTCCTGTGCATTGCAGGATATTTAACAGCAGTCCTGGTTTCTGTCCACTAATTGCCAATGGCCCTGCTCCCCCCAACCCCTAGCTGTGACAGCCAAAAATGTCTACAGAGAATGACAAATATCCCCAGTACTTTCTATATATTTATTCACTTCCATATATCCATGAATATTTTATTTTTTATTTTTTGTTTTTTATTTTTTTTTACGTGGCTACCAGGAGTCGACCTCAGGACCTCGCACTTGCCAGCAAGCGCTAGTGCCGCTAAGTGATATCACCGGCCCTTTTTTTCCTTTATGTGGGTTTCAGGAGTCGAACTCAGGACCTCGCACTTGCTGGGCAGGCGCTTGTGCCGCTGAGCCATCTCACCGGTCCTCCATGAATATTTTAAGTAAGTAAAACACACATAACAGTACAGAACAGTAAACAGTAAAATACGTGTTTCTTACTCCCCACACCCCAACACCGCTTTTCGCTCAAGAGGCAAACCTGGCACTCTCATTTAGCTTACAAAAGATGTGCAGAGATTGCACTGAAATCTGTGGAAACGCAGCTACGGGTAGGTACGCATTGTAATACACACAGGTGCATGTTTTATTAGTGACTCTAAAAAAATTGAAAACAAACTGACTAGAATAAATCTGCTTTAGTTTATTTCCACTGTGCTTTTCAAAAGGCTCATCAGCTCTCTCTGGACTGATGCACACATCTGAAGGAGAACTGTTTCCTGCGCGGTGAGCAGCTCTGTCCCCGCACTGCCTTCCCTGCGCCTCTGGAGCCTTTCTCCACGATTCTTTAAAAGACAGTTGCACTATGGCCGTGATAAAGCTCCCTGGAGCATCAGTATTTTGAACTCCCAAAGTGTACATACATTTTTCATCCAGTGAAACAAGTGAATCCTTCAAAAACCCTAACAGCTGGTTTTTTGTTGTATGTGAATTTTGGTTTTTATTGATTTCCTTATGCTGTCAAGGACACAGTGTCCATCGTAACGTTGCGTTTTTCACGGTACCACACCACCTTACTGCGCTGTGGAACAGAGTTCCTGTTGAGGCAAGTTCATTTACCAGGATGTAAGATTTACTGTTTTACATAATAAATGCATTGCTGCTCCTGCCTCTCTTAAAACCTGTTTTCTATATCACAGCACTGTAAGACTTAGACTTTTCGTTGGTGAGAGGGGTGGTGGTGTTCCTCTTCTCGTAAAGTTGAGTTCCATGGCTTCAACAAGCCATGATAATTTGCTATTAAAATTTAGATTAATAAATTATAAGCCATTATAATCTGCTATTCGTGGTAAGATGAAATAAGTACTTAAATACGCCACATGATTATAAATTGATACAGTGATTCTACCGAATAGCTTAGAAATAATTTGGAAATGTTTATACCGTTTGATTCAGGAAGTAGCCTTCTCAGAATTGATAATCACAGAGATAGAACTCAATGAAGGAGATACTCATTGTTATCTCCTTTTTTACCAAACAAGAAACAGACATAGGGGCATTAACTAAAATAGTGGAGATTAAATTATAGTGTTCAAAATATTTAAGTTGGGATTTTACTGAAGATAGGTTGGATTGGGCTGCTGTCCTCTTATCATAGCATCTGTCATAACCATGATCATGTGGTTGGTAAGTGGCAGGCACAGATCCAAACCTAGGTCTGCTGGCATCCTCTCAGTCACTGGGCAGTATTGCTAGTTAGTGCAGTCACTTCTGTTTGATGGGTAGTATGGGATGCAATGGTTTGCCATCTTTAAAGCTATGTCGAGTACCTGCATAACACAAAGAGGTCATCACAGATAAGAAAGAAATGCAAGGTGTTCATTCATCATGTTAGGATTACCCCCATGCTTTGGGCTCCCCCAGATGTCTTGGTGGCTTCATAACCAGAATAAATACCTAAGTTGGGGTAGATAGTTTCATCCTAGAAAGGAGGATGCAGACTGAATTTAGAACCCAAAAATAGTGTCTGTCACATTAAATAAAGAATGTGACCTCTGGAGCTAGACATTTCTTTTTATTTTTTGTTTTATTTTTACCTTTTGCCAAGTTATAATTGCATGCCATTATGGGGTACATGATGATATCATGATATATGTATACAGTGTGGTATGATTGAATCAAGCTACTTAATGTATCTATCACCTTAAATACTTCTCATTTATTCCTCCTGCCTTAATGGCAATTTCATACCTTTGGACCAGCACTACCCCTTTCTCCCCAGCCACCAGTGTCAGTAACCACCGTTCTGTTCTTTGCTTCTAGGAGCTTAGTTTTAAGTTCCACATGTAAATGAGAGTGGCGGTATTTGGCTTTCTGTGCCCGGTTTATTTCACTTGGCGTAATCTCTTCCAGGTCCACCCATGGCGTTGCGAGTGACCACACTTCCTTCTTTTTTAAAGTGGAGCAATATTCAACTGTGTGTATATCTATCTATCTATCTATCTATCTAGGTAGATAGATAGATAGATAGATAGATAGATAGATAGATAGATCTACTTTTTTTTCTGAACCCTGGGGCTCACACGTGCTCGGGAAGTGCTCTCCCCCGAGCTCCATCACCTGCCCGCCCACATTGGCTTTGTCCAGTCACCTGTTGAAGGACACTGAGGTCATTTCCACGTCTCGGCTGTGGTGAACAATGCTGCAATGAACATGAGCATGCAGATTCTCTTTCACATACTGGTTTGAAGTCCTTATGATATTTACCCCAATGGAGGGTTGCTGCATCATACAGTAGCTCTATTTTCAGCTCCTCAAGGGGCATCTATACAGTTTATGCTAACTTACATTCCCACCAACAGCAGACACTTCTTTAAAGTCCACCCTCTCTGCCTACTTCTGCTGCGTCAAGTCTTAGCCTCTTTAAGCCTCAGTCTCCTCCTCGGAAACGTGGAAGGACTTACCCAACCTGGAGCGCCGGATGTGTGTCCTTCAGCGTTTTGTTTGAACACTGGCGTTTCTGGCCAGAGGGGTGAGGGTCTGTGTTTCTGGGCCTTTGTTTCTAACCTAGCAACAGAGCTTTTCGTGGTTCATGTTAACAAGTACCTGCTCGTGTTCTGTGTCATGATCACACCTTAACAGAAGTGCGTCGCCAGGCCCTGTACTGCAGCCATGCTTGTCACTTTGTTCAGATCTCTTCATTGTGGAGTCAGCTGCAAAGAACCTGCTCAGGTAGAGACAGATTTCTCCCCAGGGAATTGTCCAGAGCTAGAAATGTAAATTTTAAAAAGGCATCTTGGGAAAACTCACTGGTCAATTCAAGAGGGAGATAGTTAAGGCCATTTCAGTAATTTAGGAGTGGACATTAGTTTGATGACCTAACACTCATTAAATGGCTTCCGCGCAAGCTTGGTACACGGAATGAGCGAATGATGAAAATGATTGTTCCTGAGTCTGGCACTTAGGGGACTGAGAGTGACCTTGATCATGTGGTCCTTGCCTCCTGGTGACAGGGCTATAGGAGAAAGAAAGAACGGTTTATGCACAGTCTCTAGAGCAGTAGGAAAACGGGCACAATGAGTGTTTTCTTCCTTTTTGAACTAATTTTGTGTGTGGTACAAGAACTAGTCCCCCAGATTTTTAGGTAACAGGAGAATTGTCATAAATCTTGATTTATTTTTTAACGTTTGAAAAATCCCTTCCCACCGTCTATCTCTGTTCCTCAGCTTGTGGCGGTATGCATCTGTTTTAATCGTAAACAGTAAGACAGATGTGGCTGATAATTAGAAATCTGAGTGAGCGCTTTCAGAGGACTGAATTTGCCTGCTTTTCAGTGAATGTGACCGTCAGAGGGCTGGGCTGTGGTCAGACTGGCCTTTGTGCCTTTGTGTGGCAGTGGTGTGGCAAGGCCGGCCCCCTCCCCGTCAGCAGGAGAAGGGGTGCGGTGGAGAGAGAGGAGATCAGAGGACAGGCAGCTGCTGCAGCCCCGCTGTGCGAGGAAGCCGCACGGTGTCAACTGTCCAGATCTGAACTCTGGGGAAACTTTGTCCTTTGCCGGAGATTATAAGCCATCTTGGCAATGCTTTGTGAAATATTGCTCATCTAGAGTGAAAACAACTGTTCGAGAGATAAGACAGGATGGTCCTGTAGAAAAAAGTATGATAGAATTAACTACCCCCGACCTACCTGTCTGTAGTCTCCACTGTGTCCTCAAACGAGGGTAAAATTCTCTGTCAGAGGTCAGCATATCTGTTTAATTATGGTAGGGTATGACGTAAACATCCCTAGAGTCCAGACATTGTGTCCTTTTCCTTCCCCTCTAGTCAGCTCCAGCCATGTGATCTCTGAAAAGTCACTCAGCCTGTTTAGACAACATTTGTATGTCTCTGCATAAATCAGGGTTACGGTTTATTGTTCATTCCTTCAGCTTTCATAGTCGCGTATGATGGAGCCCTGTCCCTCCAGTCCCTCTGACTAGTAGAGAAACTCTGTGTCCAAAATATCATGATGCAGGATATGTCAAAACTCAGTGTGTTTCTCACCTGGAGCTTCTATAGGTCACGTTTCCCACTTTGGTACACTTAGGTAGGGAAAAGATCTCTTATTGGGCTGGGGATATGGCTCAGCGGCAAAAGCGCCTGCCTGGCAAGCACAAGGTCCTGAGTTCGATTCCTGGTACCAAAAAAAAAAAAAAAGTTACAGGGCCAGTCTCATCTGTCTCATCCTCTGAAATCCACATTTTTAAGGACTGGTGAGATAGCTCAGCGGCATAAGCGCCTGCCTGGCAAGCGCGAGGTCCTTGAGTTTGACTCCCGGTACGCACATATGAAAAAAGGGCCGGTGATATTGCTCAGCGGCACAGGTGTCTGCTGGTGCACGAGGTCCTGAGTTCGACCCCCGGTACCCACAAAAAAAAAAAAAAGATGTCTTATCTTACCTACCCTTACTCTTTCCTGTTTAACTGCATAGAGTACAATACCAGTGTTCAAAAAAAATTCGTCAAGAGGTGAGGAAAAGTTAGAGGTTATCTACTTCAACATTAGTCTCAGCATATTTGTATAATCTGCAATTCAGAACTGTCATAATGTCCTCTTAACTGGAACATAATTGGCCAAACATGTTATTGATGCAGAAGTGCATTAGTGTATAATTTGAAATTACCCAGGTAGCTGGCTTATAATAATCTAGGCTGGTGCTGAGGAGTCAAAATGATTTATAATTTAAAACCAAGAAAAAGTGGCTGAAAGTTATAACCGACTCATCATAACACTGGCCAGTGTCGTCCAGAGAACCACAGAAGTCTCGATCTCTGACTGCGCCAGAGGCTGTAAGTCTTGTCCCAAAGATCTTAGGGAGGCAGCAGTATTTCTTGGGAGAATGCTTTGTTTTTGAGTCTAAGTTTACTAATTTTAGATCATGAGCACCAGATGTTAGTGTCAAAATTCTACATACCAACTCCTGGCCCGCTGAGGCCTAGGAACTAGTCACCCATTTGCAAGTCAGTGGTCGAGAGAGTGTCGATTGGGGGTGGGAGTAGCTTGTGGGGCTGACAGTTTATGCGGGGCATAGCCCTTTACCAGCAGCTGCGTTTTTCCATAGTTATATCCTAGCTTTAGCACAATCTTGGCAAAAATATACTCTTGGTAACTTTTTATGAATAAACGAATAAATATGGGATAATATATACATATGTTAGAATCGTAATAGTGTACATATCTAAACGGAATACATACCATTGCAAAAACCAATGACAAAATATTGCAAGTGCAGTACATTTTTCTAAAACTATTTCGACCTAAATTTTTAAACAGATTTCCTGCCAGGACACTTACCAGAGGTTTGGTTATAACTCACACATTCCTGCATACCCCATTCAAGGCTCTAAAAATAGCAGCATCTCTTTTTAGAACAGGTAGATAGATGTATGGAGTTTCTTTCCACAGGCAGGCCTTGACCTACATACTCCCTGCAAAGGAGCCGCCCTTTACACCAGTGCTTCCCTGCTGGCCCGGCAGCTGGGCTCCTGTTCTGCCTCCCTCCCTTCTGTATTGCAGACACAGCTGGCCGCGCAGTGTCCGTCCCAGCATCTCCCTCGGGCTCAGACGCCTCCGGCCGGCCTGTTCTTCCTCTGCTTTGCTGGAGTTGTTGCCCCAGCTTGGGAAGAGAGAGCAGGAGCCCTGTCCCATTCCCGGGTGCCTCGGGGGCAGAGTGCCGTGATTCCCATGGCAGATGCGTTTTAGTCAAAATGCTCTGGTGTCCGGGTGGTTTGTCTCTGTTCTGTTTCATTTACTGTGAATTAAACAGCCTTTTGCCATCAGCCAGGACACTAACTACCCTGTAGAGGTTTGTTTCTTTGGGGAAATATATTGTGATTCTCAAACTGTTAGAACACGACTCCATTTTAGGTGCTGGTATTTCGTTTTCCCACTGTGGAACTGTATAATGGTAAAGAGCTAGAAAGATTGCTGCTGAGCTTTCAACTTGCTGGTTTTTGTTTTGTTTTGTTGTTTTGTTTTTTTTTGCGTGATGTACTTTCCCTCCTGTACCATGGACAGAAACCGATCGGCATGCAAATGCCCATCAGCAGGAGAGTGGGTGAACAGATTTTCACACACGTAATAGTTGTGCAGGAGTTTGGATGAATCTTAACAATAAAATGAAAAAAATCCTCAAACCTATAGCATTATGTCCTGCATATAAAATTTAAAATGATATAAAAGGATGATCTAATCTTCAGAAGGACAAAAAGGTTATATGGAAAGGAAAGGTGGACATTAACAAACATGATTCAAGGTGGAGCTTTTTCAGATGGAGAGGCACGGGATTAGATGTGCTGTCAAATGACTTAGGCTTCTGGGAAGGCGAGCTCAGGCTGCTTATTGGTTAAATAAAACAAAATTCTGTGCACCAAGTCCCCATAAGGAAAAAATAATAAAAACAATTGTTTTCTTTTTAATTTAAGGATAAACACATCTATTGCATTTGCCAGGGTCAAATAAGGAGTCTCAAATTTGGTTTCCTTAGGAAACGGCTGTATGTGAATGTCACTCCTTGACTTTGAAACCAGACTAAGTTCACTGTGTCAGCAGAAACACAGCAGCACCTGCCGGGAGGAGAGGAGTGACTTAGCCCGTGAGGCACCTGACTGACCGCCCTGCTTCCGTCTGCCGTTCTTGGCTGGCCTGGTGTACATAAGGCGCTTTACAAGTCAGCTGGATTAATTAAAGTCCTCTTAATAGTAACGTTTCACCAGGTACATCTATGGGCCATCGTGGGCCGGCACCAGATGAGGGGCTGCAAATCCAGGTTGGGGGACTTAAGCAGGCTTCTGCTCTTTGCCCTATTATTGTCGCACAACTCATAAAATAACATCTATAAAGTTGCAAAAAGTAAAGCAGCTCATGCAAAGTTATGGCTGCAAGTAAACATGATTCCACAGATTTTTCTCTTTGCATTGTTTTGGATGTTCAAAATATCCATTTTGAACATCACTTATAAATAATATCTTGTAAATTTTGATTTTGCTCTGTAGTAGGCTAAGTGATGGATGCCCAAAGGTGTTGCTTGGAGGCTTCATTTTCCTTTATTTGGAATATTGATTTTGCAAATGGAATTAAGCTAAAGATCTTGAGGTGGGGAGATTATTGTTGAGTATCCAAGCAGGCCATATAGATCAGTCACCAGTATAAGAAAGATGGCAGGTGGCGATTTGACACAGAAAGCAGTGTGAAAATGGAGGCAGAAAGTGGAGTGATGTGGCCATGCGCCAAGGACTGCCAGTAACCACCCAAAGCTGAAAGGGGGAAGAGATGGCTTCACTCCTGGAGAGCTCCCAGAGGGAGCGAGTCCCTGCTGACATTGCCTTCAGCTGCCAAAAGCTGTGTTAGGCTTCTGGCTTCAGTTTTGTGGGAGAATAAATCTCTCTTGTTTTAAACTACTAAGTATGTGTTGTGATAGCAAGGTTTCACAGTGTTGATGGAACAATTACTGAAACAGTTCGATAGCTTTGTCATATTTAATTTTAATGTAATCAAAATTAATAATTAAATATTATATTTTTGAGGGCAGAGGTTATAGTTATGTATTTTTTGCATCTCCTGATAATGAGCACATGAAGATCAGCAAGAAAACCACTTTCATTCAAAAACAAAAATGAAAAGAAGATGGTGACCAATTAGGGCGTGTTTATGAGGCATGATCAAAAAAGTGTGAATATTAATTTTTTTCCCTTTAATTATCAGTAAAAGACACAGTGCCATTAATTCCCCTCATAATACTCCCTATCCTTTTGAACATATCCCATAGCTCTTTCCCACTTTCTGAAGCAGTTCTGAAGTTTTCTTTCTTAAGTGTCTTTAGTTGCACTGTCATAGCTGCCTCAAGGTCCTGAATCTATGATTCAGAACATTTACCTGCTGTGGTTATTTTGACTGTGGGGAAGAGCCAGAAGTCACACGATACCAGATGCAGTGAATATGGGGGACTCACCATGTTTTTATAAACCTACCTTTCCATTGGATGACACTTGGCAGCGGCATTTACCATTTTTTGATCACTCCTCAAAGTCACTCACAAAAGAGGACTTCCAGAACTGTTTCACAAACTTTCAAGAATGATGGGATAAGTGAATTCAATACGAGGGGGAGCACTTCAAGGAGGATTAATGGCAATGTATCTTTTACTGTAATGAATTTATGTAAACATTCACCATGTATTTTGATTGCATCTCAGGTATGTCACATACATACATTGACACATACATTGACACATACATGTGTCAACATTTTAATTGACCTCAACTTTGCAGCTGAAGTACAGCACATCGGTGGATAAACCAGGTATCCTTATTATTACCTCCATCCTGCAGTTTCCAGAGATGATTTGAAGCAGCTCACCTTAGGAGCCACATTGGATACCCTTCTGTCAAAGTGAAGGTAGAGGCAGTGTGGCAGTGAGCTCGGCTTTACAGCGCAGCCATCAGCATGGGTGGCGTCTCCTGAGCTGAGGTGCCCACATTACAGAACTTGAGATTGTGCCCAAGCCAGGTGCCATTTCAGCAGACGATTTTACATGGGTTCCGAGGATGACTTCCTCTCCACTGCTGGGACTTTTTAGTTTGAGGAGTCCAGTTGGAACACATCGTGTAAAGCAGCGCCTCTCAAGCTTCATTGTGCTGAATCTCCTGGGCTTCCTGCTGCTCTGTAGCTTCTGATTCATTAGCTTCAGAGTGCAGGGCTTGAGCTTGGGCCTTGATGCCTCTGCTCCTAGTTGAAGGACCACACTTTGGGTAGCAGGGCCCTAGCATCTGGTACCCCTGCCTGCAGGGCCCTCTCCCCTGTCCTTTTTCCCACGGAGAGGCACCGCTGTGGAAGTCAGGCTAGTTCTGCTGCAGTCGCCTGGCAGCCCCCGCCCGCCCACCTCTGCAGTCCCCGCCTGGAGCTGCTCAGTGCGCACGAGTACATTTCATTACTGGGCTCCCATGGCACACAGCTGGGGACTGACAGTCTGAGGCGCTGTCACAGTAACTTCACTCAATATGAGAAGTCATTGAAATGAGAGTGAAATCAATGAGGGAATCCGGGTTTAGGAAGAGAAGGAATAGAAACAGTAGGAGAGAAGAGAGAGGGGAAGAAAAACCAACATTTAGTTGTGAAGAAATCATTTTTAATGAGCTGCTTTTACTGTAGGATTTTCCAGTTAACCCAAGCTAAGAGCATTTTCTGGAGTAATTGTAAAGTTACTTTTTGGTTCCCTGTCACTTCTCCAACAGCCAATTTCTTGTTTTGTTCATTCATCTACCACATATGATATGGGACGTGGTATTCAGCTAGCACATATCTTTTGTGGCCCTCTGGATCCAGGCCAAAAACTTCAAAAAATAAATCCATAGACTATCTAAAGAGAGCAGTGTCAGAGATTGCCCAGTTAGGCTGGTTCAGTCCGTGGTCCCAACTCTGGTGGACATGAGAATCACCAGTGAGGTTTAGGAAATTCCACATATCTCAGCTGACCCACAGGCCAGTTACTCAGACTCTTTGGGGTGGGTCCCAGTCACTAGTTGTCCTTTTTTTATGAGTCATTTTTAATACTCCCTAAGTGATTCCCACATATGCCCAGCACCACTAAACCACACCGTAACCATCTATCAAGTAGTTGAACCCGTATTAAAGAAAATTCCAAAATCAGACCTCACCTAAACCTTGGCTATGTTGACAACACGGCATAACATTGTGGATTCTCTGTTTCCTTCAATCTAGCACCCTCAACTGAGCTGTGCATTAACTATCTAAGCTGCTTTTGAAGCCTGGCAGCTTTTCGCTTTCTCAGTGCAGGGACTCCCCCTGCTGGCCATTCCCGGGTAGTGCTTACTGATTTAGGGAACCTCACTGGTTCTGTTCCACTGCAAAACACAACTGAAAGTCATATAATTCAAAAGCAGTCTTTTCAATCCCACAGCCAACTCGCATGCTACTGCCAAAAGTGGATAGTCAGAGCACTCTAATTCCTTATCCAGTGCCAGCTTGGGTGGACCTAGGAATGATAGGA
This sequence comes from Erethizon dorsatum, assembly GCA_028451465.1. Taxonomy (NCBI): domain Eukaryota; kingdom Metazoa; phylum Chordata; class Mammalia; order Rodentia; family Erethizontidae; genus Erethizon; species Erethizon dorsatum. Next base: position 43,812,672 of record CM051835.1, read on the forward strand.
GAGAAATACATATATAGTTAGCTAGGTACACAACCAGCCCTATGTAGTATACAGTGGTACCTCAGCTCACAAACACTTTTGTTTGCAAACAGTTTGTTTCACAAACAGAAGCATTTGGTTAAATTTTGTTTTTGTTTGAGAACTCTGCATCTGGTAACAAACTTGACCGTGGTCATCTTTTCCAAAATTGTAGAACAAATTAAGTTCATGAACCAAGGTACCACTGTACATGCTTGCGTACACATGAATATTTTGCTTATCTTGCTGCTAAAACACTGTAATATTAGCTATATGGTTATGCTGATTCCCTGGAAAATAACTAGCATTAACATTTCTTTTGAAAGAAAATGGCAAAAGTTTTCATGCGTACCTTTTTCAGCTTCCTTCATACCTCTTACCAATTCACTTTTCCCTCTCCTTAAATTGTGATTGCAGCCAAAGAAAAGTAAAAGTAGATGTATTTGCCTGCCCCCATCACATCACCCAAACTATGTGTTAGAGTATTACATCAGAATTGCCTGAGTGCGTATGACCATTGTGTTTCCAGAGGCAGAAGTTGATACTTATTCTATCTGAATGCAAGATGTGGTGCAGCCCAGCCCTTAACTGCTCAAACCTTATAAATGCATTCATTCATTTTACGCAGCTCATGTCATTAGGATGCCTTTTTTGGTTGTACAGTAGTATCTTAGCCCATGGGTCTGTGTGTTCATCTGACTCAGCACAGTGTAAAGTCAGCCTCCAATCAATAATACAGTGCTTCATCTACTTGAAGTGATGTCCACAACCTTTTCTGTCTCAGCAGGCGTGAACACTTCCAACCAACCTCATGGGACCTTGTGCCCACCCTTGGGGACACTCCAGAGATTGCTTAATTTATTTGTGTTTCACCTGGTACTGCCACAGTGAGCCATGTGTGTTCTGACTGGTATAGGATATGACTCAGTGATTAAATCTGTACTGAATGTTTATTGCTGTGACATTATTGCTGAAAACTTAGCAGGTTAATACCCACTTGTTATTATCTAACACTTCCTGTGGGTCAGGGTCTCCTGGCATGGCCTAGCTACTTCCTCGGCTTCATGGTCCCACAGGGCGCGATCAAGGAGTCATGTGGAGCTGCAGTCTTGTATGAGGCCCACAGGGGAACGCTGTACCTCCAACCTCATGTGGTTGTTAGAAACATTCAGTTTCCTGCAGCTGTTAGGCCGAGGGACTCCGGTTCTTGCTGAGGTCACTCTTAGCTCTGCCTGGAGGCCTGACTCGCATGGCGGCTCACTTCTACACAGCTAGGAAGGGTGAGTCTTCCAGCACAGTGGGAGCTAGCACCTGGCACAACACAGTCACACAAGGGACAGCCCCTAACAGTTACTGCATTCTGTTGGTTAGGAGTGAGTCACTGGTCCCGCTCACATGCAGGGGAAATGTTGTCAATATGGTGGCACGGGGGGTTCCACCAATGGTCTCAGAATTTGTACTCAACAAAAAGGCACTGAGTGTGTTTGTTTGTTTGTTTTTGAGTGACTGGCTGTTTGCTAGTTCTTCCCATCTTGAGCAATTATTTAATAGATCCTAAGTCCTAGACTTTATGTTTTTATGTTTACCACTCTCAGTTTTCCCTGTGTTAGTATGGAGGGCTATTCCTGCTCTATTAAATATTTCGGAATCTTGACTCAGGTATTAGAATATTAAGCAACCCCCTCCGGTACTGGAGCTTAAACCCTGGCCTTGCACGTGCTGACTGTGCACTCTAACCACGGAGCTGCACCCCAGCCCCACACAGCCGCGTCATCTGGGAGTGTAGGACAGTTCCGTGCCTTCCATCAGGAAACCACTGAACATGCTGAAGAGGATGGTACCTAGCCTGTGCAGACATCACGGCGCACTGTCGTACACATTTACACGCAGATACACGTGCACCTGTGGACGTGTTCCTAGTGCTCAGAGCCTCCTTCTGAAGTCTTGGCTTCAACTGATTCAGCACATCTGAGCACATTTCTGTCCAGTCCTCCCGGGAGGCAAGTGCTGCTGATTGGAAGAGCAGAGTTTTCCCAGCCAAACCAACCTGCGCTTTGAGTCCCAGCGTCACCGGGCTCTAGCGCTGCACCCTCAACCAGCCAGCTTTTCAAGGACAGCAAACGATGTCAGGAAATGACAGCGGCTGTGTAAACGCTGTCTACGGTCCACGTACACTGGAGCAGAGGTCGCCGCCCGCCTGCTCTTCTCTGCATTCAGAACATGGACGCACTTTGTCTGACCCATTTCATTTGGGTTTTTTAAAATTTGGATTCGTAATTTCTCCTGGAAACTTGAATTAGGTCATTGGATTGGGGAAGCTTCACAGTTCCATCCAGGTCACATCCCAGTACCTTGAAAGCCCTGCCCCACCAGGCCTCGCTCTGCACAGCTGCCCTGGGGGAGCCGTAGCCACCCCCGTCTGCGAGCAAGGCCTGCACCAGCCTCGGCTGCTTCACTGGCTGGAACCCAGTCCCCAGTCCCTTCCCTCAGTCACCTGCCCACCTGACCCTAGGAAAACTGGAGTGTGCATTCATGTTCCGCTCCAAGAAAGTATAGTGAATTAGGAGGGAAAGCACGGCTGTGAAGATAAAGAGACCTAGACTTTGTCTTTAGAAGGGTTAGTTAGACTTGACTTTTATCTAGTGAAGTTCTGACCCCTGAAGTTACTTGTTTGTCATTCATGATGATCCTTCAGGTCTGTATTGTATATTTAACAAATACTAAATGTTTTATGCTATATGCTTTGATAAGCAAGGGAAATATAAGGGTAGCAAATTAGAAAACAATAAAATGAAACAGAAAAATCCATTGATCCCAATGAAAGAATAATAATCAGATATTCACAGAAATAAATGTAAAGCTGCGACTGTGACAGTTACTACCAAGAAGTCCAAGGTGCTATAACTGTGTATTATAGGGATTCTGTCCTGTTACGTGGGATCACAGGAGCTTGAGCTGAGAAAGTGATGTTTCCACTCAGAGCCGCAAAATTAATCAGCAGCTAATTAGTTGGAGAGGACACAGATGCCCAGGTTTCAGAAATGTATGTGCAAAGGTTCCGGGTGGGGGGAGGGCATGGTGAGCTCAAGGGGCTGAAAGATCGTTGTGAGTAGAGCGTAGGGGTAGGGGGTCCACTAATTCTAGATTGAGGAAGCGAGTAGGCAGGCCAGAGCCAGGCAACAACTTCAAGGGCATGCGTAGGAGATGAGGTTTACCCAAGAACAAGGAGAAGCCATTGAGCACTGAAGGGTTTTATCCAGAGCGGCATTTGAGCAAGTTTGTCTTTGAAATGCCCACTCAGGAATATGAATGCATGGTGTGGCAGAGAACAAGAATGGAGTGAGGAAACTGGTTGGGAAGGAAGTGTGCTTAGGAGATGGTGGTGTCCAGGAGGGTGTGGCAGGAGGGGGAGAAAAATGGAGGGATTCAAGACCTGGTAGGGAAGTTAAACTCAGAAGCTGGTGATGGAAGTAACATTAATGTGATTGTAGGGTGAGGGCATATACCAAAGCAATAAACCCAGTGGAGTTAACTGGAAGATTTTAGGAAATCCCATCCTGTCTTATAGCCCTCACTCTGGTCTGTCATTCTGACCAGTTCTGAGACTGTCCTGCGAAGTTCCTAGCCACCTGTTCTTCACCATTAATCCAGAGCATGGATCCAATTCGTCCTGGCCCTTCCTGCCATTTCGGCAAGAAGATAAACCAGGCAGGAGAATAAAAGCCAAGAGGTGCAATTGCAGGTGGCTGCTTGGTGATCCTCAGTATTTCAGCCACCGCTTTGAAACCCTGAATTGGCTTTTGTATTCCACTTCTGACATTTTTGCTGTAGCATTCTGCCATACTTTTCTTAATATTTTTCTTTCAGTGAATTCATTTCAAGTAATTATGTTTGTTCCTGTCACTACAGAAAGTACAAAACCTTCTTAAAACCTTCATGAATTGTCATAAAAAGAAAGTAAAGTACAACACAAAATCAGTAAAATCAGTAACTCTGATTGTCAAGTCTGGACTTCACCACCACCCAGGATTCTGAACCTGAGGCTTGCTCTTCCCTCGGAGGGATACGAACAGGTGTTTGGAAAGTTGTAAGAAAAGGACTTTCTTCTTAATGTTCTCAAAAGAGCTGAAAGAGAATCAAAAAAGGAAATTGCTTCATTATGAGAGTGAATATCATTTAATGTTCTGCTCATGCCCTAAAATAACTTCCAGTGTGGGCTGCATGGTCAGCACTCCGGAGAAGGCTGCCTTAGCCCTCTGTGCTACCACTGGAGCTCGACTGCACGGTGGGGCTTTCACAGAGAGGGGATGTAATGGTTCTGGACTGGAGCCTCGACAGAGATACTTTTAAAATAATAATTTTCAATAGAAATAGGATTTGAGGGCATTTTTTAAATTGAGACTCTTCTTGGTTTTCATCCTAAATAAGCATGCCATTGAAATTTAGTGGCGAGCAGCCACACTGATAGACCTGTATCACTGTATGGATCTGTCGTGCCTGATGAAGATGTGACAGAATGGCCCACCAGAGGCTCCTGTTAGGAAAATACTGTGTAATTTTCCAAGCCTAGAATAACTTACTACTTGGTTTATACATGCAAATACAATAACATGCAGCAAAATAAACTATATAAATATATACATGCAGTTGTACTTAGAAGCACAAAACATTTCGCTCAATTTTAATATGTATTGATTGTTAATGCACTAATAGCAGTGCTACTTATGACATTAGAGACCCCAAAACAACACAGTTGACTTTGTCATCTTTTGTAGCTGTGGTTTCAAATAAGATAATTTGACATATACATATACGCATCCAACTATTTCTGATACCATGTGTTCCACAAACGCTGCGGAATGAAGTTGTGAAACAAAGGAGGAGGAGGTTAGGAGAGTTTTTATTGGAAATAAGGAGAACAGTACCTCCTGGATTTCCAGGAAGGGTCCTGAAAGAGGTAGCTGCATGGTCTTGCAATTGAGAATTACTTATAGACAAGTGGGGTACAGGAATTGCTGAAACATTTTGTGGACTCCTGCGACTGGTGTGTCTGCCAAGTTAAGAAAAAGCCAGTAGGAACTCATGCTCCCTAGCCCAGTTCTTTCACATAGCCACATAGCATTTACTGTAAGCTGGGATCTTAGAAAGAGCTAGTTATTTTACATTATTATGACCTCAAAAATCCTAAGGAGGGGGTGGACTGCATTTCCTATTAGAGGAAGTCTATTGTATTTTAAGTTCCTCAAAATTCAGGCATTGAGTAGGTGGTGGCCTCTCTCTTTAAGAGGGAGGGCCCATTCCGTGTGGCCTGAGGAATGGTCCTTCCTGGTCAGGGTCCTCCTTCAGAGTCTGTTCTTAGTTTTTATCGGTGTGGCTGGTCACCCCACTCTCACAGGCCCTTCTACAACTAGCTACCTTACGCATAAGCTAACTAAATGAACTATCGTCTACGTTTCATTTTACCCTTGAAGGCCAGTGTGTTTTGAGTTTTTCCTATTGCAATGAGAATTTTTTTGTGGCTTTTTTCTAATCTCCTCCTCACGCAGTGGTTATATCACGTTGAATTTTTTTGCAATTAGGTGTAGGTACCTTTTATGATCTGTGAGTTCCCTTTCTGGACAGTAAGATGTTTATAAAATGTATTGTGCCAAGGGCAGGGCACCTGGCAGGTGAGGATGGGTGGCACTGCTTCTGCTGCTCCTGCGTGGTTCTCTGTGAGCCTCATGCAAGCCAAGAGGAGCTCTGGCCTACCCCCACTGTGGCCTTTCTACTGATCGCAGCTCTTGGTCTGCCTCCTCCACGCCAGTCTCCGGGAGTTAGATGCTGCACAAACCTGGTCTCATTGCTCCCGCCCCTCACTCAGGGCACTGAAATCCGAAGCTCTTTGCTTATTGTACACATCTTAGGACACAGCTGCTGCCTCCTCCTCTGACTCCTGCTTCACTGCCTCCTCCCCACACCACCCGGGACTGGCAGAGCCGCAGATCTGCATCTTGGTGGGAGAATTCCACCTAGAGAACATCAGAACCTGCAGTATATAGATTGTAGTACGGCATAGATGCAAAATACGAGCTGCCCAAAATGAGCCACAAAGCTGAAGTAGCAGAGCAGAGCCCCAGCTCCGCTGCCACTGACTCCCACACTCCTTGGTCCTTTCCTGCATCTGCTCTTCCACTCAAGGGTCTCCCTCCTGCTCCTCTGCTTGTCCAGACCCTGGTCATCTCTGCAGGCTGTTTTGGCTCTGCTTTCTCTGTACACTGCCGCTGTCCTGTGCTGCAGTCTCCACAGCCTCATCCTGCAGCCTGTGCTCCTGACCCCCATTTCCATGCTCAACTCCACAGGCTGAGCAGCTCCAAGGCAGGCGCTCAGTTTGTACCCGTCATCTCCCGCACCTAGGGAATGATTACCCGTGTGTGAGTGTACAATGTTTCCTTGTATTACATGGATGGGAGAATAGTGCATGAAGAGGTAATGTGTATGGTGCGTATTTAAAACAGGATGCAAGGATCTCTAGTGGGAAATAAGGTTTTTCCACCCCTGAGTAACCACCCAGTCCCCTTTTCAGAGACTGCTGCTATTGTTTGCTTCTTTAAAAAGAGCCCTGCCTGCTCAAGATGTTATTTACATAGAGACAAAAAGTACTTGGGTTAAGCATTTAGGGGAATTTTCCTGCTAAAATTTGCTGTCTTTGGGTCCTCCCTTCTGTCCTAGGCACCTTCCTGCTCCTTGCATCTTGCTGTTTCCTTAACATAGCCCATCCTTTCCCCCTCTGCCTTTCCTACCACTGCATCATCCTCTTAACATTTTCTTCTTACCACCATGCACGCGGGCCTGGATCCCAAAGCTTTTCCTCCTCACTGTCTGTCTGCGACATCCAAGGCACATTCTTTGTTCTTCCTGTTTTGGGCAGCATGAGCTCCACGGGGCTCTTCTGTACCTGCGCTTGACCATGCTTCTAGATGGAGAGTGCATAATCCGGACAAGAGTAAAAGGGGCCAGCTTTCTTTCTGGCTCTTCTAGGCACTCAGCCATCTCCTCCAGGCTAGGGCGTGCAGTGCCCCAGAGAGTTCTGCTGAGCCTTGTCACAGTGCTGTAGGACTTCTCACAGAGGAACCAGCAGTACCCTAGAACTGCAAGTAGAACAGCTAGAAAGCATTCGCTGTTCTAGAGATGGTCCATGTGTGGGTCTTCCCAGTTTTACTTCAGAAGTGATGAGTTATTGAGTTGATCTCATTCCCCTGGAGTTTGCAGCTAAGCCAGTGTAAGGACATCATTTTTACTGTAGCCAGCTCATAAGGCCTAAAGGCCTCAGTGAGCGAGAACACAACACTTTCTGCAGCATTGCGTTTGTGCACACTCCCCTGAGCCAGTTTTATTTGCATCCCTAGCTCAGAATTCTCCCTTACAGACTGCTAGGTCTCCTTGAGAGCTGACGGCAGTCATTTGTACCTAAGCCACGGGTGTTCTGGAGGCAAAGCCGTGGGCTCCTCTCACAACCCAAAGTCCTGTGTAACAGCAAAGACTAGAAAAATGTGAAGAGTAGTGGAACTATTAATAGTTTGAAAGGGGAAGTAAATATTTCAGGCAAACACTAGTTCTTGGGCTCTGAGTTCTACGAGTTTAGTTCTCAGCATCTTCCTCTGCCCATCACAGAGGCTGACGTGGAGAGCAGTTATTTATGCTATACCTGTCAGAGCATAGCCCAGATGAGCAAGTCTGGACATTAGGTCATAGGTCATCAGCGTCGGGAGCATAGACCTCCACTGACAAAAGTGTGTGTGTCCCCTGCTCTTCTTAACAGATGCTAAATTCCAGAATAAATCAGAGACACCCTTCTGGCAGCTGTGTATGTGTGAACATAGGAAAGTGAGATCATTTCGTAGTTTGTATTTGACATTTGCTTTCCATTACCATATGTATCCTGAAGAGTTGCAAATATTCCTGTCTGAGATTCTTCCCCAAGATCCATATTTCCAGCTGCCTTTTACACACCCCGTCTTGACTGGCAAGCGTTTCTAACGTGTAATAGGTCTATAACTAAACTCATTGCTCTCTACCCCTAATCTTGATTTGTCTACTGCATTCTTGGTTTCAGCTAATAACTTCCTGTCAGAAGTAGAATTGGCTCTTAAACACCTAGATGTACATTTTGGAGCATAATTCACTGTGCATATGCACACATACAGATATAACTTGAACAAAAGTTCTATAAAACAATATGTATCTTTATCACGTGTATTTTCTCTGTGTCACATCTTTTGAAAAATGATTTGTCCATTTGATTCTTGACCATGGAGCCAAAAATATATGTTAGAGAAAGGGACTGCTTCTTTAACAAATGGTCCTGGGAAAACTGGATATCCATGTGTAGATGACTGAAACTAAATCACTGTCTCTCACCCTATACAAAAATCAACTCAAAATGGATCAAACACTTAGGCATTAGACCTTTGAACTTGACAAAAGAACAGATAGGGGAAAGCTTTGAAGCCATAGCTCATGCGAAGACTTCCTGAATAGACTCCAGTGGCACAAGAAATACTAGCAAGAATCAACAAATGAAACTACATCAAATTTAAAATGTACAATAGAGATTGTGATATAGGAAGAAATTGTTCAAAAGGAAAGAAGAACTAGGAAGGGGGAAAGGAAGGAAGGGAAAAGGAAAAAATGATTAAAAAGGATAAAATAAAAACAAAACTTTGTAAATGAGGGGAAGAGGGGTTGAGGGGCGGGGAGGGGATTGGGAAAAAAAGAGGAATCAAAATATATCATTACAGGTACAAATTCCCTATATGAATATGATCATTATGTATATCTAAATTGTACTAATAAACTTAATCAAATAAAAAAAGAGAGAAACAACTAAGGGAGTGAAGAGAGATACCCTTAGAATGGAAGAAAAGCTTTGCCAGCTACTCTTCTAACAGATGATTAATATCTAGGATAAATAAAGAACTCAAAAAACTTAACTCCAAAAAACCATATAACCTGATCAATAAATGGGCAAATGAATAGAAATATACTTCTCAGAAGATGTACAAATGGCCATCCAATAGGTACATGAAAAAAATGTTAAACATCTTTAGCCTTCAGAGAATGCAAATCAAAACTATATTGAGATTCCATCTCACCCCAGTCAGAATGGCTGTCATCAAGAATACAAAAACAGTAAATGCGGCAAGGATGCAGGGAAAGAGGAACCCTTCTGCACTGCTGGTGGGTATGGAAATTAGTACAGTCTCTATGGAAATCAGTATGGAGGTTCTTTAAAAAACTAAAAATAGAGCTTACCGTTCAGTCCCACTATACCAAAAAAATTAAAGTCAGCATACTACAGAGATACCTGAATGCACATATTTATTTTAGCACCATTCACAGTAGCCAAGATATGGAACCAGCCTAGATTCCTATCAACAGAGGAATGGATAAAGAAAATGTGATACATATATACGATGGCATATTATTCAATCATAAAGAAAATTTTGCCATTTTCAGGAAAATGAATGGAGCTGGAGAATATCATCTTAAGTGAAATAAGCCAGACTCAAAAAGACAAGTATTGCATGTTCTTGTCTAGTATGTGTAATCTAAAAAAGATGACATCAAAGTAGAAGAGAAACTATTATTAGACAAGAGGAAGAGGATAAGGGGGAGAGGGAGAGGAGTACAGGCAGAATAATGGGGAGATGGTTATTATCAAAATATACTATGTGTATTGAAACCCATTATTTCCTAACATTCATAGGCATTAATAAAATAAAAAGAAAAAATTAATATCATTATATTGCATGGATATGTTCACTGAAAACAAGCCTGAATGTTTATTACCTTGGTAAAGTAATAATTAGAACATGCAAAAAAAGAAAGTAATGAGGCTACTTGAGTCTGTTCCTCTAATAAAACTTCTATTATTATGAAGAGTGAGGCATGATGCACGCACCTGTAATCCCATCAGTCTGGAGGCTGAGGCAGGATGATTACAGGCTCATGCAAAGCCTGGGCAACTTAGCAATTTAGTGAGATCATGGCTCAAAAGTCTAAAAAAATTTTAAGCTGGGGATGTAGCTCAGTTGTAGAGCACCCCTAGGTTCTATCCTCAGTACTGGGGGAAAATTATATATATCATATTATATATTATAACATGTCATAATAATATGATATGTAACATTATAAGGCAATATGTAACATGTATGTGACCTGCTGGTTGAAACCTGAAAGGGAGATGAGATGTAGTGTCTTTGGATTCAGTGTGTGGCCCCAGCTCCCCAGTCTACCCCAGCCTGTGATCCAGTTCCAGTGACCTTGACCCTCTCAGCCAGACACACCAGTCAGTCAGTCAGCACTTACTGAGTCCACGTCTGGTAGTGGGCACGCGGGGGACACTAGGAATCCGAAGATGAGTGTGACGGTCTCCTCTTGAGGTCTGCAGTGCAGCGGGAGACATGAGTCATCGCACAGTTCCAAGGCAATCATGAGGTCCTGCAAATAGAAATCTGCACAGAGCACAGAGACGCACCATGGACCCAGGGTCCGGGAAGTCTCGGGAAGAGCTGGCCCGTGAGTGGGAGGTTTAGAGAGATGCAAGAGTTCAGCCGGCCAAATCAGAGGAAGGGAACTCAGGAAGGGGAGCCCGCTGGGAGAAGAAACCCAGCGTGAGCAGTCGGATGATTTGGAGAACCCAAAGTACATATTTAGTTATAACCAGAATAATCTGCTGTCACCTCCACCCCTTCATTTGGCAAACGATTACTCAGCATTCACTTTCACAGTGCTGTCCTCTGCCATGCAGTTTTTTTTCACTCATTTATTTGCAAAAGATTACCCTTGTAGATAATTTTTACTGTTTCATTCTAATTTGAAAGCGTCTTGGTAGTGGAATTTATTGGTTGTTAATAGAATGAAAGTCTGGTACCCGAGACAGTACACACCCACGTTACCTAGTGCACAGGTAGCGCATCACTGCTAATCACTCATTTAACTCAAACTGCTCTTTCCTTTATAGGAAGCAAAATTAATTTTTAATTCTTTTCCTTTGCCAACTTTCTGTTCACTTTGCTTTTCTGTGCAAATGCTTCAGGAGAAGGAATGGAGTGTGGAATCTCAATAGTCAAGTCTATAATTGAAAAAAAGTCTTATAAGTTTTCTCCTTCTTGGTAACTTTTATGGAACAGCCATACTATATAATAATCACTTTTTTTTTTTTTTTTGGTACCAGGAATTGAACTCAGGACCTCGTGCTTGCCAAGCAGGCGCTTGTGCCACTGAGCTATATCTCCGGCCCTATAATAATCATTTTGAAACAGAGCACTGGAAATGGACAGGGAGGAGGCCCAGGGAAACATTTTGCCAACATGGTGTCGTAGAACCAGGGACGGTAGGATAACAGCCACACTTTACTTAGGTTTCAGGTTCTGGCTGAGCTTTACACTGTTTATGACACTTTCAGAGGGTCTGTTTTTTGTGTAACCAATTGGCTGTGTTCCAGTCGTGACTTTAGTTGCAATTTCCACCTTTTATTTGTTAAAGTTTAGTACTTCTGAACCTCATCATCCTTCATGCAGAATTCAGTCTGAGGGAAGAAAAGGAGCATTCCCAGATAGGCTGTGCATGCCGCCTGCAAACTTGATGGTCTCCGTCTCTGGAAAGAATCGTTGGAATTACTGAAAAGAAAGTGGACAATGGCTTTTGCAGGACACTGTTGTCACAGTGGTTTACGTCACAGTCTGTTTTCCTGTCTTAACTACTCTTCCAGGCCTCTTGCCTGTCTCCTTCCCCTCCCCAACCAGCCTGTCAGTTATTTGATATTGTTGGCGCATCTACCTCTGAATGTGATTACTGATTAGTGCTTGCAAAATTAACCATTTATGACTTCAAAGAAGAATTATATTATCTCATGTGCTGGTTCAGTGTTTCAGTGAGAAACATAAATGCATGTATTTGACCCCGATTCGTGGAGCACAACAGGATGAGCAAAACAGTCACTATGTAGGTGTCCCCTTGACACTACAGCCCTCCCTCCCTGTAGACCCAGGCACAGTCAGAGCTCTGCATGGCCTTATTGCCCAGCAGTGCCCGTCATTTCTCAGAAATAGAGAGAATTGTGCCTTGTTCCTCCCCTTGGTGTCTGCCCTTCTTCCTCCTCCTTTGCTCTTCTCCAGCTTTATCTCTGGCCCTGTCTAACCCTCTGGGCTCACCCTCATTGTCCATCATAGTTTAAATATCGCACCTGGCACTGACTGCCTTGGACAGGGAGCCGCCATGGCACGAGTGGGGATGTACATTCTTCCCCATGGCAGCTGCAGCCTGACTGCAGGGTCTTCTGCAGGTGCTTTGAGCTCTTGCTGATGCTTACTTACCCAGTGCCTGCTTCGTGTTCTCCACACAGATGATGGGGGTGTTGTTATCACCCCCTTCAGTCTACAAAGGGAAAATTAAGCTCCATGTGGCTCTTTCTTGCTCCCAGTAATATAACTAGAAAGCTCTTTAACCTTTATACACTGCTGTTTTCAGTCAGTGATTTACCTGTGATTTGCCATTGCATATAAGTGTTACATACCATGGCAAGGGAAATCCAACTTAGCTGGGAGCTGGAATTGCCCTTGAATTCCTTTCACTGGATCAAATGTTCGGGTGATAGAAATAGACGAAGATCAAAATAAGGATAGAAAAATGACGAAGTGCAGGAAGAACAGCTTTTTGGCAGGAGGAAACTATAAGTCACATCATTAAATATTTTAAGTGGAATGAAAGAATTTGAGCATTCAAAGCTGTCCTGTCACTATTGACAGGAAACTGATTGCGCTGCTCAGGCAGAGGCTGTGGGGATGAGGGGGCAGACTTGGTAAACAATGTGACACGAGAGACTGGAGGGAGGGCCAGAGCTCAGGACAGAATCACGAGGGACACGGACATTCTTCATTCAGTTCCACAAAGATGACATCTTGTCATTTGATTCCTTAGCCTGCTCATTAGGTTTGTGCTTGATAAAATACAGCCGATTTCACTTGTCTTGTCACATTCAGCTGCGTTTGTTAGAACACAGAGATTCATCTTGGGTGGTGCCTTAGCTGGGTTTGTTTTTACTCAAATAAAATCCCTGGCACACGATAACGGAAAAAAAATCCGGAGTTTCATAATACGCAGTGTACTGTTTCTACACTTGAGAATTTTGAGTGTTTTGGAAATAATGTCTGTTTCCACAATTTTCTGCTCTCCACTAGGTTCTCGGAACACCAAATGAGGACACGTGGCCCGGTGTACATTCTTTACCACATTTTAAACCAGGTATGTGTCATGCATTCCAAATGCCAAGTGCTTCCTGTATGCACAGGGTGAATATACAGATGTTCGCTCTTGAGTAACAGACTGCCTTCTTAAATTCTGGTTACTTTCATGGTGTGTATTTTATGTATTCATGGAGTTGTCTTTTTGTTTTCACAGTTCATTTGTGCATAGAGTTAATGATGTCTTTCCTAAGACTTTCACCACATAAACTTAGATGCACTTGACTGATCTTGCAGTAGCCACACATTTTATTGTCAAATAAACTAGCATCTATGTCTATAAAAACAAATTAAAGTGGAGCATCACAACCCATCTGTCTGTTATTTAAAAGTATTACATTGTAAAAAGGAAACATATTTTGATTTCTCTTACAAAATAAGAAATATATGCTTTAAGTTTAAACATGTAAAGTGTCTGAATGCCCTGTTGTACAGCATTCAATATGTTTTAATGCAAAATATCTGAGAGGAAGTGGGAAATTTGAAAACTAAATTGTCATTTTTTTCCTTACCAGTAGGTGGCAGTCATGAAACTTTCAGTTTTAATTACGGTATAAGAAAATCTAAAACATGGACTGCTTACTTTTTTTAGAAGGGATAAAAAATTTGGAATAGGAAATTCAACAAAATCAGTAGAATGAATTATTTTTAGACGATTCTCTTTTTTCATTTTTTTCTTTTTACAGTTACAAAACATGGTTTATAAAATGTGGACCCATCACAAAATTACTGATTACCTGTTTTTATTTCAGTACTGTGCTTGCTGTTTTTATCACTATTGCTTTGTAGTATAGCTTGAAGTCAGGTTTGGCTATGCCTCCTTCTTTTGCTGTTGTTTCCCAGAATTGCTTTTGCTGGTCTGGGTCTCTTCTCATTCCATATGAATTTTAGGATTTTTTTTCTAGATCTGTGAAGTATGCTCTTGGTATTTTTATTGGGACTGTATTGAATCTGTATTACAATTTTGGAAGTATGTCCATTTTGAAAATGTTGATTCTGCCTATCCAGGAGCAGGGGACATCTTTCCATTTTCTGATGTCCTCTTCAATCTTCTTCAGAGTACTGTAGTTTTCTTTGTAGAAGTCTTTCACTTCCACTTCCTTGGTTAGGTTAATTCCTAGGTATTTCATTTTTCTTGAAACTAACGAGAATGGTATTATTTTCATATTTCTCATCCTTTGTGTTATTGGCGTACACAAATGCTAATGACTTTTGTGTATTGATCTTGTATCCTGCTACATTGCCAAAATTCATTATTAATTCTAAGAGTGTTTTCTTTGGATCTTCTATGTAGACTCTCGTATTATTTACAAATAATGATAATTTGAGTTCTTCCTTTCCTATGTATATCCCTTTCATTTCTTTCTCTTGCCTAATTGTTCTGGCTAATATTTCAACTACTATATTAAATAGAAGAGGTGATAGTGAATATCCTTGCCTTATTTCTGATTTGGGGGGAATGCTTTTAGTTTTCCCCCATTTAGTATAATGCTGGCTATTGGTTTGTCATATATGGCTTTTATCATACTGCAGTATGGTCCTTCTCTACCTGTTTTCATCAGGGTTTTTATCATGAAGGGGTGTTGGATTTTGTCAAAAGCCTTTTCTGCATGTACTGATATTATACAGTTTTCTACCCTGCTTCTGTTTATGCGATGTATTTATTAACTTATGTATGTTGAAACATCCTTGCATCTTTGGGATGAAACCTACTTGATCATGATGTATGATCTTTTTGATAATGTGCTACATTCTATTTGCTGATATCTTGTTGAGTATTTTTGCATCTTTGTCGATTATGGAGATTGGCCTATAGTTTTCTTTCTTACTTGGATCTTTATCCAGTTTTGGGATCAGGGTGATACTGGCTTCCATAAATGAGTTTGGGAGCTGTTGTAGTCAGGGTTTGCAAGAGAACAGATTTAATACAGGATACACAATTTATAAGATTACTTCGTAATATTCACCCAAAGAGTCAAATGCAGAAGAGTACAAGAGATCTGTCCATGCACTAGAGACCCCAGCTGAGGGTCTGGATCCCACAGCAATGTCCTGCACAAGTCCAGCTGAAGACCTAGAGCCTATAGCAGTGTGTGCTCCACAAGTCCAGCTGCAGCACTAGAGCCCATGACAATTTCTCATGCAAGCCTGTACCAAGGATCTGTACTGGGAAGGCCCAAAGGTCAGTGGTAGAAGTTAGAACATCTGTGCCAGCGGGATGAAGGATCTGTGCCACCAGGCTGAGAGATCTGCACTAGAGCCAGGAAGTGATGCTCAAGGTAATGACCAGAGCTCCCTGGAAGATACTGCAGCCATCCTCAGTGACAACAAGGACCTGAGCTCCTCCAACGATGAGAACAGCCAAGTTCCTATCAGGAAAACCAGTGTGACAAGCTTCTCCAGGAGAATCAACAGCACACCATCTTCCCCTCCAGTTCTCCTCTTATGCCTTCGGCAACAGTCCTCAGGTGGGCCTTCCATACCCAGCACCACGCTGATTCAGTTCAGCTGGATGTACAAGTTGACCATTAGTTAATCCACCATAGGAGCACTCCATCTCTTTCAGTTTCTTTGAAGAGCTTGAGGAACATCCTTAAAGGTTTTGTAGAATTTAGCACTGATTCCTTCAGGTCTTGGACTTTTTTTAGTCGGTAAATTCGTTATTACTGTGTCAATTTCATTGCTTGTTATTGGGTTGTTATTGGGTTGGTAGTTTGTATGTGTCTATGAATCTGTTCATTTCTTCAAAATTTGGTAACTTGTTAAAATATAATTTTTCAAAGTAGTTACTATCTTCTGGATTTCCAGTGTCTGTTGTGATTTCACCTTTTTCATTTCTAATTGCATTGATGTGAGTCTTTTCTTGCTTTCTTTTGATAATTCTGGCCAGGAGCTTATCTATTCTATTTATTCCTTCAAAGAACCAGCTCTTCAATTTGTTGATTTTTTTTATTATCTCAATTTCATTGATTTCTGCTCTCATCTTTATGATTTTCCTCCTTAATTTCAGTTTGGGGCTGACTTGTTGTTTCACAAGTATCTTAAAATTTCTCATAAGGTTGAGTTTTCCTCTTAGAAATGATTTCATAGTGTCCCAGAGGTTTTGGTGAGTTGTACCATCATTGTCATTAACTTCTAGAATTTTTTTTTCTTCTTTGATTTCTTCTGCGACCCATTGATTGTTCAGAAGTATATCTTTAAATTTTTTAGGATCTTTCACATTTTCTGAAATTTCTTCTGTTGTTGATTTCAATTTTCATTGCACAGTAGTCTGATAGTATACATGGGATAATTTCTATTCTTTTATATTTACTTAAGCAGGCTTTGTGGACTAGCATGTGATCTATTTTGGCAAAAGTACCAGGTGCTGCTGAAAAGAATGTATACTTTGTTGTAGAGGGGTGGAATACTCTATATATCCATTAAGTCTATATGTTCAAGGGTGTGGTTCAGTTCTGAAATTTCTTTATTGGTTTTTTGTTTAGTTGATCAATCTCCTTGAAAAAATGGGGTATTAAAATCTCCTACTATGATTGTGTTAGTGTCTATTTGATCTTTTCATTTCAACAGTTTTTGTTTTATGAAGGTAGGTGCTCCAGTATTTGGTGCATATATGTTTATTGATGTTATCTCTTTTTTGCATTTTCCCCTTAATTAGTATGTATTGACCTTCTTTGTCTCTTCTAATCAGTTTTAGCTTGAAATTTACCATTTCTCATATTATAATTGCTACCCCTGCTTGTTTTGGGGATCCTGGTGCATTAAATGTTGTTGTCTACCCTTTAATTTTTAGTCTATGAATATCTTTTTGGATTAATGAGTTTCTTGAATGTAATAGATTGTTGGATTCTGGTTTTTTGCTGCAGTCTGCCAGTCTGTGTCTTTTAATTGGAGAGTTGAGGCCATTGACACTGATATATATTACTGAGATGTGTTGGTCATTTATTTTCATTGCCTCCTTTATCTGTTGGTGTATCCTTTGTTTTTATTTTCCTGATGTTTTTTGTTGCTGTTGCTGAGCTCACTAGTTTCCTCCATGTTTTTAGCTGTGTCTGATTTGTTGTTTTTATCAAGAATATTGTTAAGTACTTTCTGTAGAGCTGGTTTAGCATTCATGTGTCTTCTGAGCTTGTCTTTTTTATAGACATACCTTATTTCTCTGTCTATTTTGAAGGATAGTTTTGCTGAGTAAATTAATCTGGGTTGGAAGTTATTTGCTCTTAGGGCTTGAAATACTTTACTCCAAGCTCTTCTGGCCTTTAGAGTTTGTGTTGAGAAGTCTTCTGTGACTCTAACTGATTTACCTTTATATGTGATTTATTGTTTTTCTCTGGCTGCTTTTAAAATTCTGGGGGTTTTGCTGGATATCTGGTAATTCAATAAGGAAGTGCCTTGCTGAGCTGCTTTTTTCATCATAATTGCTTGATATTCTATAACCATCGCTTACTTGTATTTTGAACTCTTTTCTTCTATTTGGGAAATTTTCTTCCATGATTTCTGTAAGCATGTTAGAGTATCCATCTATGCTATCGTCTAGTTTTTCTCTAACTCTGATAAGCCTTAGATTGGTCTTCTTATTGTCATCTAGTAGCTGCTGAAAAATCTTCTCTAGTTCTCTTTATTTTCTTTTTGGCTTCTTTTAGCTCTTTAATCATAATTCACTATTTTTGTCCTCAAATCAGGCACTCTGTCTTCACATTGGTCATTTCTGCAGTGTGTAAATTCTGTACAATTTTTTATTTTAGGTATTTCTGTATGATGTCTTTTCAAGGATTTCATATCCTTCTTGAATCTGTCATTCAAAATTTGAACTACTTTGGTTAGCTCAACCAGTTTTTTACCTATTTCCCTGAAATTCACTGTGGGCATTTTGAGTGAAATTGCTGTGAACTTTTGTTCCTCTTTGAACTCATCTATTTTCTTCATCTCTTTTATGAACTTTTCATAGATTTCTGCTACCTGATAATTGTTTCTTTGTCCCTTTGTGACCCCTTGCTCTGCCTTGGGAGAGTTGGAGGGGTTCCTTAACTTCCCCATTCTCCTATGTATATCTATGTTTATTTGTGTGTGTGTGTGTGTGTGTGTGTATATATATATATGTTATATATTATATATTACTATAATTATATATGGCTTCCCCCCCTTTTTTATGGGGTGGAGATTTTTTGGGTTTTATTTCTTTGGTTTTTTTTTTTTTTTTTTTTTTTTGTGGGTACCGGGGGTCGACCTCAGGACCTCGCGTACCTGCAGGCACCCGTGTCGCTGAGCAATATCATCGGCCCTTTTTTCGTATGTGGGTTCCAGGAGTCGAACTCGGGCCCTCGCACTTGCCAGGCAGGCACTTACGCTGCTGAGCCATCTCACCGGCCCCTGGGGTGGAGTTTTACTCAAGGTTTGGGACTAGAGAAATGAGGAGAGTTTCTGGCTTATTTGGCAATTTTTAGTAGGATATTGCCTCCTTGTGAATAATTTTCAGCTTTGTATGTCCATTGACTGTATTTACCCCTGTTATTTACCTTAAGTGATTTCAACTCTGTCCCTATGTTTTGCCAAATAATTACTCCTGGTTGTAACAGCATCCACAGATTCAATCTTACAACATTTCTGTATGATAATCCTTGCAGTTAACGCTTACCCCCTTTGTATATTCTCTATTCACACTATGACAGTTTATTATTTGTGGTTACTCTGCAGTGAGGTAGGGGAGGTGGGGTGAGGAGAATGGGAGGTGGTTGGATAAGAAGTGTTAGATACTAAGGGAAAGGTTTGAAGGGGGGAATAGTGGTAGATGAGATTTCATTAGAGTACTTCTAGTTTAGTTGTTTAGTATTGAGAGTTTTCAGAGGATATTTTGTGGAGGCAAAGGCAAGATAGGGCAGAAAGGGGGTACTTTCTGATTGAGGACAGCTATCTGGTTGTCAGAACTTGCTGACAGGGAGGACAGTAAACTAGGTGAGATATGGAAGAGCCAAAGGCTTAGTATAAGGAGGATCTAACTATCACTAGAGAAGATAGGCCTGACTGTGAGGGAGCTAGGTATGGAAAATTTAAAACCTTGGAAGGAGGAGTTCACATGTTTGGGAAAAGAATAAAGAAATACATTAATAATACTGTCTCGAGGGTTTGAGGTGAAGAAACCAGATAGGGAGCAGAGACAAGGGAGAGAACCTAGATACCTATTAAATCAGAGCCAATGAAAGAACAAATATGCAAAAGAAACTACCTAATAAACACAGGAAACAATAACATAACCCCACGGTACTAAATTAATCAAGAAACATACAAGATCTTAAACCTATAAGATGTCTGATGGGAACACAATTAAATATTACAGTGAGACGTTGCATATGTGACTCCCAAGTAGCTTCTTTGCAGGAGAGCCCGAGTGCTGACACCCCAGTAACCTCCTGATCCCTTCAAGCAGTACTGAAGTTACCTCAGGCTCAGGACCTCTTGCTGCCGGGTTGCAGCATCCTTGCAGTCTGATCCAGTCCAAGCTCTTGGGTTAGGAACTCTTGCTCTCCCTCTCCCTGGGTGTCATGGTGGAGTCAGCGGACAGGTTCACTGGCACAGAATTGTCCACTGAGTCAGGATTATTCCTGTGCAGTCAAATCGGCTGCAGCAGTAACAGGCTAATCCGTTACAGTGATACCTAACACGCTAGTTGAGAAATAACATACCACGAGGCCATGTTTAGGGTCTCCCTTTAAGTCTAGAGAAGAAATCTACAGTTACGGTGTGAGCATCCTAACAACCCAAGTCTAGACCCACAGTTAATGTGCACTAAATGCGATGGCCGGGTCTCCTCTCCTGGTGAAAAACAGCGTTCAGCCGTAATTTTATAGAATCAGTTATCTTAAGCCCAGACCCTTAGGGACCAGCTAATGCCAGAGGGGGGAAGAGAAGAGAAAAAAGGAAAATAAAAAATAGAGGTTTTGGGGTTTTTTTCTTTTCTTTTTTTTTTTTTTTTTTTAGTCTTCCCTTGTGAGGTACGAGGAGGGCAAAGGATCTCAATGTTGATAAGGGTGTGTTTAAATGGGGATAACAGGGGAAACTGGGTACAAAATTGGTAGTGAGAAATGGGGATGGGAAAACATTCTATGACTGATATATATATTAGAGAAAAAGTTAAAGGGAGACAAATGAGAATGGGGAAAGGAAAGATAAGAAAAATCAATAATGAATAATACACAGGAGAAAGAAGTCAGGCCAAAAGACATGGATGTAGGAGGGATGTAAAAGGACAACGGAGAATTCCTCTTACCCTCTGTAAACTATATTGGGAGGAAAAAGTCAAGGGGAAGAGAAGCACCCATTCACAGACATGCTCATAAAAGAAAAAAAGGTAAAATAGTGAAATAAAAGTATGGGGGAAAATGCACAGAAGGAGGAAAACATCAAAGAGTAAAAAATAAATAAATACATAAAATAAAAATAAAAAATCAGTTAAAGAACAGTAAAAGAAGTTCCTGCTGCTTTGCGCGCGGCTCTCCCCTCGGCGCGGGTCGCGCTCGCTCTGGCCGGTCCGGGTCCGCCCGCGCCTCGGAGTCGGGGCTCCGCGCACAGCCGCACGGGGTCCGCCCCGGGGGGGCCCGGCCCGGGCTCCCGGCCCCGCCTCTCGGCGGCCCCCAGGCTGCGCCCCGCTGCCGCCGCGGGCTCCCGTGACCGGGCCACCCTCGCCCGCGCGGGGAACTCGCGGTGAGAGGCGGCCGCAGGGCTGCTGGGGACCCAGGGCCCGCCCTCCCGCGGTGGCGCCCCCGGCTCCGTGCCGTGACTTCGCGCACGTGTGCCGAGGTCGCTCCTCCTCGGTGCACTGCGGAACGAGGCCGCTCCGGAGGCGGGGCCCGCGCGCTCCCTGCCGGCTCCAGCTGCCCGTGATTCTCTCCGTCCGGTCTCTGGTTCTCCGTGAGCGAAAACGTCGTTAGTTTCACTTTGGCTCCCGACCTGTGGCGAGCCCTCCGCTCCCGGAGCTGTGGGGTCTCCTCCGCGGTGCGATCTGTTTCTCCTGTATCGCTTGTTCCTGTTTTCTTCTCTGTCAGTTTCCTCCTGGGTTTTGGGTATTTTGCTCACTTCGGTTCCTCTCCAAGCTGTTGTTTCCCAGACTCCAGGTACTTCGTCCTGGAGAAGCTGAGCTGCTGGCAGTCATGCTCTCCCATTTTGGGACTCCCCTGCAGTAATAAATTTTCAAGTCTTCTGATTGTAGATTTACTTTTTAAAATCCTGAAGAAACTCGTTTCATTATTCCTGTTCTCAGTAGTCTTGTCATTTTCAAGTGTAGGTGTTGTCCACACCTCACTTCACTAAAATTGATGCGGGATGCTAATCACCAAGTAAAAACTTTTTCTCTCTTCGCTTATATGCCCCCAAGGGTATTGAAATCCCTGGTTATTGTCCAGTTTGTGTCATTTGAAACAAACTAAACTTTAAGAGTAGAGATCAGAATTAAATGACAATGTAAATTTTATACTATTGAAGGAATTATTTCCTTTAAAGTAGAGCCATTTGGTAAGTTTTTATACAGCAGTGGCATTACCGTGAGCTAGCCAGACGCTTTTTTGTCTTTAATGCATGTAGAAAGTCCTACTGAACTTTTAGGTCCCTTTCTGAATATTACTTTAAAAATCATGATGTAAGAAGGGAGGTGAGGGAATTGGAAGTTTGGATCTAAACAAGATTGATCACTGCTTTCAAGTTGGTTTTTGACCTCGAGTGGAAAGTTGCGTCTGCAGGGGAGAAGTGCGACGTGGTGAGGCAAAGGCTTGCACAAGCAACCCTCGTGAGCAGTGACTCCACACCCCCAAGGGAGATTCGGGACCGCGTGGTTAAATGAAGGGTGGCATGCACGGGTTTCTCTCTTCCTGGAAACACTAAAGCACAGAGCACAGCAGTGGTGTTCAGTAATCTGAGAAGTCATGTACTTTTTCAGCAATTGAAAATGTCCAAACAGAACAATGGCAGAAACATTAAGTGCTTGTTTATTGATGATGCTAGTTTGCATTGTATAGCTCCTTGTTGTGTGCAAAGTGCTTTCACAGACACTATCACCTGAGATCCTCCTAAGTGGGCAGGTAGCCCGAGCAGAAGGTTGAAACCGAAGATCAAGAGGAAAGCCCGGTTTGATGGCCCGTGCTAACACTGGGCCAGAACCCCCAATTCAGGATCGTACAACAGTATGTGTCAGTCAGTTGCTTATGCCTGTGTGGTGAACTGACCTTCAGGTGCATCTCATGCCTTTCTCGTCCTTGCTGGTGTAGCAGCTATGGAAAGACGCTCTGCTTATAGCGAAAGGCAGACTACACTGCAGGCTTACCTCAAGCCTCAGCTGCATCAGTACTATTAATTCCTCACTATTAATTCCTCACTGTTCACACCAACTGTCAGTGGGCACAGAAGGACACCCTACGCATTAAGGTGGGAGGAAGGGAAGGAGTGATTATTTGCTAAATAGTAACCCAGTCTCCTTGCTAGGTCTTTGGACCTCTCCTAGCTAAGAGAAGTGAGATGAATTCATTTCTTTTATTTTTGTTTAAAACCATTCAACAGTTATTGTAGGACTCCTTCAAGACAAGTACATGACTATGGAATGATGATTATTATGTTACTATATAGGTGAAGAGAAAGCTAGATTTCCATTATTTAATATGAAAGCAAAATTTTATTCCCAAAATATTCAAGTCCGATCAGTAAACATACTACTAATGATGAATGCAGTTGTAAGAACTGATGAGGTTTCTTCCTTCCACACCTGCCCTTGGTGTGGCACTGTCAGAGAACCCTTTGTAGCTAACAGACAGTGTTCCTAATGGAAAAGATGTATATGTGTGCGTTGTGCCTCTAGAGCCAGCTTTGTATATTCAAATAATGCTATCTGCTGTGGAAAAGAGAGACAGTTGATACACTCTGGGAATGCATCCCTCACTTTTCATGAGTGCATTAAAATCACAGAATTACATATCAGGACATGTACTTGAGATTTTTATTCACTTAACTGTTGCTTCAAAAGAAGTAATTTAGGACAGATTAAGTATGTACCTTTCCTCTCCCTGGAGCAATACTGCTTTATACAGTATACTGCAGTTCTACAGTTTTATATTGTCTTCCCAGTACATATAAAACTATAGAAGATGGTTGTTTTTTCAAGCATCTTAACTGCAGTTGCAGTAATAATGGTTGACAGGTATTGATTATTAGTTCTTGGGGTGCATTTTCTTAATGTATATTCACAGTAACTCTGTGAAGTAGGAAGTAGCTGCTATTACCCCAGTCTGGGGAAATTGAGGTACAGGAAGTTGATTAAGTCCAGGTCACTAGGACTTGGAAGATGCGTGTCATGCATTCCTTGATTTTGTCTCCTAGACATAAAAGGGTAAGGCACTCTGGCAGCAGGTGGAAATGGCACTGAGAGCAGGAAGTGTTTGTGTGCATGGTTTTATTGCTGCTGAGGCAGCTTGGATCCGTTTGTCCCATTGCTGGCTTTGTGTACTTCTGGCTAAAAACTTCAAGTCTCTCCCACCTGAGACACAGAGAGGAGTCTTGGTACAGTGACTGAGAGTGTACACTCCACATTCAGACAGTGTAGGTTCAAACCCCAGCTCTGCCACTTAGGACCTGTGTAACATGAGCAAGTTGGACAGTGGCTCTCTGTACCTCAGTTTCTCCATGTACAAAATAGAAATAATCAAGCTTCCCCATCCCTTAGCGTTGTTACAAGTATTAAAGTGAGTTCATATTTGCACACCATATCAGACACAGGAAATGTCTGCTGAATGTTACGTGAGCAGCTTGGGTATCCCTGCTCTTTGGTAGCATAGACGGAGTGGAATCCTTGTTTAGCTTCTGCCACTAGCCTGTGTGATGCTGTCAGGTCACAGCCTTCCTAGCCTCCCTTTGCTCGCTTGTGAGTTGAAGCAGTTGGACCACCTGATTGCCCTGGTCCTGTCCAAGCTCCCAGATCCTCTAGAAAGTGCAGATCCTCCCTCCTGCTGCTCTCTGTCCCTCTTTGGAGACGTTTTCTATTTTCTTTCTTCTACTTTCTCTTCCAGAAGCTATAAATTTCTTATTGTTTTTGAGTAGTATGTTAAAGCCTAACTGCTTCAACTTTCTTCTTTAGAGAAAAAGGTTTTATGGAAAGAGAAGCGTTCTGTGACTTTTTAGCTTGAGAAAAGTGTGGGTACTTTGAACACTTCGTCTGGGATTTGTATGTATGCCGTTGTGAGTAAGAATGCTTAACGAACGTGGGAGAACATTTACTCATTTTCAACTCACCCCTCTGGGAATTGAAGAAGGATTCGCTGTAGCCAAGCAGGTACAGATGCTGTGTCTCTGTTTTCAGGACTGGAGATGGCTGCACTATGCTATAAGGTGGCACCTCTAAGTGACAGTGACAAGGCAGTGCAGTTGTCACATCAAAGCCCCTTGCTAATGATGCTGGGGCTGTGTCAAACCTCAGTCATTGTATATTTGGGTATATCAAATATTTTAAGCTGGAAGAAGGAGGAGACCGCAGCGTCTTCTCCCTGTCCCAGGAACTGCGGCGCAACAGAAGCTCAAATCTGCTGACACACGGTGACAGCCGGCGCCCCCGGGGGCCTCCGCAGAGGATTGCGAGACAGTGGCGGTGCAGGGGAGCGGCGAAAGACTGTGCTGGCCGGCGGTGAGTGCCTCTGAGGCACAGCTGCCCCGCACCAGAGAGCGATTGGCCGGGCACCACTGTGGGGGGTGCGCTGACGGCGGTGGCAGGCGAACGAGACTGGTCTTCGCCAGAGAGTGCAGGCTGCTGCCCACTGCCCTGCCGAAGGGCTGCTCCTGGATTGCTGGGACAGACCTGCACAGAACAGGACTCTGTCACCACACGGTGCCTGCCTACAGCAGAGTCAACACCTGGAACTAAATCTTTTTCTTTTTAATTTTTTTTTTTCTCTCATTTGTTTTTTGTTCTGGTGAAGGGTTGTTTTTTTTTTTTTTTTTTTTTTTGGTGGGGTTTTATTTTTGTTTTGTTTGTTTGTTTTGTTTTTGTCTTCGTTTTTGTTTCTGTTTGTCTGTTTGCTCTTTCCTTCATTATTCTATCTGGTTTTTATATGAGTGTAAACAGAGCCTCTAACCTCTTTGTGATTGTGGTTGTGATCTGTTCTTCCTTTTATCCCTTCCTTCTCTTTTTCCCACCAGTCCTCTGCACCAGTGTCCCAATGTTAGTGGGATCCCTCTTGGTTCTCCAACCTTACATCTAATTCCTTCCTCTTCTCCCAGTACTCTGTTTCGTCCTTAACTCATTTTAAATTTAAACTCCTGAGGGCAAAATTGACATATTAAGGACTTGTATACTGCATATAATTTTTCTGGTGTATTTTAGATTTTGTTATATAACTACAACTCTACTTTATATGGTTAAAAGTGGCAAATACCTGGTTAGCTCAGTCTGTCATTTTCTAGGCTGTGTTTGGTGCTATAGGTACCATTATAGCCAAAAGTGAAATAATTGTTCTAAACAGCTTTCCTTCCTGATATTCCATGATCGAGATTGACTAAGGGTCACAGAAAATACAGTGGCACAGTACCAAAGAACCAAGGACTGGGCCAAAAAGGTAGCAACTTCTCATATCCAACAAATTGAAGAGGTAGGATCTGGCAGCAAGCTCAAAACCCAAAAACAAGCTTCACTTGGAAGATACTGCAGAGAAGTAGTCATCTCCTAAGGATCTTAAACATTAGCAATAAAGTAACCTACCATAGGTAAGTTACAAACCTCACCCCAGGAATTAAACTAAAGAAAGAAAAGAAAATGAGATGACACTTAAACAAGATGTAACCCCACACATCCAATTCACCAAAGGCAAACCTAGGGGGCAATGAGGTGGGACAGTCCAAAAGCCACCCACCTGGCCTATCTGAAGTGGTAACAACAAAGCAACTGAATGAGGCTCTGGAAAAAGTTAAATCAGAAATAATTTCACAGATAACTGCAGAGATAAGGTCCACAATGAAGACCATGCTTAAGGACACTGTAGCTGATACAGACAAAAAAAATAGACGAGCTTAAGAAAATTATTGAAACCATGAATGCTCAGCATAGGAAAGAAATGGAATCCATAAGGCAGATTCAAGCAGATATCCAGGAGAACAAAAATTCCATTGAAAGTACTTGTAGCAGATTAAGCCAGTGTGAGGACAGGATCTCAGATATAGAAGATAAGCTTGCAACTAGTGATCATGAAAAGAAAGAATTCTTAAAAATAGCAAGGGACCATGAAAAATCAATCCAGCAGCTGCTAGATGACTCAAACAAAAATAAGACTAATTGGAATAAATGAAAAAGCAGGAGATAGTATAAATGACATCAGGACCCTGTTCACAGACATTATCATGGAGAATTTCCCTGGTAGAGAAAAAGAATTTGATCTTCATATAAATGAGGCTTATAGAACTCCAACTAGCCACGATCAAAAAAAATCTTCAGCCAGACATATCATAGTCAAGATCCCAGAAATTCAACACAAGAGCAGAATCTTA
Organism: Erethizon dorsatum; assembly: GCA_028451465.1. Taxonomy (NCBI): domain Eukaryota; kingdom Metazoa; phylum Chordata; class Mammalia; order Rodentia; family Erethizontidae; genus Erethizon; species Erethizon dorsatum. The sequence continues at coordinate 43,839,482 of CM051835.1, forward strand.
AAAGCTGTTAGGGACAAGAGACAAATCACCTATAAAGGAAAGCCCATCAGAATCACAGCTGACTTTTCAGCACAAACCCTGAAGTCAAGAAGAGCTTGGAATGACGTATTTCAAGATCTAAAGGAAAATAACTTTCAACCCAGATTGATGTACCCTGCAAAACTATCTTTCAAAATTGATGGAGAAATAAAATACTTTCATGACAAAGAACATCTGAGAAAATTTATGACCACAAAACCAGCACTCTAAAATGTTCTGAAGGACATTCTAGAAAGAGATAACAAGGACTACAACTCCAGGAACCCCAACAGAAGGAATCCACCAGGCAGGGCAGATAATTAAATGGAGGGGGAAAGAAAAAAAAGAAGGGGAACCAACAACAGGAAAATAACATGACAAGTATAAGTCAATACATAGCAATTTTAACCATCAATGTTAATGGTCTCAATTCACCAATCAAAAGGCACAGACTGGCAAATTGGATCAAGAAGCAAGATCCAACAATATGCTGTATACAAGAAACACATTTAATTCGGAAAGAAATTCATAGGCTGAAAGTCAAAGGATGGAAAACAATACTCCATGAAACAGGAACCCAGAAAAAAAGCAAGGGTAGCTATTCTTTTTGCAGACAAAGTGAATTTCAAGCCAAGAATGATTCAGAGAGATAAAGACGGTCATTACATCCTTGTAAAGGTAACAATCTAAGAGGAAGAGATAACAATCATAAATATATATGCATCAAATACCAGTGCACCCAGCTATATAAAACAAGTATTAAAGGACATGAAAAATCAAATAAGCACTAATACAATTATATTGGGGGATCTCAATACTCCACTGTCACAAAAAGACAGATCAACTAGACAAAAAATCAATAATGAGGGCCGGTGAGATGGCTCAGCGGCGTAAGCACCTGCCTTGCAAGCGCGAGGGCCCGAGTTCGACTCCCGGATCCCACATACGAAAAAGGGGCCGGTGATATCGCTCAGCAGCACGGGTGTCTGTTGGCACGCGAGGTCCTGAGGTCGACCCCCCGGTACCCACAAAAAAAAAAAAAAATCAATAATGAAATATCAGAACTGAACCAAACTTTTGAACAAATGGACTTAGTAGATATCTACAGAGTGTTCCACCCCACAACATCAGAATACACATTCTTCTCAGCTGCACACGGGATGTTCTCCAAAATAGACCACATACTAGCTTATAAAACCTGCTTAAGTAAATGCAAAGGAATTGAAATTATCCCATGCATATTATCAGACCATAGTGCAATGAAATTGGAAATCAGTGGCAAAAGAAATCACAAAAACTCCCTAAACACATGGAAATTAAACAGCACCCTCCTGAACAACCAATGGGTCACAGATGAAATTAAAGAAGAAATTAGACACTTTCTACAACTGAATGATAATGATAGTACAATATACCGGAACTTATGGGATACAATGAAAGCAATCCTAAGAGGGAAATTTATAGCATTAAATACCATATCAGGAAAATAGAGCAAGCACAAATAAACGACTTAATGGTGAACCTCGAACTTCTAGAAAAAGAAGAGCAGGCTAAGCCAAAAGCTCATACAAGGGAGAAAATTATAAAGATCAGAGCAGAAATTAATGTATTGGAGACTAAAAAAAAATACAAAGAATGAAGCAAAGAGTTGGTTCTTTGAAAGAATAAATAAGACTGACAAACCCTTATCCAACCTTATTAAAAAAAGAAAACACTCAAATCCATGCAATTGAAAATGAAAAGGGTGATATCACGACGGAACCTGCAGAAATCCAGAAGATCATCTATAGCTATTTTGAAATTTATATTCTACTAAGATGGAAAATGCAGAAGAAATGGACAGATTCCTAGATACGTATGAATTACCAAAGCTGAATCAAGAAGATTTAAAAATCTTAAATAAACCAATATCAACCAATGAAATCAAAGATGTAATTAAAAACCTCCCAACAAAGAAAAGCCTAGGCCCTGATGGATTCACTGCCAAATTCTACAAGAAATTTAGAGAAGACCTAACACCACTACTTCTCAAATTTTAATGAAATTGAAAGGGAAGCAATACTCCCAAATTCATTCCTGGAAGCCAGCATTACCCTGATACCAAAACCAGAGAAGGACCCAACTAAGAAAGAGAACTACAGGCCAATCTCCCTAATGAACATAGATGCAGAAATCCTCAATAAGATACTGGCAAACAGAATCCAGCAAATCATCAAGAAGATTATACACCATGACCAATTTGGATTCATCCCAGGGATGCAGGGATGGTTCAACATACGTAAATCAATAAATGTAATACACCTTATTTACAGAACCAAAGACAAAAATCATATGATCATCTCAATAGATGCAGAAAAATCTTTTGACAAAGTCCAGCACCTTTTCATGATAAAAACCCTACAGAAAATTGGAATAGATGGTCTTTATCTCAATCTGATAAAAGCTATCTATGACAAACCAACAGCCAATATTATACTAAATGGACAAAAACTGAAAGCCTTCTCTCTAAAATCAGGAACAAGACAAGGATGTCCACTGTCCCCACTCTTATTCAACATAGTCCTGGAAACTTTAGCTAGAGCAATTAGACAAGAGAAAGAAATAAAAGGAATAATGATTGGAAAGGAAGAAGTTAAATTATCATTATTTGCAAATGACATGATACTGTACACAGAAGACCCCAAAAACTCCACTAAAAAATTGCTAGATTTAATAAGCAAATTCAGTAGTGTAGCTGGATACAAAGTCAATACTCAAAAATCAATAGCCTTTCTGTACACAAATAACAAACTTACTCAAAGAGAAGTTAGGGAAACAATACCTTTCACAATAACATCCAAAAAAATGAAATACCTAGGAATCAACCTCACAAAGGATGTAAAAGACCTCTACACTGAAAACTACAGTACTCTGAAAAAGAAGATTGAAGAGGATATCAGAAAATGGAAAGATATCCCTTGCTCCTGGATAGGAAGAACCAATATAGTGAAAATGGCCATACTTCCAAAATTGTTATACAGATTTAATGCAATTCCAATCAAAATTCCAACAGCATATCTCACAGAATTAGAAAAAACAATCCTAAAATTCATTTGGAATCAGAAAAGACCTAGATTAGCAAAGGCAATTCTGAGCAACAAAGGCAAGGCAGGGGGCATCACAATCCCTCACTTGAAATTATACTATAAAGCTACTATGATAAAAAGAGTGTGGTACTGGCAAAAAAACGGACCTGAAGATCAATGGAACAGATTAGAAGATGCTGAAACAACCCCAGACATACTAAGACACCTTATCTTTGACAAAGGTGCCAAACACATTCACTGGAAGAAACATAGCCTCTTTAATAAATGCTGGAAAACTGGAAAAACTTTAATAAGTGCTGGAAAAACTGGCTCTGCACATGCCAAAGATTAAAACTAGACCCATATCTTTCACCATGCACTAAACTAAATTCAAAATGGATCAGAGATCTAAATATTAAAACAGAAACATTAAATCTGCTGGAAGGTAGGATAGGTAAAACCCTTGAAGACATTGGTGTAGGCAAAGACTTTATGAATAAAACCTCAACTGCACAGGAACTATCTCAAAGAATCAACAACTGTGATCTCATCTTATTAAAAAGCTTTTGCACAGCAAGAGAAACCACCAACAGAGTGAAGAGACAACACACAACGTGGGAAAAAATGTTTCCCAGCTGTTCCTCAGACAAGGGATTATTATCGAGAACATACAAAGAACTCAAAAAAATCAGACCTCCCTCCAAAAATGGGCATCTGAGATGAATACACGTTTCTCAGATGAAATACAAATGGCAAATATACAAAAAAATGTGCAACATCACTAGTCATTCGAGAGAGGCAAATTAAAACAACACTGAGATACCATCTCACCCCAGAAAGAATGGCTATTGTCAAGAAATCAACTAATAACAAATGCTGGAGGAGCTGTGGGGAAAAAGGAACCTTTCTCCACTCTTGGTGGCAGTGTCGACTAGTACAGTCACTGTGGAAATCAGTGTGGAGATTCCTCAAAAAACTAGGGTTGGAGGTCCCATTTGACCCAGCTATTCCCCTTCTGGGTATCTTCCCAGAATTTAAAACATCGTACCACAGCGATATATGTGCACCCATGTTTATAGCAGCACAATTTGTAATAGACAGATCTTGGAAACAACCCAAATGCCCATCAACTGAGGAATGGATAAAAAAGATGTGGTATTTTTATACAATGGAGTACTATTCAGCCATAAAGAAGAATAAACTGGAGACTTTTATAGGTAAATGGATGCAACTTGAGAAAATACTCATAAGTGAAATAAACTGGACGCACATGTGTAAGCATCGTATTGTCTCCCTAGTATGAGAAACTGAAAGAGTAAATAAAATCCAAAATGTACAATAGACATGGTGAATCAAAAAAAAAACTGGTCAAAAGGAAAGAGAGACTGGGATGGGGGAATGGGGAAAAAAAAGGGAAAAGAAAAAAATTGTATTTATATATAAGATGGTTAGGATAGATACACTACTAATTTTACTTAGTTCATTGAAGAGTAAGGTTTGTGCCAGTAATGTTTGGACAATTGAATGCTGATATCTTGTACCTTGAATAACTAACTTAAAGATAACAATAAGTAATGTATTAACCATTGTTATCCTCCTATTATGTTGTTTTGAAATTTTATTCTTTTTTGATTGGTTTTGTTTTGTTTTTTCTTCTATTTAAAATAAAAAAAAATTGTATGGACACACAAAAAAATATTTTAAGCTGCAATTTGCAGTTATGCAACATGAATAGTGTTTCTAAAATGCCTGTTGCAATCACTGCGCTCCGTCAGAGTTAAGATATACAAAATACTGAAGAGTTTGGAACACATCTGGCCCTCTATTCAAAGTAAACTCTGTTTTTCTGTACATAAATTTTATCTTCTGTTCTAAAGAATATAGATCCAGTTTTTTAAATATCTTGATCAGAATATTAACTGAAGTGTTCACTGCTGGCTTAGGTTTTTTCCCTACTAAATATAAGAAACTGAAATATGTGTACAAAATTTTATGAGTATTTGTGAATATGGTTGTCTTCTACTGGGCACTCATTCATATTGGTTTGTGTGATTTAGTGTCAGCTGCTTGCACTTGTATGTTTTGGGCCCTGTGCTAATCACAGTGCCTGGCAAATAGCAGACACAAAATAAATATTTATGAAATGAATGAATACTTGTGCCTTCTGTGCAAAAGAATTTGAAGATATTATCTTTACATGAACAAATAATTAGAATGATTGTTTGAAATGTAACCAGAGTAATTCATGACCACCTTAATTGTTCACCCTTAAAAGGATGAGAGCTTTTCCTCCACCAAAGCAATCCCAAGGAAGGCATTGCACTGAACACCTCTGCCAGACAATGGGGGTCCCCTTTACTATAGCCACAGTTCTTTGCTTAAATCACTGGCTCAGAATAATCCTAAACTTAAATTATGAACAAGTGAATACATGATTTGGAAGATTAATTATAAAGAACATCCAGCATTGCACATGGCATTTGAACATACTCATTTTTATATTGATCTATAAATGAATGCTTAGTCCCTAGGTTTATTATAGTGTATAACATTGAGCCCATTTTTTAAAACTATGCTAACGTTTGACCTCTTGATAATCTCCTCTCTTTTGCCACCCCTACTTGTTTGGCCCTGCTCCCAAAAGAAAAATATGAGCTACAGGTCCTGGTTCAGCCTACAAGTCATTTGTACGTACTTGAGGCTTTTACTTGTTAGTTGGTTGAACTTTTTACTCATGTCTTCCTGTTACTGAGGTTAAGACAGCAGTATCTTAAAAGATACAAAACACTGGTAAGAAGAGAATGAGGAGAATAATAATTAAAATTACTGTTCTGGAGTATACAGTGCATAGTTATAAGCAGATGGATAAAATCCAACTTAGGCTTTATCTTTATGTGAGTTACAGTTTGCTTTTATAATGCCTCAAGCCATGTCAGGTCTAGCTCTTTTAAGCTAGGAGACTTTACAATAGGTAGCACTGTTTTCTGGTGGAATGTCAGTGAATTGCAGGGCATCAGCACTCATTTTGAGGGAAAACCTTTCCAGCCTTCTGTCCCCTGCGTCATATCGCGTGGCAAACGATCTCCTCTCTGCAGGCTCTCCTCCCTGGGCTCCAGCTGGGTTGCGATCATCCTCTGCAGTGTCCCTGCCATCAGAGGAGAAGGTGAAAGTCAGCCTCCAGGTTTAAATTAATTGCAATCCTTAGTTATGCTAGCGTTAGCCAGTCCTTTAAATAACAACACCCTGCACTTCTAGTTTAAACATAACTGGAAAGAGAAAGTTGACATTAAAGTAGCGAGTGAGAGTGAACTTAAATGAAGCTGAACAGTGTAAAATATTCATTTGCAAATACTCAGATAACCTGACAAAGTCATATTTGGTTGCCTATTTTATGTAATACACCAGTTGCCAATTTGAGAGACTAAACATCTTTTTGTTTCCAAACCTTATATGGCTAATTGTATTGCTTTCATTCTAATGGAACGTTACTTTTATTCATGGTAGAAGTCATTTTGTAAGTATAATCTTTTAGTCTAATTATAAATGTAATACTCACAGCAGAAAATGTTAGAAATGGCTCCATTTGAAATTGGGACCTCTGGTAGTTAAGATCTGAAAGATGCTGAACAGTGATGCGGTCCCGTGTGTTCCTGGAGCTGGCTACAGCTGTTTGAGTTTATCATGTCTTCGCTGGAAAAAGACACAGCTGTGCTCAGTGGCTCCGGCCCTCGTCTCTCCGGGGACTGTTTCTGTATCCATGCTGTAGCGTCTTCCACGCTGCATCTGTAGTTCTGTCCTTAGTATTTCTGTGCAACTGAACTGTAAGCAGGACTTACCCATTTTGTGTGCCCATTGTCCAGAATGCACAGGCAGCTGCCCAGGCAATATTTGCTAAGAGAATTAAGATTCCTTGTGAGTAATGATGGAAAGTAAATCTGAGAATGAGGCTTCAATCTTCCTTATTTTTTTTTTTTTTTTACTTTCATATGGCACATTTCACTATCAATTTTGTCTCTTTTTATGCACAGCTAAAATGGACATATTGTATTTCTGGGGGAAAATTACATTAGCATATCCTGAAACTCGGAAATTAAAGATCATCTAGTGCCTTTTGGGTCATCCTTGACTCCTACCTTTCTGTCACCCCCCTGGTTCATCAGTAAATCTTACAGGCCCTCCCTTTGAAGTATTTTAGACTCTGACCTCCTTCTCACTGTGTTCATTTCTCTTATGTAGTTCTCGTCATACCGTCTCTCTCCTGGGCAGTTGTAATAGCCTTTTTCTGGTCTCCCTGCTTCTGGTCTTGCCTCCTGTAATGTATTCTTCCAACAAAGAAGGACCGTTAGAGTGATCCTCACGAAAAAGAAGCCTGGGTCATTTCTTAAAGGCCCCTTGCCCTTCCGACCCCTTTTCCTGGGTTCTATGCTCCAGCTGTCCTGGCCTCAGTAAAACACCTCCTTGTTTTACTTTGCTTGAACTCTTACTGCTTTCTAAAATACTAATTTCCTTGTTCTTGTTGCTTGTGGTGGTGATGGTGGTGTTCATGTTTTACTTATCCGCCTCACCGGTTCCTCTGGGGTTTAAGCTCCGTGGGGGAAGGCACTTGGTTCTCCTTCATACCTGCATTCTCAGCCTGAGGAAAACCCCTAACACGTGTTAGGTATGTAAATATGTGTGGCACTGTCGAGTAAAGAAATGTTCAAACTTGCCCTGATCATTTTTACAAAACAAACGACACTAATAAGAATAGATGTTTTCTAAAAGATAAAAAGAGGCATTCTAAATAAAATAGTATGGCACTAGCATAAGGCAGTGAGCATAAAAGCATCCAGGTTCTGGTATATTTTAGAATGGTACAGAATAAATGTATCATTTCAAAGAATGATTGATGTATTACATAGTTCAGGCATAACTATCTGGCCTTCTTACATCAAGAACTATGTCGTACCACATTACAAATTGAATTCCAGAAATTAAAATGGAAGTGTATACACGCCCAGGGTCATCTGTTGCTTAAAGACGACAGTGTGTTTGAGGTGGGCATGGTTGGTGATGTTGTGTGAGCGTCATAGCTTGTGTACTCACAAGCCTCGCTGGTGTAGCCTTCCACATGCCTGGCTGCACGGGACAGCCATGGCTCCTGTACGATAAGACAATGTACTGAAACTGAATGCTGTACTGAACGCTGTAGGCAGCTGTAACACAGGGGTGAGTGTTTGTGTCTCTAAACATAGAAAAACACAGTAAGGATAAAAGATAAAAAACGGCGCACCTGTGTGGAGCATAAGCTGAATGGGGCTGGGAGGGCTGGAGGTTGCTGCGAGGCAGTGAGGTGAGAGAGTGGAGGCCCTCGCTGTGTGCTGCCCTGGACTTCACAGGTGCTGTGTGCTGCACCATGCTAAGTTCATGGCGATACTTTCCTTTCTTCAATAAGTTAACCTTGGCTTACTGTAACTTTTTTGCTTTATAAACTTTTTAATTTTTTTAAAACTTTTTTTTTTTTTTTTTGAGACAGGGTCTCACTGTGTAGTTCAGACTGGCCTTGACTCACTGTGTAGCCCAGGCTGGCCTCGAATTCAGGGCGATCCTCCTGCCTCAGCTTCCCAAGTGCTGGGATTTCAGGTGTGCTCCACCATGCTCAGCTGAATTTTTAAAAACATTTTGACCCATTTGTAATAACACATAGCTTAAAACACATGTTGAATATACAGAGATTTTTTTTAATATTCTTACTCTATAAGCTATTTTTCTATTTTTAATTTTTTTTTAACTTTTAAAACTTTTTGTTAAATGCTGAGACATAAATGTATACATTATCTTAGGCCTACATACAGGGTCAAGATCGTCATTGTCCCTGTCTTCCATGTCCACATCCCACCGGAAGATCTTCTGGGGCAGTAACACATATAGATCTGTCACCTACTGTCACAGCAGTGCCTTCTGGAATCTCTCCTGAAGGCCCTGCCTGGGGCTGCTTTCCAGCTACTTCTCCTCAGTATCTCAGCATCAAGAGCACACTCTAAAATAAGAATTAAAAGTACCGTGTAGTTAATACATAATTCAGTAACGTTGTTTTCTCTATCATTAGTAAGCATTGTGCACTTTACACAATTGTATGTGCTGTACTTTTATACAACCAACCACACAGTGACTTTGTTTACACCGGTGTCACCACAAAAATGTGTGTAATACATTGTGCTGTGAAGTCACAATGGCTATGACGTCACTGGGTAATAGGAATTTTTCAGTTCCTTTATAATCTCATGGGACCACTGTCATATACATATACAGTCTGTCACTGACCAAAATGCAGTTGTGTAATACCTTATTGTGTGTGAAACAACTTGATCATATACAAAAAAAAAAAAAAAAAAAAAAGACTCCTATGAACTGATAAAGGACCAGGATCTCAATATTAAAATAAGTACCAGCTCTGAAAAGTGAAATTGAAACAGAAGGGGAAATGCAAATGACCAGAGAGCATTTGAGAAGAAGCACAGAATGTTTTGTCAAACACAGATTTGGCAAAATATAAAACACCGATAACTGGTGCTGGGAAGCATGTACAGAAAGAAACATTCTTTTTCATTGCTGATGGGAAAATGAAAAGTAAACCTTCAGCATCTATTAAAATGTAAAACATAAAGTTTGCCAAGCAGCTTTATATTAGGGGATCTCTATGACAGAAATGAAAGAATCCTATATAAGACAGATATGGCACCATATTTATTGAAACATTGTTATTAAAAAGGAATGGGAAACTACTTAAAAGTTTATCAAATAAGTTAAGGTATTTTTATCCTAGGGAACATTATACAACTTTAAAACAATTGTTACATACATTTTCTTGCTCTGAAAGACTACATGTGATTCTATGCCTGTATTCGGGGTTCTCTGGAGGAACAGAATCAATAGAAAATACATGTATAATTTTACAAGGGGATTTATTAGGTAGGCTCACAGGATGAGAAATAGAAGAGTCCACAGTGGCCATGTGCAAGGTCAGAGGCAGAAGAGTTCACAAAGGCTGTCTGTTCCCTGGAGACTTGGAGGACCAGTAGGTGCTCAGCCCAGAAAAATGGAAGCTACAGAACCAAAGGGATCGGGAATGCAGTGCCAGGACAAGGTCAGAGCTCAGAAGCTCGCTGGAGTCGCCAGTGCAGGTCTGTACTGGAAGCTGAAGAAACTGGAGTCTTACGTCCAAAAGCAATGGCAAGTGAAGACTGGAGCTCTTCTAAAACAAGGAGGCTTCCTTCATCTTTCCCTTTTTATTTCCTCCTGTTGGTTGATGCCACGCATATCTGGGGTGGGTCTGACCCACTCAGTTTGCTGCCCTGATGTTATTCACACACGCACACACACGCACACACACACACACACACACAGAACTGTGCTTCACAAATCACGATTAATGGCCACAATGCTAAAAAAAGTTTCAGAGTGATGTTTATTGTACAATCCATTTTAAAAAGTGAAATAATGTATATGTTTGTATACATGGATTTTGTATATATATATATTTATAAGGAAATGTGTAGAAAAGGACCTATCAATTAGCCATCAAGATTTGCTATATCAGGAGTGAAAAGTAGGGAATAGTTGAGACTAGTCTCTAGTCCAGTCACATTATTATTTAACCTGGTGAAATAGACATGTTATTTTAATTTTAAAAGATCTAATAAAGATTGTTCAATGATAAATATTAGTACGCAGTATAGGACATGAGTACTTGGGCTTTGAGCCACTGTAAATGCCATGTGTCCTGAGAAAGAAAAGCCAACATTACCGTATTTGGTCAGAGACGTCTTCATAGAAAAAATATCATCTCACTTGACCAATATGTCAGTGCTCTCCAAATCTACTTAAGAGTTTACAGATTTTGAATTTGAATTTCTATTTTCATTTCACTTAAAACTTGGCTATTCTAAGAATTAATAAGAAACTAGATTATAAAATAAATAGATGAAAAATAGTGTTTCATGTTTAAAATGTTATGATCGTCTAGTTATTCTTTATAAACTGCCCAATTGAAAGGTGAAGACCTTGCTATGCCTAACCTATGATTAAATAGAACACTGTCTTGTTTAAAATTTGAGTTTTCTTACATTTTATACAAAGATTGTTTATCATTTTTCTCTTTTATTTCAGAACGCTTTACCCTGTACAGCTCTAAAAACCTTAGACAAGCATGGAATAAGTAAGTCTTTACATAGATTTTGTTCATTCTCTTTTTCTCCTTTTCAATATTTACAACTTACCTGATAAGTTTGTCATGGCATTTTTTTTCGTTTATTTATGCCGTTACCTATTCATTCAGCCATTGGACTGTTACGAAGCCCTGTGTGCCGGCTACGGTGTTCAGCCTGGGCCAACATTCGGTATGGGTTTGGGTTCGTAGAGCCATGAGGCATTGCATCAGAGTTGTAAATCCTGAAATAGTTCGTGGTCCATCTTCTTGTAATTAAATTCCAAGAAACATTATTAGCTGCACATTTATAAAATACAACAAACTGACTGACTTTCTGATCTGAATGAGTTTGTGGCAACTTTTTGAGCTAGATAAAATTGATGTCTCAAATCTTTCAGTTTACTTTTTCCCCTAAGCCTTATTAAGAACCTGAGTATGTGTGTCACTTGAAGTATATTTGCTTCATTTTTGTATTTCTGTTCTCCCAGCTGACCTTGTTGAAGTAGTGTTGTTTACTGGTTTCAGATTTTCAGGAAATCAGATGATCTGGGTTCTGAAAGTTATTCGAGTCTTTTTGCAGAAGCCCCAACTATTGGAGGTAGAAAGCGGAGTAACTGAGTCACTCCCTTTTGGTTGTAGGCATCACGTTGCAAATATGATGCTGGAGAACTGGAACTTCTTAGATTAAATAAACTATTCTTTGTCATAACAACCTTTTGTCTGTAGGGAATTTATATGATCTCACATTTTACTGTTATGACATGTTTAATTTTGGACACCATCAGTTGTGAAAATAAAAAATAAGGAAAACCTTTTCACATCTACAGTGCTTTTAATCAGTGCTGTCAGTAGAGACGGTGGACAGCTGAGGGTGAGGAAGCTGTGGGATGAATACACGAAGTTCTGCAGTAGTTTATTGCAGTAGTTTATTGAAATGAATTATTGGAAGGCTATAGCCACTTGTACTGAATTTGTTCTTAGTACTTGGTACTTAACACACTAGTATCATTTTTGCCTAACACAGGCCTTTTCATTTGCCGTCTAAACAGCAGTTCTCAGCCTCTGGAGTCTCCCCTGTCCACCCTCTGTGGGGAGTGTTCTGTGCCTGCTCTTCGGCTTTTCTAGCCACTGGCCTAACATGTTTTAATTAAATGCTTTTGTATACCACGTAACACAGTGTATAGGTCCTACCTTAATTACATAATTAGACGTATTCCTCTCATAATTGCTCAGAAGTTTTGTCCAACCAAGTAACTGTTGTGTGAAACAATTCTTGATAAAGCAGTTGATTTTCTAACCCTATATTTGAAGTATCAGGAAAAATCTGATGAATTATATATAACATAGCAGCTACAGCCATGTACAGTTGTGAAGAACAGGTCGTTAGAAATATAGAATTTAGAATTAGAATTAATTTAAATTCATTTCAAAAACTGGGTCCCACTTAGATTACTGTTTAAATATTTTAGAGAAAATATTAAAGGCTAAGCGTGAGGTAAGATTTTTAAGCTACAAGCATACCTTGTTTAGCTTCACACTTCTTTAAAATTTCCCATAAGTCTTATTTTTTGTTGCCTCAAGGGTTCATCTCAGAAACACTACATAGTAAAATTATCGCTAAGATATCATTAGAATATTCCTTTCTGTTGTGCCAGTAGTAAATGCTGAATCTCTGTACCCAAACTACAGCCTGTAGCCTGTTCAAACTCGGTGAATTTTAGAGAGAACTAAGAATCCAGAGACATTAATCAGATTATCTGTTCTTTCTCCAAACGGACCTCGCAGCCGTCACAGGCGTTCTGACACCTGTTCCTGCGGGAGTGTGATCTAAGGTAGAAAGAACCGCATTAAAAGACTGTTGAACAGGGGCTAGTTTTTTTCCATTCTGCTAATTAATTTGCTTGTCTAAAGCATAACAGCTAAAATGAAGCAACTGGTAAATTCTCTTGTACAGTGGTAATAGGTTCAAAGTAAAGTGAACGAATTTGCAAGAACTAATTTGAATTCAATTTAGATGGGTTAATATGAGATAGGTGGGTTAATATAAAAAGTACGTTGCTGTTGAAAATTAAGTATCAATGCCTTTAAAGATATGCATTAACCCAGCTATTGAAAAAGCTAGTGGGTGTGCTAACGCATTTAAGAGAGTAGGAATTGCTCAAGAAGTGAATCTTGGAATAGCTGTGTAAGTCACCCAGTTCATTTGGGGGCCACACTGCCCCAGGTAACACCATGTAGTTACCTGCCGGCTTCATTTGTATCAGTAACCATGAGTATAATTTTGTCCTTTGATAAGCTTTTTTTTTAATATTCTAAGAAAACAAAGCCATGATGGAGGGAATATCAAAAGATCCAATAGCTATCCAAGCTGAAAGGTATAACATGAAGAAATATTAATTATAGGATTGAGAGTAACAATTTTATATCCATAAAGAAAAGAAAGCCCTTTTATTCCCTCATACTGGAAATGCGTGGTACATATGAACTCTCCCTGCGTAAGGGGATTTAGGGGTAAAGGGAGACAAATCTTAATTTTATAAAAATATGTACTGTTTTCTGAATGCCTTCAAAACATTCCTTTTTATTTCATTGGAGTTATAAAGACTCCCTATTTCTCTTCCAAATCTCTCTATTTATAGTTGTCTGACATTGGCATGTATGTGCAATCAACCAAGAATTTCAGCCACTTAAAAGATCTTTTATTATTTTGGCTGGAGAAGAAGCCTTAGTATATACTCTCCAGCAAAGTCAAGGGTAAGATTCCAGGAACACATTTGCTTGTTTTGGAACTTCTTAACAGCTGAACAATTTGGGAGGTTGAGAGTATCGGAATGGGAGCTAAGGATAAACCACTAAGTCACAGAAGACAGATCTGGAAAACACAGCGAGCATACATTTGGTGAAGCGGAGCCCGGCCCCCGGCGCGGAATGGGTGTGGGCCCCCTTTATGCTGCCTCTGCACTAGCTGTGCTTATAATCATCCTTCTGCTATTCAGTGCAACCGGATTTCTCCTAAAAACATACATAAATTGATATCTTTAAATGTGTAGTAAATGCAGAAACACGGTAATGAAGCCATTTTTCTGGGAACACAAAATCAGAAAAGAAAACATTTCCCTGCTATGTTTCAGCGTACCAGCAGTCACAGGCCCTAATCTGAAAGATTTAGAAATGCTTCCTAACTCTGTGCTCTTCAGCTTCCCCTGAGTGTTTATCTGACTCCATGTTTAACCTTCGACACATTTGTTAAAGATGACTTGCTAGAAAGCTGTGCTACATACACATAAAACACAATATATTTAAACTAATAGTTGGAGAAATAACCTAACTTTCATTTTGTTAGAGGTGCACTATTGTGTTTTTCTTTTTGTCATATCTGATGTATCCTATTAAATTTAAGTCCATGCCTTCTCAAGAAACTAAAATACTGTTTTCCACTCTACCCTGTAGTTCTAAGTTGATATAAACTTGTCTAACAGTGCTCGCTTCAGCAGCACATATACTAAACTTGTCTAACAAAATAACATATTGCAAAATAAGTTAGAGCTATAAATTTCCTTGCCAGTTTAGCAATATAAGCAAGGTAAGAACATCCTTGGTGCACTAGGAGGAGCCGTTGAGTTGAGTCAGATCTTTAAATCATGTTTCTCCACTTTCACAGTGTTTCCCACTGTTAATTATTTTTGCTGTAATTCTGTTTACTTCAGAGTAGCAGTTTTATTTTATTTAATACCTGGAGACTTTTTCTTATAGGTCCGTTCACTTTTGGGCGGAAGGGTTTATTGGGTGACTAAAGGAGACAGTGTGGAGTCCCAGCTCTTAACATAGAAGATGGGCTGTGACTGTCGGCTGCCCAGCGCTGTGGGTTCAAGTCCATCAGTAGAAGGCTCTGTGGATGTAGTTCCTCAGCACATTCTGCTCCATTGAAAATGTCCAGTTTTCAGCACATGAATATTCAGACCCAAGCAGGTTCCTTTCCCGACCCTGGATACCCATGTATGGTACTGTTTAAAGGTCCCAGATAGTCATCTGCTTGCTTGGAAGTTGCAGCTGAGAGCAGTTTATGGGGACATTTGGTTTCCTAAGATGGAGTCACTGGTCCAGTTACTGAAGCAGTATGTAGGGGTGGTATTATTTAGACCCACTGAACTCCTTGTCACCTAACAGAGAAGTTCTTCTAGGAAATTACAGGTTGGATTCCTGAAAGAAAAAAGGGACGACTTGAAATAAGAGCCCCTGGGTGGTGTCCTAGAGAAGCTCATATAAGATGGAATTAAAGAGTGTCCAAAAACACAGGCCTGGGAGATTCCAGGGAGACAAAAAAGAAGCTTTCTTGCAAAATAATAGGTGGATTTGCCAAAGGCCTATTTCTGGCCACTCGTAGTAGCCACAGCATGAATGTAGAACATGTGCCACACACCCAGTCAAAGGCCCGCCCTACACTCTTGCCAATAATTATTGTTGTACGGGCAAGGTGGTGGTAATTAACATTCGGACAAACTTTTGCAATATAGAATGTGCTTTTGTGTATATTGTCACATCCTTTCATGTCCTCACAGGCTTTTAGGGTATTCGGGGCCATTTTATCTCCATTTTATAGCTTAAAATAAACATGCTGGGTGAAGTCAAGTGGTCAGAGTCATTGAAAATTACAACTTGGACTGTACGCCTCACACTGAATCTTGTGAAAGGAACACAGAGCTTCCAGTTTTTAAAGCTCTGGTATTCGTGTAGGCTTCTAACTATCTAGTTTTAGTCGGTGGGATTTCTCCTGGGACCTGATGCCATTCTCAGTCTAAGTTGTATGCAGGAGCAGAACCGGAACGTGGTGGAAACCTGATTTCCCATCTCCTGGGGAAAGGGCGGGCAGCAGGCTGCCCACCCACCCACACCAGACCCAGACCTTCACTGTATCGGTAGTGAAGGTGACAGTGGAAGGGCCAGAGCTGACAGGCGCTGGTGAGATGCATAGCCTACTCCACGCAGTTCTCACTGCCCCCGGGGGCGACTTGTCCCCTAGTCTCCTGGTCCCCTATCATTTTGTGTTCTCTCTCTCTCCCTCCCTCCTTCTCTCTTTCTCTCTCTCTTTCTCTCTCTCTAGCAAAAGAATTCACTATCATTGATACCCCATGGTGGTGGCCAAGGAGACCCCCTTGCTGTTAGCTATCTGTCTGGCATGAGTTTCTGTTCCCCTTCTGATGGACAGAAAATGTCCATCTTCTCTCTTCCTAATAGGCAGTACATGGCAGGCTTGGGAGTTGGCAACAGCCATTATTTTTCATCCTTTCAGATTTTGTGGTGTACTCCTCTTCTAAAAGTATGCACTTCTGGGACAGCTAATCCCGTCCTTCTGCCACGCAGCTCATTACAGAGTAAAGCCCAGCCATACTGTGAAGCAGCAAAGAGCTTCCAGGGGCAGGTGGGCTGCCTGTTCCCCACAGGAGCAGGATGAAGTTGGGTTTTCTTAAACTGTTCCTCAGAATAGACTCTAGCAGTGCCCACCGAAGTTCTGCTTCTCCCAGTATAAAGTGGAGTACAGACGTAACAAATGGCAACAAACATACTGGCAGGAAGTACCACAAACGTATCTCTCAATCTGTCCATCAGAAGTCTGGATGGGCCCAGCTAGTTTCTTTGATCTCGGTCTCATGGAGCCAAAATCAAGGTGTTGGAACTCGTACCTGGAGGCTCTGGTGGAGACTTTGCTCTGAGGATCATTTGAGTTTTTGGCAGAATTTTGTTCTATGTGGGGGTAGAGCTGAGGTCAACCAAAAGCTTCCAGGGGCTCCTTAAGTCTTCCTGAATGATAATCATGTTGTCATGTTCTTCTTCAAAGCAGCTTCAGATTGCTCTGACTTCTCCCCTGCCCATGTCTTCCTCCAGCAGGGGCAAGTTTTTGGTTTCTAAAATGGTTCATGTAATTAGCTTGGGCCTGCTTAGATAACCCAAGTTCATCTCCCTGTTGTAAGGGGTGAACCTTAATCTCTTCTGCAGGGTCCCTTTTCCCACAGAAGGTAACATACAGGCATCAGGGGTTGGCAAGTGGACAGCTTCTGGGGGTGCTCTGCATACAAGTGGGTGCCGGGGTTTCCTAGGCAGTCATGCGACATGGGATTGAAGCAGAGCACGGAGCAAACCCAGTCCTAGCCAGGTCAGACACAGTCCCTTCTGCCTGGTCTCTGGCCTGTCAGGAGGGCAGGCAGAGGCGGACTCTGATGCCCACATTTCCTGGATTACAATAGATCCTCTCAAAATTATGGGTGAGGAATGAATCATTTCCCATCCCTAGCACAGAGGAAAAAGAAGATATGCTCAGGAAGGCTAATGATGACTAAGGTTTGGTGTGACGTCTCTGTATCCTCACTGACAGGGTGATAGCTGCTAGACCAGTATGGCTCCTGACCACCTGCAGTGTGACCAGTGTGATTCAGGAACTGAATTTGTAATTATATTGAATTTAATTAATTCAGATGTAAAGAGCCACCTGTAGTTAGTGGCTAGCATATTGGGTAACACAGCTGTAAACCTACGTGTGAAACATTTTTTTAAGCACTTGCCAGTGTTACACAAGCATGGCATCTGACATTTTGGAAATTGTTAAAGAGTGATTACATTTCACACTCAAACATCCAAACATCTTCATATTTTTGCTTCCCACCCATATCTCTTTTTTTTTTTGCCCATTTCTTTCTTTTTTAATTTTAATTTTTATTTATTAGCATATGTTTGCAGTACATGAAGTTTATATTCATCTTGGGAAGCAGGTACATCTTTTATTTGTAAATCCTCTGAAAAAGTAACAGCCCTGGAGTTCCCAATAAGTGTGATAAATCTGCAGGGGGATTGTGGAAATATCAAAGAACATCAAGCAGACATCCGTGACCCTCCTCCTCCCCTGGAGAAGCCACGCGCTTCCCTCCTGAGGGAAGCTGCCTGTTGCAAGCATCTCTCTTCCTTTCTCCTTCTTGTGTTCTCTCTCTCTTTTCTGTTGGGAACTGTTAGGGGTTAGACACACAGCTCCATTCCCTTTTTGAACTCCTTGAAGAATTCACCTCTCTGCTGCTGTTCCAGTTCGCCTTGATCTCCCCTCACTCTGCTCGGGAAATATCGCAGTAGCGTCTCACCCTGTAGGAGAAACTGTTGAAAGGGGCTCAGTTTTCCAAATGAGCCTCCCAAGTCAAGTGCCCGGTCTCCCTCACTGGGTCTTGTGGGTACATATGTTAATCCTTAAGCTTTAGAACACACACACGCACACAAATGCCACGGTTTAGAAAGTGAAGCCAAACAGAAATGCAGAAGTTTTTACTTCTCTACATTTAGAAGAAACACCTGATATATGATTCCTTCCCTCAGTATTTATATCATTTTCTTTCAATCAGGAAAATACTTAAGGCAGGAAGGTCATGAGTTCAAGCCCAGCTTGGGCAACTTAGGGACTTAGCGAGACCCTGTCTCAAAATAAAAAATAATTTAAAAAGGGGCTGGTAGGGCCGGTGATATAGCTCAGCAGTATAAGAGCCTGTCTGGCAAGCGTGAGGTCTTGAGTTCAGTTCCCGGTACCCACATAAAGAAAATAAAGGGGGGGGGCTGGTGATGTAGTTCATAGTGAAGAACCATAGTTCAATCACCAGTTATGCCCCCCCCAAAAAAAGAGAGGAGGGGAGGGAGAGAGAAAAAAAGAGAAAAGTGAAAAGAAAGAGAATTTTAGTGAATTTTTAGTCTCAAAATAAAGACGAACAAAAGAAGTCAATGGAGGGAGAGGTGATTTTAACAGCAGTGTCATCCTTTGTGCACCCACACACCCCTGCCACCCTTTCCCTTGCCTGAGTGTCATGAAATAAAGCCCCCTCCTTGTCGGGGATACCTTTTGTGGAACTGGGGCTCAACTTCCACTCATGATGAGGGTACAGTTACTGGATTATTTGTGTTTCACATGTGTGTCTAACATGTGTATTCTGTGACCCCACTGACCATCTGAGAATACACAGTCAACGAATATTATTAATATGAACTGAGAAAAACCAGTGAAGGAAGGTTGCACAAGCCAATTGTTGGGCCAAATGGCAAGAAAATGCCTGAAGCCAGTGTCATGCTTGCTATCTTAAGAGCCAGGTTTTTACCTTGATCCATTACTGAACCACGTAATATTCAGGAAGCTCACTAGTCTCTCCAAGCCTCTGTTTTTGAATTTTTAAAGCCCCTTGGCAGGATTATTGTTAATCTTTAAGAAAGGTTTGAGTGTAAATTATGGGGCCCCTTACCAACCACAGTCCTTTGACAAACATTAGTTTGCTTTCTTTCTATTTTTCAGCACTCTCTGCTCACCCACCCCTCCCCCCATCAGAGTCTTATTCAGTTCACATAAGCGATGGTGCATGAATGTGGCCACTGCCCCAGTCAGGGTCCCCAGACGTCTGCAGCATCCTTCTGTCTTCCTGGGAGCTGCTTGGTCACCAGTGTAAACAAGATTCTACCTCCCTCAGCAGTTGCTTTTCCTAAGAGTGATAATGTTAACAAATAGCATTGTACATAATTAATGTAAAACTGTGATTTATCCTAAATCTTAAAACACATCTACTAGACAGTTTTCCTAATTAGACTGTAAGAAATTCGTAGGCAAATCACTGTTACCAAGTTCAGATGTCTGCTGGACTTTTACACTATGCCATCTGTACACAAAAGGACGGGTAAGCCTGAGCCAGGTATGTCAGGCTGGATGTCCACTTGACTGAGTGGTTTTAATGGTGAGACCAGAAGAAATTCTTGCTATTATATTCAAATGGGGAGAGTAGATGATTTATCTGTAGAAACACAGTGAAGAAAGGCTGGGATGTGGCCTTGCGCCTGTCATCACTGGTGAGGAAAACAGCCAGGGGATTCCAAAGGTGACTGTTCTTTTCTTTCAAACACTGAGCGAAGTCGTTACAGCCATCATGTGAGTGATTCAGCAGTAGATTTTATGTCTTCATTCAAAAATACATAAAAATGCCTTAAAAACATCCATCCACAACTCCCAAGTCAGTCATTTTTGTCTTACCTGAAAGCATTTACATATAATGTAAACATTTGGGGAATGTCAGAAAAATCTAGTGGTGCTTTGCAATTGAAGTCTTTGTGTGTGTGTGTGTGTTGCATGTTGCTTGTCTCTACATGAGATGTAGGTGTGTAGAAATATAATGCAAAGGGTTGGGTGTTCTGTCCCTCACCTCATTGCGTTGTCAGACTGCATATCTTTGTGTATCTGTCTGTGAAATCTCTGCGAGTCCTCAGCTGTGTTTAATCCTCCAAGGCCCAATATACAAACATAATGCCAAACAGAGAACTTCCCTTAAATTATTTAAATCTTCGCATAAGTGATTTTCCACTCTTCCTGCAATGGAAAACATTTGATCATAGATTCAATTAAATCAGCCCTCCCCCTTGTGATGTTTGTCCAGCTAAATCCTTCAGTGACTGAAGCAGTGAGCAGGCCAGCTGTGCGTGTGCGTGTGTGTCTGTGAGCAGGTGTGGTTACGGCATGGCTGTTGCACAAGAATTGATTTGAAGTGAAGATGAAGGGTAGTTCTCATTTCTTAAGCCAGATTTTGACCATTTCACTGCAGCCAGGCTTTAAAAGATTAAACTTCTTAGGTGTAAAATCATGTATATTTGGTTAAATCCATTGGCTTTTATTTCCCAATTTATAGCAGAGTTTTAATATGTTGAGTTATAGATCAAAAGTGATGTTGGTACTCTGGCAATGTTAGTAAAAGCCGTCAAACCACATCAACCATTTTTCCTCCTTTCTTTTCCAACCCTGTCATTCCTAGTTAAATCCAAGGAAAAAATGACTTAAAATACTTCCAAGTTTCTGAAGGTAAATGCCATGATTCATTCAATAGTAGCATTTATTATTTTTCATGCTGATGTCACTTGAAGAGGTAAGGTTTATTAAAAGCTTGATCTTGATCCTGAAGACTTTCAGACACGCAGATGCAGCCAACCTAATGACTCCCATTAACTTCGACATAACTTGACCCTTATTGATATTTTTACATGTGTTATTTCCATGTGGCCTGCAGAGGGCACCATGCTCTGAGGAAAAAAGATTATAGTGCAGCTCCTTAGCTCCATAAAATGTGTGAGGTAAGTAACTATATAGATGTATATTTTTCATCCTTAGCAAAACAGTCACAATGTCTGTAGTACAGAAGCCAGAGCTGCCCTCTATTTTAATTCTCTGCCCTTCTCTGCTACTTTAGGTATCTGTTTGGATTATGATTTATTTTTTGAATATTGACTCAGCCATCTTGGAGGTTACTTAATTAAGGATTATACCAGATCCTGTGTGTTTGCCTCCAAGTGGAATTAAGCTCGTCATTTTATTTTTTAAAATGAATACAAATGGGATTTTGCATTTGTCTGTCATTTTTTGTAACCCTGACTAAAGTCTAGAATTTGAATTAAATTATACCTATAGTTCTAAATTTATTTGGTGGGTCACATGAGGCTTTACTTTCCTGTCTTATAATTCTGCTATCCCATATCCCTTACTTTTATATTGTGACCACTGAAAGAATTCTAGTGTCTCTTCTTTTTCTCAGAGAAATGAAAAGTATTTCCTCAGGGATGTCTTTTATGCACTGTGGACTTTAGCCTAAAAGCTAAAGCTTCCTTTGCTAGCCGTCACTTCCACAGGGGGAGTCCCTGACCTAGACTTCTTCTCTATAGCCACATTCATTGATTTGCTTAATCCAACCTCTACTGTTCTTCTAAAGAGCCAAATCTTCCCAGTATGTTAACTACTTGAAGAAAATATATAAATTTTGAGGATATAGAGCAGTACTATCTAGTAAATATTTATACATTGATGGAAATGTTCTGTGTCTTTACTTTTCAATGTGGTAGTCCCCAGGCACATGTGATTATTGTGTAATTTAAAATGTGGCTAGTACAATTGAGGAACTAGGCTTTTTATTTCATTTAATTTTTACTAAATTTAAATAGTCACATGTGGCTAGTGCCTACTAAATTGGACAATGCAGACTAGAACATGACATCTGCTTAAATTTTACCAGAATGTATTGTGAGGTAGATTGGGTTTTTCAAGCTAAAGTAAATTAGGTTCCCCCCCGGGTTTTTATTTTCTCCCTTTGCTCTTCCTTATATAGCTGTAAAGTTAAATTCAAATCCTCTGACTCTGCCCCAGAATTTACTTTCTTTCAGAACACCTGAGAAATTTTCAATTTTCAAATTCTTCAGATTTGTTGAATATCCAACATTTCTCTTGGATATCCAGAATAGAGCTAGAAAGTGTGGTTCTGACATTGATTTTGTAGGCCCTGGCCATTTCACAGTTAAGCCTCACCCCATTTGTATCTGGTTTTCCTAAATACAAAACAAAACTTAGAAAATGTACTTACATGTTTCAGTCTGCATACATTTCCTAAATTAGGGTATGTGTGTCTGTGTGTGATGCAGCTATTTATATATTGTCTACAAATAATGCCTGTGTGTATACTATCTGTTTTTTTTGTTTGTTTTTTGGTTTTGTTTTTTTTTTAATGTGGGTACCGGGAGTCGACCTCAGGACCTCGTGCTTGCCAGCAGGAGCTTGTGCCACTGAGCAATATCACCGGCCCTTTTTTTCCTTTATGTGGGTACCGGGAGTCAAACTCAGGACCTCGCGCTTGCCAGGCAGGTGCTTATGCCGCTGAGCTATCTCACCGGCCCTACTATGTGTTTTTGAAGTGACCTAAATATTCCTTTGAAATTTTTCTTCTGAGTTCCCAAGGAATTAGATGAGATGTTCTTCTCTTTCATTTTTAAATACTTTTGTATTTACACACGATTGTGCAATCATTTACACATGATCTGCAAATCGTGTCTTCTCTTTCCTACATTATTCTGATATTGATGGCTTTAAGACATAAATAGGTGTGTAAAAATGATGTGTGTCATGCCAGCAGCTTGTGGCTTGTGTTAAAAACCTGCCTGAAAATGCCTCCACCTACTATACCTAGAAATTATAAATAGCTGGACTCAAGATAATAAAGGGTCAGCTTTTAAATTCTATTCATATTTGTTTTATTTCCATTGTAAAGATAGAATTAGTGGTCAAAAGGATAAAACGGGCCGGTGAGATAGCTCAGTGGCATAAGTGCCTGCCTGGCAAGTGTGAGGTCCTGAGTTCAACTCCCAGTACCCACAAAAAAGGAAAAAAAGGGCCAGTGATATCGCTCAGTGGCACAAGCGCCTGCTGGCAAGCGCGAGGTCCTGAGGTCGACTCCCGGTACCCACATTAAAAAAAAAGATAAACAGCTCTAGCAGGTATGCTAATTTGAGTTTCCGTGAGCCATGGATATAGAATGGTACCTTTGTATTATAAATTATTTTCCAGAAAGAGCCAGGTGAGTTAACTCAGGAGTGTTAGGAATGTAACTCCGAAGTCGTGCTTGCCTTCAGAGCCAGCTCAGCCTATTCCGTGTCTCCATCAAATCACCCTCTGTAGTTCCCATGCCCCAGATTCAAAACTCTTCCACATGGGAGAGAAAGGCATGGCTGGTTGTTGGTCAGATTAATCTTTAGGAGATCGACTTCTTAGAATAGTCAAGAAATCCCCACACCACAAGGCATGACGTAGCAGAGCAGGGTGAGACTGTGGGGCTCCCGTCAGGTGTTTCAGTAATGGGCTTTCGGACTAGACTCCTGCGCAGGAAGCCAGTTCCCTACCATTTCAAGATCGGTAGGTTTTCTGTTAATGGACATGCGTGTTATCTACAGAGAAGTCATTCTGCTGAAGTCTCGGAATTAGGTAACAACTAATTCTGTGTGAGGAAAAGTCCTTTGCAAACTTTAGAACTTAAGGCTGTTCGATAATAGTGATGCAGTCCTGTGCAGCTTCATATAAGAAAAGGAAGAAAGTAATGGTCAAAGGCAAGGGTCTGGAACTGGAAGAACACAAGGTAGGATTTCTTAACTTTTCTTCATAACATAGGATGGAATGCGCCCTGCAGATTTCTTGCTAAAATTACTCCTTAAATTATGCATTCACATTCTAATATAGGAGGAAATTATGTTTTATTCAGTAAATATATGGAATATTTTCTCTGAATATTTGAAATCACTCCTCTAATAGGATCTTATATTTGTAGCATACATCATGGAGCAGAATAAATCATTGCCCAGTTTTGAACCACAAAATGAAAACTAACACAACAAAAAAATGTTTTCTCTTCATACTAAGTTTAGCATCTGTCAATGTCAGTAATCTCACCCCAAACACACATTCGCACTTCTTTCAGATTTTAGTCAATGTTAGTTTCATACTCTGCGGCTCTGAGGGCCTTAACCAATTCAGATGCATGTAATTCACTCTCCCTGCAGCCCCTTGAATAGAAGGGTGGGAAGAGGACAGGAGGATGAAAGATGGCCAAGATGGCTTTTTCACTGTCTTGATAACCTATACTGAGCCCTGGTGGAAAGCAAGTCATGGAAGACTGAGATGGGCCAAGGAAACAGGAACCAAGGCAGGTAAATCATAACTGAGGAAGATGCTGGGCATTTAGAAAATAGAGAAATTAGGGTAATAACACCTTTCATGATAGCATCCAAAAAAATGAAATACCTAGGAATCAATCTAACAAAGGATGTAAAAGACCTCTACATTGAAAACTATAGTACTCTGAAAAAGAAGATTGAAGAGGATATCAGAAAATGGAAAGAAAGCCCTTGCTCTTAGGTAGGAAGAACTAATATAGTGAAAATGGCCATACTTCCAGAATTGTTATACAGATTTAATGCAGTTCCAATCAAAATTCCAACAACATCTCTCACAGAATTAGAGAAAACAATCCTAAAATTCATTTGGAACCAGAAGAGACCTAGAATAGAAAAGGCAATTCTGGGCAACAAAGGCAAGGCAGGGGGCATCACAATCCCTGACTTGAAATTATACTACAGAGCAACTGTGATAAAAACAGTGTGGTACTGGCAAAAAAACAGACCCAAAGGTCAATGGAACAGATTAAAAGATGCAGAAACAACTCCAGACGTACTAAACCACCTTATCTTTGACAAAGGTGCCAAACACATTCACTGGAAGAAAGATGGCCTCTTTAAAAAATTGTGCTGGAAAAACTGGCTTTGCACATGCCTAAGATTAAAATTGGACCCATATCTTTCACCATGCACTAAACTAAATTCAAAATTGGTCAAAGATCTAAATATTAAAACAGAAACATTAAATCTGCTGGAAGATACAATAGGTAAAAATTCTTGAAGACATTGGTGTAGGCAAAGACTTTATGAATAAAACCCTAGTCGCACAGGAACTATCACAAAGAATCAACAACTGGGATCTCATCTTATTAAAAAGCTTTTGCACAGCAGGAGAAACCACCAACAGAGTGAAGAGACAACCCACAATGTGGGAAAAAATGTTTGCCAGCTGTTCCTCAGACAAAGGATTACTATCGAGAACATACAAAGAACTCAAAAAAATCAGACCTCCCAAATTTAAAGACCCAATCCAAAAATGGGCATCTGAGATGAATACACACTTCTCAGTGAAGAAATACAAACAGCAAATAAATACATGAAAAAATGTTCAACATCACTGGTCATTTGAGAGATGCAAGTTAAAACAACACTGAGATTCCATCTCACCCGGGAAAGAATGGCTATTATCAAGAAATCAACCAATAACAAATGCCAACAGGGCTGTGGGGAAAAAGGAACCTTTCTCCACTGTTGGTGGGAGTGTGGACTGGTGCAACCACTGTGGAAATCAGTGCAGAGATTCCTCAGAAAACTAGGCTCAGAGGTCCCATTTGACCCAGCTATTCCCCTTCTGGGTATCTTCCCAGAAGAATTAAAAACATTGTACCACAGCAATATATGTGCACCCATGTTTATAGTAGCACAATGTGTAATAGCTAGATCTTGGAAACAACCCAAATGCCCATCAGCAGAGGAATGGATAAAAAAGATGTGGTATTTTTATACAATGGAGTACTATTCAGCCATAAAGAAGGATAAACTGGAGACTTTTATAGGTAAATGGATGAAAGTCAAGAAAATACTCATAAGTGAAATAAACCATACACACATGTAAACATCATATTGTCTCCCTAGTGTGAGAAGCTGAAAGAGTAAGTAAGATCCAAAATGTACAATAGATATTATAAAATGGGAAGAAACTGTTCAAAAGGAAAGAGAAACTGAGATGGGGGAATGGAGAAAAGAAGGAAGGGAAAAGCAAATATATATATATATATATATATAAGATAGTTAAGATAGATACACTACTAATTTCTCTTAGTTCATTGAAAAGAAAGGTTTGTGGTAATATTGTTTAGACAATTGAATGCCGATATTTTGTACTCTGAGTAACTAATTTAAAGATAACAGTACGAAATGTATTAACCATTGTTACCCTCCTATTATCTTGTTTTGAAATTTTGTTCTATTTTTTCTCTTTAAAATAAAAATTTAAATAAAGAAAAAAAAAAAAAGAAAGAAAGAAAGAAAATAGATAGACCTAGTAGCAGTGAAGGAGAAATTGGGAAGAAGGAGAATCTACTTTAGTATGTAACACAGCAATATGTTTACAAAATCATTTTTTTTTTTTGTGGGTACCGGGGGTCGACCGCAGGACCTTGCATGCCAGCAGACGCCCATGCCACTGAGTGATATCACTGGCCCTTTTTTCGTATGTGGGATCTGGGAGTCGAACTCGGGCCCTCGCGCTTGCCAGGCAGGCGCTTACACCGCTGAGCCATCTCACTGGCCCTGTTTACAAAAATCTTAAGATTTGGAGGTAGATCCTGAACATCGTATTTATCAAGAGACTATTTCTATCCTAAATAATATTGAAAACATTTTTACTTGAGGCACTCTGTCATTACTGTTGTGAGCATTTTAACATTATGAGACCTTTTCTGTGTAAGTTCATTCATGACCTCAATCCTCTTATTTTTTCCATTCATTTTAAATCTTCCAGTGTGGTTCTCCCACCAAAGAATTTTCATGGATGTACCCTGATTTGAGAAAGAAGGTTGTAGTCCTGAAAGATTCTTCTTACTGCATTAAGTAGGGCCAATGGAACTGTTTGCACGTATGAACAAAGTAGACAATAGCAGTAATAGAGTACTAAATACTAATGGCTACAGTTGCTTATGGCACACACGCTGTGCCTGACGGCATGCCAAATGCTTTGTAGACATCATCTCATTTAATCCTGGAAACAGGTCTCAAATATTTTTCCTTATGGAAAAATTCAAGCTCAGTTTAGAAATTTTATGTTCCTGCTTTCAATTATTCTGCAGCCTTAAGAACAGATCTATAATATGTTCCTCGTTTGCCATGTTTTTCATAGCAGGACTGAGACCAGGGGGAGGCACGTAAGTCACCTACTTTGAGTTCAGAATTTAAGGCAGTGTAAAAAAAACCTCAGTGATCAAGATGCATAACTGCCTTAGTTACTTTTGTCATTGCTGAGACAAAATACCCAACACCCCAAGTTAAAGGAGGAAAAGTTTATTTAGCTCACAGTTTGTATAGATTTCAGTCCATAATTGGCTGGCTCCAAGGCAGGATGGCACATAGCAGAGGGGCAATAGTTCATGGTCACGGAAGACAGCAAAAGCAACAAGGGAGAGACTAAGATAAGCCTCTTTCCATCCTTTATATTGTATCCGATCTACCAGAATTAGAGGTGCCAGTCCAATCAGTGGAATGATCCAGCAATCAGCCACCCTTAATTCCAGCACCTTAATTCCAGCATTGCACTACAAATCAGTCACACGCTGTAGATTCAGCCATCTCTGAAAAGCCCACCCCCCATAACTGCATGAGGTTTTGGGGGGACATCTAGACACAAACCATAACAATAACGTTTTAATGCAGAATTTAAGAAAAAAGATCAAAAGGTAATTGCTATGCTTTTTATGTGATCCACAAAACTACCTTTTGTTGGCACTGATTTTCCGGACTCATGGCCTTCTCTTTAAAAACATCAGTACTGGTGAGATAAGAGAGCACTGGGCCCAGTTAATTACTGCTGGTGGTAAACCTGTGAGCTGGTAAACAACATGGAAAACAATATAGACACACACAAGAGAAGCCATAATGATATTATGACGCATTCATGAAATTCAATTTAGTGTCATCTAAATGTTCTGGGTACTTGGGTCTCGCAGACAAGGGTTCTTACTGTCACAGACCTTATCTTCAGAAATCATGAGGACAGTAAGTAAATAGCAAGATAAGCAAGGTCATTTCAGAGTTTTAAGTAAGAGTAGCAGATGGAGTAATGTGATGAAAAGAAAGAGCATTGGCAGGCCAGATGCCATATAACAGCTGGGATTTTGACTATTTTGTTCAATTCTGTATTTTTTAAAACTAATTTTATTGGTACATTTTAGATGTACATAATGATTACATTCATCATAGGGAATTTATACCTGTACATGATATATCTTGCTGCTGCTTCTTTTTGATTCCCCATTTCCCATTTCTTTTTTTTTTTTTTTTTTTTTTTTTTTTGTGGGTACTGGGGTTCAAACTCAGGACCTTATACGCCAGGAGGCGCCCATGCTGCTGAGAGATATCACCGGCCCTTTTTTCGTATGTGGGTACTGGTAGTCAAACTCAGGACCTCGCGCTTGCCAGGCAGGCACTTATGCCGCTGAGCCATCTCACCAGCCCCTATTTCTGTATTTTTAACAGAGCATGTCACGTAGAGGCACTCAATGAATATTAGCTGAAGAATGAAAATGCTTAGCAGTAAGAGGTGTGATCAAAAATACAGTGAACATTTAGATTCTTTTTTTTATTTTATGGAAAAAAACAAAATTTCAAAACAGTGGTAGGAGACTAACAATAGTTAATACATTGTGTATTGTCATCTTCACAGCAATTACTCAGAGTACAAGATAGTTAAAGACACATTGCCATTAATCTCCGTCAAAAGATTCCCCTACACTTCAAACACACTTACCCCATCATTTTTGCCACATTCTGAAGCAGTTCTAGAAGTCCTCTTTCATGTTGCACTATCAGGGCTGCTTGGATGTCCTGAATCTACCTTTCATGGTCATTCTGACTTGGGGAAGAGCCGGAGATTGCATGGTGTCAGATCTGGTGAAAAATGTGGATGAGGATGCACCATAATATTTTTACTGTCCAGTTCAGTGGCATTAATTCCATTCCATTGGATGGCATCCTTTCCATTGGATGGCACTCAATGGAAGTATTTGCCATATTTTTGATTACACCTCATAAAGACACTTGTTGTGTGAGTGTGGGGAAAAGAAGAATAGACCAGGTAGAGAACATGTGCTTAGCTTTCCTTTCCTGTGTGGTAGGACATTCTTGTCACCTCTCTTGTCTTCCTGTTGTGTAAGGAGCTTCTTACTATATTGTACAATGTGTACATAGCAGGAAAATAAGATATCAATAAAATAAAGTATCAAATATGTAATGAGTACTTAGAATAGATATCAACATTTTCACATCAATTGTTTACTTGCTTACAAAACCTAAAAGATAACATGAGAAATAAATATCTATTTGAACTACAGTGTAAATAAGAGCAAAACTCTAGCACAGAAATAATCTTTGCTTCAACTGACACACCCAAGGCAGTCTTAATACATGAAAACTGAGTGTTCCATACACAAGTATGGCTTACACTGATAGCATGTATATTTTGGTTTCCTGTCATTTTTTGTAGGCCATGGTTGACATCTTTTTGGTGTTCCTGTTGTCATAGGAGGACTTGGTGATGCTGCACCTGCCTATTTGCCTGTCAGCTCACCAGTGTGCTCCACAAATTTTTTTGCATCATTCCCTGTGCAGAAACATTTTGTTTTTCTTCTGCTATAAATGATCTCTTATGGGTTTCAGTCCCAATCCTCTAAGAAAACTTCTTGATATTTTACACTTGTTATTTTCTTTGTAAACTATCAAACTATTTATGCCACCATTTAGGATTGAGTAAACCACAACCATTGGCCAACACTTTGTGTTTCAAGTAACATCGTACTTGTTGCATAACTCATCAACAATATCTACTCTGCCTTTGTTTTTATTGTAGAAAGTTACCATCTCAGGCTTCCCTTTTGTCAAGGTTTCCCTATCAGTAGTTCTATTATAGTGCAATGTTGACATCAGCAGTACCAGTTTGTTTTTCTTTGCCATATATGAGGCCAATGTTATATCTTTCTGAAAGCCAAAGATTGTACTATACAATTCTCTGTTTTGAAATTGCAGTGTGTCATTTGGAATTTGTACTTTGTTCCTGCGTACAGTTCCTATGCTGGTCAACTTGTGCTCTGTTAGCAAATGTAACATCAACTGTAAACTGGTAAACCAATTGTCGAATGTCACATTCTGATTAGTTTGGGAGATAGGAGCAACAAGTTTGTTCACAACATCATTCGGTTTATTACTATACAAATAAGGACCTGGTGACTGAGTTCCAGGATAAATTTCTAAATTGAGAGCATAATGTCTTTGCATCTACAAGGCCATAAATTATTATACTATATTTTGAAGGTTTTTTTTTTACATATACTGCCTGAAGCTACAACAATCATCAAATACTGCAAGATGTCATTATATTCATGTTTTCAAATAGTGTGTAAATTGTTTGACAGTTACCCCGCAAATCTCTCAAACAATGAGGGGCTGGCAGCCGGATTATCAGTTCTTTTTCTTTCTTGGTGAGTGGTTTTGTCATCAAACCTCTGGCAATTTTGAAGGAAACCAGATCTCCTCAGTGTCATTGTTATTCTACAAACCTCAAGCCCACACCCATTGCTTTTCCATAAGTCTTTTACATTCCTGTGATTACCATGAGAAAGCCCTGCTGAGTACAGCAGAGCTATGAATGCTTTCAGTTCAGCTAGTGAGATGTCATAATAAATACATTTTTGAGTATGGCTATTGTTGACTACAGAACATTTTACTTGTATTTTAGCATCTGTATATTTCACAACATCTTGTAGCATTTTGCCTGTTACAAACAATTTCCAACATTGAATGTCAGTACTGGCATTCCATCTAATAGGTTTCACCCCTGCCAAGATTCTTATTATATTTTTAGACCTAGTTCTAACATAGGGTCATTCCATTTGATTACATGACCATTTTGTACCATTTCAACTAGTCAAATATGTACTCACATTGCTGTTTTCTTCCTCATCTGAATCAAGGAGGTCTGCATTCCATGTTTATCGGTCGATTCATTCCATTTCATTGTCACAGGAACTTTGGCTCACATGGCCAACTTCAGAGTCATTATCATCTATATCAGTCAGTGTTTACTAGAGAAACAGATATAACACAAGATATACAAATATATAAGAATTTATAAGATTGGCTTACAGTGGCCACCCGCAGAGGAGGATATTAAAGAGTGCAGAGAGTCTGTCTGCACACTGGAGACTTAAGGGTTCAGTTGAAGGTCTGGAGCTCACTGCAGTGTCCTGTGTGAGTCCATATCAGGAGGCCTATAGGTCTTCAATGGAAAGCTGAAGAGTCTATGCCAGAAGGCTGAAGGATCTGCATCGGAAGCTGAAGAGTATGTGCTGGAAATCA
Source organism: Erethizon dorsatum (assembly GCA_028451465.1). Taxonomy (NCBI): domain Eukaryota; kingdom Metazoa; phylum Chordata; class Mammalia; order Rodentia; family Erethizontidae; genus Erethizon; species Erethizon dorsatum. The sequence goes on from CM051835.1 coordinate 43,871,336, forward strand.
GGAGATGACGTCCAAGGTGAAGGCAAAGATTGGAGCTCCCCCAAAGAAACAGAGGCAGATCCATCTCTCCTCATTTCCCCTTTAAACCATCCAGGTAACAAGCCACCCTGGGGTGGGTCTTCCACACCCTAGGGTATGGAATTACTGAACCAATTTAGGTGAGCTTCTCTTACTCAAGTTGACGCAATCAATCAGCCATCACGTTGTCCTTGTCCATGCATGAGTAATTTGATTATTCACTTTCAGCCTCCTCCAAAACTTGCAAATCTGGGTTTTCATGTGCCATTGTATTGAATTGGGCTACTTCTACCAGAAGAATCAAAAGAAAACTTTTTAAAAAACAAATCCTAAATGCACAGAAATTTAGCAGTGAGCATTTCATGGGTAATATTCACCTATTGCTGCTTTGAGTCTCCTGCACACACTTTGCCATTCATCTGCCAAGTGTGTGAACACACAGATGTGTTTTTGCTTTCCCCAGGTATAGCTACTGTGAGTCACATCCACATTCCATTATGGTAAAATACATGTTTTCATAACAGAAGAGTGGTGTGGGTGTATTTTACCCCCTGTGATGCTCAGGCAAACATATGCAAAACCTGTTAGATGGAGCATTATGTGGGTAAAAATCCAACCAGTTTGACACTTTTGCATATGTGTACACACCTTGCCACTTGTCATACCAAGTGGGTAAACACAAAGATTGCTTCCTGTATGCCCCGGGTGCAGCTACTGAGACACACAGCCAACTACTGTGATGCTAAAGTATAAATTTACAGTAGAAAAGTATGGGATGAGTTGTTGTAACCCACTTAAGAGAATATTCAGTGGTAGAGTGAGAATCAAGGCAAATAGCCCAAGTGAAAGGAAAGCACATACCTCCAATGAGATACAATTTTTTTTTTTTTTTTTTGGTAACTGGGACTTGAACTCAGGACTGCACGCTTGCCAGGCAGGTGCCATGCCACTGAGCTATATCCCCAGAGGATACAATATTTATGGATGTGTAAATGTGTTGATTGTAATATTTTTTCTTTACTAGAGAGAAAATGAAAAGCTCATATAGTACAATCCAGTATGGACATGAGTCTGACTTTCAAGAGTTTTAAAAAAATCTTTTAAAATTCAGATTGTGAAAGGAAATTTTATCATATGAAAAATGTATGTAATTATTAAAAGTATAAAGAACTAAAATTATATACTTGTTCTTACATCTATAGACAGAAATAAATATATCTAATTGATAAATCATTATGTCTGATTATAGACTTACGAGATATTTGATTTTTTTTTTTTTTTTTTTTTCGTGGTACCGAGAATCAAACTCAGGACCTTGCGCTTACCAGGCAGACGCTTGTGCCACTGAGCTATATCCCCTGCCGTATTTCATTTTCTTTTATTCCTTTCAAAATTGTCTAAATGTTCTAGAGTGATTGTCTCATTATGATGATAAAAAAGTAAGATGCAAATAGAACCTTCCAATGGGATGGTGTAGGGAAGTGCAGACCAGCAATTAAGGCTCACAGCATGTTCTGCTTCTCCCTTGCTGTGTGACCCAGGCTGCTTTGTTCCTCATCTCCAAGATTCAGCTCCCTCATGTGCAAGGTAGAATGGCAATGATCATCTCATGGGCCAGGAACACAGCAGAAGGGAGGTGGATGTGAAAAGGCTCTCACACAGAGTAAATACCCCATAGATGCTTCCTTCCCCTTTGTATGCCTTCGCACCTTGTAGAACTAGGGTTCTGTTTCCTAGTCATGGTTTCTGTGGCAGTGGGGGGAGAGTGAACAGTTCAACAGGAATCTGGCTCTGTGTGCAGTCTAGGAGACTGTGTGGTAGGGAAGATCAACAGGAGACTCCTTGTGGAATCAATAAGCATTAAAAGGAGTTTTTAAATTTTTCTTTCTTAGAGCATAGAGACCTTGTAAAGGACACCCAGCTATTTAAGAGTCTTAACCTAATTCTTTTGTTAGGCATGAGCACAGTTCTTTACATCAAAATGCAATCATCTATTTTCAAATTCCAAATGCATTGTCGTAAGATAAAGAAGTTGAACTTAAAATCCCCAGCAAATAAATTCATTTGTTTGAGCTAAACCTCAGTAATCCATGACCTCTGACCTGAATTTACTTTCATTTTTATTTAAATGGGAGCAATATTTTTCATGACTTTCTCCAATCTTAGCCATTTAATATCTTTAATCTACAATACAATTTTTTAAAGGGTGGAGAAACATCTCTGCCATATCAACATAGGGTGCTAAACTACATTTTTTGCCTTAAAAATAAAAAATTTCTTATGTGCATGTACCAGCTCCCCCCGTTATGTACTCCAAACGTGTACTAATAAGAAATAAAAATTGAAAAAATTACAAGTTTCCTTTTTAGACATTACTTATTATCTTGGATCATGTCCAGTCATTATGTACTCCAAACATGTACTAATAAGAAATAAAAATTGAAAAAAGTTACAAGTTTCCTTTTTAGACATTACTTATTATCTTGGATCATGTCCAGTCTGTAAGGAAATAAATACTTGAAGAAAGAGTTCTGTGGAATGTTAACTGCGTTACTATTTTTCTTCCTTTTATCATGCCCCAAGATTCACCAAAGTTGATATAAATTCACCGTGCCTTCTTTAAAAAGCAGAACAGCAAGGCATTCTTCCTGTAGGAGTCAGACTGTAAAAGGTGATTTCCTTTTACTCCATTTGGTTTAAGCCTGTAAAAAGCATTAAGTGAAAAATCTGATATATTTGTTAGGGCATTTTATTGCATTACTGAGCTATATTTTCAGTCCTCAGTGAAAGGTTTATTGAGAACATAAACTTTGAAGAGGTTTTGTTCAGGATTAAAGATATACATTTTCTTCTCTTCTGGTGAAATAATATCAATCACACAGAATGATGCCTTTCAGGAGCTATTTTTAACACTTTTTACAGTTGAAGCCCACACTGTTGCATTCTAGTGAAGCAGATATCAGCCTTCCAGAACATCCCTCTGGTGACGAGGTTTGTAACTTCAGTAGGATTGCAGAAGAATGAACCCACCATTTCTATTCATTGTTACCATGACACAGATACACCAGTAAGTTAAGCTGTTTCTCCCAAGACTTCTGTGGTGACAATGTTTTTTTCACACTGTCCATGTAATTCGCACTATTTATAATATTTATCACTGATCTGTATGAAACAAAGTATTTCTAAAGTTTAATATGGGTTGGTTTTTTTCATAAATGGAGATTTGGATTTGAACTCCCAGTTCAATCATTTATGATCAAAAATGAGAATTATCTGTTTCAGATGAAACAGTGCTTTAATGAACCACTTTGAATTCAGGAAAATTGGGTAATCTTTATTCACTAAATAGTATAAATATCAAGAACATCAGGGCTGGTGAGATGGCTCAGCGGTGTAAGCGCCTGCCTGGCAAGCGCAAGGGCCCGAGTTTGACTCCCGGAACCCACATACGAAAAAGGGGCCGGTGATATCGCTCAGCGGCACGGGTGCCTGCTGGCGCGCGAGGTCCTGAGGTCGACCCCTGGTACCCACAAAAAAAAAAAAAAAAAAAAGAACATCATAGGGGTTTAACCTTCACTGACAATTTACTTCACTTTGCTCTTGATTTCCTTAAAACCTTGTGAAAAGTGGTGAAATAATAAGATGTCTATAATCGATTTAAGCAAGTGATGGTAAGAAAAGGTCAATCTTCATAGCAGTCCTGTGAAGTACGGGGAGGCTATTAATCGCATCCTGATCTGTGTGCAGAAGTCAGAAAACCCGATGTCCTTCAGGTAACAATAGAATTCCACACAGGGCAGGGGCATGCCGCTATGGAGGTTTGCTGCTTCCAATTGCACATTACTGTAAATAAATGTGAAATTGAAGATCATCTGTGTTGAATGCACGTCTTTAGGTTTTAAGGATATTCTATACTGATTTATGAGAATTTTTTAAGTATTCTACAAGGCTTATCTTTCTGATTACAGGGTTATTAACTAGATGTGTTATTAATTTCTTTGACTGGCATATAATTTATCCATCATTTTCTGTCTTATCTCTCAGTCAGAGGATTGAAATGTGACTATTTATGCCTCTTCTGCTGTTAACTGTACTGTTGAATACTTAAAACTCATAGAATCACATGATTCCTGACCCACTAAATCTAAGAATCCTTTCTGAAACAACTCAGATGCATGTGTATTGTCTGACAGATTTGTACTGACATGAGAAAAATATTAATGTTCAGTAAGTTCTGACACATAGTGTATATTTTAAAAGTTACTCTATTTAGATGTGTGGAATTATAGGTTACGTGCGTATGAGTTGTATATATATATATATATATATATATATATATATATATATAATAAAATTCTACAACTCAAAAAAGTCACTGCCACTAGGAAATGGAGAATTAGGAAGGAATTCCTGTAATAATAAAGTAGTGAAGTGGTTGACTGAGTCTTTCCTCTAAGTAAAGGAAATGTGGTCTACTTTTATGGTAGTTAAATGAAAATAAAGTACACAAGGGCTCTTGCTGAAAAGAATAAAACAAGAAAAAAACAGACTATAATAAGAAATTCACTTAGGTTTTATCTGTGAATATTTTCTAATACCTACATCAGTAGATTTATGAAATGTAAATGTGAAAACAGCTCCATATTAGTACATGAGAAAGACTGGTATAATTATGTCATAAAATTAACCAATTTTAAAAAGCCAGAGTACCCTTCATTTGACTTCAGAATGAACTTAAGCATCGGAAGACACCTCCTTTTCCGAGAAAGAGTAGTAATAAATAAAATCAAGGCTGAGAAGTTTGGAGTAAATATTATCAAGCTAAATTCTGAGATCCAGACCAAGAATTTAATGTTTTCCTTTTGCTGGCCCACTTCCAGGCAGTTTAGAATAGCTTTAAGAATTCAGCACCAGCCTTTTCAAAAACTTGATTCATGCGGATCCTGCTGGCAGCTCTTCAGCACTTTCTGTACTTCTCCACCGGGTAGAGTTGGCTGCGGGGTGACTTTATTCTGAGGAGGGTCAGATCTGGAGGAGAGACCTAGCAGTGTGGATTTGTGTCACTGGCTTTGGGCATTGTTCATCTCGTCCATGTTAAGATGGGACTCTCCCGTGGTCTTTATTTAATATAGGACAACAGATGTGCTAAGAATATAGAAAAGGTAGTCTCTACAGTAGTAGAGTTCAGAATAAAAAGAGGGAAATATAGAAAAATAGAAGATGTCCTTCAGGAAAACTTAAGAATATCTCAAGAACCCCTCTACCAACTAAGTAACATCTAGCTTATGATGTACACATTTTCACAGTGAATCTTTGGCATGGCATGGAATGGATGCTGAGATTTAAGAAGTCGGGGTACTCTTCACTTTCTAAATATGACCCTTTGGTCATCTGGATCAAATAAAATAATACGTGTGAAAACATTTTGTAAACCATAGAGCTGCCTGTCAATACTATTGTCATTATGTAGCATTGGCAATCAAGAGAGCTACCAATTACGGGAATGAGTGTCTGCCAGGGAGACTGTGGCATTAAAAAATTTCACTAGAATAACTGAAAGAGAATCGAGTGATTTTCCCATGCACAAAATCACAACCTGCTTATGAAAACTAATACGAAAATGTTATCTATTTATCTTGAGAGGAATCTCATTAATTTTTTTTTTTTTTTTTTTTTTTACAAGCAGTGCATTGACGAAGGACATCCCAGTGATCAGCAACTGTGTCTTCATTATTAGTGTAACTAGGAGTCGTGCTTCTGATTTCCTTGGACAGCCCAGCCCCTGGTGTGGTGAAGTTCATTGTACAGGCCTCATCCTTTCCCTGCATCAGTCTTTGTTTTCCCCACAAGTTAACTCCATTATCAGGGATTCCATTATGGTCTGATTGACCAATGACTGACCCCTCTTGGTAAAATGAATAAATTTAAGTTTATTTTCTAAAAATAAGTGACTTTTTGAAAAATTAAAGGCATTTTATGACCACAGTCCTCCAAGACAAAAGTTTTGATAAGAAGGCAGTTAAACAAGCATTTTGCTTTTGATGTGTGGACAAGGAAAAGTGCCGAAGCTGACTTTGTTCATTACTGTTAGGAAAAGCAGATACACTGGTCTTTATCAGTGGGTGAACTGCTTCTCAAATCACCCAAATCATTTTCAAGAAATGAGGGTGTTAATCCTGTGGCCAGTGCCCATGCTGGCCTCTTTGCCACAGAGTCAGTACTGCACACTGCCAAATGAAAAGATCCAGAGCCTCTGGTCTTGCTCTCTGGAAAGTATACCATAAATCAGTCCTAAAACTGGAGACCCACCACATCACTCCAGGTTTTTCTGTGAGACACAGCACACTACCGTGCTTTAGACATAGGCCCACTGTGTGTGTAATTCTAGTCCATCTCCATACAGAAAGCAAGTGAGGAATGTTCTAGAACTTTTTGTTCCATCCTATTTCCTTTTAAGCTTTTATATGGAAATTAGTATCTCCTTTGTATAGTCTAGTAAGTTAAACCTACTATGCCGCCTCTTTATGTTCAGCTTTGATGAGCTAAAGCATTAATAAATTCCAGTGAAGATTTTTATGGAGATATTTAGAAGTTGACCCCTAGGAACGAAATGTAACTTGTCTTAGTTGTTCTACAAGCAGATGTATCATCAGTTTTAGAGGGATTCTTGGAAGTACAGTGTAAAACAAAAACATGCATGCCTATTTTATGAAGTAACTTCAAGAAGCCAAGAACCAATTTCTTTCCCACTTCAAAAGAACAAAGAAAACAACATCCTCCTGGGAGTGTATATTTTGAAAGTTTCTTTAAGTACCAAGACTTGAACATAAGATATTTTTGCTCAAAAAATAATGGATTAAAATCTTGTTTCTTAGGTAAGATGACACTTCTATAGGTTTAACTCACATTGATGTCCGTGGTCCTGGGGCAAATATTCATTCAGCGAATATTGTCACCCACGTGTGACCAGGAACCATGCCTTGTGTGAAGCAGCCCTCTTTGCCTTGTCTTACTCAGTAAACCATCATTTTTGCCTTCCACTTTCCAAACTCTCTTCTCAATGTTGGTCATCTTTTTTAGTCTGGCAGAGGACTCCAAATTTGCTTTTACTCTATATCTGTTTTCAGGAAGGCTGAAAAATTTAGGTGAGCATTTGAAGCAAAGTGAGTTGCAAAATTCAGTGGAGAGAAATGAAAGGCATTGTTTGATCTTTCATTGGTGGCAAGGGGAAAATTGTGTAGTTCAGCTTTGGCAGCCCAGTACAGCAGTGCCAGCCCTTCCTGCCTCTGGTTCACAATCCACTTCTTCTTAAATTGGAGAATAGGTAGGTAGAGCTAGAACAACACTAAAAGACCACCTATTCCATCTTCTTCATTTCTGACTTAGAATAACTGAGCTTTCCAAAGAATAAGAGAATATCCTGTTCAGTATTCATGGTCCAGCACTGTGTTTCAGTATTCATGTTATCTTTCCCGACTTTTATTAAAAGTGCAGGTAAAGTGTGCATGCAGGAGTGTGTGTGTGTGATGGATAAGGACTTGAAAATGCAGAAAATTCCTCATTTTTTGAAAATTATTCATATGATTCTCTCCATACATTTGTAGTTCTGTAAGAATTGTTTATCTCTTGTCATCTTGATTTATAATTTTAAAATTCCTCAGGTTTTTTCTAAAGAGTTTCTATAAGTAATAAATAATCTTTTTCTTTTTTATTTATTTTTTATATCTTATGTACTGCATAGGCAATACATAATTATTATTTCTTTTACTTTTATTTTTTTGGTGGGTACCGGGGGTCGACCTCAGGACTTCGCGCACCAGCAGGCGCCCGTGCCGCTGAGCGATATCACCGGCCCTTTTTTTGTGTGTGGGTTCCAGGAGTCGAACTCAGGCCCTTGCGCTTGCCAGGCAGGCGCTTACACTGCAGAGCCATCTCACCGGCCCCCATTTTTTTTTTTTTAATGAATGTGTACAGAATATAAGTCTCTGCCACACATAGCTGCCTGGCTTCTTGACTCACTAAGTCTGCCCTCACTGTCTTGATGGCTTAGACCTATTAGTCTGAGGTGGATCACCTCTCTGTGACCTAAACAAAGCACTAAAATCTAGAGGAGGAGGACTTCACCATTTGTAAGGGTGTCTCCCAATTTGCCAGAAGATCCACTGAGGCATTATTGAGAATCCTCTTAAAACGTGGGAAGTCCTGATTTAAGGACAAGTCTCCACCCTTAGTGCTTGAATGTTCCTTGCAAAAGATCTGTAACCTCCATCTCTCTAAACAGCTCCCTTTTCAAATGTCCTTGATAGTCCCCCTGACCCTGCCATATCAAATGGCCCGATGTTTATCCTTCAAGATCAAGATACAGAGACATCCAAAAGGTTCTCCAGTTCTTGTACTCAGTGGCATCCACTGATCAGTTTTCTGTTTCTCAAATTCTGGCTTTTCCAGAATGTCATGTAAATGGGAAGACAGACAGACAGACAGAGGTATATAGCCTTTATCTTCTTCACTTAGGATAATGTATTTGAGATTCATCTCAAAGTTGTGTGGTAAAGAAACAGTAGCCTGAATCAACTTCAGACAGCTACTTTTCGAGGCTAAATAGAGCATACCTAACAGAAATAGATAAGGGGGGCAAGGAAACAACACCGTTTTAGTGATTGTTCTATGAAGAAAGATCTAAACATTATAAATATACATGATTTTATGCTAACTAAATTATGCAGAGTATAAATTCATACCGGTGAGGGTGTCTCTTTACCACCATTAAAAATCACCTATGGTGCTACATCAGATACAGCAAACTCATCCTTTCAAAATGCACAGCTGAACCAAAAAGAAAATAAATCAAATCTCCAGTGGATCCAAGAATGAAGAAAGAGGCGCAGAATAATGAACAGTGCTAGCATTGCAGCTGCCCTGGAGTTGTTGTCTATAGTAGGATTGTGAGAACATACCTATAGGACCAAGAAAGGCAGGACATAGAACAGATTTTCCGCATGGAGTGGAGACCCTCAAAGCACAGTATTGAGCTTCAGTGTCATAAGCAGTTTCAATGGGCTGGGTTAAAACAAATCTACTTCCTGCAAAATGAGAGTGCAAGAACAACTGTATATGGCAGCCTTTGCTCTAAGTGGAGATGAAAGTCTCCCCTGAGAATTCCTGCAGATTTGGTTTAAATTTATATGATTTGCAGGGTCTCAGAAGCCAACAGCAAAAACTTGGAGTCTTAGGTCTTGAGAAAGCCCCAGGACTCTCGGCAGAAGCAAAAAATATACCCCTATGGAGAAACAAACTCTCAATCCAGGCTGTTCAGGATTCCCACAGGTCAGTATTAGCCAAGTGTGAGCTCACTGTCCATGAGTATAAAGCATGTTAGAGAAAGTCACTGGGATTAAGGCTCAGCAGCAAGAACAGCAAAATTGAACTCTTCCCTCACCTAAAACTTAAAATAATGGTAGTTATCAGGCATATTATTGTTTAAAATGTTGTAAAGAAATAAAAGATCAAGTTTAGGGGCTGGTGAGATAACTCAGTGGCATAAGCGCCTGCCTGGCAAGCACAACGTCCTGAGTTCGACTCCTGGAACCCACATACGAAAAAAGGACTGGTGATATTGCTCAGGGGCACGGGCGCCTGCTGGTGCGCAAGGTCCTGAGGTCGACCCCCGGTACCCAGGAAAAAAAAAAAAAAGATCAAGTTTAAAAACTTGAACAAGAGATAATCAGAATCATAATATTAGATGCAACTGATTGGAGAGAGAATTAGTTAAAATGGCAGCTGGTTCTGAAATAATTACTCAGAATACAGAACAGGGCCGTATCAGATGGAAAATATGAAAGAGTGAATAAAAACAGCATATTTAATGAGGTGGCATTGCATTAGAGTTACAAAATGAGGAAAAAAGAATCAAGGAAGGAAAATATGCAAAAGATTATGGGTAGGATATTTTTCTAGAAATGATGAAGGAAACACAGTGAGTTGTAAGCAGGCTAAATAAAACACCTTACATTGCAATTGCAGAACTCAGAAGAGGAAGAAAGGACTAAAAAGCACCAACAAAAAATAAATACATAAAAAGCAGCAATGATAGAAGCCAATGGAATAATATCTTCAAAGGGTAAAGGGAAAACTTTAAATCTGGGTATGGAATGATATATGAGCCAAACTATTATTCTATAAAAAAATAAAACTGAGTTTTACCATCAAACAATCCTCATGGAAAGAATTTCTATGGTTTCTGTTTCAAGTACAAAAAGAAATCTTGGCAGGACTATCTGAAACATAAGAAGGAAGACTATTTAATAAATGGTAAACACACTAGAATAATAGCAATAACAAAGTAAGTGTTGATGACAATAATAAGCAATAACAATATCAACAGCAATGACAATAATAATTAGTAATTTTTTTAAATAGAAATAAAATAAGAGATGGGACTAATGTCATTAGAATTAAAGAATCATAATGTTCTTGAATTATTTGACAGGCTAGTAAAAATGAAAATTTAACTTTAAACTTTAGTCAAAGTTAAGTGTTAAAAAGTTGAGCCATCCACCTAGAGACCTGTGGGTGAAGATATAAAAGTAGAGAGATTTCTGTGGAAGTGTGGAAAGGTCATTAAAAACTCAGAGCCAACCTGCCTCAAGAAAGACCACCGCCAGCGGCAGGGCTCAGGTCCGTGGTGGTGTTGGTCACACATTCGCCACATTCTGAAGGGCAGTCGAGAATCCTGCCAGACACTTAGCATGACTTATGTAGATACGTGCACACACACACATGCACACACGCTTACACGGGGGTCATCACTATCTCACCAAGAAGTGCCATGAGAGGCGTTAACTAGGACACGGATGGGAGGGTTGAATTAAAATGAGGAAAACATTTTTTAAGAGCTCTGACCTAGATGAGTAAACCTGGGGGAACTTCTTTCCTGTTTCCTCGTTACTGGATTAAAGACTCACTGAGCCTCATTAGCAGGTTCCTTTCACTCCCCTTTCCTCCAGCTTCATCCACAAAGTGCTGAGAATTTCAAGTATTCTGTACTGAAGTAAGACTTTAATTTCTTTTACGTCATTTCTGTATTCAAATTCTTTTAATTCTTAATCCTGTAGAGTGCTTTTTAACTCACATGACTCAGATGAACGAGTCACCTCCTGTGAAGTCACACACATAATCCAACTAGCGTGACCTTGAATGTATATAAACTTTAGAAGTATGGTGTTAGCCACAGTGCTGAGAACACGTGGGTGACGTAACACTGCTCTCCTGAAAAGCAAGGCGTTCTGGTTGTACATTGGCCATCTAACAATGGCCAGCTGTCATCTACCCGACCTGGATACCTGGTTATGTCTTAGGAAAAGGAAATCTCTCGAAACCTGGCTCTTGTATTGCTGTCCATTGTGTCATAGGCCTTGGAGAGGTCCAGTGCTTGCTGCCCTGGCATTGATTTAAGATAGAATGAAATATAAAGATGCTGGCAATCAGAAGGCAAAAGCAGAGTGGAATTTAACTTTTGTATTTGAAGAAGTATGGTCCTAAAGTACATTTCCCCTTTGTAGACACCAGTAGTCACGGAAACAACTGTTACAGTCAGTAAATCTGGCATATCTGATGCCATTGCCTTGGAAATGGAACTTAAGACAGGACTAAGATTATCATGCATATTAGGCTTAATGGTGAAAGTCCAGTTAAGTTTCCATAAGCCTATTTATAAGCAGGTTCACCAGCCCTCAAACCTGACAGAATTGCAGTTTCTGTGTTTGAATTGTAATCAGCCTGTTACGGATAATTAGTGAAACATGCTTGCTATGCAGCTGTTATGATTTATATCTAGAGGTCCCCTCAAAGCCTCGTGCACTCATAGGTGGAGCTTTGAGGAGGTGATGGGATCATGAGTCCGTGATACACATCACAGGGGATTAGTCCACTGATGTTTATAGCTAAATGCGATAGGACGGGAAGCCTGGTTGGAGGAGGTGGGTCACTGGGGCGTGGCTCTGAAGAATGTGTGTGTATTTCCCTCCCTCTGCCCTTGATATCTCTCTGCTTCCTGCCGCCATGCCATGAGCTCTTTCTCCTCTGCCACGTCACCCTGCCTTGGAGCCAGCTGACTGTGGGCTGAAACCTCTACAAATTATGAAACAAAATAAACCTTTCCTACTTGGAGTTATGCGCATTGAGTATTGTGTCTCAGTGATGAGAAGGTAACTAAGACAGCATCATTTAAAGTATGCTTACCGGCCAGGGATATAGCTCAGTGGCACAGCCCCTGCCTGGCAAGTGCGAGGTCGTGAATTTAATTTCTGGTACCAAAAAAAATAAAATAAAATAAAAATAAATAAATAAAATATGCTTACCATTTCTATCAACTAACTTTTCCTATAATCATGCAGTATCAGTTTGTCTTTTTCAAATCCATTATCATGCCAGAATCTTACCAATATATAAGAAATACAGAGAGATTGAGTGCTACAGTACTCAGCATAATCCCTGTACATTTCCATTATACAAAATTAAAATCCCAGGAACTGGGAACAGTCCTGGAGTGGACCTGTGGTTTATTCCCTCCGTCATTTCAAACTCTGGTAGTAGGACCTAGATAGCTATTTGCCTGCTCTTTTATGGATTCCTCATTTGAAGCAGTTTACATCAGATTTGTATAAACATTGGTTTTGTTGGCTTTTGTCCAAGTCTTATGAAGATTCTTTAATGTCTTTCTATAAATTTCATTTTGTGCTGTTCTGAAAACTTCCATTTTGAAAATCACAAACCATGGTGGAAAAGTTCATGTAAAGTCCACATTGTACAGAAGCACATTATCTTTAATGTCTCCAGACAAAAAAGTCTTAAAGTTAATTTAATGTTTGCACTTTAGGGTACAACTTGAAAGAGAGGGCCTGAAGAAAGAGTTGGAGTGAGCTATTATTTTTAGCAAAATGAGTTTGCCTTCTGCAGGACATATGCCCTTTAATTTCATAAATATTTTTGAAGGTAGATAAGTTTTCTGGTTATACCTAATATAATTCTTAATAATAGCCTTTTTTAAAATTCTGTAAATTTTTTTCTGCATTTATTGGAAGTTGTTTACCAGCTATTTTTGTTAGAAGTGTGATTTTTTTCCTCCTCTTCCCAACCTCTTGCAAAAAAAAAAAAAAGTGGGTTTCTGTTAGTGAATTGAGATGATATATATTTTATATGTGTACTGAGCTGAGTACCTTAATCTTTGCATATTTAATAATTTGTTTTATTATATAATTGATAAAATGGTGATATATATTGATGTTAGTTCAACTGTATGCATATACTAGCTGGGTTATGTTTATATGTGATGTAAGAAATAATTTGTGAGTGTCCACCAGCTTAAAAAAACATACTAAACCTCTGAGGAAATAATGAAATACAAAAAAAAGAATAAGTAAAAGAAGAGTTCAGAGTAACCACTAGGTACATGGAAATGTAATGTATGACTCCTGAAATTGAAGATAGAAGATGTCGAATTTTAAACTCAGTTTGAAAGGAGGTAGGAAAAAGGTAAAGGAAGATAAAATATTTGAATGCAAAATTAAGCTGATAGCAGTTCCAAATAGATCAGGAGTCACAAACTGTAAATGGACTTTCTCCTTACAAGATAGGGAGTGTTTAATTGGATAAAAATTAAGCCAAGCTAAATAATATTTATGAAAGAGGCACCTTAAAGTTAAGTATATATATTAGTCAACTTTCTTGATGCTGGACACAGTACCACATGCCCACAGCTTAAAGGAGGAAGGGTTTAATTTGGCTCATATTTTAAGGAGATTCAGTCCATGGTCAGCTTCTCCAAGACAGGAAGATCATAGTGGAAGGATGTGGTGAAGCAGAGATGTTTAGCTCCTGGCGGCTGGGAAGCAGAGCAGAACAGTACCAGATATCGTATCCCGCCCCCATGACTCACCCAGACACACCCAGGCATGTGCTCCACCAATCCCCTGGCTCCCAAGCCAAGCAGGCTGATACAACCAAGCTTAACCATCACAGTATATAAAACATTAAAAGTGGGCAGATGACAAAAGGTGTGCCAGGGAAATACTAAGCAAACGAAAGCTGAGGTCATTAAGTTAATGTGAGAAAAAAATGAACGTTTTTAGTTTTATTAAAGATAGAAAATACAGTGTAAAGTTTAAAGACTTATACCACAAAGGTATAATTACCCAGCCTTACAATATATAAAACAAAAATTGCTAGACTTTACGAGGAGTTGAAAACTTGTGCCATCGCAATGGAAGATTGAGAACAACACAGTCATTCTAAAAATCTGATAAGGAACACCGAAGGCTTCAGATAAAACTTCTAATTAGGACGTTATACATGGATTCCCAAAAGCGTCATACCTCACACAACTTAAATGGATGCAAAAAGTGGTTCCAACAGTGACAAAATCTCTCATGTTAACAGCGCCTAGGGAATATTACAGTAAAATTAGTTCTTAAAAATGCAAGTAAGGAAATAGAATTTCTAAACTAAAATTTTATATAATAATTTAAATATTTAGTATAAACTGAATATAACAAATAAAAGTATGGTTATTTTAAGGGCATTAAAATTTAGCCAATTGGGGTGGGCTCTCTTACACCCGTAAGCGTACATACTACATCTAAATGTAATCAACAATCTATTGCAAAAACAAAGATACAGCTCTAAATATTTATAGTTCTTCAGAGCAGTGGTTCATATATGATTCATTGTTGGAAGAACTGCAGACACAGATGACTCATCATTCTTGCTCCGTAGATGAGAAAACTTAAGATTTAAAATAATATGTATGGTTTTATATTTCCTGTGTTCTAAAATCATGAATTTAGTGTTCGATACTCATACACCAACTGTTCAATCACCTTCCTCTTATACATGCACCATAACAATATAGTTTTGCCGCTTAACAATATCTCTTGTTCCTCTTAATTAATATATGTGTGACTCTTTAAAAATAATGCCCAGCCCAAAATTTAGATCTAGCCCCAATCTAGCACTATTTTACTTTATCAAATCTATATAAAATTGTATGAGTGTACTGCTCATCAAGGTTATATATAAACTGTACATTCAATATAAGTGCAGTTCTTACCATGAAATCTATCTTAAACTTTGTATTTGATTTTTTTAAATATGAATGAAAAGTTTATAATTTCAAGAAAAGTCTTGGGGAGAGGAAGAAATGATTTGAATGGTGGCAAGGGGATTGTGAAGAATTTTAACAATGCTTCCTTTTACATGGATCAATCTTTCTTTACTAGGCAGAGGCATTTAAAGCCAATCTGTTGATCCATTTGTAAACAAAACAAACAAAAACAGCACTGTAGCAACTAAATGCTGAACTGGACTGTGAGACCTTCACTATGAAAACAAATAGGTCTCAGTCTGGATCTGTGGAGTAATATTTTTCTTTGCTTTTCTCTCCTCTATCTGAATTCTTTACCCGCTTTCCTCTTCCTCTATCCTGACTCCCCCACCCTATAACAATTTAAAATCAGTCCTAAAGAGCTGCTTGAGAATTGTGTTGGCCATTGAGAAAAGATGGTTTTTGGCTAATTATGTGTTCAGTGGCTTTGAGGCATTTTTTTAAATCCTGGGAGAAGCAACTTTCCTTCACCCCCTTCTGTCTACCTCTGAGAGTCATCACATGCATTGTGCCGTATTCTAGAAATTCAGGCACCCAGGGCTAAAAGCCCGGAAAGAACATGGATTGCTAATTTAGTAATCCACACCCACCTCTATCTCTTTACTTCCCATCTCTATTAAATTGGGACCATTACTTGACTATAATGTGAGAAATGCCTGGGGAAGGTGTCTGATACATTCAACTATCCATAAATGGTAGCCATGATCAGGAATACCCTTTTTATCAGTTTTATGTTAATAAATAGAAATTCCGTGAAAAGCAAGGTTGGGCTGGACTGAGCAGTGCTGCCAACCATTTTCAAATACACCACATGAAGGACTTTACTCTTGCTCTTTTTTCTATAATCTTGAAACACATATTTTCTATCTACTGTTGTTTTAAAGGTCATCTGGAATTGATTCAGCCCCATATCATTTAAGCATGTCCCCTTTTGTTAACCTGTAGGTTAATATCATGGTAGTTGATATTTGACAGGGCACTTGTTTCAGTAATTTTGTATTCAATGCAAGAAAACAAATTCTTAGAGGGAAAGTAATTGTAGTAACTAGAGAATTTAATAGCAGTTCCATTTTAATTTTCCTAATTATTCGGTACTAATTTACTATGACTATATCCAAATGTGTATATAATACAGAGATTCTATGAACAACTCTTTAATACATCGTCTTTTGAAATATTTTACCTCTAGGCTTAGTTTTAGCCATTCTGAAAGTATCAGCCCTTTGCTTACGGTAGAGAGATGTTAAATCAGTGATACTAGGGTATCGAGAGTAAAAGTCAGTTTGGAGTAACAGCTGCTCTAGGAATCAGTGAATTCTGCTTGTTTATTTTCAGCAGGTAATTTAGGTTGTTTTCCTGACCAGGAATACATTGCAGTACAGAAAAATTATGTAGTGGATTTTCTTCTTTAGTCTGATCTGTCTCTTTTTTGTTTGTGTTCTTAGGCTCAGCTATGTGAATCATGCAGAGGATCTGGCCTCCAAGCTCCTACAGTGTTCCCCAAAGAACAGACTGTCTGCACAGGCTGCCCTGAGCCACGAGTATTTCAGTGACCTGCCCCCGCGGCTATGGGAGCTGACTGACAGTGAGTATGACACCTCCGCAGTGTGCAACCAAAGCACTTCGCCATCTGTGGACAAGATGCGTAAGATGCTGTGTGCATGCATTACACATGTGTATGCGTGTGTGTGGAGAGAGAGAGAGAAAGAGTGTGTGCTTGTGTGAGAGGAGGGGAGGGCAATCATGTGTATATATATTTAGTGGAATCCTGCCATTCAGTCGCTAGCTTACCAGACACAGAGAAAATGGATTCCTCTTTTGCTATCTCTGCTCTGCAGTCTGCAGCTGCGTGTCTTTGTATTTGATTGTGTGCATGTCCAAAACTGATCGGAGCAGTCATAAAGGAAAAGGAAAATAAGATTTACATATTTAGTACTTTATGCATGCAGTACTATTTTAACTGGCTGCAGTACACAGAGGAGAGATGCTTTATTCCTGTTTGATTCTCAGAGACCATCTTGGTTGTAACAATAACCTTAAAAAGGTCTGCTATGCAGTGAGCTGAAGAACAGAGTTGGCCATTGGCTAATGCACTGAATTAACATGTGAGAACTGAAGACATGTAATTCATTTTAACTAGCTAGGCTCTTGGTATTTTTACAGACAGCTCTTCTCTGTATCTTTTAAAACAAAGCACATTCCTGGGTGGATTTTTGTTTTGTTTTTACAGAAGTATTCGTATTTACACAGGCTTTTTCAATTACATTTAAAATATTTGGGGGAGGATTTACGGCTAGGAGGATGTAAGCTTTCTTCCCAAGTGTGAAACAGAATTCTTATGAAATTTTGCAAAATACTATTGCAGTAGAAATATTTTTATTCAGTGGTGAAACATTCTTCCTAAATGCCTGTTAGAGATATTTTGTCTCATAATCCTTTCTGGTTGCCTTAAAAATAACATAGTACATATATAGCTAATATTTATAATATATTTATTAATCCTTATACATCATTAATAGTAAACACAAAGTTATTTCCTTTATCTCTAGGATCTTAGAATTTTTCTATCCCATTGCAGTATTGAATTTTCCTTAACAGCAATAACTCTGTTTTAGAACTAAATCTCAAGTAACAACTCTTGAGTATTCCTATCTGCAATCTTTTTATTTTCATATTTATTTTCAACTTTTTGTTATCCTGAAGTGACTGTAGTTGTATTAACCTACTACTCTGTATGTTTAGCAAATCCTTATTAACCTTTCACATATTCCTAGTTCATATTTACTCTATATATTGTCATGCTTCCTTTCTGAACATCCACTCACTGATCATTATAAAAAGCGATCCCCAATTTTTGAAAAATTTAATGCGAAATTTCTATGAATTGGTGACATGTCTTCCTATCCTGAAAAAAAAAAACTGATGCAAAGAGGTTCATTAGTTTATGTCTCGTCACACTCAAGCCTGTGATTTGTTTTCCCTGTGTAGCGTAAATTACAACTTGCTATTGCTCCTCCTTCCCGACGTCTCAATCCCATCTGACTTGATGATTGAGTTTAAGCCAGGATCTTGATGGTCTATGGATTCTGAATTCTGTAGTAGTACTTTTCTGTTAATAAGGACTTATTACCCACTTGCCCCTTAGTTCCTCAGCCAGTGGTTAAATCCGGTTTCTATCAGTGGGTAAATGCCTCCACATTATCGCTCGGCAGCAGGCTGCCAATGGAGACAGCCTTGTGTCCGTCATTAACAAGCACAGTGTATGCAGAACACCAGAGGGGAATTAAAACCACAAAAAATACCTCAGGGTGGTATTTTTAATATGAGAATTTAATTTGTAATTTCACAGATTAAGAATTTTGGCTGCATTAATCCCTTTATCAGCTCACAGCAGGCTATTTGCAGAAGCATAACCATAAGGCGATATTCATTGGCAGAAACACGTCTTTGCATAACGTTGAACATCAGGAGCACTGAAACCTTTTGAAGGGGGGAGAATAAAGATGAAAAATCATTATTTTTTAAAAGCAAGATTCTACTAAATACCTCCAGTAACAATTTTGAGTTACAGAAATGCTATTTCTGTGTCTTGAAGATAATCATTATGAAGCATAAATCCAGTCACAAGAAAGGACAATCCCAGTATTAAATACTACAGTCATTTCCATTTACAACAACCAACGTGGCTATATTTGTAAACATGTTTACAAAACAAAGAATTC
This sequence comes from Erethizon dorsatum, assembly GCA_028451465.1. Taxonomy (NCBI): domain Eukaryota; kingdom Metazoa; phylum Chordata; class Mammalia; order Rodentia; family Erethizontidae; genus Erethizon; species Erethizon dorsatum. Next base: position 43,890,236 of record CM051835.1, read on the forward strand.
CCAGACTCCAGAGACTTTGGGAATTCATTCCTTTGAGTGAAACGACAGGTTTTGGTGACTCTGTTGTCTGGGCTGATATTTTGCAGACTATATTTAGAAATCCTTAAAATTCTTAAATTTAAATTTCACATTAGTGTAGAGTCTTGTAAAAGTTCACTGGCAAATGGCAGCAGTAGCAGAGCCCTGACATGTTTCGCTTTCAAGGAGATTTGGAAGGAGGTCCTCCTGGGAAGAAGCGTTATAGAACCAATAAGTGGATTGTCTTAGCAACCCAGGTCCCGGAACCTCACTGCCTAAGTCTACACAGATGCTATGATGAAACACCTGAAAGTGGGTGACTTAAACAGTAGCATTCATTCCTCACAGTTTGGGGGGTGGGAAGTCCCACATGAAAGCGTCAGCACATCTGGTTGCTGGTGAGGACTCGCTCCTGGCTGGCAGAGAGCCACCTCCCTGTGTCCTCACAGGTGGAGAGAGCATTGCTCTCTTCTCCTTAAAAAGCAACTCATTCCATCATTCCACCCAAAGAGGGTTCCATTCTTTGACCTCATCCAACCCTTATCACCTCCCGATGGCCCCTTTTCCAAATATCAACACATCAGGGTTCAGGGCGTGAACACGTGACTTGGGGGCAGTGTCATAATTGAGTCTATTGTTCTCTCATTCCCCAAGATCACTCATAACATTTTTTAAAGACTGTCCACAGAAGTCAAGTACAGTACTTACACAAGCTAGAAGTGAAACTGGGTTAAAAGGAGAAGATCAGGAACAAACATAAGTTAATAGTGGGCTCCAGCCTAGTTGGCCTGCTCTGCTCTGCCACATCCTGTGTGACGAGCCTCCGTGTTGCTGGAGCTTGGGAAACGTGTAACACTGCAGCCATTCCATAGGTTAGTATAAAAACGAGCTGGTAGGTCGGGTGCGGTGGTGCACACCTGCAGTCCCAGCACTCAGGAGGCTGAGAAGGAGGATTGCTGTGAGTTTGAGGCTAGCTTGGACTACACACTGAGTTCAAGGCCAGCCCAAGCTACATAGTGAGAACTGTCTCAAAAAGCCGGAGAGAGACAGAGAGAGAGAGAGAGAGCAAGCTCGAGTGAGAGAGAGGTGATATGCTTATGCTGTACTGTCTTTGCTTTGGAAGAATACTTAACAATATATCTTTCTTATTTTGTTATACCTTGAAACTTCATCAGCTTACTGTTTTAAATAAAACTTAAAAGTTTCTTCATCAACTTAGCTGGTATCTACTGTCCCCAGCAGCCACCAGAGGCCCAGACTGAAGCGCACTTGCAGGGGATTCACCTGCACAGGTCGCTCTGCAGAGCCTCAGGGTTGGGAGCAGGTCGGGGCATAGTGCCAGTGACATAACCATGGTGCTAAATGTTAGCCATGTCCTGAGGGGGACACAGCATGCCTGAGGCCACACACACAGGGGTCAAGGCGCACAGGCAGAAAGAGAGAGGGACCCATGAGCCAGTACTTTTATGGAGTATGGGGATTCATCCAAACAGATTTCCCTTGGGGAGTTTTAACTGGTAGATTTAAGCAAGCAGACTGGAGTCCCCAGGGGTCACACTGTGACTGCAGAATGTCCACACAGACTGTGCAGCAGGTGACGGTCCATGGGGTCAGTCAAGCAAACCCCGCTGGCTGTTCCGTAGAGAAGCTGTCACCAAGGAGCAGCTGTGGAAGGCAATATTTGGATGGACCAAACTGAGGAACTGGTGGTGGTGGGGGGGGATAGAACTGGAAACTCTCAGGGGTGACAGCCCTGCTTTTGGTCTGAGAAAATCCAGCTTATGTTCAAAATTGATGTGGAAGAACATTAAAACTATAGGCATTTGTTACAGTTACATAATACTAAAATTTCGAAGTATTGTTTTAGTATGTCATCAAAGAAGAGCTTATAAAAGCATCAAGCACAAAAAGTGATGCCGTTCCCTGGAGCACTGATGGTTAAAGTTGTCTGATTCTGGTGGCACCATGTCCTTCTCCCTCTGTCCTGAAACCCCAACAGCCTTGGCCCACTTTTTCACAGAGATTTAATTGCAGAGAAGCAAGCGGAAGGCTAAGTTAGAAGAAATTCATTACTCTTCCCAAATACACCAGAGAGCACTCTCCTGTGTATACTATCAAGTTACATAAATAATTGAAGTTGAACTAGCCTTGTCAAAGTAAATGAACAAAATACACTTCATAGCACAGAGTCCTTGATTTTATTACATTCATTTGCTAATTCACAAACTCAAATGCAGTGAATGCAGACCAACAGATTGTACAGTGTGGAGAACACTGAGCTGGGAATCAGACTGCCTGGATTCTAGCTTTAGCTCCACTCTTAACTGGCCGGGCAACTTTGGCAAGTGCCTTAGTCCCTCTGGGCTTCTGACTTCTTATTTAGAGAACAAGTCAGATGGACACAGTAATACCAAAGGATCTTTCCAGATTCTGCATTGGTAGGTTTTTCTGCATGACCCTATATGCTGTCCTCAAGCCACATGCCATTATGTAGCTTCATGCCATCTTTTTAAAAATAAAAAGACCACGCCCACTTTGAATATGTCTGCTGCCACCAATTCTGTCCTAATTCCTTTCCAACCAGGCTTTTGTACCCACAATTCCTGAACTCCTGGTTTTAAAGCTTTGTTCTTTTCCCAGTCTTCATCTTGATGTATCAGAAGAATTTTTAATATATTGGCTACCACCCACTCCTAGTAACCAACACTTTTTGCACTTTGTTTCCAGGGCAGGATTCTCGCATGGTTTTGTTTTGTCTCCCTAAACTCTCCTTTTCAGATTTCTTTGCCTATTTCTCCTCATCTGCCAGACCTCTCATTGTTAAGAGCATCCCAAGGCTTAATACTCAGATCTGTCTTTCTGTATAAACTCTTGGGTGTCCTGATGACCTCACTGAATGTCAAGATTTAAACATCACAGAAACACTTGACAGCTTCCAAGGTTCCTTCTCCAATCCTGTATCCCGTGACTTCAGACTTTCATGTCCAATTTCCTTCTCAGCATTTCCACCTGGCCATCTAGTAGGCATCTCAGACTTAGTGTTACCAAAACTAAATTCCTAATTCTTTCTCCAAACTTGCTCCTTCTGTAGTCCTGCCCTTGTGAACAAATGGCAACACCATTCCTCCTGATAGGAGTCAGCCTTACTTCTCTTCCTTTGTCACATGTCCTGTCCAGTCCTCACCACACTGCTAACACTCTGCCCTATGTCACTCATCACCTGTCTTTACCTGTATTTTTACAGCCACCTCCTAACTGGTTTTCTTCCCGCTCTTCTTGCCTCCTTAGAGTCAGTTCTGGCCATTTCCTCTCTTGCATTTCCCTCTAGATAAATGCAAAGCTTACCCTCTCACCTCCTGGTCTCTGAGCAAATGTTCTTTATCATGGATGCTTTCACTGACCTCCTTCTACCCCGAAACTTCTGATTTCTCCACCCTGCTTTGTTTGCCTTTGTAACATTTACCACTGCTGTATTTATATCTGTTTGGTTGTTTACTGGCTGTCTCCCCCAGCCAGAATCTACAAGCTCAGGAATTTCCTGACTTGTTTGCTGCAGGATTCTACAATTCCTAGAACAGTGTGACTCAGTAAATACATCTGTTGCCTCCATTTCCTAGTCCTCCGTTCTGTCCTAAATCCTTTCCAATGAATGAATGAAAATTGGCACAAAGAAAGGACAAAATATGTTGCTTCCCAATTGTTAATCATTCTAGATCAGCATAATGTGAGAGATTATCTCAGCTGTGGTTCCAAGGGAAAGGCAGACTCTCCCAGTGTGTGTGTCTGTGTGTGTGTGTGTGTGTGTGTGTGTGTGTGCCTGAGACCACTTGGCAGTTGATATTTTAAACACTAACATGTACCAGTGTGCTGGACATCCAGAATTCCACATCAATGTCCAGTTGTTTTAAAAAGAAAATATTATATACTACATTTATAAATATATAAATGAAAACTTTTCATTCTGTCCTCAGTGTCTTCTATTTTTACCGTCCCAAATGTGAGATTGCAACCAGAAGCTGGAGAGAGCATGCGGGCCTTTGGGAAAAACAACAGTTATGGCAAAAGTCTATCAAACAGCAAGCACTGACAAGCACAATATTCTCAAGAGAGCACAGGTAAGGTGACATCCTTTGTCTGGAAAGTAGTGTTTAATACATATTGAATAGATCTTTAAATGAAATATTTCAGACTTATTCCCTCCACCCCTAAAACTATCTTCCGTGCCTTTTGGGTTTATTATGGCATTTGTGAACCATTTCCTGAGGCAGAGGGCAGTTGGTTATATCTACATTTTCAGGTACCTACTAGCTTCTAACTGAAGTTGTATTTTATGTTGCCCTTTAGTTATATAGCCATAAGCAAACCATTTGAGTTATAAACAGATCATCTTAACAGCTCACATACTCTTCCTTGAGATTAGAAAAAAGTTTCCTTGTGGGCTGTGTATCTGCCACAGACCTGCTTTGTTTGGCCTATGCAATTTTTTTTTTTTTTGTGGGTACCGGGGGTCGACCTCAGGACTTCATGCATCAGCAGGCACCCGTGCCGCTGAGTGATATCACCGGCCCTATTTTCGTATGTGGGTACCGGGAGTCGAACTCAGGACCTCGTGCTTGCCAGGCAGGTGCTTATGCCACTGAGCTATCTCACTGGCCCCCCCATGCGATTTTTAAAAAACTAGTTGCTCTTATTTTAAAATTGGGAGGTTTTACACAAAAGTCTAGAATTCTAGCTTTTCTTAAAAATCAGCAACTCTAGCAATACCATACTGTCACTCTTACCACGAGGTTTTCAGTGTGACTGTGGCTGCCTCCTTTCGCGAGGACAGTGACCTCGCACTTTAGTTTAGCTCAGCTGCCATGTGCACTCCGTCACCCTTTCTCATTCCTGTCCAGCCCACGACACAAACCTTATTATGATTGAGCTTATCTTTGTCACTGCTCGATTCTTTGACCACTCCTGTTTGGCAGATAGGAAGCATAATCTTTTTTTTTTTTTTTTTTTTTGTGGGTACCAGGGGTTGAACTCAGGACCTTGCGCGCCAGCAGGCGCCAGTGCCACTGAGCCATATCACCGGACCTTTCTTTGTGTGTGGGTTCCGGGAGTCAAACTCGGGACCTTGCACTTGCCAGGCAGGCGCTTACGCCGCTGAGCCATTTCACCGGCCCCAGGAAGCATAATCTAAACATGACAGTGTCTAGGCATGTCAGCCTGTCGCGGTCGTCACATGTGCTGCATGGTGACGAGTATGAGATGGCGACTTCTGAGAAGACTGTTTTTCATCCCACACGGGGAAGACTTGTTAGATTGTTTCCTATGGAGAAGTGCACACTTGCACCTTGTTCCCGGGAATGTTCAGTAGTTAGGGAGGAAAGCAAGAGACATTTACAGTATTGTGTGAACTGTTCTTTCTTCTTCTAATCTGAAGTACATTAAGAGGCTTCGTTGACAGTGTAGCAAAGGCACCAAATTAAACTTAACATTTTCTGGTGGATCACTTGTGGTTGAACTATTTCAAGACTTAACTTTGTATACTGTCAACATGGTGGCCTATTTTGGCTTTTCTGGGGTATGGTGGTGACTTCTGAATGATTTGGAGACAAAAGATTACCAAGTAACTATAATATGTAAACGCAAGTCAGGAGATGTTACTATTAAACTTGCCACTCCCAGGGTAAGAGTGGGATTCCTCTTTCTTCTGGTTATTTCTCCTTATTGGATACAAAATTACCTAGAAACACAACTTTATTGAGTGGCAGCTGGGCTCCCACTCTGAATTTCAGCTGGTCAAGTAGTGGGGCTGAGTTTTTGACCAGTTACCTCCTGGTTCTAAGAATGGTTTTGATTCATGAAGGTTGTGGCATATGCTTTTTAAAAGTATTTAACCTGCATTATCATAATCCAGGCCTCTGGCTTTATAAATTCCTTAGCCAATTCCATAGCACAAAACAAAAAAAGTAGACTTTATTTGCACAGCTAACCAGCTAACTCATACACCACACACACACACACACACACACACACACGGGCCTGTATTTCAGTCACAGGGCCACGTCCTTTCTTCTTGGCTCTTTCTGATCTCTGGACCTGAGCCTGGCCAGTCGAAGCTGCTAAGGGCTTGTTTTAAGTTAGCTCGTCCTTATAAAATAAAACCAAGCTGACTGGACAGAGCATTGCTCAAAAAGTCTCAAAAACTATTAATTGAAAAGATGTTTTTAAAAGGTGCTCAGGTCTGCAGTCATCAGTATTAGAAAGCCTTTACAATTTCAATTTTGGTGGGGTTTTTCGACAGTGTTTTTCAAACTAGATCAAAGGTTATATTGGCACAGCAGAAGCTTTTTCTCTAGTATTACTTGAAAACAATACAAATATTTTCTCCATCAATTTTGTCTTTTTTCAAGTCAACTTTTAAAGCTTTAATATTATTATTGTTCCAAATCCAAATACCTCAGCTTGATTCTACATGATACTGAGGAAGCATCTCAGATTTTCTCCTCTCAGAAAAGCTGCAGGAGAGCTGGATTCTAACAGTTTTCTGTCAGTTTGCAGAAAAAGAAATAATGTCCATCTTTGCCAGGTTTATTTTTTTTATTTTAATCAAATGGAACCATCTCGGAGATCAAGTAACACAGCCTCTTTATGAGCCTCATCTATCATCTGAAGTGGCCTTACTCCGAGCAATGGCTGAGTATCAAATTATAGATAGTTTAGAGCAAAAAGCCTACCCAAATAAGGTATCCTTAACAAAAAATATGTAATTCTTGAGACTTTGATTATTGTCTTACTGTTATTGAATTCATCAACTGTTTAGAGAAAACTGTGGCATCTTAAATTTTCCTTGAATGTCCTAGTTCTTTGTAAAACCCAGAGATTGGGAAGGGTAAGAGAGCTGAAGAGATTGGGGACGCAGAGACTAGCATTTTAACCACCTCTTTCTGGGGAAGGATAGGGGAAGTAGGTGTGGAAAGTATACCACATTGCTCTATCATTGAAAGGATGGGGGACAAGCAAAGAGGAGTGTTTCAAGTCCTCATTTTTCTCCCATACCTCAATGCTACATTATTTCTTTGCTTGCATACTAAGGTCACTTCAATTATTTAGTTAATAATGCTGGATTTGCATAAATTGGCCTTAGTGGAAAAGCCAATGAGGTACATTTTGCTTTGCAGAGAGCAATTTTCGTTTTAGAATCTTGTAATGAAATTAAATGAAAAGAAAACCACAAGCACCTAAGTTAAAAATGGGATAGGTACCACTGTTGATCAAAATACTGTGGCTTCCCACATTTTGTTATCCTCTAAAGATATTAGGAGACTAAAGATTTCATAGATTGTTCCACTTACTTTATTGTCACTGAGAAGCAAGACCCTCCTGAAGTCTGAGAAAGCCTTAAATGTGTATAGAAATTTCCTCCAAGGACGAGCCCAGAAGGGCTCCCCCAAGCCTTAAATGTGCGTAGAAATATCCCCCCAAGGCTGAGCATGGAACACAACCCCCATTAGTGTTGCTTATATTTGCATCTGGTGATGCCCACATACCCCTGTGCTGAGCTTAGTTTCCAGTCATTCTAAGCTGATACAGGAGGTGCATGGTCACTGTCCACTTCTCCTTTCCCAAATACAAAGGACGAGAATGCCCACGCTCTTTCAGACATCTGTGTTATCACTGTTCTGAAATAGTATGTGCTTATTATGGAACATCTGTTTCCAGTGAATTAGTTGGTCCTCGGACCCTATTAAATTCATAGTATATTTATGAGTATCTATCTAGGGAATGAAAGAATTTTGTTTGCTTCGGGGGCGTGAGGTTGACTGTACTTCGTTGACTCTTTTCTTACCTTTTAGTAAGTTATCTCCACTGGTTCACATTTTTTAAGACATATATGACAGTGAAAAATGGTCAGACTTTTCCTGCTTGACTCAGTCATTGAACAATAATTTCTTAGAAGTAGTCTGTCACGTAAAGTAATTACAAGGCACTAATTATCAGAGAAATTTTAAATAAGATAGAAACTTGTTTAGGAATCAGATTCTAGACAGAAGCCAGTGCCCCGGTGCTTCAGACCGCCTGGCCTCACCCTCTGAACATGTGGGGACCGGGGCTCTCACTCTCCGGGCACCAGAGCCCTGCCCAGCTCCTCAGGTGCAGTTCCTGGTGCCCATAAATCTGCGTCTTAAAGAACTCCAGGGGATGTTGATACAAGTAGCCTTTGAACTACAGATAATGAAATCTTCAGTAGATATGCAAGAATTATATATTTATGAAGTAGAGTGATCAACTTATTTGAATCAGGATAGGATAAAGACAAACTAGGAAATAATGCTCTATTACATATAAGAAAGCAACGTCATTATTCTTCCCTTCCTCCCTCCCTCCTTTCCTCTCTCCCTTCAGCTCTTCCTTCCTTCCTTCTTTCCTTTAAGAATGAATAGGGGCCAGTGAGATGGCTCAGTGGCATAAGTGCCTGCCTGGCAAGCACGAGGTCCTGAGTTCGACTCCCGCTACCCACATACGAAAAAAGGGCCGGTGATATCGCTCAGCGGCATGGGCGCCTGCTGGCACGCGAGGTCCTGAGTTCGACCCCCGCTACCCACAAAAAAAAAAAAAAGAATGAATAGAGTTGTGCTGACCACCACTAGCAATGTAATTTTTAAATGTAAATTTTCAATTAACGTTAATTAAATTAAAATATCCTTTCCTCAGTAGTAGTGTCATGTTTAAGGTGCTCAGTAGCTTTGTGTAGTTGGGAGCTCCTATGAGACAGGGCATATTTAGAACATTTCATTTTTTTTTTTTTTTTTTGTGGGTACCGGGGGTCGACCTCAGGACCTCGCGTGCCAGCAGGCGCCCGTGCCGCTGAGCGATATCACCGGCCCCTTTTTCATATGTGGGATCTGGGAGTCGAACTCAGGCCCTCGCGCTTGCCGAGCAGGCGCTTACGCCGCTGAGCCATCTCACCGGCCCTAGAACATTTGTAAATATGTTCTAAAATTTCTAAATATGTTCGAGGGTGATGAAGAGCATTTTTCCCACCTACCTTTAAAAGGAGGCATCAGGAAAAGTAACTTGAAATCATGAAGTAAACATGTATTTCGGTTCTAGATGATAACCACTTATGGGGAGTCCAAACTGTGCGAGGAGGAGAATGTCCAGGTGAAGACAGAGGCAGGTGCCCAGGTGAGAGGGATAGAGACTGATCAGTGAGAAGGACAGAAAGGAACTCACCATGCCTAGTGCCCACAGGACCAGAGGGTCTGGGGAATCTGGCCTTGGGATCTTGCAGGAGAAAGTGACACAGCCCGGCTCCCTCAGTTAACAGGCTGTGAAAGAAGAACAGCTAATTAGTCATACAGACAATCTTCACAGAGACCAGAATGTCAGTTGGGATCCAACAGTAGCTTTAGTTTGTCTGCCATCTCAACTCTGGAAACTGCTCCTGGAGAAACAGACACCTGTTGCTGTCCTCCATGCTGTGACTTCATGGTGGCTCACTTTTTCTGTCTTTGCCTCAACTCACATTGCTTTCATGTTGCCTTCACTTCATGGCTTTCGCTGACTTGTTTCTGCTTATTCGTGGGCCTTGCTCTTTGTCCCTGTACTTTGGTGCGGTCTACTGCTGAGCTCTTGTTGCTTCAGATTCAAACCCTCCTAGAGATCAGCTTTACTGGTGAAACCATCATCATCGAGTGGAGAGCAAGGCTGTTATGTCAGTCACCCCCATGGGAGCTGTTGGCTGCTCCAAGCCCTGTTCCAGTTAGCTGAGCTGCTGGGAACTGGGTGGCCAGCCTGTTCAGAAGGGACCCCCCGAAGAAGGCTCTGGGCTTAGCTCCATGGAAGCATCTGTGAAGCAAGCAGGGTGGGTAGCTGGAAGCCACCTTGCCTGGCCTCTGTACTGTAAGGTGCAAATCAATCCAGAGGGAAACTCTTTGTACTGGAGTGAGACAACATCATCGTGTGACATTTAAGATCCTCACCGTGTGACATATTTGGCAACAGACTAAAGGTTTTTTAAAATTATATTGCATTTTCTCAAATACAGACGCAAAATGAGATAATGCCTATTAGATTATATCACCATATAAAAATTCAAATGTTAAATCTAGGTTTATTTCAGTTGGAGGAAGAGTTCTGGTTGTTTTCTGTAAGTGTAGTTATTTTCTGCATGATCCTGCAATTTGTTTTCCTATCAAACAACTACAGTTGTATCATCTCTGTTGCCTCATACAGTTGACCACAGTTGTAGAAATAGGTAGAGAGGAAAAACCCTCGTGATTCTTGCAGATTTTCCCTGAAAGTGTCCTTGGTTGTTTCTATCACCTACACATTACTACAGATGAAAACGTACATCTTATTTGAGAAATTGACAGTGCATTGAACCACAAATGCATGCTGCATAGTATAAGCACAGATTGGGAAGAGGACAAATAGTTTCCAGTTTCCCCTCAATTTCCATTCGTGTTACCTTCACTTCCCCTCTACACTGGGGAATCTGTCATCTCCATTAAACTCTAATGCCAAGTAGCAGGCAGAGGAAGTTTGTCTCTTCTGTCCCCCTCTCTCCCTTCTCTGTTGGCACCCTTCCCTTTTGGGGGGTCCCCTGACCTGTACTGTGCATTAACATTACCCACAACCACATGAATGGTTCAGCAAAAGACTGTTGGCCTTGGCTATCTAGTCTGCTTAATTTGCATTGGAATTGCCACAGAGCAGAATGAAAATAAAGTTGTGTCATACTTTATCCAGAGTGCATATATAAAGTACTTAAATTTTATATTGACACAATATCACATCTACAGGAAAGTTTGAAGAGTAGCATAAAGAATTCCTGATATCCTTTCCTCACTTTCCCCAAATGTTAACATTTTGCTATACTTGCTCCATTTGTCATACTTACTCTGTTTTTCTCATCTCTGTTGTACACAAATGTGTGCACACACATGGTTTAGAGTCATTTGTATTTGCTCCTGTATCTTTAGATATTTCATTATATGTTTCTTTTTTTTAAAGAAGAAAGGAATCCAGGGTGATTTTTTTAAATTAAAAAATAATAGTTTTTGCCATTGCTCTTCCTTTTCCGCATTCTGACTGAGGGTTTTTAAAAGCAAAATGACAAAAGAGGAGGCCACTGGTTTGATGCTCCACAAATCAGTTCATCCACCCATGGATCCTTAGGAATTGACTACATTTTTGTGATTCAGCATTTCCAGATTAGATGAGCTTTCAAATTAGAGGGCTGAGAAAAAGTACTGCAACTTGCATTTTCTGACTTTCAAAACTCAAATTAGTTTTTTAGGGACTGTTCAGCCAACAGCATAGTATGAGTGAAGCTTTTTTATAAATAGCGGGTACAAGATGCGATGTGGCTACTAACCAAGATACTCATTACAATATTTGGCCAAACTATTGGAAGTTAGTATTCACCTATAACAGAGTTATAATCAGTTCAGGTGCTCTATTTTTTCTTTCAATTTAATGTTGATTCTTATGAATTTGGGATACAGAGGGAATTGTCTATGCCCTAAGTGCACTCTATTGTATTATTAATACCAGGATAGCAGCTGAGTCCCACTAGGCAGTCTTTGCGGTCCGCTGGTACTCTAAGAAGTGCCTGAGCATGAAAGAAGGCTGTTTGAGTTGAAGTGGGCTGATGGTCTAGGATGACATTTGAATGCATAGAGGACAGTGTCAAAATGACAGTGTCAAAAAGAAGCTCAAAACTACTCCCATTGTCCCACGGATGCTCATCGCTCCTCCTAAGATATTCCCCATGCAGGGGAGCTTTGTGTGGTAGAAATAGGATGTGGGATCCGGAAGACTAGACACGCAGGCCCAGGAACAAAAGCCAGTGCTTTATGTCCATAGACAGATAAAAATTCTGCACAAACAGCAAAGATAGAGCTACAACAATGTTTCTCTGTAAACAAAGTTAACCATTTTAGCTAAATTATTACAAATATCATTGCCAGATTGTTTGCTATACTCTGAGATGCTTCTATGAATAAATCTTTTAAGAACATCAACTTATTTGTGCAAATGAATAATTTAAGGTCTCTTTTGGAATTTAGGATAGCTATTTCTTTTTCCAGTTTACACTCACATATACATACACTCTCAGTGCACTACACAGTCAAAAAGAATAATTTTTCAGCAGTCTTAGAGTTAAGATAACATCACTGAGTAGTCAACGGAGTACTTTTACAGCTAAGGAAATAATGTGCAAGGTTTAGGAAAAAACAATATAAAAAGATTGATGGAAATGTACCTCATAATAAATATCACCGTATATATGAAACATGGAATCAAGTACTCTACTTGGATGAATTTATTCCCTGTAAATTATCACTATCCTTTTAATATAGTTTGAATTATGTATAGTACCCTTGGATTTTTAATCGCTCTGGATTATCATTTTCAATACAATTAGTAAAATGCCTTCAATTACATATAATAATTACTGTAAATGGAGCTATTGGCCTAATTACTATAAATGGGGAAAGATGTGTGATTATCATGTGCAATTAAATCATGTACAGTGTTTATTTTACATTATTACACACAATGGTGGAGTGATAACACATAATTACATTATATCATCCCTTAGTCAACAAACCTACTCCATATTAAGCTACCAAGAGTTGTGATCCATTACCAGATTAATCACCTACTGGATCGTTCTTCCTAAAGTAATTGGGTTATTCTGTGAGCTGGGGACCCACTAAATGTAATTAAATACACTGATTCTGCACAGCCAGGACAAATCTGGAAGGAAAAGAATTATTTTACCTCCATTAATTACGAATGCCCAGATTATCCTGTTTTGTCAATGTCAAGAATTTAATCCTCCTTGAGCCCAGTACTAACCTCTATCATACCTGTTTGCTTTTATGTGAAAGTGTAAAAATCAACACTCCTAACTAGTGGCAACATTTAAAATATGCTTGAGGGGAAAGGGGGCTTTTCTTCACTGTGACAAACATTATAATCATCCCTGGCTTACAAATGCACACTTAACGAGCTTATAGCACATAATTAATTCTGCAAAGGATGCTGTTTGACAGTGTGGGATTATGAGAATTGCATATTGATAGTGGCAGGAGAAATAAATCTATTTTCTTTGCGTAAGGTGGGGTATTCTTGTGTTCTTTAGAATCTGGCACATCTCAGAGGTGTTGCTCTCAAAATGATCTCAGGATGGAAAGAAATCAGTAATTACAGACCCAGGCATTCAGTTGTGTCCTAATTTTCCCACCAGTTTTTCAGTGTTTCAGCTGCCTCAGAGACTTAAAGTATTCTCATTAGGTAGCTGCAGAGGCAGCCGCTTTTGCCGACTCCCTCATTCTCTCACCCGCTTTTCCTTTTTTTTTCCCCTTCCATTCCTGCCTTGGGAGTGACTGTGAAGATCATTTGCTGGAATGATTGGCAGGTTAGAGGATTCGATCAGATGAGTTCCTCTTAGTGTGGGTCAAAAAGGCTAGTTAGCAGGAGCTGTCGAAAAATGCCAGCAGCATTCGAAATGGGAAATGTCATGACTTCCAGGCAGGGGGTGCCACCTGGAACAGAAAGCCCTCAGCTCATTAGCAAGTTACAGGATGCGGGCTTAACTGGAGGGAGCAGAGAAGGAAAGATAATACCCAATAGGGAAAGTGATTGTGAAGTGGAATTGATTTCATGTATAATTTGTTTATCACTAGAGGGGACAAATGCTGTCCTTTTGACATGAGCGGAGGAGTGTGGACTATGAATGAAGCAATTTAGCATAATCTCCAGGTTGAGCTTTGGATATAAAGAATGCAAACTTCTTTATTCTTAACTGTGGAAATGATCAGGTCATGTTACATTAATTAAAGCTGACACACTCTCAAATGTTTTATCTGGGCAATTGTGGCAATTCTACAGAAATGGATAAAGATGGGCAACTTTAAAAAATAAGGATATTTTTTTTCCCCTCTGTTGATGTGGAAGACTAGCTCAGTTGCATACTGAATTATAACAGGGCTGGTGTTTATATTCAGTGGTTGGCTAAGCTGCACAAATAAAACTAGGATTTCTGATTCACATGCAGTCTTCTTAATAGAGGCAACCATGTGCCTTTTGGGAGACTTAGATCTAATCCATGTTAAAACAGAGATGTGTATTTTAGAATATAACTACATCTTATTATGGTATAAGATGAAAAAATTAATCTTCATTTATCTAAAAGGGAAGTTCTCTAATTTCATTATTGCCTATATCTAGAATTTTATATCCTACCATAAAGTCAACAATTTTCAGCAGCCTTCTTTGCAAGCAAAATTAAACTAAGATGGTGCCCTTAGAGAGAAAATTAATCCACGATTCATAAAGAAAGAACAGGGGCCGGTGAGATGGCTCAGAGGCATAAGCGCCTGCCTGGCAAGCGCGAGGCCCGAGTTCGACTCCCAGAACCCACATACGAAAAAAGCGCCGGTGATATTGCTCAGTGGCATGGGTGCCTGCTGGTGCGCGAGGTCCTGAGGTCAACCCCCGGTACCCCCCCCAAAAAAAAAGAAAAAATAAAGAAAGAACATAGTGACAAAACATTTTCTAACATGTATGCACCCTAAGCTCCAAATTTAAAGCTTCCAGTGCTTTTACAATGTGTTAAGTAGTATAAAACCTTTTTCTACCCAAATTCTATTAGCAAATGTAATTTTTTTGATAAGAAACTTTTATAATATCATTTATCTTTTACATCTTGTTTTAAGTCACATATGCCACAGCTGCTAGTCTTTCTAAATGAACACTAAAGGATGTTTACTTAGCATCTAGATTCTAGTTTAAATGTATATTTTCAAAATGTCTGTGCCTTCAGTTTGTCTTTCCCCTTAAATATTGAGACATTTTAAGAGGCAGTTATTAAATAGCCAAGGCTTGTTTTATCAAGCAGCCTCAGACTGCTGTCTAATGTGAATAGGAATCTTAAAACCTCCCAGTCAGAATACTAGTGCAAAATTCATTCTACTTCTTATTCAGCATGAAAAGCTTAGCATTAAGCTACTGGATATAGCTGTCAAGATATACTGCATTAGTTCTGTCAAATCTAAAATTTTAAACATTAATGTGAATCCATTCATCCCCTCATTTGAAGTTTTATTGTGTGGTCCAGAAGCTGTCTGTGAAAGACAGTTGTTGTTATTCTTTTTTTTTTTTATAAAATAGTATTTGGAAAACTTCACCTAAAGTTAAAATTTTTCTTTCTTCTACAGTGACTCAATTTGTTAATAACTATAAGTGTATTAGAAAAATAAACTACTTCTTATTTGGGGGCTGGGGATGTGGTGTAGAGCATTTGCCCAGCATATGTGAAGCCCTGGTCAATCCTCAGTGTGTGCATGCGTGCATGAATGAATGAATGCATGCATGAATGAATGAATGAATGAATGAATGAATGAATGAATGAAATCAGTGACCAAGTGAGTGAATGACCAACCAGCCAAACAAGAATTGACTATAGTTGTCTACATGTTGACTTCCCAGTCTTTAGCTCACCTTTGAGTGGCTGGCCATGTGGAGTGGAGACTGATGGTCTGTGCATGCCTTTTCTCATCGCCTGTCCTTTTGTCCACTCCTTGCCCTCAAGTCAACTTTCAGAGTCAGCTCTGTGTTCTGGCTTCATAGATTCTCCACTCTTTTACATTCTTCTTAATTCATCTCCTCTCCTTTAACTAAAATAATCTCTAGTACTTATTGGCATATATTTATGAATATTTATATGAATATACATATTCTTATTATTCATTCTCTTTGTTGAGTCTTTCCACAGATGTATGGATTGAGTGACCATGTGCTAAAACTCTCACCTTCACATTTGTGGATTCTCCTCAGATAAGGTCCCTAGGTTCTAAGGCAAAGGAATGGCACCCTTATAGTTATCCTCTGTATCAAAAGATCTCAAAGTGTAGTCCATATGACCTATGGCTCCCCAGAAGCTCCGGGGATTCAAAACCACTTTCAGTAGTAGTACAAAAATCAACAGTGGTAAAACTGTTGGCTCTTTAATGTGAATCCAGGCAGTGGCACCAAACTGTATTGCTGGGCACTAGATTTTTCACCATCATACAATTGAAATTTTTTAAACAGCCAATTTTACTTCATTCTGTTCTTAACAAAGAAGTAAAAATTATTAATTTTATTAAATCTCTACCTTTGAGTAAATGCGTTTTTAATATTCTTTGTGACTAAATGGGATGTTTGCATAAATCATTTCCATTGTATCTCTAGTTACCATTTGTCTCAGAGAAAAGCTTTTGGGTAGTTGTGTGAACTGCAAACTGAAATAGCTTCTTTTCTCTCAGAACACAGTTTTTATATGAAAAAATGACCAACTATGGTTATTCCAACTAGGTTACATATTTGACATGTATATTATTTTGAAGTAAACAAAAAGTAAGTGTCATGTATGGAAAACAACCAATAACATCTTCTGCTATTGATAAAGTTAGAGCTTTCACTAGCAAATTAGAATTTGAGAAAAAAAAATTTTTTTTTGACTTTCTATTGTGAACTGAACAGTTTCCCAAAGACCTAAGGAGATTGGTTTCAGTACCCACAAATGTGACTTTTTTGGTACATGTAGTGGAATGTGTCAGTGCTTGAAAGAGCTGCATAATTCATTGAACCAGTATTTTCCAAATGATCAGTGCATTCATGTTAGCAAAATCATATATGGGTGAATGGGCACTGAAAGTGTAAAACAAACTAAGACTCCGTTGATCCAATTTCAGATTCCCCAGTACAAATCAACTTTTAAGAAACTACAACTTGGGCTTTGTCATAATATAAAAGAATAAAAATCCATAGTTATCTGAAAGGGCTATTAAAATTACTTCTTTCTTTTCAAACTACCTATCTGTGAGAGTTCCATATTTTGCCTTTTGCTTCAACCAAAGCAATATATCACAGAGAATGAATGCAGAAATAATATATGAGAGTCCAGCTTTCTTCTGTTCAGCCTGTGTTGTAGTCAGGGTTTGCAAGGGAATAGATTTAATACAGGACACATAATTTATAGGATTACTTTATAATATTCACCCAAAAAGTCAAATGCAGAAGAATGCCTGAGATCTGTCCACACACTAGACAACCAAAGAATCCAGCCAAGGGCCTGGATCCCATGTCCTGCACGAGTCCAGCGGGACCCCTAGAGCCCATGGCAGTGTCCTCCACAAGTCCAGCTGGAGGCCTAGAGCCCGTGACAATGTCTCATGCAAGGCTGTATCAAAGATCTGCACTGACAAGGCCCAAAGGTCAGTGGAGGAAGCTAGAAAGTCTGCACCAGCATGATGAAGGATCTGTGCCAGCAGGCTGAGGGCTCTGCACTGGAGCCAGGAAGCAATGCTCAAGGTAAGGCCCAGAGCTCCCCCGAAGAAAACCTCAGCCATCCTCAGCAACAGTGAGGACCTGAGCTCCTCCAACAATGAAAACAGCCAAGTTCATATCAGGATAGCCAGCGTGACAAGCTTTTCCAGGAGAATCAACAGCGCACCATCTTCCCCTCCAGTTCTGCTTTTATGCTATTGACAACAATCCTCAGGTGGGCCTTCCACTCGCAGCATCACACTGATTCAGTTCAGCTGGGTGTTACAAGTTGACCATTAGTTAATCCACTACAGCCTACACTGGGAAGACTTGCGTAACTGTAAAGCTGCATGACCCCTTACTAATTCTGTTTGGAAAATATAGTTATTTTTTACTAAAATAATATTTTTATGTTAACATGTAATGGCTTTTTAAATGAATTCAATATTTACAAATAGCAATTTTATTTTTGAATATGATAAATTTTTACTTTTAATCCATGTAAACAAAAAGCTCTTTGAGAGGGGGTATCCTCTGTAATGTTTAAAGACTATTAATAGTTTCTAAGACCAGAAATCAAGAACCACTATACTTTGTCAGTAGTGATACATGTTTATTCTAATATACTAATTAAGTTGGTAACCTTTTCCCCACTTGATGAAGTTACTATTCACTGCAAAAAAAAAAAATTGCTATATAAAGTTACTCCAGTTCTATCAATTTAATTTTAATATCTCAATTTTTCTGGGGTACAACAAATAGAAGTTTATGTTCACAAAGGCATCCTCTGAAAATCATAGCGAATGTCATTTACTGTATCCCTTAATGTTTAGTAGATCATTTGTTAAATCTTTTGCTATATATTGGTTGAGGGGGCTGTGATTTTCCTTTGTTTAGATCCACTAAGTCTGAACTGCTGGCAGAGCCATTGGCCACATGATACTAAGTCATTAAGCCGTTGTATATAGCTTATCTGTAGGACTCAGAGAGGCTGTCAGAGTCATAATCAGACAGCATTAGCATGACTTCTTGCTAGTTGTGGGTGCTGCGTATTGCATCTCAAGGATGAGGAAAGTGACTAAGACACCTTGGTACCCTACAGGTAGTTGCACTACAACTATATTTGTGCTGCTTTCACACTTGTGTCCTTCTTCTGTTCCAGCAGCTCACCCAGGATACCACACTGCATTTAGTTTTTGTTTCCTTAGTTTCTGCTGGTCTATGATAGTTTTTCAGATCTTTCCTTAGTTTTCATGGCCTCAATAATTTTGAAGAAAATGGCCCAAGTATTCTGTACACTGCCCCTTATGATGTTTTCTCTTGATTATACTGGACTTGGGAAGACCGCTATTAAGATGAAGTGCCCTTCTCATCACATCATGTCAGGAAGTACATGACATGCATGACTTACATTGGTGATATTGACCTTGGTCACTTGGTTAAGACAGATGAGGTTTCATAGCCATATAATCTCCAGGAAGTAAGCTAAGAGAAGCAGGACTTCTTTACAGGTTCTCAATGAAAGGGAAGAAACTCAGGATGATTACTAGAGCCAGATTATTACAGGCACATGCCTATAATCCCAGCATTCAGGAGGCTGCTGCAGGAGGATCCTGAGCTATATTTCGAGTTCCAGGCCAGCCAGGACTACACACAAAGTGAGATCCTGAAGAAAGAGAGAGATATTGAGATTCTCAAGGCTCTAACTTTGTAACTGAAATGGGTTAAAATAGAGGAGTCACCAACAAAGCAGAGAATGTCGCAGAACCCTGAGATATGGCCTCGTTGGACTTCAGTGATAGAATTTGGAAAGGTGTCTGGCACAGTGTAAGATAGGTATTTTGTGAACATTTGCCTATTCTTCAAATGTTGGGAGCAAAGCAAGTTTTGGTCACTCTATATTGAAGCCATTTGCCTTCTACACTGGAATCTGCATCTCAGAATATAGGGACTTGTTTACTGTTTTATCTCCATTTCACTATTTCTCTATCTCTTAACATAGCACATAATTTATACCTATTAAACGTTTTTAAAATATTGACTAAATTAGCACTCTGAAAGACTAATCAGAAAGATTGCAAGTTCAAACCCAGCCTGGGCAACTTAGTGATTTAGTGAGACCCTGTTTCAAAATAAAAAATGGAAAAAGGGCTGGAGATGCAGCTCATTGTAAAGGTCCTGCATTCAATCCACAGTACCACAAAAAAAAAAAAAATTTTTTTTTAATTTAAAAAATGAAGGAATAGGAGTAGGACGAGGGAGGGGACTGAAGTGGCAAATATCCAGCTGTTTCCCCATGCTATAATCTTTAGTGTTTCACCAAATATACTGGTGCTGTACTAGGCAGTAGTGAAGAAGATAGTTATTTAGACTTCAGAATGATAAAGGCTACGGGAGAATCTTTCATGGTGCTACTTGCATGGACAAGTGGGGGAAAATGTAATTCACCAGAAGGTGAAGGAAGAGCTGGATTTTCCGTAGGCATGAAGAAAGAGAAGGATATTTTCCAACAAAGGAAACAAACACCAAGAATGAAGCCCTGCCAGAATGTGCAGCATTTTTTGTGAATGGCTCAGTAGAGGACGGAGCTAGGGCATGAGTGGAGATGGGACTGAAAAAGTAATCTGAAGCAAGATTGTGAACGACCACACTAAAGAGCTTCGATTTTAATGGGACTGCCCATGGGGAAATGTGTGAGACTTCCTGGTCAGACTCAAAAGAATGAAAACATCTCGAAGCTGGAAGATCCTTTAGGAATCATTTAACAACCCTGAATCAAGATGTGATATTTTTCTTTTCTTTTCTTTGAACTTATCATGGTAGATCACATATTGAAAAGAAATAAAGAAAATACACAAAATTCTTTTCACATTTCTGTCATAATGTTAGAAATTCTACCAATGCATCAACTCTTTCTTTTTTCTTTTGGCTGAATACCCATCTGTCCTTCAGCTCTACAGTTTTGTGTTTCTATCAAGAAAATGGTACCTTTAACATGCATTTATGAAAATGTACCCAATATGTTCCTTGAAAATTTATGCATAAACTCCTTTAGATTCCAAAGTAGTATTTCTTCTTTGTTCATGTATCTTTTTGTAAAATAACTAACAACCCCCTTACTTTAATGTTTGTGGATATACAGAATTTCATATATGAATATACATTGACACCTTTAGGGGAGATGCAAAAAACTAAAAAGTGAGTTCACTAGTTTTCCGTGGTTGAAAATTTAAGATCATTTTTGAAATTGTAAGAAATGTTTAAGAATTCAGTGTCTTCATGGCTTAGGGTACTAAGCAGTCATTTGGTATACACCAGTGTTTTCACAAACAAATCCATACCAATGCCTGTGAACTTTAAGTACTTGTGTCAGTGTTTTACTAGAGAAACAGACATAACACAAGATATACAAATGTATAAGAAATTACAAGATTGGCCTATGATGGTCACCCACAAAGTTGGATGAGGAAGTGTGCAGAGGGCATCTGCGCACTGGAGACCAAAAGGTTCAGTCCTAAGTCTGGAGCTCACTGCAGTGTTCCATGCTAGTCCATATCAGGAGGCCAATGGGTCTGCAGTGGAAGGCTGAAGGATTGGCAGCGGAAGCTGAAGAGTCTGCACTGAAAGCCAGGAGATGATGTCCAAGCTGAAGGCAATGACTAGAGCTCCTCTGAAGAACAGAAGCAGATCCATCCCTCCTTATGTCCCTTTTATACCATCCAGGTGACAAGCCGCCCTAGGGCAGGTCCTCTACACCCTAGGATGTGGAATTGCTGAGCCAATTTAGTTAAGCTTCTAAAGTTCTCAAGTTGACACAGTCAGTCAACCATCACAGAACCTATTAGTTAGTGTTAGCTATAGTTTGCATTTACAGTTTTACCTAAATCCAAAATAACTGCTAAGTACCTGACCATCTTAAAGTATGTATAATTTTTTGAAACTGTCTTAATGTTTGGTAACTCTAACTTTTTTGGTGATGATTGCAGTGATGAAGAAAACACACTAATGTAAGAAAACAATTCACATTAAGACTTATTATTCATAAATTATTAAGAATATAATAAACCAATTACATATTTGTAAAGAAATCAAGTAAACTAACTTGAATATGATACAGCCTTAAAATTATAATAATTAAGGCAAGTAAAATAAAGAAATACATACGATAATGTGGAAAAGTAGAATATTTTGCTTATATGTATAAAAATTATAAACAGGAAAAATGACTGAAAAGAAATACATTAAACTGTTATATCCTTGGTTTAGCAGAGAAAATCGCTTTACAAATGTTATTGTATAATTAGGAAAGTTAGTTAATGTACAGTTTTATAGCCATAAAAGTCTGTCACTGTAATTCTAACTTTGGAGTCCCCTTTGATGCCATCTCCTCCCGACTTTCTTCTATAGCTTTGTGGTGAGAAGTGAGATCCCAAGCTAGCCAAACTCCTTGTACAACCACAGGAAATTCTGTAAGTTAACATTTAAAGCACTTTCTGGTACCCTTAAGAAATACTGCTAAATTAACACTAGAAACAGCGGTATCCAGATGACTAAGATACAGCACGGGATCCTAATGTAGCCAAAACCAAATAGAAGAGCTGAAATAGTCACATCAGTGGAAGGATATGGGACGTCACACTCTTCATCTGCTACTTATCTCAGTGGGTCTTCCAGGCAGTTTTTCAAGTCTTTTTAATGAAATAGTATGTACTTTCCTGTGCTAGCACTAACTGCACAACAGCGTGTTACGGGTTGAGTGCAGATGATGTTGCAAGAAAGCAATGACCATTTTCCAGACCAGGCCACTTGACTATGGCACTGATAATGGCTCATGCTGTGCTCTCTGCCACCTCACTTCTCCCCCTCACTTCTCCTCCTCCTGATCACAGCAGTGTCCACGCAGTCTGTGTTCCACGCCCTCGCAGGACCGGAAACCATTTCTGGAGGTCAGAAGTTAGGATTCTTGACCTTATTTCTTTCTTGTCTGCAGCTTAAAAAATACAGGAGAGAGGCTGATGAGACAACATCATTACTTTTTGCTTGTCCCCTTTATTTATAATGCAGGCTAAAATTAATTTTGAGAATAATCATATATTAAGCAAATAAATTTGTATTTATATTATATATGTATGCAAGCATATCAGGACAAAAACTGGCTTATTATGTGGCTTTCATAGAAATAATACTCATATATATATATATATATATATATATATATATATATATATGGGCTTATAATAATACACATATGTTTCTGCCAACAAAGACAATGTTTCGTTTTTAATTCTTCCACTTTCTTTGTGACTTTCCACACCATGCTTCATCATTTATTATGCTCTGCCTTTTGAAATGTTTTTCTATAGTTCCCAATTTCCAACTTCATCTGTCTCTTTATTTGAAATGTTACCAGGGAAGAGCAAAAAGAGAAAACCAGACCGGTAGGGGTTGGGTGAAAAGGCAGAGGGAGAAGACTGCTGGGGTGGGGGGAGATTTAAATGAGAAGCAGAATGAATGCTTCACTTGTTGGCTTTTAGCACAATTACCATACCTTAGGAAATATGCAGGGAATAGTTAATTACGACCAAATGAGCCCCTTTTAGAGGCAGTGGCAGGCCCAGGGATCTGACTGTCAGATCTTGAAAGATGCTGAATTGGAAGGCCAGTCTCCATGTCAGGCAGTGGATGGTCTACTGGGCAAGCCGGGCAGAGAAAAGATAGCTGGAGAAGAGTAGCCTCCAACAACAGAGCCTCGTAGAACATTTGCATACTTTTCCTGCAAAGGGGGTTTAATCCAGAGAAAGAAGGAGATTTTGGTATTGTCAGCCGGCTTTGTTCAGGGTGAAGAGCAGAGGGAAATCAGCTGAAGGGGCCTTTCTCAAAGCCATAGTCTCAGCCTTGAGGTTGTCCCAGCAAAGTTACGTTCTTGAGGGTTGTTTGCACACTATTGTCTGTTTGAAGATCTTCTAAACCCAACGGGCTCAAAATATCCCCCTTTGCCAGCACAAATGAAGGGAATTTGTGTGGTAAAAATGACTTGTGTTGCAGACTGAACCCAGGCACCCTTTGTTCTTACACAGAAACCTCTGAAGTTCTGAGGGTGCCTTTTAGAGCCAGACCGAGCAAGTTGTACCGTAAAAATCTTCGCGGACTAGAAAACAAGGCAAAAACAACCTACACTTATGTCTGTCTTAGGAGGCAGCACTCCCCCAAAAAAGATGGCTCCAGAAAAGTAGCAGATAAAAAGCAACTTTGATTGACATGGCTCATTTTTGCCCCACTTCCTAAAGGGATTTTTGAGTTTGCAGAATTTATTTATAAAGTTGAGCCACATTGTTTGGACCATTACATTCAAGTATTCCCATCACTCAACTGCCCTTGTCTTTTATCTAGCAAGATGACCTTCTGATCCCGATCTGTGTCCAGTTTTCAAAACTATACCTTCTTCTTGCTACGTGGTGTGCAGTGATCTGGCCTTCACCATATGTTTTCTAAAACCCTACACATTTATAATGAGGGGTGTGTATCTGCAGTCCCTGCTTACATAATAGATCATCACAATATTACAGTCCAGAAATCAGGACTTGTTTCAGCTTCACTAGTTGCCTTGAGCCTAAATGCCCATAATCCCTATAGTTTAGGAAATTTTTTAAACAATGTACTTGTATACAAAAATAATAATGGGGAGTTGTGAGTGCCTTTTTAAATTTATTTTAATGCCTCAAAAATGTGGTATCTGGGCCGGTGAGATGGCTCAGCGGCATAAGCGCCTGCCTTGCAAGCGCGAGGGCCCGAGTTCGACTCCCGGATCCCACATACGAAAAAGGGGCCGGTGATATCGCTCAGCGGCACGGGTGCCTGTTGGCGCACGAGGTCCTGAGGTCGACCCCCCGGTACCCACAAAAAAAAAAAAAAAAAATGTGGTATCTTAATATATACAATTAAAATCACAAACTAAACATTCCTTGTAACTGATAGAATATATATAAAATAAAACTTATTACTGGAGGTTGGAAAAATGTATATGTATTTATACATAGCAGTTAATTTAGCCTGAGTTTTAAAATTAAGAATATTGCCTTTTCAGTTTCATATTATAGTTCTTGTTCCTTTTGCTAGATTAAGTAATGAAAAAAATGTTTGTCTAAGGTTCTGACCAGAAAGTGTCTGAGTTTCAAAATAAACACAAAAGTGGTAACATGAAAAATTAAGAGAAAGATTAACATGAGCCAGCTTCTGGGAGAAAAGTTCTGCATTCTTCCTTGGTGGAGTAATTAGAGCTTTCATCAAGATGATCGTATCTGTCCTGGATGCAGAAGCACTGGGTGTGGATCACAGGCGAGGCGGAGAGCTAAGACCTCGGCAGGGGCGAGTTAGGAGTTTTCTGAAGTTATCGTTATTTTTCGTTATGAGTGAGATGCTTGTCTCTAATCTAAGTAAACTCTGCTTTGCTGGAAGTGGTGCATTTCTTTCTCCTGCTTTGCATTTTTCCCTGTGAGAAGCGTGTCTGAATTGGGGGGACTTGAATACACCTCTTTGTTGCTGAACTTGTCAAGCACAGCGCTGTGTTCTCTTTCCCACCAGGAAGGTCAGGCCGCTGGGGGCCAATCTGTTTTCTGAAATGAACCCTACTGTCTATCCCTGGTGTCTGACAGATTGAAACAGTTGTCTGTGTTACTGTGCTTTCAGTGCTATTTAAATGGCTTGCTTTGTAGGGGAGAAAAAGGTAATATATGTAGGTTACATTGAAAAAATGAAATTTTTAAAAGGACCAGACTTTGTATGTTAGTATGTATCTAAAAGGCAGATTTAATTAACTTTCTAAGAACATATGTACACATCTGGGAAGTTAACCATATACACTATTAGCTCGCGCTCTCTCTCTCTCTCTCTCTCTCTCTCTCTCCAAGATAAGCCTTTATTTCTGAGTTCTTCTAAAGACTTTTGTGTATGTGTTTTTCTAATTGGAGTAATAAAATTATGGAGTATGGAACTGTTTCAATAGTAGACTTGTAGAAGTAAGAGTGCTTTGTTCCTGTGGATTTCAGCTGCATTGTATTTTGATCAGAGGTATGTATAAAGCCTGGAGAAATATGTACTGCGTGAGCCTCACTTCAGTACTCTCCAGATAATTGAGCTAATTAAATCTTTACCAACATTAACACAACTCCAGCGTTCCTTGGACAGTGGATAATTACTGCATGAACATGGCAAGCTTAAACTAAACAGATGAAAATAGAGTTTTGCAGAATGGGTATTGAGTTTATTCTTTATTCATCTTTTGATAAGGTTTAATTAAAACTGCCTCTCCCCATTGTAGTGAGAATGAATGTGCTTGTTTTCTTAGTGAAAAGCAAATTATTCACTTCAGCCATGGTTCAGTAATCAAAGCCTTTGCAAAGTTTTGGGTTGTAGTGTAGCTGTGGGGATATAATTGCTGCAATTCTGTATGAAGGCTTTATTTTTTTTATTACTTTCTCATTTATTTTTGTAGAAAAGTTTATAACAGGCCATTTTATGATTTGGTGGGGAAGTGCATATGTTTGAAGCCTTGTTACAGGTTTACTGTGGCTACATTTTTAAAAGTGTATTTCTTAGAGCATCTTGCTGACATGGGAGGCAAAAGGAACGCACACCAAAATAGATGGCATTTGAGATGGATTTTTACGTTAGTAAATAAAGTTCAATAAAACCGTTAAATTCTATGATTACCACAGGTTTAGCATAATGGGGTAACAGTTCTAAGGGTGGAAAGCAATAGATATTGGGTATTCTTCTGCAAATGTATATTTGCATTCTCCTTAACTTTTTATCCATCCACCAGAAATATTTTCTGTGTTATTCATTTGAAGGAGATGGAGCTTTTTAATGTTGGTGCTAATTTTCTAAAACGAAT
This sequence comes from Erethizon dorsatum, assembly GCA_028451465.1. Classification (NCBI taxonomy): domain Eukaryota; kingdom Metazoa; phylum Chordata; class Mammalia; order Rodentia; family Erethizontidae; genus Erethizon; species Erethizon dorsatum. The sequence goes on from CM051835.1 coordinate 43,916,463, forward strand.
AGATTTTAGGTATATCAATGATAACTTGTTACCACACTTACTGTCATGATTGCTATGGTTTCTTTCCCTTTCTTCCTTCTCTCTTCTCTCTTTTAATAAAATGGGAGATTACAAGGATGTAGGATATTTAATGGAACCAAGGATAAAAGTAAAATGGGGCTTTGGACATAAACTGGAAGCAAGAGACTCGAGCACAGACAAGCTCTCTCGCTCCACCTCTGTTTTTCTGTTGCCTTGATCCTGGCTTTCCTTACTTCTCTAGTCCCCGTGATGGAAACCAGTTGACTTAGCCTATGATTTGTCATAAGAGGAAAACCAAACATTACTCCAGGTCAGCATCCCTACTCCGTACCATGGGCATTTCCCCATCCTAGATCAAGTGAATCAGCCCTACAGGCAAGTAGCACTCTGTTTGCCTACTGCTGCTTGCTTTTGCTATTCCTTAGGGAGGTGCGGAATCCAGACTGGAACAAATGTTTCTTCATCTATAGAATTATCCTGAGGATTAGATAATCAAATGCAGTGCTTTTTTACTCCCTTTTGAATAGTGGTATCAATCTAGTGGATGGGAAATAGTGTTTCTTAAGTGGAATAGACTAAATGGGAGGGAAAAATGTCTGAGATGATCGCATGTAGTAAGAATAATGACTGTTTCGTGAAATTTTCCTTTCAGCTGTGTGAGTGCCTGTGTGAGTGTGTACTATTCAGAGTCACTTAGAAATGCATTTTTTACAGTCAGTTGTGGCCAAAACAAGTTTCAAAGCAGTGACTGCTCCTCAGATCCCCTTCAAGGTTTCTCCTGGGAGGCGGGGGGTGGCGGGTCGGGGAGCGCTGGGCAGGACTCCAACCCCATCAGTCTCCCATCAAAGTGGCTTCACTTTAATCTGCTTTACACTTTGTTTCCACCTAAGGTTTTTGGGGTTTTTTTGCCTTAAACAAAGGATTCAGTGCCCAAAAGTTGGAATGAACGATTTTCCAGGTACCTTCTTGGGATTTTAGAGCTAAGTACGGTAGCCGTTAGGACCAGAACAGACATTATTTTGGTTTTCTGTACTAGAGAAGGTTTGGGAAATCATCCAGCCCTCAGTGTTTTAGTTTTCTCTATTTCCTATTTCTGCCCCCTCCTCTCTCTCTGTCTCTGTCTCTCTCTCTCTCTGTCTCTCTCTGTCTCTGTCTCTCTCTGTAAATAGCTTTACCATTTAAAAAAGAGAACAGCAGTGACTACTTCTGCCTGCACCTTTCCCTGTTGAGTTCTTTTAGCAGAAGCACCTGATGGCAGCAAGACTGCCAAGGGCTTGGGCAGCTTCCTCGAGTGCTTCAGTGCAGTCCTTCACGAACTGAAGATCCTGGGGAGAAGCAGTTTCGTTGGTAGAAATAGAGAAAAAAGACCAAAGAAGAAAACAAGCTTCCCTCAAAGTGTATTTTATATTACTTCCTTTGGAAAGTGGAACTAGATTTAGTGATGGCTTTTTCAGGCCTTAGCATTGGAAGGGGTATCTCAGATGCACTCCATCCTGAAGCTGCAACTGTGTGTTGAGCTCTTTTGTTTAATTATGAGTTCTATGATGCCTCCCTGTGAAAAAAATGAGAAACAGTTATGACTTCCTTTATTTTTACCCAGTACTTGTTGGTGGACCTTTTGTTTGTTACCCAAAAGAAAAGGCCAGACAACCTTACTTGATACAAATGGTGCATAATGATGACAAAGGGAGGAGCAATTTGCTTGGTTTGACATGCGTTTTAGAGAGGATTAAGAAAAATGAATTGTTAGAAATTAAGAGTTTGTTTTTTTTTCTTTTTCTTTTTAATTAGAAAGAAGCATAAGCATAGCACTGAAGGTGCACATTCAGGAGATGGCAAGAATTTACTTGAGTGAAGCAAAGAACATAATAAAGTGGAAGCAGTCTTTGAGGAAGGTTAAGTTCCATGGCCCTCAGATGGGGCCACTCTAAACAAATTATCAGTGAGATACAGGCTTGTGGTTGAAATGGAAGGAGACAGACAAGAGGAGAATTAACGTTGCCTCCACATTGCAGGAGTAACAAACTGACCAGGTGACACCTTTACTGGTGGCCTCAGAGAACTCAGAAGGGGTAAGCAGCAGGAGGCGGGGACAGATTGGGCAAGTCTGGGGATGTAAAATAGAAGTGTCCTTTAGTTTAGGTTGGTATATGGAGAGAGAAACAGAGAGAGGGAGAGGTTGAGATTAAAAGCTCACTGAAGCTTTAGTCAGTTTGACAGATCTCTGGTGGGACAGTTGTAAAGTTTCTGAAACTGGTTCACTGTCATGGAACTGCGGCTAGAATTTATCACAGACAGAGAAGAGAAGACAACAAAGAGAGAAGAGAGTATGGTCAGACAAAAGACAGAAGTAAGTTAGAGGTACATCCCAGTTACCATCTGTCTCTGAGGTCAGGTTAGTACATTCCAACATTCAAGTACGATGTCTTTCTCTTATTTTCGAAACAGTTGTGGATGTGGTACCTCAGAGCCTTTAACAGATGCTACTCATACATCTCAGATTAGCTTAAAATAGCATTTTTAAATCTTTAAGATAATCAACTTTTAGAGCTATGTAAATTTTATGTAAAAATACAGGTTTTCCTGTACCTTACTTTATAGGAAAAGGAAAAGCCCCTCTTAGTGCTCTCATGACAACAGCAATCGGCTAGAGCTGAGCAGCGGCTGCCTTCTTTGGGAAGGGCTGTGACTGAAAGGTGCCACAGTCCCCACCAGTCTTTCTTGTCTCCCTGTCCCCTGGACTAAAGAAACCATTGCTATGTGCCTTTACCTTTTTGCTGTTGTTTATCTTGTAAGAGAAGAAAAGAAAAGTAAAATATTTTTCTAACCCATGTCTCTATACTAAATGTCCAATGTAACAGTAACCTGAAAGAGCTTTTTGTTGAAAGAACTGACAAGAACATATTTCTTTATATAAATAATCAAACCTACTTCCCTCACTTTAGTCACCTGCCTGCCCCTTCTAGAGCCTCTGTCTTAGAATCGTTGCTAATTTTTTGGCAGTTAATCAGGTTTGTTATTATATGTGTTAACCTTCCTTTCTCAAGGGGACCATAAAGCATGTTTGAAGTAAAGCTATCTGTTCCATAGCATAGGGCATAACATTCTATACAAAGTGAAATATTTGCATATAGTTGCTGGGGAACCAAGAGCAAAGGGAAAAGAACATAACAGATTTCCAAGGGAGAAGGATCATAAGTGGCCCAAATGAATGAGAACCATAAGATAAATCAACAGACATTTATTAAATACTAACAAATCACTGAGATTTTGTGAGAGATACAAAGATTTACAAGACGTGGTCCTATAGTACAGCAATTTCTTTACAGTACATGACATAAGATATAGAATTACTAGCTCCATATAAGAGATGAGAAGCTCTGTTAGACAAATGTAGCTAAAATGCTATGAAAACGAGCAAGGACAGATTTTTCTGGAGCCAGGGATTATGGAGAAGAAAGCATCTGAGGTAAAGTTTGAGGACTAAGTAGAATATTGATAGTTGGGGGACAGGTTCCAGGAGGAGTTATCAAGACCAAGAAAGGCTACAAAGTCTAGAGTGTGTTTGAAGCTAGACAAAACATGTATTAGCTTCCAGCAGTAGGATGTGTGAGCAGGTACATGGGTCCCTCCAGAAAAGTAGGGAAGAGAGTATGACCAGGCACCACCCACTGCAGTGTCAGAACAACACAAGGAACTTCGGCTACCTCTGCAGATAAAATTAGAAATTCAAGAACTACAGTGTCCCCAAAGCCCTGTTCCTTCACCTTTGCTTTTTGCTTGCTATTTCTAGAGAATTCTGCAATGCCACAAAACAATAAAATTACTAATAATAATGTTGATAACATCTCACTTATTGAGTGTTTATTGTGTGCCAGAAGCCCTGCTGAGTGCTTTGCATGAATGATTCGTGTAATCCTCCCAACAATGGGAGGTGTTTTTATCCCCATTTGCAGAGGAAAAGACTGAGATGCGAGCTGTTTCTTCAGGTCCCCAGATATCCCACTGCTAAGAAGGGGTGGAGCTGCATTTGTAAACTAGTAATATGTCGCTCATTGCACTCATCATTGGGCTTTTTATTCTGACTCTGACTGGCGTCTTTATTTTAAATGATTCAGTCCTAATCATTCTAAGCCTATGCAGTTACTTAGTTGCTAATGTCTAGAGTAGCTTCGGCTACCTGTAGAGATAAAATTAGAGATTCAAGAACTACAGTGCCCCCAAACCCTGTCTAAATTGAGTTAATTAAACTGTAACTTGAACACCCTAAAGGCCCTATTTAAATACAATTTCATTCTTAGTGAAAAGCCCCAGGAACCTTTATTAAAACTGAATGCAGTCAGAAATAAAAAGTGTAAATTTGTCTTTAATCTAAAATTCTCAACATGAAAATGTGGCAAAGTGTCATTGTTGCAGTTGTATATGTATAATATATATATCACAGTTGGTTACTAATAAAATGATAATGCTCTACATAAATTTTATGAAGGCACATTGGTCTGAAAACATTAGGGATTTCTATGTAATCATTTGTTTTTTAAAAACTTATATTTAAGATGCTATCACTGTGGTCCACATTTGAATGGTGTTGGCATTTCATAAATTTTTTTAGGATAAAAATGTGATTCAAGCAATATAATCAACTACAGCCTTAATCTCTAGTCTCTGACCAGTTTGAGTAGATCCAAGCAGCTCCATTATTTATGCAGCATGGGAGAGAAATGACAGAGATAACAGAAATCCTTTGGTTTGAGGAGGCATTATTCCAACCACAGCTGTACTATTGTAGTAATTTTTGGAAGAATAATCTAACAGCAAAATGAGTTTGTATTCCTTAAAATACTAGCCATTTTGGAGCAGGAATTCCAGGACATCCTGATTCCCTGGAGCATGTCCACAAAAATGAATAATCACTGACGGAGGCTTTGAAAAAAATGGTTAGAATAAAAAGAGGTGGATGATTAAAAATAAAGTATGTAAGTGGGAAATGATTGAAAGGAAAGACATACGCTACTTCTAGTATGTCATGGCTACCACCAGACATGCAGGTTGTATATCCTATGAGACAGGGGTTAGCGATGTTAGGAAAGGAGAGAGAAGAGAGACGGCTCATTGCTGAAGGTTTAAGCACTGAGATGTTACTGCTCTTTCATTTTCACCTTTTCCTTCTGTGTTGTGTGAGGAAAGCCAGAGGTGTTTGCTGCCGAGATACCAGTACTCTTGGAAACAAAAAGGATTTGTGCTCAGGATTTCTAAAGGAAACCCTAACTGAATGAGACAGAGGGCGGGGTGCCCTCAGTGTTTTAGGGTTTCCTACTCTGGTTGATAAGCAACATATTCCTGACTGCCTGTCCCAGTTGAGCAGGCTCATTGTGCCTTATTTCTTCAGACATACCTTTTTAGAGGGCTGAAATGTAAATTAATAAACCAGTCAGAGCTGCATGCCGACATGACTTGAAAGTTAACTGCAGTTTATTGATCTGCAGCTTACAAGCTGTTCTATGCCGCACTGCACATAAGAACGCCAGTCTTTAAAGTCGCCAACAATTTTTTTAATTACCTCAAAAAAGATCTTTTACATCTTTAGATAGTACTATTGTTTGACTGAAACCTTCTTCCCTCCACATTTCTTCCTGCAAATTGGGTTATTACTGGCTAGTGCTGACAACAGTGATGGCTAAAGCAGCATTCATAATCAGACCTGCCTGTCTGCATTAGCGGAGGAAGAAGTGGCTCACCAACCGCACTTCCACCCTGTCCGTGAGCAAGTTCAGTGAGGGGTCCAACTGGCTGTCTTGAAGATCATTTCAAAAGGTGGAGACACAACCAGATGCTCCTCATTTCCTTTGCTAACCTGTGACGGAGCTGGCCTCCCTGATTTTCCCAAACTCCTGATCCCTCTTTCAGTTTCCTCCTAGATTCTTCCTCTTCAATGGCCTCCTGTTATGTAAATCTAAGTCCTTCTTATCATGTGTCCAAAGAGCCTTTGAAACTTCAAAGAGGTTCACCTGGCTTTACTGTTCACAGTGAGCGTAATGACACCTTGTGTGTGTCCTTTGCAATTTTATCAACTTTTCCAGCCCTTCCTCTCAACTTCTGTTGATCCATGCTGAACAAACTCCATTTTCCGTCTTCTTCTATCTGCCCCCATTTTTCTCTGATTTTACACAGATACACACACGTCAATGAAGTTCTTTTCCTTTCACTATAAAAAATAATATTTAGAATATTTTATTTTCCCAATTTTATTGAACTTTTTCAATTATGTATCATACAGGACACAGTCACCAGACATACTGAGTGGGTGCAGACAAGCCAGTTTGGTTCAAGGGTGTCATCTGCTCATTACTTCTCAGGTCCTCCCCTCTTTCAAGCACCCCCACACACACACACACGCACACATATACACACATACACACAGCTCTTCCTGTGGTTTTAGGTATTTTATCACCAGAAAGATGTCCTGAAAGTTTGCTTTGTTTTGCTGTTTTTTGAATGTGCTCTCTCCCCAATATAATTTTTTTTTTTTTTTTGTGGGTACCGGGGGTCGACCTCAGGACCTCGTGCGCCAGCAGGCGCCCGTGCCGCTGAGCGATATCACCGGCGCTTTTTTTGTATGTGGGTTCCGGGAGTCGAACTCGGGCCCTCGCGCTTGCCAGGCAGGCGTTTACACCGCTGAGCCATCTCACCGGCCCCCCAATATAATTTTTATATTAATAGGAAATAGAGTTAACGACAGGTACTAGATACTTTTAACACTCTTCAGTTGGAAAATGTTGGCCTATTCATTATTTCTCGTCTTTCTCCATGAGAAAAATACTCTCCCCAACCCCATGTTAACTGTTTTCATAAGCCATTTTTGATGTACGGCCTTGTCAAAGGCTTTTTAAGGTTTAAATAAATTATGTGCCCTGCTTATGTACCATCTGAAGTAACACGCGATTGGTGAAACGTGCCCTTTCTCCATATAAGCCACGTTGCCTTTCCCCTGAAGAGTAAGTTTGCATATGTGGTATTCATTGTTTATTTTAGATATCACCAACTTGCCATATATGAAGTGAGTCCCAGTTTACAAACCAAACTCTTTTTCTCCATAACAATCTGGATAGGTGCATAAATAACTAACTCTGAAACTATTCCTTTTTTGGTATGATAATACTTTGTATCTTCTATTCGTTTATGTTTAACCTTCAAAGTAACATGTTTAACGTTAAAATGATCATCAGGGAATCATTTAAGATGTAAATAGAGACCTGCAGTTCCAAACTGATACATCTGTATGGGTATACACACACACACACACACACACACACACACATACCTGACATAATACAGCTCTCTAGTAGCTATCTCAGGAATCTGAGTAACATCAGTAATAAAATTAAGCTGTACAATATAGAATAAAAATTCATGTTAAATGGTAATTTTCAGGTCAGGTAATGGTGTACACTTAACTACATCTCACTCATATAGGAATCTTTCATTTCTGGTCCCTCTAATGAGATAGGAAGGTAGCGCCCTTGGTGCGTATGATGTCTGTGAGGCGATCATTAGTGTCAGTGCCATAGGGTAGAACGTGGAGAGCCCCTCTAACCATGACCCTGTCCTAGATGCGCATGCTGCAAAGTCAACTGAGCCGTGCCATCTGCCCTTAAGGACACTGCATTCTGATGGGAGAGACAGACCAAAATCGATGAGTCTGGTCAGGGTGCTTCTTTGGAAGCATCATAGAGGGGAGCATGAGTAAAGCTGCTGGTGGGACACCTTCCTCAGAAGGATTATTTTATGCTTTTTATTTCCCTTTTATCAATACTGAACAAAAGTTCATTCATTTCTTGCTCCTTACCCAGCATGGTACAGGATAGGACATGGCTACTACACGTAAGGGGGCTTGAGAGCTAAGAACAGCAGTTGTCGAAAGTTTATATGAAACATAATTTACCATATGTGCAAGCTTGTGATTGAGGAACCATGCCCTGTGTTGGAGACCTAATGCTTTCAGAGCCCTCTGGGCAGACCAACAACCTTAGCATATTTTAATAGTAATAGTCATTTGGCACTCTGTTTTTGCTATAAAAAAACTTTGCCTTTTGAAGAAAGAAATATGCTGAGCAAAGGGTCATTTCAAGGTAGTGAGAATATAGCAACAGATACAAGATGCTACTTAGGTGAGAAGATTTGAGAAGAGTTTTATTTCAAAACATTCATTTTGTCATCTGAATCCCTTGTTGTGAAATCCTGTTCACATTGGAAGCTTCTTTGAGTTAAAAGCACCACTTTCAGCACGTTAGAGCCTACTATTTCACGTTTGCGTTCACACCTTAGGGCAGGTGCTCAGACCCCCAGGACCCCGGGTGTGGATGTGAACTGCCCAGGGACTGCAAGTGATGTTTTAATAGTTTTAAGCAGTTCAAGCTCTCCCAGTTAGCATGTGGCTAATGCATAAAATGCTAATACTCCTTAAGAAGCACATATGTTATAATTGCAGTGCCTTGTCAAGCACACTCTAATCTGTTAGCAATTTGAGGCTGACAAAAGCTTGTTCTTGGCCACATACCTGTCTCTACGGTTGTCTCTACTGTATATCCTGTGCGAGTTCAAAGCCTGATGATGACATTAAAAGCACACGTCTTGGTTTTATTAGCCAGCTCCTAGCTGTTTTATATGAACACACGAACTAATTTTGCTATATGGAATTAAATATGCCATATGGATGTGTTCCGGTTGCCCTGATACACTCATTTCATTCCACTCCATTTTCCTCCCTCTCTTTATTGACCGTGTGCATGGAGATCTGTAATGGGAAAAAAATTGATTGACTCCAAAAGTAGGGGATTGCAATGTAGTGATTTCACGCTCAGTTGTTGGCTAACAAGGCACCATAGTTTTTATTTAGTGAGGCCTGGTGGCAGGAGATGAAAAATTGTGTAGGGCCCAGCTGCCACAGTCACAGAGCAAGCAGCTTAGAGGGCCTGGAGGTTCTGAGTGTGAGGGGAATTGTCTGTTCCCAGCAGGTAAGGGATAGATCTGGACAGAGTCTGTTGTGTTGAAGGTGCTGACTGGCCCAACCAATTCATAAATCCAAAAAGTTACATCTTCTGGTCAGAAGGAAGTGGCAGGGACATTTACTGATGCACTTAACCCTTTTAATGCCAGAAAGTCATACCTCTTGCTTGCTTGCTGTTTACAAGGTTTCATTTTGTATACAGATCACTTTGTTTTTAATTTTCCTTTCCATATCTCATTTTAGATTAAAATATATTAGGCCAACTAATCAAATATATTTAGTGAAATTTAGTCAATCCATTTACTTTTGCTGCTTTCATATATTTACATTATTTTTCAGACAGTTGTGATTATTTACATGTTTGTCTACAAGAACTACAAAGCCGTAAAGTTTATTGTGTGTGTGCATATGTGTGTATGTAAATCACATGTTCATGTGTACACATGTATATGGGGGTCACTCCTACATGAACAGACACTTCACAGATGAAGAAGTACAAACAGCCAATAAATACATGAAAAAATATTCAGCATCGCTGGACATTCAAGAAATGCAAATTAAAACAACCCTGAGATTCCATCTCACTCAAGAAAGAATGGCTACCACCAAGAAATCAACCAATAACAAGTGCTGGTGAGGCTGCAGGTTAGGTTGGGTTGTGGACCCTTCTCCACTGTTGGTGGGAGTGTAAACTGATACAGCCATTGTGGAAATCAGTATAGTGATTCCTCAGAAAACTAAAACTAGAGTTTCCATTTGACCCAGGTATTCCCCTTTTAGGCATCTTCCCAAAAGAGTTACAGTCATCATGCTACAGGGATGTATGCATACCCATGTGTATAGCAACACAATTCATAAGAGCTAAATCTTGGAAATGGCCCATGTACCCCTCAACAGACGAATGGACAAAGAAAATGTGGTATTTATATGCAGTATAGTATTACTCTGCCATAAAGAAGGATATACTTGGGACATTTTTAGGTAAATGGATGGACCATAATCTTAAGTGAGATAAATCAGATATACCAGTTTGAATATCAAACTGTTTCTCTTATACAAGAAACCCGAAGTATAAATTAGGTGCAAAATAAAAGGTGTTAGGAAGAAGGAAGATCTTTTTCAAATGGGAAAATGCAAAAGAGGTGGGGGGAAGAAGGAAAAGAAAAGGATTTAAAACAAAGCGTTGAAGAAAAACATGGAAAGTGAGCTTTTGCAAAGAGGGAGAGGAAGAAGGGGGGGCAAAAAAGAATTAAGCTGTGTTATGTACATGTACAAACGCCCCACAATAAATGTAATCCTTACAGACTGCCAACATGTGCTAATAAAAAAATAAAAAGGGTAAAATAGAAAGATACAGACAATAAATAAATAAATTTCTGAAGCTTTTATACTTAAACTTCAGTATGTAATCATTGGTAAGTCCAATAGCCTGGTGAATTCAGCCTTTATCTGTGAAAAGCAGCTTGAAGACTCTATGAAGGTTCTGAGCAGAATCATGGAAGACAGTGTCATTAAGAAAACTGTACTCAGGCACATTAGAATTACTGTCAAGAGGCTAGGTCCAAGTGAGCCCCTGAAAGAGAAGCTCTGCTTAAAGTTAGCCTTCTTCCAGTGTCTGTGTATATGTGAAGATAATACAGTTATCTCTTTTAAAGAGTATTACAGTTTAGATTTTTGATTCGGATATATTTTTCAGGCCATAATCCAAATTGGTTAAGTTTACTATAATAAACACAAGCTTCATATTTCCTATCCAGTGTCCACAGAGTCCCATGGATTGTGTACCCCATGAGGCAAGCATAATTTATTCATAACCCTGCAGTTGGCTTTGGGGAATATTCCTTGTGTTTCTGCTGCAGCTCTCAGCCTCTTTTGTCTTCCCCTCAAGCCCACACCCAGTCCCTGGGCTGCTCATAATGGAAACTGAGAACTCGAAGTCCCAGTTCCAAACGGTGTGATTTCTAAGTTACTAGTCCAGGGGGAGCTTTGTCCTCACAAAATCACACTCCCGATGGGGAAGAGCCCCATTAAAAATGACTTTTTGTTATTCAAATCCAGACAACTACGAATCTAATCATGTTCTCATTCATTCAAAAATATAACTCCATCTGGTAAAAGCCTGAGGAGTGTGGTTAGCCTGTAAACTGAGGGACTAGATCTGAGTTTCCCTAACTCCAGAGTTACGGTAGGGATCCATTTAAAATCATACTTTTTTTTATTGCCTGGTTTTATTTCTCTGATTAATTTCTTTGCAGTGCTTTAAATATTTGCCATGCTTTTGCAACAGTCTAAATAAAAACTTGTTTGTAATGACGTCCCTCGTGGAGTTCTGCCTTTGGGTCCAAAAGAGTACTTTGTTCATTTTACTATAGATGCAGAAGAGGAAAAATACATCAGTCTTTTTCTGTATGTTCTCCCTTTGATCCAGGTTCATGCCTGAACAGATGAAAAAATTCATTGGTAGCTAAATAACATATCATGCTCACTAAGATAGAGAGGAATCTCAGTTCTGCCCACTTATGATGCAGTGTTATGGCTCACAAGCTCAAAAGAGAAAAGTAATCTAAAGAAATGAAAAGTAGGGCCAACATGCGAAGGTATAGCCCTTGCAGTATGCAGAGTTAGTTGGAATTAGACCCATACATTATAGAAAACCAAACCTGTGTGTTTGGGATTATGGTGTTCTTAAATGCAACCAGTAGACTTCGTTGGCTATATAAACTAGTCATACTTTCCTCATGTGGTTACAGCTTCTCCAGAGCCCCACAGAAAAATTACAGTTCCCCATATAGACCACTTATTCATACAGTGTTGTGTCTTGTGAATCATGGTAGGATCTTTTGGTCTCCATAGATGCCTAGCAACTTAATAATTTAGAATGTAGTGGGGAAAAATGCTAACTAGAATTAACATTTAAGAATCACAGTCAATAGATTGTTTTTCTTCCTTTCACCCATTTAACCATTGAATCACAATCTTATGAGAAATTAATATGATGAGGAAGAATTCCATTATATTACATTTTCCAGTTTACTTTTTGTAGAGTATATCTTAGATAACTGGCAGAGCTAAGTGACTATAGGACATATTCTTGAGCTTTAACATTCCTTTAATTTATGTCATTGTTTTAGTTGTTTCTAGTGTTAGTGTTGTGTTCCATTCGTAAGTCATATGAAAGTTACTTCCAAGATTTTCCTCAAATGACTCATACTTATTTTACATAGATTTATCTGTTTCCTCTAATCTGTCATTCATCTAACACATGTTTATTGAATAACTACTATGTGCAATGCACTGGGGCTATTAAGTTTAATTGGATATTGTTACTGTGCTTATTGAACTGACAGTTGAGCAAGAGAGACATACATGTAAATATATCAATTTAGTATAGTTGGGAAGTGCTGTAGCCCAAGTGTGAAAAATGTGGTGTAGGAAACAGAGATCAGTAATATAAATATTAGAACTGCAGTACACAGAAATATAAGAAGCGTTATTAATACCATTTGCCTCGTTTGCCAGTGGTAATGATGATATTTTGTAGTAATTGGGCAACCCATGAGTTGAGTGCCATTTTCCACACATGTCAAATTAGAAAGAAGCACCAGTTTTTTAAAACATACAGTTGTGCTGAGAATCCCAGAGACACACAGACAGACAGACAGACAGACAGGCATATCTGTACCATAGAGGTATGAGAGGGGTAGAATGGAGCTCTGACGAGCCTCACTCCACTGCAGTGTTGAAGGCCGTGGGGAGGTGGGCACGGTAAGGAGCCCAGTGTGGCTGGGTCAGAGATTCTCCTGGAAAGAGGCAGAGGTTGGGGTTGAAGAACCAACAAGAGCCAAAATTTGGATTTTAGGCAGAGGTTTCATTCCCATGAGACACAGTGTTGTTGTGATCGGGCAGGGAAATGACAGTCTGGAAGAAGTGCAGTTTGGACACTGCTGTAAGTAACATTTATCCTGGAGAGGGTTCTGGCTTTAATATATCATGTGTTCGTTATAAAATTTTGGAAAAGCATGAAACTAAATCCCTGACACATCCAATACCTCAAAATAATTTTGGTTAACATTTTGGTGTGTGCCTTTTCAGGTTTCAGGGTGGTTTTGTTTAGGTTTTGCCATTTTTACCTCTTTTTAAATAAAATTGAATTCATATTTCCTAATTAACTTCTATAATTTGCTTTTTTCTCACTCAGTGAGTCTTGAATATTTTCCTTGATCATTACTCTTTGTGCAGTGTCATTCTTAATGGTATATTCCCTCTCATGAATGTGCCACAGTTATCTTCAACCAGCCTCTGTACATTAAAGTTATTACCAATTTTAATTAATTTTTAAATATTTTTCATTTTTATTTTTATTAGTGCACATTTGCAGTACATAATAATTACATTCATCATGGGGTACATGTACATAACACATCTTCATTCTTTTTGTGTCCCCTTAACTATTTTGACTCGTGTTATAATGGAGAAGCCTACATTGCTGATTATTTCCTTAAGTTTCCAGAAATTCTTAATAAATTTCGAGCCTGCAGATACAGAGAATTACATTCCTGATACACATTGCCACATTTAAAACACTATTTCAGAAAAGTGAAGTGATGTATTACGGGTTGGATAAAAAATTCTAAAATAAACAATTCGATCTAGCTTGGAAGAACTCATAGCTTGTCAGATGGCTTGGGTTCAAGTCCTGGATCCTCTTGCTGTGTAGCTTCAGTCTAACAAATATATTTAGTCTTTTCGTCTTGGTTTCTTCCTGTATAATGAGATAATTCACGTGAAGCCATGCTTGGCATGCCATAGCCGGCATTACTGAGCCAGGTGTTGGTACAGAATCATGGAAAGAATTAAGTTCATGAACCAGGGGTGCCACTGTAGTATTACTGTGGCAGTCATTTAGGTCTGAAAGGGTGAAAGCCCAGGTTAAGTTAATGAGAGGAAAAGGACAGAAAGTAGGGTTCAGTGACAAGTTGGCTATTTTGGCCTTCAAGAAGGGGAGAAATTTTTAAAAGAAGAGTCGAAGTGTTTAAGGCTGTAGGAATTGACCTTTCAGTGGCGTAGATGGCCTCTGGCCTTGACTGTCCTGAGGTGGACACAGCGGGAGATGGACACAGGCTGGTACCTGTAGGTTAAAGTGGAGGCTGAGGAAGGGCATGCCAATTTGGGAATGATCGGAAGTGACCTATTAACCAGGAAAAGTGAGGGTTAAGAAAGCAGGACTTGAGATCCATCCCCTTGTCTCATTCTAGCCTTCCTTTATTTTTCTCTTAGTTTGTACTTGCAGATGGGAAGGGGTCCAGAGCACCAAGGGTGAGGGGTGAAGGGGAGGGGATGAGGAAGTAAATAGAGTGAAGATATGCCAGGTACAGGGTCCTGATAACCTCCATGAACGTGAACGTGGACATTATATGCCATAAACATGAACTAATATTAATGATAACAACAAGAACAAAAAGGGGGAAAGGGAAACTAAAGGAGGAGGGAAGAAGTAGGAAGGAAGGGGATGAAAAAAAGAACCAAGCTGTATTATGTATGTGACCTGTTCCCCAAGATGACTGTAAAATGCATGCACTGTAAACATGTAGTGTTAAAATAAAATTTTAAAAAAGAAAGCAGACTTAGGTTCCTAACCGTTGGAGGTGAGTGGAGCTCAAGAGCCGCAGGAGGGAGGACAGACCAGCCAAGGTGGCTGAGGAGATGCCGGTGCAGAGGCAGACGGAGAACCAAAGTTGTGGGGACCATCAGAAAGGACAGGGAGAGCAACAGTGCCAAATGGCTGAGGATTTAGAGGTGACAAGAAATAAAGACCATTACTAATTTTGGTTAATAGAGATTGAATTTTCTTTGTATTTTCTATGATGGATCTTTTGTTAATTTTTCTCCTAGTTTCATAAACTTTGTTAATTTAGGTCTCTATGTTTCCTTGGTTGTTTTCAAAACAACTTAGAATTTTTTTTTTTTTTTTAACTCAGTAAGTTACATTTTAAGAAAACTTAGGAAGCAGCTGGTCCTCCAATTCTCCCAGTAACAGATCTTTGTTTCTTACTCATTATCATCCTCGGCACAGTCATCTAAGCATTTGGTTCATATAACCATTAAAAACGCATGAACAAAAATGCTGTAAAATAAACGAGAGTGCAATATTTTATGCAGTAGTCACTTGCCAAATCTCCCCTTTGAAACTGAAGCCACTTTTGTGTCATTGAAGTATAGTAGAGTGATCTATAAACAAGATTTCTGTTGGGTTTATGTATTAAAACAGATGAAATCATTTTAAATAAAATGTTAAAAGCATTTACTCCCTAGCTCAGATCAAGCCTAATCCAAAAAATATCTCTCATTCATCCAAAACTTAAAAAACAAAATAAAACTAAGTTTTGATCCCCAGTTCATTTGCTGGGTAAACGAGGATATAAAATATAAATAATTTCTTACTTCATTCTACTTTGTACAACTTATTTTCTCCTAATCATTTCACTGTGCTTATTACATTTTAAGGCCTAGCTTCTCAGCACTCATTTATCACCTTCTAACTTTCTCTGTAACCCTTTCTGGGATTGGTCGCTAGGCCTCTTGTTACTGGTTTCTTGCTACTAGTGTTTCCCAGCACCTTTGGAGATCAGTAGGTTTTGTTTGTTTCTGAATTTATAGTGTAATTTCCCTACAGGCGTACTCTGGATGACTTTGCATTAAATCATTCTCAGGTTGATTTTTCCCCAAAACATGTGGTCCGGTGATTTTTAAATCTGTTAGATTCAATTTAAGCTTAAACTGGTTTTTTCTTCTGTTTTTTATTATTTTTTGGGTGCCCAGCATAGCACTGAGCCCAGATGGATTCTTTGTAATGGCTGCTTGACAACTATTTGAAGGAGGGAGTGAGGAGATCCTTTTTTCCCCTCTTGCTTACAGCTGCTCTCAATATGGCTCATTGTGACTGAAAGGAAATGAATAAAGATGAGTTATCTGAACTGAAAATCAGCCACAGAGCAGAAGCAATTCATACTCCCCAAGCCATCCATGAATGCAGTGGGGAAAAGGAAGTCATTGCCATCGTTTATTTATTCATGTATTTTTAATGGTGGAGGGATTAATTTTTACATCTTGTACCTTTGAGAAGTGGCCGTTTGGGGCATCTGTGAGAAGCCATGTAGTATCAGATGAGATTCATGTCACACTGTGTGCATTTGAAACCATTTATCTTGCACTTCTTGGTGCAGTCTGCACTTGAAGCATGAGCAGATCCATGAAAACACTGTGGACACAACTAAAGAACATGGAAATAGCATCCAAAGAAATGCTGCTTTGAAATGCCATTATTGGGTCACTCTTCATTTGGATGATACAACCTATATTTTATTGTAAGCAACTCTCATTTCCATATTCTGTGCATTCCTTGTGTCTAGTGGTAAATTTCTGTCCTTGTGACTTTGGGTCCAGATTAGGAGAAAGGATAAGGCTCATCAAAAAAGTTGCTGAATCACACAATTCATGTTTTCTCCTCAGTAAGAAGGAAGAATGTTTGTATAATTAAAGGCAATTTTTAGCTAAAATCATCTCATGTCCCCTGAGACTCTGCTGAGCACCAGAGTTTTGCCATGGTCAGTTTTCATACGTGGCACTCACTGTGGCTTGCTCTTCAGAGATCCATTGTCCACCTACAGGCAGTTCACAGTTGTAGATCTCTGATTTCAACCCCAGAAAAATCATCTCTTGCTGTGTGTCCATTGGTGAGCACTTTTGGAAGGACTAGCCTTACAAAACTGTTGATGATTAATGAGAGAGGAAGGGTGTCAAGTGCCTCTTATTACCCGAGAGGCATTGAGGCATTATATCCTGGTTATTAGCAGTTCTGGTTCCAGAATGAGAGGTCTGGCTTTGAATGCCAGCTTTAACACTTATTAACTGTGTAGCCTTGGGAAAGTAGCCCCGATTTCTGCCCCTAGACAGCAGTACTAATCATACTCCCGTCCCCCAGACTTGCGATGAGAAGTGACTGAAGTCATACTTGTGAAGCCCTTAGACTAGTCTTGCCTGACGCATGAGAAGTGTTGCACCTCTTTCACACGCTGACCTTGCAAGATGGTAGAGTAGGTGACATGAATGAGTGTGATTCCTGGCACATCCTGAACAAACAATGAGTTTGTGTAGAGCTGCCTTCCCCGACTCCCAGGACGGAGCCCCTCTGTGAGTGTTCTTGAGCGGACACCCTCAGTCCATCACAGCCTCAGAAGCACCTGCTCTGGCACTCACTGTCCATGATGCTGCTGTATTTCTTCAAAGCCATGACCAGCTCCAAAATTCCCAAGAAACTTACTTCTTCTCAGGGCATCCTTTTGCCAAACCCAGAATTTCTGGATATCCAGCTAGGCCATCATACTTCAGGTTCATTACACTGGAAATGTGAACTGATTACAATTTACATATTAATGGCACGTGAAACATTCTCTAATTTCCAGGAAGTTTTTCCTGCAAGTAAAGTGTCCTTTCCAGGATACATTACGTTATATTGAATGAAAAGACAGGCTGTAAGGACCATTTCAGAGCCAGTGTATGAGTGCATGGCCCACGACAGAGGTAAAACCTTGATGGGCAAAGGGCCGGCCTCTTTCTCCACCTTAGATATAGACAGGTCACAGAAAAATTAGCTTTTTAAACTTCAGGGCTTGAAAAGAAAATGGGGATTATGTTGTATTATAATTATGTTGTATTATGTGCCTTTCTCAGGAAAGAATACTTCTAATATCTGTGAACACTTTATTTAATAACCAACAGATATGATATGCTGCTAATAGGAGGAAAAACACTTCAATTTTGTGCTTCATGGTAACAGAACAATACAGAGTTGATATTTCAATAATGAGGCTCTAAAAATGCCCTTCTAATAAAAAATAGCACTGTTTAGGCAAATATTTTCTGGCATTTTTTTATTTCCTTTAACTAAAAACAGAGAAACTGCTGGCTTGATATACATAATGACTTTGAAATATTGTGTTTTCTAACTGAAAACAAATTGTGGAGACAATTCTGCCAAGAAAAGGGAAGGTAGTTACAAGGTATGGAACTGAGTGTTTCTGACTGCTCAGTCTAACAGCGTCATGGCCATAGATGGGTATACTAATACTCTTTCTGCCTGTTTCCTCCAATGTGAAAAAGAATACTGTGAACAAGGAAATATCTAACATCTCAAGAATCACAAACACTCAGAAAGGTGGAAATGACATCTAAAATCTAAACTACTGCTGGGTGTGGTGGCGTACGCCTGTAATCCCAGCACTTGGGAGGCTGAGGCAAGAGGATCGCCCAGAGTCCAAGGCCAGCCTGGGCTACATAGTTGAGGGCTAGCCTGAACTGTGTAGCAAGACCCTGTCTCAAAAACCCAAATAAATAAACAAATAAATAAATTTTTAAAATCTAAGCTATAGCTAATTACCAATGCCCCTAGGCAGTTTTTGGAAGTCTGTGAAGTCTATATTATCTAATGCACTCTTCCCAGATTGGTGTCTGGATAGATGGGAGAGGGGGAGAAGTGGAACTGGCCTGTGGGCTCAAGAGTGCAGGCATCAGTGAGAGTGGGAAGGAGACGGAGTGAGGCAGAAGGCAGCAGTCTGAGGTGCACCTCACAACCAAGGGTCTGCCACAAGGCCGGTGATGGGACCAGACCTAGGGTTACCAGCTGGCGGGGGTTGGGCTGGTCTGGAGTCTGCCCCGGTGGTGTTCATAGGACACCAGCAGCCTTGGTCATGGATGGCAAGGGGGTCCCAGCAGGAGGTCAGATGACCCTGGTGAGTGCCGTGCTTCCTCTAGTTTCTGGCTTCTTGACCTTTTTAAATGCATGAGTGTAGTGGGAAGACATTTTCACACCGCTTAATAGACAGTCCCATTGTCTGAACAAACACTGATTGGAGACTACAGGGAGAAATGAGGTTCCACCTAGGGTGGGAAAGTGAGATCATACCAGGATTTCCTCTAGAAAATCTGAATTACTTTATCCAGGAGGAAGAGAAAGAAGACTAAAGAAAATGAAAGATAAAAGAGGGGAACTACATGGGTAGCAAAAGACCCAAAACTCCTTTTATTATACTCCATAGTTCCTGTTTCCTTTTTTCATTTACTTTATTATAGTTATGTACATGTACCAACTCCCATGATGAATATAATCACTATGCACCAAAAACATGAATAGATAGATAGATAGATAGATAGATAGATAGATAGATAGATAGATAGATAGATAGACAGACAGACAGATACATATACAAACACTCTACTTACATGCCATGGATGCTTTGGGTCTCACAGAGGACAAAGTATCACTACAGAATAGTGTAATTGTTCTTTCAGCCCACACAGAAACTTTATTTTATAATTCTACCATAAACGTTTTGTGTCTTTACTACGGTTCATTTATCATGAAGTTGACAGAAACTCACAACGTCATGTAGTCATGTACGAGACTAAAGATAAAATCCATTATTGTCTATATTCACAATCACTGACTTCTGGAAGTGCACAGGCCAGTGGAGAGGGTGATATGGAGATCCACATAAACCATGGAAAACGAGTCAGGAGAGACAGTGTGAAGAGAAATGGGTGTGTGTCACCTTCTAAATGGGGAGCACTGCTTCTGGCTAGGAGGACTCGGGCGGCGGCGAGCTTTGATCTGGGTCTGCACAGGTCCGTAGGGCCGTGGGTAGTGAGAGGACTGCGAGGATCCAGACAGGAGCTGCCTGTGTAGTCGGTGGGGGACAGACAAAGGTGGTCCTGAGGGCAGCACTGGCTGGAGGGTGGGTTTCTTAGAAAGAGTGGGCTGTAAAGCTGAAAGACTGAAACCCTTCTTATAGAAATGAGGGCATCCTCTCTGTAATTTACAGTATAGCCTGAGAAAACTCTTAAATGTTTAAGGTTCCTGAAATGCAAAGTGCTCAGAGCAGCACAGTTTTCTACAATACCAGAGCAAAGTGAGATACAGCGTTGCATTTTGATTTTAGGTAACAGCAAAGAGCTGGTCCCACAGTGGGCTGATCCGAAAAAGGACTATAAAGGCTCTAAACCCTTACTCTTTCAAGACAACTTGAGGCAGACAGTTTCAAAGTAATGAATAGAATGTAGTGAATCCAAAATGACTTTGAACATCTAAAATATGATTCCAAAGTAAAATGTTATTGAATATGTTACAAAAAGCTATAGATGCTCCCCGATTCTCCTTGGCGTTCAACACATGGCTACAATATAATAACAAAATATTAATCTTAGTTTTTCTCTCAATTTGTGAGTCAATAGTTTCTATTAACAGTTCATAAAATAGCATGTCAACATGCAATTGAAGTACATTTTATATAGCACTAAAGTAATAAAATCTCCATAGAAGTTGCAAAAGCATATTAACTATTTTTCCTTTTCTAAGCTTGAGAGATTAACTTTTCTCTTAGTACCGCAAATGTTTATTATTTAAAAAACCCATGGAAGAGAGGTAAAGAGAACAGCCGCTGCCTTTTTTGGCAGGCCAGTGGCATAGCATGGACAGCTGATGGGAAAATCCTCAGTAGAGGACCTTGTGCCATGCGGAGCATTAGATTATATGAATTCAGGCAGTGCTGGTCTCCTTTCAGAAGAGCATCTTCTCGATCCAAGCTTAAGTTCTCAAAAAGTTTTGTCCAAATCCCTCAATCCAAAGCTGACCTCACTCATTCAATCATTCAACACATTTTTATTTCTTGCCTCTTGTGTACAAGACATTGCATGGGAAGCAGCAGTCTCTTTAAGCATCAGTCTCTCTAAAAGTACATTGTATGTATTAATAAGGATGACTTCATTTTTAAATTGAATATGTCTTCTCGGGGTATTCCTGGTAGTCACTGAAGCCTTGTGCTGAAAGGAAGTGACTTTTCGTTTGTCGGTCCCGGTGAAGGGTTTCAGTTCCTTTCACTCACAGAAGGCTTCATGGTACAGGTAGAAAGGCCTTCTTGGGAGAAGAAGGGGAAAGGGAGGTAGGAGACTTACTGACCAGGAATCCAGACTTCCTAGCGGTCCCGTGAAGATGCTGTGTGGGGAGCAAACTGGACACGAGCAGGAGAAAGTTGCCATGAGCTGGGTAGGTGGAGTAGGGAGCCAGGGACCAGGGTGTCTGCAGGCCTCGGGCACTGAGGAGAGACAAAGACTGAGGGCCAGACTGCTGGGGTCAGATACCAGTATTCCCACTTACTCTGTACTCTGTGGAAGTACAGAGCATTGCCATAAGGATTAAATGAATACATACAAAGTACTTAGAATACTGCCAGGGACTTAGTACATGATGACTGAACTTTAGCCATTATTATTATAGCTATAGGTCCTCTTGGGGAGGGAACAGGTAATCAGGCGACAGCCTCTGCTTGGGCGTGTGGTGTTGCCAATGCCATCCCAGACTTCTTTCTCCGGGAACTGTTGTGTCTTCCGTATTAGTCACTGTCCCATCTCTGGGATGAAATACCTGACACCCACCATGAAAAGCAGGAGAAGTTTAATTGGCCCCTGTCTCCAGTGGGTTCATTCCAAAGTTGGCGGGCTCCAAGGCAGAAATGTATGGTGGAAGAGCCTGGCAGAGGACAGCTGCTCATGCCATTGCAGCCAGGACACAGCGAGAGAGGGAGGAGCTGGGGACAAGAATATACCCTCCCATGTCACACCCCGGTGACCACCTCCAACCAGGCCCCGCCTCCTCACTGCACATTCAGCTGCGAACTCATTAGTGGGTTCATCTGATGAGTGTATCACTCCCTACGATCCAATCAGCTTCCCAAAGCCCTGCCTCTGAATGCATGAGAGTTTAGGAAGATATTTTAGATCTAAACCATAACAGTCCCTAAGTGTACAACACTATGAATTGTGCGTTTAGCATACTTACATAGTGCTTCGTCAGTTATCGACCCTGTCTTCAAAAAGCAGATTTATCGGTATGTCCCTAAAATTAGCACTTGTGTATCTCATTCACACTGCTTCCAAAAATAATGACAGGAATTTCACCCTGACCAACAAAGCATTTACTCAGATTTTAATACATGTGTTGTACTAACTGGCATAAGTGAAGGCAGCAAGAAAGATCTTGCCAGGATGTAATTGTGTTATCCTCTTGGGCCCTCAGAATTGCTCCTCGTGTCCACTCTGTCTTGCTGGCCCAGGCCATCTGGGATGATTTGGTTCAAGTGCCCAGGTTCCTTAGAAGGCAGTGCAGTGTGATGAAGCTGCTGGGGGTACTGTAAAGTAAACATGCCCAGTAATAGGTCAGGGATTTTCAATTGAGTTGGATCCAAGAGAAAATATCACTGCAGTTATTCTAAATTATTTTTATTAAAAGCATTTTTAATTGATGGAGTATAATTATACACATTTATAGGTTATGCTATAGTGATTTGATACATTTGCATACATATAATATGTGTATGCAATGGGGTGATTTAAGTAAAGCTAATTCAACTTTTATAGTGAGACGTTTGAAATTTAGTTATTTTGAAATACATATTATTATTGACTATAGTCACCCTACTGTGCAATAGAGCTCTGAACTTTTGTTTTCCTGCTAATGAAGCTTTACCCTTTGATCAACAACTCCCCATTCCCTCCCCTTCTGTTGCCTTCTGACAGTATTCTGAATTACTGAGGAATGAGGTGATCCATAGGAGAAAAATTTTAGATGAGTGGAATTTGCAACTTTAGGTGCACAATCACTTTTGGATAAGATGAGTAGAGAATTAATTAAGGCTTTTGGATCCAAAAGCATGGTCTTGAGTGTTGCATGTAACATCTACACTACTACTCGTGTGATTACATTGTATTTATATTATTGAAGTCTTAATTTTCCTCCTTTAGAAATTATGAAGTAAAGCCAGGTGTGGTAGTGCATGCCTGTAATCCCAGCACTCAGGAGGCTGAGGCAGGAGGATTGCTGAGAGTTCGAGTCCAGCCTGGGCTACAAAGTGAGTTCAAGCTATCCTGAACTGCATAGCGAAACCCTATCTCAAAAAGACCAAAAAAAAAAAAAAAAAAAAGAAAGAAATTATGAACTGAGTTAAACGCATCCATATCACGCAGAAGCTATCAGAATAGATTGCTGCAAGTGGCAGACAGTGTATCTTATTTATATAGCAGAACACTTGGAAACACACCGTATCCAATAATAGAAGAATGGTTGAATAAATTATGATATAGCCATATGATGTTCATTAACTTAAACTATTCCTTCACTGATGTAAAAATGATCACAGTCAGATGAGATCCAAAACTATGAGGAAATCTTAACTTCATGGAGTGGAAAAATAATCATAGCAGTAAGCATTTGTGTAGTACGTATATGCCAAGCTCTATATAAGTCCTGCATATATTACTCATTAAATCCTTACAACAATCGTAAGAGACAGCTAATATTATTATTATTATCCTCATTTTACTCATGAGACTATCAGAGAAAAGTAAGATTAAAAATTATGTCCAGGGCCAGTGAGATGGCTCAGCGGCGTAAGCACCTGCCTGGCAAGCGCGAGGGCCCGAGTTCGACTCCCAGATCCCACATACGAAAAAAGGGCCGGTGATATCGTTCAGCGGCATGGGTGCCTACCGGCACGTGAGGTCCTGAGGTCGACCCCCGGTACCCACAAAAAAAAAAAAAAAATACGTCCAGCTAATAAATATCCAGATGCAGACTCAGGGTAAAAGAATTGGAAAACAGTGTTCCATTAGAAAGTTGGGCGGATGAAAGGTAACTCCTCCAACTCTCACTGAGCTCTGTGATTTCCAAGGCAAATATAGAAAGACTTGACTGCGTTGCAGATGATTAAAACACTTTTATTATATTGCTGGCATAAGAGCCACTGGCCAAAAGTGCAAATGGAAATCATCACACTCAAAAGAGTGGCAATTCCTTGAAACATCAAGATTGGCAGCAGATGATTCTGCACGCCCAATATCCAGTTGTGACCATTTCTGCCTGCCTCTTCTACACTGCCTCCTTTATTGAACACAAACTGTGATGTACTGAAGGAATCCAAGACAAATTTGTAAAACAACATGTCAGGCCCTTTCTAGTCCCAGTGTCCCCTGGTGATCCATGGTTGGGGTCTAAAAAGGAATAGAACAGAGACGAGGAAGCAGACACCAACTTGCCACCAACACATGTAGAGTGAAGGAGATATTTTTGTTTATAAGACAGACAGCTGAGAAACAGTTATTTGATCCCTGCTGCTTGAGGGACAGTAGGAAAAGAAAGGTATTTTTATGCTCGCTCTTCAGTGTTCCCGGTGCAGCTTGGTTCATACAGTCACAACAAAAACGAAACTCCAGTACTGCATTGCAACCAACCACAGATATGTTACAAGCATTATGCACAGCTGTAACTAACATTCAGCCTCCTTTGATTACTTCCAGACCTGTGACATTCAGATTGCTACACATTTCTTCAACCCTCCGACAACTCTCAATCAATAACACACATCTAATAGTCATGCGCTGACACAGAAACTGTAAGAAAATGGTATCATTTATCTGTCTTTCGTCACACTTAGGGTGATAGAATGAGGGAGCTCCTTACTAAGAGTCCAGAGACATGGATTTTGGACTGAGTGTGTTACCAGCTGGGTTTGACCTTGAACACCGTTGCTTAGTCTCTGTGAGTCCTCTGTTCACCTCTCTGTGAAATAAGGATAGAGTTTCGGGTTTCCAGGAACGTTTTCAACTCCAGTGTTCTGTGCTAAGTCACCAGGGAGTGCTGGCTACTGACGGTTTCCAAAGGGTACAGTGCTCATCACATTCCATAGAGTAAAATCAAAGAAGACCAGAAAGTGGACATCCCACATGCTTTTAATGTTTACCCATCAGCTGGGGCTCGCTCAAATAGTTCTTTCTGCAACTAATCCATGCATAAATTTTCTGAAAGTGAAGTAAGAATGTTGTCTTGCATTTGAATATTTTGAATGTTGAATGCCTTTGCATTATTTTTATTTATAAAGGCATCTCTGTCATTATCGCTATTTTTTTTTTCTTTTTCTTTTTAATGTGGGTACCGGGAGTCGACCTCAGGACCTCTCACTTGCCAGCAAGCACTTGTGCCGCTGAGCGATATCACCAGCTCTTTTTTTCCTTTATGTGGGTTCCGGGAGTCGAACTCAAGACCTCTCACTTGCTGGGCAGGCGCTTATGCCGCTGAGCTATCTCACCGGCCTGATTATTGCTATTAAAGCTTGTCTTTCACAGTATTCTTGACAAATATAAGCATGAGTGATTTTTATGTCACCTCACTCTTTGCTGTACTAAATTTTGTTTGCAGCATACTTAAAAATCAATGATGTGTAGACGTGGCCAACAAGTAAATACTTTTTGAGCAAACTAACACAATGTAAGAGAGCAGTTTTCAGTGTTTTCTTCTATAATATTTGTGGGTGTCCAATACTGATACCTGCACCAACCTTTAGAAAACCAGCTCTCACAAATGGACTGTTTGCCGAATGCCTATTCAGCAATGTTAGAGAAATACTGACAGCCTTATGAGTAGAAGGTCTCATGGAGAGAGATTTATGAAATGCATATCTGGATTTCTACATTTTTTTTACAAGTCCTAACAAATTCATGTAGTCAGACTTTGGGAGGGGAAGTGTGTTTGGTAGCCTGAGCCTGCTGTCCTTACAGGCTCTGTGTGTCTTCTATGAAAGACCAAATGTCATCCCAGTGGACTTGACCTAAATGAACATGAATACGCCATTGAGGAGCAACCAGCTTCGGAATTAATAAAAGTTATAAATAAATTGGATGGCCTTGGAAGAGGCTGAACTTGAGGTACCTGAATTTAATTAATATTTTAAAAGCAGTGCAGCAGCCTTTAGCTGCCCTGCTGATGCAAAAATCTGTGAAATGAAATTATTTTGCAGAAGGCAGTTAAATTAGTCATATTTTGCAAGATTAGAAAGTGTACTTAACCTGTAATGGAATTAAGCAAGCAAAAGAAGTAAAAGTATCCTAGTAGGAAAACAGAAGTGAAATTGCCTGAGTTCACTGATGACATGATCTTCTGCACCCAGAATTGTGGAATTAAGTTCATGAACCGAGTACCCCTATATATGGAAAATCATGACAACTACACAAAAACCGTTAGAACTGATAAACTAATTCGGTAAACTTGCAGGTACAAAAACAACATACACAATTCACTAGTATTTATACATACTAATAACAAACTATCCAGAAAGGAAACTTAGAAAACAATAGCAACAAAAATTTAAATACTTACTAAGTGTAAATTTAACAAAAAAATAAAAAGACTTGTATACTGAAATCTATAAAAACACTAATACAAGATATTGAAGAAGGGCCGGTGAGATGGCTCAGTGGCGTACGCGCCTGCCTGGCAAGTGTGAGGGCCCGAGTTCGACTCCCGGATCCCACATACAAAAAAAAAAGGCCGGTGATATCACTCAGCGGCACAGGCGCCTGCTGGCGCGCGAGGTCCTGAGGTCGACCCCCCGGTACCCACAAAAAAAAAAAAAAAAAAGAAATTGAAGAAAACATAAATAAGTGGAAAGATATCCTGTTTTTATGGATTGGGAGACTTAATACTATGAAAATATCCGTACTACCATTGATCCCCAGATTCAGTGCAATCCCTATCAAAATTCCAGAAAATGGAAAAAGTAATCCTTAAATTCATGTGGAACCAGAAAAGACCCCAAATAGCAAAGGACAGTCTCTTCAATAAATGGTATTAGAAAAACTGGGTATCCAGTAAAGAATGAAAATAGACTCTGATTGCTCATCGTACCCTAAAATAAAATTGATTGAAGACTTAAATTTAAATGTAAGACCTTGGCCAGTGATATAGCTCAGCAGCATAAGCACCTGCCTGGCAAGCGCGAGGTCCTGAATTCGACTCCCAGTACCCGCATATTAAAAAAAAAAAAAAAATGTAAGACCTGAAACTATGCAACTACTAGAAGAAAATATAGGGATAAACTTCTACAACATTGGTTCATGCAGTGATTTTCTGTGTATCACCCTGAAAGCACAGGCCACAAAAATAAAAATAGACAAATGGGATTGCATTAAATTTAAAAGATTATGTACAACAAAGGAAACCACAAAGTGACAAGACAATCCACAGAATGGAAGAAAACATTTGCAAACCACACATCTGCCATGGGTTAATATTCAACATATAAAAGGAACTCAAATAATTCAGTAGCAAGGAAACAACCCAAATTTAAAAGGACCAGAACAACCATTTCTTAAAAGGAGGTATACAAATGGTCATTAGGTACATGGGGAAAAAAGCTCATATCACTAATTAGTAGGGAAGTGAACATTGAAACCACAATGAGATGACCCTCACACTTGTTAGAATGACTTTATCAAAAAGGTGATAGATATGTATTGGAGAGGATTTTGAGAAAAGAGAGCCCTGTGTCCTCTAGATGGGAATATGAATATCGAAGCTCTTCAGAAACACTAAACACAACTACCGTCTGACCCAGTTGTACCACTTCGGGGCGTGTATCCAAAGGAACTGACATCAGTACGATGTTTGTGCTCCCATGTTCGTTGCAGTATTATTCACGATAGCCAAGATGTGAAACCAACCTGAATGTCCATCAGCTGACGAACAGGTAAAGAGAACGTAGCATTTGCACTACGGTGGAATACTCAAAGGGAGGAATTCTGCCATTAGACCTTTGAAGGAGGGAAATTCCGCCATTTGGACCAGCATGGACTCATCTGGAGGACATTATGCTAAGTGAAATAAGCCAAGCACAGAGGGACAAATACTATATGATCTTATTTCTATGTGGAGTCTAATAAAATTGAACTCATAGAAATAAAAAGTAGTGGGGGCCGGTGAGATGGCTCAGCAGCGTAAGCGCCTGCCTGGCAAGCGCAAGGGCCTGAGTTCGACTCCCGGAACCCACATACGAAAAAAGGGCCAGTGATATCGCTCAGCGGCACGGGCGCCTGCTGGCGCGCGAGGTCCTGAGGTCGACCCCCGGTACCCACAAAGGAAAAAAAAAAAAGAAATAAAAAGTAGAACCGTGGTTACCAGTGGAAGGGTGGGGGGAGTGGGAAGGGCGGGAATGGGAAGTTGATGTCAGAGGGGACAAAGTCGCAGGCAGACGAGAGGAATAGGTTGGGAAGTGTATTGCACAGCAGTGTGACTACAGTCAATAATGCACTATGTGTTTTAGAATAACTAAGAGTAAATTTCAGGGCCGGGAATACAGCTCAGCGGCACAGCGCCTGCCTGGCAAGTGCAAGGTCCTGATTTCGATTCCTGGTACCAAAAAAATTTTTAATAGAAGAGTAAATTTCAAATGTCTCGCCATAAAAATGATAGGTAAATGAGGTGGATATATAAATTAGCTTGATTTAATCAAGCCAGATTGTATACATAGCAAAATACCATCTTGTACCCCATGAATGTATGCCATTATGGCTTGTCAATCAAAAATAACATTAGTAATAAAGTTTTTAAATACTAAAATTTACCATTTTTATCCCATTAAAATTGTAAGAAAAAAATTTAAAAATATAATGGAATCATAATGCAGAGCATTATATTTTTCTTAAGATACTTATCTAGCTGAGAAGCAGATTGTTGGAGCTGGTTACCATACAAGTAATTTGGCATATTTGCTTTTTATTCATAAAGTCTTAAGTATGTGTGAATGTTTCTGTAAATGCATCTCAATTTCAGGTTTTATTATTCATAGAATTTATACAATGGCCCTCTGACCAGTCCCCAGCACGCAGCTCAATCTATGTCTGAATTGATCCCTATGAAAATGTAGGGAGCTGGGCAGTTTCTGCCCCCAGCCTGCTGCTGAAGCTC
This sequence comes from Erethizon dorsatum, assembly GCA_028451465.1. Lineage (NCBI taxonomy): Eukaryota > Metazoa > Chordata > Mammalia > Rodentia > Erethizontidae > Erethizon > Erethizon dorsatum. The sequence goes on from CM051835.1 coordinate 43,945,334, forward strand.
ATTAAGGAATCAGTCACCAATGGCCAACCACCCATAGGGGCTGGGAAGGAGCAAGCAGGCCCCACTTCACTTGATAACATTATCCAGGAGAGAGGACTAGTTTTCAGTTCTTGCTCACCTAAGCTGAATTTTAAGAAGTAACTATAAAAGATGAGAATGAGAATTATAATTGGGTCTTTGGTATAGACAAACGGTACTGTGTCTTCTGATTTTTTTTTTTTTTTTTTTGTCTTAAATCTTCCCTAAAAGGTCACTGGATACAAAGACAATCTCTGAATTTATTGAAGGGAAAGCTACAAAGCTGCCACGTGCAGCTCTATCTGTACCTGTGTGTATTTCATACTTCCTCTTGTCACCCAATGACAGACAAATTAGAATTCAATCTAAGAATTTCTTTATGGTCTTTAAAGATTTTCTGCAATGACTTATTTTCAAACACCAATGAAAAATATTTCTAATTTGAAAAGAAGTAAAGACAAAGGCTCCCACATTTGCCTTGTTAAATGGTGTCTTTTCTGCCTTCGCAGTGGGCGAGTGTTAACAGTGTAGTTCACTTTGCACAAAGTTCCCCAGAGGGGTTCAGACCTAAGCCCATAAGGAGCCTTTGCAGCTCCCTGGCTGGGCTTTCAGGGCAGGGACATGGCAGCCATTGCTGCATTCACAATAAAATAACTTCCCAGCTGATTACTTTAATGTAGACAAGGCCATGGTGCCAGTGTGAATTTACTTTCAGTGCCAGGTTGTTTGAGTTATTTTCTGGATTACTAATTAGGTATCAACCTGGTATCGCAGTTTTGGATGCCAGCTCAGCCAAGGGGGTAACATAACATTGCCCACAGATAGTCGGGAGCTTCGGTCCCTCTGATGGAAAGAAGCCCATCCAACATGGCGGGAGCTAGACTTCCTAGGGGTGAATCCTAAGTCGACCACTTGGCCGCTGTACAGGTCATTTAACCTCTAGGGATGTGGTGTTCTCATCTAAAACTATGAGGAAAGAACAGTATCTCCCCATAGGGTGTAATACAAAATCATTTTGTAGACACTTATTCACATTTTACCCAAAATGAGATTATAACGTAGAGGCTTATATTTTTTGTAAGATGATGTTCTAACCTAAAAGCTGGTAACTGGTCATGTATATGGTCATGTGGATTAAATTACCTTCTATAAAGTAATTAGAATAGTGCTTGGCACACAGTACTCATGTTGTTAGTGTTCGCTATTGTTATTAATATAAATTCAGGTATACAAGTTTACTTACCAATCAAGGAGTTCCTTACAGAAGTCATATTAAGAAATTAAAATATAGAACAATTTTTTAAAACTTTCTAAAATTTCCCTTTGCTTGTCAGCCACACTGCTCTCCACCATGTATACTGTCTTAGAAAAGATTATATTATGCCTTGGGGAACATGAATTGACTTTGTTAAAAACAAGTTACATAGTACATACTGAAGGAGCAGATACTGCCTTTTTTATATGTAGGTCAATATCTATTAAAACAAGTTGCATTTTATTTCTTAGTATTTCATAAGGATCATGTGTTATACCCATTATACCATCATGCTGCATTTCTTTCGATCTTTTAAAAGTCCTTTCTCCTTAAGGAATTCATTTCTTATTTACTCGCTTTGGGGGTAGAAAAGACAGGTATTATTTCTAATTTATAAACAAGGATAAAGTTCTCTGAAACAGGTGAAGTGACCTTCCAGGGTCATAAAACAAATGCATGGTCCAAGACCACACCTGTGATTGGGCCTCCTCTTTTCCCCTGTGCTGGGCATGGGCTCTACCTGCTTCGTGCATCTGCCGACCTATCATCGCCAAAAACTGAATAAAACCACCAGCCTTGCGTGTTTTCCTTAGTTATTTATCATACCCCTCTTTTTCATTTATCTTGCGGACGGTAAATCCTTCCAATTTAAAGACAGGAAGAATTCAGTGTTCAGCTCTGGTCTGCTACACACATGTCCACTTCTCCTTACACTTTCTTTGAACGGAACACAGTGAAATCTATTGTACAGCTTACCGGCATGATATTGCTTTGATAGACACTGAGTGACCTAATATACACACTCCAGTGTACTCTAATCTGTGGTCTCCCAGCTCCCACTCAGCAGGAATTCTGAGATGTTGATGGAACCCCGTGATTTAACAGAGCAGCCAGGCTGCCCTTTCACCCCTCACACTGGTTCTGACAGATGCCTGCCATGTGTAGAGAAAACCCCACAGGCTGAAACCCTGTCGCAGAGGAAAAATCCCCGGGTAAACATACAAGCATGATGGTGATACTACTTTAAAATTAAATTGTTTTTTTAAACTGAATTTGCAATAAGGATATATTACAACTAAAGATCTAAGGCACCCCAAAGTGTGCCAAGTACCTTCTTGCTTTAAAAATAAAACAAAGTAACATACATGGTAAGCCTGGTCTCGTCCACATTTGTCTGAGTGACCAGTCTTTCTCTCGTGGGTTAAGCCAGTTGACCAATGCCCACAGTTTTCTCCCCTGAAACAGTAAGTAGCCTGCCAGGAATGATGTGCAGCATTTCCTGAGTTGAGAAACTCGATTTGTGTTTAAGCTGTCAATTTAATCCACACTGCCTTCTTCACTTTTATCAGAGTATTCTTCAGGTAGAAAAGAAAGGAAGGAGGCTTTAGGCCTGACTACCGTCCTAAATATAAAGTTGGTTTAAGAAAAAAAAAAAAAAAATCCCTCCACGGCCCAAATAGCACTGTGCTTATAATTCATTCTTTTCTCATACAGTACCCTGCATTATCGTGGCTAATGTTTTCCTGCTGAGCTGCCATCATCTTTTGTCAAGCTGTCAGGGTATTAAACTGATGCACCTTCCACATTTGGACGGAGGTCATTATCCTGTTGCCTGGTTGCATTGCCTCCGCTGCGCAGGTTAACCGCTTGAGGTCTTTCGTCTAGAGAAATGTTTCAGCAGCACTTGGCCATGTGACGACATGAGCTGCCCCTCCGAGGTCGAGTGGTGATGCTGTGGGACGTTGCTCTATGTGTGTGCACAGTCTGGAGAGGACTGCAGGCCAGACTTCACGACAGGCCTCAAAATAGTAATAAATGCCCATTTTAGCATATTTCATCTCAAGGCAGTGGGTTTAGGGTCTTTTTAAAAAATACACACTTATATGTTCATTTTATATAGAGAGAAAAATTTTGCTCTAATGCTTCACTGTGTCATCATGAAAGATTGCACTACGTTTGTAAGAATCTGCCCTTCAGAAATAAATGACTATATGTGTAATAGATAGTAGATAACACACATATTATGGATTTATAGGTTGTCCATTATTAACTTAATATTTAATATTAACAATATTAAACATGTTGGTATGGTTTTCCACGTAGGAAGCTAGGTTTTAAGTGGAGAATTACAATTAAATAATTTCCCTTTAGTGAAAATTGATAGAATAATTTAAAACAATTTTAGTATTCCATTATTATAAAGAAGAGTATGCTGAATAAAAAGGACAATAATTTTAAGTGATTTTATTAAACCAAATAACTTAAGACAAATTTGTTTTTGAATTCTCAGTTTTTCAGCCCAATTTTAAGTGATTTTCCAATTGAAGCAGGTGTCAGCATCATATTTTCTATGACTATATTGTCATATAAGCTAAAAGATATTTTTGCAAGTAAAAAAATTAATCTTGGAGAAAATGCTGCTTTAAACTATTATCTCTTTTAACACATAAACACCTAATGACATAGGGTATAATTAACTTTTTTGACTATAAAATTTTAATTCAAACACCTTAATTTTAATCTTAGACTACCTTGTTTCCTATTTGTCTTTTTAAAATCCTTACTATTATCTTTAGCAACTGATTAGAATTTAAATAATTCTTTATGATTGAGAGTCAGTTGTGTACAGTCTGCAAATTTCACCATAAAGCAAAGTTTAAATTCTCGTTAGAGCTGCCATCTTATTATTGAACTTGGAGTTAGTGAGGTCAAATTCGGTGAAAGATTTATTCAGCTTATCTGTTTAGATGTTATAGAAAGGAACATGAGTGAGACAGTGAATCTTACCTTCAGTGGAAGATTCTGCATTCCTTTTCATATCTATTAATTATATAATCATCAGCACAGTTGCCCAAACTAGAAACCTCAGCATTCTTCATGACTTGTCCTCATTTGCATCCTATTCCTGTGATTTTTAAACTGGGATAAATATATCCCTCTGTACCTAAGCTCTTTCCTACATTTCCCATTCTGTCCTCGATTTCATCTGCCTTCTAAAACCTGCTACTTCTGCTTCCCTAATGGCCTTTCTTCCCCTTTATCAAAGAACGTCTTCTCATCCATCCCAGTCCACCGTGTAGCATTGTCTTGAGCTGTATGAACTTCAAGGTAATCAGCAAAAGCTTGGATCCACTTACTGCTGCCACAAAACCTCTTGTAATCTAGTAATGACAGCTGTGTGCTGGGGGCACATCAACTAATACGGGGAGCTAAGAAGCCACTTTCATCCACACTAGGAAGACACGTTTCCACTAAGAGTTTAGTTTTATTTTTAATAATTTTTCCAATTTTGGAGTATTTTGTTACTTTGATCAATTGTGTACCAACAGTAATTGTTATGATAATTAAATGCAGAAGAAATGTTTGTAATTCTTTTTGTCTTGGGAAATTTTCAAATCAAATTTAAATTTGTATACATACTTATGCTATGGAGTATGATAGAGTAATAAATAAAAATGTTCCAAGATAACAACATATAGTATATATTGTACAGTACCCCCATCCCCATCCAGTTTTGCTTTCCACAGTTACATTTATCTATAGTCAACTACAGCCTAAAAAGATTAAATAGAAAATTCAAGAAATAACCAACTCATAAATTTTAAAATGCAGAGGATAATTTTTAAATTAGCTGTCTTAATATCAAAGTGCTTGTGTTTAAGTATAGTTAATAGTGGGAACAAAGCAGAATAGTAATGCTAGCAGTTTTATTACAGCATATTTTTATAACTGTTGTTGTTTTTGCTGTTGTTAATCTTTCATTGTGCCTAATTTATTTTATTTTTTTTTTTTTTTGTGGGTACCGGGGGGTCGACCTCAGGACCTCGCACGCCAGCAGGCGCCCGTGCCACTGAGTGATATCACCGGCCCCTTTTTCGTATGTGGGTTCCGGGAGTCGAACTCGGGCCCTCGCGCTTGCCAGGCAGGCGCTTAAGCCGCTGAGCCATCTCACCGGCCCAATGCCTAATTTATAAATTAAACTCTATCATAGGTATATATGTGTAGGAAGAAAGCATAGTATATATTGTGTTTGGTACTATCTGAGGTTTCAGGATCCATGCGGGTCTTGGAATACATCCCTATAGATAAGGGGAGACTACTGAATTAGGATGAAATTCTTAATATTTAGGGAAGTACAAGTTAAAAGAGAAGACTATCTGATGTGAAATTTCCAATAGGAGAAGAATAATTTATACATGTTCTTTTAAAGCAGGGAGTAAGGAATCAAATTGTCATATCCCATTCAACCCATTTTAAAGGATGATGTAAACTCTTTATTTTAAAAAATATCAATATTTTCAGTACGCCAAACATTGAATTCTTGACTATTTAAATTTATGATTTAAAGAAATCCTGTTTCAATTCCAAAATTGCAAAGGGGTTTTAAAAAGCAAAGAGGTTTAACAGTCTAACAAAATACTTATAGGATAGTCAAGCAAAAAAGGGTGGCAACTACTAAAAAGATAAGATTCTAGCTCTGAGCAAGTATATAAAATGTCTGTCTCCTATCTGTTATCTTTTTACTTTAGTGTTGCAGATGGATGAGTCTGAAATTGCTTTCCTGTCAAATACCAAACAGTACATATCCAAAGGTTAATCACCCAGGACGTAGATTTGTAAATTTCTAGCGGGGCCTAAGCCAAAGGCCTCTGTAGTGGCGGAGGACGACTGGACTGCTTTTGAAAGCACACACCCTGCTCTTTCCAACTTTGCTGACTCCGTCCTCGCAGCTGAGGACGTCCTCTAACATGAGAGAGGCCGCAGCGGCGAAGAAGTTGGTGTTCCTCTTTGGATGCAGAATATATAGTTGAGAAATCAGTGACAGTTAATGCCATGACATGTGCAGATTTCTGTTCTTGAGTGTTTCCGTACACTCCTGTATACGAGGAGCTCGTGGACGTTAGGCTAAGTGTGTAATAGGAGCCTTTGCCTTAGACCCACAAACTTCAGATTCCCCTTGTCAGCTAAGGTGCAGAAACAGAGCAACAGAATGATGCCACAAGGGGCTCCTCACTGTGTCAACCTGACCGTTAACATTTGCCGGGAAAGACGCGCTTCCCTGGATGCTTGGGATGCAAAGTGCAGCGCGAGCTCGCATCCCTCCTGCCTTCGAGGAGTTTACTTCCCGGTTTTGAATTCAAAATTTATAATACAGTTTATCATGTGGCTATTATTCATTGAAGTAATATTTAATGACACAGTGAAATACACCCTGTACCCATCATTAAATGAAGGAAGCAGGTTGCGTAACTATATATATATAGTACAGCTTTATTTCTATAACTAAAATGTACACATATTTGCACATAAATAAAACTGAAAATATTAACAACCGGGTCTATTCCCATTTCAGTCAAATTGTGGATCAGTACAATCTTCTTTTTCTTCATTTGTGACTTTTGACAATGAAGATCGCTTTGGTAATAAGAAAAAAATCATTGCTATTATTTTAATGAAAATAAATGTGACATTCTATGTGTGTTACATGAATAATGAACAGAGAGTCTCAGAGGAAAACCTGTGAAGGGGCGTTGGGGCCAGAACTGCCTTAAAAGGCAGAAGTGGAACTTGCCTGGGGTTGGGGGAGAAAGGAAGAAATGAGTTAGCCAAGGGTGCCAAGGCGGAAAAGTAGTGTTTTTAGATTTATTATTATAGTTAATCTTAAGTACAGAAGTAGAGAGATTAAGCCTCCATGGACCCAGCTTCCACAATTACCAGCTCCTGGTCATCTGTTCTTCCTCTGATCTCCACCCACGCTGGCCTCCTACCCAATATATTTTGTAACAAATACAAGACAATGTTATTTCCCCTTTAAATAGTACAGTTATCTATCTCTATTTATACTAGCTTTTTTTTTTTTTAATGTGGGTACTGGGAGTCGAACTCAGGACCTCATGCTTGCCAGGCAGGCACTTATGCCGCTGAGCCAAATCACTGGCCCATATACTAGCATTTTTTTAAACCTAATCACAACACCATGGCCACACACCCCAAATGTCCTTAGTATCGTTAAATATTCAACTGGTATTTACATTTCTGATTGTCAGATTGTCCCATTGTCATCTTTTTAAAGTTAGTTTGAGTTGAAGTTCCTTTCCCCGCTCCCTTCCCTTCTCTTCTCCGTTTCTACACCTTTCTCTCTCTCTGATACTTTGAAGCCAAGTTACTTGTCCTTTAAAGTTTCCCACAGTCAAGTTTGCTGACTGCATTCCTGTGGTGTCTTTTAACATGTTCCTCTCATACTCTCTATAAACTAGCACTTAGATCAAGAGCTTCGATCAGACCCGGATAAGATTCTTCATGATAGTGATGTCTTCTTCCATAACTGTTTATAATCATTGTCTAGATCCTATAATTCATTAGGGATTGCAAAAAATGATACTGTAATTCTGTCATTTTTCTCAGCTTATTAGCTGGCACATTTCCATACAGAGAAACTTCCTTTCATTAATTATTGTGTTACCCTGAGGAACTGTTTATATAGAAAAGACAAAACATCTTGGTTCTTTCTCTTTTCAAAATATTTCTCTCTTTGAAAGAATGAATGGTTTGCTGATATCTTTCAAAGGTGATCAATGTGTTATTGATTTATTGGTTGTTTTGTTTTGCCTTGCTTTGCTCTATTTTGCGTTTTAGCAAGTGAGAGAGTTGTCAACTTGCCTTCTGACTCCTTTTGATAAGACCCTAATAATTTCTAATATCTTCTTTTCTTTTGGATGTCCCAGATTCATCGAATGTTTTTCCTGCCCCAGGCCAGGAATCAGCCTTTTCTACAGTGCAAATACAATTTGAGTATGAAGAGCGAATATCGCTGCTTTGTTGATCATTGTTCCGAACAATTTCAGTACACAGTTTGTGATATGTGCGTTTCTTTAACGGGCAAACGCACCACAAGATTATATTGATAGTTTCAATTCAAATTTAAGATTATGGCATTTTGACCTGACTTTGCTGATTTTAGTCTTCTTTCTACATGCTGAAAATTGTGGCCTAAGAATTGCTCATCTGTTTTAGGTCACACTGCACACATAGCAGCAAAATCCAGCTCAGTTTCAACCAGCTTTCCCTGCAGGTCCTCTTCCCCAAGCTTCTACTTTAAAAACACTTTTTTTTAACTTCTGCTTTAAAAACTATGACACTTAACTTTCTTGCTGAGTACAGCAGTAACACATGGCCAGTATGTAAACTCAAGTAGAGCAACATAATATAAAGAGAATAGACCATTTAAGTTCACTTGGCCATATATAACTACTTTCCATTTGTATATATTCCTCTAATATCTTACTTCTTTCTTTTTTTTTTTTTTGTGGGTACCAGGGGTCAACCTCAGGCCCTCGCGCGCCAGCAGACGCCCGTGCCGCTGAGCGATATCACCGGCCCTTTTTTCGTATGTGGGTTCCGGGAGTCGAACTCAGGCCCTTGTGCTTGCCAGGCAGGCGCTTATGCCACTGAGCCATCTCACCGGCCCCCTTATCTTACTTCTTTCTAACCACCAAATGCATTACTGTCACCATAATCATCTTCATGAGTGCCATTATAAGTGGAAAAATTACTCCCAAAATTATCGTTTTAGACTTTATGCTTAGAGAAGACATAATATTATTTTTACAACTTTATTGAGATATATTTCATGCACCATAAACTTAGCCCATTTAAAGTGTACAATTGAATGGTTTTTCTTACATTTAAAGAGTTGTCCAAACATTCCTACAGTCTCATTTCAGAACATTTTTATTACCCTAAGAAGAACCCTCATTCATTAGCAGCCACTCCCCATTCCTGTTCTTTTGAATTCCCTATAGGCTCAGACCTCTACTCGTCTACTTTCTGTTTTGTGTATTTGCCAGTTCTGGGCGTTTCACATAATGGAGTCATACTTATGTGGCCTTTCGTGACTGGCTTCTTGCACTTAATATGTTAAGGTTCTCTGTTGTAGCAGGTATCACTGTTGCTGCTTCCTTCCTTCCTCCTCTCCCTCCCCTCCTTTCCCCCCTCTCCCTTCCTCCCTTGTTTCCTTCCTGTCTTCCTTCCTCCCTTCCTTTTTTGCCAAATAGTCTATCTGTGGATATGCCATGTTTTATTTATCTATTCTTCAGTGGATATACATTTAGATCGTCCCCACATTTTGGCTGTAACAAATAATGCTGCTATCAATATTAAAGTAGTTGTAACATTTTACAACCCCACCAGCATTTTGTGAGGATTCCAGTTTCTCTGCATGCTGGTAAAGTTCTTCTAAAAGAAAGTCTGCAATGATCTGAGGTAAATCAGATGGCTGCTAATGGTCCGTTCATTCTACCTGTGCAAACTACAAATGTTTTGTCTTCCAAGTTTGTGATACAGTCTGAAAAACTGCTCCTGAATGAACCCTGTTCTCTTTGGAGAAAAAAAATATGTATACAGTTTAATGTTCACCACCAGTGGGCACAGATGACTGATTTCTCAGCAATCACAAGGTTCCAAAATGTACAGTTTTTTTTTTTTTTTCTTTAAATTCTGACACAGGAAAACAACTTGTATTTAGCCAAAAAGTTCTGGACTATTGCTGACACTACAGAATCTGTGACATTTAAAATATTTTCTTTCTGGGTTTTTTTTTTTTTTTTTTTCTTCTTCTTTAATGGAGAAATTCTTTAGTGCAGGAATATGCACACAAAATTTTATACTTAGTTACACTCATGAAAATAATAGATAAATGCATGAGGAAATACTTCCAAAAAATGGATTAAAAGTAAGATTAAAGCATGAGAATTGGATCAGGATTAAATAAAGCAGCAAATGAGATAGTTAAATTATTAAAGTAGTTTGTAATTATGTCTGTATCATCACATCTTTTAAATATTACTCAAATCATTTGCCCCTATGATAAGGTATTTTATTTTAATGTTTTAAATATAGTTAAGTACTGTTAATTACTCCCATGATGGTTCTCACCTTGCGCCACATTCAAGACATTATTCTTTTTTGTGTTGCAGTAAACATGAGATTTGATCAACGTCCACTAAAATGTTAGTTTTAGTGAGGGCAAATATCACAGGGATTAGGTGGAAATACTTTAAGACAGATGGGCAGGAACTTCTTCCAAGCATATTTTTGAACACAGCAGTACTTTTTTCACCATGAATCCCATAATTCTCCATTTTATTATGAAGTATTACTTTTATTTGCTAATTGCTGTGGATTGAGTGTCCCCTAGAAATCTTGTCAAAGTTAGTTGCCACTGTGTCAGTATCGAGATGTGGGACCTTTAAAAAGTGCTTAGGCCATTATCAAGGAAGTACTTACTCATAAAAGTTGGTTTAGCTTCCTGGGCTCACCATGGCTCCTGCCCTCTTGAAATCCCCCTTCCTCCCTCACCTGTGATGCTCTTGCATGGTGTTAAGATGTAGCCTGTGGCCCTCATCAGATGTTAGCACCATGCTCTTGGACTTCCTGGCCTCCAGAACTGTGAGAAATCAACCTCTGTTCTTTATAGGTTACCCCATCTCATATATTCTTAAAATGGTCTAACACGAAGTTTATAATGATTTTTAGAACAAGAAGAGTTGTGGTTTATTGAATAATCCCTGAATGCTGAAACATAATATTCATTATATTTTTAAAAAGAAATTTGTTTGAAATTTAAATGAAGATTTTTAGGAGTATCATTTAAACATTCTTTACGTGCATTAACACATACACTTTAATACTGATAATGAACATCGTAACAAAATGTACGTATTAATCAAGTCACAGGGCTGGGAATGTAGCTCAGCTGTAGAGTGCCAACTCTCAGAAGAATTGTGAAGACAGAAATAGCAGAGCTTATCTCTAAAACTAAGCAATTGAAAGCAATATCCAGACAAAACATAGTACCCAATATCTGTGGAATCCCCTAGAGCAACGCTGGTGAACCTTTTAGAAACTAAGTGCCCAAACTGTAACCCAAAACACACGTATTTATCACGAAGCACCAACACTGCACTTAAACCAGAATGCTTGGATGCTGGGGCGATGCTGGGGCAACTTGTCTCACGTGCCAACAGAGAGGGCTCTGCATGCCCACTGCAGCGTGTGTGCCATAGGTTCCCTACCACTGCCCTGCATTGTATGTAGTTCTCAACATTTTCCCCTGGATTCTCAGTTTACCAGTTAACAGCTAGGAGCTCAGGACCAAAATGTAGTGTGTGTAGATAGATAAGCAGATCAGATAGATAGGTAAAGATAGATGATGGATGGATGGATGGATAGATAGATAGATGAAATTTTAAATGCCACTAATATGTTCATTTCAGAAACTCTAAAGTTTTAAATTAAGATTACTAAGTCCAAATCTTTTGTCTTCTCTAAGGTTACAGAGAAACTAATCATTTGATTAAGAAAATAATTCCATTCCTACATAACATATCTCGAAATAAGGTATGATGGTGGAGCAACAGTGTATCACTACACTGTGTTATATAATTGTTGATCAATTTGAAATTGACATTCAAACCTAGATTCCTTCCTGTAAATAAAATAATGTTAAATTTGAAGTGTTTATCTTTAATGTTTATAATGATCAAAGTGCTTAAAATTATGTAGTTATTTGATTTTCTTTCTTCATCCATGTGTCTTATGTGTTAATGGTTAAAGAGGTTGAGCAGTATTTGACATTCATGATTATTTTCTACTTAAATATAATATTCTTTTTCCTCCTTATTTCAGTTTCTCTTTAATCCCTTAAATATATATTAATTAGAAAAAAATCACAAAGTAATTCAATTTGGATATGCAATGTGAAGCATGAAACATACTTTACTTCTTTCCTTTCCAAACAATTTTCTCTGAAGTGTAAGTAGATTTAACAAAACATTAAACAGTGCTTCTGTTTGGCCAAGTACCAAGCAGTACTGATCAACTAAGCTTACTTCCTCATTGCAATTGCCGGCTTACGTCTTGACAATTTATACTCATGAGGTCAGTAGTGTTTTGCCATATTTCATGTGTTTGTCAATTACACAAATAATCAATAAATGTATTAATATTGGAAAATATCCAAAACCACATAAGAATATGTAACATAACTTTTAAGTTCTCACTCTGCAGAAAATCTTGATCTCTTTACTATTAGTAGTTGATGTTTATCTTTTCAGATCCTTTTTGATATGTAAGACATTTTGCACTTATAATTTCAAGGAATGTTATTACTTGAACTTTATTCAGATTCAAATTGTATCAAGTTAGACTTGCCCAAGCTGAGAGTGACATTTATATGAGAATCTCAATTTTTCTTAACAGGTATCTGTAAACTTTTCTATTGCTAGAAAGAAGAAACATGGTGAAAACAATATGTTATAAAGCTTGGCAGATGCATCCAGTATTACTATTCACTTTTTAATATAAAAGTGTCCTTTCCTTGTATGGCTTGTGGTATTTTTATAATTACCTCATCAGATTCTGTTCTGTTGTTTTATAAAAATGAATCTTCTCTCTTGTTCACTTAATGTAAGAATTAACTGCCATCACAACCAAATGGAAATAGAGTATGGGAATTGAAGTAATAAAATGTGGATACGTTCCGGCTTTACCACTTACCAGCTGTGAGGTCTTAAGTAAATTAAGTGTATTATTCACCCCTTGTGTCCCTTATTGAAATAAGAAATAAACAACTACGTCACTAGGATTGACTGATAAGCACCCCTAAGTTGCAGTTTTTGTCCAAGGATTCATGATCTGAAGGTAGACATGTTGGGCACTGTGTCATTTGGGATAGGCTAGGTTTTGTGGTGCCTCAATATAATATATGTTTATTTTTTGCTCACGCTATTTGATCAAGAGTCACTGGAGGGCTCTGCTCATTCACTGTTCGCTCAGGGGCATGAGCTAACACAGGCTCCATCTCCGCGGTGTTTCCTCAGTCCCCTTGCCAGGGGAAAGAGATTTTCCAGCAAGAGCATTGGCCCTCAAAGCAACCACACGCATGCACACATTTCATTGGTCAGAGCAGGTGGAACTTCCAAGAGAGTAAAAGAGGCATTCCACCAGTGTCCCGAAGGCAGAAGCTAGAAATTAGTGACTGGCATCAATGACGACCACAGAAATGTCAGCAAACATTAAAGATAATGTGAAGCTTTTCTAGGGAAGGGTGAAAAGTCATCCTTTGTTATTTTCTTTGATCCAAGAGGGAAAGAAAACAAGTCTAGGGCCCTAATGGGATTGGTGTTCAGGCATGAAAAGGAGCACAGACCAAAGACTTCAATAAGTGAGGGATGAAAGGAGAGAGAGGGATGGGGCTCCGTGTGCCCAGCACACCTTCAGGCCAGCTGAATTAGCCTACATCCCAGTCTCCTGTGCACCTTGGATGTAGGTGTCTGCCCACACAAGTGACCTCAAGGCCTCTCAGCTCCATCTTTTTGCTGAGATCCTGGGATAGCAGATGGTGTCTGGCCTCACCGTCAGCCCAAAGATGCAACTTTTACCTTTCATGGCTCCCGGTGCTTCTTCGTCATGGAAGATCACTCAGTCGTTGAGGGTTGGCAGCACCGTGGCCACCAGGCCTCACAAACCACTAAATCAGAAACAGCTAAGTGTTCTGTCTCCTCAGAACCTCCAAAGAGCATCCTGTTTTCTTGAGCTTGAAAGTAAAGGAGCCTCCTTTACTATCTAAAAGAAGAAATGACGGATGAAAATGTCAACCCCAGTTTTTCCTTAAACCTCTACTTTGGCTTGACTGTAGAATTGTACAAGATGCTGGGAGTCTTCTATCTATATATGTAGAATTTCTCTACGGAGTATTTTTTCAAAATATCATGATCTGATGTTCAAATGGTGGGGATGTATGAGAGAAAGGAAAAGGAGGAAGAGAAAGAGGATTTTGAGGGAGGGACAAATACAGAGGAAACAAAGCTTCAAGAAGAAGAAATGTCAAGTTTGCCATCAAAAAGTTAGAGATGCTCTGTCTTTGAAACAGGTTTTTCTTTAGTTAATGCTCGAAAGAGTGGTATAAAATTAAGTGGTATAAATTTTAAGTTGTGAATCAAAGAACAGAAGCAGTTCTGTGCAAATTTTGAACACCCAAACCAGCAGGGAGATCAGCAGGAAGAACAAGATAGAGGGACAGTTAGGTATGGTTGCCATAGCAACCTTATGCTGATTGAAATGATTGAGGAACTGTGATTTATACCCATCTTCACATTTTCCTTTTCTTATCTACTCCTGAAGGAATGCAGTCCTTGGAGTCTTGGTGCACCCAAGCCAGCTCACGGAGACACTGTGAAACTAGTGTCTCCTAGCGGGGAAGGCACAAGTCACTCGTGCACCTGGGATAAATAGGACACAAAGGTAGATAACACAAGGGAGGGGAACATGAGCCAGAATCATCAAAATTCCAAGGTTCCTTCCAGGCCATGTTCAGGTTTGCCACAGCTCTGAAATGACAAAACCAAAGTGAGAACCTGGAAGCCAGATCAGCCTGTGAGAAGCACATTGCAAACCGTGCGTTGGTCTTCTGAAAGTCTAGAATAGGAATGGGAAGCACTTCTCCGACTTGTAATGCTGAGCTTCGGCTTTCTCAGCTTACAGGACAGAAGAAAAATATCTGCCTTGAAAGGTTGCTGTGAGGGCCGGAGACACAATAAATTCTCCCCAGCTCCTCAGATTATCTGTGTTTACAGTGCTTTCTTAGAGGGAGAGTATGGGTGGCCATATTCGAAACAGTGGCAGGTTCTTGGCTGATGTTGTCCTATTAAATAACACTTAAGGATATAAGAACTCTCATGATTATTTTTTATTCCAACAACAATAAAATAATAAAGATAAACTACTGAATAAATGATTATTAATGGCATTTAATATCATTAGCAAAAACTAGCACTACAGAATTAATTTCTACTTCTCTTTCATCGTGCATTAATATTGGTACTGATAATGACATTAGCAGAAAAAGAAGGGAGAGCGAGAAATTATACTCGGGGAAAAAAGAGTTTTCTACTCAGCTTATCAAATTCGGGATCATGAAAGCAGGGATCCACACTGGCCATGTATGTCCTGTTGGCTGTTGCCTTCATCAAATAAAATGTTTCAGGTTTTACTTCTTGTAAAAGAAATGTGTAGCATGTGCTTTTTGGTTTGTCTTTAGTTCGTTTCATTACATTTTTATCATGTAAAGAGTGTTTAGGAGATTTCATCAGCCTGATCACCCGTGGACAGGGGTGTCCCTAGGTTATGCTTTTTGTTTAAAAATCGTTTCCTTCAAGGGCTTAATTTTCATGGAAAGTATTTCCTTTGCAATATAATCTAAATGGATGGCTAGGAGATGTAAATGCTGTTTGATGCTTCAGCATTCTGACATCTTAACCCAGAGGTTCTTGACCTGGGGTCCCTGGATCTATTGATGGAATGCAGGTCTGTAAACCAAATGAAATTGTATGGAAAAAATATGCATGTAGCAATATATGTGCCATTTTCTAGATGTTCTTCTGGTTCTCAAGTTTGACAGTGACTCAGGAAGGTGAAGAATTAACTACAATCTGGGTCCCCTGAGCCTATCTCTTACGGGCAGCTGTGTTTATCGCTGTTTTGCCTGCTCAGGGTTTGGTAAGAGTGGGAAAGAGGGGTGATATTAGGGAATGTTTTCAGTTAAAAAAAAAAAAAAGTCATATTCTGCTCAGATTCTGAACTAAAACTGGTCTTTCCATTTGTACAACAATGCGACAGTTCCTTTCTAATGCCATTAAAAACTAATCAAATAATGCACACAAATGTGCATTTTACTGTAAGTAAATTTTATCTTAAAATGTGAATATATACTAACTTTAGTTACATGCATGTTTAGGGATAAAGTGTGCATATATCTGCAACTTATTTTGAAATGCATCAGAACCATAGTATGGATAGAAGGAAGATGGATAGGTATGTTAGAAGCAAATAATCCAAAATGTTAGCTGTAGAATCTGTGTAGCGGCTTCATGGTTGTTTATTTTGTAATGCTTTCATTTTTCTATGTTTCAAAAATTAATAAAACAGTAGAAAATCTGTGATCGTAACATCCAGGTTCAGTACAACCACGGTGGCACAGTAGACAAGGGGGAAGAAGTGAGGGGAAGTTGGTTTCACAATTTAGATATTTGTTGATTCAATTTGGAGGCAAGTCTTGAGTACATAGAAGTAAATTACATATGTTTGAATTTTAATTGCAAAGAATTTATGACAAGAAGAGATTATTGCAGCATATGTGTAATATTTAGGGAGAGAACTCTCCAAATAGTGACCACAATTACATGATTTGTCAGGTTCCCTAGTGTTCACAGTTTTATCTGGAGGTTCTTCTAACGTAAAGCTGTTCTTGCCGTTAACTGTTTTCTAAGCCTCTTTATATATTTCTTTGTTTAATGACACATAGCATTAATCAGAGAAGTTCCCCTCTATCTGTCATGTGCCAGCAGTGCTAACCATACTACACGCTAGGGACCACATCCTAGAGAACTAAGGAAAAAGTTGCTGTGTTCTTCCTTACATTTCACCAGACATACATCGGTCCCTAAAAATCAACCTGGTGACAGCCAATATTATACTAAATGGACAAAAACTGAAAGCCTTCCCTCTAAAATCAGGAACAAGACAAGGATGTCCACTGTCCCCACTCTTATTCAACATAGTTCTGGAAACTTTAGCCAGAGCAATTAGACAAGAGAAAGAAATAAAGGGAATAATGATTGGAAAGGAAGAAGTTAAATTATCATTATTTGCAGATGACATGATACTCTACACAGAAGACCCCAAAAACTCCACTAAAAAACTGCTAGATTTAATAAGCAAATTCAGTAGTGTAGCTGGATACAAAGTCAATACTCAAAAGTCAATAGCCTTCCTGTACACAAATAACAAACTTACTGAAAGAGAAATTAGGGAAACAATACCTTTCACAATAACATCCAAAAAAATGAAATACCTAGGAATCAACCTCACAAAGGATGTAAAAGACCTATACACTGAAAACTACAGTACTCTGAAAAAGGAGATTGAAGAGGATATCAGAAAATGGAAAGATATCCCTTGCTCCTGGATAGGAAGAACCAATATAGTGAAAATGGCCATACTTCCAAAATTGTTATACAGATTTAATGCAATTCCAATCAAAATTCCAACAGCATATCTCACAGAATTAGAGAAAACAATCCTAAAATTCATTTGGAATCAGAAGAGACCTAGAATAGCAAAGGCAATTCTGGGCAACAAAGGCAAGGCAGGGGGCATCACAATCCCCGACTTGAAATTATAATATAAAGCTACTGTGATAAAAACAGTGTGGTACTGGCAAAAAAAACAGACCTGAAGATCAATGGAACAGATTAGAAGATGCTGAAACAACCCCAGACATACTGAGCCACCTTATCTTTGACAAAGGTGCCAAACACATTCAGTGGAAGAAAGAAAGCCTCTTTAATAAATGGTGCTGGAAAAACTGGCTCTACACATGCCGAAGATTAAAACTAGACCCATATCTTTCACCATGCACTAAACTAAATTCAAAATGGATCAAAGATCTAAATATTAAAACAGAAACATTAAATCTGCTGGAAGGTAGGATAGGTAAATCCCTTGAAGACATTGGTGTAGGCAAAGACTTTATGAATAAAAACTCAACCGCACGGGAACTATCCCAAAGAATCAACAACTGGGATCTCATCTTATTAAAAAGCTTTTGCACAGCAAGAGAAACCACCAACAGAGTGAAAAGACAACCCACAACGTGGGAAAAAATGTTTGCCAGCTGTTCCTCAGACAAAGGATTACTATCGAGAACATATAAAGAACTCAAAAAAATCAGACCTCCCAAATTTAAAGACCCACTCCAAAAGTGGGCATCTGAGATGAATACACATTTCTCAGATGAAGAAATACTAATGGCAAAAAATATACAAAAAAATGTGCAACATCACTAGTCATTCGAGAGATGCAAATTAAAACAACACTGAGATACCATTTCACCCCAGAAAGAATGGCTATTGTCAAGAAATCAACTAATAACAAATGCTGGAGGGGCTGTGGGGAAAAAGGAACCCTTCTTCACTGTTGGTGGGAGTGTCGACTGGTACAGCCACTGTGGAAGTCAGTGTGGAGATTCCTCAAAAAACTAGGGTTGGAGGTCCCATTTGACCCAGCTATTCCCCTTCTGGGCATCTTCCCAGAAGAATTAAAAACATCATACCACAGTGATATATGTGCACCCATGTTTATAGCAGCACAATTTGTAATAGCCAGATCTTAGAAACAACCCAAATGCCCATCAACTGAGGAATGGATAAGAAAGATGTGGTATTTTTATACAATGGAGTACTATTCAGCCATAAAGAAGGATAAACTGGAGACTTTTATAGGTAAATGGATGCAACTCGAGAAAATACTCATAAGTGAAATAAACCAGACGCACATGTCTAAGCATCGTATTGTCTCTCTAGTATGAGAAACTGAAAGAGTAAATAAGATCCAAAATGAACAATAGACACGGTGAATCAAAAAGAAACTGGTCAATAAGAAAGACTGGAATGGGGAAAAGAAAGAAGGGAAAGGGAAAAAAAATTGTATATGTATATAAGATGGTTAAGATAGATATACTACCAGTTTTACTTAGTTCATTGAAGAGTAAGGTTTGAGCCAATAGTGTTTGGACAATTGAATGCTAATGTCTGGTATCCTGAATAACTAACTTAAAGATAATAATACGTAATGCACTGACCATTGTTACCCTCATATTATGTTGTTTTGAAAATTTGTTCTTTTTTTTTTATTTGTTTTGTTTTTTCTTCTCTTTAAAATAAAAAAAAAATCAACCTGGTGGAGTTTCTTTTAATAAGGAAGTGCTGAAAGAGACAAATTTAGCTTTATCTTGCTAATCCAAGCAAAAGTGTTTCATGTCCTATCTGGAACACAGTACTCACTCAGTACTGATTAGGAGATTTATATAAACTCTAGCAATGAAACTTGGGAGGTTAGTAATTAAAAACAAAAGAGCTTTTCCATGTTAGCATTTCAGACCCAGCTCATTGTGTGTGAAATCTCATGCAGAGCAGCTGAACTTAAAAACTGCAAAAGGAACAAAACCAAAACAGCTTGTTGGAGCGCATGGGGCTGAGTTTTTCAGTGTGTACACCCTGTACGGTATATATGCTAGTTGTTATGTTTAAATGGAGCCATGGTGAGTTTTTTTTCTCTCCATGGTAACATGAAACAGCTAAGTCACTAGATTTTTTGTTTTGTTCTAATTCCTAATGACACCAGTATTGCAAAGTCAGAACTTTTGAGAAGGACTTAGAGCATCATGAGACATGATAGGTGCTTAGGGTGTGATTTTAATGCCAACAGACTGGAAAACAAACAGCACAACCAGACATGACTTTGTTCTTTAGCACCCATGTGAAGAGGAAATGAGACTTTTCTGGGATGTGTTCCCCACTTGCAGGTGTAGAAGAGAAAACATGGCATTCTTGACTCACCACAGTGGGGTCGGACTCTGGTTTGGGACAAAGCAAAGAAGCATTGCACGGTTTCTCACCATAAAAGCTTGCTTCAGTTGACTCGGTTGCTGCTTTTGTTTCAGGCTGTCACAAGTGCACGGTAAAAGAAGCATGAAGCATCTCCTAATCCCTGAGCCTGGGCTGTGCTGGCCGCTCTCGCTGCCTTCTCCTGCCCTGTGGCCAGTGCGAGTGAGAGGTTGACCCCCGCCTGCAGCCACTGTTCTTTGCTCTGCCATTGAGCCACTGAGCTCTTGGCACTTTAATTGTCTCATACCAGGAAGAAACCAGTTGTGTTGATGTGAATGTCTTATTCATCAGACATCATTGGCTGTACATTTTTAATGAGCAGAAACTCCTAGTCCAAGATAGGCAAACAGTGAATCAAGACAAGCGATACAGTCATATGGACGTTTTCTAATGTGGTGCAGTGGCTCTTTAAAGGGTTGGTGGTATTTCAGAACTACAAATACTGCAGTTGGAAGTCTGTCTGAGGTTGTGTGTTAATTAAAATTAGCAATCCATGTTTGAATTATAAATGACAACAAATTCGGAGTTATTCTTGCATATTCTTTCCTTTTAAGACAGATGTAAAGACACAAGTGAACAAACCATTTACCAGGTACCTAAGGCATCTCTTGGGTGTATGAAAATGTCCAAATTATCCCCAGGGGCTATGTTTTAAAATGTATAGTCCTAAGGAAGAAGCTGCGTTTCCATGTCATCATTCCTCCCTAACTGAATATTTCTCATGGGTGGAATAAAATGTTTCAGCATTAAATGTTACAAAGCCTGGTACTCTGAGCGATTGCAGCAGTCATTTGAAGAACCTGCTGGGCTATCTGATTTGATGACATCCTAAAGAAGACATCTATTTACCCACAACCTTCACAGTAATGGGTTAGACTTAATGTATGTGAAATGTATAGCCAGGCATGGTGGTGGACGCCTGTAATTCCAGCTCTCTGTGAGGCTGAGGCAGAACGATGGCAAGTTTGAGCACACCCTGGGAGACTTAGGGAGACACTGTCTCAAAACAAAAAATAAAAAGGATTGCAGGAGCAGGTCATTGCAGAGGCCCTGGATTCAGTTCTCAATACTGAAAAATAAAAATGACTTTCCCTGAGATGGAACCTGCACTCCCCTGCTCAAATCCTCCAGACCCTCCTCACTGCATGCAGAATAAAGTCCAAAGCAGGGCCTCTAAAGTCCTCCGCTCTGCCACCCTCGCCTAACCTCCAGCTTCTCTGTGTCCCCCTGCATCCTTGTCCTGACACAGACATGCCACTGTCTTGGCCGTTCACCTCTTCCCAGAGCCCCTGCCTAGGTGAGATGACTGGCTTCCCCCATTTCTAGACACTAAGCTTTAATTACCTTTCAAAGCCTGGTTTTTCTTCAGGTGTTGGCACCTCTAGGATAGCATTTCCATTTTCCGTTTTGATTTAGAGGTAGTTTGTTGTCCTGGCCATCTCCCCGTCCAGAGAGTGCACAGGTCAATGTTGAACTCTTGGCTCTCCAGAAGGCAGAGAAATCCTGTGTGTGTCCTGTGATATAAACACCCCCACAATGGCTAACGTCAAGGGTGGCTGTGTTGACACCTGGCTTGCAAAATTTCTAAAAATTTTTGAGATTTGGCTGTCAGGCCAGTTCAAGATAATTTCAGAACACCACTGGGACCTTGTTTTAATGCTCTGTTATTATCTTCCTCTTCCTCCCTGAACACTGCTTAGAAAAAATATTTTTAAATGGATGGCTTAGTAAATGTTTCCTGAATGATACAGGGAGGATGTCGATGATGCTGCTGCCTCACAACTGCTCGTACAGGCTTGTGTCCTGCAGTGCTCAATGCAACACAGGTACTCCTCGGCCAGCTCGAGCGGTGGCCTCAGGCACCTCCATGCCACCCTTGCACATGCATGTGTGAACCTAAAGGACAGGTTCATTGGAAAGTGCAGCTACGAGTTGTGGTGAAGAGAAGTTTGATGGTCCGGACTTTGCATTCAAGCAGAATATGATTCAATATGACTTCAATAAAAACCAGAAAGGAAACTCAAACATGTGGCGACAAGAGCGTGACACTTTCAAGGAGAGACATGAAAAATCCCAGCCTCATCTGGAGTTGGGAGGAGAGAAGGCTGCTGGTCCTGCTCCCGTCTTCTTTTCACTAAACGTTTGCCCTCTCGGTGTTTCACATGTGGAATGCTTTTGTGACTCACATTTTGAAATTGAGATATCAGCATATTTTTCATTTTAGTTCAGGTAACAAAGTGCCAAACTTGATGTCTGCTTTCATCATAAACTTGGAAGTCACGATGTACTAATCCTGTTGTTCCTGTTAGAGTTTCCTGCTCATTCTGGTTTTCCCCAGTTTTAAAACCCTGAGTCCTGTACCCTAGGAATGCTCTCAGTCTGGGCAGGCTACGACTGCTGGTCACCTTGGTTCCTGTGAAGGTGGTGGATCCTTTTGTTATACTCTGGGTATTTAAACCTGCAATAGATTTCCTTCTACTAGTATTCCAAGATACAGGGTCAATGACTGAAAGGATTAGAACTTAAAAAGAATGCAGTTTATTAAAGTTATTCTCTTCTAAAAGTCAAAGCTCTCAGAGGGAGTGGAGGAAAAGGGAAGTGAGAATTACTGCAATATGTATCAGTTTCCCAAGATGAATATAATTATTATGTATCAAAAACGTATACTAATAAAAAAGTCATGGTTCTATTTTTAGGCATTTTCATTAGAATAAATGGGAGAGTACTGTGGGTAGAAGGAATTGCCACATGAGCACAAAAGGCTAGCATTTATTTCTCATAATGATATATGTGTTCTGTAATTACATCTTTTACAATTTTCCTGGATATCATAGAAATGTAATAACTGATGTTGGGATAACTAATATCAAAATCTTCAAAATAACCCATTGTCATTTTGTCAGCCATACATACCAAAGGACTTTACATGTGGGTAGTCTTAACTTTTGGTGATTTGTCCTTGGTGGAGTTGTCCTGTGACATTGTTGTGAAACAGCTAGTTATTGGGGTGCTTGCTGGCTGTCCCTCATCCACAGCCTTTAGCATGGACTTAAGGGACCCGCCTCACTGTCTGCAGATATTTCCAGATGGAAGCGATGTGCTAAAATAGTGTCCACGGCATCACTTTGTGAAAGTGTCATAATATGTTCTCACAAGAATAGACTTTTCTGCTATCCTGTGGTATTTGTGTTTCTACCTGTGATAAGCAAAATACTACAATAAAAATTTCAGGGCTTATGGGAAAAAACAGAGTAAGGGCCAGACCATTCTGAATGTATTCAACTTGGTAGCACAGCACACAGACTCACAAAGAGACTAATAAAAATTCTATACTAAAATAGTTTATAGGTTAAGGAAGCTTGATATAAAGGTTGCAGCTACTGAATTTTGGGTAAAAAGGCAAAATGCTTCAGGACCCAGGAGAATTGCACAAAAAACAGTTAATTCCAAGGCAGAGCCAGTAACCAAACAAGCAGAAAGGCAACCCAAGGGTAGCGGGGAGTGTGCACAGTACCGGATGCCTCCTCCGTCTGCATGCATTTGTGTGTGTGTGTTGTGCACACGGCTGCTGTGACCGGGTACCTCGAAAGTTTAGCATCGAAAAAAATCTCCCATGAATCAATACGACTTCTGGATTACACTGACATTATCCTCTATTAACCAATTATATGTGATCTCATTATTCTACATAAATGAATGCTTTAGCTTTGCAAATTTCTGCTTAGATAACTCACAAGAAAACAGGTTTAAAATTGTATGTGATCACATATGAGTTTAAAACCCTAAACATGAAAACTTTACATGCTTCAACACTGGAAAATAATGTTAGACAAGTTTTTTAATTTGGAAAAAAAGAATTTCCCCAACATAGAGTTACATATCCTCTCAAATCTTTTAATTGAAGTCCAACATGAACCTTCATGTTTCTCTGCTAAATATTTAGAAATGGTTTTATGAGGGTGTGTATGTGTGTATTAAGTTGTAAGGAAATGCACACACTACTTAGTTACATGACTTTGTGTTTATTTTATTTAAATATAGTTTAGCAGGACTGTAATATAAAGGAGGGTGGAAGGGTCAGAATCTTTTTTAATTAACTTATAGTCACTTGGAGCCAGGTGCTTGTAAAGGTGCACTGAGCAAATGAAGCTTCAAATAATACAAAATCTGGGCAAAGAATAAGCCACCTTTGGTGAAGGCTTTTCTAGTAACTTTGTAATTAAAACAATTTAGTGAGCTATTTCAAATTTCACATTTTTATACATATTTTTGTATGCTTAATCTTTCTAAAGATTGTTATTAAAATTATTTAATTACTTATTTTAAACCTCGCAGTTTTATACATATGTAAGTATATTTTGTACATATATAGATATGTTCAATATATGTATAATTTTAAACAAAAATCATATACTTTTTTTTTAAAGCACAATTAAATATGTCTCAGTGGTTCTGAGAAGACCTAGATCAGGAATTTCCCTGCACTCTTTTGGTGCTCACTGAGGCAGGAAGTAGTCCCAGAACTGCCATCGTTTTGTCCATATGTGTCTAAAATATGACCAGTGTTGCACATTTGCATAAATCTGATTTAATAAACAGTCACACCATTAAAATACAGCATTCTTTTCAGTCAGGGCTAATTACACATCATATAATGCCTGCTCTTTAATGAGGATTTCAATAAATGTTCATTGATAATGATGATTATTAAAATGATATGTTAAGTCCATCTCCTCCTGTGAGTAATGCTTTGTTTTGAAATGTTAGACTTACAACTTTGCCGGCAAATTTTTAATTAAAATAACCACTTTGGCATGAAGCTTAAAATGTGCAAAGTTGCTGCAATTAGTGCATTGAGCATCCATATGGATGTTACCAAACAGCTTTCAACTTAAAGGATTTGGGCTATTTTGAATGATGGACCTTCTGTTAAGCTTAAAACAAAGCCTGTCTATCTCCGCGTTCATTTTAATTAATATTATCTTGTCTGCTAGTCTCAAAGATGTGTTCTCCTCTAGAAGGGAGAAGCGTGATTATAATAAAAAATAAGTTGTAGCTCAGCAGCACAGCGCCCACCTGGCAAGTGTGAGGTCGTGAGTTGGGATTCCTGGTACCAAAAAATAAAAATAAAAAAATAAAAGTTATGAAAGTAGTTTTAACTAGTTTTCTACTTCCTCCTGTTTCGTACTATCCCCCCACCACCACACATACACACACAGCTTTAGTCCAATGCCAGAGAAACTGGAAAATGCAGATTTTGGATATTCTTTTTTTTTTTTTTTGTGGATACCGGGGATCGACCTCAGGACCTCGCACGCCAGCAGGCGCCCGTGCCACTGAGCGATATCACCGGCCATTTTTTCGTATGTGGGTTCCGGGAGTCGAACTCGGGCCCTCACACTTGCCAGGCAGGCGTTTACGCCGCTGAGCCATCTCACCGGCCCAATTTTGGATATTCTGAAAGAAGACCTGTAATTTCTAGCTAAATCATAATGTAATTAATCTCGCTTTAAAAAATTAGCAAATTAAACTGTCCCCAGATTTTCTGAATTCAGTATGAAATCTAAAACTTACCATTTCGAGTGCAATGTTGATATAAAATCTATAGTATAAGAGTTGAGGGCCGGTGAGATGGCTCAGCGGCATAAGCGCCTGCCTGGCAAGCGCAAGGTCCTGAGTTCAACTCCCGGTACCCACATACGAGAAAAGGGCCGGTGATATATCGCTCAGTGGCACGGGCGCCTGCTGGCGCGCAAGGTCCTGAGTTCGACCCCCGGTACCCACAAAAAAAAAAAAAAAAAAGAGTTGATAATGTGTTGCATATGGGCAAATGAGGATATGTATGTGGATATGTGTGTCTGTGTGGATATGTGTGAGTATACATATTTGATCATACATGTGTATGTGTGTGTATAATATTTGTGCTTGCCTAGGTGCTTAGGGGTTCACAACTTATTTGTGGAATTAGTTTTCTACAATAGCAAACTGTACTTGAGGATTAATTACTACAAAGATTTATTTTGTTTGTTTGTCTTAGTATTTTAACCAAAACAATTCAGAGTGGCAGAGCCTTATAGGGTGGTTTGTTTTTCTGAGTACTTTTCATATGAAACCTTGTTGAAATGATAAGAGAAGGGAAGCCTTCTTGGACTTTGGTCTCTATAAAATCAGAAGAGGTGACAGACAGTTACTCATTTTGGTAAAGGTCCTGGTTTTCTAACATTTCACCCACAATCACTCTCCACATATCTTCAAAAAGAAACGTACTCTAATGGCCACTGGAATCCATTGACTGACTGGATGCCAAAATATGTTCAATTTTGAATGCCGGGTTAAAAAACAAATGGATAGGCTGGTGAGATGGCTCAGCGGCTTAAGCACCTGCCCGGCAAGCGCGAGGGCACGAGTTCGACTCCTGGAACCCACATACGAAAAAGGGGCCGGTGATATCGCTCAGCAGCACGGGCGCCTGATGGTGCGCGAGGTCCTGAGGTCGACCCCCCGGTACCCACAAAAAAAAAAAAAAAAAATGGATAAAATGATTTTTTTTAATTCTTCATTGGGTTCTTAAGAGTAGATAGGGTAAATATGAGAATACAAAGCAGAATTGTAATTTACCAAACTAATGCATCCAACATGTGGGCAGACAGGCATTGAGTGAGTCCACTGGAGATCACTACCCTGGCAAGCCCTGTTGGGGTTGTTTTTCTCTTTTATTTCAGCATTATGGAAATCTATTCCCTATTTCCTCTAGATTTGGCACAAAGCCACCCTAATTTTTCCATATTACTTGGATTATTTTTTTTCCTTTTTAAAGAGTGTAATTAATTTTGTCCCTATCTTTAAATGCCTCTGTGTACCAGTATTGTGGGTTCTACATTTGACAAGGAAGTTGGAATTAGTGTTACTCTAGGTTAGAAACAAATACAGCTAAACTTGGTCAAGTGGTATTCTTTTTTGCTTGAAGAAAACCTAATTGTTTTATGATTCTGTCCTGTATTTACTGCTGTGAGGTAGCTTCCCTTCTGGCAAATTTCAGTGTTTTTCCCTTCTCTGTTAGGCAGGGACTTCTTTACAAAGCAGTCTCTGAAATAGAAATGAGCGGATTACCCTGCAGCCTCACATACATCCTGGACGATATCCTGCTCACAATTCAAGCGATGAAAGGAAAACCTACAGTTGTTTTAATTTGGAACCAAAATAATCACTTCTCTCCAGTGAAGCATAGAGGGGAAAAAATGTGCCAGAGTCTTCCTGTAGTTAAAAAGAAAAAAAGAGAATACTTTGAGGAGGGGCAGTGAGCAGGAAAAAAAAAACACTAAAACAAACATGGGACCTTCAAGAGGGTAAATAGGGCAGTGTGAAATACAGACCGTCTTATCGCATCAGAATGCCCCGGCCGAGTCCTGGGCTGGGTTGCCTCTCCCTCCGGCATGAAAACTGCATGCATGTGTGTAGGCAGGGGTGTGTACACACACAAAGATTTATCAGCGAGCACAGAGGAAATTAGAAAGAGACTGGCCCAGTTTTAATTTGGTCTGTTTGCTTGCATTTAGCACTTAAGGGCTTGTACATTCAGTTTGCTCAAAAAAATGATGAAGCACTCCTTGCTTATGCCTCGAATCAGAAATGCATGAAGTGCAGCTGCAGTGATAATACATTTTCCCCAAAGGCTTTGGCTGAGCAAATTAGGTGTCAATGGGGTGCCTGCGCAGGCAGTACTCTCTCTAATTAGTCTCTTGAGCCTAGTTGGTGGCGGGTATGAGATGATCTAATCAATTGGTCTGTCTGATGGTTCGTGTAAAAATCCTACCAGGCAGACTCTCTCCCACAGGTCACCCACCTGCACAGCGGGACTGCTCATTTTCATTTTTCATCTCCTCCATCACATGATGCTGACAGTTGGTTTTAAGAAAATTGAATCCAAAAAATATCTAGTTCATAGGGCACATGGGTCAGAACAAAGTTGCATTATGGGTACCAGCAATCCAATTAATTAATATTTATAGCTGAGAAGCTCTATGTAGATATTTTTGAATAAGGATTTTATCAATTGAAACCAATTTCTTGTTTAAAACAATTCATTCCTAGAGAAAGAACATTGTAAAAGCTGAAAGCAAGATAAAAATGGCATTCATTAATCTTCTGATTTATATACCTATGAGCAAGTGCACACATCGTTGAGTTTATAATTCATATTCACTGTTCATTTGTAATGTACATGCAGTATATTTTATCTATCAAATGTAAGGGAAGGATTTACATGATATGGTATTTTACTTCCCTATGATAGTAGTATACCTTCTTTCCTTCTACCTAAACCCCACCCTTCAAATGCATGATCATATTGAGATTTTTAATTTTTTTCTAGCAATAAACTGACCTACCTTATATGCCCTTGTTAAAAATAAAAACTGGTGCTGCTCAGGGTGGGAGAAGGGATGTCCCGTGCTCTGGTGAACAGCAGCAGGCAGGCTGGGGGCACCACATGGGCTCTTCACAGTGACCTCACAGAAATGGAGCTCTTACTGTCATTGGCATGTCCCGTATTTTCTTTTTTGTTGGCTTCTTCCACTGAATTTCAGAATCCAAACCTAAGTAATCAACTTATTATAATGACTTCATTCACCATTTATTATCCAGTTACTGTTATTATGTATTATCCCTTATTATCCAATTATGCTTATACTTTAAGTTAGGTACCCGTGATTCTCCTAGAGATTATACTCAAAGAATCAGTGCAAAGGGAAGGGTAAACAGGTCGTGACTAAAAAAGTCTTAGATGAACCCAATGGGATAGTAACATGCCGTTGACTGTGGTGACATCATAGTTTATTGTTATATGAAATCAAATATATTAGAAATCAAATCTTCCCTTTCAATTAGAATATCATGGAATATTAAAAAATTGTTTTGGTCTGCAGAAAGAAGTTAATCCTACCCATCATTCTTGACGGGTGGTATTAGCTGTGGATGCCCTGCTCTGTTCCCAGCACAGTATTATTGCTGAAATAGCAGCTTTGTCCCAGCCATTTCAGCAACAAGTAAAAGAACAGGCTCAGGGTTTGCCCGCAATCAGTGTGCCACAAGGGAACTCTACGCCTGCGACTATTTCCATTCTCGGGTTTTCAGATCCTACCTTTTCCTTTTCCTGTTCGTTCAGGAATTACTGATCGCTTGAAGCCAACCTGAGCTGTCCTCAAGGGGAACACTGGGCAACACAAACAAGCTTAATATAGAACATAATAATGCCACCTGCACCCTGACTTGCTTCCTGAGAGGAAGTGGCTCAGGAGGACTAAATAAAGTCCCTAGTTCAGGAGGTCAGCTTGGGTGCCAGATCTCCATTCTGTTGATTAAAGTAGAGGGGAGGAGAGCCAAGCAAAGACTGTATCATTTGCACTTAGTCATAGGAACTCCATGCCTAGGCAAGTAGATGCCAACGAAACCCCATAGCACCCTTGTCTGTGCTGGCCAGGCCTCCTGGCAGAGCCAGAATCTTAATTTCTATTTAAGCTACATGGACATTTTTATCGTCTAGTTAATTAAAATCCCAAGGTCAGTAGTGGGTTTGGATATTGGATGAAGACGAGAGTGGACAAATGTGACAGAAATATTATGGGGACAAGCGCTTATGTGTGGCATCCATCCATACCCAGGCCTCTCCCAGAAACTTGTGAGGACTTTTATTTATACTTCACCCAGTTCCTGAGGACAGAGAACTATCAAGAATAGGAGGTTATCACTACCTCTTACCATGTGCAAAAATTAACTCAAAATGGACCAAAGATCTAAATGTAAAGGCAAAAATTATAAAACTCATAGAAGAAAATATAAATCTTAGGGCCAGTGAGATGGCTCAGCAGCTTAAGCGCCTGCCTGGCAAGTGCGAGGGCCCGAGTTTGACTCCCGGAACCCACATACGAAAAAGGGGCTGGTGATATCGCTCAGCGGCACGGGCGCCTGCTGGCGCGCGAGGTCCTGAGGTCGACCCCCCGGTACCCACAAAAAATAAATAAATAAATAAATCTTAATAACCTTGGATTTCACAATGGATTTCTAGGTGTAACACCAGAAGTACAAGCAACAAAAGAAAAAATGTATAAATTATACTTTATTAAATTTAAAACTTGTGTGCATCAAAGGATATACTCGACAGAATGAAAAGTCCATCCATGGAATAGGAGAAAATATTTGCCGATCATGTATCTGAGATTAGGAATTAATCTCCAGAATGCACAAAGAACTACAACTGAACAATGAAAAGAAAACCCAATTTTGAAATACTTCTCCAGAGAAGATATTCATATGGCAAATGAACATATGAAAAGATGTTCACCATCACTAATCATAGGGAAATGAAAACCAATGCAAATGAAATGCAAGCCTCTTCACCACACCACCATGGCTATAATTTAAAAACAAGCAGGGGGAAAAAATAAAGCAGCAGGTGATGGCAAGGATGTGGAACCCTTCTACATTGCTGGCAGCAATATAAAATGGTGCAGCCACTGTAGAAAACAGTTACTCAAAAAGTCAAATATAGAATTGCCATACGAGCCAGAAATTCCACTCCTACATATATACCCAAAAGAATTGATTGGGAGCACATATTGGAAGAAACACTTGTACATGAATGTCCACTGCAGCGCTATTCACAATACCAAAGGTGACACAGCCCAGATACACATTAACTGATGAATGGATAAGCAAAATGCAATATTCTGCCATATACAGTAATGAAGTACCAGTACATACTACAACATGCACGAGCTTCAAAACATTATGCTAAGTGAAAGCAGCCAGACACAACAGGTCACATATTGTATGACTCCGTTTATATGAAATATCCAGAGTAGGTAAATCCACAGAAACAGGAAGATGGTGAGTGGTTGCCCAGAGATGGCGCAAGGGAAGAATGGAGAATGACAGCCCAGAGTATCGAGTCCTCTTTGAGGATGATGAAAATGCTTTGGAACTAGAGACAGTGGCTATACAACATTATGAAATGCACTAAATGCCACTAAATTAAACTCTTTGAAATTGTTAATTTCATGTTATATGAATTTCACCTCAATTTAAAAAAGCAAAAGGAAGGTGAACATTCTAACAACTATCATAGTAAGTGGAAGAGATGAATAGAGGTTAGGGACAATGCTATTTTTACGGTTTTTAAATGTACCTGGTATGATCAAAAAATATAATGAATGTCAAACAATTTTAAAAATTTATTATGGTAAAAAACATATTGTCATTAATCTCCCTCAAAATAGTGCCCTCACATCAAACACACTTATTCCATGGTTCTTATCGCTTTCTGAAACTCTTCTGGAATTCCACTTCTGTGAGTGTCCTTAGCTGCACTGTCATGGCTCCCTTAATGACCTGAATTGATTCAAAGCATTTACCATTTATGGCCATTTTGGTTTTGGGGGAGAGGCAGAAGTTACACAGTGCCAGGTGTGCTGAATAAAGTGGATGAGGACACCATGCTTCAATGTTTTAACAAGCCTGCCTTTCCATTGGATGGCCCTCAGCAGCAGCGGTCACTGTATTTTTTATCACACCTTGGAAAGACCCTCATGAAAGAAGACTTTCAGAACTGATTCAGAAAATGGCAAGAACTATGAGATAAGTGTGCTGAATATAAGGGGGAGGATATTGGGGGGAACTCATGGCAGTGTGTCTTTTACTGTAATAATTTTTTAATTTAAGCATTCACCGTATATTTTGATCACTCCTTGTTTGTAAGAGTGGAAGTTTTTGCTCTCTTGGTCAAGGTTTTGCTAGGTCACTGCCATGTAGGGTGATGTGCTTGATACTACAGCCTGGGGGGGACAACTGCAGGACAGCTGCACTGAGAAGTCTCCAAAACAGAAAGGCCAAAACCTGTATCAGACTCTATCCAAGGTTTCCTCTGTGTCAGGAGGATGACAATATGGCGCTATAGAGGTGGACAAGCAGGCCTGGCCATGCTTTAATGACTAGGAACAAGCTTGTAAACTTAGTTGATGAGTGGATTCCAGGATAGGTAGAGCTGATGGATCAACTCCTTCAGCTTTGGAGCTTGAACCCAGAAGTTCCACACTTTACCTGGCCAGACATCATTTTCCCATCCTAGAGGTTCAGTGACGATACTTAAGGCTACAAAGAAAGGTAGAGACTTGCAGAGGGAACATTCCTCCTTTCTGCCTGAATCATCCTCCTGCACGTAGTTACCAAATTTTAGGTAGACATCATTAGAAGTGTCCAGTCCTGTGCAGGATGTTAGAAAGGGTCTGCCAATTCAGGTCATGCTGGCCAATTTTTATTCTGCGGAGACTAAAATAACTGGCAGTAAGTAATCAATGTATTATACACAGCTGCTCTTTTAAAGCACGCTTGTGATCCATTTTCCTATTTCATGCATACAAAAAGTGAACGCAATGATACATCTTCTTAATGGTCTGTATGATGCTACAGGCACTTAATTAAGACCAGTATTACTACTAATGATTTGGGGAAGAAAATTTGCTGAGTTTCTTTTTCTTTAAATAATCCAAGAGGAAATGAGACCATTTGAATTCATGGACTTAAATTATTTTAAAGGAAGCAATTGGAAAATTTGCTTATTATATTATAAGAGTTGTTTTTGTTTTGGGAACTCTTCTACCTTGAATAGATGTGCTTGGAGTGGCCTGGAGAACACCAGTGAGCTCACTTCAGCCTGACCAATTTTGATGTCTAATGTAATTTAGGGAAATTGAATGATGTAAGTTTTTTTATATATAACAATTTTCTCTTTTCCTCCTTCCAGGATTAAGTTGTCATCATTCTGGGAAGAAAAAAACATTAATGAAGTGGCCAATAATGCAGAGGGAATCGTGGATCAGTTTGCTTTTGCTCCCCGTGGTGGATTTCACTTACAAGAAAATTGAAGCTGGCAAGACCCTGTTTTCTCTGCAATTTATTTAAAACCTTGCACGCATTTGGATACCTTGTGATTTCCAAGAACTATGTGAAGATTAAGCTTTGCTTACTGATACATGGCATGTATTCTTTTCAGTCTTTTGTGTTTTTGTTTGATTTCCCTCTGCAGCGCAGCGTCTCTGTAAAGGTTTTAATGCTTTCACCAGCCATGTCTTAAAGACATTAAGACAACACATTCACACTTCTTCAGTAATGTCTCTACTTGAAAGCCACACAGCAGCATAAAACAATGTGTGTTTTCTTTGAGAGCAGAGTACATTTTCCAACCACTAGGAAAGATGTTTCTCGCTAAAGTAAACCACTGTTCTCTGACGGACTAGACAGCCTGGTCCCAAAGTGTGAGCCCCATCTGTCACTCATCTTTAAGGACATTTGCAAAAGTTTTTTTTGTTTGTTTGTTTGTTTTCTTTTTCTTGGAAATCAACACATATTTATATAGGATATCGGGATCTGCTTACCATTTTCAAGCCACGTAGCACAACTGTTTTCTGAGCAGGTTGGAAGTCAAGAAACAAGTACCAAGCAGTAAGAACATGGACAGGGACTAATTGCTTGTTTTTTCAACCTCTGGAAACTGAGATAACTTTTTACGTGTAGTCTGGATCTTGTCATCATCTTACTCTTTTTTTTTTTATCTACTCTGTTACATTTTGTGTGTTCTAAATGGAGAAGAGTGAGGAACAGAATGTTTAAAACTTGGGTATAAAGGATTGGATGAGCCCTGAAAGCAGTCTTGGCTGATTGTTGCTTAAAAAGCAGATTACAGAGTTACCCAGAGTTAGAAGTTTGCTCAGTGACAGCAAAGCATCCTGGAATTATGTCTTTAAACAACATTCCAAGCTGACTGGAAGGCACGATTGGGTACCTGACTTCAAACAATCTCCTGGAATAACTGTTCAAATGCAGGTTTTGGAAACAATGCAGGAATCTTGCTTTAAAGATGCAAACAGGGAAAAAGAAAGGCCCACCTTCCCATTTAAGACATTGAGGGACCTTGGAGATTGAAGCTGACCAGGGATGCCTAGTGCTTCAGTGCAGAGGGGAGCTGCCTGGTGCAGGCCGGCTCCCATGGGGCGCCCTTGCTGCCAAATCCCAGAAATACTGAGGCCAAGGGGCAGTTAGGAAACTTCATCCTCAGCATGAACGTTGCTGGACTTAGCTCCCCGGGACAGAATTCTCATGGTAACATCTTTGTGCAAGCTTGAAATGTGTCGCACTGTTTTAGGATTAAGACCAGGAGTTAGGATCCATTTTGACAAAGGCTTTCTGAGAGTGGGGTGAAGCAAAAGCTTTTGTATAGTCAAACGCAATATACCTATGAAGTGGACCCCAGATTCCTCAATGGTACTGTCCCTGGAGCGGGGTTAGTGGATCATGGTAAGATCGTAACCCCTCCTATCCAGATTCAGCATTCACAGTAAATACCAAGCAAGGCATTACTTACTGATCGATTTTAAGATAGCAAAAGACACACAGCTAAGAATGTTTACTGTCTACTACCTAGAAATACTTTTCATTCGTCTGTCATACATTCCAGCCCCCTAGAAGTCTTCAGAGATATCTTGATTTAAAGTATACTTACATTAGGACTACCTAGAGTAAATATGGGGAGAAAACTTTACACGTAATCAAAAGCAGCCTTCCCTGTGATTTGTTTGGAATTACTCATTTGGGAGAAAAGCATAATTTTTGCATTTCACTGTTTAAATCAAGAGCGTGATGATTAAATCTTACTATTTAATAAAGTTTCTAACTTGAAATTTTGAAAATATTTAATGCCGAAAGGCTTCAAGCAGGAATGTCAGGGTGATTAGAGATGATGCCCCGTCACAGACAGCTTCTCTGAGGAAGCAAAGCGCAGTGCTGCTCAGTGGGAGGAAATCTGTCTTGTTACGGAGAGAGGCCCCTCCGGAGGCTGCGTGGTTTTCCTTGCCGTTCATGCAGCACATCCAAAGTTTGGTCTGTCTCTCTTTCCCTTTCCTATTCGTAGTCATATTCTCCCTCCCCTACTTTTTTCTTCTGCCCTCTCGGGGGGCCATCATGAAAATCAATACAGACTCTGTTCATTAGCAGATTTATTATACTTTTGAGAGAGCACTGGAATGTTTTTGGGAGATTATTTTTATATGAAGGAATAGCTTGGATTCAGGAAGCCAGTAAGAATAGTACAAATACTCTAGCACAGCAATTGTATCCATATTACGTCTCTGCATATAGTATTTGAAAGGAGATTTAGGATTTTTGTTTTCTTAAAGGTACAGTTTGGTTGACTTAAAAATACAAGATATACAGGACCTAAAACCAATGGGTTTGCAGTGCTTAGCAGAAAGTAGAGGGCGTAAGCAGGGGCGGGGTCAGGAGGTGCTGCCCTCCGAGATGCAAGGGTGTGAAGCTATTTCTGCCTCCCAGGAACAATTAGAAGTTTCCAGGGGTCCCTCAGCCTAGCAGAGGAAGCAAGGCCTCTTACTATCCCTTCCTTGGCGAGTTTATGGCAGCCAGTGTAATCAGTACCCTAGGTGTGCGTCCATGTAAGATACTCATCTGTGACTATTATGAGGGTTGTAATCTTCTGTTACATAAGAGGGTGTTTAGGCTGTACATACTGGGGTAGATTATTGCCTCACCCTATACATAGGAATATGCTGCATAATTGCGCAGATCTTCCATCTCCTTTACTGGCTTGTAGGCAGAGAAAACAGTACATTACTGCCTTGCAGTTTTCTTATACACCAAAATAAAAATTTTTAAACCTCAAATAAGCAATTTACTATTATTCCTCTTCCCACAGCAGCATATTTTAGAGGCACATACAAAATTCACAGTTTCTGTGTGGGAGTGGAAATTTTTATCTCTCTCTCTCTCTCTCTCTCTCTCTTTTGTCTGATGCACTGAAATGTGCACTTTCTAATGGGATTGGTACCTAAGAAATGTGCTAGCATCATTCAGAAAATTATTATACTTCAACATGACACATAGTAAGGAGAATGGAATAATGTTGCATATTTGTTACCATTTATAACTCGGCTGTATTATGAAGGATGTAATGGTTTGTCAGCTGTCACTATTGTTTCCTTGTAACATGATATGGAATAAAGTATAGCAGAATCTCCATACATCTGGGTACATCTTTTTCATGAATGCCCAATAAGACCATATACCGTATTAGAGAAACACGGTCTTTAAATTCTGACCCGGCCCTTCTTAAAGAGTGAAAGAATAGATCACACGGTCTGTGGGAAGGAGTAACAGGAGTCTTGTAGGGCCTCCTCTTTCCTGGATTTGATATGCTAAGTTTAGGTAGGTGGGGCCTTGCAAAAGAAGTTCCCATGTTCTACCCATCTCAGATACATCTGGAGTATATCTGGTTTTGTTTAGTGACAACTTAGTTATCTTTTATTGGCCCCTCCCTCCCTCTCCCTGTCTCTCTAGATAGATAGATAGATGATAGATAGATAGATAGATAGATAGATAGATAGATAGATAGATAGATAGATATAGATAGATGCTAGATAGATAGATATGGTCCTAAAATTAGGTGAGTAGCTTACCCGCCTCTGAATACAAATCAAAGCTTCGGCGTACACCTGCTCTGCAAGAAGCATTACTGCTCTTTACTGAGCTGAGCGTACTTCTCTGGACGCCACCTCCAGGCTTCTGCAACCTGATGGGCAGGGCATGTTGGGAGCCCACATTTGATTGACAGTGCCAACTTAGCAGACAGCTCTCTTTGCCAGCATCACCTTACGAGATCTGCCCTAGTCCCAAACAAACCCCTGTGATTTGACCAATGCTGAATATGATTCTACCGAATACAGTCATCAACTAGTGGGTAAGCTATTTGACGATTTGAAAGTGCTTACAAGCTCACATTCCAAGTTAAGAAGATCAGGAACCCCAGCTTTCCCCTGGGCAGACCCCCTCCCCCCAGGAGCAGCTGGTTCTTATCCTTGCTTTTCTCTGTAACTTGTGGTTTCCCTTTGTAAGCCCTTCACGAAGTAACACCCCCACCAAATTAAACAAAGGTTCTCAGCCACTGCCTGTTGAACACCACGTCTGCAGCACCCACCTGCTGCTGCAGCACTGAGGCATCAGCACTAAAGGCAAATGCATTTCCAGACAGGCGCTGCCACCACCACTGGGTTCTAGGACGGGATGGCGTAGAGGGAGACTTCGTAGCAGTCAAGACTAAGATACTGTGCACACTTCTTAGTGACACAGGAACCATAAAGTACACTCGAAATGTATTAGAATGATAGAAGAATAAGGGGTAGCTTGTCCCAGGGGGGCATGGTGTTTCAAGGGAGTGAAATGTGTGTCCCTATTTCACTTCCAAACAGCAACATGCCTATTGTTGAGGTGATGCCCAGCAGCCTCAGTGCCTGCTCATGGTTTAGCGCTGGACTGTGTGTATTGACTTAATCACGCTGGCTCTTAATAAAGAGGGCGGTGGGCTAGGGGGCTGGTATCATCTACAAGAGGCCAAAGAAATACCTTTGAGAAATACTTTTAACATTTTAAATTTGGCAGCAAAGATGCCAGCCATCCTCTCATTTCTGTAGTTGCCCAGTGCTCCCTTTTTCTTTCAGCAGAGGCCATTCCAGAGCTGCAGGTTGGAGGATGTGATGTGTGACAGCTGCAACAAGCAGTTGGAGTCAGGAGGGCGCGTGCCTGTGGTTGCTGTTGGCCCCCAGAGTAAAGAGAAACCAGAGGGGAAGGTGTTGGAGCAACCTTGTGCCACCAGGTTAACACGTACAGTTGCTGAATAATGGTGGGCATTGTAAATCTCTGCACTGAGAACCCTATAGTGGCCCAGCAACCCGCTGCTACCAGTAGGTGGTGGCGTTATGGGCATTACCTTTGAGAAGCTTATATAGCAGAGGGGGCTAGGATAAAGGACACAAATCAGGGAAAAACTGACAAGATTAAAAAAAATCCAAGGCCTCATATTTACTGTTCATCCCCCATGCTCTCGGTGCACTGCATTGTCTGCACTGAGTCCTGCTGAGAGAGAGCCAGGCACAATAATAGCTCAGAGCAGCCCCACAGCCCCGGAGCCATCCTCTGCCGACCGTGCTGACTGTGCAAGTGGAGACTGGAATTCTGATAGAGTTGTCTTTTTTTTTTCTTCCCTGCAAGACCACCAATAATTACAGAGGACATACTTCGAAGATGGGGCGAGGGTTCCCTGTTGGGGTGTATCCTGAGAAGTGACCCAGCAGGGGTTCCTGCAACAGCATGTGTGACACAGCCCAAGGTGTGCCTGCCTGACGGATGCAGAAAGTGCCAGGGAAGTCCAGGAACACATCCGAACCAGCAGTTCAAGGGCTTAGAGAGGTTAAAATAAGACTGAGCTTTGTAAATCATGATGCAGTGATAAATAATGACTTTTCACTCTCTCCTTCTTCAACCAACTGGTGACGAAGGCCCTTGCTTCCCCGCAGAAAGGCGATGAAAGGCAACAATCCACTAAGGTCCTTGCGGAAAGCAGCCACAACTCCTGCAACTATCCTGCCGAACACTGGGGAAGTTCAGACCCTCGTACATTTATTCTCTCCCAGTGGCTCTCAGCTGTGGCTCGCGTTTGAATCACCAGGAAGTTTTAAAAACATTTCCACACCAGACCAATCCATTTCAGGAATATTGTGGGTGGCGACCTGACACGGGTCTGTTTTGAGAACTCAACAGGTGACTGTATTGTGCAGCCAGCGTGGGAAGTGCTAGTCTCTCTTTCCTCCTGCCTACTGCCTACCGCTCTAAGGAGAGCGCTGCCAGGCTTTTCCTATGAGACAAACAGTGAACACGTACGGCTTTCCAGGCCATCCAGTCTCCGTCACAATCTTTGCCATTGACTTACTTTGCCATTGTAGTGTGAAAACAGTCAGGCCAGATCCACAGATGGGTGGGCATGGATATGTTCCAGAACACAATTTGTGGACACTGAAATACGGGTTTCATGTAAATTTCACATGCCAGGAAAGATTGTTTTTATTTTTCTTTTTAAAAACTGTTAAAAATATGAAAACCATTCTTCGCTCACAAGCCACATATAAAACACAGTGGACAGGAATTGGCCTGGGGGCTAAGGTTTGTGTACCTTGGTTAAGAGTACAGCGCAGGTAGCGAGGTAAACTAGGGTACCTCTAACATTTGCAAGGCCCAAGATAGGTGTACAAAGGAAGGCTCACATAGCATATATCTAAATATTTAAAATACAAACTCATCTAACAAAATGTTCTGTTCTCTTAATTTGACAAAGATGCCATCATAATCACTGAGAAGACCAGACTTGCACTTAGAGTTCTTGGACTCAGAAGAGATTTTACCAAAACATGGCAGCGTATGGAGTCACTTCAACTTGAAACTCACTCATTGCTTTTTAGTTTCTTACCCACAGCTCAGTCCACAACGTGATGAGCCACACGCGTGTGTGTGTGTGTATGCTCTTGTATACCCCAGCCTCCACACTGCACACTACCCATGCCTTAGGCAAATAGCGCTCTTCGGCCAGCCTTGGTGACAAGGTGCATGCCCTCGGAGAAGGTGGTGTCAGGTAACATCCCATTACCAGAGAGAATTCCAGGGTCCTGGACATCTGCAGCACATGGAGTAGAGATATGTTTCTGCTGAGCATGGCACCGTGGATTCCCCGTGAGGGGCGTATCTCTTTAGGGGCTCACAACCGGATATTTAAGCATGGGAACCAAGGCAGGGGCCCCTCTTGCCTGTGTCCAAGGGTACTACCAGTGGGTGGTAAGAGAATTAGCTCCGGTGAGTGTTCAGAACAGCCCACCCTACTCCGAATGGATAGAAACAGGCTTCGTCACAATGTAAGACAGACCATGCTGAGGAAAGGGGGAATGTTTTTTCAGAACATCTCTTTTAATTAAAGGATCTCACCTTCAGTCAGTGACATACTGAAACCACCTGGTACCAGTTGGTTCACAAGAACCAATTGTTATAAAATATTCAGGAATTTTGTGAGCCAGTTCTTCAGTCATTGATAGCTGGAAATCAGATGGGGCTGTTTACATTCCCAAAATTGGCAAACTCCATAATCAGATTGCTTATGCTTCTGTACTGTTTTATCTGAGAACCAGTTTCCAGTGGACACCTACCTCCTGACCCCTCTGTCTCCTGCCTCGCCCCCACCCCTCCACGTGCCCACCTTCCGTGGTGCCCTGCTGACTGCCATCCCACCCCGGGCAGCCTGGCCCTTCTCACGCCTCTGTTCTTTTGCATACACTGTTTCTTTTCCGTGGTTGAAATGCCCTTTCCCATTTTCCTAGAAGGCAAATTCCTAGACCCTTTTCAAGAATTAGCTCAGTTGTAAAACATTCTAGAACTCCCTTCAAAACCTTTGCTCCTTCTTCCAGGTTCCCACAACATTTTGAAAATAGTAACATACAACATTTTTAAAACCTCTGTTCTTGAGCCTGAAAATGGTGCTTAAGGTTTTTAGGAGATGTTTAGCAAATTAATTGTTTAAACAAATTAATCATTAAAAGATAACACCGATTGAGCAAACAACTCACAAGAACATTGTTTTTCTTTCTAAGGGTGTAAGTAGGAATCTTGAAACAGTGCGAGCACACTATATGTACACCATCTGTTATGATATCATGATCATATGCAAGGCACTGCTTGGTTTTATGGGAGAAATCAAAGAGGAACAATCTCTGCTTGTCCACCTAGAGCTCATGGTGCACCAAGGCAGTTACTGATACACCTGGCTGACGACCAGCATCACATGGAGAACTTTCTAAACATTCCTACAAAACAGCAGCAGTTGGGGCAGTAGCCCAGGTATCTTCCAAAATCTCCTCAAGGGATTACAATAACCAGCCATGAGTGTGAACCTCCCTGCAGGGATCCTGAGAAAAAGATTGGATACATAACCTCCTAACCCGCCTTTTTCCTCCCTCTCAAATCCCCCCTCAACCTCTCCACCTGAAGACTCGGTCTAAATTGCAATTCACTTCTGCTGTAGTTTTGCTTCCAGCTTTTCAGGGGTTCTTCTTTCCTCCAGAATGAAGCCTGAGCTCCACAGAATGGCATCAAAACTCCACCACACCCTCCTCTTCCCTTCCTCTACTTTCATCTTCTCTCTCCATCTTTCATTTTGCATCTGGCCTCAGGGAATGATAAATATTTCCCCATTTTTCATCCCTCCCTTGCTTGGTTTATACTTCTCACCCTCCCACCTACTCAGGTGGCTGCATCCTACTCATCTTTAAGGTGCATCCCCTCCCTGAAGGAGGACAAGACCATCTCCTCTGGTGAGTTGACCTTCTTCATTCTTTATTCTTTCCTCCCTTCGCTGGGACAGTTGGCAGAGACTGGCTAAGTGGTTTTCTCCTGGACTAGACCAGCTGCACAGCCCCCTTGCAGGCGGGTGATGCTGAATGGCTGAGATCTGACTGGTGGAATTTGAACAGAAGTGACTGCACCACTTCCAGTTCTGGCCTACCAAGCACCCGGTGACAACTCCAATACGCTTTCCTTTCTTGCCATCTTCATGCAGGTGAACATGGCCAAGTTGGAAGTCACACGTTTTAAAAGACTGAGCCACAGTATAGGAGAATTGTTGCGTGGAATGGAACCAGAAGATGATCAAAGAGGTCCTCTGCAGACTTCATATGAGCAAGGCATAAATTCCTACTGTGGATTACCTGTAAAAGATAATAAAATAAATTATCCTATACCAATGCATTCAACAAATAACTACTGAGTTGCTGCCATGTATCAGGAGTGTTCTTGGTGCTAGAGATAGGGTGGTAA
Organism: Erethizon dorsatum; assembly: GCA_028451465.1. Lineage (NCBI taxonomy): Eukaryota > Metazoa > Chordata > Mammalia > Rodentia > Erethizontidae > Erethizon > Erethizon dorsatum. The sequence goes on from CM051835.1 coordinate 43,986,857, forward strand.
GCGGATGTTCTTATAGTGGGAAAGACAAATAATGTTTTAAAATATAGGGGTGGGGGCTATGGACATACATAGCTCAGCAGTACAGCACTTGTGCACCATCCTCAACACTGGAAATAAGAACAAGAATATAACTTGAAAAAACTTCGCATTTCTACATTCCACCTCTCTTCATTTTATTTGCTACCTCTTTATGTGTCTGTACACTAGACTCCCAAGCTTTTGAGGGTATTAGATCTTTTTCATCCTTCTATCTCCAGTTCCCAGAGTAGCACTTGGTCCAGAGTAAATTTTCAGTAAATGTTGGCTGAATGAATGAAGTCGCAACGCATATGGGGGCAGGGACAATAAAATACACTTCAAAGGAGAGAAAAAGGAGACTGTCCCTTCTAGCTGCAAGTACCTGGGAAGGCCTCACAGAGGAAGTGGCATCCAAACTGAACTTGGGAAATGAATTATCACTTAGCACATAGTTTATGAGGGAGGACAGAAAGTTGCACTAAAGCAAAGGAAGCACACCTAGGAAGATGTACATGTGACACTCGCAAGTACCCGTGGGGAGACACCCGGAAGCTCAGCTTAGGTAGAAGGGTCCAAGAGAGGAATAAAACTGGGCAGCCTAGGATCCAGCTCACAGAAAGTGTGACCTATCTCTTAGATTGTCAAGCAAAGCAAGCGCATAGCCTGAACTCTACTTTGGGAGCAGTCACCCTGGCATAGGTTCATTTCACAAAACATCTGTCACATGCCTTCCCTGTGCCAGACACTGAGCTGGGCCTTGCAGGTAATGAGCCAGTGAGATACTCTCGTTCTTCACAGTCTTGCTGGGAGAGACAACTGTGTGGTGAAGACGTCAGTAAAAGTTACAGAAGTGGCGCAGAAGAAGGTCTGACACTTGACCGTGGCTCCAGGGGTAGGAGGGAGGTGGCTGTCTTTCAAAAGGCACAAGAGAGTTCCTGGGGAACACGGGCAGGTTCTCCTGACAGATGGGGAGCAGATGCGAACACAAAGCAGAATGAGATGCCATGTACTCCTGTCACACTAATTCATGCCAATTCTAGGATCCCCTAGCAAAAAAAATCAGGGTTTTCAATTTTTTTCTGTCCAAACTAAGTGGTATAATTCAAGGTATCCTTCAGTAACAAATCTTCCAGGGGATTCTTCAGCTCTGTCCTCGGAATTTGACCTCCTCCCCTCGTTCCTTTAGGGCAGTGCCTTTCTAAGGTCCCCCTAGATGCTGATCTCCCTGAGGGCGGACACCTGGTCTACGCATCTCACCCCTGCAGCTTGTTCCCAGAATATTTTGGCATTCCCAAGTGTTTTCAGTACAGAGAGATTTGCTTTAGGTGCATAGAAAGCACACAGAGAAGAGCCTATTGGCGAGTGTCTTTCCTGTGTCTTCACAAAGCGAAACAGAAAATAAGACTCCCGATTCTTTCCCATTTTCCATGAAGTCATGGGAGTACAGCTGAACCTGTGTGCCTCTGCTGCGGATGATGGAGTTCTGACAGTGCTGTGCCGCACCCTGAAGAAGAGGGACTGAATTGTCCTTCAGTCTGTAGCAGTTATCTGCTGAGTTTACCAGAGCAGTCACAGTAGGCTGAAGCCCAGCTATATTTTTCTTTTCTGCTGTTGATAATCAAGATCCATGGGAGGTTGCATGCTTTCAATTACCACCAAAATTGAGAACCAACACAGTGCTTTATAAATGGCATTTAAGGATCTCCATTACTGTCCATCCTATATCATTTATTTTATTCATAATGTTACTATGATATTTTCGCTCATTTCACTTTGTGGCCACTAAGCCAACCCTGAGAAGACAGCTGCATCTTGACTAAAATGTCGCTGCCTTTCCACAGAGGGCGCTGGCTCCCGTCTGAGGTTCTAACAACTGTTGGCAGCTTGGTTGCAGGGGTGGGTTCACTGGCAAGCTGGCTAAACCCACACGCAAGCCTGAAAGATGAAGAAATACTGTATTTCCAAGGTCACAGTATTAGTAAGTGATGAAGTTGGGGTCTTGGTCTGGTCACTTTGGGGCTTAGACTGAACCCTAGAAGTGCAATGTAAATGCTGCCACTGTAGTCACATAACAAATCCTTCAGCTAATGTCTTTCCTGTTTACTATGACTTCAGCATCATATTTAAACTCTGTGATAGAGATTATGAATGGGCACCTTTGTGCTTGTGGCTCTAACTCAGGAAATTATGTCCTTATGAGGGTCACCTCGAGCCTCCAGGCCTTGTTACATTTTTCAGGCATGAACATGGAACTCCACCAAATTTAACCACAATGATAAATGTGGAAAACAAGCAACAGTTTCAGGAAGTCATAGTGATGATGGTATACCATATATCTGAAGATTCTCCATCACACTAAAAGCAAGTATCTACCCGTTCTCCCTCATGGGGGAAGGATGGTTCTAACAAACAATCTTGCTGGGTCTGGGCAAGGGGCACTGGGCATGGAACGCATCTGTAGCCTCAGCAGTGGTGTCAAAGCAGCATTACCTTAACCACGGCAATTGGTGGTCCTGCCTGGGCCCTGAGCTTTAGAGGGCCTTCATCTAGCCTGTCTGTGGTCTGCTGCTCGTCATTCTGTGGGGTCTGAAGCACATGGGTATGAGCACTCCCAAAACCAGTGGTGGGGTCTGCGTGGAACTCTTCCCTGTTTATCTGAAGGTGCTTCATGCCCACTGCCATTGTGTGCAGCCTGAAGCCTGAGGAATAATGAGGGACAGCCACTCACATAAGCTGGAGATGAAACCTGGATGTATGAGCAAGGGCAGTCCCCAGGGTCCCCACAGTGCAGAGAGGGTCCAGGAGGCAGGAGAAGGGATCTCTGTGGTTTTGTAAGGCATAAATGTGCCAGAATGAGCAGGTTTGGTGGCACACGCCTGTAATCCCAGCACTTGGGAGGCTGAGGCAGGAGGATCCCTGCAAGTTCGAGGCCAGCCTGGGCTATATAGCAAGACTTCCTCTCAAAAAAAAACTCCCAAAGAGTGCCAGAATGGAGGTCAGAGCAGTGTGAGGAGGGAATCACAGAGTGAACTAGACTAGAATGCCCAAGGAAATTAGAAAATCAAGAGGTACCAGATTATTAAGTTTTAGACTAAAGCCTCGGTGTCATGTTGTGGAGACAAATAGAGGTCAAAGACCAGGAAAGAGGAGGGAAAAGGTAAGAAACAGGATACCTAGGATGAAGTCTGCAGATGCCGACCAGTGCCTACAATGGTTTGCTGAAGATTTCCAGGATTCCCCATTCTCACAGAACAAAATGTGAGTGGTGCGCCATTGTTCTGATTATTTACTGCTACAGATAAAACACTTCTAACATTTAGTGCCTTCAAACGACAATAATTTATTATTTCTCATACTTTCTATAGGTCAAGAGTTTAGGAGTACTTTAGTTAGGTGGTTATGACTTGCGATTTTTCATGAGGCTGCAGTTAGATGGTGTCTAGGCTGGGGTCTTGAGGCTTTGTCACTTGTGTATCTGGCATCAAACTTTGGAACGGTTAATGAACTGGGAGCTGAAAGCGCTGGAGAAGAGTACCTCTTATTTACTCTTGTTCTCCACAAGGCCTCCGAAGCCTCATGGTTTCAGGTGAGCTGAACATCTTCTATGGTGGCTCAGGGCTTCAAAAAACCTAAAGAACCAGAGAGCCAGGTGAAAGCTCTATTACCTTTTTAATGATCTAGCATTCTATTAAGTCGCTGTGGCCATCCTGCCTTTAAGTGGAAGGGAATTAGAGTTCTTTTTTTGATGGGAGGGACATTAAAGAATCATGGTTATATTCTGAAGCCACAGCAGACTGCCCTTTGGTACAGGTTGTCTTAGTTGCTTTTCTCATTGCTGGGACAACATACCTGAGACCCACAAGTTAAAGGAGGAAAAGTTTATTTTCAGTCACAATTTGTAGACATTTCAGTGCATAGTTGCCTGGCTCCAAGGAAGGGCAGCACGGCAGAGGGGCATAGTGAAGAAACAGTCCATGGCATGGCAAGCAAGAGGCAGGAAGACTTCCTTCTTCTTCCTGTTTTTATTCCATCCAGGCTACAAGCCTACTGGTTGATGGCACTCATACCCACGGTGGGTCTTCCCTCTTTAGTAAATCCATTCAGTCACATCCAGAACTATGCTAAGCTAAACAGTGGACTAAGCTAGTATCACACACCCATCATCCAATATCACACACACAGGATGCAGTTGCTCCCCAGAGCCCCGCTTATGAGCACATGGGGCTTTTGGGGGAACATCCCCATATAAGCCATAACAGTTGCATATGCAAATAGCTCTTACTCATCCTGAGACCCTCCGCCCCCGATATATCACTGGTTCTGGTACCAGTCTCTGGCTGAAGACCTAGTAGCTTATCATCTAAATCAGTTTCAGGAGCTACAGACAAGGATCTTCAGGTACAAGCCCTCATATTTGCCCCTCCCACTCCCAACATACTTAGGTAAAATAGGCATAGGATAGCCCACACAGATGTTTCACACACTGGACACATACAGTAATCAGCAGTCTGTAGCAATTCTGAAAATCCAGCCAAGAACATGTGGCCAGTTCCTTGGTTAAAGCTCAGTATATTCCTTAGAAATGATAACTCCTTGGCCCCTAGCTCCATTTTCTGGGCTCTGGGTTCTCCTTCTGTGAGAGAGAAGGCCTCTCCTATTAAATGTACCCCTTTTTATGCCTGTGGTTTTCCCAGCTCACTTCTTTCCCAAAGAATTGCAGGAGTCCCAAAGCCTCTTTCTATTTTGTACAACTGTTGTTCTATTTAATATTTATTGACAATGTTTCATGAGTAAACATCTCATTAAAACTTTGCATGTTTCCTATCAATTGTATTAGAATCCACTCCATTAGATGAAAACCACATCTACAAATCTCATCCAGATAAACTTTTCTCTTAGCTCCCTTAAAGGCCACTATTGGAGCTGTGTCCTTAAGAGGCATTTTTGCTAATGGACACATCTGAGAGTCACGCCTGTAAGATCTTTAGGGGGTCTTTTGACCGTTGGAAAGAATCCATGAGGCACTACCTTAAGTCTGTCTGAGGTCTTAACAAGGTTCTAGAGTCAGTCACATTGCTGCCCTCATCTTCAATTACATATTGTAGGTTTAACCTCATTTGCTACCTGGAAAGGATGAAACTAAGAAATATTTCCATTTTTGAATCCCCTAAATCTTGGCTTATGTTTTTCTTTAGTTCATCTTTTTACTCTCCTGTTTTACTAGGAGCTAGAAGTACCAGGCAGCACCTTCCACAATCTGCCTGGAAATCTCATTAGACCATGGGTTCATTCGGTACAGTTTCTATTTTCCTTGCTAACGTAGATGGCAATATTACTAGCCTTCCTACCACTTCTTCATCAAGGGATCACCTTTCCTCCATTTTGTTCACATTCCCATAATTCCTCACAGACACCATCCAATCTCTACCACTCACCCAAACCCCAAACCATTGACATACATTTCAAGTTTTGTCATGGCAATACCTCAATCCTAGGTTAAAAAATCCTGGTTATCTATTGTGACACATCACCCTCAAAATCTATTCATAGCCTCAAGAAGCCATCATTCATTTTCTTTCTGTCTGTCCCCCCTAATTTTTCCTGGTTCCTGTAGATCTGCATTCTGAAAGAATTTGTCTGGGTGGTTTTGGCTCAGTATGTCTTGCAGGCAGATGCTGCTGGAGTTGGGGCCAGCTCAAGGCTTCTTCATTCTATATCTGGCACAGGGGCTGGAATGACTTGAACAGCTGGGCCGAAACTGCTGGGCTCCTTAGGCATCTTTCTGTTTGTGTACATGGCCTCTTGATCTGTGGTTTCTCTAGCATGTGGTTTCCATGCTTCAGAGGAGTAGACCTCAAGAGAGAGAGAGCCAGGCAGAAGCTACTGACTTGTATGAACCAGCCCTGAAAGCCACATAGAATCCCTTCTGCTCCTCATCTAAATTAGAACAGAGTCACTAAGGCCGACCCCATATTTAATGGGAGAGGAATGAGACTTCACCTCTTGATGGGAAGCCTTTCAAAGAATTTCCACATATATTGAAACCACTACACTTCTGCAGTTAAGCATACAGGCCCCATACTAGTATGTGTTTGCTTGTTCATCAGAATGAATTTGGTGGACTGGGGAGAAAATCCCAGATGGTGAATTTCTTGGAATTCTGAGAGTTAGTCTTCTATTTTTAGATTTATGTGCAATTGAACATTATCCTCCATAACCATTCGGGAAACTTTTGCCTATCCTACTGCTTTTGAGTCCTGAGATGATAACTGCCTTATTTTGGTTTAGATCTACATGTCCCCCAAGGGTACCATGCACTCACAGGTGGGGCTTTGGAAGGTGGTTGGATTATTAGGCTTATAGCTGACTTGCTGTTAGGAGGTGTGGCCTGGAAGGGTTTATCTCCATCCCCAGCTCCACCCTTCACTCTCTCTCTCTGCTTCCTGGATGCCACGAGGTGAGCAGCTTTTCCTTCACTCTACCCATCTGCAATGCTACTCTGCCTTGGAGCCAGCGGACTGTGAACTGAAACCTTTACAAACTGTGAGCCAAAATAAGCCTCTCCTCCTTTAAGTTGTGAGTGTTGGGAGTTGGGTCCCAGCAATGAGGAAAGAAAGATATGTCTGGAGTCCATTTGCCTCAGAGGAAATTACACAGTATTAGGGGAATTTTGCTCCCTATCCCTCATTAGCCTCCTGCTTCCCAAAGCCAGGCAGCCTCTGTTCCAAAATAAAAGTAATCCTCCTCAAGTAGCCAACAAGCAGCACTGTCTCCATCACTAGTCCCTAAGACTTGCTAATGCTTGGATTTGACTTAGCCTAGGTAAGTAGCTTTTTATACTAATTTTTTAAAAACCTGCTTTCCAAGGAATTAAGGATCATCTACTTTTAAATGTTTCACAGGGACATAAAAAAAAGTCCTATCCAAGGCAGGAAAATCTCTTGTCTACCAGATTTTTCCTCCACAGTTTTTTATTAGAGCACATTGATTATATGGATTAATTGGTTTCATTTCGGCAGATTTGTACTTGCCCGTAACATCATTTCCCCCATCAATCCCCCTAGCCTTTCCCTAGTTTCACGTGTTTTTGAGGTGGGGAAGTTCAGTGTGTCTAATATATCTTGATCATATCCACGCTCCCTATTGCCTGCCCTTATACCCTTCTTTCCCTCCCGCTTCTTCCCTTGACTGTGTGGAAAGTAAATTCTGTGGCCACTGCTAAGATAATGTGCAATCAATTTCCCAAATGTAAAGAAATTCTAGGGGTGCAAAGATTTTATTTGCAGACCAACAAATGAAAATGTGTGTATGGGTGTGGGGTGGTGCAGAGAGTGAGATATCCAACCTTTAAAGATGACTGGCATCTGCTTTTCTATATTTAGACTATGTCTTGCAGTTCATGAAAATGCAATGCTTGTTCTTGTCTACCTTAAACCTCTCTCTCTCTATCCCTTCCTCCCTCTCTCTCTCTCCCTCCCTCCCTCTCTCCCCCTGCCCCCTTCTTCCAGACTTTACTTATTTATGTTTAAAAATAACCAAGTCACATGTGATTCATTCCTAAAGCTCAAGACTTATCCTCTGTAACTTGCTCAGACACAAATCCCATTGTTCACATCCTTAGGGAGAGTGAGTTACTCGAGAGGAAAAAAGTAGAAATTTTGTATACATTTTTGATTCAGTGAATAATTTATACTATTAAAATAAATTGTGCAGAAAATGTTAGAGATCTTTGAGTAATCCTAAGGTACTGTATTTTAGAGCAGAGGGAAATGATTGTAACACACAGAGCTTTGGAGGGAGCTGTGAGGGGGAAAGTACATTCCAAGTAGTTTGGTTAATATTATACTTGCTTGCAGTGCTGATAGTCTACGGTGCCAGAGGACTTCTCAGTGAGTCCTGTTTCCTTTCTCTTTCCCGCTGTTGATGAGTGTTGCTCAGAGTCAATGGAATTTTGATAAACACTCAGCCAAGGTAGATTCCACAGATCGTGCCTTTAGAGGAGAGAAAGAAGCTGCAGGAAGGAAGGAGGCAGAACAGTAGGCAATGGTGGCAAAATTTCATGTTAAAGACAGTCAACTTTTGGTTTTCTGTCTCTCCATTTTGTCACATCTTTCTTTCCTGGGTATCAATAATGTTGCTACCAAAACCCTCCAGCTAGTGATGACACACACGTTTCAATCTACCAGTGAGGCAGATGGCGACATAAACCACCTTTGTTGTTTTAGAGGGTTGCCAGCCCTGCTGCAGTGTGCAGTGAATGGAACATTAGCGGTAACTACTTTTCACAAGGGTATTTTTTTAGATTCATCTTCAGGAAGTAAAGATGCTTCATTGTTTGGGCAGATTTGTGTTGGCTAAGATCCTGGGAATTACAACCGCAAGAAAAAACTAATACTTGAATGAAGGTCACCAATTAGCAACCCCGTAACTTCCTTTTTGCTCCACCTCCCAGATTAAGAGATGAGGTTGTTCTGGTTGCAGCTGGTTCCTTTCCACAAAAGCTTTGTTCATGACCATACGTAGTGGACAGATCGCTTTAACTGTAGAAGGGGAAGACTGGTGCCCAAGCCTTGTTTTTTATCAGAAAATCTCAGCGTATTTTGAATCCATGATCATGTACTTAAGCAAAACATGGTCTTTTGTTGATTTTTTTTTTTTTGTGGGTACCAGGGTCGAACTCAGGACCTTGTGCACCAGCAGGCGCCCGTGACACTGAGCGATATCACCGGCCCTTTTTTCGTATGTGGGTTCTGGGAGTCGAACTCAGGACCTCGCGCTTGCCAGGCAGGTGCTTATGCCGCTGAGCTATCTCACCGGCCAGGTCTTTTGTTGATTTGTCTTAATTTATTTAATGTCCCATTTCTCTGTCCTATGACAGCCTTTTTCCAAAGTTGTTGGATCTTTAATACATTATGACATTAATACATTTTTAAATATACTCAGAGTTTCGTCCTTTGTATTTAAAAACATTTTCATGAGTAATTTAAGAAATTCAGGTCTGCATATCTCCTGCACTTACCAGTGACTTTCATTGCAATGGGCATGTCAGGAAAGGTCACAGAGCTTACTCGGAGGTAGCTCCATGATAGACTCTCTGGTACCTGGGATGGTCCCTCTGTTTTGAATGCCAACAGAGAGCAAAATGAGCCTAAAATGTCAGAGAAATAACAGGGGAAAATGAAACAGTCAATTTAAGAACCGTATTGCACATCTTAAGGGCCAGAATGGACTCCACACACTTGAAGGACTCATGGAGACTGAGAAGCAGAATGATATTTGGAAAAGGAGATGGAGTTCCATAATCTTTGATTAAACTCTCTTCCTCCATGGACATAAATGTTAAAACAAGCAACCTCCAATGGCAGAGAAACCCCAACAGAATTTAAACTTAAGAGAGGTTTTAAGGAGGGACCCTAGCACAAAGAAGAGATAGCTGCATACAGAATCTTTTATGTAGAAAGATAATTGAAGCTTTCTAGTGATTAAACCAATTAAATAAAAAAAAACTCCCTATGTCTCATAGAATATCTAAAGTAACCGATAAATCTCAGGATTTAGTTGGCTCTAAACTTGATTGGGCAGGAGCACTGGTATTCCCATTGCCACTGTGCAACTTAACTTTTCGACGTTTCCGCCAACAGCTTCGAATGATTCTTCCTGCCTCCCATCTGTCTCCCTCCAAATCTGCTCTGTGGTGTAGCCAAGGCCATCTTGGAAGCCCTCTCCTGGCCCTCACCTCACTGGTCTCCTCAGCATCCAGTGCAGAGCAAACACACGCCCTCCCTAACAGCACCTCCTTCCTCTCACCCTGTTCCCCAGCCTGCAGTCCCTGTTCCCACCACTTGAACCATGGGCGCCTTTGCTGTGTACCCTCAGGGTACTTCACAGGCTACAGAAAATGCCCCCTTTATTATTCCATCCCAGCTGCATGATTCTGGGTTCTGCTTGCTCCTTACGGGAGTGCAGAGTCTGGCGCACACAGCAAGCCGGCTGATGGGGAGTGGGTGACATCTGTGCTGTTCCTTCTCCTGGCAGGAATCCTGTCCACCCCAGACACCCTGCGAGGCTGTCCTGACTGCCGCCCCCGAGGTGCTACTCTAGCAAGCCGAGTATAGCCTTTCATTTATTTTATTTTATCCGCTTACATTAGTTGTAAGTGCTTTTGTTTCTTAACTACTTACACAGTGGACACTTCTATGGAGCAAAGAGCCAAAACATCAGCAAGTTCCGTGATTCAACTTAGGAAAGTAGGAGAACATAGTATGTGTTCCACAGGCCTAGACTGAATGCTGGCTCTGTCACCTCACACGCTTGGTGACCTCGTCAAAATCCTTGGCTTCTCTTTGCTTCAGTTTCCTCGTGTGCACAATGGAAATAATAACAGAGGCCGCATCAGAGAGGCAGTGTGAGGACTCAGTGAAGCAATTCATGTTACGACGCAGAACACAGAGCATTGCTCATGTAATGAAAGCCAGTTGCAGTTAGTCCATATGTAAATACTTACTTAGATCTGACCCTGAGACAGAGCCAGCGCTGGTTGTTGGAGGAAGAATGGTGCATAAGATAAAAGCGAGCATGTGCTCCTGGAGCTCAGAATCACTGCAAGTTGGACAATGAGTGTGATGAGTGCTACAAATGGGGAAATTCTGAATGCTAACAGTCTGTTTTTCAAATGTCAATCTACGTTGGAATCATCTTTTTATAGATGTATGTCTTAGTCACTTTCTCATCACTGAGATAAATACCTGACACCAACAACTTAAAAGAGGAGAGGAAGGGCCAGGGATATAGCTCAGTGTCATGGCGCCTGCCTGGCAAGGGCAAGGTCCTGAGTTCGATTCCTGGTTCCCAAAAAAATAAAAGAGGAGGGCCGGTGAGATAGCCCAGCAGCATAAGCACCTGCCTGGCAAGCGCCAGGGCCTGAGTTTGACTCCCGGTACCCACATACGAAAAAGGGCCGGTGATATTGCTCAGCAGCACGGGCGCCTGCTGGCGCGTGAGGTCCTGAGTTCAACTCCTGGTACCCACAAAAAAAATAAAAAATAAATAAAAGAGGAGAGGTTTATTTTGGTTCATGTGTTTCATCCATGGTTGGCTGGCTCCAAGGAAGGAAGGCATGGTGAAAGGGACTGGTAGAGGAGAGCTGCTCATGTCATGATGGCAATCAGAGAGGGAAGGAGAAGGCAGGCAGGGAGATAAACCCTTCCAGGTCACGCCCTCAGTGACCCACCTGCCTCTCCGACCAGACCCACCTCCACCAGCAAGTCCCCTATAGTGCCCCATGGTTTAATCACCTTCTAAAAACTCCACCTGTGAGCACATGAGACACTTGGGGGACATCCAGACATAAACCATAACAATGTAGTTTCCTAAGCAAACTGATAGAGGCCTTGATTATATGAAACACGACCATGCACTGGGATGCCGACAGTGCCGTGGATACTGGAACCTTCAAACGGGAGACCCTCGACAGTCCCTGGTGATGTCCTCGCAGCCATGCCAGCTGTAGGTTGAAAGGCCAGAACACTCTAGGTGTCATTTAATGTTTTAGTTTGTGGTAACCTTTCTAGAACAGGAAGAGTTCTTAGCTGTCCCTTTGTCTCTTTGACTAGGAGAATCACCAGTCAGCCACAGTCTCAGTTGCAAAGTTCGGAGCATTGTCCTAAGGATGAGATTTTAGGACAGAGAGAGTAGGGTGAGACAGAGTAGGGTGGGAAGTGCCTTCTCTTTCCTAGCTCCTTCCACTTCTTCTCTTCCACTCAGAGAGTCTGTGGACCACGAGTGGGTTCCATATTCCCTGCCTTTGGTCTCGCATCTTCTGAAGGTTCTTGCCGCCCTCTGCTCACCACCTACAGGCCGGGCAATGGGATTACGGGTGTCCTTGTGGAATTTTGACTTCTAAGGGATGGACTTCTTTTACATTTTAGGACTGATGCATATATGATAAATGCTTCCATTCTCTCATAGAGAAAATGTCACCTCTGCCGTCATGAGCAATACATTTGCCACCACTATCTTTAGAAACAAAAGGAGAATAGACAGGGACAAATTCTAGAAGCCCTTTTCATGCGACAATGGTTCTCTCACAATGGAGCTAGAGTGCAGGAATCTTCGTCCCCTCTGGAGAAGTTTCTTTCCCAGTGAGTGGACAGCGTGTAAATGTGGTAATAGAAAGGCAGTGGGGAGATGAGCCTCTGATCGTTCTTTCAATTACTTGATGCTGGTGATGATTTTATTTTTAAAGCCACTAATAACCATGGTCGATGGCTACATCACTCACCTATTTCTAACAGCTTCTGAGTTTATCTGTTTGGGTATTTGCCTTCCGTCTTCTCCCTTGTGCCTTTTTGTAATGCTGCCTCGGCCTCAGGGATGCAGTGTGGCAGTCCGCTGAACACATGAATACTGAAGAATTGGTTTCCCTAGTAACAATAACCATGAAGCCGCTCTCAGAACGTCCTGCCTTGCTGTCTGTCCGACTTTGTTTTCTTTCTGTTGATCATATGGAAAAATGCCCAAACCAGGCTTGCCCATAAAGAATGCATATAAATCTTGCAACCTGTAAGCAGAAAGATTTGTCTCTGCTGAGATTGTATCTTTTTCTCAACATGATATTCTGTTTTATGTGATTAGGGCTAAGCCAGGGCACCTTAGAGGCCCATGGGCCATCTCAGAACTTGTTTTCTTTCTTCCAAGTGAAAATCTGGAGCCACAAAACTGTAGAGCAGGACACATCAAAGAGTTCTCCATTTTGAGAGAACCATTGTTGCATGAAAAGAGCCTCTAGAATTTGTCCCTGTCTATTCTCCTTTAGTTTCTAAAGATAGAAAAGAGGAGAACTGGAAGGAGGTGGGATGTGCCTTTCACTGTGGATCCCCAATGTAGAATTTTCAAAAAAAAAAAGTTTGCACAATATTTCAAATTAGAAAAAGAAACTGGTAATTGAATAGAGAATGATTTGTTGATTTTCCAGGCTTTAAAAATTAGTCTTTTTGTCATGAGAAATTGCCCAGCTTCCCGCCTCTCTTCCCAGCTTTAGTCATGAATTGAAGGGACCGCCCTCCCCCGAAGACCAGAGGAGAAGCTGCCTCTGGAAGCAGCCTGAATTTTGGCATTGCAATCGGACTGAAAGGAGGAGACCTCCGGAGACTTTTCCCACATGGTGCCATCCGCCAGACACCTCCTGCGTCAGCACTCCTGCAGCTCAGGCCCCATGGGCGTGGGCTCGTGTTGCCAAGCAATCTTGGATTTACAGATATATCTGAGATTACCTACCTTCCACACCTTCCTCTGTATCTCATGTCCCTTTCAACTCCTAGAGCCTGGTACAGCAGTACGTACTCAGCAAAGTGATGCTGAATTCCAATTTCCTTCCTGTTTAATAAAACTCGGGGTCTTAACCATTGCAGTCTTATTGCTGCCCTCATTCAAAGGTGGTAGTTAAAGCCAGAGCGATGCTCTGATCAGGCATATTTAAGCTACCTGATCGTTACCATGCAGACACTCCATGATGGACATGTAGTACCTTATAATGCTAAGGACACAAATGATAGATGTCAAACTATTTTCCTCACACCCTTTAGCTAGAAAAGAAAGAACTCAAAAGGTTAAAGCAAAAACTTAATTCTGTACAGTTCTGTATTTACTCAGATAAAGAGGTAGGGGTGGGCCCTTCCTCTACCATTTCTGAAGCAATTGAAAATTTGGCCAGAGTCTGGCAAGCTGCGACAAGTTAAGTTGTGTACACACACAAGAGATAGTGGAGACGTTCCAGTCAGCTTGACGGAAACACAAGTCGTAGCTAATGATTACGGTGACTTCTCCCATTTGGTGATCTCAACTCATCCTCATCTTAGAAAAAGTAGAAATTTTAAAAAGACAAAACTGGCATACACTGTGTTGCAAAAAATAACATGAGCTGTAATGGAATAAAGCGTGCATGATACACTCTGGCCCAGCATTTTAACGACCCAAGGTTTCCTACTTTGTGTACGTGCTCTCCTTTGTACACTTGTTATTTCATTTGAAAAACTGTGTACCTCCCATTCATGTTTTCACACAGCTTTATTGTTCATCTGTTTTTACAATTCAAAAATTTTAGTAGATTTACAGTTGTACAACCATCACCAGTTCAGTTTTAAAACAGTTCCCTCACTCCAAAAAAGATCTTACATATTCATTGTTCCTATATGTTTTAAAGTTCAAAAGTTTTTCATCAAAATTCTAAATGAGATCAATCTTTGTTGATAGGAGGTAAAAATATTAAACTTTTACTATGATGAAGAGATGTAACTGGACTAACAATTTAAATGGTACAACTTGATAAAAGGCTTTATTCAACTGAATGATGGGCCTAGAATTTGAAAGAATTCATGAAAAATTGTATTCGAGATTTAGAATCATATCACTTGAAATTAGGTTCATAACAATAACAAAATAAACAAATGAACATGAGTTGAGTATTCCTGGTGCCAGGGACTGTCTGAGCCTCACATTTATCTTCTCTCAAATATTTACGGCGAACAATAAGGTTGATATATTAACAGCCCCATTTTACAGATGATAATGGGGATGTAGGGAGAATACAGTATCTTGCCACAGGTCAGTAAGTTGCGAAGCCATATTCAAACTCAGGCAGTCTGACCACAGAGCAGGAGCTCCTCACAATGACCTCAGTGGCAGCAGCACTGCAGATGACTCTCTGCAACCTCACCCTTCCCCATGGCTCCTCTTCCTGCACCAACCCCTGGATCTGCCACCGAGAGCCACGTTTGGGATGTCCACCCGACAGTCAGTTTTGCCTGTCTGAGGACACCACCTCCCAAAACATGAGCCCTGTCCTTACACAAAGCATCCGTGCTATTGCTGCATATCATGTAACAAGAAGCCCAGTTCAGTACACAGCACTGAGAAGAGATGGACTGTCAGAGACCAGCCTATGCCATCGGTCCCAGGTCCCTTTTCCAGGTGCCACTCGTGGGGAACCAGCTCACTCCTCCGAGCTTTCCCCACCCAAGGCACCAGTTGCAGGACCTAGTCCTGCTACTTTGTTCCCCTGACCTGCGGGTGAACAAGGACAATGAAAAGAGACACAGAGTTGGTTTAGCTTACAGCAGACAGGGGGCTCTTGCCTCTAGGGCAGAGAAGCCCTGAGCCTGTGGCTCATCCCCCTTTGATTCACCCAGACACGGGTACAAGCAATTAAAGTAACACAAGATTCATCTGTCTCATATTATCTATTAATACATACTCAGGTAAACAACTTAATCTTAGCTGTAGTAGCTTTCCCAAAACCTGAAACATACCCTCATCCCTGCATGATGCCTTTCTCCTTTGTGCTCAAAGAGGAGGCCAGTTAGGTCTTAATCTTCCTTAACTGGTCTCCCACACAGGACTGTGATGAACAAAAGATCCAAGGTCCCAACTTACATGGACCCTTATCCACTTTTTCTATGACAAGATTATTTTTGTCAAAGAAATGAGAATGTAAAGGCCAGAAGGGAGAATTACGATAGCTCTCATACTCTGTGATAAGGAAGAGCCTTATGGTCGCTGACTCACTGACCAAAGGCATCACATCAGCAGTGACTCGAAAGGGCATGGGAAAACACAAGGAGTTCTTCCAAAACCATACAATAATGATTATCATATTTTAGCATATGGTTCCACACTGAATTATTTCACAGTTATAATTAGGTTGCTAATGCAATGCAGAATTGGACTGTATGCTAATTTGGTATACACTTTATCTAATCTGATGGGAAAGTAACATTTAGAGGGTCTTTATTTTTTTATTTTTATTTTTTTTATTTTTTATTTTTTGTGGGTACCGGGGGGTCGACCTCAGGACCTCGCGCACCAGCAGGCGCCCATGCCGCTGAGTGATATCACCGGCCCCTTTTTTGTATGTGGGTTCCGGGAGTCGAACTCGGGCCCTCGCGCTTGCCGGGCAGGCGCTTAAGCCGCTGAGCCATCTCACCGGCCCTTTATTTTTTTAAACGAGCAATTAAAAAGGACTTCTTCAACTTAAGAACCTTAAGATCAGATATCACTTTCTTTTTTAATTATTATTGTGTTGGGCTTTGGGGGTTGTGTGTGAGAAAGAGACAGTGAGAGAGACAGAGAGAGAGATTGATCCCACCCCAATCACAGGCACAAGCCATACACTCCAGTCTCTGATTTCCTTCCAGAATTCATGTAAGATTCTTTTCTTTCTTACTTGCTCCCTCCTCCCCTTTTCTTTTTTTGCCTTCGGTGAATTAAAACTAAATTTTCTTCTCCAGGACAATTCTCTGTTCCAGTCATAGTAAATAGCAATTTCATTTCCATCCTATTATTTTTCTAATTAAACATTTGTCATGCAAAAGGAGATCTGAGGTGCCTGTGCTTTCCATTATGTAAAATATTCAGTTGTGGTAATAGCTTTGGAATGGTATCTCCCTTGAAGGTGTTATGGAAAGAAACCAGGGAAGAAATAAAATAAGCTGTTTTACCTTGGACTCTTGCCTGTTTATTTTCTCCTTAATTTGTTCTAATTGCTAATATGGACAGTATCTTACCACGAAGGATAAGATACATGATGAGTATCCTTTAGTAAGGAGAATTATGTAAAATCTCTATCTAAAAAAATTAAAGGTTAAAAATACAACCCTGTTTTATACTACCTTAGATTCTTTCCACATGTTTTTCTGTACTATTCATACTTAACAAAACCTATACTTTTATTCTTGATGAAATGTGCTTCTGAGCGCAGATTGTTTCAGAACAAAGTAGGAATATGCCAGAAGGACAACCTGATGTTTCTTAAAAATTCTTTCTTCCTTCTTATGACAAAGCCCAAGGGGGTAGGCTCTGTTGAAGGAGAATTTACTTTCTAAACCCTTTGAACACAAAGCTTTTCTATTTTCTGGGGCAAGATATTTTTTTCGAGCCAAACACAATCACATCTTATATCTATATTTACATCAAAACATATATGTTTATACATTTCTATGTGTGTATGTCTATTTATACACATATTTTATCTGTCTGTTGATCTGTAAATTCTTAGACTTTAATTTTTAATTATTTCCATACATAATATGCACAGAATTAACTATGAAACCGATTTTATGAAGGTGGGACTATTTTCTCCCAATTCTCAGAATGCAGGCTGAGACCTTTCTTGTTTGGGAAGGAGCCTGTGTGTATTTTATGAAATTGCCACCTCCAGAAATGCACTGTGTGTGCGTGTGCGCACGTGCATGTTTGTGTGTGTGTGTGCACGCACGCACCATGCTGGAGTAGACCGCGTTATTAACTGGATCTCACTGTACCTCTGTGTTCAGGATTTGAGGAAGAGATGCTGTTGCGCTGCCCCCTCCCAGGTCTCGTATCCTGGACCGGTGAACTTCACGCTGCTCCAGCCGCTTTGAGCGCTGGGGACCCCACAAATGCCCGCTCACCTGGGAAAACCGCCCTGAACTAATAGAGGGATCGTCTCACCCAGGAAGTTGGTGGGGGGAGGCTGCAGCCAAGGACTGACCGATTAAGAGGTACAAAAGGCCTGCACCCTGGCCTCCACATGGGACACTTGAGTGGCATATTTAATGCTCTAGAGCATTCCCCCATGGTCCAGGTCAAAGCCAGACTTTCCCTGAGGCCACGTTCTTCCCTTTCCCTTTTCTGCTTCTCTCCCTCCCTACCAGGATTGTTTTGTAGAACAATTTCTTAAGAGCTCAGCTGCACTAATTCTTGTCTCAGGAAATTTCTTTCCATTGTGGATGTTCAATTTCCTGATCAGTAAAATGTGAATATTCATCCCTGCCAATTCTGTTTCTCAACTTTAAGGTAGGAATGGAGAATTATGTGCAAGAATTTTGTTAACAGCCAAAGAAGTAAAAGTATTTTGCAAGCGACATGCTAAATAGTATTTTATTATTTATTTTTGCATGTGGTATTGGGGATTGAACCCAGGACCTTCACTACATACCCAGACATATTTATGTTTTATTTTGAGACAGGGTCTCATTAGGCCCAGACTGACTTTAAACTTGTGATCCTCCTGCCTCAGCCTCCCTAAGCAAGGTAAACAAGTGAACAAGATCTGAGTCCCAGGAGAGAGAGCGCACAGCACTCGCTGAAGCATAGCTAGGCAGGATGCAGACTTGGTGTTGCCTGACCTTCACGACTATAAGAGAAGACAGGCAATAGACTTTTAGGTGAAATACTCAGATACTTAAATGATAACAACATATTTTAAAACAAATCTAACACCCTGTCATCAAGCCAGACATGACTGGGGACCTCCTGGGCTAGTGATATATTGCCTATACTCAGTCCGAAGCTCCTAAACGGACAGCAGCCAATCCCTGCTGAGGTGGCCTCCACGTCCAGCGCAGTGCTCTGTGCAAGGCAGGTGAGAGACCCTGGGGAAACAGGAGCACCATGAGATCGATGTGTGGGTTTCCAAAGAGCTAAATATGTTTCTCTGTAAAAAACCTCTTACCATGATTCCTTTCCCTAGGCAGTGGAATAACAAATGCAGATTTTTAGCCCTTGCCAGCCACTGCACAATTTTTCAAGGACACTAAGTCTATTTCTTCATCTACTAAACAGAAACAATTGTGATTGACCTGAAAATAACTGAAGGCACCTAAAAGTGCTTTACCAACAGTGGCAATGCATCCAGATGTAATAAAGCATTTCTCTCTAACTTCTGCTTTGGGATCTAAATCCCACAGTCAAAAATCTATAAACAAGTAATGGATGATCTTTTCTTTCTTTTAAGATGATACTTCCTTAACTTTAGTTGTGATTTTTGCTTTAAAAACTGCATTATTATTTCCTATTACTTTACATTACTAATCTTAAGGCAAACCCATTTTTTTTCTTTACTACCAACTGTCCTATTTAGCTACCAACTTTATATTTATCCTATGCAATAATATCCATAAATGCACAAGTTTTGCATCCTATATTTAACTTTCATATACACATACATATACACGTTTACATATAAATATACTTGTGTTTATAAACACATGAATGTGTAAAATATTAATCTGTGTACCACCTAAAACTGACCTATTCTCACCAATTTTATTTGTGTCCCATTTGGGTATATTTTGACCCCTGGAAACAAAATTTCATAAGAAGGTTTCTGATTCAGTTTATTAATTTACTTAGCATTTGTCAGCTACTGTCTATGCCACATAAATCTGGGACACGCAAGGGAAGATTAAAGTCACTGCATTCCACAACATTTTAAAAACTCTAAAGAGCTTTGTAAGCAGCTAATTAACTTAATTTTGAAGCTCACACACCAGATCTTCCTGCTCCAGATTCCTGTGGACTTGCTAACATTCCTGAATCACAG
The DNA here is from genome assembly GCA_028451465.1 of Erethizon dorsatum. NCBI lineage: Eukaryota > Metazoa > Chordata > Mammalia > Rodentia > Erethizontidae > Erethizon > Erethizon dorsatum. The sequence continues at coordinate 44,006,232 of CM051835.1, forward strand.
AAGGAATCCTGAGAGAGCCGTGGGCAAAGTGCTAAAACTCTGCTCTTAGGCTGTACCCGAAGGGAACCCAGGTAGTGTCACAAGTAAGTTCCGTCACAGTGGAGTCCGGTGGCGCCTTCTCAACTGTTTTCATGCAAGAAGTTGTCCGGCAACATGTTTCTAACTATGCAGCCCCCACCCCTGTAATTTCTGAGATAGAGTTTAGTCATTTAATAAGATAATGGCGTGTAAGCCAGTAGGATATGAGATGATATTAATAATTGCAATCTGCACTTAGGTGGCGCCTCTTCTGGCAGGCACTAGGAGTTTTACAAATGTTATCTCATTTTATCTTATGATACCCTTGTGAAGCCAGCAGCTTTTATTGCACTTCACAGACAGCAGCTGAAGCATGACGAGGTTAAATGGATGCCCCAATCTGAGATCATTTCTGCCATCACAGATCTCAAATCTCTCTTAATGCTGTCTCAAGGAAGTATTTGTGATGTACTCAGGTGTGGGTTTTACGTAAAATGCTGCATGCAAGTATTTTCATTTAGGTCTATAAACTCATGGGCTCTTTAACTCTTGTATTCATTGTGAAATCAGTGATGTACACATTATCTCACTAGTAAATATAGAACTTTAATTCCAGATTCTGACATACTAACTACCATCTGCCAGATAACTAATTTAATAAATCTTTATGTAGCACTCGCATATGCCAGGCACTGTTTACAAATATTAACTCCTTTAATCCTCACAATGACCCTATGAGGGTGGACTATCGTGTACAGGGAAGGAAACTAAAGCTCAGAGAAGTTAGGTAACTCACCTAAGCTTCCGCAGCCATTAAGTGGCAGAGCTGGGATGCAAATCCACACGCCTAGTTCCTGAGTTCATGTCTTTAATGAACTTCTTCCAGTCATTAAGCTTTTAATATTTACTTATTGGAAAGTACACTATTTGTCTTTTATGCTAGTCCAGGGGCTTTTCCATTTGCCAATGGTTAGCTGCATAACCCCATCACAAGTAAAATCTTCCTATTTAGTTAACGATCCTGACCCACCTATCGTTCTTGTATTCCGGGCGATGGCTGGCTGGGATTCTCTCACAATGACCAGAAATGAAGGTCTCCAAAGAAGCTATCAAAGCATAGTAACTCATCAGTTCATCCCACCAAGTCCATGAAGGCACCTCCTAAAAGTCAAGAAGAGGGGAAATTCTTCCCTCATTTGTGTTTTGGAAAAAGAAGAGCAAAATTCTTCCCACTAGTTTAACCTAGAAATGGGATGAGTTGTTAAAGTAAGCAAAGATTCTTTTCCCAAGTGACATCTGCAGTGTACGTCATGTTGGAAGAGTGATTTCAATGTGCCATATATTTTCATTCTCTCATTTGATCTTTACACAACTGCCCAGTGAGTAATCAGGGAAGCTATTTTTACAACAGCCATTTTACAGATGAGAAAACTGAGGCCCCACATCATTAAATAAATTTGTCTAAAGTCACCCACATAACAAGCTGCAGAAGCAGGGTTATGTCCAGTGTCATCTGTTAATAAACCCTGTAAATTATCTCATCTCATATTAAGCTTAACAGCTTCTGATGATATCATTGCTAAACTCAAACATTTAAACAAATAAAAATCAGAGTGAGCTCTCCTAGGGGCTGTATATACTTGAGAACATTTAATGATGTTCAGGGTCGGCTCCCTTCTTCTTTGAGAGAACACCACACAGAATTTCCCAGGTTGTGCAGAGGACAGGCCTTCCAGATGGCCACACCCAACACACCTGGGACCAGTCCTCACCTGCCTGTCCAGAAGCTGCCCAGGAAGCTCTAAGTTCCAACAAGAGCCATCTCCCTACTCCAGGATCATGTCCTGTTTTTCTGATTATAAACACTGGGCTGGAGAATGTGTTCCACCAAAGAAGGAAAGAAAAGGCAATTCACTTGGATGAGTAATATATGAGTGAGAGGTTGAATCCAAGGTCAAGTCCAACAAGTTTTACTTTCTCTATTAAATGTTTTCCATGAGGAATTGCTTATTTTTCTCTTCAAAGTGCTGGAACGATTGCACTGTTACCACTTGTGACTGAAATTATTTTTTATACTTAGTCTGCCTACTTATTACACATGTGATTTGATATTCCTCCAAATAGATTGCTGTTACCAGGGCGGACTTACCTCCTCTGTGTAAGATCTTTACCTCCACTTAGCTGTGATCCCGTAGTCTGAGGTGAGCTCGTTTGGTTTTCCTCCTGCCAAGTTGGGATTTCCTGAATTTTCTTTCTCTGTCCCTCTTTCATGGAGAGGTGGCCCTTTCCTTGTCCTCAGCACTTTTCTCTACTCACTAGAACTTTAATTTGGTGATTTATCCACTCACACTGTTATTATTTTTTTGTCCAGTGGAGTATTTTCTTACCAAGTTTCCTCTGAAACTACAGATCAATGTCATTTATAAATAAAAATGAAGTGCCCCAAATTAAAATATTAGCAATTAGGAACCATCAAAAAATCAAAAGATTAATACACTGTTACTAAGTGTATGATGTTTAAGGATGAATATAATTTAAAATTGGGAAACATTAATTTAATTCATCATATTCATAAACTGAAGAGACAAAACTCATCTGATAATAGATTATAGAGCCTGATAAAATTCAACAGCCTTTTTGAAAATACTGTCAATAATGGGAATAGATGGACACTGTCTTTTGTCCTGTGTATATATTTTATCAATGCATATTAATTATAAATAATATTAGGTCTCATTGCAGCACTTTTATGCTTGCATATAACATACTTTGATCGAATCCATCTCCCCATTACCTTCCCTGGCCCCCTCCCTCTGATCCCTTTCCTCATCTCTAATAGTTTCCTTCTCCTTTCATGTTATACCCCATCCCTGCCAGATTCCACACATGGAGAAAATATTCAGTATGCGTCATTCTGACTCTGGCTTATTTATCTTAATATGATAATTTCCAGCTCTATCCATTTTCCTGAAAAAAATATATCTATATATCACATTTTCTTTTCCATTCGTCTGTTAAGTGGGCATCTAGGCTGAATCTATTATTTGGTTCATGTGGATCGTGCTATGATAAACAAAGGAATGCAGGCATTTCTGTAGGATGCTAACAGAAATTTGGATGCTAATTCCTTTGGGTATATACCGAAGAGTGATACAGCTGGGTCACATGGTAGTTCTGTTTTCAGTTTTTTGAGGAATCTTCATGTTGATTTCCATAGTGTATACTAATTTATACTCCCACTAATCATGTATGAGGGTTCCTTTTACCTTTATCCTTTCTTATATTTACTATTTTTTTTGTATACTTGATGATAGCCACTCTAACTGGGATGAGATGAGTGTAGTTTTGATTTGCATTTTCCTGATGGCTAATGATGTTGAACATTATTTTATATAATTATTGGCCATTTGTAGTTCTTCTTTTGAGAAATGTACATTCACTTTATTTGTCCACTTCTTGATTAGATTACTTGTTATTTTGTTTCTGTAACATGAAAAATGAAAGTCTCTCATCTTAATTATCAGCCTTATTTTTTGTTTGTTTGTTTTATTTCAATGGGAAAACAGAAATATTCTAATTAGGACAAGAATAGAAGAGTTATGTTCAATTTCACCAGTATTAATATTTTTCTGAAAGTACTAGCTAAAACAGACAAGCAAAAGAAATGAAATACAAATGAACAAAGGAAAATAGATGAATTTATAATTATCAGAAGGCCTTAGAGAATTAACTATAAAACCATAACAAACAATAGAAAAATTTGTTCTAGATGTGTTAGCCAATGTGTGGAGATATAGGCATTCTCACCTTTTGCGAGTGAGAGTATAATTTTGTACCATTTATATAGAAAAGAATTTGGCACCAATCAAATTAAAAATGGACATACTCTTTAGTCCAACAATTTCATTTCTAAGAATATATTCATGTGTTTATGCATGTAAAAACTAATATACAAGAATATTTGTTGCAGCCTTATTTTTAATAAGTGATTAGAAGCAAATGCCAGTGAATAGACTTGTTAGATAAATTAGAAGATACCATACAGTAAAATATTATGTAGTCATTAAAAAGAATGAGGCAGACTTACGTATGTTGAGTATAGAACTACCTTCCAGATAAACTGGCAAGTGATAAGAGGAAGGTATAAAACTATATGGAAAGTAACTTATCATTTGCATGTACAAATATAGAAAAAGATAAGTTTATGCTTTTATTTAAATACTTAAGAAACTGCCAAAAGTGATTGCGTCTGGGAACGCGACCATAACTAAGAGAAAGAGGTAAGAGGAAGATTTATTGTTTTGCTACATGCTTTGGGTATTATCAGTTAAACAGTTTTAAAAAGTAGTAGTAAAACATAAAAGTGAAAAAACCAAAAAAATAATAACAAAAAACTACTTCCTCTTAAAGAAATGGAGAAGAAACACATATGGAACCTGCTTTCGTGTCTACTGTTTTATAATTAACCACCCCAAAAGTGAGTAGCTTAAAAATAAGAAAATTTCCTGTGCCTTACAACTCCGTGGGTTGAGTGGGCTGAGCCGGACAGTTTTCCGCAGGGTATGCTGAGATCACGCCCCAGCTACACACACTAGGCTGGGAGCTGGTGCTGGTCCTCGAAGGATGGCGCCGCGACTCCAGGACTTCCCATGCCCCTCACTGTTCAGGATCTAGGGAAGTTTCTTGACACCACAGCAGCTGCCTTCCAAGGACATAAACATGGAAGCTGCCACTTCTGAAGACTTAGGCCTGGGACCAGTGCAGAATCACTTCCTCCTCATTCTAAGGGAAGCACTCAAAGCAAACCTGAGCCCGACCCCTGTCAAGGGGAGGGGATATAAACCCTCTCTCAGGCTGGGAGGAAAAGCAAGGCATTTTGGGCCATCTTTAGTCCACAATCTCCACATTTTCAAATCACCACAGTTATCACACTATCTATTTGAACTTATCCTTTAAAGTGTTAATAAACCTGGGTTAGAATCTCCTTTTATGCAACTCATAATAGTTTTATTTCTCCAAAAGAACAAAATAGCTCAATTTCTGGCTCTAGGTTAATAGAATAATAATTTTACACACTCTCAGAACTTAAGAGCTGCTTCAAAAACTATTTGAAATTCAGTTCAAATTTATATAGGTCTGTTTTATAGATACCAAGATCAGGTGGCATATCTACGAAATCTAGAGAAAGTAGGTGAAGTGAATTTTAATCAATCTTTTTTTTCCAAAAAGAAAAGCCAAGATATTTCTGCAAAGAAAATGAGCGCTCTGGAAGGCAAAAGCAACCATTAATCAAAGGTGTCAATTAACACTATTAATAATAGTGAAAAAGAGCCAGGTCCAGGTGCCTGTCCACAGGAGCCAGGAGTGCCCTGACTGGCCCCAGGATTCCCACTCTCTTTCTTATGGAGCTGTTGACCAGGATGCGAGGTTTGAGGAGAGACCTCCAGTCCACCGGAGTGAAGATGTGCCATTTCTCATAATCCAGCATTCTTATCACTTCTCAAATGTATGTTATTTCTTCTTGCCTCTGACTATTTTCAGATACCATTTCTGTTTATCATGATGTCCCACTCTTTCTCTTTCCCACGTTTATCCTTTGGACTTTGCTAACTCTTATGCATCCCTCAGCTGGCAAGACTGTATTTCTCATCCACAGGGAAACTTTCTTTGATCCCACACACTTCCCAAAGTTATGTCAGACACCTTTGGGATAACTCCTCCTTCTGCCATGTAAACAATTATGCATAGGCCACTTGACTTCTTCTCTGGGGTCTTTACTCGGAGGTGACCCACAATATCCACGACTGTCCCCTAAGATCAGAGCAGTTAGTTCAAGAGCAAACGCCACACTCAAGATGGACCAATGACGTTCCCTTATTAACGGAAAGACTTGGAATTATAAATAATGAAGCATATCAGAAGGAAGATTCATACACTCTTGCCAAAGAGGTACAACTAATTTGGTTCTTGCACTTTTTTTATCTCTTCCTTGGATACTGTTAAACATTTGTATGTCTTTCCCATCATTCCGTTCTTCATCAAAGCTATCAAGAGTTATCTACAACTTCCAACCAAAAGGCAACACAATTTATACCAACTAGAATGAAGTCATGCATGTCTGCATGAATGAGTGCTACCAGCATTTCTTCTGTGTCCTTTTCCTGGAGACAGAATGAAAGCTCTGTGAAAGCAGGGAAGGCATTTACCTTGTTTGGTGTTGTATCTTGAGCATCAAGCAGATTTCCTGGCACATGATCAACATTCCATAAATATTCATCAAATGAATGAATAGATGGAAGCACAAGTCTGATACAGCTCTTTGGGAAGTACCTGGGAAAGAATTAGACTTCATTTTGGGTGGTTGGGAAGGTTAAGGGATGATTGTGGGTTTGGGTTTCATATTGTTGAGAAATGCTTTGAATTGAAATCTTTTCAAATTGCTCCAGTAGTGATTTACCTCAAACTTTGGGAAACATTATGTGATGGCAGAAAGAGTTAAGTGCAAAGACCTGAGTATTTCTGGATGCCAAGACTGGCTGCAACAGCCCGCTTACCAGAGTCAGAAAAAAATATCTCTCTAAACCTGGGCAGTGTAGCAGCAGGGGATGGTAATTCTGGAAAACAGTGGATACTGCAAGGGCTGTGTGGTCCATCACAAACTTACTGGCGAGCGGGCAGGCGTGCAGCAAAGCAACTCCAGCAGAGTCTGGTGGCTCCTGTGTGAGGGCAGAGCAGCCACGACAGTCATTTGCAGCAGAGAGAGTTTCTGGGGGTGGACGGGAATGAAGGCATAGGAGAAATCCCTTTTCCTGTCTATACCATGTCCATATATGAGGCAAACTGGAAACAGCGCTGGCAGAGTTGAAATTTCAATATGCAAATTGACGCTAAAGCCACAGAGCTCCGGGATTCTCCCCTACTCCTCCAGCACTCAGCACATCCACAGCTGGCTTCCCAAGTGTTATCCTCTTCTACCTGCATTCAGAGGTGTTTTAGTGAGAATCGGGCCTCTTACAGAACACAGGTCTTAATTCATCACAGAAGTGCGTCTCATTGTAATTTCATATTTTTGGTAGGACACGAACCTGCTACATAACTTGATCTGATATGTGAAAGATGAGTTTATGAAATGGATGCTTTGCATTTCTGGGCTTTAGCTAGCTACTTTCTACTTGCCTTGAGTATGTCTTAATAACAGCCAAATTCTGGGTGCAAAATCATTCCTGAACTGTGGAATCATATCCAACTAAGAGACCAGGGCAAAAACCTGATTTCCCAGCACTCATAAGTAAGCGTCTGAACTCATGGGCCTCACCTCATCTCTCTTGGGGGAGGTTTTACCTCTGCCAGTTCGAATTTGCCCAATCCTGTCAGGAAAATTCTCTGCCAAGGTGCAAGTGTCTGTGCAGATGGAGATGTTTTGTTTAATTGTTGTGGACCCTTGTCCACCAAATCTGTTTTATTTAAAACATTTCTTAATATTTGTGAGAAACTATATCTTTAAATAGTTTAACAGTTGGCTTTACTCTGGTTGGCTGGGGAAAAATTATATAGCCTAGTGGTTAAGCTCCTTTATGCTATAGTCAGACAATGTTGGTTCATATCTCTCGCTGTGTTCATTAGGGAGTGGCGAGTTCCCTAACTTCCCTAAGCCTCACTGTCCTCACAGAAATGGAGATAGCAGCAAGATATCCTTCAGATAATTGATGTAAGAATTAACTAGTACACAGTAAGCAGTAAATGTTATCTTTAATAACTGCTATCTTTAATCCCATAATATAAAATTATTGTATACTATACATTCAGATTTTTAGCATAGCAGTTTTTTAAAATCGCTACACATTTTTGACACTGTTCCCACTGAGGTGGTGCATATGTCCCTTGCATCTGCTACTGGTCAGAATGTGACATTTTTTACCATTAGAATGCTTTGGAAGTGGTGCCATGTAACTTTCCAACCTAGATCATGAAAGAACATGTAGCTCCAGCTTTGTGTGCTGGGCCCCTGAAGTGCCATGTGACAGATCTGTGACCACCCTATGGCTCCTGTGCCTGAGGGACTCCTGCAAGCTTCTAGCGGACAGTTCCATGGAGTCCACCCATGCCTGTCAAGGGGCTGGGCATTCTGAAAATGGATCACCTAGCCCCACTTGTTTCAGCACTCAATTGCTCAAGTCACTTCCTACGTGCTGGTTCCCAGACTTTGTGGAGTACACACAAGTCATTCATATTGCCCCTGTCTATATTCCTGACTCCAAGAAATACGAGAAGAATAGAATGGGTATAATCTTATGCCAATTACCAATAAGTTATATAGCAACAAGTATATGAAACATTTAGAAAATAGTGGGTGTGGAGCTATAATGTGGTAAAAGGGAGATTCTAACCAGAACATAATCGTCAGACCCAAGCTTGATCTGTGTGCATATTTGTTCAAATACACACGTAGAGTCTATTGATTTCAAAGTTTATTTTCTTTCTAAGCTAAAGTTCTGCGTTAATCTGGGGACCTGCAGCAAGCAGAGTGCCACATGACCTGCACAGACTGAAAGGCTCCAAGGGGAAGCACACTTCCTTCTATACACAGAGTGTTTGAGAGAATGGAGGGAAAGTGAAAGCTAAAAATTTAAGCCCTGGGTTTAAACGGACCCCAGTTGCATTACATCCTATCAGATCAACAATAGAGAGATTCTGAAAATCAATGCATCGGCCAGTTTTAACAAATGCACTTGCCTACTGATGAATATTCTGACTTAAATGTAAACAACATGTACCTCTTTCTTGTGATCAGAATGACAAAATATTAAAGCCAGTAAAATATCCATTAGATTATCACTGTAATTTTATAAACGAGGAAACTGAGGTTCAATAAGGCCAGACAGACTCTCCAGGATAACAGGAACCAGATGCTTTTTATCCAGCATAGGCAAACACCCCAGTGTGCAGGTCTGCCTCTGGATGCAGAAGTAAATGTGAGAAGGGAGAGTACATCCCCTGAAGGTCCACCCTGGTGCAACTAAGATCACAGGAAAGTTCCTGTTTACCTCCCCACAGACACACTTTCCTGAACTGAGGCTGATTCATCATCATAGCCTGTTTTCTTTTTCTAAATCATGGTTAAGTGTAAGAAATGGTCTTCTGACATTGCCCTTATGACATTTGATATTCTTTATACTAAAAGGTCCAAATGACTTAGAAATAGGTTCTTAGAAAAACTTTATATTTCCTAATGAGCTTTCTTTAATTAGGTCACAAACCATGGACTGTATTTGTTTTCTGTGACATGCAGTGGCGGTAACCACACGTGAACGCTTGTTCTCTCACATCTCCCACGGACAGGCAGGTCAGCTTCTTAAGGCTGTGTTTCTGCATCCTGAATGAGGGTGGTCAACCTGCCACCTGCGTCAGAGCTGTTACGACTAAATCAGGTAGGTGGTGAAATGACACACTGTCCTCTCTCCCCTCTCCCTCCCTCTCTCCCTCCACTCCCCTTCCCTCCCCTTCTCCCTCTCTCACAATAGGGATCTTCAACCTCAGATTGCCAGGAAAGCACAAAAACAGCCCAGTGCTTTTCTTTACTCTGGTCAAAGAATTATTGCTGTATCTGAAATGAAAACACCAGGGTACAAGCTACATTTACTCTTAATCATACCGTAATTCCAAAAATGTTATTTTAAGAAGTTGTACCAACACTTTAGACACTTGATTGACTTCCTGTTTACCTTCAGGCAGGGGATTTCAGGTTAAAGCAAGAAACAAGGAAAAAGAAAACAGTTTTATCAGTTAGTGATTTTAAAAGTGGTATAGAATTATTTACACCCCCAACACACACACACACACACACACACACAATGTCAAGTCAGTCAGAAGGAAAAGTAGAAATGCTCCCTAACAGAAGCACAAGTTTTACTTGTTCTCCTAAGTTTCTTTCTGTCCCAAAATGATTGCGAACTCAGCTCCCTCCCGGCATCTTAAGTCACTCGGAGAGGCCCCGTGTAAGGCATAAGGTTTTAATTTACAAGGGCTCATCTATATTTTTTTTGCCAGGTCCTTGCAGAAGGACTACATTCTAAATCCAATACCAATGCCTGCCTGATGTTTTGCAGGAGTTTTCCCAAATAGCATACACCACTTTCAATTACACAATGACAACAGAATTAATTAAGGCAGTCATGAGATAGGCTCTTTATAATGGTCTTTTTGAGAAATGTAGTAATGCATTTAGAAAATCGTGTTTTATAATCTTTGACTTATGAGAAAATTTAGGGTAATTATTATCCTGCCTTGTTGATAAAAATTCATAGATAGTGATTTTCTCCTTTCATTCTTACACTTCTTAAATTGCAAGATTTGTGTACAAATAATCTGTCATTCATATTTAGACATACTGTACACACATATCTATATTAAACCTTTACATCTCACCATGTTTAAAATGTAAATTCTAACAAACTGTGGCTGACTTTCAAATGATAAGTTATTATGGGATCTTTATATGAATCAGCTATGAGTGCCTAAGAATGAAGAAAATCACAACGGCCATCTCTTTTTATTTTGTATTTTATTGCTATGTATTAATTATACATATTAATGGGTTTCAGGGTGATATTTCAGTACAGACAGACAGTGTGTACTGATCAAATCAAGTACCCACCCTCCCCCTCACTTCCAATCTTCTAGTAATCACTGTTCTATATTCAGGTCAACTTTTTTTTTTTTTTTTTCTTTTAACTTTCATATATGAGAACAAAGGTGGTACTTGACAATGTCTTTTGATGTGCTGTCTAGGGAAAGAGAGAGATAGGTAGATAGATCGATAGATCGATAGATCGATCGATAGATCGATCGATAGATAGATAGATGATAGATAGATGATAGGACCTTTATGAGAATTATAAATTAAGACTAAGTGTGAATTAATGCAAGAACTATCTCATCAATCACAAGTACATATTTGTGTAAAAATGAAAAACCAGAGAAAATATTCACTTTCAGAATTATTGCAAAAGAATACAGATGTTTTGATAGATAAGAATGAGCTTATGCAAAATTCCTGGGTGAGAAATTCAGGAAGAAGGGAGAGATCAACGCCAAAAGCTTAGGCAGAATTATACCTTTTGCATGTCTAGGAAGACAATGCTTTCCAGAAAGAAGGGAATAGTGGATTTTGAGCTTTCTGTGCCACTACCAGCTCCTAATCAGTCAATTCCTAGGGGAATTCAGGAGAGTAAAGGAGCTCAAAGCACAAAGGTTTCACTTTCTACTCTTGAGGTATCAAAGTGCTACAGAGGTGGGGATCCAATTTTAAAATACATTAGGTCTAATGCAGCATAGCTCAAACTGTATCCCACAGAGCATTAATGTCAAGCAAAACGCTGATATATCTGTACTGTATGTACAAGTGCACACACACACAGCCCTACAACCTCCCACACGTGAGGGTACCAGATTAAGACAAAGATGTAAAAAGGGTTCCTTACCTTGGTGCTCCTTAGAAATTTTATTAGGCCAATATGAAACTCCAATCAAATTTATTTCACATAATTTCCTTGGGGGAAGATACTGTATTTCACAGAACTGAATTTGGGAAACGTTGGTCTAACTCTTCAGTGAATCCCGGTGTTTGTCCTTACCATGTATATCCTAGTGTAGAACACTATTAAATTCTGAGGAGGCACCAGGACGTACGTGCAGAAGCCACATTTTCTGTTACGATTTTTAGGAGGACAGGATCACACAGTGTTACGCAGTGGGAGTCTGTGGACTTTGGTCAGATAGGCCTACTAGGGCACTCACTGGCTATGAGAACTTGAATAAATATTTAACTGCTTTGAAGCTTAGAGTCTTCATCGACTAAAAGGGATAATAATTAGTACCATCTCAAAGTACTGCTTCAGTGACACAAAGTGTGTACACATAGTGCAAAACATACATAGTAGGTTCTTCTACCAGGAATTGAACTCAGGACCTTGTACTTGCCAGGCAGGCACCTGTGCCACTGAGCTACATCCCAGGCCCCCCAAAGATATAGTCTTAGTCTGTGTTGTAATCTCTGTTATTCAACAAATTTGCCTGTCATCCACAAGCCAGCAACAAAACAACTCACTTAGAAGCTTGAGGTCCCACAGGTTGTACTGAGCATTCATTTAACTGTTCATGCATCCCTCTACATCCACTGTATGCAATTGGAACTGGGTCTCTATCCTTGGTTTTTAGCCACATTAAACTGGCATAAAAAGACTTGAGAAAGGCCTAATGAGATCTTTGATATGAGAGAATGTGACTGAGTCCGCTGCTTAATAAACAAATATCAAGGAGGAGTCAGGATATGGTTATCACGTTTGTTGACTTACTTGAAATATTTTTATTGCTAAGTTCAAACTTAGTAATTTTCGTCTGTGGGTCTCACTTTTCCATATCTGAGAAAATAGTATTTCTTGAAGTTTAAAAATGCTGTTTGCATTTCTTTTCCAATACTTTATTGCCCATTACCTTCATCACCTTCCAAGAGATCTTCCATAACATGGATTGTTGTTGGGTAAAACTTGGAACTTTTTTTGTTTAACAGCTTCCTCCCTATCACTTGGGCTTAATAAATGAAATATCATATTAGAATAATAAACAGAAGATGAGTTTGATGGGTTAGTTTGACTTTGGAAGACAATTCTCAGAATGTGATTTTTAAAAATTTTTATAAGGTTTTTAAATGCAATCTATTAAGGGACAACATTTATAGAAAACTGATTTTTAAAAAGTAAAAAGAACTATAGTTACTCAAAGGAATATGGAGAGGGTTAAAATAACCATCTAAAGAAATTCAAGCCAAACGAGGCCAGCTAACCCGAGGTACACCACTTAGCATTTCTGGACCTAGTCTGTTGGGCCTGTCTGTAAACTGGAGAAACACTAGTTCTCAGATGATATCTAGGTGCCCTGGCTCCTTAATCTGAAAACAACGACTCCCCCTCCTCCTTTTTGAAAAAACCCGGGCTGTAAGCCCAAGCTTCCTACCTGGTAAATTTCATCATTTGGTAAAGGATAAACAAGGTCAAGAATTTCATGAGGACAGCTTTTGAAGCGGGCATGTGTCACCCGTTCTGAGAAACAGAAGTGAGTACTCTGCTGTATTCCCTGTGTCCTGCCTCTCTGGGAGAGAACGGAAGGGATTTGGCGTGACAGTAAAGGTGGTAGATGTGTTAACATGTGTTAATATGTGTTAACATGTGACAGTTCTTGGTAATTAACACGCTAGAGCAGTGATGGTGAAACTTTTAGAGACCCAGTGCCAAATTGCAACCCCAAACCCACTTATTTATCAGAAAGGCCAACACTGCAATTAAACCTGAATACTGAGGTTTTAGTCTAGAAAAATAAAACAAAAACAAAAAAACTCTGCATTATCATCTTTTGTTTTCAAAACACAATAACATAGGTTCGCCACCGCTGCCTCAGAGTAAATACACTTTACATGTAGACCATCAGCCAGAGTGACCTTGAGTGGAACTCGAGCCAGATAAAGTCTTTACAAGAAGAGAGTCGCTTGGGAGGGTTCCTAAGCACAGGACACTATCTGCAGAGGAAAGAGGGGCAGAGTGGAAGGAAGGCTATGGAGAAACCCTCCCTGAGAGCCCGAGGCCAGGATGCTAGCAGGGAACCAACAGTTACTGAATGTGAGAACTCAAACGACCTTCTAGAGCACTTGCACCCAGACCTCCTTTTAATATGAGTTAGCACCAACACTCACACACGCAGGCACATGCACTCAGTCACATATGATATGCACTTAGTACTTGTTGCTTTAAAAAGTAGTAGGAGGGCCGGTGAGACAGCTCAGCGGCATAAGCGCTTACCTGGCAAGCGCAAGGTACTGAGTTCAACTCCCGGTACCCACATACGAATAAAAGGGCTGGTGATATCGCTCAGCGGCACGGGCACCTGCTGGTGCGCAAGGTCCTGAGGTCGACCCCCGGTACTCACCAAAAAAAAAAAAAAAAAAGTAGTCGGAATTAAAATTATTTTATTTATTTATTTTTTGGTACCAGCAATCGAACTCAGGACCTCACACTTGCCAGGCAGGCGCTGTGCCGCTGAGCTCTATCCCTTGCTCTCGAAATTATTTTAAAACAAATGTGTATTTTATGAATTTACTGTCTCTACGAATATTTGAAAAATATTAATACATGTATCTGAGACAAACAGATGTGATTTTACTCTCTGATGTGAGAAACTGAAAGTGTAAATAGAACTAAATTATATAATAGATATTGTGAAATAAAAAACTTCAAAAGGAAAGGGTAACTAGGGAGGGAGAAGGACAGGAAAAGAAAAAATGATTAAAGGATAAAATGGAAACAGCTTTGTAAATGAGGGGAAGCGGGGTAGAAGTATGGTAGGGGAAAAAAGACAAATCAAGGTATATCACGTACAGGTACAAATTCCCTATGATGAATATGATCACTGTATATACCTAAATTGTACCAATAAACTTAATTAAAATTAAAAAAGAACAGGTAAAGCTATGACTGTAGATTCCTGACAGACACCAATATGTACAGGGATGAAATTTATGGTGTCCTGTACAAGTAATCCTGGTCTTCCATGGTGTTTACCTGTGGAGGACAAAACCTCTGTCACAGCTGGCCCAAGGCGCCTCTTTCATAGCCCTCTTAGAGCACTCCCTGCTTCTGTGAGAAGTGACTCTCCATAGCTCCCTACTGTCTGCGTACCTTGGCTCCCACTATTTAGTGTGGACTAAAATCTTTTCTCCCGCCTCTGTGGTGGGCATCAGGCTCCACGCACATTAACCTTCCCTGCCTCTTCAGCAATGTAAGCACTTCCGAGCCTCTCTCTTTTGCAGTCACCTAACTCCCCAGAAGCTTCTCAGACCCCACCTCAGCTAAGCTGGTGACTTCCCTGCGCCTGTCTAGCTTGAGGGTGGACACCATGATCACTGGTTTACATTTCTGTGCCCCACTTACTATGCCCTCCCTCCTCTTATGCTGAACCATGCTTCTTCCTCCTCTACGCTACCACTTAGGGCAGCGCTTACAGCAGGATGTTTAGTAAGTATCTACTAAACAAAAGCAGATCTATGAATGACGAGAGCAGTTGCGAGAACGCATCCTGAGATAATGTCTAATCAAAGACCCAAAGGCCTTCGTAGAATTAATATTGCAATGGCACTTTATTGATGAAGCTGAGTCACATCGTTAAACCATCATTTAAAATAATCTTACAAGGAGAACAAGAATGCGCATATGCTGAGATGAACTGCATTGTTTTGGGATTCAAAAGGAAATGTGGTTTGCTTTTTTTTTTTTTTCTGTCAGATTCCTTTTTTGTTTTGTTTTGTTTTTTAAACTGGCGTCTTCCACTCTGCGTATGGTGGAAGCCTACGCTGCAGCTCAGCTGGTGGAGCCCAGAAGGCCCAGGCCCCGGGAGCCCCAGCGGGGCCGAGGGCGCCCTCCCGGCAGGGGAGGCTGGGCCGCTCTCCCAGGGACCGGCCCGCGGGGCGCAGCTCGGTCGCGCCACCTCCGGGGTAGCAGACAGGCGCCTCTACCCCGCCCCCGTCCCTGATCCTCCGGTTCCCAAGTTGTTCTCTCCAAAAACGTAACGGGTCGTTCCTTTGTTTCTGTTTCTGACTTGATTAAAGAGGAGAAAAAAGTTTAAGCACGAGAAGAATGGGAGTAGCAGAAGGCGCAGCGGGCTTCACATCCCACCGAAGTTTGCGCGGCGTTCGGCGCCGTCCGCCCCCGGCAGCGACGCCGCGAACTTCTGGGGGATGGCGCGCCCCGCGCCGCCAGCCCGGCTCCCGGGGACGCTTCCAACAGAGCCCCGCTGGCACCGACGCCGAGGGAGGCGTGCGCGCCCGACTCGGGGCGTGCGTCCCGGCCGCGGCGCGCTGCGACCAGCGTTAAGAGCAGGATTTTTAAACACGAAAACGCATAAAAGTAAAGAAAAGCTGAATCCCGTGGTCCACCGACTCCTATTCATTATCCCCAGCAGCACATGGGACCATTCTCCTACTTGATCTCGCCCTTTCTTCCAGAAAAGCAAAAGCAACCAAGCCCGTCCCGTTTCACAGCAAACCCACTCTTTGTGCCCTAGCGGTGCCTCCGCCGCCACCGCCACTTCCTCCTCCTCCCGCCTCCTCCGCCTCCCGCCCGCCGCCGGCTTGGGCTCCGGCGCGGAGGCGGCGGGCGGGCTCCCTCTGCGCCGGAAAGCCGGGGCCGCCATTGGGCGACGGTCCCTGAGCCTCCAGTTCCGCGTCGGTTTCAAGGCTCCTCCCTCCTGGTGAAAGATAGACTGCGGGGCGCCTGGAAACCGGTCGGAGGGCGCGCGAGAGAGAGGAGAGGGAGCGAGTTGAGGGATTGACACAAATGGTCAGGCGGCGGCGGCGGAGAAGGAGGCGGAGGTGCACGGGGGAGCCGAGGCGGCTGGGCTGCGGAGAGTTGCGCGCCCTACCCGGCCGCGACCACTAACGCGCGCCGCCAGCCGGGAGCCAGAGCGCCCAGGGCCAGGAGGGCGGGACGCGACCCCGGCGCGCCCGAGCCACCCAGGCTCTCCCCGCCGCCCGCGCGCGCGCTTCATGCACCGCAAGTTTCCGCGGCGGCGGCGGCGGCTGCGGGACTCCGACCAGAAGCCGGGGCAGCGGGCCGTGCGCGGCTCGGGCTCGACGGAGGGCACCGGCGAGGAGGACGAAGAGGTCTCCGGCCGCAGCCGAGCCGCGCCGAGAAAGGAGCCGAGAAAGTATGGCTGAGGAGGAGGCGCCTAAGAAGTCCCGGGCCGCCGCGGGCGGCGCGAGCTGGGAACTTTGTGCCGGGGCACCCCCAGCTCGGCCGGCGGAGGAGGGGAGCAGGGACGCGCGCGGCCACCGCCGCCCCCCGGCTGACCCCGGGCGCTGGGCGCGCCGGCTGCTGCTCCTGCTCTGGCTGCTGGAGGCCCCGCTGCTGCTGGGGGTCCGAGCGCAGGCGGCCGGCCAGGGGCCCGGGCCAGGGCAGCAACCCCCACCGCCGCCGCCGCCGCCCCAGCAGCAGCAGGGCGCGCAGCAGTACAACGGCGAGCGGGGCATTTCCATCCCGGACCACGGCTACTGCCAGCCCATCTCCATCCCGCTGTGCACGGACATCGCATACAACCAGACCATTATGCCCAACCTGCTGGGCCACACGAACCAGGAGGACGCGGGCCTCGAGGTGCACCAGTTCTACCCGCTGGTGAAGGTGCAGTGCTCTGCCGAGCTCAAATTCTTCCTGTGCTCCATGTACGCGCCGGTGTGCACCGTGCTGGAGCAGGCGCTGCCGCCCTGCCGCTCCCTGTGCGAGCGCGCGCGCCAGGGCTGCGAGGCGCTCATGAACAAGTTTGGCTTCCAGTGGCCTGACACGCTGAAGTGCGAGAAGTTCCCAGTGCACGGCGCCGGGGAGCTGTGCGTGGGCCAGAACACGTCGGACAAAGGCACCCCGACGCCCTCGCTGCTGCCGGAGTTCTGGACCAGCAACCCCCAGCACGGCGGTGGGGGGCACCGCGGTGGCTTCGCGGGGGGCGCCGGCGCGGCAGACCGCGGCAAGTTCTCGTGCCCGCGCGCCCTCAAGGTGCCTTCCTACCTCAATTACCACTTCCTGGGGGAGAAGGACTGTGGCGCACCCTGCGAGCCCACCAAGGTGTACGGGCTCATGTACTTCGGGCCGGAGGAGCTGCGCTTCTCGCGCACCTGGATCGGCATCTGGTCGGTGCTGTGCTGCGCGTCCACACTCTTCACGGTGCTTACCTATCTGGTGGACATGCGGCGCTTCAGCTATCCGGAGCGGCCCATCATCTTCCTGTCCGGCTGCTATACGGCGGTGGCCGTGGCCTACATCGCCGGCTTCCTGCTGGAGGACCGGGTGGTGTGCAACGACAAGTTCTCCGAGGACGGGGCGCGCACCGTGGCTCAGGGCACCAAGAAGGAGGGCTGCACCATCCTCTTTATGATGCTCTACTTCTTCAGCATGGCCAGCTCCATCTGGTGGGTGATCCTGTCCCTCACCTGGTTCCTGGCGGCCGGCATGAAATGGGGCCACGAGGCAATCGAGGCTAATTCGCAGTATTTTCACCTGGCCGCCTGGGCCGTGCCCGCCATCAAGACCATCACCATCCTGGCGCTGGGCCAGGTGGACGGCGACGTGCTGAGCGGAGTGTGCTTTGTGGGACTCAACAATGTGGATGCGCTGCGAGGCTTCGTGCTGGCGCCCCTCTTCGTGTACCTGTTCATCGGCACGTCCTTCCTGCTGGCCGGCTTCGTGTCGCTTTTCCGCATCCGCACCATCATGAAGCACGACGGCACCAAAACCGAGAAGCTGGAGAAGCTCATGGTGCGCATCGGCGTGTTCAGCGTGCTCTACACGGTGCCGGCCACCATTGTCATCGCCTGCTACTTCTACGAGCAGGCCTTCCGGGACCAGTGGGAGCGCAGCTGGGTGGCCCAGAGCTGCAAGAGCTATGCCATCCCTTGCCCTCACCTCCAGGGAGGTGGGGGCGCCCCGCCGCACCCACCCATGAGCCCTGACTTCACGGTCTTCATGATCAAGTACCTTATGACGCTGATCGTGGGCATCACGTCCGGCTTCTGGATCTGGTCCGGCAAGACGCTCAACTCCTGGAGGAAGTTCTACACGAGACTCACCAACAGCAAGCAGGGGGAGACCACCGTCTGAGACCCCGAACTCGGCCCATTCCGGGTCCCAGCCGCCCTCCCCCCAAAAGCCGGCCCCACTCGCAGTCCACGCCGTGCCTGGCAGCACTAGGCTTCCTCTGTAGACCCTCACTTTCGCAGGCCCCTTCGACCAGCGCAGCCTGTGAGCTTCCGCCCTGCCCAGGGCGAAGGGACTGGAGAGCTCCGCTGCCAGAGGAGTGTGGACCGGACCGCTGCTCTTGCCCTCACATTCTGGTACCAGGACTGTATGCTTTTATGATTGTAAATAGCCTGTGTAAGATTTTTGTAAGTATATTTGTATTTAAAGATTACCGATCACGCGTTTTTCTTTTTCTTTTTTTGTTTTTAAGATTTTAATTATTTAGGGTGGTTTAACCATTTGAGACTTTTCTCTCATGCCCTCTCGGAGGACTACAGAGAAGATAAAACCGCAGCACCGCATAATATTCCTGTTCTTCCTTGTGCGTCCTGCCCTGCCGGGGTGCAGGGCCCGCAGCCCACACTGCGGGGTGCCACGGCTCCGCTGGGGTCACTTCCCATCTCCTCCGTCTGCCCTGCCCTTCCCTTCCTTGCTTGGGATGGGGACTTTTAAGGTACAGAACTCCATATTCCAAATCCGGAGGTGGGCCTTCACCCATTCCAGCTCCTTCCTTGTTTAGGGGCAAGGGCCTGTCCCTTTGACTTCCCGAAGCTGAATTTTGAGACCCTTCCCCCGGCTTCAGAGGGGCCTGGGTGTGCATTCCCACCCTCCCCCCACACTCTTCCAAGGCCCAGACACTCCCTCCTTCCACCTAAGTTGGCTAGAGGCTGAGTGGGCTAACCGATGACAAACTTTTTTTAAGCCTAATTTTTGATGGATGAGCTCATTTCATTCTCTAGTGTCTGAAACCTGGTATGGGTTTGGCCAGCGTCATGGAAAGATATGGTTACTGAATGGGGAAGAGGCCTGAAATGTTGTGTGGGATGGGAGAGACTGAAGAGGGGTTATAAAATGTTAATTCTAATTGCATACTGATGCCTGGCAACCTGCCTTGAGGAGTGAGACAGCCCGAGTTGAGATTTTACCCTTCTGGAAATTGGAAACTAGAGGTCACCTGGAAAGCGTTGTGAAGCGATTGATCTTTGCTTTCCTTAGCGGGACAGCAGAACATAAACAGGATATGAAAACTTGAGGGAGATTTCAGTGTGATGGGCGTCCTCAAAATGAAGTGCTATTTTCTTATTTTTAATCAAATGCTAATTAGACATATATCAGAAACTTTAAAATGTAAAAGTTGTACATTTTCAACATATTATTATGATTATTATTCAGCAACACATCCTGAGAGAGGAACAACAGTCCCCACCACTAGTAATAACCTAGTAGGATTTCAGGAGGCAGAGGGGGTAGAATAATCAATGAGGTTAGTTCCTGAGAGAAGCCAGCCCAACGTGGGCCTGCATGCTAAGGGGAAACTGTGCAGTCTACTACATGAAATCCTGTGTGCTCCTTTTTGGATTTACAAAAATCTGTCAAGTGTAAATCTTTGAAGCCATTTAAAAATATTCACTTTAGTTCTCTGTGAAAAGGAGAAGAACAATCCTCCCGATTGTATTGTTTTAAACTTTAAGAGTTTATCAAAATGACGGTACTTAGGATCTAAATTTATCTATATCTGTCATGCCCTAAAACGGCATTGGTCTTTGAATTTGGTATGCATTTATTCTGTTCACTATCACAAGATCATCTATATTTATAGAGGAATAGAAGTTTATATATAAAATGCCATATTTTTAATTTCGCAAATAAAAAATCAAAGTTTTGTACAAAATTATATGGTTTTCGTGTCTGAAAATAATAGAGCTTGAACTATCTGAACTGTCTTTGCATTTTATAGTGGCTCATAGCCAGTCCTACAATATAAAAATTTAGGAATTCAATGAAAAATTCTATCCTTAAACGTTCCGAACAGGCTTTCTGAAGCATAACACTATTTACGATGGACATTTGTGGAGTGCCAAGAACAGATCTGTTTTTGTGACAGTAGAAAACAGAAACCAACACATTATTTCTTTATTCAAGGATTTCTTTATTAAAGGATAACTAATTTTAATATTAAAGCTTTTTTCTTTCAAGGAGTAAATTTACATGATTTTTTATAATATGGAGGTTTATTTTTAAATCATTACCTTTGTCATGATTTTTAGGAGGTATTGTCCTACCTCTTTCATAATCTTGGATATTCTCAAACCATAAATAGGTGATCAATAAATGGTAACTGTAAGCATTTTAAAATATCAGTTGGGCTTATCAGTCTATTTTGTTGTTTGCCTCTGAAGACTCCATTTTTATATTGTTCAAGGAACCTTTTTCAGAGGAATTTTCTACTTGGTCTACTCAGTTTATGGATGTGTGCATGCATATATCTAAATATACGTGTGCATACATTTTAAGAAAAGAAATGCATAATATATTGATACATTTCATAGTATGGGAATAGTATTATTAGAAATGGAAAAATTCCAAATGGAAAACTTCAAATACCTTTAGATTAAAAATGTATCTTTATTACATTTTCCCTTGAAAATAATTTTTGATAAAATGGCAAGGGGCTGAAATGAAGATCATTGATATAATAATAGAGTTACTTTCATGGTTATAAGGCAAATGTCTTATAAGTCATCAGTATCAGTTATTTTAAAACATGAAAAAAATTTAATTGAAAATATAGCATTCAATTCTCAGTAGCAAGATAAAATTTTGTTCTTTTTTACATTAACATAACAGTAGACAGCTGAAACAGTTTTATTGTACACACAAACACACAATTCTTTGGCCAAATTAAAACATGTATTCTTATCAGGTATTTAGATAATTAACTATTAGCCTCTATCTAAGGAAACAATGTTAAAGCAGGCGTATTGTGAACATCCTTAACATGATTTAACTATCAATATGATGAGGAAAGGCTTTGCATGCTGGATTTAAGCAGTTTCAGAAGACATTTTAAAGTTACCAGCAGGCTTTGTTTTTAGAAAATAATTTATTTTAAATTATGTGACATAGAAAACAGAAGTATTTTTTGTTTCTTTCAAAACTGATGGCAAAGTAAGGCTTGCCTAGGAAACCATTAAGCTACTGGGAATACTGTGCCATTAGCATGCAATTTCCATGACAGATCCTATCTTGGGGTTGTTTGATTTGCCTAATGTTTTTGGTGTTTTTTTTTTTTTTAAACCAACTATTAATAGGAGTTTGTTTCTCCCCTCACAATGTACTTGATTTAGCTTTTGGAGTAAATGTCTATGTAGTGTGAAAGCTCTTAAAATTTTTTTCCTACTTCAGCTTTGTGGAGGCAAAGTCATACTTTTCCTGTCGGAACTATCAGTGTCAAACACAGGCAAAAGATCTGGACCGGAGTTTTCAGCTTATCCTGCCGTGGTCCCTTGTCAGTTGAGTTTAGGGTTCTGGGCCTTTTGTCTTCACTGAGAGTCCTGAAGCCTTCCGTTGTTGCTGCATTATTCCTAAAGTCCAGCATTTAATTAGGAAGAGAGACCACAGTGAAGAGTTGACGGCCAATTAAGAAAAAAATAGGACTGCATCTCAAGTCATTTCAGGACTTGGGTGGCTTCGGATCACTTTCCCTGAATTTTGTTTCAATCTTGGTACATTTTTTAATGCATCTTATTTAGTGTGGGTGTGCTAGTGTTCAACTGCAGCTATTTTTGCTTTTATTGCTTTTTAACTCATCTGTTAGCTATAGGCCACATTTTACATAATTCGTATGCAATTAATTGAAACCAGTAATTATGGCATTGAATACCCTTTATATATTTATCATTAGAATATTCTATGTAACTTGTATCTGAGAGATTAAAAACAAAATATGATCATTACACACGTGTAGAGGTGGATGCTAGTGATATTGTCATCAAATACTTTGTAAAATATACTAATCTCAAAGTCTTGCAAGATTAACCTGTAGAAGCCAAAATAAGATAGGGACTCTACAGGAGAATTCCTCAGTTACATAACCAAAAAGGGATTGTAATACTGCCTTAAATTTGAGGTTTTTATTTTGAGGCCTTTACATTTAAAATGGAGTCTTCCAAGGAAAGTTTCAAAATATAATTTATTTTGCTAATTTCAAGATGTATATCTATATCTTGAACTCCAGACAGGTGGCAATAGCCATTAAAAGTTGAAAAACAGTATTTATTTGATCTTCAGTCATGACACAGAATTCCCTTAAAATTTGGGGGCTTGAATATATTTTACTCAATTTGTTCATTCCTCTTAATAATGGATATGTTAAATTACAGCAATTATAGTGACAAAACAGCTTGTTTAGAGCTGGCAATTAAAAGTTTATAGAGTGATTTTTCTCACTTTTATCATGATCTGTGGTGATAAATGTCTATATACCATTACAGCATCAAGTTACTATTTAACACTCTTTTTGGGGACTTTTGCTTATAGGTTGTTTGGTACCCTAGTAGGTGAAATAAAAGGATTTCTCACAGAAATCTTTCTCATGTAATGTGATGGATAAACTCTCAAGTATAACCTATAAATAACATGCTATAAGGAACATATAATAAATATTCTGTGGTTCCTAATCAGTTTTAGGAGTCAAGAAGATTCATAAATTGCTAGAGATAAATAAAATTCCATTTCTTTAAATATATCCCTTTAAGATGGTAGAATTCTAAAGAGGTAAAGTTTTGAATGATACAACTCAAATACCACTCGATTTTCTTCAGGTATCACTGATACACTAGTTGAATGAAATATTTACATAACAGTTGTAAAAGCAGAGTATTAGGATAGCATGGACTTGCACATTTTACACACATGGATTTTGCAAAGGTGAAGTTGGCACTTGACAATAATTTTTTAAGTTTGAAAATTTATAATATTCGCATTTTATTTAAAGGTCTCAAGAAACTTCATTCACAGTATAGACTTTGGAAACATGTTCGTAGAACACAGTGATTAATATCAAAACACCCTTATTGCGGCTTTGGGATAGTTCTCTCTGTGGCATGGATTTCTTTTCTTTCCTTTTTAAAAACCAAGTATCTTCTAATTTGTGGATATCTCCAAGTTTCAGATCTTAATACCTGTTTGAATTAAATTTACAGGGGAATAGGGGCAGGATCCCCCCACAGATGAAGTGCATCCTGTATTACCTTTCAAGTTGGCAGCATGTCCTTGCTTCAGTGAAGCACTCTAAGACAGACTATTTTCTTGCCCTTGGTAATGCTTGTCTTCACAGTTGCAGCAGCAAATAACTGGAAGTCATATAGGCTAGTTAAATGCACATTCCAAATGCCATGTGCTGCTTGATTGCTGCATGGATTTTTTTCTCCATAAAAAGTAGATTTAGGGACTACTCTTACCCTAATCTTTCCAACGCTTGGAAAACATTTTAAAAGTTCACTTCAATAAATCTCTGTCAAAAAACTAATAATTCCTCAAGTAGGGTGACCAACCATCTAGGTTTACCCAAGACCTAGGGATTTCTTAGGATGTGAGAATTTTTCACTGGTAAAGCCAAGAAAGTGCTGGGCAAACTGGGGTGTTTGAAACCCTATACCATGGATAAAATTGTGCTGCTGTAAAATAAAATAAAAGTTAATGTGTTGGTCACTGGTCCAGCATTAAAAGTGGCTGTGGTGTTTTTTCTTGACCATATGGAAAGCCAATGAGCCCAGGCCTTTTAATTGATCTCAACTGTGAGAACCAATCAACAGAACCTGAGTGGGAACAAAGATACAGTGAAACAAACTACATGAAATATCTTGGTCATTCTGTCTTTATTTCGCTCCTGAAGAAGGACAGGGATCTAGCTGACCACTGAACCTGGTTATTGGTACTCATGAAATGAGGTTAAGTAGCTATTTTTAGAGAAGATTCACAAAAGTGTTCCCTTGGGATTTTCTGAATAATAATAATAATAATAATAATAATAATAATAACAACAACAACAACAATAATACAATCCCTTTGAGTAAGATTACAAACTGAAGCAGCGATCTCACCAAACGGCTATATAACCCTGATTTAATTAGCATTTTTTCCCCATAGGTAGGTAGGGTTAGCGCTCATACTTTTCTCAGAATGAAACGTTGTATCTGCAAGAAGGAGAAAGAAAGGAAACTGTATGTTAAAATTCTTCTGTGACTATTAAGAATTGTAGCGTGCAAAGTATGGACCATGCAATCCAATGGGCTTCACACTTCTACAGGAAACTTCGATCAGAATTCTCCCATGCTCTTTTTATGCTTTGTTCAGTGTTATCCTTCTTGTAAATGCACATGAAATATCATCATTGTTGATGAAATCACAGTGCTATGCTTGCTATCTCTTCACTGAACTCAATGTAAGTGAATTAAAAACATGCAGATAGTGTAATTGCTTCAGGAGTACCTGAGGCTACAGAGTTAATTCCCAACAGGGGACAATTTTGCCCCCAGATACATTTGGCAATAACTGGACCCACAGCAACTGGTTGTCATGACTGGCGGGGTGGGCAGCACTGTGGGCATTTAGTGTGTGAAGCCCAGGGATGCTGCAAAACATCCCACGGTGCGTAGAACAGCCTGTGACCACAGTGAGTGGTGCGACGCACGGTGCCAAAGCAGAGATCCCTGCTCCAGAGGAGTAATTAAGATTGTAAAATACACATTTTAAAATATTAAAGTATTAACATTTATAAAATACAGTTGAGAAAAATTTGGATTCACTGTGTATGCAGTGTGGCCCTTATTTTCAATTTTTAATTTTTATCACTACATATTTGCAGCACATAATGATTACATTCTTTGTAGGGAGTTGGTGCACACACATAACACATCTGAATTCTTTTTCCTCCCCTCCCCTCCTCCATCTCTTTGTCCCCTTCCCTTTTGAAAAAGATCTATTTCCCTATTTCCTATTACCTTCCTTTTATGTTGCTCTTTACAGTATTGTATTTTGGGGTTTTTCATATAAGAGAAACCATGTGATATTTAAGCTTGTGTGTCTGATTTATTTCACTTAAAATTATGGTCTCAAGGTGCATCCATTTTCCCACAAATGACTTAAGTTTATCCTTCTTTATGGCAGAGTAGTACTCCATTGTGTAAAAAAAATCACATTTTCTTATCCATTCACCTGTTGATGGACATTTATTCCTCCTCTGAGATTTAGCTATTATGAATGCAAAATTTCTTTTAAGTTGATGAAGAGCCTGATAATAGTGGTCAATGGCTTTCAGGCTGCTATCATAAAATACCATGGACTCAATGGCTTAAGCAACCGATTTATTTGTCACAGTTCTGGAGGCTATTCCAAGATCGAGGTGCCAGGAGATTCTCTTCCTGGCTTGTAGAGAGCAGCCTTCATGAAGAATGCTTCCATACCCTTTCCTCAGTAGATCTGCTTGGAGAGAGAGATTTCCCTGTGTTCCTTTTCTTACAAGGACACTAATTCCATTACAAAGGCCCCACCCTCATGACCACATCTACATCTAATGACCTCCCAAAGTCCCATCCTAGCCCCAGTGGGGGCTAGGCATTCAACATATAAATCTGTGTGTGTGTATATGTACGGGGGCGATATAAACATTCACCCCATAGCAGTCAATAAAATAAAGCAGCTTTTATTACTTAAATCTAGCGTAAGATATACAGTATTACTATTTCAATGGGGGGATCTAAACACCATTTAATGAAAAAAAATTCTTAGAACTATTTGTTAGTATTATGCTGCTATATTTATATTCTACATTTCCTTGCGTCATGGCAGGTGTTGAAGTGTGACAGGCGAAGAACTCTGGCCTGGAGTCTGGAAGCCTGGTTTGTACCCCCCCCCAGCCCGGGTACTGGAGACTGAATCCAGTACCTACACACTGAGCTACGTCCCTAGCCGTTTCTTCATATTTTATTTTGAGACAGGGTCTCTCTAAATTGCTAAGTTGTGCAGGCTGACCCCCAAATTTTGATTCTCCCACACAACCTCCCAGAGTGCTTGGGTGACAGGTACGCACCACCACCCTGGTTTCCCATCTTGATTAACTAGGTTGAGAGACCCTGAGTGAGTCTGCCCCACAGGATCTAATTAATTGAGAGGAGATACTATTGAAATAATAGGTATGAACACCCCTTTTTGTGAACAGTGCAGCCTGTACAAATGTGGGGTGTTATTATCATCCACATTATGCTAATTAAAGTAGAGGCTGAGCGGTCTGAGGACTCCTGCTCAGCTTTGATCGCCTCCTCTTTGGAAAAGGATCCAGCCACTGAAGGGATGCCGGCTGACTGGGCATCTTCCTGCCGTTCTCCTGGTCACCTGGCCTCAGACTTTTCCACTACACCAGTACCCTCGGGTTCTCCTGAACACATTCAGGATATTTCTGATTTTTGTTTTTTTCCAGTCTCAGGTTAAATTGAAAATGAATCAGTCTGCAGTGCAGCTGCTGATCTGAGTGGAGCTGACCCCTACTTAGGAGAGAGAACTCCCTTGTTTGAGAAGGCCAGTCGGGAGCAAGAATTTTTTTCCAGGAATATTTTGAGGTCAGAGGAGATGTGTGGGGTGGAGGGTGCTTGACAGTATGTTCTGGGTCCAAATGTGATAAATTCATAGGCAGATATTCTGGAATGAGAGCCCTCATTAATTTGTAAGGGGACCCCAGGAGCTATTTGTTCATTTCTTCATCAACGAGTTGGGGTAGCTATGATGCGCAGCTTGGGAATGGTTTATGTCCGGAAAGCAGGCAGGGCGGGGCCATTTGGCATTGAAAAGGGAAAAAAGGAAGAAGTAAAATGATAACCAGAGTCAAATACTCTTTCCTGGGCTGGTCCTGGTGAGAGTGAGAAGAGTAGAATGGAAACATCTCTCTAATAGGGTCATCACCCCAGATCGGAAACATGACTTTTTTTCCTCCTCCTTCTTTAAAAAAGAAATTAATTTCAAGATAATAAGGGACTGTACAGAAAAGTTGAATATCATCTTGGAAAGGATGTTGGACTTGCAAGACCTGGCTTGAATCCCAACCAGCTTTTAGCCTCAGATCCACTTATCTAGAATGGTAATAATAACATTTCAAAAACTAATTTAGATTGCTGTTGGGTGGTTTAAAGAAATAAAGTATGCAGTGGTGTGTTTAGTGCTAAGAGTCACCTACAAATCTTTCTCTACGCTGCATATTTCTTTTCTCTCTTCCTCTTCTCCCTATTCTTTTACTCCCCTTTCCCATCCTTTCTCTTCTTTTCTTTTTCCTCAAGCTTCCTCCTCCTCCTCCTGTAACCCACTGTTACCACTGATGGAAACTGAAAAGCCAGGCTGAGGCAAACTGGTGCCATATTTTTCTTGCATCCTCTTTTCAGGCTTAGCATGTTTTGTAAGTCTTGGTTGCATAAAGATGAAGTTAATGGCCAACCTTAAGGGTAAATGACACAAATAATGCACTATGTTAACCAGCTAGCAATATTGCTTTTAAATTGTAAGTGCATTTCAGTGCATTCATGCATGCTTTGGGATACGCTGTTTCAATTCAATTTCTTTATGGCTGCTAGCAGTTCTGACTTAAATGGTAGGTTGTATGTAGATTGTATAACAGCACTTTGAGCCCACTCTAAATCATGACCAGGAAGAGAATTATAATTTCCTTTTAGAAATATGCTGCTCATGAGATTGATAACTAATTTAAAAATTGTAGGAGTCCTTTGTCCGTTTTTGTTGACTACACTGACAAATAGAACTTATTCTACAGCAGTATGAGAATGTTCCTTTGATACAACCTAAATGTACTGAATATGTTTGGTGCACTAAGTCAAGCAAGTTTGAGGGCTTATATCAAAGCTGATTGGTGACTTCATTATTTTCTCATACAGAAAGAGCAGTAACCTATTTTGGTGCCTTCGTCACCCTCGTGGTTTAATGTATTAGTTTTCTATTGCTTCAGTGGCAGATTATCACCAACTTGAAAGAACATGAATTTGTCACTTTATGGTTCTGTATATCAGAGGTCTCACATTGGTCTCATTGGGCTAAAATCAAGGTGTGCACTGTGTTGTACTGGATACTGTAGGGCAGAACACATTTTCTTGCCTTTGCCAGTTTCTAGAGCCCACCATGACTCACGACACCCTTACCCTTTCTCCATCTTCAAAGCCTGAAACACTGAGTCAAGTCCTTTCTCTCACTTTCTAATTCTCTCCACCTAGAACAGCTTCCAACTTTTAAGGACTCATGTGCTTATATCACTACCAGGTAATCTCCCTATCTCAAATTCCTTAACCCTAATCACATCTGCAATATCCTTCTTGCCAAGGCAGGTATCATGTCACAGGTTCCAAATGATAGAGTGTAGACATTTGGGGGCCATTATTCTGCTCACCACTTCTATGTTTAGCTGCTGCAAAGAGCTAGAGGGTATTTTCTTTTAAAAGAATTCCTACCGCATTCTTTATACTTCTACTTTTGCCTTCCAGAATTTCTTCTGCCCCCCATTTCATTTTTCCCAGCATGTTTTTGTCAGTGGTCAATTTTTCATTGGTTTCTCCTCAGCCTCCATCCTATTTTCTGGTGAAGAGGTCTGCAGATCATCCCCAATGCTCAGCTCCACCAGATTTTGTTATATTCCAGATGACATCTTTCTTCCTCTTCTTTGCCACATATCCTTTTGTTTGTTGTACCTTTTTGTTTCTCTGTGTGTCATTCCAATACATAGATTCATGTTGCGTATATCCCAGAAATAGGTCAGAAAAAGATGGTGCTCAGCTAATGCTAATGCTCTTCTCCCACTACAGCCCCACTGTTTTACTGCAGTTGATGAAACTGTGGAGTTCATCGGAATCACCTCTGTCAGGTGGCTGCATTGCTGAGGGGTTAAGTGTGAGAGCGAGTCAACATAGTTCACCTCATCTCTCATTACTCCAGTGTGTATTTCTATTTGTGATTATAGATTTTATGAAGTTAGCATCATGTTCATAAAGGAAAAAAATTCTCTCATGAACATTAACCATTTTGTCAAAAAAGAAGAAATTCCGATTTCCTGGATTGCATTTTATGCAAATTTAGATAATGAATACACCTGCCCTGGTTTAAAATGTTATGTTGACATTTTTTTTTTCAGCGGCCCGTGCCGCTGAGCGATATCACCGGCCCTTTTTTCGTATGTGGGTTCTGGGAGTCGAACTCAGGACCTCGTGCTTGCCAGCAGGCGCTTGCACTGCTGAGTGATATCACCGGCCCTTTTTTTCCTTTATGTGGGTACCTGGAGTCGAATTCAGGACCTTGCACTTGCCAAGCAGGTGCTTATGCCACTGAGCCATCTCGCCGGCCTATATGTTGACATTTTTGAAGAAGAAATTTTTGTAGCATTACAAATGCATCCTTAAAATGTTCTATAAAATGTAACTTTTAATCTGACTAGAAACCAACTGAATTTTTTTTTTTTCTATCTAGAGTCTGCTCTGGATAAAATTATTCATTCTCCTCCCATGTACATATAAATCTGTCTGAAAAATTGCCTTTACAGCAAGTATCTAAGAAGTATTTAAATGTTTATGGTTACTCTGAAATATGTATTATTTCCAAGAATGTAAATTTGGAAGGATTACAGTATATAGAAATATAGCAGAATTTCTAGAAATCGGTGAAAATGTACACAAATTATCTTCTAACGCTGCTATCAGTTATCTTCCTTTAAAATTTTTCATCATTTATCTTCTTTGCAGCTTTTTCCTCAAGAAGGGATAATCCAGGAACAGACCAATGGTCACTTGAATGTCGTTATGGCTCTATAAATAAAGAAGGTATGTTTTAATAATGTACGGCTTCATTAGGACCAAGTTGAATTAATGTAGGAAGTATAGGGTGCGTTTGAAGATCTCGCATAAGACGGGTTATAATGAATGCTCATTCAGTGCTAACTAAAATAAAACCAGATGATCCTCAAAATATACATTAGTTATCAGAAGTGGCTATGGAGTACTAGGAATTCTTAAAATTGGGTGTGCATAAGAATCATCCAGAGAGGGGGCCGGTGAGATGGCTCAGCGGCGTAAGCGCCTGCCTGGCAAGCGCGAGGGCCCGAGTTTGACTCCCAGAACCCACATATGAAAAAAGGGCCGGTGATATCGCTCAGCGGCACGGGCGCCTGCTGGCACGTGAGGTCCTGAGGTCGACCCCCGGTACCCGCAAAAAAAAAAAAAAAAAAAAAAGAATCATCCAGGGAGCTTGTTAAATAAGAGAGCTGCTGGCCTCATTTTCAGAGAGTCTGATGTTTTTGGCCATGTTCTTGGTTCATGTTCTTGAGTTACCGGGATAAATCAAGTTTGAGACCAATTCTAGCGATGCCTCTGATCTGCAACCCTCCCTCCATAGACTCCGACCTCACCGCCTGAAGACTACGAGGAGCTTTTCCGAACCCTCTGTCCCGTCTGCACCATTTTCATCCCAGATCAATGGTTTCGCAACACTCAGGTGCGAGCCTGACTACCCTTCTCCATGGCCACTAAGTGGTTTGCCCGTGGTCTAAAATTATTTTAACCTTAATATTTTTTTAAAAAGGGGGAGTTTAATTCTAAGTAGGATCAGTTAACAGATTCGTAAGTAGGGAAAGTGAAGGATACAGACTGTGTCTTGCTTAGACAGGGCTTAGCACCAGGAGAAGCAGGAGTGGCTTGATGGGTGGGCGGAGGGACTTCAAAAGGCCCCCAGTTACCCCTGGGGTGGGATCTTTGCTTGCAGTGGTGCCACCAATGGCAGAAGCTGTGCATGGAGCTCTCCGAGGCAGCGCAAGTTCCCAGGCTTTTAGAGCTTTTCGTTTGTTTAGCTATTCAATACAACTGACTTCTTACAAGGCCCTCCCTTCCCAGGGAATTCATTAATCAAGGTACTACTTTATTTATTTCCATAAACAAATCCTTATGAAAGAGTAATTCATTCATTAACTAAGAAATGTGATCATTTCCACTGTTGTACCTGAGAGCTTCAAAGCACCGTTGTTGCTGTTCACATCAGTTAATCCAGGTAACTGGGAAATGTGAGTAAGACAGGACTCAAATGCATGCCAACTGATTTTACAAGTTAAAAAAAATTTAAAAGCTAAGCTTAAGATTTTAAAAATCATGTTAAGAACATTAATTCTTCACAGAAAAGAATCACAAATCTTTTTAGGATGAAGTAATTGTATTCCATAGAACTTTCTATGCATGGAAACTCTTGAAAAACCTCTTCCTTTGTATTGTGGAATATTCTAGGAAGAAATACCTCTTTTAGGTATATAGGGTGGGGTGTTAGCATCTAGCTAAGGAATATGGAAAACAGTTCCTGATCATTTTTATTATCAAAATGTTTATGTAAACAAAACTTTACATATTATTTTATGAATGTTTTAATAATATGTACATTAAATAGTCTATGTAAAGATTGTTGTTGAATTTCAAAGATAAATATTTATTCATTCTAATTAATTACCTGTACCTGGCCTTAATAGTTAATTCACAGGACAGTTGGTGATTAATAAGAAAAAAGAAAAGTTGGCTACTAGATGGTCATTTAGCAGCCATTCCCTCCAAATAAAAAAAATTATATAAATTCCAAAGCTAAGGTAAGCATATGAGATTAATGAGATTTAATGAGATTTTTTTAAAAGTTACAATGGAAAGCATCTGAATTAAGTAGAGATGGTTACAGTGATAATCAAGTAAGATCCTCTGTGGAAAATAAAATGGAACTATGCTCCATCTATTCCATCTGGCCCAACTAATTCTTTCAGTGTTTTTAATTGAGATGTATTTATTTTTTATTGATATGTAATGCTCATCCAACAAAATTCAGCCTTTGTAAATATTAAAATCCAGTGGTGTTTACTATTTCACAAAGTTGTTCAACCCTCACAATGATACAACTCCAGAATGTTTTATCACACTGAAAAGAATCCAATTAGCTATCACTTCTTCCTCCTTCCCCCAGCTCCTGACACCTATGAATCTATTTTCTGTTAGTATAGGTATGACGATTCTGGATATATCACACAAAAAGAATAATACCCATGGCTTTTGTGTCTCACTTCATTCACTTAGAGTGATATTTTCTAGGTTCATCAGTGTTTTAGCATATATCAGTTATTCCTTTTTAATGACTAAATAATATTTCATTGTGTAGATATGTCACATTTTACTTATCTGTTCATTAGTTAACAGATAATTGGACCTTTGTCTCTTTGGGCTATTATTAAAAATGTTGTTGAAAAAATTTGCATTCAAGTTTTGTGTGGACGTATGTTCTCAATTCTCTTGCATAGATTCTTAGGGTTAGTGCTGGCTCGTATGGTGACTCTATGTTTAATATTTTAAGAAACCACCATGTTAGTCAACTTTCCAATCACTGGACAAAATACTCAACATCCACAGTTTAAAGTAGGGGAGGTTTATTTTGGTTCACAGTTTCTGTGGGTTCAGTCCATGATCAGGTGACTCCAAGGCAGAAATGGCATGGCAGTGGGGTATGGCAGAAGAAACCTGCTCCCCATCATGGTGAGCAGGAAGCAGAGAATAAAGGAAGGAGGCAGGGACAAGAATACACCCTTCTAGGATATGCCCCCAGTGACAGGGCCACTTCATCCAGAGCCCACCCTCAAACATGAGACCTTTGGATGACATTTTAAATCTAAACCATAACAACCATTAAACTATCCTGTAAAGTGGCTTCAATCATTTTACATTCCCACCAACAATGTATGATGGCTCCAATTTCTCCCCACTCTTGCTACCACTTCTTATTGTCTATCCTTTTCATGCACATTTGAATGAGGATGAAATGGTATCTCACAATGGTTTTGACTTGAATTTTTTTCTTTCCAGTACTTTGAAATTGATTCAATGGTAGAAAAGGAGGGAAGTTCATGTTGGTTTTTATTCCTCTGAATAAAATGAAAAAGGAAGGTGACTAGAATTAGATTCAAAGCTTGCTTCATTAGTAGAAAAGATTCATATGACTTATAAAAATGTATAGTATAGCATAACATAAATAGAGAAAAATGTAAGTGTTGGTGAGTAGGGAATACAGTTAAGATAGCTTGTAATATGCAATGGCATAGAGTAAGGTTTTGTACACTGACTAGTGGTGTGTTAACATTTTGTCTCTGAACCAAAGTAAAATGGAACCAAAGTAAAATGACAATTTGCTAAATGCATAATGCTCATAAAATTAAAAACAAATTAGAACACTTTACCAATGATCATAGAGTCATTATCTATTCTCTGCATGATCCCTCCAACATCCAGGGGAATCCTACATCTTGATGCAATTTTTTCATTACTAATGATTCCAGATGATCTGTCAGTCCAGATGATCCATGCCACTTCTTTGGAACTGTCCTCAATGGAAATGTTCCCCTGCTTTTCTGTTCAGCAGCAGTGCAACTATTTGAAGGTGCTAAGCACATATAAAACTTTGCTGCTTCTTCAACCTGAACACTTACTCTTCCTATTTGCCATAGGAAGATGGCTTCCCATTTTCAAAAGATTTAAATCCAAATTTGCTGGCCCCTGGCTGATTTTTCTAGCTCCATTTTCCCTCAGTCCTTGATAAAATACAGGCTTGCTGGAATAAATATTCTTTCTGCCTTGAAAATCTTTGTCTACACTCCTCCATCTCCTGCTCTCACCACTAAGGAAATATGAACTCGTCTTCAAGGCCAAACTCATATGTCATCAAAAAAGATCCTTTTGGAAGGTCCTTACTGTCCCCAGGCATAATTAATTTTCCTTTTTGTATGTCATAACAGCACATTTTAAGGAACACTTGCATAGAATTTATTATAGTGATTTGTTTACATGTCTGTCTCCTTCAGTGGACTGTGACTGGTTTCGCAGGAGGAGCTGTCTTCAGTTTTATGTCCTCAGTGCCCAGCACGATGCTGGTAGTCAACCAAAGGGCAGTTGCTTCAAATTGATTTCATAAATTACTCCTGATTTCTTACTGTCCTGTAAATGCACTTGGGTTTGTTACCACCACTCCTGAAAAGTGACCTCCACAACGAAAAGACATTTTTCAGATTTAGCCCAACAGCATGCCAACTGCCCATGTGCTCTGGAAATTATACTTCTATGACTGTCATCTCAGACTACATGAGTTTTACTCACTGACGCATTTGCTTTAGCATTCCAGAAAACTTTGCTGACCAGGTTTTCCTCTGCTTCCACTTTTTTGTCTAAAAGTAAACCTTCAGATGTTCTCTGATGAATGCAATCTTGTTTGCTGCTGGAAAAGATAACTTCATTTCTCTGGATTAGAATGATAAACTTCAGTTTTAATTCTGCCTTCTTTCATATCTACTCAATCTCCTTCCAGTTTGATATCATCTGCATATGGGATAATAGTGTGAAACAGGTACATTTGCCTGGGTTATGTGTCTAATGCTAAAGAAAAAATAACCAGTACATGTAAATAGGAAATTATTGTTTCTCTTTTAATTCAAGATTTTGAAGTATCATATTCCTCTTCATAAACACCACCAAATCCTCCAAAGAGATTTGAAAATTTCCTTCAGATAGATTTGGGGAAAATATGCCATCATTTAATATATGCTTATTGTGACTAATATATAAATATGTTACCCACAGAGCTGCTGATGAGCCCCTGCTATGGCGCTCTGTAGCATCCTGATCTTCACAGTCACAGAGCTTGCCACAATTGATGTGATCGCTTGTATAATTGTCTCTCCCCCTCACCAGTCTTCAATCCCTATTTTACTCAATATCTTTACATTGCCTAGATAAAATTTTATTTAAGTCATATCTACTTTAGGCAACCTGTATATCTATGAATACTATATTTTTTGTGTGGTTCCAATATTGGGTCAGGGAGTGCTGATAGCTCCAAGGCAGGAGGCATTATTTCAGGGGAAGTTAAAGAAGTAAGCAGATGAGATGTTTTTTCCACAGGACCATAAACTAATCAAATAATGACTTACAATCAGCAAAATTAAAAATCTCCCCAAATATAAGCTAATGTATGATAATCTGTCAATAAATGAAACATTAATCATTCCAAGGTTTATTATTACCTGTTTCCCTGAGAATTCTCCATACCTCTAGGCTGAAATTCCAGATCAATTGGGGGCATCTTAGGCACTAGTCACAAGGTTCCATTCCTGCAGCACTGAAAGGATCTTATTAGAAGCCACTCACACTCCGAGGGAGGTCCCACAGCGGGAAGTCTAAGGAGAGTGGTATGGTGAGAATTCAGTATAATTTGGTTTTAGAAAATTCTACTTGGCAAGACAGCCCCATGATAAAAATATTACTAATTAGCCCTGAACTTCAGTTCCTTCACACAAAATGCTGCATTGTAATTTAAGGGTGCTTAAAATTATCTTACCTTGTCCCATTTGGCATCCTAAGCCAGGGTCTTAGCAAATGTGGAGCTGCAGAGTGCAGGAATGTGGGTGGATCTGAGAGAGCCTGCTTGTTGACCTGACAATGTATTCTTAGGTTTGACTATGTTATCAGGATGCAACAGCTAACTAGCAAGAAAAACTTCGGGAACGCCAAGTCAGAAAAACATAAGAAGTGAAAATATCAAAACTGAAGCTTTTCAGATATGATTTGCTGCTTAACATACATTCACATAGCAGCCCTAAAGAAAAGTAAGTTTTCCACAGCAAAAGCTTAAGAGGTTAAAATACTGTCCCTGTAGGCTTCTTTCCTGCCAAAAAAATAAAATATGTCTCTATCTCCTGAATCCACTCAATATTTTTAAAACCTTGACATCTATGTTTATATTCTATTAAAAAGTTAATAATATGAAGGATTTATTGTAAATCCTGAGCTTTATGTTTGGAAACAGCACAGCCGTTATTAAGGATTCGTATTCGCATGGCACTGAGTCTGTGCTATGATTTGGTCCTGTTTGCTAGAAATGGACAGTTGAGCAGAAACACCAATCCACAAGAAATATTCATCCACTACTGTAAAAAATGCATAAGAATTAAGAAAATGAAGAAAGATTAGCCTAATAATACACCATAGGGACCGAGAGAAATGGTCAAGAAAAATGTGAGTGAGGAAGGGAAACAATGAGGCAAAGAGAGATAAAAGACCTAGCCCATTAATAGATTTAAAAATGATTGTATGTGGCAAATGAGGTCACAGCATGATTCACACAGGCCTGCATGTCTAGAGCGCTGCCAGATTCTATGTTCACGACCACCAAGGCATCTCCTAGGAGACAATCACTTCAGGCCAGAGTCAGGTCCTCCAATGTAGTGAAAGATAAGCACCTTGTTTCAGGAGTGGGGTGGACACACATAGAATCCTTGGATATTTCCGTATGGAATCATGTCTAAAGCCTGCCCAGAAGGCCACCTGAAGACAGGCATGAAAAATGCTGTTTTCGTAAATATTTATAGATGATACTCGTGATGTCACTGCATTGGCAGTGTGCTCCATGAAGGGGTACACTATTTTGCTTGAGAACCCACTGAGATTTTGTGTCTCATTGGTATCTTTAGCAATTTGGGTGTCTTTGGCTCACTAGGGTGTCATCAGTGTAGATGGGGCGGACTGGCTGTGGGAGGCAATGGAGGTGGCTACACACCCATGGGAGCAGCGGAAGGGCCACGGGAACACCTTTGAAGAGGCCCCATGGACACTGCCGCTTCAGAAGCAAATTCCAGGAAGGAGAAGATGGTGGGCATCAGCTAAGGTCCACAAGGGACATGTTTGTGAGCACGTGCAAGACACATTGCAGAGCTCTCGAAATTAGTGGGTGGAATGCACTAAACTAAATTCAAAATGGATCAGAGATCTAAATAATAAAACAGAAACATTAAATCTGCTGGAAGGTAGGATAGGTAAATCCCTTGAAGACATTGGTGTAGGCAAAGACTTTATGGATAAAAACTCAACCGCACGGGAACTATCCCAAAGAATCAACAACTGGGATCTCATCTTATTAAAAAGCTTTTGCACAGCAAGAGAAACCACCAACAGAGTGAAAAGACAACCCACAACGTGGGAAAAAGTGTTTGCCAGCTGTTCCTCAGACAAAGGATTACTATCGAGAACATATAAAGAACTCAAAAAAATCAGACCTCCCAAATTTAAAGACCCACTCCAAAAATGGGCATCTGAGATGAATACACATTTCTCAGATGAAGAAATACTAATGGCAAATAAATATACAAAAAAATGTGCAACATCCCTAGTCATTCGAGAGATGCAAATTAAAACAACACTGAGATACCATCTCACCCCAGAAAGAATGGCTACTATAAAGAAATCAACTAATAACAAATGCTGGAGGGGCTGTGGGGAAAAAGGAACCCTTCTTCACTGTTGGTGGGAGTGTCGACTGGTACAGCCACTGTGGAAGTCAGTGTGGAGATTCCTCAAAAAACTAGGGTTGGAGGTCCCATTTGACCCAGCTATTCCCCTTCTGGGCATCTTCCCAGAAGAATTAAAAACATCGTACCACAGCAATATATGTGCACCCATGTTTATAGCAGCACAATTTGTAATAGCCAGATCTTGGAAACAACCCAAATGCCCATCAACTGAGGAATGGATTAGAAAGATGTGGTATTTTTATACAATGGAGTACTATTCAGCCATAAAGAAGGATAAACTGGAGACTTTTATAGGTAAATGGATGCAACTCGAGAAAATACTCATAAGTGAAATAAACCAGACGCACATGTGTAAGCATCGTATTGTCTCTCTAGTATGAGAAACTGAAAGAGTAAATAAGATCCAAAATGTACAATAGACACGGTGAATCAAAAAGAAATTGGTCAATAAGAAAGAGAGACTGGAATAGGGAAAAGAAAGTAGGGAAAGGGAAAAAAATTGTATATATATATAAGATGGTTAAGATAGATACACTACCAATTTTACTTAGTTCATTGAAGAGTAAGGTTTGAGCCAATAATGTTTGGACAATTGAATGCTAATGTCTGGTACCCTGAATAACTAACTTAAAGATAATAATACGTAATGCATTGACCATTGTTACCCTCATATTATGTTGTTTTGAGAATTTGTTCTTTTTTTGATTTGTTTTGTTTTTTCTTCTCTTTAAAATAAAATTTAAAAAAAGGGAATAAAAGTGTCTCTATACATGTCAGAAGTAAAGGAAGGATAAGATAAGAAAATTCTCTCTGAAGCCTCTTTTATGAGCATTAGTTACTCCTCAAAAGAACCAATGCCTATTACCTTACAATGGGAATTAAGTTATAACGTGAGTTTTGGAGGGGACAAAGACGGATATATGTGTGTGTGTGTGTGTGTGTGTATGTCTTGCCAGTGGGTTTTCCACAAGATTTGGCAGTTTAACACTTGAACAAAAACAACTATTTAGATTGATTTGTTGAACGTGGTGTGAAAAGAACTGTCTATATTAAAAAAATTTTAACGCATCAGATACAATATTACTACTAATAGTCTAAAAAAGTCTGGAGAAATATAAGGGATTTTTAAATAATGTGACTAATTATGGAGAGGATCTTAATTTGGTCTCAGGTTTTGAAACTACATATCAAAAATCTAAACATTAGAACAGAAACACTTAATCTGCTGGAAGACAAAATAGGTAAAACTTTTAGACATAGGTGTAGGCAAAGACTTTTGGAACAAAACCTGGTTGCACAAGAAATAATACCAAGAATCAACAAATGGGATCAGATCAAATTAAGAAGCTTCTCACAGCAAAGGAAACCACCAAGAGAATGAAGAGACAGCCTGCAGAATGGGAAAAAAATTTTGCCAGCTACTCTTCAAAGGACTAATATCTGGAATATATGCAGAATTCAAAAATATTAGGCCTCTCAAATTTAAAGGCCCAATTAATAAACGGGCATCTGAAATGAATAGAGACTTCTCAGATGAAGTAATACAAATGGTCAAGAAATACATAAAAAAAAGGTCAACATCTCTGGCCATTTGAGAAATCCCAGTTAAAACAACACTGAGATTTCATCTCACTCCAGGAAGAATGCCTACCATCAAGAAATCAGCCAATAACAAATGCTGGCAAGGCTGTGGGAAGAAAGGAACCCTCCTTCTTTATTGGTAGGACTGTCAACTGATTACAATCACTATGGAAATCAATATGGAGATTCCTCAAAAACTAAAAACAGAAATTCCATTTGACCCACCTATTCTCCTTCTAGGTATCTTCCCAAAAGAGTTAAAGACATGATACCACAGTGATATATGCATACTCATGTCTATTACAGCACAATTCATAATAGCTAAATATTGGAAACAGCCTGTATGTCCATCAACAGATGAATGGTTAAAAAAATCTGTTATTTATACACAGACGAGTACTACTCTGCCATAAAGAAAGATAAAAGTGAGTCATTTGTAGGAAAATGGATGCAACTTGAGACCATAATGTTAAGTGAAGTAACTCAGACACACAAACTTAAACATCACATAGTTTTTCTTATATAAAAAACTCTTAGTACAGTAAATATATAAAGTATAAAATAAAAGACAGATAATAGGAAAAAAGAGAGAGGAAAGTATTGTAATGCAGCGTGGACAATGTATCTAAGTGTACCTTGACTTAGTACAGTTGATTTACATGTTTTGTATATTCTTTGCCTTATTAGTCTGGTTTTTAATGTGTATATATAATAATAATACATGATACTTAACTTTATAAGGTCTTATAAGGTAAATTAATGAATCTGATACTGGTAAAATAAAAGACGGAGTGGAGGGAAGGCGAGGGTGAGAATTCAAATGCGTTATGTACATAGACCAATTCCCTATGGTGATCGTAATCCTTATGTACTGCAAACATATACTAATAAATGAAAAAAAAAAAAAGAAACTACATATTCTGAAATTAAAATTTTAGTTCTAACAGCAGCTAATTTTATGTTTATGATATGTAATTTAATCTCATTTTCCTCACTTATGAAATACTTGTTGACTATCACATAAGGTTGCAAAACAAATAATTTTATGAATGTTTATGTGATAATGCTTGGAACTTACTAAGAACTAAAATATACTTAGTTTTATTTAACAAATGATGAAAATAGCATATATGTATAATAAATGATTCATTGAGGAAAATAATCTTTACGTACTGATATTCAATTCATAAACAGAAAATGCTAAATTAGGATTTTTATAAAAAGGTGTTTATATTTTTAATACCAGAATTGATAAAATTCATAAAAGTGTGCTGTGTCTTTCTATACAATGACTTCATATATATCATATATATATTATTCTGTGTAAAATACACAACCTTTGTACATATATATATATATATATTTAGAATCTTGACTGAGATTCAGTGTTTGGAATTGTAGATATGTAGGCTAATGTATAAACATTTAACAAAGAACAAAAAGAAGGGAAAGAAGGAAGGGAGGGAGGAAGGAAGATAGTAGAGGAAAAAAAGGAGGGAGAGAATTTAAAGAAAAAGAAGGAAGGAAATTAGTGAGCTAAAATGAAACCACCAATCAAACTTTTGCTACAATATTCTTTCCATTATAATACCCTTATTCATGTTTAGGAAAAACAATGCTTTACATTTTAAAGTTTACTTTATCTCATTAGTGTAGCCACTCCAGCTTTACTATGGTTGCTATTTATATATTGTTTTACAGTATCTAAAGTATATCTCTTGCACACTGCATGTAGTAGCATCATGTTTGTTTTTTATTAATAATGAAAATCTCACTTTCATAGTTGTATTGTTCATTTCATTCATAGTTTATTGCTATCACTGATGTAGTTGTATCTGTCTTATATAATAACATTATAAAAATTTCTTTATATAATTATATGCCAATTTAAAAAGCTTATATGCAGGGCCAGTGAGATGGCTCAGCGGTGTAAGCGCCTGCCTGGCAAGCGCGAGGGCCCGAGTTCAACTCCTGGAACCCACATACGAAAAAAGGGCCGGTGATATCGCTCAGCGACACGGGCGCCTGCTGGCGCGCAAGGTCCTGAGGTCGACCCCCCGGTACCCACAAAAAAAAAAAATAAATAAAAAGCTTATATGCAAATAAAAATATGTATTTTTACTGTTTTCTGTATAAAAAAAAGAAATTAGTGGGTGGAGATGAATTTTGAAAACAAAGTGTTTACTACAATGGAGCTCAGGGTGTGGGTTATGAATAGGATAATATGTAATTTATTGTCCAAAAAGGCAAGCCTTTGAAAATGAAGGGTTTGTTGCTATTGATTATGCCAAGACAACAGACATACACTTGGACCGCTGTGGACAAAGTAGGATGTATGGTCACTTCGTGAGGGACTGTCACTTTCATCTATGATTTGTAACGTTTGCAGTTTTGTCTTGAGCAAGTATGATTTTTCATTAGCATGATATATGCAACTATGGGCCTTACGGAAAGAAGAGGACTAAAGGACTTACGAGAGTGCCAGGGCAAAGCTAGAAGCATCACGTTGACATTGATATGGTGTCTCCAGTCCTGTCTCCCCTACCCAACCCCACATCACAGTCCAGAAAATAAAGTCTGTAAAGTTTTCAGCCCCCAGTGGCAATTCCAAAGCAGCCCGCCCTGCTTAGAATCAGCATATTCCCGACAGTTCTGGTGGGCCCCACTTTAACTGATTTTACTTTGCCCTGCTTTCTGAGATAGTAGTTTCCCAAGGTCCATGGAGATATTTTTATGTGAAAATCCTGGGAGTAAAGTTTACGAACTCAACTCTCCTTTGTCATCCCTGGCCCCACCACTGCAGTCAAGGTGCTAATGGCAGAATATTTCTTTGTAAATAGAGTATTTATGAGAACAAAATCTTAATTTACAGTTTTCTTAAGTCACAAAGAGAAGTTGACTACTGTTTTTATGTGGAGTTGAGGTTTCGTCTTTAGTGAATTCTAACAGGTAACTGGAAGTTTCCATTGCAAAGTGCACTTGTTTTGTTTTCAGCTCTAAGTTACTGTATAACTTTTTAAACATCGCAGCTTTGGAAGCCTTCTTCTGTAGGCAGCTACAGGTAGAACTGCAAACTATTCAGGCATTATCTTAGCCCACTTCTTTGAGTACCTGCCTTTATGAGAAACAATATTTACCAACTGTCTTGGTTACCTTTCTCATTGCAGAGACAAAATACCCAACATACAAAGTTAAAGTGGGAAAGGTTTATTTCACCTCACAGTTTGTAGCCATCTAGTTCCAAGGCAGTAGCATGGCAGTGGGGCATCACAGAGGATAAATAGCTCATGGCATGGCAGGGCTGGTGGAAGGCAGCAGCAAGCAAGCCTGCCTTCCCTCTCTCCCTTTATAGTCCATCCAGGTTATAAGCCTATTGATTGGTGCCACCCACACCCAGGGTGGGGCTTCCATTATCCATACCTTTAATCCAGTATCACACCCTGAATCCACATTCACATGCCCTAATCCAGCCACCTTCGAAACTCCCCACCCATGACCTTGTGAGGCTTTGAGGTGACATCTAGATACAAGCCGTAATAGCAACTCAGCTCCCAGTGCCCACAGGAGTGCAAATGAAGTTGGAATAGATGCCATCTGTGAGGGAAGATAGGCTGCCAGTTCAACGACTTTAACTTTTATAGCTCTACAAAAACTGAGGGGAAGTAGCTATCTGTTTTGATTTAAAATCACTGCCAATAGACTTTCTACAAATTCTTTTTGTTAATATTCCTAGCATGTTTTGTTTATAGGAGTATCCTCAGGGCCTAGAACACTCTGGCATAAAGTAGGAGATCAAAATATTTATTGATAAAAAAATATCTTTAAAATGGATGTACTAATAGTAGCTGTATCCAGGAATGATATTCACCTGGCTCCCGTTATAAAAATAATTACAGTGTCACAGGGTTGTTGTGAGGATTGCACAAATTAAAGCTTTTCTGAAACCTGGCAATAGGGTAGCAAGGAGTTAAGGTTCACATCCCGGATGGTTGGGGAATAGCGCAGGAGCCCAGTAGGAGGCGCTGCTGAGTCCAAACTGAGTCCTACTTGATTGTGGGAAGGACATGTGAAGGATGTTGCAGTGCTGGCTTCATGGGTCACACTTGAACTTTACTAGGAGGTGGCGTGAGATCTGAAGAAAGTGGTCACAGCAGAAGCAAGACTGTCAGTTGCCCCCTACGAGCTTGTTTACAATTGAACCACCAGTTGGCTGCTCTCTTGAATATTCTCTCTCTTAAATATTCAGGTATTTATTCTCTGCAAAAATGCAAATACACCCTGTGAGAGGTCAGCATTAACTTACCACCGGTAAATGGCGTGGATATCATCTGCACAGAAATACTGTTTTCTCTAAGTGAAGAAATAGCAAACTTCCGGAAGAATAAGCCACATGGCAGCTGTCTTAATTACTTTTTCTCATTGCTGAGACAAAATACCGAACACCCAAAGTTAAAGGAGGAAAAGTTTATTTTGGCTCACAGTTTGTGGAGGTTTCAGTCCATGATTGGCTGGCTCCAAAGCCGGGTGGCACATGGCAGAGGGGCATCGCAGATCAGAAGACGAGCAGCAGCAGCAGCAACAACCAAAAAGCAACTTTCGACCCCTTATGTCTTATCAAGTCTGCCCAACCTTAGGGCAGGTAACACTCACACCCTTAGTCTTAGCATTGCATCCTTGATCCCAGCATCACACACGCTAGATCCAGCCCCTCTGAAAAGTCCCATCTGTGACTGCATGAGTCTTTGGGGGGACATCTAGACACAAGCCACAACAGCAGCTAAGTTTTGATGACGGAGCTGAAAGATCATCAGAAATTGGGACAGTGGCCAAGAAGTACAGCCCCATCCTTACAGGGAAGAGCACTGTGGTGGGGAGAAGATGGGTGCCTAAGGGTGAGGG
Source organism: Erethizon dorsatum (assembly GCA_028451465.1). Lineage (NCBI taxonomy): Eukaryota > Metazoa > Chordata > Mammalia > Rodentia > Erethizontidae > Erethizon > Erethizon dorsatum. The sequence goes on from CM051835.1 coordinate 44,050,749, forward strand.
TTGGAGAGAGCAGGGTGTAAGCAGAATGGGTAGAAAGTCCCTGACACAGAAATCTCTATTGTCCACCAGGGAATTGTATTGCAAAGATGGGAAGTGCAGCTTTATTCTCAGAAGGCTTTTCAACTTAGCTGCCCAGTTCCTTGTCCTAATTAGAACATGTATCAGTTTAGGATACAGTGCATGGTGATCTTTGGTCAGGTTTACATGTATCAGAGAATCAGGTCACTTGCAAAAGGTTGAGTTTTAATTTAAACTAGCCACACATTTTGTAATAGTTTTTACACTTCACATTTGTAAAATGCATTATATTATGTATAGATAGTGCCCATATTATAACATGACATCTATAATATCTACATACACCTGACTTGGTCTCTAGGTATAATCTCTATAGAATTTGGCTATAATATAATAATAATAACTCCATGAGGTATATAAAGCATAGAGCACTAACTCCATTTACTATATGACAAGAATAAAGAACAAAAAGTTAAGATGTCAGGACAGTGGTAGAAGACTCTAGGGATGATAAGATGACATTTTTGTTGGTGGATGGATTTTGGATGGTTGTGGGAGGATGACATTTTTGTTGGTGTTCCATTCATTGTTAGAACAAAAATTCAAACCCTGGTTTTTTGATTTCAGATTTAAAGGGCTTTTTTAAAAACCATACTTGGCTACTCCTCTATCACAAATGAATTTTAAATCTTCCAGGTTCTACCATTTTTCTCTTTATTAAACATACTAAGAGGAGAGCAAACAAGTTTTCCCTCTGATCCAGTAGTTCCATAAGATATGCAAGATAATCTACTGGGATGTGGAAAGAAAATATTAGGGCTTTCAGTTTTATGTTTTGGATGTATTTAAATGAGCATAATATGTCACTAAGTAGCCCTTTCTATATAAACATATATATGTATACATATAGCAATAAATGTGTATAATTTATAAGTAGGTGCATTTAAAATATAAAGATACATTAATTTTTGTTAATTTTTTTTAAACACAGGGCTTCAGGCTCAAAAGCCCTGAAACTATTGTTCTTAACTGGTAACTACTTCCCCTAAAATAGCTTGCTGCTTGTAGCTAAGTACACTTCTTCTTTTGTCTCATCTTGTCTTAGTGCAGTGGAGTATGACAACAGGCTCCTTTACTCAGAATAACACAGGCTTTGAGCAAAGAAAGTCTGGAGAGATCAATTCGCCTAACCCCTTCATTTGACAGGGGAAGAAACTGAGGCTTACAGGAGTTAAGGGATTTGCCAAGCTGACAAGTTAAGGATGAGCTCAACAATATGGGAAACGGATGGAAAATCCAGTTAATGCTTAGCCCATTGTAATGTGTCATGTGCTGGCTTGCAGAAATTAAATCTGTTAATAATCCTCGAACCTTATTTTAGAAGTTTTAAGTGCCTTACCTATCAAACCTTTTGCTGAAGATGATATGTAATGGCTTTGTTTCTCTTGGTACCCAGGAATGTCTGCATTGAACAAAAATGTCATACATATGGTGCCAGCTATCTGCTTACATTATAAATAGAAATGTGAGGAATATATACAACTCTTTAATTACCTACAGCCATTGACTCAAACAATTAGATTGAAACAAACATACTTCCCTGCCTGTTGTAAAGAAAGGAACAAATATAATATCTTCCAATAGGTGAATAGTTACTCAAAATCCACTGAATCTTGAAATACTAGTTTGCTTCTGAAAAGTCTTTCCTCTCAGAATTTCAGACCAGACCAATATTGGTTATGCTAAATTCCATCTTTTCATTCTGTTTCTGAACTCTGTCTTTTCTTCCATTGATTTGGTCAGGTATTTCATTACCAGTGCCTAAAGAGTTCTTTTACTGAAATATTATGGCAGGTAAGACAAACCCCCTGTATTACTTTCAAATTTTCTAAAACTGGAACCCATCACTGTTTACTTCAGAATCATTGCTCCCATTTGAAAGTGAAGCAAAGCAAAATGAAACACCCCCAAATCACCATCACCAACAAGAAACCAATTGGTGTCTTTATTGGGAAACTCATAAAATTTATCAATTGATTTGGGAAGAATTGACTTTTTGGTACAAAGTTGTTTTTTCTCAAAATAGAATGTTTGAATTTTTTCCAACTGGGGTGAAGCTTTCCATTTATTCAGTCACTTACATTCCCTTAGCAATTTTTGCTGTTTGTTTGTTTGTTTGTTTTGCTTTTCGTTCTACCATTCTATTATGTTTTCCAGCTGGCTGCACATTATACATAAGAAAGCTGTTGATGGGCCAGTGAGATGGCTCAGCAAGTGCTTGCCTGGCAAGCACAAGGTCCTGGGTTCGACTCCCGGAACCCACATAAAGGAAAAAAATGGCCGATGATATCGCTCAGTTGCACAAGCACCTGCTGGCAAGCACGAGGTCCTGAGTTTGACTCCCGGTACCCACATTAAAAAAAAAAAAAGAGAGAAAGAAAGCTGTTGACAATGTTACGAATCATGTAATCTGATATTCACTGAATTTTCTTTTTCTTTATAACAAGTTTTTAGTTGATTCTCTTGGAGGTTTCTCCAGGAACACCTATCTCATTCATGAATAATGACTGTATTGGCTCTTTCTAGTCTTTATTCTTCCTATTTTGTTCTTTTATATAACTGTATTAACTACTTCCTGAACAATCATTTAATTATGCCTCAATTATTGACCATTTAGATTTTTTCCATTCTAATGTTGCTGCAGTGAATATTTCTTTGAACAGAATTTAAGCAGTTTGCTTGTTTCCTTGGGATAGATTCCTATAAGAGTAATCCTTGGAGTCAAAAAGTTTGTCACACGTTGTCCTCTTAGTTTCCTACAGGCCTTTATAAGTGACAGTAGTCAGTACCCACTGTCCACAATGCAAGAATTCCCAGCACAGATGCCCTCTTCCCGTTCCTTCCTCTGCATGCTTTCCCTTTAGTGCCTGCCCAGGGGGTGCCCGGAAATTCCAAGTAAAGCCTTTGAGGATCAAATCAATTCAAATCAAAATCAAACACAGAAACATAAACGTATTACTCAAGTAACCCAAAAGTCAGTTTGGGGTTGAAATTCAGATGATTTGGAGATTATTTGCTCTTTACTCACTCTACCTGTGGATCATCCCAGACTCCTCCTATACTTCATTTTTCACATTCTAAAAGCCACTGAAAGCCAGGCATGACACACAACTGAAATCATAGCACTCTGGGAGGCTGAGGCAGGAAGACTGCCAGTTCAATCCCAGCCTGGACAACTTAGTGAATTAGCAAGACCCTATCTCTGGACAAAAAAAAAAAAAAAAAAAAAAAGCTGGAGATAAGCTCAGTGCAAAGGGCCTGAGTTCAACCCCAACAACAATGATAACAACAACAGCCACTAAAACCAGTAGATTTTACCACCTCTGTCCCATCTGTTATTTAGTCTGTGTCCCTATTGTTGTTGTCATTTAGAAGCTCACCAACTCTTGCCTGAACAGCTGTAATACCATTGAATTGATTTTACATCCTCTGCTCAGTCGTATCTTCACTCCTGCTCAAAACACTTCAGTGCAGGAGGCCTCCGTAGGCTGCTCACCATCTTCCCGCCCAGCATCCTGTTCCTCTGCCCACTCGCCTTCTCCTCTCTGGCCCTATTACACCACTTCCCCTCCCGACAACCTGCAGTTCCAAGTCTCCGAGCTTTTGCACGTGCCACCCACCTGCAGCAATGTCTTCTTTAGCAGCTCGCATCCCAACCCCATTCACCCACAAAATCCTTTGTGTCCTTTAAGAACCAACTCCAGCGCCACCTCCACCTCCAGCTCCCCTCTCGCTCCTCACCCTCCACTCTGACCGATCTCACAGGAGGGCTACCCATGGATAGAGTATAGCAATATTCTTGAGGTTATTTTTGTGTCCAGTTGCCAGGGCTCTTACATAAGTGGAGTAAAAATTGATGAAAATTAGCAGAGACTGGCTTTTCTCCCCGTTCCTGGTGAATTATATTAGTTTAATGTAATTTGAAGGTTATTCCATACAAATCTATTTCCACCATCAGTATAAACACAAAATTGGCATTGCAGAAGAGGCTGCTAACTTGAGCTAGGGGAGGGATGTTTAAAAGGTAAGAGTCGACTCTGCTCTCTCTGTGCCTGGAGGCGCTTGCCTGGCTGACTGTTAATGACCACCTTAGGCCCTGAAGCACGGTGATGAGAGACCCCAGTGACTACCACAACTTCACACAAAGCTTTTGGTTTTCCTTTATGCGAGGCTGGGGCAGAGATTCGGAAATACCGCAAGCTAGTTTGATAGAAAGGTAAAATCTTAGAGCTGGAAGGGGAGGTCAGCATGTCATCTAATCCAGCTCTTTGCTTCCAGAAAGACCCCAGGAACTAACCAGTCCCTCCTGTTTCTAAAGGTCTGTGGAAATGAAAACTCTTTTGTTCATCCAAGCCAGCACTTGTCAGCCTCACCTGCAAGGCATTCCTCGGTCTCACTTCCTGTCCTGCCTGCCGCTCACCTCCTCCTTGTTTCTAGCTCCATTGCCAAAGAACAGAAGAGAAATCCGTCAGCTGCCTCGAGGTGACTGGTTTAGCATCTGTCCAGCAGTCGTCCCCGAGTGTGCTACGTGGTCACACGCCTCTAATTTTTATCCAAAGAACCTCCCTCTGACTCATATTCCGCCAAAGTGCGGGTGGGGGTGGGGAGAGTCTCAGATGTCACGAAGCACTGGGGATTCACTGAGGAAGTGGAAGAGGTGTCCTCACACGTCTGGGGGCGAAGTTCGCTTTTTACAGCACAGTTGCCCTCCGCAAACTATTCCAAAGCAGGGCAATTTATTCTAAATTCCAGCACAACTATCTGTTAATACCCACAGAGATGGTCAAAGCCAGTTAAAAATCTACTAGTTGTGGAGGTGCTCTTGTTTTTTTATTCACTGTAAAACGGAGACCAAACTGCTAACATATGTTTCTGTTGCTAGACCTCAGTCTCATCGCAGTTTGAAACTGTAGAAAATCAATTACGTGCTCTGAATTGCTCCCCTTCCTGGCACAAAAGCGTCTCTTCATTCTTTCAGGATAGCGAACACTTTGCAACCTCTACCACTAACAGCCTGTTAGGATTCGCTGCTAAATGAATGGAGTGCAAATAAACCAAGCAGAAGCCAGTGGAATGCTAAACTCCTCCACTTCCCTCTGCTGTGGCCTCCTTGCAGCTTGGGACCATTCTGCCTGGCTGCTGCAACATCTGGACAGCATTCGAGGTTGTTTCTCAAGGACACAGGCGTGCACCTCCGCTGAATTTCAACTTTCAACATCTCTCCGGCTCTAATCTATATTTAATGTTTTAGGACTGGTAGTCGAAGAAGCTTCAGCTAAGTATCAGGGTGGAATGAAAATGATCCTTGGGAGGACATTTACTTCCAGTGTGCGCCAGCAAAGTGTCTGTGACAGCGTCTTTCCCCGGATACTTGTTGTCCGTTCTCATGCAGTAATAATAATTATGCCTTGTGATTGCTGTGCCCACATAATCGAAGATCACTTCATCAAACGCGATGCGGGGGGGGGGGCTCTACTCCTAACTGGATGTCAGTCACGGAGAGCATCACCCCAGGGATTCCCAATCTTCTGCTTGCCCTTTTCAGTTCCTTGTTGTTAGCATTGTGTTGCGCCCTATTCTTCTCCATGCAAATGATGTGTAAATCATGCCCTCCAGAAGGCCTGTGTGGTGCGCCAGAGAGGGTGGCGAGGGAGGTGGGGGCTGGTGTGTTCTTCTCCCATGGCCCCCTCCCCAACCTACCACAGGGATTTCTCGCATGGAACATAATTACATCTGTGCCATATGGGCTCATTTATATTCTATTACAGGTTAAGCTAATACGACTCAGAAATATGCTAAAAATACCTCAAAGTACTCTAGAGCTGTCAAAACACTTGTCATTTCTTGCACACTCGTTTGATTGCCAGTGTTTTTTATTTTTGTTGGGAGATTCAGAGAGCTGGGAAAGCTTGCTGGTGTGCTGCTGTCCAGTCTATAAATACAGTTTAATTTCCTGTATTATTGCAATCTCTGGGCTTGTAAAGCAAAGATCTTTCTTTATAATCCTGGAATGGCCCCAAGACATGGGCACTGAAGTCCCTGTACTTGTAGATTTTAATTTCCCAAGAGATAGAGAATACAGATTTCAGATGTGCGGTTTTGTCAGCTTTAGAATATTTCTTGTCTTTGTTTGATGTAATTATTCATTGCGATAGAGAAACACCTGCAGTGGCTGACACGCAAGAAAAATGTGCTTCTTGAGTTATAAGATTTGGTTGGATGTCAGACAAATCTTGTCAAGATTTTATATCTGGCGTGATAAATGAGTACAACCTCTAATGAATAATGAATTCAACAGTGATTTACAGGGGCATGTTGTGTTGTTATTACACAGTGGTTAAAGTCCATTAATCCACTAATTTCTACCACCAGTTTGCAAAAAGTAGATTATGCTTGTGTAGACTCTTAATCTAACATTTCGTTTGTGTAATTAATTTTTTCGTTATTACTATTTTAACATATTAGTGGAATTTTAAAAATTAGTCTTGGGAACAGAACAACAAGTGCAAATATTTTAATTGCCCATGCTTGACAAGCAGTACTTCTAAAGTTTTTAAGATACTGATCTCATCAACCATCGTTAAATACACAGACCATTTAGCTGAGAACTCAATTTATACCAAAACATACTTTGCTGATTTGCTAATAGCTGTTCTATGCTAGCTGGTTGATGGAGTGGTTAAGACTGCCTGGGTTCCAGTCTCAACTTGGCTATTTGATAACTTGTCTTGGAAAATTCCAGTGTATCTAATGCTCAGTTCCTCCATCTATAAAATAAGCCTAATAATTGTAGCTATCCTCACGGGCTTGAGGGAGGTATTAAATAAGATAATGTAGTAAAATACTAGACACACTGTCTGGCATAAGGTAATAACTTGGTAAGTAGCAGCTATTATTTTTACTGGTGTTGATTTTAGTTCTAAAATGAACAGCTCCTTTATATATTTATATAACTCTTTTAATTTAAAAAATATGTTTTTGCCAAACTCATGTTAGTTGCACAAAACTTCTTAGATCATGCAGTTCAGAGGTTCTCGACATCTTGGCTCACACAAACACTCTCTTACTCTATTTAGAAGCAATAGATATTTGACAAACTGGCATGAGAAGAAATTTTAAAAATTCAGTGTTAATGCACTGAAGACAAGGTTTGCTATTGAACATATAATTTTGAAATATTTGTATGTATTTAGAATTGTTCTGGATATTAAATATCTGGATTTGGGCAATGGAAATGTTACATTTAAATAAGGATGAATTTCAGTTTATAAAAAGCAAGGGATTGAGCCAGTAACTATAGCCGAGATTTTAATTTTTACTTCTTTAAACCATTAGCAGCAGGCTATTTGAGGCTATAAAGGTGTGTATGTGTGTGCGTGTGTGTGAGTGTGTGTGTGTGTGTGTGTGATGAGCAGATGTGTATGAAGGAGAGAATCTCTGCGGTAGATGTATGTGCGCGGGCGAATCCAGCCTTGTGGCATTTCTTACAGTGTTCCCACACAGCGTCAGGACTAGCTGAGTCAGGTGCCTTCCTGCTCTGTAAGACTGAGATCTAGAGGGTCTTGCAGGTCTTTCCTTCATCTTCCAGGAAAATTATACTACCATAAAAGTGGAAAGAAATTACTTCTAAAAAAGGGCATGAGCTGCCTTGCCACCTCAAACTTTATGTGTTTTAACTAAAAGTCTAATGTAAATTTGAGTAGAAATAGAGGTTTTCTTTTTCAACATCCTTGGATTTGTGGTTGGGAACAAGGTCAAAGTGTGACATGGGTAACCTCTTATGGACAAGCATCCCCTCCCCATGCTCTCTCTGGTCAGGCTGTAGGCACTGGGTTTTCAGACCAGGCTTCCAGAGGTTCGGAGTCTTCAGGGAGACACACTGAGATTCTAGAGCCTAATAACCTATGGAATTTCATGCTTAAAGGTAATATTTTTTAGCCTTCAGAAATATTTCCTTTCTTGAAGAATTTCTACAGAGACTTTTCTGCAGAGAAGATTAGACACACAAGCTTTCCATGGTTAAAATTCAATCCTATTTTCTTTTTTAGTTTTCTCTTTTCAAATGTATGTAAATTTCTTTCCAATAAAAATAAAGGTTTTCCTTTCTAAACATATATTAAAGATAAAACAGTCAGTGGGATTGTCAAGATGAGGTTAATGATTCTATAATGTCATTTTCATTTGGAATCAAATGTCATGTGAGTCATTCCTAAATCTTTTCTTATCCTATTTTCCCTGACCTGCTCCTGTGTCTTCAACATAAAGCTACTGAGGATGTTAAAGACTGGTAGATTCCTACTCAGCTGAGAGTCACCCTCCCCCATAAAGTTTCCCTCAATAGGAGAGGGAAATAATTGTTTAGAAAAAGCTGGGAGCTGTTTTTTGAGGAATCTCCACACTAATTTCCACAGTGGTTGCACCAGTCTACACTCCCACCAACAGTGGAGAAGGGTTCCTTTTTCCCCTTAGCCCCTCCAGCATTAGTTATTGGTAGATTTATTCATAATAGCCATTCTTTCTGGGGTGAGATGGAATCTCAGCATTGTTTTAGTCTGCATCTCTGAAAAGACCAATGATGTTGAACATTTTTTCATATATTTATTTGCATTTATACCTCATCTGAGAAGTGTGTATTCATCTCAGATGGTCATTTTTAGATTGGGTCTTTAAATTTGGGGGGAGTCTAATTTTTTTGAGTTCTTTATATATTATAGATAGTAATCCTTTGAGGAACAGCTGGCAAAAGTTTTTGCCCACATTGTGGGTTGTCTGTTCACCGTGGTGGTGGTTTCTCTTGCTCTGCAAAAGCTTTTTAGTAAGATGAGATCCCAATTGCGATTCTTTGTGATCGTTCCTGTGCAATCAGGGTTTTGTTCATAAAATCTTTGCTTACACTGATGTATCCAGAATTCTATCCTATCTTCCAGCAGATTTAATGTTTCTGTTTTAATATTTAGATCTTTGATGCATTTCAATTTTAGTTTAGTGCATGGTGAAAGATGTGGGTCTGATTTTAATCTTTGGCATGTGGAAAGCCAGTTTCTCCAGCACAGTTTATTAAAGAGGCTATCTTTTTTCCATTGAAGGTGTTTGGCCCTTTGTCAAAGATACTAAGGTGGCTAAGTATGTGTGGAGTTGTTTCTGCATCTTGTAATGTGTTCCACTGATCCTCAGGTCTTTTTTTTTTTTTTTTTTTTTTTGCCAGTACCATGCTGTTTTTATCACAGTAGCTTTGTAGTATAATTTCAAGTCTGGGATTGTGATGCCCCCTGCCTTGTATTTGTTGCCCAGAATTGCCTTTGCTATTCTAGGTCTCTTCTGGTTCCAAATGAATTTTAGGATTGTTTTCTCTAATTCTGTGAGGTATGCTGTTGGAATTTTGATTGGAATTGAATTAAAACTGTATAACAATTTTGGAAGTATGGCCATTTTCGCTATACTGGTTCTTCCTACCCAAGAGTAAGGGATATCTTTCTGTTTCTGATATCCTCTTCAATCTCCTTTTTCAGAGTACTGTAGTTTTCAATGTAGAGGTCTTTTACATCCTTTGTTAGATTGATTCCTAGGTATTTCATTATTTTGGATGCTATTGTGAAAGGTGTGGTTTCCCCAATTTATGTCTGACGCAGCTATTCCCCTTCTTAAAAGAATTAAAAGCACCATACCACAGTGATGTATGCACAACCATGTTTACAGTGGCACAGTTTGTAATAGCCAAATCTTGGAAACAAACCAAATGCCCATCAACTGGTGAATGGATAAAGAAGATGTGGTTTTTTTATACAATGGAGTACTATTCTGTCATAAAGAAAGATAAGCTCAAGACATTTCTAGATAAATGGATGCACCTCGAGATCATAGTCTTAAGAGAAATAAATCAGACATACACATATAAATACTGCATTGTTTCTCTAATGTGAGAAACTGAAAGTGTAAATAAGGACCAAAATGTATAATAGGTATTGTGAAATAGGAAGAAAATGTTTAAATGGGGAGAGGAACAAAGGAGGGCAGAGGGGGAAAGGAAAGAAGGGAAAAGTAAAAAAAAAATGAGAAAAGAAAAAAATGGAAACAAAGCTTTTGTAAATGGGGAGGAGAGGAGGGGTTGCAGGGAGGGTAGGGGAATGGGGAAGAAAAGAAACAAGTTATGTCATGTACAGGTACAAATTCTCTATGATGAATGTGACCATTATGTATATCTAAAATGTACCAATAAAATATGATTTAAAAAAAGAAAAAAGAAAAAGCTGGGAGCAAAAGTAAAACAAAACAATTATTGGGTTCATAAACACAAACACAGGTATACTTTGTTCCTGGAGTGAGAAAAGTGTACATATGTATATCTATTTACTTTTAATTAAGGGAGAGGTTGAGACAGGGTCTCGCTGTGTACTTCTGGCTGTCCTTGAACTCACTGTGTAGCCCAGGTTGGCCTTGAACTCTCAGTGATCCTCCAGCCTCAGCTTCCCAAGTGCTGGGATTACAGGCATGCACCACCAGGCCCAGCTATTTTCTTTTAATTTGAACTAGACTTAATCAGAAATCTAGAATTAACTAACATTCTCTTGAAACATTCCTAGTTAGAATGTGTCTCACTAAGGGACGAAGACTGCACAGGAAAATCCTTATGCTCCTGACCCAGTCCTGGATGGCAGCTGCCAGGACTAAAGCAACCTAAATTGGGACCACTCTGGCTGTCCATGCCAGGTTTAGATGCTTCGAGGCAACAAATGTATCTGCCATTTTCCTATGTCTTCTGCAAAAAACATTTGTTCTTTCTAGAATAAAAGATCATTCAAACTTGAATATGCATTTAGAAAACTTTTGGACAAAGGCAAGTTCCCAGAGCCTCAGTTGACTGAAAAAAATGTGTTATGTGAAATACCCTCTGATGAAAGAAAATTCACAACTTAGCCATGAAATTTTGTCGCATTTCATGTAACTTAAGTAAACTATCATGCAGAACACAATCTGGCAGCTATGATTATATATATGTCAAAAATTCTCTTAGAAAATTTAATGCACTAAAGGTAATTTAATATCTACTCTCTTTTGTTGTATTTCATTAATATATTTTTCCTGTTTTTTTTTTTTTTTGTGGGTATCGGGGGTCGACCTCAGGACCTCGCGCGCCAGCAGGCGCCCGTGCCACTGAGCGATATCACCAGCCCCTTTTTCGTATGTGGGATCCGGGAGTCGAACTCGGGCCCTCGCGCTTGCCAGGCAGGCGCTTACACCACTGAGCCATCTCACTGGCCCTTCATATAGAATTGTATATTAAAATTATATATCTTGGATTTCCCCTTTAGCATTCTTTTATCATTTCCTCATATTTTGAAACATTTTTCCCAAATTTTATTTCTAATAGTTGCATAACACTCTGCTGCACAGTTGTACCATAATTGGCTTGTTTACACTGCCCTTTGGGATTTTAACTTCTTGGTAATTTCTATGATCCTGTCAGTGCCAGGTGTTCTTAGATCCTGGTGTCTTTTCCTTTGTGGTGTTGCTCCCCGCTGTGTAGCCACCCAGGCCCAGTGACAGACTGTGCTGTCCTATGTCTTCTGCCACATTTCACCGTCCTGTCACGCCCTGGTTTCCCTCCTTACCCTGCTGGGTTCCATCCACAATGGTCATTCTCAGTTGCACTCATCTTTGATTTTCTCGCTCCTCTCCTGATTTATCATGTTTGTTGCACGAACCCTAAGGCTGTGTAGATCTAATTCTGCCCACTCTGTATCTCTACCTGGGTGCCTTACATGGCTGGAGAAGAAAAGAACACAACCATGCTTATTGGTTTTGTAAGCCAAAACTCAAGTAATCCCTTAGTACCCACACAAATCATTCTTTTCTTCTCTCATTCGTTTTTTCATCCATTCACTGTCTATTCGATACTCCCTTCTCTCTTCAGAAGCCTCTAATATCTCTCCCCCCCATGGCTATCATCTTAGCTGATGACATTGCATTTTTCTTCACCGAGAAATCCAAAGCAATTATTTCCAAAGAAATTCCACTGATTCTTAAAATCATTTCCCTACGATCATTACATCCTCTCCCTTGTACGCTGTTTTTCCATTGTAGATGAAATCTCCCTGTTTCTAACCAAAGCCAGCCCCTCCCTCCACCTGTGCACAGACCCCATCCCTTCTCACCTACCCAAGGGTACTGCAGTAGCAGTCACCAATCTCCGATATTGCTGAAATGTCTATTCTCCACTTTATCATTCCAAGTAGCATACAAACACGGTGTACTCCTAACTTTTCTTATAAGCTACCCCTCATTTATTTGGATTCTTTGCTGTAAAATGTGTCAAAGGGATGTCTCTTTTTGCCATTTCTGATTCTGCTCCTTCCTTCTGAAATCTTTCTCATCAGGCTTTGCTTCCCTCCCTTATGTCACGGAATCGGTTTGATGAATTGGCTTGACACCGATTAACGGACTCTATGTTGCTAAGTCCAGTGGTCAATTCTCACTTGGTCGTTTTACCTGAACTTTCTTCATTTAGCTCCTGGGCCAACACACTCTCTTGGATTTCTCCTACTTTCCCAGTGCCTTCTCAGCCTCACTTGCTGGCTTCTGCCCTTCTCTTGACCTCTTAATGTTGAAGATTCCCAGTGTTCAGTTCTTGGTCCTATTTTCTTCTCTTTCTGTGCTTGCTTCCTTGGTCACTGCATCTAATTTTTGAACTTTAAAACCACTAAATGTCTAAACTCCTAAATTGACCTCTTCTGTCCAGCCATTGCTGCTGATCTCCAGGCTTACACAGAGGAGCCCACCAGTGTCTTCACTTAGGGTCTCAGAATGAACATGTCAAAAACTGAACTCACGCTGTGGCCCCTCGCATGCACCTCTGAGAGCCATCTCCATCTTGGTTGATGCAATCATTGCCTTCCTAGGACTGAGGTAACAACCTTCACAACATACTTGCGTTATGTTTCTCACACCTTACATCCAATTAACCAGGAAACCCTGTATCCAGAATGTGACTGTTTCTCTATTTTTCAACACTATCCCTGCTACTACTTTTTCTACACCATCATCACTGATGTCCTCACCTATTTCTGTTTCCTCCTCCCTACTACCATCTATTTCCAGCACAGATACAAAAGTGACCCATTTAAACCTAAATTTTACCAAGGTACTTCTCTGTTCAGGATCTTTTAATGTCCCTCAAATTCTCTTAGAGTGAAGTCAATCTTGTTTACAATGCTCTGTAAAGTCCTATGTGTTCTGAAACCAGTACCTGCCTAATCTGTCTCCTCCTGATTCACTACATTTCATAGCCACAGTGGTGGTTCCATTTCTTGCTCCTCAAACGTGCTAGGCAAACCCCCACCTCAGGGCCTTTGCATTGACTATTTCTGTAGCTTTTATGCAAACATTTCAATAAAGCCTGCCCTGGGCACCCTATATTAAATTATACCTCAATACCTCCTGTTCTTCTGATTCCCCTCATCTCTCCTTGTTCTTCTTTTTTCTCATTATGTGAAAAATCTTTCTGTATCAATGGGAAGTTTCTAACAAGCTACATAATTTAACTTATAGATTGTGTTCCCATCTATTATCACCATTACTACCTGAAATGTAAGCTCCCATCGTCTTTATTTTGTTCGCTGTGATATTCTAAGTTCTGAGAACAGTGCCTGGCACATAGGTAATTATAAATATTTCTTTAAACAATTTTAGCAAATAAGCCTACTCATAAATAAAAGGCACATGTTTTAAAGACATGCTCGGTTTTACTTCAGTTAATATTTGTTATGAACATTCTGCTTTCTGAATTCAAATGAATTTCTTATTTTGGCTTGGATCGTCTTACTCAAAGACTCACCTTCCCATTCTTTGGGGAAGATGGCTTTCAAGAATGTGTTGATGATGGATAAAGTGAGATGGACTAGCCAAGCACTCTGAAAAGGAAAGTGAAGAATTATGGCAACCATCTGGATATTTCAGCTACAAGAACTCCAGCAGTGAAGCCCTGTCGTCCAGTGGGATATATAACTCCCACCAGAAACACTTCCATTTGTGGCTTGCAGCATTGATGGTGGTGGGTTGGAATGGACATGGTAGGGGGTTGGCAGTGAGAAGGAAGTGGATGGTAAAATAGTAGGAAAGTGACTGTCCTAGAAAAGACATCAAGTACTTCTCTCCTAAAAGACCATCCTGTAGGTCACATGTTGGAAACGACCCTGCTTTTCTGACTGAGAAAATGGTGCTATGTATTTACTGCGCAAAACAGATAGCGTGATATAATCTTACCTCAGTCTCAAATACTGTACAGCTCATCACTAGGTTGTTTTTTTTTTTTTTTTTGTGGGTACTGGGGGTCGACCTCAGGACCTCGCGCGCCAGCAGGTGCCGGTGCCGCTGAATGATATCACGGGCCCCTTTTTCGTATGTGGGATCCGGGAGTCAAACTCGGGCCCTCGCGCTTGCCAGACAGGCGCTTATGCCGCTGAGCCATCTCACCAGCCCCCAGTTGGTTTGTTTTTAAACTACACTAAATTTGCTTAAACTTCTCCCCAACCTCATGATACAGAGCCTGAACTAATTCTACTTACTACTCCAAAAGCACTGGTCTGGTGAGGGAAACCAGTGTGGTTTTAAAGAGATCCTTTTCAAGCATGAAAGCATTTGAATCCAGTTAGGGAGACAAGAGGGGCAATGACTAAACAAACACCTGCACTAGTCAGGGATCACTCAGAAATAGGGATCCGTTTTTCCCAGGGGAGGATTTTGCTAAGGAAAGCCCTTTCCTGCAGAAGAGGGAAGCAAAATTGCCTTGCAGGAAACCACTTGTGTATGCACATACTGTTTTGCAGCCATTTTTGATCATTTTCTCCTGACCTGCTTTAATCAGAGTGTCTTAGTTAATTTTGTTGTTGCTGGGACAAAATACTGGACACTCACAAGTTAAAGGGGGAAAGGTTTATTTCAGCTCACAGTTTGTAGAGATTTTGGTCCATAGTCAGCTGGCTCTAAGGCAGGGAGGCACGGCAGAGGAGCAATAGTCCGTGGCAGGGCAAGCAGGAGGCAGCAAGTGGCAGGTCTCCCTTTTCTTTTTATCCCAAACCTATTGGTTGGTGTCACACACACCCAGGGTTGGCTTTCCCATTATCCACACCCAGAAACATGCTAAACCAATCAGTGAACTAATTTAGTTATTACGCTCTCTTAATCCATATTCACACATCCTAAATCCAGCCACCTCTGAAAAGTTCCACCTATGAGTACTTGAGGCTTTAGGGGAATGTCTAGATACAAGCTGTTACACAGAGTTTCCTATTAGGTTTTATCCCCACTGGCTTGCAGTACTGAGAAGAAAAAAAAATTTTGTTTTTTGAGACAGGGTTTCACTATGCAGTTCAGGCTGGCCTTGAACTCACTTTGTAGCCCACGCTGGCCTCAAACTTGCAGTGGTCCTCCTGGCTCAGCCTCCCGAGTACTGGAATTACAGGTGTGTG
This sequence comes from Erethizon dorsatum, assembly GCA_028451465.1. NCBI lineage: Eukaryota > Metazoa > Chordata > Mammalia > Rodentia > Erethizontidae > Erethizon > Erethizon dorsatum. Next base: position 44,066,291 of record CM051835.1, read on the forward strand.
CTACCACATCCAGCTCCTGAGAAGAAATATTTAATGGAAGGATGGTTGGTGAGGAAATGAAACAACTTAACCATTCTTCTTCCTTAATGTTGTCACATTTCATTGATTTTGGGGAAATAGGGAAGTAAGAAAAATATTTCATCAATGCCTCACCAAGAATGCTCAGGAACAGTAGGTAGCCAGGGGAGAGGGTATGGGTTTCTCAGGAGAGCAGAGAAAGCTGACAGATAAGGAAAGAGATATAGAGAATGCTAGTGTGTGTTGGTGGGGTGACACTGCAATTTATAACAGAAGAGCCAGCCATCATTTTATTGAGAAAGGAATATTTAAGCCAAGATCTATAGGGAGTGAAGCCTCAAGCGGTGGGCAGTAAAGACCCAGGGATGGAAATGTGTGGTGGTTTTCAAGACAATCAGGATGCTGTGTGGCTCCAGTTGGGTGACCCTGCTTTATTTCTCCTTGTAGTACTCAGTACCATCTGACACGTTCATTGTCCTCCTCAGCTAGAATAGTGCCTAGCACAGAGTAGGCGCAGCAGTGGGTGCTGTGCATCATCATCTAGACCCTTTTCCAGGAATGAAGGTGCCCAGAAGTGTGGCCAAAAGAGCTTTTACCTATCAGCCTTCATTGTAGATTACCTACAGCCAAGATAATTGCACGTGGTCTCTCCTTCGTCCTGTTTACAAGAATTGATTGTACAGGAGAGTTAAAGTCTAGATACCATGCCCCAACCTGAGACAGATCTGAAGGACCACACAAGTTCCAGAATTCCTGAGACTACATCAGAGCGCAATTTAAGAGTAAGAGAACACGATCTCCAACAATTATTAAACTCTCAGTCAAGGGTTTTCTTCTGTCCCAAGATCATGACCTATTTTGTTGGAGAACAAGCTCTGACACATGGGATGAGGTTTTGAATGCTGAAGCCCCAAAGCATAGTGTTCTCCAATTCTCAGGAGGCCATGACCAGTTTGAAGCCACAGTGTGACATCACTGAGCACGGAGATGTGACTAGCTGCTCAATAGTATGCTAGAATCCAGTATTTCCTCTATGCAGATGCAAATGACCTCATTAGCAATCAAATAATCAGGAAGTGGTGACTTTTGAGGACTAGTTGCTTTTGTTTTATTCTTAACTTAGTCATAAATTCGTAGACTTTTATTATGATAATGACTGTTTTTTACATCCATTTCACAAAAATTCTGAAAACTGAACAATCAGCTCTCAAGAACTGGAGCAAACTAGCTGTAGAATTCCAAGAAGTGAATCACAATCAGAGTTAATATCTAACACATTAGGACTATGTATTTTCTTTACATAGTCAATGTTATATCCATGAGAATGGTAAATTATCAATAGATGAATTGCTTATACCATCATTTTGCCAACATCAGTTTTGACATCACTGAATTTAAAACTGCACATAACATTTTGTGGGGGAACATTTGCATATGCAAAAATTAATTCAACTCCCTTAAACAAAAGGAAACATTATTATCCCCCTTGCACCTAAATTTTGCCAACAACATGCTTTCTGAGTAACAAGATCCCTGCAGTTGTTTAGGGATTATTTTACAATGTGACAAAAGATTACAATATAAAATTTGTTCCAATTAACATTCTTAAAATGTTTGACTGCTGGAAGAACTATTTTTTCTTCTCTTCTCTTTATTAGGGTATGGATTTTCTTTTAACATGTTTTAGTACTTTAAGCCCCCTCTCTTATTGGAGTTGGTCCTAAATAGAGTGAAATGGAGCCAGGGAATTTGGACTAAGACAAATTAATATGGCCGTATTTTTAAATTGCAGAACTAAAGCTTGGACAATGATAACATTGGGGCTATTTATTATTACCCTATGCTCTATTTTAACATTTCTTCACTGACCTAGAGGGTTATTTATTTGCTTTGTAACGTCCGCGGAAGAGGGGTCCCAGAAGGGAGACGCTCCAAGAACCACACAGGCTCTTATGTAAAAAGCACGGGGTTTATTGAAAGGCTACACTAGCGTAGGATCACCCAGCGAATGGAGAGGGTGACACCGAAGGGCAGGAGCAAGGGGTTTCTATAGGGTTGGGTATGGTAATGAGGGATAGGCAAGTGACGTTTACAGAAGCCAATTGCAAGGAGTTAAAGGGTAATTAATACATTCATTGGTTACTTAGGGGAACCTATAGATAGAGGAATTTAGCAAACGGGCAACCAATCAGTTTGGAGAAAAGGCTAACAAAGGAGACAAAGGAGCCCGGGCGCGGGAATGTAGCCCGCGCAGGGGCTTGGCAACCAGCAAAGTCACATGATTTCCAGGAATTTGCCCTGAGGTAGGGAAACAGAAACTTAAGACACTTATCTACCTGAAACAGAAACTTAATCTAATAGGTTAGAGTCTAATAGGTTAGAGCCCAATAAGTTAGAGCCCTAATGGCCATCGCATAGTTCGGCCTAACACATCAGAATTATAACTTGTATAACTTTTATATGAATCTTTTAACAAACATAACTTTATGTCACATCAAACTTCACAGCTTATTGCTTCATTTCCTTAACAAATATTTGTAGAATGCCTACTTTGTGTAAGATATCATGATATCAATATAAAAAGAGTTCAAAATAAATTACCTAGAAATATCACACCTGCTTTGTGGCTTCTAGTACAGATCTTTGAGCTCTCAGAAGCAGGGCTAGGACAATGTAGATAAGAGCTGTGCATTCCTACCAGTTAGTTAAGGGAGAAGATGCAAAATTAGAAGCATATAAAGAAAATGAACAAATAAATTTGGTAAAACATCAAGGCCTACCATTTCCCACTTTTAAGAGGCATGAAATGGTTACAGCTTCTCTAGCGCTCTGTATCCCTGTGGGAGGGAGCTAAAGGAGGAGCAGATTTGGGATCCATCCCTACCAGTGGATGGTAAGTCAGCATTTCCAAATAATGCCTCTACTTTCTTCCCACTGCCTTTTTCTTCCCAGCCCTGGGGGCCTTCAAAGAAGATGCTCTGAAAAGGAAGCTTAGAGAAAGAAGATGAAAGAGGGGAGGTTGCTGCGGGGGCTCCTTTTCCAGACTGCAGAGGTGATTTGGTGTAGTGCAAGTGTGGAGAACCATGCAGGGAAAGCAGAAGCTAAGTGGAGTAGCTGGATGCATTCTCCATTGTTTTCTGAGGTTACCAATATGTTAGTTTCACTTTTAAAAATTTGTACTAATTTACAAAATTTTAAGCACACCTTTTTCTGGTATCTATAAAATCTACCACAGTCTAAAAAGACTAATAAATTTAATGAGCCTTGGGCTAAAAGACTCATTGACCCTATTATTATGAGTGATTAAAAACTGATTTTATTCAACCAAGCAAGGAGTGGAAGGAAAGATGTCAAAAGCAAAATTGCCCATTAGAATAGAGAAGCCTTTGCAGTTACTTTTCTTTTCTGCCAGTAGCACTTCTGCCCCAAATCATCTTCCCAAAAATTAGTTCCACTGAGATCATAATGCAATGGAGGCTTTACCGGAAAGACTTAAAGAAAGTAGCTCTATGCATCACGCTCCATCATTGCATCCTTTATTTGCTTTGCAGCAATGATGTTTCACCTAAATTTATTTGTTCATTATCTTTGTTTGCTTGCTAATTTTGTGTCTTCTCTCTTAACCAACTGGCAGGAGAGCACAGCTCTTATCTACCTTGTTCACTGCTCTGTCCTTCATGTGTGTCTGGCACATAGTAAGACCCCATGACTCATTTTTAAATGAATATATGTATTTATATATGAAGGGGTACCTTTAATTGCTTTGGGTTTCTGTGTTATAGTCTTAATTGGGAGTCCCATGATGGATTCCAACATTTAGATTATTTGTGCTTGGCTTAGATACTTAACATTCTGAATGCTGAGCTTGCTACTTACTGATTGTCATGGTTCATTTAAAAACATCAAGGGGCTTATTTCTATGATCAGTTTTGTTTTAGACTTTTATAGGCCAAGATTTTCATTGAATAGTCTCTCCATCTCTTCAAAATGTAAACTTTGCTGGTATTTAACACTTGTTTATCTTATTTGGACTGGTAATTTGAAATTAGAAACTGTCTTGCATAGCTATTTATCTTGTGCATAATTAAGAACCCATATTTTATGGACTGAGTAAGGGTTAAGATATACAAATGACTATGAACTATGTGACTTAAATCTCCAGGGAGCTACTTTTGTATGCAAATAAATGAGTTTGGACTCAGAGGCTCAGGGAGTGACTAAAATTTAATCTAATCTAACAGAGAAATTATATTATCAATGGCAAAGCTGCTTGAATTAAACAAATCCTAATTATGCCTTGCTTCACTGTTAATTTTGATAGCTCAAACACCAGCCGCCACTTACTCCCCCTAGTAGAAAATAGGTGTTCCCTAGTGTGACCCACCTAAAAATCCTAGAGGAGCACTCATGTATTCCGCAATCCACTCTTGCTGCTGCTTGTCTTCTTGGCCAGGCACATTGTTGTAGAGGAATAGTAAAATTATTCCATAAGGAGTTTCTCAATGAAGGTTCCTGACTTTGCCTCGGTTAACTTCCCTGAATTCAGTTAACACAAAGCAGTAATGCTTAACAAACTCTACTGAAGAACTTGATTATAACAAAATGGCCACAACCAACTTTCTCATTCATTCCTCTTTTCCACATCTCTCAGTGCTCTCCTTTCCTTGGTCTACCAAGAGGAACTATAAACCTCATATCCTTTCCTCACACCATATCCTTGAAACACATTTCAATTAGTATCTTCCTAGAGTCTGGTAGAGTGAATGATGGCAAGCAATTCTTTATCACTTCCTATATCCATGCCTTTGCCTTTTAGTTTTGCATTCTCTCCTATAAAGTCAGAATGTTCTTCTCTGCCTCTTGACTTTGGGCTCAATTGTGTGTTTTGCTTTGGTTGATAAGATGTTAGCAGATGTGATTCCGGGAGCAGTTTGAATGTGCTTAGCTTGCCCGTTGGTGCGCCTTTGCCATCACCATGAGAGGAATGTGCCCTGAATAACCCTGTGGGACCAAGGAGGATGAAAGATGTGTGGGGAGGATATGACCTGCAGACCTGCAGTGTAAAGCTAAACCAGCCCGGGTGACTCACTGATCTGCGAGAATGAAATAATATTTTTCTGCACTGAGTTTTGAGGTTGTTTGTTATATATACACCATTACTGTGGCCAAAGATAATTGGTACAAGATGTAACTCTTTCCACAGTAGAGTCAATGTTTATATCTTTATGCAAAGTAGCTTAGCTACTTGTCTCAATTGTCCCCATTCCAAGAGTAGCATTTTGGCTCTATCTTTGCATAATAACAATGCGTGTTAGAAGGTTTCTCACAGTGAGAGCAGTTTTCCTATAAAGGTAAAATTTTCCTATATCTATCTATCTGTGGAGACAGAAAACCAATCATCATTTTTAAATGCCATATTTCCATCACCAGGGAGAAAAAGTTAAAGTCTAGCTGAGTATTTTGCCCCACATAAAAACTTGGATTTATCAAAAAGACAAATAAATGAGTGATCAGCTTTCTTTCTGATGAAGTATTTCTCTGTCAATATGCTCTTCATTTATGAAACTATTCCTTAGAATAATAATTCTCTTAGTGCCTCTGACTCCTGCCACCAGGTTCCATGTCCCTTAAGAGCAGGCATGGACCACATCTTATTTATCTGTATATTTCCAGAAGAAATTCCACTGCCTGGCTCATTGCCTTTGGCCAAATCTGCTTGTTAAGTTTCTTTATTACTGAATGTAGGTTCTACAGTGACCCACATGAATAGGAAAACCTGAGGTCTGGGATAACCTTAGAGAAGTTTCAGAGAAGCAGCTCTGATGATGATCCTCTAAAACTGGGTAGGATTTGAGTTGATAGAGAAGAGATTGGAAAATATTTGAAGTAAGGGTGAAATAAGCAAAATGAGATGACTGGGAAGCATAAACTCATTCGGAACAATTAACTTTTTCATATAATTTTAAATAAACCCTGTTATTAAAAATGAAGGTATTTATGATGAACTCAAAGACCAATGAATATGAATAATATTTCTTCAAAATATGGAAGAACGAATAAGCACAACGGAGCTTTGCAAAAATGCAAAACAAACAAAAATCCCCAGCTGTTTTCTTTTCACTGGTATTTTGAAAACTGGTGAGCAGATGCATTCCAACTCCAGTTCTGTTCCTACCTTAATCCTCTTGCTTCTGGTTCCCCTAAAAATTCCTTTGAGATTTGCTTTAATCTCCAGCAGCATTCTGTATGTCATTACTCCTCATATCTCTGACTTAACGGGCAGCACATTTGGATCAAATGAGTTCAATATACTCCATCTACTGTTTGTCTTTCAGCCCCACTACATTGGTTTGGATGGTCAAAATAATTGCTGTTATCATTATTTTTAATTACCAGCTAAGTTATTATCAGTAGCTATGTGAGTAATAGCAGGTCAGACTGATTAATTATCTCAATTGCACTGTGAAGTTGGCACCAAATTTAAGTCTATTTTTCTGTTGAGGAAACTGAGGCTTAGAAAGATTAAAGGATTAAGAGATTAAGTACCAAGCCACACTGGGAGTAAGTGGCAAACGCATGACTCAAATTTAAAAATATTTTATTAGTGTATGTTGATAATACATGATGATGTTAATAATACGTATTTTGGGAAGTTGGTGCATACAATTTCACTCCCATGCCGCCCTCTCCCCGTCCTCACTCTTCTTTTTATCCTCTTCTCCATCTTCAGAAATTGACTTTCTGGTTCCTATCCTCTCTCCTTTATTTTAAGAACCTATTTGTTAAAAATTATGTATTATTTTTAGTTTTCTCCTGTAAAAGAAAACATGCAAGATTTAACTTTCTGAATCTGGCTAATTTCATTTAACATGATGATTTCTTGTTCTATTCATTTTCCTGAAAATGACATGATTTAGGGAATAACTATATTTCAATCATATTTCCTATTTCTTTATAAATTATAATAAATGATTACAGTGCAAAGCAGTGTGTTATACAAATATATGTGAGTATGTATACACAGAGTAATTTATCTTCCTCACTTTCTGATGATAAAACTTGAAGAATAATTGTTTTTTTAATGTCACATACTATAAAATGTTCATTTACCTCACTTCAGCTTGAGTTACAATGTGCTCATAGCAAGAATGAGACTATTGATGCTGCTTTAAATCAGTACTTGAGAAATCTCATAAAAAATTGAAATTCCCACCTGTATTCAAGCTTGTCTGGAAATCTCTCCATAAACCTTTGTATCCAAACATGCATTATGGCTTGTTTAAGATGCTGTGGGAAACAATTTTGCATTTTTTCAGTTGCACATAAAATCGCCTTATGAGCTGCCGAAAGAAAACTGTGAAAGTTCAGCGAATGGGGCATTTCCTTCCAAACCTCCCCTGGGTATTAAAGTTGCCATGTTCCTTGCTTAAATAGCTAACTTGTTTCCTTTGTCTCTTCATCTATTCCCAAACACAAATCAGGAATTCTTCAAGATATGCCTTTAGTTAAAATGAGATATAAAGAGTGCTGACTAGTGGAACTGAGTCAAAAATACAACCTCAAATCTACTTTCACATAGGAAGTGTTGAGAACTAGAATAGAGTCACATTGGAGCAAATTTTTTTTTTGAGCAAAGTTTTATATGACATTAAAATTAAGGTAGTAGATTATTTTAAGCTAAAATGTTGATTTTGATCCCCAAAGCAATCTCTAAGAACATAACTCTGAAAATATTGTAAAATAAACAAGATGGTTTAAATGGTAGTCTAGAAAATATCTATTTAATACAAAGGAAAGAAGTAACGAAGAAATTAAGGAATAAATAAGACATTAGGCATATAGAAAATGGCAGCTATAAATCCTACTTTATCAGTAATTACATTAAGTGTAAATGGGTTAAACAATTCAATTAAAAGCCAGAGATCAGCAGCACAAATTTTGAAAAATTATCCAATTACTATCTACCTACAAAAGACACACTTCATATTGAGAAGTATGAATAGGTTGAAATTAAAGGGATGGAAAAATATATCATGCAAGAAATAAAAGAACTGAAGCGACTATACTAATATCGGGGGAAAACAGACTTTAACCTGATACTTGTTAGTAGAGACAAAAGGTTCATCTTTTTTTTGTGTGTGTGTGGGTACCAGGGGTTGACCTCAGGACCTCGTGTGCCAAGAGGCGCCCATGCCGCTGAGCAATATCACTAGCCCTTTTCTTGTATGTGGGTTGTGGGAGTCGAACTCAGGCCCTCATGCTTGCCAGGCAGGCACCTACGCTGCTGAGCCATCTCACCAGCCTGGGTTCATCTTTTTTAATAATAAAAGAGTCAATCTATTAAGAAGACATGATTATAAACATGTATCCACCTGACAACAGAACCTCCAAGTACATGAAACAAAAAACAGAATTGAAGATAGAGAAAATTTAATAGTAATAGAGATCTCAGCTGCCCACTTTCAATAAAACAATAGGCAGATCACATGGAAATAGATGGCTTGACCAGTACTATAAACTGACTACATGCAACGGGTGTCTGTTTAACACTCCAGTCAACACTGACAAAATTATTACTTTTCTCGAATTTACATGGAACAGTTTCCAGGACAAAACATATATTAGCCATAAAACAAGTCTCAATACATATAAAATGGACTGAAATAATACAAAGTATTTTCTCTGACTATAATGTAACTAATTGAAAAGCTACTAGAAAAGAATTTGAGAAATCAGAAATATGTAGAAATTTTAAAAACATTCCTAAATAAACAGTGGGTCAAAGAAAAAAATTCACAGGGTAAACTAGAAAGTACTTTAAATGAACATGATATAAAAATTATGGAATGTACTTAACAGGATTTACCAGGAAATTTATAACAGCAAAAACTACATTTAAAAAGAATAAAGACTGGGCCGGTGATATAGCTCAGTGGCATAAGCGCCTGCCTGGCAAGCACGAGGTCCCAGTACCCGCATATTAAAAAAAAAAAAAAAAAAAAAAGAAAAAAGTAAAGACCTCAAATCAATAACTAACTAGAAACTAGAAAGACTAAACTATTCCTAAGCCTTCAGAAGTAATAAAAAAGATAATTCTCTGAATGTTAAGAAAATAGTGATTCTTTTATAAATCCTTAGTAAAAATAATCATTTGAGGAGCTTATTGTAACTTAGAAGTATAGAGACTATTTTAGATTTTACTTTACAACTATAAAAGTCCACTGTAAAAAAGATTGAAAATTTCAAGAAAACATTTAAAAAATTACAACGTAGAGTTGTTCATCATTAACATTTTGGCAAATTCCCTTCTAATCTTTATTTTAGGCCCATATGCATAAAATCTATAGAGAGGGCAGGAAATATATGCATCTCTCTGTCTATTTTTTTTACTCAGTTTAATTATAGGTTTCCTTGTGTTATTAACATTTTTGATAGATTTTCAGTGACCATGTAATAATGCTACTTGCATATAAAGCTTAATTTATCAAACCATTTCCCTATTTTTGTGACATTTAGAGTGCTTCTAATGTTTTTCTTTAAATAAATTTCCAGATGTGAGATTGCTAAGTCAATGAATAAATTGCTTTTAAATCTTTCTCCTGTTGTGGTGATTTGCTTTTCAGAAAGGTTGTACCAATTTACATTAGCACCAGCAGGGAATCAGAATACCTGTAGAGATAATATTTTCTGAATCCAAATTGAACCCTACAACTTGACAAGTATTATCTTATTTACAGAATCAAAACTTAAAATTATTTAAAGTCAAGACCATTCCAGAAAATTTAGGATTCTATTTTAAAAAGTGAGTATAGGAATTGCTATTTTCCTTTTTGTAACAATCAAAATACTACTAAGTTGAGTTAAAACATTTTGCTACATCTATTTGTGAAATCTAGAGTTGGAATGGAATTTAGAATCCTTGTATTGAACCCCTTAATTTTACAGACTAGTTAACTAAAGCCCAGAGGGTAAAGTGGCCATGCCCATGTTCAGTGCACTTTGTTTTTAAACAAGTTAATGTTAAAAAATATGAGTTATATGTGAACATACAACTGTAAAATTCAAATATTTTTTCTGATAAGTAGTTTGTGTTAATCTCTTGTTTTCACAATTGATGCTACCAGGAACATCTTTGAACATACATCTTGATGCTTCGTGACACCCAGATTTCATGTTACTGGGCCAGTAAGTAAGGTGTATACTCCCCAACTGTCCCCCAAATTGGCCATTTTATCACCAGTGGTTGGATGGACAGAACAGTGCCACTCCCAAAGATGCTCACATCCGAATCCTGAAACCTATGCTCGATTACCTTCCATGGCCAAGGGGACTCTGCAGGTATAATTAGGGTTAAGGACCTTGAGATGGGGAGACTACTCTGGATTATCCAATAGGACTCAGTCTAATCACATGACTCTTAAAAGCAGAAAAACCCTCCCAGCTGTGGTCAGAGAGGAATCTGTGCTGGCTTTAAAAATGCTAAAGGGAGACCAGGAATGCCAATATCTCTAGAAGCTGGAGAAGGCAGGAAAACAATTTCTCCCAGAGTGTCAGAAAGGAATGAAGCCCCATCTAACACCTTGACCTCAGCCCAGTGAGACCAATGTCAGACTTTGCATCTACAAAACTGTAAGACAATAAGTCTGTTATTTTGAGCTACTAAATTTGTCATAGTTTGTTAGTACCAGAATAAAAACCTAATAAAATTTGTGTAAGAGAATACCAATTTTTTGAAATTCTTAGCATTAGACATTATCGGTCTTTTTTAACTTTTGCAAATCCGACCATCAAATATGGTGAGCCATTGTTACTTTCATTGGAATTCTCTTGATTTCTAATGAGGCTATTTCTTCTCATATCTCTTGACCTTTCTTCTGTGATGACAAAGAATAATTCTTCTGTTGGATTATTTGATATTTCTGATTGATTTATACTCTTATATTTTTGCATTCTTCTATTGGAACTTTAGAAGAACTTTTGCTTGTTATGTGTGCCAAAATTACCCCCAATTTGTCAGTTGCTTTACTTCCTGGCCACCCATTCCAGTTTGTCAGCTGCTTCATCTGCCTGCTGGTCTCCCCACTCACCACTCAGTGGTGTCTGTGGGTAAATGTCGCCTGCCTGTCATGTGCACAAGGATGTGACAGAAATGGCAGCGGCCTGTATTGGCGGGCTCCACCAAGGTCACATAGGTGAAAATGCCTTCTTACTGAATGGAGAGATTTATGTATATTTTATTTGTTAGGGTATAAGAATGGTACAAGGTAGTAGGGGAGATTGTGTTCTTAAAAACATAAAGAATCCACACATCCTATAAAATCAATGATCCGAGCAGCTGACAGATTGATTCAGAATGGCATTTTTAAAAAGAATCAGTGTCTACATGACTTGCTGTGCTGAACAAAGGAATGTTTAGGTGAGCACTCGCTGACATCTGTGTTAAGGGCCAGCCCTATTCTGTTCTTACCCTATTTGGTTCTCACTGAACCAAAACATCTGAAAGGAAGTTTCCAGGGACCCAGGAGAGTCAGGCACATTTTAAACACACCATGTAATTAAAAAGATTAAAAACTTCTATTTATTGAGAGATTATTATGTGGCAAGCTTCTCACTAAAACCTAACAACAGTTCTGTTATCCCAATATACAGATGAAAAACTGAGGTTTACAGAGGCAAGTAATTTGTCCAAGATGTCATTGGCATAGAACTTGAATTTAGCCTGGAAGCCAGTGACCTTAACTGCTATAACTATGGTTAGTATCACATCTAAAGACTAGTCCTGTGAATTGGTAAAACATTCTGAATTAGATCCTGTTTAATTTTTTTCAGAATATATTCAGTAATAAGAACCAGGCTACAGGGCCGGTGAGATGGCTCAGCAGCATAAGCGCCTGCCCGGCAAGCTCAAGGGCCCGAGTTTGACTCCCGGAACCCACATACGAAAAAGGGGCCGGTGATATCGCTCAGCAGCACGGGCGCCTGCTGGCGTGCGAGGTCCTGAGGTCGACCCCCTGGTACCCACAAAAAAAAAAAAAAAAAAAAAAAAAAGAACCAGGCTACAAAATGTCCAGTAGTAGAGCTTTAAAAAAAAATATTTGACAGAACAGCAGTGCTTTATAATTAGCCATTGGTTTATTAGTTGATTACCTATTCTGAAAAGTAGGTCTTTCCATTCCTGTGCAATCATATTTACTCTATAATTTGCAAAATAAATCTTTTGTTCAGAGGTAATAAATACAGAAATTTCATTATGGCTCCTATCTGACTTATCTCCAATTCTGGATTTGTGGAATCCAAATTAATGAGTTCAGTGGTTAGGTCTTGCATTCCTAGTTTCTCTTCGACATGCTTGGGAGGTAGGGAGAGGGCACTAACTGCCTCTGGAGAGAAAAACACACTCTGGGGACATTTACAGCCTGTTCAGAAGCTATCAGATGGTGCGGGGTTGCGGAGGAGCCACGAGGCCAGCTCTGTCCTGGAGACATCTGCTCGAGGGGGCCCTGGCTGAGCTCACACAGAGCGGCAGCAGCCCTTACCCAAGGATGTGAGAGCTCCCTGCCCTCATCGCACAAGATCTGCGCCTGCTCACAGAAAAGGCGAGTCAGCCTCCTTCAACAAAAATTCCTTCCCTGCATCTTTCCATGGGAAATTAGTCCCTTCGATATACAGGCCATATTCTGACCACATAATAGAAAAGCACGTGTGTGTGAGTCACTTGAGTCACCTGATCAGAAGAGAGTCAAGTAAGACTCCAGACGTGGAAGTGGGTTTTTAAAAAATAACGTCATTTCCTACAGTCATGACACTTGCATTTTAAAAATACATTCGTAACTGTCTCTCTACAAAGATTAAAAGTTAATACTGGTTTTTTATTTTATGAAAAATAAAACACAAAATTTCATAATCAAATAACAAGGGAGTAACAATAGTTATTACATTGTCTATCGTTATCTTCAAAGTAGTTACTCAGAGTACAAGACATAAATCAAAAAGACTCTTACAAAAAAGAAACGAGCAGATAACACAAATCATTCTTTTCAATGAAGATAAACGAGTGGTATAAACAAAACCAATTAGCATATATATTGAAATATTTTTTAAACAATGGAATTCGTAGTTTGGGGAAGTATTTGAACTTCTCCCTATTTCCTATTTATCTCTCTTCTATTTTATTCTTTGTGTTTGTCATATAAGAGAAACCATGAGATGTACGAGCTTGTGTGCCTAACTTATTTAATATTATGTTCCCAAGGTGCATCCGTTTTCATACGAATGCCTCAAGTTTATCTTTCTCTATGGTAGAGTAGTACTCCATTGTGTATAAATCCCTTTTTGTCCTTACCCATTCATCTGTTGATGAACATATATACTCTTTCCAAGATCTGGCTTTATAAATTGTGCTATAAACATGGGTATGTATGTATCCCTGTAATATGATGATTTAAAGTCTTTGGGGGAGATATCTAGAAGGGGGCTAGCTGAGTCAAATGGAATTTCTATGTTTAGTTTTTTTGAGCAATATCTATATGGATTTCCATAGTAGTTGTACTAGTTTACATTCCCACCAATAATGTAGTAGAGTTCCCTTTGCCCCACATCCTCACCGGCATTTGTTATTATTAGATTTTTTGATGATAGCCACTCTTTCTGGGGTAAGATGGTATCTCATTTCTCTGATGGCCAGCAACAATGAGCACTTTTCATGTATTTACTGGCTGGGTGTACTTCTTTTGAGAAGTGTCTATTCATTTTGGTTGCTCATTTTTGATTAGGTTTTTATTTGGGGGGCTCTAATTTTTTGGAGTTCTTTATATATTATTGCTGGAAAAATTTTTTTCTCCATTCTGTAGATTGTCTCTTTACTCTGTTGGTTGTTTCCTTCGCTGTGCAGAAGCTTTTTAATTTGATGTGATCCCACTTGTTGATTCTTGGTATTATCTCTTGTGCTGCTGGGGTTCTGCTCAGAAAGTCCTTGCTTATGCCTATGTTTTCAAGAGTTGTACCTACTTTACCCTCCAGCAGATTGTTTCTGTTTTAACATTTAGGTCTTTGATCCATTTTGATTTTAGTTTAGTACATGGTGGGATATATGGGTCTACACTCAATCTTCCGCATGTAGATGTCCAATTTTCCCAGAACCATTTATTAAAGAGGCTGTCTTTCCTCCAGTGTATATTTTTGCTCCTTTGTCAAAGATTGAATAGCTGAATGTGCCTGGGGTTTTTTCTGCTACTTTTGTTCTGTTCCATTGATCCACATGCTTGTTTTGTGCAAGTACCATGCTGTTTTAATTACTGTGGCTTTATAATATAACTTGAAGTCTGGCATTGTGATGCCACCTGCTTTGTTTTTGGTGCCCAGAATTGTGTTTGCTATTCTGGATCTCTTCTGATTCCATATAAACTGTAGAATTGTTTTCTCTAGCTCTGTGAGCAATGCTGTGAGTATTTTTATTGGGATTGTATTACATCTGTATATCAGTTTTGGAAGTATAACCATTTTGATTATGTTGGTTCCACATAATCAGGAACAGGGGATATTTTTGCATTTGCTGATGTTCTGCCCAATTTCTTTTCTTCAGTCTGATGTAATTTTCATTGTAGAGGTCTTTCACATCCTTAGTTAGGTTAATACCTAACTATTTAATTTTTTTTTTTTTTCATGGGGGTACTTGGAGTCAAACTCAGGACTTAGCGCTTGCCAGGCAGGCGCTTATGCTGCTGAGCTATATCACCAGCCCAGTATTTAAATTTTTGATGCTATTGTTTCCCTAATTTGTTTTTCAGTGAGTTCATTATTAGTGTATAAGAATGCTATTGATTTTTGTGTGTTTATTTTGTATCCCACTACACTGCTGCATATGATTATCAGTTCTAGGAGTCTTTTGGTGATGTTTTTTGGGTCTTGTAAGTAAAGGATTGTGTCATCTGCAAATAATATTTTGACTTTGTCCTTTCCTATAACATAACTCTTTGATTTCTTTCTGTTGCCTGATTGCTCTGGCTAATGTTTTGAGGACTTGGTTGAACAGGAGTGGTGGCAATGGGTATCCTTGTCTTGTTACTGACTTTAGATGGGAGGCTTTCAGCTTTTCACCATTTAATATGATGTTGGCAGAAGGTTGGTCATAAACGGCTCTTCCCATGTTGCTATAAAGAACTTCTATACCTATTTTCTTCAGATTTTTTTTTTTTTTGTGGGTACCAGGGGTTGACCTCAGGACATCGCACACCAGGAGGCGCCCATGCCACTGAGCCATATCACCAGCCCTTTTAGCGTATGTGGGTTGCGGGAGTCAAACTCGGGCCCTTGCGCTTGCCAGGCAGGCGCCTACGCCACTGAGCCATCTCACTGGCCCTTCTTCAGGATTTTTATCATAAGTGGATGTTGGATTTTATGAAATTTTTCTGTGTCTATTGAGATGATAATGTGATTTTTGTCTTTGCGTCTGTTTACATGATGAATTATATTTATTGATTTTCATGTGTTGAACCAAACTAGCATCCCTGGGATGAAGGCTACTTGGTCATAGTATGTAACCTTTTTGATGATTTTTCACATTCTGTTTCCCACTATCTTGATAAGGATTTTTTCATCTATATTCATTGGAGACATTGGCTTAAAGTTCTCTTTTTTTAGTTGGATCCTTGTGTGGTTTTGGGATCAAGAGAATGTTAGCTTCTTTGAATGATTTTTTAAGTACTCCTACACTCTCAATTTCATTAAAAACTTTGAGGAGTATTGGTGTCAGATTTTCCCTAAAGTTCTTGTAGAATTTGGCTGTGAATCCATCATGTTCTGGGCTTTTCCTAGTTGGTAGTATTTTTTTTTTTTTAATATATATTACAGCTTCAATCTCATTGCCTATTGGATTATTCAAGATTTTCAAGTCTTCTTTGTTCAGTTCTGGCAATTCACTTTTGACAATTCATATGTATCTAGAAATCTCTTCATTTCTTCTGAGTTCTATAATTGTTTGGCATATATGTTTATGAATTAGTTGCTAATAATTTTCTGGATTCTGGCAGGGTCTGTTGTGATTTCACCTTTTTCATTTCTAATTGCATTGGTTTGTGTCTTTTTCTTTTTTTTTTTTTGTAAGAGTGGCTAAAAAATTGTCTATTTTATTTATTATTTCAAAGTTTTTCAATTCATTGATTCTTTGTATTGTTATTTTAGCCTCTATTTCATTAATTTGTACTCTGATCTTTATAATTTCCTTCCTTGTGCAAGCTCTGAGTTTTGATTGTTCTTGAGACCTTGAGATGCATCATTAGGTAATTTATTTGGGCCTATTCTATTTTTCTGATGTGGGCATTCACCACTATAAACTTCCTTCTTAAACCTGTGTTGATTGTGCCCCTAAGTTGTACTGGCTTTATCATTTATTTCTAGGAACTGTCTTATTTCTTCCTTAATTTCCTCTGTGACCCATTGATTATTCAGGTGTGTTAATTTCAATATGTTTGCATAGTTTCTGTGGTTTCTTTTGTTATTGAATTATAGTTTTCATTGCACTGTGATCTGATAATATGCATAGTAAAATTTCAATTCTTTTGCATTGATTTAGGCAGGCTTTATTAACTAGTTTGTGGTCTATATACCATGTGTAGTCAAAAAGAATGTGTACAGTATTCTGTTGTTAGATGGGACACTCTGTATATATCTATTAAAACAGGTTTGTCTTAATGCTAATATTTCTTTGTTAATTTTCTTTTTAGTTGACCGATTTGTGATTGGTCTATTTGCATATTGAGATTCCCACACTATAGTTGCATTGATGTTTATCTGATCTTTTTTGTCCATTAGGGTTTGTTTTATGAAGTTGGGTGCACCTTGGTTTAGTGCATGCATGTTTGTAATTATTATCTCTTCCTGTTTAATAGTTCTGTTAACTTGCTTCTTTTAATCAACTTTAGCTTTAAGTCCACTTTGTCTGAAAATAGGATAGCTATTCCTGCTTATTTTCAGGTTCCTGTTATGTGGAGTATTGGTTTTCATCCTTTGACTTTTACTCTATGAATTTCTTTTTTGTGTTATTTATGCTTCTTGCATACAGAAAACTGTTGGATTTTGTTTCTTGATTCATTCTGCTAATATGTGTCTTTTGATTGGTGAGTTAAGTCCATTTACATTGATAGTTATAATTATTAGATATTGACTTATACCTGTCATTGTATTAATTTATCACTGTTTTACTTTCTTTCCCTTCTATTTAACTACTATCTCTGCCTGATGTATTCATTTTATTGGATCTATTGTAAGCTTCAGTGACTCCCTCTACAATATCCTTGAGAATGTTTTGGAGTGTTAGTTTGGTAGTCATGAATTTCTTTAGGTTTTCTTTATCATGGAAGTGTCTTATTTCTCCATCAATTTTAAAAGATAATTTTGCAGGTTATAATGATATGCACTGTAAGTTTCTACTATTTTTTTTTTAAGAGCTTGAAACACTCATTTCATGCTTTTCTTGCTTCTAATGTTTGTTTTGAAAAATCTATTGTAATTCTGATATGTTTTCTTTATAGGTGATTCATTGCTTTTCTCTACCAACCTTTAAGATTCTGTTCTTCTGTTCTATTTCTGGTACTTTAATTATTGGGTGGCATGGAATGTTTTTTTCTGATCATGGCTGTTTGGGGTCCTATATGCTTCACTTATCTGTATGTTAAATTCATTTTCCATGTCTAGAAACTTTTCTGCTATTACTTGCATAAACAGGTTTTTTATGCCCTTTGTGCTGTCTTCTGATTTTTTGCTAATTTCAATTACTCTTATATTAGATCTCTTTGAGTCATCTAGGAGCTGTTGAATTCATTTTTCATATTCTCATTTTTTTTAAAGGTATCTCTCATTAACTGATCCCTGATTACAGCCCCTTCCCCAAGATTTGATGCTCTGTCTTCACATTTGTTGCTTCTGCTACCCATACTTTCAATCATGTTATTCATCTACTGAATTTCTGATAGGCGCTTTCTTATGAGTGCCCATTCTTTTCCATGCTGGGCATTCATGTTTTGCATCTCTTCCTTTAGCTCCACTAGCTGTTTTTAGTGTCTTCTCTAGAATTGCTGATCATTTGTTTCATTACAGTCATTATGTGGTTAGTCATATCTTCTTTAAAATTTTCAAGCACCTTGTAGAACTGTTTTACCTCCATTTGTACCTTTTCATACCTATCTGCTGTGTAATTTATGAGTTCTTTCTTTTCATTGCCCCCCCCCCCCCTTACTGACTCTGGAGTAGTTGGGAGTTTTCGGGAGGCATTTCATTGCCTTGCTTTTTCATGTTTCTGTTTGTTTGTTTGTTTGTTTGTTTGTTTGTTTTTTGTGCTGGGGTTTGCAAATTCTTTAGCCCAGTGCCTCTTTGTTCTTCCAGAGCAGCCATGGTATTGTTTACGAACCCCTCCCCCAGGCAATCCAGGTATTGACATAGAGAGAAAACCAATTGTTGGCCACTGTTATGTTACTTTGTCAGTGTAGTAAACTCAATGACAATGGCATCGAATGTCAACTGGTTATCGATAAACCCTAGGAAGCACTGATGAACAGCCCTTCACAAAAACAAAGAGGACTCCGATTTTAGGGAAGACAATTAGGCACTCCCTCTTCTATTTACTTACAGTAAATTCAAAGCACTGATTTTTCCTGGATGTTGGCAGCAGTGCCAGAGCCCAAACACACCAATAGGCTAAATGCCTTCTTCAGGACCTCCTCTTCTGAAAATTGCTCCCACTGAACCTGGCCTTCCACAAAGGAATACAGGCTTTGTTACCTTCCTGTTCTGAGCTGGAGCCTCCCAAGCGATCCCAGGAGGTCCCTATTTAGCTCTCACCCTCTCCAAGCCTATTTCCTAAAGTTGTCTCTTGCCCAGTCTTCGTGGAAGTTATCACTTCAATCTGGAAGCAACACCATCCTCCTGGATGCGGCTCTCTTCTGCAGTCAGGTCAGTCTGTTGGCTGTCTCCTGTGCTGTGGAGAATGCAGGGACTGGGGGCGGGGTGCTCAGTTCCTGAGTCCTCCAGGCTCTGGCACAGATCCCCAGCAGGCCCCACAGATAGTTTACCAGAATCCTTTCCTTTGGGGAGTCATCCACTCCCTAGTCTGTGCTCCAGCTGTTCCCCAAGACAGAAACAAGAGCTTTCCTGGGCAGTGAAAATGCCCCTGACCTTCAGAGACAGGCCTGGTCCTCCCCTAGCTTTGGGACTAAGATGTTGGGGTCCTCTGCAGGCTTCCTGCTAGAACTGGCAGGGCGTTCTATCTCTTGCTTTTGCAGGTCAGTCTATTAGGAAGATCTGCAGTTGGTTCACTAGTGCCCATAGTTTTCAACTAGATGAAGAAGGCTGCTGTCTGAAAAGTAAAAAAAATAAAAATAAAATAAAAATGAGGACAAAACACAGAAGGAGGCAGAATCAATGGAGTGACAACTCTGAACATTATCTCCTGAGTCCCCAGATCCAGCTACTTCTTGGGCCAGCTCCACCTATGGGCTCTGAGAGGCGTGAGCCAAACTATCCCTTTCGTTTCAGCCAGTTTCTGATCAGTTGTGTCTTTTAACTAAGGATTCTGAGTAAGGCATTCTTCTATGCTTATTTCAAACACCTCTACCTCCTTCCCTCTTAACGAAATGGGATCATCTTATACATACTGCTTTACAACTTGCTCTTTCACTTAATGTGTCATTGGCACTTTTCCAGGCAGTACATTTAAAGCAACCCCATTCTTCTTAAAATTACTGAACATGTCACATGGGTGCATCATTCCTCTATTTTAAAACTTCCATCGGCATGGGAACATTTTGTTGGTTTCCCAGTTTTTGATATTACAACCCAGTCATTAGTGTACATCTTGTAAAAATATCTTTAGGCATTTTGGTAGTATTTTTATAAGAGGAATTTATAGCAGTGGCATTCTGGGTCAATAATTTCATAGAAATTTCATAGAAATTGTCACATAGCACTCCAGAGAGTTGAGTCAATTCTAGGTTCATAGCAACAGCATATTTGAAAAGATTCTTTTTTCTACACAAGGTGTGACATAGTATTATTCTTTTATTTATTTATTTTTTTGTGGGTACCGGGGGTTGAACTCAGGACCTCGCATACCAGCAGATGCCCCTGCCGTTGAGCGATATCACTGGCCCTTTTCATATGTGGGTACTGGGAGTCGAACTCAGGACCTCACGCTTGCCAGGCAGGCGCTTATGGCCCTGAGCTATCTCACTGGCCCAGTATTATTCTTTTAAATCTTTGAAAATCTGTGGTTGAGATATATATATATATATATATATATATATATATATATATATATATAATTGTTTTAGATGTGATTCTTTAATTTTTAGTGAGATTGAGACTCTTTGATTAACAGCTATGTGTATTTATTTTTCTAGGGCATCTCCATACCTCTTACTCAATTTTTGCTGGGCTGTTAATATTTTTTTCTGGTGATTCTCAGTTGCTTATTGTGTATTAAATATATCAGTCTATTGCCTGTCATATACCTGCCCTTTTCCCTCCTCATTTGTCTCATTTAAAAATTCTCGAGGGAGCAAGTACCCAGGGACCAAGTTTAACAAGTTTAACAGGCAATGGCTCAATGGAGAGATGGTAGGTAACAGGGAAGAAATAACTGTAGCGGAATTTCACACACACACACACACACACACACACACACACTCACACACACACTCAATGAGTGTTTAGCCATGAGTCAAATAATACAGTGGATGTGAGAGAGACTGGAACAATTGTCAAGTCATAGTAGGATGGTGTCATCATACATAACGTGACTGCAGAGGAAACTCCTGGTTTCAGTGATGACCAAGGTCCTACTGGAAAGAAGATACAGACGTATTTCAGAAGATGTCCTTCAAGTGAGATTTAGATACACTACAGTATGGGTTTTTTACTAAGGAGAAAGTGATCAAGTATATGATTGAGGAAGGCAACCCTTTCCTCAAAAATAAGTACAAGAAAGGTCTGCTGCAAATGACCCAGGATCAAACTCATTATTAAGGACTATATAATATGATGGCGATAGACTGAGAGTGTTCTAAAGCCTGTAATTGAGAGAACAATTTGAAAACACTAATTGTCCTGTTTTCTTTCCATTTTTTCTTGTAATGCTTATATCTGATATTTAATGCCCTGGGACATAACTACATGATATTTGGTTGTTTAAAGATGATTATGACAAATTAAAACAGATATATTTAATATACCTAGCTTTATGGAATGAAAAATTGCTAACAATTTCAAAACTATTCTTAAGACATTTTAAAAAATTCTTATTTATAGCTAGGCACAGTGGCACTCACCTGTAATCCCAACACTTGGAGGCTGCCGCAGAAGCATTGCCAATTCAGGGCCAGCCTGGACTACGCTGCAAGTTCGAGGGTGGCCTGGATAACATATTGAAGCTCTGTCTGAAAAAAGAAAAAAGAAAAAAGTAAAAAATATTGTTCACGATGTCTTTCACTAAGTTGAAATTTTAATTTTTACAAAGCCAAATTTATAAATATATTTCTTTTTGTTTATTATAAGAACTCAGTGATGTTATGGATCCTGCTACTCAGTAATTACTCACAAATATTTTAGTAGCTAGCTGCTATATAGAATTTATTTTTTTTTTGGCTAAAAGACTATGCTAAAGCTTTTAAGTTACTAAAAGTAATTAGTAACAATTTTATGAGGAAATCTCTACATGTCTCTTTAAAAGCTGTTCTATTTCACAGCATGTTATGATTTTGACTCTGGGCAAGTGTTTGTAGCCCACCCTTCAACTAAGTAATGATTGCCAACAGGAAAAGTGGGGGTCATATATTACATCTGTAGCCCATCTCTGCCACCATCTTGATGAACGATCTTGGAAGAACCAGGTGAGCTCTTTGAGTTTCGTTTTCTTCTTCTTGGAAAAAGTGTTGGAAGATTAAGCTCTGAGAACTCTTTTAGCACCAAAAATTCAAGAGTATGAATTCTTTTCTCATTTTAAAATTTAAATATTATACCAAATGATGCATCTTTTTTTTCATGCACAGTAAATAGTACTTCATAGGGTTTTTTTTTTTTTTTTAAAGAATTTGGGGCCACGGTATAGGGAGGAAATTACATTTATTAAGTGCTGGTCTGGTTCCAGGCATTGTACATATACTGTTTTATTTGATCTACACAACAAACTTTTGTAACCCCATTTTACAAACGTGGAAACTGCAGTTCATTGATGTTAAGTGACATTTCTGGGGTCACACAACTAGGATAAGGTAACCTGAGATATAATCTGATCTTCATAACATAGATGTTATAGGATTATTTCCTTTAGTTGTTCTGTTGCTAAACTCATTGGTACATTATTGGTATTTTGAATATTTTTTATAGATAAGCTATTTATATGTTTTAAAAATTAAAATAGAAAAGTGATATAAGTGATCTCTCTCTAATCTCAGTTCTTCAGCCTCATTTAACCATTTGTGTCAGTTAGCTTTCTGTCAAGTTAGCAAAATAACCGAGATAATCACTTAGCAAGGCAGAAGGTTTATTTTGGATTACAGTTTCAGAAGTTTCAGTCCATGGTAAGTTGGCTCCATTACTTTTTGATCTGTGGTGAGGCAGCATATTTATGGTGGGTGTGCATAATGGAGTATACTGTCCACCTCGTGGCAGTAGGGAGGCAAAGAAAGACAGGAAGAGGCTAGGATCCCAATATCTCCTTCAGGAACATGCCCCGATGACCTAACTCTTGCCCTGTAAGTTCCATCACCTCACAGTAGTGCCACAGACTGGCAACTAAGCATTAACACATGAACCTTGGGGGGACACTTATCCAAACCATGATACTATTGTTACTCATTTCTTGTTTATTCTTCCACAGCTTTTCTATGCACCTATATTTAAACATGACTATTTCCCTCCTTCTATTTTATATATTATTGGGTATATTGCTTATTATTTAACATTGTAGCATTTTTCAGTGTACCATAAAGAAAATTTCTTTCTTTTTCTAAACAAGGCTATTCATTGTGTGGATATACCATATAACTCATTTAATTCATTTTCTACTTTAATAACATTTATGGTATTTTAATTTTTTCTTATTACAGATGATGATGTCATGAGAAACTTTGTACATATTATCATTTCACACATGCCCAAGTATATCTAGCATAAAATCCCAGAATTTCCATTTGTAATATTGATGGACATTGACAAATTGTCTCCATAGGTTTTTTTTCCAGTTTACAATTACATCAGCATTGCACATAATATCTGTTTCTTCATAAACTCTGTCAACTGAGTTTGCTATTATAATTTTTAATGTTTTCCAAGCTGCTACATGAAAAATGAATTCTCAAGGTGGTTGTAATTTGCATTTCTCTTATTGTGAGATTGAGAGCTTTTCCTTTAAGTTTTTTGTGTTTCACTTTCTGTGATCTATCTGTTCATATCCTTTGTCCATTTTTCTATTAGGCTATAGATCTTTTTCTTGATATTTCTAAGAGCTGTCATATATTATAAAAATCTTAGAATAAGATTTAAATAAATGAAAATGTGAGTAAAAAATTAGTTCTTTGAATTGCAAGTGTTTGTCAATAGTTTGTTATTTGTGTTGTGACATTTTTAAAAAATAGAATTAAATGTAGCATTTTTGTTTAATTTTTAAGACTCTTTTACAGTAAGTGTCAGATTTAGAGCTTAACCTGAAATATAGTGTATGCTATGGAACTAACATTTTACAGATGTCTAACCATGAGTTTCAATATCACTTATTAAATGGCTCATTTTACAATCATTTTTATCACATAAATTTCTTTATGGATGTGGGTGTCAACATTTGGACATTATGTTTTATTCCTTTGAATTATCTATTTATGAACCATTACCATTCTGGCTTGAATTGTTGAAGTTTCATAAAATATTTTTATGTTTGCCAGGATTCTTTCTCCTATTGTTTCTTTCTCCATGATTTTTTAGGGGGATTCTTGTTTTTGCTTTGTTTTGATGTTAAAAAATCATAATAAAATGGATCAACATTCCACATAGTCTGTATAGGAATAGAGTCAATTCTCTAACTGATCAAAATTTTGTCTGCCAAAACCTTAGTGTGCTTACTCAAATGGAAAGCATAGCCTATTTACATTGCAATGAGTACGTGGCAATAATTACCACAGTCAACTATTTTTACGAGTTGAATTGTTTGAGGTAAGGATATTCATAAGGTAGAAGTCTTGCAGTGATTGTTGGGGGACAGAAGTGAATGAGGTGGAGCCAAGTTAAGAATATATCAGTGCTTTGGAATCCACTGGACAATATGTGAATTCCAGTGGAGTAGGGCATATTGTATTTTCGAAGACAGCTGCACCAATATACATCCAATCCCACTGCTCTTCTTACAAAATGACACTGGTGTCCCTTAATTAAGAGGTGAAGTATGTTTATAACTCTTTTACTGGTAAGGTATTTTTAACTGCCTTGTCATCACAACATGGTAGAAGTGATTCTGGGGCGAAGGCTAAAGCTGAGACATAATACATGCTGTGGCTTCTGCCTGGTTCTCTCTCTTGAAATCTGTGCTCTTGGAAACACACAGTTACCATATTATGAAGATTCCTGGGCCACATGGAGAGACCAAATGTTCTGGGTGACAATCCCAGTATCAATTAATCATCACACAAATGAGTAAATAAGTCCTCAGATGACTCTAGTCCCTAGGCTTTGAGTTTTTTTGGCTTAAAAGAGAAATATTAAGCAAAAATAAGGCATCTACAATGTGACTGGTATGAGTTCTTAATCCACAGAAGTGTTGAAAGATAGAAAAAAAATTATCTTTATTGCTTTAAGCCACTAGTTTGGGGATAATGTGTTATATAGCAATAGATAATTAATACTGCAAGCAGAAGCTTATGGTGATTAAAATATGGAGAAAATGTGATAGCAGTAAGGGCTTTGTGAGACAGGCACAAGTGGATTGTTTCAACACAGTGCAGGGAAAACTACTAGCCCTATCCTCACTTAGAACCACTACTGAGCACTGAAGCAGTCTGACACGCTGAGGAACCCAGTGCATTGCCTGGCAAGTGCGAAACACTATGCCTTGGTGATCAATAGAAGCACTGGAAGGACCAGTGCAGAGCCAGAATGAGAATGTGATGCCCAATGGGAGATGTGTCATCCAGAGTAGCTGCAGCCAAGAGTGAGCTGTGGCTTTTCAGAGCACAGATAAGATGTCTTCTGGGCACACTTAGAGATATTTCGTGGTTTGGAGTCATGAGTATGAAACAATCTGATGAGAGCTTTAGAACCTGCATCCATAGGAAAGAATAATGGGTTGGTGTAATTCATTTCACAGGCTGAGCCAGCATGAATAAGCCTGGATTACAGAAGAATAGACTGGAGAGTTTAATTTATCTGTGAGAGAGAAGAGAACAAACTTCATACTCCTTGGTCAGCTGAGGACTTACTCATTCACTCGTGTGATGATTAATTGATACTGAGATTGTCACCCAGCACATTTGGTCTCTCCATGTGGCCCAGGATCCTTCACAATATGGTAACTGTGTGTTTCCAAGAGCACAGATTTCAAGAGAGAAACCCAGGCAGAAGCCATAGTGTATATTATGACTTAGCCTTGGCCCCAGCAGTACCTCTACCATGTTGTGATAACAAGGCAGTTAAAAATATCTTCCCAGTAAAAGGGTTGTAAACATATTTCACCTCCGAGTTGAGGGATGCTAGTGTCATGCGGTACAGAGTGTGTGGGATGGGATGTACACTGGTGCAGCTGTCTTTGAAAATACAGTCTACTCCACTGACTCCCGTAGTGTCTCTGGCCTCTAGGTTCTTTCCAACAGGCATAAAGGTATCCTGCTTTCTCAATGAGTTTGTTACCCACACTGGAAAGTGATACAGACCCTACCTATACAACTGATACAACTGACCTATGGCACAAACTTCTCATTTAAGCAATCATTAAGCGATTTTTGTCTTGTTGGCTGTTGGAGGAAATGACCTGACTGCACCTAAAATGAATCTGCTTTTCTTTACTAACACAGATAGAGGTCTTTTCCAGTGCCCTTGTGCTCTCATCCTGATTTCAGTCACTACCTTTGTTTGAGGAATTCTCAGGGGAAAGAGTCCTGAAACAAGAGGATAAAGGAAAAAAAATAAAAGGGAAAGGTTGTGGATGAAACTGTGGGGTGGCTGTTGAAAAGAACTTCCACACTAATGTAGCACCAAGGAAACAGCAAGGAGTTTGCAAGAGGGCTGTGATTAAGTGTTTCCTGTTTTAGTGAAGGGGCTGGGAGTGGAGAAAAGGTAAGAGAGATGTTATTGAAGACCTTTCAGAACACAATGACAAGAAGTTTCCACTGGAAGATAAGCTCCATGAAGTCAGGAACATTTCTCTGTATTGTTTGTTGCCATAACTTCAGCATCTAGAACACTGCATGGTACATAAGGGGCCCTTCATAAATATTTATTAAATAAATAAACAAATAAAGCAGGAGGGGGAGGGAAGAAGAGATAGGTTAGAGAGAATAAGCAATAAAAGAGGGTGTAAAATCAATAGTAGGTTGATAGAGCATAATAAATGACAGAAAAGAGAGAGATAGTAGTTGGAGGGGGTTGCAAAGTGAAGGGAGTAGTTGAGTAAGCTATTGCTTTGTCGATGTATTAGTTATGATTTGATTCAGTTTTATGTGAGAGAAAACCAATAACAGAAGTTGCAAAAATGGAAATTTGTTTTTGTCTCACAAAAGAGAAATTTAGGGCAGTAAATGGCAACCACAGAATATTTTGAATTACAAGCATTCTTCCTTTTGTGTTATCTTATCCTCATGGTCTGGGGTAGCTTATCTCTGAGGATGGCTCCCACAGTTCCACCCCAGCCCCTTGGTCAGGGTAATTGTGTTGACTTTTAGAATGTGGTGGAAATTATATTTTAAGGTTTCCAAGTTCTGGCCTTATAAGGATTAGCTGCATTTGAAACCCACTCTTCTGACTTTGAGGGCCCCTGAGATTGACAGCCCCAACAGCCCCCCTGACAATAACAGCTGTGCCATGTAACTGGCCCACTTTGGGTGTTCCTGTCTGGTTGAGACCCCCGAAGAATACAGCCCCAGTGACACAAGAAGAACCATGCCGCTTTGCCTAGCCAGCTACAGAATCATGAGGGACAATAAAATGGTTGCTTTTTTGGACCACTAAATTTTGTGCTTTTTTTTCTGACACAGAAATAGACAGCCATTGAGGGACCCCCAGCGATGCAGCAAGGCACCCATGGCAGCAGTGGCGGGATGCACACGGCTGGACCAGGTGGGGACCCCTCAAGACCTGGGTGTGGAAACACACACCAGCAGTTAGTAAGTCAGATGAACCAGCATTATGCTTTGGCACACGGACAGGTGGAATAGAAGAGGGCAGATAGGACTGCCATTCTTTCCCTTTATATATATATAGGAGAATGCAAACCCCAGCCCCCACATCCAGAGGCCAAGATCAGCCCTATACCCAGCACAAACCCCACTGCAAAATTGGCTGGAGTACACAACACATTTCTGAGATCAGAATTGGACCTACCACAAAACTGCAAACACTGGAGGAATTTTACTCTGTTTATTTTTCTATGTTTGTTTGATCAGTTTTCCCTTTTCTGTTGGGTTGAGGTATTTTTTTTTTTTTTAGTTTAATTAGGTCTTGTTTTATTTTTTTAGGGTTATTTCTGTTTTCTGTTTTTAGTCTCTTTTTTTCTCTCTTTTTTCTTTTCTCTTTCTTTAGTGACTTAGATTTATTATATTCCTTTATGTTTTCATCTACTTGTCTTCTAATGCTCTTTTGCCAACTATCTTGCTTGATTTTATGATACATCCATGTGCATAAACATTGTCTCTTCTCTGCCCGGTTCACTTCAATACTCCTCTGCTTCATCTTCCATTCTCTCTCTCTTCTGTCCTCCAGTTTCCCAAAACTTGGGTGATCTTTCTATGCCCCTAGGCTTGCTCCTACTATATAGGACCTCATTCATCTCTCTATCTTGCCTCCTATCCCTCTTAAACCCCCCAACAACAGGGAAAAATCACTCCACTAAAGGGAAAATCATTGCATACAGGTTTCTGGTATATTGCAGATTCTGTTATACAACTGTAGAATTTGCTCCTATGGTTAAAAGTATCAGGCTAATAGTTTCCACAGTTCGTCAGTAGCCAGGCTATGCTTGAGACTTTTGTTATTGTTACCTGTACTACTTTAGCCAGGATACCGTACTTGCTATAATCAGTTTTTCTCTCCTGTATGACAACACTGTGATTGTATGGGGTCATTACCATCACCATAATCTAGTACTGAAGGACTGGTTGCTGAGGCAAATAGGAAACAACTTCTCATCCTCAACACATTGGGAAGGTAGCTTCTTTGAATAGACACAAAGACCAAGAACCACCTACATCTAGAAGATAAACCTGTGGAACAGCAATTTCCTAGGGAAGCTTCAATATGAGGGATAAAGCTATCTGTCACGAGAAACCAGAAAACAAAACAATACAAAAAAAAAAAAAAAAAAAAAAGAAAACAGAAAATGACAAGACACAGAAGCAACATGCAACCCCACAACCCCAGCCCACCCAGGACAAGCCCAGAGCACAGTAAGATAGAGGAAATCAGAAACTAACCACTGGAATTTTCTGAAATGATAGCAACAGAAGTGAAAAAACAAATGGAAGAGGCTATAGAAAAAATAATTTCTAAGGTATAAAAAGAAATGATCAAGGGGCTGGTGAGATGGCTCAGCGGCTTAAGCACCTGCCCGGCAAGCACAAGGGCCCGAGTTTGACTCCTGGAACCCACATACGAAAAAGGGGCTGGTGATATCACTCAGCGGCACGGGTGCCTGCTGGCGCGCGAGGTCCTGAGGTCGACCCCCCCGTACCCACAAAAAAAAAAAAAAGAAATGATCAAAAAGTATGACATTAAAGCAGACACAGATAAAAAAAAATAGAGGAGCTCAGGAAAAAAACAGAAAGCATGAAAGCCCAATGTAGAAAAGAAATAGAATCCATTGAACAGATACAAACAGAAGTCCAGGAGATTAAAAATTCCATTGAAAGTATATGCAACAGACTGAATGAAGGTGAGGATAGAATCAGATCTAGAAGACAGTATTGTGGCTAGCGACCATGAAAAAAAGATATCTTAAAAATAGCAAGAGACCATAAAAAATCAATCCAACAGCTGCAAGATAAAGCAAAGAAGAACAACATAAGATTGATTAGAGTCAGTGAGAAAGCCAGAGACAGTGCAAAAGACATAAAAAATACTCTTCATGGAAATAATGGCAGAAAACTTCCCAAATATGGGTAAAGAACTTGACATAAAAATAAATGAAGCATATAGAACTCCAAATAGCCATAACAAAAATAAATCTACACCAAGGCATATAATAATCAAGATTCCAGAAATTCAGTACAAAAACAGAATATTAAAAGTGGCTAGAGGAAGGAAAAAAAATCACCTATAAAGGAAAGCCCATCAGAATCACAGCAGACTTCTCAACACAAACCCTGAAATCAAGGAGAGCTTGGAGTAAAGTATTTCAAATTCTAAAAGAAAATAATCTTCAAACCAGATTAATGTACCCTGCAAAACAATCTTTCAAAATCAATGGAGAAATAAAATACTTCCATGACAAAAAACAACTGAAGAAATTTATGACCACCAAACCAGCTCTACAGAATGCTCTGAAGGATATATTAGAAAGAGATAATGAAGACCACAGACATATGAACACCAATAGAAAGAAGCAGCTAGGCAGGGCAAGCAATTAAGCAGAGGAGAAAGACAGGGAACCAACAACAGGAAAATGACATGAAAAAGATAAGCCAATACATATCAGTTATAACCATCAATGTAAATGGTCTCAACTCACCAATCAAAAGAAACAGACTGGCGGAATTGATCAAGAAACAAGATCCAACAATATGCTGCATTCAAGAGACATGTTTAACACAAAAATAAATTCATAGACTGAAAGTCAAAGGATGGAAAACAATTCTCCATGCCACAGGAACCCAGAAAAAAAAACAGGAGTAGCTATTCCATTTGCAGACAATGCAAACTTTAAGCCAAAACTGATCAAAAGAGACAAAGAAAATCACTACATACTTGTTAAGGGAAAACTCCAAGAAGAAGAGATAACAATCATAAATGTATATGCACCAAACACCAGTGCACTGAACTACCTAAAACAAATATTAAAAAATATGAAAAACCAAATAAGCACTAATACAATTGTGGTGGGGGACCTCAATACTCCAC
This sequence comes from Erethizon dorsatum, assembly GCA_028451465.1. Taxonomy (NCBI): domain Eukaryota; kingdom Metazoa; phylum Chordata; class Mammalia; order Rodentia; family Erethizontidae; genus Erethizon; species Erethizon dorsatum. The sequence continues at coordinate 44,096,609 of CM051835.1, forward strand.
TGTCACAAACAGGTACGTCAACCAGACAAAGAAATCAACTAAGAAATATTAGAATTAAACCAATCCCGTGATCAAATGGACCTGGTAGATGTCTACAGAGTGTTCCACCCCAACATCAGAATACACATTCTTCTCAGCTGCACATGGGATGTTCTCCAAAATAGACCACATACTAGCCCACAAAACATGTTTAAGTAAATGTAGAGGAACTGAAATCATTCCATGTATACTATGTGACCATAGGGCAAAGAAACTGCAAATCAATGACTAAAGAAACCAAAAAAACTACAAAAACACAATGAAATTAAACAACTCCCTTCTGAACAACCAATGGGACACAGAGGAAATTAAAGGTGAAATTAAAGAGTATATACAATTAAATGATAATGACGATACAACATACCAGAACTTATGGGATGCAATGAAAGCAGTCTTATGAGGGAAATTTATAGCGATGAACTCTCACATCAGGAAAACAAAAAGAGCTTAAATAAACAACCTAATGTTGAACCTCAAACTTCTAGAAAAAGAAGAAAAAATCAAACCCAAAACTCATACAATGGAGGAAATTATAAAGGTAAGAGCAGAAGTTAATGCAATTCAGACTAAGAAAACAATACAAAGAATCAATGAATTGAAAAGTTGGTTCTTCAAAAGAATAAATAAAATTGATAAACTATTAGCTAACCTCATCAAAAAGAGGAAAGAAAAAACACAAATTCAAGCAATTAGGAATGAAAAGGGGGAAATCACAATGGATCCTACAGAAATCCAGAAGATCATCAATACCTACTACGAGAACCTATATTCCAATAAAATGGAAAACACAGAAGAAATGGACAGATTCCTAGACACAAATTGCCAAAACTAAATCAAGAAGATATAAAAATTCCAAATAACCCAATATCAGCCTACAAAATTGAAAATGTAATTAAAAATTTACAACAAAGAAAAACTCAGGGCCTGATGGATTCATTGTTGAATTTTTCAAGAAATTTAAAGAAGAACTAATGCCGCTAATGCTGAAACCCTTTAAGGAGATTGAAAGGGAAGCAATACTTCCAAAATCATTCTTGGAAGTGAGTATTACGCTGATGGCAAAATCAGAAAAGAACCCAACCAACAAAGGAAACTACAGGGCAATCTCTCTAATGAACATAGATGCAAAAATCCTCAATAAGATACTAGCAAACAGAATGCAGGAAATCATCAAGAAGATTGTACACAATGACCACATAGGATTCATCCCAGGGATGCAGGGATGGTTCAATATATGCAAATCAATACATGTAATACACAATATTAACAAAACTAAGGACAAAAATCACATGATCATCTCAATAGATGCAGAAAAAGCATTTGACAAAGTCCAACACCTATTCATGATAAAAACCCTACAGAAAATTAGAATAGATGGTCGTTACCTCAATCCGATAAAAGCCATCTACAACAAACCAACAGCTAACATCATACTAAATGGTCAAAAACTGAAAGCTTTCACTCTAAAATCAGGAACAAGACAAGGATGCCCACTATCACCACTCCTATTAAGTATACTTCTGGAAACATTAGCCAGAGTAATTAGACAAGAGAGAGAAATAAATGGAATAAAGATAGGAAGGGAAGAAGTTAAACTATCATTATTCACAGATGACATGATACTCTACATAGAAGATCCCAAAAACTCCACCAAAAGACTCCTAGAGCTAATAACCAAATTCAGTAGCATAGCTGGATACAAAGTCAACACTCAAAAATCAATAGCATTTCTGTACACAAACAACAAACTCACAGAGAGAAATCAGGGAAACCACACTCTTTACAATAGCATCCAAAAAAATGAAATACTTAGGAATCAATCTAACAAAGGATGTAAAAGATCTATACACTGAAAATTACTGTACTCTGAAAAAGGAGATTGAAGAGGATATCAGAAAATGGAAAGATATCCCTTGCTCATGGATAGGAAGAACCAATGTAGTGAAAATGGCCCTACTCCCAAAACTGTTATACAGATTTAAGGCAATCCCAATCAAAATACCATTAACATACCTCACAGAACTAGAGAAAACATTCCTAAAATTCATTTGGAACCAGAAGAGACCTAGAATAGTAAAAGCAGTTCTGGGCAACAAAGATAAATCAGGGGGCATCACAATCTCTGACCTGAAATTATACTACAAAGCTACTGTGATAAAATCAGCATGGTATTGGCAAAAAAAACAGACCTGAGAATCAGTGGAACAGAAGATGCAGATGCAACTACAAGCACACTCAGCCACCTTATCTTTGACAAAGAGGCCAAATTCCTTCACTGGAAGAAAGATAGTCTCTTTAATAAATGGTGCTGGAAAAACTGGCTTTCAGCATGCTGAAGACTAAAACTAGACCCATGTCTATCACCATGGACTAAACTAAGCTCAAAATGGATCAAAGATCTAAATATTAAAACAGAAACACTAAATTTACTGGAAAAGAAATTAGGCAGAAATCTTGAAGACATAGGTGTAGGCAGAGATTTCATGAACAAAACCCAGACCACAGGAAAATACTACAAAGAATCAACCAGTGAGAACTCACCTTATTAAAAAGCTATTGCACAACAAAAGAAATTATGAACAGAGTGAAAGAACAACCCACAGAGTGGGAAAACATTATAGCCAATTGTCCCTCAGACAAAGGGCTTAAATCTAGAACATATAAAGAATTGAAAAAAATATGGGGCCCCAAAATTCAAAGACCCAACCCAAAAATGGGCAACTGAGATGAATACTCACTTCTCAGATGAAGAAATTCAAATGGCAAATAAATACAGAAAAAATGTTCAACATCACTGGTCATTCAAGAGTTGCTAAAACAACACTGAGATTCTACCTCACCCCAGAAAGCATGGCTATCATAGAGAAATCAACCAGTAACAAATGCTAGTGGGGCTATGGGGAAAAAGGAACCCTTCTCCACTGTTGGTGGGAGTGTAGACTGGTGCAACCACTATGGAAATCAGTGTGGAGATTCCTCAAAAAGCTGGAATTAGAGGTCCCATTGAACCCAGGTATTCCCCTTCTGGGTATTTTCCCAGACAAATTAAGAACACCATACCATAGTGATATATGAGTAGCCATGTTTATAGCACCACAATTTGTACTATCTAAATCTTGGAAACAACCCAAATGCCCACCAACTGAGGAATGAATAAAGAAGATGTTTTTTTTTATATAATGGACTACTACTCAGCCATAAAGAAGGATTAACTTGAGACTTTTATAGGTAAATGTATGCAACTCAAGAGCATACTCATTAGTGAAATAAATCAGACCCACATGTATAAACATCATATTGTCTCACTAGTGTGAGAAGCTTATGAGTAAATAAGATCTAAAATGTATAATAGATATTGTGAATTGGGAAGAAACTGTTCAAAAGAAAAGAGAAACTGGGATGGGAGAAAGGGGAAAGGAAGGAAGGGAAAAGGAAAAAATATATATACACAAGATAGTTAAGATAACTATATGGGTAGTTTCTGTTAGTTCATTGAAAAGAAAGGTTTGTGCTAATATTGTCTGGACAATATTTCTTTCCTATATCTTGTACGCTGAATAACTACTATGAAGATAACAATATGCAATGCATTAATTATTGTTACTGTCCTATTAGTCTATTTTGAAACTCAGTTTTATCATTATTTTTATTGTTATTTTTTCTTTCTCTCTTTACATAAATTTTAAAAAAAGAAAAAAGTAATAGACAGCACTAACAGTCTACGAACTGAGTTAGTACTGTATCAATGTTCCAAGCAGCAAGATGGGTGGAAGACAGGTACACACTCCTTTTCAAAGGAGCTGTTCTACAGTTGCCAAGTTATACTTTTACTTATGATTCATTGGTCAGAGCCCCATCTCATGTCCCCCCTTGGCTTCTTAAAATACTGGCGAATTTTTAGCATTTTTAGCAGAACAGTGACAAGGTCAGCTAAATTTCAGAGTTATCTTAAATTAAGGATCAGGGAAAGCAGCATTTAGTGGGCAGTTGGAAGTGTCTTCTTAGTTTGTTGTTTGTTTGTAGTAAGCATGTAACAGGGTTGATCAGAGTTAGCTTTGCTAAGGGGGGCATATTTCCTCAGAAAGGTAAATAGAAAACAATGTAAAAGAAAAGTGACATTTTGAGGTGAACAAGAGAGAATTGGTAGGAAACCCATGTATTGTTCAGCTTTCCCATTACTGGGACACAGTATGGACACCTACCATTTAAAAGGATGGGAGATTTATTTGGCTTGTAGCTTCAGAGGGCTCAGTCCATAGTTAGCTGGCTCCAAGACAGAAATGACATGGCAAAGGGCTTAGCAGGGGAAAGCTGCTCAACCATGGCAGCCAAGAAACAGAGCAGATGAACAGTGCCTATGGGGAAGAGGCCAGGAACCAAAGTCACACCTCTATGATCCACCCAGACACACCCAGAAGTGTGCTTCACTAATCCCCTAGTTGGCTCCCAACCAATCAAATTGACAAATAACTTAAACTATCACAACCGATAGAGGACCAAAGCACATAATAGGGATGAGTCTCAAAGTAATTATGCTGAGCAAGGGAAGGCAGAAAAATATACTTGATAATATACTTGATAATGTATGATTCCATTTACATGAAATTCTACATCAAGGGAGTATATCATGATGAAAAGTAAAATTAGTGGTTGTGTGGGAAAGAAGGGACTCCATTTGGAAGTGATGGATCTGCTTCTCATACTGACTGTGGTGATGTTTTCATGGATGTCTACATATGACAAAGTATTAAGTTGTACACTTAAATGTTTGCAGTTTCTGTAAGGGATATTATACCCACAATAGCATTGTAAAACTTTTAAATGGTGGGTATATCCAGACAAAATTTCTTTGACTTACCTTAACATATAAATATACTAATAATTAAGACAATGAAGGCTCAACTTCCTTTACCAAATTTCTAGCCATTTTTTAAGGCTTCTTTTGTTGTTGCTTTTGTAGTGCTGATAAAATCCAGAGTTTAATTGTACCAGGCAAGCACTCTAACACAGAGTTATATCCCCAGCCTTTTAAAAATTTTTTTCATCAATGACAATTGTGTAGAGGAAGCACTTATTTCATCATGGTGTGTATGTACCAGCTTTCCCTGTATTGTGTATCTCTTGCATTACATTTTCTTATTGACCTCAGAATGACTTTGCTGATGTCAGCTAGAGTGGTGAGGAATTAATCTCTTAGGCATAGAGAGGAATGTTGGGTGGGTAGAATTATTTTTTTAATCCAGAAAATAAAAAGTGTTTAAGATTCTTTGCTGAAGATGTAATCTTAGAATAATTTTGCTTTGATATTGCTTGTAGGAAAAAAGCTGTTATTTTCTTAAAAAAAAATAAAACTTCTCACCTTTGTTTATCAGATGTTTTGAATGTGACCTTTACTACTTTTTCCTTTAACTGGGGATTTGTAAGTAAGCATCTCATAATCTTTAAAATAAAATGAAAACCCCCTCCAAAGTCATTATGTGTGAATACATAGATGTTATGTCCTCTATTGGTACTTTCCTTGCCCCAAACACCATCCAGCTTTCTTCTTAGTAGAGATATATTAGGACTAGAAGGAAATCTGGTCTCTTCATTATAGTCACAAATCCTCTAAAATGTTTATCACTAAGTTTGATATTCTCCTCAGTCTAGACCTGGTTCCATATCATTTCAGACTAATTCCAAAAATCTCCCCCAAGTTAATTTTCCCAAAGAAAAATTGGTAAGTACTTGGAGAAGAATTGTGGCCTTCTTTTACAAGGAGTTTTCTTGATTATTTCCTGATACAGAGACATAACTTTTTACTTTCACTGATAAAGAAATAAAGCTTTTTTTTACACTTAAAATTGCCATTAATATATTAATTCTTTGTAGAGGAATCAACAATTTAAAAAATATAGTATATAACACAATGCTAATGGAGATAGAAACTAGACACATACTAAGGTCATTTTAGTTAACTGCCATAGTCTAAATATGAAAAAATTAAATTGGCAAGCAGCAACACAGGAAACAAAATAAAATTAAAAAAATAATAAACAGAAAATGACAAGACACAGAAGCAAAATGCAACTCCAGACTCCCAGCCCACCCAGTGCAAGCCCGGATCACAATGAGATAGAGGAAACCAGAATTCAAGCACTGGAACTTTCTGAAATGATAGCAGCAGAAGTGAAAAACCAAATGGAAAAGGCTATAGAAAAAATAATCTCTCAGATACATAAAGAAATGATGCTCAACCTGAAAGATATTACAGCAGACACGGATTAAAAAAATAGAAAACATTAGGAAAAAAATGGAAACCATAAATGCCCAATATAGGAAAGAAATGGAATCCATAAAACAGAAATCCAAGAGATTAAAACCTCCACTGAAAGTGAAAACAACAGAATAAACAAAGGCAAGGATAGAACATCAGATCTAGAAGACAGGATAGAGGCTAGCGACCATGAAAAGAAAGATATCTTAAAAATAGCAAAAGACCATGAAAAATCAATCCAACAGCTGCAAGGTGAAACAAAGAACAACAACATAAGATTCAATGGGGTCAATGAGAAAGCAGGAGACAGCACAAATGCCGTAAATAACCTCTTCACAGAAATAATGGCAGAAAACTTCCCAAACCTGGATAAAGAATTTGACATAAAAATAAATGAAGCATGTAGAACTCCAAACAGTCAAGACCAAAATAAATCTTCACCAAGGCATATAATAATCAAGATTCCAGAAATTCAGTACAAAAACAGAATATTAAAAGTAGTTAGAGAAACGAAACAAATCACCCATAAGGAAAGCCCTTCAGAATCTCACCAGACTTCTCAACACAAACCCTCAACTCAAGAAGAGCTTGGAGTGAAGTATTTCAAGCCCTAAAAGAAAACAACCTCCAACTTAGATTGATGTATTCTGCAAAATGATCTTTCAAAATGGATGGAGAAATAAGATACTTCCATGACAAAGAACACATGAGGAAATTCATGACCACCAAACCAGCTCTTCAGAATGCTCTGAAGGATATATTAAAAAGAGAAAATTAAGACCACAATCAAAAGAACACCAGTAGAAAGAAACCACCTGGCAGGGCAAGCAATTAAACAGAGGGGAAAGACAGGGAACTAACAACAAGAAAATAATATGAGAAAGATATGCCAATACATATCTGTTATAACCATCAATGTAAATGGTCTCAGCTCATCAATCAAAAGAAACAGACTCACAGAATGGATCAAGAAACAAGATCTAACAATACGCTGAATTCGAGGAATGCATTTAACACAAAAAGAAATTCATAGACTGAAAGTCAAAGGATGGAAAACAATACTTCATGCTGCAGGAACCCATAAAACAGCAGGGGCAGCTATTCTATTTGGAGACAATGCAAACTTCAAGCTAAGACTGATCAAAAGAGACAAAGAAGATCATTACATACTTATTAAGGGAAAACTCCAAGAAGAAGAGATAACAATCATAAATATATATGCACCAAACACCAGTGCACCCAACTACATAAAACAAATATCAGACATGAAAAATCAAAAAAGCACTAACACAATTGTGGTGGGGGACCTTAATACTCCACTTTCACAATTAGATAGGTCAACTAGACAAAAAAATCAACAAAGAAATATCTGAATTGAAACAAATCTGTGAACAAATGGACTTAGTAGATGTCTACAGAGTGTTCCACTCCATAAATATGAGAAAACTGTTTTTTCTTGATCCAAAATAATTGAAAGCCTAACAAAGATTGTCTCTAGAAGACTTTTTTAAAGTAGACAATGATGTGAAATTTAAACGCCTTTTGGAACAGTATTACAGAATAATGTTTCAACTACATTTTTTTTTTTTTTTTTTGTGGGTACCAGGGAGTCGACCTCAGGACCTCGCGCACCAGCAGGCACCCGTGCTGCTGAGAGATATCACCGGCCCCTTTTTCGTATGTGAGTTCCGGGAGTCGAACTCAGGCCCTTGTGCTTGCCGGGCAGGCGCTTAAGCCGCTGAGCCATCTCACCGGCCCTTCAACTACATTTGTTTCTAAGAAACTGTCAGATTTCCATTTCTTTCAGGGATAGTTTTCACCAGCTTGCTGTGTATTTCAACAAGTTAAACTTTTTTTTTACTATGAGGAATATGAGAGATATTAAGTATATTAGAGAGACTGTGTTCCCTGATTTTTCATATTATCAAAAACATATGAGCAACTTCACTAGGCTAAGCAGACATCTTTAACTACATGTAATGATATATCCCCCCAACTATTCTAAGAAATCATTCAAAGAAGCAATAATGTCATAGGCACTCATATCTTAAAGGTATGAGTGGAAACTTAAAGCAGGTTGGAAACTAATGCTATAAAGAACACACAACCCATGGGGGTTGCTATATGGAAGGGCTCAATATGTCCAGGGCCCTGTTTAGATAATTAATCTGTGTGCTTACACAGAGTTTAGTGGCAGAATTGAGGACAAAGGATCTCTCAGCCTTCCAGCAGAAAGTTCTTTAAAGCAAAGCCCAGTCCTTTAAACATAGCATATTGAAAATGCTCCTCTTACAGAGCAGATATTTATGTAAAATACTGTAGAATGTTTGCTTTTCATGGCAAGGCCCTAATACAAGAATTAATATTAAGACTTTAGTGGCCACAAGTTTTGCAAAAACCACACCTGCTGCATCAACTGGCTTACAAGGCATTTTATTTAATGTCTCTGTGTCCTTTTCTTCTAACCATGAATGACTATAACTGTAGACCTTAACTAAGAAAATGAGAGCTCCTTATGGAGACACTAGTTGGCTGGCCCAGATAAATAAGCAGTACATTTGCCAATTTCATCATTGCTCATTGAGAGCAGGCCAGCTCCCCACAAACATTCTTTAAGCTATGTGTGGCCCCTTTGATCTGTGCTTGTGGATCCTTATTTTTGTTTATTTCAAAATGCAATTCTCAATAAAAATGCAAGTATTCATACATGGTCCCATATTCACATAAAAGTCCTATGTTCCACGGCCCTGAATGTAGCATTTGCTACTAAAGATTCCATGAATCAAACCGATCATAGAAAAAGAGAAACTGTTGGTTTGGGAGATAGTGTGATTCAGTCTTCAAATTTCAGACTTTCACTGTATGGGCTTCAGAGATGACTATAGCCCCCTTCTCTCTCAGTCTTTGCTCATGTCCAGCCAGCATTGTAGCTGGCTCTTCTTCAAGCTGTACCTCCCCAGGATATTCCTGACCACCTCCACCACCACAACTCATCCTAGCAGTGGCACCTCATTAATAGCAGATGTCAGTAAATATATATTTTATGGTTGAGTGAATATGCTCTTGGCTGTGAAGCTCATTTAAAAGGAGGGAGGAGATGGGTTCCCATCAAGCAAACACTTTTCCAAAGTGATCACTTAAAAGGTAGTCTGAATTTATACATATGTGTATAATTCAGTGGTCCCACTGAGTCTGACTTTAGTATCCTCAGGCCAGAAAATTCCAACCCAGGACACAGCAAAGGGAGAGACATCATAGAATGCCACCTTTGTCAAAACACTAACCTTTCCAGTTATGCATATTGGGAAACAAGTGCTGTCAGTCATTTTTCCTGAATGTCTGTGTCATCTTCCCTCCTCACCTTCTTCTGGTCAAATCAATTGTCACCATGTAGAATAGGAAAAGTGAAAAAGCTTGAGGAGATTCTCCTCTTCCCAGAACAATTCCCAGTATAATTTAACTAAGATCAAAGACCAAAAGCTTTCGCTTGTTCCTGCTTATTTTTCTAGTGACTTGTCTCTGCACACATGTGTGCATACGTGTGTGTGTCTGTGTTTGCAGCACAAGCCCTCTGTGTTTTTCACAGAGCTTCACTTCCATCTACCCAGCCTGAAGGTACCAAATCCCTGAATGATGGGATAGTTCCACGTCCCAACTATCAAACCCCTGGATTTTCTTGTTAGGGTTGTGACGACAAAAAGCCTCAAGTTGTATGTGTGCCTGCATAGGACATAGAGGTGCCCTTTGCTGACGCTGCTCTCTTGTAGTTTGTCACTGCAGAATGAAACTTTGTTACTAATCCAGGGAGGCAGCTGGAATTTTCATCTGTCTGCTGTCAAATGCCCTGTTAATGTCATGTTGGATAGCATGATAATAGTAGCATAAATCCTTTAATGAGTTATCTCCACAGTACTGCAGACTGTAGAATGAAGCGAAGTGGACTGTTGACAACACAGAGAAGTTAGAGGACTGAGTTTCTGAACCATGTTCAGTTACAGGATGGCATCTGGTGTCTGGATCACTGTGCCATCCCTACCAAGGGACCATGTGGAGTATGAACCAAGCTTAGTTCACCCATCAGGATTGACTGTCAGTTGCCTTATTTATTTTCCAAGAAAAACACAGCTATAAGAAAATAACCTCCATTTCTTGTCATCACTGGGAAGACCTGTCCCTGTAATTGTTCTTCTCCCCACTGTCATTTTCAGGGAAAAGGCCATATTTTTCCTTTTATTTGTCTCTCACAAAGAATTTAGGATGGGGACCTGAACGCACGTGCTGTTCACTTAATGATGACCATGCTTTATTATTTTTTTATCTGACAGAGCCAGCCTGGGTCATCACTCTTGAGAAGGGGTTGGTGATATGGAAACACTGCTGAGCTTTTAGATGGAAATCCTGGCTCAAATTCAGGCTCTGATCTCACCAACTTTGTGAGCTCTTCAGGCTTCACATCCTCATTTGTAGACTGCAGGAAATGTTACTCTTCTCAGAGAGTAACAATCAAGTGAGATAATTTATATGTAGGAAAAGAGGCGTAAAAGCACAAGGCTTTATTCCACATGCTAGACCAACAGTTCCCCAGTTCGACTGATCTTTAGGGGTGTCTGGCAGCATACTAAAAAATAGAATTCTGGGCCTCTATGCAGACGTACAAAATTAGCATCTCTTGGTGGGAGCTACATACATGTACTTCTAGAGCTTTCTGAGAATTCTGATGATCACTCAGACTTGGGAAAAACAGAAGACGGGCAATGTGTTTTGAAACACTTGCACCCAGTATATAGTACTTATATAACCAAGTAGTGACCAAGTATTTATTCTAAAGATATCTAAGACCCTGCTGTGTGCCAGGCACTATGGTAACCACAAGGGAGACATGTGGCACCGCACTCTAAATGTTGGTGACATGGTTGTGGCAATGGAGGTACAATAGTTTCAGTACAATGTTGACACATTGTACTGCCAGAGAATTCAAAATATTGAAGAGTTTTAAGAGGTCCTTTAAAATGATCTGATGTTTTTCTTTATGTTTAATACTTGAGAATATTCTTTTTTTTTTTTTTTTTGTGGGTACCATGGGTCGACCTCAGGACCTCGCGCGCCGGCAGGCACCCATGCCACTGAGCGATATCACCGGCCCTTTCTTTGTATGTGGGTTCCGGGAGTCGAACTCAGGCCCTCGTGCTTGCCAGGCAGGCGCGTGTGCTGCTGAGCCAACTCACCAACCCACTTGAGAATATTCTATTTTCAATACTTTGTTATAGGCAATATTGTGAAAAACAGAAAAAGCTTTAATGAAAATATTTTGTGGATTTTCCCATCATTCAGATTTCTTGTTTATTCCTGGCCAGTTTCTTGGACACATGTAGAATGTTCACTTTTATACAAATGGCATTTTTGAGGAAAATTCTAGCAGAGATATGAAGTACAAACACCACAGGTGCAGAGCATGAGATGCCAAAGGACATGCCATGAAAGTGGAGAAGGAGAAAATAGGTCTTTTGGGAAGTCTTACTCCAAGATGAAATGAGCTTTTAAGCCATAAAATGACTGTAAGAAGGAAGGTTAAAATTCCAATAATTGTCTTGGGATGTGAAATACAGAAATGTTCTCAATTCAACCCAAACGTGGCCAGTTGACCCCAGTGTCTGGCTGACCCTAACGTAGCTGGCTGACCCAAGTGTTGCCCATCCCTTGAATAAAGCTTGGACCTTATGTATGCTCTGGAGTCTTTTGGATGATCATTTGAAAAATATTTTTCTCTCTTTGTCACCTGGTTTACTCTGAGGAGAGCTGTGTGGAGAGGCAAGGGAGAGAGTGTTCAATTATTCTCAATTTCTCAATTTTCAATTTTTCTACCAATGTACACTCTAAAGAACATCTCCCTGTAAGTGCTGTCCAAGGAAGAAATGATGAACATGGAGAGAGGCCTCAATTTGTGCAGGCGGTGGGAGCAGATTCAGCTTTGCTTTGGGGCAGTGTAGGAGGAGATGAAGACTGAAAAGTCAGAGCTTGGGCATCCTGCTCCACACAGCCATTCTAAACACCCTGCTTATCAAAGGAGGGACTGAAGAAATAAAAGAATGCCACACAAATCTGACTAAGACATTTTATCAAAAATGAGACTAAACTACAGCAGTAACAGAAGCCAAGAATCAGGAGGTCACCACTTTGGAGATGTAACTGTACCCCAAATGCTGAGCAAGAAGCAGAGACTTAGGATGTAGCCCCTGGTAGGTGTCCTTAATCTGAGAACCATCAAGCAATGAACTCTGAAGTACATAGGCAGTTCGTAGAAGTAAAGGTCTGGTATTGGATTCTACATGAGGAAGAAGTCAGGACCAGACTGACACCTGATGGCAGGACAGTATTTGGGTGTGCAGAAGAGAGAAGAATGCGCATTCAGTAATAGGCTGAGCAAAAGCTCGGTCATGGTTTGAATCATGATGATAGCATTTGTGAAAGGCAGCTGACTGAGGCAACTGCAGGAGGCCCTGGGGAGTGGCAGAGAAGCAGGCTGGCCTGAAAGTGGACAAGAAATAAGGATTCGATGTGGTGGGCAACAAGGAGCCACTGTAGATTCTTAGTAGATTCTAGATGACCCATCTGGCAGAGTGGATAACCCTCCGCTCACCGCCTGGCCAACTCTTGCTCTTTGTGCAGCAGCCAAGATTAGATGGAAACCCAGCTAACATTTCTACTGCTCTTCGAAATGAACAAATCTTCCAAGAGATCTGCAGACAGATAGGGCAAACCCCCTCACCCACTCCCTGGTCTGAAAACTAACCAACATAATGGAGTCTACATCACGCACTTCTAAAAACAAACCAAGTCCCTCTCCCCTCTAATATGATCTGCCAGATGACAGATGATCCCAAATCCCTGTAATTAGTTGTATACTTTAATTGAGTTTCAGTGGCAGTAATAAGTAACTGGAGTTCAGGCTTCCAGAATTTCCTTTCTAATTGTCGCTGTTAAACCCTTCATTACAGGGATAAATAGCACACCACTTTATTTAACTCATTTCCTCCAAACATGCAAATTCCAGCGGAAGTATCCCAGCACTTGCTGACCCTGGGAGGGCTGTCTGAGGGTGAGGAGCACGGCAATGTAGCCTTGAGAGAGCTGCTCCAGCCTGTTGGCTCTCTCACTGGAATAAGCAAGTCACAAGTTTCCAACACTGACGCACTTCCTAGTGCTTCAGATTTAAAAGACTGTAGAAAGGATAATTGACCACTGCTTGTCAGCACGAGAGATTTACTGTCATTAGCGCAAACTCAAATGAATTCCTTTAATATCATGGAATATTAAAAATGGCCAGATAGCTTCCTTTCTCGGTACATTAAGGGGACTTAAACAGCTTTTCACACCTCACTTCTGTGTTTGGGTGTAAAAGAGGGAGGAAATCCTAAAGGGCCCGTGAGAAAGAGGTAGGGGAGGAGTAGGATTAACTTGGCAGAGGTAGGAAAAGACAGATCTGAAATTCTCAAATCAAATCTCAGTAAACAGTCCTCTTCAGTGTTGTTCATTTTTGGAATGGTATAAAAGCTAAATGAACACTCATTAAAAAAAAAAAAAGTCTACAATGGTATTTATTTTAATTTCCAGCGGGTTACCAATTTAGAAAATTGGATTACGACTTGGTTCTTTGTGTTGTGACTCATTTGTAGAGAAAGCTAGAAATACTGCAAGGCAGATTCTAAAACCTTTGTTAAACCATAGACACGAGCTTCCGAAACACCAGCCTGGGAGACCTGAAGAGTTTCATTCAGGGCCAGGCAGAGATTTCCCCACGATGTGCTTTGTTCTGTTTTGCTTTTGAGCCATCCATGTCCCTGAGGATTATGCATAAGACAGCCAGTGCCCAGGCACAAAGAATGTCTAGAACCTGGAGCAGTGTATTCCCTGTAGTCTTTTGCAAAGAATATTTGCTTCTTGACTCTTAGAACCCAGTACAAGCTACCAGTAGCAATTATTTCATTTTGGTTTTGGGGAGGAGGGCTTCATTCCTGTTTGATTGTTGAACCTAGACTTGCTTTGCAATGTATTCTCTGCTTCCGTTAAGGTACAAATATGGGGGCGGAGTTCCTGTTGTTGTAACTGGAATGCAACTAGTCTCACTCCTATCTGTGTTGCTGAGCACTGCAGTTAATATCTGTGGATGCTGAAACCTTTAAATTATCCCCCTTATGTCTTCGGCACATTGTGACACATTGTGACCTGGCACACTGTGACCTGGATATGAAAGTTACAGAAATTTTCTTTTGGAAAGAGGGGTGAAAGTCTATAACTCCAACAGCATGTGTAGTTGCCGTGTATTTGATTCTTTCCCCTTTGAGACTGAGGGTCATAGCAATAGCATAGAGGGAAATTAATATTTCATAAATAGTCTTGTTAGTAGCTGTGTTGTTAAAACATCTGAATAACCTCAAAAACTAACTAATGGAACTACAAGCTGTGGGGTCTCTTTGGCCATCTTGTCCCATGGCTGGGGGAATGTGAGCTGGACTTTCCCAGATCAATACATGGTGGCAATTCCAGAGATGTATGGCTTCAGGCATACTACCCTAAGTCTATTTTTTGACATTTTGAGTTAGCTGTTGCTTTGCCTATGTCCCACTTGTCCCATGGTGCCTCACTTCCAAAGTCATTTGAGTTTGCTAATTCTATTTTCAAAATTCAAATGGAGCGAGAGACCTTAACTCTCAGCTATTTGTCCAGACTTTGAGTAGCTGTATGTCACAGAGATAGACATTGTGTTTATATATAAGGGGGAAAAAGGCATGCAGAAGGTGGAGCAGAGAGAGATCTGATGAAGTACATTCAAAATTGTTGAGAGTTATAACATGTTTGGCTTCTCCATCCCTACAGAGAGATAGTAATGGAATCACCTTTATCATTGCAAAATATGTGTGAAATGATTGCAAACTTTACATGAGAAAAAAGAAAATGGCAAAAAATAGCAGTGTACCTGGCTTGGTTGCATTAGCATATGATGATTCACTGTGGTAGCCAAGAGTGATTTCATGTTCTCCAACACAGATCGGATCCAAGCCTGATGAGGATGACATTTCCTCCTGCATGGATGGCTATGTGCCCTTTAAATGAACCCTGCATATTCTGGCTCCGTTTGTTGTGCAGCTTTACCTGGCCCACTCTCTGCGGGGTGGTGGGTCTGAGTCCAAGGAAGGCTAGGAACAAGGCAGCACATCAGATGGAAGCTGTGTGCCGAAGTGTTGAGAGAACGAGGATACAGGGCTGGGGTGTCGGTGAGGGAAACTTCTAGATTAAATATGTCAGCCTGCCACTCAGAAAGGCTCATTGACCTCTCTCTCCAGGGATGGTTTGACCCATATGGCAGGTTACAAGTAATTTGAAGTTTGCAGAAAGAAATAAAGAAGGAAGGAAAGAAGGGAGAGAGGAAGGGAAAGAAGGGGGAAGAAAGAAAGAGTGAAGGAAAGTAGGGAGGAGGGAAAGAACCAAAGGAAAGGAGAGAAAAATAAAATGTTGGATTTTGTTTCTCCTCACATTTCTTTTTCTGTTTTTTCTTTTCTCCCTTCTTCTCTTTCTGCAATGAAATGCTAGGTGAACGGTATTAACCGCTTCACTGGGCTATTTTCTAACCAGTGAAGGCACTTCTGGATGTAGTTGGAGTGTACTGTCCTGCGTTTCACGTGCTCTGTGGGACATGCCCCTCGTCAGTATCCCTCCCTCCCCTAACAGCTCAGCACCTCTTGTTGGCATTGCAGAAGCATCAATAGCCAGCAACCTGCTCACGCAAAGGGCAGGCAAGGGAGAGGGCTGGCAAACGAGACAGGGCTCTTCACCATGTCAGCGGACTTGAGTGAGCACATAAAGCTATACAATAAACGTACTGGGTCCCCAAAATTTTGTTTATACAGTTTGGTGTTTGATTTTAATACATCTGGGCTCGATCCCAAAATCCCCCAAGGATACCAAAATCTGAGGGTGCTTGAGTTCCTTATATAATATGCACAATCTCCTGCCTACTTTAAATATTAATCTCTAGCTTACTTACAAGGCCTAACATAATGTAAATGCTTTGTAAATAGTTGTTACACTCTATTCACTGGGAGATAATGGCCAGAGAAAAGTCTGCAAAGGCTCAGGACAGATGAGATTTTACCCCCAAATATTCTCAATCCACAGTTGATTGAATCTGCAGTGAAGAACACAGAGATAGGAAGAATTGATTCTATCTCAGTTTGACATTAATATGTGTGTACTCATTATTTATGTGTTTTTTCCAAAATTTAAGCTGTTGTATGTTTATCTTCTTGAAAAGAAGTTTACACAATGCAAAGAGCTATAAAGAAATACCTGAAAATAACTTCTAATATTACCACCCATTTAGTATTTTGTTAAATATCTTTCTAGATTTTTTTTCTATGCATGTATGCACACAAACACAAAAGCATAAACAAACACACAGATGTTCTTTCCAAAACCTTCTTCTTTAATTTGGAAACTTCACATCCAGATTTCTCTACTCATTACTATGTTCTACATAACTCTCCCAAATGGTTTTTTATATCATTCTCTCAAATGATTTAATCATTCTTACAAAACATCATTCTAGAACTTGCTATCCTCCTGCCTCAGCTTCCGAGAGTGCTAAGATTACAGGTGTGTGCCACCACGCCAGGCTCAAACTGGAAAGCTTTGACCTGTCCATTTCCTGATGGACCGAGGTGGTCAATGGATGTTTATTTACTCAATCCCCACTTACACCACAGTGCACGTGACTGACAGCCGTTCCAACTGTCCCACTTTTCAATTTAATAAAACAAAAACAAAAACAAAAACAATTGTTCTATGGTGCCACTTTGATATTGTTGAAGTACTCTGCAATGTGCATATTTGTGAATACATCTTTGCATACTTTTATATCTTTAGGATAAACTTTGAGAAGTAGAGTTGTTGAGTTGAAGTGATACACCTTTGAAATTCACAAGCATGTTTTTATATTGTCTTTTAGAAAGAGATACCAAGATAAATCTATGGATGTATCCATAATAGAGTTTTTGTGTTTTTTAAGGGAATGTTTATATATTTATTTCCTGCTTTTCCATGGTACCAAAAATGAATATAATTACTGTTGAAGACTCTTCCAGAAGAAAAAGTCAGACTATATGTGGATGATAATTTGGCCAAATTAATTGACATTTTCAGTTCCTGAATTTAATAATTATTTGCTCTTAAAAATAAAATTGTTCATGATCATTTATTTAGGCTTCTTTGTGATTTCCATTTATAATTTTATAATTTCCAACTATTTTGTGCAGGCATGATGAATTTTGGATAGTGTGTACGTATGCGTATATGTTGCATTTGCTTTAGAGTTTGTGTTACAAAACAGCTCAGTGATTCCTGTCTTACTTACTTCTCTGTTGCTGGGACAAAATATCTGACACACAAATTAAAGAAGAGGTTTCTTTTGGCTCAAAGTTTATAGAGGGTTCAGTCCATGGCCCACAGGGTCCAAGGCAGGACTGCATGGCCCAGGGGCATAGCAGAGGGACAGCTGCTCATGGAACGGCATCCAGGAAGCAGAGAGAGTGAAGGAAGTGGCGGAGAAGAGATAAACCTTTCCAGGCCACACCCCGAGTTATCCACCTCTTCTGACCAGATCCCATTTCTCCACAGTAAGTCAGCCATGATTTATCAGTGATCTAATGTACTGATGACTCTCATGCCCCCATGCTGCAGTCATCTCCAAAAAGGCCCACCTGTGAGGCTTTGGGGGTCATCTAGATACAAACCATAACAATTCCTATGGGTGGTATAATGTGAATGCAAGTCAGAGGCAGGGGGTGGCTCACTCCCTTCTGCCTAGAAACAGTGTCATACCCTCTTGAGTAGCAGCAGACAGTGTGTATCTTCAAGCCAACGTGCGTGAGAAAGTGTACTCCATGCAGACACATGCAGATATAGATTTAAAAGTTCTCAGCCCATTGCTTAAAAAAAGTGTCCAGTCTTACAAATAAACAAGACAGGCAAGTTAAGAGTGACATGTGAGAGGGGAACATTACTGGTGCTGAAAATTATGGAAAACCTTAGGGGGAAGCTGAGGGAACCAGGGATAGCAGATGCTTTTCCCTGAAACCACCATATCCAGGCTTTTTTAGACACCCACAAAAGAATCAAATTAAGCCAAAAAATGTACTCCCTGTGGCAAACCTGAGACCCAGACAAAAAATAAACATTTGTGTAAATTCAGCCAGTTCAGTTTTACTAATTTCAGTGTGTGTGCGCGTGGGTACACCTGCGAGTTTGCATAGGTTTTATTGTTCAGTAGCAGGCAGACATATATCATACAGACTGACGCATTCCATCATGAGGTGCAGTCCTTTAAACATGAAATCACAGCCAGCTCCTCCGGGTGCAAGCATTAGGCATGAGAACTAGTCTAGCACCACCACTGTTATCACTCGTTATCTGAACTCTTTATTAATATTTATAGAGCCCCTAGACTAAGCATGTACCCCTTCATCACTCAGTAAACCAACGTTGTACTCTCAAAATAGTTTAATCTTGATTTTTTAATGTAAAAGCAGAATTTTAAAAATATTGGCCAATACCACCCCCACCCCCCACGTACCTCAATATAGTTAACAGGGCTTTAAAATTTTTATTTTTCCTGAACAAAGAACCCATTTCCTGTTCTGAAATAATCTGCAGACAGTTTTGGTTTGTATCCCTATCTGAATGGTCTTGTTTTGGCTTTTATCCTGCGGGGATAATTTTCCTTATCCCACATTCTGAATTGATTTCAGAAGAGAGAAGGGATTTGCTGAGTACTTCATATGTGCCAGAAACTGTGATACTTAGCACATGTCTTAATTACTTTTCTCATTGCTGAGACAAAATACCCGACACACTCCCCTCCCTTCAATCTCTCTTCCCCTCCTCATTTACAAAGCTTTGTTTCCATTTTATCCTTTTTTCTCATTTCCTTCCTTCTCCTTTCCTTCTAAACAATTTCTTCCTATTTCACAATATCTATTATATATTTTAGCTCTTATTTACATTTTTAGTTTCTCATACTAGAGAGATAATGCGATGTTTACACATGTGTGTCTGATTTATTTCACTTAAGAGTATGGTGTCATCCACTTAGCTATAAATGTCTCAAGTTTATTCTTCTTTATGACTGAGTAGTACTCCATTGTATAAAAAAACCACCTTTTTTATCCATTCATCGGTTGATGGGCATTTGAGTTGTTTCCAAGATTTAGCTACTGTGATAAAATCTGCATGGTACTGGCAAGAAACAGAACTGAGGATCAATGGAACAGATTAGAAGATGCAGAAACAACTCCAAACATACTCAGCCACCTTATTGTTGACAAAGGGGCCAAAAATATTCACTGGAAGAAAGATAGCCTCTTTAATAAGTGGTCCTGGAAAAACTGGCTTTCCATATGCCAAAGACTAAAACTAGACCCATGTCTCTCACCATGCACTAAACTAAAATCGAAATGGATCAAAGATCTAAATATTAAAACAGAAACATTAAATGAGCTGGAACAGAATAGGTAGAACTCTTGAAGACATAGGGGTAGGTAAAGACTTCATGAACAAAACCTTGATGGCATAGGAAATACTACAAAGAATCAACAACTGGGATCTCATTTTATGAAAAGCTCTTGCACAGCAAAAGAAATCACCAACAGGGTGAAAAGACAACCTGCAGAGTGGGAAAAAGTTTTAACCAATTGTCCCTCAGATAAAGGACTAATACCTAGAATATATAAAGAATTGAAAGAAATCAGACCCCCCAAATTTAAAGATCCAATCCAAAAATGGGCATCTGAAATGAATAGACAGTTTTCAGAAGAAGAAATTCAAACGGCAAATAAATATATTAAAAAAATCTTCAACATCACTGATCATTCGAGAGATACAAATTAAAATGACACTGAGATTCCATCTCATCCCAGAAAGAGTAGCTACCATCAAGAAAACAACCAATAACAAATGCTGGTGGGGCTGTGGGGAAAAAGGAACACTTCTCCACTGTTGGTGGGAGTGTAGACTGGTTCAGCCACTGTGGAAATCAATGTGAAGATTCCTCAAAAAACTAGGATTAGAGGTCCCATTCGACACAGCTATTCCCCTTCTGGGTATCTTCCCAAAAGAATTAAAAGCATCATACCACAGCAATATATATACACCCATGTTTATAGCTGCTAGTTCATACTTTATGAGTGTGAGGGCAACAAAATATGGGGATTCTGTATATTTTTTGTCCTTTCTCACCTCTCCCTGGTCTTTTCTTGCTCTACTCATTATTTTCCTCAAGCAGTGGAGTTCTTGAGATGAGACATGTTCTTTATTAAGTCCAGGGACCAACTGCATGAAGACAAGAGACACCCAAGACACCAATGAAAAGGATTAGCTGCAAGAATGAGAAAGTTATCACTTTCTCAAAATGACTTTTTAATGCAAATTATTGAAAAGAATTAATTTTTTCCTGATGATTTTATTTTCTGCCTGAACAAAACTAGTGTTTTATATTGTGTTCACAAAGTTCCTGCTGCTGGCGTTAGTCACAGATGGCTGGAATTTCCACCCACCCTGGAGCCTTTGCTTTGATTATGTAAGAGTAGGGAGACTCACTCAAGTCTCCTGCTATCCACCACAGAGCCTCTCTTCTGCCCTGATTTGCCGTCTTTTCTGTCAGGATGTCAAACAAAAACAACAAAAGTAAATACTTAAAGCACTGCTTGCATGAGCCCAGAACTTTCCTAAACATCATACCTATATTAACTCATTTAATACTTACACACAACCTCCTTTATGACTGTAAAGAAGTCTGAGGACAAGAACTGCAGGTAAGAACTATGATAGGGGTCACCGTTAGGTAACAGAGACATTTAGTCACAAAAAATTGTTCTCAACAGAGGACTATTTTGGTAATGTCTGGAGATATTTTTGCCTCTCTTAATTGGAAGTGATGCTACTGGCATCTGGTAGGTAGAGGCAAGGGAAGAGGCTAAATATTCTAAAATATACAGGTCAACTCCCCGTATCTGAGCCGTCCACAATGGTGCAGAGGCTGAGAAACTCTGGTAACACAGGACATAATTGCTCTTGTCTGGATTGTTCTGATGCAAATCTCGATTGTACAACTTACTTTCTATGACTTTAGAAAATAAAAGTTGCTCAATCTCTTTCTGGCCTAGTTTTCTCGTTTTAAAAATGAGAATGACGACAGTAATGTTACATCATAGGGTTAATGCCTGATCAAGTGTATTAATGTATGCAAAGTTCTTACTCAGTATTTGACATGAAGTAGATACTTTATATATTAGCTGCTATTCTATTTAACAGAGACCTTTTGACCTTAGGAAGACAAACTGAGCTTCTTATTAGTCTTAACAGAAGTCTTGAGAAGATGGTGTCAGTTCTTAATTCCAAAGGAACAGTTTTTCTCCATCTTAATCCTAAAGAGAATGTCCTATTTTAGCCAACTAGGGAGTTTAGGGAAAATGACCTTGGGTGTGTTTCAGTGGCTTGTTTCTTCATCATAGTTTTTGCACATTCTTTTACAGTTTTCTCTATCCTGTGCTTGTATTTTTTTACCTTGTTATTTCCATCCCTATCTTCCAAGGTTGATGATGGCCTGTTTCCCGGTATCATCACACCAAGTGATACACAGAGAGAGGGGAGCCTGTTATGGCTTCATCTGAGCCTGCATCCCTCTCCGCGTCTGGCATGTTCTCCGCACATAGAGAAGGAAAAAAGTGCTTGTATATGGATTGACATCATGGTAGTCATCTGGGAACTGTGGCCAGGAAGGAGGCAGAACTCACTTGAGTTATCCAATAAGTGAGTGAGTGAGAAACGCATCTAGTCTCTGCTTTCCCACTTCCATGTTCTTTGCCCTCCCCGCTAGGGAAAAGTCAGTGAACTTTGTATGACTACTTCTCAAGCTGACAGTGTTTCAGACAATTATTTACTGCTTTTTGTAGTGGAAGTCTGCTATGGTTTGAATGTGACCTCAAAAAATCCATGTGTTGGAAACAACCCCCAAATTCAAGTGTTAATGACATTTGGAAGTGAGATTTGGGAGAGGTAATTAGGATTGAATGAGGCCATGAGGGTCCCATCTGAATGGGATTGGTGGCTTTATGTTATGGTTTGTATCTAGATCCTCCATCCCCCAAAGCAGGATACAGTCATAGGTGGGGCTTTCTGGAGGTGGTTGCATCTAGGGTGTGTGATGCTGGGATAAAAAATGTGATGTTGGGATTGATTCATGGTGCAGTGCTAGGATTAAGGCTGCCCCACCCTGGGTGTGAGTGCTACCTGCCCAAAAGATAGATAGCCTGGATAGGATATAAGAGACAGAAAGAGGGTCACTGCTTGGTGCTTGCCGCTTGCTGCCTTCTGCCTGTCATGAACTGTTTCTTCTCTGTGATGCCCCTCTGCCATGACACGCTGCCTTGGAGTCAGCCAACTATAAACCGAAACCTCTACAAACCATGAGCGAAATAAAGCTTTCCTCCTTTAACTTAGGGTGTTAAGCATTTTGTCCCAGCAATGAGAAAAGTAACTAAGACACTTCATAAGAAGAGGAAGAGAGGTTCAAGTTTGTATGCTTGCTTTCTAGCCATGTGATGCCTTCTGCAATCACACAGCAAGAAAGCCCTCATCAGATGCCAGCACATTGGTACTGAAGTTCCTTTCTTCTAGAACTGTAAGAAATAAATCTGTTCCTTATACATTACTCACTGTCAGCTATGCTGCAATAGAAGAAAATGGATTGAGAGTCCCACATGGAACTTGAGTTGGGTACATGATTATGATTCAGATCTGCTGGGCATTTCTGAGTAGACCTGCTGGACAATTTCATTAGAAAAGGGAGAACCTTTTCTGAAGGCAAGATGCAGCTTGCTAAATCGGTCTGGTTCAGGATCATAGTGGTAAGGAGCAGTTCTGATGCCGAATGGTGTTTGTCCACTAGTGTCCGTGAGGCCAAGTCTTCTTTGACGCTGCTGTTTATATTAGTCCCGTGGTGAGCAAGGGAGCAGTGAGTAAATTTGAAAGTGATTTAACCTCAGGAAAATTTTGCAAAATCTTGTGCTTAGGGAGCAAACCTCTGTATCTACCTAACAGAATGTGAAACAAAACAGCACAGGACAGTTTGGCATATGGAGGATTCTGGTGCCTCAGCTGAGGAGAAAACAGCTGCTGTGGGGGGTCATGCTAATACCATCAGAAGCCTGGGGAGAAAATGGGAGACAAGGTGGGGGGACATGAGAGCCTCACTGGGGACTCACTAGAATTTCTTTGGAAGTATTTTTTTCAAGCAAGAGCCTCTGAGCTCTGATCTGTGATGTTACCACATTGGTATGTACTCCCCTGAGGAAATGGGTGGTACTTAAAATTTCACAAAGATTTCGGTCCCTCAAAATGCAACAAATATGGCAGTTTGTTACACTTTTCTTTCAATCCTTCAAATTGGCATTTTCCCCTGGCATGCACTGTGGACTATGCTTTTCCAAAGCCTGCAACACATTTGCTAGAAATAATATACTTACAGAACTGCCTGAAACGCTGGAAGAATGGTCTCATCATGTCATTTATGAAATACCTCAGTATCAGACAAGGCATTCACAGCAATTGAAACACATTAGTTTTAAATGAATTTTGTGTTTTAGACCACAACTACCATATTCATATCGAAGCAGTGTAAATATAAATGACGTCTACAGAAATGTCAGGCAAAGTACAATTGCCAAAGTTACACGATCATTGGCAAACGTTTGAACGGCAGCCTAGTTCTGGGCCTCAAAAAGTTGGAAAAGTTCTTCCCAAAAGAAATTCAAGCAAAGATACTTTTGGGAATTCTATACTTTAAATTCATTTACCCAATATGATAGCACTTATGTGCACCTGGTGCTGGGCTAGGTAATGAACATGGTGAAGCTAACAGGAGGAGACTGGTAAAGACAGTGTCACAGCTGTCTATTACTGCTAAGCAGACCACCCCAAAACTTAGGAGCTTAGCACAGCTTCTCATTATCTCTTATAATTCTGGTGGTAGACTGCCTTCAGCTGGATGGTTCTCCTGACGTTCTCACCCAGCATCTCTCCTGTGATGTGAGATGGTGACTTAAGCTAGGTTATCCATGATGTGTCTACTCACTTGTCTCAAGTGTTGGCAGCATTGGCTGGAGGTCTGAGACAGCTCTTTTTTTCTCCATATGGCGTTGCCATAGCTTGGGCTTATTTAAATGGGTTCCTTATCCTACAGCTCAAGAGTAAAAAAGCAGGAACTGCCGTGTCTTCTGAAGACATAAACTTAGAACTGGCAGTGTCACTATTATCATATCCTATGGATTAAAATGAATCACAAGGCCAGCTCAGATTCAAAATATGAAGACCACACAAAGCCACTAACACAGAAAATGTAGTCTTTTGAGGGCCACTTTTGGAGATAGCCAAGGTACTACCAGTGACATAAAGGTAGAGAAAGTGAGTTCTGAGCTTAGGCCAATGAAGAAAGTTAATTCATAAATAGATTAAAGCATGTTAACTAGCATAAGCATCAGATACTCCCAAATACATAAAGTTATACCCATGCTTGAATTTTTTCTTATATCCTGAAAGATGTATTGTGTGACAAAGAATTGGATGTGTGTGACCTTGGGTTTTCCATCCTGAAAATATGTGCCAGGTAGTGAAAAATATGACCTTATTCATTTGTAAGGTAAGAGGTAGAAGTGTGAGGAGAGAGAGAAAAAGCTTAAAGAGGGAGAAGCTGAGGGAGTACTTATTGAATGCCCTTTGTCTTTGTGGGCAGTTAGAATTATTAGAGTTGAGAAGAGCAGGATTATGTTTGGCATATTCGATGGAGAATGGGAAATGGCTCCAAATAAAGGAACACAGAGTGCAGAGAAGCACCTGGCCCAAGGGATATTGGACTTATAAACACATAGGAGAGTTCATTGGCACAGCTCTGTAGTTTTCTTCTACACAACACATTGGAAACTTGGCATAGAAACAGGAATCAGTAGTTAGGTGCTTAGAAAGGAATGAGTTATGAATGTTACAATGGAGTTCCTTCTTCAGGGAAATTTGTAGAGACCATTTGAAAATCTTGAAGGTATTATATCTCAGGGTCCTCCATCTATCAGCTGCCTACAAGGGAGCATTCAAGGGAGTCACCCCCCTTGGTGACTCCTACCCAGTACACTCTACATGTAAAACAAGGCTTATAGGTCTTATTCCAGCTGACTTCAAGGTGGAAAGGTTACTTCATAAATTTATTTCTGTGATGTTTTTATATTGGCAATTTATAAAGTATTTTAAAAAACTAATTTCATTACATGAGCAATGCATGTTTATTAAGAAAATCTGAAAATGTAGATAAAAGAAAATCTAAAATTATAAGTACATACAGGCAGTGCCTCATGCTCAAAATTAGTTACAGAATTGGGGGGGGTCAATGAAAAATGAAAATGTGGGGACCGTCATTCACATGTTAAGAATTTCAAGATGGCAACAATAGAGCATTAAACCCTTTGCGGAGCCTTTTAAGTGAGAGCATAGGTTGCATACTCGTAAGGTCGATCCTGCTTATACTCTAATCTCTAATATAAACAACTTATTGGCCATGGAACTTTCTTCTCTTTTCCCTTCTCTTAGCCTCAAGGACAGCTCTGGGGCTACCAAAGTGCTTACAGCTACAGATGTGGCTAAGGCCAGTCTAAGGGATGGTCCTTAGAGCAAAATAGGTAGTTTGTTTTCAGATATGTTGCATTTTCTCTATTAGATACCAGCTTTCCTACCTTTATTATTTTTTTTTTATTAGTACAAGTTTGTAGGATATAATATTTATATTCCTTATGGGGAGAGTGGTACATATACACACCACATCTTAATTCTTTTTTCATCCCCTTCCCCTCCTCCTTCCTTCCATCTCTTCATCCCCTTCCCATTTGAAAAAGATTTATCACCCAACTTCCCACTATCTTTTATTTTGCTCTTTATTTGTACTTTGAGTTTTTCGTATGAGACAAACCATGTAATATTTAAGCTTGTGTGTGTGATTTATTTCATTTAACATAATGGACTCAAGGTGCTTCTATTTTCCTAAAAATGACTCAAGTTTTTCTTTATGTCGGAGTAGTACTCCATGGTATGCAAATACCATATTTTCTTAATCCATTCATCTGTTGATGGACACATAGGCTGCTTCCAAGATTTGGCTATTACAAATTGTGCTGTGATGGACATGGGTATGCATGTATCAATGTAATATGGTGCCTTTAACTCTTTCTGGAAGATACTAAGCAAGGAATAGGTGGGTCAAATGGAATTTCTAGTTTTAGTTTTTTGAGGAATCCATACTGATTTCCATAGTGGTTGTACTAGTTTACATTCCTGTCAACAGTGTAGAAGAGTTCCTTTTTCCCTGCAGCCTCTCCAGCACTGGTTATTATTTGGTTTCTTGATGATAGCCATTCTTTCTGCAGTCAGATGGAATCTCAGTGTTGTTTTCATCTCCCTTTCTTTAATGGTCAGAGATGTTGAACATTTCTTCATGTATTTGTTGGCAATTTGTACTTTCTCCTCTGAGAAGTGTTTATTCATCTCACTTGCCCATTTTTATTTGGGTCTTTTATTGGGGAGGGTCTAATTTCTTTGAATTTTTTTATATATTGTAGGTAGTAGTCTGTCTAAGGAATAGCTAATGCAATTTTTTGCTATTGTGTAGGTTGCCTTTTTATTCTGTTGGTTATTTCTTTTGCTGTGCAGGAGCTTTTAAATTTGTTATACAGTGGTACCTCATTTCATGAGCTTAATTCTTTCCATGATTCTGGTCGCAAACTGAATTGGACCAGAATCAAATTTCCCCATAAAGTCAATATTGAATCTAACCATTGAATTCAATTTGGTTCTCATCTAATTTGGTTTGTGACCAGAATCATGGAAAGAATTAAATTCATGAACTGAGGTACCACTGTGATCCCATTTGTTGATTCTTGATGTCATTTCTTATGCAATCGGGGTTCTGTTCAGATAGTCCTAGCCTATACTTCTGACTTTAACCATTTTACTTGCTTTGTCTTCCAGCAGGTTAAGTGTTTCTGTTTTAACATTTAGTTCTTTGATCATTTTTGTGTGCTGATTTTGTATCTTGCAACATTTTGTATCCTGAATTTGTTAATTCTAAGAGTCTATTGGTGGATTTTGAGGGGGTCTTCTATGTAGAGAATCATGTTTCTATAAATAATAATTTGATTTCTTCTTTTCCTATAAATATTCCTTTTATTTCTTTTTCTTGCCTAATTGCTCTTGCTAACATTTCAATGTAGCTAATGGTGAACAGGAGTGGTGATAGTGGACATCCCTGTCTTGTTCCAGATTTTAGAAGAAAGATTTTCAGTTTCCCCCCATTTAATATGATGTTGTCAGTAGGTTTGTCATAATGGCTTTTGTCAAATTGGGTTAAAGTTCTTCTATACTTATTTTCTTCAGTGTTTTCATCATGAAAGGATGTTGGGTTTTTTAAAAGGCTTTTTCTGTATCTGTTGGGTTAATCATATGATTTTTGTCCTTGCTTCTGTTTATGTGATGTATTACATTTATTGATTTGTGTATGTTGAACCATCCTTGCATCCCTGGGATGAAGTCTACTTGGTCATGGTCTATGATCTTTTTGATGATTTTTGTGTGTGTGTGTGGGTACTGGGGGTCGACCTCAGGACCTTGCATGCCAGCAGGCGCCCGTGTCGCTGAGCGATATCACTGGCCCCTTTTTTCATATGTGGGTTCCGGGAGTTGAACTCAGGCCCTCATGCTTGCCAGGCAGGCGCGTACACCACTGAGCCATCCCACCAGCCCTCTTTTTGATGATTATTGCCTTCTGTTTGCCTGTCAGTAAGCCCCTGATTTAGGAACATTTGAGTTGTGAATTTTCACAAATAGGAATGGACTTCGCATGTGTATTTTTTTTTTTAATGCTTTACTTTGTTTGTGTCAACGGTGTACAAGACTCATGTTGTTGGACTTACAAACAGATGTGACTTACAACGTTCTCCCAGATGGAACTTGTTCATAAGTTGGGGACTTACTCTATCTTGTTGAGGATTTTTGCATCTATATTCATTAAAGAGATTGGTCTATAGTTCTCTTTTTTGGTTAGATCCTTATCTGTCTTCGGAATCAAGGTAACTGTAGCTTCCAGGAAAGAGTTTGTGAGTACTCCTTCCCTTTTAAAGTCATAGTGGTTTAATCTAGTGACTTATAACCTTATGAGATGAGGGAAATTTAGATACAGAGGCACAAAGGGAGAAAGCCATGCAAAGATGGAGACAGATTGGAGTGAGGTGGCTACAAGCCAAGGAACACAGTGGATTGCTAGTATCCACAAAAATCCAAGAGAGAAGCATAAATAAATGATCTCTCAAAGTTACCAGAAGGAATCAACCCTGTCAGCACTTCGATTTCAGAATTCTAACCTTCACAATAGTGACAAAATTATTTTGAAAAAACTTAAGCAGATCCAGACACAGTCTTACTTACAATCATTTTAAAGTAAGAAAATTATGGAGAATGGATTTTAAGGGACCAAGGATGTCAGTAGGGAGACATGTAAGGAGGCTTTTGCACTGGTCTAGGCAAGTGATGATAGTGGCTCAGACTAGAGTAGTAGTAACAAAAATGATAACTAGTAGTTAGACCCAAACACATTTTGAAGATAGGGAGATGGGACTTGGGGGTGGATTGGAGCAGAAGAGTAAAAGAGAAGAACCCAGGATGACTCCAGGCTGTTGGTGGAGCACGGGTGAATGGGGTTATTATACACTGAATGGAAACGCTCAGAAAAGAGCAGGTCTGCAGAAGCTCAGTTGTTCTCAAGACCGAGTGCCTCATCAGGTTTCCCAGGGAAATGCCAAGTTACCGCTGTCCTTCCAAGTCCAACTCCTCAGTTAGTCGAGAAGACAGCTGAGTATCCACAAACTCCAACACGTTCCCCATAGGACTCACCCTATGAAGCAGTCTGCCTGAAAACGAAGTTTGAAGAGAGACAGAGAATAACCTGATAACTTTTTTGATGTTTTACAGATGTACGTATATATTTAAACAAATCATGTGAGTACAATTTCATTTCTAATATTACTGAGTATATTCATAATCACAAGTAATTATTGAATTTAGCCACTATAGAATTAAACGTGCTTTTATTTTGTCTTCAAGTCTGTAAAAGTAACATAAATTTCAGACTTTTCGAGCTCCACAACCAATTAGTACTACCATATCTATAGAGATGGCTTGCCCAGGGGTACTCATAATAATTTCAAAAATTGAAAGCTACTCCCTTGATTCTTGTATCTTGAAGTGAACTCTAAGGTATTAGAGAGTATGTCTAAATTCCTAGCAATGATTATTTTATGTAGCTCGTACTAAGAAATTGAGAATACTAGCATGCATATATATATACTTCCATATATATATGAAAGTAGCAGCTGGAAATTTTTCACAAATTGTTAAAATGGGTATTTGTGCTCACTCTCAATTCAGTTCATATTTTCTTTAATTGAAAGATAGATTTTGAAAAAACCAAGTATGGGATAGCAAGGTATATATCTATTTCTCAAGAAGATTTTAGTACTTAAGAATGATGACTTTTGTATATTTATTGATGAATGTGGAAGATTGAGAAAGCTCAATTTAGGGCACTTAGACAAATAAATGCTTTAATTCCTAACTGAGAAAATTAAATGGCACAGGGGAAACAATTTTGTCAACACCCTGTAAAGAGTCATGTCAGTAACATATGTATAAGTCCTTGATGTGCATGTGCATTGCCATAAAGATATTTGGTCAGTTTTATAATTATTTTTCTTTTTTTATTAAGTTTATTGGTACAACTTAGATATACATAATGATCAAATTCATTATAGGGAATTTGTAACTGTACATATCTTGATTCCTCTTTTATTCCCATTCCCCTCCCTCCCTTCAATACCTCTTCCCCTCCTTATTTACAAGGCTTTGTTTCCATTTTATCCTTCTTTTATTGCTTCTTTTGTTTTTTCTTGGTAGTACTCCCAAAATTGTTATACAGATTTAATGCAATCCCAATCAAAATACCATTAGCATACTTCACAGAACTAGAGAAAACATTTCTAAAATACATTTGGAACCAGAGGAGACCTGGAAAGCAAAAGCAATTCTAGGTAACAAAGGCAAGGCGGGGGCATCACAATCCTTGACTTGAAATTATACTGCAAAGCTACTGTGATAAAAAAGACAGCATGGTACTGGCAAGAAACAGAACTGAGGATCAATAGAACAAATTAGAAGATGCAGAAACAACTCCAAACACACTCAGCCACCTTATTGTTGACAAAGGGGCCAAACATGTTCACTGGAAGAAAGATAGCCTCTTCAATAAATGGTGCTGGAAAAACTGGCTTTCCTATGCCAAAGACTAAAACTAGACCCATGTCTCTCACCATGCACTAAACTAAAATCAAAATGGATCAAAGATTGAATATTAAAACAGAAACACTAAATCAGCTGGAAGAGAGAATAAGTAAAACGCCTGAAGATATAGGTGTAGGCAAAGACTTCATGAACAAAACCCTCATCGCACAGGAAATATTACAAAGAATGAACAACTGGGATCTCATTTTATTAAAAAGCTTTATTAAAAAGCAAAAGAAATCACCAACAGAGTGAAAAGACAACCCACAGAGTGGGTTTAGCCAGTTGTCCCTCAGACAAAGGACTAATATCTAGAACATATAAAGGATTGAAAAAAACCAGAATCCCCCCAAATTTAAAGACCCAGTCCAGAAATGGGCATCTGAGATGGATACACACTTCTCAGATGAACAAAAACAAGTGACAAATAAACTTATGAAAAAATGTTCAACATCACTGGTCATTCAAGAGATGCAAATTAAATAATACTGAGATTCTGTCTCACTCCAGAAAGAATGGCTGTTATCAAGAAATCAACCAATAACAAATACTGGAGGGGCTGTGGGGAAAAAGGAACCCTTCTCCACTGTTGGTAGGAATGTAGACTGGTGCAACCACTATGGAAATCAGTGTGGAGATACCTTGAAAAACTAGGATTAGAGGTACTATTTGACCCAGCTATTCCCTTTCTGGTTATCTTCCCAGAAGAATTAAAAACATCGTACCACAGTAATGTATGTGTACCCATGTTTATAGCAGCACAATTTGTAATAGCTAAATCTTGGAAACAGCCCAAATGCCCGTCAACTGAGAAATGGATAAAAAATATGTGCCTTTTTTTTTTTTAAATACAATGGGGTACTACTCAGCCATAAAGAAGGATAAACTTGAGACATTTCTAGGATGCACCTTGAGACCATACACTTACGTGAAATAAATGGGTCACGCATGTGTAAATATTGCACTGTCTCTCTGGTCAGAAAAAACTAAAATAGTAAATAAGGACCAAAATGTACAGTAAATATTGTGAAATAGGAAGAAATTGTTCGAAAGGACAGAGGAACTGGGGAGGGGGAGGGGGAAAGGAAGGAAGAGGAAAGAAAAAAAGATAAAAGACTGACAATGTTTAATGCTTTGATTCAGCCCATGACTAAAGACCATTCTGCTTCTTAAAGTTTTCATTAAATGAACAACTTTTCCCTTTCTTTTTTTGCCCACATTAATTTAAAATGGGCTTCTATCATTTGCCTCCAAAAAACACCCCTAGTACACTAAGAAACATAATTCAGAAAAGAGTCTAATAGGACTGATGACACAGCAAGGTGCTTTCCATGCTGATAAAGTTCTGAAAAGTAAAGTTTATTATCTATTTCCACTTGTTTACAATGAAGTAAAAGGATTGGAGGTCCCTATAAGAGGGGATACAATATTAAAATATTATTTCTTAAGCAAAATTTAAGAATAAAATCTCAGTTACTTCTTCCTGAGAGAGAGAGAGAGAGAGAGGGAGAGAGAGAGGCCAGGGTGAACACTTTCTGAGCTCTGTGTCTTTAGCCAGGCTCTCTCCCTGGGACACAGCACGAGAGCCTCCCCTCACGGGGTACCACGGAAGCAGCAGTGGTCCCAGGTAGCGGGCACTCTTGAGAGCCAGCCGTCTCATCAGCCGCAGTCTCCCAGGCTTCAGAGTGAGGTTTCTTCTGCTGAGAGCTGGCTCGTGCCTCTCGCCCCAGATCCTGTGCGGCACATCCTTGAGGCTTAGCTCGGGCAGAGCAGTGTGGCACTCATTTCTGACGCTCTGCTGGAAAGGAAAAGCAGGGCCAGGTTGGGAGCATTGTTAGCTTAGGCTTATTAATAAAATAGGGTTAATGATTTATTCATAGCTGGGACAATGCGGCTGTGCTCTGGAGGACAGCACAGAGCTGTTACATTAGAGATGAGCAGCTGCTGCAGAAGAGACAGGAGCCTTCCTAGAAATGGTCTCGCGCTGTTTCTGTGAGGCAGCGAGCAGATTTATCTGACCAAGTCAGAGCTTGCAGGCAATTATTTGTATACCGTGGATGTTGTAGGATAAATGCTAGCGATGGAGGTCCCTGGAAATATGCCCCTTGTGTTTCCATTTCTCATCTAATGAGTGTTTGTTCACCTTCTCACTTTATCCTCTCCTCCTCAGTTCCTGGAAGATGCCCGAGTTTGGAATTCAAGATGTGCTATCTGGGGAATACAGGTATAATACACATCTGAACGTGATCTCCATCAAAGGCAGATCATCCTTGGAAGCAGAAGAGAGATAGTATTCGGGCTGTTCTGGTGCAAGGCTAAGCATATACTATTTTTAAAGATTAAATCCTTTAAAATTATATATCTTCCTTTCCAAATGGACTGCAATATTTTAATAAATAGCTAGAAAAGAGATTTAATGCACTGCAGAACCCTGATAACTGAAAGAGTAAATTTTTTTTTTAATGCCAATTACTGTCACTCTTGTCAAAGAGAGGATAGGTGGCTGAGAGTTCATCAGTTTGTTCCATGATTATTTGCTTGATGTGGTTCAGGGGGCAAGAGGAGTCAGGACTTGACAATTTCCAGAAAAAAAAGAAGAGAAATCACTTCCCAGCAAACTAAAGCAGGCTTGGCTGGAAGGAG
Organism: Erethizon dorsatum; assembly: GCA_028451465.1. Taxonomy (NCBI): domain Eukaryota; kingdom Metazoa; phylum Chordata; class Mammalia; order Rodentia; family Erethizontidae; genus Erethizon; species Erethizon dorsatum. Next base: position 44,130,021 of record CM051835.1, read on the forward strand.
AAAAATCAGATCTATTTACTGCCACGCTGCCGTGTTTGCTCTATGGCTCCCATCTGAGCCTCCCCAGCCTCCCAGATGATTTCAGGAGATTCAGATCAAATGTCAGAGAGGAGAGTTGGGTTTTTTCCCCTTTGGTGCCTGACTAGAGGGGAGAATTTAAGGCCACAGGAGGCCGCGAAGGAAAACCTCATTGTTGGTGCATATGCGTCCGCACCGCAAGCCTTCCTGAGAAACTCCCTCCCCTCTGCTCAGCTTCCCCAAGAACAGATCAAATGTTTCAAAGTATTTCCACCTTTACTAATGTTTAATGCCTCTTCCAGAGTCAGACTGGCCCACTAGGAAAAAAAAAAAAAAAATTCTATGCTCGCTGAAACAGCCAAAAATAAAAGTGATCTTTTAACGGTAGCACATTTAACTTCCTCCATGAGTACCAGCAGGAGCCAAAGAATATAGATTTTGCCCAATATATTAAGCATTAAAAATGTCTTGGGGGAAATAATCACACTGGAAATCAGAATATGTTTAAATATAATTCTCCAAATTCAGAGTCTCCTTACAAAAGAATCAGAGGCTGTCACCCTGATCCCTCCCCGCAACTCCTCTGGCTCTTAGCCCCACCCTGCGCAATTCTTTCCTGTGTTCCTTCGCCTAATTTTCCCCCCACAGCCACCCACCAGCGTCAGTGTGGGAGCCAGCAGTGTAACCCTAGCATTTGGTTTCCCAGGCCATCAGAAGATAACACTGCCTGAGCGCAGTTGCAGAAATTACAGCTAATTATACGCTCTATGCTTCCTGCAAAAAATATATATTTTAAGCTGCTGGGCCGACTTTCTCCCTTGGCTGTATTTAAAGGTTCGTTTCTGACCTGCTTCCTGGTTTAATGGAATAGTTTAAATATTACAAATCATTACTTGATTCTAATGAATTATATCTCCCCTGGCACCTCACAAAATCCTTATCGTGCCAGAGGAAATAGAAGGAACAGGGAGTCTCCGTGATAATAAACAGAGTAACATGCCATAGGGTTGCAGGTTTCAGGATCCCCGGCTTCTTGGGTGGTTGAAAGCTCTTGGCCCTCGGCCCCACACTGCACCAAGCACCTGAGGCGTGCGGCTGAGCAGCGTGAACCCCCACTCCCCGCCTCACACAATTGTTCACTCGGCTTAATTGTCAGCTCCTGCTAAGAACATGTAACATCTCATTTTCCCAGAGATTGTGGAAGTGTTGAGCTTCGCTTGTGGCTAATTTGGGTAGCCAAATGCACATCATTTCCTTCCTTAACACCTAAATGCTGGGATGGTCTAAGTCTACCCATGGAGGCCTTTTTGTGATTCCGGTTGCCGGTTCTTGCGAAGATAGGAACCCAGTTTCTCTTTCTGTGTAATTAATTGCATGGGCAGTTATTCTCACCCAACCCTGCCTATTTATATCTATAGCCAATCTAATTTTTAAAGTATAAGAAAGTAACCAAAACACATATATACAAAAACGAAAGTTACATTCAAGGCACAGAATAAAAGAGCACGAGTCTTCCCTTCTTCCTCCTCAGAGCTAGAGAGAAAAAACTAAAATCTGGTTGCAGCAAAGGGCTGCAGTGTAAGACTGTCCAGAGCTCCATGAACCTTGACCATGCATGGACTTGTGGATTTCCATCGTTTAACTACATGTGCACATGTGGAAAGTGAAAAATGCAACCAAGTATACAAGTGACTTGTTTGGGTGGCACCAAATGTTCTGATTTTCCTCTCCATGGCAAGCAGATTTCAAAATACATTGAATAACTGTGTCAATCAGATTTCTGTATAACAAATACCAAGATGATCAGCATATAAACAGAAAAGATGGATTTTGGCTCATAGAGTTAGAAGTTTTAATCCATGATCAGCTGGCTCTTTTGCTTTGGGCCAGTGGCACATCACGGTGGGAGCATATCGTGGAGCAAAAGCTTTCATTGAGAGAGAGAGAGACAGACAGACAGACAGACAGACACCTGGGTCACTCAAGCCCCTGCATAGAACATGGCCAATAATATAAAGATCTAAATCTAAGTTCCACCTCCTAAAGGCTCCATCACCTCCCAATAGCACCAGGCTGAGGCCCAGACCGTTAACACATTGATGGACCTTCAGGGGACACTGAAGCTCCAAACTATAGCAGTAAGCTTTGCGGTTCTAACCATGCAGCACACTTCCTTTTGTAGGTGATAACCTGTAATTATTTTTACAAAAAATAAACCTTTGAATGTATGAGTTTAAACTGCTGAGGTGATATAACTCAAAGGTCTGCCTTAGCATACAGTTATTAAAAAATCTTACACTGCCCTTCCACTATTAGTAACTAATATATTTTCTCCCGGGAAGTTCTCCACTAAATTAAAAAGTTTCTTGAAGAGGTCATTCATTTTAGGAAGGATACGTTTATCAATTCTTTGCTCAGATGATGGGTAAGGCCTTAGTGAAAGGAACTCAGTATCTCTGCCGTACAGAAAGGAGCTGGAAAAAGTAGAAATGTCCAACAGGGACTGAAAGTTGTGCAAAGCAAGACTGGCTATCTTTGCAGTATGCAAAGTGTCAGGAGATGTTCTCTGTGGACCATTGGTAAAAAAGAGAAATCACCTTCCACTAAATAAATATTGACCACTCACTAGTAGGCTAATACCACAATGGAACATTAAAGTTTTTTGTTTGCTTTATGGAATATTATACATTAAAATTAAAGTTTGTATGTTTAATGTTTCCATTTCCAAGAGAAAGAAAGAATTAAAATGGAAAAACTGTGTCAAGAGGAACCTTGGAAACACACTCCCAGAAAGAAGTAAGGTGAAAACAGAACCCTAGCAGGGAAAAGCAGAGGGGGCTCACAATGACAGCGGAAGTCAGTTTACAAGGCCAATCACATCTAGAAGGAGGGAAGTCATGAGGTTGGTTTTTTTATTTGTCCAGAGCAGAAGATAGTATAGGAAACCAGGGGAAAACAAAATTCCATTTTGCTTTAAAAGGAAATTCATCTGATGGTGTTTCAGCATCTTCATAGATTCTACAGAAGGGAGGTTTTAATTTGATATCTCTGTCAGCCAGATAGTTTATCACACTCCACAGAAATGACAGGAGAAGTGGAAACAGACGGGAAACTATTCTGGGTTAGCAAAGGATGACAACAGGATGGGAAAATCCAGCTTCACCAAATATTTATTCCTGCTTATACAAACCTCAATTAGCTATCGGAGAATGCTAGGCCTCTGCTGAAGAAAGGGTACGTTTAGAAACGTGACTTGGAAGTTGGTTGGTGTCAGTTATTTTGCTGCATTGTTGATTAATGTAATTGAAGTATATATTACAGAAACAGAAAAGGAAATGTGACTTCTTCAGGGACCCATTAATTTCTTAAGCATAAAGTGTTTGAAGGTTCAAAGGCTTTGTTGAAGCTTATTTTAAATTTAAAATTTCCATCGCCAAGGGATTGATTACCATTCTTACATTAGCTTTGTCAAACACCAAGTTGATCTTAGCTCTTTCAAAGTTTTGTGGCACTTAATTGTTTTCAGAGGGTTTTTTTTTTTTTTAAGACTGTCTTACAAGTTCTCTCAAGGACAGACCTGCTTTCCCTTTACAAGAACAGCAAGATGAAATTTTCTAAACTGCTAAAAGGAGCAATTCCCACTCTCCCCATCTTTGAGGTCTTGAAAGTCATTTCTGTGAGTCAGGTACCACACCTTCTCGTGCAAACACCTGCCTGTATTAGTCTGTGTTTGGTTTTCCTTTGACTTTAAAACATCAACTTATTTAAGCATCTTCATGCATGTGAAGTTCAGTTATGTTGTGCAGGGGCTCCATGGTTAGTGTTTTCTCATCTCTCCACCCCAAATGACTACACATAGTTCTTTTTATAGCTCTCTCCTGTCATCCTCTGATCACTGCTTACAGCGCTCTCATAAACAACACCCTCTGCGAGTCAGCCAACATGTCCCAGCACCAGGCTTTATTTGTGCTGTCCAAGTAGTGAACTCTTCAGTACAAGGAGTCAGATGGTAGCATTTCCCGCTCCTTGCAAAGTAAGCCAGGATAACTGTCATTTCTTCACATGGGTTCAGAACAGGAAATATGTCATTAAGAAATCTGGGTTAAAATGGCACTGCCGGGCCGGGGAGATAGCTCAGTGGCACAGTGCCTGCCTGGCAAGTGCAAGGTCCTGAGTCCGATTCCTTGTACCAAAAAAAAAGAAGATGGCACTGCTGTCCAACTGATGAAGGTGGTGTGAGGGGACCATAAGGCTGCATTAGAAACAGATTGTTATCCAAGGCTTTGTCCCGAGAAATCAATGATGAAATTGCTGACACTCTAAGAGCAGCTCAGCAGAAAACCTTTTCTTTTATAAGGAGAAAGATATTTTCACCTCATCTCTTCCCTGCTTTTCTCAATGTTACAGCATGCCCTTGGGAGGGTGACTTCAACCAACCGGGGTGCCCAGTGGCGCAAGCCTCCTTCATGGCTGTCTCCAAAGTCACTGAGAGGGAATGGGAGGTGGATGTGAGCTGGGCACTATCTCTCCACAGCTGCACACAAGCCTGGGTTCCACGCAGCCATGAGAGCTGTTTGGCCTCAGCATCACAGTTGTGCATTCTCCCATCTGGCATGGAGCATTTCAGCTCAAGAAATGCTGTCGCCCACACTGACTTTATTTTCAATGTCTCTTCTATTTATGCTCCCTTTGGGGGATTATTACCTGGACCCATAGTAACTGTCTTGCAGGCAGAGGCAGGCAGGGTCTGCCTCTGGGAGAAGGTGTGTGACTTTGAAGACACTCTGCCCTAGCTCCTCTCAGAGTGGTATATTCTCAACCTGCTCCTTGTTCCAGACCTGCGTCCCAGCCTTCTTCCTACCAACCTACTTCTAGGCAGAAAGACACTCCAAGCACCTGCTTCTGAATCCCCCAGCCCCCCAAATTTGTAGAAGAATCTAAACTGGGAAATGGCTTTAATGTATTTCTAATCTTAGGTAACAGTTGCCTATTAACCAGCTGAAAATAGTAAGCTGTGAGTGAAAGTGGCGGTGCGTGTGTGTGTGCACTTATGTGTGCAAGAGCAGTGGTGCAGCCTGGGACTGGGGTGCTTGGGCAGCAGCTTCCTATAACATCAGAGCCAGAGTGGCACCCACCTGCAGTCGTGTGTGGACAAACAAAGGTCTGGCAGATGGCGCTTAATAAAGGCAATGAGTGACGATGATATGGATTAGGGATGAAGGGAGAATGTGAAGTGGAAGCACAAAACCAGAGGCTAGAGTTTCATTAATGCTAAAATACATCCCCTGGGGCCGGCTGGTAGACAGCATGGAGAAACACTTACAGGGACCGCACTTCCCATCCTCAGCGTGCTAAAAGCCCCCTCACGGGTAGATCACATTCCAGTCTGATGAGTACCAGAGAAGAGGCAGAACAGACTGTGCCATGAGGAATTCAAAGGTTTGGCTTTTTGCATCAGTTTTCAAACTTTGCAGGGCACTTTCTTTGGTATAAGGGCATGGAGATGACCTTGGCATTCCCCATGCTCCAACAGGTTTCCTCTGTGAAGAGTTGCAGAGTGTCCTCAGCAAGAGAGCTGGTGAGCGGCCATTGCTGTTTTTAAGGACAAGTTGTAACAGTAAGAGGGCAAATGTCCCTGCAGGGACCTATTCCCCACTCTCCCAACCACTTCTCCGGCATTCCACAGACAAGGAGTTATCATGCTCTCAAAAAGTAAAATTGAAAAACTCTAGAGAAGTTTCTTCCCCTTTATGTTCAGAATGTTTAAGACTAAAACAGGAAAGACTGTAATAGATCTGGTCATATCATCCACTGGACATTTCCTTTTGGAATTCATGCTTTCTGGAAGATTTAAAGTCATCAAGGTGAATAGTCAATTCTAACTTTTTAAAAAAGCCTTAGGAGGAATCAGCAACTAAATTAAGTCATGTTATTTGATTTTTTAAAAATGCACTGTCCTAGGCACGTGGGAAGCACAGAAGTGGTCCCTGCCAGAAGTGCAGATGTAGCTAGTATTATCAGCATTTCAAAATGACAGGTGTGAGGTTAAATGGCTCAGAACCAGGGTATCTTAATCATTTCATTAGATATTCAAATTGAGAATTCAACAACTAGAAGAGGCCTTCTTGGTTTTCGCAGCCATTCTTTCTTTAGTGAGGCCACATATAAACAAAGCTGGAAATTCCTCACCTCTGCTGTTCTCTCCCCTGAATGGAAAAAGAACTGAACTGGGGCGATTGTGGATAGCTCAGCCACTTTGCTGCCAAGGCTGGGTCAGCGCTCTGCCTCCATCAGTTCGGCCCCAGTGGTCTTCAATATTCTCAGAACGCCTGGCTCTACCCTTCTGTTCTATCCTAGACCCCAAGATCATGATAATTGTCTTAATCACTTTGCTCACTGAGACAAAATACCCAACATGCAGAACCTACAGAAGGAGAAGTTTATTTAGGCTCATGGTTTTAGTCCACGTGGCTGGTTCCAAGGCAGGAACAGGATGGCATAGGGGCATGGCAGAGGAGAAGGTGACCAACCCTGTCAGCCAGGAAACAGAGAGAAGGGAGGAGGCCAGGGAGGGAGATACACCCTTCCAGGTCATGGCCCCAACAACCTATGTCTACTGACAGCCTTTATCTCCTAACAACACATTCAGCGCTGGACTCACCAATGGATTAACTGAAGTGTACACAGCCCTCAATCACCTTCAACACATAGGAGAATTTTAGGGGAAATTATAGATCCAAACCATAACAATGATTACGATGATGATGGCAGTGATGATGATGAATAAGAATGTAACAACAATAACGGCAACTACTTCTGCTGTTACTACCATGTCCGTCCATATGGAATTCATTCTAGGTGTCACTTTAGCTACAAGGTACAATGCAAATATCAACCCTGCAGCTATCATTTTCATTGCTGTAGTGTAGTAGTTCAGAGCATAAGCTTTGAAGTAAAAGAGACCTGGGTCTGAATCATTATTATCATATTTTACAAATGAAGTTTATAGAATTTGTTACTTATTAGACATCACATAGTTTTTAAATAAAAAAACCATAGTAAGATTTGAACTGTTCTTACCTTCCTCCTGAATCTATATTGTTTTATTATGGGATGCTATTTATCCACACTGATCCCAGGATTTATTTATTTATTATTTATTTGGAGTTTATCGTGTGTCAAGAAGCTCGTAAAGCACTTTATATGCATTGTATTATCGAAATATCCTCAAGGAATATTTATAACTAACCCATTTACAGAAAAGAGAAGGAAGGATTTAAGAAGCTGGCCAATATCTCACAGCTAGAAAGCAATAGAATTCAAGCTGAATCCTGCGACTATCTGGCTCCGAAGTTCTGAAGTTCATTTTCTTCACCATTCAGTGTGCTATTTAGACTGGGAGCTGAGAAGGACCAATGGATTAGTGTCCTAATCAGAATTTCTTTTCATTACTGAATATATGTTTCTATCACTGCTTCCTTGGATACAGAAAAACTGAGTGGCAGCCCGGAAGTGCAAGTTACCAGAGCAGGTGAAGATAAGCACCGGACTCACATCACGAAGTCTTTGTGTTGAAGCAATCCTGTAAGATCGTGATGACCAACTTATATTTTGTCCAGAAAGCTGACATTTCTGAATCCCTATCAGATGGAGATTTCATACTTACAAACAGACTTCCAGCCTGGATTGCCTAAAATACAACCCCCAATTTAACTTACTCAAAAGGGCAACGATACTCAGTAACAGGTTTGGGTTGTTCTGATAAAGGCAGTGCTGTTTTTTTTTAGTCCTGGCTTCCAAACCATGCATCCCTTGGTGCTCCCTTTTTCATAACAATGCTCATGGTAAAGGAGTCCATAACAATTGATCAGAGCCAAAATGCACAAAATTGGGATTATGGATCTGGACACAAAAACAGGAAGGAACTTTTCAGAAGTGACCAAAACTTCTCCTTAAGTAGCACTAACCTGTTGGGTCTAATGTAGGCGAGGCCATCGTGGTTTCAGCTTATGGCCACTGCACTGCAGACCAGAAAAGCTTGAGAATGTGCTCTCTCCTTGCGGAAACCACGAGGCCTGTGGTGACAGTCTGTATTAGCCACTTTCCTGTCACTAGGACAAAACACTAGGAACCCCCAATTTAAAAAAGAGGTTTATTTTGGCTCACAGTTTGCAGAAGATTCAGTCCGCAGTTGGTTGTTTCCAAGGCAGAAATGGCAGGGTGGAAAGGCATGGCAGAAGGAAGCGCTCACGCCATGGTGTCTAGGAAGCAGAAGGAAGGGAGGAACCAAGGAGAGATATACCTCCAGAGGCACGCCCTGGGTGACACACCTTCCAATCAGGTCCCACCTCCTAACAGCACATTTAGCTACGAATTCACCAGTGGGTCAATTCACTGATGAGTATAACAACCCTACAATTCAACCACCTTCCCAAAGCCCCACCTCTGAACACGTAAGACTTTTGGGGGATATGCTAGATCTAAACCATAGCAGTCACGCAGGGATTCCCCTTAAGTGATATATCGGTCCCGTTGTGCTACAGGACATTTAGTTCTCATTAATTTGTAGTGAAAAGTTAACTAACAGGGGGCCGGTGAGATGGCTCAGCGGCGTAAGCGCCTGCCTTGCAAGCGTGAGGGCCCGAGTTCAACTCCCGGAACCCACATACGAAAAAGGGGCCGGTGATATCGCTCAGCGGCACGGGCGCCTGCTGGCGTGCGAGGTCCTGAGGTCGACCCCCCGGTACCCACAAAAAAAAAAAAGAAAAGTTAATTAACACATCTGTCTTCTCATATAGTTGCTCTTGTGTATGTGGTAAACACACTTAAAATCTCTCTTAACAAGTTTCGAGTATATAACACAGTATTATTAACTATGGTTACCAGTTGTACATTAGAGCCCCAGAATACATTTGTATTATAACTGAAGGATTGTAATCTTTGACCAACATCTTCCCATTTTCTTCTGCCCCAGCCCATGGCAATCTCCATTCTACTCTCTGCTTCCATGAGTCTGACTTTTCTAGATCCACATATAGGTAGGATCATATACCATTTTCCTTCTGTGTCTGGCTTGTTTCCCTAAGAACGATATCTGGCAGGTTCATTCATGTTGTCACAAATTTCTTTGTCATGGCTCAATAACTTTCATATATACCACATATTTATTTATGTATATATATTTTTTCATTTCTGTATCCATTCAACATATCTTGCCTATTGTGAATAATGCTGCTATGAATATGGGCATGATGGTCTCTTTGAAATACTGATTTTAATTCCTTTTAATATATACCCAGAAGTGGGATAGCTGGATCATATGGTATTTACATTTTTAATTTTAAAAGTACTTCCATACTGTTTTCCATAATTGCTATACCAATTTACATCCCCAATGATAGTGTATAAGGGCTTCCTTTCCTCCACATGAATAATATTTTATGATTTAAATTAAATTTATTTTTAACTGGTACATAAAAGCATAAAAAGTATACACTTGTGGAGTACAATGTGATATTTTGGTACATGTATACATTGTGCAGTGTTTAAATTAGGTTCAATATGTCTGTCTCTTTAAACATTTATCATTTTATGGTGAAAATATTCAAAATCTTTTCTTCTGGTTTTTTGGGTATTTTGTTTGTTTGCTTGCTTGCTTGCTAGCTTTTTGGTTTTTTAAGACTGGGCCTCACTACGTAGCCTCCAATTCACTATAGAGCCAAGGCTGGCTTCAAACTCGTGGGGCTCCTCCTGCCTCAGCCTCCAAACTTTCTTTTGATACATCCAGTGTATTTCCATTATTTCTAGTCATCTTACTACGTAATAGCACAACATAATTTCTGACTCTTATCTAACTGTAACTTCATATCCATTTTCCCATCCCTCTCTTTTTAAAATAAAATTATAATCAAGAAAAGAAAAAGGCTAACTGGGTAGTAGGATTATCGGAATTTTTTACTGTGCTTTTCAGTACATAATCTCCCTATAATTTTGTCAAAAATGTTTTAAGAGAGAAATTAACAGGTCAGATTTCATCAGTATTAAACAGTAAGCGGAAACAGCATGGAGTTACCTAAGCCAGGATAAGAAGCTCTGCTCCGCTCCTGAGGTTTGTATGGCATTAACCATCGCTTAATCTCTCCGAACCTCAGTCTCCATCTGTCACTTGCTATTTTCACCTATCTTCCAATATGTTACAAGTTTAAATGATGTATTAGTATAAACTCTCCTGTATTCCCTACTTCTTTTTTCTTTCTCTTCCTTTCACTTGTTTTCTCTGTATTTCTTTCCTCCAGTTAGAAATACAACTTGGGGTGGAAGCAGGGGTTGAAGTTTCTAAAAGCGTTTGGCAAGTGATGAATTACAAAGTCCTGGGGCCTTCCTACTGTGTCCGGGCAGCAGCAGCAAATGAACTCATAAACATAAAGCAGGTAAAGAAAAAATTACACAGGAAGAGGGAGGAGGTAGCCAAGATCCGGTAAGAAAATATTTCAAGGGACTATAGTATTGTAATTTAAGTTCTCATCTGCATCTCATTGTCTTAATAACATATAACAACAGCTCTTCGGTGCCTTACACAGAAGGAGGATGGGAAATAATTTCCTTGGACAAGATCCCTGGCCTCTCTCTCACATTAGATATTATTTCCAAATGTTGAGTGTCAGGGGAGTGTTTCACATTCTCCTAACCATTAAACAGCTTGGCTCCCTTTGGGGAAGAGATGAGTCTGGCGACCCACAGAGCAGCCTCACGGAAGAGACTTCTCTGGAATCCAGGGCTCCAGCAGAACCCCATGCTGCATGGGGAGCCCCTGCAGGAAAGAAGTGCTTTACTCAAATCCGCATCCTCCTCGTGGAGTCTTCAGAAAAAGCTCAGTTCAACAGGCCATGAGGATTTATCTCACTTCTTTCTCCTGGGAAAGTTTTTCAATGGTTTAATTTTGAAATATTTCAAACTTTCAAAGGAGTTGCAATTAGAGTGCAAAAGATCTTACATCTCCTTCACTCGTACTCTTCATATATTTTAGCATTTTTGCTTTATCATATAACTGCCACCAATACTGTTTTCTAATCATTCGAGAACAAGTTATAGATATGATACTTCTTTATGTCAAAATACTTCAGGGTGGGCCCTAAAAAAATGGAGGAGGGCCTTATTCTTACATGAGTGCAGTACAATTCTTACAATCAGGGAATTAAACACTGCTACCTTCTAAGCTAATCCTTGGACTTTGTTCAAATTTCACCACTGTCCAAACAACAGAATTTATGGCAAAGAGATTTGATCCAGGATCAGGTATTACTCTTTAGTCTCTTGTAATCTTGAACTTTCCCTATATCATTGTTTGTCCTTTAGGACCTTGATGTTTTCTGAAGAATATAAACCAACCATTTTGTAGAATGTCCTTTAATTTGAATTTGCCTGATATTTGCTCATAACTGTTTGTTTTCAGGTTACGCAGAATTTGCAGGAAAACCACAGAAGGTATGTTGGCTATTTCTGTGTTATCGTCCTTGATATCTACTCTCCCTATAAGACTTTTCTAATCTTAATGGTATTGTTCTCTTTCTAATTAATAAAAAACCTTGTAGGCAGATACTTAGAGACTATGCAAATATTGTGTTTGTCCTCAAAATTTATCCACTAGCTCAATATTTTAAAGCATCTTTGAACTTGACCTTTTTTGAAATTTTTGACTAAAAATAGCGGAGCTAGACTATTAATTAAAGTTCATCACCCCAGAACACCACACATAGGAAGGGTGCACTTGGAGGTGCTTAAAGCAGCCATGACAGAGAGGGGCTTGTTCTCTCGGGCATCTCGGGAGCTTGCTGTGTTTGAAGATTCCTTCCACTCCCCTGGGACAGAATCTTTCAGACAGTCTTCAAAGCTGGCAGCTGGAGCAAACTGGCCCTTGCCAGCCTCCAGAGAACCTTCCTGGCTAGTTTTCCTTCCATCACTGAGAACGTAGCCTGATGGTTTACGTAGGGAGCTTTTTGCCAAGCTTTTGTTTGTCCATGTCTGTGGAACACTTTACAACGCTTTCTTGCTATTTATGTTGGAAATTGAGGACTGGGCCTCTGCTGCAGGCTTACGCTCCCAGCTCAGATCTGGACTGAGAGACTAGAGGGGCGGCAGGGTGCCTGGGGCACCACTGCGGTCCCCTTTCCCACCTCCTTCACCACCACACAGAGCTCAGTCTCTTTGCTCTTCAAAGGCCCTGGGACAACTCAGAAGCTTGGGAGAAGTTGTACTGTAAGAAAGACAGGCTCCTGTCCTCAGGAGGAATCTCTACCCTTTTGGGCAACTTTCCACCTCAGTCCCCTGTCCACTTATCCTTTCTTAGCCATCTGCCACCTGTGGGAAAAACCCCGAGTCTGTTCTGACAGCAGGAGTGGGACATAGCCTTGGGGTGGCCTTGGTCTTTCAAACTCTGCTCTTACTTAGAAAAGAATGAAAAAAACACGGAAGAAATTGACTGTATTTCCTGTCTGCCAGGGTTTGGAGGGGATTTTAGTCTGCTAGCATCTGCAGTCCCTGTCGTGGTCACTTAGAAGGCCAGTGCCAGAACTGCTGCCTTCAGCCCTGGTGCTGGCACCCAAACTCCACTCCTGAAGAGACCAAATGCTTTCTCTTTCCAGCTTTTAAAGTGTGGCATGAGTTCAATATAAGGGGTTGTTATTTTTGGTTAAATAATAGCTTTACTGAGCTATAATTCACATACCATAGTGTTCATCCAGGTAAACTGCTCAATCTGATGGAATAAGTACATTTGCAGAGTTATGGAATCATCACCACGATCAGCTTTAGAACATTTTCATCACTCTAAAACAAAACGTTATAGCTATTAGCAGTGACTCCCAAGGAGGTGTTTTAAATATGGCAGATCACGTGTTTCTTGAGCAGTAGTTCTCCACCTTTCACTCTCTTTAACTATTCAGTCACTGTCTTCCAGCTGAGCTGCACCTGCAGTGGTCTCCATGAAGACTTAATTAACGGCAGCTATGCAGTTGGGTTTTTTCCCCCAAGGGGTACTAACCTGAAAAATATGTTTAGTAAATTTGATTTTTAATTTATTCTGATATATTCCCTGGAGAATTTGAGGTCATCCTTAGGAACGGGAGGATTATGGGAATCATCTTTTGTAGGATCTACAGTTTAAGCAGCACTTTCGTATGCATAGTTTTATTTTATCCTCCCAAACAACAGTTCAAAGTAAAAATGGCAATAGAAATCATCTATTATGTGCTTATTCTGTGCAGCCAGTTTTATATGCTTCCCATACATGTATTAGATCATCTAAACTTGCTTTGGTCTGAATGTGCACCCTCCCCCATTCATAAGCTGAAATTTAATCACCAATGTGATAGTATTAAGAAATAAGGCCTTTAGGAAGTGACTTAGTCATGAGTGTGAAGCCCTCCTGGATGGGACTTTTACCTTATGAAAGGGCTTGAGGGGGCAAGGACACTCATCCCATCTCTTCCACCATGTGAGAACATAGCGCAGAATCAGAATGTGGGCCTTGATCTGGACTTTCCAGCTTCTAGAACTGTGAGAAAGAAATGTCTGCTGTTTATAAGTTTCCCAGTCTCAGGTAGCTTGTTACAGTGGCACAAAGTGAATGAGACACATCCTCAACCACCAGATGAGGTTAAAAGTACTATGAAAGCTAACCAGAAGTGCAGAGGTTAAGTGACGACAACAAGTCCAAGGTCATAGAGCTGGGAAGGGCAGAACTGAGATGCGAGCGCATGCAGTGTGGTTCTAATCTGAGCTCTAAGCATTACTCTAATTGCTTCCAGCATTCCAATGTTAGAAGCAAGGGCTGAGACTTTGAGAGGTTACACATTATGAGAAGGACTAAGTTAGAACTTGAATGCAAGTATTCAAACCCCAAGTCTAATATTCTAACCGATCAACATGACTTCACTGGTGATTTAGCCCAGTGTCTTACCAGCTAGGACAGAAAAGGAAAATGTCCCCTCCTGTCGAGCCTTCATGTTGTCAAGTACATTGTTATTATGACATTAGCAGTGTTCAGAAAAGGAGCCAAAATGCTACAAGTTTGGTAGTATTTTGGTGGGCCCAAAGTATTTTTTAACACAATCTCAAACGGGAATTTTTCCCTTCTTTGCTTTTGCCTCTCAATTTCCCTTTCTCCATGCTTCCGATTCACAAGCAGGGAATGAAGCACATGGAATTAATAACCACAGCAGTGATTCATGTGTACTTTCATCTGATCAGAGAGAGCAGTGGCAAGCCCGAGGACTCATTTTGGTTGTATATCATTTTAAAAGAGTTGACACACATGTCCTTCAGAGAGAAAATAATAAGAATTTAAAAAGCAAAAGCCAGCTCGAACCTGCCAGCTGCAATGATTGGTTACACAGAAGAGGTCCATGGAATTCCAAAGCCATTTGGGTTTTGTTAAGTTTGCTGAAGCAGCACCAACTGTGATCTTCCCCACTTTAAATTGTTTAATGACTTTTGGATAAGCCTTCAGAGTTAAATGGTTAAATCACCAAATGCTCCATAAAATAATTATGCAAACAATTTTCTGGCTAATTATCTAACATGAACAGGAGCACACAGCTGCTAAGACATATAATTGCTGTCTCATCAGGGCTGGTATTTTATTTACGTAATTCCATTACCGATGGTGGTATGGTGTGGTGTGTTGGGAAGGCCCTGACATGGTATCTCATGAAATGAACAATTTAAAGGCACAGCTCTATCCCATCTGGAAGATAACATGACTGACTTTGATTTTTTTTTTTTTTTTTTTTAAGGCAGTGGATTAGGATCTTTAAGTCCACTTACTCTTGTGTGGGATACGTAAGTCCTTGGACATGTATATTTAGATGAACTTAGGGCAAAGATAAATATTTTCAACTCTATTAGATATATGATATATGCACAGAGAAGTAACATATCATCATTGTGCAGTTCACAAACTGAACACCCTTAGATGACCAGAACCCACAGCAAGAAATGGAATATTACCAGGTCTCCGGATGCTTCCCTTGTTTCAGTTTCCACCTCCTCCAATGTCCTGACTTCTATCAACAGATATTAATTTTACCTGTTTTGTACTTATTTTTAATGAAGCCACACAGTGTGTGCTTGCTTATGTCCAGCTGCTTTAGTCCACTATGTTTGTGAGATTCGTCCATATTTTAATTTGCTTAACATCTTTGTCAAATGATGCTCCACTGTGTGGTCATACCATGATTTATCATTTCACTGTTAATAGATGTTTAGATAGTTTCTAGATGGACAGTATTACGAGTAAATGTGCTATGAATAGTGTTGTATATATCTTTTGGTGAATCTATGCACACTTTTCACTGGGGCTTACACCTAGGAGTGGAACTGCTGACTGTGGGATGTGTGTATCTTTAGCTTTATTAGTTACTGCCAAACATTTCTTCTGAAAAGTTGTACCAATTTGCACTCCTACTAACAGTAGAGAAAAGTTAGGATGAATGCTTTGAAGAATTCTGATACTTGCTAGATTTTAAATGGCAGTGCAAAATAAGAGAAGCGTGAGCAGTGTGTCTGATGGAAAGACTTCAGCAGCACGGCCTGCTTCGTGAAGGATAGCCTCAGGAAGGTCGCGTCATCCAGGAAGCAGTCAGATTTGAGGTCATTTAGAGGTTAGGGAAAACCTCTTTGGAAATTTATCATCTACTCTGTGGCATGCAGTGTTTGTCCCAGAGAATCACCCCAGCCCTATTCTTCCTTTTCTCCTCAGTCCACATGGAGCACACCCAAGGACTGGCCCATGTGGAATTACCACTCTGCAGGCTTTGGATGTCCTCCTTCTTAGCACGCAGCTCACTTTACTGGCGTACACAAATACTTCACAGCGGTGTCTGGCACCTCTGAGGCAGGGGTACCGTAGATTGTGTTCCCCCAAATCTATACACTGAAATGCTAACCCCCTATGTGATGATATTAGGTTGAGAGACCTTCAATAGTCAATTGGGTCAAGAGGGCAGAGTCCGTGTGAACGGGATTAGTGCTCCTAAAAGAGATCCCAGAGAGCTCCCTCACCCTTAAACCATGGGAGGACACAGTGAGAAGACGGCCATCTTTGAAATAGGAAGCAGGCCCTCACCAGAAGCTGATCACACCAACTCTTAGGTCCCGCTCTCCCAGCTTCCCTGTTGTCTGTCGGCCCCCCAGGTCTTGGTACTTCAGGATAGCAGCCCAGACAGACTGAGCCAAAAGGAAATGGAGGATGAAAAGCAAGGTGCAAGTAAAGAGAAATCAGAGAGGACAGCATGGAAACTGAGTTGAGTCCAGCTCCTCAGGTGTGACTTCAAGCAAACTATTCAAATTTCCTCACAGCGTGGGCATCCTCGGCTGAATAAAAGGGGGGAGGATTAAACAATAATGCTTAATTAGGTTTATTTGATGATTAATTGAATACATGTGGAAGTGTTTTGAAAACTAATAAACAAGAAACTAAAATATGTTATGTACATTACCAACTCTACACAAGGAATGTAAACATTATGTACTGCAGACACGTACTAATACAAAAATAAAAATAAAAAAGCAAACATTAGCTACCTTTTTGACAGGGTATTACTATTAATAGTGAAATTGTCCCTTTAGAGTAGAGATATATCTCTAAGAAGTGGTATTTGCTCTGTTTTTCTATTCACATTATAATATTTTCTCTAACTGAGAAATAATCTTTCTCGGCAATGTACGATGGAGTAACAGACAAGCGTTCTGAAAACATGACATTTACCCAGGATTCGCTGAGACTCACCATCCAGGTTTGCACCCACTAATTTATTAATTTGACAAATGTTTATTGAGTCCTTTTTGTTTGTTTGTTTTAGGGCAATTCTAGGCAGAGATTCTTAATAGGATTCAGAGATAGACTTCAAGGAATCTCTGAACCTTCTGATGTCATATGAAGTGACCACGGGGGATGACTTCTGCTATCACATTCTCACAGGACTCTGCAAACCCACTCTGCCAAAAAAAAAAAAAAAAAAAAAAAAAAAAAATTTAGGAGTACTGCTTTGGGGATATGTGGAATAAAGGAATATGATCATTTTATAAAATAGTATGTGGTGATCTACGTAGGAAACTGCAATTAAACTGACAGCTGACTCCTTATTAGCAAAAATAGATGCCTAACAGAATATCTTCAAATATGGATAGAAAATAAATATTAACCTATAATAATAATTCAAACTCGATTATCATGCAAATGTGAAGAAAGTAGGCCTTTTCTGAGAAACAAAAGTAGAGAGTTTACCAACTTTAGGTCTTCCCTGAAAGAACTCATTATAGACATACTTCAGGAAGTAGGAATTTTAAACTCAAAGTGAGAGTGGAGTGAAGAAGGGATGATGAGCAAAGAAATTCGAAGGATGTTTATAACATCACAATGCATTTTTTTTTAAAGAGGTCAATTAAGGGGTTGTTCAAATAACAGGAAACTAAAATGCTAGAAGATAATAATATAGACAAAGGAAGTGGGAGAGACTGAAATTATAAAATCCAAATTCATTGTATTATTTAAGAGGAAGTTAGAGACCAGTTCACTTTGGACTCTAAGCAAGTATGCTTTTAAAAATTTAAGAACAACTCTCCAAGAATGGTGGCAGAGTAAAAGTACAAAAGAAAGAAAGGACTAAGAAGGCTGGCTTGATCTAATATGAAGGAAGAAGGAGAAAAATAAGCTAAAAAGGTGTAATAAATAGAACAAAACAAGATATAGTAGAAAAAGTCCAAATATGTCAGTAATAATAAACAGACTAAACCAATTTGTTCAAAGGTAAGAGATCTTCAGTCTCTTTTTAGAAAACAAAATCCCTCTCTGCATAGTGTCTATAAGAGATACCCAAAATATGATAATGCATAAAGATTGAAAGAATGAAAAAAAAAAAAAAAGCAAAACAGGTAAAGACTACAGGGGACATACTATTCAAGCAAAAAAAAAATATCATCATTTGAAAAAAAGAAGGTCATGATTTAATGAATAAAGAGCAATTCACAGAGAAGCAAGAGCAATACATAAATTGTATGTTTTTAAAAAACAACATCCTTATTTATTGAATAAATTTGACACAGTCTACCTAATAGGGAATATTTTTCATGCTTCTTTCAAAAACCAATCAAGTAGCTCTATAAAAATTTAGACATTTGAACAACACAATTCACAAGCCAGATTAAAGAAGACCTATATGGAAGACTTTATTCCTCAAAGAAAGAATTCACATTCCTCTCAAGTACCCATCAGATGCAGTGACCACATAGCAGACCACAAAAACAAATCTGAAGAAATACCAAAGAATTGATAACACAAACCACATTATCTTTCTACCATGCAATAATATTAGACACTGAGAACAACAAAAGAGCCAGAAAAACTCCATATGTTGGGAACTAAAATAATCTTATAAATATTAATGAGCCAGAGAATAAATAATAATGAAACTTATGAAATATTTAGAACTGAATGACCACAAAACACTACAGATAAAAACATGCAGCATGGCTTTCAATTTGCATTTATTAAAACAATGTGGTAACTGCAATGATGAAGATAATGTGGAGAAGTGGACAAGGGAAAGCTACAGAAGGGATGTTTCATCTGAGAATGAAAAGCTAAGTAGGGAAGGCTGAGAGTAGCCACAGTACTACAGCACATGCCCAGAACGAGCAAGGCCCTGAACTTGATCCCCAGCACACATACACAAAAATAAAAAAAAAAAAACAGTTCATAAAAGGTAGTTAACGAAAGAAGAGTCAGAGGAACAGCTTGGAGAACATTCTTGAAAAGGGTTCAGTGGCAGTAGCGAATTAAAATATTCCCTATTAAGGTAGATTGTGTCAAATTTATTCAAGTCATGCCAGTGTTTCAAAGGACCCTCAGCAATTGGAAGGTCCTATTTTAATGCAAGAGAAAACCCAGTTATTCTAGACCAGTGGTGGCGAACCTATGGCACACATGCTGCAGTGGGCACACAGAGCCATGTCTGTCAGCACACAAACCAAGTTGCCCCAGCGTCACTCCAGCAGCCAAGCACCATTTGACAGCACACATGGTGGTGGCGGCCTCTCCTATGCTTGAAAAGGGGTATCAGCACCAAGCAATGACGTCAGGAGCTGCAACTCATTAGCCCTGACTCCTCCGAGCTTTTGCATGGCAGGTCGGTATTCAGGTTTAATTGCAGTGCTGGCAAAACGTGATAAATAAGTGCGTTTGGTGTTGCAGTTTGGGCCCTCATCTCTGAAAGGTTCACCATCATTGTTCCAGACATATACTAATTTCTCCCAGGCCACATGGAAAGTACATTACTGATTATGTCACATCTCTACCATAATTGCTAGCACTTCAGGCTTTCATTTTTTTATTGGCAGTGCTGGTAAATTTGCACTTAACTTACACAGAGTTTTATATTTTAAAGTTAAAATTTATGTTAATCTTTTAAAACGTCAATTAAGTTGTACAAGGCTCCTCCCTCAAAGATCAAACTTCAGGTTTTTTTGGCAACATGACAAGGAAAAAGGACTTATATTTCACTTGATTACCTAAATAAAATTTTCTCTGCACTTCAGTTCCACCAAAGGATGTCAGATGTTACTTGTGGAATTATGTTTTCATATACAAGACTGATCATATAGAAATGACTGTACAAAATTATTAACTTATTTTATAGGTAAGAAAAGCAAGCCTCAGGGCCTTTAAGGGACTTGCTCATTGGAAGAGCTTTGTGGCTTGGGGGAACTGTGTCATGGACTTTTTTTGTACCGATTCCATGAGGAAAAAAAATGTACTTAAGACGACTGACAACCTTCAGAACCAGAAAAATAACTAAATTTTCCCTTATGTCAGCAGAAACCCAGACTGTGAAGACTAAAAAATAGTCTGGATACAATAGAATGGGCATAACTCTTGGGGAAAATTGTGAACTAGTCATTACAGGAAGTGTACAAATGAGCTATTGTGCAACCAAATGGAGATTCCATCATCTACATGAACAGGTGACATTCATCAAGATATTGGTGACCTTGTGATAATCTGCTCAAAATGGGGACTTAATCTGGTTTGTGTTGCTATAGCAAAATACCTGAAGCTGGCTATTTGATAAAGAAAATAGCTTTATTTTGCTCATGACTCTGGTGGCTATAAAGTCCACAAGACGTGGTGCTGGGGTCTGGTGATGACTCCATTGTACAAGCAAAAAGGAAAATGGTTGCATGTATCACGGCCGAGCACATGGGAGAGGCACTGTTTTGGAATAACCAACTCTACATAGTTTTAACACCTCAGAGGGAGGTGCTCCCATAACAATCCCCACCCACTAGGCCACGCCTCTTAAAGATCCACCACCTCCCAGTACCGTTCCACTGGCCACCACACTTCCAGCACATTAAACTATGGAGAACATCTGAACCACTCTGAACCACCAGAGGGGCCTTTACTTTTCACTTTTACTTTTTTCCCTACTAGTCAAGAAAATGGGTTTTAGAATGAAGAAGATACTGCTTTTTTAAAAAAGGATTACATTTATTTAATGCCTAATAATTTTCAAAATGCTTTCACACTATCTTTAATGTCACCCTCTAATGGACCTTGTGAAGTTTTGTTACATTTTACAGATAACAGAAAACAAGGGTTGAATAGGATGACTTACCAGTGGTCACCCTGATGATAATATTAGATCATAGCCCAGGACACCCAACTCCTATCATCCTCCTCCCATAATAACAGGCTATCTATTATCCCAGCACACTGGGAAGCTGAAGCAGGAGGATCACAAGTTCAAACACAGCCTGGACAACTTAGTGATTTAACAAGATTTTGACTCAAAATAAAAAATAGGAAGTGCTGTGGGATGTAACTGAGTGCAATGGCCTGCATTCAATCCCCAGTACCACAATTGATTAGTAAAATGTAAAACTTCCCAGGCTGTCCCAGTCAAAGTTTCAGGTGACACCCTAGATATCAGTCTGCCTGATGTTTACTCTGCAACCTTAAAAGAAGTCGGAGGTTGCTATAGCCATGCAGTCCAGTATCAGGAGAGATTCTTTACTCCACTGGGCATAGGCTCAACCTGAAGAGAAAGATCTGTTCACTGCTAGGGTGCTGTCCCCTCCCACGGTAAGGAAGACGGGTCATTTACTGTCTTCCATAGAGTTACGCGAGAGCTGGTCTAACAGTCCCTTCCATTGTGCCATTACTGTGGAATGAAATAAAAATGGAAGCTCATTTTCAAAGCATTGTGTACTGAAAAGGAGCCATTGTGCTTAAAGATGGTTCCACTGGGTTTGTTGGAGCTTTGTTTCGGACACACCCTGTGAGTTTTACTAGATAATATATTTCTTTTAATATAAGAAGTGAAAATGAATAAAGTGATAAACTGTAATCGGATTAGCTTTTTATAGCACCAAATAATTAGTTTGGTAGTTCCAGGGAGTTTGGGGCAGTTTCACACACCATTAAACTGCATCTCTGAATGACTGGTAGGAAATAGTCCCTGGAAGAAGACACTGTGAAGGAATCAGGACGGTTGACATCGCAACTGCACATTAGAGCCCCAATTCCAACGAAAGCACAGCGGTTTGTCTTGGTCCTGCAGATAAAAATGCTGACTTCAGGATGAAATGTAAAAAAATGACTATTGCAGGCACTGGAAATGACCAGAAGTAGGCAGAAACAGGAGCGTATTTGACCTATGAAGGAAGGAGTTTGTCCCCTGAGGAGAGTGCCAGGCCAAGTGTCGCACAGAGTGCTAGAACCTAAGCAGAAAATCCAGTCTTCTTGGACTGAAGGGACAGAGAAAACAGTGGTATAGATAGAAAGGCTGCAAATTGAGGGGGGGGATCCCAGAAAGGAGGAAGCTATGATAGTGGTGCTTAAGCGAAATCTGCATGGTAACTCCCTTCAAATCCTTAATTGGCTTTTTTTTTAAACAAAACAAATTTTACTGTGCATATTTGAGGTTTACAACACGATGTGTTATTTATATATATATACATTTTTTTTTTAACTACAGTGAAGCAGGTTAACATATCTAACATCTTACCTCCCCTTTAGTGACAAAAGCACCTAAATTTACTTATTTAACAAAAATCTCTAGTACAGTACAATTTTATTAGCTTTAGCTATTATGCTGCACATAGGATTTCTAAACGTATTCATTCTACATTCTTGCTATTTTGTGTCCTTTAATCTACATCTCCCCATTTCTCCCCCTTCCCCCACTAGTAGGTCATTCTCGGCATATTTGAGTTCCTTTAAAAAATATTCCACATATAAGTGAGATCGTGAAATATTTTTCTTTCTAAAAGAAAGAAATTTCTAAAAGAAAAATATTGCTTAATTGGCTTCTAAGCCATAAATTCCTGAGCAGGATTCCAAAGATCCCAGGGGAAACATAACATCTAGTAGGCTAAAAAAGCTAAGGAAAGATTTCAGCTGCTGAAAGCACGTGAAAAATAGCATTAGGAGTTTGAGTCTTTGACAAGTTAAAAGAGTTTAGTAAACATTTTAGACTTCACATTGAAACATCAGAGTCCTTAAGAATAAAGTCCATATAACAACTAATGGGTTCACTTTGAGGCTAAGGAAAAATGAAAATTAATTCAATTTAGTAAGAAACCAAGCTTTAGAAATTAATGGTGATTTGTTAGGAATTTGATTGCTTGCTTATACAAAATTTGACACTCTTCTGGATAAGGTAACAGATTACACAGTATTTACAAAGTCTCTATAATGTGTCATTTCAATGCCCAGTATACAACTAAAAACTGCTAGACATGCAAAAAATGTAAAAATGTAATAGACAAAGAAATGTCAATGTGTAGGAATAGACTGACTTAGAAGCTGGAATTAACTGACAAGGGCTTGCAAAAGATATTATACTTAAGTTGAAGAAGCTATAGGGATATATGAATATAAATGTTATCAGTGTTAATAGAATATAACTACTTATATAAAATATATAAATTTCAGGAGAGATTTGAAGACTGAAAAGAAACAAATGGAAATTCTAAAAATGAAAAATATACTAATCTGATATTTTAAAAACCACTAAATGTGATTAATAACCTATTGAGAAAACAGGAAAAAAAGTCAGTGAACTTGAATACAGATCAGTAGAGTTCATTCAAACTGAAATGCAGAAGGGAAAAAAGACAGAGAAAAAATGGACAGAGTCTTAATGACACATGGGATAGAAGCAGTGACCTCACACTGGTATAAATTGATTTCCAGGAGAGAAAAAAAAAAGAGAGAGAGAGAAAAAAAATTTTTTTAAATAATGGCTCAGTATTTTCAAAATTGATTAAAAACAAAATCTGCAGTCCATGAACCAAGGACATTGAGTGAGCCTCAGCCAAGTAAATATTAAGGTAACCATTGCTATAGGTAATATTAAGGTAATATTAAGGTAATTATTAAGGTAATTAAGGTAATATTAAGGTAATTATTGCAATAATTTATTGCTGCAAACCAACAATAAATAGAAAGGATCTTAACACAGTCAGGGAAAACAGACACATTAAACACAGTGGACAATGATTAGAATAACTTACAACTTCAAAAGCAGGGGAAACCGGAAGTCAATGGAGTGACATCTTTCAAAAACTCATCATCTAGAATTTCATATCAGGTGAATTATTTTTTAAATTAAAGACATAAAAGACCCTTTAGATAGATATACTATGAGAATATTTGCACCAGCAGAACTGAATATAAAAAACTAAAGATTCTAAATGTCTAAAAAATTTTTTAGTTTTTTTAAAAGTGTACACACTAAAAATTCTTCAAAGAGGAAATGATACCAGTTAGAAATTCAGAGCTACAGAAAGGAAGGAAATGGTAACTGTATTTGTCTATCACTTAATGATGGAGATACGCTCTGAGAAATTTTTCATTAGATGCTTTTGATCTTATGTGAACAATACAGCTATCCAAATACGTATATTTTCTTCGTAGCCTTATTCTGTAAGAATTTTTATGCTAGCAAGGTTTTACATTTATTAAAGGTAGGAAAAGAAACAGCCTCTGCAGCGGGAGATGGGGCCAAGAAAAGTAGGAAAAAGTACACTCTAGAGTGTGAAAGCAGACTACAGTGAAGGATTCTTTTTCTACTTTAATATTTTTTAATTTTTATTTTTCAAACTTTTGTGTTTAAAACAATGACACAAAGACACCCGCTATCCTAGACCTATACAGGCCAGTTTCTTCAATGCCACCATCTTCCATGTTCACGTTACAGCTTGTGTCTAGGTGTCTCCCCAAAGCCTCATGCAGTCATACATGGAGCTTTTCAGAGGTGGCTGGATCTAGGGTGTGTGATGCTGGGATTAAGGGTGTGTGGTTACAAGGCTCACCCTGGATGTGAGTGCTACCTGCCCTATGGACATGTATCCTGAATAGACTATAAGGGACAGAAAGAGGGCTGCTGTCACTACTTGTTGCTTGCTATTTTGTTGCTTTGCTGCCTTCCACCTGCCATAGACTGCTTCTCCCCTGCAGTGCCCCTCTGCCATGCCACCCTGCCTTGGAGCCAGCCAACTATGAACTAAAACCTCTATGAACTGTGAACTGTAATAAACCTTTCCTCCTCTAACTTTGGGAGCTGGATATTTTGTCTCGGCAACAAGAAAAGTAACTAAGACAGTCCATATCATGTCCCACCAGAAGGTCTTCCGGGGCAGTACATGCATGGAGCTGTCATCTGTGACAACAGCATCTTCTGAAATCCCTTCTGAGAGTCCAGCCTGAGGCTGTTTTACAGTTCTCCTTCTAACTACAAGGAGTGAATTCTAAAATAATGATCAAAAGTATAGTATAGTAAATGAACTAGTAACGTAGTCATTTATTATCATTGTGAAGTTTGAACTGTACATACCCATAATTAAATATGCTACACTTTTATACAACTGGCAGCACTGTAGTTGTGTTTACATCCGCATCACCACAAACATGAGAAGGGTGTTGCATTATAATGTTACAACTACAGCATCACTAGGCGATGCAGCCCATTGTAATCTTATGGGACCACCGTCATGTATAAGGTCCAGTGTTTATCAAAATGCCCATGACTGCATGTTAGCAACTATAAAATATTTCTTTTTAAAGAAATGCTTTATGTTAGTTAATAGTTAAAGCAAAAATTTATTATGAAGGGTTACAACATATGGGGCAGTCAAAAATATGACAACAATAGAACAAAGAAAGGGGCAAAGTATAAACACTGTTGTAACATCCTTACATTATCCATGGAGTAGTACAATATTAATGTAACATAGACTGTGATAGGGGAAGCATGTATATTTTTAATTCCTAGGAGCAGTTATAAAGAAGGCCACCAAAGTAGAATAACTAATTAAATACTGAAAATTACTTGATTACCGAAAAAAAAGGGGGGGGGAGAGAAAAAGTACACAGGATACAAATGAAAACACATGGAAAAGTAGCAGAGTTAAAGCCAACCATATCAATAACTAGATGAATTGTGAATGAACTAAACCTTCCAATTTATGGGCTAAATTGTCCCAAATTATCAGACTAAGAAAATCACAGCAAAGTCTCAACTAATGCTGGTTGCAGGAGAGGTACTTTAAGTAAAAAGACAGAGGTTGAAAGTTAAAAGATGGGAAATGTTATACCATGCATGTGCTAGTATAGCTATGTTAAAATCAGACAGAGTTGACTGACTTCATGACAAGGAATATTCACTGAGTTAAAGAAGGTCATTCCATGAAGATAGAAGGAATCGATTC
This sequence comes from Erethizon dorsatum, assembly GCA_028451465.1. Classification (NCBI taxonomy): domain Eukaryota; kingdom Metazoa; phylum Chordata; class Mammalia; order Rodentia; family Erethizontidae; genus Erethizon; species Erethizon dorsatum. The sequence continues at coordinate 44,155,809 of CM051835.1, forward strand.
ATCCAGAGATCTAGCAATCCTAAATGTGCATGCATCTACTCATGAAACTGTATAAAATTGCGTGGGTTGAGAAAGTTGCCTCCTGGTTTTTGTAGGTTTTTTGTTTTGCTTTTTTTTTTTTTTTTTTTTTTTTTGCTTTTGTTTGGTTTCTGTAGGAGAGCTCTTATCTTTTCCACTGCTGTTGTGCACCTAGGAATGCTGTGAGGTTGGAGGTTCTTTAAATGATGTTTATGAGATGCATAATTGTCTATGCACTGTAACTAAATGATATGTTTCTTCTTGCCATGAAACTGTATTTGGATTTCAGTTGGCAATTATTTGCTTTTTTCTTAATGTGAAAATAAAAATATTTATATGGATGTAATCGCACATCCATGAACTATGTTTAGGGATCTTGTTTGATGATTCTGCTAGCCAAGATTTGTGACTGTGAAAAAGCTGGGTCAACAGACTTTATATGGCCTGTATGGTGACCATAATGCCCCCTGAGGTAGAGTCTTCCCGGAGTGTTTCTTATCAAGTGTGAGGCTATATATAGTTGGTCCACAAATTGCTGGAAACCTGGCAGTGATGTGAAGACAGAAATCAGTATGTAACCTCGATGTTCTACCATGATAATTGTCATACATGAGAACGCATTAAGTCATCGTACAATTAAACCTTCCCCAGAGTTTGTGCTCTAAGGTTTCATTTCTCATGCAGTTGTTTGGATAACAGAGTTAATTGCAAATTACAGGAAGACTCACTCATATTTGTCCAACACTGTGAATGATAGGAGATCTTTAGGAAAGGAAAGAGAAAATATGAGACTCTCTGAATTTACCAGAGTCCTTGCCAGTCAGCTCAACCAGGAGTTTCTACATTTTATGAACATACAGCTCATCTGCAAAGGTTGTTGAAGTACAGATTCCAGGGCCCCACTCCCAGAGATTAAAACTCATAGTGTACGTGAAGATTCAAGAATTAAATTTCTAATGAATTCTGTGCTGCAAGTGGACCTCAGACTGCACCCGAGAGATACTGGTCTACAGGATGGGCGGTTCCAGTGTCTGCTTGGACTCCTCCATGTGCTCCCTACCTCTCGGCACCATTCCATTTACAAAGTTTCCCCTCAGACTGAGCCACACCAGCCTCTGCTTCCTTGGGCTTTTTTCTTTCAAGCTACACAAATATCTCTTCTATTATGACAGCCCTTTGCATTTTTCTGGGTAGTCTGTATAAGCCCTTTTCTTTTTCAGGTTACCTCTCCCATGTACTTTGACATTTTCTCAAATGGTGTGATATTTAAATATATCGTCCACATGCCTAGTTGTGTATGCATCTTAAAATGAAATATCAGAGCTGGAAAACTCATTTCACTTTATTTTCACCATTGCAAAGTACAATAAGGATCACTTCCTCCTATTGTTTATGTGTTTTAAATTCTCTAACACATAGGTTAAGTGCCTAACTTTGTTCTTTGCAAAAAATGTTTTGGCTGTTCTAGACCCGTTGAATTTCCATATCAATTGGTTTCTCAAGTTGTCCAAAAGAGCTTCCTAGAATTTCAGTCTGTATTGCATAGATCTAGACATCAATTTGGGTAAGATTAACAAATTAACAGTAGTGCATTTTACAATTCATGAACAAAGAATATCTCTCCAAAAGGAGAATATTAGAGAAGAGGGAGAGGGTCGGGGAAGGGAGGGCCTTAGGGAAGGCATATATGATCAAAATATGTTATATGCAGGTATGAAAATGCCACAATAAATCTATCACTCTATATAATTACTATTACTAACAAAGGAAAAGGAAATTCTCTTCACTTATTTAGTTCTTCTTTCTGTCATGCTTTGTCTTTTATAAAGCTTATCCCTAATATTTCACATTTAGATGCTACCAAAAATGTTAAAAGTAAAATTCCAACTGCTTGTGGCTAGTACAATTTTTTATTTATTTATTTATTTATTTTTTATATGCAGGTACCAGAAGTCAAACTCAGGACCTTGCGTTTACCAGGCAGGTGTTTATGCCACTGAGCTATATCACTGGCCCACAATTGATTTTTATACATTATATCTTATTGCAAAACTTATTCTCTAGTAGCTTTTGTGTATATTGCATGGGATTTTCTGTTTGGATTATGTCATCTGCAAATAAAAATAGTGTTACTTCCTTTACAATCTGGATGCCCCTTATTTATTTTCTTGTCTTATTTCATGGGCAGGAACTTTTGATAACAACACAGAAAAGAATAGGGAGAGTCAATATGTGCCTTCTTTTTATCAGCCCCTGCCTCCACCACTGTGACCCAGTTGAACCGCCCTGGAAGGCATAAAGAATGACCCCTCCCCTTGCCACTGCCACTACTGAGGTGAACTGCTCAGGAAGGCTCAGAGACCAGAGGGAACACCGGCAACACAGTAGGGTCCCAACTAAGGCACACAGGATGGACAGGTGGGACTAATGGCATGAACAGTCCAAAGCAACAGTAATGATATGAGCCAGCGGGTGACTGAGGCCTCTGAGGGACTGGCAACCAGCTCTGCAACCAGCTCAATCTAGGACTCGGTAACCAGCCCTTTCCTCTCAATTTTTTTTCCTTTCTTTTTCTTTTCATTTTCTTCTTCCTTTCTTTTTCTTTTCATTTTCTTCTTCCTTTTTTTCTTCTTTCTTTCTTTCTTTCTTTCTTTCTTTCTTTCTTTCTTTCTTTCTTTCTTTCTTTCTTTCTTTCATTGTTCTTTTTCTATCTTTTCTAAATGGCTAGGGAGAACTCCAGCCACAGAAAACTAATCCCATCCCCCAAACCTAGAGACCAAGTTCAGATAATCTCTCGAATACTGCTTCATGCTTTCTTTTCTACATCCTTCTCTACTTTCCCAAACCTTGTGTGATCATCCTTTTTCCTCCAGTCTTGCTTCTACTTCCTTTCCAGTTATTTTTGTTTTGTACACTATCCTCCCTAAATTTCCCCACCACAGGGTAAAACCACTCTACCAAGGGGAAACGCTTTGCATATGAACTCCTAATTTATGATCAGTTCTGTTATACAACTATAGACTCTGCTCCTATGGTCTAAAGTACAAAATCAATAGTTACCACAGTTTGTCAGTTTCTAAATTGTGCTCAATGCTATTGTTATTGTTAACTTTACTACTTTAGCTAGGATGTCATATCTGCTGTAATCAGTTGTTTCCCCTTCTGTAACAATACTGGGAAGCTCTCAGGTAATAACCTCACCACAGCTCTACACCAAAGGACTGCTCCAAACAGATACCAACATCCCATTCTTAATTAATTGGGAAGGTAGGATCTTGGGACAGACACAAACCAAGAATCTCCTACACACAGAGGACATCCCTGAAGAACATACTTTTCCTAGAGTGGCCTTCATACTAGTGCTATAGCTACCTACTACAAAAACTCACAAGGATCATTACATAAAAGAAAATAAAAAACTTTTTGAAATAGAAAATGACAAGTTGAAGAAGCAAAATGCAATCTCAGGCCTCCAGCTCACCCAGAACAAATGCAGGAGACACCGACATAGAAGAAATTGGAAGACACACACCTGAAATTTCTGAAATGATAGTAACCGAAGTAAAGAAACTAATCCATGAGGCTATAAAGGAAATCAGATCAGAAATAATCTCTCAGGTAAAAAAAGAAATGTCAACATTTATAAAGGAATTTCTCAGCAAATCTAGAGTAGATATAAAAAAATAGATGATGATAGGAAGAGGATGAACACAGTGAATGATCAATATAGGAAAGAAATAGTACACATGAAATGGATTCAAACAGATATCCAGGAGATTAAAAATTCCATTAAAAGCTGGCAAAACCACTGAATGAAACTGATCACAGACTTTCAGACCTTGAGGACAGGATCACAGCTAGTGATCATGAAAGGAAAGATCTCTTGAAAATAACAAAAGATCAGGAAATAACAATTCAACAGCTGCAAGACAACACAAAGAAAAATAATATAAGAATAATTGGTGTCAATGAAAAAGCAGGAGTCAACATAAATGACATTAGAAAACTATTTGCAGGACCAGTGAGATAGCTCAGCGGCATAAGCACCTGCCTGGCAAGCACAAGGTCCTGAGTTCGACTCCCGGTACCCACATATGAAAAAAGGGCCGGTGATATCGCTCAGCGGCATGGGCGCCTGCTGGCGTGCGAGGTCCTGAGGTTGACCCCCGGTACCCACAAAAAAAAAAAAAAAAAACTATTTGCAGAAGTAATAGCAGAAAATTTCCCAAGCATGGGAACAGAGTCTGACATACAAATAAGCGAGGCATATAGAACTCCAAACAGCCATAACCAAAATAAATCTATACCCAGACATATAATAATCAAGATCCCAGAAATTCAGCACAAGAACAGAATATTAAAAGCTGTTAGAGAAAAGAAACAGATCACCTATAAAGGAAAGCCCATCACAATCATGGCAGACTTCTCAACACAAACCCTCAAGTCAACAAGAGCTTGGAGTGAAGTATTTTGAGTCCTGAAAGAAAACTTTCAACCCAGATTGATGTGCCCTGCAAAACTATCTTTCAAAATTAATGGAAAAATAAGATACTTCCATGACAAAGCACAACTGAAGAAATTCATGACCACCAAACCAACACTACAAAGGGTACTGAAAGATATTCTAGACAAAGACAAAAATGACCATAATTCCAGGAACAACAACAGAAAGAGACCACCAAGCAGGAGAAGCAATTAAACAGAGGGGAAAAGTAGAGAACCAACAGCAGGAAAATAACATGACAAAGACAAGCCAATACAGTTATAACCATCAATATAAATGGCCTCAATTCACCAAGCAAAAGAAACAGACTAGCAGAATGGATCAAGAAACAAAATCCACCAATTTGCTGTATACAAGAAGGATATTATTTAACTCAAAAAGAAATTCATAGACTGAAAATCAAGAAATGGAAAACAATCTTCCATTCAACAGGAACCCAGAAAAAAGCAGGGGTGGCTATTCTGTTTGCATTCAATGTAAACTTCAAACCAAGAATGATCAAAAGAGATAAAGAACACTACATACATCACCACACACTTGTTAGGGGGAAAATTCAGGAGGAAGAGATAACAATCATAAATATATATACACCAAATACAGGAGCACCCAACTATATCAGACAAATATTAATAGACATGAAAAATCAAATAAGCAATAACACAATCATAATGGGGGACTTTAATACCCCATTGTCACAAAGAGATAGATCAACTAGACAAAAAATCAGCAAAGAAATAACAAAACTGAACCAAACCTGTGAACGAATGGACTTAGTAGACATTTACAGAATGTTTCACCCAACAGCATTGGAATACACATTCTTCTCAGCTGCACATGGGACATTCTCTAAAATAGACCATATACTAGCCCATAGAACAGGCTTAAGTAACTGCAAAGGAATTGAAATTATTCCATGCATATTATCTGACCATAGTGCCACGAAATTGGAAATTAATGACAAAAGAAACTGCAAAAACTTCATAAACACATGGAAATTAAATAACACCCTCCTGAACAACCAATGGGTCACAGATGAAATTAGAGAAGAAATTAAACAATATCTACAATCAAAATAAAATACAAATACAACTTACAGGAATCTGTGGGATGCAATGAAAGCAGTCTTCAGAGGGAAATTTATAGTGGTGAATTCTTACATCAGGAAAACAGAACGAGCACAAATAAACAACCTAATGCTGCCCTTCAAGCTTCTAGAAAAAGAACAGCAAGTCAAGGCCAAAGCCCATACAAGGGAGGAAATTATAAAGATCAGAGCAGAAATTAATGCAGTTGAAACTAAGAAAGCAATACAAAGAATTAATGAATTGAAGAGTTTGTTCTTGGGTTGGTTAGATAGCTCAGTGACATAAGCGCCTGCCTGGCAAGCGTGAGGTCCTGAGTTTGACTCCCAGAACCCACATAAAGGAAAAAAAGGGCCGGTGATATCGCTCGGTGGCACAAGCACTTGCTGGCAAGCGTGAGGTCCTGAGGTTAACTCCTGGTACCCACATAAAAAAAAAAAAAAAGAGTTTGTTCTTTAAAGGAATAAATAAAATTGATAAGCCCCTAGGCAACCTTATCAAAAAAAGGAATGAAAAATCTCAAATTCATGCAATAAGGAATGAAAAGGGTGAAATCACTACAGATCCTGTGGAAATTCAGAAGATCATCAATACCTACTTTGAAAATCTTTACTCACATAGGATGGAAAACACAGAACAAATAGACAGATTCCTAGAAAAAGAATTACAAAAGCAGAATCAAGAAGGTATAAAATTTCTGAATAACTTGATATCACTTAATGAAATTGAGAACATAATTTAAAACTTACCAAAAAAGAAAAGCCCAGGTCCTGATGGATTCACTGCTGAATTCTACAAGAAATTTAGTGAAGATTTAACACCAATACTCCTCAAACACTTTAATGAAATTGAAAGGGAAGCAATTCTTCCTAACTCATTCCTGGAGGGAAGTATTATCCTGATACCCAAACCAAAGAAAGACCCAAGCAAAATAGAGAACTATAGCCCAATCTCCCTAATGAATACAGATGCATAAAATACTAGCAAACAGAATGCAGCAAATCATCAAGAAGAATGTACACCATAACCAAGTGGGATTCATCCCAGGAATGCAGGGATGGTTCAATATATGCAAATCAATAAACATAATACACCATATCAACAGATCCAAAGGTAAAAATCACATGATCATCTCAATAGATGCAGAAAAAGCTTTGGATAAAGTCCAACACTCATTAATGATAAAAGCTCTACAGAAAATCAGAATAGATGGTCTTTACCTCAGTCTGATAAAAGCCATCTATAACAAACCAACAACCAACATCATACTAAATGGGCAAAAACTGAAAGCTTTCACTCTAAAATCAGAAGCAAGACAAGAATGTCCACTATCATCACTCCTATTCAATATAGTCCTGGAAACATTAACCAGAGTAATTGGACAAGGGAGAGAAATAAAAGGAATAAGGATAGGAAAGGAAGAAGTTAAATTATCATTATTCACAGATGACATGATACTCTATGGAGAAGACCCCAAAAACTTCACCAAAAGACTTCTAGAATTAATAACCAAATTCAGTAGTGTAGCTGGATACAAAGTCAACACTCAAAAATCAATAACTTTCCTGTACACAAACAACAAACTCACTGAGATTGAAATTAGGGAAACTACACCATTCACAATAGCATCCAGAAAAATGAAGTACTTAGGAATCAATCTAACAAAGGAAGTAAAAGATCTATACATTGAAAATTACAGTACTCTGTAAAAGGAGATTGAAGAGGCTATCAGAAAATGGAAAGATATCCCTTGCTCATGGATGGGAAGAACCAACATTATGAGAATGGCCATACTCCCAAAACTGTTACACAGATTTAATGCAGTCCTAATCAAAATACCATTAGCACACCTCACAGATCTTGAAAAAATATTCGTAAAATTCATTTAGAAACAGAAGAGACCCAGAATAGCAAAGGCAGTCCTGGGCAACAAAGGCAAGGCAGGAGGCACCACAATCCCTGACTTAAAATTACACTACAGTGCTAGTGTGATAAAATCAGTATGGTACTGGCAAAAAAAGCAGACCTGAGGATCAATGGAACAGATTAGAAAATGTAGACACAACTAAAAACACAGTCAGTCACCTTATCTTTGACAAAGTATCCAAACATGTTCACTGGAAGAAAGATAGCCTCTTTAATAAATGGTGCTTGAAAAACTGGCATTCCATATGCCGAAGACTAAAACTAGATCCATGTCTATCACCATGCACTAAACTAAAGTCAAAATGGATCAAAGATCTAAATATTAAACAGAAACACTAAATCTACTGGAAAAGAAAGTAGGTAGAAATCTTGAAAACATAGGGGTAGGCAGAGACTTCATGAACAAAAACCAAAATGCATGGAAAGTTCTTCAAAGACTCAACAACTGGGATCTCATCTTATTAAAAAGCTTTTGCACAGCAAATGAATTCACCAACAGAGTGAAAAGTAAACCCACAGTGTGGGAAAAAATTATAGCCAATTGTTCCTCAAAGAATTTTTATCTAGAACATATAAAGAATTGAAAAAAATCAGGCACCCCAAATTCAAAGACCCAACCCAAAAATGGACATCTGAGATGAATACACACTTCTCAGATGAAGAAATACAAATGGCAAATAAATATATGAAAAAATGTTCAACATCATTGGTCATTTGAGAAATGCAAATTAGAACAACACTGAGATTCCGTCTCACCCCAGAAAGAATGGCTACCATCAGGAAATCAACCAATAACAAATGCTGGAGGGGCTGTGGGGAAAAAGGAACCGTTCTCCACTGTTGGTGGTAGTGTAGACTGGTACAACCACTGTGGAAATTAGTGTGGAAATTCCTCAAAAAACTAGGATTAGAGGTCCCACTCAACCCAGCTATTCCTCTTCTCAGTGTCTTCCCAGAAGAATTAAAAACATCATACCACAGTGATATATGTGCACCCATGTTTATAGCAGCACAATTTGTAATAGTTAAATCTTGGAAACAACCCAGATACCCATCAACCTAGGAATGGATAAAAAAGATGTGGTGTTGTTATATAATGGAGTACTATTCAGCTATATAGAAGGATAAACTTGAGGCTTTTATAGGTAAATGGATGCAACGAGAGACCATACTCATAGATGAAATAAATCAAACTTGTATGTGTAAACATCATATTGTCTCTCTCGTGTAAGAAGCTAAAAGGGTAAATAAGATCCAAAATCTACAATAGATATTGCGAAAAGGAAAGAAATTGCTCAAAATGAAAGAACAACTGGGATGCGGGAAAGGAGAAAAGAAGGAAGGGAAAAAAATATATACATATATATATATGCAAGATAGCAAAAATAATTATACGACTAACTTCTTTTAGTTCACTGAAAAGAATCATTTGTGCTTATATTGTTTGATCAATTTTGCATGCCTGTATCTTGTAATCTGAGCAACTACTTTGAAGATAGCAATATGGAATGTATTAACCATTGTTAATTTCCTACTATCTTGTTTTGAAATTCTGTATCATTATTTTTTTCTTTCTCTAAAATAATATATATATATATTTTGCTACTGCGAATTGAACTCATGACCTCATTCTTGCCAGGCAGAAAAAAGATATTTTTATCTTGTAGGTCATGGAGTGTAGCTTGGAAGCAAGTCCCCAACCCAGATGTTTGTTATACCTACAATTCTCACAACTAACACTAGGGGACAGTAGTATCAAATTGCAAAGGTTCCACCTTCCCAGTTTTGGGATACCAGGGAAATGGCAAGATTGACAACTTGTTTTTGGTCTTTACATCACTTTTCACTGAAGTATTCACAAGAAGAGATAATAATCTTTCTATATTGATTTATTAATATTGAGAAATAAGATTAGTGGAAGAGGATCTAAAAATTATAATAAATAATTGAAAATTGGAATTCCTTTACTCATCTACAAAATTCCCAGTCATCAAAGAGTAGCACACTGTTCCCTGATGGTCTGGATTGGCCAGTCACTGATACACTCAATTTTTTTCAATTCCTTGGTTCCTATAAATCTGAATGTTAAACCCCCTCTATGTACACAAACCAACTAAAGGAAGTTGAGGGCTTTCTGTTATCTCTTGGGCTTGCTTTTCCTATTTTGTCTTCACACAGCAGATCTGTTTTTCTGCGTGTATCTTTTATTTTGCAAAGTTAAAATTGACAACTCCCCACAGAACACAAAACTTATGTTTTCCTATATTTTGAGCAGAACCAGGTCGGCCTCTGAAAATACTACCAAAACATGGAAATTTTTAAAATATGGTTTCTGCCCGTTTGTTTGTTGATGACTGTTTTTCCTTTTGACACACAGTTCTATGAACTTTAACACATCTATAGATTTATGTTTTTATGTAATCAGCACTGCAAACAGCACACAAAACAGGTTCATTACACACACTCTAAATCCCCTCTGCTACCCTTTTATAGTAACGATTTCCTCCCATCTCTAACCCTGGGCAATCACTAATCTGTTTTCCATCTCTATAATTTTGTCTTCTCAAGAATTTCATATAAATGAAATCACAGTTTATAACCCTTCGAGATGGCTTCTCTTATTCAGTATGATGTCTGGGTTTCATTCAATGTGTTGCAAATATTAATAATCTATTTCCTTTTTATAGTTGAGTGGTATTTCCATTGTATGGATGTACCACAATTTGTTTAACCATTATTTGTTGAACAATAGAACATTTTGGCAGCCTCACTACTAATGCTGCTATGAGTTTTTTTATATGCAGTGTTTTATGTGATTATACACTTTTATTTCTCTAGGATTAACATTCAAGAGCATGGGGTCACTAGGACCCATGTGTCAACTTCATAAGAAACTGCCAAGAGTACCTGTATCATTTTGCATTCCCATGAGCAAGACATGAGAGTTCCAGTTGCTCTGCATCCTTTTCCATCCATGGCATTGTCAGTATTTTTGTTTAGTCATTCTAATAGCTATAGAACTGTATTGAATTATGGCTTTAATTTGCATTTTCCTGATGGTTCATAACGCTGAGCATCTTTTAATGTGCTTATTTGTCTTCTTTTATCCCCTTTGGTGAAATGTCTGTTCAAGTTCTTTGCACATTAATTTTTTATATTTTTATTGAGTTTTGAGAGTTATTTATTATTTGGGATATAAGTCCTTTGTCAGACACATGATTTATAAATATTCATTTTCTAATACATAACTTTCATATTCTTGCTAGTGTGAAAGAGCAAAAGTTTGTAATTTTGGTAAAGACTAATTTATCAAATTTTCATTTTGTGCATGGTATTTTTGTGTCATTTCAAAGAACTCCTTATCTAATCCCAGGCCATAAGGATTTTCTCTTGTGTTTTCTTCTTGTAGTTTTCTAGTTTTGTGCATCAGATTTAGATCTAGTCTGCATTTTAGGTTGATCTTTGCAAACATGTGAGAGATTTTCTTACACATGAACGATCAATCATTCTGACACCATTTGTTGAAAAAAAAAACTGTCCTTTGCTTCTGTTTTGTTTGTCAGAGAACAAATGACCATTTTTGTAAAAGTCTATTTCTGGACTCTATTTTGTTGTTGTCCTTATCCATGCATCTACCTCTTCATTAATTCCATATTGCCTTGATTACTGTAAATTTGTGGTAAGTCCTAAAAAATTTACTTACAGCAAAAGAGCTTCAACTTCATTCTTCTTTTTCTTTCTTTCTTTCTTTTTTTTTTTTTTTTTTTTTTTTTAGATATCCTACTGCCTTTTCCCTTCCATACATATTTTAGGATCACCTTATCATCTAGGATTTTGATTATTATTACCTAAACTATAGCTTATTTGGGGAGCATTGGTATCTTTACTATGTTGAACCTTCCAAACAATTAGCACAAGATGCCTTTCGATTTATTCAGATCTTTGATTTCTTTCATCAGTATTTTATAACTGAACATGTAGCAACCATAGCATGTTAGCTGATGTTACATAGTTGGCTTTTGCACTGGGCTATATCTCCACCTCTTTTTAAATTTTTTTTTTTTTTTAATTTTGAAGCAGGAGGTCTTTAAGTCACTAAGTTGCCCAGGCTGGGCTCGAATTTGTTATCCTCTTGCTTCACCCTCTCAGAGTATTGGATTACAGGTGTGTGCCTTCACACTCAGCTTTGCTGCACAATCTAAATAAGATAAATTATACTATATGCTTGAAGCTTAATGGTTTTCAACAGATGCTCAATTCCTCTTCTCTGCATCTTCTAGGGCTGGTACTAATCAATGAAAGTATAGATGAGAAAAGGATCTAGGATTAGAATCTGAGGGCAGATAATCAACAATGTGAACAAATGTTTATCAAGAAAGAGAGCACCCTTTAACATGGAAAGCCACTCTTCCAGAATTTATTAGTCTCAAAATGTGCCATCTAACATTTTATTGAGCATTTTCTTCATCTGAGACACTTTCACTGGATGCTGAAAGAGAGGTAATGACAGGGTCTTGAGGTCAGAGAATGAGCTTTAATCTGCCCTGAACATCTGTTCTTCCCAAGACCATCACAGAATGAAATGCAGATTCTCGGATTCTAGACTACTCCCACGCCTTTTAATAACCCTTCTATCTTTGTGTGGTGTCCCAAGAGTTCTCCTGCAACTACAGAATCAAAATAATAAAAGACAAAGTTCGAAAGTTATAAAGAAAAGGAAAAACCTGTGAAATGTTTCACCCATAGCAGTCCTGGCTGTCCCTTAGCACATACTTGGAGATAGGTTTGTTGGGCCTCTCTCAGCTCTTGTCTTTTGGTCTTGGAAGTCAGCCATGCCTAATTGCTCTAACATAGTTTTCTCATTACTGGGTCATGAAGTCAATTTAGTGGGTCCTGACCAACATATTTTAAATTAAAAAGAACAGACCAGAGTATGAAAAATTAAGATACATTATTCTTATACTTAATAAGTTTTTGGCCATGAAATATCTGTTTGCACAAGATTTTTTTTTTACTGTGGATGGCCATCAAAAATATTTGAAAAGCTTGTCCTAAAAATGCATAGTCTTATAAATTATAAGAGCCAAGAGCATTCATAGAATAAGTAGCAGGGATTAGATTTTAGGTTTAATCTAGCACTTTAGAATTTTTTTTCTTCTAGACATTTCCATTAAAATGTAAATAGCTTCCATCAGGTAAATGGTCTTCCCTTCTTTTTAGGCTACATTAACTAATCAACTAGATTTTCCCATTATCTTTACCTCTACCCACCATCAGCACCATCTCCTGCTATAGGGAATCTCTTTGACAGGACCCTTACAAGCTGGAGTACCCCTGCTGTTATCCTCTGCATTGCCTGAAAATGGGCACACGATCCAGTCACAACAAGGAACAACTCCGTGTTACTCATAGCTGCCCAGCAATGCATAAAGAGTCCAAAAGATAAGGCAGATTGCGTTGTCTTTTTATTCTTCCCCAGCTATGTTGTGCTGCCTCTGACTTTGCTGGAGGGAACACCCTCTCCCTGGGGATTTCCACCTTCACCCTTGTCTAGTCACTTCTTGTGTAATTCAGTTTCATTCTGACACTGCTCCCTCTGCTTGGACCAGCTAGTCCCACTTCAAGCCATTCTCTTTCAGACTCTAATTAGCAAATGCTTTTCCTGTAGCTCCTCCCATCCTCCACAGGAGAGTTCTCTGACTGCTGACATCATTCTCTGGCTGATCCTACGGACTCCTCAGGACATAACTCTAATGCACTGTTACAATTCCAGGAGACACTGGTGGGCAGGGGTGAAAGGGATGGGCTGGGCCGAACACTCTGCCCGCCACACTTGCCTTCTCTGCGTATCCCAGGAACACTGCATCCAGAGTCCACACTGGACAGGGAGTGAGCTGACACGGAGGCATTTTTAAAAACCTGTACTTTTAACCCCCTAAATAATGTTTGATCCAGGAGATATTTAAAATAGAGATCATGAGTTTCTTCCCCAAATCCTACAGTTTCATGGTTCAGAGCAGGAAGTGTTGAGGCATGTTGATGGAAGGCTTTACGGAATAAATGAAGCTTGTATCAAACTTAGGTAGCCAGAGCTTGGATAAGTGAGGCAGTGTAAGTAGGGCCTTGTAGGCAGATGGGGTAGACAACATCAGGAAAGGAATCAGGAGACATTGCATGACCGAGTGGACCAGGCTGGTGGGAAACAGAGCTGGATCGGTACTCAGGTGTGAGGGGGCCTGCAAACAAATGTCAGTTAAGAGCAGATCCTTGTGGAAGAACTTCAGCGCCAAGAGGAGAGGGGACTCCTAGAAGATTTGTGACCAAATCAAAGTGGCATTTCAAGGAGATTAACATTCTTATTTGTGGAGCAGGTTTGGTCGCAAGCAGACATCTAGTAAATTCCGAGCACATGAGGGGCCACTATAGGAACACAGGCTCGAGGCAACCAGAGAAGCCACTGAAGTGATGCAGTGGGAGCGGAGAGGGAGTCTAGAAAAGTGGCTTATGTGAAACAGTGTGCCACCAAGTTAGAGAATCTGATCAGCCGCATTCTATTTCTGTGCTTGGTCTTGAACCAGTTAATTTGCCCTGCAGATGTATCTTTCTGAATATGCAAACTCTCTCATTAAGATAGAAGCCATATGCCCGCTTTGAAGCCGAGCCAGACCCCACCTAACGCTGGCCTTTACCTCTTTCTTCTCATTGGTAATCAGCTCACTGAAGCAGATGTTACTCCCTGACTCCAGAGATGCCAACAGCAGCAGAAGGAAAAGGATTATAGAACTGGGGTCTGCACTCAGCATGATCCAAATGTGGAAATCAAACTGAGGCCTTCTTAGGCTGTGTGTTTGGCATGGAGAAGGAAAAAGACCTTAAGTTTGGGCCTCAAAAGACATTGTGGTTACCAGGGCCATGGCTGGCCCATTTACTGGCCCATGGAAGGTACAGTAACACTAATGGTGTACTTTCAGTTTTCCATCATAGGTTAATTTGACAAATATTTATTGACTGTGTACCAGGCACCAAAAAAGATGGGATGAAAAGATGTGAAGAGGCATAGTTCTTGCCTTTGATAAAGTTTCCAACTGAGTAGGGGAGACAGACCTGTGAAGAAGCAAATAACACTGCAGTGGGGAGTTCTGCTCTCTGCTTGTTCTCTGAGCACCAAAGAACTCCGAAGGTCTGATGCTATAGAGAGATCATCTGGGATTCCGCTTTCCATGACATTCTTTTCAATACTATAGTAAGTCCTCGACTTACAAACGAGTTCTGTTCTGGGAGAACGTTCGTAAGTCAGATTCAGTTGTTAAGTCCAACAAAGTGAGTTTTATACACCTTTGACACAAATATACAACGTAAAGCACAGAAAAACCAAACTTACATGCCAGAAGAACAAGCAGTGTCTACCATTTTTTCTCCTCAGTCCAGTCCTTCAATTATTTTCACTTCTGTTTCCATGGATATTGCTTTGCACTTCCTATCTGTCCCCTCCACATCACTACAGCTTTTCCCCTTGCTTCCCGACATCCTGGGCTCTGATTGAGGACTGCACTACCATACACTATTGCACTGTACAGTAAGGACACAGCAGCACAACTGTGACAATGTCCGGCAGACATGTGAGCTACTTCTGCGATTTGTTTGCAACTATGAACGTTAATAATATGAGGTCCGCTTGTATCCGTGAAAGTTTGAAACGCGATTGTTCATAAATTGGGGACTTACTGTAATCACTTGGAAGCTCAACAAACCACATGCAAAAACCTTACACTAAACCTTTTATTTTAATAGAAACAAAAAGAAAATCAAGATCATTAATCTTTGGTAAAACCTTGAAGTTTGCCCCAGAGTTAATTTTTCTTTTTCTCAGGCCTTGATTCCACAAGTCGTGGCTATACTGTCCGACCCTCCGTCTTTTAGAGAAGCCCTGAACTCTATGAAGTGAAGACTTCTATTCTTCGCAAGTTAATCCCCAGCTTTTAGCAATGGAGAATTGCACCTGACTGGAAGAAGCACTGTGGGAACCAGAAGGAAGGTAGCCCACGCTCTTAGGAAAATCCTTCCGCAGGAGTTGCGGAAGTATCATCAAGCGAGGTTTGGATCTGGTAAATTTAGGAAAAATGAAAAACCTATTGGTGGACATTTAACCTGCTCTGTGAATTAAAATTTGTTCTTTCCAAACAGAATCCTATTCCTTAAGAGGTATTTCTTCTCAGTGACAATAATAGAGGTACAGCTTAAGAAATGTCTGCCGAGTAAAGAACTGACTGCATTGTTCATTTATATTCTTCTGTAACAAATTATTTGTCTTTACAAAGAGTTAGAATCATATATGATTGTGAGTCTTTGCTTTTTGTTTACAGTAATTTCTTTTTTTTCCTTTTAGTTTAAACGAGGTGGTTTCTAGTGGTGGGGGATATACAGGGGTGAGGTTAGAGAAGACTGACAAAAGAGATGTTGACTGAAACTAGATGCTGTATGATACCAGCTTTAAGAATTATTTAGAATCATAAGAAGAGAGAAAGATATTGAGGACTTTTTCTTTTTTAAAGTAAGAATTGTAGATACCATGTCTCTAAATATTTCAGGCTAGTTTCCTTGGGAAGTATACTGCTGTCTTTCTCTGTCATAACCTTGTTAGGTTTAGCTGAATAATAACATGAGGGGCCAAAAAAGCTTTTAAAGCTGATTTCCTTCAGTTTGTAATGCCTTGCCAGGAACTGGAGGACTAATTGGCCAGGCCTTTTTAGACTCTTGGCTGTTTGTGAAAATATAAAATGCAACAAAATCCATGTGCCTATTTGCACCCAGCTTAGTGCAAAACAGCACCACAGGAAAAATATATGTTCACGTTAACTTAGTTTTACTAAAACTGGAAGTGGTGAGAGGAATAATAAATCCCATTAGTAGATTATTTTAGTAGATTATTTTCTTGTCCTCCAAAGGAGGTGCTTGCCAATCAGTAGCCCTTTACAAAGAGTTAAGTTACACCTTGGAGTTTGGCCTCATGGAGACGTGACCTGGCTCCTCTGCTGCTGAAGGACCAGCTCATGGAGGCTGGAAACTGAGGTGAAATCACAGAGCTTTTGCATTCTGTGCTCCTCAAGTGAACATAAATCATCCCACAGCTGTGTCTCATTCCACTAGAGTCTCCCAAACACCCACCCACTCCAAAAATCATTTATAGGGTATGTACACACCAAAGTAATTACAGCACTATCCAGTTCAGCTGTGAAGCCAGGTGCCAGAGGTGGTCGTATGCAGATTTCAGGTGATTACGTAACACATTGAATTGAAGCAAAAATTCACAGGACCTCGTCATGCTGACTTATGAATTTTTCTCTATTTATCAAAAGATCCCCAAAAGTTGTATGAATCACAGAGGCCCTGGGAAACATCAGTACAACACATGTTGAACCCAAGTTGCATGATGTGTAAATTACTCTGTAGTAATGATCTTTCCACATAGTATAAGATATAACATTAAAGCATAATTTACCAGCCTTCCAGTGAGTCTAACCTGGCTCTTCCTGTCAGAGGGAGTGAGGGAAGGAGGGAGAGAGGGGAGAGAGGGAGAAAGGGAAAGAGGGAAAGAGACAGACAGAGAGAGACAGAGAAAGGGTGCTTTCCTTTATTCAAATTAAAACACAAAGGGCTTGATTTCTCATTTATTAGAAGAAGAGTGGATTTTCAACATTCTTTGGATTTCTATGCAAGGCTACCAGAGGGAAATTCAAAGACCCATTCATTCAACAAGTATTTATTTCAGTCATTACCACATTTTAAGTATTAAGTGGATAAGACATATATAGTCCTTGCCTCCATAGACTTCTACAAATCTGGGATGCTCACCCAGTGGAAGGGCTAGATTCAAATTATGTATGAGAGATTGCAACAAAATGAAGTATGCATTAAAAAAGACTAAGGAAGAGATTGAGATTATGTAATATGAAGAGTAGTTGAAAGAAATAGGAAAGTTGAGCGACATTGTAGATATTATCTATGGCTCAAGAGGATGTATCCAAGGCAAGCAAGTGGTGGTTTCCAGTTCTACATAGGAAAGGTATAACAATAGCAGTTGTTTCATTTCAGAATAGAATGAGCGGCTTTGGAGGGTGGCAGGAACTCTTCCTACCAATGCTCAGGGGGCCTTGTGGAGGCATTGTTGCATTGGAAAAAAATTTCATCAGATGACTTTTAATGAGATTCTGTGACTCTGTACACCTGAGGACCATTGACCACAGAGGCCACCAGCTCCATGTACCAATTCATTCTTCAACCTGAACATCTTAAGTTCAGTCAAGCAGAGAACTAAGAGAAGCTCTTTCCCTTTACTCCAAGTGGAGCCATTGTTCCACAGAAACTGCTCCTACCTCATACTTTTCTTCTACCACAGACTCATCCTTAAAGATCACCTCCCTGAAGACAGGGACACTGACCACTAATGTTATGAAAAGGGCCTTCAAAATCATGTAACGATTTGTGTAAAGATATCTAGTTCACCGTTGACAGTGTTCAGGCCACAGCTTCCACTGTTTGCATTCAGTCAATTTTCCAGGACATGTGGATTGTAGAGGCATATGTTGAACATGTTAGGATGAGAATAGTTGACTGTGTTTAAGCTACATGTCGAGCCTAGAACAGGATTCACCAAATCCAACTTTCCGTATTTATCCTATAGTACACCAGCTCCAGTCTTTGGAGTTGCCTAGCCATAAAAGGATTCTGAACAGAAAAGTCCTAAATTTCTTTCCCTCCATTTGCAACTCTCCTTTTACCCCTTTTCTTCTGACCCAAACCTAGAGGTTTGATAACTGTTTGTATAACCAGATGCTTTGTTTCAGAAACAGCACAACTCATGTCTTCATGAGGAAATTCCCTACAAATACTCAAAACAATTTTCAAATCTCTATTTTCCTTTTAAAAAAAATCTGGGGAGAACAATCAGAGAGGTTTCCAGGAGAGGGTATGGCATACAACGCCCTCCATCACCTTTCAGGATATTTTCTTTGGAGAATATAACTACAGCTGTTCAAACTTAAAATTATTTACATTGAACAAAAACCTTGATTTTTGAAAATTCTTCTGACCTTATAAACTAAAAATGGTGAAGAATCAAAACTTGGCATCTCTTATGGACACATTGCCCATTGACTATAACCCCAAAGGGTGCTTTTTGGGTCCTTGGGTTGGTGGGAAATGATAAACGAAGACTAAAGGATGAGAATTTTCCTTAGTGAGTTATAGTGGGTTGCAGCTGAATTTGAAAACAGCAGGTAGTCATCAGAAAGGTTTATGTGAAATCTAATGAATCAGAAAGAGAAAGCAGGGGAAATGGTTTCTTTTCATACAGGGCCAGATTCTCATCTGATGTAAGTCTTGGAGAATTAGCCAACATATGGAAATTATCCCCATGTGGTCATATGGGATAGCAGTATGAGAAATCGTTAAAGGAACAGGAATATTTAGCTTTGTGAGGGGAAGACCTGGGTGGGAGAGATAGCTCTTTTCAAACATTTGGAAGGTTGGCCTATGGAGAAAGGAGTACTGTGTGTTGCTCCCAGGGGCAAAACAGGGTCAATGGGTAGACACTGAAAAGACAGGCTGTGGTTTAATATTCTCTTGTCTCCCACTAGGGCATCAGAGCATGGCTGTTTTCTCACAGCAAGATCAGCTTATGTGGAGGGACAGGGAGCTGTTTGTGAAGCCACCCTCCAGAAAGTGAGCTGGGAAAGGAGACTGATCCAGTTCTGGGACTGACTGGAAAATCCAAGCCTATGAGGCGTGGCTTGATTCCAGAAACAATATCTGTATGCAGCTCAGGTAAACAGAAAACAAGGAGGAATGGAAGGCATGCAGGATTTAGGGTTAGGAAAGCCTAGCTGGAAACCATGGCTCTATTATTTATTTATTGTCTCTGTGGCCTTCAGAGAGTTGCTTGGCTTCTCTAAGCTGCAGTTTCCCCATCTGCACCACGGGGACAGCATTACCTGTGCTCCTGTTGTTCCTGTCCTCTCAGCATTCCCTCTCTCTGCTCCAGTACAAGCATCCTGGTTTTCCCCAAGCTGAGCAGAGTCCAGGTGTCAATCAAGGTGACTTCCCTACCCTGGACAGTCAAACTTAGCCTCTCAGGAATTATAATCCTGAGTGGAGTGACCCAAGGCTAGAAGATAGCTGGAGCTGATAGCTGGAGGGTGGCACCAGGAAGGGACTGTCCTTCAATTCCTCCTGCCTGACTGTCCTGAGCCACCAGATTGCTGTCCTTCCTGGGGCTTAGCTGTTTGGCTTCCTCTATTTTACAAGCTACCCCATGTTCTTGCAGTAGACTATAATTTTGCTCAAATCAGCCAAATCAGTTTCTGTGTCTTACAAAAATAAAGACTTGCATCTCCACACCTACCTTAATAAGGTTCAACTTCTGCTTTAACAGGGTTACTTGACGGATTAAATGAGGAACTATATAAAGTCCCTGATAAAGACCTGGTGTCTGGCATGTAGGAAATGCTCTATAAGTAGCTGTCGAGGCTTTCGGATACTGTGGGCTCCGGATGAGGTGAAGAAGAGCTGTAATGTGGGGAAAGCCACAGTCTGGAGTTCAGGTAGAGATATCTTTCCTCAAATATCGGGTGCCAGCCACTGTCTGTGTTAAGAAGAACTTGTAAACCATTAGAGTTGGCCAGGATATGAGACTTGGTAAAACTTCCCCACTCTGGAAGGGATTAAGCTCCGACTGAAGGCTCCCGGTCAGAAGGCCGTAGAAAGGCTGCCGCATTGGAAGGGAGGTGGGTCTGAGGGTCTCCAGGAAACCTCCCCACTCTACGCAGTCCACGTGGCGAATGCTGCGCCTGTGTGGTCCAGTGTGTACGCACAGGAGCCTCGAGCTGCTTAGCAGCCAGGAAACAGTTTTCAGCCCTGATCTTACTTGACTTGCTGCCATCTGACACTGTGAATCACCTCTTCCCCCTAGTTTTCCTCTGCCACCTCTCCTTCCTGACTCTCCTCTGACCACATGGTAGCGCCTTTTCTGCTTTTAATGCTGTCTTTACTTCAACCATCAAGCTGACCCTTATTCATCTTTCAAGATTCAATTAAAGGACTAGATCTGCCCCGCAGCCTTACACTCACGCCCTCCCTCCAGCCCCGCTGCCACACCCTTCTTCGTGTGTCTCAGCACCCTCTGTGGCAGCAGGCAGCACACTGGGTTTCACGGGGCCAGGGGAGAGGCCGGATCTTGTTCACTGTGTATCTTGTATGCTCAGCGCAAGGCCTGGCATGGAGCAGGTGTTCCCGAAGCACCTGATGAAGAAAGGGAGGGAGAAGAGAAGGGAGACGTGCCAAGGGAAAAAAATCCCTACTATACTTTGGGGTTTTTTTTGTTGTGGGTCTGTGTGATAGAGCTCATTTTTAGATATGTTTTTCTTAAAGTTGGAGATCCAGTTTATGCAAATGTGCCCAGACAGAGCAGGTAGGAAACTTTTTACTGCTCACAATTTACCTGGCTTCGTGGCCAGGAACCAGATAGTGATCCCGTCTCAGGGGCCAGTGAAAAGACGCGAGGTGGCTCAGATTGTTGAATACTGCAGACCGGCACTTGAATTTCCTGCTCTAGATAGCTGTAGTTTTAGATCTTTCTCAACGTGTTCATCCCAAAATCAAAGACTACAGGATAGTTCACATAAAGTATACTTGAATATGCCTGTGTGGTCTTACACCAACGGTCCTAAATCAAACCATTTACCAAATGAGCCCAAAGAGAACAGAACATACTACTTAATTATTTTACTTACTAGAGGTATTTTAACTAATAGGGCTGGAGGAGGAGCCAGTGACATGATTAGTTGCTTTAATCTCCATGACCACAATTCTGTGACTAACTTTAAAACAGAGCAACAAGCAACACCGCCCCGCCCCCCGCCTGTCTTACTCAGCCTGCTTATTTCCTTGGCTATCTTCATGGGCGTCCCAGAGATGAAGAACACGATGGCGCCTCACTATGGTGGGCATCGCTGCCAGAAACATTCAGACGACAGGGAGTGATTCTTAATGTTTGAATTTAGATCTTACGTTAGGGAGAATGTGCTTTTCCTTATACCCGAGTTACGAGCTCTTCGTGTAGGGGTTGTGATATAAGAAGCCGAGGCATCGCTGCAATTATTCCCAGTCATCATCCCAAACCTCACGCTTGCTCACGCGCCAGAGCTTGAGTGTGGGTTGCAGCACGCTGGTCTGCTTGCCAGCGAGCATTCGGGGAGTAGAGGGACATTTTCTTTTTTGGTACACATCCTGCGGGCCCACTTTCAGCAATAACATTGTTTATGGACCCATGAATGAATAGGAAAGGAGATGTGCAACGCTCACGTTTCTTCCATAAAACAGGCCTGCTCTGGCATTCTGGGAGTCATGGGATTTCACCAATATCCCACAAGGCATGAGACATGCAGCAGCCAAGCTGCTGTTTGCTGAAGGAAGCAAAACTGTTTAACTAGAGTGAGAGAAGGCATGCAGATGGCTTATAATGGGAGAGACAAGTGAAGGTCATCTTTGAAAGAGAGTGGGTTTATTACCCATGATCAACTGGGCAGAACTCCAGAGAGGCTATCTCTATGGCATGTGGCAGAGCTCTGTCTGACAGGAAGTTCAAAGAGCAAAAGGGCCGTCTCTGGAGGGCTGCTGAAGGCTTCAACCAGACACCTGGTGCCCACCTCATGGAGCAGCTGAGGAGGGTCCCTGGGAACATAGCGGGGAATGGCTAGAAGACCATGTTAAACTTCGACTTAAAAGAATCTGGGAGCATGTTAGAAAAGAAAAAGGACAGATTCTTCCTGGCTTAAAATAGGTTTTGTAGGGTCTTCATGAGGGGGGCTAGGGGACATCCAAGTGATACTGATCATTAACCAAAGGAAGCTCTCTCAACAAAAAAACATACACATTGCCAGAGCAAGCAGGCAGGAGCCTGGATATGTGATCCTAGGTGCACAGAGCATGTGACACACTCTGAACAGCATCTAGAGCTATTTTTATTAGCATTCTAAGTTGCCTGCTGAGCACAGAGCAGTCTTGTAGATATTGGAAGAGCAAGATGTTCATGATCCAAGAAGAAAGTAATATATACGGAGGGACATTTTTACTAACCAAACGTTTAAGATCAAAGGGGAGAAAAATATGAAAATGTTCAAATACAAAAGAAAAGAGAGTAACTGAGGAGGATACCAGCTGTAACTGAGGATGCCGGGCTTCATTGGATCCCTTCGTGCCTGTGCTGTGTTCTGCAAGTGAGAACTTATAATGACACAGCCCATGCCCCTCTCTCATTTGTCTTCTGGAAGTAGGCAGGGTTGGGGTTGGGGAGGGTGGAATAAGAAAACCTTTGTTTTTAGTGCGGACTTTACTGTCATCCCACAAAGTCTTAGTGAAAATAGCTCATGCGAATTCTGATCTTCACTTTGCACGAGTCTTTTTCTTCTTCTTTCAATGCTGCTTGACTGATAATTTGTCTCCAGTTTCCCACAGACTGGCGGAGAGGGCACCTATGGGACACACAAGGAAAAGAACACAGGGGGACAAAAGAAGAAAATACATTTCGCAGCTCTACCTTTAAGCTGTACACTGATTCTTACTGTCCTGATGATGTTAAACCTCACCATGCCAGCATTTCCTGCTGCGTCCAGGCCCAGTGGGCTTCTATGTGACGGTGTCAAACACACATGCGCAAAAAAACAAAAACAAAACCATGGGCACACACACACGCACATTTTGCATTCAGGCTTGAGAAAAATAATGTTTTGCCAATTTTCATTCAAGCCAAATACAAGAGAACGTGTTTCCAATGTGAAAATGACTGCTTAATTTTATAGACTTTTAGATCAGACATAGAAAAATACCAATTCTACTGGGTTTCTGCTCCAGAGAGAAGCATGAGAAGGAAGGAAGGTGGAAGCCATAGGAACTCTTGACAAACAATTTCAATGGAGCTTTCTACTTTCAAAGCAGTTTTAAATCATGGAGTAGCCCACCCAGCTCTCCTGGAAAAGTAGGTCAGCACAATATTTTCACAGGTGAGGAAACTGAGATACTGTGTTCAGTGGCTCACCCAAGATCGGCTGGGGAAGAAACAAGCTTGTGGATTTCCATCCGGAAATTCATTTGCTAGGCTGCCTTTTTCCCAGAAAAAGCAAAATACAAGCATTTAGCCACTTTCCTTTTATATTTTTATACACTAACTCTGCTTAAACATTGCTGCTCCAGCCCAAGAAGTCTCAAAGTGGTAGCAAACCACAGGGGAAGGTGTGATGCTGGTGGTTATCCTTCGATCTTTTCCATAGTTCACACGCTCTGTTCTAGGGATGCGGTAACCAAAGAAGGTGCTGGAGAATTGGGAGGCCTGGATTTTAGGGTTAGGCTGCATGACTACTGCAAAAGTCACTTAAACCTTCTGAGACTTGCTTTTTCATCTTCAAAACAAAGAGAATAATTTTTAAATTTTTTCATTGAAAAAGACATGAAAACATAAAATAGTTAAATCGCCAATAATTCTACTCTACCTTTCGAAGTATAATTAAAAAGAAGTAGCAGTGCCTTATCTCTAGCCGTTCTTCCCCAGAGTTTCATGTATTTCACCCTAGGCTCAAAAAATTTATATATGTGTGTGTATACACACACGTGTGCAAAATACTCTGATTTTTTTAAAAATTTGAGTCATGTTGTATATGTTCTTCTACAATTTCTCTTTTTAGTGAACAATATGATCGTAATAGTTAACTCTGACCTTACTTTAATGGTTGCAAAATACTCTATGGCATGGATATTACACAATTTGTGTATCAGTTTCTTCTTTGATTTTTATGAGGTCCCAAACAAGAAAATACATGAGAAAGTGGATTATAAATCATAAGACATAATTTAAATATAGTATATTACTTTAATTATCAGCCAAATATATACTACATAACTGCGCTGGTTTTAGTTTTTAAGTTTTAAACATAAACACTCCGCAAATGAATAGAAAGAGAACTAATATGTCTGCCATGCGGAATCACCATTCTCATTTGAAAATATGACTTATTCTTGGATTTAGAAAGAACTATTCATTGGGCTGGTGAGATGGCTCAGCGGCTTAAGCGCCTGCCCGGCAAGCACGAGGGCCCGAGTTTGACTCCCAGAACCCACATACAAAAAAGGGCCGGTGACATCGCTCCGCGACATGGGCGCCTCCTGGCGCGTGAGGTCCTGAGGTCGACCCCCTGGTACCCACAAAAAAAAAAAAAAGAAAGAAAGAAAGAACTATTCACAATTTTAAATGTATAATGCATCATCTAATGGGTTCTTCCAAGGAGGAAATTCCATTTTTAGATGAGGGGAAACTTCTATTTATTCAGCTGATATCTTATATTCTAAAATAAAAATTTAAAATCCCATGACTTGCTCCCAGGAAGTAAACTGAATTTAAGGTTAAAAACTATAAAGTGACGTGTGTGGAAAGAAATATTGATGTGTTCTGATACATGGAAAAAAGGTTTTCGTTTTGTATGTGTGCTTCTGTTGTATTTGTTTTATTTTTGTTTTAAATTACCCCTGAAATAGAAATAGAAGACTAGCAGATCTTTTGTCAGAAGACAGTAATTATAATATATACAATTGGAAATTGAATTTTCTATCCATTATGTGCTACCCACAAATTTAAAATTCTCATCTGTGTTCTTAGGTCCTACAGCCTGCTTGTAGGAGGAATATATGGGTCTTGCCTTTATTTCCAAGTTTTTCATATCCACTAATTAAGATGATTAAAGGGCCATTCTCCACTTCATTTTGCCTAAGTAAACACAAGAGGCAGTACACAGCGAATTTGCCTTACTCCGGTGATTTTGTGAAAGTAGTGACAGCTGATGGGACCATCTTCAAAATACATTTGGGGTGTATCGTTTGCAATTTGCCCCCCCCCAAGAACAACAAACAAACAAAAAAATCAACCGTAGTCTTTTTTTTTTTAATTCAAAGGCCAGAAGACAGAGGTTTAAAGGCGGGAGGGCTCTGCTGTTACCTACCACTGTATAAGAGTACAAAATCACCAACTGCCTGCTGGATCTCTGAGGATATGCGCCCAAATGGAAGGAATGATACAAATGCTGCCACAAACCTAGACCACCAGCACCAGCCTTTGGACAAAGCCAACCACCCACTGAAAGTCATGGTGGTTCTCAATCTTTCCTCTCCCATGTCAAACAGGTGGGTACCATTCACAAGCACAGCCATGGTCACAGCCACAACTTTGCATGCTATTCCTATACATTCACTTTGTCTCTTGGTCAAGAAAACATGTAAAAATGGCAGAAAGTGACATTGACATGGGGATAATCCCTTCTGATATACAAATCTTTGGCACACTGTTCACAACTGATCGTAATCCACCAGGATTCCTCAATATGATGACTCAGAAGGTCACTGTCCAGGTCTTTTTCATGTCTGCGTTCCCAGCACACAGGTAGGAATTTTATGAATACATAGGATTTTTATCAACCAGGGTAATTTTGTACAGGAACCCCCAGGAGGCTGACTCCAAAGTGAGTTTTCTCTTCCACATGTGAAAGCCAACTTTTCCTGACAGGTGGCCTAAATAAAACATCCCTCTGCCTCCCAACCCTGTATATAAACTCCACATTTTTTTCCTTCTAGATAAATTTGCCTTTTTATGAAACAGTCACAGACAACAGGTAGAAATACAGTTCTACCTAAAAGTGAATCCAAGGAAATGCTGACCAAGGATCCAAGGAAGCCAGCAAAGCCAAGTATCAAGTATTTGAACATCAAGTGCCCCTGTCCTGGTCACCTTCCTTTTCCTTGATTCTGGTTCTTCACGGATATTTTGGATAGATAGAACCAGAACCAGATTTAGCGCTAAAAATGTCCCTCAGATAGTTTTTAGCATTGCCCTCACCCTGGAAGGGGGCAAAACTGAAGTTCTTTTCAATAACCCTTCTCATGTACATTTTTACAGTCAGTGGACATTTACACCTCTCCTGCTGAACACTGACCTCTGCATTCGGGTGCTTGCACATGCAGGGGAAATATCTCTAAATGCTGCTGCTTGCCAAGCTGTTGATTTTGCATGGATGGAGGCACAGTGGGAATGGCCCACTGAGCTCCTCATCACATAAGAGTAGGTTACACTCATATGACTGTCTCTCTGGAAAGTTCTAAATTCAATCACGTGTTTATGAAATGTGAAGGTACATGTCATAAAAATGTTCTGCATATAAATGAAGTAATGCAATTATTATGCTTGTTAAGAATGCAAGAATATGATTACAACATGTAAAGTGTTAATGAATAAAATATGTTTTAACTTGTTCAAAATTATTTGCCTGCCTCTTAAATGCAATACGTGCAGCGAAAACAAGACATCACACTTAAGGAGTGTGGAAAGGCAGAAACTGAAACGGAAGAGAAACAAAAGCCAGAAACCAAACAGGCAAGTTCAATATGCTGCCCATCCATACTGGCTGTCAATATCGTTCAGATTATCAGGGTCACTGCCAAATCTCCAGTTTACTTCAAGCAATGTAGTTGGAGCTTGTGTCAAACTTAGATGCATACAAATGGCTCTTCTGATGTTATCTTCAAATTAATCTCCTTTCCAAAAGAGGGCTATTAAAGCAGCTTCTACAGTAGCAACAATCCAACTCAAGTAAAATAGCTTAAATGGGTAATGAGCCTCACTTTCTGCAGAAGTTGCTGCTCACTACCCTCTAGAGGCAGAGATGCAGCCTGTCACTGCAGGCGACACAGGTTGTGGGGAAGACATAGCTAGGGGGAAGACAAGCTTTCCCCTCTCCTACTTCAGGCAACAGGGATCTATGAATGAGCAACTTCATGGATGACCTTGGAGCTCTCAGCCTGTCAGACCAGCTCACATTCTTGCCGCATCCTCATTCTTTTCAACCTCCAGCCCACTCTCCTGCTCACACACCTGTCTTTTACTCTATTCACAAAGAAACATCAGAGACACCACCCAAGAAGCCCCCCCCCATTGTGCTTACAAGCCTTTCGTCAACAAGCATCCCCTCTTCCCTGTGCTGTCTGGGGAAGACCCCTCCCCCCAGTCTTTGGATCCCATCTGTTAGGGCTTCCCAAGGCCTTTATACCATTCTTGAATACAAACTCCCTTTTGCTGCTCTATCATCAACTGACCCCTTAAAACTGTAGAGTTTAGGCTGGTGAGATAGCTCAGTGGCATAAGCACCTGCCTGGCAAGTGTGAGGTCCTGAGTTCGACTCCCAGTACCCACATAAAGGAAAAAAAGGGCAGGTGATATCGCTCAGTGGCACAAGTGCCTGCTGGCAAGCACAAGGTCCTGAGATCGACTCCCAGTACCCACATAAAAAACAAAACAAAAAAACAACTGTAGAGTTCCCACTGACATTAAATATTCAAAATGTCATTTTACCAGTGTAGGCTTGTTAGATAAAATACAGAATATCCAGTTAGATTTGAGTTTCAGATAAACAACTGATATTGTTTGGTATAGTTATGTGCCAAATATTGCATAGGATATAGTTTTATTGTCAAGGTATTTGTTGTTTTTCTGCAATTCATATCTAAGTGGTGTCCTCTATCTTTATCTGCTAAATCTCAAAACCATACACCAGAGAGGTCTTTCTTATCATGACTAACCGCCATATAAAAAGTATTCTTCCCCATTCAAACATATTTTTGTCATCTTCTTTTATTTGTCTTGAGATATCACCATTCAGTATCCTATAGCTTTATATATTGTTTGTCGTCGGTGTCCCTCCACCTCCCCGTTAGCACGATCCATGTGAAAGAGGCCTTTCGAAACTGCTCCATCCCCATTCCTAAGCCGTGGCTTGCACCAGATAAGCAATGGATAAATATTTGTTGAATAAATGCTCGAGTCTCATTTTAAAACCACTGTCACTCAGCCATATAATCTCCCTGAATCTACTTTTTCATCTTTCCCCTGCTTCAGAACTAGATTTCTAAAGAGGTCTTAATACTGTACTCACTGTCCCTGCTAACTCGTCTTGCATTTCCTCTCTTTCCACACCAATGTGACTCTCTCTCAGTTCTATCAAAACAGCTGTAGTTAATGCCACCAATTACCCCCAGGCAGTCAAATCACACAGACATTTTTTACCCATATCCAGACAATGAGATTTGATGCTACTGAGCACTCCCTATGTCATGAAGGGAGCCCTTGTCCTCTGACTCTTCTCTCTCCTGCCTCTCCTCCTACCTGTATAATCATTGCTTCTTAGTATCCCTCACCAGTCCACCCTTCTCTGGATGGCCATTAAAATCTGGAGTTAGTATTAGTCCCCTTCTCTCTTCACTCTATGTTCTCTTCTTCGGGTAATCTCATCTATGCCACTTGTCTCAAGGATCACTTGTTTGCTGATGACTCCCAAATTTGTACATTCGGTCCAGATTCCTTTCTTAGTTCGACTTATATATCCAGTTACTTGCTTGGCAGCTCCACCAGGTGTTCTGAGACTGAGTTTAAAACATCCTCTGCTCACTCTAATCTTGATCCTCTTCTATTGTTCTGCATCTCCGTGAAGGAAACCTCATGTATCTACTCAGTAAGTCAGAAAACTAAGTCATCCTCAACACATGTAAATCTCACATAGCTCTTGTATCCGTTCATTTCTTCTTGTCTGCATAGTCACCAGTACACAGGAATGTTACCTCTTGGTAGGCCACTACCAAAACTTATTAATCGAAAGAGCTACACTCACTGACCAAAACTCCACCCAATCTGTTCTCCACATTTACAACTAATGTGATCTTTACACCTGTTGAAAATTCTTTGGATTTAGGAGGCCCCAATATCATGTCTTTCCAGTTCTCTCTCCCTCTCTCTCTCTTCTCAATTGTAACACCACTGGCCAGGAGTTGGTTTCTTAAATGTAGCTATATATGTAAGAGGACTAGATGAGAAACTGATCACAAAATAGTTGGTTTTGGAAGTAAAACACAGATATAAAGTTACAGATGAAAATCTGTCATCTACAGGAAGAAACTGTTCAAAAGGAAAGGGAAACTGGGATGGGGGAATGGAGAAAAAAAAGAAGGAAAAAGAAAAATATTATATATATATAAGATAGTTAAGATAGATACACTACTAATTTTGCTTAGTTCATTGAAAAGAAAGGTTTGCGCTAATATTGTTTGGACAATTGAATGCTGATATCTTGTACCCTGAGTAACTAATTTAAAGATAACAATATGCAATATATTAACCATTGTTACCCTCCTATTTAGTTGTTTTGAAATTTTGTTCTGTTTTTTTCTCTTTAAAATAAAATTTTAAAAAAATCTGTCATCTGCCAAATTTATCATATAAAACTTAGGGTTGAATGGTTCTTTACATGTCATCTGTTCTAATTCTCTTCTTCCAATTTAGGAAACCAGAAAATGAAGATTCAGAGAGAAGGTACTGGCTAAACTTACACAGCAATTTAGAGGCGGAGTGGGAGTCCCTGAATCCAAAGTCATGCTTCTTGCCTCGACTGAAGAAGGAAGAGAATTGCTATAGTTCTGCAGGCATAAAGGAGTGGGTCAGAAGGAGGCAGAAGCAGATGAGAAGGAGCTGAAGACAGCCCATCAATCAATGAGCAAACATACTCATAGGAGAACAAGTGAGCCCTCAGACACAAGAATCAGGAAATCTGTCAATGAACTTTTCAGCCAGGTTCAACTCTACTGTATAGATGGTGCCAGGTTAATCATCAATGGATATGCATGGGGCCAGGCTTGTGGACTTGGTGGAACAACTTCTCAGTATAAAAGGCACAGGCAAATCCTGACCAAACTACCAAATAGGTGTCTTTCTTCTATGAGTCTCCCACTAGCTACAGACTGGGCTTTTCACATGGGCTCCTTTCCCTCTTCCATTAGTCCTAAAAGTAATCAACTTGGTGTCCAGTGAAAAATTACAAAACGAGGGCAATACATTCAAAGCACCACTATTTCCTGACAGTCAGGTGAAGTTATCAATCATCTGCAATATCCTAGACTATTTCCTTTCAAAGGAAATCCCAAGCTCTCCAGCACAATTCATACTTTGAAACTAAAATTGTCATTCAATAGCCAAGGGAAGCTTTCTGGAGGACTCTTCTCTCGAGATCAAGGGAGGCTGGGTAAACACCCTGTGTGTGCTCATCACTGTGGGCACTGAAGTGTAAATGAGTGTGAAAGTTGCCTTTTGGTGTCAAAAGACCTGACAAGATTCTTTTCCAAATGGGATTCGAATTATTAGTAAATTTGTTGAGCTGAGAGGCACTCTATATCAGCTGTAAGTATTTTTAATTGGTTTCCAGGGAACACCTGTGTTAGGGTTGTGCTCATCAAAGGTGATAAACAACTTAATTATCCCTCCAGAACCATTAGGAAAAAGTATCACTGTTGGTGTGTTTTCTTTCATGCCTTCTTTTGAAATGTCATCCTGCTACTATTGTGGGGCTATTTGTAGTTTATTTCCTGGAGCTTTGATGCTCCCTTCATAAATAGAAAAGTCTGTTAGAAGTAGATTAATGACATTAATAAAGTTTGCACTGGTCAAGTGTGTCTTAAGCTACCATTGGACATAGCTTCTCCTTGGAGAAGCGGCAAGTTGGACAGAACCTTAAAACCTTGAGAGAATGTTAAGGGATGGAGCTGAAGGCTTATGAGGAGATAAAGTTTGTGGGTAGCACCATTTCTTTATCGCAGTGGTTTCCAAGAAAATGATGTGGTTGCCCTGGAAGGCTGTGACAGGGAGGGAAAAGACTTTTGGATTTGTTTATTTCCAAACATGGCCCTTAATTTTTTTCATGAAGATAAACTGAGTTATGGAGGCAAAGCATGATAGTTGTTAGTAGATTTCTTTTCTTTCTTAAGATTTCACCTTTGGATAGTAGAGATTTCTTCACCTTCTTGAATCCTTTATTCCAATACACTGTCCTGGAAGGAGGTTTTAAAAGTCTATACTACGATGTGAAGAAATGACCATCACGCAGGAGACAAGAAACAATCAGGAAGTGGATCTGAGTACAGGCCACGGTTGAACTTCCCCAGATTCACATTTTTTAGGACTAACCCTGAGTGACATGGTGTTTCAATTTTGCCTTCTTTTCTCATTTCTCTATCATAAAGAAAAAATTCTGGCTCTCAATTTAGCTCTTTGAAATGTCTTTTTACCCAGTAGAAATGAACAAAAAACTATGTTTTGAACTCTATGAAAAGTGCTACAGAGATTCAAAGGAATATTAATTTTAAATATTTCCTATTTTAAAACTGCTGACTGTGTTGAAAGTCAGAATTGTAAAACAACCACTGGGAAAGTTACTCCTGTCTTACTTTATGAATGAAGAAACTGAGGTACAGCCAGAAAATGAAACTGTGAGCCCAGACTCTTCCCAAACTGCTGGGGGGCCTTCCCACTTGATTCAGAGAAAGGAAATCTCTTCTACATGGTAGAATCATGTTCAATACTGTACTTGTCTCTACAAGATGTCTTTGGTTTTGGATATAATTAAGAAGAAACAAAGTGACCACCATACTTTCAGTGCTGCCTCAAATTGGCAATCTACCAAGTAGGCAGAACATTAATTTCCCAGAGCTATTTTGAAGCACTGAATGTTATATGATAATAGAAAAGTCAGTTGGGTATTAAAAATCAGAGCTTAAAAAAATCCTCAGATACCTAGCTTAATTGCTTTGGATTTAAACTGAGAGTGAAGCAACTGAGTAATCTGGTTCAACTTGATCCAAAATGCATAAGATCTTCTTTTTGTACTCGCGATTCTATTAGGATAGACTCTAATCTGTGAGTTTACCACAGGGCTGATTCTCCCCGCACACTTATCTATAGCTGCATCAACTTCCCTCCTTCCTTTCTCTTTTCCAACTGCACGTGTAGAGCTGGACAAATACATAACATTCGCCTTTACCCCAGGAATAGTAGAGGAATTAGCATTTATAAATGGAACTAAGAGAGGACTGATGTTTCAGAGTGAGCCCTTATGTCCCTCTAGGTGAGACTGAATATACATAGGCCTTTCCCATCTCTGTTACAGAAAGTTATCATCGGCACTGAGATGTGTGCCAAGAGGTGACGCTTTGCCGTCTTTGGCTTCTATGTTATACTGGCTCTAACACAGAACAGACTTCTCAGGTGAGTTAATGCCTATTTCCCACTTTGTTGTAATATGTAATTAACCCAAATGGCACTTAATTGCTTAATTACTAGACCAAAGGGTAGATAGGAGCTTGATCCAAGGAAGATATAAGACCAAATTTCTCTCTCTATAAAAAGGCAGATATATTTTATATGCATATGAACCATGCATGTTCATACTTATCTAGAAGTTTTTATGTGGGTACTTATATATAAATCTATACTTGCATGTATTTTGACATATCAGATTGTCATGGATCTGATTCAGTGGCCATACCTATGGAACCCAGGAAAGATGGAACCAGAATAAAGAAATGGTTTGGTTGCCTCAAAATGTGAACTTCCTTAAAGAAGGCTGCTTTAGCAACAGAGTTACTGAAGGCTGCTTCTAAAGAGCACTCCATTGACTTTGACCCTGGCCTCTTGCTTTCCTTTTTTAGTAAAGTAATTAACAATGCGGTAAGAGTCCATACTAACTGGATTGCACATACTTCCAATTCAAGGTGGAGAGAGGGTGGGCCAACCTGAATAAAGTTTTTTAACTGGAGTCTAGTATTTATCCAAAATAAGGGCTGATCCTTTGAAGAAATACGAAGAAAGGGGTATTCATTTTAATTCCTTCTGTGACAAATAGTTCCTGCTGGCCTTATAGGAATATCCACCTCACTTTCACAAGACAAAAAAATATAAGACCACCAAAATTCAAAGTAATTCCAAGGTGAACTCTTATTACAGTCAAACCTTTTTGGAGACACTGTTCCTTGTGGAGCATTTCCAAAATACAGTCACTGAACACTTTGGGCAGTTATTCCAGCTTAAATGACCTGTAGTAACAGCTCCAGAGGAGAAGATAAGCATTTTATTTGCATTCGTTTGTTTATTTCTTTCAATAATCCTATCAGGTATATCCTACTTTTATCTGCATTTTACAAATAAGGAAGTCACACAAGAAGCAGAAGCAGAATTTTAACCCAGTCAGGCTCTGGGTCCTATCACTTTAATCACCAACCTATATCAATATACCTTGCATTGATTTGGAATTGGTACTAAAGGTTTCACAAACTCAGAACACCATCTTCCACCAATTTTGAGTCTTCTGCATAGCTGATAGAAAATATTTATCAAAAAAATATAAGCAACAACAGCAAAGATTTAGGTGAAATCAGTGTCTCATCACAACTCAACCCTTAGGAACAAGTCAAAACTCCTGTCCTCCCTGCCTGGCACTGGCAGCTGCAGGAGAAGCAGGAGGCACCATGGAGGTCGACTGTTGGGAGAGTGTGTTTAGCAGTTCCCACTCCTGGGTTCATTAATCAAAAAGGTAGCAGACATCATAGAAATGGGACAAGTCACGCAGAAAACATCACCTAATGAGACCAGGCTCAGGCTCTCAAGCCCAAAGATAAGTTACACATTCTTCCCTTTAGAGTAATCTTTTAGTGCTGCAACAAAAGTACCAGAACTATTAGAAAAAAAGGCCGTTGGATCCTTGTACTTCCTTACCTAGTAAGTGTGTGTGTACATTTAATATTTTGAAAAAAGGCTTGAGATATCATGAAACCCACAAAGGATTTTTACAATAATCCTTTTGTAAAAAAATCCTCCCTAATGGTCTTCCTAATGTCTGAGGTGACTATTCATTTGAAAGTTGTTTCATTTGGCAAATGATATTTTATAAACTGTGTATCTTGCCAAGCCTGTCCTACCACTGAGGGAAGATGGTATTTGGGGAGAAGGGGACTTTTTATGTATTCCTTTAACAAAGTTATATGGAATAGCTGTTGTGTTTACCTGAGCAAAGGCTGAAGAAAATATACAAGTGAATGGCATAGTCCTTTCCTGGATGGGGACAGTGTAGTAATCTCTACAGTGAGTGGAAGAGGATTATCTGTTCTACGTGCAGGTGGGTTTTGTGGCCACTCTTTCTGGGCCATCTGTGATTGTTACTCCCACTCGAGTCCCTTCTACCTTCAAAAAGACCCAACAAAACAGACTATTTGAGGGAGATAACATTGAAGATAGAATACCACAGAAAAATTTTAAAGCTCAACTTATTTTAGACACCAAGTCTCCACCAATTTTAATGTAGGAGTAAGTATTATGGTCATAACACAAAGGTAAGATTCATGAGAATCATAATTTCTAGAGAGAGATAGAAAAGATGAATTGGACAATAGTGACAAAAAAGCACTTTCTGGGCTATATTAACACTATAATTCACACCCACTCTGAGCTTTAGTTTTTATCATCTGGGACTAACAGCACCTCCTTTGTCTGCCTAGGAGGGATGATATGAAAATCAAATGAGGTAAAGTACGAGATACTCCATAAATAAAACTTTCCTGAAGGAAAAACTAGATTAGGCTATTGCCCTTAACCTTTAGTTACCTTTGCTTTAGCGCTTCATTTGTTTGGGTAAGAGAAATAGGATAATGCCAAGTGATTTCTCACCTGAGGAAGATGAAAAGACCTTCGTAACAGACACCCAAAATGCACTTCGTAGTGTACATTCCGCCTTGCTTGTCTTTAGCTCCAGCCAGCGCTGTGGTGACTAGTTGTGCATGGATTGTGATATAATTTACCCAGGCTCAACCTGCAGTGATGTACTGCATGGCCTGACTTTGCACCTTCTGCCAAAGCATCCACCATTCATAGAGAAGTTTAGAATTCCACAGTGCCCTGCTAAGCTGCCATGTAAACACAACATGGAAATGTGATAGGGTTAGTACCCCATGGAAAGAGATATGATCATGGAGACAGGAGCCCATGAACTGGTTTATTTCTCTTCTCCCCTACATAGACTTCCCAGAGAAGCAGTATACAACTTCTCAGAGGATAGTGTTTATGATATCAAGCAATAAATTTTACTTGGCAGAAAGCAGCTTATATTTTCCTTTATTCTTGTATTTTCCTCTATCCTTTGACTCTTAATCCATATTCTTCAATCTGCATTGCACCCTCTTATGGTTTGTTTCTAGATGTCCCCCGAAAGCCTCATGCAGTCTTAAGTGGGGCTTTTTCAGAGATGGCTGAATCTAGAGTGTGTGATTGATTCATGGTGCAATGCTAGGATTAAGGATGCTGGGATTAAGGGTGGGTGATTACTAAATCAGCCCACTGATTGAATTTGCAGTGCCATAATCCCAGTAGATAGGATACAATGTAAGGGACAGAAAGAGGCTTGTGTCTCACTTCCCTTGTTGCTTTTGCTACCTCGTGGGTACCCAATGCCCCTCTACCAAGCCACCCTACCATGGAGCCAGCCAATTATGGGCTGAAACCTCTACAAACTGTGAGCTAAATAAACATTTCCACTTTTAACTTTGAGTGTCAGGTATTTTGTCTCAGCAACGAGAAAAGTAACTGATACAGAGTTTAGTACCAGAAAAGCGGGGTCATTGCAGTGACTATACCTGACCGTGTGGTTCAGAAGACTTTGGGAATGGCTTTTGGGAATAGCTTGGAAAGGTTCAGAGATGCTGGCTGAAAAAGTAGAGCTGGAACACAGGCTGTGATGGGAGATTCTGGTCAGAGCTCAGAAGACCAGAGGCTGATAGAAATCCTGCTGGTAAAAACCAGACTTGGGAGGTTTCTGCTGGGAAGGACTGCATTAGCTGTTGGACTCCAGAAAGTGCGTGTTATACCTTGGCAGAGTTTTCTGTATTTTGTTCATGGCCAGAGCCTTTGCCTGAAACTAAGATTAAGGGTGGTGGACTAATTAATCTTGCAGAAGAAATTTCAAGGCAGTTGAACATTAAGGTGGTGGCATGGCTACTGTTGGGGGTTTTTAGCCAGATTTGTGTTGAGAATCAAGGGCAAAGAGCCCAGCAGAATGATTTAAAATGTTTTGAGTTTGGTCAGAAAGGAATCTCCAGTAAAGCTGTGGACTGCAAAGATAGAGCAGAGGAGATCTTGATTGCTGAGAAGGAACAAGAGAACAGAAAAGATGGCCTGAGGGCATCAAATGAAGCAGCAGGACTCCACCCTTTGCAGCCTCAAAATTGCAAAAGTGAAAGACTTTGCTTTGAGAAGAGACCCCCAGAGCACCATGTTCCAGAATGGTGGTGGCCTAGGGAAGTTGTTCCTTGGGATTTGGTTCACAGGCATTTGACCCCTACAGCCAAGAGAGAGGGAGCCTGCCTACTGCTCCAGCTGGCAGCAGACCTTGGCATCATCCACAAGGTGCTGGTTTTAGGTGCATGCAGAATGCAAGAGTTGTGGGGTCAGGAAGACTTCCACCCAGATTTCAGAAGGCCTGGGAGGCCAGGCAGTGTGTCCCTCAGAGGGCAGTGTGTGAAGCTGTGAGTGTGAAGCCAAAGGTGCATTGGAGACCCCAGAAGGCTGGAGAAGCCAGAAACATGATTCGTCTGAGGAAAACTACAAGGAAGGAGCAGAGCCAGCCCCAGAGAGAAGCTGTGGGAGCTACAACCACCAGAAATGCCACAGGGGAAGAACTACTAAGCCCTTTGGAGTTCACAACTTGCCACAGGTTGCCAGGGATGCTGTAATTGGAACTGTGGGGTTTAATGTTTTCCCTGCTGGATTTGGGTCTTGCTGTGTTCCCATTCCTTGCTATCCCTCTGTTTATAACTGTGGAATGGAAATGTCTATATTGTGCCATTGAATGTTGGAAGTGTTTGACTCTCTTTTCATTTGTACAGGCACTTTCAGCTAAGACTTTGCCTTAAATCTCAGAGGAGACTTTGGACTTGGACTTTTCAGCAATGCTGAAATCGTCAGGACTGGCAACACTTAGGAGATGGACTAAATGCCTTTTGCATAAAGGGATGTGCATGAGCCTTTGAGGGGCTGGGAGTGGAATGTTGTGGTTTGTGTCTAGTTGTGCCCTCAAAGCCTCATGAAGTCATAGGTGGAGCTTCTACAGAAATAGCTAATCTAGAGTGTGTGATTGATTCATGGTGCAATGCTAGGATTAAGGGTGCTGGGATTAAGGGTGGGTGATTACTTAATCAGTCCACTGATTGGATTGGCACTGCCCTAATCCTGGTAGACTGGATACAATGTAAGGGACAGAAAGGCCTGACTCCCACTTCCCTTGCTTGCTTTTGCTGTCTTCTGCTGCCATAAACTGTTTCTCCTCTGGGATGCCCTTCTGCTAAGCCACCCTGCCTTGGAGCCAGCCAATAATGGACTGAAACCTCTACAAACTGTGAGCTAAATAAACCTTTCCTCCTTTAACTTTGGGTGCTGGGTGTTTTGTCCCAGAAACGAGAAAAGTAACTGTTATGATTCATCTGGATGT
The DNA here is from genome assembly GCA_028451465.1 of Erethizon dorsatum. Taxonomy (NCBI): domain Eukaryota; kingdom Metazoa; phylum Chordata; class Mammalia; order Rodentia; family Erethizontidae; genus Erethizon; species Erethizon dorsatum. The sequence continues at coordinate 44,193,776 of CM051835.1, forward strand.
CCCCTCAAAAACCTCATGCTGTCATGGGGTGGGCTTTTCAGAGGTGGCTGAATCTAGAGTTTATGATTGGTTCATTGTCTAGTGCTGGGATTGGGGTGTGAGTGTTACACCCACCTGCCTTAGGGCAGATAGTCTGCATACAATATAAGGGAAGAAAAGAGGCTTGCTCATCCCCTTTATCTCTTGTTGCTTTTGCTATCTTCTGCCAACGGGAACGGTTGCCTGTCTGTGATGCCACCCTGCCTTGGAGCCAGCTGATTATGGACTGAAACCTCTACAAACTGAGCTAAATAAACCTTTCCTTCCTTAAGTTTGGGTGTTGGGTATTTTGCCTCAGCAATGAAAATAAAGTAACTAAGACAGTAACTAAGACACATCCCCTTATAAAGCAATACAGTCTAAATTTTTGCTCAGGATTTGCTTGCTGAGGAAACAACACTGAGTCTATGCATACCAGAGTGACTCTAGCAAGATGCTTGTCAAGAAGATACTTTAAATCTGGGTTATAAAGACCACATTGCCAACAGAAGACATGGTGATAATAACATTAGCACATAGTGGCTTTATAATGACTAAACTTTCACTGTGGTTAACTTGACTGAGATGCAAGTGGTAAATGAAGGAGCTACAGTTTTTAAAAGCATAAATAAAACAATAATTATAGAAACTGTGGAAAGGAGAGGATTGCTACCAACTACGCTGGAAACACTGGGAAATAAAAGAGTCTGGGGAAGCTAACTGTCAAATCAGGCCATGATGGGAAAGTTACAGGTCACCTATGGTAGCTGCACTGGAAACTTATCTCATGGAACCACAGGGAAAACCCTGCCAAAAATCAAGCCTAGGATCTAACTGTAGAGGTATCTATACAACAAAGGTGAGGGAATACTCTCAACAGAATCTCTAGAGCAAGGTCAGGTCCTCAGTAGAAGAGGAGTGGATGAGAATATGTGAGAATCTTGATCTCTTAGACTCCACTAAACCCTCCAGGACCCTCAGTTGAGGAGAGAAATGGCTACCTGCCTGGAGACTGCTCGAGGCTTTCCTCTAAGGCAAGTGCCATATAAGATCAGTTTTCCTTTTGAGATCTGTCCCAAATGCCCCTCATTGCCTCTAAACTGTTGGCCAAGGTGATATCTCAGCCCAGCTCAAGCACTACTGCTGGAGGAAATAGCTTGCAGGCTATAAAAAATTGTAGGAACTATATGATCTGGTTAGAATAGGAGGCTATGCATGTGGGAATGGAGCATGACGGTGCTAGCCTGGAGTGAAGATATCAGAATATAAGGTTGGATAAAGAAAAATTTCCTAATGTAAGCACACATATCCATGATCAGAATTCAACACCTCACAGAAAGTCCCCAGAGCCTGTCCTAAGAGTCTATTGAGATGTCTTGAGACTTGGTATCTTAGTTACTTTTCCTGTTGCTGAGACAAAATACCTGATAGCCAAAGTTAAAAGAGGAAAGGTTTATTACAGCTCACAGTTTGTAGAGGTTTCAGTCCATTGTTGGCTGGCTCCAAGGCAGGGTGGCACAGCAGAAGGGCATGGCAGAGGAGAAATAGTCCATGGTAGGCAGGCAGAAAGCAGCAAGGAACAGCAGAAGCAGAAGCAGCTGCAGCAGCAGCCGCCTTCTTTCTGTCCTTTGATATTCAATCCAGACTACAAGCCTATTGACTGGTTCTTCCCATACCCAAGGTGGGGCTTCCCCCATCATCCACATCCTTACTTCACATTCACACACACTAATCCAGCCACCTCTGAAGCTCCACATCTATGACTACATGAGATTTTGGGGGACATCTAGATTAAAGCCGTAACACTTGGTAAAAAGAATGCTAGCATCGATACCATGGTAAAATGTCACTAGCCCATTACCCAGTTTCCAGATCTAAATCAGCTCATAGATTCGGAGTTCAGTGACTGATGAGGAGGCCAGGTCCCCTTAAGGAAGAACCTTTAGAGGCCATCATAGTACATACAGTAAATATTCATTTGATTCTTTCTTCAAATGTACCTTCCTTCAAATGTCACTGTGTGGTGTTGAAAGATGAAAATTCAAACTTTTTTTTAAATCTAGGACTTTAATGAGGAGCTAGGGCTGAGATGCCACGAAGGGATCTGAAATGCTATCAAACATCTCCATTAGAAAGGAAGCTCAGTTGGGCGGTAACAATGGACTTTCCACCCAAGTTTGTTTCACAGTGTGTTACAGTGTGCAAAGATCCATCCCGAGGTTACTGTTCACACCCTTAGTGTACAAGTGGGAGAAATATATTTAGCAGCTGACAGAAACCTCCCAGTTTCCCATCTGTGGTATAAGGGATGTTATAAGAAAAGAGCCAAATAGAAGACTCTGAAATTGCCTCTACACTTGACGAGGCCAATTCAGCAGCAAGACTGTCAAGAGGAATTGCAGAGATTAATACCACAGACAGTTGATGGATACAAAGATGAAGGTCCCCACTACATCCTTGGTTCAATTCACCTTTATGTTCATTTCAGGGCCTGTCTAACCCCGAAAATTTCTGAGAGCTCATGGCGGTCAATAGTGAATTACCATATATGTAACCAGATGTTAACCCCAATCACATCCACAATTTACTACAAGTAATTAGCAGGTCTTCATGGCAATGAATCTGGTGAATGTACCCTCAATGCCTCTATGGAGGAAGGATCAAAAAAGTTTACTTTCACACTGTAAGTTTCACTTGTGAAACTTGTACTTCCTGTCTCCACAGCTTGAAGGTCTTGGACGCCATTGTAGGGTGGAAAGGGAAAGGGCACTTCCATGAGACGCACAGAGAGGGTGTTGCTGAACGTAGAGCTTCAACTACTGCCTTTTTTGGCTCCTCCTGCTAGTGGATGAGGAAGCAAAGAAATGAGCTATTGGTGATGGTAATCAGCCCTGATTACAATGGGGAGCTAGAGACTGCTACACATCCAAGGAGATGCGCTTAGTAACCTCCTTGTCTTGACGCTGTGTACTCACCTTGGCTCTTTCTCCTCCCCTGCCTCAGCCGCCTTGTCCCTCACTTCATCTCCCTGTGATTGCATCCCCTAACAAAGCGGTTATACAGAAGCCTTTGTTTCCGCCTCCACTCTCAGGAGAACCCAGGATCCAGCTGCTATCCCACTGGTGGGTTCAAATGCACTTATGAACAAGGAGAGAACACTTATGCTGAGCATTTTATGGATTTCATTTCATTGAATCTTCAGGACAATATTGAGATGTAGAATAATTATTTCTATCTTCAGATAAGGACACAAATAAGTGCAGAGAAGTGAGGGACATTGCCTAACAACATATAGCTTATGATTAACATGACCTGGCTTTGAACCAGGAAGTGCCTAAGTCTAACTCAAGCTCTTTCTTCTCTACACCCAGTGGCTCGGTTCCTTCCACCACTCTGCTGACCTCCTTTCCACTATCAGTGATTGTTTTCTACTTAAGATTTCAGTTTCCTTTTAATTTGTAATTCAGTACACAACGCATATTTACACAGCACATTCAAGAAGAAAAAAGGGAACAGCAGTCTCTTTTCTAAAGAACCCACTTATGGTCCATCATTCTGAAATGTGATAGAGGAAATCGATGTGTGTTTCTTTAAATAAAGACCAAGATCTAAGAGGTGAGCACTGAGATAAAGTAAAACTTCAGCCCATTACATTTTTTTTCCGCTTTCAGTCAATAATTTGTTTTTAAATAAATTCAGCACAATAAAAAGCATGAAAGAAAAAAATGTGAAACTTTATCATATAATTTCAAGTTTGATTATGTTACCAAGTAAACTAAATGGCAATAGAGTAGAGAGAAATATAATCCATAAAGGAAGTGAGAAAGGTTAAAGAAGTCAACAGTAATTAAATGGTGACCGAAGCTGAATGGAAATTAATCTATATTAGCTGAAGGCCATTCCTGTCTTTTAGAATGTTATGCATCAGTGAAGAGAGAAAAGAAAGGTTTCTGCTATTTTGATATAAAAATATGTTATTTCTGAGCCAAGGTTGCTAATTCAAAACAGCAGTAGATTCTTAGTACACACATTCTAATAATCCACACCTGCTGGCAGGTATTAAAATAGATAAGATCCTTTAATAAGGCTCGGTGGGGATACAAATCATAAGAGCTCCATCGGTTGCTCTCGGTTTACCCTTGTGGAAACTCAACGCAGACCCAATCCAATGCAAATAGAGGTTAGAGAGGCAGCTCCAGCTTTTGGCTGAAAGAGGCACTGTCGCGTGGCTATTTGTTCTCTGGCATACCTCTGCCCCACGCAGGTAACTCATCTGAGAATAGGAGGCTGAAACTACCTGTGCTCTGCTTCGGATTCTGTCAAGATGTTGCTTCTGGATATTAGGATTTTCTTATTTAACACATGCAATAGGAAACAACACTGTATGATGTTTAAAATTGATATTATGAATTCTAACATTATGAGCAATCATTATTATTAATGATGATGACAATGACTACCATTAATTTAGTGCTGCTTAATTCCAAGTCTTTTATATATAAACAGCTGTAATTATGATCCTGTAAGCTAAGAATCTGTTGTTTTCATTGTAAGCATGAGGAAACTAAGCTCAGAGGGAAGAAGCAACTTGCCTAAGACCAAAGCTGAGATAGTTAAATTACTCTGGATGCCTCTCTGTTCTTTCCAGATGTGGCTGCTGATACTCTCCTAGGAGTCTAGATAAGCAAGTTCAAACTAACGAAATCTAACATGATACTAAAAGGTGTGGTATAAGGTAGAATTAATACACATTTTTGGAGTGACAAGCATTAGACCATTGCCATACAGTGTGGCTGACACAGATAATAGTAACAGGCACCTAAGCAGAATTTATTCACTGTGTATTTGGGCCCAATCTCTAACAATTGGTGGAAAAGATACATGGTCAGTCCTAGAAGGCCATTTATTAATTGAATACACATTTATTGAATGAGTTCTACATGCTAGAGTTGAGGGAAATTAGAAAAAATTAAAGTAGGGGTGAATGACATAGCTAGGAGTTCTGATACTTATGTTATAGCCATCGAATTGGCCTGATATGCTTATGGCAATTCCTCTAATTTTTAGCACCCCACTACAAATGGTGGTCTGGAGCAAGCATTTCAATCTAAATGAAGTTCATATATCTATATTTTGATTCATAAGGTAATTCTTAACTCAAAATGCCTGGAAGTCAAGGTTCTCTTTATTGGGTGTCATGGAATACCATGGTAGAGACTGTCAGTTTATCACCAAGTCTATTTCCTCTTCTCCCTGGGCACATAATTAGACTGGGTTTCCCAGCCTCCTTGCAGTTAGATGTGGCCACGTGACTGAAGTTTAGACAATAGGCATAGTCAATGAAGGTGATGGGCTCTACCTCTTCCCTTGGTCTACAGACAGCTCCACAGAGCTTTCTCCATGCTTTTTCCCTTTCCTGTAGGGTAATGCTGATGAGTCTAGCAACCGAAAACCACATGCTAAGATAGCAGAGATATTGATGGCCAGAACTTGTGATCCTAAATGGCTATGTGGAAGGTCTTCCTCCCAGAAAGCTAACACAGAACAATTATATGAATGAGAAATAGAGTTATGACATTAAAATTTGTGAGGTTGTTTATTATAGCAGCTAGTACCACTCCAATACAAATGCTAACATACATATCCAACAAATATGTATTAAGTACCATTACATATTTAATTCTCTAGGAAAATTTCCACTGGCAGATAATATGATTGTATTATTATATATAGGACTCCTCATTTCAGTAATCAGTAATGCATGATTAAATCACTTTTCTGAGTTTTTCTCTTATTGCTGGTTTGTTGTTTGGGCATTTGTTTTGTCCTATGCTAGAATTTGCTAGGAAACAAGTAGGGTAATAAAGAATTTTTTTTAATATAAAAGAAAAATAAAAAGTGATAACAAAATTGATTATTTATGAAAAAGAAATTCTGTAGCCTGGGAAAAGACTTCTCAGTATTTTGTTTTGGCTACCTCAAACTAACTAATCTGGAAGAAACATTCTGGAGATGCATCAGGGGACCAGCTTGAAGGAGCATAATGTGAACTCCCCAGTTAAATTCTGAACATTGCATGGCACTGACATTGTTCGGCCCATTCACTGAAAGATTTGACAAAGAAAGTTGACCCAAGTTGCTGAGTACAGAGCAAGACGTCCTGGTCTCTCCCTAATTGGGAGCAGCCAAGCATGGCAGTAAGAGCATGGACTCTGGTATTATTAAACCCTACTTTGAATGCTCTCTTCCATTTACTGTAGGTTCTTTTAACCACTTTGAATTTCAGTTTTCTCACCAGTAAACAAGGAGTGATCAATACCTACCTCTTGAAAATGCCATAGGTATAGAGGCAAAGTTTTCAAAGTGCAAATGAATAAAGTATCTCCCTATATAGTAACTATTATTAGATGTATCATTAGTTGTGCTTACTATGTTTGTAAAAAGCATGAAAGGAAAGATTGAACCATTTGCACTGAGGTATAAGACAGAACTAAATGTTTGGGCTACTTGATTTTGCAGTTTCCCCTCTCATTTTTGCCATGACAAAATTAAGTTCATTTATTCTGAATTATTCAGTAATTAATACAAGATCAAGGCAAGCATTTCTAGAAGTCCTTTGGAAATGCAATTTAGCAAGTGCCAAAGGTACTTCTCAAGTACCTTTAATATGCAACACTTTGTGCTACTAAGTATGTTGAATCCTGCATTTTATTTGGTCTTCAATGATTATTTATAATGCTCTACTGTCACCATGGTAAGAATTACCTTATCTCAGAAGAACTAAGACTTTTTTTACTTTTAAAGAACTACTTGAAGGGCAACAGAGGTATTTGTTGCTATCACTGCTGTAACCTTATTCAGTCCTCAGTATTCCAGAGTAATGTATAGTACACTGAGCAAATGAGCCTCTTATAAAAGATTTAGAAGCAATGAGTGGAAGCTAATTTGTAGAATGTGTATATTTAATGCTCCGGGATTGTAGAATGGCACTATACAAATTGGTGAAATAAGGGGCAATGAATAAAAACACTTTTTGTTTTATTCCTGTGTGTCATCAAGCAGAAATATTCTAATATTCTTGGGACCTGAAGCTTACCATAGACAGGAAGCACCATACATTTAGTCTGGACATGGTGTAATTTTAGAATGCAAGCTTTCCCAAAGCTGGGACTGTCCAATCTTGCAGGTGTTTTAAGCTCTTGGTGAGCATCATTTATTTTCTTATCATCTCCAATACTAATGGCATATCAACCTCATGGTGTACTGTCACCATGGTTATCGCTAATCATTACTGAGGGGACCAGGCATTCTCACCTCCTCTACCTGCCTGAATTCCACCCTTGATCTGCTAGAGAATGGTGCAGGAATGAGTTCTTGTAGGTGAGCTTGCAATGCACAGGCAATACATCATATTGGCAATAACAAATGAACTGGCTTCCCTCTCCCACAAGCCCCTGTGGAAAGGCACTTGTGCAGCACATCTCCTTGGAGAGCAGTAGAGATCTGAAGAAATGCTTCCTCTTGAAAGTACCCTTTTTTATTCACAGTGGAACACTCTTGAATTTTGCAGATCGTCAAACACACACACAAAAAGTTTTTTTAGTAGTTGAGGAAATAAGCCTAAAGAAAATGTGTACCTAATCCTATTAGCTGATTTAATATAGAATTATTAAAAGCCTTGATATACAGGATTTAACACAATCTTTCTAGCAGGGTGTGATGTAATCTGTTTTTGTTCCTCAGCTAGCAGATGGCTTACCTTTAAGTAATTTCCAATATGTTAAGAGATCAAAAGCCATCCTCTCGCCACCGAGGCGGTAATCATTCTCTGCTGGGGGTTGCTTGGTACTGTGGTAGGGATATGCAAAGGCTCCTGGCATTTCCGAAGATAGAAGGGCGACATTTCTTCAGACTTTGAAGTTAATAATTCTTCAGAAGTTGAAAACTGAGGGATTTTTCAAAACCCTTTTAATGTTCTATATGCCACGTGCTAAGTAAATATCTGTAGGAAATTGCTGAGGGCTGGTGTGAAGCTCAGGAGTGCTCTGCGACCTCGTGTGTCATGGACGGGCGTGATCTGGGCTTGCTAGGGCATGGGTAGTTTGAGCTTCCATCCAGTAACATTCTTCAGAGGATGTGGTTTCTGGCTTGCATGTCTTGAGAATGGTTCTAGAAATAAATGTGAGATTCATTGACTGCACTGTCACTACCAAGCCCACGCTGTGACATCACTGCCAGGCCTATCCCTGCAGTCAAGGCAGGTCTCTTTCTAAGCTTGGATGCTTTCAACTGCTTCCTCCAGCGTTTGTCTACTTGCTGGAAAAGATCTATTGGTGAAGAGATGGGATAAATTTGCATTGGGGATTTTGTTTAATCTTTACTACTAGAGAGAAAAAAAAAATGTTTTGTATCTCAACAGCTTAATATGCCCGTAATGGGTCCAGAGCCCACAGTCATTGTTTTAAAAAATTCAATTCAGATTTTCATGATGTGTTGAGTGATAGAACCCTGCTGAATTTTGACTTCAGAAAAACCAAAATATCTCAGGATTTGTTACCACCTTTGCTCTAGGCTCTTGCTTTTGATATGGAGAGGTTTCGTTTTATTCCTTGGACCAGTTATTTTCAGGCTACTTAAAGCAGAGAAAAGTTTCAGTAGGAAAATATATTCTTAAACATACAGGAGACCTAAGGTTGGATCTTCCTTTAGAGATAAGACAGATTGTTTGAACTTAGATGGCAGACCCTTTACTATCCCCCCCTTTTCTCACCATCTTGGATTATGCATTTGATAGCTAGAAGGTTACCAGGCTGTGGTAGAGTAGAAGGGCATCTAATAGTCATCAAGAGCTACAAGGAGAAAATATGAAATAAAATTTTAGAGACAGATGCAAGAAGATTCCAACACCAGTTTTCATTTGGAAAAGAAATATGAATAAATGCCCTGGGGAAAATAAGAAGGATGAGATGGGAACTTGAAATGCTATAATACTATTTTACCCTGTACAGAAAACCATGCATGAATGGAAAGCACCAATTTCCTAACAGAGACTCACAGAACTATTTGAAGTGGTATGTAATATCTGTTCTCTGCTCTAACCCTCAGCCATAAGGGAGTACCTTCCTTCTTCAAAGTCCTTAAAAGATTCTACCTCAACTATTCTACGATGTATTTTATGGTTTGCATTTTTCTGTTATTTTAAGTGTCTTTAAATGATCAGTATCTTAGCAATAAGTTAAAACTTCATATCAAAAGCAAGAGTAGGTAAGAGTTAGGTAGATGACTTGCAAGACTCTCACATTAATCTGCCCAGTTTTACATTGAGTTCATTCCCTCTTTCTAGAATGATCTCAATACAACTGCTCTCCGTACTCTCTGGAATCTCTCTCCTGAAAAATTATATTACAGTGATACTTGCATACCCATGTTTATAGCAACATGATTCATAATAGCTAAATCTTGGAAGTGGCCTATATGTCCATTAATAGATGAATGGATAAAGAAAATCTGGTATTTATGGCAGTCATATGGATGTACCTTAAGTCCATAACATTAAGTGAAATAAATCAGACACACAATATTAAATACCACATGACTTCTCTTATATGAGAAATCCCAAATATAAATAAAGAACAAAATAAAAGATAGATAATAGGTAGTATGGAGATCGATTTTATTAAAACGGGAAGGGAATCGAGATGAAGGGAAGAGAGTGGGAGGGGAGGGAAAGGAGATGAAAAAAGAAATTCAGATGTGTTCTGTCCATGCACCAGCTCCCCGCAAGGAGTGTGAACATTAGGTACTGCAAACGTATACTTATACAAAAACAATAAAAATCATTGCCTCTGCTTTCTTCACTTAAGTATGAAAAGATTCATGGTGTCTTAGCTTTATTTAAGGCTTTTTGCTTTCTCATGGGTCTCCTCTAGGTGCGCTACATTCTAAACTGTGAATGGCAATGCCAAATGTGGTCATTCAAGTAGAAGACTGAGCTTTAGCAGCCTCCAGTTTGCTCTTTCTTTAGTTATGTATGTGAAAATGGTCTGATTTCTCATGGCATGTCTAAAACTGAATTATAAGGGCCAGAAGGGATTGAAAATGTGATGTTTGGAAAGTCAGTGACCCTATTTGAATGTCGGTCCATCCGTTTAGATAACTGTCCATCTTCTGATACTAGAGAAGTACAGTAGTCAACTGTAATTGGATTGGGTGAGTGAGGGTTGGTGATTGGAGGGTAATCATGGAAAACAAAAGCTCAATATGCCCTCACCTCTGAACATTGCTTGATGCTTAGGAATGTTTGCTTAGTTCTTCTCCTATCTCCCCTACCCCCAAAATAGAAGTCAAGACTCGAAGTTCATGGACTTCCTGTTGGAAGAAATGAGGAATATGGTGAGTGTGAGGGTCCTGTCTCCTGTGCTTCTATGGCCCCCTTGCAACCAAAGTAGCTCTGCTAACTCCCTCTGTTCAAGGACGTTACAGTGAGAAATAATTAGCCACCGCCTAATTATCTACCTCCCCTTTCCCAGAAGCCTATGCCTCATAATTCCGTTTTACCTGAACCACGGCTGACCCAAAAGCCAGCTAATTCAACACTGGATAATGTCAAGTTGGTTGAAAAAAGATCCATGTTCTATAACCGGGCATCTACGGAAATGTGAGAGGATTTTAGATCTTGCACCTATATGATTGACGCTCGGCTCACAGAAAATTGTGATAATTCTCAAGAAAATTCTGGGTTTCTTGAAAGGAAAATACTGCATAAATAACACGACTAGATCTCTTCTGGCCCCTCAGAGCATAACAATATTTTCTCCCAAGCCAGGGTGAAGAGACAGGACCTCTTCAAATGAGACTCACCTGCAGAGCCTTGACAGTCACCGACATCCTCCCGCTACCTTCCCGTATCACAGCCCGTGGGTTGATTTTCTGCACTCTGGACTCTGGATTCCTATTTCCTTTGTTAAAATTACAGAGAAAGCCCTACCTGTAGTGAATGCACAATCACGGTGCCAATATGGATTTTGGGAGGTCAATAAATTCATCTTTCTGCTGTTCTGCAGGACCGTGCCCCTTCTCACTGGATCTGGAGCTCCTGGGGTTTTAAATCAGTATAGGATGAATGTGGGATATCTGTCCCTACAGCGCACAGTTGAAATCTCAGCCTGGCTGTGAATGCACAGCACTTTCTGTATTCCCACTGTGCCCCAAGTAAAGACTTTTCTCTTCATACAGCATTCACAACTTGCTGCAGGGATTTCATGAAGCCAGTACATATCCTTACACAAAGAAAGAAGAAATAACCTAGGAAAGAAAAGAATAAAGATATGACTGCCAAGTGTAGATTATCAACAGGGGTATTAACAAGGCTCAGTGTAGCTGGGATGTTAATCAATTAAATAAATGGAGTTTTTCATTCTGTTCACACATTTGAGGAAGGCTAGAGAATTTCAGAGTTAGGTTAGGTAACATGGTTAGGTAATTTTATTTCCTCACTGGGCTTTGGTGCCATGAGGAACAAAGCAAAACATGATTCAAACTGAAAGTTATTTTTCCCCTAGAGATTTCTGGTAACACAGGCTGAGTTAGTCCCACCATCTGGCTCGCAGAGGAGGGTGCCACTTGAAGGTGTGGAGATCCTGTCAGCAATGGGCAGTCGCCCCCGGTAACTGAGGAGAGAGGACATAAGCACAAGAAAAGGGATGCTGCATAGCTTGGATCTTGAATGTGCTCCCAGTGATCCAATATTAAAGACTTGGTCTCCAGACTGGTGCTGTTGGGAGGCAATGGAATGTGTAACAGGTGGGGCCTAGTGGGAGGTCTTTAGGACATTGATGGTAGACCCTTGAGGGGGATTGTGGCCCATAGCCTCTCCTCTCTTTCTCTTTTCCTGAGCATGACTGAGTGTTTTTTCTCTGCTACACACATCCACCATGATGTGCTGCCTTCCCCTAGGCTCAAAGCAAGGGGGCAACTGCTCATGGACTGGAACCTCCAAAACACGAGCCAAAACAAACCTCTTCTCCTTATAAGTTGATTATCTCAGGTATTTTGTTATAGAGATGGACTGAGGACTAACACAAGTGCCTTGGGAACGTCCCAAACCAGGACTTTCCCCACAAAATGTAAAATGATAGCTTCTTTTTCTTTTCAGTTTTTCCTTTAACTTTATTTTTCTTTTATTAGTACTTGTTTAGTACTTGCAGTTTATAATCATCTTGAGGGTGGTTACATGTACATAATACAACTTGTTTCTTTTTTTAATCTCCTTCCCCTTTGCTCCCTCCTCCTCTAATTCCCCTTTCCCCATTTTCATTCTCGTTGATATTATTAATCTTAGCTTATTCATGGTATATAATCTTTACATTCATTGAGGTTATTAGATTCCTATACATAGCACATCTCTATTCTACTTATTCTCCTTCTCCTCCCTCTACCCCTCGCCCTTGGTCTCTTGGACCCCTTCCCATTTGCAAGAGATCTATCCCCCTGTCTCCTCCTATCCTTTGTTAATCTCTTTGTTTGTAATTTGCCTTATTTGAATGAGAAATGCTATACAGTATTTAAATTTGTGTCAGATTTATTTCACTCAACATTATATTTTCTGGGTATATTCATTTTCCTACAAATGTCTCAAATATGTCCTTTTTTATAGCTGAGTGGTATTCAATTATATATAGCTACCACATTTTCTTTATCCAATTACCTGTTGATAGGTATGCAGGCTCCTGCCAGGATTTAGCTATTATGAATTGTGTTTCTATAAACATTGGCATGTGTGTATTGTTGTAGTATGTCTTAAACTCTTTGGGGAATATACCTAGAAAGGGGATGGCTGGGTCATATGGAATTTCTAATTTTAGTTCTTTGAGAAATCTCCATACCAGTTTTCATAATGGTTGTACTAGTTTACATTTCCACCAACAATATAGGAGGCAACAATATAGTGAGGCAATTACAAATGCCTCACTGGTATTTGTTATTTTTTTATTTCTTGATGATTGCCATTCTTTCTGGAGTAAGATAGAATCTTAGCATTGTTTTATTTTGCATTTCTGTAATGGCCAGAAATGTTGAACATTTTTGTATGTATTTGTTGGCCATTTGTACTTCTTCCTTTGTGAAGTGTCTGTTCATTTCTCTTGCCCATTTCTTGACTTTTAGGTCTTTTATTTTAGGTGGTCTAATTATTATGAATTCTTTATATATTCTAGATATTAGTCCTAGTATTTGTCCGAGGAGTAGCTGGCAAAAACTTTTTTCCATTCTGTAAATTGTCTCTTCACTCTACTGATGGCTTCTTTTGTTGTACAGAAGGTTTTTAGCTTGGTATAATCCCATTTGTTGATTCTTGCTGTTGTTTCTTATGGAATTGCAGCTTCGTTTAGAAAATCCTTTCCTACACCTATGGCTCCAAGTATTTTACCTTCGTGGGTTCGATGTTTCTGTTTTAATGTTTAGATCCTTGATCCATTTTGATTTCAATTCAGTACATGGTGAGAGATATGGGTCCAGTTTCAATCTTCTGCAATTACCCAGTTTTCCCAGCACCACATGTTGAATAGGCCATCTTTCCTCCAGCATATGCTTTTGGCCCCTCTGTCAAAGATCTAATAGCTAGGGCTGGTGATGTGGCTCAGCAGCATAAGCACCTGCCTGGCAAGTGCAAGTTCCTGAGTTCGACTCCTGGTACCCACACACACACACGCAAAAGATCTAATAACTAAACATATCTGGGGACGTTTCTGTATCCTCAATTCCATTCCACTAATCCACATATCTGTTTTTGTCCTAGTACCATGCTGTTTTTATCACTATTGCTTTGTAGTACACCTTGAAGTCAGGGATTGTGATGCCTCCTGCTTCGCTTTTGTTGCCCAAAATTCTTTATTATTCTGGGTCTTCTGTTTCGTAAGAATTTTAGGATTATTTTCTCTAGTTTTTTAAAGTATTCATGACATCTTATTTCTTGCTAATCTTTGAATGTTTCCTTTTTATTCACATGATTTCTTATGAGCATTATCATTATTTTCTGAGTAGTAAACATTCTTTATAAAAAGGAAATGGAGCCTCTGTTTTTCTCCACAAGAAAGGAGGTCATATTCAGGGGCTATTACTCTGATTCTTGCTTCTGGATTACTAGAAATAACCCACAACCTCCCCTTTCCCAACTCTGAGCTTTCAGTAGCTCGATGGGCAGATCTGCATGGAAGAAATCAAGACATAAAGAACTGGTCAGAATTAATCAGAGATAGACTCAGTTTTTAAGTAGAGAAATATTTTAGAAAAAACACTAGATAATATCACTTTCATTATCTACAATATGAAATTTTTAAAAAATGTTTCTTTTTGAAGGTTGGTGGAAAAGCCCTGGGGCTGTAAGCTTGTGCTTGTTATTCCTCAATTATATTAGGCACCAGCAGCTCACTCTATTCTTTCTCTCTGCACACTCAACGCATCTTCTTCATAAAGAAATGAGGGGCAAGTTGTTTTCTATGTCTTGGTCCTAGACTTGGAAGCTCCAGATGCCCATGTCCACTGAGGCAGGATCATGCTTCAAGTTACTAAAATATAGATGCTGAGAGACAGGATCCAGGGACATTTCATCTATCTGCCCTGTCTTTTGCCTGTGAGGCCTTAAGGCCCCTCCCACACCATAGTACAGCTCCAGAAACAGGTGAACTATGTAACTGTACACAACTCCCTTACTGGCCAGGTTCTGGAACTTTCTGGACTCTCTGGTACCCTGGTTCCTATTTTTGCCTGCTCTTTCCCCTAGGCTCCCATATCCTCTCCTGGCTCTGGATTTTGATTCCTTTTTCTGGGTTAGTAGAAAGTCATGCATAACCTGTCCCTTTCCAACTCTGAGTTGACCCACTTCCCAGACTCGAGTGTAACTAAAAGTTCTGAGAAGGCCTCCCTCTTCTAGACCAACTTTGTGAGGTCCTATTGGCTCTTATCTCACTTGTTTAGAAAGGAGGCTGGGTAAGTTTGTAGGCTTGCGCTGAACAGCTGGGGGATAGAATGGAAAATGTGCTGAGAGCTCTGAAGTTTGATATCTCTTCCCCACACAAGGGATTAGCACTGCAAGAGCAAAGTAGAGACCAGATGATCTTTGGGGAGAACAAACTCACTCACTTAGTCATCTAGTCACTCATTATTCAATAAATATTTGTTACATTTCTACTATGTGTCAAACATTGTGTTAGATTTTAAAATGCTGCTAGGTTCCCCCTTGTTTGTGTGACTGAAAAGGAGGTGGCTCATGCTTATCCTATGTAAACAGGATTAGAATAAAACAGCCATGGAGTGTCCCAATTTTATTTGGCCAACCAACAATCAAAATGTCTTGCCGTTGCCATGACTCGGTTGTCAACAATAGGTTACTCAAGAAATGACCACAGCAGACTATGCATAAAATAACGTGTGTAAACCGAAGTCATAAAGTGTGGACAACATCTAATTCCATTATCTCTCCCTTGTGCTTTCTTCTGATGATTATTTTGAGATCTGCCTGCTGTGTGACACATCCCTATATGACCCTGACATGATTGGCTCATTTCTTCTAATCTTTTATCTTGCAGATTCTAGTATTCACCATGTGTTTGATTGGCATATCTGCCTCTTGCCTGGAAATTTAATTGAGAGCAAACTGAAGATTACAAAATGATGACTAGATATGTAAATTTCTTAATGTAAGTGGCTGGCTTTGTTTCCCTTTGCTTTACAGAAGAGAGAATCATGGCACAGTTGTGCCGCCAGCGGAGCAGTCTGAATGGGACTCACACATTTGGGCTCCTTCACTGTTAGCCTAAGGAGAACCAGAAGCATCACAGTAAGGAATAAAAATCCATGATGAGAGGAGAGCAATCGAGTGTGCTCACACAAAAACAAGCTTTGGTATTTCTATCTGGTAGCTTAGGATGGTGACAAACAGTAAAAGGCTTACAAATGAAAAGGATTCTAATGGTTTCACTGTGCAAACAGAACAATGGTTTATTTTCAATGGTACTGCAGGTAGAGACCAATTTAACGGCACTTATTCATAAAGGTGATGTAGACTGCAAAGTTCGGAAACTCAAGAGAGAAATCCTTTAGATGAAAAAAATTGTCGAGTTTTGTGGGTAGCTTCATTTGATTAGTCATTGTTCCTCAGAAGTCTTTAATAGCTCTGTGGTACCTTTATTGGAAAGCTTTCCTAAACAAAGGTAGTGTTACTTTAAAAGGACAACTTTTTAACACTAGTCTGAAAGATAAAGAGAAGCTATTGAAAACCAGTTGAAGAACCACAGGCATGTTCCCTTCCTGTGATTTCTAGAGATTTGGAAAAAAAAAAATTATGCCTAAATTGTGTTGGATCTGTAAAGATTTCTATAATAGTATTTGGATTCCAACTAACTTTTCTTCCAAGCACTGACACAGCATAAGGGGCTGTGTAGCAGAAGGACATGACCAGGATGACGGTTTTTAACTTTGAGAGCAGAGTTGCTGACTACATTTACGCTCACACTTTATCACTGGGGAAATGCTACATCCTGGGAAGCTGAGCAGATGGTTGCCCAACTTGCTGTGAAATGAGAGGAGGGAAATACACAGAAACCCAGCAGCCCTTGATCGGAGCTCCTGCCAGTTAGGTAGACTCACAGGAGCAGCTGTCTGCGATGCAGGCCCGTTCTGTCCTGTGACTTAAAGACAAAGGGCTCGATTAGCTTTGATTAGAATGGAATCCACAATGACAGGAAGCAAACCTGTTACTCCGCAGGTCCTTTAAAAGATGACTTTCCCAACACAAATTGAAACACATTAATATTAATATATTTTAAAAATCTTCTTTAAGACAACTATAAAATATTCAGACATTGAAATCACAACTCTTCTCAGAGACAAATTAGAGCAAGTTTATTATAATAACTAAGAATATAGGCTCTGACATCAGACTGCTCAAGTTCAAGCCCGAATTCAACCTCAAATATTTACTAATAATACATTAGAATTTCTAATTTAAACCTCTATAAACCTTAGTTTCCTCGTCTGTAGAAGATATTAATTGTGTCTGCCTTATGGTGTTATTGGGAGGAGTAAGTGAAGTAATGTATATCAAGTGCTTAACAGAGTCTTTGGCCTATGGTGACAGTTTAATAAGTATTACAGTACAACCTTGGATTGCGAGTAACTTGTTCCGTGAGTGTTCCACAAGACAAGCAAACATTTCTAATAAATTTTAACTTGGTAAACGAGTGATGGCTTGCAATTTGAGTAGTATATGATGCCAAATGTCACAGGATCACAACTGAGCCAGTGGTCCCCTGTCACTCCTGCTGGGATTGTGGGTGGTTGTCTCTCAACAGCAGGAGGTTATGGAGGAGATCCCCTCTGCCGAGGAGGAGAAAAAGGCAGGGGAATCCCTCACCGTAAATGAGATTATGGAGATATATCAAATGTGGGAAACTGCAAAATTCTGTAGAAAACCACCACCCAAATAAAGTTGTAGCAGTGCAAGTGATGAATCTGTTTAACGACAATGCAATGTCACATTGCCATGAAATCCTCAAAATGAGGCAAAAGCAAGTGTCGTTGGATAGGTTCCTTGTTCAAGTTGCATGAAAAGAAAGATTCCATTGAGTCAATAGCTAGCGTTATTTCCATTAGTGATAGTGAAAGTCACCCTACACAATCAACCTCCCCTCTCTTGCCTCCCTCCCACCAGCCACAAAGGTTTTCAAAGGTCAGTGCAGGTTCTTTTGTTTATTTTTCTTTACATTTTGTATTTTATTTATTACTTTGTATTATATTACATATTGTGATCATTTTTATATAAATATTTTTGGGTTGTGGAATGCATCATCTGAGTTTCCATTATTTCTTAGGGGAAATTCACTTTGATATACAAGCACTTTGGGTTACAAGCATGTTTCCAGAACAAATTATACTCACAAAACAAGGCTTGTCCAACCTCAGGCCTGAAGGCTGCCTGCAGCCCTGGACAGCTAGTAATGTGGCCTTACAAGATTGTAAACTTTTCACATTGTTATATGATTTTTAGTGATACTTTCCATAACTCAATTGTGCAGTGCTTGAGTGCAGACTGTGTAGGTCACAACCAAATGCTACATAGGGGAGGTTGCAGGGCAGTGCTAACTCTTCCCCTCCCCAGGCTGCAGCAGACATTTGCAAGTATGTAAAGCATGGGCATTACCAATATAGTAATCTAACCTACCTACGTGTGTGCTTGTGAAGATAGGGTTTCGTTGTTATTAACCAGACATATAAGTTTTCCTTTTTAATTAATCAACTTGGGCTTGTTTAAAATATTAAAAGATCAAGGAAGCTTTGTTATTTATATACATATTAACTATATTACATATTTTTATGTGGCCCCAGATAATGCCTCTTCGTTCACTGTAGCTCTAGCAAACTAAAAAGTTGGACATCCATGAACTATAACTTCTATTCTTACCAATCATTTGTGTCTAATAACCTTAACACAAAAAAACCACTTCTCAAATAGGCCCTCTAGTTGCAAAAAGAGGAGAGAAAACACAGGTGGCTAGATACCCACTACTTGCCCGACACCTTACAAAAAGAACTTTTGACCTCTGAACTTAAAAAGTAGGTAAATGACACTTCTAGTAATTGCAAGAAAGTCTGAAAATTTATTCTAATCATTCAAGAAAGGCTGAAGAATGTAACCCAAGAAGGTAGAAAGCAGATATGCAAAATAAACTCAAAGAAAGTGGAAACAAGGAAAAACATAAAGGTAAAACCAGAAATCAGTGAAATAGAAATACCATACAATAGAGAGAATAAACAAAGTCAATCACTGGTTCATGGAAAAGACTAACCCAGTTGATAAACCTCTGGCAGAAGCAACAAGAAAAAAGAAAGAAAAGAATAATAACTAGTATAAGGAGTTAAAAGGGGATATCACAACAGATCCTGAAGATACACAACAAAAAATAAGAAAATATGATTCAACTTTTGCATGTATTTGAAATTTTAAGTGAAAATAATAAATTCCACAAAAAGTATTTGATAAAGTTTAATGTTATTTATGATTTTTAATACCCAGAAATCTAGAAATAAAAACTTTTTTGATAAAAATATATGGGATATATACACAAAAATTATATCAGATCCTTATAACCATTATAAAACATTAAAGCTTTTCCTTTGCAATCGGAAACAAGACAAGATTTTCCTTTTTAACTATTTCTACTCAAAATCATGCTGAGGTCCTAACCATCACATAAGGAATGAAAAATAAACACAAAATATGCATTTTACTTTCTTTAATAATATTACTAAAAGTAATACTAGAAAAACTATAAAATATAAATGTATACAAAATATCTAAACACTAATTGTATATATATACATATACACACCCCAGCCACAGCATTTTTAAAAAAATTTAAGACACCATTTAAGATACCATTAAAAATATCAAGCACTTTTGGTAAGCCTAACAAAAGATACGTTTAATGGAATAACTTATAAAATTTTACTAACAGACATTAAGGACCTAAATAGTTATACCACAGTAATAGATTAAGTCCAAAATTGTAAACATTCATTCATTCATCTACACTTATGAATATAAGTACTTATGAATATAAGTATAGATGAATGAACACATAATGTATATATATATATATATATATAGTACAGTATGTATCAGTCATTCTGATCAAAATTCTATTTTCTCAGTCTCTCTGTTTCTGTCTCCTCTCTTCTCTCTTTGTCTCTCTCCTCTCTGTCTTTCTGTCTCTCTGACTCTCTCTCTCTCTCTCTCTCTCTCTCTCTCTTTCGCTCTTTCTTTTTCTTTCAGTATGTAAGTAATTTGACGTTTATTCTAAAATTTGTGGAAATTTGATGGTCCAATGTGACCATACATTGCTGGTAGAGAATGTGAATCGATTCAACTTCTTTTAGAAATCTCTTTGGGAGTACAGGTTGATCATTTCTAATCTGAAAATATAAAATCTAAAATTGAAAATCTAAAAATTTAGGGGCATTTTACTACAAGTGGAAAATCCCACAAATGCGCTATGTAAAGGGTCACAGTAAAATGCAGGTGCACTAAATATGTGGTATGAAATTATCTTTAGGTTGTGTGTATAAAATGTATATAAAGCAATGAATTTAATGTTTAGACTTGGGTCTCATCCCCAATGTGTCTCATTATGTGTATGCAAAATTTTTAAAAATCTGAAATGCTTCTGGTCCCAAGCATTTTAGATAAGGGCCACTCGATCTGTCCCTACTAACACTTAACATATACAAATCTTATTACTCACCCATTCCATCCTTAGGTAAATGCCAACAGAAGTGCACACTTATATTCACATGCACACAAATGTTCATAGCAGCATTACTGGAAATAGACTCGCCCTGGAAACTACCCAAATGCCTACCAAGGGTAAGATGGACAAATTGTAGTAAATTCACAAAAAGAGAATTTTATACAGCAATAAGTATTACAACTGCTTGTAACAACATAAATAAATCTTATGAACAGCATGTTGGATGCAAAAAGCCTGACACAAAAGAGTGTACTTAAAGTTCAAAATAGGCAAAATTATTGGGAATAAAGATGCTGGGAGTCAGGATAGTATTTACTTGTGCAGGGTGTAAGTGACACAAGGGGGCCTCCTGTTTTTTTTTTTTTTTGAGCTGGGTTCTGATTAAATGGACTTGTTGAGTCTGTGAAGTTTACTGACCAATACTTTTATATTCTATGCATTTTCCCAAACACACTTTTTTTTTCAGTGAATAAACTCATAAAAGATTCATGCAATAAAAATCAATAGCTTTTCTATGCAACAGAATAATGAGTTTGAATATGTAATAGAAGAGAAAATCTTGTTTACAGAATAACAATAACAAAAAGTACAAAATATCTAATAACATAATTACAGGAAATTTTGAAGATATCTCTGGAGGAAAGGCCTTACAATACATGAAGATGCATACAATGTTCCTGGATGAGAAAAGTCCTTATAGCTCCCTAGCCCAGTCATAGTTGCAGAAAATTAGCTGCAAGGGTAAATAACTTGTATATGATCTATCTCATCATAACAGAGCAATGATAATTCTAGCAGTCAGACTGAGGTTCAGACGCTGAAAAATCTCACATTCAACAGGGTATTGGAGGTGGTAAAATACGAGTATTGCCTAACAATCTGCTTGTTAAGAAAAGGGGAAAATAAAAATCTTTAAATACTGTCTGTATCTTCAGGCTGTGTAACTTCCATTCTGATTATGTTTCTAAAAAGAATCAAAGTATAGGATTATTCAGAAAGAAGAAATGGCCCTGGCTCTCACTTTAGCAGAATCTAAGACAAGATTATGCCTTATTATGTATCGAGACAGATATAAAACCATACTGGTTAAAACAATGTTGAATTGTCACAGTTATAGATGGATCACTGGAAAACAATACAGTTAAAAAAGAAGACAAATCTGCATACAAGGAATGATCAAGAGATACAGTGAATGTTTAAATTAAAAAAAAATTATCAAGGTAAAAGACACATTGCCAAAAATGATGTGTGTGTGTTCAAAGCAAGGGAAGAATTTTGAGTGGGATTAATGGCAATGTGTCTTTTACTATAATAACATTTTAAATTTCAATAGACAACTTATTTAATTATTGCTCTGTGTTGATGAACCATTTGCAGCAATTTCTGTCAAATGAAAACATTACAGTGTGTCCTCATCCAACTCTTCACCTGATATGGCATTATGAGACTTCTGGCTCTTCCTCAAAGTCAAAATGACCATGCAAGGTAAACATTTTGAATCTATTCAGGACATCGAGGCAGCCACAACAGTGCAACTAAAGACATTCACAAAAGAGGACTTCCAGAGCTGCTTCAGAAAGTGATAAGAATGATGGGACAAGTAGATTTGAAGCAAGGGGGAATATTTTGGGGGAAATCAGTAGCAGTGTTTCTTTTATGGTAATAAATTTTTAAAAACTAAACATTTACTGTACTTTTTGATGACATCTCAGAAATGAACAGATACTGTTTTAGTATTGTATTCATTTATTTATTTTATCATCAATTTGACTATATTTACTAACACAAGCACAAATTATAAGGTGTGAGGCACGTTGCTTCTCTTCTTGCTTTATCCCCAAAGTATAAGATTGAAATAATGGGTTCAGTTGGAAGAAAAGTACACTAATTGCCACAGTGCATTATTTAATCTGATATTCATTCTGATATCAATAAAATATTAATTTCATTTTCTCTATAATAATTTTTCTATCAGTTTATTCTGTCTATATAAATTAAATTTAAGTAATGTTACATATGATTCCTAAGGAAAATAGAAGTTAATTTTATAGCTTTACACTCACATTGGATTGCCAAAAATTAAAACTCCAGCAATAGGAAATGTAGGTAATGATTTAAGTGTAATTCAATGCAATTACTCCAACATGACCTAGGTACATTAAATATATGTATAACCCATGATTCAGGAATGTCACTCCAAAGTATGTAATGTCTTGTGTGGGTGCACAAGGAGACCTGGGTTAGAACACTCACAGCAACATTATCTGCGAAAGGTGGAAACTATCCACATTCCCATCAACAGCAGAAGGGATAAGTTGTTGGGTACCACATAAAGAAACATCTTACAGCAATGAAAAAATAAATAAATCTCTGCTACATGCAAATGCAACTATGTGACATTAAGCAATAGAAGCCAGACACAAAAGAATATTACAGTATTATTTCATTTAGATAAATTTCAAAATCAGGCATAACTATAGTGTTTAAAGATACAAAATTAGGTGATAAAAGTATAAGAAAAGTAAAGTGGCAATGATATCACAAGGAAAGTGCTGACCTTTGGGGGAGGAAGGGGATTGGGATTAGAAAGAAACACACGGAAGCTTCCAGGGTGTTGGTAATTGGTTTCATTATCTGGTTCATAGCCAGAGAGGTGACACTTCACTCGCTAAATGCATCTCCAGATTTATCACTTTTCTACATATGTGTTATATTTCACAATTCTTTAAACTGTGAAACATAAGTCAAAAATGCTGGCTACTTTTCCTTGGGGAGCTGAGGATATTTGTCTCTGGACTGCGGTTTCCGTTTCCTTGTGGGTGGACGTCCTCTGAGACCCAGAAGGCCTGGTAACTCAGGCTCACTGAATGCACCCTCTGTCAGGAAATAAGTATTCGTGGTCCTGAGGTACTTCACGTTTAACACGAAGCTGAGCTAGCTCAGCATTCTCTATTCTGAAAATTTGGATTTATTTCTCCTCACGGGATAGATTAAGAGTCTGTAACTGACCTTTTCACTGTACGTTAAAAATAAACCCAGTCTGTTTTGAAGTGTAGTTTTGATCTAGTGAAATAGAGAGTGCTATCGATTAGACACTCTGAAATATCACCTGTTTGTTATCATTTAGTAAGGTGGTGTGCCTTGTGTATCCATTTTGGGGACTTCTTAAAATTTCCATATTCACCATTATTGCAAAATCAATCAAATGTGAGCAAAAGCAACTTGAATGATCCAAAACTGAGATTGGAGCTGCTGAAACAAGCAGTAAAACAGTTTTACTGCCTCTATTGATTGTTGGAAAGATAACAGTTATAAACTTAATTTTAAGTAAGTTTAAGTAAGTTTTTGAAAGATCTGGGAACTTGATTATTGGAATGCATATTGTACAGCACTTTATGTCCTCTGATTATTCACAGATACAAATTATCATACAATTGGAGACATTCTAAGATATTACAAAGATGTTCTAACATTATTAATATGTTGTCTTTGCTACTTGAGAGTTATTTTTCTTTCCTTCCAAAGGAAGATGCTTATAGTTTGTGTTCTTCCCAAGATTGGAAATGATCCGGTGAGAATTATTCAAACACACCAAACACACCAACCTATTAACCATATAACTTCCAGAGAACGGGATTTTTGTAGGGAAACATAAAAGTGATCATTTTTTACTTTATGTATTTTGGGGTCATTTGGTTTTGATTAACTGAATATTTTGTAATTGTATTGCAATTCATATTTAAATTTTATATTAAAATTAAGATTAAAACGAAATTCATTATAGTGTGTTATCCATACCTCATCCCTTTCTTTGTATGGCTGGCTCCATTTTACTCTTTATATATTAGATTATATATTATCTCTCTCTCCAGATATAGATATTGATATAGATATAGATATAGATATAGACTTAGATACAGATATAGATATCTATGTGTCTCTATCTGCAGGCTCCTCTTATTCCTTATTGTGGTAACTTATTCTTCTACTTTAGAGTATTAGAGTATTCTACTTTAGAATATTTTTCACAATTTGTAATCACATTCTTTATTTTGCTTTCTGCCAGCCCCATTAGACTATAGTCTCCATCAGGACAGGCTCAATGTTCATTTTATTCACCACTTTATAGCCCGTGTGTAGCGTAACGAGACGCACGCAGTATTCTCTCAAATATTTGGCCAGAGAATGAATGAAAGAATTAATTGTTTACCAGATTAAAACTAAGAGATGATGATGTAGTACTCATAGATGTAAATGCATGCTAGCATTGTTTTGCAAGACGCCTGTGTATAATACTAGAGAGCCCCGCATTGAGAGTCAGCGTTATAGACTCCATCCGGCTGCTGAAGCAACCCACTGCCTTAAAGCAGATTTCCCTTTAGGTCGGAGATGCTTTTCTCTTCTCCTAACTCCATCATCTCACACACTAACATTCATTCCCTTTTCCCTCTCCCCAAAGGCAATGCAATGAAGACAAATAGGCGTCTTACAGACAGGTAATCTCATGGTAACAGATCCCTGTTATTTACACCAGCAAAACCATTTCCAGGGCGTCGGGACTTGCCTGCACCCACCGTGGTCGGGTTTGCCAGTCAGTGGTCTGGAAAGGTGCAGGGTTCAGAGGACTCCGAGCAGCTGTCAGTGTCCGCCGAGGATCAGATTACAAGATCTCATTAACTCCAGCCTCGCCTGCTTCAAGCCTTTTGTTAGGCCCAAGACCTACTGTTTCAACTTGTCTGCTCTCAAGAGGGTCAAGGGGTGAGGGTTTTATTTTACCTGTTTCTGTTCAGTTTCATTTTGAAGTGTAGGCTAAGGAAAAGCAATAACAATAAACTTTATAGCAAACGTTGCCGTGCGATACAGAATTTTTTCATGCCTCTGAGCAACTAGCTCTTGTTTGAAACTTCCAGTTATTGAGCAGGGCATAGTTTCAATTTAGGTTAATTTGCAATACACTGTTAAATATGGAATAATTAACAAAACTAGGGAGTTTTTGTTGCTTTATTACTTTTCTCAGCATTTGATTTGGTAACTTATGTCAAACTTAACACAGAAAGAAAAATGACCTGAGCACTACTGAAAGAGTGCATGCCTAGGGCTGGGAGTGTATGGGGGTGTCGCTCAGAGGTGAAAGTTTGCCTAGCATGTGCAAGGCCCTCGGTTCAATCCCCATCACCATCACCATCACCACCAAAAAACAAAAGATGTGTGTATACTTGCGATTCGCTCAGCCATGCAAGCTTAACTCAGCATTTTAATCCTTCGGTGTACAAAGTGCAATGACACACTGGTCTTCTTCAAGGTTCTGCTGTGAACATGGGAAAAAGTAAGGCAACATATTGAGGTTGAGGCTACATCTGAGAGAAGTTGTTGCCAAAGCAATTAGAGGGAAGCCTAGAGAAGCCTGTCATCAGCACTGAAACTGCAGGCTCTCGGCCTGGACGAGTGGCCTGGCAAGAGAGTATAAAGTGAAAGAAGAAGGCCTGCACGTTAGCTCTTCTAAACTCTAACATTTAGTGGTGGGAGGAGAACTGGCAGAGACTGAATAAGAGCAGCCAGAGAGTTAGAAGGAAGACATGACGAGTGGATAATGATGGGGTAAGGGAGGCGAAGGGAAAAGAATATTTCAAGATAGGGAGAGTGAGCAATGTTGGAGGGGTGGAGGTTAGCACCCCGAGCATGAAAGAAGACGAGAGTGGAAATTGTCTGCTGGGTTTAGAAACCTGCTGGACACAGGTATCTCTAGCAAGAGCTATTTTGTTAGACTGAAAAAATGAAAGGTCAAGTGAAATGGATCTCTGGGGGAGTTAGTGGAATGTGAGGAAATGGAAAAAATGAACATGGAGTTTTGACAAATTTCATTGTGAAAAAAACGGGGAAGCTCATGTGAAAGGCAAGCAACATTAAACGGTGCTTCTTATTAACAGAAGAGACCAGGGGATGTTTAACTATTGAGGTAAGTAATCCAGTTGAGAGGCAAGGATTGCATACACAGAAAAATGTTCATTAGCTAGGTTGTCTAATACCCATGCTGCTCATGGTATCATCCCATATTAAGTGCAAATTCAACACCCCCCCCACACTTCTTGGTTTTTACCAGACACCACAGAAATGGGCCCCCTTTTCTGCCAAGCAATGCCTTAAAGTTAGGCCTCCTGAAAATTTTAGTAGTCTCTTCCTTCCTAATATCAGTCCAGTTCACCCCCAAATCTACTTCCCCTTTACTCCAAGGCCACAGGAACAGCCAGTGATTATCCACAGATCTTAGGGGCTTTGCCCTACCTCAGACCCCCAAGACTCTTCACCTGATGGGAAGTGAAGGAAATAAACACTAAACTCAAAAAGGATCACTACTGTTCAATGGCCAAAAATATTTTCCCAAATCACAGGCAAGACTGATGACTACTCTCTTACTCCATCTTAGAGAACACCCAGCTACAAGGACAACCCGTAATAATAGTAAGCTAGATGTTAGACACTTCTGAGATTCCAACCCCACCAAGGCCCTCCCTATGCATGCTTCACAGATTTTCCTCTTGGGCCTCCCTCTGGTTAGTTTTCCATTAAATTCAGTATGGCTGTCACTTTCCACAAAACTCTAGTTCCATCTGTTTCATGTTTCTTTTCAGGCCTTTTAATGTCCTACCTTACTTCTTTGGAGAAAATATTGAAAGCTGAAAGTAGCAGATAAAGATTTGTGTGCAGGAAACAAGCTGTCAGCACAGATGTATGGTATAATTTTTACCAAAAGTTCAATATTACCTTAATGTGTATTCAGGGGAAAAGCTATAAATATAATGTTCACTCTAAATGGGGTCATAAAACAATAGAATATTTTAATAGTTTTTGCCCAGACATTGGTTTCAGGCAGTTTTATACTCTATGATTTCTGATTGTTATGTGATTATTATTGGGGTTTTACACTGAAAGGAAGAAGGAGGAAGAAAGGAAGAAAGGAAGGAAGGAAGGAAGGAAGGGAGAAAGGAAGATGGATTCTGCTTTAGTGCTTTCCCTAATAAGTTAATAAGCACATGGACATCTATTTTAAAATTCCAGGCTCCTGTGATATTTCCTTTGGTTCCATTTCTGCCCTCCTCATGCACAATACAATAAAATCATGGGTTTAGAGACAGATAGATCTGTGCTCAAATACCAGTTTCATTATCCGCCATCTATGAGACCTTCAGCAATTTTCTTAGTATTCAAGCCTCCCATTCTTCATGAAACGTTTAATAATATGGACCTTGGGTGCATCACTGCCATGATTACATACCATTGTGTTTGTAAATTAAACTAGATATCAATAATTGTAACTGTTATTGCAAAATGGTCTGAGACTTAATGCATACATGCTGGTTGGTCTCCTTAATGAGAAAATAATGTACGTGGGATTAGAGCCATCTGTTGCTGATGGGGGGTTTCACACTAAATGGACAAATTTATATTCTAGTGTGACCATCATACCGAAGGAATCTAAATGCTCTTTAGCATGATAATGTCAGCATTATTATTTCCCATGAAATATGTTTTCTTCATATGAGACTACACTGTGAGGCCTTTGGGGTAGGTCTGGAGAAGGGGGTGAGTGGGAATGAATGCTTGCTTTGATGAATAAGTTTGCTTCTTAGGGCCAGAGGAAATTGGCTACAACTCTTTCTGATGGGGAAATAAATCAAGGCATTTTCTACCCTTCAATTTATAAATCCAGAGCACACTTTTCCCCCTTTGGGGTCTGCAAAGCATGAGAAGCTTGAATTCATGACTCCAAGAAGAGCATAGGAGAGAAAACTCCAATGGAGAGCAATGCAAATTCCAAATGGAGTAAATTTGGGCACCAGACTTGGGTGTAGAAGATGATCTAAAGGGTGACAGGAGAGGAAATGAAGAGAGTGAAAGAGGGTTGGAAAAGAGGAATAATCCATGTGGAGTGCACCTTGTGCCTTCCTTTTGAAGATCTAAGTCTGCAAGCTCCCTCTACACCTTTTTGCAGTAGGAGACAGAAAATCTGGTGTTTTCAGCGGCATTGTTCAGTAAGATCTTGAAATTTTCTAAAAGGAATGTGTGTACCTTCCTTGATTTCTTGTGCTTGTATTTGTTCTGGAGAATACTAAGAAAAAGTATTTGGGATAGGAAGCATCATGAATTCCCAATAACCCAGTAGGGGTTCCATGGCCATCCTTTCCTCAACCACTCACATTTCCATACATGACTGGTCACAACAGAAAGACCATGAGTAGCTGTGGCTAGGACTACTCACCAAGCCAGACACAATTCCCAGATTCTTTCCCACAACTCACTGTGAAATACAGAAGGACAGGACTCAACCAGTTTAGGGTAGATAGTTCCTCCTTCCGTGCTTTGTCAGAAATACGTGAATATTATTGTCAAGTGTCATCCAACAGAAAGACAGGTTTGTAAAATCATTATGGTGTGTCCTCATTCACCTTGCTTCCCAGATCAGGCACTGTGCAGCTTCGGGCTTCCCCAAAGTCAAAATGGCCATGAAAGGTAAACATTTTGAATCAATTCAACACTCCTGAGGCAGCCACAACAGCACAACTAGAGATGTGCAACCGGACTTTCAGAACTGATTCAGAGTGGCAAGAATGTGGAGGTAAGTGTGCTTGTAGCAAAGGGGGATGTTTTGAAGGAATTAGTGGCAATATGTCTTTTACTGCAATAATTTTTAAAATGTTAAACATTCACCATATTTTTCAATCACACCTCACATGTACACCGGAGTAACAGAGCATACACTGCCATGGTGAGCACTAAGAGGAATTATAAAGGAGAAAGAAAGCGAAGAGCTTTTTAGGCAGTTGATGTGCTGATATAGAAGCTTTGGAGTGATAGATGGGTAACAAGAAATTTTAAGATATTTTGCTGTGTATTGTACTATCAGCCATCTAAACTTACCTTCCGAAGTCATCCACACAGATCTAACTCTCTTAGAATTGTATTTTGTATTTGGTTGTGTTGATAGGAAAATCACAACTAAAGGGAGTTCTTTTGTATATGCTTAAAGTTAAGCATAGGCCAGGATAGGGGATTTAGAAGTCAAATTAACTCAGAGCCAAAGGACAGAGGTTTAAATAAGTCTGGGTCAAAACCAGGAAAAAAATGATTTCAGATGGGCTTGGAACCCTTAGAAAGCCATGCCACAGATGAGTTAAAGACTCCAACTACTAATTCAGGACAACCATGGGGCCCAATGGTCCCTTTAGAGACACAGTGTGCTATAAACCCCTCAAATTTTTAGCATCTAGATAAATAAATAAATTAGATATCTTCTAATTGTCTATCTTTTGGGTCACAGATTTTAGCAGAACTGATTGTAAGTCATGATGGGGGGGGGTGAAAAGCCAACATTTCCATGACCTGGTAGACACGTCACTTTCTCTTTTGTACGTGAGAGTCCACCCTGACACTCTTTTCTGGCCTGGGGATTGATCTGCTACCACCTTTGCTCAGGGCTCCTACCGGGTAATGCTGTTCTCTTATGTTCCACCTTCTCTCACTTCTCCAGGCTCTGTGGTGTGCGTGTGTATGTGTTACTGGTGATCGAGCCATTGCACTGAGCTACATCTCCAGGCCCCCTCCCACTCTTTTTTTTTTTTTTTTTAAATTTTGAGACAGGGTCTCACTAAATCCTCTGGGATTTAGGGTCTCACTAAATTGTTAAGTTGCCCAGGCTGGGTTCAAACTTTTGATCCTCCTGCCTCATCTTCCCAGGGTGCTGGGATTATGGGCGTGTACTACCATACCCACTCCAAAATGTGTCTTCAACCCAGAATTTCATTTCCTTGCCTTTAGCTGTAAAATTTGGCTCAAATTTTATTTTCTGTGAATCCTTCCTTGATAGTCCCTACTAAAGTCAGTTTCTTCCCTCTCAATAATCCCATAGTGTTTGTTCATAACTCTACTCTCATGTTAATATAGCTTTTCTTTACATGTTTACCTATACCAGTAGATTGTAAAATGGTACAAGGCAGGGACTATATGTTCTTTTTCTTTGGATCCTAGTGCCTAAAATAACACCTAACACAAATACCTCGTTATTTGCCGTGTGATCATATTTGATACTATATCTGAGATACCATGGACTTGTTCCTACATGATAATCAACAAGTTATAATTGAAAAGTAAGCAAAGAGCAGGCTAGGAATAGAAGAATGATTCCTTAAACTAAAAGGGCAAAAACTAAGAAAACTGTAAGTAGCATAATACTTAATGTGAAACACTGCATGCTTTCCTCCTGAGGTCAAAAATAAGATAAGGATGTATACTATCACCACATCTGTACAATATTTTACTAGAAGTATAGAATGATATAGGGCCAGAGAATGAAATAATACTTTTTGTAAATATGCATTAATCTATATATTATGAGTAAGCATGTTTTGATATATATATTATATATAGTACTATATAGTAACATGCATTATACCAAAAGAATCCTAAACTAAACTAAAAAAATAGGACATGAAGTTATCTTCAAATATTAACTTATTCTGTTTGAACTATAGTTTAATGTTCAGTAGGTAAGTATATATATTTTTACTTCCTGTTTTTAGGATTCTTCATGACTGCCCTCAGTTAAGGACTGTATATGTCAGCATGCCAGAGAGAGCAGTTGAGCTGATTTCACAGAGAGTGCTCACTGAAACTATAACTGATGGAAAAGTGTTTCCAGCTATACCTCCTGTGTTTTAGGTAGGAAGCCCTGTTAATTATGATCAGACCTATGTAAGTTTTAGCAAGAATCAAAAAGGGGCTTCTAGATAAATATTTTCCTGTTTAATATTTCTTAAGTCAAGTCTCTAGATTATTAGAATGTTGGAGCGACATCTTGAGAGCTTCATTTTTAAAACTTAGAAGGTGATTCTTGGGCTTTAAAAAGTTAGAGATTCACTGATTTAAGTAATCCTTACTATTGCCTAAGAAAATCCTCTGATTGTGTAGTGAACTCAGTGGCCTTAATCTCATTTAGCCCCATTTTCCTCTTCTGTTAAATGAGATGATGCATTTAAGTTATTTCAAATATTTCTGAAACAACCTATGTTCTGTGATTCTAGAGAATATATATCCTGGTAAAAAGAAAATAATTTGTGCTTCAAAATTTTTCATTTTTGCTCACGAGGTAGGAAGTATGACTAGTAAGAAATATATCAACTACTGTCAGTACTTATTTATGGTATTATGGTTTTTACTCTTTATTTCCAAGTTACTTGTAATATATGTAGATAACCTTCATAAGTGAAAAAAACCCACAAAATATTAAAGGAATTTAGTCAATGATATATAAAGTACTGTTTAAGAATATTAAAATGGGACCAGTGAGATAGCTCAGTGGCATAAGCACCTGCCCAGCAAGCATGAGGTCCTGAGTTCGACTCCCGGAACCCACATAAAGGAAAAAAAGGGCCGGTGATATCGCTCAGTGGCACAAGTGCTTGCCCGGCAAGCGCGAGGTCCTGAGGTCGACTCCCAGTACCCACATTAAAAAAAAAAAAGAATATTAAAATGATCAATGTATGAACATTGCACTTACAATGTAGTGGCTGTCTTAGTTATTTTTCTCATTGCTGAAACAAAATACCTGACATGCAAAATTAAGGGAGGAAAGTTTCATTTAGCTCACAATTTCTAGATCACTCTAGATCCAGTCCATAATTGTCTGGCTCCAAGGCAAGGTGGCATTGCAGAAAAGAAATAGTTCATGGTGGGCAGTCACAGAGGAGAAACAGTTCCTGGCAGGCAGAAGGTAGCAAAGCAACAAGGGACAACCACAGCTCTTTCTATCCCTTATATCTTATCCAAGCTACTTAGGATGGGTAGTACTCACACCCTTAATCCTAGTGTCCTGGATCTTAGCATTACAGCATAAATCAATTCTAGTATCACACACTGTAGATCCAGCCACCTCTGAAAAAGCCCCACCTATGACTGCATGAGGTTTTGGGGAGACGTCTAGACGCAAACCATAACATTCCACTCCTGCCTCATGCACATGTCTTTATGCAAAAGGCATTTAGTCCATCTCTAAGTGTTGCCAGTCCTGACAGTTTCAGTATTGCTGAAAAGTCCAAGTGCCAAGTCTCCTCTGAGATTTAAGGCAAACTCTTAGCTGCAAGCCCCTGTACAAATGAAAAGAGAGTTAAACACTTGCAACATTCAATGGCACAAGATAGACATTTCCATTCCAAAAGTTACAAACAGGAGGATAACAAGGAATGGGAACAAAGCAAGACCCAAATCCAGGAGGGCAAACATCAAATCTCACAGCTCCAATTTCTGCATCTCTGGCAACCTGTGGCAAGTTGTGAGCACCAAATGGAGTGGCTCTGCAGTTCTAGTGTAGTTCCAGCTGTAGTTCCAGCTGTAGATCCCACAACTTCTCTCTAGGGCCAGCTCTGCTCCCTCCTTGCAGGTTTCCTCAGACAATTCATGTTCCTGGCTTCTCCAATCTTCATGGGTCTCCACTGAACCTTTGGCTTCACACTCACAGCTTCACACACTGCCTTCTCAGGGACACACTGCCTGACCTCCCAGGCCTTCTTCTGAAATCTCGGCAGAAGCCTTCCTGACCCCACAACTCTTATATTCATCATGCACCTAAAACCAGCACCACATGGATGAAGCCAAGGTCTGCTACCAGCTGGAGCAGTAGCCAGGCTTCCATCTCTCTTGGCTGTAGGAGTCCAGTGCCTATGAACCAATTCCTGAGGAACAATTTCCCTAGGCTGTGGCCATTCTGGAACATAGTACTCTGGGTCTCTTTTCTCAAAGCAAAATCTTTCACTTTTGCAAATTTGAGGCTGCAAAAGGTGGAGGAGTCCTGCTGCTTCTTGTGATGCCCTCAGGCCATCTTCTCTGTTCTCTTTTTCCTTCCCAGCAAACAAGATCTTCTCTGCTATATCTTGGCAGTCCACAGTTTTACTGGAGTTTCCTTTCTGGCCAAACTCAAAACATTTTAAATAATTCTGCTGGACTCTTTGTTCTTTATTCTCAACATAAATCTGGCTAAAAGATCCAACAGTAGCCGTGCCACTGCCTCAACATTCTATTGCCTTGAAATTTCTTCTGCAAGATTAATTAGTCCATAACCTTTAATCTCAGTCTGAAGCAGTCTCTGGACATGAGCAAAATGTAGAAAAACGTTCTGCTGAGGTAAAACACATATCATCTAGAGTCCAACAGCTAATGCAGTACTTCTTCCCTGCAGAAACCTCCTAAACCTGGTCTTTACTGGCAGAATTTCTGTCAGCATTCTGATCTTTTGAAATCTGACCAGAATCTCCAGTCGAGTACAGCCTCAGATGTTCCAGCTCTACTTTTTCAGGCAGCATCTCAGAACCCTTTATAACTCTTCCCTTTCCCACAAGCAAGTTCCAAAGGCTCTTGAGCCACAAGGCCAAGTAATGTCACCAAAACCGCCACTTCTCTGGCACCAAATTCTGTCTTACTCACTTTCCTCTCATTGCTGAGACAAAATACCCAATGCCCAAAACTAAGGGAGGAAAGATTATTTAGCTCTCAGTTTATAGAGATTTCCATCCATAATTGGCTGGCTCCAAGGCAAGGTGGCATTGCAGAGAAGAAACAGTTCCTGGTAGGCAGAAGGTAGCAAAGCAACAAGGGACAACCACAGTTCTTTCTGTCCCTTATATCTTATCCAGGCTACTTAGGGCAGGTAATGCTCACACCCTTAATTCTAGTGCCCTTGATTCTAGCATTGAACCATGAATCAATTCCAGCATCACACATTCTAGATCCAGCCACCTCTGAAAATCCCCACCTACAAATGCATGAGGCTTTGGGAGGACATCTAGATAAAATCCATAACAGTGGCAGAGAGACTTGTATGTAATGAGACTACAAAACAAGGCAAGGAGTAAGGGTTGAAGAGCTGTTAGCAGGATAATTGAGAGGGGTTAGCATTGCTGAGAGTGAGCTAATGATAGAACTCAGTAATCTGGAGGTTCTAAAGTAGCTCTAAAGTGGGCAGTTTGGAAGTCCTCTTTTAAGAGTACAGGGTAGTAGACATTTAGAAATCTGAATTCTGTGCCTATATGTTGTGTTGTGGCCCAAGAAGACCCCAACCAGCGGAGCCTCCCAGGGGCAGGAACGCGAACCCGGGCGACGGTATGGGGATGAGAAAGAAGACACACACACACACAGATCAGGGAAGTCTAGCGAGAGAGAGTTTATTGCGGAAGTGCCAGGGCTTATATCTCTTTGAGGGAAACGGTGGGAGGGTCTAATGGGTGACGTAGGATCAGGATGGGCGGGGGGGCGCATGCTCAGACGTGAAGCTGGTTCATTTATGGCTCCCCACACCTATACACAGGAAAGTAGGTTAAAATTGATCATCTAATATGTGTGCAGCATTACGGTGAATCCTGTGAAGATATGAGAAACACTAGACCCATATTCCACCTACTGAAAAGTTGGAGAGTGTAAAAAAAAAAAGTTTTGAAAATAACATTTTATCATTGTTAAAAGGTATAGCAGAGGTTTTACGAAATGAGAAATCACAGTGAGGCTGGTTAGAAGAGTTCATGAGGGTGAAAGGAAAATATCGCTTGGTCTTGAAAGTATTGAATCTAGATAAAAAATTCACTGGATGGAATTATTAACAGATTGGAGGCAATAAAAGAATCAGTGAATTTTAGGATATGCCAATAGAAATTTTCCTATCTGAAGAATAAAAATAAAGAATATTGAAGAAAAGTGAACAAATACTTGAAGCTATGGGCAAGTATAAAATGTGATACCATATATATGTAATTAGAACTCCAGAAAGAGAGTGAAATATATTTCATGAAGTGGCTGAAATTTCCAAAAAATTTCTTGAAAAACATTGAGTTATGGACCTAAGAAAATTAATAAACCTCAAGTGTTGAAAATATATCTAGGAACAGAATATACAAAATAGTTAAAAATATCAAAGATAAAATGTTAAAAGCGGGGGGCCGGTGAGATGGCTCAGTGGCGTAAGCGCCTGCCTGGCAAGCGCGAGGGACTGAGTTCAACTCCTGGAACCCACATACGAAAAAAGGGCCGGTGATATCGCTCAGCGGCACGGGCGCCTGCTGGTGCGCAAGGTCCTGAGGTTGACCCCCAGGACCCATGAAAAAAAGAAAAAAGTTAAAAGCATCTTGGGAAGAGATATATTACAGAAACAGCATCATGAATGATGGTTGACTTTGCATCAGAAACAATGAAGGCTGCACAGCGATAGAGCAACTTCTTATTCTTTAAAGTGCTGGGAAAAAACTGTCAAACTAAATTCTTACACAATCAGAGGCTGAGAGAATATGTCATGATCAGGCTGCCATAAGAAATGCTAAAAATGTTCTTCAGGCAGAAGGAAAGGATACTGGATAGAAATGTAGTCAATGTGTAATTTCTTTCAAGGACAAGTGACATTCTATTTTTTCAATTGAGATATAATCCACATGCAATAAATTTTACTCTATTAAAGCACAAAAACCAGTGGTCTTGATATACCCACGAGGTTGTGATATCATTACTATCTAACCCCAAAACATCTAATCACCCTAGGAAAAAACACTGTTCTAATTAGCAGCCACCCCTCATTCTCATACCTCACCTTTCCCCTGGGAACTACTAATCTATTTGCTGTGTCTATGGAATTGTCTATTCTAAGTATCTCAAACACTTGAAATCTTATAATATGTGTCCTTTTGTGAAGGCAGTTAACTAAAGCAAAATTAATAAGTGTAAAGTGGAGTTTATAACACACAAATGTGAAAGAAATTACAATAGTAAAGATCTACAGTTGGGGTAGGGGTGGTCATCAGATTCTCACCAACTTGCCCACACTGTAATTCTCAGGAATTGCAAATACATTACATTACATGACCAAAGGGATTCAGGTTGTAGAGAGAAATACAGTAGCTAGTTGGCTGACTTTAGAATAGCAAGATTATCCTAGATGGGCTCAATCTAAACATAAGTGCTCTTCAAAGTGGAAGAGTAAGGCAAAAGAATTGGCCAGAGAGATGTGTTATGAAAAGGACTCAACCCACCAGCAATTGCTGGCTTTGAAGATGTAAATTACTACAAGCTATGAATGTAGTATCATTTAAAAACTAAGAATGGTCCATAGTTTACAGCCAGCAGGAAAATGAGAATCTTGGTCCTATAATCTCAAGGAACTGAGTTTTCCAACAGTTCAAATAGGGGAAAGGGGCATTTTCTCCTAGAAAATGGAACTACACAACTCTACAAAAAGGAACAACACAACCCTGGCAATACTTTGGTCTTACACCAGTGAGATCCATGTCAGAATTCTAGCCTAAAGAACTATAATATAATAAATTCATATTGTTCTGTCTTTTACATTTGAGATAATTTCTATGGCAGCAATAGAAAATTAATACAGCAGGTAAGTGGAATTACATACTGTTATGATTCTTTTGTTGTAATCTATAAGTTATAATCTTTACAAGATCATAATTTGCAAAGTAAAATGTGGAAAGCTTTAGATGTGAAGTGGGAGGCATGAAACAGTTCATTACTGACTCTAAATGGACACTGATAAGTTAAGGATATACTTTGTTAAACCTATGTAAAAAAAACATAGTAATTATAAAAATAAAAATAATAATAAATAATGAGGTTTAGCTAACACACAAATAGAAGTAAAATGGAGCACTAAAAATAACTTAATTAATTTAAAATAAGGCAGAAAATGGACCCCCCAAAAACAGAAAAATAAAAACCTAGAGGGTAGATAGTAGACAGAAATCCAACTATATAAAAATCACATTGAATGCAAAGGGACTCAGCTTTGCAATTAAAAGGCAGAGGTCAGTGGTATGGATAAAAACAGCAAGACCAAACTAAAGACAATCTTTAAGAAATACATATAGGTACACAAAAGGTTCAAAGTAAAATTTGGGAGAAGATAGCCTATGGAAATAGTAAACATAAGGAGATTAGCATGGCAATATTAGTTTATTTCAAGAGGAAATGTTTTATAAGACATAAAGAGGAACATTTCACAGTGATTTTACTATATCACATCCTCAAATTCCTGAACATTGTTCTTACTAAGGAAAACTTCAAAATTCATCAAACTAATTTAGCAGAATCAGGAGGTGGAGGGAAATAGCCACATTTATAATCAGAGCTGGAGATTTAAACAAGTATCTCTTGGTAATTGATCAGACAAAAAATCAGAATATAGAAGATCTGAATAAAGTTCAGGCAAATGCACTTATTTAACATTTATATAGCACTATGCCCAATCAAAATTTTTTCAACCACACATGAAATATTATTTACCAAGATATACAATAGCCCATAAATTAAATCCCAGTAAATTTCAACAAAGTATATTTTTGACCACATAGTAATTACTTATGAATAACTAAAAACAAACTATCAAGAAAATGGAAATAAAAGTACACATTTAACAACCCATGGGTCAAAAAGAAATGCCAATGGAAATGAGAAAATAACTAAAACTTAATGAAAATGTAAAATATCAAAATCCTTGGGATAAAGCACTGCTTAGGAGGAAAGTTATTGCTTTTATGATTACATTAGCATGTTATGCTTTAAAAATCAGTGATCTAAATTTCAACTTTAAGAAACTAGAAAAAGGAAAGCAAATAAAAAGAAGACTGCAATAACAATAAAGACAAAAAAGAAGGAAAGTTTTTAAGATTCCATCCCAAAGAAACAGAGCCAGACGGAGCAGAGGGAGAGAACATAGATATCAAAATCAGAAATGAAAGAAAGGTTTGAGTACAGATATTAAGAAAGCTAATAGACAAATATCACCAACTAATTAAAATGGTGAAACACATTTAAAACACGTCTTACCAAATCCGACTCAAAAAAGTTAAAAAAAGAAGAGCTCTATATCTAACAAGAAATTGAATACACACTTAAAATTATACTTTTATGTTAAAATTCACAATTAAGAACCTTCTAAGCGGTGATTTCAATCAATAATACCAATTTTCACCAACTCTTCCGGAGCATCACTAAGCACATGATATGTGGTCCAACATCATTAGTCATCATTTCTGTAAATGCAAATTATAATCAAAATCAGATACTAGGTTATACCCATTTTAACCCATTTAGCTGAAGATTGAAATTTTAAAACTTTTTTCATGAAATTCATATATGTTACCCAGAAAAATTCAAGGAACAGGAATTTGAAAAGAACACATTTCATTATGTTCCATTGTTATGGGCATTCCAAAAATGGATCACTAGGCACTAAAGTGTTAATGGCTGAAATTTTAAAAACTGACACTATCAAGTGTTAATGGCAATGTGCAGCAACTAGAAGTCTCCTAGATTTTGTTGCAAGTGTGAAGTGATACAATCACTTTAGAAAATGATCTGAAATAATATACAATTAAATAAATCTTACCACATAACTCAACAACTCTATTCTTAGGCATTTACCTAGAATAGAAAACTATGTTGAGAGAAAGATTTTTTTTTTTTTTTTTTTTTTTTTGTGGGTACCGGGGGGTCGACCTCAGGACCTCGCGCGCCAGCAGGCGCCCGTGCCACTGAGCGATATCACCGGCCCCTTTTTCGTATGTGGGTTCCGGGAGTCGAACTCGGGCCCTCGCGCTTGCCAAGCAGGCGCTTAAGCCGCTGAGCCATCTCACCGGCCCCAGAGAAAGATTTTAATGAATGTCCATAGCAGTTATATTCATAATAACTCCAAAGTGGAAACAACTTAAGTATCTATGGATAGATAAATGTTGGAATGTCCATACAATGAACTGTTACTTAGCAATAAAAAGGAAGAATAGCAACAAAATAGTACGTTATTTAGCAAAGACACAGATGAATTGGGAAAATATTTTACTGAGTGAAAAACCAAAAAGACTCAAAAAGTAGACACTGGAGTATTTTTTCTCATTTACATAAAGATATAGAACAAGCAAACCATTTGTAACAATAGACATCAAATAAGTGGCTATCTGGGACAGGAAGCAACTGACTGCAAAGAAGTGTGGTGAAACTGTGGGGTGATGGAAATGTCCTATATCTTGATTAAAGAAGTGGTTACATAATTGTGTACCATAGAACAAAACACATCACAATATAACTTAATATGATATGATATAATATGATACAATACTATATATGCCTCAAAGAGTTGAAAATAAAGTGTGCATGCTAGATGACCTTGTACTTCAGGTAAAAACTTACCAAGTACATTTGTTACTGCATGTAAGCAGACACGGGTATTAACCCTAACTCTGACGTTAGCTAGGCTGTGCAAACGGACACAGTGCACTTTCCTTCTCTGAACACCCATATTCTTAGCTGTAAAGTAATGGGTCAGGCCAAATCAGAACTTCTCAACCCTGCCTACACATTAGCATCACCTGGGAATCTTTTAAAAAGTATTTGGCCTTGGGCCGGGGATGTAGCTCAGCAGCACAGCGCCTTCCTAGCAAGCAGGAGGCCCTGAGTTCTAACTCTGGTACCAAAAAAAAAAAAAAAAAAAGCGTTTGCCTCGACATTGCATCCAAGCACTGCCATATTTTCAGACACTTCTTAATTGATTTTAATGTATACTTTGTGTAAAAACCAGGGCTTTAGAAAGTTTACTGACAGAAATGTCTGGAGTGTTTTGTTTCCATGGAAATTGGTCTCTAAGACTAGCATCATTGATTATCAGACTATCGCTTAGGAATTATAAAAATGTTGGCAGAGGTGCCTAGAAAGATATGTGACACACATTTGACAAAGTATAGATTGGGAATCATTTTCTAGGAAGAATAAATATTTAATAACCAGTCCCAGATTTCCCCACTATTACCCTTATAGAGATATAAATAAAAGATATATTATCTGCTCTATAGAAGCCACCTCCCAAGATAAAAATAATCGAACTATAATTGAGTCTTGAAAATTTTGAGCCCAGTTTTATTTATACTAACACAAAAGGCCATTTTAATATAATAGAGCTAAGTGGTGAGGAAGCCGACTGTATCTTGGTGGCCTCACCAAGAGGCAATTTAATTTGTAGGCTCTTAAAATGATTGCGGAAGCTAGCATAGGAAAAAAAACCTCTGTGCTAGTTCTCAGTGAATCACTGAAAACTCACAAATATCTTTTAATATTCTGAAGCCATTCAAAATTGCAATCCAATTGGATAATTCCAAAAGTGATTATTTTCTTTGTGAGTTATATAGATGCCTGGTCTACCTCAGCCTTCGGCTGCTTGACAATCAGTTGTCTATTCCTCCACTGGAGAAGACGATTGAACATTTGAGGGAAACCAAGTCATAGTTAAACATATCTATTTACTTTTGGGAAAAAAATGGAAACCTTGTTTAAATGTGGTTTGAGAATTATTCTAAATTCCATTGTGACAAACACTCCATATCTTAATACTATTATGAGCAGTAGACTCCTTCAACTATTCAAACTTGAAATGTGGGACTAATTCTACTTTGAAAAGCTGTTATTTGCCAGAGTAGATCTCCCCCCACTCAACCTGCTGTGTCTTAGTCCTGGAGTACTGAGGAGCACAGGCCAATGCCATTCTTTTAAAAATTACTCCAGTGGGGGCAATAGGGGTCTTGGGAAGGGAAACCTATGCTTGGTGGAATAACATATGGTCTAATAAATTCACAAGTGAGTGACTTTTCTTGTAGCTGTGGTTCAAATTATAGGCATTTCAAATGTTTAATGGTGACTTTTATTTACTGTAAGGAAGTATATGCTGAGCATCTGGAAGGACACAATTTTACTTTAATCATTTTGATTTAAGTGACAGTAATTACAAGCATCATCACAGTCTATAGAAAAAACATTGATTTTTACTGTTACCTGCCAGGACTTGTTTCCATCATAGCAAGGCATTTCTTTTTTTAGACCAAGAGGGGTTAAATCATCATTCTGAAAGTTCCTTCCTTGTTTAAGTGCCTGCCATGAGCAAGGATTCGTAATAATGGATTAAACTGATGAATTCGCTTAAGCAAATTAACTACAGTTTAAATGAATAGAAATGATGGCATTTAAAGTAACTGGGGGATGGGGCCAGTGAAATGGCTCAGCAGCTTAAGCGCCTGCCTGGCAAGCGCGAGGGCCCGAGTTCGACTCCCGGAGCCCACATACGAAAAAAGGGCCGGTGACATCGCTCAGCGGCACGGGCACCTGCTGGCGTGCGAGGTCCTGAGGTCGACCCCCGGTACCCAAAAAAAATAAATAAATAAATAAAATAAAATAAAGTAACTGGGGGAAACAGTGTTAACCGTCTCCAGAAATTTTATAGTTAAGTATATAGAGTAACTTGACAGACCTCGAAGCAACATAAACTATTTCTGTTCCTAAATGCACATGTATGTTTGGGGAAATCCACCAGGTACATAGGCAAAAAGGCACTAAAGTATGGAATGAGGCCAAAGTCTGTCTGTTAGCTCTTCAGTCATTCTATTTCCTATCTTAAAGACATAGAATCAAAAGGTTAGAATAATTGTTGAATTATGACCACAAAGAAGATATTTAAACTCAATATCAAAAATATCTCAGCCAGCCAGAATGCTTTTTAAACCAGAGAGAATATCTGGAAGATGTGAATAAACATATTTCCATATACAGACATCGTTAAGCGGGCAGGGCATGCAGTAGGTACTCAGTAATATTTGTGGAATGAATCCCAGCACTCTGGGAGGCAGAGGCAAGAGGATCATGGGTTTGAGCCCTTTCTGGGCAACTTAGCAAGACTCTCTCAAAATAAAATATAAGAAAGGCAGGGAGTGTTGCTCAGTGTGACAGCCCTACATTCAATCCTCAGAACCATAAAAAACAAAAACAAAACGACAAGAAACCCACTTTATTAGAAGCTACTTGTGTACCACTTGCTAGCTTTTAAAGTTTCTTACAAATATATTGCTTGTAATAGGAAGGCCTTTGCATTTTTCTCTATATCACCAGATGGTGCTGAAGATCACATGAGCAAATATCAATGCTTCAAGAACCAAAGAGCTGACAACTGCAGCGTTTTCCATATTGTTCTATTTAAACGAGTCACTTTTTTCTCCTGTTTCTGTCCCATACATATGCTGATAAAAATATTTGAGATCTAGGCACAATGTTTGTTCTGGACGTTATAAATAGCAATGCTTTGAGTCACGGGATCACTCAGAGAGACTGTACGCAATTATTGCAGACTTAGTCTCAGTCCTGTTTAGCTCTGTCTTGGGCTATCTTCTTTGAAACAATTTTTTTCATCAGTAGCTCCTTCCAAGGCAATGTAGCAGAAAGAAAAGAACATCAACACTATATTTTTTAAGAGCAAAAATGCAATAGAGGCTCCACTGCACCCTCACCCGTTACCTAAGCCTCAGAGCACATACAGGTAAGTTCCTCGATAATGAGAGAACACATTGCACATAGCAAAGTTGGGTGTTCCCCAGGTCCCTGTGTAAGGCTCTTTTCTTCTTTTTTTATTTTAAAGAGAAAAAAATAAATAAAAACAATGATACAGAGTTTCAAAACAAGATCATAGGAAATTAACAATCGTTAATATATCATGTGTTA
Source organism: Erethizon dorsatum (assembly GCA_028451465.1). Lineage (NCBI taxonomy): Eukaryota > Metazoa > Chordata > Mammalia > Rodentia > Erethizontidae > Erethizon > Erethizon dorsatum. The sequence continues at coordinate 44,236,660 of CM051835.1, forward strand.
TCTTCAAAGTTGTTGCTCAGATTACAAGATATAGGCATGCAAAATTGATCAAACAATATAAGAACAAACTGTTCTTTTCAATTAACTAAAAGAAATTAGTAGCATAATTATCTTAGCTATCTTGCATATATACATATTTTTTTTTCTTTTTCTTTCCTTCTTTTCTCCTTTCCCCCATCCCAGTTGTTCTTCCTTTTGAGCAGTTTCTTCTCCTTTCACAATATCTATTATACATTTTGGATCTTATTTACTCTTCCAGTTTCTTACACTAAGGAGACAATATGATGTTTACACATGTGAGTATGATTTATTTTACTTATGAGTATAGTCTCTAGTTGCATCATTTACATATAAAAGCCTCAAGTTTATCCCTCTTTATAGCTGAATAGTACTCCATTGTAAAAAAAAAAAAATACCACATCTTTTTTTATCCATTCCTTGGTTGATGGGCATTTGAGTTATTTCCAAGATTTAGCTATTACAAATGTGCTGCCTATAAACATGGGTGCACATATATTGCTGTGGTATGATGTTTTTAATTCTTCTGGGAAGATACCGAGAAGAGGAATAGCTGGGTCAAATGGGACCTTTAATCCTAGTTTTTTGAGGAATTTCCACACTGATTTCCACAGTAGTTGTACCAGTCTACACTCCCACCAACAGTGGAGAAGGGTTCCTTTTTCCCCAAAGCCCCTCCAGCATTTGTTACTGGTTGATTTCTTGATAATAGCCATTCTTTCTGGAGTGAGATGGAATCTCAATGTTGTTTTAAATTACATTTCTCAAGTGACAAATGATGTTGAACATTTTTTTATATATTTATTTGCCATTTGTATTTCTTCATCTGAGAAGTGTGTATTCATCTCAGATGCCCATTTTTGGATTTGGGTCTTTGCGCCAGCAGGCGCCCATGCTGCTGAGCGATATCACCGGCCCTTTTTTCGTATGTGGGTACCGGGAGTCGAACTCAGGGCCTCACCCTTGCCAGGCTGGCGCTTGTGCCGCTGAGCCATCTCACCAGCCCTTGAGTTCTTTATATGTTCTTTTGTGTGTGTGTGTGTGTGTGGGTACCGGGGGTCGAACTCGGGACCTCACGCGCCAGCAGGCGCCAGTGCTGCTGAGCAATATCACCAGCCCCTTTTTTCGTATGTGGGTACTGGGAGTCGAACTCAGGACCTCGCGCTTGCCACGCAGGCACTTATGCCGCTGAGCCATCTCACTGGCCCTCTTTATATGTTCTCGATAGTAATCCTTTGTCTGAGGAATAGCTGGCAAAAATTTTTTCCCACATTGTGGGTTGTCTCTTCACTCTGTTGGTGGTTTCTTTTGCTGTGCAAAAGCTTTTTAATAAGATGAGATCCCACTTGTTGATTCTTTGTGATAGCTCCTATGCGACTGGGGTTTTATTCATAAAGTCTTTGCCTACACCAATGTCTTCAAGAGTTTTACCTATTCTCTCTTCCAGCAGATTTAATGTTTCTGTTTTAATATTTAGATCTTTGATCCATTTTGACTTTAATTTAGTGCATGGTGATAGACGTGGATCTAGTTTTAGTCTTCGGCATGTGGACAGCCAGTTTTTCCAGCACCATTTATTACAGATGCTATCTTTCTTCCAGTGAACATGTTTGGATCCTTTGTCAAAGATAAAGTAGCTGAGTGTATTTGTAGTTGTGTCTGCATAAGACTCTTTTCATTACTACAGTCCAATTAGTTCAACTAGGAAACATGCTTTTGGCACAGAGAGGTTGAAGGCTGTAGTTAAAATGGGAAGGATCACTTTTCCTTGCCCTTCTTACCCACTTTTTGCCTGGGCATTTGAGCAGTAGGATTGGCTGAGAAGTCCCAGAGCCTATAAATGAGGATATTTTAAGCTGTAGACACATTGCTGGTTTTGTTTTATTTGTTCTATCCTTTAATTTCACCTTTAGAATCCAAAAAACACAAATTCTTAAGAAGAAATGCCCTTAATACTGAATACTATTTATGGCTAGGTTATTAAAAAAATTCTCAACTTAAAACTACTCAAACGATAATATATTGTGGATTAATAAATCGTGGAATTTGTACATGGGAGGGATTTCTGCTTGGAAATTTAAAATAAATATTGCCCAGGAGAAGATACCATGGTGGCCTTCTTCCAGCATGAATTCTCCCTTATCTGTCTCCCAATCTTGGTCTTCCCTTGGCAGTGCATGGCTTAGGGACAGCACGCAACTCGTTCTAGTCAGTTTATGAAAGAAGGTCTGGTACGTAGGGCTCAGAACTACTGAAACCATCTTGATGCCCATCTGAGAATGAAATAAACATGTAAAACATTGTAGAGCCACAAGGGATGTCAGCAAGATAGAGATAGAGCCCTGGTGTCTCTGGGCAATAATAAATATTTTAGCCTGTTTAACAGAGGTTTCTTATTACCTGAAGCTGAAGGCTTCCAAACTGAAATTTGGGCTGACAGCAACTTTAGCACTAATGAACCACTCTCGCGTACTCATCTCCATGAAAATGTCTTGAAACATGTATTTTACTGATGCACTGCCACTGTTATATGAGTTTCTCTGAAAGGATGTGTGGATTTCAGAACAGAGAAGTAACTATTTGTAAAGACTTCCTGAAGAATGATCTATTCTACTTCAGCTGGATTGGATAAAGAATAGAATTAACCAGAGTAAGATCAAGACACAAGACTTTATTATCTATTACCGGTCTGCATCTTACCAGGAATCTAACCAAGAGCAGGTACATTATTTGTGTTATTTTGCATTAGAAAGACTGTTCATCCTTGATTGCCAGTTTCTAAAAGAAATATTCTTAATTACAAGCCTGAAAGCTCTCATGTTGTTCGTGCCTGGTGCAGAAAAATGTGCTTGATGAATTTGTGTTGACTTTTCTTTGCTAGCCAACATGAAGGCAGCCAACCCCTGCCAAAATCATCAATAAAACTATTTCTTGTGAGTAATAACAATAATATTATTTTCCTTTATAGCACCTTTAATCCAAGAATCTTGAGCCTGTATAAACATTTGCCCAACAGTGTACTCAAAATCTCAGTATTTGGTTGGTGGGAAAATACAACTAGATGCAAGAACACAGAAATAAAAATAGAATCTAAAATTTTAACTCATAATGATCTTTCAACTAACCATTCAAGGAAAATCAAAAATTACTGGGCTGGTGAGATGGCTCAGCGGCGTAAGCACCTGCCTTGCAAGCGCGAGGGCCCGAGTTCGACTCCCGGATCCCACATACGAGAAAAGGGGCCGGTGATATTGCTCAGCGGCACGGGTGCCTGTTGGCGCGCGAGGTCCTGAGGTCGACCCCCTGGTACCCACACACAAAAAAAAAAATTACTGAGGTTTTAGCAGTATAAGCAACAAAGCATTTCTAGCTCCAAGTAATAGATGATTCATCCTTTCTCTTTTCTTGTGATTTAAAGTTATTTTTTATTTTTCATATTTATTACTTTTCTTTTTACAGCAGGAATTTTGAATGCCAAAAGATGGGGAAATTGAGCTAATTAGGATTATCTCAGTATTTTGCAAAAAAAAAAAAAAAAAAACAGCAATAATTAGAAGTGAGTTTTGTTTCGATATTTAGAGAGTTTCCTGTTGGACGAAAGTATTATTGAAACCACTTTTCTTTTGGCTCTAAAGTAATTCTTTTTTTTTTTTTTTAATGTGGGTACTGGGAGTCAAACTCAAGACCTCGCACTCGCCAGCAGGCGCTTGTGCCGCTGATGGATATCGCCAGCCCTTTTTTCCTTTATGTGAGTAGTGGGAGTCAAACTCAGGACCTTGCGCTTGCCAGCCAGGCACTTATGCCGCTGAGCTATCTCACCAGCCCAGTGGTTCTTTTTTTTTTAACTTGAAAGGGAAGAAAAAAACATGGAATCAAATTTTGGAAGAATCAATAATAACGATCCATTTAATTTCCTATATTTAGATGTTCAACAAATTATGAGGAGAGCTTTGAACTTCACTTTTTGGGACTTATTAGGATAAGTCAGCAGAACCTGTGTAGAAGTTGATCTTTGACTAATAACTTAAATTTTTAAAAAAATTCACAGTAAAACTAAAATTTCATAATACTATATTTAATAGCACATTCTTTTTTAACACAAACAAATGAAAATTAATAAACTGATTATAAACAAATCATTTCTATTAAGAAAGTAGACCCACCAGGGTCTCACCTTGACTACATTTTGATGAATCCATTGTTGGTTGATTGCTATATTTGATTCATAAAGTCTTGGAATTGAAATATCCCTTAAAAAGTAATAAAATTGCATTTTTTAGAAGCAATTTCACTCAACTTGCTCAACTTGAGTGTCCTTCCATTTAGGTCTTTGTTAGCCTATGAAGCATCCTGTGAAATGCTTCACTCTGAAGCATTGAGTGAAAATGGCTGAAAGCACTGTGTGAAAATGGCTGAAAGCACTGTGTGTGAAAATGGCCGGTGAGCTCTAAGAAGGAAGCTTGACAACGAAGATCTTACTAAAATATCCCCATCACATGATACTGCAGCTGAGTTCACAAAAAGAGTGCAGAGGAAAATGTGGGTTTTCTTTAGTTTACATTTTAAGCCTTCCACTAATAACACTCAGTCATCCTTGTCAGGGACCTACACCAAAGTTGTGATGTCATAAACTGCATAAAAATATCCCTTAAAGCTGAAGCTTAAAATGAAAACCCAAGATACCACCGGAAATAGTCCTACATTTAGCAGATGGTGGCCATTTACATGCCAAATCTCATTTTCTTTTGGAGATGACTTTTCTTTTTTATTTCTTCTTTAGATTAGGTAACTATTGATCTAGAGTTGTTCAATTTGCCCTGAAATAACAACTGCTGGGTAATTTCTAATTTTCAAGGAACTTTATCATTACTTAGTACACTTAATACTCACAACTGCCATATGAAATAACTTACACAAGTTATTCACTCTAGGTGGCCCAGCTACTAAATTGGCACTAGATTCTAGTCTCCTGACAGTTCATCCATTGATCTTTCCTCTCCATCATTTTGATTTTCTTACAATCCTGAAACACGTGTGGAGCAGCTCTTATAATGTAATTTCTGTTAAAATATTATCACAATCTTCACCTTTATTTCCTTGTGCTATCTCCATAAGGACTGAATCACCACATAAATCCCCATTTCTAGGTATGATGTCCTTTAGTGTTGATACAAATTATTAAATAGATTTGTCCTGCCTCCTGAAGACTGATGAACTCGACTGAGTAGTGTATCTCTACACTGCATGCCACTGTTGTTACCCAATTGGACTAGGTCTGCATGACAAACTTCTTTATAATCTGAAATTGCTATAAGTTACCCCATTCAAAAAGGGGAAAATAATAAAACTTATTCACACTATACCCAGATTTTTTAAATGGTTGGGCCAGCTTTACTACTCTACTATGGAATGAATCCAAAGACCAACAAACTCAGGCTCTCTATAAGTCCCTTCATTATTATGCTCTCTGCTATAACAAAGTACTTTATCTGGCATCAAAATTACATTAATGCCCTATTCACACTGTTCTTGCAAGAAACAAACACTTCTTTGTGTCTGGTTTTCCACATGGTTGCCCTGATGAAACATATGCCATTGGAGGACAAATATATTGATGCAAGTAAAAAAGAACAAATTAATTCCAGAACGTAGTTAGAGATAAAAGATGCCATTTCCTTACTCTCTGAAATGCAGCTTATATAAAATGTCATACTGGGCTTAATTTGTGGAGGAAAAACATGCTGCAACTTCATAAATGACAATTTTTCTAACTTGACAGTTTGTCCATTCCAAAAATGCTGAACCAAATTGTGGCAACTTTTGGCTGATCCATTCAGTAACTCTTGATATTATTGAAGATGAATGAGCCACCCAAGGCTTTAGAAACTTGATTCCAAAAATTTCTGTAAAGTCTTGGAACAAATGTGAAGGGCCAAACTGTGAATTTTCCTAATCAGCAAGAATACCCTTTCCTGGGAGGGCTAGTAATGTTTCCTTTTCTAATTGAGCCATGATTCTAGAAATCTTCCATGAAAATTTTGGTACTCCTGCCAGAAATCAGAGAATAAAAAGAAGAAACTGTAAACTTTGTTTATAGTTATCCAGAATAATTATCAGTAAGTACACATTCCATTGAGTAATTATGAGTTGGAACACCTGACCTAATGGAAGAGAGATCTTTACACAAGAGTAAAGATACTTTGCTCTCAATCAGCACATCTAAGCCATAAGATTTCTGTATTTCAGATTGAAGCTGAAGTAGCTTTTTCTGAATAACTGAATGAAAAGTGAAAAACCAAAATAAGTTTTAACAGTTATACAGGGCACAATTTGAATACAAAAGATTTGTGTCATTTTATTTTAATTGAATTCACTTGTAACAATTTGTAAGGTTCGATATAGCCTCAGATACTTCCCTGGTTTCTAGCAGAAGCAGCATGCTGACCCTGAAATTCTAATATGACATTCAGTCTTTGAAAATAACACACACCTCTTTCATCACTATGCAGCCCAGTTCCTGATGTATATAGGGCAATTCATAAATAATGAATGGATGAATAAATAGGAATAGAGTGTTTGCCATTTGGTAAATGATGATTTCCTTCTCTTGGGAGACATAACCATTCATTCTCATGCAGAGTGCCCTTGAAAATTAATTCAAGCTTCATGCTAATGGTCAAGTGCTAGTTAGGAAAAGTGCAAGGGGGCCGGTGAGATGGCTCAGGGCCGGTGAGATGACTCAGCAGCGTAAGCGCCTGCCTTGCAAGCACGAGGGCCCGAGTTTGACTCTCGGAACCCACATACGAAAAAGGGGCCGGTGATATCGCTCAGCAGCACGGGTGCCTGTTGGCGCGCAAAGTCCTGAGGTCGACCCCCCGGTACCCACAAAAAAAAAAAGGAAAAGTGCAAGGATGTAAACATTGATACTCAGACTCTAACAAAACTGATAGTCATTTCTTATTCCCATTTCAGAATTTGTCTCCACGTCATTGCACTCTAAGAAAAAATAACGTGATAGCTTTAACTCCTATTTACAAACAAAAACAACCTTAGATAGACATTAACATTTTTCTGTAACTTAAAATTTGGTCTTGAAATAACTTTCAGTCACAGCATTTTGAAGTGGAATAGAACTATGCTGTATACTGAGGCAGAAGGACTTTTGAGAGTTTACAAAATCCTCTATATTGCAATAGCTCAAAGTTTCTCCCTGCTAATATTGCCCAACCACCTAATCTCTCTCCATAAAGAAAATTCCCATTGGTTTTAAAGAAATTTTGATTAGAAGTAGGATGTAAAATCCCAGGTCCTACCCAACACTTGGAAGGAATACATTTTGCTTCCAAGTTCATTTCCTATTTACAAATATCCTCTACCTTGTTAAAAGCAATTTGAAAGGTAAACTATACTGTGTTATGATATGAAAATCAAAGAACCTAATGGATACTAAGTGTCAAAATTCAGTCAAGCATAGTCAGCCATAGGAATGAGTCTTCAAATCCAAATTATGTTGGTGTTTGACAAAAAGGGAAGAGTAAAATATAAATAGTTTCAATATATAAGAAAAGACTATTATATGACTAGAGTTACTAATTATAGGATGGTATCGGACTGAGAACATAGTTTGCTTTATAGATAGAATTAAGTATGAAGTTTATCATAGGTAGTAGGAAATTAGATTAGAAGGACTCAAAGGCAGGTGGTCAGGAGAGAAAAAGGGATTTACTGAACTTACTGAATACCTACCATAGATCTACTATATTAATACTTCAAGCATAAATTATACAGAAATGTAGTTGTTTATAAACTCAGTTCACCCTAAGCTTTGTCCTATTTTAGTTTTTAAAATGCCTCTTCTTATTTGTGCTGGATAGAGGAATGAATCTGGTCATTTAGTCTGCTTATTTCTGTATGGCTGAGAATCACCTTCAGATCAGAAGTTGTTTGAAATTAAAGGACATAGCTCCCAAGCCAAAGAAATTGATTTCTATTCCCTTTGTTGTCTTTATTACATTATAATACAATTTGTGGCAGTCTACATAGTCCACAGGAATACCAGAGACCTGACTCCCACACACCAACTCATGTTTGAAAACTGGCTATTTCAGGGAAAGAGTCAAACAAGCTGCAATTAAATAGTGCATCAAATTCATTCTAATGTGTCGTCCCTAACAGGCATAAGATTTGACACTTGATATACTAGTTATTGAGCTTCTGAATTTTTGCTTTTCTTCTCTGTTAAGGTTGTTACCTATGTAATAAAACTCTACTTTATACCTTTTTATTCCTAAAATGTAGTTCCTTATATAAGAATTAAGCTGAGAAAATACTGTATATAAACTTTGGCCATAAAAGATGTTCACCATAGTGTTGTTTATAATGGCCTCCAAATTTAAAAGACCACAGCTGTCTACAAATGTGGTATTTGTCAAATAAATTTACATTAAAGTAAATGGGAGATGACCCTTTATTATTTAATTTTAAGTTGAAAATTACAGTATTATATATTTATGGGGTACAAAGTAATATTATTATTTACAAATCAATGTGGAATAATGAAATCAAGATAATTAATACAGTAGCCCCTGACTGATGAATAAGTTTTCTATTCCAGAATGTTTGTAAGTCAGATTCATTTGTAAATCCAACAAAGTGAGTCTTATATACCTTTGACACAAATATACAATGTAAAGAAGAAGAAAACAAATACACATAGAAAATCACTGTAAATAAACTTTTTACTTTTATAGCTACCTTAAAGTGGTGGTACAGTACAGTACAACTGTAAATAATCTATTTTTACTTTTATAGTTGCCTTAAAATAATGGTACAGCACTTCTGTAATTTGTTCTCATCTATGAATGTTCTTAATATGAGATCCGTATATATCTTTGAAAGTTTGCAACTCAAATAATTGTAAGTTGGGGACTTTCTGTATAAACATCACCTCAGATATTTATCCTTTGTGGTAAGGACAATTGAAATTTACTTTTAGTGATTTTGAAAAGTAAAATGCATTTTTTTACTATATTCACCATGCTGCAGAATATATCTCAAAGAAAAAAAAAGTATTCCTCCCGTTTAATTAAGGTTTTATACCCTTTACCTTCCTTTCTCCCCATTATCTCCACACATAGACACTTGGTACTCCTGCCACCGGTGAGCTTTATTATACTCTCCTTCTTTGAGTTTTATTGTTTTAGATTCCATTTATGAGAATATGTAATATTTATCTTTTTGTGCCTGACTTATTTGGGAGATGACAGTTAAAAAGAATGAAAAGAATACAAAACGGGGAGGGGACAGAGTAGGAAGCTCCAAGGGCCAACCCCTCAGCAGAACCCCTGAAAAGGCTGGCAAAAATAGAATCAACTTTGTCAGAATTATGAAAAAGTATCAAGGATTTGTAACAGCCAAGTGAATGCTTAATCAAGTAATGTCTACCCAAACCTGGTAGAAGAGCTTTATGGCATTTTAACTTACTTTGCCCCACCCCAGTGGCTTGGTGCAATGGCAAGTAGAAGAAAGAACAAGTGAATTTGAAAATAGATCATCCTCAAGTATCCAATCTGAACAGCAGGAGAAAGACAGGGCACCATCAAGCTTACCAGTGTATTTATGTTGGTAGTTCCAGAGGACAGGAAAGAATTGGAAAGAATGTTTTTAAAACTCATGGCTAAAAATGTCTAAAATTTGATGAAATACAACAATCTACACATCCAAATAGCTCAGCAAACTCCAAGTACAATAAACTCAGAATTACATACTGAATATATTAAAATCAAACTCCTGTAAGACTTACCCTACAATAATTCTAAAAGGAGTCCTTCAGACTAAAATGGAAGAGTACTGGGTAGTAACTTGAAACCATACAAAGGAAGAACATCAGTAACAGCAAAAGAATATATAAGTATAAATGCCAGTAGTAATTTTTTTTGTTTTGTAGCCTCTTTTTCCCATACAGTTTGAAAGAAAAATATCTAAAACAATCACTAGAAACCTATGTGCATGGACTCACAGTGTATAAAGATGTAACTTGTTACCATGACAAGACAAAGGGAAAAGGACAGAGATATATAGGGGCAGGGTGTTTAACACTATTAAAGCTAAGTTAATATTAATTCAAACTAGGTTGTTATAAATGTTAAAATGTATTTATAATCCCTAGAATAATTAGTAAAATAATAATTTTTTAAAACACAGAAAGGGAAATGAAAAGGAAACCAAGAGAGTACACTAGAAAAAGATCAACTAAACACAAAAGTAGGTGGTAATGGAGGAATTGAGGGGCAAAAAATGATATGTAATTTGTAGAAGACAAACAGAAAAATGACAGCCCTTCAGTATCACCAATTATTTTAAATGCAAATAGAAAAGACTCTCCAATCAAAAGACAAAGGTTTTCTGTGAAGAGGTGGGTTTTTTTTTTTTAAATGATACAACTATGTGCTGTCTACCAGAAACTCATTTCAGATCCAAAGACACAAATAGGTTGAAAATGAAATGATGTAAAAAATATATATTTCATGGAAATAGTAACCAAAGGCAAGCTGGATTTACTCAAGACAGATAAAATAGACTTTACATCAAAAATTGTTATGAGACAAAGAACATGAGCAAAGCATCAATACAGCAAAAAGATACAAAAATTATAAACATATACACCCCAAACAACAGAGCTCCAAAATAAAAGAAGCAAAACATGACTGAATTGAAGGGAAAAATTGGCGGTTCTGTGTTAATAGAGACTTCAATACTCTGCTTTCTATAATAATCAAAGCAACTAGTGAGAAGAGCAACAAAGAACTAGAGCTAGAACAAGGACTAGAACAGTGCTAACATAACATTCGACCTATGAGGCACACACAGAACATTCTACCTGACAACAGTGAACACACACATTCTTTGCAAGTGTGCAAGCAACATTCTCCATATAGACTGTATGTGAGGCTACAAAATGAGGCTAAGCAAGTTTTAAAAGATTAAAATTATATAAAGTATCTTCTCAGACCAGAATGTAATGAAGTTAGAAATCACTGACAGAAGGAAAATGAAAATTCACAAAAATATGCAGTAATAAACATACTCAAACAACAAATGGGTCAAAGGAAAAATTGCATGGGAAATTAGAGAATAGTTTGAGATGAAGGAAATAAATTATGATCTAAGGAATCTGAAGGATAAAATGTGACTATTAAAACTGACGTATATGTATTAACTTAAAAGAATGTTCATATTAAGTTTAAAAAGAAAAGGTCCAGCTGTAAAATGTAGGTGTGTATAAGAGGATACCTTTAAAATACCTCAGACCTATATTCACACAAATAGAAAAATATCTGAATGGATATAAAGCAAAAGTCCATTGTAGTTAGCTTTAGTTGATTATTTTTAATATTTTGTTTTCTTTTTTCTTTCCACTTATCTACATTGTGTAATTTTACCCAATTGAATAATTACTTGAGTACATTGTAAATGAAATTTAATGAAAAATATATAAGTACTTTGATAAAAAAATTACACATGTGTTTTGGATAAGATTTTTCCTATGTTATTATTTTTAACATAAAGTCAGTAAAACAAGCAGATGAAGAAAAGGAAATGGAGTTTACTTAAAGCCAACAAGATACTGCATGCACATAACAGACAAATTCCACCAACATTATTATATAATGTAGGCTTTTGAAGAATTTTTCAATCAGAATATTTAGCTACTACCTTAATTTCTCTTTGATGTGATTTATATTTAGATAACTTGAGCTTCCAGAAGAAAGTAAACATACTCTAGAATAAAGGAGCACCATTTCAGCTGAATGATATTTCACAGCTACTAATATTTTGAAATAGCCATTTCAGGATGATTGATCCTCGGGAAAAGAAAGGAATTTCTCCTCTGACAATCTGGGGCTCCTTGGCGCTCTCAGCAGTGCTTGCTTTGTTTTCACATTGTTGGAAATCCAGTTGCATTAGATTAGCCTCAAGGATTAAAATGTTATGGGAACGAAACATTTTCTCTCTGGAGCCTTGTCTTGATTCTGATACAAAGAACATTTTATCATCTCGAAGTCATCTGTAAATTTGTTAAGGAAAAATTTAAGTCTTAAAATGTAAACCAAATCATAGAATATGGGCTTAAATGGTAATGAAAAAGCATGGAGAAGAGAGGCTTTTTTTCCATTTCTAATCATATTGCCACATATGGATCTTCTTTGTGTAAGAATTAAGCTTGAGAACTGTTCTCCCCCAACCCAGAACAGAGAAAGGGAACATTGATTACACTCTTTCCATTATTTCCTGTAATATAAGATGCTGCTCATTGGACAGTTTTTAAACAATCCAAATGAAACACACACACACACACAATATGAAACAAATCTGTTTTGCAAAATACGTTAAATTTCTCAGATGAAATTCTGCTCCACCTGACCCCTGACATGTCTAAACCCTGCATCCTGTTTCTCACCACCTTTGTTGTCAGAGACTAGGACTTCATCTTTCTTTAAGACACTTATCCACTATGCTGCCCTTTCTAGTTTTCCTTGGGATTTAGCTGAGCTGTGGATCTTCCCCATGTTTGTCTGTGAATCATGCTTTCCTCTTTGGCCACAGCAGTAACCTCTTAACACGCATTATCTGTAACTTCAGTCTTTTTTCTGTCAAACACTAACATGGCATTGCATGTTGAATTCAAGGAGTAAAAGCTGACAATTTGTAATGTCCCAGAGCTACCTAAAAAGAGACTACTGACTTCATCCTACAAGTAGTGTTCTGAAAATTTAGAAAACAATAATCCAAAACCTCAGTTCCAACATCTGTTCACTAAAGAGGTCCCAGGACTTCTTACAGCTTAACTGTATGAGTGTAGGCTGTTGGATTTGGTGCTTATGGAGGGCACTGAGAGCTTTCCTTTTTTCTCTTTTTGCCTAAGGCCCGCTGAGGGGAGCTTCCCCTGCCCTTACCATGTTGTTGTGCAGTTGGTATTAGGGCTCTGTTTCTCTGACAGTAGTAGCATCTAACATTTCTGCTTTTCACCCGGTTCCTGACTCTCCTTTTGTACTTCAGTGCTTTCCCTCAACACCTACCTCACCATGCAACTACACACCTGTTATTTTGGTTCAATGTCTTGGAGACTCAGGAGAGTGCTATGTGTCACTAGCTGGCCATCTCCCTTCTTCTCTGGATTCTTTATATACCAAACACAGACCACGTGAAAGAAGAATGCTAGCAACTCCTATAGGCAGCTCAAAGATTTCCCTTAGCTGTTCCTACCCGTGACTTACACCTGTTAACTTGGCACTAATCTTGATGTCATTGTGAAAGCATTTTGTAGATGTGGTTAACATTTAAACTTTGTTGACTTTTAGTAAAAGGGATTGTTCTCAGTATAGTGAGCAGATCTCATCCAATCCTTAAAGTCCTTAGGACCAACAATGAGGTTTCCCTAAGGAGAAATATTGCCTCAAGACTGCTAGCGTTAGCTCCTGCAGAAGAGTTTCTTGCCTTCCAGTTTTCTCTACAAATATTGGACTTGGCAGAACCCAAAAGCACATATCAGTTCCTTGGAGTAAATCTCTTAAGGTGCGCACACACACACACACACACACACACCTATTGATTTCATTTATCTGGGAAATCCTGATAGTAGACTATCTTGTTTCCTAACGCAAGCTGCTTTAGCGTGAAACTGAACATGTAGCTTCTCTAAAAGATCTTGAAATGATATTGCTTTTCTCCAGGGCCAAAGTTTCAGTGTTTTAAAATTTTCCCTGTCCATATGGTGGTTCTACATGCAGGGTTTGCCAGGCTTTCCTTGTATGATGTTTTGCCCTTTAATCTTCTCTCACCTGTAGCACCTAATGGTGATCACTTCCTCCAAAGCAGTTAGGAATTTCCTTTTTTCCTTATCCTAAGTTCTTTCTAACTATGTCTTATAGTAAAATGACATGTAATTTCCTAAGCTTTATTTTTGGCATAGGAGAAAGGGTTTTGGAATCTGGAAACTGATTTTTCACTCCCACCAAAGCCTGACCTTCTAATATTGCCTTGCTAAAGACTCAAAAGGCCTAGGTTAAGGCAGAGCAGTGAATTTATTGTTCCAGAAGACATATGCTTCCATCCTGAAGCACTGAAATCCACTGATTTACTAAAGGGAAACCACATTCTGTAATGATTGTAAGGGAATTAAAAGTATTTTGACATACTTTTAAATACCTGATTCTGATTAATTGAATTTTTTTGTGATCCAATTGGCCTGAACTTCATGCAGCTGCACATAGTCACCAGTTGTGTTAAATTATACTATTTTTTTATTGTTCTTTCTTCTGTCCTTACCCAGGCATATTTAGTAGAGATATTTCCCCAAATCACTGACTTGCAGTTTGGCCAGATGTCTTGCTTTGGTCAATGGAATGTCAGAGATATCATGTGAAGATTCAACAGAGGTGTTATGGTTTGTGTCTAGATGCTCCCCCCACAAAGCCTCATGTAGTCATACGGTTTTTTTGGAGGTAGCTGAATCTAGAGTGCGTGATTGATTCATGGTGCAATGCTGGGATTAAGGGTGCTGAGATTATGGGTGGATGATTGCTGGATCAGCCCACCAATTGGATTGGCACTGCCCTAATCCAGGTAGACTGGATACAATAAAGGGGACAGAAAGAGGCTTGTCTTCCCTTTTTTGCCCATGTTGCTTTTTCTGTCTTTCACTGCCATGAACTGTTGCCCCTCTGCCATGTGCCATCCTGCTTTGGAGCTAGCCAATTATGGACCGAAACTTCCACAGTGTGAGCTAAATAAACCTTTCCTCCTTTAAACTTGGGTGTCAGGTATTTTGTCTCGACAACAAGAAAAAAGTAACTAAACCAGAATTTGGTACCAGGAGTGGGGTTGCTGCTATTACTATACCTGACCATGTGGTTCAGAAGCCTTTGGGAATGGCTTTTGGGAAGAGTTAGGAAAGGTTCAGAGATGCTGGCTGAAAAAGTAGAGCTGGAACACCTTAGGCTGTCCTGTATGGGAGATTCTGGTCAGAGCTCAGAAGACCAGAAGGCTGATAGAAATCCTGCCAGTAAAGACCAAGCACAGGAGGTTTCTGCTGGGAAGAAGGACTGCATTGGCTGTTGGACTCCAGACAATGAATATTATGCCTTAGCAGAAAGTTTGTCTGCACTTTGCTTGTGTCCAGAGACTTTGCCTGAGACTGAGATTAAGGGGGTGGACTAATTAATCTGGCAGAAGAAAATTTCAAGGCAGTAGAATGTTGAGGCAGTGGCATGGCTACTGTTGGGGGCTTTCAGCAAGATTTATATTGAGAATAAAGAGCAAAGAGCCCGGTAGAGTGATTTAAAACATTCTGAAACAGCATCTCTGAACCTTTCCTAACTCTTCCCACAAGGCATTCCCAAAGTCTTCTGAACCACATGGTCAGGTATAGTCACAGCAGTAACCCCACTCCTGGCCATAAAGGAAGCTCCAGTAAAGCTGTGGATTACAACAATAGAGCCTCAGAGGAAATCTCAATTGCTGAGAAGGGACAAAATAGAAAAGATGGCCTGAGGGCATCACAACAAGCAATAGGACTCCACCTTTGCCACCTTAAAGTTGCAAAAGTGAAAGACTTTACTTTGAGAAGAGGGTCCCAGTGCACTATATTCCAGAATGTCAGCAACCACACCATGTTCCAGAATGGCAGCAGCCTAGAGAATTTGTTCCTCAGAATTGGATTCAGAGTGCTTAGCAATCCAGACACTCAACCCTTACAGCCAAGAGAGAAGGAAGCCTGGCTACTGCTCCAGCTGGCAGTAGACCTTGGCATTATCCACATGGTGCTGGTTTTAGATGCATGCAGAATGCAAGAGTTATGGGGTCAGGAATGCTTCCACCCTGATTTCAGAAGGCCTGGGAGGCCGGGCAGTGTGCCCCTGAGAGGGCAGTGTGTGAAGCTGTGAATCTAAAGCTGAAGGTGCAGTGGAGACCCCAGAAGTTTGGAGAAGCCAGGAACATGTAGTGTCTGAGGAAAACTGCAAGGAAAGAGCAGAGTAGGCACAGGAGAGAAGTCATGGGAGCTACAACCACCCACCAGCAGTGCTGTAGAATTGGAGCCACCCAACCCCTTTGGAGTTCACATTTTGACACAGATTGCCTCACATGCTGCACATGGAACTGCAGTACTTAATGTCTTCCCTGCTGGATTTTGTACTTCTTTTGGTTCCATTTCTTTGTATCCCCTTGTTTGTAACTTTTTGAAAGAAAATGTCTATCTTGTGCCATTGAATGGTGGAAGTGTTTAACTTTCTTTTCATTTATACAGGGGCTCACATCTAAGAGTTTTCCTTGAATCTCAGAAGAGACTTGGCAGTTGGACTTTTCAGCAATGTTGAAACTGTTCAGACTTTGGCAACTCTTGGAGATGGACTAAATGCCTTTTGCATGAGTCTTTGTGGGGCCACAGGCAGAATGTTATAGTCTGTTCCTAGATGTCCCCTCAAAGCCCTGTGTGTTCATAAGGTTTTTGGAGGTAGCTGAATCTAGAGTGTGTGATTGATTCGTGGTGCAATGCTGGGATTAAGGTGGAAATAAACTTGTGTCAGTGTCTTGGTCCACAGATTGGATAACTCATAAACAAAGAAATTTGTTTCCCAAAGTTCTAGAGTCTGAGAGGTCCAAGATCAAGCCACCAGCAGATTGAATGTCTGCTGAAGACTCTCTCTCTCTGCTTCAAGATGGGGCTTCTTGTTGTAGCCACATGTAGTAGAAAGGGCATAAAGAAATGAACACTGTGTCCTCACACCACAGAAGAGATGGAAGGACTCTGAAACCTTTTCATGATGGCAATAATCCCAATCATGAAGGCATAGATCACATGATTTACTCACTTCTCCAAATGCTCCACTCTTAATGTTGGAGTTTAGTAGGATTTAAACTCCAACATTTGAAGTTTGAAGGGACACACATGATCAAACCATTGCAACCTGCATTTCCCCATTAGGTCAGGTCTCAGTTGTTTTCTCTCAGCAGGTCAGAAACATAGCTAGACCTTCACACATACAAAGCCTTCTACCTCCCCCTGGAGTGTAGCCACACTTGACAAGCTTTATGGTGGCCAAGAATAATATACCATTCTGTGGGAGAGTAAGTACCCTTCCTCATGACCAGCATTGTTGTTCACTTTTACAACTGCAACAAAAGGATGGCATCCTAACAATGTGATGGAAGAATGCTAGGGTCAAATTTGGTATTTACATATTATCACAGGTATCTATCTCCTCTGTATTATGTTGACATCTGTGATGGCCTTTCTAAATAACTCAGGGCATCAGAGGATTGTAAGCCAAGATACATTTGGCAAACACATCAGTATAATGTGTGCACTGGCACATTTCCTTGTTGAATTATTCAATTAAACCTGATAATGAGAGCACATTGACACAGTTAAACACTCAGGTGAATAAAAGATTCACTTTGAAGTGCAGACATTTCTGCAGTCATCTGTGTGTTGATGATTCCATGACTACCATCATCAAGGGAAGGAGAAACTTTGGAGAAGGTAAGCTGGAGTCAAGCGTGCTGGAGGACTTTTCTGGCATGATTTAAAGGAGATGAAAGTTAGGGACAATTTCCAATGTTCATTTCAACTATCAATCTTTTTAGAATAAATGTATTGAACTTTAAGAGACATAAAAATAAGATTCAGTTCTCAAGTGAATCTTATTCTGCTGAACACTAATGGGACATAGAGAGATGAATGCTAGCACAAATTTCCACACATCTGAATTCTGATCTCCCCTCTGCAAAGCTTCTCATGCACAACCTCACAAAAACATCTGACTTTGTTCATCACAGTTCTCACTCTGTAAAATGAGAGCATTTACTTTCCCATTATTAGCAGAGTATACATTACAAAACATCAACAAAATTTTGCAAACAAAAGAATCATCCATAAATGCAATTTTGGATTTATGTAAATATGTACGTTACAAAGCATCTTCCAATCACACTGGCGGTCTCTAAAGCAGGGGCATCATGGCTAACAGTGATTTGACACTTGCAATGTCAGCTTGTATTGTTACTAGTCTTCCCTGTCTCTCTAACTAGTGTGTATGTGTACTCCTTATGATATGGAGCATTTCTCAACTCTCTTTCTACTCTTCATGATTTAGCATGATACAGAAAATATGAAGTGGGTCATCATTAATTATATAATATGAATACTTAATAGCTGTCATTTACTGATCTTTTCCCATCCGCCAGGCATTTTATATACACTATTTCTAACTTGTACAATTGTACAACTCCAAAAAAATAATCCCCATTTCACAGATCAAAAAACTGAAGATCAGAGAGTCTGTGAGACCAAGCCATGGCTTTACTGCTAGCTTAATAAGAATAATTATACATTTGATGAATAATATATGTTTTAAGTAATTAGATGTTCATGGTTAACAGTTTAAAAAGCTAAAACTGAAATAAACTGTTACTAGTAATTATCAATTGTTGCCATATTTTACAATCCCTGTCAACTATTTTTTCAGTTTCAAAGAATCAGGGAGCTGCCCTGGGTATTACTTAACCTCTGATCCCAAAGCTTTGCCTACACATCAGTGTCTAGAAAACAAACCAAACATATATGAATGCTTGTTTCTTACACAGAACTCAGTTCAGTCACGTGTCTGTCTGGCCAACATCTCTCATTGCAAATCTTTACATTAAATTTATGAAGGGGGAATTCTTTGTCAAAGTCTAATGTTCATTTGCCAATGAAATAATAACTACTCAGTCATATGAAGAGTTTATAGATTGTTTGACTCCAAGAAGAAAAGCATAAAAGCAAGACCAGGGAAAGAACTTGGAGACAAATGATGCAACATGTTTTTTTAAACACTTGATCTATCTAAACGTAGTGATTAAGTCATTCTCTTCAGAGGTTGGAAAATGAATCTTTTTTCCTCAAATTGTGAAAATGTTACACTAAATTTATATCAGTTAGGTGTTATTTCTTCAATGACCTTCTCATGATCATAATCCTATAATGTGGATGAGTCATTTAGATGAGTTTCCTCTTCATAATATCTCATTCATGATTGGGAAAGGACCATTTAGCTAACCACTCTCTTTCTGCCTCTGAGGAAATTAAAGCCCAGACGGATGAAATGACCAGGTTGCGGTTAGTCAGCTGGCCAACGTCAGAGCTGCAGTTAGAAACCAGGCTTTCTTTCCATTACCCTAAACTCCAAATTCCCAAATTGTACTTTGAAAAGTACACTATCCTTTTCTCATATAATTATTAAGAAATATAATGTAAGCTTCAGAAGTATTTTTCTTTACTCATGAATTAGATAATGACAGAGTAAATCTTCAAATATATCGTAAATCCAGTTGAAAAAAAAATAATAAAGCAACTCTGATTATCCACAGGAGAAGGAACACAGGTCACCCTTTTCTTATTGACAAAGAAGCTCATATTTAGTATTATGCGACCCTGTAAGCTGTTATTTTGCACTTGACTCTGTAGATGAAGAAACTGTTCATCAAAAAGACTAAATCATTCAGCTAATGGGTGGCAGAGTCAGAACTCAAAAATGACTTTATAAACTCAACTTCATTGCTTTCTCTATTTCAACATTTTTCCCTGATTCTCCTCATGACAGAGTTGCCTAACTATCCCCGAGGGGGTTCAAGCTCCCACTTGCAGAGTGGAGAGTCTGGGCCAGGAGGTGGCTTCCTGGCCCGTGACTGTGTTCACAGCTCCACACCCATTGGGTGAGCCCTGTGTGAGCCCTCATCAGAGGAAGAGGAGCAGAGCAGATATGTCGGAAGATATGCCTTCTGCGCCCTCTTTCTTTCTTCATCCATTGGCTTATGTTGGTTTCCACAATGTCCTTGGAAGGCCTACATTCAAGATGGCCAAGCCACTGAACCTTGCTCTGTAAATAACAGTGTGGCAAATACGCCCTCCACTCTTTGGCTCTTAACCAGTAAAAACCACAATGAACTATTAATTACACAAAAAGGAACAAATGTTTCTTGTGAAAGCCACTGAAATTGTGGGGTTTGTCTGTTACACCAGGTAGCCTGCCCTAATTAAAATAAACATACTTTTTATTGGAGACTAGAATCAGATTTTTGTTATTCCTTGACAAGTCTCCATAACACTTGTTTACGAATTTACTGATTTTAATTGTGCTAAATGACAATGACTCTGGAGAGTCACTCTACTAAAGACATCTCTGTACCTTGCTTTCAACCACTTTACATTTAATGACATTACTATCCTATATTTCTTTTTATTACACTCAAACAAAATTATCATAAAAGCCTTTTATGGCATAGATCACTATAAAATACAAAAATAAAATTAAAAAGACTTACATGTTTTAAACCCTTCCCATCACTCCCCATCTTCAAAAACAATTTTGGAGAAAATATACATTTCTGATTCAGAAGGAAGTAGTGATCTGGAATTAATCGGTGAAAATTTAGTGAGTGTCCAAACTCAAATCTTTAACCCTGAGGATGTTCCCTCAGGAACACACAGGACCTGTTGCCTAGATACTAGTTCCAAAATGTAGCCTAAAGCAGCATGCCAGCTCAGATCTCTGCATTTCCCCACCACTTAGAGGGTCTGAGGCCCATGCTATTTACACCTCCTTAATGTGGATGCTCCAGGAGTGCAGAACAGGAGAAAGAATGCTTTTGAGAAAGGTACTTAGAGAATTTATTTTGACAACTCCCTCCTCCACCCCAGGCTTTGCACTTTTTCTTTCCCCAAAGCTTCAAAGTACTACTCCTTTAAATATCCCAAGTGTAAAACCCAAATCCAAAATCTGAAAAGAAGGGAAGTTGTGCCCACGAAGCAACCGCCATAGCACATGACAAATGCTCCAAGTGCTTTTTGGAAAAAATCCCGAAAGCAGAGTTTGGCCACTAAAGTAAATCCCCATAGAAAAAGAAATAAATATCTGTGACATCTGCTAAGGTACACCACTTCCCTTAAACACCTCTTCCTGTCCAGTTTCCACACCTCCTTCTCCCTTTTCCTAATGCTCCTTTTGTTCTGTGGTTTTTGGCCTTCAGGGGATGACTTAGCCAGCAGATGGTACCCGGAAAACCAAGGGTATTGCATACAGCTGCACATAAGCAGATCGGTGATGTAAAGCCCCTGATTTAGGATCTGAAATAAAAATCTTTGTAGGCAAAAGATAGATGCTTTTTTTCATGCCTTTTTCATTCATTTGTTCATAATGCATCTGTCATTTACCTATGATGTCAGCGCTGTTTAAGGCAATGGGGAAATAAGATAAAAGAGACATGATCTGTTTCCCAGATCCAGAGTATATGCTTAAGGACCCTAAACAAATGATACAACTAAAACATAAAGAATGAGAGATTCAGGACCAATGAAAAAAAAACATCCACATGTTAGAACGCATGAGTCAGGAAATATGTACTCTTATTTTATTTGTTTATTTATGGGAGGATTGCCATAGGATGGATTATCCAAAAAAAATGACCTTAGTATATAACACCTGGGGAGAGATCTTTGGGCTGCAGGCATTGTGAATTAGACCCTAGCCTGGGGGTTAATGCAGCTCTCCTTCACTTTAGTGGTGGGGATCCAGGGAGAATCCCTACAATGCAGTCCCACTTTGAGGGACTCTGCCCACCTCGTGGAGAACCACAGAGGTGACAAAGCCTGGAAAAGAAGAGTGAGGACCAACAGAGGTAAGAGTAGGCCCCCATTGTAGCTCATAATGGTATAGATTCACATTCAGCTCTACCATGATTCAAACTCCAAATGAGTCCCAAAGCGACTGTCCAGAGCACTGAGTTTCACTATGGAGCTTCCACTCTTTCATGGCTATTTCGATGTCAGAATGGGCCAATCCAGAGCAGCCACATGCGTCACCTTGAACTCTGCCTGCTTTGCTTTACTGCCTCTTGAGTCTCTTCCCTGGAGGTTCTTCAGACAGCTGTACTGCATTGTGGCAAGACATGCTTCTCATTTTCCCCACAAACATCCCTGATTGAAGGCAGATGATGCACGACCTTAAGCTCACCTTTAGGAAACTGTGTTAAGCCTGGTTTAGCACTGCTAGGTTATAGCATGGATGTTATTCCTATCTTCCAACCTTAAGGGTCATGGGTTATTTTATAGAACTCCAGCTGTTGTGCATTGCCAGAGAAATCAGAACCAGATTGAGAGGGTGTTTAAGTTAAACGTGCAGATAATCAGACTCTCAACTACTGAGAAGTCCTTAAGAACAGGATGACACTCACCTGTCTTAGACGTTTAAATACAGTTCTCCATAAAAGAGTATTTAATGTCCCCTCTGACATTTTAACTGTATAATCCACAAATGCAGGTGCCAGAATTTTCCCCAGCTTTTATTTCCTCTTTTGTCCATGAGTTCAAGGATTGTAGGAATGGAGGGAGGCAGATATTCTACAAATAACCTCTAGCCGTTCCATGGACTTGGAAATGTCCCAGTAATTTTTAAAATCTGATTAACTCTTGCTTCACCTAAATGTGTTTCATTGGCTTGATTTTTGTGCCACCCACTTTTACCATCTTCATAACCATCATATTATCATTCTTAAACAATATAGGAACATTCTCAGGTTCTATGCTAACTGCTTGACACATGCCATCTCTCATAAACCTCACGATAACTCTATTAAGTATGCACTGCTAGTCTCCCCATTTTACATGTGAAGAAACAAACTGAAACATTATACAACTTGTCTACTGGTGATGATGATATCTATTTGGGGGGTTACCCTACGGTGTTTGATAAGAAACCTCTTCTGACTTGAGGACTCATATTTATGGAGTGATTCCTCCTTTTATTAGACTTGATGTCACTATGTTGTCCAAGTTCACTCCAAACTGTTGGGCTCGAATTATCCTCCTACCTTAGCCAGCTGCATAGTCTGGACTATAAGCATATGCCTAGCTATATGGTATTTTTAAAAATTAGTTTTAAGTGAATAGAAGACACTGAGCTCTTTCTCCCAAAGTCTCTCTGTGTACTACTCATTCCTTTCTGCTCTGAAGTTTATTATCTTCTCCTCCTTTCTCCTTGCTCTCTTGCCTGAATTTCAACTCCATCCTCACCGCCTTTTACCCTTCTCTCCCCTCCTACCTAAATCAGGTCAGAGCACAAGACACAGTTGCAGAGGAGCTCTTTCCCATACAGGGTGGTACTAGAGGGTTTTTATTTGAATGAAGTCCTAAGGGCTTATGTGGCAACGGGAGAACTCTTCCCTGTCTCAACATTTGACATGTTTTGAAAATCCCAATGAAGTAATTTATTCCATATGAAAACAACAACAAATAACTCAAGTATTTTATGCACCTGACACCATCACATTAGTGGCATTAGATTATATATTCAGTAAGGATTTCTCCCACACGCTGTTACAATTAACCCCATGGGAATGTGTCGGCCAGACTCATCACAGTAATTTGATCAGTGACATAGTACACCGTACAGAGCGCTAAGAACGAAAATGCCCTTAGAACAGAATTCTGTATCTCATTAGGAAATGAAACTGTGACTTCCCTGGAAATGACAACTCTGGTAGGAAGAGATGGCAGCCTGGGTTTCTAGTTATCACCAAAGTAACTACTCTTTAATCCTTCAGCTTGTGGCACGTCTTTGTTAAAGAAACTCCAAGAAAATTTGGAGGTGTCTTGCTTAAGGAATGGCCTACAAAAGTGCCTATAAATTTTAGATGCCTAATCAGCCAAGAGAACCCAGTCGAAGGCTGATTAGGGGACTCACTAGCCCTTAACCAGCCAATCCTTAATGATTTCCCATCAATCCATTTGGAATGCTTAGGGTACTTTCCTCAAGACATGTAAAATGGTCCCTAAGGATTGTCCTTTAGAAACGATCCTTCCTACTTTCCATTCCAAGGACCCTGAGATGCTTAAGCTCCTCCCATACTGATAAGGGCTCCTAGCCATGTCTTCCTTGCTTCCCTGCCCAGAATTCCAGATCTGGACCTATTTCTCTTTGTTCCTACCATGTCCACCTGTGGAAGGCCTTATTTCTGACAGTTGGTTTGTCCTAGTCAATTTCCTTCTCATTGGAACACAATATCTGACACCCACAACTTAAAGGCGGAGAGGTTTCTTTTGGCTCATGTTTTTCCACTCATAGTTGGCTGGCTTCAAGGCAGGAAGGCATGGTGGAAGGGTCTGGTGGAGGAAAGCTACTCACATCATGAGAGCCAGGAAGTTGAACAAGAAAAAGAGAAGTGCAGAAAGGAGATACACCCTACAACGTCAACCTCTTCCAACCAGGCCCCACCTTCTACAGTCACATTTAACTACAGTGCCCCCATGATTCAATCACACTTCAAAAGCCTTTGAGCACATGAGGCTTTGAGGGGGACATTCAGATATAAACCGTAACGTGCTACTGAGTTAGTTTTGGAACTGGGATGTGTTTATACATGTACCAACTCCACACAAGGAATGTAAACATTATGCACTGCAAACATGCACCAAAAAAAGAGAAAGGGATCAAGGGATGGGTGGAGGGGAGAGGAAGGGAGAAAAGGGATAAAAAAAGGAATTAAGATGTGTTCTGTACATGTACCAACTTCCCACAAGAAATGTAAACATACGTACTAAACACATGTACTAATAAACTAAAATAATTTTTAAAATAAAAAAAGAAATAGAAATTGGAAGGCATTGTTTTATGACTGATCTTTGCTATCTTCAATTTTAATTACACTGGGACATACTGACTAATAATTCTGCTTAGTAGTGTAATATTAAACAGTGAAGGAATAAAATAATTCAGAAATCCTATTATGGAATCCTGACTCCTGATCAGCTAAACTTGTCATAGCCCTGAAAATATGTATGATTTTAGTACTGCAAAGAAAATCTGTTCTGTAGAAACATTTACAAAACCGGTGCCAATTGTCGCACTGTGGCTTAAAGAATACGCATTGGTCATGAAGGTGGCATAAAAGTAAATGGGCCACCGTCTACAAGTAATTTGCTCAGAAGCCATACCAATGTCACTTGGGGAGATTAGTAAGAAATATACTCTTTGCCACTCATCATTAGATTTTAAGTATCTTAATAAAGATAGAATTTATGTTATTGCGACTACTTGCGACTACTGTTATAAAATATGGCAGAGTGTGCTGCTCACTCATGAAATCTCTTTTCTTTTTATTCCAGGCATAAAACATATTTTCTGTCCTCTCCTGAAGTTGGTTAAAGCCATGTGATTGAGCCTTGGCCCATGGATTGTGGACAGAAATGATGCTAAGGCTCTGCTGGATGCAGGCCCTAACCCTCCCATGTGGTCCTCCGTGAGCTCTGTCCTCTTCGCTTACCAGCCTAATATAGTGAACTACAAACACATGGCAGAGTCACACTGCTAAAGGACCCTGAGTCCCTAAATAACTGTGTAAAGAACACACACCACCACCTCCTCCCTCCTTCCCCTCACTGGATTGTGATATCGGCAAGTCTTCTTCTCTTAAACATCCCTCAGATATCAGTGACTTGTTAACAGTCATCTTGATAAACAAATGTCCAATTAGCACTTCCCTTGGGCCAGGAAGGTTTGCTGAATGCTGATGAGATCATTGGCATAGCCAGTGCCAGGACACAAATAAATAGATAAAGTGGTAAGACTTCGAGGTAGAGGCCAATTACACCCTCCTTTTGAAGCAGAAACTTTGGGCATATTGTTGTTTAGAAATATCTATTTTTCTTCCCATCTTCCTATTTTTCTTATGGAATAAAATAATAACAGTACCATATTTGTGGGAGGGGGTTCTTTCCATCCATATTTATCCTTAGGTTGGGACCTCACCAATATGTATAGGACATTCTACAGCCATTCAGTGGTTTTCAGCTGAGTGAATTCAAACAAAAGGAATGTGGTGATGCAGCAGTAATCTCAGCCCCTGGGGTTCCTCGGCCCTTCACACAGAGCACACGTCCACAGCCGGAGCGCTTGGGGTTCAGGCCCTGTATGAGTCTACAATGCACGGAAAGGAGGGAATGACTTAAAACAGATGAGGGTTTTAAGTTCAGTCTCTGCTCGACAATTAAATTAAATTTAGGGACTTCCCAAAATCTTTTTGAAATTGCAAACGGGCCATGAGAAATCAGCTTTTCTTTTGAGGTTGCAGATTTAATTCTGCAGTTCACAAAGCTGCGTCAAAGTGCTTGCGTAACACTGCAAGCTGTTGCTGATGGAAATGAGGATGGTTTCTTCTTTGTTGTTAAATACCTAGAGTTACTCCACAAACATTCATGCCCCTCTGTTGTGTTAGATGTGTGAGCCGCGATTCCTGCCTCCAGAGAATTCAAAGTGTGGTGAAATATCCATTGAAAATGCCTCCGAAAGAAAAATGCTAATAGCAGACCTGGTGCCTCAGAGGTTAAACTTGAAAAGCCCATCCCTAGAAGGGAAGACTTGAAAGTCTAAGGAAAATACTTGGGTAAAGTTACAGGACTGAGAGGAGGCTGGAGACTGGAGAAACTTCCTGCTGAGATCAGATCCCCCGCCTCCGTGTGGTCAGCAAGACCTTTCCCCACACCACAGAAGATCTGCCTGTTCCTAAATTGCTCCTTGCAACCCAAATGAAGGTTTAGGATTATGTCCGGGGAGACAGCGTGGCCTAGTATCCTCAACCCCTTTGTACCTACTTGGTGTGTTATACTATTCTTTTTCTTTAATACTGAATCTAAGCTTGGAAGCTAGAAATACGGTTTCCATTCCATAATTAATTGGTTAGTAATATGACTTTGAACAAGTCCCCTTCTCTGATTTGCATCTCTAAACCACAGTCTATTATATGAAGGCACATAATGAATCTGTTAATTTGAAATTCTGCTTCATCATTTGCAAGAATATTTAAAGTGGAAACCTCTGTGGAATAATCCTGCCTAACCTGGGAGTATATCAAAATCACAAGGGAAGACTTTTTCTTACTTACCTTTTCTTTGTTAACATATAACTTACATACAATAAAATACACAAGTCTTAAGTACAGCCAGTGTGTTTTGACAAACATAGATACGCACGTAACAGTCACACACTATGAACATATCCAATACCTACTATGTAAAGGGCTCTGCACTATGAGCTGCAGATAAGAACACTCCCTGTCTTTGAAGGCATTAAAATCTCTCTGGGAAAACAGAACAGATACCTAAAACCTCAAATAATGTAGTAAAGTAGTTTTTCAAAGTATGCAAAATAAGTGGGGCCAGCAATAATGTGAAAGAAGTAGTCACAGCGGGCTCTGATGATTAAAAATGACTTAATATCAGAGACAAGAAAACATAAGTCTCGAAGAGAAGGTAAGTTAAGTGAAGTAGCGTGAAAAAAGCCTTCTTGGAAGAGGGGATGCCATAAAGAAAACATGGTACATATTTGAGGATGTGAGAAGTTTACAAAGATTGGGAGATGTCATATTTTGGAGAGTCTAGGAATTTGGGTGTGCATGGCCAGTAGTTGATGCAAAGACAAAGACAAATTATTAAAGTGGTAGCCAAATACGAGCCATTCTGTGACAACATCAGTGTTACAGCAATCTGTAGGTAGTGGTGATACCTACTTGCCCTTAGATTCTTGTTGCCTGCCCTGCATCACGGTGGCACTAACCCCAAGGGCTGTATTTGACAAATAAGGTTGAAGAGTGGGTAGAAAGAAAAGCCAGCATGTTTCTTCTCATCTTTATTTGCCTAGGATTTTTCCAGCATCAGCTACATCAGTTGCCTTGGCATCCTTCCTAGCTCTCCTTAGCTAATCCTGGCCCCTGAGTTCTGGTAACACAGGCTTGCCTTTCTTCCTTCGAGTTTAGGAGCTTCATAGGTCGGTGTCACTAATCACTGGGTTACTTTGCCAAGTTCCTCATCCTCTTCCATTGCTTCTATAACAAAGTACCTGCAGTAAGCTTCTTGGGTTTTAAATAGCCATAGTGATTTCCATTTCCCTGATTGGACCTGGTTATACCTTAGATATGATTATAAATGATTTCCACTTCATGTACCATGTTTGTTTCTCTGAGTTTTGAAAATTTTATGACATATTACTTTTTCAATCACAGTAAAACCAAGGATTTTTTGAAATTAGGAGATATCAGTTGCAAATGACATAGCACTTGTGTGTGGATAGTTGTGTGAGTTATCATTATTTAAACTAAAGGAGAAAAAGACACAGGGTGAATAGATAAAGAACAGAGGCAACCACTGAATCCACGATTCCAAGCCAGGGGAGGATATCAGAATCACCCAAGAATCTTTTTCAAAATAAACCTTCGATGTCTGCTTTGGTGGCCCTCCCTCCCTCTCACCCACAAAAACTGCATGCAGAAGAATCTACAGCCATAGTTATTTGATTATGTCTTGACCAAGGGTTGCAGTGCAAATGCAGGTCATGTGGCGAATTTCTTATACTAGAAGGGCCATTTGTACCAATAAACAAAATAATAAAAAAAAATACACATGTATCACTCCAAAACAACTGAATCAACATATCTGAAGATGGGTTCAGGTATGACTATTTGAAAATGCCTTCCTTACTGGTTCTCATAAACTCCACTTTTATCCCCGATTCATACAGGACTGAGAACCTTTAGGGCCGAGAGAGCCACAGTAAAAGGGGAGCGGAAGTAACAGGATGAGGAGTCAGAGGAAAGCAACAAAAGAAGCCTACAAAACAAAATGACATTTATTGTGAGTTTATGTCTAGAAATTAGCATTGAGTAGAAAGACTTTACAAAAATGTTTTCTGTTTATTTGATATATTAGCTCTTTTTTTAAAAAGCACACTCAAGTATATTAAGGTGGGGAGTGTGGGGAACGATGGTTTTAAACACAAAGATTTTGCTGTCTAAAAATACAGAGTAAAGGAGAGGAACTCTATTTGGAGCAGTGTGATTTTCTAAACCACAAAACTATGAAGAAGATCCAATAAACGACAGTATTTTAAATGCCGAATTAGAATGAATAAATAAATGACCTTCCCAAGGGAAAGCTGGCTGTCTTGAAATTCTAGCAATTAGAGTTATAATTGCCAGATTTCCTTATTTATGGAAAACTAAGCTTCATTAATAATGAATCTGCCAGTTATCTACTCGACAGAACAATTTTTTCTGTCAAGGCAGACAATTTTTGTGAAAGAAAAGATTCAATAATTAGTATTTACCTCTTCATTAAAAACATATAAATCAATTCAGTCATGTATTCTACAAACATAAGAGTTATCTTTCGTTACAGAACACCATTCATGAGAAGTACAATAAGCAATTTATGAAAAGCATATAGCATTTTTAATTGATGTGAAAAATTTTATTATGTTTAACAAAATATCCAAACCCCATCCACAGACCTAACTTTCAAGATACCAGAATCTCTAAGCCAGACAAAGAAGCAATCTAATGAGTGAGGGTTCTCCACAGGGACTCGCCTAGGGCCGAGCCAGCTTCTCAGATCCCCACATTAGGGCTCTCAGGTCTGGCCTCCCACCCCCTGAGTTATTAGGAAGAGCTCCTCTCTCCAGTTAGGTGAGCGTAGAGATGGAAGCGTTCTACTCTGCACACTGCCGATGCCCCGTGTCCATGCAATGCCAACGTGGGATGTGAGGACACTCCCATTGAGAAAAGATAGGAATTGGGCTGGCAAGAGACAAAATTGTGGTGAGAGAACAGATGGAGGTGCGCATGGCTCTGCAGTGTCGGAAAAGTAAGAATGAAGAAAACAAAGATTTGTGTAAATCTAAGGCAATGGCTCTCAAACCTGAAAGTGCCAAAAATGCCTATTTGTCTATTTAATCCTAACACAGAAACTAGCATCCATTTGACTAGCAGCAAACAAGACTATTACATACATATATGTGCTTATGTGTGTATATAAATATACATGTCTATAAATACATACACACGATATGAAATTATTACCACATGTCTAGCATAACAAGTTGTGAGCTACACACAGGGGGCTGCTTCTCAGTTTTCCCATTAACATTTCTCAGCTTGTGCATTTTGTCATCTGCTAGTATTCACCACCAGGCAAGTGGTTACAATTTCCAATGGTTTGAGAAGTAATTTATGGGAGAAAAACATAAAATCAAGGCGATTATTCATTAACTTACATTTTTCTGAGAATTGGAAAAAGACTATGATAATTGAATTTTAGAGGAAATTAGCTTGGTTCATTATAAGAAACACTCATAATTGTTGAGACCCTTAAACTTTAAACAACTGAAATTGAATTGAGTTAGCTAAAACAGAAAAGAGGGACATTTTTACAAGAATATAAGAGACTCTCTAGTCTACAAAAGCAGAGACAAAATAAAGACTGACAAAGTAACAGAAGCAAAAACATTGAAGTCAGAAGAACCCTCTCCATCTGTTATCTGTTTTCCTCTGCCTGTCTGACTCTCCTTCTGCTTCCCTTTCCCCGCTCTCTCCTTCTCTTCCTCCCTCCCTCCCTCTCTCTCTCTTCCTCACCCTCCGCCTCTCCCTCCCCCACTTCCTCTCCCTCTCTCTGTCTCTCTTTCCTTCCCTCCCTCCCTCCCTCTCACTCTAAATTGGTTCTTTCTGCTTCTCCGTCCATAAAGTACTTTTGTCTGATTAAGTTCCCATCTCCCAAGGACTAGAAGTAGAATCTGTTGTTTGCCGCAAGGTACATGTATGCCTGGCTCCTGACTCTCAAACTGCAGATCACTCTCGCGCTCTTTACTCTGGGACTGCTTTCCACTGTCCCCTGAGAAGCAGTAAAGAGCAGAATCCCCTATTTAATGATCATCAAATCTTCACTACTTTGTGAAAAGAGCTTTTACTAAAAGTGCTTCACTTGTGCATGTTTTAGGCTATGAGAGTGGCAGCAGGAACAGGCTAAGGTCTTGTTCTCTCACGTTTGTTAGTAAGTGACTGATCACACGCACAATTCCGCTCTGAAAGTTTGCCTCACAGAGTACCTGAGGGGAACTGTGGCCCTCCCCCAAGTGATGGTGAATACACAGAACAGCAGTGCATAGCCCCTGGCATGCCCTAGTACAGGGCTCCACACACTTGGACTTTCCTATCAACAGGCAAAGGGCCACAATGTCCTCAGGACAAGACTAAGAAGGCACAGTGAGTGATGTCTAATGCCTGGAGGAGGGAGCCAGGGAGCCGCAGCCCAGCGCAGAGGATTACATTGCTTCTGTGTCTCCAGACTTGTCCAGATTCACAAAGAATTTCAAGTGAGTGACCTGCTGTTGAACACTATAATCCATCCAGTTGGCACTGTCACATCTAACTTACCTGTGAGCGCTAAGCTGTCTAAGCAGATTAGGCTGCCATCAAGCACTAGCAATGAGGAAAATTCCAGGCATCCGTGAGAGCCATGACTTTTCAGTACTTCCAAAGGGAGTTGCCTTGCATTGCTGGGGGTTTATTTTGTCTGGAGAAGGTGGCAAAAAAATGACTGAGGTAAAAATTAACAGATGAGTATTTTGTGCAAAAGAGAAATAGTTCAAGGTATTCTTAAGACGTATGTCAGATAACTCCTGTACGTAGTCAGTCAGTGTAGCAGATGCCTTTAGGTAGAACTGAAAGATTCTAGACGCTCTTGTTCCTGTGTCCCATGATACAGGTGTGTGACACAGAGATATTTGATTGAGTCACCCAGTGTCAGTCCCTTGCCACACACCCTGAATGCCCCAGGTTCCATAGGCCTTTTACAGGTTCCCCTCCTGGATTCTAGACCCAGATTCTAACAGCACATCCTCTGCTGGCCACCTTATGCCCATGCATATGGAGGTGTGAGGTGACAGGCAAGAAAACCCCATCTGGCCCAAATCCCCATGTCAGCCTGCCTGGTGCCTGGATTCCTGTACTGCTCTCGTCCTTTGTGGTGATATCCCTTAAATCTACCTTGTTCTTCCCATACCCACTGTCATCGCCCCCACCACACTGCTGCCATTTGCCTAGACTCAGGTGGCAAAACTATGGCACACATGATATTGTGTTTTTCTTTTGAGACAAAAGATTTTAATGTATGAGTTGTTTTTTCTAAACTAAAATCTCAGTATTCTGGCTTAATCACAGGGTTGGCACTTAATGATAAACAAGTGGGTTTCGGGTTACAGTTTGGGCACTTGTCTCTAAAAGGTTTACCATCACTGGGCCTAGGCTATTACAGTTGTATCTCAACTAAAGTCTCTCCCTTCAGAGAAATCCATCCTACAACGGGCTTCCAGACAACGTGTTTGGATGGGCATGGTGGCCAGAGCCTGTAATCGCAGCATTCTCTGAGGAAGGAGAATAATAAATTCAAGCCCAGCCTGGGCAATTTAAAGACTTAGGCAAACCCTGCCTCAAAATAAAAACTAATAAGAGGCTGTGGGTATACCTCAGTGCAGAGACCCCGAACTGCCCTGCACTTACACCTATACTGTTACATTACTCTGTTTCCGGGAAGTCACGTGTTCCATGTATACCACTTCCCTGCATATCTGTTTTTCTTGTTTCCCAAACCTAGAATTCTATTCCTCCAAACCTCTCCCCTCTCTTTGCCGCAAACTTCTGTGCCTGTTGAACTCACATTCATCTTTCAAGGCCAAACTCAAATCCCATTTCCTAAGGGGCAGTCATATGATAACGTCTGTTATGTTCTGTGTAAACTATTAAAAATTTTGCAAAGAACCAGGGGTGTATTTCAGTGACAGAACTCTTGCCTAGTATGCCCAAGGCACTGTGTTTGGTCAGGAGCACCACAATAAATAAATAAATAAATAAATAAATAAATAAATAAATAAATAAATAAAAATTTGCACACGTGAATGTAAAATGTTATTTAAAAATACTTGTCCAGGAAGTTCTATTAGTTTTTTAGGGCTTCCTTAACAGAGTCCTAAAACCTGAGTGGCTAAAACAACAGATATTTGTTGCCTTGTAGTTCTAGAGGCTAGAAGTCCAAGATCAAAGTAACAGCAGGGTCACACCACCTCTGAAGGGGCCAGGGAAACTTGTTCTGCTCTGGCATCTGGTAGTTCATTGATCTCATAACTCCAATCTGCACACAACGGTCTGTGTGCATCGGTCTTCGTGTCTAAATCATTTTTTTCTTTTATAAAGACATCAGTTGTATTGAATGAGAGTCCTCCATAATGACCTCATTTTTATTGTGTTTCCTTTCTAAAATCCCTTTCTCCAAATAAGTTCACATTCAGAGGCACTGGGTTTTAGGATTCCAACATGTCTTTTGGGGAAGATACAGTAAAACCCATAACAAAGGTTGGTATATGATATAGTTTTGATCACTATCTTGGCTGAAGGAAAAGCCCTTGCTAATCAAAGGCCATTCTTTTACTGCAAAAACCAACAGGTATAAAATACATAAAGCAGGCACTCTATACCCCACAGTGTCATCAGAACCAGGGAATTCCTCCTTCACAACACTTGCAGATCAGAACATATACTCACCACATCTCAAGATATAAAGGAACTACAGTTTAGCTGTTGCTTGTCCCCACTGAAACTCATGTTGAAATTTGATCCCTGATGGAAATCTTGAGGGTTGGAGGAGCTCTGCCTTCAGGAAGGGATTGATGTTGTTCCTGAGTCAGTTCTCACAGGAAGGGGTGCGTTATCACAAGCATGGGCAGTTATAAAGCGAGGCCACCCTCATGTTTTGTCTCTTCCACATGCACCCATTTGCCCTCCTTCTTCTCTGCCACGTTATGATGCAGCACGAGGCCCCTTGCAGATGAGGGTGACTGGTCTTGAACTTTCAGCCTCCAGAACTATGACCTAAATAAATTTTTTTCCTTTATGAAGTACCTCAGGTATTTTATTATCACAATAGAAAACAGACTAAGGTAGGAGAATTATCTTTCTTTCCAGTCTATAAATTCAAGAAGACAAAAATCAGTACTCCATGAAAGAAACACTTTAGAGACTAGGCCATTGGGTCACTATTGTAAGAAAGACCAAGAAAGTCTATAGCATCACATGACTCCAGACTTTGATTATAATCAACAATGCTCACAAAACAGCACCATGTTAGCCTGGTGTTGTTTTCCAAAGCTGGTTGCATTTTAGAATCAGATCTTGCTGGTCACCCCTCAACATGCTCCAAATGCTGATTTAATTAGTTTTGATGGACCTAGGTTTTGGATGAAGCCAAGTTGACAATCAATAATCTAGTTTCTAAAATACTAGAGAACACAGTTCTGAACACCTCAAAATGTACAACAGTGGCCACCTATGGCTATGAGTGAAAAACGAAATTTGTACTGTGTCTTAGTCTCTTTGTGCTGCTATCACACAATACCTGAGACTGGGTAAACTATAAAGAATAGAAAGTCACTTCTCGTGGTGGTGGTGTCTGGAAATACAACACTCAAAACACCAACAGGTTTATGGTTTGAGGAGTCTCTGGTTCCATGGTGGTGCCTTGAATGCTGCATCCTCTGGAGAAGAGAGGCTCTGTATCCTCACACGGCAGAAGGTGGGAGGACAAAAGGGGTAAACTCCCTCCACCAAGTACTCTCACAAGGGCACCTAATGCCATTCACCTCCGAAAGGCCACACCTCCCAATGCTACTGAGTTAGTGCTTACCTTTCAGCATGAATTTTGGAAAGGATAAAAAGATTCAAACCATATCATTCTGTTCCTTTTCTTCCAAATTCATATCCTTCACACATACCACATATATTGCCATCACAATAGCTCCAAAGTCTTAATTTATGCCACTATCAACGTTAAAGTCTAAGCTCAAAGTCTCATCTAAACATCACATGAGTGAGTCCCAAGGTTCAATTCATCCTGAGACAAGTTTTCCTCCATCTTTTTTTAAAATTAATTTTTAGGTACATTTTAGATATGCACAACGATCACATTCATCATAGGAAATTTGTACCTGTACATACTATACCTTGATTCTTCTTTTTCCCCAATCTGCTCCTCTCTCTTCAACCCCTTTTCCTCTCCTTATTTAAAAAAAGCCTCTGTTTCCATTTTTTTCTTCTATTCTGTTTTTCTTCTTTTCCCTTCCTTCTTTTACCTCTTACCGCTCCTTTATTCCTCTTTTCATTTGAACATTTTGTTGCTATTTCACAATATCTATTATACATTTTGGTCTTACACCAGAGAAATGATGTGATATTTACATATGTGTGTCTGATTTATTTCAATTAAGAGTATTGTCTCAAGGTGCACCCATTTGCCTAGAAATGTCTCAATTTTATCCTCCTTTATGACAGAGTAGTACTCCATTGTATACAAAACCCATATCCTCTTTATCCATTTATCAGTTGATGGGCATTTGGGCTGTTTCCAAGATTTAGCTATTATAAATTGTGCTGCTATAAACATGGGTGTGCATATATCACTGTGGTATGATGCTTTTAATTATTTTAGGAAGATAACAAGAAGGGGAATAGCTGGGTCAAATGGTACCTCTAGTTTTAGTTTTTCAAGGTCTCTCTACACAGATTTCCATAGTGGTTTCGCCAGTCTACGTTCCCACCAACAGTGGAGAAGGGTTCATTTTTCCCCACAGCCCCGCCAGCATTTGTTATTGGTTGATTTCTTGATAATAGCCATTCTTTCTGGAATGAGATGGAATCTCAGTGTTGTTTTAATTTGCATCTTTCAAAAGACCAGTGATGTTGAAAATTTTTCATATATTTACTTGTCATTTGTACTTCTTCATCTGACAAGTATCTATTCATTTCAGATGCCCAATTTTGGATTCTTTAAATTTGAGGGGTCTCATTTTTTTTCTGAGTTTTTTATATATTCTAGATATTAGTCCTTTGAAGAACAGCTGGCAAAATCTTTTTCCCAATTTGTTGGTTGTCTCCTCATCTGTTGGTGGTTTCTTTTGCTGTGCAAAACTTTCTAATAAGATGAGATCCCAGTTGTTGATTCTTTATGGTAATTCCCATGTGATTAAGTTTTTGTTTATAGTCTTCATCTACACCTACATCATCAAGAGTTGTGCCTGTTCTCTCTTCCAGCAGATTTAGTGTTTCTGTTTTAATATTTAGATCTTTGATCCATTTCAATTTTAGTGTAATGCATGGTGAAAGATATGGGTCTAGTTTTAATCTTCAGCATGTGGAAAGCCAGTTTTTCCAGCACGATTTATTAAAGAGACTTTCTTCCAGTGAACATGTTTTGGCCTCTTTGTCAAAGAAAAGGTGGTTGAATGTGTTTAGGGTTATTTCTGCATCTTCTGTTCCATTCTATTCTTCCTCAGGTCTGTTTCTTTTGTCAGTACCATGATGTTTTTATCACAGTAACTTCATAGTGTAATCTCAAGTCAGGGATTGTGATGCCCCCTTCTTTGTCTTTGTTACCCAGAATTGCTTTGGCTATTCTAGGTCTCTTCTCTTTCCAAATGAATTTTAGGATTGTTTTTTCTAATTCTGTGAGGTATGCTATTGGGATTGCATTAAATCTATATAACAATTTTGGAAGTATGGAAATTATCACTGTATTGGTTCTTCCTACCCAAAAACAAGGGATATCTTTCCATTTTCTGATATCCTCTTCAAT
Source organism: Erethizon dorsatum (assembly GCA_028451465.1). NCBI lineage: Eukaryota > Metazoa > Chordata > Mammalia > Rodentia > Erethizontidae > Erethizon > Erethizon dorsatum. The sequence continues at coordinate 44,273,216 of CM051835.1, forward strand.
CTTCTTTTTCAGAGTACTATAGTTTTCAACGTAAAGATTTTTTACTACCTTCATTAGATTGATTCCTCGGTATCCCATGTTTTTGGGATGCTATTGTGAAAGGTGTTGTTTCCCTAATTTCTTTCTCAGTGAATTTGTTATTTGTGTACAAGAATGCTATTGATTTTTGAGTGCTGACTTTGCACCTAGCTATGCTACTGAATTTGGTTATTAAATCTAGAAGTCTTTTGGTGGAGTTTTTGGGGTCTTCTATGCAGAGTATCATGTCATTCACAAATAATGATAATTTAATTTCCTTTTTTCCTAACCTTATTCCATTTATTTCTCTCCTTATCTAACTGTTCTAATGTTTCCAGAATTGTATTGAATGAGAGTGGTGATAGTGGATATCCTTGTCTTGTTCCTGATTTTAGATTGAAAGCTTTCAGTTTTTGACCATTTAATATAATGTTGGCTATTGGTTTGTCATAGATGGCTTTTCTCAGACTGAGAAAAAGACCATCTCTTCCAATTTTCTGTACAGATTTTATCATGAATGGATGTTGGACTTTGTCAAATGCTTTTTCTATGTCTACTGAGATGATCATGTGTTTTTTTCCCTTGGTTCTGTTAACATGGTTTATTACATTTATTGATTTGCATGTGTTGAACCATCCCTGCATCACTGGGATGAATTCTGCTTGGTCATAGTATATAATCTTGACAATTTGCCACATTCTATTTGCCAGAATCTTATTGACAATTTTTGTATATATGTTCATTAGGGAGATTGGCTTGTAATTTTCTTTTTTGAGAAAAAAAAAGTCCCCTTCAGGGTGTGTCTCTGTTGTCCCTGGTAGATAAAGGAGGCAGACTGGGCCCAGATCTATGTTGGTTTGTCCCAGCAAACCTGCAGTAGAATTACAGCAGGGTGGTGGATAATCCCAGCAAGCCTGCACTTTCAAGTCTACTGAAATTCAAGCTGATCCTAGATTCTGGCTGTGAGGCTGGGACCCAAGTTTTTCAGCCCACAACTCTCCAGGTGCCTCTTGTCTGCTTGATCTTGGCTCCCTGACCCTGGTTTTCTGCCACTGCTGTGCCTTACCCTGACACTGGGAGCAACTAGATGGAGCCAACTCTCAGGTTCTGTGAGTTCCAGGTTTAGCTGGGCCCTTTCCAAAATGGTAGCCAGACAGTCGCCCTCTCCTGGGGATGTCTGAACCAGAATTACCTACCAGCCACTGCAGCCTACAGCATCCACTGCTCTGTTCCACTGGTGCATTTCTCTGTGGAGGCCTCCAGGGTTACCTGTAGTTGCCATCCCTCAGTAGGTTTGAGCCACCTCTCTCATGCCATGAACTGGGATTCAGGGAGAAAGTGCCACTTGCCACCTCCCTCTTCTATGTTGCGGTCCCTCTCTTTGCTGTCCCTGTGGGCTTCAATTCTCACTTCAGATCCTTGCTGGGTCTCAGGGACCCACTTCTCTCCTTCTCTTCCCCATGCTGCTCTATTCCTGTGTCTGGATTCCAAATCTTGGAGAGGCTGATTTGCTGCTGCTCACCACACTGCCATCTAGAATAGGGGGAGAAGAGACCCAGCGTGGCCCTGAGCAGTGAGCCATGAGGTCCCGCAGGTGTCCTGGTTGCCTTCCTTAAAACCATTCTGTCCGCAAGGCCCTGGTACACTGGGGCTCTGAAGGCCACGGCAGTCTCAAAGGTCTCCGAAATGCTTTGGGGGTCATTATATTGTCATGATGAAGAAAGCCGGGGTTTTTTATATCCATGTTAATCTCCTTATTGAACGTTGGTTTTCTCTTGAAACACGCTTTTATATTCTTTATATGTCCAGGATAAGAATTTTCCAAATCTTTAAGTTCTGCTTCCCTGTTAATTATGAATTCAGCCTTTAAATTATTTCTCTCTTCTTATATTTTATTATAAGCCATCAGCAGAAGTCATGCAGCCTCCTCAATACTTTGTGTTCAGGGATTTCTTCCACCCAACTTCCTAGTTCATCACTTTCAAATTCTGTCTTTTCAAAAATCCAAGTCATGGACAGGACATAACTCAGCCAAGTTCCAGCTCCAAGTTCAGTCATGACCAGCCTCACTCACACAAATCCTTTGCTTCCCAAGGTCACACATCCCAATACTATTGCACTGGAATTAAGTTTCAACATGAATTTTAGAGGAGACGAATATTCAAACCATAGCATACTCCCTTTGTGACACTTGGATAATTTAATAATTTTTCTCAGAGTACTTTGCCCAAGTTGTTGAAGCCATGGTGTCTTATTTAGGATTGCCAAAATAATAGTCAAGACCTAGGTTGTAAGAATAAACTCCTTACTGATCAAGCTGCCTATTCAGTATCTCTTTTGCCTCTTGAGAACTAACTGAATGAAACAATAGAAGAGATCAGTACTCCAAGCATCCTTGTTCTAGTGAAACTCCCCAAATAGTCCATCATATACACTGAAGAAGTAAATGTTTGAAAGTAGGAAAGATTATATCAAGTTACTTTAAGGGGAAAAGTGTTTGTTTTACGATATGGAAGGGAATGAAGGAACATGAGCATATAACAAAGGAAATTATCTCAAAACCAGTGGCATGCCAGAAAAGTCACTGGTAAGGTCAAACCTTGTAAAATGTACAAACTCATTATTGAACTTTGGCATGAGTCACATTCTACTCTAGAACTTGTTGAAAATGCAAATGACCAGGCCGTATCTTTCTAGTCACCAAGATTTTTGTATTGATCACCTTTGCTAGCCTGCAAGTTCCTTAAGAACAAGGACAGTGCTTGATGCTCTCACCCAAAATAAACAAGTACAATCCCAAGGACGTTAAAGGTGCTTAGAGGGCCGGTGAGATGGCTCAGCGGCGTAAGCGCCTGCCTTGCAAGCGCGAGGGCCCGAGTTCGACTCCTGGAACCCACATACGAAAAAGGGGCCGGTGATATCGCTCAGCGGCACGGGTGCCTGTTGGCACGCGAGGTCCTGAGGTCGACCCCCCGGTACCCACAAAAAAAAAAAAAAAAAGGTGCTTAGAATGTGTTTTATAAGCAGCTGTAGCCCCTAATCCTTTCTGCTCTTGCTAGAATCAGAGGGAAAAAGGGAGTGAGGCTATTGAGTCAGCATTTGTCACTCTGGGCCTATGTCTTCAAAAAACCCAGAAACACCTTCTCTAGAGAAGCCTTTCAGGTCAGCATGACTTTAAATATTTTACATACATGTGTTTTCATGGTTTTGCTACACATTTCTGATGACTTGCAAGAGACAAAGTGAAGTGGCTTTTCTGGCCATAGAAACTGATGACCCCCTAGACTATGTTTCCATAAATTTGCATTAGAATCTCATAAAAGAATATGCCTTGCACACTCACATATTAGGTTAACTAAGAGTACAGGCAGCCGCACATGTGTTTTATATGTCTAGAATACTGTGCGGAAGTCCCATGATTCAGATCCCCTTCCAGTTCCTTTAGAGACATTCTGAAGTGATTATAGTTGGACTTTACAACTCATGGATAACTAAGCAAAAATCTATGATTTTTCTTAAAAAACTCTAAATTGAATTCTTGAGATAACCAAGATTCCTAAGGAATGTTATATTCTAAAGAAAATTTTAAAGGATTGAAACCCATTGTTTCCAAACAGATGCTACTATTTACAAATTCAAATTAAGAAATTTTAATAAAAGCAATATACTGGAGGCTGCAAGCAAAAAAATAAATAAATGAAATAAAATAAAAGCAATATACCAAGACTGCCTCCCATGTTGTCGACCCAGAAATTACTTTGATTCAAGATGCAGTATAGAGTTAAATATTATTTCAAAAGAATTTAAAGTTCAAATTGTTTACTAAACCCAATTGCCTCATTTCTTTTCCTGCACCCACTCCTACTCATTTGAATTTATAAATTTCTGCTACAGTTTAATTTTCCATGGTAACCTTTGAAGTTGTTAGTGTATAATAATCTGCCATTCCACATGAATACAGCATAAACTGAATCACATTGACAAATTCTCCACTGTTTTCAGCTATTCAATGCATTGTAAAATTCAAAAATATTTTATTGATATCTGAGTTCAATGACAGTTCACTTATTATATGGCTTAAGGGCACTTCAAAGAACTGTAATAATGTGAATATAAAGGCTTCATTCTGATTATTCAGTCATGGCTAAAATAACACTCAATTTCTATCACTTATATTTACATAACAACCTGCTGAATTATTTTTTAATAATTAATTATATCCTAAAGAGATGATATCAAGCCAAGAATTGATGCTGTTGCCTGACTTAAGACAAAAAGTCTATGTGAATAGTTTTAGAACAAGATAACACATATGACTGATTCATTTTAGGTGTCAATGACTGGACAAGGGATGCCTAGATTGTTTCGAATAGGTCTGTGCCTTGGTCTATTTTCTACTGGGATAGCAGAATACCATAGACTTTGGTAATTTACAAACAATAGAAATTTATTTGACTCATTGTGCTGAAGGCTGGAAAGTCTAAAAACACGGTGCCAGCATCTGTTCAGGGCCTCTGTGCTGTCATAACATGGCAAAAGGGCAAGTGAACATGTAGGACACAGAGGAAATAAGGACAAACCCATCCATTAGGAAACCACCTGTGTGGTAACAAACTCCTGGCCAGGATGACAGTGTTTTAATGCTATTACAGAGGCAATTAAATCACCATGTGAGTTTTGGAGGGGACGTCCACACTGCAGCAGTCTGTGAGATTGCCTCCAGGAGGACATTAGTGTGTGAGTTGGTAGGCCGAAGCCAGCAGAAAGGTCTACCCTCGATGTGAGTGGACATCATTGAGTGGCTGGGGCCTGTATGAAACAAAAAGTGCATCTACTCTGTCTCTCCTTTTTGTCTGTCTTTATCTTCTCATTTCTCCTTCTCCTCTGCTTCTTTTTCTCCTCTTCCTTCCCTTCCCCCCACCCCCAGTTCCTGAAGGAGGACATCTTTCTTCTCCTGCCCTTGGACATCAGAACTCTAGGTTCATCAGTCTTTAGATCTAGAGACTTGCACCAGTAGCCCCCAAGTTCTCAGGCCTTTGGCTTCAGCCTGTGAGTTCCACCCCTGCCTCCCTGCTTTGGAGGCCTTCAGGTCCGGACTGAGCTATGCTGCTGGTTTCTCTGATTCTCCACCTTTCAGGTGGCTTGTCCTGTCCGGGGCATTCTCAGCCTCCATAGTCACATAAGCCAATACTTCTAATAAATCCTACTACATGCTATCTACCTATCTAATCTCCTATTTATTCTGTCTTTCTGAAGAACACCGACTAAAGCAATACCAAAACACAGTTTCATATTAAAAATTTTATGCACTAATAAAATATTTAAAAACAATCAGTAAAGGTTATTTAATGTGATATTGCTCTCCTGGTCATAAACTTGTCAGTATTTTTTATCACCACACACACTCAACCATCACCGCAATTTTCCCTTTTCAGATTACTCCCTGAAATATATAGGAATTTATTTAGGGATTGATGAAAACCTGTGTCTAACTTCATTTCTTCATTTCTTCTCCTGACAGAAATAGGCTGCTGCAGACCATGGCCAAGGCAGAGCTTAGGCTTTGTGGGGATCTTGATGGAGAGAATTTTTGGACAGCATGACTAACTGAAGCTAAACAGACACCCTCCTGCTTACCACGAAGTAGTGGGTTCTGGGAAAACTTTGGCTCAGAAGTATATAAGGACCTTAGAGAGAAAAATAAAGAGTAGTCTCCTATAAATATATGGTTCTTCCTCTAAGAAGCCAAAGGGAGATCAACACTCTGTCTTTTTTTCTTTGTCTCTTCATTATACTTTTATTAATTTATTTCTTAATTAACATATAAAAATCATAAACATACGTGTGATGTTTCAAAACATGTATACATTGTATAATGCTCAAATCAGGGTAAACATAACTATCTCCTCAAACACTAATCATTTCTTTATTGTGAAAACAGTCAAAAATCCTTTCTTTTGGACTTTTGAAATATGTAGTACATCATCATTATCTATAACCACCCTATAGTGCAAAATAAAACCAGAAGCTATTTCTCCATTCTACTTTTCCTAACCTCTGGCAACCACCATTCATAAAACCACTTTCAGCTTTTATGAGATCAATTTTCTTGAGATTCCACACATGAGTAAGATCACATAGAACTTTTCTTCTATGCCTAGTTTATTTCACTTAACATAACGACCTCTGGTTCCATCCATGTTCTCATAAATGGCAGAACTTCATTCCCCGTTATGGCTGAGTAGTATTCCATTGTGTATATCTACCACATTTTCCATCTATTCTTTAGTTAATGAACACTTAAGTTGTTTCCAATTTTGGCTATTGATATAAGACAGCAGATGTCTCTTCTATGCTGTGACTTTTTGAGGCCTGAGCTCGGAGGATGTAAAAAGAGCAGAGAGCTGGGATGCTTGCACAAAAAGAGATCATTAAGAGACTTATACCTGCTTTCCTGTTCACCAGTGACTTAGTGGGGAGAAACTGTGTCATCTTGTCTTGCTTAAGGAATTTCTTTACTTAGGGTACTAGAAGTGAGTACAAAATAACCAGAAAAAAAGGAGGGCTACTTAAGAGGAAAATCAGACTGGACAAAAATAACAAGTGGTAGGGGGAGAAGGGGAAAAAGGGAGAGAGAGAGAGAGAGAACACACAGGGAGGATTTTCAACAAAAATGCCAAGGCAATGTTATGCTGGGGTATCTTTTCACAAAATGATGCTAGGATAACTGGACAGTTACATGCTAAAAAGTGAATTTATATCCCTACCTCATATACAAAACTTAACTCCAAGACAATTATAGACATATGTGTAACAACTAAGTATATAAAACTTTTAGAAAAAATATGGAAGTAAACCTTTATGACTTTGGGATAACACCAAAAGCACAGCAGAAAGAATAAATTGAAATTCGCTAAAATTAAAAGTTTTTGTACTTTAAGAGATATCATCAAGAAAGTGAGAAGACGATCTACAGAATGGGAGAAAATATTTGCAATCATATTTCTGACAAGTGACTTATATTTAGAATAGAGAGAACTTCTACAGTTTAACAATAAAAGAATAGCCCAATTTAGAAGTACCTACCCAATGGGTGAAGTACCTACACAGACATATCACCAAAAAGGATACACAAATAGCCAATGAAGACATGAAGAGATGTTAATGTCATTAGCCATTAGACAAATATAAATCAAAATTCTAATGAGATACCATTTCATATCCACCAAGATGGTTATGATGACAAAGAACAATCACACAGAATATAAAACAAAACAAAAATCTGAATGGATTAAGGTATCTCAGATTCCAACTGAAGAACAGCCCAAATAAATCCTTTTCATTGGACAAAAATATTCAGGAGAAGGAAATTAAGAGTGTGGGTCTCCCTTTTATGTCTGATGAGTCCAAGGTACCTGCAATCAAATAAAGAAAGAGATAGCATGGAATGTTCTAGAAAGCAGAGAAATATAGCATGCAAATATCTAGCAACCATGCCTAGAAAAAAAAAATGTGAGTGAGCTCTTGGCATAGGAGGCTAACTAGAATAAAATATAAGAAGCTGACCAAGGTTCAAAGAGAGTTGTGCTGCCAGTTAGAGCCACCAGCATAATTTAAACAGAATGTGATTGTGGTTTTAAAATACTGGTGGTCTAGCAACAAGAGGCCAGATAGCAGGCTAAGTAAGCAAGCTGCTAGCACTCAAGGAAGGTGTAGTCTCCAGAACTCACGTCTCATATGGCAGGGAGTCAACAGGGAAGGGAAAGGCTCTTAGAGAGCGAAATAAAAGGCAGTAATGGGTCTAATGAAGGAATATCCCCCACTCCCCACCTCCCACCCCTCCCAGCCCCCCCTGAGGGAGAAAGGCTCCTGCCACTTCTGTCCAACCCAATTGCAGAATTCCAAGGTATATTCCATATGTACCCTTTCTGAATATGATAATGTTTATTCAGTTTTTCAATCCACATTCCACAATATATCGGGTGTGTAAAGGGAACATAACACATCTTCGAATTCAGAGACTTCTGGCTTGAGAAGAACCACGTTCTGGCCTGATATAGAGACTACTGAATATGATAACGTTTATTCAGTTTTTCAATCCACATTCCACAATATATCGGGTATGTAAAGGGAACATAACACATCTTCAAATTCAGAGACTTCTGGCTTGAGAAGAACCACGTTCTGGCCTGATATAGAGACTACTGCACATCACTCAGAAATCTTGACCTCTGAACTTCTTGCTATCAATGAATAGGAGTTTTGGGCTGTCTCCCTTGGGCACAGGAAGTTAACAAAATACATCATCCCTTGTTATCCATAGGAGATTCATCCTAGTACCAAAATCCATGGAAGCCCAAGTCCTTTAAATGAAATGGCCTATTTATCATATAACCTACTCAGATCCTCTTGCACACTTAAGATCATCTCTAGATTAATTTTTATCCTTCATATAATGCAAATGTTATGCAGATAGTTGTTCTATTATGTTGTTTAAGGAATAATGACAAGAATAAAAGCCTATATATATTCAATATAGATGCAGGTTTTTTTCAAATACTTCCAATCTTTGGTTGGTTAAATCCATGGATGTGGAACCTGAAGATCTGGAGGTCCAACTGTGCATGATAACCAGAGGGTGAACAGTGTGGTCCTAGGACCGTCCACGAACACTTCTGGCTCTCCTCTCAGACACGTGGTAGGCTTGCACTTCCCCATACTTTGAGCTTGGATGTGGCTGCATTACTGTCCTTGGACAGTAAACTGTGAGAAAAAGATGCATGCACGGTGCTATGAGACAATTCATAATTTCCACAGTCCTTTCTACTTCATGTAAAGATCGTGGAAGCCTGTGTCAAGATGGAGCATCCATCAGCCTTGGTCCCCACATGACTATAGTCAACAGGAGTCCCTATGTTGGACCACAAGAAAAATGTATGACAAAACTTTACTTGGGTTAAGATATACAGACTTGGGCCGGTGAGACAGCTCAGCGGCATAAGTGCCTGCCTGGCAAGCGTGAGGTCCTGAATTCAACTCCCAGTACCCACATGAAGGAAAAAAAGGGCCGGTGATATTCAGCAGCACAAGCGCCTGCTGGCAAGCACAAGGTCCTGAGTTTGACTGCCGGTACCCACACACACACACAAAAAAAAGATATACAGACTTGGGTGCTGTTTGTCACCATGACCCAACCTACTATATCTTCACTGCAGCACATGTCAAACAGGACTAAAGAAAATCTTGCCCTTACTTGTATAGATATTATTGAAAACACCCCAAAAATGAGACCCTCACATTAAAAATTGCTAGACTTCATGATGTTTAAAAGTTTTAAAGTCATAGCCGTGTTTCTAAATTCTTAATAATACCTTAGAAGAATCAAGAAAAAGTTTGTGTGAGGATCATAGTTTGTCCTGAGGACATGGTGGAAAGTAAATTCTTAAACATCTCTTTGAACCTCTTATTGAAAGGGATGCGCTCACTCAAACAGCCTCATCTTCCAGTTTGAGGAGCATCACATAGGTTTTCTGCAGCCTCGGAGCCACACAGACGTCCTCCCCACGAAGAAAAGGGGGCAGTCCTTGTTTCTCTTCTGGGAACCTTATTTAAAGGGTGATGTTTTTTTGATTAAGAGTAAGAGGAAATCTATCACGCCTGACTCCTCTCTGAACTAGCAGTCAGTGAATCTCGTCTCCTCATGAAATTCAGCACAAGCTACAAAGACAGAAATAAGAAATTATCATAAAATAAATGTTGGAAAGGTAAATGCATAACATCATAGCCACGGTGGTTTATATTTTATTGTTTACTGGAAAGGGGAAAATTCATGAAAAACTGATATTTTTCCCATTACAAGAGGAAGATGTGATGTGTAAGCAGATTGTGGAAGAGACTTCTCTGACCTCCTAACTTCCCTGAATATGTTAAGGGTCGTGACCCACCCGATCTAAAGTTTGTCCCTGTAAAAGCATTTGTTCTATAAATTTTTGTTCCCTCACTCCTTCAATCATCAAACTAGAACAGTAACAATATGTGTAGAGTCATCAGGTTAGGTTTTCCTTAGTCATCAGGTTAGGTTTCAGGTTTTCCTTAGCAATACCTAAGTTGTTTAGCTCAGTTCTCTACAAACATAAGAATATTTTATTTAAATAAAACTTAAGCCACCTCTATAATTGAGCTATATACAGTTTCTTAATAGTTACTATAGTAAGTAGATAGGTAGGTAGGAAGATTGATCAACAGATAGATAGATAGATAGATAGATAGAGAGAGAGAGAGAGAGAGAGAGAGATGATGGATAGATAGATAAGATACTCTCATGACCAGGCAATCATAGATAAGATTCAGGCATAACTGTGGATTGGCCTAATACTCAGAGTCTCCAAGATTTATGTAGTTTAACAGTTCCATTGTGTGAAACTGTTTAAAAGTAGAGTTCAAGAGGCCCATATACTAAGATAAGGAAAAAATATTATATCTTTATTTTCACTCACCTCTGATAAAATATAACATTTCTTTCAATTATGATAATAGAAAAGCTATGAAAATATTAGCATACTTGTGACTTTGTTACTGACAGAAATGACACATATTTTCATATCACATTATAAAACTTGTAAATATCTCAAAATGTCACTCACTATGTCAAAGAAAATCCATTATTTTCAAATACATATATATTTTCAAATACAATTATAAAAGTACTTTATTACCATACACACTTCTTTAATACACAAAATAACAAGATCTTATAGCATATCTAATAATTACCATAATTTCAAAGTAGTAAAGAGTATAAATAATAATTGGAGATACCTGAAACAACAGTGAAATGACATGACATGAAAATACACATGATTTTTACTGGTAATGTACTAGCATGACTGTGGTTTCTTTCCTACGTTTGTAATTCAGGGAAGCTAAATTTCAGAGATTAGTAAAAGTCAAGATGTCGTTTTCTTCCCATTCAAGTTTAGGGAGCTCTCTAAATTCCACCTCACCAGCCCCTTGGGTGTCGATGGGCCACAGTTTCAGAATCCTCAGACCTCAGCTTAGGAATCCCCGGGGCCTCGACTCCCAGTGTGTGAACCAAACTCCCTGGTTAGAGATTTCCGCCCTCTCAGCTTCTCATTGCCAAAGCTGCATGGATTCAAGAGAACCAATTCCTTGCCAATGTCAAGAGACAAAAGCTGGACATTCAGAGCCAAAGTTATACAGTCCTCAAGAGAAGGGCCTTTGTCTTTGCTGACAATAGAAAGGATTCACTGTGTAAAGATCATTAAGCACCTTTAGTGTTTGGTTAGCGAGCCTTTGAAGGCTCTGGAACACACCGCCGGGAGAATTCATCTCCCACCCCATGGCAAGCACTGCAGTGGAAAAGATGGATCAGTGTGTTTCTCCGACAGGGGATAAACACTCTCCTAGTTTATGTCTAGTTAAATCAGCCAATGAGTTTTCCCTTGATTTAAACCAGTTTGAGTTGGGGTTTCCATCACAATAATCCTGGTGCCTGATAATCACAGAAGACAAATTCATTCACCAATCTTTTCCCATGATTTTAGTCACTCTCTATTGGCCACTGCTCAGCATTTAGCCACAGTGTATTCATTCTCAAATGGATTGATCATTGCAGTAGAGTAGAACTATTTTCTCTCCCCATCCTCACCCTTCATTCTGTTTGTTCACAGTATTCTTCTGGTTTAAAAGATCAGATAGCCAGGCTCACTTCATGTTAGCTTACTGTTTTGCATATTCGAAGATAATTTCTTAAACACGATCAGTATAATCCTGCACTATGATTCAGAGCATTGAGCAAAAAGACCAATAGGGACTTTGTTAATGCCAGGTAGGAAATAGCTAGTAGATGACTTTATGAATTGGGTACAGAGAAACAAGTTTCAAATAATACCTTATATTTAAACTGTGGTTTTTTGTTTCAAATGTATGATTTTTATATTCCAAAGAGCAATCCGCAAAAGTCTGATATTATAACCTACCCCCCCCCACACACGAAATGCCTGTGATCACAAATGTACACACAACCAAGTGTCTTTGACAGTTTAATGAATGGAATTTACTCCTTTCCAAAGTCTTGCAGCTGAGCAATCCACCTTGGGCTACATAACATATCAGCAAATTAATGCCTTCTCTAGAACTGTGCTTCTCTTTTTTGATATAAATATTTGAGTTGTCCTTCTGTAAAATTAGTTTTCCAACTCCCCACTTCAAAGTCAGATTAAGGTTAGACTACCAGGAAAACTTGGATGGTCAACACCAGACCATTTTCAAAATCTGTCTCCTCCCATGGCCCAGAGGCCTCTGGAAACCCACTTCTCTTGAGACTTCTGCTCTGGGAGCTCAGAGAAGATGAGGCCAAAGCTGCCAGCCTCCTTGGATCAGTGTTGGTCAACTAATGAAGCAACTTAAAATAATTATGGAAATGAGGAAATGTGCACAATTTAACTTTCAATCTATTTTTATAGATATTTTAAAAATCCTCCAAATTATTTCAAATCAGCAGCTTGGCTTAAGAAATAGAGTTTTCTCATCAGTGCGGCTAGGCAGCTACGTGATTGTCTTTATTTCCTCTCCTCTCCTGATGGAGGGTCTGGAGCCCCAGGGCTGGAGTCCCTGGCAGAAGGAACATTCCAAGATTTCTGGGGACATGGTATGTGTACCCTCATTTGTGCACTGAGAGTTCATTACTGAAAAGTGTGTGCTGTGGGTGGGGAATAAAAACAACAGGCCCCAAATAGCCTGCAGCCGAATTCATTACCTGTGGATTCAGTGCTAATGATGTGGGGAGTGCGCTGGTGCTTAATATTTCATCTGCTTAGCCCCAGTGTAAGGACCAGGCTCAAAGGCAAGCCTGGCACTGAGACTATAGTGCCTGAATTTCTTCTCTGGAAGAGGCTGAAGTCAGTAGGAACGAGGCACATTGGAAAAGAACCATTTTTCTCTTTGGCTTCTGCTGCTTCTGAAGCAAAGCCCAGCCCCTGGGAAGCACAGCTGCCCCAGCTGCTGGAGGCGGGTTCCCAGTCCCCGTCCTTTAATCACAGGCTGCCTGGAGAGCAACGGAAGAGCAGGAATTGGGGTTTGAACTCTGGATATGGTTTTGTTATGGATCTCACTAACATTTTGAACACGTCAGAGGAAGAGGGGTTACTTACATTAAAAACAGGATGGAAAGAAAAGGGGCTTGAGGAGTGACAACTGAGTACTGGATCATTCTTAATGTTGGTCCTAACACTTACATAAACCACAATTGGCTTCAATTGCTTTACCTTTAAACTCAACATTTAGGAAAGAAACAGGGACACTCTCTGCTCACATGGAGTATAGAAATTGCCATAATTCCCCAAATCAAACCAGGTGATGCAAAGCTTTACTTAAAACAGCTAGATAAAGTAAAAATTTGAATGTTGGTTTGGTTTAAATATTCACCTTGATTTTCCATTTAAATTTTCACATTTTAGAATTCTTTATTTCCTACCCCTTCCCAAAATAATTTTAGGTAACTGGTCAATATCTGTATAATAAAATATAATGTTTAAGAAAGACCAATCAGGCTAAGAATAGGTAACATTTACATAGAGCGTATTGTACCAATTATGATCCTAAGCACTTTACATTTTCAGCTCTTCAACATAATCTGAAGAAATAGGGATGAGTATTGTCATCTATTTTAGAGATGAGAAAAGTGAAGGACAGAGAGGTTGAGAAACTTGCTCAAAGCAATACAGCTTTGAGGAAGAGGTGGAACAGAATTGAGAAAGTCAGGCTGTCCGGCTCCAGAGTGTGTGTTGTTAACAGTAATGAGAAGCACTAGTGACCATGACACGAAATTACCAAAGGTGGCCACAAAGGAGGCTGGGAGTCTTCATGGCCAAAGCCTAAGGGAAGCCAGATATGCCAAAAGTAATAATGTTTAGGACATACGCATGCACGCACACACACATACACGCACACACATCTCACCCAGCTAGGAAAACTGAGTTTTTCTTCTTAAGTGAAGGTTTGGGTGGGTTAGAGTGGAGGTAGGAGGTGATGCCTGCTACCACAGCTGATCTGACAGCAGCAAGTCACATAGAGCTATTTGTTAAAGGAGTCTTTAAAGCAGACTGAAGGCATAACACCAAAGCACCAAATTCAAATTCACAAATTCAGTAGAAGTGACTACTCAATGGGAGCAAAAACCAGTCAGATGCAAATAACCATTTCTCTGATGACACGGTTTGATCCAGAGATAGAAACCAAGTATATTCAGCCAAATAAAATAACTGTGTATCCTCCAGGCAATTCTCCCATCAATTTATTTATTATTTCTCCTAAGCAACCTGTCAGCAAATGTTGGGCAATTGATGGTTTGAGCCTAGAAAAAAGGAAAAGTGCATTGCTAATTAAAAGCAAGGTAGAAAGCATGTCCCATTAAGATCAAGAATGGAGTCTCCTCTCAACCCAGATTTTATTTTTAAAAGTAGAATCAATCTAGAAAAACAAGTTGTATTTTTAAAGTCAATTAAATCATGTTTTTAAGAGTACAATGATGAATTTGTGTTTTAAAAAAACTAAAATGAGACAAAAAGAAACACTAAAATGTAAAAACGGTGGCAATGGCAGTACGCATCTAAATAAAGCTTCACAAAGAGGAAAAATAAAATGTAGGTGACTACTCTTTTGCTGTTTTGCTTTTAATGTTAGTATTCCCTGGACTGCAACTTCTTTTACTCTAGTAATAACTCAAACTAAGGCCTTGGCACTGTATAAAATGGGTGATTTCATTTTTTTAAAGCCCAGGATAATCACATACCTGGCACCTTACACTTCAGTGTGAGATTTTTCTGAAAAGTGAGATCCACAGATAAACAGCTCTCTGTCTCATTTATCCCACTTTCTACCTCCTCAGCCTCCGTGTCAGTGAGACTGTGACTTGCAGACCAAGCCCCAGTGCAGTATGCAATCACCTTCTATGAGAGGGTGCTTACCAACTCTGTTTCGCGAGGATCCATGTGCTTGCCGCAGGTGACGGATTGCATAATTTTGCTGATGAATGTCTCATGCTGTTCTTAAGGAGAACATTTTTTTGCTTTCCCTATAAATGGCTGTAAATCCAGCCCAGCCTCATCCCTGTCTTTAGGTTGACCTCATCAGTTGTAGGCATCTTATCAGCAAGAAACAGCCTCTCCTAATGGTTTGATAAATATTCCAGTCTCCCCAGAATCATTTATCAAGCGATTCAAATCATGGTCAGTACTTATAGCAGCTATTACTACAGACTTAATACCAGTTACCCTTTGTACTTATCTCTGTAACCAGAGAGGCTGAAAAGCCCCTTTTATGTCTCCACTCCTGGCCACTAAAATCTGAGTTCATTCAAAATTTCTTCCTGCCTAGGGAGCTCATAGACCTGTAATAAAAATTGAAGAAAAGATTGAGTGAATATAAAATAAAATATAAGTTTCCCTGGCATCCACTTTCAACCTCCAACCCTACCCTAAATTTGGCACAAGGGCAAAGTCTTAAGTGGTGGGGCAGCGGGGAGTGGAAGTAAACCTCAGCGCCTTTGGCTTAGTATAGCATAAGGCAGAATGGTTTTAAGGTGATATAGTATTTCCCTTTGGCCTCGTCACTTCAATGAAATTAATTTACAGAGTCTGAAATCTGAAGAATATTGGGAAGGGGAATTTTAAAATTTTGCCAGTTCCAGAAGGAAATCAAGTACTTTGTCCTGCATAGCCTTAACAGTATACATTTGATGAAATTAATTCTAAAATCTCAATTACTGGGAAGAATGAGAGGAGCTGCAAAGCCAAATCCCCACTGTCCTTCATGGGAAACTGGTGCCATGAGATGCACTAAGATTGTCTGCGAACTCTTTCATTAGGAAAAATGACACAGTGCAGATCGATGAGGGGTTTCCTCAAGAAAGCTAAAGGGAACGCTTGGAAGGAGGCCCCTGAAAATGCTGACGCTCTCAACGGTCCTTAAAAGTGTCTTCATCTCTTTACATTTTGCATTTAGTCGGATCCTCTGTGCAGGGAAACAATGTTCAGATTCCCAACCTTTCAACTTTTGTAGGACTCTCACTTGTCTACAGCATCCTTCAGTTCCACCTGGAAGTTCTCCCCTTTGTATTCCCTTGTTGACCTTCACAAGCCTTGATACCAGGGAATTATGAGCACCCATTTCACTGACAAGGTCACTGAGGTTCAGGCAAGTTTAAGTGATTTTTCTAAGGTCACTGAAGCACTTAGTGAGGTAGACACATCCTGTGGTCATATGCACATATTGCAAAATCCCACTCTTTCCATTGTACCACATTGCACCAGAAGTCCTGGGGCTGGGAGCTGATGAATGTGGGAAGGGGACAAGCCACGCACAAGAATGGTAGCTCAACCTGTCAGTGGTCATTTCTGAGGCACATACTTCTAATCTGGCCAGAAACTTTGATTCGTATGCCTAGTTGTCTTCTTTGCACAAAAGGAAATGAACTTTAAAAAATTCTCTAGTTTTATAGCATGTATAAAAATATCCCTTTCACAGTTATTCATTTCTTTCTCCACAGGGTCATGCTCTCTCCACAGTAAGCCATATATTCCCTTGATGGCTTGTCAACATCTGAGGCTGACTTTCCCCAGGAAAGTTCCAGTACTGGTCAGCCTTTGTCCAAAACTCCAATGGTGTGTCAGGGTGAGAGAAAAGGGAACGGACTGAAGCACAGATGTGTCTTCTCTGGTTTACCGGTCTCCAGCCTCCTCGCTTCTTCCCAGGCTCAGAGTCCAGCCCCTCCCACCTTTCTGGTCAGTTCGTTTGCTGTGAAGCAGGGCTGGGCGCTCTCCCATCTGAGATGGCCTGTGGTCGGCAGAGATTGTCCTTCCATCTTTGCACGGTAAGTGAGCTCAAGATTTGAAATTGGCCCCAGGACACCTAAGGCCATGAAAAATGTTTCCTTAAAGCATCTTGGAAAGAAAAGTTAAAGTCCTCTCAAAGTAATATTTTTTTTTTTTTATAACTGGAAAAACTTGCTAAATCTATGACCTCAAGGTTGACAACTGCATAATTGTGGAATGGAATCAATGGCCATAAAAGATTTTCCTCTGATTTTTCAACACTTTTCAGTGCCATATTCATGAGGCAAAGGCACCATTCACTACTGTCTTTCAACCCCTACTGCTTTTTTTGCACAGAGCTAGAGAAAAAATTTCTGCTGGATTTTTCTTTCACGTACCAAGATTAAATGGTCAGATAGAGTATACAGGGCCACATTCCAAGTCCTTCAGAGGCCATTTAGAAGTATTTCATCATTGCAACTGTTGTGTTAGGTTTCGTGTGCTCGCTTCTCAGCCATACCAACAAGCCCAGACCTGCTTCGTTACTCTCCTGTGTGATTTTTTCCTCACTGCAAGCCAGGAATCTTCTCACCTTTTCTTGCATTCTGAAGAGCTAGTGGGAAAACATGTCCTACTTCAGTAAATTGTGTTTTCACCCCCTTGGCCTTCAGACTCTCAGCCCCAAATGGAGATTTATCCATAAACATTTTATTGCTTCCTAACTCCACAGGCTGCTTCAGTCCATCTTTGCTATTGTAGCTCATGTCTTATCCAGCAAAACGTTTTTCTCACTGATCCTCATTCTTCTTGTGTGGTCCTTGCATCTATTTTTTTTCAGAGTTGTCAGGAAGCAACACAGTTCAACAGAAAACTCCGGGCAGTGTGTGTCAGCAGGGCTTTCAGTTCGTGTCCCTCCTTGTCCTCTCTAGATCCTCCCCACTGTGCCTTTGTGTGGACTGTCAAGGGACTGGCTGAAACTGCGGCTCCTGAATGGGACGTATTCTCCAAATGGCAGTGTGTTCTCCGGCTCGGCCAGCAAGCGACCTCCTTGGCAGCATCTTGAGGGCACCAGGGAAGATGAGGCGGAGCTCAGTGACCTCTGCGAAGAAGGGCTCTCTGACTCGAGCAGGAAATATCTGTTGTCAGCGTTATATAGAAAAGGTTAGGCCTCTCAAAAAGGCTTTTAGGAAAGCCAAATCAATCACCTGGGCAACTAGGCAAACAGAAAGTCCAATGAAAAGAATAAATTTCGACATAAACCATGCCACCCTCGCATGAACAGGCGGCGGAGAGCCTGAAGCCATCTTAAACCCCAAATTTTGAATGGCTTTAAGAGAAAGAAAAAGAAATGCGAGGAAGAACTGTAAACTCAGAGCTCAGAGAGGAAGTTGCTTTGGCCTGTTCTGCTCTGATCCTGAGCGTCTGGAAATATTTTCTATGCTTTCACTAGGATTACTTGTAATTAACCAGTTTACACAAGGCAGAAACCAACCCAAATCCTTCTCACAAACCCACAGCAGCTTTGTATCCTTCCTGGGGCCTGAGCTCTGCTGATGCCTCTCACTGAGGTGAGGAAGTGGAAGTAAATGATTCTAGGAACTTCTTTTGGTCTTAAAGTACCCCAAGCCATCAAGAGAATTAAAGTTCAACTTGAGCAAAATCATTAAGGAGATGATGGCACTGTACATTTCTAGTCCCTATCACACTAGCCCTGTGGTTAAATATTTTGTGATAGTAATGCTTTTTGACTCCACTTTTTCTTCCCACTGCACCTGTACCACTTAGGTCAGCTCTGCTCTACCTTGCCCCAGGGAAGTTCATATTATAATCAGAAAGTAGAGTCTTCAAGGATCTCTGGCTTTTGCTTTCCTAAACCCCAAACTTTCAGAACCCAGTAAGTGCACTGAAGAAATGGAGGGAAGAGAAGGAATTTGTAGTACAGGGGAGCACATTTGGAGCAGCCTAGGAGAGACCAAAGTGAAAAGGATCTTCCCATGTCTCGACGTAAGTGCAGGAGACAGAGAAGCTGACTGCTTCTGCGAGACAGAAATTTGCATCAGCTTTCTGGCAATGTCAGGAGAGATATCTAAGAATATGTAGTTTCTGATGTTCCTCGCCTGTCTCTGCTCAGGAACTGAGATTCAAATCTATTCTTCCTGTGATGACCTCAGCAGACTAAGGATTTGCATCAGCTCATCTGCTACATGGACAGATGCCAATGCCAGAATTAAAATCAGAGGGCAGGAGGGGAGGGGAGGGGAGGGGAAAGGAGGAGAAGGGAGGGCAGAAGAGAGTTTCAAGATTATTTAGCTTACCTTCCTATGTGTTGGGCTAGTTGTCCTACAAAATCATTGGCTTGAACCATGTAAAATTGCTGCTAATCAACCATTTGTTGACTCACAAAAATAGCAATTTCATATGGCTCATCAATTAATAGAAAGATAGTTTCTCTCCCCGGCAGGGGCTCACCCTGCTGGATCACTGGGGAATTGTGCCTGTCAAAGGCTTCCCTGGTAAATGTCCCCCACATAAGCTCTTGCTGCTCCCCTGACATACACAGAGCTCTCCTGGAGGCATTGTTATGATTCCTGACAGAGGAAAACCAAGATAGGGTGTGAAAGACAGTTAGGTGGCTACAAGCTGGGAGCAAGAAGGATTACAAGTTAAAACACAAATCGACTTGGCAGCCTCTTGTTTTCCCTTTGGGAGGCTTAGTGTCCCTAAATAGGGTGCATTTTCCCATCTTTTTGTTTTATATCTTCAACTGTACCCTTGTGTTTGTCAGCAGGTCTCTGAACAACAATGAAGAATAAACCAACATTGGTCCCTCAGCTGCAGTCAAGCGATGAAATAAAATCCTTTCACTGGTGTCAAGAGAAGGAAAGGCTGTGAGTTAGGATATTTTAGGAATAAGCCATTAAAAATATTAAAAAGTCAGAATTGAATGTACACCTATGGGATACCAAAGAAAGGTGCAAGAAAGGACCTATCTCTAAATGGGAGCCCAAATCTATACCAACAAGCAAAGGGAACTTCCTCAGAGCAAGTATTTTACTTTGGAACCTTCAACCAGCTCGAAAGTCACCTCTTCCTCGAAGCTTTTCACAGTGGATTTCTGCCTTCACTGTTTTTCCAAGAAATCTTGCTACACAGAATGCGATTCTTCTTTGAGTAATTTAGACACCAGGATGCATAAGCTCCTTCAATATTCAAGGCACTATCTTGCAGGCCATATTTGTGTGTAGAAAATACAATCCTGTCCTTAAGATGCTTACAGTCTGGCTGGCAGTTATATTTCTAGGCAGTTTTTTGGCCTATGCCAAATGTCTTGGCATCTCTTATGTCTTTACTGGATTACAAATTCCCTACAGACAGGGTTTGTGTCCCTTCCAATCACAGAAAGTTATGCCTAGTGCCGTGCTTAGCACATATCAACATAGGGCTCCGTGAATACCTGAATTGAGTTCTCAGATTTGGAGGCTAACATGAATGGATGAACTGCACCTGCTCTACATTGTGTTTCTGCTGGTAACCACTGCTTCTATTCCTACTCATCCTCCAGCAAGTTTCCACAGGGAGGATCAGAGAATTGAGCTCTTTCTCCATCCCTCCTTCAAGACTCCTAAGCTCACAACCAAGATAGTGACACTAAACCTGATGCCCATGGTCCCCTGCCTAGGTGTTAATAAACACAAGCTTTCAGTCTTTTCCCCCTCTCCTTCCACCCTGCTGACTGCTAGGACTTAATGAATTGCTTTTCCTTTAAGTACATTTTTAAGACAGTTGTGGAAATCATCTTTTCTCATTTTAAGTTCTCTGTGTGACCATTTTTGTTTCTCTTCTTCTAATGGTGTGATTTGCTTCTTTCTTGATTCTATCTGAAAGTGCTTCTATTTATGAAGAATTTCACATGTTGGCCATATTAGATCTAAAACTCTACCTGTTGGGGGAGGGGTGGGTGACACCAAGAGTTGGAATTCCGGAAAGGAAACACGGAGTCTTAATTTTGGCTTCCCCAAAAGTAGATTCAGAAAAGGATTTGTGCACGAGGATTTTGATCCTAGAAGGCATAAAGAAGGAATAGGGAAGTGTATCAGTCTGTTCAGCCTACTATGACAGAATATCACGGTCTGGGTGGCTTATAAACAACAGAAACATTTCTTACAGCTTTGGAGCCTGGATCTCTGGATTAGGGTATCAGGTGGGTTCGATTCAGCGCCTCTGAGTTGCAGACTGTTTGCCTCTTGTTGTGTCCCTACGTGGGGAAAAGAGGGTGAGAGTTCTCTGAGGTCTCTCTTCATAAGGGCGGCAATCCCATTCCAAAAACTTTTCCCCTTTGCCGATACTACATTGAGGGCTGTGAATTTTCAAAGCCCAAACCTCCAGTCCGCAACAGGAAGTAAAAGAAGGAAGGGAAGAAAATCAACAGAGGATTTGTTCATGAGTAGATGGCAACTCTGAACAACTGGGGCTCCATCCTACCGAGGACCCTCTGGGAGACACTGTGCAAACACAGCTCAACCCCGAACCCCCAGAGGCAAGGAGGCTGGTGATTTATCCACTAGCTCCACTCTGCCTCTCTTTGGTTTAGGACTATTCCTGGGCATGAATCCTGTCTTGTTCAGCATGCCCCCGAAACCATAAAAGGCAGAGAGGGAATAGGAGCTTGAGGTGAGAAGTCTGTGTGTGTGTGTGGGGGGGGGGGGGGTACCGGGGGTCCAACTCAGGACTTCGCGCTTGCCAGGTAGGCGCTTATGCCACTGATCGATATCACCGGCCCTTTTTTCGTATGTGGGTTCCAGGAGTCGAACTCGGGCCCTTGCACTTGCCAGGCAGGCGCTTATGCCGCTGAGCCATCTCACCGGCCCAAGGTGAGAAGTCTTGACTTACACAAAAAGCTAAACATTGGAGCTGCATGTAACCTCTGGAATGACCGAGGGATACAGCCAGACACCAAGAGCATCTGCGACACTCTGGTACGTACGAGAACCTAATGTCCAACAGGACCTGCCCCTTACTGACGATGAGAATATTGCTCCTTGGACTGCACAGGGCAGCTGAGAGTGAGAGAGGAACTGAAATCCAGTCCCTATTGTGTTTGCCAAAGTAGACATTTTGGTTTGGGGGTGTATCCAGTTGGAAAAAAAGAAGCTCTCTTTCAAATTTGCACAAAACCGGCAAATGGGCTGACTAGCAGTAGGCCTGGTTACATCACCCCAATATTACAACAGATCCCAAAGCAATATAAGCATTACAAGTTCTGATTTTACATGGCACAGTTTCTTTCATGTGGAAAAGATGACACACCAGAAAAACAAGGCAGTTAAAAGCAGCCAAATTTTGCACTAGGTAATAATCCGCTTGCAGAGTAGAGGTGATTCTTAAGGCAAATAAAATCTTCACCACCCCATTCCCAGCAATTCTCCAAGATCTCTTGCAACAACAATTAATTTGTGCTTAATAATTAATCTTGAGTTTTTTCTCCTATTTCCAGAGGAGACTTCATCTTTTTTGCCTGGCCTTGTCAAATTGTGCCTTCTACCATCGCCCCACCCCCCAACCACCCATACCTGGGATTGAACCCAGGGCCTTCACACTGAACTATATCCCCAGCCCTTTTTTGTTTTTTTTTTTTTTTAGTTTTGAGACAGTGTCTTGCTAAATCACTACATTGCCCAGGTTGGGCATGACCTTTTGATAGTCCTGCCTTAGCCTCCCAGAGTGTGAGGATTTCAGGCGTGCACCACCCCACCTGGCTGCCTTCTGCTATCTTTACCCATTACCAGCATTTGCCACAATAGCTGTGCCGGACCCAGAGAACATTTTGGCTTGACCAGAATCTCTTTATCCAAACTCATCTCTGCATGAGTGAGTCCCATAGCCTTCCCTGTGTTCTCTATTGGAGAAATGGGTCTCCGTTTCCCACGTTTACAATAGACACGCTGACTCTGCTGAGTACATTTCCTATCTTGCCTGTGTTTCTGGGCAAGGGCTTTTAATGTTCTTTTTCTCTTCCACAAACTGTGGTCTGCATGTTTTCCATCTGACTGCTTAATGGCAGGATGCCTTTCTCCACCTCACGAACAAATTGAATTTTCTGATTGTAGGTTATTTACTTAGTCTTTGAAATCCTATAACTTGTCCCAGTTATTCATACTGAATGAATAACTCCTGCAACATAAAAGGCTCAGGGGTAGTCTCACATAACCAAACTTAAGTCAAGAACCTTTTACATTCTGACAGCTACAAGACATTACGAAGACACCCTCAGAGGCTTTTCTGTCAGAGTAATTGTTAACCTATTGGAATCACAGAAAGTTAGGGCTGGACAAAGACTTGGAGATCACCCCTAAGTATCATCTAATGTCCATAGCTTGTGAGCTGCTCTAGCTTGATTTGATGGAAAGAAATAATTTTAAGGAGGACCTAAAATATGTTCTCTCCCCCTCTCCCTCTCCCTGTCCCTTTCCCTCTCCCTTTCCCTCTCCCTCTCCCTGTCTGATTTTACTTGAAATGGGATGGGAGGAGATATATGGTGATGAACAGGGCTTCTTTCATGGATGTCCTGGAATAAACCTGAGATCGTCTTTTGTTACTTTTTCATAAATTTTGTTAGCAGCTATGGTAGCATTAACTGACCCAGGTTCCCTGCAGATATAGAAGGTGAGAGATGGCAATTGGTGCAGAAACACACTGTGAATAAAATAAAATTTGGTCAGCCTCATGCACAGGTAGCTGCTCCTATTCTTGGTTCTTAAAGATTTTTTCTAATTGGAACCATTTGAAATCATGGGAGAGTGGTTTAGGGGTCAGGAAACCTGAGTTCAAATCCTACTGACTAACTCTGTGAACTTAGTCAAGTTACTGCACTCCCTGACCTTCAATGCTCCTGTACTTGAGCTAATAAAATCTCATAGAAATGATGAGCTAGATTAATGTACAGACACTCCTCACTTAACAACCACTTTCAGTTCCTGCAACTAGGTCGTTAAATGAGCTGGAAAATAAATGAGAATTGGTATATAGTATGTACATTACAATATTCAGAACAAAGAAATGGCCAAAGGGAACTCCAACTTGATGACTTTGTTTTTATTTGCATAACTCCTACCTGCAATACTGTAATGTATAATAGAACATAAAACTATAGTACTGTAGTGTACAGTACAATCACCAAAAGTTACAGTACTGTATGAACAAGGTATATTATACAAAAAAAGACATTGAGGCCCTGTAAACAAGATATATAGAATGATACCAAAAAAAAAAAAAAAAAAAAAAAAGATGGGTCTTAAATCCAAGTGGCAGGTGGAAAGTCCTAAGAGTGCACCTCGGTTGTAAGTCCGAAGAGTCATTAAACAGGTAGGTCATTAAATGAGGAGTATCTGGATACGAAAACTAATGTAGTGTCAGGTACATTGTTGATTTTAGATCTCATCCCTACTGCCTCCGGTCTCTTTTATATGACTATATTAGGAACCCTAATAAAACACTCAACATTTTTTTCCAAGTTTTTTTCAAGCTGTCCGTGAAGATTGCTGGTATTTTGCATATTTCGTGTCAAGACAGTATTTTGGCACCCGTAAGCCAGATGCTGAGGTTCATATTTCAGAAAGTTGTAAGTGGGCTAGTTTCTCCCAGCACTCCTAGTGTTGGAGTCTGTGCTAGTACGAGAGCTCGGCCCAGTTTCAGGTTCTGTTCAGTCCAATCAATCGATACTTCCAAATCTGAGCTCCTTCCCTTTGTCGTGAGGAAAGTGGAAAGAAAAAGCCTTTCTAACTTCCTCTCTGTGATTTATGGGTATCAGTTCTTACAGCTGACTCTTTGATTTGAGAGATGTCTCCCCTTTTGTCCCCATTGTTTCACAGATGTTGCTGTCCTTCCTCTTGGTGCAGAAATTGGCAGAAGAGTGCATCATCTGCCTTTCTCCATTACCCACTGGGATTTAGTGCCAACCACTCTTGGCCAGCATGTGGACAAACAGGAGTCATTGGGGGGGGGTTCATCTTTATTTTCTTTTTAACGAAACAATTTTGGAACTTCACTGCAAATCTTTGAGGAAAAAATGCAGATGTTCATTTTGGCAAATGCTAACACTTGCTGGACAACTCTAAGGAGTGGACGGGCAAGCAGTTCCTTTGTTAAATTATCTGCTGTGTCTGGAGAGATGTTGGCTTTCTCCTCTTGCACCCATGTGCAAAGACACACGTGGGGCAGGCTCACTGCGGAGTTCTCCATGTGGTGGGCCCAGCATCTTGTGACTACTCTACAGTCTGGATTCTCCTCGAGGTGTGGCGAGCACCATGTGTGCCATGGGATCCTCCAGCAATAGAGCCATGTGGTCTGCACATTCCTTCTCAGAATAATTTTTTAAAGAGTAAAATATGGTATAGTACATGCTATGTCAAAGGAAACTAATTGTATTGAAATACAATTATCAAAGTATTTCATTACGATACACATTTCTTTATGAATATAAAAAATAGCAAGGTCTTGTAGCAAATCTAATAATTACCACAGTTCAAAGTAGTAAAGAGTATAAATAATAATTGGAGATACCTGAAACAACAGTGAAATGACATGACATGAAAATACACATGATTTTTACTGGTAATGTACTAGCATGACTGTGGTTTCTTTCCTACGTTTGTAATTCAGGGAAGCTAAATTTCAGAGATTAGTAAAAGTCAAGATGTCGTTTTCTTCCCATTCAAGTTTAGGGAGCTCTCTAAATTCCACCTCACCAGCCCCTTGGGTGTCGATGGGCCACAGTTTCAGAATCCTCAGACCTCAGCTTAGGAATCCCCGGGGCCTCGACTCCCAGTGTGTGAACCAAACTCCCTGGTTAGAGATTTCCGCCCTCTCAGCTTCTCATTGCCAAAGCTGCATGGATTCAAGAGAACCAATTCCTTGCCAATGTCAAGAGACAAAAGCTGGACATTCAGAGCCAAAGTTATACAGTCCTCAAGAGAAGGGCCTTTGTCTTTGCTGACAATAGAAAGGATTCACTGTGTAAAGATCATTAAGCACCTTTAGTGTTTGGTTAGCGAGCCTTTGAAGGCTCTGGAACACACCGCCGGGAGAATTCATCTCCCACCCCATGGCAAGCACTGCAGTGGAAAAGATGGATCAGTGTGTTTCTCCCACAGGGGAGAAACACATTCCCAGTTTATGTCTCCGCGGCAGCAAATTTCTTGTGCTAGATCATTCTGGAAGCCAGCTGAGAGAGAGACACGGAGAGACACAGACAGAGACAGAGAGAGCGAGCTTGGGATTTCCATGCGAGACTCCGGCTGGGTGTTCCAGGCATTACCTTCTGTCTGTTCGTTCTCTGGTGTTTGTTTTTCTATCCCCATCCCTCCGCCTTCTCTGCCTGGCTCTGATTCAGCTCTGAACTGGAGCCCCAAAGCCCTGAGACAGACTTCCTCTATGCACCCCTCCTGAAGCCATCCAAGGCTCTGCCCGGGGGAGACAGAAGTCACAAGGACTGCATGGTCACCACCACCTGCCTCCCTCCTCTTTGCTCACACACCAAAGGGTCTCACTTAGGCTCCTGCCAAGCCTGACAGCTCTGGAAGCTGAGAGGCTTCCTTTGACTCCGTGCAGGTCTCCATGCTGTGCACCGCTGCCAAGCCACTGGGCCGGCTTTAGGAATGTGTTTTTAATATTCATTGTTCACTCTGTCTGTTACCGATGTGTGCACTGCAATTATTGTAATTCTTTGCACATGTGTTGTTAGGAAATGAGTGCCTTTAAAGCTATGCCAGGTTATTTTTTTTCTCTCTGAAACCCAAATATATTATTTCTACCTATGTTTCAGTTAGTTTGCTACGCTTCTTTATTTTATTTCAAAGATCATTCTGGGCAGCAAAGAAAGAGTGGAGTGTGCACAAAGCAAGGTCTGCCTGCTTTCCTCATGGCAGAACAGTTGCTTTTGATTTAGGTTTGTGTGGTTTCTACCTCACTCTCTTGTTTTCTTCTTTGCATGTGCACCAGGCCACCTTTCAGACATCCACAGCCCACATGTGCTTCTCCTGGAGCAGCCATCTGCACCCAGGGGAAGGGCACACATAGAGTGTGCAAAACACAGACGTGCGCACATGTGCGTGCAGACAGCATGCACTTGGAAGATTTCTTAGATACTAATTTTTTCCCTTTTG
Organism: Erethizon dorsatum; assembly: GCA_028451465.1. Classification (NCBI taxonomy): domain Eukaryota; kingdom Metazoa; phylum Chordata; class Mammalia; order Rodentia; family Erethizontidae; genus Erethizon; species Erethizon dorsatum. The sequence goes on from CM051835.1 coordinate 44,300,226, forward strand.
GTGAGGAGGGAAGGGAAGCCTAAAATCTCTCTTTCTTTTTCTTTTTTTGTTTCTTCTTTCTTTCTTCTCCTCCCTTCATTTCCTTTTTAACTTTAGTTGGGACTTTACTGACACAATATAAAATCTCTAGCCATTAAGACATACAAAGGATTATACTCCTTCATTAATTCTGATTCTCTTTATGCTTTTTCTTAATTTTTAAAGCAAAGAAAAATAGGAAATCCAAGACCGGATTTCAGATCCACCGTTACTTTTTGTTTCACAGGGCAATGACAAAAACTTAGCAAATTGAGAATGACCACTGTGTACTTTGAGAACTCAGTCTAATATTCCCAGAAGCCAAAGTAAGAATAAAACAGGGGAGGTGTCTACCTGGCAAGCATCCCCAGCCGTCCCACGTGCATATTCCTTTCTTTGGAGAGTCTCAGTCTGCTCTGTTTTTGCCAGGCAGAGAAATCTGATAGGGTTGCACCCCTGCCTGCTAAGCATTTTACTTCCATTGTTAACTATATCCATTTGTCTCCTTGAAACATTGTTATTTTAAGGTGGCAGGGAAGCAGGGCTATTTGCTGCATAATGGTGCTGTAGCTCTCATTGCCAGGAAAGAATCAAAGAAATGGACGGTGGCTAATGTGGGAAATCACGCCAGAGAGAAAGAAACACGCAGAGAAAGACAGAGATAGAGACAAGGAGTGGGGGAGGGAGGTGACAGAGAGACAGGCAAGGAGAAAGATACTAAGAGACAGAAAACAGAGACAGAGACCTGCACAGAAAAACTAGAATTTCCGTGAAAAAAAAAATTCATAAAAGTAAGATATGGCTGTTGCTAGGGAGCCGGGAAGAGAGTAGACAGATCCACAATTTACCAAAGATTTTTAATATAAACCTGCACGTCTTTGTATCATTTCTCCAGTGAAAGGGCTGGATAACAAGGAAAAGAAATACGGCCAGTCTTCTTAAGCACTATTTTAACAGCAGGCTCTGTGCAGAGCGAGTTTGGGCTATCGCGAGGGGACATGTCTCGGGTCAAAAGCCCTTAGTCCTCCAGTTTCAGGGCCAGGGCTGTGCCCATCCAGCTATGGGGAGCAGGCGACTCTGGCTTACGATGGCACTTGAATGTATACCCCAGGGCAACCAAGGAGCTCGGCCTTATCATTGCTCAGGCCTGAGGCTGGAGAAAAGAATCTGGTGTTGTTGATAATCAGTACTCGATACTGCTACAGATGGGACTGGGAGAAGTAGAAGAGTCAGTGTACTCCAGGATCTCCTGGATGGCATCTTGAATAGGGGTGGTGAGGGATAGTTATTGGCTAGTGGAGTTGTAGTAGCTGTCAAGTCCCAAATCTGCAGAGCAGCCTAGCAGCCTGAAAAATTCTGTCAGGGGTCAACAGTGCAGTTCAGAGTTCAAATACAATCTACAGGCATGTTTTTTTCCTCTTTTGGTAACCTCAGCCTTTTCTCTTCAGGCCTTCAACTCATTGGATGAGGCATGCTCACATTATGGAAATTGATCTGTTTTGTCCGAAGTCTATTGCTTTAAATGTTAATCACATCTAAGAAAATATCACAGCAACATCTATGCTGGTATTTTGCCAAACTACTGGATATTCTGGCTGACGCATAAAATTAACTGCCATATAACCCTAGATATATCCAGGTGGATAATGTCCATCCATTCACCAAGTAAACATAGCAAAGACAATGAAGTAGGAAATAGGCAGATCTCTGCATTGGAGTCGTTGTGATAGAAACTGGGACCTTTATCTAGCATAGTTGTTGCTTTGTTCTGTCCTAAGAAAATTCTTTCTACAGTTAGATCATTGAAATGAAGCTATTCTAAGGAATCAACCTCCATCTGAACTCACTCGTCCTCTCTAAATCTGACCCTGTTTATTCAAACTTTTTACTCTATTCAAACTTTACCCCCACTACATCCCTGGGTCCTTCCTCTGTCTGCATCCAGGGACAGTGCCTCAGCCTCAGTCCTGATGTTCAGTCAACTGTCTTGTACTCATCTATGGGTTCCAGAAAGGCTAAAAGAGTCAACTCTATTTCCATGTTGGAAAATAAATACTTGTGCCTCAAGTCTTGTTCAAGTTCCCCAAAAGTAAAATCTGCATTTGCTTACCTTATGAATGGGATTGTTAGTCAGAAAAAAAAAAGCCTAATTAATCTGAATTTTAGATAAATAATAGATAAAATTTTAGTATAAATCCCATAATTGGGACATACTTACACTTAAAACTTACTCATTCTTGATCTGAAATTGATTCCCAGTTAGATTTGAATTTCAAATTAATAACAAATAACTTTAGTATAAATGTGTCTCATGCAATGTTGAGGACACATTTATACAAAAATTATTCCTTGTTGATCTGAAATTCAAATTTAAGCATTTTGCATTTTATCCGGCAATCCCCGAAGTAAACTAAATCATAAGGATACCTCTCCAACTCATGCAGTATTTTTGTCCCAAGGTAATGCAGCCTCATTTTCTACCTATTGACAGTTATTTTTTCATCTGTTCTTTCTGTGACGATTCATCTGCCACACGCACTGTCCTGAAGTTTAGTCTCACCACATCACTCAAAGATTCCCAAGATTCAGAAGTACTTTGTCTCCAGAATGCCTGATGTCGTACTCCATTTTCTGTGGCAAAAACAGAATGTCAAACTGGGGACATTCCAAACAACTGAAGTTTACCCAGCTCACAGTGCTGAAGGTTGAGATGTCCAAAACCAAAGGCTGCATCTGGTAAGGGCCTCCTTGCTGCGTTAGAACAGAGACAATAGCATATGAATTCAGGTCTCTCTTCCTCCTCTTATAAATCCCCTAATACCATCACGGGGGCCCCACCCTCATGGCCTTACCTGACCCTAATTACCTTGAAAAGCCTTACCCCAAATATCATCAACAGATAAATTTGGGAAATGAGTTTCCAACCAATGAACTTTTGAGGGACACATTAAGTTATAGCACCTGCCACATGCAGCCATATATTTTAAGCTACGGCATGTCTAAATATCAAGGCCATTTATCAAGTCTCTTAAGCAACTGACTTAAACCAGAAGTCATAAACTCTTACTATAAAGAACCAGATAATGAAATTCATAGTCTCTGTCACAATTACTCACTCTGTTCTTGTTATAGGAAAGCAGTTGTGGACCATAGACAACACATCCATGAATGGACATGACTGTGTTCCAACATAACTTTCTTGATCAAAACTGGTAAAGGGGATGCATTGGGGCCACGAGCTGTAGGTTGCCAATCAAAGCCTAAATCCCATTTCAAGTATTAGTATCTGTAAAACTCTCCCGGACCCAACCAGTTTGAAGCGACTCTTCCCCCACTCCACACGTCATGCTTATTTTAGGCCTCTTTTATTGCAAAGCCCAGAATCTGCCCCATACAGAGTTCTCGTTCATCTCTCTGTCTACATGCTTGCTGTTCCTTGCCAAAGCTGCCTCAATCCTTTATACTAGGTAGATATTTAATAAGAAAGTATTAGTAGGAAGAATGATTGGGAGTCCCTGGAAAGGGGTCTACAGAAAGGGCAGAGGCTTGGTCAACTACAGCTTCCTGCTTCTCCTCCAGGAAAAGTGTCAGCTCCCTTGAAAATTACAGACCAACGCCAATGCTTTTTGGAGAAGTCCAACTTCCAGGCCTGTCGGCCATCATTTAAAACACACAAAGTCCACCCTTCAAAAATAAATCAGCCGAGCATTCAATTCCCCAATCAGGATGGTTGGTATTGCAAATGAGTTCGGTCTGAAGCCTTTTTCCTTTTTGAAATACATCCAAGTTTTAAAATAGTTTCATCTGATCTGAACTGCCAACACATTCTTCCAAAATCCTTCCCTCGAGAGAACCTTATTACCTGCTTCAGCTCCAAAGCCGCATGACTCCAAAGCATCTGTGCTGCTCGTAGTGAGCCTCGAAACAGCTGGGCCCTACGTGCCCCAGAGAAAGGGTTTCAGAGCCTGGAAGAATGGGCTGAAGGAGCAACAACACAAGCATTGCTCCAGCAGAAAAGGAAAGTGTAAACTCATTTTAAGTTAGCTATTGAAAATCACATGTGAATGTATTTCTCCAGTTTTTTAGTATTTTTCTATGTGGTGTTGTTTTGTGTTGACATAACAACATGCTTGATTTTGTCTCGCTAATCTTTTGGGTGCATGTCATGTCTTAGTTAATCCACTGTACAGACTTTTCAAGAGAAGAATATACATTTTCTGTTTCTTGCATACCTGCTAGAGAATTATAATACCAGGGCCACAGCAAATTCTCAATAAGTATGCAGTAAATAAATGAATATATGGAGTGTATTAACTTGCTAGTGTCCTTGGTGAGGAAATTAAGTTACTCAAGTTCATTTTTCAAAAAAGAATCTTTCCTTTTTTTTGAAAACTTATCTCCTTTTCACTACCAATTAGTCCTCCATTCTAACTCTCTTGCAATTTTCAACACAATGAGAGAGGTAAAACAACAAATTTTCTCTTGTGGCTGTGTTTCATAAGTTTTAACCCATTTATGCCAAAGATTGAAATTTTTAAAATTTTTATATGAAATTCACATTACCTAGAAAAATTCAAGGAACAAGAATTGGAGGAGAACAATTTTCATTATGTTTCATTGTTATGGGTGTTCCAAAAATGGACCACTAAGCATTGAAGAATTAGAGGTTCTTTTTGACAATGGTATGCAACACACACAATGTCACTTGCAGTTCCAGAGGAAAGACCCATTCCACCTAAAGCCACACAGGCGTCGCAGCTGGACACAGGTACCAGTAAGCTGGAGTTGCAGCTGGACACAGGGTAACAGTAAGCTGGAGTTGTAGCTGGCAGCTTGTGTATGACAAACAGGGTGAGGTTAGCCAGGTTTTCTAAATTGCTTGCGAACTGGCTTATTTGAATAACTTCCCTGGCCCCAGGCATGGAGTTGTTCTGGTGTCTCAAAAAGGGGAACTGGCCAGCCTCTAACCAGAACCACAAAACTGGGTCCAGACAGCACTTTAAACAAACAAACAAAGCTATAATTACAATCTACAACAGACACCCGAGACAACACTGAGACAACCTGCATGTAGTAGAAAGTGTTTTTCACGAAAGCAGGACCCTGATTGTATTGTTCTTGTCATTGTACTCTAATGCCTAGTATGTCAAAGCTGCTTACCACATTTTCCTGAATAAATTAAATAAATCAAGAGTTTCAGCCCTATGTCATGGCAGAAAAGTGGTCCAATAAGACTGCTGACCTGGGTTCCATGTCTTCAGTAGGTGCTAGACCTACGTTGCAGGGGGGAAATGGAATAAACCTCCTATTTCAAAAACAAAATGTGAATAGGTCAGCATCGGCCTGTCAAGACATTATATGGGGAATCTGGAAGATTTTCATTTTGTTGGAATGGCAGACACAGGTAAAACAGCTGGGTGTTTATTGGGCTGATAAATTTGAGACCAAAGTAACATTTGGGGGTAGGAAAAATGAGAATGAGAAAAATTAAAACTGGCCAAATCCAGCTAAATTGGAATGGTTCTACTGTGGAATAGAAAACAGGAAAACTACAACAATCAAGAATAAAGAGAATGTAAGACATGAAACTCCTTAACAGAAGCTCGTGCACTTTGTGGAGTCACTGTGTAGTACTAAGCGGTTAGAGAGGGCATAGCCCAGCGATGGTGAACCTTTTAAAGACCCACTTATTATTGCTAAGTGCCAACACTGCAATTAAACCTGAATACTGAGATTTTAGTTTAGAAAAAACAATTCATACATTGACATCTTTTGTCTTAAAAACACAATAACACGCATGCCACAGGTTCACCACCACTGGTACAGCATATTGGCAGAAAATAATGGGAAAAAAAATACAATCTAGATTGGAACAAATAAGAAAACTAGGGACCAATGTCTTGGACTGTAGAAAGGGAGTTACTAGCCCAATTAGTGCTAGAAAACGGTCTTAAAGAAATATTACAACCACTATGGTTTTGCTATAGGAAGTGCCACAGAATGCGTGTTTAGTGATTAATATCTTTAGAAAACTCCAGGTTAAACAAATTTAAATTACTTCTTGATCACAGAACCAATCAGATTCTTTATTGTGTCAACCTGTGCTGGGACTCTCCAAGAGGAAAGTGCGATGTAAGGCTCTCGACCATGGAAGCCTTCTTTCATGGAGCAGCCTCTGCATCTTGTATTCCATAGTTCCATGAAACACTCTTCCGCAGAGCCTGTGATAATGTGATTTTTTCCTCCACCTCTGTTATTTTCCTAGCAACCCAAGTTATTTTGTTCTGTCAGAGAATTAAATTCTAGGACATACAAGGGCCACGCTACCCATAAAGGACTAACTAGAAAATTGTCCTCATATCTAATACAGGCATCTATGTCCTCTGAGAAAATGCCACTATATGGTCTTCTTTGAAGGAACAGAAAATATCAGGTCTCCTCAGTGTTAAAAAAAAAAAAGAAAGAAAAAAATAGAAAAGATTTGAAGTCGGCTGTGGTGAACAAGGAGAGAACATTCTGGTCCTACTGTTAACCGCTGTTCCCTCATTCTCCCATCATCCACTTAATTAAAAGTCTAGGAAAGAATCAGACTTAAGGCCTGGAACCAAAGCAGCAAGTTAAGAATGACATTAGCAACTAAAGTTTCAATTTCTGCAAACCTCTGCAAAATTCTGCAGTAACTCCTATTGAATAAGCATCTAATTAAGACATCAAATAATATTGAATATCAGCACTTAACTGCTTAGCTTGACACGTTAAGGAGAGGCAAAGTCTGTAGTCAGCACTCCAGAAACAGTAGAATGTGATAGGCGGGCCTGTGCCCAATCGATTCACTCAGCAACTCTGAGATAAGTGATCTTACTTTTCTCCCCTGTAAACCTTCCTTCAGGATCTTGTGATGCTAGTACCTCAATGGGAAAATTGCTCGTTGACATATTGAATGACGTATGGTCACCTTATGATGGCCTTCAAGCCACTATTGATATTACTTTTTATTTAGGCTTCCTTTACATACTCACTGGGTCGTAAACACATAGCAATAAAAGCTCATCTGAGATCACTGATGTTACAAGGGAAAGAGTCTGGACTGTTGAGTGACACCTCCAACCCTGGCCTCTTTGACTGAAATAGTCATTGTGTATGTGCCATGTTCCAGGTCTTTAGTCCTCTTCCCTGCTCTGCTCTAGCCTTAAAACTACATGACCAAGACAGCCTAGTTGAAAAGGCAGTTTTAAAATTACTTTCAATGGAAAAAGGAATAAACTGATGGTTATACAGTTGTAGGTATCAAGTGGGTCTCCTCATGTATTGCCATTAGCTAAAATAAACTCAAACCTCAGGAACTACACCTTTGGAAAACTCCAGTACACTCATATACTGGGTTGCAAAATTACAAACATCATTCCCAAAGGAGCGAAGAAAGTGAAACGTGTTTCTTTTCCTATAACTATGGTGATCAAAAGTGAGACAATCACAGATTACTGTATATCAGTTGTGCCAGTGTCCCAACTTATGGAACATTTGCTACAGCATTTTTCTTTTTTAATGAATTATTATTAATAGCCACAATGGTAGATTTCTACTTTGCATTTTCCACTTTTGATGTGGTCTTGTCCAGGAGCACAGGGGATGTATATATAATTAATATCTGTACTTTAATATGTGATTAAATCTAAAAGATGTCCAGCATAACTGGAGAGCTTTTCCCTATTTTTCCAGACTCACAAAAATAAGTACCTCCGTTTCAAAAATAAGGTCTATGAAGTTAGCTGATGAACACTGTACACTCAAACAAGACAGCTCACAAAAGTAATTGCTTGAAGTTTGAGTGGTGTTAGGAGGACTAAAAACCATTGCCCCTGCCAGCCATTTCTGGCCAGCTAGTTGTGCTGTGGCCCACAGTGCACCCTTCAAAACGCATGAAGCCACTGAGCCATGGTTGGAGAATCAGTAGAAATATGGGACTTGTTCATTAGTTGGGAAACATGAACGAGAACAGAGGCTAAGTTGTGTTGTCACAGAGCTGATAGGGAACAGCCTGAATACTCTCGTTATATGGTTTTGTTGTTTATTGTATGGCTGATCAGTGCTCCTCCACTTACAATGGGGTTAGGTCTCAATACATTCGTTGCAAGTTGACAATATCTTACATCAAAAGTGAATTTTCTACACCAACCTGGGAACATCATAGCAACACAGCACTCTGTTAAGTGTCAGTTGTTTCCTGTCCTGATTGTGTGGTTGGCTACACCTGGAGGCTCACTGCTTGCTGCTAGTGCCCAGCATCAAGTAAGACATCCCTTATGACTATCATTGGAGAAGATCAAAATTCAAATTCAGAGTATAATTTCTTCTAAACATTTACTGGTTTTGCATCTTCTTCATAAAGTGGAAAAATCATAAGTCCAACCATCATTTGCTGGGGACTATCTGTATGTCTATATCTATCACTATTATTATTTGGTATGGCAATAAACTCAACAGCAGAGAGCTCAAAAAACTGAAAGCATTATTTAGTCAGAAACTGAGTTACAAATTTTTATTTTACAGTAAAGTTAATGACAAATGTGGGACTCATAAATAATGTTTATCAACAATTTGCTATCTACTATAAATGTTGAGGGTGATTGCACTAACTACAGGAAAACCAGAAGACACAAATCTGAGTAATCACCGGCATCTAAAAAGTTATACCAAGACCGTGTCTAAAAATCATTATTGAACATGTGCACCTGCAGGAGGTGCATTTACATACCACCGTGATTTTTCATTTACCTCAAGTCATTATTTTTCTACATTAATATCACCCACTTTGGAATCTATGTTTCCTTTTGGACATAGAAAAAGTGAAGCGATAACTATTCATTAGTTGGCTCTGTAAGCAGAACTGTACAATTAAATTGGCATTTTCTACCAGTGCCCTAGATACATTAAAGATAAAATCAGATAATTCAAATAAAAGTTTATTTTCCTTCATTCATGAAATAAAAATACATATTTTAGATATTCACTCTGTCAGAGTGAGATACTCAACATTATTATAAATGCTATTATAGTCCATATAGAAAGTTCAATATTAAAAATAGAAGTATTTATTGTGTCTTATGTAAACACAAATTTTAGCAGCGTACAGTTTTGTGGTAAAAACTAAATATCTTTACCATATTAAGAAAACTTTGGAGCAGAAAAGTGCTTAAAATTAGTCATGGTACATGCATAATTATACCCTAAAAAGCTGATATATTTCACTAATCAAATAGAAACCACTTTTGCCAAAATGTAAAAATATTATACACACATCTGCACAAAGTTAGAGTAACTGAATACAAAACTCTTTATGGGGGAAATAGCATTAAACTTCATTATGGAAATACTTACCTTCTTTGCTGCCCATCATCTCTGCCTGCCTCTGAACCCACAGCAGGAATACAAATGGAAGCCCACATACTGTAAGTCTAAAATTTTAAAAGTTAGAAATCAAGATAACAAATTGTTAAATCAAATGTTTGTTCCATAATCATACACTTTTATAATGGCCTGAGAGGCTGGGTTATAATTTAGAATTCTCAGCACCCTTGGAATTCTTGTGGGACATGGGGGAACATGGGGGAAAACAGCCCTTCCCGCCCAGCTCTTCCTAACCTCTGCCCCCCCCACCCAGTCCAGCCCACAAGTCCAAGTTCTTTCAGGATCCTCTCTCCCAATCAGCTACACCTGGTCCTACTTTAATAGCATGAGACACTCATACTAGTAGGGAGATCACTCTTGGAAGGAAGAACCCAAGGAAGATGCCTGCTCATCCCTGAAGCAGGTCAGGACCATTTGGGTAGGGAATTCCGGAGTCTAAGCCATCTGGACATTTATCTGAGTGGGCAGGTCCCTCTGTCTTCTCACACTCAAGTTGAGCTGGAAAAGGGCCAGACCAGAGTCTTCGAAGGTGTGAAGCCCTGGCAGCTGTCTCCCTTGCTAAGATTTAGATCTAGGGTCAGTAGAAACACGGTCAGCAGAATTTCTGAAAAGTTAAGTTTTAAAGAGCTATTTTGAAAATCAACTTAACTGCCTAGAATTACCATGCACACACACACACACACACACACACACACACACATATCACCACCAGCACCAGCACCAGCACAACCCTGATGCTTGGAAATGAAATAAGAACCAGAACATGAAAATAATGTGAGCCCCAGAGACTTCTAAGTAGGGCCAGCTTCATGAGTTTGTGGCCCGTGTAGTCATACAGGGTCCCCAGGCTCAGAAAGGGCTTCACCTTCTGTTTCTTGCTCCCCTGACTTGACATTTAGTAATTTGAATAAGGGACCTCACATTTTTATTTTGCACTGGCCTCTGAAAACTAGGTCCTATTTGTAAGGGTCTTTCACTTGGCAAGAGGACTTCCCATCAAACTTGTAAGCAGATTCCCCTTGAGAAAAAGTCAGTAGAGCAAGCAACTCACTTCTGATGATTTCATTTTTACCTCCAAGCCTGAACAAAAATGGAAAGGCAGAGGGGGAAATGGTCTTTAAAGGGCACTGGGAGTGTTTGAAGACCTTAGCAGTGCCTGTTAGACAGTTCAGGTTGGTCCTCGTCATTCTGAAATTGCCTCACCCACTTCCTGCCTAATGCCTGATTAAATACCACCATTTCCACCCCAGTATCTTTCTGTCATTTCTTCTCTCCCAACCCTATCTCTTTCTAGTGTGAAGCTTCGCTTTTTCTTTGTAAATTATTTTTAATCCTCCTATACTTTTGAGATTAAAGTTTAGGGGTAATTTTATTACTAAAGCATTATTCCAGGCAGAGAGAACAAGTTTTCCAGCACATCACTATTAATCTAGGACAAAACTATTTTAAAGAATGAATGAGGAAGGAGATTTGCAAAGGGCAAGGGCTGACCTTGGCAGATCCTCTCAGCAGGGACAGAGCCAGATGCTCTTCAGAGGTGTCTGCAAGGAAGCCCAGGCTGAAATTGTCCTCAGCAATAAAATCTTCCAATGACTAATTTTTCCCTTAGCTTTCTCCTACCATTACACCCAGCATCATATCCCGTGCAGCCTGGCATGTAGTTTCTTAATTCATTATTGTCCTAGTCCACTGAGGCTACTATAATAAAATGCCATACACTGGGTGGCTTATACATAGCAGAAATATATTTCTCACCATTTCAGACTCTAGGAAGTCCAAGATTCAGATGCCAGCACATTTGTTGTCCAGTAAGGGCCAGTTTTGTGGTTCATAGACGGTACCTTCACATTCTACCCTCAAATGCTGAAAGAAATAAATCAGCTGTTTCCGGCCTGTGTTGTAAGCACACTGACCTCACTCATGACAACTGCCCTCATGGCCTAGTCTCTTCCCCAAGGCCCCATTTTCTAATTCTATCACATTGGTAATTAGGTTTCACCATATAAATTGGGGAGGGGTATTCAGACCATAATGAATATTCTCCAGATTTTCTTCCACATATCTCCAAAATCCCCCTCCATCACTAAGAGACCCGGACTCCTTAGAGATGGACAGCAGACAGAAGATGGGTTACTCAATCACAAAAATGAAGGGCTGCAAGCCGTCAGCTGGGTAACACAGACATTCAAAGCAGCACTGATGCTCTCGGCAAGCCACTGGTGTAGCTCTTTCAGGTAAAGCACAGAGAACCAAGGGACTAACTGGAAACCTGGAAGCCTAAGAAAAAGTTCACTAGGTTGAGTTATTCTAAAAGGACTACAGAGATAGGGGCTCCATATAGAGGCGCAGTCAAGACTAGAATGCTCAGAAAGGAGAGTGGCTTTCTGGACTATGGGGACAGAAAATCCCATACATTCGAAAGCTCCCTCTGAACCTCTTCCCTCCAAGGAAATCAGCCAGGGGACAAAGAAACAGAAATCATGGGAATTTTCTGCAATACTCTGCAAATGCTCCTTCTTGGATTTCTATAAGGTTTACAGAGCTTATTCTTTGCTTCTCTGAGATATGATTCTTCAGTTACTTTACTGGGTTAGATTCTAGATGTGATATTCTTAAAATTAATACATGATCAGGTGTGGGCACAGACCCATGAGAATAGCCTTGTCTTTGGAGTTGGGAAGACGAGGTAGGTGAGTAGGGTATATGCAAGAGACTTGAGGTAGCAGCCATTTACCAATGGAAATATTTCAGTATTAATAGTAGGCCCTATTGCTTTAGTTCAAACCAACTGAATATTACCTTTCTTCTTAAGTTGTCTTTGGCTCAAATAAATATGGAATCAGACATATCTGGGTTGGAATACCTCACTATCAGTTGCAGTATTGGCCTTAAATAGGTTTTTTAACTCCTTGGCCCTCTATTTCCTTGTCTGTAAAACTGGAATAACTCACCTTAGATTTTTGTGTGTGATATTTACATGAGACAACGTATGTAAAGTGCCTCTTATGATGCCCCCCACCCCACCCCTCAACTCAAAATTTTGCTCACACAGAATTCAAGAACATGTTTCAGGACAGTGCAGCATTGAAAAAGAATAACAGGTGAGGTAACAGTTTTATGTCTTATGCTGAGCAGCCCATGTGTGCCTAGCCCTGTGCTGGTGTTGCCATATTATCAGCCAAGACACCTTACAATGATCCTGGGAGGTGAAAATTTCTTTTTGCTGTTGTTGGTTTTATTTTTGGTTTTTGTTTTTTGTTTTGAGACCAGGTCTCACTATGTAGTTCAGGCTGGCCTTGAACTCACTATGTAGCCCAGACTGGTCTCAAATTTGTGGCGGTCCTCCCACCTTAGCTTCCCAAGTGCTGGGATTATAGGCATGCAGCACCATGCCTTAGATGTGAAATGAAAATTTCTGTGCTCATCAAGATCCCTTTTTTGTGTGTGTGTAGTAAATAATAAAAATGGCTAATATTCACGGAGTGCTAAGTAGAACTCTATAAAAAGTTGTATTCATTAGTGTTTATTTTCATGTATGTTATATACCTATAGGATATCAATTATATTATATACAGAGAGAGATAGAAAGAGACAGAGAGAGAGAGAGAGAGATAGAGAGAATGAGAGAAACTCTCTATAAGGTTAAGATTTAAGATACTGACTGACATGATTATGGACACTGAGATGTTCCATGATCTGCCATGTGCAAGCTGGAGACCCAGGAAAGCTGGTAGTGTAATTCAAATGTTTAAGAGTTGGAGAGAACAGATTTCAGTCCAAGCATTTAAGGCTCAGAAACAGGAGCACAGAAGGCAAGTGAAGATGATGTTCCAGCTCAAAGGCGAGGCAGAGAGAGAGCAAATCCAGGCTTCATCCATCTTTTCATTCTCTTCAGTCCTTTGATGGATTGGATAAGGCAATCCACATTGGGAAGGGCCATCTGCTTTACCAGTCCATGAATCCAAATGCTAATCTCTTCCAGAAGCACTATAACAGACACACCCAGAGACGATATTTAATCAGATATCTGGGTACCCTGTGGCTCAGTTAAGTTGACACATAAAATTAACCATCACAGGAATTTTTGTTACTGACCCCATTTTGCAAGTGGGGAAACTGTGATTCAGAAAAACAAGTAACTGGTATGTAGCGTACAAGCTGTGAATATTGCCCCTGGAGTCAGAGACCTTGGCTTAAATCCTAGTCCTGGAGAAGTTACCAAATTCCTCAATTTCCTCACGCAAAAATGAAAATAACAGGGGTATCGAATTTCCCAGAGTTCTGGCAGGAAACAGATGGCACATTCACATGGAGAAATTGAAGATGATTTACAGAGCTCTGGGCAAGATTAAAAGAAAACTGTGAAAAAATGGTAAGGCACATACAGGGTGGTAATGGGAGGGAAGACGCTGGCAACAGTGGAAAGGCAACCCAGGCCTGAAGAGCAAAGGAAGGGAGTGGCTACGGGAACCCACTGAGAGCTGAGACTGCAGCTGCCACTATAGCTCTGGCTGTGCAAGAGGCCCTGAACAGGAGCTCCAGCTTCAGGTAAAGCTACACAGCCATTGCCAATCCACAGCCCAACCTAGTGAGAAGCTGGAGACTCAGGAAGCCATTTAATGTGCAATCACAGTCACACAATCACGGGTAGGGCCAAGGAAAGTAGATGGTAGTTCGGGAGAGACAAACAAAATATTTGGCATTAGTCAGGGCTCTCCAGAGAAAGAGAGTCCTCATCAACAACATACCCTAACATGCATGTATACACATGTGCACACGCACTTGTACACATAGAGAGACAGACAGAGACATGGACAGAGACAGAGAGAGATTTATTTTAAGCAATTGTTATGCATGGTCATAGGACTATCAAGTCTAAAATTTGTAGGGCAGCCCAGTGAGTGGAAATTCAGGCAAGAGTTGATACTGCCATCTCAGATCTGAATTCCACAGAGCAGCTGGCTGGAAACTTGGGCAGGTTTCTGTGTCGCAGACTGAAGGAAAATTCCTTCTTCAGGAAATCTCAGTCTGCTCTTAACAACTTCTGTTGTTTCACTAAGGCCCATTCATTTTATGGAGGGTAATTTGCTGTACTTGAAGTCTACTGATTTAAATGTCAGTCCATTCTAAAAATAATCCCTTCACAGCAACATCTATACTAGTGTTTGTCCAAACCACTGGGTTCCTTAGATGTGTCAATTTGTCCCATAACGTTAACCATCATGGACATCTACTCCATATCCCTGTCATGGGAATCTACTCCATATGTCTACATTGAATATCTACTCCATACTTTATTTGAAAGTAAAATAATATAATGCACCCCCTAGAGTAGTAAATACCCAGTAAATGTTAACTGTTATTAGTATTGCTTGTACTCAACTCTTGACTGGGTTGCAACAAGCTTTTATTGCTTTAAACTAGTGATTTAACCTTGAAGAATCTCTCTTCTCTTGTCTACATCTGAACTAAGCTGGATGAAGTACCTCTTAGTTCAATACCATGGCAACTATTATCATTTAGATCTAAAAAGTCCACCGAAGTCTCACATGTTCAGAGGTGGGGATTTTGGAAAGTGATTGGATCATGAGATGCTAACTTCATCAGCAGATTAATCCACAGATGAATCATAACACTGAGATTTCATCTTACTCCAGAAAAAATGGCCATCATCAGAAATCAAACAACAATAAATGCTAGTGAGGTTGCAGGGAAAAAGGAACCCTTCTACACTACTCATGGGAATGTAAACTAGTTCAACCTCTGCAGAAATCAGAATGGAGATTCTTCAAAAAAACTAAAACTGGAAACTCAATTTGAGCTAGCTATTCCTCTTCTAGATATCTCCCTGAAAGAGTTAAAGACATCGTTTTACAGTGATACAGGCATATCCATGTTTATAGCAGCCAAATGTATAATAGCTAAATCTTAGAAGCAGCCTATATGTCCATCAACAGATGAATAGATACATAAAATATGGTATTTATACACAAAGGAATACTACTGTACCATAAAAAAGGATTAACTTGAGTCATTCATAGGAAAATGGATACACCTTGAGGGGAATAAATCAGACACACAAGTCTAAGTATTGCATGGTTTCTCTTCTATGAGAAGCCCAAAATATAAAGAGCAAAATAAAAGAAAGATAATAGGAAAAAGGGAGATAGGTCTTTTGTAAAAGGAAAGGGGACTAAGAAATGGAGGGAGGTTGGTGAGATAGCTCAGCGGCATAAGCACCTGCCTGGCAAGCGTGAGGTCCTGAGTTTGACTCCCAGAACCCACATACGAAAAAAGGGCTGGTGATATCGCTCAGCGACAAGGGCGCCTGCTGGTGCTCAAGGTCCTGAGGTCGACCCCCAGTACCCACAAAACAAAACAAAACAAAAAAAGAAATGGAGGGAGGGGAAGGAAGGAAAGAGAAGGAAATAAAAAAGAGTTAAGATGTGTTATATACATGTACCAACTCCTAATGAAGAATGTGATCATTATGTACTACAAACATATACTAATAAAAAAATAATTACATGGCATCATTTTGAGGTAATGGAGACAAGAGGTGAGATTTCATTCAAGGGAGTGGATCATGGGAGCATGACATTGGGGATTATATCTGGTCTCCCACCCTTCCTTTCTGGCTCTTTCCTTTTCTCTCCGCTTCCTGACTGCCATGAAGTGAGCAGCTCTGCTCTACCATGCCCATCCCGGATGATGTTCTGCCTCACTTCAGGCTCATAGCCATAGAACAAGCCAACCATGGACTGAAACCTGTGAAACTGTGAGCCAAAATCAACCTTTCATCCTTTGAGTTGGTCACCTCAGGTATTTTGTCACAGTGACAGAGAGCTGACTCACATAGCAACTTAATGATTTGCTGCTCATCACTTCCAAAAGGGTTTCAGGGAGGAAGTCAATGCTAGGCTGGCTACATGACCCCTACACCCACGACTAGAGAGATGTGGCTGATTGTTTTCTGGGGTAGCACTTCCCAAGTGATTGTCCAGGGTGTTAAAAGTAGGTCCCAAGCACACACACACACACACACACACACACACAAAGAAAGAAAATCAAAAACCAAAACCAAAACCAATAACAAAAAACCATCTTCCCCTGCACAAATGCTGGGTTTTTTATTCAATCATTAAACAAAATTAAGTGGTATCTTATTTACTGAGGAGACTTACCAACCTTCATTGCATTAATATGCCCTATAAGCCTGCTGGTGGCGTTATAGGATATTTACCCTGAGTTCATGTGTTCACTGACCTCAAGCTCCCTGGGGGGCTAGGACTGCGTGATGCAGTGCTGGGGCCACCATGAGCCTTGTTCTAAGGATACTGCTTGCTTGCTTTTTTCTTTCCCACTCTTCAGTTACAGTGAGGAAGAATGCTGGGGAAATGGGGGTAAGCTAGTTCTGGGGAACCCAGGTTCAGGATCAGGTATATAATTTGCAGGGCTCCTATGTAAAAATGAAAATATGGGCCTTCTTTGTGTGTGTGTGAAGTCTGCTATTGTGGGAAAACTTCTTGATCTGCACAGTTATGCCCTCAAATCCTTTCCTCTGCACCCAGCCTTCCCTGCGCTTCTTACAGGCACAAGGAAGATCCAGAGTAAAGGGAAGGAGGCACTTCTGGGGCCTCAGGAAGACAAAGCCCTCTTAGGAACATTGCCTGTTATAACGCCCTTCACAGCTCTCCTCTACCTCTAGTTCTGTCCCTGTGCCAAGAGAAGCACAGGTGACGAGGCCCGCCTCAGAGTTCCAGGTGAGACCAAGGAGACTCAGGGCCTTTCACTCTTATGGGAAACTAAGATGATCTGTGCTCTGTCCTTAGGAGGGACCCAGGCTTCGTGTACCCCAGCTTTCATCACGTCTTCACAGGGTGCTCTCCCAGATGCCCACGCAGTGCAAACACACACTTGCTGCTGAAGAATATCCTTCTCTCTAAACTTTGCCTCTCTCTCCTGTTTAAAGTTTGATTTTTATTTTTGCGTGAGTTTAATTTCTTTGTTTTACGTCTTGGTGTGGAGCGTGAGACTGCTTCTGTGTATTTATAGAATATTTTCTGTCCTGTACCTGCTTCAAACTTCCTGAACTTGAAGCTGAGAATTTATATCTTTGATCCAGTGCTATGCCAGAGCCAGCTTATGTTAGCCTGTGAGAACCAGTTGTCAGCATTTTTTCATATCTCCACATTCAGTGTTATCTCACTGGTACCTTGAGATTGGCTATCACGGGAATATTCACCTATGGAAACCAGCAAACACCATAAATCAGGGGTTTTTTGTTTTGTTTTGTTTTATTCTGGAGAGCTGTTTGTTGAACATTTATAGCACACTGCTGCTTTGATCCAAGACTTGGAACTGATAATTTCTGCAGGGCTCAGACTGCTGTCTCATGACTCTAAAGTATGTAGTGATGGGAGCAGTGAGGAAAAAGAAAACCACAGGGACCCAGTCAATGCCTCAAGTAGTTGTCATTACTCAAAGGGTGCTCCACACAGAGGCAATTGTCCTGTGTCACCTAACTCTTCTGCACTCTAGTCCTCTATGTCCCTCAAATTGCAATCCGAGGCACATTTTCCTTTTCAAGAAAGAAATGAATACTAATACTAATACTAATAATAAGCATTGAAGAGTGTAATGCCTGAGACTTTTCGTCTAAGGCAATGTGAATTTTTGTCTTTTTAAAGTCAGGAATACTGATGAGTGTCCTCACTGGAGAGTCACAGGGATTCTGATTCTGTTAGAATCCCAGCCAAAGCTGCGTGTGCAGTGGTTCAGCAATAGACCAGACACTGTGGGAAAAGCAAAAAGGTAGGTCCTGCAACTACCCAGTGCAGTTAGAACGTAAATCGCTTAGTGATGTACAAATTAAACAGATAATGCATACGGTTTTTTAAAAATACATCTTGATTTATCCTATTACAACAAATATTATACAATTAATTCTTATCCTTAAAGAAGCTTTGAGCCCCAAGACTGTAAGTCACTCATTTAAACAGTATTTGATATAAAAAAATTCTAGTCAAGCAGAAAATACTGATGCTCATTTGATCACCATGTCAGCTTTATCCTGAAATTTCCTCTTATTCATTCAACAAACATTTATTGAGCCCTTCTGGGTACTATACACGGTTCTCAACAATGGGGACACGAAGATGCACATACAAATTAGGTCGAGGGAGATGACGCATGTACCTAAATATGTGTAATGTGGACAATAAAATAAGGAGGTGTAGTAGAGCAGGGCAGGTGGTGGAGAGGAGCCTCTGAGAAGGTGACATTTAGACTGAGACCTGAGTCACAAGAAACAGCAGCAATTCTAAGATGAGGGGATGAGCTGTCTGGCCAGGCCAGAAAGCCAGACAACCAGTGCAGAGGCCCCAAGGCAAGAATGAGTTTCTCACTTTTTAAGACCAAAAAGTTAACTAGCACAACAGGAACATTGCGGGCAGAGTGTAGGCTGCTTGAAAGGAAGTCAAAGAAGTAATCAGGAGCCAGACCCTGGAGGCTTCACAGCTAGAATAAGAAGTTTGGGATTCACACCAGTGTGATTAGAAGTCATTGGTTGATTTCACGAAGGGAAGTGACGTAACCTAATCTACAGATTGAAAAGATCCTGACTGCCTTTCTGAGTGTGGAATCAGGTGGGAAGTACGAATCACACCAAAAAAGAGAAAAATCTGTTAGGAGTCTAGCTCAGACATTCAGAAAAAAAGGTAAAAGTGACCAAAGGAACTGGCATAGACTCTTTCCCACACCACTTCAGTTTTTTTTAATTGACGTAAATAGGATGGTTTTGACTAAGGTGGTGAGAGTGAAGAAGAGAGGGAGCTGGCTTTAGGGTATAAGTTAAAGGTATAATAAAAGTATTTGCTAAGGAACTGATTGTAGAAGGTAAGAAATCAAGGCTAACATCTAGATTTTTGGCTTAATCATAAGCATGCATGGTGATATTGATGGGTAATTCAAAGAGATGGGAATTTTCAATGGGGAAATGTCTTTAAAAAGAAAACAAGAGTTCCATTTTAGCCACACTAAGAAATGTCTTTTTAGCATTATTATGATGCCTGTAACCTATGTTAAAATATTTTAGCACAAAGAATTTTTATAATGTGTATGAATGTATGTGCGTGCACATGTTAATTTAAGTTACACTCTAGGGACAATTAGTTGTCCTAATTCAGAATTCAACTTCAAGGGTGATTGGATAACATTTTATCAAAAGGTCTACCTTCCAGATGACACTATAACTGTTTCAGCCCTTGTTATTTCTAACAAAACCCAAATCTTTGACTAATTAACATAATGAATGTTATGTATGATTTTTCATTGGTAAAATGAATGGAAGGTGAGTAAATTGGTGAAAATAAACATATAAATGTTAGATTAAATATTCCAGAGGCACTAACTATCCTTTCTTGAATGGGACATAATTAATTTAGCATCTATTATTGCCTATACTTTGTGACCAGAGCCTGTGACTTCATCCTTTAATGATGCTGTGTCTAACTATTGTTTTTGAGAATTCTGATTGTCAATGCCACATACAAGGGTAAGAACCCTTTCTCTACAATATCATTGCATCTGACCCAAATGAATATTTTGTCAAGGTATTGTTGGGTTACTTGAAAGACAAGAAGCTGAGACTTCGCCAAACTTAAAGAACAGTGGAAATCCAGAACAAGAATATCTGTTCTCACCACTTCTATTCAATATTATACTTAAGGTTCTACCCAGAGAAATTAGGTAAGAAAATGATATAAAAATCATCCAAATTGAAAGAGCAAGAAGTAAAACTATGCTGTGACAACCTTGTACATATAAAATCAAAAGGAATCCACTAAAAACACTATCAGAACAAATAAATGAGTTCAGTAGGATTACGGGATACAAAATCAATATAGAAAAATTAGTCCTATTTCTATTATTTGCAATGAAAAATTCTAAACTAAAATTAAGGATATAATTCCATTTGCAATAACATCTAAAAGAATAAATTACTTAGGGGTTTTTTTTGGGTTTTTTTGTTTTTTTTTTTTTTTTTTTACTCAGGACCTCGCACTTGCCAGGCAGGTGCTATGCCACTGAGCTACATCCCCAGACTTAGGAATAAATTTAACAAAAGAAATGTAAATCCTACATTCTGAAAACTCCAAAACATTGCCAAAAGAAATGAAAGAACATCAAAATAAATGAAAAGGCCTCCTCTTGTTACGATGGCAATACTCCCCACACTGGCCCACAGGTCTAATGGAATCCCCT
The DNA here is from genome assembly GCA_028451465.1 of Erethizon dorsatum. Lineage (NCBI taxonomy): Eukaryota > Metazoa > Chordata > Mammalia > Rodentia > Erethizontidae > Erethizon > Erethizon dorsatum. The sequence continues at coordinate 44,320,917 of CM051835.1, forward strand.
TGAAAGTCTTAGATGCCTGATCCTAAAATTGATATTTAAATAAAAAGGTCCCAGAATAGAGAAAGCAATCTTGAAAATGTGAAACAATGTTGGAAGACTCATATTTCATCATTTCTAGACAAAGGAAGAGTCTCGACAGGGAGGAGAGAATGGTCCTCCTATTCTTCGCTTTTCTATGTTTGTAGTCATGGATTTCAAGAGAGTCTGGTCACTGTTCTGTACTTGCCAGACACATCTAGATAAGAAGAGTGAAGAATAAAAATACTTGTAAAGAAGTGTTGGAAGCAGCTGGGGTAAATAAATAATAGAATTATGAATCTGCTTACATTAGCTGATTGGCAAGCAGGCCACAGGCAAATAACTTTCTCTTGTCTACTGATTTAATCTCTATGCTTTTTTTTTTTTTTTTCTGTCTGTGCTAGGAAAAGAAATCACCTATGTCATTCACTAATCCCAGGTGGATGTAAGGATATCTCCAACAACAACCTTTCCCTTTTTCTTTCATTCTTTACCTGGTAAACGCTCAGGCAGGATTTCTATAGATATAATAACTTTTAATCATCCAGTGTCTTGTCCAGTGCTGTTGTCAGATCTTGTTTTTGATTTTGTTGCTCATATTAATGGGGGTCTTTTTGACAGAGTAAACCCTTTCATTGCCATATTGAAGACATGAGTCCTAACTAAGCCTCACTGACCTCTCCCAGAAGTCATCTTGGTCTCTGAGTTTAAATGCCAATGTCATATGGTCGCGAGTGTCCCCCTAACCCCCAACCCCCCCCCGGTGAATATCTGGGAAAGAAATGAGTATTGTGCTTGACTCCTCACTTCCTGGTGTCCCTTCAACCTTTCAGGGCCTCTCCTTCTCCACTGTTCTCCAAAACTTGAGGTTTCCACAGTATCCAACTTTATCTTGTTTCTTTTTAAATTCTTTCCAAACTCATTTTCGGTTTCTATCAATTTTATCCTCCCACTTCTATATGAGATTGTTGAGTCGTCTGCCACACAAAACTGCCTTCAAATAAAAGCCAATAATTTAGAGAAAGCCATTAGCAGTATGGTGGGTGTACACATTCCATGATGCCCCGTGCTGTAGAGAAGCAAAGCTGTAACTCCAGATTTCTATGCTTAGCAAATTGCTTAACATTCATGGAACATTAACTGTAAAATCCAAGTGTAGATCAAGCCATACTCAACCAAAGAACCTAACTTAAAAATAAACTATATATTCATATGTGTGTGTGTGTATACTTTTGATACTCAGGAAGATGTTTCGACATAGAAAGGGTGAAAGAAAAACATCTCCTCCACCACATGAAATAAAACCCTCACATAGTAATAAAACAGTGCAGACAAACAAGCTCTAAAATATGGAAAATAACAGCAAACCAAGAATTCCATTAAATCTGTAACTACATTCAAACTCAACTTTACTTAGATTTTGGAAAAGTCTCCATTATTTTCTTTGGACTTTATTCTGGCTCCTATGCCTTTTTCTACTGTTGAGGATCTTTTTTAAAATACCAGTTCCTTCACTAAGCATTGGGTTTGCAGTGGACCATCCTGCATTTTAATTTGTCACATTAATCACCCACACACTTGATCCAATCATTTGACCACCCAAGTCTCAGTTTCCTTATCAGGTTTGCTGGACTAATGCTCACTCGCCCTGTTAACCCTCTCTACTGTTGAAAATCAAAGGGAATAATGTATGTGTTTTTATTGTAAACCTCTACAGAGTCTTACTTTATACTCACTGTTAAATAAATCGAGGCATACAACTACACTAATAAAGTTCCTAAAATATGATTTGCAGTGTGGCATGTTCACACAGCTATGTTTACACATAGGCATATTGATGCTTGTTCTTCCGTGACTTTTACATCATACCCGTAAATAGCTGCAGAATTGATTTTATTCTCCTGAATTATTCCTCATCACTTAAAATTTCTCCAACAGAACAGCGTTTAACCAGAGGCAAACTTAAAATCTAAGTACGTCCTGAGATATGAAACATTCATTTAAATTCATATGAAGGTGGCAGTGAACTTTTGTTAAACCAGATGTTGTAAAGCAGCAGCCACCACTGTATTTAAAGGTCAAAGTGTAGGATGGCTGTGCTTCATTTTTGCCAAATCAATAATCCTTCCAAGGCTGACTTATTGGTAAGAGCACATTTGAATTGTGATTGTTCTCAAAAAGTAGTTATCAACTTTTGTACATCTTAAAACATCATAAGGAAATTCTTAAAAGCAAATAAAGTAGGGAAAACCCACTCTACACATGAGAAATGGCAGAGTTTACAACCCTAAGAAAAAGTAAATACCCTAATTGAAATGTATATAGATAGATAGATAGTTATAGATAGATAGATATGATATATCATTATATATATGATATATATGACATATATATACATATGACATGATCAGGCACTTCTCTCAAGAAATATAAATGACCAGTAACCATGAAGGAAACATTAAATATCTTTAGAAGTTGTTTCAAAGAAATGCAAATTAACTTGAGATCCATTGTCACCAATCAAACTAGCAATGATAATAAAATATGCAATATTCATGAGGATTCATGGCTTCTAAACTCGTCAAAATATAAAATTAGTATATCCTTTCCAAAGGACAGTTGAACAATATGCCTGAAATGACTTATAAACATTCTTTTTTAACCCAACAAGCCCACCTGTAGCATTTCTAAGGAAGTATTCAAACTACAAATAAAAATTTGTGGTCAAGAAAGATCATTGCAGGATTATTTGTATCATAAATCAAAAAATTAAAATTTTCAAAAATAAAAAAGCAATAAAATTAACTATGAGATAGTACTTTCTATAGCCCTTAAATATTATTTCACAGAAGAATGTTAACAAGGGAAAATACTACTGTTATACCGCTCATTTTAGAAAGTATATAACAAGACTATATATACAATATACTTGCATTTGTATATAAAAAGTCTGAAGGGATATTGTTGCGGTGATATCTGGTTGATAGAATTACAAGTTTATTTTTTACCTCCTTTGTTCTGTTGTATAGTTTATTTTCAAAAATTTTATAGTAAACATGTATTCTTTTGTGAGAAGAAAATAAAACGTAAGAAATTTTCCAGGAAAAACTTTTTTTTTTTTTCATTATAAAAATGAGTAGTCTCGACCTTGGTTGGAGTTTTTTAAAGCAATTTTCCCCAAGAGTTAGTTGATCCCGAAGCCAATACTATTTCTACTGTTTGCTACCTTTAAAATCCCACAGCGGTGGGCTCCCCCTTCACTTGCCAGGAACACTGGGAGGGGCCGGATGGCTTGCTTTTCGGTTCTCAGTCTGGCTGCCCATCAGAACCACCTTGGTGCTTTAAAAATACACATGCACAGCCTTCACCAGCCATAAATTCTTTTTCTGTAGATTTAGAGGAGTTAGAGTTTGGCAACCTAGTGTTTGCATGTGATGTGCATGTGTGTCCGTGCATAATATGTTTCTAAAATTCTTTCTTTTTTGTGATTTTCATAATATTTTCCTGTATGACATGATTTCGATTCTGATTTTTTAAATAATCTTATTTTGTGTGCCCTGACTTTGTACAACTCAACTTGTTTAGTCCAACTAGACCATAACTCCAACTACAAAAACCAGATAAGACTTCTTTGTTTATGAAAATGATGTTTTACCTTTTTTTCTCTTTCTTTTTTTTTTTTTTTTTAACTGGGGATTGAACCCAGGGCCTTTGCACTGAGTTACATCCTCAGCTCTTTTTTACTTTCTATTTTCAAGACAGTGTTTCTCTAAGTCTCTAAGTTGCCCAGACAGGGCTCAAATTTGTGGTCCTTCTACTTTGATTATGAGTATGCTACTGTGCCCAGCTATATTTTTTACTATCTTAAATTAAGAATGGATTTATCATATTACTGGTATTTATCACCAGAAAACAGGAGTACAGACAGTTTCAATATTCTAAAATATAGTTATTTTTGGAATATTTTTCCCTCTGTCTTATAAATAATTATACCGTACTATTTTCTTATTAATTACCTACCAATACAGTGTATCTGGGAGAATAAATACAGAATTACCATTCATTGTGAGCCATTCATTTTACATGTATACTTCAGGAAGAGTTTATAGTGTCTCAGCCAGGTTTTAAGCCCAAAATGTTTTAACAATGCTGCAAGTGAAACAGAAGGACTTTGATTATACATTTATTCATCCCCTGAAGAAGATACAAAACTCCTTTCTGCTGAAATGCTCAGCCTTGCTAATGTGTCTTTACTTAAAAGAGGAGGAAAGATGGCCTTTTATCTAGACATGTTCTACTGACATTAATAGGTTCCTTTGTTTCAACAAAAGAATATTAATACTATCCTAAGATTGATGGCTAAGACACATGGCTTCATAGGGAAGAATCTACATAGATCAGATGGGCTCTTAGGAGTCGTTATGAAATATAATCTCAGGTTCACTGCAATTCAATATTTTTTCAAAAATTTAGTTAGAAAAACAATATTGGTTGAAGTGGCATAAACGTCTACATATCTAGACATTAGAAAATCAATCTGTGGATCAGACATACATGCAGAAGTATAGGTCTTCTCAGAATTTTTTGCACCAAATTATGCCTTAAGGAAATACCAATAGGCTTATATCGAGGATTCCATAAGGAGCAATCTTGAAAATGTTTCTGTGTGTATAATATGGACATTGCTTATCAAATCACCAAGAGATTTTTCTCAAAATACTTTTAATTGTTTTAATAGTATAATCTGGGCCGGTGAGATGGCTCAGCGGCATAAGTGCCTGCCTGGCAAGCGCAAGGTCCTGAGTTCAACTCCCGGAACCCACATATGTAAAAGGGGCTGGTGATATCGCTCAGTGTCACAGGTGCCTGCTAGTGCGCGAGGTCCTGAGGTCGACCCCCGGTACCCACAAAAAAAAAAAAGTATAATCTATTTGTAAAGACAACACAAGCCTACTGAATAAAATTTAAATAACATAATAAAAATAGAATATAATAAAAGTATAACAATATAAATATAATATTATAAAACTAAAACTTAACACCCCCAAATACAGACTACTAGTGTTACCACTAAAATTACCATTTGGAGATAATTATTGTTAATATTTGGGCAAAAAACAAGTAACTTGTTTTATATGTTTATATATAGACTTGAGTAAGAGCCTTATTATACATGCCATTTTCAGACCAATCTTTTTCATTCGAAATGTCTGAATAAATATAATTACACATTAACCTTCTCAGTGACTACATACAAATGTGTCAATTTTTTAACTTTACTGAGGTATAATCAACAAATAAAAATTGTATACATCCAAGGTGGACAATGTGATATTTTGATATACAGATACATTGGGAAATAATTGCCATAATTAAGCTAATTAATATATCTATTACCCCATGAGTTACTTTTTTGTACTAAAGTTTACCAAGGAAATACACTGCTAATGTAGTATTAGTAGGTTTTAACTTTAATATAAACAATACTATATTGATCATCCTTGCACGTACTTACATCTTTGTACAATTATCCAATTAAATCCTTAGGATGAATTTCTAAAAATGGTATTTCTGAACCAAAGAATATATACTTATTGATCCATGTGGCAAAATTGATTTCCAGAAAACATTATTCCACTCTATCTTCTCCTACCACAGCCCTCTACCTACTTCCACCAGTTTGTCAAGTTTTTTGCACATTTTGTGCACAATAACTGAATGAATTCTCAAATATATTTTGGCCATTCTTTTGTTATTTGCCCTTGCACGTCCTTTTCCACAGAAATGTTTATCCTTCTCTTAATGACTTATAAAACCTTCTACATAGTAATTGCACAGTTTTTTGTAATGTCGTTGTTATTTCTTAGTTTTTATATTTAATGTCTTGTTATAGGATGACTGGGAATGAAGATGGGAAATATCAAGTGCCACACTGTATGTAAATTGCAATTTCCACCTAATCCCTAACTTGAATGCCACATCTTCCCTTAATGCCTTACCTCCTTCCCAATCCTAATGTGGTCTCTCCCAACTCCTCTACCTTCCTCTGAGTAACTTCGAATTCATTCCTCGTACAAGTTGACTTGGCAATTTATCCAGCAGTGCTTGGTGACACGTATTTGTCTATGCCAGCAACCAACTCTTTAGCAGGATCATACCTTAAACTTTTCTATTCACTTCTTCAAACAAGTATTCAACCAACAGTAAAGGCTTACTTAGGAAATGGGTGGAGGGGAAGCAGGTGTCAGAAATCACCTCAGATTTCCTCACTTGGGGGGGAACTTGGCTGAAACATCGAGCCAGGTGGTTTGGGGAACTCCGTTTTACTTCTGGACTCAGTATTCCGACTCCAGATAAAGCTCACTCCAATGATACCAGCTTCCAACATGAATCTCTTTTCTTTACGTAAAAAGCATCCATATATCCCATGTTACTCAAGATAGTTCTACTTTAAACCCATTGTGCCTGTAACACACACCTTAAATATTGCAAGGTTCTCTTACATGAGAAACATAAAATATAAATAATTTAAAGAGCAAAATAAAAGACAGATAAATAGGAAACAGGGTGATAGATCTTTTGCAAATGGGAAGAGGACCAAGAGACAGAGAGAAGAGGGAAGGGGTAGAAAGGAAAGGGAAATAGAAAGAATTAAATGTGTTATGAAAGTGTACCAACTCCCCGCAACGAATGTAATCATTATATACGGCAAACATACACTAATAAAAATTAAAAATTAAAGATGTGCCCCTTTTCACTCTCAAGTTTTGAATGATAAACTCTTTACTCTCCATGTCTATTGTTGGCTCTGGTTTCCTGTTTATTTCTTAAACATAAAATCTACCACAGAATTTAAGACTTAGTAGATAAAGATCAAATGTTCCAAGTGGGATACAAATCTTACCTCCCTCTTCTAGATTTAATTGATTAAGTTTATATTAGAGACTAAGCTTGAAGGATTAAATGAAATATTCAGTGTGGAGATAACATTTGCTATTCGTGACTTTTTAAAAGGTCACAAAGTTGTGTTTTTTTTATTGTGCACATTTTTCTTCAACTAGATTGAGAAATTTTTGCAGTACTATTATTCTTATTTTGGGTGTCCCTTTCTCATCGCACTTAAAATAGTACTCAGTGGGCATGAAATAAATTCTTCCGTGAACCACTTGGGGCCTGGAGATTTTAATTTGCTTTCTTTCTTTTTTTTTTTTTGTGGGTACCGGGGGGTCGACCTCAGGACCTCGCGCGCCAACAGGCGCCCGTGCCGCTGAGCGATATCACCGGCCCCTTTTTCGTATGTGGGATCCGGGAGTCGAACTCGGGCCCTCGCGCTTGCAAGGCAGGCGCTTATGCCGCTGAGCTATCTCACCGGCCCTAATTTGCTTTCTTGATTAAGAGTGTCCTTTATCTTGACTCCCGCCTTGTCATCACAGACATGCGAAGGAATAATATTGACTGGAATGCTGAATGGGAAGCAACGTCATGAAAACCCAGTAGAACTACAAGATTCACTTTTATGTCTCTGGCTCAATTGTTCATAGCTACAGCACATCTGAATTAGATGTGTCTGAAAATACAATTATCCCAAATGGAAACATCTGGATCCTTTTTTCTTCCTTTAATCCTTTGTCCTGGTGACTCTGCCGGACAGTCCATATCCCTTGTTGGTTTGGCAGGAAACATATAAGGGCACAGTTAAAAGTGGGAGTAGCTGGTAGAAATGTTTCCTTGCCTGTTTTTTCAGTATATGTGGTCACTTTCCACCTCTAGATATCACAATCACAGATTTTTATCAAAGTAAAGGCTTTAGAATAAAAGTTAATGTAATTCCATATTTTATACAGGGAGGAATATGGAGCCTAGCAAAAATGAAATGAGCTGCTCAAAGATAGATATGTAGTGATGGCAGGGCTATACTAAAACCTTTATTCGGATTCCTGATCTGGAGCACTTTTCAGTGTAACAGATGCTAAGACACATGGAAATATTACTATTGCTTTGTTTCAATCTGTGTTATTGATCCTGAGCTAATTTTAACTATAGAAAACTACTGTTCACTTACAATACTTTAAATCTTATGATAAAAAATTAAAAACCTCATATTTTTAGTAGATGCTGAATGATAAAATTAACTTCTTTTTGGATGCAAGATTTAAGCCAAACTCAGACATATTGGTGTGCATTCATAAACTAAGAAAGAATCAGAGGAAATCGGATATAATAGGGGAGATCACAACTTAGCCCATGAACTGTCATGTTCATCTTATCCATGTTTCAGACTCCTTTTCATAGGAAAAGAAAAAAAGTTCAGGGAACAAAGAGTGAGAGAGAAGTGAAAATATATTTGACCTGAAATTTTAGTTTCAACTTAAGAAAAGCAGAGAATGAGATCTTATTAAAATTATATCTGTAGGGGATATAGACAGCCCATTTAGATAAGCTGAATATCTCGTTTTCTAAACTGCAAAAAAGGGTTTTGATTCTTTGGGAAAGCTGTGACCTCATGCCGTGGAGAGGCTACAAAAAATTACTGACCAAGAGAAGCAATTTTTATATAAGCTACCACATATCTAAGAATACTAAAAAGATATTTAAAAGTCTATTTAATCCTATTTTGGACATAAGTTCTTATCTTTCCTTCCCCTAAAAGTGTTCAAAGTCACATTCCTGTTTCTAGCACACTTTAGAAAATAACGGGAAAATACATTTGGTTCATGGATGATATTTTTTACATCTTTACTGATTTGACTGCTTTTGGGAGAAGTTGATCTTCCTCCCGTCTCCACTTGCCTTAAGGTTCAGTTATAATGTCTATGTGAAGGTGGAAGATATGGCATAAAGGAAGTAATATCTAGCATGAAAGGGAGCCTGAACCCAAAGCAGTTCCACTCAGGCAGAGGGAAATAACAGAGAGCGATTGGCAGAGGTAAGGGGCAATGTTAAAGAGAGAAAGTCAGGAGAGGTGAGAGGAGGTGGTGTCCACCTGGTGTCCCGTCTCCAACATTTGACCTAGAAATTCTCAGGGAATGGCTATTAGATGTGTGAGGGCGAAGGCTGAGGTGAACCTGTTCTACTTCCCATTTAGGTCCCTGAGAAAAATCCAGTAGGCAGGGTGTTCTACACCAACATGAGGCAGGCCCAACAATATAAAGTCTAGCTGAAGAAGAAAGCCAAGCCATTGGATCACAGATGACCACCCCAAAGACTCCCCATGTTCCCATGGAGAGACTAGGGGGAGTCGTCAGAAACAGGATGAGTTGAGAGCCAGAACACCTGCCGTGGGGTCCACCATGGTGAGAGGTGGGGGGAGCCTACATAGAGCTTGCAGTGTAAACTATGCAAGCCCTGGATCTGGACAAAGAAGATGGCAGATGCTCAGCAAGATATTCACAAAGAACCAACTTGGGACCAAGGCACCAGAAAAGAACCACTTAATATGGGAAATTAGAAAGAAAAGGACATGTATCTGTTCATAAACCACAGATTTCATGGTGCACATGTGAAGAACACTAACAATATTCACATTTAAAAACAAAGTTTAATTTTGTAACCACTTAGCATATAGTTATTCAGTATTTGGCAACATAAAGTTTATGGTCTTAGAAAAATGAGGCTCATCTAAAGCTTGAGACTCTGGAAAAGTTACAAGGCCACCATCTACTGGTAATATGCTCAAATCTCAAACACAATTCTTGAAATCCACTGACCATTTAAGAAGAAAGCACAGTTTCCAGACTGTAACAAATACCATCACAACTTCTCAGTTTTACTCAAAATTCCTGTTGTTCAGATACGAATTGATAATTTCTAAACAAGTGCACAGAAATCTAAAACAAAATATTTTTTCCAAATTGTTTTCAATGTATAAATTTCTTCATCTTGGGGATCATTAAGTCAGTGGATGTGGAAACACAACATACATAGAGGTTGGGAAGTTTATAAATAACATTTTGAGACAAAAAAAAAAAACCCTATAAGAAATTTTCAGCATCCAGAAATTTTAAGGAAAGATGATACATAACTAAAGAAATCATAATTTCAACTAACATTGTCTAATTTAAAATATAATACATCACATATGTAATTTAAAATTTTCTAGGGTTTGCACTTAAAGGGTAAAAAGAAATAGGTGAAAGTAATTTTAATGATATGCTTTATTTAACCCAGTATATCCAAACCACTTATGATTTGACAATTAATCAGTATGAAAGCTATTTTCTCTCACTGTCTTTAAAAGCCAATGTGTGTTTCGTATGCACAGCATATCTCAATGTGGGTGATATATTTTCAATGGTGAAATGTAGTCCTACCAAAATAATAAATTTGTTTTGAACAGAAAAATATCTTGTTCCATTGCTTTTTAAATTAAAAAAATTAAAATGTTAAGGTAACTAAATTTTCAGTTCCTCAGTCTCATTAGCCACATTTCAAATAGCCTGACATTCCAGCTACTTTCATGTATTTTTCATGAACAGTTATTCAAATTAAGTGGATATGAGAGAGAGAAAGAGAGAAGAGTCAAACAGTTTTGGAACAAGTTTTGAAAGAGAATTAGGATGCCCTTCTCAATATGGATGATGCTGAGAAAGAAGACTTGGTTCAGGATGGAAGATGATAAATACTGGAGTTCTGAAAATTCCCTTCCCTAAGGCCAAAGCTTCTTATGATAATCAATAGCACCTACAAAGTTTTTCATCAAAACTACTTGCATATCTTGGCCCAGTTGCTGCCCACTAGGCCTTCTGGTCTGTTCTGGAATCAGTGAAACGCCAGCTGTGATGTGGTATGGTCCTGCTTGCCTGAGGCATGATTCTTCCTTGGCACATTGGTTTGGACTACATGCCCACCTGCTTTCTTATTGCTCCTCTGAGCCCTGATTTCGACGTGTGTCCACCTGCTCTTACTAGTGCCTTCCCGTCACCCTATTCCTTGAGCTCCTGCCTCTGTGCTGCTGCAGTGTCTGCCTCTAAACCATGCAATGCCCAGCCCAATTCATCTACTTAAATTCCAGACCATGCCTGTGTCACTAGCTCACCTGGATACCTCAGCTTTTGTGGCAGGCATCCTATGCCTTGTGTAATTCCCTCCTCTTGAGTGTCACCTGTATCTAGTGACTGACTTCTAACCAGAGGAATACAGCAAAAATAATGAATTTAACTTCTGATATGAGGTTTCAACAATGCTGTGGCTGCCATCTTGGATGACTTTTCACACACTCATTCTGAAGTGCCAGCTGCAATGCTATAAGCTGCCCTATAAAGATGTCCTCATGCCCAAGAACTGAGGAAATCTCAGCCCAACAGCCTGTGAGGATCTGAATTTGGGTGGGTTTGGAAGCAGTCACGTGTTTTCCTCAGAGCAAGGCTTCCAGTGAGACTCATCCCTGCTCCACTGAGCAGCCGCGAGTGATCTACCTTGGAGCGCGTACACCCAGCTAAGCCACATCCAAATTCCAAACCCACAGAAGTATTAAATTTTGTGGTAATTGGTTAAGCCGCAACTAATAATACACGGAACTCTAATTTTGCCTATAGAAAACTCGTGTAATACATTCTATCAGCAATGAATTGGATTTTGAATATTTTAAACAATTGTAAGACACTCAAAACAGAATGTCCACAAGACATTTGGTAATAACAGACATGGAACTTCAGGAGGAGAGAATGTTAAATCTTTAGTGTTGAAGTTATAAAGTCATGACAGTGTGTCAATTATTTTTGAAGACAAAGCATTTGTCAAATGAATGAAAATAATGATTAATTTCTTCCCTTGTTTGTCTCACTTAATGGGCAGTGGAGAGCTCATAACAAACACTTGGGGAAATTAATTATAACAGTGGTCTTATCTTCCCTCTCTACCGCTAACTGATTTACTTGCATAACACTTTACCCTTTTTCTACTAGATTGTTTTTCTTTTATTTTAATCTCTTTAATATATTATGAGCAATAGCCCCTTCTATAAATATATCTCCAATTTTATCTCTTGACTCCTACCTTTATTTTTTAGCTCTTTTTTCACTCATCCATTTGTGTTCAGTCAAATCCGCTCATTCCTCTTTTCATACAGTCAAGCCATAGCAACATGTTAAGATCATCCCTTACTTGAAGGTTATAATTATATTCTCTCTTTTTCTCCTGCAGTTTACAGGATTTATATGTCTAAATCCTTAAACTATTTGAAATTTATTTTTTACTACAGTGCCAGTTATTTAACTATTTTTACCAAATACACAATTTGTTCTTTGTTATTTAAATTTCTGTTAAAATTTAAACACTCTGTTGTCCTACATTAAATACCCATACATGTGTGCAGTATCTAGTCTTTTATTCTACTTATGATTTATTTGCATATTTCTAGGCTAGTATCACAGTTTTAGTTACTGCAGATTTAGAATTATGTATTGATAACTTTCTAATGCAACTCCCTTATTCTTGTTTCCAGTCTATACTTTCCGGGCACCATTTCATTTCATTTCATTTCATTCATGCAGTACCAGAGATTGAACCCAGTGCCTCAAACATGCTAAGAAAGTGCTCTACCACTGAGCTACATCTATACCCCTGTCTTTTTTTAGTTTTTTGAGGCAGGGTCTGGCTGAATTACCCAGGCTGGCTTCAAACTTGTGATCTTTTTGCCTCCGCCTCACAAGTAACTAGGATTACAGTCATGTGCCACCATGCTGGGCTTACATTTGTTTTTCAAAATGAACAATTTAGACAGATTTTTAAGATAAAAGATGATTGGAATAATTATTGAAATTTCATTAAATTTATCATTTAATTTGGGGAGCATTTTACCATTTTCCACCTTCCTATTCAGGAACATAAAATCGTTAGAAAATGTGGAAAAGAATTGAATTCAGCCTTGGTAGAGTCAACTTTTTTCCTTAAGATCCCAAAGAAGGCAAAGTAAGAAAACATAATATTTTATCATCGCTAAAGCTTTGTCCCAGCACCAGTATTTGGCCTCTGGTAAGCTACTTTGGATGCTCTAGGGAGTTCCTTTTTATTGGTGCATCTGTGTGTGGCCTAGCATCAAAGCCTGGGCCACATGTCATCAGTTCCTGTCATCCTGGTCTCACCAGTCCTCCTCTGCCTCCCACACCAACCCAAAACAAACCCCATACACTAAAATTGCCACCCCACACACACGAGCACTAAAGAAAAAGGACCCAGAGATGTTCATGAATAGAGAAAACACATTTGCCCCCTTGTTAAAAGTGTTTCTAATATAAAGCCAGCTAAGGTGGAAGAGGACCATGCAAAGAATGAGGAGAGAGGGAGAGAGGGTGGGGAGATAGAGAGAGGAGATAGGGAGAAGAGATAGGAGAGAGAGACAGAGAGGGAGAAGGAGAAGGAGAGGGAGGTGGAGAGGGAGAGGGAGTGAGAATGAGAATGGGAATTGAAGTCATTTTATGTTGTCATCACACATGTGGATAAAGATGGGAGTTTCCAGCCCTTGGAAAGCTTCATCCTCATGAAAAGTGACCTAATCTGTACTTGTGAACCTCACCAACGGGATCTACATTCCTCTTCATTGGGTTTCCACATGACAGAGGATTCGGAGATGACTACTATTAAAAGTCAACAAGTATAGGAGGCTGAGGCTGGAGGATCGCAAGTTCAAGCCCCGCCTGGGCAACTTAAGGACAGCGTAAGAGCCTGTCTCAAAACAAAACAAAACAAAACAAAACAAAACAAAATTGTAAAGGGCTGGGGATGTGGCTCAGGCCCTGGGTTCAATCCCCAGTACTGCAAAAAATATATATAAATAAATAAAAGTAAAATGTCAACAGGTACTTCTCACACACATTCAGAACTTCGCACACTGAAGCAAACTCTCAAGTGTTCTTCAAGTGTATGTTACACAATCTTTGTTGGGTTTATTCCTGAGAAAATTAAGGATTTTGTGGCAATTGGAACTGAATATTTTTACAGTTATGTTTTCTAAATGGGTTATTGGTAAATAAAAGTAATTAATTTTGTGTATGTTTATCACTACTCAGCCTTACTGAACTCATGGTTTTTTTTTAAATTTCTGGAATTTTCTAAAAGTTGTTTTATTCTCTAAAAAAAAAAAAAGGAAAAAACACCACATAATTTGATCCCTATCTTCTTTGTATTTGATTTAAAATATACTATAAATAAAAATATTACAACATACATGCACATTTTAAATGACTTAAAAATAAACATTTATCTGTTCCCCAAGCTTATGGAGCACAGATTTATTGTAGCTTCTGTGTGTCCCTTCCAGAAGTAACTACTGCCCTGAATTTTGTAGTAATAAAAATTTACTTCCACTTTCATATGTGTGTATGTGTCATTTTTTGCCTGACTTTAAACTTTATGAAATGAAATCATGCTGTATATTCTGTGAATTGCTTTTTATACTCATCATTATGCTTTCAAGATTTATTCATATTGTAGGGAACAGTTGTATTATAATCACTTTCCCTGCTGTATGGTATTCTTTTGTAACAAGATACTACAATTTATTCAATCTGTTATTCATTTGTATTTATTTTCTTTTCCCTTTTTTTTTTTTTTCTATCACAAATGAACATTCTTGCACACATATCCTGATAAACATGTTCCTCTGGGATACACACATAGGAGTGAACCTGCTATAAGCAGGGTATGTGTGTATCCAGCTTGTCCAGGTAGTATTAAACGTTTGCCAGTGATTTTGCTGATTTACACAGGCATCAGATATGTATTTATGTTCCCATCATTCCAAATCCTTGTCAAAACATAATATCATCTAATATTTACTTGAAAATATTTAATTGGGCCGGTGAGATGGCTCAGCGGCATAAGCGCCTGCCTGGCAAGCGCGAGGGCCCGAGTTCGACTCCCGGATCCCACATACGAAAAAGGGGCCGGTGATATCGCTCAGCGGCACGGGCGCCTGCGGGCACGCGAGGTCCTGAGGTCAACACCCCGGTACCCACAAAAAAAAAAAAAAAAAAATATTTAATTGACAAATAAGGGTGGTATTTATTCAAGATGTACATGGGGATAAATTGATACATGCAGACATTGTGTAATGATTGCCATAATCAAATTCACTGTTTTTGCAGTATGCCACCTAATGGTGTGAAAGAGTGTCTCTAATTGGTATTGTCCCGACTATCAATGGGTTGAACATATCTTCCCAAAATTTGGCCAATTGCATTTCCCCTTTACAAAAATTGCTTCTTCATATCTTCTGGTTTTTTTCTTTTTTTTGGGGGGGTTGTGTTTTTATCATCAAAATCTCTCTGATTTGTAGAAATTACTTATATATTCTGACTATATTCCTGTTTTGGTTGTAAGTCTGCTATATCATGGATTTGGAACATCCCCCAAAGGGCCATATGTTAAAGGCTTAGTCCTCAGTCTCTGGTGCTATTCAGAGGTGGCAGAACCTTTAAGAGGGGGGCCTAGTGGGAGGACTTAGGCCATTCTGGTCACGATTTTGAAGGGGATTGTAGAACCTCAGTCTCTCTCTCTGTCTCTCTCTGTCTCTCTGTCTTTCTGTCTCTGTCTCTGTCTCTGTCTCTGTCTCTGTCTCTCTCTCTCCCACTCTCTCTCTCTCTTTTTGTTCCAGGCCATGAGGTGAATAAGCTTCCTCACCACATGTTCCCACTGTGGTGTGCTGCCTCACCACAGGCCCAAAAGCAATGAGGCTGACTGAGCATGAACTAAAGCTTCCAAAACCATGAGACAAAATCAACCTTCCCTCTTTTTGAGTTAATCACCTTAGGCATTTTATTTCAGTAACAGTAAGTTGAGTAACACAGTGTTATGAAAATTGTTTCCTAGTTTATAACTCTTTTCTTTCTTTTTATAGTATTTTTTGAGAAAAAGTATGTCATTTTCAGGTGGTAAAGTTTATGAATGTCCTCCTCAAACAGATAGCTTACAATTCTGAGTTTTATTTAGGGAAAGTCTTCCCTATTCTGAGGTCACAAACTTTTCCCTGATATTTTAAGATTTGCCTTTCACATTTACGATCTGGATCCATTTAGAGTTTATTTTTGTGCAGCGTGTGAGATAAGGATCCATTTTTACTTCTGCTTACATAAGTAATATATTGACCTGGCACTGCAGTTGCCCAGATTTAGCAAATAAAAACATAGGATGTTAAGTTTAATTTAAATTTCAGATGAAAAATGAATATAATTTTAGTATAAGGATGTCCCATGCAATATTTTGGACATATACTAAAAAATTATTTGTTGCTTATATGAAAATCAACTTTAACTGAGAATTCTCTATTTTATCTGATAACCCTACCTGCTACTATTTATTCTTTTTTCTTTTCCAGTGCTAAATATCAAACCAAGACCTCACACATGCCAGGCAAGTATTCCATGGGGCCACACCCTCATACCTGCATAATCAGTTGATCTGTGATCTGCAATATAATTTCTCTTATCTTTCAGATTTTGTATTCTTCTGTATTCTATATGCTGTTCCAATTTCTATATCTTCCTTAATTATGATAGCTTCATAATAAGACCTACCATCTGGCTGCCCAAGTAACGCAACCTGATTATTGTCCTTCAGAACTATGACTAGTACTTCCAGACCTATGTTAGACAGTAACGGTAAAATTGGACTTCTTTTGCCTGGTGTTCACTTTACTGGGACTATTTCTAACAGTTCCTTATTAGTCATATGGCAGGCTGGTTTATTGAAAAATATAAATATAGATCATGTTTCTCTAGTCCTATTTAATTAAGAGGTTTTAAAATCAAGAATAAATATACTCATTACATTCATTTTCAGCATCTTGGGAGATTATTACAAAAGTATGTTTTCCCTTTATTAATCAATATTATTCTCTATTAATGAATTATAATTAGGTGATTTTTCAATCTTTATATTTAAGCTGATCATAGTGCCTCTTCTTCAAATATGCTCCTGGGCTTTGTTTGGTCATTTATTTAGGAATTTTTAAATTATTGATAACAGACTAGTTTGGTTTTTTGGGGTTTTTTTGTTTTGTTTTTTTGGGGGGAGGCAGTACTGGGGATTGAACCCAGGACTTTCCCACTGAGCTACATTCTCGGTTATTATTTATTTATTTATTTGTTATTTATTTAAATTTTGAGACAGGGTCTCACTAAGTGTCTAGCAAAGTTGCCCAGCTCTGGGCTTAAACTTGTGGTCCTCCTGTGTCAGCCTCCCTGGGATTACAGGCATGTGCCACCACACCCGATTTGTATTTCTCCTTTTTGAGTGTGTGCGTGTGAATTCAAGTGAGTACAGTGTGAAGGAAGGATGGGATGCCAAAGGAGAATTTAGCATGTGTGTCTTTGAAAAAACTATAGGTACAGCGTTGTATAGAATAAAGAAATCAGTCCTCTCTCTCCCTCTCTTACATACACACACTCACTGTGCTCCAAGAAATCCTCCAAGAAAGATTTTATTCCAAAGCTTCTTTTTGGAAACAGAATAGCTGAGTCCTGGAAAGATTCAGTGCCTGCTGAGGTTCACTTACCTGGTCTCTCCTTGCCACCAGCATCCAAAAACTGAAAGACAGACAGGTCTTTCTGAGAAGACTGGTGGAACTGTAGGTTAGAGAAAAGGGCTTGACTGGACACTTTACTACAGTCTTCAAAATGATGAAAGGAGGTCAAATAAGCAGTGACAGTCTGTCCTTTTCACTGCTTGTTCAGGACAGGAGGAGTAAAATGGTTTTAATTAATTCAAAAGGGATTTAGGTCAATGGTAAGGATTTCCTGAAAGAATGAATTCCAAGACAATAGACGAGGCTGCCAAAGGAAGATGTAGAAGATTTTTCCCTGAAACTGATAAGAAAA
The DNA here is from genome assembly GCA_028451465.1 of Erethizon dorsatum. Lineage (NCBI taxonomy): Eukaryota > Metazoa > Chordata > Mammalia > Rodentia > Erethizontidae > Erethizon > Erethizon dorsatum. Next base: position 44,338,748 of record CM051835.1, read on the forward strand.
GTATAGGCTTTTCTCAGTGATTTCAGTACTGTTAGGTTGAACCAGATGAAACTGCTGATATCCAATTGTTTTTACTATTAAAAATAGCAAATTTACCTAGTTCAACCTAATACCCAAACACAAGAAAGTTAGCTTAGCCCTGGAAAATATTTTGTCTTCCATTTTAGCGCGTAAATTTACTTATCTTCATAGAATGTGTAGGATGGAAATAGGCTTATCTAAGGTCAGGATTTAAAGCTTACAAGAGATACTTGCCTACATTAAACTCTTGGCACTTGAAAACCAGAATCACTGATATTCTTATTTGTACAATCTGTCCATCCAGAACTGGTAAGTGTTAATTATGTAAAAAATGAAATGTCATTGTTGAAATCTGTAATTTGGATGCCAAACGTCTTTATGGTGCCAAGATATTCCATCTCAATGAGGTCTTTGGCAGTCAAAGCCTTCAAGCCAGTGTCAGCTGCTATGGCTGTGCTCAGGAGATTGATGAATGCTGAGCGGGCAGGAGAACGCTCATCCTCAGTTTGGGTCAGACACCAGAAGTTGTGCAGGAATTTTGCCCATGGCCAGTGGCCTTGACCCTATGTTTATAAGTTACTGCTAAGCTTTAACGTTACTTAATGAAGTTTTCTAGTCCAAGGAATCACATTGCTCAACTTTGTTGTGATTTTTCTACGAAGCCATTCTCTGATCAGTTTTACTCCGAAAGTGTTAGATTCCTGAGAACAATGGAAACTGTTAAAAAAAAAAGAAAAAATAAGACTGGGCATCCTAAAGAAATAAGATTTTCTCTCAAGTGGAAATGCGCAATTATCTATTTTGCCCAGAATGTGTGCAAGTCAGAAGGACCAAGAATGAACTCCTGGTTTTATTAACTTATCGTGATGTGATGTAATACATCCAAAGGAAGCTAAATGCTCCATGACCCTGACCCCGCTTCTGTCATTTGCCATGGCTCTGACATCCGCAGCATGATACCATACTTGCTGGAAGACTTCTCACGTTCTCCCATCCATTCTCTTCCTACCCTTATGAGTTTATTTACTACTTATCATTATAACTATGTAACTTAGCTCTTAAGCTCTCAGGTCATGTGTTTGTACGTCCATCTTAACTTCTCTCACACCATAAGCTCTCTCCTAAGTTCAATGACACTTACTTGTACATCTTTATAATGACCTCAGACATAAAGAATTGAAGTCTCAATGTTCCTACCCAGTGTTGCTATGAGGATTAAAGGAATCAAGTATTTGAAATAATATCTTGTGTAAATTGTATAAATTGCCTTCTTCACCTTTTGTGTCAAACATGATTTCTCCACTGTGCTGGACACACAGACACTGAAGTTGCCCTCCCCACCCCTCACTCACATGCGCCAGACCTGCGGCATCCAGTCCAGATTCAACCCACAAACCTCCCCTTCCTCCTGGACTCCTTTCTCTTCCTTGCCTGCCATGTCTGATCTGTCACCAAAGTGTGCCATTTTGTCTTTACACTTCTTCAGCATAAAGTCTGCCAATTTTGCATTTTAGTTGTACTTTTCTTCTGCTCCAAACCACTGCTAGTCACTACCCTAGTTCAATCCTGGTTTATTTGCAACTTCCTCTGCTACCGTCACAATTTGCTCTGTAGCATCCTGTACGTCCTGAGGATTGTGTGGCTTCCCCGGCCCTGCACTCTGGCTCTGCCCACCTCTCCAGCCTCAGGTCCCCACCACCACCACCACCACTGCCATTTCTCACCTCACTGGCCAACCTCCAGCCACACTGGCCCTGTTATAGAGTCTCAAGCCAGACAAACTCACTTCTGGCCCAGGGCCTTCAAGAAGAGCTACTCTCTTTCCCAAATCATTTGTCCTTTTACTCTTTGTCTAACACCTACCCCTGCATTGGACGGGCTGAAATATTTTCTCAAAGAACCTCTTCATGCCACCCCAGTATCACTTAAACCCTCCTAAACTCACCAGCTATCTTCATTCATAAAAATGATCACCATTCTTAATTATATTATTAATTACATGTTTGCTTAATACCTCTCTCTCTCTTTTTCTCTCTTCCTCTTTCTCTCCTCTCCACTCCTCTCTTCTCTCTCCTTTAAGCTCCATGGGGAGCACAGTTGGGTCTGGGTTTTGTTTTGCCTCTAGTATCTGCAATATAGAATGTATTGATGAGTGTATTGCACTTCCTATGTTATTTTTTATTTTCCATATCAATGCCTATTTCCCCTTCCTCATGTAAAGCCCTCAATATGACATAGCAATGCTGAGCTCATTTTATGGAATAAGTGCCCCCAAAATTTGTGTTCACTAAGTAATGAAGAGATGACTTCAAGTGACCTATATTTACTCAAGAAATTTTAAGTCAGAGTAATGAAGGCATACATATTTCTGGGGAAATCATCTCAATATATTTTGAAAATTTCACATCTTTATGTTACATAAGGATTTGGTGGAACTACTTAGTCTGTTCATCACTTCTAAAAGGACTTTGCTTTAAGTGGGTCGCCACTCTGATGTTGTAAAAGTCTTTGGCTAAAAATTTCTTGTGTTAAAGAATTTTTTCTACATATATTTCTTCTGAACATTAATAGTGTCATACATTTACAAAATTGTTTATTATATTTTTTCAACTTTATTATATATTCAAAGTTGTTTGTAGAATCTTTTTGATGCCAAAATGGCATACTTAAGTCTGGATACTATTCCAGAGTCCGATCTAAGACAGCAGTTTAAAGACTGGGAGGAAAGGACTCTCCCTAGAGCTCTCTAATTTGAGAAAGAAGAGAAAACAATACATACTCTATCAACAAGACATTCGTGAAGCCATATACTCTATCTGAATACACAAATAAAATAAAAGTTACCGTGAGGAAATGAAGAGTCTTTATCTAGTCAGGTATCTTGGAGCAGCTGGGGTTGCCGGCTCCTACAGATACGCTCTTCTGCAGCTGAAGCTGCAATCTACTTTCCAATGAAGCGTCTGATTAATTCCTATTCCCTTTATACCCTGACATGTAGATTATTAGTTCCACAATTATTCTCCATTTGGGAAAATATCTAACAGTTGCTTGAACTCTTGAACATTTTATTGCCTTTGAAAAACCTGATTCTACTCCACAAACCCTTTGTTTTGCTTATTCGTGGTACACACATTTTAAAAATATTTTTCAGTGGATATTGTCAGTTCAAAAGGCTTGAGACCAAAGGTATTTTTTCCTTCCTTTACACCTCTCTCTTCAACTGAAAGTGGAATCATTCTGAAAACCAACAATACTTAAGATTTCAGAATTACCAACTCTAGCTCCCATTTCCTCTTTTTGTGTGTGTGTGTGGGTACCGGGAGTCGAACTCAGGACCTCGCACTTGCCAGGCAGGCACTTATGCCACTGAGCTATCTTACAGTCCCATTTCTAATTTTCCATATTGACTTTGAAAAAGGAAATTGGTATTGGCTAAGAAGGGTAATAGTAATAGATAACATGGACAGATCTATATACAGATTTTTCTCAAATACTGAAATTATCATAGTCAACATTACCAACTATTTAGTGTTTATTTTTGTCTTTTAAGTAACAAATTGGATGCATTTGCTAATAAGGTTTATCTTGCACAAACAAAGCCAGAACTAATTTTTCACTGAGATGACTAGCAGATTAGATTTATTACAATTGTCGTTTTGTTCAGAATATTGTACAAGGATACCTACAATTACGTAAGCACAAATGATAAAAATGTTTTATCATTTGAACATTTAACATTATCATTTGACGTTAACATTTAAACATTTAACATTAATATTAAACATTTAATTATCATATTTTATCATTTATCACTTATCATGTTTATCTGAAGTGTTTGCATCTCTTTTACATAAATCAGTAAGAAAAAATCCTAGAGGGCTAGGAATGTAGCTCAGTAGTACAGCAGTAGAGTGTGGCCCTGGGTTTTAAATCTCAGAAGGAAGGAAGGAAGGAAGGGAGGGAGGGAGGGAAGGAGGAAGGGGGAGGGAGGGAGAGAAAGGGACCTTAGACCTTTCAAGACCTAAATGGGTGGAGTAGATAGAATGAGCAATTGACAAAAATCCAGAATGGACCCAAAATTATTATGTGCAAGAATGTTCTCCGGCGGCCGGTGAGATAGCTCAGCGGCATAAGCGCCTGCCTGGCAAGCACGAGGTCCTGAGTTCGACTTCCGGTACACACACACACAAAAAAGAATGTTCTCTGGAATGTTGATTATAAGAATAATATAAAAGAACATAATAAAACATTTGAAATGTGAGAATTGACTAAGATATGGAATAGAATATATGTGGCCTTTTAAAATCATGTTTAAGGGAAATTATTAATAATCTGCACAATGGATCCTCTTATATAAAAAATAAGAACAATGAAAAATAAAAAATGTGTAATTTTATATATATATCACCATTCTATCACAAAGTAAACATAGAATGCAGATTTGTAAAGAGAGAAAACAATAAATCATTAACCTTTCTCTCTATTATATTACTTTAGTGATAGTACACAAAATTCAGCTGATCTAGTCCACTATATCTACAACAGTTTGTGGACAATAATTTTGTAAATAAAATACTTTATTCATAAATGCTCATCATATACAGACTGACCTTATGCAAAATTATTTTTGGATGTTAACTTAAATGTAATTTGTAAATAAAAAAGGAAGACCTGGTGGAAATATATATAAATATTATCAGAACTGGGTGCTGGGATTGTAGGTGGTATTTTATTTCATTCTTCATAATTTCTTTATTTTCTCAATATTCTGCCACTAACATGTATCATTTTTTCACTCAGGAAAAAATATTTTAAGATTATTATAATAACCACAGAAATTCTGAATAAGTTAATATGACTTTAACAACAAAGAAAAATTAAATCATTTTTATACTGTGTCTACATAAATGATATTTCATCAGCTAAACATCTGGCACCATGCTGATCAGCAAAATTTGTTATGTGGTGTATTAATTTCATGTGGCTGCCGAATAAACTTGGTGGCTTAAAAGAACAAGTATTTATTCTCTCACAGTCCTGAAGACCAGAATCTGGGCCAACATCAAGGTGCTACACTCCCTCAGGAAACTCTGAGAATTTACCTCTTGCTCTTCCAGCTTCTGGTGGCTCTGGGCATTCTCGGCTTCTGTCTGCATCACTCTAATCCATGTCTCCTGGCCACATTGCCTCCTCCTCGTCTGCCTGAAATCTCCCTCTGCTTCTCTCTTATAGTGAGTCTTCTCATCGCATTGAAAGCTGGCCCAGAAATCCCAGCATAACCTCCCTACCTCAATCCTTAAATCATTTGCATTTACAAAATCCATTCTTGCTATATAAGGTAAGGTTCGAGGGTTCCAGAGGTGAGGGCATGAATGTCTTTGGGTTGGATGCTACAAACCAAAGACCTGAAAATTCAAATCAATAGATGAATGAATGAACAAAATGTGATATATGTATGTAGTGGGACATTTTTCAGCCTTAAATAAAAAGGAAATTCTGACACACTACAACATGGATGAACCTTAAAGACACTAAGCTGAGTGAAATAAGCCAATATCAGAAGGGCAAATAATGTATGATTCTACTCGTATGAGGTGGCCAGAACAATAAAACTTATAGGCACAGAAATCAAATGGTGGTTGCCAGAGGCTGGGAAAAGGGAGAGAATAGGGAGTTACTGCTTAATGGGTGCAGAATTTCAGTTTGGAAAGACGAAAAAATTCTAGAAAATAATGGAGTGAAGGTTGGAAACAATGTAAATATACTTAGTCTCACAGAACTGTAGTGTCATGGTTTATATCTAGATGTCCCCCAAAAGCCTCATCCACTCACAGGTGGGCTTTTGGGAAGTGATTGGGTCATGGGGTGTGATACGCATCAGTGGATTAGTCCACTGATGGATTCATAACTAAATGTGGTTCAGGAGATGAAGCCTGGGTGCAGCAGGTGTGTCACTGGGGGTGCAGCCTGGAAGGGTCTATCTCTCCCCCCAGTACCTCTCTCTGCTTCCTATTGCCACACCATGAGCAATTCTCCTCTTTCATGTGCCTCTGCCATGCCACCCTGCCATGGGGCCAGCCAACTATGGCCTAAAACCTCTAAAAATTGTGAGCCAAAATAAACCTTTCCACTTTTAAGTTGTGGGTGTCAGGTACTGTGTCTCAGCAACAAGAAAGTAACTATGACATAAAAACTTAAAAATTGTTTAAATGGTAAATTGTGTCTTATGCATATTTTACCACAAGAAAAGATTCTACTGAGTTTCCATACACCCTTTCACTAACTTCTCCTAATGTTAACATTTGATGTAACCATGGTACAGTTATGAAAATGAAGAAAATATCATTGTTACAAAACTATTAAACGTGCTATAGACTTTATGCATATCTCACCCATAATTCCACTAATGTCCTTTTTTCAGTTCCAGGATTTGGCACATAAAACATTTTTGTAACATGAAAATGTAAAATCCTTTACAAAAATTTGCTTTTAGGCTTCTTTAAAATAGAACCCCTACAATTGTACATAAAATATATTCAAAATTACAAGAAAATGTTCAAGAATTCATCTGATGTATAAAGCAATTATGTCTTGTTTTATACAATAAAATTGTGGCTGATAACAGAATGCAGATTGCTACCCCATGGGTCCATATCATTTCAAATTAGGTTAACTAGAACTGAACCCAAAATTAAACTAGGATTAAACAAACAGTTGGGTATTTCTCTGTTATATAGGAGGTAATAGGAGAGCAGTCCACAGATGATAAGGAAGTTCCATGCTGCCAGGATGTCCATTTTCTTCTATCTTGTTGTTCTGCATGCATGGCTTCCTTTCTAAAGAACACAGTCCATGATTGCTGCAGGAGCTCCAGCCATTACATCCACATTCAAGGCAACAAATTGAAAGAAAGAAGAAAGGCATTCCTCCTTCCATTAAGGTCACTATCTAAAAATTACACTTCCATTTACATTGCATTAGGCAGAACTGAATTATATGGCCACATCTGAGGCCAGTGTTCATCATATGTATTCTGAGATGGCATGGAATCTGCAAGAAGAAAAGAAAAAAAGAGGACAGAAAAGAAAAGTTGAATTATTAAGGAATGCAAATATGGAGAATGGATATTGGAGAACAAATAATAATCTGCAACATAAAGCATTCTCATTCTAAACAAAGATAAACTACAGTCTGGAGAAAACAATTAGAAAAAAAATGTGTCTTCCTTGATTATGAACAACCCTGTATTTGCATTACTGAAATGTTATGGCAAAATATGGTTTCACCCCTAATCTAGTATATAGGGTATTTCCCAGAGCCCATATAAACAAATAGCTGAATTAGAGTCAATGAATACCCTACCTTTAGAAAATACACCCATTAATTCAAAAAATATTTATTGAATGACTACAATGTTCCTAAACACATACACGGAGCTCTGAGAACTATAAAAATAAGTTATTTTTTGAGTTCTTATAACAGCTTTATTTGCAATAACCAAAAAACTGAAATGACCCAAACGTCCTTGTGAGTGGATAAACTGTGATACAAAAAAAGTATTATTCAGAGAAACTAAAACAAAACAACCAGAACTGTGCTCTAGAGGGGAAAAACAAACAGGCAACTTAGGGACTTTTGTAGTTTTCTGTTTGCCACTGTGTGACCCCGAATCATAGCTTTACCTGCTGCGGGTTTGAGTTTAACAGTTTTGGAGCAGTCTCTCTGTTTCTGTTCTGGTAGAAACAAAGGCAATGCTCGTGCTTTCTTGCAGAGTCAAAAATCAGCTATTTTTTAAATAAAATAAAGCAAGCCATACACTCTCCCGAGAAATACAGTTCTGTCAAGGTGTTAAAATTTCCAGGTAAGGAACACAAATATGATAAAGGTAGATTAGGGATTGGATTTGCCCTTGTTCCTCCCAGTACCTACTATCTTCCAAATCAGGATGTGGTGTTTATTCGTGGTTTTTGTTTTTGTTTTTGAGACAGGGTCTCACTATGTAGTTCAGGCCAGCGTTGAACTTACAGGTAGTACAGGCTGGCCTCAAACTCCTGCCTCCGCCTCCCAAGTGATAGGATCACAGGCGTGAGCCACCACACCTGGCCAGAATGTGGTTTTTATGACTACTTAATAACAAGGTTCCCATTCAATAGATTAACACCTATTGATAAATGAGATGCCTTGTCTGATCAGTCTTGAGTAACTAGCATTTCCTTCTCCCCTCCTCATAGGGAGAAGTCCTGTTTGCACCTAACTCGGACCTTTATTTCAGAATCTTCCCCCGATCAACCTGCACCCAATCAGACCTCCCCATTTTAGCCCTTCTCACCAAATAAGTCTTCTGGACAAGGGAAAATAGTCCCTCTTTGCAGAAACAAAACAAAACAAGAAACCTGGGGATGGTCTGCTTTCAAGAAATCAGACTTTCTGAAATAATTTGAGCTCCATTAAATGTGTTTTAACTATTAAAAGAGGTAGGCGGATGTTCATTGTCTTTGTCTATATGAAGAATTTCCCTTCCTGACATTGAATCATGCTCACTTTTCCCGAGGGAATAAAATGTTCTCTGTAAAAGCACAACCTTTTCTTTCCTGGTGCTCTGGACCCATGCCAACATAACAGAAACAGCCAAATAGCGGCTGTGATAAGTTCGTCAGGTGCCAGGGGAACTTTATCAGAGAAATTATCTTCCTCCCTGTGACAAGACATGTGGATCCTCAGCATACTCACAGAAAAAATGGGGCCCCCAAGGAGTAGAAATTCATCAAATACTCAGTGGGGAATTGTACACAGAACAGCCATGCAAGCCAGTGGGAGCGCAATTTTATTAACTTCAAAAAGTTGTACCAAGTGGGTTCTTAGGAACAGTACCCAGATTGATGCGCCTGGAGACAAGGAACTTTTAGTGACAAATACGATGAAAGGTACAAGAAAAACTGTGTTTCTCTGCTTAAGATTCCAATATTAAATTTGGAGACTGTTTCCATTTATAAAATACAGTCTTTATATGATCTACTGGCCATAGCAGGAAACCATGTATAATAAGGACGCAAATTTAATACACATTACAACTTAGATGTGCAAAAAAAATTGGAAATACAGCCTCTTTTATTTTGTCTGCAACTAAATGAGTCTTTATCACCTGCTGGTTGGCAGGTAAGAAAAATAAATGTGCAATCTGGTTGAGGTGGTACACGATTTCTACAGGAAGGACAGTTCAGTCTTAAATTCTTGAGGCTTTCAGCCCTTTGCTTCGATTGAAAATTCATCCAAGGATGGGGCACAGATGCACAGCTGGAGGCACCAGGCAGAGCTGTCCACAGCTGGTGAGGCAGAGTTTACTTTAGCAACTCTGGTCTCTGCAGCAACATCTTTGTCATCCAGGCTGGTATGCATCTCTAAATCTGGGACTCCTGTGATTCAAGGTTTGGTGTTCAGGTTTTTTTGTTTGTTTGTTTTGTTTTTACTTAAGAACTGGCTTGAGGTTCCTAAGCCACTTTCCGATAAAACAAAAATTTTGGCCTGCGAACTGTCCCACCCAAAGGGAATATACATATTTTGACAATAATTCATCCATTTCTTAGCCCCCCCGATAAGGATATTTTATATAGAATTTATTCAAGGAAAAACATTATAGTTATTGTTCTATTCCAACTGATAAATGATTCATTTATTGGAGATCTAAGCACTGATCATAGAAAAAAGCTATAAAATACTAGAGCTAGAAAGAACTAATCTCTATTTTACGGGACTAAGGAAACTAAGACTAGGTTAACATAAAGGAATTTACTCAAGGCCACCTATTTAGTAATTTACAGGTCTGGAATTTGGGTCTGGACCTTTTTTAAATTAATTTTATTGGTAGATTTTAGATATACATAATGATCACATTCATCGTATGGAATTTGTACCTGTACATAATATATCTTGATTCTTCTTTTTTCCCCAATCCCCTCCTCTCCCTTCAGCCCTTCTTCCCCTCCTTATATTTTTGGGTCTGGACCCTTGACTCCTTTTTTTTTAAACTTTTTATTTTATTGGTACATTTTAGATATGCATAATGATAACATTCATCATAGGGAGTTTTTACCTGTACATGATACATCTTGCTTCTTCTTTTTTTCCCATTCCCCTCCCCTCCTCTCAACCTTTCTTCCCCTCTTTATTATACTACAAAAGCTTTAAAAGTTCATTTGTAGACTTTGTTGCTTACTTTTCACAAACTAAATTGGACTCTGTATTTTCTACTTAACAATAACTAAAATGTTAATGTACGTATTGTTATTCTCTTCTTAGGTAGCCAAATTGGGATATAAATGGCCTTCATTAATTAAATTAATTAAAATCCTTAGCTCTCATACAAATATGTATGTAAAAACCCAAACAGTTATGAATCACTGTGAGAGATAGACACTGGAATTTTCTCCTGCATCTTAGAATTATGTTTTTGGAACGCTTTATTTCAAGCAAGGGTTTTTAATGACACCAAAGAAACAATTCAGAAGATCTCTTACCCTTAAAAATTAGAAGGAAGAAGAAATTCCCTCAAAACAGTATTCAGGTCAATAGGTAACTAATTCTAAATCACATTGCACTTTATCTTATATCTTCACATAGGTCCAAGAACAGAACTACTTGACTCCAACATTAAAATCATCTTGAGAAATTCTCCTGCAGAGCTTGTCTCCCAGCCCTGTCCATACGTTCACCTCAGCGGACAGTACATTTTTACCACTCACAATAGAAGGTATTGTTCTTTATAGCTAGTCAAATTAATTATTTGAGCACCCCAGGATGTACAACATGAAAGAACAGCTTTATAGATAATCAGGGCACTATATAATATGCCATGGTGAATTACTGACTCTAATGAGAACATCTTTAAAAGACTGAGCTCTCAAGGGTGCTGACAGAAAGAGTGGGAGGAGGGGCTCATACATTAAATCAATAATTAGGAAGACAGAAGAGAGATTGGGCGAGAGATTTCTGAAAATTGAGCACTTGTCATCTGTGTATCTCCCTTGCTGATGATTCATTAAATGAAGATTAACTTCAGCAACTTATTGACCAACCTGCCAACGAATCCTGAGCTATATCACTTGTGCTGCCTGAAACAGACAAGCTTGGATACATTGCTCAGGGAGTTGACTAAGTACCATATGGTTTAGAGAAATTCATGACCACATTTAATTATTGTATCAGTTATGTGTATTTTACATTTGCATTTACCAGTTTGGTGACTGAATGTGAACACTTACCATCTTGAGCATTGTGTTAGGTTGACAAGGGAGTGAAAGAAGTCAATAACATTCTTAAAATTTACATTTTATCAATAGACACAAAGTATATATGTTGTTAACTCATGAGAATTTGCCTGTGTTTCTAAAACAAAGACGGCAATTACTTACAACGTGGAATTAAATCTTTACCTCATCTCTGACTGTCTTGGGCTCACATATAATCAAAGGAAAATTTCTTTTTAGCTCTTGCCACACATTGTGCCAAAAGGGCAAGGAGATGGTGTAAGTTTTTCAAGTGTAACTAAGATAAGGAAAAGGGTAATTACAGACTGCAGTGAAATTTTCAGAACTCCCCCATGAACAGGTGCAATCCAACTTGGCTCAGACTACCCCCATCTTATACCAAGACTACCTACATCTTATACCTACATCTTTTGAAGCATCTACTCCAATATATTCTCAGATGAGGTTTTCACAGAATCAAGAATCAAGGTCCATCCACTGCCAAAGTTTCTAGAACCTTAGTTCTACTCCATTTGACCCACTTTCTAATACCTTAATAAATGGGTCTTCTAGCTCAGGCCCTGGATCCCTGTTGCTCAAAGTTGTAGCCTTACACACAAACACACACACACACGCAAACAAGATTTTCTTATTTTGAAATTTTATGAGACAACAATGGTAACTGTGGCAACCCTTATTGTTTCCCTGTGGAGTTTTTTTTGAGAGATTGATGTTTTCTATTGTTTTTTCGTCCTAGGAAACACTGGCCTGAAAAGGCAAAAAGTCACTGGCAAAAGAAATATTCCTAGAAGGCCCTGAAAATACAATCTCCTTTACGACAGTTAGCAAAATATCTTCTGTCACTTCTGGGGCTCTCATTCCCCCTCTGCGCAGCATTCATAACATTAGAGTATATTAAGCATTCCCACCATTTATATGTGGCCCGGCCTATGTTCTAATCCTATGTATTAGTACAGCTAACTGCAGCTCACTCAGCACTGCTGTTTGCACAGCTGGACATGTCGGATAGAATGAGTTCATCCTTTCAAAGACGAGCTTAAAGCCACTGTCTAGTAATGTCTTTTCTTTTTTACACCTACAACCATTACTCATTGTTCGCACACGCACAGTGAGTTTTAATGAAGTCATGTCTTTTAGTGTTAACGCTGCAGGTGCACAAATGCTGATAAACCTCCTTAACTCACTGTCAGATCAGCATGTTTATCTGCAAGCTGCAGAATGTGTTTAATTATAAGATATGAAAAGGTCCTCCAGATTCGTTCTCTGGGCTCGGAAGCTAATGACTCATTCGGTTAGCACTGTGTCTCCCCAAAGGTTATAATAACTAGTTGTGCATCATCTGAAGAGCTCATTCATGGTAGCATCTGGACTGCAAGGTACATAAATTTCTTCTTAAAATATTTTTAAATAGTTTCTAAAGGCTGAGGAAATTTTAGCAAAAACAGAGTGAATGTAATTAAACATGTGCGCGTGTGTGTGTGCATGCACATATGTGTAGAGAGAAATGCCAACGCAGTAAGATTTAGCCAGCTTTCAGAACTGTGCTATAACTAATTCACTCTTAAAATGAAAATATCCCTAGGAGATTATTAACATCTTAGTGTAAATTTAATTACATTGTTTTCTTCTTAAGACTAAATATTTGAAGGAATGGGAGTTTAACCAGGAAATTGGTGGGGAGATGCATGAGGAGGGAATGGGTGCCCAAAAGATGGGAGAAAAGGGTTTTAAGTACAATTCTCCCCAGGAGAACACGAAGCAGAGATTCAGGTTGCTAAGGGAAGGGAGAGGCAAACTAAAATGAAGAAAAAGGGCTAAAGCAGTGAGTGTAGAGCTGGAGGGGAAAGGGTGAGAAGGGAAGACAGGAGAGAAGACAATCTCAAAGACAAATATGTTTGGTGGAAAAGGCATTTAATCGAACATTAACAGATTATGTAACCCGGAAGCAATATTTTCGTCTGATACCTGTGTGCCTCCCTTCCTATTTCATCTCACAGCTATTACGATAATATTAGATCACACCTTATGAACTCTCAGGAAGTGTTTTAAAGCACGAAGCAAACCATAATGTAAGTTGCCATAGTTACTATTTCCACTAACCAGGTGAGCGGTTATTGAACATTGACCACTTATCACAGGTTACGTACAATAAATACAATACAGTCCCTTCAATTAAGCTTCTCGGAATTCAGTGGCAAAGACTGGTGTGTAAACAAACACAATGCAGGATGCAAAGTACTTACTTAGCATAAAGTGCTGCAAGATACAGAAGAACAGGGACCTCTCCCAGCTGGGGTTATTAGGAAAGAGGAGGGGTTGGTGGAGCTGCATCCTGCTGATGAGGAATTCACAGATGGAACCATGGACGGTCCAGGGGAACAGGGAGGGCAGAGGCAGCCGCCCCACGCTGCTATTCTATGCCGCTCAGTCCTGCTTGGCCTGAAGGATGAAAAGCACAGGAATGCTTTTCCCTGGTCTGATTCCATGCCCATCACCAAGCTGCGCTCTGATGATAATGTGTCTTCCTGCTTAGATTTGCCTTCAGGGGAAGCACACGCTGGTCAAGAACCCGGAGTATTCGGTCCACTTGATGATTATATTTCTCATTGTACATTAATAAAGTGACATTCTGGCTGATGCATTTTTTTTAAAGTCAAGGATGAAACTAGCCCTTATAAGGCAGATGCAAAAGAAATTAGGTGAAAATTCACCAGGAAATCAGCCTTCAGGCTGCTGATGAGGACAATGACAGCGCAGCTGTGCAAACACCACAGGTAACATCCGGAAATGGGTTCCTGACAAAGCTACATTACACAGCATGTTTTCTCCCCACGTGAAGTGCTCCCTCTCACATTTTTCTCCTTGTTATAATCCCCTCAAATAGCCCAGCCAAAAGTCTGCATCAAATGTCAGTCATCCCAGACTCCAGGAAACCAGGTCTGGAGCGACAGATGCTCACATTTTAACAAATCATTTACTCTTTCTGTTATGGGCTGAATAGCACCCTTCTTTCCAAATATGTGTATGGAGCCCCTAATTTCCAATACCTCAGAATATGACTGCATTTGGGGATGGGGCCTCTAAAGACGTAGTTAAGGTGGAGTTGGGTCATCAAGGTGGCAACTTGATACTACTCTGATCTGAGTGGTATCCTTACAAGAAGAGGAAATTAGGACACAGATAGGCACAGATGAAAAAGCATGCAAGGACACAATAAAAAGGTGGCCATCTGCATGCCAAGGGGAGAAGCCTCAGAAGAAATTAACCCTGCCAATCCCTTGATCTCAGATTCTAGCTTCCAGGACCATGCAATAAATTTCTGTTGTTTAACCCCTCATCCTGTAGTACTCAGTCATGGAACCCCTAACAAACTAGTACATTTCCTTTCAAGTTTCTCCCCAATCTGGAACCTTCAACAACCCAGAAAGTCATCCACTGCCATTGTTGCAAATGTGTTTAATTCCTTCACTCTTATCTTTAGTCCAACTGCTCAAATGGATAAGCTCAGAGCCCCAGTGAGATAAGCATTATCTGGTCTTGCTAAAGGAACCAGAGGCATGGATTTTTGAGGCATGAAGGCTTGGGTGTGTTATTCTTACACAAACTCCACAAAGTCCTTGACACTGAGGAATTAAAGGACTTACATATATAATGAAAGTGCCCTGATTTTGTCTTGACTTTTTAAAATTTCTACAAAAATCAATACCTTGCTGAATAAGAGAGTTACAGAAAGTCAGGTATAGCTAGTTCCTAATAATCTATACCATGGATAAATGGCAACTCATTTGAAAAATTCTCAAACCTCTGTTACTGATCCGTTCATTTCTGAATAGGTTGAGTCTTAGATTTAAACTTTCAGTTTCAAGATTCCTTGCACACAAGGGCTGATTCTTTTTACAGACTGTCTCAATGAAAACCAGTTGTGAAACTAGAACTCAGTTCGCAAATGGAATTAGGGTCAAATATGTTCCATATTTCTATATCCTCCCACCTTCCCTTTTTCTTTTTACCATTTTTTCTTTTGTGAGATGCAAAACTTTTTCCTTGGTAAAATCACCATCCAATACATATTGATGTGGTTCCTTAACAATGATGATCTGTCAATGGGTCCTTTTACTTTGCACTGAAATTTCCCACAAGTAAGGGGTAAGAGCATCATAATTCCCAACTCTCAATACCTGCTCCCGCCAATCCAAATCTTCCACTTAAAATACTCTTGTTCTATCAACAGTCACAAGTCATGTGGATAGGGTGTTGCTTCAAATGATAGGTTGGAAATGGTACATTACATATGTGGTCTTCCTCTCAAAAACATATAACCCCAGATTAAAAAGAAAATTATGAGAGAAATTCTGAAACCCCAATGGAAGGACATTTGACTACCTGATCAATACTAAAAGTTATTCAGGTCATCAAAAGAAGGAAAGTTTAGGGTACTGCCACAGCCCAGAGAAGCCTAAAGGTAACATGAATAGGAAGCTGGAGCAGAAAAGAACATTATGTGAAAACTAAGGAGATCTGAATAAAGCAGTGCTTTTCATCTATAAATTGTCAATATTAGTTTATTAGTTGCGACAAGGGTACCATAGTCATGTAAGAAGTTACTAATAGGGAAAGCTGGGTACAGGGCATATGGGTTTTCTCTTTACCACCTTCACAATTTTTCTATATATCTAAAACTGTTCTAAAATAAAAGTTAATTTTTAAAACACATTCCCGGGCCGGTGAGATGGCTCAGCGGCTTAAGTGCCTGCCCGGCAAGCGCGAGGGCCCGAGTTCGACTCCCAGATCCCACATACGAAAAAGGGGCCGGTGATATCGCTCAGCGGCACGGGTGCCTGCTGGCGCACGAGGTCCTGAGGTCGACCCCCCGGTACCCACAAAAAAAAAAAAAAAAATTAAAACACATTCCCATTTAACTCTCCCCAAAGGCCATGATTGTCTATAAGTAGGCTCTAATACATCGCTGTACAGATTTCTCCAAAGTCCTATTGTGTGGCTCCTTCCTCTTCAGATTGCCTTTCCCAGTGCAACTTCAGTACATATTTCATGTAAGCGCTTTATCTTTCAGTAATAAAAGCTTTGGTTAACTCTCAATAGTCATTTGAAGTTTGCTGCTCCATTTTTTCTGCAAAACAAGTGCTTTGATGGAGGATTCATATCATCATCTTCTCTCCTGGACAAATTCTGCACATGACTTCATGTTTTCTCCATGGGGATACCTACAGCTTCAACTCTGGGGGCAGCTTTCTAGGAGTATAAGCCCCAAGTTTTCATTAAATAAAGCCCTTTGGGGCCAAAGCTCAGCTGCTAGCAGTAGTAAAGAAATCCCAAGAGGCCCCACACTAAGTCAGTGTGAGGGAAATCAATATGAGGGAGAGTTGGGACGTGCCTGTTTTCAGTCTTTAGCATAAAAGTTCTGCGACACTAAAGGCATCCCAATGCCTACCACCTAGGACTCAATGTCCCTAAAGAGATCATTCTTTTATTACTAAATCCTTTGGGATTTGAGTTATTTTTGTTGCTTTTACTTAGCTGGTTTTTAATTGAAAAGCAGTGTGTGTTAGCAGAAAAAGCCTATAGGCCTTGATATTTAATTCACAGTCAAATTGGCTTGTATTCAGAGCCAAACAGAACTTCATCTTCATTTATTATTCAATAAGAAGGATACAAGCTGCCTGGAGTTGGTTTTCAGACCCAAAAACAAAGAAAGGCCCACATATCTGAGTAGGGATAATTTTATTCTTCCTGATGTGATTATGGGGCAAGTAGCAGGCAGCAGATGAATACACCATCACCCTCCTCAACACCAGCCTTTAAGGGAGTCTTTGTCCCTGCTCAGAAAGCAGGGAAAGATGGATCTGCGTAGCACATATTTACTGAAGAGAATCTTTTTAACTTTGAAGATCATTGATTAAGAAAGTATACAGATGCTAAGTGGGGGGAGCCTATGAAATTCCAATAATGTGTGCCTAGAACAAAAGCAAAGCTAGTGCACTAAAGCTAATGACATTCCAGTCCTCCAGCAAAGAAGACATATGCCACCAGGAGGCCAGGTGGAATGCCTGGAAACCCTCTAAGAAGAAAAGAAGGTCCCCTAACAGAATATTAGGAGTCATCTATATACAGTATTACAGACATTCCTTGTTTAATGACCGAGTTCTGTCTCTGTGGCTAGGTTGTTAAATGAATCGGCCACTAAATGAGGAATTGTACATAGTATATACATTATGATATTCAGAACAAAGAAAGATCAAAGAAAACCCCACCTTGATTATTTTGCTTTTATTTGCATAACTCTTACATGCAGTATTATAATGTATAACAGAACATAAAACTACAATCCTATACTGTACAGTACAACCAGCAAAAAGTACTGTACTGTAGGAGAAGCCGCCATAAGACCACACTGCCATGCACGTTCCTGGGTCATAAGTTTGAATGCGGGTCATAAGTCCAAACAGCACACCTCAGTTATAAGTCCAAATAGTTGTTAAACATATAGGTCGTTAAACAAGGAATGTCTGTATTCCATTGACCTTTCTGGTAGTGGTATGTTTCAATTTATATCCAATAATCATCCTTACCAATCAAATTCACAAATACATAACTGCATCATAAAACTACATCAGTATGCAATAATTTTAGGCCTTGAATAATAGCTACTCTGTGTTAAATGCTGACTGCGTGCCAGACCCTCTGATAAGAACTCCCACTTACTAGCTCAGTCAAGAACCCAATGGAGTAGATACAACTATTATTATCTCTACTTTATGGCCAAAGATACAGTTCCCAGTGGGATGGGGGCAGTAAATAATTCCTCTGGGGTCTCACCACTAGGGAAGCTGGGATTTGAACTGACAGGGTGCAATGCAAAGGGACCATGCCCTTACCCATGCCCTAATTTACTCAATGCATGAGCCCACCCAGCACCTCCGAACAGCCATAAAGAGCATCGCTGCTCAGGTTTCCCACTCAGCACCTACTGCAACAGATTTTCCCACTGGAAGAAAACATGCAAAAATAGGGAATACCTAGGTACCCCATGATTTTTTGCCATTGTCACCTCCAAATAATTGCTAGGAATTCTGTAGGATTTTGGACACATTGTGATTTATACGAAATTGTTTTTAAAAACTCTTACCCTAAAAAAAAAAAAAAAAACCTCTTTCCCTGATGAAAGCTTCAGTCCTCAAACTTTAGCGTACTTGAGAATTACCAGGAGAACTTGCTGGAACTGCAGGCTGCTGGGTCCCACTCTGAGAGATTCTGTTTCCATACTTAGAATTTGTGTTTCTAACAAGTTCTAAGGTAATGTGGATGCAGCTGGTCCAGACCCAGACTTGGAGAATCATTGCGTTATACTATCTGATTAGCATAAACGTAGTTTTTCAAGTAGACCCAACACGGCAAGTCTGAATAAATTCCCCAAACCCAAAGATTCCACACTACAGGCTCCAGGCTGGCTTCATGGGCATGAGACCAGTCCATTAACCCAGGGCCCCATGCTTAGAAGGATCACGCACTTGGGGTTTAATTCTCTGCCATAACTATCTTGAAACTCTTATCACTGTTTAAACTTTAAATTTGTATTTGTTAAGTGAAATTCAGTGGGACAATGAAGCATGCTTGAGGGTCTTGAAGCCTTGGTGTGGCTGTTTCTCCTGCCTCCTCTCCGCCTAGCTGGGATGAGTGCTCAGTTCTCCACTTTTCCTTGTTCCTTGCACCTCAGCCTACCTGGGCTCACCTTCCCAAACCTGCCCCAAAGGCTGCAAGCGGGAGCAGCAGCTGGTCACGTGAGGGAGGTTAAACTCACATTTCTTTGCCCTCCAGAAGGACCTAGGCATAGATGCTGGAAGCGTCAAGGTTGGACGCCACCCCCAAGGCATCTCTAGGTGGAATACTGTCATGGTTACCCCCAGTCTGGGCTGACAGCATCACAGCGCGATCTGCAGGCAACTCAAAACTTAGGATCTATCCTTTGGAGATAGAGATGTTGGCGGGAATTCAGAAACAGGGATGTTGATTGTTATTCTTCTAAACAGTAAATGTTCAGATATTTGGGTTATAGCCAGATCCTAAAGGAGGAGCAACTTTCATTTAATAGTTTCTCTAAAATGAAAAGATTGTGCAGCCTTTCACAAATGAACTTTGAATGGGACACTCCAAGGACTTTTGCAGCAATTGAAGTGATCACAAAGAAAGCAGATATTTGAAAGACTTGAATGTAACTTCTAATGAGAACTTCACAGGAAGTCTGTCTTCCTTCCCACCATAGCCAATTCACTGGCAGGTGTGTTTACTGATTTATCTTTGTGGTTTGAAGAATATCCTAGACTTGTGTTTCCAAACAAATGAAATGCATATAAATCACCTGGGCATTGCTAAAATACAGATTCTGATTCAGTAGGTCTGGGATAGAACCCAGGAATTTGCATTTACAATAAGCTTTTAGGTAATGGTGATTCTTGCCATCAAAACATGATCTTTGGACCAGCAGCATCAGCAATCCCTAGGAATTTTTTAGACATGCAAAATCTCCTGGCCCACCCAGACCTACAAAAGAGAATCTACATTTTTTAACGAGACCTCTGGGAAATTCAAAACCACATTAAACTGTGAGGAGAATTACTCTATGCCTCAATCCTATCTTAATCCTACCTTTCTCTCTCCATTTCCTCTGCTTTCCAAAGCCACAATATGGTGATCTTCCATTAGGATTCGGTGACAATCCCAAATCGACACTGTTTTTGCTATCTCCCAACTCCCACCCATGTCCCAGGATAGCAGAACTCCTAGCTATGCCCTAAGACTCATCTGTAGCTTCAATTTTCATAAAATACTGGTAAAGTCCACGCTCTTCTTATATAAAGGCTGGTGAATCTGGGGAGGGAGCTTCTGTAGAGAAACATAGAGTGTACTTGAGGGGGAACAAAATTTTTCTAGTTCATCGGGTCATTTCTGTGAGCAGGTGGAAATTATTCATAGGCTTAGGTAAGAAGAAAATGCAGCAGAAGAGCTGTACGACTTCTGTAATGTGGTGTTGAGTGCAGTGTCATACTATGTACTCCGAGGAGGAGTGAAGCACAATGGCTAGGAACACGGAATTGCTCCAGAGACAGACTTCCTGGATTCAAATTATACTTATGCCTCCTATGGGCTGTGTGACCTTGGGCACACTGCTGAACCTCCCTGTGCCTCCATTTCCTCATTCAAAACAGGTGTGATGCCAGGCGTGATAACGCATGCTTATAATCCCAGCACTCAGGAGGCTGAGGCAGGAGGATCACTGTAAGTTCGAGGCCAGCCTGGGCTACATAGTGAATTCAAGGCCAGCCTGGGCTATGTAGAGAGACCCTGTTTCAAAATAAAATAAATTAAAAAAATAATAATAAAATAGGTGTGATAACAGGGCCTGCTTTACAAGGTTTTATGATATTAAAGTCAGAAAGTCTTTTCAAAGATACCTTGCATACAGTAAGCTTTACAAAGATGTCTCAAAGCAAACTTGAAAATATGGCTGAATTTTAAATTTTCCTTAGCTTAACTGAGTCTGTTGTGTTTTGGCTAGGGACACAGTTTACATTTCATGAGGAAGATATTCAGTGTCAAGGGTCAGGAGCATCTCCATAGTTACTGCAGCAATTAATGCATCCGCAAGAAGCTTTAAAGTGGAACCTGCAGCTTGGGCCCCACAACCCTGAGGGTAAGATCCTGAGTTCACCTCACCCACTCACTAAAAGAGAAAAATTTAAAATGCATCTCCTAACTCCTATATATGCAGAAAATCTCACCAGTTTAAAAACTGGTTTGTTCTATTTGGAGATTGTTATTTTCTGAATGGTTAAGCATTTATCAAAAGCTGCTAGGGTAATGTGCAAAATGAAGTTTAAAATTGGGCTTTTAAACTTCAGTAAATGGTCTAAGGTCAGGGCCATAAAGTAAATGTACATATACAGCCTTTCCACTTCCATGAAAACCTAAGGGGAAAACCCATGTAACAGAGACCCTCAGATTTCAACAGTCCCTTCTTCACCCCAGATGTTGAAGATAGGATCAAATACATGGCAAGATGTCTGCCACACTTACAGGCCTTTCAGATGCTGCCCAACAGCAGCCAGTTTCCCTTGTGCACCATCAATTATTTCTTTGTTTTGCCTGGATGGTGCTTGTAAACTCCTTAAGGTATGCTCCTGGGCAGTGACGTGCATTTGAGATTTTTCTCTTCTGATCCCTACTTGGCTGTCTCTGGACCAGGACTGATTTGCAAGCAAGGGAAAACTGCTGAAAATTTCATGACATTTAGATTTTTACAAAGCACATGGTAGTGGTTCGATGGGTTTGCTTACCTTGGATTAAAACCTATTAGTGTTCCAGCACTTTCCTCTCTATGACAGTCCTTTCTGACTTGCGTGTGGTGACTTGCAGAGTGCTTCATTACAGCTCAGAGGCACAACTGATGGCACACAAGCCATTAAAAATGAGTTTGCAAGAGTACAAAAAAGAAACCTTTGTAGAAGAGGGCCAATTTGTTTAAAAGGCGATGCACTGTAAGAGCATTCACAAAACGGCACGCATTATCTCAGATTCAAGCTATGCCGCTTTCTCTCCTATTTTTAAATACCAAATAGAGAACTGGGAGAGTCCTTTCTTTGTGACAGCAGCTTTGGTTTCTGCCCTTATTTTCTGCCATTATAGCTCCAGTTAATCTGTGTGAATAGCCCTGTGTTTTAGGGGGAGATTTGGGTTTTTCCCCCTTTGGATAAAATATCCATAAATTTGTATTTGGCTGGAATCCTTAGAATAGTAGTCTTATTCTCTATGCCTCGGTTTCTTTATATTCAAAATATTTCTACTCCCAGACTCCCAGGCATGGTTGGGAAGCATGAGGAGATCTGATGATTATACTTTTTGTAAATTACAATGAGTACTCAGTAGAGCACATATTATTTTGTTGTTATTAAGATAGGCACGTTTACTATTTGCCATCTCAATATTTCCCCCATTGGTTTTCATAATTGATTTCAATTTAATTTTGTTTAATTAATACTCTTATTGGTTTTATATTCAACCATGCTGTAAACTCCAAGATGAATACCTCTGGATAAGAATTTCTCAACCTCAATAATACTGACATCTTAGGTCAGAAAATTCATTCAGAGTGGGGACTGTCCTGTGCACTACAAGATTTTTCATAGAATGCTCAACTCTACCTGTTAGATGCCAGCATCCTTTCCCCCAATCCAGTTGTAATGACCAAAAATGTCTCCAGACCTTGCCAAATGTCTGTAGGGGACAAAAATCACCAGTAGAGAACCACTGCTTTGGAGTTTATAAAGATGGTATCGACTTTGGCTACATTAGAAACCAGCAGGTGGGGCCGGTGAGATGGCTCAGAGGCTTAAGCGCCTGCCCGGCAAGCGCGAGGGCCCGAGTTCGACTCCCGGATCCCACATACGAAAAAGGGGCCGGTGATATCGCTCAGTGGCACGGGCGCCTACTGGCACGCGAGGTCCTGAGGTCGACCCCCCGGTACCCACAAAAAAAAAAAAAAAAAAAGAAACCAGCAGGTGCAGTCTAAGACCACATCACAGACAGTAACTAGGTACAGTACAAGACCATGTCACAGACTAAAGTCAAGAACTGAGACTTCTGGGAAGAAGGCAGAATAATGAACAGCAGAGAAACAGTCTCTCCAAGATTTGGTGTCCACACGCTGGAACATAGTAACATGAGGAAGAGGAGGAGGGAAGTGGGTCCCCGGGACCCAGCAAGGATGTGAAATGAGAATTGAAGCCCACAGGGAGAGCAAAGAAAGAAACCTCAATGCAGAAGAAGGAGGAGGCAAGAGGTGCTTTCTCCCTGAGCACTGACTTGCTGCATGGGAGGGGCAGCTCAAACATGCAGACTCACGGTGACTACTGGAGACCCCAGAGGCCTCCACAGAGAACCAGCAGAACCAGTGGAACCATCAGTTCCAGTACCAGTGGAACGGAGCAGTGGACACAGCAGACCACAGTGTCTGGTGAGTTATTCAGGATCAGATGCCCCCCAGGAGAGTGCAATTGGCCAGTAGGCATCTTGGAGAGGGGCCAACTGGGCTCAGAATTCAGAGAAGCTGCAGGCTGGCTCCATCTAGTGACTCCCAGTGTCAGGGTGAGGCAGAACTGAGTCCAAGTCAGCAGGAGGTCAAGGAGCTGAGTTCAAGCCAGAAGGAGGCACATGGCCTGTTGCAGGCTGAACAAATCAGGTTGCAGCCTCACAGCCAGAACCCAGCCTGAACTTCAGTGGAACTAAAGGTGCAGGCTCGCTGGGATCATCCACCACCCCACCATAAGTCCACAGCTGGCTTCTGGGATTAAACAACAAGATCTGGGCTCCGTCTGCCCCCTCTGTCTGCCAGTGACAGCAGAGACACGCCCTGAAGTGGACATTTTTTTGTTTGTTTCTTCTTCCTTTTTTTTGGTGGGGGGGGTCTTTTTTATTGTTTATTTTTGTTTTCATATGACTGAGAACATTGTTTCTAGTATTTTAATTGCTGTTTTTCTGTTCTGTTCTGGTTTTTATTTCTTTCTTCTCTCTTTCCCTCCTTCTTCACCAATACCCCAACGTTTGTGTGATCTTCCTTTGTCCTCCAGCCTTGCTTCTAATCTCTTCCTCTTCTTCTGTTTCTCTATTTTTCCCCCAGCCCCTTTTAAATTTTCTCCCCTGAGGGTAAAATCACCATATTCAGGGCATATTTACTGTATACAATTTTTTAGTTTGTTTTAGATTTTGTTATATAATCACAAATCTAGTTTGTATGGTTAAAGGTGGCAAATTAATAATTATCACCGTTTGTCATTTTCTAGGCTGTGTGTGATGATATTGTTATTGCTGATTGTACTACTTTAGCCAAGGTGACTTAATTGTTCTTCCTGGTATGCCAAGACTGAGACTGCCTAAGGGTCATAAACAATACTATAGGCCAGTGCCACAGAACCAGGGGCTAGGCCTAGGCCAAATAGGCAGCAACCTCTCATCCCCAGTAAATTGAAGAGGTAGGATCTTGCAAAAGAATCAAAATCCAAAAGCCAACTACACCTGGAGGACATCTCTGAAAAGTAGTCAATTCCTAAGGGTTCTTGATACTAGCAATAAAGCTGCCTGCTATAATGAACTTATGAGCATCAACCCAGGAATTAAACTAAAAAAAAATAGAAAATGAGAAGACACTCAAGCAAGATGCAACTCCAGCCTTCCAGTTCACCAAAGGCAAATGCAGGGGGCAGTAAGGTGGAAGAATTTGAAAGCTACCAATCTGGACTCTCTGAAGTGCTAACAGTGGAAGTAACAAAACAGGTGAGTGAGGCTCTAGAAAAAAATTAATGATGCACAACTGTAATCCCAGCACTAGGGAGGCTGAGGCAGGAGGATTGCCATTAGTTCAAGACCAGCCAAGACTATGTAGTGAATGCAAGGCCAGCCTGAACTACAAAGTAAGTCCTTGTCTCCAAAAAAAAAAAAAAAAATCAAACAAAAAAAATGTATCAGATGACTACAGAGATGGTAACCATAATGAAGGACATGGTTAGTGACTCTAGAGCAGATACGGATTTAAAAAAAAAAAATAGAGAAGTGTAGGAAAATGACAGAAACCATGAACATCCAACATAGGAAAGAAATGGAATCCATGAAACAGATTCAAACAGATATCCAGGAGATTAAATATTCCATTGAAAGTATACACACCAGAAAGAGCTAATGTGAGGATAAAATATCAGATCTAGATGACAAGATTGCAGTTAGCAATTATGAAAAGAAAGAATTTTTTTTTTTTTATGTGGGTACTGGGAGTTGACCTCAGGACCTCGTGCTTGTCAGCAGGAGCTTGTGCCGCTGAGTGATATCACTGGCCCTTTTCTTCCTTTATGTGGGTACTGGGAGTCGAACTCAGGACCTCGTGCTTGCCAGGTAGGTGCTTATGCCGCTGAGCTCTCTCACCAGCCCAAGATTTCTTAAAAATAGCAAGAGACCATGAAAAATCAATCCAACAGCTGTCAGATGATGCAAAGAAGAAACATAAGATTGATTGGAGTCAAAAAAAAGCAGGAGAGACCACAAACAACATGAAAAACCTGTTCACAGAATAATGGCAGAAAACTTCCCTAGCTGGGAAAAAGAATTTGACATACAGATTAAAGAGCCATATACAGGGCCGGTGAGATGGCTCAGGGGCATAAGCACCTGCCTGGCAAGCGCGAGGGCCTGAGTTCAACTCCCGGAACCCACATACAAAAAAAGGGCCGGTGATATTGCTCAGCGGCACGGGCGCCTGCTGGTGCGCGAGGTCCTGAGGTCGACCCCCGGTACCTACAAAAAAAAAAAAAAAAAAAAAAAGAGCCATATACAACTCCAATGAGCCATGATTAAAAAAAAAAAAAAGGGCTGGTGAGATGGCTCAGCGGCATAAGCGCCTGCCTGGCAAGCACGAGGTCCTGAGTTCGACTCCTGGTACCCACATACGAAAAAAGGGACGGTGATATTGCTCAGCGGCATGGGCGCCTGCTGGCGTGCAAGGTCCTGAGGTTGACCCCCGGTACCCACCAAAAAAAAAAAAAAAAAAAAAACTACACCAAGGCATATAATAGTCAAGATTCCAGAAATTCCACACAAGAACAGAATATTAAAAGCTGTTTGAGGGCCGGTGAGATAGCTCAGCAGCATAACAGCCTGCCTGGCAAGCATGAGGTCCTGAGTTCGACTCCTGGAACCCACACATGAAAAAAGGGCCGGTGATATCGCTCAGCGGTACAAGCACCTGCCTGGCAAGCACAAGGTCCTGAGATCGACTCCTGGTATCCACATAGAAGAAAAAGCTGTTTGAGCTGGGCATGGTGGCACATGCCTGTAATCCCAGCACTCAGGAGGCTGACGCATGAGGATCACTGCAAGTTCAAGGCCAGCCTGGGCTACAAAGTGAGTTCAAGTGCAGCCTGAACTGTATAGTGAAATCCTGTCTCAAAAAGAAAAAAAAAAAAACAAAAAAAAAACAACTGTTAGAGAGAAAAAACAAAACACCTATGAAGGAAAGCCCACCAGAAACACAGCAGACTTCTCAACACAAACCCTGAAGTCATGGAGAGCTTGGACTGAAGTATTTCAAGCCCTAAAAAAAAAAAAAAAAAACTCCAACCCAGATTGATGTACCCTGCAAAACTATCTTTCAAAATTGATGGAGAAATAAGATACTTGCATGACAAAGAACACCTGAGGAAATTCATGAACACCAAACTAGCACTCCAAAATGTTTTGAAGGACATTCTAGAAAGAGATAACAAGGATTACAACTCCATGAACACCAGCAGAATTAATCCACCAGGCAGGCAAACAATTAAACAGAGGGGGGAAAAAAGGAGCCAACAGCAGGAAAATAACATGAGAAGGATAAGTCAATACATATCAACTATAACCATCAATGTAAATAGCCTCAAAAGAAACAGACTGGAAGAGTAGATCAAGAAAAAGATCCAACGATATGCTCTATACAAGAAACACATTTAATTCAAAAAAAATATATAGACTGAAAGTCAAAGGATGGAAAACAATACTCCATGCAACAGGAACCCATAAAAAAACAAGGATAGCTATTCTATTTGCAGAAAAAGTGTATTTCAAGCCAAGACTGATTAAGAGAGACAAAGAAGGTCACTACATCCTTGTGAAGGAAAAAATCCAAGAGGAAGAGATAACAGTCATAAATATATGTACACCAAATACCAGTGCACCCAACTATATAAAACAAATATTAATGGACATGAAAAATCAAATAAGCACTAATACAATTGTAATGGGGGGGTCCTCAATACCTCACTGTTACAAATAGACAGATCAACTAGACAAAAAATCAACAAAGAAATATCAGAACTGAACCAAACCTTTGAACAAATGGACTTAGTAGATGTCTACAGAGTGTTCTACCCCACAACATCAGAACACACACTCTTATCAGTTGCACGCAGGACAGTCTCCAAAATAGATCACATACTGGCTCATAGACTATGCTTCAGTAAATGCAAAGAACTTGAAAATATCCCATGTATATTATCAGACCATAGTGCAAAATGAAATTGGAAACCAATGGCAGAAGAAACCACAAGAACTTCATAAGCACATGGAAATTAAATAACACCCTCCTGAACAACAAATGGGTCACAGATATAATTAAAGAAGAATTTAAATATCCATAGTTGAACAATAATGCCAGTACAACATATGAGAACTAATGAGACACAATGAAAGTAGTCCTATGAGGGAAACTTACAGCAGTGAATTCCCATATCAGAAAAGCAGAGTAAGCTCAAATAAACAACCTAATGTTGAACCTCAACCATCTAGAAAAAAGAGCAAATCAAGCTCAAAGCTCATACTAGAAAGGAAATTATAAAGACCAGAGCAGAAATTAATGCAATGGAGACTTAAGAAAACAATACAAAGAATCAATGAATCTAAGAGTTGGTTCTTTGAAAGACTAAATAAAATTGACAAACCCTTAGCCAACCTTATCAAAAAAAGGAAAGAAAAGACTCAAATCCATGCAATTAGGAATGAAAAGGGTGAAATCGCAACAGGTCCTGCAGAAATCCAGGACCTACTTCAAAAACCTGTATTCTAGTTAGATGGAAAACACAGAAAAAATGGACAGATTCCTAGATACATATGAATAACAAAAGGTGAATCAAGAAGATATAAAAATTCTAAATAAACCAGTATCAGTCAATGAAATTGAAGATGTAATTAAAAACCTACCAACAAAGAAAGGCCAAGGTCCTGAGGGATTCACTGCTCAATTCTACAAGAAATTTAGAGAAGAACTAATGCTGCTGTTTCTCAAACTCCTTAAAACTGAGAGGGAAGCTATACTCCCAAATTCATTCCTGGAAGCAGGCATTACCCTGATACCAAAACCAGAGAAGGATCTGACCAAAAAAGAGAAGTACAGGGCAATCTTCCTAAAGAATATAGGTGCAAAATTTTTAAGATGATACCAGCAAATAGAATTCAGCAAATCATCAAGAAGATTACATAATATGACCAAGTAGGATTCATCCCAGGGATGCAGGGATGGTTCAACATATGCAAATCAATAAATGCAATAGACCATATTAAGAGAACCAAGGACAAAAGCCAAATGAGCAGCTCAATAGATTTAGAAAAAGTATTTGACAAAGTCCAACACCCATTCATGATAAAAACCCTACAGAAAATTACAATAGATGGTCTTTATCTCAATCTGAGAAAAGCTATCTATGACAAACCAATAGCCACCATCCTACTAAATGGTTAAAAACTGAAAGCTTTCACTCTAAAATCAGGAACAAGACCAGGATGTCCACTATCACTACTCTTATTCAATATAGTTCTGGGAACATTAGCCAGAACAATTAGATAACAGAAAGAAATAAATGGAATAAGGGTAAGAAAGGAAGGAAGTTAAATTATCATTATTTGTGATGACATAATACTCTAGATAGAAGACTCCCAAAACCCCACCAAAAGACTTGTAGATTTAATAACTAAATTCAGTAGTGTAGCTGGATTCAAAGAAAACACTCAAAAATCAATAGAATTCCTGTACACAAACAACAAACTCACTGAGATAGAAATTAGGGAAACAACACCTTTCACAGTAGCATCCAAAAAAAAAAAAAAAAAAAAAAGAAATACCCGGGGGATCAATCTAACAAAGGAAGTAAAAGACCTTCACATTGAAAATGATAGTACTCTGGAAAAAAGAGATTGAAGAGGATATCAGAAAAACAGGCCAGGTAAAGAGAATGAATAAGCTCTCTGTGTATCTCTGGCCCACATTCCCTTGACCCTGGCCCCGCTGTCCTCACACAAGTCAGGACAGGCTGCTCTGTCCATTGGTTCACGCAGTCAGGAGTTAAATGGTTGAAAGAGACCATGCCTATTGCCATGCCCATGCCTCGACCAGATTCAATCCTACCCCACACAAATCTGGTTCCCAGTTCTGGCCATGTTCCAGGACAGTAGGCTTGTCTGCAGCATGGAATAGGGGTGCTGATGGTATTCACCACTAGTCTGACCTGTAAGTTCCTTTAGGTTCTGTTTTCGCTCCATCTCTCCAACTTTGTCCATTCTCATTCTGATGTTTCCCGACAGTTTTCTGAAGTTTGTTCTGGAAGTTATTAATCACTGTTTTGATTGCTTAACCAAGAATCATCTATCCTGCCTGAAGACCTAAGACGTTATAGTGCTTAAATGCATTTCTGTTTTGTTGAGAATTTGTGTACACTTTGTCTTTCCTACTATAATGTAAATTCCAGCAAAGAGCACCTAGAACACTGGAGTAAGTGTTAACTAAATTCCAGATGAAGGAAAAAAAGGAAGGAGAAACAGTAGTTGAGTCCAATGAGTCTAAAGTGCTAACAGAGAGGAAATAGAAAGAGAAGGATAAGGAAAATTAATCTACATGTTCTGATGAGCTACATTTCAGAACACTTAAAATGACTACTTCAGGTGACATTAACCATTATTTTTTTAAAATCCTAAAGAAGTTCAGGAAAATGAAGTGACTCATAGTGTTAAACATATTTATTTTTTTAAAGATCCAAAGAAATATCCTTTAAATGAAAGCATAAAAACTTGATGTATATTACTACAAAAATAGTGAAAATAGTCACTTCAGCAGCAGCCTCAGAGATTGCAATAGCTCATTTATCTCTATGTCATTTATTTAGTGATCTCAACTGCCCCTGTATCAGTCAGTGTTTTACTAGAGAAACAGATATAACACAAGATATACAAATGTGTAAGAAATTACAAGATTGGCTTATGATGGTCACCACAGAGTTGGATGAGGAAGCTTGCAGAGGGTGCCTGTACACTGTTTCAGTCCAAGGTCTGGAGCTCACTGCAGTGTCCCATGCAAGTCCGTATCAGGAGCCTACACTTCCTTCAGCCTTCCAATAGGTCTATAACAGAAGGCTGAAGGGTCTATGCCAGAAAGCTGAAGAGTCTGCCACAGAAGGCCATAGGATCCACAGCAGAACCTGAAGAGTCTGCGCTAGAAGGCTGAGGAGTCTACGACAGAAGCCGAAGAGTCTGGCTGGCAGGCAGGAGACACTGTCCAAGCTGAAGGCGAAGACTGGAGCTCCTGAGAAGAACAGAAGCCAGTCCATCCTTCCTCATTTCCTCTTTATACCATCTGGGTGATAAGCCACCCTAGGGCGGGTCCTCTACACCCTAGGGTGTAGAATTGCTGAGTCGATTTAGTTAAGCTTCTAAACTTCTCAAGTTGATATAATCAACCAACCATTACATCTCCAAATAGTCAAGGACCAAGAAACAGAGAAAAGTCATCAAAAGAGACACCACAAAGTCAACAGACTGAAGTTCATGTGGTTTACAATTACCCAAAGTTAGAGGCTACTTACTCTGCCCTCACATATTATTTTTATCCACAACAGATAGAAAGTATTTTCCCACTTACTGGTAAGTATGGCATCACTAAAAGGTAGAAAGGGGAGTTTCTGAAGGAATGCCTGGAGCATCAGGCAATTAGTGGCTGACACAGGATGTTCATGATCATGGTCTCAGCTTTACCTTCAGAGGTTGATCTCCAGAAAAGCTTCTTCTTGCAGAAGATGAGACCATGAAAATACCAATCTCCGAAATCTAGAGGAGCTAGCCTGAGCTGGACAGATCAACTGAGTTCCTCCAGCTTAGCAAACATCATGTACCTTTCTGCTGGTCTCCAGAGGTCTTCATGCTCTTCTGAGCCTGCTGCATGCAAAATTCATCCTCAGTTTCCCCAGCTGTTTGGTGGTCATCCTTGGAACCTCACAGGAGAGTTTGTGCCTCTATAGCCAGGTACGGTCACCTGGATCCTTGCAGTCACACCACCAAGGACCTGAATGAAGGCTTGAGAACACAGTCCTGCACCAGCACAACTCAGCGACTGGGACAGCATGAGAGAGGAGGAGAAGGTGGGGGGAAACCCAAAAGTATAGCTGAAAACATAAAGGGCAAAGGAGTTAAGAGACACTTATTGCACAAACTGCAAGCAAGACTCAGATATGCTCACCATTAAGTTGGGGAAATGTGGCCTAGACTTATTAGACCACATGATTATTGCGTGGATAGATAATTGGATAGCAACTCTGCTTCTTGGTTTAGTGTCAGGGAGCTACACTGAAAACCTAAGAAATCATGAGATCCATGATAATACATATTACTGTTTTTGGGAAAAAATCACAAATAGTCCTTATTTTCACCATTCCTGGAAACCAAGTCATAAAAAAGATTGCACTTACCACCATAAAAATGAAGTAATTAGTGGTTGCATTCCTAACCAAACATTCAGCATCAAGAACACCATAAATATGAGCCACAACGTGTCTTAACCATCAACTCTAACATTGTTTAAAATACATCCTGAAGCTTCAAGCCTAAGGAAAACAATAGGTTGAAATGTACTGGTTACTCTAGACAAGAAAGCTATCTATGGTCAAAAAAGGTATAGAAAAGGTCAGTGTATCAGTGGTGTGTATGGCATTATGCTTGGTGCTGGAAAAAAATCAAAAGATGATTCCTACCATCAGGGAGTTGCCAGTCCTTGAGGCAATTGGTTGGGGAGACAGATATTTACAATACAATATAGGAAGGGTTTAATACCAGAGGAGGGATGACAATAACTGCCAGCATTTATTTGTTGCTTGTTTAATACACAAATAAGCTTGCAACATAGGTTCTAGTAGCAGTCCTATTTTACAGATTAAAAAACTGAAAAAAAATAAAAGTCAAAGCTAAGGCCATACTGTCTGATTCCAGACCGCACATTGTAAAATCTATCTTACACTGCTTCTTGGAAGGGAAGAGCTATATGAGTGAGCCACTGACAGATTACATTTGGCTGGTGGGGAATACAAGAAGGCTCTCTATAGTTCTTGAATTTTCAGAAGGGTGGGGGAGAGGGCATTCTCAGGGGAAGAAACAGCACAAAGTCATAAAGCATGTGAGAAGTGTATAACACAAAAATTTTTACTGATCTTTATTCAGAGAATGAGAGCTACTTAAGAATCCCTCACGTCTACCTCTCTTGTATTCTCTACAGTGGTGATTGGCATCCTCATCTGCCCAGGGCCTAAGAGAGGACACAGACCTCAGTCCAAGACTCCTCGTTCATCCCCATCATCCGCCATCACCACTCCACACCTCCCAAGTCCTCTCTCCCCCTCCTCTACCCTCCCAATGCCATGGCCTCTGTTTAAGCTCTTGTGATGCCTCACCTTCACAAAGTGTCCCCATTTTAGGTCTCCAAACACTCCAATCTAGTCACCACATCAATACTAGAGTATCTTTTTTTTTACAGTACCGGGGATTGAACCCAGAAACTCACATGCTAGAAAAGTGCTCTACCACTGAGCTAATACTCCCATCCCGAAACATTCTTGGGTGTTCTAGATGAAAGTCTATGGTAAAGGCTATATCAGAATTAAACATCAAAAAAAAAAAAAAAAAAAAGGAAACATACATGTACATTAATTACATTTACTCACAATCTTCATTTTACCAACTGTCCAGCATGAAACTGCCATTATCCCATTTAATCAATTCTAAAATGCATAATTATTCACATCTATATATTCATCAAATTGGGATACTATTGATCCAACAGAAATTGTGATGTAATTTCAAGAAAACCTTTAAAATCACTGCAGCAGCAGCATACAGGCCATCAAAGGCTAGGGAGCAATAGTCTGCCGGCGCTGGCAGTGTGGACACGCTGTGCGTGTGCAGGGTTTATCCGTCAACAAGAGCCACGGACCTCATGATGTGAGCTTGTGTCAGAAGAGACGACGGGGCAGTGCTGCTGCTTAAATGGTACCTCTTGAGTGATGCATTGATAGATGGTTTAGTAAATAGCAAATTAGAAGCTTAATCTAAAGTCGGAATTGTGTCCACTGTATTTCACAGTGCCAAATTCGCCAAATCTGCACCCTCTAGTTCTCTTTGTACCATGGTTAAAGATTTCATTTGCCTTCACTCGTGTCACCATCATTGTCACTGGCCAATGCAGAGAGGTTGCCCAGGGCTTCCTTTTGTTCCAGGTCCATTGCAAAGTCCATCCTTGCTCTCTGGGTGAGACTCTCACAAACAGGCAAGCTAAAGGTGCTTGCTAGTTTCATCTTTCTAAAACGCAATCCTGCCTATTGGATAAACTCAAGTTTGTGATTGAGACATTAAAAAATCCACTTGTGATCTAACCCCTGCCTACCTTACCAGCACATCTTTTAACATCTCCCCTAGTACCCTCTATTCCACCACAGTGAGCTACTTGTTTTCTCAAAAAAACAGGCTCTCTACAGATACCTCTACCCTAAAACCTCATTCCCACTCAAAGCCCAACTCTCAACCCCTAATTTTATTCTGAAAATTCGTGTTCAAGCAATTCAGTCTGCATTCTTCCTCTGGAAGTCTTCAATAATCACCCAGTGCAGGTTCTCATGTAGCATGTTATTTGAGCCTCTATCTTAGCATGGCCAAATCATATCAAAATTGTTTCCACATGGCTCATTACTCACGAGACCATAAACTCCTCACAGGCAGGGACGTTGAGACCCACTCTTACCTGTATTTCCCAGTGTTACAGTCCACGTACGATAAGTGAGTGAGGGATTTACTGGAACTCCAGAACCCTGGGGTCACAGACATACACTCAGCTCCACCTTCTTATCCACCCTTCTCTTTCATGGAAGGCTTATTACTTTCTCCCCTGAATCTGTTATAAAATTAAGACAGCAAAAGTATTCATATTGCTGTCATTACTACCAGTATTTTTCTGTTGTCATTTTTTTACAGCTTCAAGACAGAGAAGCTGGTTTAAAATGATTAAAAACTGATTAGAGGGCCGGTGAGATGGCTCAGCAGCATAAGCACCTGCCTGGCAAGTGCGAGGTCCTGAGTTCGACTCCCGGAATCCACATATGAAAAGAAAAGTGATATCGCTCAGTGATATCGCTCAGCGGCATGGGCGCCTGCTGGCGCATGAGGTCCTGAGTTCAACCCCCCCCCAAAAAAAAAAAGAAAAAACCTGATTAGTCCAGACTGAAGAACGTGATTTTATATGTTTAATTTAAATCAAAGCTGTGTTGAAACCTTAAGGGAAAGTTACAGCTCAAGGTACCATAAAAGTGACACTCAGATACTGTTCATAATACTGTAATGTAAATTTACAGACTGGTTTTTTACTTATATATATTTGCCATCTTAGTTACTTAATTTTATATTTCCAGTGATTTTCCTATGGGATGTGTTGAACTCAGGAAAATCTTTGCCAAATAAAGGCATTAAAACAATAACAACCTCTCATCACTATAATTTTGCAAAAGAAATATTTGTAATACCAACCTCAATTAATAGATATTTCCATTCCATAGTCCTCAATCAATGGATATTTCTTGCAAAAGGATAAACTAGTTTTAGGAAAAAATATAGGCTAGATTCATCTCCCAGCAAACTCCCAATGCTAAAGCAATATGGCTTCCCACAAGCTCAACACAATGATCACTGGGATTGAACTAACTCAACTTAAAACAACTCACAAGCTCTCCAGTGCCAACCATAACCTGCCACTGAGCAGTGCCTGGACCTCACACCTCCCTGAGCTTATGACTCAGGAGAGATTTCAAACAGCAACTACTCTTTAAAAGTTATGTACATATGGCTTGGATCGCCTCCTTTTTCTCTTTATTCAACTTATTCTCAAGAGAGTTAATTGACTTCTTCTTTGCTATTACTGGACATTGCACACGCCTTTGTTCTTATTACACCATTTTGGGGTTATGGTTCCACCCCCTACCCCGATAACAAGAATTTAGTCTATCTTAGTTTTGCTTCCTCAGTGCCTAGCAAACAGTCGGCCCTCAATCTGACTGCTAAACAGAACTAACCCCTCACGGTAGAGAACACTGCTCACCAAATTAATGGGAAGAATAGAGTTGAGTGAAGGATTCTGCAGAAGAATCTCAACAATTTAAGATGGCAATCATTTTTGAAGCATAATTATTAAATTCTCAAGTCTTATTTTCAGGGGATGTAAACAAATTCAATTTCTAAATCTCTCCCTTTTCCACAGATGTCCCAAACCAAAGGAATAAAACTAGATACCAGAGGTTCCTCACAGAGCCATTACCCTTCTCTGTGAATAATATGCACAGACTCTCACCAATCACAACACCAGCCAGACATTTGTTGGTCAAAAAAAAAAAAAAAAAAAAAGAAAGAAAGAAAGAAAAGAAATTTTAAAAAGGAAAAGAAAAACTATGTCTTATAAAAAAACAAATAGATTAATTTTTTGGCAGAAAAGTTAATGTCATAGTTTCTGAGAACAGAACACTAACCCTCAGTATTTTTGTTTGGAAGTGGTGCACAAGAGAGAGGAGATGAGATAGGAATGAGCTGGTAATTTATCTAACGCTCAGTGGGCGCACCTGAAATAAAGACAGCACTTCCAGCCTGTCTTGCCCTTTCCTGCCAGTTTCTCAAAGACGTCCATCTCAATCAGAGATTGTCTTCCCTCAGTGATCCTCTGTGCTCCTTTCTCAATCCACAAATCAAGAAACAAGGACATGGGAGTTATGCATCATCTCTCTTTTCTTCCTGACTTCTACATTTTGTTTACCGTAATGAAGCAATATATTTATCCTCCCCTCAAGTTCTATAATTATATTGTATCTGAAATATTACAGGATCGCAGTGCACTTTGAAGTCCCCACCATGTATTATAGTGCAGAATGTCTGGTACTATTCTAGGCACTGGGCTACTCCGATGAAGAAAACAAAGGTCATTTCTAATCTCATGGTGCTTGTAACCTGGCAGGACAGACAAATAATGATCAAGAAAACAAATATGTACATAAAATTCCAGAAAATAATAAAATCTATGGAGATAATACAGTGGGAAAAGGAATAAATGATCACTGAAAAAATAAGGTAGAGACATCTCACAAGTATGGTGGCCAGGAAGGATATTTCTGAGGAGGTCCCTGTGCTGAGAAAAACAATAATTCCTCCACACCCAACCTGACTTGCTAACAGGCCTTTGTAAATCGAAGAGTTATCTCCAATGACAATTTCCCTCAAGGAAAGGTTTATGACAAAATACAATGACTTATACATGCAAGATGTTCTATAAATGACCATTACCTAATTAATTTTCCTCCCATTTGCTTAGAATATTAAGCATTAACTAGAAAAACCATTGGGTTGCTCCAGTGATCCTCTGACAGTTGCAAAAGAAACTTATCCCTCATCAAAGAGTTACCCAAAGTAACGGAGACCACCTGAAAATGTGTTTTACTTTCTTTCACCCTAAATGCTCTTCACCCACTGGGATATTATCGGCTGACATCCAACATCTGTTGTTCATTTTTGAACATTAATCCCTGTGGTGTGTCCTTTGGGTGATCAAGCTCACTCTAAAGCTCTCTATAAAATATTCAAGAAGATTTGGACTCTCCTATTTTTCCATTGACATTTTTGCCCCTCCTTTGATTTCAACTTGATTTTCTTTTTGCTTTGCTTCCCTTTCTACTACTTTACTTCTTCC
Source organism: Erethizon dorsatum (assembly GCA_028451465.1). Lineage (NCBI taxonomy): Eukaryota > Metazoa > Chordata > Mammalia > Rodentia > Erethizontidae > Erethizon > Erethizon dorsatum. Next base: position 44,375,648 of record CM051835.1, read on the forward strand.
TTCAGGTAGGGATTTTTCATTCTTCTCTGTGCAGGCCACATGCTCTTAAACTTATAAAACCCTCAGAATTCAAACAAGTTATATTTTTTAGGAAAAAGCCCATGTACCTGCATTATTTTATTAGAAAATAAAACTTTTTAAAAGGTCAAATCTATTTTCCTGGGAAAGACACGTTTTTCCTATTCAGAATCTATCAAAATTTATATTTCCAAGACCTGTCATAAACTCCTAGGTATTAAGAACCTCTCCCTCATCACTGTTTAGGAGTTGAAACCAAGGATAATAAAAATAATCATATTTATATTTATACTTGTCTAGTACCATTCATTCCAAAGTGTAGAAACAACCTTTAAAACAGATTAAACTCTACAACCACTTTTTGGTTCACAAATAAATATTATGATGAATAAGTAGTAGTAAGGTACGTTAATCTGCCAGGCACTTAGTAAAGGCTGTACTAAACCTAAAATGAACACATCTTCATGAATTATTTTCCCCTTCTACTGTTTCCAACAGTCCACCTCCCTCATCTTCCAACTTGCTGTGAAGTAACTAATTATGATATGAAAGCCCTCTCTCTTCAAATAATTGCAATGACAATGCAATGAAATTGCTAGTCAGTGTGTTACTCATATGAAAGCTACAACAGTATGGTTTCAAAGCACTGTATAATTTTCTTGATTCTCATCTTTCCAGATGTTATGGAAGTTTTCTTTACTCACCAAGCCAAGGAACTGGGATATATAAATGGCTTTGAAATTGGCAGGTAATATCAAAACAGTTTGCAAGAATCAAATTATTTCCCCGAATCTTTCCCCAAGCTCACAGGTTCATGTCTTCTGAAGCTCTGAAAATTTCAAGAACAATACTGTCTATGAGCAAAGTGTTCAAAAGCAAACTTGCTCACTTTTGCTGCTTTTTTTTATCCCATAAGGCATGTAAGGTGTATAATAAGATGCTTCCTAAATATTAAAAATCCCAGGTCATGTGATATCTAATGAATGTCCCCAGAACATCCTGAAGTCTTCCATCTTCTCTACAATATAAATATTGGGCAACACAAGGATTCCATAGAAGGGAATAAGATGGGTTGAGAAACCAAGGCCCATTCACATTTCCAGTCCTGTTCATTTTAATCCTAATAATTCTATGTGAGCCAAGTTTCCTCATCAGGCCTCAGGTTCAGGAGGAAATAGAATAACAAAAGTTTTGATTCTATGAATAAAAGAAGTAATTTCTTCTCCTGCTCTTAAATTATAATGTATTTATTTGTTGAAAGATGCCACTGGGAAGCAACTAGGCCAAGAAATAGAGAATAAATAAGCTCTCTCTGTATCTTTGGCCTATGTTGCCTTGACCCTGGCCCCTCTGTCCTCACATAAGTCAGGACAGCTGGGTTAATTCACATCTTGTGGGAAAGTATTTATATCACTGCATTAGTTCATTCTCTGTTGTCATAACAGAATACTATTGACTGGGTAATTTATAAAGAAAAGAAATTTATTCCCCACAGTTCTAGAGGCTGGAAAGTCCAACCTCAAGGTGCTGGAATCTGGTGAGAGCCTTCCTGCTGCATCATCCAGTGGCAAAGGCAAGAGGGAAGGAAAGAGGAAGCAAGTAGTCCAAGTCCATCCTCGTAAGAAGTCCATTCCTGAGATAAGGGGATTATTCCATTCACATGGAGGACAGAACCCTTGTGACATAAACATCTCTTGAAGGTCCCACCTCTTCAAACCTGTTGCACTGAGTTTTAAGTTTCCAACACATACAAACCACAGCCATTGCCAAAGGAAGGGATGTCAAAATACACAGTTTCCACTAACACCATAAAATGGGCACATAGGCCAGCGAGAACATCAAGGGAAGATTTTCCTAATACAAAGATCCTGCTCTTTTGATCACTTGAGAGTGTTTCCAGTTGGGAAGGATTTAGACTGCATTTCCCCCACCTAATAGAGGAATGGTTCTGAAGCAATTTGATAGGTCAAGGGAATCGATTCAGGCGGCCAGAGCAAGGGATTTCCACGTGAGCCCACGGTGAAGCCTGTTCATAAAACACTTCCCCGCAGCCCACCCCATAAAGAAGTGCTGCCTCCAGATCTGTTTGAGCACTGCTACATTCCAGTTTCCTCCTTAATGTGGAAAACCTATGGTTCTCATTATTTTCCCAAAGTTGGCATGAACTAGCGGTGAGTAACGCATTGCAAAAGAGCTCTGTGCCGGGCCGACACGCAAGCTGCAGCCCTTCAGATCCAGTGTGACAATACCAGGAAAGGGTTGGGCTTCTGGCTCCCTCCCTCCAGGGGACGGGACTCCCTCTCCAGTCCCCTCCTTACCCGCTCTGCAGAGCAGTGCTGTGGGGCCAGCTCACACAAGACCCTCCCACCTGGCCACCCCACACTGCTTTAAGCTGCCCTCTCTCTTTGTAATGTTTCCAAGCTTAGTTCACATTGCAAATTTCATTCCATTAGCATGTGAAGCCTCCTCCCAGATTATTAATCAAGATGTGAAATAAGATAAAACCTAATCCACAGTCCCTCAGCTACGAATGCTCAAAGCCAGGCTCATTAAACATATCTGTCAACGATAGATTACACCAGCCTTAGGCCCCAAATTGATTGGAAGTCAGGAGGAGGGGAGAAAGCATTTGGTTGCACAATTTATTCAAAAGAAGGAACTCTTTTTAAGGTGTGGCCAATTAAATCTGTTCAGAGATAACTATAGGCTATATAGTTTTATAGATTCTTTTTTTCCAGTTGTTAATAGCAGCAAAAGAGATGGAAAAACAGATGTAGAGCTGGGAACCAATAATTCATATACCATATGTGTGAAAAGCTGAAAATCATTATGAATGGGAGTAAACCAATGTGCCATATTGAGAGCAAACCCAGTGAATTCCTGCATAGATTCAAACACTATTTCTTCGTGTCAAAAAAAAATTTTTTTAAAAATATATATATATTGAATTCTGTTAAAATGCTTAAAGTCACATTTCACTAAGGTTCTTATCTATCATCCTGTCATTAGCATCCTCACCACCATCCCCATCATGATGTACTTTGTATTTACATTTCAAGTTCAAAGCACAAAACCAGCACACCAGGCAATTAATCTCGGAGAGGGAGCTGGCTGGGTGGAATGCTTTCCCAGCAAAGGCATCCCGAATGTGTGGCCAGAGGATGCACTCAGCGGGAGTGTGCCCGGACCACAACTCCATGTCATATGTTGGCATGTTGTCAGACCTCAAATCTACATTTTCACCTACCAAAGTGACAGCCCTATTTACTGAATCAAAGGCAAAGTGATTTTACTTATCTTTTAGCATTAAGAATCTCTTTCTCCATTTGGGTGTTTCTGGGTAGTAACTACATTTTATACAAACTACCTTTTATACACACCTAAAAGAAAAAACAAGGAAGGACGGGAAGTAAAATTAAATAAATATATTAATTGTTTTACAGTAAGAAAGTGTGCAGTAGGAGAAAAAAATCAAATCAGAGGAGATTTATAATGGGAAACAGATGTGGACGTGAAAGTGATTTGAAGTAACCAGAGGGCTCCGAATATCGTCCAAGAATACGGTACAATACATAAACATTTCACATCATGGTAGTGAGGCCAATTGCCGGATTTCAAAACCACCTGCACCGCTAAACAACTTTGCTTTTATTCCTCGAGATTAAAAAAGACAAGAAGAGTTTCTCGTCTTTGAGCTGTTTATTAACGATTCTTTATTTGTGATGGGCAGTGAAACCAGGCATAGGCATTTGCCTTTTCTGTGCCGGCAGGTTTCACGTTCTGCTTCCAATTCCCATGCCCCCTTACCGTTCTATTTAAATTTCCAATGCACCAGAGAAAATGGCTTCTAAAATATTAAAATCCTGTTTTCATTGACTTCCTTTACACTTTGTGACCACATTTCTATTCAGGTCAGGTTGCATAGCTTTTAACATTTCCAAGTCTAAATTTAAAGTTAGAGCAACTTCATGGTAACCCTTAAGTGGATAGCTCTTATAACAAGGGAGAAAGCAATCTGAAAACCTCAGAGAAGCCAGACCAATAGGATGATTTAAAAAAAAAAAAAAAAAGATGTTTATTGCACTCTTCAGACTTTTTGGAACTGTTTTAGGCTACATCTACATTTTAAAACAGGGGCTCATTTGGAATAAGACACTAATCTGGTAAAATCTCCAAGAAATAAACTTGCCTGGGTTCACTTGGCATGGAAAATACATTCTCAGTTATGTCCCCCAAATATCAGCCCATGGTTTTTCTCCTGGGGCCCAATCATGCTTTCCCTAAATCCCGATTTTACACAGGAATCCGTTTTAATGTTCTAATATTAGCCCTTTATCTCTCTCTCTCTCTTCCTCTCTCTCTCTCTCTACCCCCCAAAGGCCAAGTAATACAGTTTAGAAAAATGAAGCTGACCATTCTTTTGAGAGAATAAGGTTTCAGAACCCCAGCTCCATCCCTAAAAAAGAAAAAACAGGTTGAGCTTGGGCCATCTGGATTCTGTCCCCAGGGATCTTGCTCGATTTCCCTAGAAACAAACCTCACTGTGATATTATCGTTTGTGTAATGAGTACTCTACAGTATGTTATAGTTCATAAAGCATTTTCATGTCTTCACAAGAGCCTCGTGACAGAAGGCGGACAGGTTTTGTTTTATTTCCATTTTACAGATGAGGAAACTTTAATTCAGAAAGATGACATGAACTATCTAAGATCACACAGGTGATTTATACAGAAGCCGGGTTACTAGCTCAGGTCTTCTAGCTCCCAGTCTTATTTTCCTCCTGCCACACCATGTGTGTGTGCCTCATCTCCCTGTGTCCCTCCTTCCCTACATTTTCATTTTCCCATGCACTCATCCTTTAAGGAATACCTGGGCCAGCAAATAACTTTTGGAGATACACAAGCCTGAAATACACACACACACACACACACACACACACACACACACACGGGGGAGATTCATCTAAGATTCTTCTTTCTAAATCCATCATCTCAATACTTTTTTTTTTTTTTTTGTGGGTACCGGGGGTTGAACTCAGGACCTCGTGCGCCAGCAGGCGCCTGTGCCGCAGAGAGATATCACCGGCCTTTTTTTCGTATGTGGGTACCGGGAGTCGAACTCAGGACCTCACGCTTGCCAGGCAGACGCTTATCCTGCTGAGCCATCTCACCGGCCCTCAATACTTATTATTTATTTCTCTCTCTACCTGAAACACTGTACCTCCTGACCAACATTTGTCCATTTCCCTGATCCCCCAGCCTCTGGTAACCGCCATTCTGCTCTCTTCTTCTTATGAGTTAGACTGATTTATAGATTCTACGTGTGAGGACATGCAGTATTTCTCAGTCTCTACATAGCTTATTTCACTCAGCATTATCTCCTCCAAGTTTACCCATGTTATTGCAATGACAGAATTTCCCCCTGCTGAATTGTGTATATACATAACTTGCTCTTTATCCATTTGTCTCTTGATGGACACTTAGTTCGATTCTATGACTTAGCTGATACGAACAGTGCTGCAGTAAACATGTGAGTACGGGCATCTCTGTGCCACTCTGATTTCCAGTCCTTTGGATATATACCCAGAAGTGGGAGTGATGGGTCACATGGTAATTCTAGTTTTAGTTTTTGAGGAACCTCCACACTGTTTTGCATAATGGCTGTATGAATTTACATGCTCACCAACAGCATCAAGGGTGCCCTTTTCTCCATATCCTCCCCAACACACACCTTTCACTTTTTTACAATAAACATCCTCACAAGTGTGAGGCGATACCTGCGGTTTGAATTTGCATTTCCCTAGTGACCAGTGACACTGAGCACTTTTTCCGTATTTCTGTTGGCTGTTTGTCTTCTTTTGAGAAATGTCTGTGCAGGTCCTTCACCCACTTTTAAATCAGGTTATTTGATTTCTTGCTATGCAGTTGAATTTGTTGTATATTTGGGACATTGACTCATTATTTGTAGGGTTTGTAAATTTTTTTTCTTCCAATCTGTAGATTGCCTCCTCACTCTGCTGTTTTTGTTGTTGTTGTTGTGCAGAAGCTATTTAATTTGACATTATCCCATTTTTCTATTTTTGTTTTTGTTGTCTAAGCTTTTTGTAATCAAATGCAAAAAATCATTACCCAGACCAATATCAGGCAGTTTATTTTTACAGTTTCAGGTCTCAGGTTTAAGTTTAGTACTTTTTGAGTTGATTATTGTACATGATATAGGGGTACCATTTCATTCGTCTGCACATAGATATCCGATCATTCCCATCACCCTTGATCGAAGAGACTGTCCTCTTCTCATTATGCATTCTTGGCACCTTTGTTGAAAAGCAATTGACCAGACATTCATGAGTTCATTTTTCTGCCTCTCTCTTCTGTCCCATTGGTTGATGTGTCTATTCTTATGCAATTTTCATAATGTTTTAATTATTATAGCTTCATAATAGAGTTTGAAGTTGGGTAGTATAATACGTCTAATTTTGTTTTCTTTTTGCTTAAGATTGCCTCGACAATTCAGATTCTTTGTGATTACACATGAATTTTAGGATTGTTTATCCTATGTCTGTAAAAATAGATATTGGAGCTGGGCATAGTAGTATATACCTGTAAAGCCAGCTACTCAGGAGGCTGAGGCAGGAGGATTGACAAATTGAGGCCAGTCTACACAACTTAGTGAGACTCTATCTCAAAATAAAAAGGGCTTGGGACACAGCTCAGTGGTAGAGTACCACTGGCTCAATTCCCAGTACCAAAAAAAAAAAAAAAAAAAAAATTAAATTTTGATAAAGATTGCATCGAATCTGTATGGACTATGGACATTTTAACATTAATTCTTTCAATCCATGGACACAAAATATCTTTTCACTTATCCTATCCTTTCTTATTTCTTTCACCAATGTTTAGAGTTTTTATTGTAGAGATCTTCTACACCCTGATTAAATTTATTCCTAAGTATTTCATTTATTTTTTGTAACTATTACAATTTGGATTGCTTTCTTGATATCTTTTTGGATAGTTTGTTGTTAATTTATAAGAACACTACTGACTTTTGTGTCTTGATTTTCTATTCTGCAACTTTATTAGTTCCAACGGTTTTTTGGTGGAGTCTTCGAGGTTTCCCATTTGTAAGGTCATATCGCCACAAGCAGCAACAATTTCACTTTTTTCTTTCCTATTTAGATGCCTTTTATTCCTTCACACTGCCTACCTCCCCAGCAAGGATTCCAGAACTCTGTAAGGGGTGAGAGTGAGTATTTTTGTCTTATTCCTGATCTTAGGGTAGAAGCTTTTACTTTTTCACCATTAGGTATGCCATGAGCTGGGAGCTTGACATATAGAGCTTTTATTATGTTGAGGTACAGTCTTTTTGTACCTAATTTTTTGAGATTTTTATCAAGAAACAATGTCAAATGTTGCCAAGTGCTTTTTCTACATCCAATGAGATGGTCATATGGTTTATGTCCTTTGTTCTATTAATATGATGTATCATGTTTATAGATTTATGTGTGTTAAACCATCCTTGAATCACTAAGATACATTTCACTCAATCAGGGTGAATGAGCCTTTTGCTGTGCTGTTGAATTCAGTTTGCTATTATTTTAGTGAGGACTAAGATCCTTAAATTCTACACAACACTTAGAAATAAACATAGTCAGCTGAAAGCTGCAGCAAACACATCCACATTGTTTGAAGGGTCCTCATAGGTTTCAGGATAACAACCTAACCATCCTACATAGCATGGCACATATATTGCTATTTTTAAAATGCAAAATATGGTGACTCGTACTAGGCAGAGAGTTGTCTTTACCAGAAATTCCAGGAGGATGTCAGCATCCCACATCACTTTTGCTCATATCTCCTACCATAAGTAGTCTTAAAACCAAGCAGGGACATGCAGTCTCTAAACAGAAGAATCCGTATCCTCAGCTAAAACTTGGAGAGTTCACGTCCAAAATGAAGGAGGGGAAAGCAGAAGTTGGGAGACAGTTTACAGTTCGGGTTTCCTCCCACTGCTGTGTCTTCGCACACGCTTCCCTCGCTCAGGGTGCCAGGGAACAATTCCCTGTGTCCTCACGACTGAGTCCCCACATGGCCGTCTCTGGAACACAAGCCTTCACTCTACACTCTCGGACCATCTGTACTCCCTCCTGTGGCCCATCACTTATCCCACTCGTGTCGTGATTGCAGTCTGCTCGCCACCTCTCCTACCAGACCACGCACTCGGAAGAACAGGTCCTGGTGTGTTATCTTACACTCACGGAGCCCAAGGTAATTCACGGCTTCTGATGAGTACTCTGGGTCACAGAACAAAGAAATAAAATATGGCAGGAGTAGACATGATCTGAAAATTCTAATCACAGCAGTTAATCTGGGAATTGTCTATATTATTTCTTAAAATTAATAATTGTAATGTTATACCATCTCAATACATCTCTTCAATAAGATTTCTAGCCTTGCCCATATTCCATGGTTAATTCTGATGTTTTTGAAAAAGCAGAGGTGTTTTTGTTTTTTGTTTTTTGTTTTTTCAGAAATATTGAAATACTGTAGCAAAGCATGGGCATGAAATTATCAAGAAGTAGTTTGTTTGGAATTTGGAACAGACCGTCATAAAATATCTTGTACTGTACATGATGATCAGACGGTCAAGCAGGCTGCAAAAGAAAATATTTAATTCATAATTACTAAACTCAGGTTCTTACAGTACAAATACAGCATAAATAATTTAAAGAGCAAAATAAAAGAGAGATGGTAGGAAATAAGGAGGTAGACACTGGAAAAATAGGAAGGGGATCTGGGGAAATAGAGGAGATGGAAAGGGGAGTGAAAATGACAGAAATATAATATGTATGTGTACCGATTCCCCAAGATGAGTGTAATTAGTATGTATCAGAAATATATACTAAAGAAAAAACAAGAAAAAAAAAAACATGCTTTTGAATAAGGCCACCCAAAGAAAAGGGAATTGGGGTGTTTGTGTACCAACTCCCAACAGCCATCAGAGTGATGACTACTCAGCGAGGCCCAGAGCTCCAGACACTGGTGGTTGAAATCCCTTGGCACACACTGAGAAACCCCAGCAAATCTCTAGTACTGAGGAATAGGAGAAAGAACATAGTGTCGCATATTATATAGACATGACATTAAAGCCAAAGAAATGTCCCACCTCACCTAAAATCTACGTGAAGAAAGCTTCAGGCCCATCTCCTAAGTCCGCCAGTCTCCGTCCATCACTGCTCTGTATCTAAATCCATCCTCTCCTGCCTGCATTGCTTTCACTGAGGTTGAGGTTAAGGGAGTATCTTGTGAATTAGGAACACAAGCCTACAATGAGAGTAAACCTTGGTTTAAAATAACAGTTAAGTGGTCGATGAAAAGCAGGTTCTCCCTTTTTCTTTTAGAGAAGTAGTTCCACTTCAGTGCTGTCCAGGTAACAGTTTACACCCTATAGAAAGCTGAGATGCCATCTCAAAGGGTTCAAGATTAGAGGATCACTTACCTCCCGTCCTTTTGCAATATAAGTAAAATCAATCTGTGTTGTTCAGGTTCTCTTGTTACACTGCAGTGCAGTATTCAGTACAACCACGGGGAAAACACCAATGTTTGTACAGCAAAGGAAATCCTATAGTTGGGCTTATTGCAAGACGAAGGCACAAGAGGCTCATGTCCTCACCTTGGGTAACTCAAGCCCCCCAGCACGTCTCAGAAACAGGCAGTCTGGTCTGGTTTTACATGCCATCTGCCCTCCTGGGCCCTCAATGGTTCTTATTTCTGTTTGTTTCTCCAACAGAGGAAAGATAACCTGTCCTATCAATAAACTAACAGCTCAGTAGTCTTTATACTAAATAAGTAAATTTGCTGTAAACTGAACTAAAGAACTTCTGAGCAAAGAGATTTTTTCAGATTTGATGAAAACCACTTCCTACATGAGAATCTCTATTGGAAGAGTCACGCTGGTAGAAAGTGCTGGGAAATTCAATCCTTATCAAAGAAAGCCCCCGCCCCAAGCATAAAATCTGGAAAATGTTCTCAACCAGCACAGAAAAATCCAAAAGGAATAACGAGTGCTGAAATTCCTACAGCATGAGTGGCAAGGCAGGATTCATATTAAATGAAACCTCAAATACTTATTCAATAACAGAAGTAAATTAGAGAGTAACTTTTATTTATTTATTTTTTTGTGGGTACTGGGAGTCGAACTCAGGACCTCGCGCTTGCCAAGCAGGCACTTATGCCGCTGAGCTATCTCACTAGATTCATGTTTTTCTTAAAGAATTATTAATATAGCTAAATCAAAAGGTTTTGTTATATAACAAGTAAAGACATATGGTTTCCCTCCAACACACAAAACACTTACTTTTTGTATATATTCCTTTTATATTATCACATGATGTGGCTTTTTACTGATCCAATGCCATTACAGTCTTTTCAAATTGCATTAAATTACATATCATAAAGTTCACCAATTTTCGGTACGTGTATATTTGAAGAATATTTTCTAGTAAGTTCACAAAGTTGTGCAAACATCCCCATAATCCCATTTTAGAAAGTCTCATAACCACAGTGAGATCCCTCGTGCTCGTTTACAGCCAGTTCCCATTCCTATCTCCAGGTCCTGGCAACCACTCATCTACTTTCTGCCTCCATAGATTGGTCTCCTATAGACATTTCGCGGAAACGGAATTGTTACGGTTTAGATTTCAAATCCCTCCAATAGCTCATATGCTACGGACTTGCTTGTCAGCCTGTGGTCCTATTTGGAGGTGCTGGAACCCTTCAGAGGGAGGCCTAGCAGAGGAAGTTAGGTCCTTGGGGGCACGCCCTCTGCATTTCATTGCCAGGAGATGAGCGGTTTGTTCTGTTTTTTATTTTTATTGCTACATGTTTGCAGTACATAATAATTACTTTCATTGTGAGGAGTTGGTACATGTACATAACACATCTCAATTCTTTTTTCAGCCCTTTTCCCTCTCCTTCCTCCCTCTCCCCTTCCTCTATCTCTTGGTCCCCTTCGCTTTTGCGAACAATTTATCTGCTTCCTATCATCTATCTTTCATTTTGCTATTTATACTTTGTGTTTCTCATATGAGAGAAACCACATGGTATTTAAACTTGTGTGTATGGTTTATCTGACTTCACATTATGGTCTCAGGTGCATCCATTTTCCCACAAACGATTGATCCCTCTTTATGGACCTGAGCAGTTTTGTTCCACCATGCACTGCTGCGGGGGCACCGCTTGGACACAGGCACAAAGCAATGGCCCCCATCAGGGACTGAAACCTCCCACGCTGCAAAGCGAAGAGAACCATTTCTATGAGTTGATTATCTCAGTATTAGTTACAGTGACAGAAAGCTGGCCTTCTTCATGTTTTAAATTTATTATTTATATTGTTTAAATTTGTGTGATGTGAATCTTCTGTTTTTATTTTTGCCCAGTTTCCTTAGAGGTACCTCCTAGCATACAGATATGAAATTTTTTCCCACCCCCCAACTCTCATAAAGTTGATTAGATAACATATATATATGTTATATATATATATATATATATATATATATATATATATATATATTCACCCCAGTTACCAGGTAAAATTAGGGTGAGCTGCATGTGACCAATGGTTCTGTCAAGTTCTATTAGTTGAGGACTAGTTATTGTTTATCTTTAAAATAGTTGTGTAAACTGGACATGGTGGCACACACCTATAATCCCAGCACACTGAGAGGCTGAGTCAGGAGGATCACAAGGTCAAGCCCAGTCTAGGTAATTTAGCAACTTATCAAGCCCTGTCTCAAAATTTAAAAAATAATAATAATAGTAATATTTTTTTTAAGTGGCTGTGGATGTAGCTCAGTGCAGAGGCCCTGCGTTCAATCCCTAGTGCTGCAAAACAAAACCCAAAGCAAAGAAAAGAAAAACGGTTATGTAGTGGATTTTATCTACTTGTCTATACGAATAAATGGTATTTATATACAGTAGATTACTACTCAGGCATAAGAAAGGATGAACTTGAGTCATTTGTAGGAAAATGGATGCACTTTAAAACCATAATGCTAAGTGAAATAAATCAGACACACAAGTTTAAATATCACATGGTTTCTCTTATAGGAGCAAAATATAAATAAAGAGCAAAGTAAAATATAGGTAATAGGAACTAGGGAGATAGATCTTTTGCAAATGGGAAGAGAACCAAGAGAAGAAGGAGGAGAGAGAGGAAAGAACAGAGAAAGGGGTGAGAAAAGAATTGAGCTGTGTTATGTAAATACACCAACTCCCCACAATGAACGTAATTATTATGTACTGCAAACATGTACTAATACAAAATAAAAATTGAAAAAAAAAAATCTCTTAGCGCATTTCCTGTGCTGCACCTTGCATTTAGGCTTAATGTTTATTAAATAATAAAACAGTTTTCTTTCTCTACTGCTTTTGTGAAGAGGATTTCTGGATTGAAAGAAAAAATGTTAAGATTATATTTGTCTAACAGCAGCATCTTCACTCTTTATTCTAAAGTGGCTTTTCTACTCATACCATTGCTGCACATGGGAAGAAATATTTAATAAATAATAGGATTTTTTGTTATAAGCCTCCTTCTTTCCACCTAGTTTTTACTAAACGGGTAACACAAGAAGTTGGAATAATTGGAAATTATGATGATATTACAAGAAGCCGTTATGATTGTAGCTTTTCTGTTTGTAATCGGAGAATTACTTCATACCAGTCTGCCTCAGACTGAATAAGAAACAATGTTAATGATTCCCACTCCTTCAACAGCAAAGAGAGGGAGGGAGGGAAGGAGGGAAGAAAAGTGAGAAACCAGTGCAAAGATAAAAGGTAACCATGTGTTGGGATTTTTTTAGAAAGAAATATCTAGATTTTAATTTGTCACTATAACAAAACACCTAACACAGATTACTTACAAAGGAAAAGAGTTTTGTGGAGTTCACAGTTTTGGAGATTCAAAGACATAGTGTATTCTTGGCTCAGTTCTGGCGGGGCCTCTCAGCAGCTTCACGTCATGCAAATGTCAACGGCTGGCTCACATGAGGAAGTGAGCAAGCCCATCCCCAAGCAGGAAGTCAGGGAGCTGGATGGGGCCAAGCCCAGGCTTTTATAACAACCCTCTCAGGACCACTACCAGGGGGTCACACGAGCACTGCCCTAATGCCTTTAGAGGACATGCTCTTTACTGACCTAAGGATCTCCCACCACACAGCCAATCCAGGAGCCAAGCCCCTCACACTTGAATCTTTGAGCAGATATCCAACATGAAAACCATTGCAGGATGTTAAATGTGATCCTCATGGTAACCACAAAGCAAAAAGTTATACACAAAAGGAAATGAGAAATAACTTTCATTACAAAAAAAAAAAAAAAAATTAACGAACACAAAAGATGTTAATGCAGGATACAAGGGACAAAAAGCTAGAAGACATATTGAAAACAAATGCAAAATGACACAAGTAAGTTCCTTTTTATCAGTAATAACTGTAAATGTAAACAGATCAAACTATCAAGTCGAAAGACAGAGATTGGTAAAAACAGGTGACCTAACTATACAGTGTCTACAAGAGATTCACTTCAGGCCCAAAGACAACAGATTGAAAGTGAATTTAATGAAAAAAAAACTTTTTTCATTCAAGTAGTATCTAAAAGGAAGCACCAGTGGCAATAATAACACAAAGTAGATGTGAAATCAGAAGAGTTTAGAAGAGATAAAAAAGGATAATATATATTTTTAAAGGTTCAAAATAGCAAGAATCCAGGTGTGGTGGTGCACTGCTGTAATCCCAGCACTCGGGAGGCTGGGGCAGGAGGATTACTTCGAGTTTGAGGCCAGCCTGGACTACATAGGTAGACCCTGTCTCAAAAAAAAAACAAAAACAAACAAAATAGCAAGAAGATACAATAATTATAAACATTCATGTACCTAAGCATGGGCAATCAAAATGTATAAAGGAAAAACTGCCAGAATTGAAGAGAAATATAAATAGTTCTATAATAATAGCTGGAAACTCCAATCCCCCCTGCCACGCACACACAATAATCAAAGAAACAACTTAACAGATGATGAATAATCCTATGATCTGAATGTTTGTCCTCCCCAAAACTCACATTGATATGTAATTGCCAATGTAACATATTTAGAGGTAGGACTTTGAAGCAGTGATTAAGCCATGAGGGATGTGGGTGAGATTAAAGCCATTTAAAAATAGCAAATTTACTCCCATTCTGTCTTTTTGCCTTTCCTCATTTTATCATGTGATGATAAAACAAAAAATCCTTATCAGTGATGACTTCATGATCTTGAACTTCCCAACCTCTAGAACTGTGAGAAAATAAATTTCTGTTCTTTATAAATCACCCAGTCTTGGACATCCTTTTATACCAGCACCAACAGACTAAGACAGCAAGGAAATAGTAGATATAAAGCAACTAGATCAGACTCACACAGAATACTCTACCCAACAATAGCTTGCACACTCTTCTTGAGTGTACATAGTACACTCTCCAAGGTAGATTGCATATTAGGCTACAAATTAAGTCTCAGTAGACTTTAAAAGGCAGAAATCTTAGAAAGTATCTTTTCTGACCACAACAGGACGAACTTAGAAATCAGTAACAGAACTAAACCTTGAAAATTCACCAAGTTATGGGAATTAAATATTACAATCTCAATCAATGGATCAAAGAAGAAATCATAGAGGAAATTAGAAAACTCTGAAAGATCAGTAAAAATAAAAATACAATATACAAAAACTTGTAGGACATGGTAAAAAAGCATTATGGGGGAAATTTATAGCTATATATTCTTCCATAAAAATAAGATCTCACATCAATAAACTAACTTTATAATTAAAACCTAAAAAGAGAATAAACTAAAGTCAAAGCTACTACAAAAAAAGAACTGGTAACTAGACCAAATAACGAAGAGAAAAACAATAGGTAAAATCAATAAAACTAGAAGTTAGTTCATTGAAAATATCAACAAAATTGATAAACCTTTAGCTACATGCACTAAGCAGGGAAAACAGAAGCCTCAAATTAATAAAATTAGAAGCGTGAGGACTTTCTTATGACTCTACAGAAATAAAAAGGTACTATAAGAGAGTACTATGTATTGCACATGAAAAATTCAGCCTAGACGAAAACCACAAATTCCTACAAACAAAATCCTACCAAGACCAAAATACAAAGAAATATAAAATTCAAACAGATCCATAACTAGCAAGGTGAGTGAATCGGTAATCAAAAATTTCCCAACAAAGAAAGCCTGTAGCCTGATCCCTTCACTGGTAAATATACCAAACATTTAAAAAAATCAATACTCACCTTTTCATACCTTTCCAAAAAAGTGAAGAGGGGGTGCTATGGTTTGAATGTTTGTATCACCCCAAAATTCATACTGTGTGTTGAAACCCTAATTCTCAGGGTGATAATATCAGAAGGTGGGGGTCTTTGAACAGTGATTAGATCATGAGGGAAGAATCCTTATGACTGAGACTAGTGCCCTTATTAAAAACAAAGACAAGAAGGAATTTGTTAGTCCCTTCCACCATCTAGGATACAGTAAGAAGGTGCCTGCTATGAAATAGGAAACGAGTCCTCACACATTCATTGCAACTCCTCTCAAAATCCCAATGAAGTCTTTTTGCATAAACAGGAAAACCCATCCTAAAGTTCAATTGGAATTTCAAAGGATATTGAATATTCAAAACAACCTTGAAAAAGAAGAACAAAGCTGGAGGACACACAGTTCCTGATCTCAAAACTTACTGCAAAGCTACAGTAATCAAGATAGTATGGTACTCACATCTTCTTTCTCTTATGTGGAAGTTGAACAAAGTTGACCTGAATATAAAATAAAGATGACTACAGGTTGGGAGGCACGGGGGTTGGACGGTAGATAAAGGGAGGTTGGATTTGATCGGTGTACGCTGCATGCATTTGTTGAAATATTATACTAAACTTCATTAACATGTACAATTAACGCATCATTAAAAATAAAATAACATAACTTTTAAGTATGATACTGACATAAAGATAAACATATAGACGAATGGATAAGATAGCATGGAAATAAAACCTTTTATATATGGTCAAATGATTTTTGACAAGGATGCTAAGACCATTCTACGGGGAAAAGACAATCTTTTCAAAAGATGGTGCTGAGAAAACTGCATATTCACATGCAGAAGAGTAAAGTTGGACCCTTAGCTAATGCCTCATATAAAAATTGACTGAAAGAAATCAAACACCTAAATGTAAGACCTAATTACAATAAAACCTTTAGGAGAGAACATAGGTAAAAAAGTTTCATGACATTAGACATGGCAAAGAGTCCTTGGATAACAAAAGAAAAAGGCAACAAATGAAAAAGCAGATGCATTAGATTTCATGAAAAGTATAAATTTTGTTCCTCAAAAATATCAACCGAATAACAAGAAAATTCAAAACTGAGGAGAAATACTTGCAAATCATACATCTAATGCAGGATTAGTATTCAGAATATACAGAAAACTCCTAAAACTCAAAAACAACAACAAAAAACAAACAAAACACTGATTCAAAAATGGCAAAATGGGCAAAACACCTCGAGACCATAATGAAACAAATCAGACACAGAGGCTTAGGCACTGCATCGCTTCTCTTACAGGAGAAACCCTAAGTAAAAATAAATTAAAGAGCAAAATAAAAGACACATAACAGGAAGACTGATCTTTTACAAATGAGAAGGGAACCAAGAGATGGAAGGAGAGGGGAGGGGAGAGGGGAAGGAGGCATAGAAAGAATTAAGACGTGTTACGTCCATGAACCAACTCCCCATAATGAATGTAATCACTATGTACTGCAAACATGTACTAATAAAAACAAAAATTGAAAAAGAATTTTAAATGACCAAAACGCTGGAAAAGACATCTCTCCAAAGAAAATATACAAGTGGCCAGTAGCACATGAAAAGACGCTCAACACCACTAATCATTAGGGAGACGCAAATCAAAACAATGAGATCATACTTCACACCAATTTGAATAGGTACTGTTTAGGAAGGAAAACAAAAAGGAAAGAAGTGTTGGTAAGGAGGTGGAAAAATTGGGACCTTGGTCCACTGTTGATGGAAAGGTAAAATGGTACATGGCAATGGAAAACAGTATGGCAGTGCCTCAAAAAATTAAAAATAGAATTACCACACCATGTAGCAATTCTACTTCTGGATATAAACTCAAAAGAACGGAAATCAGTTCTCAAAGTGAGATTCGTACACTCATGTCCATAGCAGCTTTATTCACATTAGCTAAAATTGGAAGCAACTCAAATGTGCATTAATTGATCAATTTTACCACAATTTTTAAAAATTGAAAATAAAAAGCGGCACACACTAAGAAACTTGGGAAATAAACATATCATCTGTCGATCTTCCATTTAGATATGTTCTCTACTAACATTTTATGACTTTTCTTCCAGTCTTATTTCAGATATATTTTATATAGTTCCTCTTGCAGAGTATAGTGTTTTATCTTGCTTTTTAAAAAAGCAGTTTACATGTAATTAAAAACTCCTTATGCTATATTTAAATTACTTCATAGTATTCCATATGTTCTACATCATCTTTTTTTAATATTTTTCCATTGCTGGGTATTTTAGGTTCATTTATGAAGTAAATATTTATTGAATGCCTAGGAAATATCACAAATTGTATTAGGCACTAATTCTATAACAATAAGAAAATAAAACATAATCTTTACTCTCATGCAACATATAGTCTATCATATCACTATTATAAATAATATGACTGAAATATTCAAGCATAAGGCTATATTCTCATTTTACATTATTCTTATTACAGGACTTTAAAACTAGAATCTATAGGTCAATGTGCATTAATATTTTTAAGACTTAAATATTACTGAGGAGTGATATCAGTAAGGGAACAGAACAGGAGGTTTCCCAGTCACATCTCCCCAGGACAAAAATAATTTGGCCCCAACTAACAAAAATGTTTTATGGGAATTTGGGGACCCAAGTAGGAGATTATGAAACCCTGGAAGAGTCCAGGACTAAGGGCCATTTTGAGAAGGTAGCCCTGTGCCTGGCTCACCACCCATGATCCCAGCTTCACACCTGTAAACACTCTCATCTCCCTGGAGACTCAGCTACAACCTCATTTGTCCTTGGTCGTGTTACCAGCATTACCTGCCAAGGGATCCCGGAGGAGCTATGCCCATCCGTGCCTCTGGTTACAGGCCTACTGCCACGGCCCAACCTGTGACCCTGACGTACCCCATGACTTGGCTCTAGCTTCTCTCAGCCAATATCTGTGGACAGTTCTTCCTGCCTGAGGACACAGTCCATGGCCCAGTGAGAGCCACACCTATCCATTGTTGAAAGAGGGTGTAGTGGAAGCTAAAAAAGGGTGAGCTAATACAGAATAGTGACTCATCGAGGTTGGGAAGACTGTGGAGGAGGGAGAGTAAACAAAGGAAAGTTAATATTTCCACACATGTATGCAGTACACACTGGACACCACTATTATATAAAATTAATACATGTTAACGAAAAACAAGTAAATCTAAGTAAACAATAAAAATAAAAGACATTAATGAAAAAAGATGGAGAAGATGCAAATAAATGGGAAGATAGTCTGAAGAATTGAAATTGATGATATATCCATGCTACTCAAAGTGATCTACATGGTCACTGTAATCTCTCTCAAAATTTCAAAATGGCGTTTCCATAAAAGTAGAAAAATCCTAAGTATTTTGTGAAACTGTTAAAGATTCCAAATAGCCAAAACAATCTTTAGTAAAAAGATCAAAGCTGGCAGCATAAAACATAATCTCTACCTTCAAGAAACTTAATCTCTAATGTATCATTATTATAAATGATATGACTGAAATATTCAAGCATAAGCCTATATTCTCATATTATTCTTATTACAGGACTTTAAAATTAGAATCCATAAGTCAAAGAGGATTAATATTTTTAAGACTCTTAAATACTTCTGAGGAGTGACATCAGCAAAGTAGCAGAATAGGAGGGTCCCCACTCACATCTCCCCATGACAACAATAATATTTATTCTTCACATTTCTTAATTGTAAACTATATTACAAAGCTATAGTAAGTAATGAAAACAGTATGGTAGCACCATAAAAATAGACACATAAACCAACGTCTCTTTATTAAACAGAATAGAGTCCAGAAACAAACACACATTTATGAGCAGCTAAATTTGACAAGGGCAGTAAGAATACACAAAAAAAAGGATAATTTCTTTAACAAATTGTGTTGAAAAAATTGGAAACCTACATGCAAAAGAATGAAACTGGAACTTTATCTTACACTATATTCAAAAATTAGTTTGAATGGATTAAAGTCTAAAATGTAAGACTTGAAACTAAAAAATTCCTAAAAGAAAATATAGAGAGTAAACTCCCTGATATTGGTCTGGACAATTATTTTTTTTTTAGATATGACCCCCCAAAAACAGGCAACAAAAGTCAAACAAGTGGAACACATTGCACCGAAAAGCTTTTGCACAGCAAAGGATACAATTAACAAGATGAAAAGGCAACCTACTGAGTTGGAGAGAAATATTTGCACGCCATATTTCTGATCAGTAGTTAATTTCCAAAAGACCAAATAATTTAATTTTAAAAGTGAAAAAGGGGGGCTGGTGAGATAGCTAAGCGGCATAAGCGCCTGCCTGGCAAGCGCAAGGTCCTGAGTTTGATTCCTGGAACCCACACACAAAAAAAGGGCCGGTGATATCGCTCAGTGGCACGGGTGCCTGCTGGCACACGAGGTCCTGAGGTCGACCCCCGGTACCCACAAAAAAAAAAAAAAAAAAAAAAAGAAAAAGGGACCAGTGAGATAGCTCAGCAGCATAAGCGCCTGCCTGGCAAGCACGAGGTCCTGAGTTTGACTCCTGGTACCCACATAAAGGAAAAAAAGGGCTGGTGATATCGCTCAGTGGCACAAGTGCTTGCTGACAACCACGAGGTCCTGAGTTCGACTCCCGGTACCCACATTAAAAAAAATGAAAAAGGACCTGAAGAGATATCTTTTCCAAAGGCATGGAGATAGCCAACAGGTATATGAAAAGGTACTCACATCACTAATTATCAGGGAAATACAAATCAAAACCATAGTAATCCATCACTTCATGCCTATTATTATAGTTACCATAAACAGTCAAGAGGATAAATGTTGGCAGGTTCCAGGAAAATGGAACACTTGCATGCTGTTAGTAAGAAGGTAAACTAGTACAGGTATTAAGGAAAACACTGTAGAAGTTCCTCAAAGAATTAAAAAACAAAGCTACCATATAATCCAGCAAACCTACTTCTGGGTGTATATCAGAGGGTATATATCCAAAGGAAATCAAATCAGTATCTCAAAGAGATATCTGTACTCCTATGTTCCTTGCAGCAACATTCATAATAGCCAAGATCTTGAAACAACCCAAGTGTCTATCAGTGGATGAATGGTTAAAGAATATATGATAAATGAATATTATTCAGCCATAAAAAGAAAAAACCCTGCCATTTTTTCACAACATGGATAAACCTAGAAGACATGCAAGACAGACACAGAAAGTTAATACTGCATGACCTACCAATAAGTGGAACCTAGAAAGGTCTTACTCATTGAAACAGAAAATAAAATGGTAATTACCAGGGGGTACAGAGGGTGGGAAAGGCTGGGGGTGGAATGAGGGATTATGGGACAAAGGGTACAAATTTTCAGTTATAAGACATTCTAGGACTCTAATGTACAGCATAGTTACTAGGGTTAATATTTATTGTATACTTAAAACTTGCTGAGAGTAGACCTTAAGTGTCCTCATCACACACACACATACAAAGGGTAACTATGGAAGGTGACAGATGTGTTAATTAACTCGATTGACAAGTTCTCTCTTCCTCTCTCTCTCTCTCTCAGTCTCTCTCTCTGTTTATCAAATCATCATGTTCAGTACACCATAAATATTATATAATTGCTATTTTTCAATTATACCTCAATAAAGCTGGATAAAATAAAGGAAATATTGCCAACTAGGTCCTCAGAGAATTCACACAAATTTGTATCCCTATTGGCAGTGTGTTACAGTAGACACCTCATCATTACTTTATCGGTCGGTGATGCATTTTTAACAAAGCTTCAAGTTACATCAAAATCTTTTGGGAAATGGACAAGAATATTTCCATCTAATAAAAATCAACTCTCCTATCTCTCGTTTTCAAATTTCTATTTATTCTTTACAACAAAGTCTTGTTCATGCCCAAAAGCTGATAATGCAGCTAGAAAAAGTTTTGATGACTTACAAATTTTATATAATAATTGATTTGTTCCCAAATACCTGCATATGTAACAATTTAGTTTCTTAATAAAAATCTTTTCCCTCTGGTGATACCACTTATATTTGATACCTCTAGCGTGTTAAATAATTTAATATAATTTTCAAAATGTACTGGTAGTTAGAATTGAAATATATGGGGATACTTTTTCTCTAAGATGGAATTTTTAAGACAATTGCTACTATCCAAGTAAGTGGGGAGCATAAGCTATCATATTGTTCCAGATACAATGATTTACAAAGCAACTTAAGGCAATTTTTGTCTTCAGCTATGTAGGGGTTTCTCTAATATCCTGATTTGGCTTTTATATTTTTTGATACTTCAGCTTAAATTTGTAGTCCCAACAGACTTCCAGAACTCTTTATCAAAATAATAACCAATATATGGGGAATAGGGACAAAAACTATCAGGGATCTTTCAAATCATACTTAAATAAATTTACAGGCAGAAGAAACAGATAAGGATAACATGACTCATACTATTTCAACACTTTAAGAAGCAGAATAATATGTTGAATGGTTAAGGAATCACAGGTCCAAGTTGCAACAAAACTCATAAACCTCTATCCCAATCCTCTTATTTTACAAATAAAATGCATCAAAAAGAGATGATATAACCTGTCTGGAACCCAACAATAATGCATGGAAGAGACTCAATTTCAACAAAGGGCTTTTGCTTCAAAGTCATCTTTAGTCACTGGGCATCATTTTTTATTTTCAGCAAGCTCTTAAAACAATATTTTACCTGTAAAAGCAAATGACAAATAATAATAACTATCATTTTCTTTAGTAAACTTTTTCAGTGGTCCAGGCTTTTTGTACACATTTTCTCATTGAATCCTCAGAGTCTTTTTTCTGTGGTGTGTAACAACGGGAAAATGAACTAACGACCAGTGTTTAAGTGACCTGCTGAAGTTGACAGAGTCAGGAAGTAGGATGTACAAGGACTGGGACCTAAATTGTGCTGTCCCAGCGTGATCCAAAGACTAATTGCTTAGAAGTGAGGAATTTTATGCTCCACCTTAGCATTATTGATCATCTTTCGCCCTTTAAAAAGATCCCCCAGTGATTCATACACACATTACAGTTAGACCACAACTGAGAAAACCCGAGACATTTTCTTAACTTTTCACTAACTGACTCAAACCTCTGTAAAAATCAAGAAGACTATTAGAATTAATCATGTAGACACCACACAACCAAGAATTAAATACAGCCCACTGTCTTAAGAACTTTTAAAGATTAGTGTTCAAATCTAAGAGGAAAACTGCTGGTGCTCTACATCATCTGCAGAATAGATAATGCCTGGTACCATCAAAGGATGTATTTCCATCAGTGCCAACAAAAACACAACTTTAATCCACAAAAGCACAGACAGTCTGATATTGTTATTAATGAGAATCTTACAAATGTGTGAAAACCAAGAAAACTTAGTGAGTTTATGGGAGAAGCCCCCATTCTCAATTCCCTACATTGGTTTCCTCCCTCCAAATTGAGGGGGAGGGAAGTACTCACATTTGAAAAAGAATTTAAAAACCATTATGTTACTTCTGAGAAAAAAATCACAAATATAATATATAGAGATGGCGTTCTCAGTAAGTAATAAAGACTAACAAAAAATTTTTTTAACTGATAGCATGTCCATTGTCCGTAAGAACACACCACCGTCAGTCTTCATGTCTTAATTCCTTCAAAAAGCGATCTGACATTTTAAAATTCATAAACAACGCATAGAACCTATCAAGTACAGCATAAATAATAAGCCAAAAATTATTTACCAGAACATACAGTGAAAAGGTTACTGAGAGAACAAAAAAAAAAAAAAGCACTAAACTGTGCAATTAATGTTACAAAGTTACATTAGCACACACATAATTTCAGTGGCAGGTCACAGAATTCACATGCATATTTTATCATACCGTAAGAAATAATTTTTCAATCTGACCCTGATCCTTCTATGTACTTTGAAGTCTGCAAATCAGCAGTATAGCCTATAAGTTTAAAGAAATTTAGAAAGAATCGTGAAGTTAAAAGGCACTTTTGATGCTTGTTCTTTTTCTCCCATCACAAGGGCATTTGATACAACCTAAGAAAAGTAGAAAATGTTAATGCCCCGGAAATTTCCATAGCAGGCATATTCATTTAACCCTTTATGACCACTACCTGCCATAGGTCTGAGGTTAAAGCGAGTTCTCGGCATTCTAGTAAGTTCCCAGCCACTGTTGCCCTCCTTTCCTTTTTGAGACCTCTCATTACTGTCCCTGAGCCTCTGTCACGGTCAGCCCCTAAATCCCGCCTGCCTTGTCTCCCCTCATCTTACAGTGTTCCAGCCTGAATCTTCTGCAGTGCAGCGCAGATCACAATACTCCCAAGCTCAAAAACCTCCATGGGCTCCCCCTTGTCTACAAAAAAAAAACCAAAAAAACAAAAATCACGTTCTGACTCTCAGGGCCTTTTATAATATGGTCCCCATCTGTCTTTCTATTTTATTCCCACTGCTCCTCCACACTGACCTTTATCTCAGGCCAAACTGAACTCCTTGGTATTTGCCACATTACAGCTTTTCCCACTCTGGACTGTGTTCGTAGCAAGGTTGATATAGAGCATAGAGTCAGGAGCTGGACCACTGGGGTTTTAATCCCAGATTGAGCCATTTCTAGCTGTGTGGCTTTGGCCAAGTCATTCAACTTCTCTGTGCTTCAGTTTCTCACATGTAAAATGGCAACAGTGTCCATCTTATAGGAATGTTATAAAGAACAATAGTTAATCAAAATAAATATGCCTAGTAATTAGAATAATATTTAGAGTAAATATTATATAAGGTTAGCTACTGTTATTCTTACTATTGTTTCCCTCCTAAATTCACTCTCTCTCACTCTCAGAAGTCAAGGCTATTCTCATCTTATGTTCAAATCCACCTTTGAAATCCAGCTCAGATGAGACCTTCCCCATGAATTCATCTCAACTCCTCTTACGAAATGCACCACATTTTAGTAGGCAACGAAAATTATTTGTTGAAGAAGGTTACTTAGCATTGGCCGTTCTGCATGCAAATGCCTGATGCCAGGGCTCTGTCCTGTACTGAACTTTAAGCTCAGAGAAGTCAGCCTCGATGGTCTCCTCAGCACTGGCCCAATGCCTGGTCTCCAGCATCCATGAACCAATATCTATTACATGAATTTTATAGAAGGAAAATCGAACTCCTCCAGCATCATATTTGTACTTACCTATGTCCACTTTCCCTTATTACTATATTGTTATTCATAAAGAATTTATTAACAAAACTGAAGAGATTATTGCCATATTGTAAGATCCATATTTCAGTTATCTTTATCTCCCCAGCTACCACCCCAGATTCATACACGGAAAGTGCTTCATTTAAAAGAAAGGGGCCAGGAAAAAAGGAAGGAAAGAAAAAGGAAGAGGGATATGCTGATGTATTTCTTGAATTTTCTTTTTGCTGATTCTCACTGTCAGAATACTGACATTCAGACAAATAGGAAATTCATTTGTCCATAAAAATGTGCTTTGTTGTGAAAGATTTTGCCAGATTCCAAAGCATATGCCAGACATATTGCCAAGCATTTTTCTTTTTTTATAAATGTTTATCCCACTTTAGTATCTCCTTATAACATGGAAAAAAGGGAAGGGGAGAAGTTCTCTGCCCACTGGAAGAACTGTCAAAGAGGTTTTGTTCTGTTCCTTCTTCCTTCCGGGCAGTCCTTATGGCTTGTATCAGTGCTGCAGCTTGAGGTTAGAGGAGGGATTTCGCCCTTGCCCCATCCCCGCTTTGCAATTCCGGCACCCTGATTACTTCATCTGGAATGCTCCTGGGAGTCAGCTCAGCAAGACTGCTCCGGGGTCTCCAAAGTTCAGAGATAATAGAAGCTATCAAGGGGAAGTATGGGAAGGAAGACTCCAGACCCTCTCCACTCAGCACGGATGACTCTGACAGTGCTGTCCCTTTCTAGACACTATCAAAAGTCAGAAGGCAGAGATTGAGAAGACACCAAACTGCGTTAACAAGTCATAGTATCCGCGGGACCCGAAGAACAAACAGTGGTCCTGTCACACATAGCCAAGATAAGAAGAAAATGTGTTGCTTGCTTCAACGTTAGTACATGACCAGTATTGTTGTAAGCACAAGTGGTAGAAAATTTCAAGAAAATGTCTGCAGTGAAAATTGGCAGCTATGTTACTACAGTGACAATGAGCACAGAATATGGAGTCGGGGGACTTGTGACCTGGACACAAGCCAGCCTGAATTCTACTGACTCAGTATAAGACCTCTGGCACTTTATCTAAACTTGAGAATGGAGTTATAATAATTGTATAAAGTAATGGTTATATTTTACCTAGCACATAGTGAACACTCGATAAATGCTAGAAGTTCAGTATAAAACTGATTCTTGAAAGACAGTTGTCCACCAACCATAAAATTTCATCTTTGCACACAGGATTTGTTGTCATTGTTTATTCTATCCAATCACTAAATAGGAATCACTGATCAGACATTTAATCAAATGAAGTAATCAAACATAAAAACTTCTAAACAAGAAAATATAGTACTTAGATTCAAAATAAAATGTGAATGCCCATATAAGAAAAACATAGTGAGTCCAAATAACTAACCTAATAATGCATCTCCAGGTCCTAGAAAAATAAGAGTGATCCAAACCCAAAGCTAGTACAAGGAAAGAAATTAAAGATCAGTGTAGAAATTAATGAAATTGAGAGTTTAAAAAAAAATACAAAGAATCAATGAATCCAAGAGCTGGTTCTTTCAAAGAATAAACAAAATAGACAAACTCCTAGTCAATTTTACCAGAAAAAGAAAGAAAATACACAAATCAATCCAATTAGAAGTGAAAAAGGTAAAATCACACAAATTCTGCCAAAATCCAGAAGATTATTAGTAGTTATTTTGAGAACATGTATTCTAATATAACATGGAGAACATAGGAGAAATTAATAGATTCCTAGACACATATGAATTCTCAAAGCTGAACCAAGAAGATATAAAAACCCTGAATAATCCAATATCAGGTAATGAGATAAAAAAATAATAAAAAATAAACTACCAACTAAAAAAGTCCAAGTATTTATGGATTTGCTGCTGAATTCTACAGGAACTTTAGAGGAGATCTAATGCCAATACTCTTCAAACTCTTTAATGAAAAGGAAAGGGAAGGAGTGCCTTAGAAGCCACAATTACCAATTCCAAAGCCAGAAAAGCCCAACGAAAAAAAGAGAGCTACAAGCCTATCTCTTTAATGAGCATGGGTGCAAAAATCCTCAACACACACTGGCAAACAAAATGAAACAAGTCATCAAAAAGATCATGCATCATGACCAAGTAGGCTTCATTCCAGAAATGCAAGGATAGTTCAACATACACAAATCAATAAGTGTAATACATCACATGAACAGAAGGACAAAAATCGCATGATCATCTCAATTAATACAAAAAAAGCCATTGACAAAATCCAACATCCATTCATTATTTCTTTTTAAAACTCTGAAAAAGTAGATATAAGAGGACTTTATCTCAATCTGATAAAAGTTATTTATGACAAAACAATGGCCAACATCATGTTAAATGGGGCAAAGGTGAAAGCTTTCCCTCTAATTCTGGAGGAAGGCAAAGACATCCATTTTCACCACTTGTATTCAACATGGCCCTTGGAACATAGCTAGAGCAATCAGGCAACAGAAAGAAAAAAGTATACATACACAAAAGGAAGAAGTCGAATTATTATTTACTGATGACATGATCCTCTACATAGAAGATCCCAAATTTTTCACCAAAAGACTCAGAATTAATAACGAAATTCAGAAGCACAGCATATAACATGAACACACAAAACTCAAGAGTGTTCCTTTTCACCAATAATAAACTCACCAAGAAAGAAATTAGGGAAGAAATACCTTCGCAATAGCATCAAAAATTTAAATGCTTAGGAATTACCCTAACTAAGGAAGTACAAGACCTCTACAATAAAAACTCCAGCACTGTGAAGGGAAGCAAAAGACATCCCATATAAATAGAAAGATATCCCATTCCTGAATATAGGACCAATATATAGGCAGGACCAATATAGTCAGAATTGTCACACTTGCAAAACTGATACACAGATTTAATGCACTCCCAATCAAAATACCAAAACCATTCCTCACAGAACTGGAGAAATCATACTAAAATTTATATAGAACCAGAAGAGACCTAGACTAGCAAAAGTAATCCTGGGCAACAAGAACAAGGCAGGACACATCACAATACCAGAATTCAAGAATACCACAGTGCTACAGTGATTAAAAACAGCATGGCATTTGGGAAAAAAACAGATACGTGTATCAATGCAACAGAACAGAGGATGCAGAAACAATTCCAGGCATATTCAGCTACCCAATCTTTGACAAAGAATCCAAAAACATATGCTGGAGGAAAGACAGCCAATCTAGCAAATGGTGCTGGAAAAACTGGCTATTCACATGCGAAAGATTGAATCTAGACCCACATATCTCACTATGTACTAAACTAAAATCAAAATGGATCAAAGATCTAAATATGAAAACAGAAACAGTTTTATGGAAGATAAAATAAGTAAAACTCTTGAAGACATAGGCAAAGGCAAGGACTTTCTGAACAGAACCCCAATTGCACAAGGAATAATACCAAGAATCAACAAATGGGATCGTATCAAATAAAAAGCTTAGGTCGGTGAGATAGCTCAGCGTCATAAGCACCTGCCTGGCAAGCGCGAGGTCCTGAGTTCAACTCCCGGAACCCACATAAAGGAAAAAAAGGGCCAGTGATATCGCTCAGCGGCACAAGCACTTGCTGGCAAGCTCGAGGTCCTGAGGTCGACTCTCAGTACCCACATAAAATAAATAAATAAATAAATAAATAAATAAATAAATAAATAAAAACAAAAAGCTAGTGAACAGCAAAGAAAACAACCAACAGAGTGAAGAGACAACCTACAGAATGGGAAAAATATTGACAGCTATTCCTTGGACAGAGGACTAATATCTAGAATATGTAAAGAACTCAAAAAATTAACCCTCCCAAAATAAAAGACTCAATCAAAAATAGGAATCTTAAATGAAGAGACACTTCTCCAAAGAAGAAATACAAAAGACCAATAAATACATGAAAAAATGTTCAATATATCTGGCCATTAGAAAAATGCAAATCAAAACAACCATTGAGATCCCATCTTACTGCAGAAAGAATGGCCATAGTCAAGAAGTGAGATAACAACAAATGCTGGCAAGGGTGTGGCAGGGGAAGGGGGGAACACTTCTGCATTGTTGGTGGGAATGTCATCTAGTACAGCCATTATGGAAATCAGTATGGAGACTCCTCAAAAAATTTAAACAAGAAATTCCATTCAACCCAGCTATTCCCCGAGGCCAGGAGTGGTGGTGCATGCCTGTAATCCTAGCACTTGGGAGGCTGAGGCAGGAGGATCACTGCAAGTTCGAGGCCAGCCTGGGCTACATAATGAGTTCAAGGCCAGCCTGAGTTACATAGTGAAACCCTGTCTCAAAAAACCAAAATCCAGTTATTGCCCTTCTAGGTATCTTCCCAAAAGAGTTAAAGACATTGTATTACACTGATACATGCATACTCGTGTTTACAGCAACACAATTTACAATAGGTAAATCTTGGAAGCAGCCTATATGTCCATCAACAGATGAATGGACAAAGAAAATGAGGTATTCATACTACTACTCTGATACAAAGAAGGATAAACTTGAGTCATTTGTAGAAAAATGGATGCACCTTGAAACCATAATGTCAAGTGAAATAAATCAGACAGGCAAGCTTAAATATTACATGGTTTCTCCTATATGAGAAGCCCAAAATACAAATAAAGAGCGAAAAAAAAAAATAATGGGAAGTAGCAAGATAGATCTTTTGCATATGGCAAGTGGGAGGGAGAGGAGGGGAGGTGCATAATAAAAAGAACTAAGCTGTGTTATGTACACATACCAACTTCCCACAAGAAATGTGATCATCATGTACTGTAAACATGTACTAATAAATAACTAAAAATTAAATTATGAAAGGAAATTCCCATACTAAAAGCAATGTGTGACAATGAGCATTGTCATGGTGGAGAATAAAATCATTTCCTACGCACGCTATTTCTTAAATGCTCTAATAAGCCCTTATAATCTTCAGAGTTCATCAGTGTTCTTAGGCACAAACCCAGCCTGTGCAATCCATCAGGATCAAAAAAGACAAGCAACAGCTCCGTGTTGTTGGAGCCTGACTGACCTGCTTTTAGGTCCACGTAAGGAGAACAGTGTAATTTCCACTGAGAACTCTGAAACTTCGTCTCATGATCATGATTGTATTTCCTAAAAAGCTGAAATCTGAAGCAGTATGCTAGCACAACTCCAAGAAATTGACAAATGCTGTTGCTTTTTTCAACAGTCAAAACACACGGAACAAATTTCCCACTTACTTGCTTCATGATTAAATCTGTTGTTAAAATGCTTTGAATGGAACCATAAGAGATGTTCAGCCCCTCAGAAATTTCCCTAATAGTCAATCGCCTGTTTGATTGAATCATATTAACATTCCCTTACTCTTTCGTTTGCTTACCCTTTAATATTCTCTTGGGGTTTTGATGTTCAAGGATGCCCCGATCTATCCTCATCTTCAACCAATTCACAACCATTACAAAATTGCTGAAACAACTTGTAAACCATCTTCATGGTTACTGGACCATGACCATCAACTAATTTTAACATTTCATGTGTTTCTTTCAGCATCTTTTTGCAGTTTGAAGCAAAATTTCATGTTAATGCACTGTTCCAGATCCATGATTTACAACACACTTTAAGACACACCTATGTCGACCACAGCCCACAACCAACTGACTGCATCAAACTGAAACTTGTCATACACTGTCACTAACGTTCAACTTGCTGTTTTTACATGGAAGATCCCTGCCTTTTTCATTGGATGGCATTTGCAGCAGTGTTCACCATATATTTTGATTATACCTCATATATATTGTACTGGCCTGCAAAAAATCCCCTTACAGGCCCAGTGAAACAAAAGCAACTCAAATTCTGCTGCTACTATAATAACTGGCACTTTAGTCTTTCTACCCAGTTAGCACAACTTCCCATGAAAGACATAAAACCTATTGAAGTCATCAAAAATCCTTTAGAACATATGGGTTTTGGTGGAAGCAATCTGCCAAT
Source organism: Erethizon dorsatum (assembly GCA_028451465.1). Lineage (NCBI taxonomy): Eukaryota > Metazoa > Chordata > Mammalia > Rodentia > Erethizontidae > Erethizon > Erethizon dorsatum. The sequence continues at coordinate 44,406,247 of CM051835.1, forward strand.
AATATTGAGCAAGCTAAATAAAGGAAAAGGCCTAAGCAAGGCTGGCCCTCATCCAAACTCCAAACACACAGTCAGTGTGGCAAGGCATCAGTTCAAAAGATCATCTCCTCAGTAGCAGAAAACCTAAGTTAAAAGTGAATGTTCCAAGGAAGCTAATTTCATGTTTGCGTTTAATCTCCATATTAAAGAAACATCAGACAAGTGGTATTTAGAGAAACTCTAAGGCTAAATCCAAATTCTGGGACTCAAACCATGTTAGCCTTTTGGGAGAATAGCCATTTGAGAGAATGAGCAATACAGACAGACATGCTTTTACAAAATACATTAGATTTTTCTACACTTTGTACTCCAGAAGAAGAAAATCAGAGTACTCTGTTTTCGGATGCACTGTACTAGCCATATCATTGTTTACTGCAGATGATTCTGTTCGATCTATCTTTCTTTAAGGCTGCCTGGTTTGCGTTTCCTTTTGGAATTCCAAATGTGCCAGTCTGTCACATCTTCTTCTCATCAAAGTATAAAATATTCCTGGACAGGTAAAATGGTCTCTGTAACATGCCTTTCACCTTGAATATTTGTATTTCCTATGTAATTTTAATGTATCTATAAATCAAGAACATCTACTGGAAGCAAAAAGTGGACCTGGGATTTACTGATAATTTGTGGTGCTGGGTTTGAGAGCTGTTATTGAGTGTTTAAGTATAATATATCTTCAAGGTGACTTGTATGTTATATGAATCTTACTACACTGCCAATTATCACCACTGAGCTAGGTTTATATGCAGAAAATTTTGAATCAATAACAAAATGTTATTGAAGCAGGCTGTCAAATTGAAATAGTGGGGATTGCATGAAGGAAATATCTCGAGCACAGCTTTCCAATACATATAATGAACAAGAGACTAGAAACCAGGTAAGCCCACCCAATATCCTGGATTCTAGTGTCAACCTTCATCCACTGACCAGGTTCAGCCAACTCTGAACACCTTTGAGCTGACCCAGTGAGCCTTCCCAGGACATAAATAATGGGTTCACCCTCCTGGATACAACTTGGTAAGAACCATTACTGTGACAGCACATAGTTTGTTCACATACAAACAGGAGAAAAGACAGTGGGTTCATCTTTATGAAGAAAGCACAAGTAAATATAATTTTCATTCAACCAAAAAGAAAGGGAGGACCGGTGAGATGGCTCAGCGGCATAAGCGCCTGCCTGGCAAGCGCGAGGGCCCGAGTTCGACTCCCGGAACCCACGTACGAAAAAAGGGCCAGTGATATCGCTCAGCGGCACGGGCGCCTGCTGGCGTGCGAGGACCCCCCGGTACCCACAAAAAAAAAAAAAAAAAAAAAAGGGAAACATTTGCCCTAAAATCAAAGAAAGAAAAACAGGAGATGGAATTCAGCTCTTTCATATCATCCTTTTCCACAAAGAACTGAGACATCCTACAGATAAAGAATAGAGAAAAAGATGGAGGAAAATTTTAGTGAAGTAGTCAGTTGTGATTAAGAAAAAGGTTATAATTCAACCCGCATAACCGCTGTGGCAGAACTCCATGCTTCCTCCCAACTAAATTAGAAGAGGAATTGGATATAGAAAACATAATAGTACTTAAGTGTAAGCAAATATTTTCCTACTACTAATTTTTAAGAAAATTTTATATGAGACCTCTTATGGGCAGTCTGATTGGTGTGATAAAGAAGGGCATCAGATGATATTCTCAAAACAAATGTGGTCACAAATTTCATAAGCGCATCAGTCGTGGTTCTCCAGAAAAAAAAAAAATTCCAAAAGGAAATATATTTAAAGTAATAGATTCAAGTCCTTGTAGAAGCTGACAACTGACAGGTCCAAAATCTGTAGGGCAGGACAGCAAGCTGAAAAATCAGATAAGACTTCCTATCATGGTTGTGAGGCTAAACTTTGTAAGACATTCTGAGAGGCTAGAAACTCAGCCAGAATAATTCATCCTCATTATAGTCTTGAGGCAGATTTCCTTCTTCTACAGGTTCTGCTTTTCTGGCTTTCAATTGATTGGAAGAGGCCCATCCACATTACCACAGTAACGTTAAATTATAATTAATCGATCATAAATGTTAATCACACCTACCAAATAGCCTAACAGCAACTGCTAGACCAATGTTTGACCAAACAGCTGGGCACCATAGCCTAGCCAAGTTGACACACAAAATTAATTATCACAATAATCTGTAAGTATATATAGCATGATCCCTACATTATAAATAACTTACTAGTGTGTAAGGTGAAAATGGAAGGAAATGCTTCAAAATTTTAATAACAATATTTTTGCATCACAGAGCTATGAATGATATTTATTTTCTTATATTTTCTATAATACACAAATCAACTTTATAATTAGAAAAAATATTCTCAAGAATAATCTCAAGTTTGAGATTATGCAATTAAAAATCCCAATCCTCACTGTTACCAAATTGCCAATTAATTTAGCCATTTAGAAGGGGACATACAGCATAGCACTCACAGGCAGAGCTAACATCTTCCCAAGAAGTTGTTCTCCATCTGTACCAGATGCAAAAAAAAAAGTAAACTAAGGCCTTAAAGTTCTTTGCCATGTATCAGCTCCAAAATTATTTGGTTTGTTTTTAAACCAGGAGTTACCTACTGCAGTAAAAAAATTTTCAATATTCCCTGGGTGTACTGTCACATACCTATAATCCCAGCACTTGAAAGGCTGAGGCAGGAGCATCGCCACAAGTCTTCAAGGCTAGCCTGGACTACATAGTGAGTTCAAATCCAACTGGACTACTTAGTGAGACCTTGTCTAAAGTCAAGAAAAGAAAGAAAGAAAGAAAGATCTAGTTTTGAGTATACTTCCAGGAATCACCTGTACCAGTAGTGGCGAACCTATGGCATGTGTATTATTGTGTTTTTCTTTTAAGGCAAAGACGGTAATGTATGAGTTGTTTTCTCTAAACCAAAACCTCAGTATCAGGTTTAACTACAGTACTGGTTCTTTGTGATAAATTAATGGGTTTTAGGCTGCAGTTTGGGCACTCACCTCTAAAAGGTTCACCATCACTGACCTAGACAATTTACAGTGGACCCTCAAGTTATGACCAGCCTCGCATACAAACAACTTGGGTTACGACCAGAATTTTAGGTTTAACTCACAACCAAAGTCTTCAGTTACAACCCACTTGCAATGCCAGAAAAGTATATATAATTGGCAGTCTAAGCCCAGATGAACATGTTTATGGACGTGATTTCAGTCAGTTCTTTAAATAACCGCTATGATTACTGCTGTCAAAATGGCCCCAAAAAAGCTAGAAAAGAAGCTAAGGAAGAAAGGGAAGGTAAAGAAAGCAATTACAATCAAAAAGAAGAAGCAAATTGTGGACAAATATGAGAGTGGCATTTGTGTGACCAATCTTGCTAATATGTACCGCATTTCGAAGTCCACCATCTTGACAAACTTACAGAGAAAAGATTTGTATAAGGAAGCTAGTGTTGCTAAAGGTGTTACTCAAATTAGTAAGCCACAATCAACAGTGTTAGACTATTGAGGTAGAAAGGCTATTATTTGGGTGGATAAACAAAAGGCAGATGGCAGGTTATAGACTGAGTCTATCATATGTGAAAAAAGCTAGTACTATAAATGCAGATCTCATAAAAGATAATCCATCAATGAGTGATAATGGTGAAACATTTCATGCTAGTAAGGGAGGTTTCACAATTTTAAAGCAAGAACTGGGGTTCATAGCATAACTAGACATGGTGAAGCAGCCAGTGCAGATAAAAGGGCTGCAAAAAATTACATCACTTCAAAAGGATGACACAGAAAAATGGCTTTTGCTCTCATCAAGTTTTCAACTGTGATGAAACTGGCCTTTTCTGGAAGAAAATGCCCAGGAGAACATAAATTACCCAGGAAGAGAAGACAATGCCAGGCCACAAGCCTATGAAGGATAGGCTAACCTTATTGCTATGTGCCAATGCGAGTGGTGACATCCAGATAAAGCCTCTCTTGGTTTATCACTCTGATACCCATAGATTGTTCAGGAAACAAAGTCATGAAGAATAGGCTAGGGGTCATGTGGAGATATAACAAAAGAGCCTGGGTAACAAGAGTACATTTTCTTGAGTAGATCAGGGAGGCTTTCTGTCCTACTGTTAAGAAATATCTAGAGGACAAAGGTTTATTACTCAAGGCTCTCCTCATCATGGACAGTGCTCCTGCTCACCCATGAGATTTGGAAGAAGAATTGGCTTAAGAATTCCCATGGCTCTCAGTCAAGTTCCTCCCACCTAATACAACTCCTCTACTGCCACCTGTGGACCAGCAGGTTAGAGCTAACTTTAAGAAGCTATACACCAAGGAACTGTTCCTGAAGTGCTTCCAGATGGTTTCAGATACAGATTTAACCCTTAAAGGTTCTGGAAGGCACATTACAGCATCCTTTCCTGCATAAGGTTAACTGAGAAATCCTGGGCCAATATCTCTGTAAGGACACTGAGATCTGCGTGGGAGAAACTGTGACCTAAAAGTATACAGCAGGGAAACTTTGAAGGCTGTGTAGAGGAGCGTGAGCCTTCAGTTGACCCTGTGGTTGATGACATTGTCCCTATAGCAGAGTCCATAGGCTTGCAGGTAGACAGTGGTGATGTTGAGGAACTGGGGGAGGGGCACTCAGAGGCACTGTCTACAGAGGAACGTCAGCAACTTCTGGCTAAGCAACAGAGAATGGCAGCTGAGGAGCTTTCTGAAGAGGAGGGGGAGTATCAACAATCAGCACAGCAAAGTTTTTCTTCTGAAATAAAGGAAATCCTGAAAAAAAATGGACAGAGGTACAAATGTTTATAGAGAAGACCAGAGAGAGAAAAAGCCAATCATTGCATTCACTTGTTTAATGACAATGTCGTGTCATACTACAGAACAGTGTTAAGGAAAAGACAGAAACAGACAACCTTAGAGCAGGTTTTAGTTCTGCAATGGTTGAGACCTAGTGACCCAGAAGCAGGCCCTAGTGGGCTACAGACTCTCCCAAAAAGAGAAAGGACACCAGAGAGCAGATTCCTGATGTTCTTATGGAAGGGGACTCTCCTTCCAAACAATAACCACCTTCCATTTCATCCTCCCTTCTTGCAAGCCACAGGTGTCAACTCAAATGGTGAGTACGGTATGAAATGGTTGTTTCTGATAAACTAGGCACATTTTATAACTTTTTGGTGAATATACTAGGAAAATTTTTGGTGTTTCTGGTAAATTATGCACATTATGCAACCCTTTTTATTATGAAAACATTAGTTAAGGAGTCCTTTGGGAGGTTCGGAATGCATTATGGATATTATTTCTTATAGGAAAAAGAGTCTTGACTTACAACCAACTTGAGTTACAACCAGCCCTCGTGAACTCATTGAGTTCATAAGTCAAGGGTCTACTTCAGATGCTGTCTAGGATTGAGCAAGGCCTCTCAGACAGAAGGTGGCAGATCCAGGCCTAGGATAAATTAGTCCCCTTTCCTTTACCCTTCCAGAAGGTGGCCTTCTCCCTTTCTACAATTCTGCTGTCCTCCCTACCATGTAGCACTTCATGGTGTAAGTTTCCCTTTTGGTCTGTTTACCTTCAGGAAGGCCAGACCTCCCAGGAGAGAATGCATCCAAGCATCAGGGTTTACATGTATTCCTTGTCATCCAAATCCTGGTACAAGTGGGGATAGGCAACTTCACTGGAGTTGGGGCCTTCTGCTGGATTCTTTCTTTTATTAATTATTGAAAATAAAGATATATTCATTTGCATATAAGTTTATGGACAGATTTGTTATATATATATGATATATATTATACATATTGTGTGTGTGTGTATATATATATATATATATATATATAACATAATTGAAACCTTATCTTTGGAATAGATAAAACAATCACAATCACACAGTGATTGAATTTCATGCCTACTGTTCTGCACTTCCCTTTTTTCACTTAATATATCCTGCCAATTATTTCACATCAGTACCAAAAGAGTTTTCTTGTTTTTTCAACAGCTGCATTTTTCATTCTATTGTACAGTGATATCATAACTGGATTTCTCCTGATTCACTGAATTCTATGGGATCTACAGTAGGATGGCCCCCAGATGTAACTTTGGCAATAGCTGACACAATGATAAATTGTAGCTACTCATCCACTTGGACTGATTTGAATCTTTCTGCAAAGCAAATTCACCTCCAAAATTTCCTTTCCACTGGTCTTCTACAGTAGTTGAAATTCCCATGGTAAAATTACTTTGGGTTAAAATGCTACCTCTAGGATACCCCTCTTAAAAATGCAAATATATATCTCCCAAGACAACATCCAAGAGGCAACACACTGATTTATAACACTCTGTTATACTTTGGAGAAACAAAAGGGGGAAGTAGAACAGTCTCCAAAAATGACCAAAACTTTAGAATTCTACTTGGACATATCCCCAGCAGATCCACTCAAGCCAACTACATGCTCATGATAATTTTCAGTTGGTTCTTCTGTCATACAGATTGATTCTGAGACAAAGATAAGTATTTTTTCCTCCTCCCAAATCCCCAGAAACTCTGAAAAGACATCACCAAGATTCACAATTCCATCCTTGCTGGAAGCAAATTTCATCTAGATTTGACACCTGGAAATACCTGTTCTGTTTGGACATACAGGCTAGTGTTAGATCTTTTGCAAAGAATGAGATGCATTTCTCTTTCCTTTTTACAATGTTTTCCTATACTGACTACCAAGAATCCAGTGAGCCCAGGAAAGACACCCTTGAGAAATGAAGCTCTGTCCCCAAAATTACAATGAAGCATCCCTTGGTCACAGTTTTGCAGGCTCACTTACTGTCCATTGCATTTCAAAATGCTGAAAGAGAGGCAGGTTCTGCACATGCCTTTCAAGTTTGACTGTCTTGATTCTGTGGAAAGGACCTAACTTTGTCATGTATTGATATCATCTTCATAAGATGTAAAGTAAACTGGTTTTAACATGAGATTGTGCTAGGCATAGGAGCAGTTACTGCCTGTCTAATAGCACAAAGCCTTCAAGACCCCAAGGGCACCATCTAAATCTTATTAAAGACTGAGCTGCTGACAGCCAAAGGAAAACCAAAGTAGATGTCCATATTCCCAGTGTTATAAGATCATAATACCAACAAGGATGGCTACAGGTAAAGATAGAGGTCCTAATCATTCCCTTTATCCAGTGAGGGTGTACAATACATGCACAAGAAGTAGTTAAGAAATGGGCACTAAAATTGTCTCAGAGATTTAGCCTTAGTCAAAAATCACACTGTTGGAATAGTAGATACAGCCACTGTGACCCTATTTTTATTTGCCACTAATGTAAGGCAAGTGAGGAAAGTGTTGCTGTCACTATTTGTAAGAGATTACTTTGGGGGCAATCTTTGGGCTTTCTCCCAGTTATGTTATCATTAGAGGTATTCAATTTTGGGAAATGTGGTGAGAAAAGTGACATAGAGAGAACACAAGCAAAAGGCTCAATGAGATTGCATCCTTTCAGAATGTATAGTTTTATGATTCTGAGCCAAATGGAAGTGCTCGGCTGGAACGTGTTGGCTTCTGATAGTGAAATGAAGAACTTTGCTTCTTGAAAGGGTCAGCTGAAGACCTGGGTCATGGTCTGTGAAACTGTGATATAATAAAAAATGCATACATTTGTCTTTTTTCAATTACCTGGCATAGAGTTTCTAAAAGCCTTGGAACACTATGTATCTTTTCTTAAGCTAATGAGATGACTAGTGGTCAGGGTTCCTGTATAGTCTCAAGATGGGGGCCGACTGCCAGGGGAGCCAACCTTGTGATTAAAGCATTTGGAACTTTCAGTCCTTCCTTAGGGGAGGGGAGAGAAACTACAGATTGAGTTCATCACTAATGGTCAATGATTTCATCAACCATACCTATTAATGAAATCTTGAAGAGCTTCTGGGTAGCTGAATACATGAAACATCACGTACCTCGAAAAGGTATGGAAGCTCCATGCCTTTCCCACAGAGCTTTCCCTATGCATCTCTTCCATCTGCTGTTCCTGAGTTGTGTCCTTTTATTCAAAACGAGTGAGAAAAGCCCTTTCATAAGTTCTGAGAACTACTCCAGTAAGCGTTCAAACCCATAAAGAGAATCATGGGAGCCTTCTACTGAAGCACAGGTTAACAGCCGGGGCTTGGACTGGCGTCTGAAGTAGGCGGCAGCTTGTGGGTCAGGGCCCTTCACCTGAGGGATGTGTACTAACAGCAGTTAATGTCAGAATGGAGTTGAATTGTAGGACACCCAGCTGGTATTGAAAAGTTGCTTGATATGGGAAAAGCCCACACATCTGGAATCAGCAGTGAAGTACTGAGAGTGGTGAGAGTAAAGAGAAGGGGAAAGCAGTTCCTTCCAGATTTAACATAGTCCAAAGTGATTCTGAGCAAATTATACAAACACTTCATATCTTAACTTCCTCATTTCTAAACAGAAGTTTTGCTTTCCTAACCAATTTGGCTTTCATAAAGACTACTCTGAATTTTAAATAAACTCTAGAGTTGCTTAGAGACAAACACTGTATAAATAAAAGACACAGAGCACCTGATGTTTTTAAGTACATTTTGGAACCATGTGTATTTTCCCACATCTAGTCTAGACCTTCTGTGAACTTGTTACATGGTGGGCTTCATACTTCCTCCACCCTGCCGCCCCCACCAACCCCTCCTTGTCCTATGAACTACACATTATCTTATCTTTCCCAAGATTGCCCCATCAAGGGTTCCCTCATAGCCATGCTTGAACGCAGTTATCTTTAAATAATTTAGATGCATAATTTTAAATAGATTATAGTTTGCACCCCAAAATAAATAAGTTTTACATCTCTCTCTTTCTTCCCAAAAACTAGATGATCTTTTAGAGGCTCACAAATGTAAGCATATAATGCTACTTATTTCTGTTCCACAAAACAATGCTTTGGCACCAGTCCCCTGGACATGCTACACAAAGCCACATTTGGTGGATAACCTCTCTATAACAGATAGTGAAAGGGCGCATTCCTGCCTGCCGAGAAGAGTGGAATTATCCCGCCTAATTGGTTACAATGTGTGAACCTTATTCAGACTGGCCAGTGCTATACATGGTAAAGAATGTATTTCTGATAATAATTCAGTTAGGTTTGGACCAAAGCCAAGAGTCTCTCTGGCAGACTAAAGCCACTTTACCAACACTTTACTCTTAGCAAGAAGATTCATGATAAAGAAATATAAACAAGACATCTTGGGTCACACGGTCACACACCCCCACTTCCTCACCCACTCTTCCACCTCTTTTCAAGGGTGAGGAACCATTCTTGGGCAAATAGTCACAGCTCCTCTTCTACTTCACTCTCTCTCCTGTTAGTTCTACTAAGAAAATGTGCTTCAAGGGCTTTAGAAATTTAGGAACAATTTTTGGAAGACTTCTAAAGATTGGAATATTAGCAAAACTCCATCTGGTTTAACACAACATTCCTCCTCCTAACATAAAACACTTTTTAAAAATTTGTTCCATTTAAAAAAAATACTTTATTCTCAGAAAGACAAACAAAATGTTCAAGATTAAGGAAAAAGATACAAAAACCAGGTGGATTTGACTCCATTAAAAACACTATTGGAGCGTCCTGGCCATTTCTCTGTGGCAAGATACGTGGTAACCAGGCTCTTACTGAGCACTTTTATCCCCAGAGTCCCCATTCTTGGTCTAAGGACGGTGGCTGGGACCTACAGGTCAATGTTTGTGAGAGGACATACCTTGGAACATTACAGACAATCATACAACTCACAGAAAGCCAATAATCATATTAGAAAGTGCAACCGTAAATGCCGTACAGTTTCACACACATTCGCAATGTGCTTTTACTGCCTTCTGGATAATTTAGTACATAGCACATTCGTGCAAGGCTGAAAATAACTTATGTACTATCACATCATTTTCAATTACATGTAAAGAAATAAACAAAATGCACCCAAAATACTTTACTAATGAAAGAAAAGCCTGCATAATATGAATAATAATATTTCATGCGAAATATTTCTAGTAAAAAGAATGAAAATCAAGTTTTCCATTTATTATTTTGTTTTGCTGACTAATATACTCAAGATTTGTGATTTGCTAAAGCCAATGATGGGAGACAAAGGCACCAATTTTTGAGGCTGGCTGAAAATTCTACTTTACCAGTAACAAATGAGGAGCCATGAATTGTATGAATGATGAACCCTAAGAATTACAGTACAGCTAAATGTTAGGTTAGATGACATATTAACTAATCTCTGACTTCAGGGATGGAGAAAAGCAGGCACGCAAATGTTAAGCATCCTTAGAAGAAGTCCTGCAAAGGGGTGAACCTCCACATGCTGCTCCCGCGCATGCTCACTAAACATAAGACCAGGAGCAAAGTACAGAGTTCCTGAGAGCCTCGACTCCCTCATCAGTAAGATGGGGCCACAAACTACATATATCTCACATGGGCCATGACGGGGATGATACATTAATAAATATAGAACACTCGATCCACCACAAAAGAGGAACTGAATAAATATTAGGTGCCACTAATATTATAAGAGGCAGACTGAAGGAAGAACCAGAATAAAGAGCTAAGCCAATAGCTTCTTTTCTGATTATCTTCCTCTAAGAAATAACCATCTGTGGAGTAATGGGAACATTACTCAGACATATAGCCCAGGAAAAGCTTTAATATACTATCAAAATTCTGATGTAAAGTAGAAGTTCGCTATATATTAAAAAGAGATAGTAGGCCCCGTGGTTGAAAGCATGAACTGTTGAGCTAGACGGCCTGGGTTCGAATATCATCCATCTCGCTTTCTAGCTGTGTAACCTCAAGCAAGTTATTAAATGTCTCCATGCCTCATTTTCCTCCTCTATAAATGGGGATAAACAATAGTACCTCTTTCCCAGAGTTGTGACAATTCAGTTCATATCTGGAAAACACAAAACAGTGTCTATGCCTGTGATGTAAAATATTAATTATTTTTGTTATATTACAGGACCATCTTGTACACCGCCCAAGATAGTTTTGTAGTGGAAGCACCTAAAGAAACTTGTACTAATAATTTTCTTTCTAAAACCTTCAGGATCATGGGCTGTAATGACGAGATTATATTGAGAAGTCAGTATATAAATCTACTGCTCAAATTCTGTTCTCAAGAATAATTAGAAGTAGACATTTTTCTATTCTGGGATTTTTTAAAAGCCCGATTCTGAACAGGATGACTCAAATAAAAATGTGTGTGAAAATAGAAACTGACTCACCACACCTTTAGAGTTCGTGCTGTCAGCTTCCCCTGGCCCTGAGGCAACCTTGATAGACTGTTGGGAGAACTTTCTCTTTAGCGGTATTTAATCATCTTTTTAGGTTTTGTTATTGTGAAATCATAGTATTTGTACAGTTTGGAGAAAGCGATAAATTAGTCCAATCATTCTGCAGACAAGGAAACTGAGATCCAGAAAGATAAACTGACTGGTCAACACACAACTAGTGAATAATGAAGACTAAGGAGGGCAGCATTTCCAGAACATTCGCCCTTCCAAATCTACTCATCAGAGAGCATTCCAGCTTTATGCTGTAAATCTGATTAACTAGATCCATATTTTATAAGTAAGTAGCTTAAACAGTAGGAGTATTTACCCAGTTGAACTTCAAATTACTTTAGATCAAAGTAATATATCTTTTTGGATATCAGACTCTTGCTTAAAAATTTATGTGCTTTAAAATTCCTGTTACAGAGAACATAAACAGTACATTGAGTTTGATCAGTCAGTGAAAAATTAATCTCAGGGGGTAAATGTTTCATCTTTCAGGGCATCAGAGAACTAAATAACAACCAATTCAGTAAATTCCATCCCAGCCCAGATATGATATGTTTATGTCACATGGATGAAGAGCTTCCTCCTAGAGCCTGGTCATTCCCTATAGAGCCGCCTTTATGAGGTGCAGGCTCATCTGAAAATAATTATCACAGTGTGACACCTTACGCATTCACCATGATTCAGAGGTTCAACCTGTAGCTTTCTCTTGTTTGTTTTTAACCTAAGATTCAGAGTTGAAGTATTTGTATATCTTAGCTCGCAGTACAGCATCATTCAGTTTCACAAGCCCTGTACATTTTATTAATTGGATTGCTTTCCTTTTAACTTCTCATCTTAACCCCACTTTCTCCCCTGCCAGAGCCATCTGTTCTAATGTTTAGAAAACAGAAGTGCATTTAGGTAATGTGATGTTAATTTTAGGTGTCAGCTTGACTGGATTAAAAGATACCCAGATACTGTAGCTGGTAAAGCATTATTTATGGGTATGTCTGTGAGAGTGTTTCCAGAAGGGATTGGTATTTGAATCAGTGGGCTAAGGAAGATCTGCCCTCACCCAAGGTGGGCAGATACCATCCAACTGGCTGAGTGCTAGGGCAGAGTGACAAGGCAGAGGAAGGCCAAAGTGGCTCTCTCTCTTCTGGTGCTGGAACACTCTTCCTCTGTCCTTGAACATCAGGCCTTCATCTTTTGGATCCCAGAATTTGCAGGATCATTTATGCCATTACTCGGGCCTTCAGCTTCAGGCTGAGGCTTCCCTGTTTGAGGCCTTCAGACTTGGTCTGAGGTATGCTACTGTCTCCCCTGTCCCTGCTTACAGATGGCCAACTATGGGACTCCTCACTCCTCCAGTTCTCTTATTAAATCCCCTCTTATATTTCCATTTCTACACCTGTATCTCTATGCTATTGGTTCTGTTTCTCTGAAGAACCCTACTACAGGTATGTTTGTATCTTTGAGAAATATGCAACGTTGTTTGTGTTATTATATGCGTTTAACTTATATGTATAATTGTGCTACAGAACACTTTCCTTTTTTCATTCAACATATATTTTTAAGATCTGTCTATGTTGTTTTATGTACGTTTAGCTAATTCCCAGTGGTATATAGAACTCTACTACACGCAGTACAGGAGCTGAGCAAGTCACTCCCTTCCAACCGCTTAATTCTAAACAGCACTCTATAGTCACTCCGGCTTCCATTGTCCTAGAGAGGCACAAAATTAACAAAAACCCAGGAAGTCCAACGCTCTGGGTGACAGCACTGACCTTCAGTCACCTTCTCTCTACTCCCACCTCACTAAGGGTTCATAAATGTGTACTACACGTCTCTGTCATGCATGAATTAAGATCAGAGTAAATTCTGGGGCAAGCATGTGTATTGCGAGCCCCTGAGATCATTCAGCACCCTGTCACTCATCCCCGTAGATCACAGCCAGAGATTCAGGGGGAGGCACCTGCGCTGAGGTGCGTAGCCTTTAAATTCCGAAAGCCTGGTTTATCCAAGTGCTGTTGTTGCTTCCGTGTGCAGTGTTTTCACTTTTCTGTCACCCTGGCACCTTTTTCTGTGCGTGCCTTATCTTTTGGGGCACAGACTTGCTCCAAGCACAGCTTCCCACGGTCTTTAATTATGTAGCAGCTTCCCACATGCCACTGGGTATACACTTGGCGATTCTTTCCTGGTGGTACACAAGAGCCTGGACAGATCAGCCCATTCCATGGTAACACAGGTATATAACCTATAACTGAGTAATCCAGTTCCCCAATGTGGAACACTTCAATTGCTTCTAACTCTGCCTTCCCAAATGAAGCATCAATAAACATGCTCCTGTACGGTTCCTTACTGTTTTGTGTAAGTAGTTCTAGGATATGTATCCAGGAGTGGGAATACTGAATACCAGTGTATATGCCCTGATTTTTCTAAGGACTACCAGATAAAATCCTCACAATACCTGCACCAAGTTATACTTCCACTAACAGTACAAAAGGATTTCCCAACTTCGTTACCAACAGTTGGTAATGACTGACTTTCTGATGATCATCTGTCTAATGGGTAGTAAAGTATTACTGAACCTATTCCAGATCACCAGTTCTTTCAAAGTTTAAAACTCGGGGCTGGTGAGATGGCTCAGCGGCTTAAGCGCCTGCCCAGCAAGTGCGAGGGCCCAAGTTCGACTCCTGGAACCCACATATGAAAAAGGGGCCGGTGATATCGCTCAGCGGCACGGGCGCCTGCTGGCGCGCGAGGTCCTGAGGTCGACCCCCCGGTACCCACAAAAAAAAAAAAAAAGTTTAAAACTCTTCCTTTTGGTTCATAAGAATTTGTGGATCCTGTACATGCTTTGCACAGGTCCTGGGCAATTAGAAATGCTAGCTTAAGCCTATCAATGTAGATATTTCCACCAAAAACTTGTTTTACATCCATATCATGTACCACAATGCTGATCTCAAAATTTCTCTTATAGGCCTTCATTCTTCTCTCGGGAGAGGTAAATTCTGAGTTCTCCCTAAAACCTTTCCGAATGTTTCTCACCCACCCTCATGGGAATTTTCATCTCGATGCATGGGACCAGTACACTACTACTGAGTCCTTGCCCTTCCCCCTTGCCCTCCCTCCCTTGCCCTCCTTGCTCTTCGCCACCTAGGATTTGAAGTGTTTTCAAATTCTCCATTTTGACTGACAAGACCTGGCTCCTTCTCGTATCCTTCCCAGCCCTCACCAGAGAACATTCTCCCTGTTCTGCCCTGTAACAGTCATGGAGAGAAGGCAATGGGGTGGCACAGGGGAGGGGTAATGATACAGCATATACTGGAGATTTTTTAAAATATCACCTGCATGCACTTATCATTCCATATGAATGACACTTAAACCATTCCAAAGCACTTTTACATATCATTTGATGGTCCCAGACAGCTAGAGAACTTGTTACCATTTGTAGATAAAAGTAGAAACCAAGACTGAGAACAAAAAAAGAATCTGTTGTGGAGTAATAAGACAGTTAACTCATAGGTAGCCTATTTTGGAAGAATTCTATTTTAAAAAAATAATAAAACAGAGCTGGAGATATAGCTCAGCAGCATAGCACCTGCCTGGCAAGCGTGAGGTCGTCAGTTTGAGTCCCGGTACCAAAAAAAAAAAAAAAGTCACCTTTTTAAAATTAGCAAAATCTCCCCATTTTCTCTTTCATAGATCTGGTGCTCTAAACTGAAAGGAAATTTTGGCATAAAAATGAAGACTTTTGTCTCTGCTTTGCAACAATAGCTTGCAGTTGCTGTTGAGCATCTGCAAGAACCTCTGAGTTCTTTTTTTTTTTTTTTTTTGTGGGTACCAGGGGGACGACCTCAGGACCTCGCGCGCCAACAGGCACCCATGCCACTGAGCGATATCACCGGCCCCTTTTTCGTATGTGGGTTCCGGGAGTCGAACTCGGGCCCTCGCGCTTGCAAGGCAGGCGCTTACGCCGCTGAGCCATCTCACCGGCCCAAGAACCTCTGAGTTCTTACCCCACTGCTGCAATTCTCCTAGAACTAAAAAGATGTGTTACTGCAACATTAGGAGCCAAACAGGCTGCTGTTCAATTTGCAAGCTATATCGCGCTTACTAAATTACAACTCATTCTGACACAGACTATGAATGTGCATGTGGATGTAAAATAGTGATTTTAAACATTTAATTCTGAGTATAGTCTTATATATGCAGTTTATTTTCATTACGCAGTTGCACCACTTTTCAGTACTTTAAGGTTTAAATTTTTGCTTTTGTAAAAACTGAAAAGCAACATAATTTCCCCACCTCTTTCTTCTTTTTTTATGGAAAAAAATAAAACAAAATTTCATAACAAAATAATAGGAGAATAACAATAGTTAATACATTGCATATTGTTATCTTCAAAGTAGTTACTCAGAGCACAAGATATGGGCATAAAAATTCTCCAAATGATATTAGCACAAACCTTTCTTTTCAATGAAATAAGAGACATTAGTAGTATAACTATCTTGTATTGTTTTTTCCTTTTCCCTTCCTTCCTTTCCCCTTTCCCCCACCCTAGTTCTTCTTTCCTTTTGAACAATTTCTTCCCATTTCACAATATCTATTGTACACTTTTGTCCTTATTTACTCTTTCAGTTTCTCACATCAGGGAAACAATACAATGTTTACACATGTGAGTCTGATTTATTTCACTTATGAGGATGATCTCAAGGTGCATCCATTTACCTATAAATGCCTCAAGTTTATCCTTCTTTATGGCTGAGTAGTACTCCATTGTATAAAAAGACCATATCTTTTATATCCATTTCTTACCTACTTCAGTGACCAAAAAAAGTTAAATCTGTTTGGAAAACACTTTTCAATAGCCCCATATGAGAATTTTCTTCTACATGGTCAGCAAAGACCATCTCCGATTGAAGGAAGGCAGTCTGGGTTAATGAAAAGAGACAGACCTGGTCATGAATCCTACCTACAGCCTACCAGCTGTGTGGCTTTAGACAAGGGATTTAAATTCCAAACCTCAATTTTCCCTTCTATAATATGAGAATAATAATACCTATGCTTAAGGGTTAATGTGAAGATTAAACTAAGTCACATATATACAATGGTCGGCACGTGGTAGGCACTGAAACTACTTTACTAGTTTTCCCCTTTCTCCTTACCTTGGAGAAATGCATTCAGAATGGGCACCACTGGTTGTACTTTAGACAATCTCCAAAAAAAACACTGCAAAAACAGGAATATTTCCCCTCTGAAATGAACAAAAGAAACAGGCATAGGTGTGCTTTGTCATCCAAATAAGAAGCTTGGTTTTTCCCTTTGCACACAATAGGAACCTCCCATGCTGGATAAAGAGGCCATCATCACCAAGAAATGTGAACTCTCCGGGAGCCTAGAGCACAAGTGGTTAACACAACAGCAAGTGCCATTCAGGTGAACTGTTTCAATCAAATAAAATATATTTGGGGCACCGTCTGTGTCCCCTCTATGCTCTTGGTATTTCTTGCACGCACAGAGCACCCTCTGAAGTCCGGGAGAGTATATGGATGAGATATCTAGGAGCTAAAGAAATATGTGGGGAAACTCCAGGCCTGTGTTTTAAAGGAGAAGCAGGTATTTAATGCAGATATTGTTTCTTACAGGACTAAGAAACTGTAGGGTTATTTTTCTTTTTTTGGAATCATCCAGAAGACTTCATGTCAACCTTATACAATGTCCATTTACCTGCAGGTGGTCTTCCTCAGTGCAGACTTTCCTTGAGCAAGCATATTAGGCTGTTTCAGAATTGCTTTTGTCCATAATTTACACAAAGTATCCACTCTAGAAAAAAAAAAAAATCTACATTGAGTAGACCAAAAATAGCATCTCATTTTTATTCCAAAGAAAATAGGAGTGGACACATCAGGTTAGCAACTGACAAAAATAAAAATTTCCCTCAACAATTGTCTAAACCGGGCCAGTGAGGTAGCTCAGCGGCATAAGCGCCTGCCTGGCAAGCACGAGGTCCTGAGTTCGACTCCTGGTACCCACATAAAAAGGAGAAAAAAGGGCCGGTGATATCGCTCAGTGGCACAAGCGCTTGCTGGCAAGCGCGAGGTCCTGAGGTCGACTCCCGGTACCCACATAAAAAAAACAAAAAAACAAAACAAAAAAAAAACAATTCTCTAAACCTATGCCCTGCTCCAAAAAGCACAGGCAGGATTTCTATAATAGTATACAGCACCCGCGAAGGCTTTTTCTTCCCCAGCCCAGAAAGCAATTGGCAGGAAGGAGAACCCAAACCCAATATATATAGTTGAGCACAAAAGATTTATTGAAAGTCCTCAGACCATAAAACATTTGACTAAGCCCCTGGACATCCTATTAGAGAATGATGAACCCTAACTCTCTGTTCAGAATGCTACCACTTTTCCCCCATTGGGCCCTACTCCTTCAAAGTCCCAGCTTTAAGTAGCTGGATGGGCAGCTTACTCCAAACCTGCCTCAGGCAGCCTATAGATTTCCGACCAAATCCAGGCTGGGCTACCTCACAGCAACAAGACAACATGTTACGTTACACTTAATGAACAGGCCTCTTCTCTTGTACAGGAGTCAGGCGTTTCTCAATTTAGATACAGTAGATTACTACTGTGTAACAAAATGTAGTAGAGGGGAAAGGATGAAAGACCAACATCCAAAGTGGGAATTATGAAAGGGCTATTGAGGTGGCTGAAAATAAAGATCAGTAGAATGAAGAGATGATAATAGATGAGCAAACATCTATTTTTGTTTAATTTGGAGATTAAAGGATATTCTCAAGCCAGGTGTAGTGGCACATGCCTGTAATCTCAGCACTCGGGAGGCTGAGGCAGGAGGACTGCTGCGAGTTCCAGGTCAGGGGGAATACGTAGTGAATTCAAGGCCAGCTCGGAATATATAGTGAGACCCTGTCTCAAAAAAATAAACAAAAAACAAAGCAAAACAAAACGATAAAGGATATTTTCATGTTAATTATGCCTGAGAAAAGGAATCTTCTCTTAAATAGAAGTTTCCAAAGATATTACTTTCAAGGATTAAAAAAAAGAAAAAAAAAAACACAATAGCTATCATTTGTTATACACTACCATGTGCTAGGTGCTATCTAAAATGCACAGCACTTTAAACCAGCAATGCAAAATGGAACTTTAAAAGTTAGACTTTTCCTTGTAGAGATAAACAGTTTCTCTAACACCGCCCCCCACCCCAGCACATAACCAACGCTTCCTTCCCTCCACCTGGAAGGGACAGGACATGCGTGGTGAGCCTGAAGAGGCTGGAGCCCAGCTGCTTCCCACAGAGGAAGAGGAATGAGCCAAAGATGACTGGGAGAACTCAGTCTCTCTGCACTCCCCTCCCCTCTGCTCCTTACTCTAAAAGACCCCTGCCCAACTGTTCATAGGGAGATGGCGATTTGAGGAAAACAAGCCCATTCATCTCTTCAGAGCTAGCTTTGAACAAATCCTTTTTCCTTCTTTACCCAGATATATGCCCTCTTTTGATGTGGTCGAACCTGAGCATAAACCTAAATGGTTTAATGCATATGTTAATGTACTTTATTCCCATAACAACACTACAAGAACATCATTATTATCATGTTATCATATATCACCTTCTACACATGAGCAAAGTGAGACACAGAGAGGTAGAAGGCACATGGCTAGGAAGTGGCAGAACCAAGGTAAAGACGTGGTTATCAAGCTCAGAGGCTCCTTGCGTGGCTGCTGTGTAGACTGCCTTTCCATAGAGAAAGCTAGGCCTGTGCGGCTCGGCTTAGTCCACACATCAATAGCGCATGCTTACGTCTGGGTCTCTAGGTTACCACTGGAAGGAAGGACCCAGGCGCAGCATGGTGGTCTTCTCTAACCTCTCAGCCTCTCACCATCACCCATCACCACACACAGAAGAAAACAAGCCCTCTTTCAGGCAAGGGTGGCTATAAGGTATGGTTTATGAAAAGGTCTTATTTGGTCCTTTCTCTTTGACCAACTATTAAGGTTCCATAAAGCTTCCTAGTGAAAGAAAAGCTTCCTTAATGAGAAATTCCCCATGAGGGCAAACCTGTCATTCTCTCAGGCCAGATTGTCATGGAAACTTTTATAAAGGGGAGCCCAACACTCAAGTCTTCAGGCAGCAAAAGAATCCATGCAGTTGTTCTTTTGTAAAATTATACAGATTTATTCATTGCAACAAGTAAGACAATGACACAAGTTCCTTTTACTAGTGAATGGAATTAGAACATAATGAGAGGAACACAGTCAGAGATTAATTTATTAGACCTTGGGCCACTCAGCCCTATACTGCAGTCCTCAAAGAGCCCGAACAATGCATTTTAAAAATAATCACCACTGGGACATAATTCTAAAACAGTTATGAGTTAAAAAAAAATATACTGCTCTTCAAAGTAATGCACAGACAGCTTAGTGTAAATAACAACAGGGTGTTATATTTTAAAATAGTCAACAAACTACAGCCCATGAGCCAGACCTGGCTCACTGCCTGATTTTGTACAGCCCAGAGCTAGACATGGTTTTTGCATTTCTAAAATGGTTGAAAAAAAAAAAAAAAATCAGGGGCCGGTGAGATGGCTCAGCGGCGTAAGCGCCTGCCTGGCAAGCGCGAGGGCCCGAGTTTGACTCCTGGAACCCACATACGAAAAAAGGGCCGGTGATATCGCTCAGTGGCACGGGCGCCTGCTGGCGTGTGAGGTCCTGAGGTCGAACCCCTGGTACCCACAAAAAAAAAAAAAAAAAAAAAAAATCAAAGAATGGTATACAGAATTTAAGACAGGTTAAATATATAAATATACAAAATATAATACCTACAATACATAGAGTTTTACTGGAGCACAGACGTACTAATTTCTTATTGTCTGTGGCTGTTCCCATGCTACAAAGACCCAAAGCCTAAAATATTTATTATCTGGCTCTTTACAGAAAAAGAGTGTGGACCCCTTTCTAAAGTGACAAATGATAAATATATTGCCCTGACGAATTTCTCACTAATTGTCAAGTTACAGTTTTTAATCGTTAGAAAACAGTGAAGTTTTCATGACCTATCCCAGTAATTAATTTCTAAAGCCCTATCCTAAATTGACATTGCAGCTTATTACTCATTCTAATGATAAGTCGTGGGTCCTTAATTATTTCAAGGGGCGTGTTTTCTCTTACACTACAATGATGTATGACTGATATAAGCCAGGGCATTTCTTCAAACGCCTGAGTGAAACGAAGCAGAAAACATCCCGTGTGCATGCACGTTCACTTGGCAGGAACATTTTGCTGCTAAGCTTGAAACCAAAACAATTAAAGCCAGTAAAGACAGAACACATGGCTTCTGTTCCTGCCTCTTGCTTATTCCAAAATCCTCAAATCCACAGAAATTTTTGGTGCAGCTTTTCATTTCAGAAGGAAAGCAGAGCACCAACCTTCTTTTGGAAATGAATAGCTTATTGTTGTTTACGACTGCCCATTAACAGTGGCTGAGTATGTATTTATGTTTCTCTTAAAAGACATGATCTGGGCCGGTGAGATGGCTCAGCGGTTTAAGCGCCTGCCTTGCAAGCGCAAAGGCCCGAGTTCGACTCCCGGAACCCACATAGGAAAAAGGGGCCGGTGATATCGCTCAGCGGCACGGGTGCCTGTTGGCGCGTGAGGTCCTGAGGTCGTCCCCCCGGTACCCACAAAAAAAAAAAAAAAAATTAAAAAAATAAATAAATAAATAAAAGACATGATCTGTCACAGGAATCCACTGTCACCTGTCCTTTGGTATCACACGTGCTCAGTCCATGTTTGCAACGCGCTGTAGACTGTAGGTCCAATCTGATTCTCATCGGCGCTGCTCCCCTAACACGTGCTTCCAAATCTGGCATCGTCGTTGACTTCAAAAGTTGCTCCCTAAACAAAGGCTTTGGAAAAGACACAAAGCAGACTCGCCAATTATTATAATTCAGGCATCTCACTGGACTTCATAAATGTGCTATAATAAATTAAGTATGTTATCTCCCCGAGTTACATAAAAGCTGTATTTGTACTCAAATGCCAAACTAAGCAGCAACTTATTCATGGGAGGTACTGGCCAAAGAAGTCCTCGGGCGAGGGTTCAGGAACCTGTGGCCCAGTCCCAGGTCCTCAGTTAACCCACTCTATGAACAAGAGCACAGGAGTAAATGTTCTACTCTTATACCAAATTCACAGTGTTCGAATATGCTTTAAAGTTTCACAGAATTCTATGCAGACATCTCCCTTGTGATCTTAATCAGAAAAATATTCATGACTCACTGGTCCCTAAGACTCCTTTAAACAAGTTTGGGAAACTGCTGCATCTCAATCGACATCTTTAAAAGTCATTCTAATACATAGTTACCATCAAATGCAATATTTCCCCCCCCAACAAAATGAAAAATTTTGTCACTGATTCTCATTCAACCACCTCAAGAGATACTATTTACTTTAGTCTAGAAATACATTTTTATAGGGAGCTTTTACAAGAAATAGTTATGCAAGAAAATTTAGCCAACAAAAATTTTGCTGGTTTTACTGAGTTACTAATGCCACTCTTTGTCTTTGCCATTCACCCATGCCGAGACAAAGAAAAGGAATATATTTCTACCACAAAACCAGATTTTTTGTTAAAAATCGAGCCAAAGGAATAAAAGGGGGAGGGGAGAGGCAGCACATAATTAGGCCTAGGCTTGTTGCCTGATTTTCATTAGGCCCCTGCCTGACTCTGATTTGGCCCACTCCAAGTCCTTTTAGGCGACTGAGTATGAAGGCCAGTGCTTATTTTCATGGCTGTTTCAATTCATCAAGAAAATCCTTTGAAAGATGAAAGAAACTCCACATTTTTTCACCTGTTGTTCTTTCTTGTGTGCCTGTCACTTCACTAGCCAAACTTGCTTCAAGCCAAACCAAATGCTTTCCAAACCTCTACAGTATGCCTTTGAAGATCTTAAAGTTAAGTATTTTCTTATGCTAACCAATATAGCTTCCAAATAAGGAATAAAAACATAACGTAGTTCTGAAGTTATTTTAAAAAAAATACCAGAAATGCAGAAACACATTCCAGTGTGTGGATAAAAGCAAAATTCCTCTTCTCCAAGTTTAGAAATCTTGAGCCAAACACACCTGATGTTCATTACCACACCCACAGCACATTGTTTATGTATGACAAAGTTCCCGCAAAGAACATATGCTGTTTTTATTATTGCCACTTCACAAGTTTTCCCAGGCTCACTAGAAAAGTATTCTATAAGACAAGCCCGAGTGGGCTCGTCTTACTACCCTGATGAAATTCAGTGTGCTACTTATGCGATTATCAATAAACATCTCTCCTTATTTCCAACAGCACAGCAATTAGGACCCTAATCTTTCACCACTAGCTTAAAGTTTTGGCTTTTATCAAAAGAAAATGAATTCTCCAAGGAGAAAAACACAAAGCTACCTTCAAGCTAAAAATTGTTCTCTCTTCTAGACAACATGCACTTTCACATGGCTCCAGTACAGCTTGCTGCAAGCAGCCCGCGAAGGAAATACTGGGAGAAAAGCACAGTAGACACTAGTTTTAGGTGCTGGTGTAGCTGGAAGAGATGCAAATAAGTAGAAGCTGATACAGAAAAACATAAAAGACAACCAAGTTGACATAAGAGTAAACAAGGCCTCTAATCCATTGGTATATTTTAAGGGAGTCGAAATTAGATTAAACAAAATAACTGGACATAATGAATATAGACTACATCTAAACTTATAGAAATTATATTTTATTATGGAATTATATTTTATTATAGTTTACATCAGAGGCTTTATATATATACATTGGATTAAGAAACACCTAGCAATTTAGTAAAGCACATTCCTGGTGTGTCTAGGTGGATCATGGAAGCATGGCCTTGGGTTACAATATATCAGTGGTGGGGAACCTATGGCATGTGTGTTGCAACAGGCTGTTTGTATCATCGAAAGCTCTAAAAGGTTCACCATTGCTACCATATATATAGCATCTTGCCCATTCCTCTCTGGCATTGCATTTCCCTGCACTACTTCTGGACCTCCATAAACCAAGCAGCTTTGTCAGTCACACCCTCCACCATGAGGTTTCTGCCTCGGAGCCTGCTGACCATGGACTGAATCTCCTGAAACTGTGAGCTAAATTAAAACTTTCCTCCTTTAAGTTATGGGTATCATGTAGTATGTCTCAGAGATGGAAAAGACAACTAATACAGTTCCCTTCACATGCTAATGGGTTTCTACCTTAAGAGTCTGTGTCTCTTTGCCTGTGGACGGCCTCTGCCTGGATGGCATAATTGACACATTTCTAAGGTAGGCCAAAATAGTGAGTTAATTCCTCCAGAAACAACCTTAAACTCTTGAGGAGAAGAGGAAAGTAGATAAATGCTCCAGCTTCCCTGTCCCTTGCTGGGAATACACTGTCTCTTACAGGGTCCCTGACAGAACTGAGACCCAGGTACTCACAGTGGTAACTACCTCTGAATGCACTTTCAGTTGACTTTTGCCCAACCCTGTCTTACATTCCCTACTTACTCATGGTGTTTCTGGGACCAATTCAAAAATAAACAACTTACTCCCAAACTCCCAGTTTCATCCTGTCTTTTGGGGAGGTCTGATCTAGAATCTCTCAGCAGAGGAAGAAAGAAGGGCAAAGTGAAAAATCATCCCTGAGAGATTCCTAGTAACTCTATGCAAGTGGCAGAAAGGACTTCTATTAGTTTATTAGGGCTGCTATAACAAAATAATACAGAACAAGTGGCTTGACCAACAGACATTTTGTCTCACAATTTTGGAGATTGGAAGTCCAAGATCAAGGTTTTGGCAGGTTTGGTTTCTCCTGACCCCCTTCTCCTTGGCTTGCAAGTGGATACCTTCTTACTGTAGCTTTGTATGTGTACATCTCAGTGTCTCTTTGTGTGTCCAAATTTCCTCTTCTTAAAGGACACCAGTTAGATTGGATTACAGTTTACCCTAACTGCCACATTTTAACTTAATCACCTCTTCAAAGGTTCTGTTTACAAATACAGGCACATTCTGAGGTTAAAGCTTCAACGTGTGGATTTGGTAGCCTATAACAGGGACCCAAGTCAGAGGTTACACCCTTCCTAGATCATGCCTCATAGAAAATAATTACAAAGAAAAACCTTTCCAAATATTTTAAATTGTGTGTTAAACACTTCTGCTTTATCAGATGGCAGATATGATTTGACTAAATCTCTAAGGTGTTAGGTACTACTTGGCCTAAGAATGATGTATGTTACAGTAGTTCTACAATCATGCAAGCAAACAGGTCATTAGGGAAAATAGTAGGCAAGACCAAATAAATGCTATGATATAGATTTCACACAAAAGCTGAAGAAGTAGTAGAAATGAAGGAAGTGTATCCTAAGAGAATCAGAACAATCTACCATAAGAGTAGGCAGGAAGGAAAATAATTCTGTTGCACTTGGAGAACATCGAGAAGGCCAGCCTGAGTAGACTAGAAGGTTATGGGAGAAGCACAAGTTATTTAGGTGGGGCAGGGCCTGACTCGAGGGAGCCCTAAATGCATAAAGGAGTGAGTAAACTAAAAAGGAAAATGCAATGGATGAGTTAAAAGAAATGACTGGAAGATATAAAATTTCATGATGCCAGGTGTTGCCTGGGAAATGGATCTTGCAGTCCTCACACACTACTGCACAAAGACACCCTTCAATAATACTGCAAACAAAAGGCTCATAAAACAATGACATGTCTGAGAAAACCATTACAAACAAATCTGAGGATGCTATTTTACTTTAAAAAAAATCACACTATAGAAATTTTATATTCACTGAATACAGTAATCGTACCTTTAAAATGTTAAATAGTCATTATTATTCAACAATGAATGTCTATGGGACAAGCATTCTAAGCTAGAAAGTGAGAAAATGAGAGAAATGAAAGGATGAAAGAATGAATAATTTGCAAGTCCTGGCTTCAATGAAGTCAGCATCTGTAAAGGAAAATGTAATAATAATAAATAAA
Source organism: Erethizon dorsatum (assembly GCA_028451465.1). Taxonomy (NCBI): domain Eukaryota; kingdom Metazoa; phylum Chordata; class Mammalia; order Rodentia; family Erethizontidae; genus Erethizon; species Erethizon dorsatum. The sequence goes on from CM051835.1 coordinate 44,431,614, forward strand.
TAACATATATGAAGCATTGTAACTGAGTGCTATTGCCATAGAGGAAGAAGCAACCAACTTCCAGTAAACATATGTTGAATAAGTGAATGAACTAACTCTGTCAACAGATGGTATATTGGTGGTGAATTTTTAAAATGAGCAGGTCTTGGCAGAAGAAAAAATGGAGATCATTCCAGGTGGAGGATGTTATGGTTTGTGTCTAGATGTCCCCCCAAAGCCTCATGCGGTCATAGGACTTTTTCAGAGGTGGATAAATCTAGAGTGTGTGATGCTGGGAATAAGGGTGTGTGATCAGTAAATCAGTCCACTGATTGGTTTGGCATAGTTCTGGCTAGGGTTAAGGGTGTGAATGCCACACCTCCCCTAGCACGGTTAGCCTGCATACAATGTAAGGGACAGAAAGAGTTTTGTCTCCCCCCACCACTCCCCTGCTTGCTTTTGCTGTCTTCTGCCACCATAAACAGTTGCCCCCTGCCATGCGCCACCACCCTGCCTTGGAGCCAGCTGATTGTGGACCGAAACTTCTAAACACTGTGAGCAAATAAACTTTTCCTCCTTTAACTTTGGGTATTGGGTATTTTGTCTCAGCAACAAGAGAAAAGTAACTAAGACAGAGGAGCAACACATAACTCGAAAAGATCCAGCACAAATGATCAGTCTAGAAAAACCCTGGTTCTCAAATTGGGCTGCACACTGGAATTACCTTGGAAATTTAAAAACTAAACAAAAGATTCCTCAATCACAAACACAGAAATTTTGACTTGATTGATGTAGAGTAAGGCTTAGATATTTGGATATTTAAAACATCCCTATGTGCTTTTAATATGCAACAAAGTTTAAGAACCACGACTGGCCCATCCTGGGCCCTAATTCACTAAATCTTCCACTATGTCACAAAAATAGAGCATGACAAGTTTCAAAAAACTCCCTTAAGCTCTTTCTGTCCGCAAAAGAAATTAAGTGACCCTAAATTAGCCCCATGATGATGGGCAGCCACTGAGGTGGAACAAGAGGGGTAACTGGGTCTTCTCAGTCCAGCCCGTCATCCACCACATGCCTGAGTTCTTCGGAGGACCTTGCATTAGAAGAAAGGCACGAGGCCTACATTCCTTGTCTCCTGTCCAGTCCTTGCCACTCAGCTCAGCATTCCCGAGGATTTTACTGTAACAAGGTATTGTAAATAATGTGGAGGGATAGCCTTCCCATTTGCCACAGATTAAATGATTCTCCTAGTAATCAAATCAAAATTAATATGACATGCAGTTGCAGAACAGAGAGAACTAGGTTGTTGTCAAATAGCACAGAACTTGTGACCTGCACTGTCCACATGGAGATCAGAACATTGTGACATCGTTTCTTCTTGTGCCTCTAAGACAGGTTAAAGAGGAAGGATGATGTGTGCCTGAGAAGACCTATTGTGGCAGGGAACACGAAACACACCTCTTCCTATGAGAGACCTAAACAAGCGTGTTTCATTTTAACACTTAATATTCATTCCTTTTTTTTAGGATGGAGTCTTTCTTTATATGTCACTACGACATTCAAACACAAGCCAAGCAGGGAGGGAGGAGTATTATTCGATGTGACATTCAAAAACCTAACCTTTAACCTGTGCGTGGTGGTACACACCTGTAGTCCTAGAGACTCAGGAGGCTAAGGCATGAGGACCACAAGTTTGGGGACAGCCTGTGCAATTTGGAGAGATTTTGCCTCAAAAATTTAAAACAAATTTTTTTTTCTTTTAATGTGCCAGGGATATAATTCAGTGGCAGAATATTTCCCTAACATCTATCATCCTCGTTTCAATCCTCAGTATAGCATTAAAAACAAAAGAAGAAGAGGAGGAGAAAAAGGAGCGAGGAAGAGGAGGAAGGGGGGGAGAGAAGTGCCTTTAGCAACTGCTTCTGATGGTCATTCCCACCATGACTGGGGCATCCCACAAAATCAGGAGCTGGGACTGCCTTCCTGGACCCCACTTCAGTCTCACTCATTCATTACATTTCTGAGTCCCTACAGGTTTCCCAACGTAGTCTTCCTAGTCCAAAGAGAAATGGAGGCACACTAAAACATTGAAGAATTTATTTGAGCATTCAGTGATTCATGAATAGGTAGCTCCAGACCACAAGTGGTTTGGGGATTTTGCCAAATGGATGTGATGGGAAGGTGTTTTAGGGTGAGCACAGAAGCAAAGCAAAGAAAATACTTGATTGGTTCAGTGGAACAGTAGTCTTTCTTGGATCATACCAGAGGAAAGTCCCTAGAGGTTACTTGGGAGTTTCTGATTGGTCAAGCATTTTACTATTTACTCTGAGGTGAATTTCAGTTTGTTTACATAGAAAGAAAGGGCACCGGAGCCACCTCTTCCTAATTAATTATTAGGCCTCTCATTAATTATTTTAACACCATGAATCAAAATCTGCAGGGAGAAGGCCATGGGAATCTGTATTTTTCACAACCACCTGCATTGCTCCTACACGGATAGTCTGGAAATGGTTGGACCATGCCTTTGACGGTGCCTTACTGTTCCATGAATCTAGTTCACAGGTCCTTTCTAGCCGTGTTCATAGGTGAAAGGCTTTATCAGCAATTTCCAGATCTCCAGGTTTAGGTTGCCTGAAATGTCAAAGCCCACCCACAACTCCTTAAAAAGTGTACATAATACTGCATATTTAGCTATTTAAGTCACCTTTCTTTCTTACATTACTTCCTTTCTTCCATCACCAAATGTTCCAGTGCTGACAGTCCGACTGTCTCATTAAATAGCAGCATTATTACAGCTTTTTCCAATGTTAGCCTGTTTTGTTTTGTTTTTTTTAACAAAATACAACTTTCAAAAGCAATTACATGGATGAGGTCAGCTGGAGTCCTGTGGAGCAAGATGGAATTGTGAAATGGTTCTCAAGTTTTTTAAATACTCAGCATTAACTGCATTAACCCAGCCATTGCTTCAGGGAAACCCTGGCAGAGCTCTTGTTTCTCAGAGCCCTTCTGGTCATATTTGATGCGTTTACTCCCAGCCATAGCAAATTTAGAATGCAAACAACTCATGTCAATTGTCTTGGGTGGCAACAAATTACGACCTTACTCAGTAAGGAGACATTTCCCCTTGCTGTCTCTTAAAGACTGTCTGCTGTGAGTAACCATCCAGTGCTAGCATCACACTGGCAAGAAAGGATGAAGGGAATGTACCAGGAGAGATTACAGTGCCTCTCCAGCAGCCAGGTTTCCTCTCAGAGACTATAGTTCTGGCAGCTGTTAGTACTGTCATTCTTTCCCAGCTCCCCTCAAAGGTCGTTTTATCTTATCTGATGTTGAAATTCTTTCACATGGCTTTGAACACTGAAACATAAGAACAAGAAATCGGTTGGAAATTGTTCGCGTCTCTCGCTATGCTTGACATTTCCACACTGATAAAGTACATACAGCTCAATATTGACTTTTTGGTTAAGTTTGGATTAGACGTCTGCTCCATGAGTATTGATTGTGAACCATTATCTTTCTTCTTTAGGGCACTGAATTCGCTTACAAAAATAGAAAGGGCAAAAGGAGGAAAAAATGTTAGTTGAAGTATTATCGTTAATTACCTGAAGGTCTTTCCTGAGGTATGATAAGAAAAATCATCATTCTTTTGAGATATGGGGGCACTTTGTTGAGGATGGTGTTGGTAAACACTAGGACATATTAAAAATCAAATTTTTATGCTTGTAGATTTTTCACATATCTTCAAATTCTTCCTTCAAGGAAAATGCCACCTGATCATCAGTTTTAAGTGCACAAATCAGATAACTGGCTAACTTTTAATTATTTGCCAGCTAAATGTATACCACTGCCTTACTAAAATCAATAGATGAAGATACCTCATTCAGTTTAGCCAGCACACACCCAATTTAGCAGACTAAGCTTCCTCTGACCATTTTGCTAGGAATAGAACAATTAAGAGACCTTAAAACACAGATGCTTTTGCCTCACTAAACCTCCCTGAGTTTCTGCATTTTCTCTGGGTGCAGGCTGTAAATCCCTTGAAAGCAGGATGATCTTTGATTGACTTCCCATGATGCAACACTCCTGGTCCTGTGGAAGTGTTTTTTTCTTACTCCACTGACTTAAGAAATTAAATCCTATTCCCGGGCCGGTGAGATGGCTCAGCGGCCTATGCGTCTGCCTGGCAAGCGCGAGGGCCCAAGTTCGACTCCCGGATCCCACATACAAAAAAGGGGCCGGTGATATCGCTCAGCAGCATGGGCGCCTACTGGCGTACGAGGTCCTGAGGTCGACCCCCGGTACCCACAAAAAAAAAAAAAAAAAAAAGAAAGAAATTAAATCCTATTCCCAATGCTGTCCATCTCATGGGCTCAACCATAGAGAATCAAGACCATAGAGAAATGAGGCACAGTGTCTGTTAAAAAGAGTTTATAATTTATTTGAAAAAGAAACTAATACATGTAGAATTACTTAGTAAAAAAAATGGTAGCACAGGGGAAAAAATCACTGAGTTGAGTAGAAAAAATCCTCACCATCTACAATGGTCTACAATGTATACAATGAATAGATTCTAGATCTTCATGGATAGATTTGCCTTGGGCCCTGAAAGAATTTACCTAGATAAAGGAGGAAGACATCCCAGGTTTTTTGTGAGACAGGAATTCCTATTGTAGTGTTTTGCTGCCACCTTCAAGATTAAAATATTTTATGTAAAGAAAATTTTGTTTTAGGACACAGGTAACAGTTTTAGGACGCAGGTAACTGATTTTTTTTTAAAGAAAGCCAGACATTATTATCTTTTTTATTGTCTTGGGGAAGCAGCTATCTTCTGAAATGTATATAGTTATAGATACAAACTCTATAACATTGCTGATTCTGCTTTTAGTGGAGGAAAATTCTGTGACAGTGCTAATTTTTAGTTGTATTAGCAACTAACAAGCAAGGCATAAGTTCTCAAAAAAGTCATTTCAATCAACAATATTATACAAGTACATATTACCTATAAAGTCTGTTTTCAGTATCTATGTAATGACCCCAACTGGCCAAAAATATTATTTGATGATTTAAGTTGTGAATAACAAAACAAAGATTCATATTCGGATAGACAGTTGTGTTACTCCTAGGAACAAATAACCCCTGGAATCCCTTCTCCAACATACCCGAAGTTAGGAATGATCAGGTTCTGGAGTCCTGTGCCTACAAAACATGTCATCCACAAGACAAAGGCACAAATGAACAGATGTAAGAGTCTCAGCAAATAAACCAATAATTAAGTAACATTTCAAAGACTGTGGTGCATAACTGGACCTGACAGAGAAGGGAAGCACAGAAGTCTGGTAATGAAATGGAAAAAACATAGAACACAGTAAACTTTGTCTGGTCTCCATAATGAAGAGGAATCCATTCTTACCCTCACAAAAACATTCAATTCCAAATAAGGCAAACCAAGAAAAAAAAGAGTCCAAAGATCTCTTAAAAATGTGACCCAGGGCTGGTGAGATGGCTCAGCAGCATAAGCGCCTGCCTGGCAAGCGCGAGGGCCTGAGTTTGACTCCCAGAACCCACATACGAAAAAAGGGCCGGTGATATCACTCAGCGGCATGGGCGCCTGCTGGCGCGTGAGGTCCTGAGGTCGACCCCCCGGTACCCACAAAAAAAAAAAAAAAAATGTGACCCAGTCACCTAAGTAACTATTTCCCTAATGAGAATCAGTCTATTCCAGAAACCATATCATAATCAACCTTGAACTCTAAATCTGTACGTTTACATTGGAATTTTTCGAACTGGGGTTTGCTGATCCCTTTGTGGGGTTAGTATATTTTCTATTTATAATAAATTACTGAGAATATATTAGTTTGGGATGATTCAGCTCAATATTCTAAACTAAACACAATCTGGATTTTTTTAGGTTTTATGGTTTACATCAAAAATATTCCCCAAAGATCTTCCCTGTCCAGAGGTAGCACTTTCAGAAGGTGATTGGATCATGAGATCTCTAACTTCATCAGTACATCAATCCATTCATAAGATCATAGTTTGATGATATTATTGAACAGCAAATGAAACAGGAAGTGGGGCCACATTGAAGAGAGTGGACATGGAGGCATGACCTGGGGAACTACATATGTCTGGTTCCTGTTCCTTCCCTTTCTAGCTGTTTCATGTGCTCTCCCACTCTGCTTCCTGGCTGCCATAAAGGGAGCAGCTTTGCTCCATCATGCCCTTACACCGTGATCTCTCTGCTTTGGAGCCAGCTGACCATGGACTGAAACCTCTGATACTGTGAGCCAAAATGAGTCTTTCCTCATTAGGTTGACTTTCTCAGATATTTGGTCACAGCAACGAAAAGCTCACTAACACACTAGGTGACCACCTGGTAATGGAGTACTACCTCCCCGGCTCAGTTTGCCTTTTTTGTTTGCAATCAGATTGGTGCCAAGCCTCATTTTAATTGACTCCAATTAATTTGCAAAGAACAGAAGTAAACTTCAGAGGTAAATAAGGCTTTTACACCAAATGGACCAGATGATTTCAAGACATACTAGAGGAACAAAAGTGCTTCATTGTTTCAGACAAAAAAGAGTGGTGAGAAAATTGCAGCATCTCACGGCACTGAGTGGGGAAGCAGACCAAACCCAAAGGAACAAGAGCCATGGTCATTCATACTACGTATCATGTTAAATTATTTATGTTGACTTAAAGTTTGTTGGTTCTACAGAGGAGATGGTTGTGTATAATTTGTACTTTTGTTTTGATAAAATCTTGAAAGCAAACTATTGCCTAGTTTTAGTTGGTGCATATTTAAGGAGCATTTGTATTAAATGGATTTATATCAACAATGGGTAGTAGAAGAATTTTATGAACTGTTTAATCACATGAAAAGATGTTCCTCATCACACACAACATGAAAATTTAAGCCACAGTGAGATACTCTCTGCCACCTTACAAAAAAAGTGCCAATCTCTTCATATGTACACTTTTATATTAGCATTCTTTTCTGGGACAAAATACCTCACACTCACAAGTTAAAGGAGAAAATGTTTATTTTTTGGCTCAAGTAAGCTGGGCCCAGGACAGGAGCATCATGGTGGAAGGAATGGCAGAGCGAAGCTGCTCCCTTCATGGTCATGAGGAAAGAGCACACTGGGGAAGAAGAGGGCCAGAAAGGAAGACGCCAAGGGCCAGATATAGCCTCCAAGATCGTGACCCACCAGACACACCCAGAAGAGTGCTTTACTAATGTAGGCAGCTCTCACACCATCAAGTTGATGATCAAGATTCACTGTTACAACTTCGGATCACTTGCCCTGGTTTTGTTTCTCCAGAGGACTTGTCATTACATTACATAATCAATTTTGTTTGTTTATATTTATTGTGTACTTTCCCCAAACCTATTCCTACTCCCCGAACATAAGCTTCATGAAAACAGGAATTTTGACAGTCTCATTGATTGTATCATTTTTAGGACACTTGGCACCTAAAATGCATTGGATTATGAATGAATGAATGAATGAATGAATGAATGAAGAACGATGCTCAAGCAATTCCCCTTCTAAGCACAAACCTTAGAGAAACTTTCTTACATGTACACAGAGGGACAAGCACAAGGGAGTATCATTTACAGTAGAAGGAAAATTGGAAAAGTTCTAAATGTCCTTAGTAAAGGAATGAGTAAACACATTGCAGTGTGTTTACACAAGGGAACTTAGTGATTAACATGAATTAAATTCCTTTACATAGATAAAATCAAAAACTTTGGCTGGGAGAAAAAAGCAAATTACAAAAGATGCATTCAGGGCCGGTGAGATGGCTCAGCGGCGTAAGTGCCTGCCTGGCAAGTGCAATGGCCTGAGTTTGACTCCCGGAACCCACATACGAGAAAAGGGCCGGTGATATCGCTCAGCGGCACGGGTGCCTGCTGGCGTGCGAGGTCCTGAGGTCGACCCCTGGTACCCACAAAAAAAAAAAAAAAGATGCATTCAGTAATGTTTAAATGCCTAATAGGAAAGTTCACCTCAGAGTAAGGATAACCTGGAGACAGGGAGGAGATGGAGACAATATGAAAGCTAAAAATATATCTGTAATTTTTATTACTTCAAAATTTTCTACCTGAAGAAAATATGGTAAAAAGTGAATATTTGTTAAATGTTACATATTTCTCTGCATATTTCTAATGTTTAATATGTTTCAAGAATTTTTAACAGATTTAATATAAGTAAAAATAACTCTTTTCCTACATTAATAACTATAGCCTCCTTCCATGCTAATGACAATAATGATGACGATGATGATAACTTTCCCTCTTCTCTTTCTCTTTTCTCCTGTAATTCCTATTATTAACATCTACTATTCTATTTCTCCATTTCTGTATTTTTCATTTTCAAAGTCATTTGATATGGCTTAAATAAACGACATAAATAATCTCACCCATTCCTATGCCATGGGTCATGGTATGTGGTGAGCTTTAAAGTAAACATTTATGCCATACTTGAGTTTCAAATTTTGCTCCAAGCTTCTTGAAACTTAGATGACAAGCACACATAACAAAGCAATTACACAGCACTTATTATTACAAAGGTTATCTTGGAAAAGACAAAACTTTTATTGGGACTAATTCTCAAAGAAATCTCTCATATATGACTTTATATTGAGGACACTGACATCGACAAGGTCCTTAATAACAGTCTTGCAAATGCTCATATAAATCAAAAGTTCACATGCTTTTTCTTACAGCCACTTTTTTTAAAAACTGAGGACATAACATCTTAGTACAGTTCAAGAAGGGTATTCATTCTTTAGAAGCTAAAGTAACATATGCTTTTAGTCATCTAACAAAATCCCAAGATAAAATACCCAAATGGGTAGGCAGGGAGCATGTCTCTTAGATAATTGTTCCTAAATATAATTTTGTTTAGACAAGCTATTGATAGATGGAAACCAAACATCCATCAATGAAAGATTATAGTCAAATTCCTAGACTTGTGGTTAAGTTACTGAACAAGAGCAGGTAGTTTTATTGTCACTTGTCTCCTTTTGAAATCACTTGAAAAAGAAGATTATAAAATAAAAGCCTGATTCATCATAAATTCCAAATGACAGGGTTCTACATTTTCTTTTAGATTTTTCTATTATTTAAATCTAAAAGAAATATTATTCAAAGTCCTAACTCTACATTCGGTGGGCCATGAGATGTGGAAATTTACCGGTAGCACTTTTTGTACATCTGTTCTAATGCCTGTAGTATAGAGATATATGACAGGGATTTCAATTTGGTTTAGAAAAGAAGAAAGACTACAACTGAAGGCCCATTTATCCATTGATTATTTCTCTTACCATCAGCAAAATAAGGGGAAGACACTAATATCTAGCTATGTTGAACTTAAGGTAGAAAATGGAATACAGCTACAAAGCCCTTATGAAAATGATCATCTCTATTTGTATCACCTTTTTTATCCTTTTATGCATAGTCTCACCTAATCCTCACCAGAACCCTGCGAGATGGTTAATAGCGACAAAACTTGACAGTAGTGAAGTAGGTTAGGACAAAGTGGCAACTTGATCTAAATCACAGAGCTGAGTAATATAATTAGGATTTGAACTCATGAGTCCTGGCTACAAACCCAGTTGCCTTTTTTGTGGTTCCAGGATAGCCATGAACTCTTTGGTAAGAGAACCAAGGCACAGGACTGCTACCCCTTCTCTTCCAAGGACGAGGGTTTATGGTCTTCATCTGTCATACGTTTGGGAGGGTGTTACGATTTGACTATATCTCTACTATTTCACATGTTAAAATGTAATTCTCAAATTTATGTTAATGATATTTCAAATGGCAATTACCAAAGGAGGTAATTAGGATTAGATGAGGTCATGAGGGTAGGGGCTATGATGATATAGGAATTAGTGGATGGTATTTGTAGCTAGCACACTTGCTCTGTCTAACCATGCAACACATTCTGTGGTGTTATGAAGCAGCAAGGTCTTCACTAGGAACTGAGCAGGTACCAGTGCCATATTCTTGTACTTTCAACCTCTATAGCTGTGAGCCTAAATAAGCTTCTTTTCTTTATAAATTACCTAGACTCTGGTATTTTGTGATAGAAACAGAAAATAAATTAAGAGAGGGCTATTAAGGGTAATCACAGACTTTCTCTATAGCTCTTCCCACACCACCCTCCATGACAGAATAATAAAGCTTCCTTCAGAATCACATTGTCTATTAAATGAGGAAACCAACTACAAAGAGAAAATGTCTTTTGTGAAGGCTTTTAAAAGCCTTTGATGAATTGGAATTGCAATTAATATAATCAGAAACAAGAGCAGAGACACAGCCAAAAGCTGATAGATCAATCCTAAGTGATGTGTGAAAGTCTTTCAGAAATGAAGGTCATAGTTTTTAGAGTTCACAAGCAGATTCACAAGAACTGTTTTCAAACAAAAGCTATGCTTTCTTTTCTTTTGTGTTTGTTTCTCCCAAATTTGGAGCTCCGTGTTATAAGATAAAATGAATTTTATCTTATAAAGTATGGAATTTAGCTTCATACTTATTTAATAATTAAGAGTAATCTAAAAAGTGTAGAGCTTTCCATACCTGAATTTATCCTATTTTTGACCTAAGTTGAAGCTGCCCTCCACGGGAGAAAGGAACCAGAGGGATGGCTGGGCTGCTAAAGTAGAGTGGAAAGGCTTGGGGACACACTGTGCAATGTTAAGCAGGACATTCTTTTCCACAAATGTCAGAGTCACGTACCTTAAAATACTAATCAATGCAGCTAAGGGAGTGGGAGAACTTGAAGCCCAGGAATATATTAGATAGCAGGCCTAATTTAAACCAGTGTTGACCTCCATTTATCCAAATGTATAAGCATACTATTAACTGCCCCCCCACTTGTTTTCCTTCACTCACTTCAATTGACTAACAAGTATCATACGTGATACAAACCAGATTTCAATATTATCTAAATGTCTCCTGTGAAAACAGATGTCTGTTTCAAATTAGTCATCATAAATATGACACCAGCAGGCAATGCTGCTCTAAAAAGAAATGCTCTGGTGTTAACAAAATACATGTTCCCATAGAGATTAAGCAGCTATCCAACCGTAATCAGTTACATGGAGCCTTTCTTTATTTAAAGAAAAAAAAAAAAAAAAGAAGGAGATTAAATCACCAAAATAAGAGTCAGGTACCACACTACACATTTAGTAGGGGCTTAACCCGAGTATCTGTGCTTGATGAGGATGGATTGGCTGGGGTGGCATGGAAAACTCAGGCAAAACAGGAGGAGGAAATTTCTCTGCAGGATGGGCACACTTCTCTGTCCACATCTCACCTCTGGAATCGGCTATCAAGGGCAATCATCAAAGAAATTCCATCTTTCTCAGAAATGATTTCTGTTTTGCCAGAGCAGGAGAACCAGTGCTAACATCAATGGAACATCTTGCTTAAACAACCATAAGACATCAAATTTAGTGCAAACACATTGCTTAATGACAGAAGCCTGTTATTTGTCAGAGTTAAAGTTTAAGAGAGATAACATCATTTGAATTAATGCATTGTTTTTACTTCGGGCCTGCTAAAATCTTCCAGGGTAGCATTAGCTACAATAAAATTAGGGAATTGAAGAGGGGGGTCAATACCTGCACAGAAAAAAAAACACAGTGCACATTCAAGGAACATGATCACGTACTATCACAGCACCACTAAGGAGGAGATCTTGTGGCCTGTGTGCTCTATTAAGAAGGGTGCTCACATGGAGGAATTCGCCTAATTCTTACTGAAAATTACAATTTTTTTGCCCTAGGATAAACTAGTACTTAAAATGGTCACAGCACTAATTCAGGATCTTAGAGTAAAAATAAGATAGCTGATGTCACTTAGTACAAACTTCTCCCAGGACAACGGCCACATGGACTCTACTCAAGGACTTAAGCTTCATGAAGACAACAGTGTGAATCTGATGGGTGAGACAGAGTACAAGTAAACACATAAATAATTACATATTTTGAGATAGTTTATGAAGGAAATCAATAGCTGGTTGGACAGAGAACAACTCAGGGCCGGGGAAGTCCAACCACTGATAGAGTGATCAGGCAAGTACTCTCCGGAAAGGTAGCATTTAAGCTGATTCCTGGGAAAGAAGAAACTTACCATGCAAGGAAATGAGGAAGCAGCGTTCTAATTAGAGGAACTAGCTAGTGCAAAGGCTTTGTGAGAATACCTGTAGCATAATGCAGAAAGGAAAGGAGGTGTGGTTAACGAAGCAGGCAGACGTCACATGATGCATCCCTGCTGACCAGGACACAGAGTTTGGACCTCACCTTAAACCCAAAGGAAAACTTTCAGTGGGAATAAAAGGACATGATCAGCACTGAAAAGGAAGCTCTACCACACACCGTGACCAGTGGCATAGGAATATTCCTGTGTAAGCTGGCAAGCTATATCAGTTGCTTGGAAACTCTAGGCTCCTCAAATACCATGCGATTACTATATTTTTAAAAAGTAAGGATATGTGCTTATAGTCATTTTATAGGAATAGCAGTAATACAGTAATAGCAGTTGTGGTGGTAACTGTAGTAGCAGGAGCAGATAATATTCACACTTACTCTAAGACAAGCACCATTTCTAAGATTTTATATATCTATTCATCTAATTCTCACAATAACCCAAGGGTGTAGGTCCAATTATTATTCCTCTTTTATAGATGAGGAAACTGAAGCAACTTGTCCAATAAGTAAATGCTCTCTGTTTCAATGGTTCTGCTCTTATAAGTTTTTTGTTGTTATTTTGCATTAATCAGTTCAGTATTGTTTTCTAGTACTCATTACGATTCCTTTTTTGACCCAAGATTTAGTTGTACTGCTTAAAGTCCAAACACGTGAAAATTTTCCAGTTATGTTTCTATTACTGAATTCTAGTTGTCTAGTTGATTTCCACAGCATTGGAAAAAAACTATATAAGATTTCAAGGGCCAGTGAGATGGCTCAGTGGCATAAGTGCCTGCCTGGCAAGCACGAGGGCCCGAGTTCGACTCCCAGTACCCACATACGAGAAAAGGGCCAGTGATATCACTCAGCGGCACAGGCACCTGCTGGCACGCGAGGTCCTGAGGTCGACCCCCGGTACACACACACACACACACACAAAAAAAAAAAAATATTTCAAGGGCCGGTGAGATAGCTCAGCGGCATAAGCGCCTGCCTGGCAAGCATGAGGTCCTGAGTTCGACTCCTGGTACCCACATAAAGGCAAAAAAAGGCTGGTGAGATAGCTCAGCAGCATAAGCACCTGCCTGGCAAGCGCAAGGTCCTGAGGTCAACTGCCAGTACCCACATTAAAAAAAAAAAAAAGATTTCAATCCTTTGAAATACACAAAGATTTGCTTTGTGTTGCACCATATATTCTACATTTGTAAATACCCTATGGGCATTTGTAAAAAATAGGCATTATGTGAATGTCAATAAGGTCAAGGCGTTTTTTGGTTTTTTTGTTTTTTAGGGGTTGTTTTTGGTGGGTACCAGGGGTCGAACTCAGGACCTCGTGCTTGCCAGGCAGGCGCTTATGCCACTGAGCCATCTCACTGGCCCAAGGTCAAGTTTTTTAATGGCGTTGTTTAATTCTTCAATATTTCACTGGTTTTTGTGCATACTATTAGTTATTGGAAGAGGGTATTAAAATCTATATGTCTATTTAATCTTATCAGTTCTTGCTTAATGTATTTTGAAGTTATCTTAAGTATACTTGTTGTATCTTCCTGTTGATTAGGCCCTTTCAGCATTAGTAAACATCCCTCTTTATTTGCAGTAGTATTTTTTTTTCATCTCACAGTCTACTTTGATATTATAGCCACACTGACTAGTTTTTAGCTAGTGTTTACATGGTGTATCTCTTCTAACATTTTCCTTTCAACTTATATATGACCTTTTCTTTAATGAATGGCTCCTATAAACAGGATAGTTGGGTGGGTCTAATCTGGCAATATTTGCCTTATAGTCCAGTTACATTTAATATAATTATTGATATGCTGGGTCTAGCCAAACTTTTGATATTGTTCTATTTGTCCCATCTAGTTTTTGTTCTTTTATTTTGTCTATCATGCCTTCTTTGGGATTAAGTATGTAGGATACAAGAAATAGTATAATACATTCCCTATCTTCTTAAGACTCCTACTAGAAAATACAATATAATTATATCAACAACTGAAATACAGTACATGATGGATGCTACATTCACTTAGATTAACTCCATTCATTCCTGTGTGTTCGTGATAATGTTAAAGTAGTTCATTAGCCTTCCAGACAAGAAATTATATGTAATTCATGGAGAAGGTGTTATTTGAATTAGAATCAGAAAAAAAATGGCAAGTTATGGAAAAGACATTCTAGATCTTTGAGGGAAAATATTCACAAAGGTTCAAGGAGAAAAGTATCTCACAAAGAGTTAAAATTTCACATGAGTTAAAATGGCAATTTTTAATCCTGGAGGCATATTAGAAAGATCAGAATCATCAGGGAAGCTATAAACACATACCAAATCCTGCACCTCCACCCCTCCCTCTGACCACTTGGAATCTCTAAAAAAGGGGCCCAGACATTCATTTTTCAAATCTTCACAAAACTGATGCACAGTGAGGTACAGTGAGGCTGAAAACTACTAGTCTCCAATATAAATATATATATAAAAAACAGGAAATTACACAAATATTGCGGGTTTGGGTCAAACAGTAGACAATCTTGAATGCTAGGATGAAGAGTAAGTACTGAATGACTAATGGAAAAATCACTGATTAAATCTTACAAATAAACTTAGTGGCAATGTGCTAGGTCATTTAGAGGGGAAAAATGAGAAATAGAGAGACCAATTAGTTGGCTATTGAAAGATATAGTAAGGACTCAAACTTCTGTTGGGGGGATCACAAGAGGAATAGAAAGAAAGGGCAAATTAAATATATGTTGATAAGGAAGAATAGAGAGGACTTAAGAACTAATTGAATGTGGGCAATCAAGAGAAAGGGGCCAGTGAAAGATGGCTTCCAGAATTCGAAGTCAGTAACTGTGTTGCAACACAAGTGGGAAACTGAGAGGAAAAGCCGAGGTCATATGGGGAAGAAATACTACCTACCATATTTCAGGAATCTGAGGATTTAGGTGGAATTGCAAAGAAGCCAGCTAGAGAAATTTGGAGATTAAGAAGTATATATATTGACTCGGACATATTGACTAGAAGTACTAATTGAAAATATGGTCAAAATGGGTTGTGGGAATGGAATAGGGTCCGGACCGATGACATCCTTCTCTCTCATTCCACTTAGCTCTCTTAGGTGAGATTGTCCACCTATTTTAGATAATTTTATCCAATAGAAGTACAGTGTCTTGGATGTGAGACATGAGTCTTAGATGTGAGAGTAGTTTTACTTACACTTTTTATGTTTTTCAAAATTTTTGTAGATCAATATTCATTACTTTTTCAACTAGAAAAATCTATGCACTTTGGTGCACACTTCCCACTCTGAAACACTCTTTCAAGAAAAAACTTTTTACAATGTTAGAATGCTCTGGTGTATGTCATACGTACCAGCAGGGAGTTCAGCAATGAAAATAACAGTTTTGTTTAACACAATCCAGAAACAGATATGATCAGGAAAATGGATAAAACATTTCAGGGCTAGGGAGAACCTGAGTGCTATTGAACAATAAGATAAAATTTTATCTTATTATCTTAATTTTCCTTATCTCTGAAGAGTAGCTTCATGTATAATATTAACATTGTAGTACAAGAAAGAACCTCCAGGGGCCAGTGAGATGGCTCAGCGGCGTAAGCGCCTGCCTTGCAAGCGCGAGGGCCCAAGTTCGACTCCCGGAACCCACATACGAAAAAAGGGCCAGTGATATCGCTCAGCGGCACGGGCGCCTGCTGGCGCGTGAGGTCCTGAGGTCGACCCCTGGTACCAGAAAAAAGAAAGAAAGAAAGAACGAAAGAACCTCCAGAGATCATCTGCTTTTATGCAATTGAATATCCAAATTATCCAGGATGAAAAGTTGTCCAAACTCTGTAACTTCCCTTGACATCCCATTCCAATATTCTGAGGTTATGATACTGATGAATTTTATCTTGATTGCAAAATAGATATGATGTAAATATGATAGTGTAAAAAAAGATAATTCTGTCTCTCTTTCTCTCTCCCTCTCTTCTCCCTCCCTCCCTCCTTTTCTTTCTTTGTACGTTTTTGTTGTTGTTTTTGTGTTTTTTAAAAGTATTGGGAATTGAACCCGGGGCCTTTGCACTGAGCCACATCCCCAGCCCTTTTTATTATTCTTTTATTTTGAGATAAGGTCTCACTAAGTCTTTAAGCTGCCCAGGCTGGGACCCTGCTGCCTAAGCCTCCCAGGGTGCTGAGATCATAGGCATGTGCCACCAGGCCTGGCTGAGGTATTTCAAGTATGAAGTTCCATCTAAGTCCCAATGGTTATCTTGCTGAGAAGGCAAAATCACATCCAAATAGTATCATGTACTAAGTTCCAAGAAAGCTTCATTTAGAAGCATGATAGAAAGGAAATTTATTACAAGATCCTACCTAAGGTGTCCAAATTCTCAGAACAGTAAAATGTAAAAATGAACAGTCCTTTGGGTATCCAGTTACTGCCAATTATCTAGTTATTGTCGACTTGAGATGAGGCCATTTGCTTTTTGCAACTGAACGTGATGTTATTCACCTTTGAATAGATCTACCTTCAAAGGCCAGATATATATCATCAAATAAAAGACACAAGCTGCCTGTCCAACTCTTTCTATTGTAGAATAAAATTATAAACTGGAAGGATGAACTTGATTACCAAATTCCCATTCCCAGTCCCATTGAATAAAGCCAAAAAACTAATCCTTATCACGTGCAGGGGCAGATCAGCCATCACTTGAAAGTTTAGGAATAGGTTTGCAAAACCCTGCACCCAAAGTGGCACTGCATAACGGATATGTTTGCTCTTCTTTTGGGACTCAAAGTTGAGCTCTGTTGCTGGCACAAAGAGTAACTGCAGTCCAGCTTTACATAATAAAGCCACAATTCAATATCGTTCACAATTTAAGGCTGGAAATTTTGCCTCTGTTTTTAAGTTGCAATTAAATGGCTATATTATAATAGTTGGATAAGAGCAGAGACATTTAACTGCTGCCCTTTCATTATTAATTAAGGATTAAGATTACTTATGACACATCATTTTGTGTTCACTAACAGTTCTGGTGAAATCACATTTCTATTATGCAAGGTATTAAATATGTGAATGGTCCTTGGAAAACTTCCTAAATTTAGTTTGTAACCGACATGTGTTTCTTTGGAGATTTGGCCTCTGAAAATCCAGTAATGAGTCATGTCCTCACAAGCATTTGGCTTTTTTATAGGAATTAATTAAGTGTTTATTATTGCTTACAATTAATTCTATTTTTCTCCTTTCTTAACATAGCTATCAATTACAGACTAGAGATGTCATAGATTCCAAAATGGTCAGAGTATACAGTAACACATTAAAGGAGAGCAGTTAAGATTTCATTATTTCAGTAACCATTTGAAAATAAGGCAGATGGGGCCAGTGAGAGGGCTCAGTGGCATAAGTGCCTGCCTGGCAAGTGCGAGGTCCTGAGTTCGACTCCCAGTACCCACATATGAAAAAAGGGCCGGTGATATCACTCAGCGGCACGGGCGCCTGCTGGCGCACGAGGTCCTGAGGTCAATCCCCGGTACCCACAAAAAAAAAAAAAAAGAAAGAAAGAAAAGGCAGGAAGATCTTCTGCTGTTAAAAAATGGTGGCTTAGTTCACATTTGTATTTACTTAGCAAGATTTTTCATATTTTTTACATTAGCAAGTTGGAAGATACAGAGGTGCCCTTCAGAGTGTCTCCACATATCATTAGTATTTCTCTTGATGTTCAAACAGCCAGTTCTAAGACTTCCTCTCCACACTGTTGAGAGACTGACTTATTTTCAAACCAAGAATGTGTAACGATAGGAGTTACATGAATCTGCCTTATCTAACATTCCTAATAATATACCACAAAGTATTTAGCTAAGATTTGCTAACTTGTCCCCCTGATAAGTCAACACAGCTCAAAATTCAAGTCACCAGAACAGTACCAGGCATTTTATTCAGAGCAGAACTCAACACTCCCGGGTGTGCGTGTGACCAGACCATCCTACCACATGGTGGCTGCCAATCTGGAAGAGGCAGGCAGGAACCTGCGAAGGATCTCAAGGGAACTCAGCCACACTCCCCATAAGACTGCTCTTATTTAGAAAGCTTTGCAGATGGACATATCATAAAATGTGCTCACGATCTGAAAATGTGCCAAAAGGAACGAGCAAGTCCTGAATTTGGTTGAGAGTCAAAGCTAGGAATGCAGTGCTGAGCAGACAGTGGAGAGACATTCGGTGATTCATCTAACCATTGGCTATCAGGAGGGCTGGAAAGGCATCGGCCTCTGGCACACATGAAGAGGTTTTTTCCCCTTAGCAATATAGGCACCGAGACCAAAAACATGAAGCAAGAGTGGGCAAGGAAGACAAGAGGATAATCATGGTGTTCTTTGGGCAGTACATTGCTCTCTTCCCCGAGATCAGAGAAGTTGTTTCCTCAAACCACATAAGCTCATCTCTTTCAAATACTTTTTCCAATACTGAATACTATAATTTTTAACCTTGGCTTATTAAGCTTTATTTTATTTAAATATTCATATTCACTGCAAAGCATTTTTTGTGTTAGCATATTTTGTGATACAGAATAATTACCTTCACCTTGGGGAACTGGTACGTATACATATTGCATCTTGATCATCGTTACTCCCTCTTCCCCCCACCCACCGTCCACTCCGCCCCATCCCCAGATCCAGATTATATCAGGACAAGATTTTGCAATTTCTTTTTGGAATCAAGTGAAACTCCTTTCAACAAAGCTTCATGTTAGAACTTCCTAAACGCCACCCCCGTGCTTCATTTTAAGATTGGAAAAAGGCTCTTCATACTAAAATACTTTTCAATAAATTACTATCCAATAAAAATGTTTGCTTCTTTTCCCTCCTAAGTAGTTTATTAGCAGTGGAAACTTCAAGGAATGAATTAAGAACCTCATACATGCACATACAGTGTCCAGTAGCTTCTGCCAGTCCACTCCAAATAAACACACACTCCTAAGTATAATCTCCAAGCTGGTTTCTGAACAAACATACGTTCCTAAGTGTAACCTCCAGGCTGATTTCTGAAGTAACAGCCAGAAGAAATCCCCCTCTCCTTCCTATCACACAGCCATCCCAAGTATGTTCTACATGCAAATTCTGGAACCATAATGTCTCCTTTCCTTTTCTTCCTTCTCCTATCTCTGCATCTCCAAATTTCTTAAAAGTTTCTCACTCCAACTAGAAAACACTAATTCCCTTTAAAGTCTCTGGTGTAAAGAGGGAGACACTAGTAGAGAAAGAAAAATATTAGTTTAATAATTTTAGTGACTATATCCCTAAGCCCCATTTAGCATCTTCTTTCCTTCCTTTTTTTCCTTAGGATCTGTCCTTGAAGAGAAAAATGTAATACAATACTTTCCATTATTGGCACTAATATAATATCACACAGTGAATCCGAGGTTGCAATTAGTAAATGGAAACCAAGAATACACTTACCAAGATGAATCTCCATGACTGCACTAATCTCCAATCTTTTAAAGCTGCAGCCAGAACTATTAGAACATGCTTCAGATGTTATCTCCTGTGGGAAGCCCTGCTTAGCCCCCATCCCCTAGAAGAAGAAAACTCCTCTGTGTCCACATAACACTTTAGTATTGGAGCCTTTGCAATACCATTCTACACATCCTATCAGACTTCATTATTAATATGCCGTGCCCTTTCTAGATGATGACTTACCTGAGGGTAAAACCCATAACATATTTATCATTACACAGTCAATTCTTGACACAATTCTTATCAACATAGAAGTTACAAAACATGTGTGCTGAGTGAATGAATAAAATAAATGAAAACAACCTCTTAAAGGAGACTCTATTGTCTCCCTAGTGTGAGAAGCTGAAAGAGTAAATAAGATCCAAAATGTACAATAGATATTGTGAAAGGGGAAGAAACCATTCAAAAGGAAAGAGAAACTGGGATGTGGGAATGGAGAAAAGAAAGAAGGGAAAAGCAAAAAAAAAAAAAAAAAAAAAAAAAAAAATATATATATATATATATATATATATATATATACATATATATACAAGATAGTAAAGATAGTTATAGTACTAATTTCTCTTAGTTCACTGAAAAGAATGGTTTGTGCTAATATTGTTTGGACAATTGAATGCCAATATCTTGTACTCTGAATAACTAATTTAAAGATAACAATACACAATGTACGTACCATGGTTACCCTCCTATCATGTTGTTTTGAAATTTTGTTCTATTTTTTTCTCTTTAAAATAAAAACTAAAAAAAAAAAAAAAAAAAAAGGAGATGCTACATCAAATTTCATAATCATGGCAACTAGTCTTTTGAAGGAGGGACAGTAGGTGGAGATCTAATTTAACAGAAAATGGGGTAATGTGAAATCAAAACAAAAGAAAGTAAAAAACATAAATAGCATTTTTTTCTAAAATCCTATCCTTATCAGTATTATACCTAATTAGTTTCGTATACTGTGTTTTTTGGTTGTTTTTTTTTGTTTTGTTTTGTTTTGTTTTTGTGGGTACCGGGGGGTCGACCTCAGGACCTCGTGCGCCAGCAGGCGCCCGTGCTGCTGAGCGATATCACCAGCCCTTTTTCCGTATGTGGGATCCAGGAGTCGAACTCGGGCCCTCGTGCCTGCCGGGCAGGCGCTTAAGCTGCTGAGCCATCTCACCGGCCCGTATACTGTGTTTTAAAAGTAGTCATCATGACTGTGAAACCGAAAGTCTGTCTAGAAGCACCTGGCTTTCAAAGGCTTGAGACTACAGAAGTGGACAGAACTACTAACTCCAGCCACGGAGGTGATGTACTAGAGGAATCCACAACACTCCTGTTGTCACCCTGCTTTTATGTGACAATGGTCCCATTGGACATGCTGAGGCTCCACTGAGAGGAAATGAGAACCCAGTGGAGTTACAGCACTGACAGCACAGTTAGTGTAGGAAAATGACCTAGACAAAGAGCTATTCTGAGGAGTCACCTGAATCCAAGAAATGGCATCAACTAAAAAACCAGGTCTGAATTTCAAAGTGTGCAATACCTAGATTATTCATCACCTTCTTTTTATCTGTAAAATCTTTCTGGTGCTTTTTATTTGAGGATTCATGTACTACTAAATTAAATTTTTGCTATTTCATTATCAAGAAAGAAAAATTTAGGGAAGGTCTCTACTTGTCAAAATTGGTCCTTCAGTATCTGAAAAATAGTTTGCTCCAGAGAAAACATAAGGTCTACTTTGGAAGCCAAGTGGATAGAACATAGCTCTCTCTTTGCTTCCTTCCTAGGAGATCCCATCAAGTTCTAATGAACTAATGCTCTCACTTCGGACTCTCTCTCCAGCCTATGGCATCTGAATTCAAGTCCACAAGACTAACAGAATCACAGGCAGTTTATCCAGTCTGAACACAGCGTCTTATCAAACCCAAGTCTTGCTTCTCCAAAACAAATCAGGACATATAAAGATCTCAATATCATCAATGGTATGCTCCTACACACTTAATAAATTCCGTAAAGAAATTAATCCAATAAATAGAGTTTCAGGTCACCAGCCAGACATGATGCTAGTCAAGAAGTCAAGAATAATACCTATATTCATGGCAAAATAAAAATTTTAAACTACTACAACGTTAACAAATAAGAAATATTTTCCAAAAAGACTTCTGAAAGAGAAGATGCAAAGTACATGCAAGGTGGAACACATTTTTCTTTAACCCTTAGGCAGAAATATATCTTTTGAAGAAATACCTTTCAAGTGTACATCTAAAGTCAGAGATAACTAAACTCTATCCATGAGAATCACCCTTAGTGGCAGTACTACTGTGACTTAGAAACCAGACAAGTTTATTCTGCATCTTGTAATGCCAGAAAACTAAATGTGAATACTAAGTGTGAAAAAAAAATTCTTAAGCTGATTTCAAATCACAGGCATATGTTTGGCTGAAAAAACATATTGAGGAATACACACTTCAAAGGAAAATCCTTTGAAATGGAATCACTGGCACCAGACCCATTGCCTGTTAAATTGTTTGACCCGAAAGACTATTTCAAGAACCCTCGGATCTTTACCCCTATAACCAAGCAGCAATATTTGGAAACAGTCCTGAACCCATAACTTTACTTGTAAACAATCCCTTTTCCATAACTCTGGCCAAACAGTCCAACTGTCTTAGGAGCCGAAAATCAAGCAACCTCTTCCTCTTCATATACCCCTCCCCACAAGGAAAAAAGAATTCCCAAAGATGGTTAGTTCTGTTACAAACAGAACACGGTAACACCTACAGATCCAACACTATTTTTGATAATCATAGCTGTATCATTTTTTAGTCATTTTCCCATGGGCTCATTTCCATCTTATCTTTAGGATTAGTGTATATTCATATGTATACCCACATACGTATGCTAAAAGAGCTTCATTTGAATATTTAAAGTCAATGACAACCTTTAAACTCATAACAGAGTTACTAGTCAATGTTATGGCCCGCTGGGGCCACAACTGGGCCCCTATCCTGGGGTCCAGAGAACTCTGGAACCAAGGACCCTGCCCCCAGTCCCTGAGTTCTCCAAAGCACAGGGCAGCAGAGTTGACAGCCAACAGAACGACCTGATCGAAGAAGAGACAAATACTCAGAAGGGGAGTCTTGCTCCAGGACTGAGGTGATACCCTTCCACAGACACTGAGTGAGAGAGGACCTTGGGAAATAGTCTTGGGGAGGGTGAGAGCTAAATAGAGACCTCCTGGGATCCCCTAGGAGACCTGGGCTCCAACCTGCCCACACAGGGCTCGTATTATGTCGTGGGAGGCTAGGGTTGGTAGGATTAATCGTCAGAGGGGATGGCCCTGAAGAAGAAGGCATGTACTCTAGTGCAGTGATGCTGAACCTTTCAGAGACGAGGGCCCAAACTGCAACCCAAAACCCACTTATTTATCTCAAAGTGCCACACTGAAATTAAACCTGAATACTGAGGTTTTAGTTTAGAAAAAAACAACTCATACATTAACAGAAAAAACAAATAATATGCACACTATAGGCTCGCTACCACTGGCTTAGTATTATGTTTGAACTCTGGCACTGCCACCCACATCTAGTGGAAATCAGTACTCTGAGTTACTATAGGTAAACATAAGGGGAGCCTAACTGTCTTCTCTAAAATCAGAGTCCTCTTCATTTTGGTGGAAGGTTGTTCATCATGTTACATCCAGCAGGGGGTCTCTGGGTGCTCCTCTGCCTCTCTTCAGCAGAGAATGGAGAAGTGGGGTTCTTAGTGATAAATGAGGGAGTCAGGCCTGATGTAATGGGAAGCAAAAGTTTATTTAAAGTGTGGTAAATAAAAAGAAAGCAAAAGGGAAACAATCTCAGCAGCACAGTGATGCTATAAGATGGGGCCGCTCTCTTGGGATGCCCGGTGAGTAGGAGATGTGCTTCATACTTACAGGGGTGAGCTGGTTTCTAAAAATAACTGTTTCACTGATTGGTGGCCTAGGCCAATTAGTGTCTTAGCCTTTACTTCTGGGAAGAGGACAAGACCGACACAAATAAAAGTAATGCTTTCATAAGGAAACAGTAGGGTACATTTTCTCAAGTACATGGTACACAGATAAGCATGTGATGATCTTACAATCATCAGCCACAGATAAGCACGTGATGATTTTACAATGTTAGTCATCCATGTTTTGCCCTGGGTTTTTGTTGCTGTCCCTCTGCCCCTACAATCAGAGTTTCCTAGGGTTTGTCACTACCCAGTGAATATTTGATGCCGTCGTTGTTGATGAAGTCACTACTACAGACAAGGTAACATGCAGTAGTAGTGACTGGCAATTGGTTTTCTCTCTATGCCAACACATGGATCCCTGGGTGATCATAAACAATACTGTGGCTCACTCCTAAAGAATGAGGCACTGGGCCAAAGAACTCGCAAACCCCAGCACAAAAAATAAACAATCAAACACAGACACGAAAAGGCAAGGCAACAAAATGCCTCCAAAAGCCCACAGCTCCCCCAAAATCGGTACAAGGAGCAATGAGGAGGAGGAAATCATAAGCTACACAGCAGATAGGACTGAAAGGATAGCAATGGAGGTAAAACAGTCCTACAAGGTGCTTGGCGAATTTAAAGAAGATGTAAGTAATCAAATAATGACCACAATGAAACAAATGACCAGTGAGTCTAGAGAAGACACCAATAAACAGCTAGTGGAGCTAAAGAAAGAGATACAAAATGTAAGCACCCAGCAAAGAAAAGAATGGGAGTCGATAAAGAAGTTTCAAACAGAAATGCAGGAGATTAAAAACTATAATTGAAGCTATTAGCAGAAACAACCAATGTGAAGGCAGTGTCAAATCTAGAGGACAGCACTGAGATCAATGATCAATTTAATGAGAGCTACCTTAAAAACAAAGAGGGCACATTAAAAATAGATCCAATAGCTCCTAGATGACTGAAAGAGGTCTAATATAAGAGTAATTATAATTAGGGAAAAATCAGAAGACAGCACAAAGGGCATAAAAAACCTACTTACACAAGTAATAACAAAAAATTTCCAGACATGGAAAAAGAATCTAATACACAGATAAATGAAGCATATACAACCCTAAATAGCTATGATCAGAAAAAAACTCTCCATGCCACATAATCATTAAAATACCAGAAATACAACACAAGAACAGAATCATAAAGGGTTCTAGAGAAAAGCAACAAATCATATATAAAGGAAAACATATCAGAATTAAAACAGATATCTCAACACAAACTTTAAAGGCAAGGAGAGCATGAAATGAAGTGTTTCAAGGTCTTAAAGAAAACAATTTCCAACCCAGACTGTTATATCCTGCAAAATAATCTTTCAAAATTAATGGAGAAATAAGATATTTCCAGATAAAGCAAACCTAAACAAATGCATGACCATCAAACCAACACTCCAAAAAATTCTAAAGGATATCCTACAATAAATACAATGAAGCTAACAATACCAAAATATCGAATAAAATGAACACATCAGGTGGGGATAATAATTAAGTAGGAGGGAGAGAATACAAAACAGGAAGAGGAAATTAATAGTATAAATCCATACCTATCAATTACAACTATCAATGTAAATGAACTTGACTCAGCAAGCAAAAGACACATTAGCAGAATGAATCAAGAAACAAACTCCAATAGTATGCTGTATACAAGAAATACATTTAACACAAAAAGAAATTCATAGACTAAAAATCAAAGGATGGAAATCAATATTCCACACAACAGGAACCCATAATCAAGCAAAAGTGGCTGTCTTATTTTCAGACAAAGTAGATTTCAAGCCTAGGCTGATTAAAAGAAACAAAGAAGGACAATTATACTGGTTAATGGAAATATTCAACAGGAAGCGATAATAATTACAAACATATATGCATCAAACCGCAGTGCACTCAACTTCATAAAACAAACTCTAATGGACATAAAAGATCAGATATACATCAATACAATTATAGTGGGGGAATCACAATATCCCACTATCACAAATATATCTACTAAACAAAAAATCAACAATGAAATACCAGAGTTGAAGCAAATCTTTGAACAAATGGATTTAATAGATACATATAGAGTGTTCTACCTAACAAAACAGAATACACTTTTGTTTGGGTAACACTTGGTATTTTCTCCAAAATAGACCATATACTAGTTAATAAAGCATGCCTCAGTAAATGCCAAAGAACAGAAATTTTACCATGCATATTATCAGCTCACAGTGCAATCAAACTAGAATTCAATAGCAAAAGAAACCACAGAAACTATGCAAACATATGGAAATCAAACAACACACTCTTGAATAATTAGTGTGTCACAGAGGAAATTAAGGAAGAAATAAAACAATTCCTAGAATTAAATGATAATGCCAGTACAACGAACCAGAACTTATGGGACACAATGAAAGCAGTTCTACAAGGGAAGTTTATAGTGGTGAATGCCCGGATCAGAAAAATAGAATAAGACCAAATAAATAACATAATGATGCATCTCAATGTCTCAGAAAAAGAACAATCAAAACCCAGAGCTTGTACAAGGAAGAACATTACAAAGATCAGAGCAGAAATTAATGAAATGGAGACTAACAAAATAATACAAAGAATCAATGAATCAAAGAGCTGGTTCTTTGAAAGAATAAATACACAAATGTTACCAGTCTTACCAAAAAAGGAAAGAAAAGACACAAATTAATGTGATTAGAAATAAAAAAGGTGAAATCAGAACAGACAATGCTGAAATTCAGAAAATTACTAACAACTACTTCACAAACATATATGCCAAACATTTGGAGAACTTAGAAGTGGTGAAATTCCTAGATACATACAAATCACTAAAACTGAACCAAGAAGACTTTAAAATCTTGAACAATCCAAAAACAGCCAATGAAACTGAAGTAGTAATAAAAATAAATAAATAAATAAATAAATAAATACCAACTAAGAAAAGCCCAGAACCTGAAAGATTCACAGCCGAATTCAACAAGAACGTCAGGGAAGATCTAACACCAATACTCCTCAAATTTTGTAATGAATTGAGGGGGAAGAAGTACTTTCAAAATCATTCTTAGAAGCTAACATTACCCTGATCCCAAAACTAGCCAAAAAAGAGAACTATAGGCCAATTTCTCCAATGAACATAACTGCAAAAATTCTTAATAAGATACTGGAAAACAGAATGCAACAAATCATCAAAAAGATCATACAGGGCCGGTGAGATGGCTCAGCGGCATAAGCGCCTGCCTGGCAAGCGCGAGGGCCCGAGTTCGACTCCCGGATCCCACATACGAAAAAGGAGCCAGTGATATCGCTCAGCGGCACGGGCGCCTGCGGGCGTGCGAGGTACTGAGGTCGACCCCTCGGTACCCACAAAAAAAAAAAAAAAAAAGATCATACAATATGACCAAGTAGACTTCATCCCAGGGATGCAAGGATGGTTCAATACACACAATTCAAAAAATGTAATTCATCATATAAACAGAACAAGGACAAAAACTGCATGATGTTCTCAATAGATGCAAAAGAAGCCTTTGACAAAATCCAACATCTATTCATGATTTTTAAAAAAAAACCCTGAAGAAAATAGGCAGAAGGTCCTTATCTCAACATGATAAAAGCCATTTATGATCAAGCTGCTGCCAACATCATTAAATGGGGAAAAGCTGATAGCCTTCTCTCTAAAATTAAGAATAAGACAAGTGTGTACATTATCACCACTCCTTTTCAACATACTCCTCAAAACATTATCCAGAGCTATCAGGCAAGAGAAAGAAATAAAAAGGATATGTATAGGAAAGGACGAAGTCAAAATATCATTATATGCAGATGACATGATCCTTTACTTACAAGACCTAAAATACTCCAACAAAAGACTCCTAGAATTCATAATCAATTTCAGCAGATTAGCAGTTACACAAAATAAACACATAAAAATCAGTATCATTCCTATCAATAATAATGAAGAACTCACTAAAAGAAATTAGGAAAACAATACCATTTACAATAGGAAGGAAGAGAAAAGAAAAAAATGAGAAAAGGATAAAATGGATAAAATGGAAGCATGAAAAAATTTAATACTTAGGTGTTAACCTAACTAAGGAAGTGAAAGACCTCTACAATGAAAATTACATCAGACTGAAAAAGGAAATCAAGTAGGACATCAGAAAATGGAAAAGTATTCCCTGTTCCTGGCTAGGTAGAACCAACATAATCAAAATGGATGTGCATACAAAACTGATAAACAGATTTAGCACAATCATAATCAAAATACCAATGTCATTTCTCACAGAGCTAGAGAAAACTATCCTACAATTTACATGGAATCAAAAGAGACCCAGAATAGCAAAAGCAGTCCTGGGCAACAAAAGCAAAGCATGCAGCATCACAATCCCAGACTTGAAGTCATATTGTAAAGTTATAGTGATTAAAACAGCATAGTACTGGCACAAAAACAGGCATGTGAATTAATAGAACAGAATAGAAGAAGCAGAAATAACCCCAGGCACATAGAGCTACTTGATCTTTGAGAAAGGAGCCAAAAATGTGCACTAGAGGAAATATAGCGTCTTTAATAAATGGTGCTGGCAAAATCGGATACCCACAACCAGAAGATTGGGCCTACACCCATATATCTCACCATGTACTAAACTAAAATCAAAATGGATCAAAGACCTAAATATTAAAATAGAAACAATCTACTGGAAGATAAAATAGGTACAACTGTTGAAGACATAGGCATAGGCAAGGACTTTCTGAACAGAACTCCAATGGCACAAGAAATAATACCGAGAATCAAGAAATGGATCAGATCAAACCAAAAATGTTTCGCACAGCAAAGGAAACAACCAATAGAATGAAGAAACAGTTTACAGAATGGGAAAAAATTTTTCCAGCTATTCCACAGACAGAGAACTAACATCAAAAATATATAAAGAACTCAAAGAAATTAGACCCCCCACAAATTAAACACCCAGTCAAAAAGTGGGCAACCAACATGAATAGACACTTTTCAGAAGAAGTATGAATGGCTAATAAATACATGAAAAAATTCTCATCGTTGCTGGTCATCAGAGAAATGCAAATTAAAACTACACTGAGTTACAATCCTACCCCAGAAAGAATGGATATCATCAAAAAATCTAATAACAAATTCTGGCAAGAATGTGGGGGAAAAAGAAACTCTACTACATTGTTGGTAGAAATGTAAACTCATACAACCACTGTGGAAATCTGTGGAGATTCTTCAAAAGACTAAAAATAGAAATTCTACTAGACTCAGCTTTTCCCCTTCTAGGTATTTTCCCAAAATAGTTGAAATCATCATATTACAGGGATATATGCATGCCCATGTTTATAGCAACACAATTTATAGTAGCTAGATCTTGGAAACAGTGTCTATGTCCATCAACAGATGAATGAATAAGGAAATAGTGGTATTTAGATACGATGAAGTACTGTGCAGCCACAAAGGCAGATAAACTTGAGGCATTCGTAGGTAAATGGATGCAACTTAAGAACGTAATGTTAGTGAAATAAGTCAGACACACAAACTCAAATATCACATGGTTTGTCTTACATGGGAAACATGTCACATGGTTGAGAGAGAGAGCAAAATAGAAGACAGAGATAAATAGGAAATAGGGAGAAGTTCAAATACTTCCCCAAACTACAAATTCCATTGTTTTAAAAATAGTTAAATATATATGCTAATTAATTTCATTTATACTACTAGTTGATCTAGTTTATCTTTCTTTCATTGAAAAGGAAGTTTTGTGTTATAATCTGTTTCTTTTTTGTAAGAATCTTTTCAGTTTATGTCTTGTACTCTTGAGTAACTAGTTTGAAGATGATACACAGTGGAATAACTATAGTTATTCTATTATTTGATTTTGAAATTTTGTTTTATTTTTGCATAAAATATAAATAAATAAAATGAAAAAAGTAAACTCATAACAGAAGGTATGAGAAAATTTTGTCTTTGATTCTTTTCTACAAATCAAGTATTTAACTGTATGTTCTTGGACTATGCTTGGATGGAAGAAGGCAACAGAGAAAGATGAGAATACAACTTCTTTTAAAATATTTTTAAGATTTTTCACACATGTCAGAATAACTCATCCAAACAAAAACATTCTTAGCTGGACTATAAATTATATATGTGAACATGAATTATACACAGAAAAACAACTGTGTGTGTGTGTTCGTGTGTGTTTCTGTCCTTAAGAAGAAGACTGTAAGAGGAGGAAAATCCCATATTTATACCTGCCAGCAGCAATGAAATCATTCAGCAATAAATAATTTTCAAGAGTTTCTCAGAATCAATCCTTTCTGATCTATTTTATTTTCATTAAATTTACCTTTTATTCAGAGTTATAAATTAGACAACTTGTACCCAAGGACGAAGGAAAGTAGTTGGTGTGCTAAATAACAAATTCTTTTCTACACAAAATATGGCGTTCTCCCTAACTTTTCACCAGTCTATGAGCAGCAGCTTTCTCTTTACATCTTTCTTTTATATCCTTATTCCTTCATCCATACAGCTATGTTTTCTGCCCTGTTCTCCAGCAGTTCTTAGTCCTGAAAAATGTCAAGGCATCAAAATATTTATCCGAAAATCTTTAGGAGCCAAAGAGCCACAACCCTGATATTCAGGAGCTACCCATTTTGGTACACTTTTGCTTTCAGTATCAAAAGCAGAGGGGAAAGGGGATCAAAGAGCAGGCAACTATATCCATGAAACACAGAAGAGTCCCCCTACCACCACCACTGCCTTCCAAAAACTGCCTGTTGATATGTTCTTACTGCTTGAAAAAGCAGTCACTGCCTGGAATTCATCATCCTCTTTCCTACTTAGATAACTCTGAAAGGAGTTATCGTGACAGGAGTTCTCTGTGAACCTAGTTAGATAATGTGGAGTGTTGGTTCTACTTTTGCCAAGTGAAATGAAAAGCAAAGAAGGAACGAAGATGACATAAGACATTTACATCCCAGGCTTACTCTGATTCTCCGTTCCGAAGATTAGACTACAGTACTACACAAAATAACTAAAACTTACCCAGAGCCATCACGGGTTATCACCTCTAGGTCAGCATTGGTTCTGTGACTTAGCAATCAGTTGTAAAAATGGAAGCTTCTTTAACCTTTGGTTTCCAGAATATTTGAAACTAAAAAGAAATTTAGTCTCGAAAGAATGAAGACAGAGAGCAAATGGTAAAGAAACAAGGTGTTTGGCAAACATTTTCTTCAGAGTAGCATTCGAATCTTTGTCCTTGTTTGGTAAATCTCAGAGAAGATCTTGCACGGCCCCTCCTCTCTGCCCTCTTTCCACCACCCTAACCCCACTCCCAAGTTGGGAAGAAACTCATTCTTCTCATGTTCCCATAACATTTGTTCAAATATTTATCATCTCTTGCTATAGATCTATCATAATTGCATATGTGTCTCATCTGCCCCATAACAATTAAGATTATAAAATAGGTTCATTACACTTTTTTCTCTCCAGTGTGCCTTGCAATAAATGGTTGTTAGATTAAATCATATTGAACAAAATTTAAAATACTGGAATAGGTAAATCTCTGCTATATGTACAGGGTATTTATCATGAATAAACTTAGAGCTGGAAAATGTCCACAAGTAAAGTATGTAGTAAAAACTATGAGAGGCAAATAAACCTGAGCTATGGCCAATTTAGGCACTATTTTTTTAAAAAGAACACAGGATCATATTTAGAAAAGATAGGCTTCCTGTTATCCACTTTACTAAGAGTCTATTAAAAATGAGTTTGCATGGGACCTTTCTAAAATCAATGGGTACAGCTACAAAGAAGAAATGTTTAGAGTAGTGGTTAAGAACGTAGGCTTTAGCGTTTATGGAGAGTCTAATTTTTTTGAGTTCTTTGTATATTTTAGATACTGTTTTCTGTCCAAGAAGTAAGTGGAAAAAAATGTTTTCCAGTTCTGTAGGTTGTCGCTTCACTATGTTGTTTGTTTCCTTTGCTGTGCAGAAGACTTTTAATTTGATACAATTTCATTTGTTGGTTCTTGGTATTATTTCTTGTGCAACTGAGGTTCTATTTGGAAAGTCCTTGCCTATGCCTATGTCTTCAAGCATTTTACCTATTTTATCATCCAGCGGGCTCAGTGTTTCTGCTTTAATATCTAGGTCTTTGATCCATTTTTATTTGAGTTTAGTACTATAGGCTGAGACATACGGATCTACATTCATTCTTCCGAATGTCAACAGTCAGTTTTTCCAGCAACATTTGTTAAAGAAGCTATTTTTTCTCCAACATATATTCTTTGGTCTTTTGTCAAAGACCAGATGGCTAAATGTGCCTGGGGTTGTTTCTGTAGCCTCAGCTACAGAATCAAAATCAAAAAATGGGCAATTGAAATGAAACAACACTTCTCAAAAGAAGTACAAGCAACCAGTAAGTACATGGAAAACTGTTCAGCATCTTTGACTATTAGAGAAATGTAAATCAAAGCAACACTGAGATTCCCTCTTACTCCAAGAAGAACGCCATCATCTAAAACTGGAAAAAAAAAATGCTTACAAGGTTGTAGAGAAAGAGAAACACTTCTATATTGCCTTGGGGGATGTAAAATAGTACAACCATTATAGAAGTGAGTATGGAGAGTCCTCAAAAAACTAAAAATAGCAATTCTATTTGACCCAGCTACACCTCTTCTAGGTAACTTCCCCAAAGAGTTGAAGACATCATATTACAGTGATAAATCCAGACTCATATTTATAGGAGCACAACTTACAATACATAAATCTTGGGCATGACCTAGAGGCCCAACAACAGATGGACGGGTAAAGAAAATGTGATATACACACATATATACACATATATACATATATTATTAGAACTCATATATATATATATATATGAATGCTTCTAAGCAATAAAGAAGGATAAATTTAAGTCATTTATAGGAAAATGGATGCAGCATGAGACCATAATGCTAAATGAAATAAATCACAGAAGGTTAAATATTACATGGTTTCTCTTATGTGAGAAACCCAACATATAAATAATTTAAAGAACAAAATAAAAGATACATGATAGTGACGAGGGAGATAGACTTCATGGGGATAGGAAGGGGATACAGGAGTGGGGGAA
The DNA here is from genome assembly GCA_028451465.1 of Erethizon dorsatum. Classification (NCBI taxonomy): domain Eukaryota; kingdom Metazoa; phylum Chordata; class Mammalia; order Rodentia; family Erethizontidae; genus Erethizon; species Erethizon dorsatum. Next base: position 44,464,414 of record CM051835.1, read on the forward strand.
ATGGGAGGGTGGGGAGGGAGGGGGAAGTAAAAATGATTAAGATGTGATATGTATATGGACCAATTCTCCAAGATGAATGAAATTATTATGTACTGCACACATACACTAATAAAAAAGAATGTATATTTTAAATTTAAAGGGTCTCTCAATGACGAAATTATGGAACGTTTGAACAATAAAATAATTATAGTATTGGATTAGAACTCATAAGAATCCAAATACTGCTGCTACAACTGTTTCAGGCAAGATCATCAATAAATGCTAAAATTGGGCCAGTGAGATAGCTCAGCAGCGTAAGCACCTGCCTGGCAAGCACAAGGTCCTGAGTTTGACTCCTGGTACCCACATAAAGGAAAAAAAAGGGCCGGTGATATCGCTCAGCGGCACAAGCACTTGCTGGCAAGCGCGAGGTCCTGAGTTCAATTCCCGGTACAAAAAAAAAAAAAGTCATTTTATAGCAAAGGAATGAAACTCCTTTAACAAATAAAACTCTTCATTCAGTGATTGGTCCTGAAACATTGTCTCATAAGGTTGTATATATTACTCTTGTTCGATTCATTTTTTTAAACTAAGTTTTCAAATATTAAAGGCCAAAATAGCACATTTTCAATGGCAAAAACTAGGAGACACCACCTGAATCAAGTGATCAAAGTTAGATCACCAATGATGTATAAATCAAAATCATGTGCCTCTGATACAATACCCTGAGGAACAACATCATTTCTATATTTTTGCTCATGAGGAAATATCAGACAAACCCAGCCAAAGGACATTCAATGAATAACTGGCCAATACTCTCTAAAAGTACTATTGTCAAAAAATTTTTTAAAGAATAAGGAATTTTCTAGATTGGAGGAGACCAAGGAGAGTAGACTAAGGAGAGCACAACAACAAAGTGAACTAAATGTAGCATATGATGTCCTGGTTTGGATCTTGAACCTAAACAGATTCCTAGTGAAATAGCTATCAAAATTTGAATAAGGTCTGTAAATTAATTTTAAATTATAAATTGAAGGATTATAGTTTATATATATATATGGATAGACTATAAAGTGGTATTATGATTTATGAATACAATGTGATTTTTTTTTTCAAAATTCAACAGTGCCCACATTGACCACATATCCCACTTTCTAGACTTAGTTCATAACAACTGCAGGTTTTCCAAAAATTCAGCCTCCTCCCAAAAGATATTCAAGGGAATGTGATTCAGACTCAAAAAATCAATTTTCATAAGATTCCAAAAATACCTTGATGGACTACTGAAATAAGTAGATAATTTCCCCCAGAAACAAACTTCAAAAAAGCAACCATATTTCAAATGTACAGATTCTGGATTCAGTTTTTTTAAAGTCAGGTTACATTTTAGACATATTTTGTCTCTGTTACAATCAGAACAGCTTATAAGCCAAATAAACAATAATTTCAGTCTTTTTGAATTTGCAACATACAATTCTTGCTGTTTATTTGATTGAAAGATACACACATAAATCCTACTCTTAAATATGTTTAAAGCAAATATTTCATTTTATATTTTACACATTTAAATTGGGTTGTTGGTTTTGTTTTGTTGAGGTTTTTTTTCCCTTAAGAGTGTACTTTGGGTGTTCACCAGCAGCACTCTGGGATTTCCCAAAATCAGAGCTAGAAATTACAGTCCTGAACTAAGATTCCAACAACACAGGATTATGGAATGTCTTGGTATTATTTCAAGTCAGGATTTTTTTCCATATCCAATTTCACCCGAAGTCGAGCATTAGTCAGTCAGTACCTTTCATATAGCAGAAAGGAGATTTGATTAATGTGATTTCTTTGTAGAAAAAATCTAAGAAGATTAAGGCACAGTGGTATAGGGAAAGCACGCCCTTTCTCAACGTGACATTCTCCAGCATTATATAGAGGTCTGAAGATCTTTCTAGTCATTAGATTGCTCACACCAGCTGCATTTGAAAGACGAAAAAAATCTATCATCAGGGAAAACTTTCAATTTTCCACATTTTAGTTTCTGTCTCACAAACAGGTCAACAAATCTAGATGTTGGTATCGATTTCACTCTGTAACTAAGCAGGAAAGGCCATCTTTCAAGGAAACATCTACAGATTGCTTCCCCCATCCACCGCACCCCTCTTTGGGGGGCTGCTTTGTGATAGTCCTTGGGGGGAAATTAGAACCTTCTAGATGACTGCTATATTCAGTGAAGCACAATGCAAAAATAAATCCGGTAGAGAGGATTTCCGGTACCTATTCTCCATCTGTGCATTCTGAAAATCTAATACTAACCAGGAGGCAAGCTTTTCTGATATGAGGAAACGAATTCAAAGCCGGTTAAAGTACATATCGAATGTCATCTACCTCTTCCACTTTTACTTTATATGTTTGTGTGGAAAAAATATGTTGAGAAAAAAAGAATATAAAGAATAAAATTAAAATGCCTTCCCTAGACCCCCTCAACTTTCAGAATATGGGTATTATTCTCCCACTGCTTTGCTCAAATGTAGGCCATTTGAGAATGTGATAGATAAGAAAGTAAATTACTTTCAATAGACAATTTCCACGGTTGTTTTCTCCTTGGACTATCACGTGTCAATTTGGCGGATATGAATCTGAAGCTTCGGTTACAATAGAAAGGGCTTCAGGGTCAGCATTCACTGTGCAGCCTTCTTTGTACCTCTCAGCCACCCAGCTAAGACACCTCAGTGCTCACAACTTAAAGAGCCCCACTGTACCAGTCAGGGGCCTCTTGATGCCACGCTTCTCTTAGAAATCTGACAACCCGCACAAGGCTACCTAAATGGACATGACAACTACCTGAGAGGGGGCAAAGAAACTTAGTACAGTATTTAACATCCCTAAATGCAATTTATACTCTCACATGATGGCACACTTAATTCCTGACTTTTAAAAACAATAAAGGCTTTGACAATCACTATGTCACCATATTTACAGAGGAGGACATACTACTAGTATGTTAGTTAAATAGTTATGTTAAGACCTACAGTTTTTTGGGGTTTTTTTGTGGGTACCGGGGGTCAACCTCAGGACCTCGCGTGCCAGTAGGCGCCTGTGCCACTGAGCGATATCACCAGCCCTTTTTTCGTATGTGGGTTCCAAGAGTCGAACTCGGGCCCTCGTGCTTGCCAGGCAGGCGTTTAAGACGCTGAGCTATCTCACTGGCCCAAGACCTACAGTTCTGATGCATGAGTCCTAGCACTGGTAAACATATGAGAGAAAACTACAATGTAACCCATCTTAGACAAAGTAATAGAGTTATTTGAATGGAAGGGAGTCATTGAAGCTCTGTATCTGTTCTCAGGTAAAACCTTAAGATTTTATTCTTAACACTGCAAAGAAAAGATACAAAAAAAAAGTTATCATACTTAATAGAGAAATAATAACTAGAATGAGTCAAGGATTTACATTTAATCCATTTCTAGTAGACTGAACCATATAATATTGTCATTTTTAACAGCCAAAAGTCATCACGTATCAGTAATTTCATGTTTCCATCTGATACTTAATACTGTACTATAATTCAAAGTAGATCTAGCTCACATCCACTTCTCGCTTCTACCACTACCCTAGTCGACCCCATCATCTTTCATCTGTAAAATTTCAGTAGCCTCCTAAGTGATCCTCCCACTTCCACTGTCCTCTACAATGTATTCTCTTCTCTACAGAGTAATCCTTCCCAACTGTTACAGATTAACATACATATATAAAAGTGCACAAATCATGATTGCACACTTAATGAATTTTCACAAACTACATACATCCACGTGAGCAGTATGCAAATCATGCAATAGAATATTCACATAAATGGACTCATACATTGTATCTTTTTTACATTTTATTTCTTCATTCAACATTATATGAGTTGACATGTTATTTCATGCTGTTATATACTATAGCAACAAATCGCTCATTTGCACTGATTGAATAAACAATAAAATTTCATTGATTGAATATACAATTTATCCATCTCAGTGTTGATGAGCCAAAATGTTCTTTTAAAAACTGTAAAAAAAGCTGGGCATGGTGGTGCATGCCTATGATCCCAGCACTCAGGAGGCTGAGGCAGGAGGACTGCCATGAGTTCGAGGCCAACCTGGGCTACATAGTGAGACACTGCCTCAAAAGAAAGGAAGAGGGCCGGTGAGATGGCTCAGCGGCTTAAGCGCCTGCCCGGCAAGCGCGAGGGCCTGAGTTCGACTCCCGGAGCCCACATACGAAAAAGGGGCCGGTGATATCGCTCAGCGGCATGGGCGCCTCCTGGCACGCGAGGTCCTGAGGTCGACCCCCCCGGTACCCACAAAAAAAAAAAAAAAATAAGAAAGGAAGGAAGGAAAGAAGGAAGGAAGGAAGGAGGGAGGGAGGGAAGAAAGGAAGATAAGATCATGTTGTTTCCCTACGTAAAACTCTTCATTTGCTTTGCCTTCCATTTAAAAGACCCACAGTAGGGGGAAGAGGGAGGGCAAGGCAAAGTGGTGGCGGGAGGTCAAAGTATAGTATGTGCATGTATAAACTGGCTAAATAATACCCATTAACTTGTATAATCACATTAAAAATAGACTGAAAAAAACAAAAGTCCTTACTATGGTGCTGGCCTCCCTCTCCACCACATCTTACCCCTCTCCACCCCACGTTCTAGCCACACTGTTCTTTCTATTCCTCTCTCAGTTACAGGTTAAGTTCTTTCCCATTCCTGAGTGGTTCTCCCTGGCCACTACCATCCCATCCTCCACCCACCCAATTCAAAGCCACATCCACAAGGCTGGCTCTGTCGTCCCATTCTCTATTTAAACTGAGATCCTCTTCTCAGGTATGCCTTCTTCAGCCTTCTTCATTGAAATGGTTCCTGCCTCTGTTTCACACTGCCTGCTTGCTTTACTTTGACTTTTCATTTTGGCTCAGAAAGGAAAATATTAAATATAAAGTGCTGACTTCTTGAAAGAGAGAAATATAATTTGGTTCTTTTTAAAGCACAGCTCTACTCAGGAAAAACGGGGGGTGGGTTAATATCTAGGGTGCAACCAAACCTCAAGTCACGAAATCAATTCAATCAAGCTAATAGAAACATCATCCTAGCTGGCTTATACAGTGAGACTTACTGTTGTTTTTTAAATGGTTAACAATTTTTTTCACTGTTCAATCTCTTACTTTGGCATCATAACCAGTCAATGTAAGAATTAAGGGCTCCAAGATGTCCACAAGTACAGTCTTCAGTATTCCATCTCCGCACTCTCTCTAGACTTCTAAGATGCCCTGCAGCACGCCTTGTGGGAGTGTTGCCAGCAGGGAAAGCAGCACAGACTTCCCACAAAACTACAGAGTTTCAAGGACAAAATCACTTCACAGGAAGAGAGGGAGGTTTTATATAGAAAGCATTTACAATGTTTTCAACAAGGTACAAAATGTTTCTACAGGGAAAATTAACCAAATTTCACTCAGCTTTTCAAAACAAAGCCAGAGTTTTCAATCAAGCGACTACATAAAGTAAACTAGCACGTGTATGCAATTCACAAGTCCCAGACATTCCTAATGAAGCAAAGGAAAATGGTACATTTTTTGAAAGTTAAAGAAAAAAAAGTAATGTATTTTTAAAAGGATAGTAGGGAAATTAAATGTGTTCAGTTGAGCTTAACTTCTTCATGAAATAAGCTTCTTATTCTGATAAGAAATGGGTCATAGCAATAAAAAGTATGCTGTAAATTCAACTTGACAAATGAGAAAATGAATTCCTGAGGGTAAGGCCTATTAAAGGAATATTTTAATTTAATCATGCAATGAATATTTTGAGTAGCTTTATATATGCAAGAAGCTGCCTTACATATTTTAATGAGATAAAACATAGCATTAGTTAATATAGTAATAGTTTGTTCTGTTACTTCCCAGTGATAATATAGAAAGATCAAATATAAGAAAAAAATGTTAAACTTCTATATAGAGATGCCAGCTTCTCACATTTGCTTATAAACTTCAAAATTCAATGTCTTACACCCACAATTTAAAGACATGTGCAGAGCATTAGTCATTTCAGTGAGCTGAAAAGCAACCTGCTTCTTCAGAATAAAATGTGATATGATGCCACCTTATGGTTGAAAATGAAACCTTATGGTTTAGGATGATAAATAATCATTTTCAGATGTATTCTTAAATCTCTAGAAAAAAGGTGCTGAGTACTACTAAACCTGTAAAATTCACAAATCAAAATACAGAGAATCAATTTGATCCTGAAAAGAAATTATAAAACAGGTACAATGCAAGGGTGCAATGTCTGGCTCATAGGAAGGGAGCCTGTTTAGGTAGCGTTCTGTGAAGGGGGTGCTCATCTGTCTGCTCGTTCGGGGTATTTTCATAATCAATGTCAGTTGGGTTTTTTTAGTTCAAATAGGTGATCTTAATACTAACTGTTCTTCACTTCCAAAGTCATAACAACAACAAAAATATAAAGTGCAACCAAGTGAAACTTTGGGGGATTAACTGTACACAGGTTACTAATTGAGTCATATGAAAGTGCCATTTTTGTGAATGGATCAGAAACAATCAAATGCTGGGAATTCTATACGACTCCTCCTATAGATATGTTAAGCATAACTGCCAATTTAATCAACTCAAATGATAAGCAAATGTAATGGTAGTGTTAGTCCTCCTCACCAAACAATTGGTAAGACCCTTATTCCTAGCTTGGTCCTACCCCAGCACCATTTATCTGTAGCTCTTCTCTGTTGCAGACAGATCCTCTCCTTGGACACCACTGTACTCCCACTGATTTCACTTATCTGCCTTTTACTTCCTTATAAGCACTGCAGAAATTTCTCAGTCTGCAGTTGCTCACCTTGCCAACTGTAAAGTCAAACACTATCATCAACCAAATTTTTGTAGACCTGCTTAATTCTATTTACTATGGAACAAATCCAGGAATTTGGGGAAATGAAGATCTCCTTTAATATATATTCTATAAACGCTGTTTCCAAAATTCTTTGTCATTGCCATATTTCTATAAAGCCTTAATGGTTTCTGAGAGGATAAAACAATTTCCATCCTGAGAGCTACATAAAAAGATTCTCCCTTATTCTGAAATTATTCCTCTTATCATATCAAATATTCTTCTTCCTTCCATCTTCTTCATCAATGGTAACTGTTACTAAGACTCCCCAGCAACTTTATAATGGAAATTTTCAGTGCTTAACTGTTCAATTCTCTTCACATACAAAGGTTATTCTATCTTAGCAGGACACCTTTAGGAAAATGGTAGAGGAAAAGTAGAGAAACAAACCCAACTGTAAACAAAACTCTATTTAAGAAGCACTCATGCATATAAAATTATTGCAAAGGTCAGGAAACCAAATATAAAACATGAATATTAGAAGAAACTGGGTGAGTGGTTATGGGAACTTTCTGTATTACTTTGCAACTTTTCTAAATACCTAAAATTGTTCCAAAACCAAAATTTATTTTTAAAAAAGTTCAGAGAATCAGAACCAAAGTCATAGGTATCAATTTGCCTTCTCTCCAACAGCTTTCCCAGATTGAGGTTTTCTTTCTCCCCACTGCACATTTATTTATATATTCTATACAGATGGGCTTCCTTACATCTGCTTAGGGAGTGGAGCTGTCATCTTATACTGAGGAGAAAGGCAGCTTGATGGCTCTGGGTTTGAAGTTCCCTGTTCAAATGCCAATGGAGATAGAGACATGATTGCTCTGTGAGCTTCGCCAGGTCAGTTGCCTCTCTGTGCTTTGCTTTCATCTCATGCCTAAAGGGACAGATAATCCCTACCTTCCACCTCTACAAGAAAAGAAAGGAAGGTTAAAACATTAATCTGAACATATTGTTAAGTGTCTGCTTCATACATAATACAGAATATTAATATCAACTGTTTTCTCAGCCTTAGCTAGTAGGCTCCTCGGGGCAGATCCTGCTCTTTGAATCACAGTAGATACTCTGGAGTCCCTTCACAAATAATGATACGAATGAAACTGAGTTAAAGTTTGAATTCTGAAATGTGGGATTCACTTCGAGCAGTTTTTGCAGTTACTCATGAATACATCAATATGAACAGTGCATCCATTTTCCTTTCCTAAATATTTGTTTTACTTTTAATAGAGCACAAGGCTCTCAAAATCTACCTTTAGAGCACTGTTTACACCCTGAGAAAGGACTTGTGCCCAGAATCACATAATAACACATAGATATCTATATCTATTCAAGGGCCCCCTTAGACTCCCATTTGGCTGCCATTTCACTCCTGCCGTTCTCTCTGTTTAACCTTTTGGCTCCTTGAGAGAAGTAGCAGAAGCCACAGCATGAGGAATGGAAGTTCTTAGAAGTCGCTGAGATCAAAGGGGTCCACCCTGCATGAACAGCATTTCTTTCTTCCTGGGTAGGTTTTGCTACCACTATCTGGTGGGGAAAGGAGAGAAGAGAGAGGTTTTTTTTATTAATCCCAAATCGACAACTTCAGAGAAAGAATTTAGGATTTTTACAACTAGACAAAAGAAATGTATGACTTAGTGGTTCCTGGTGCTGGATACAGTCTTGTATATGAAGAAGGAAGACAGAGCCTAAAGATTCTTACAGTAAATGAAACACCACCCAAACTGAACAAAAAAATCTGCTTAACAAATGTTAGCTTCCTGCCCTCCTCTTTCTTCTGACTGAAGATTTGCTTTCCTAAGAAATGTGGACCTTTTCTTTTCTACAGGCCCAGAATACAGGCCTCAAGAAATGAAGAAATTCCCCCGTTATCATCCAGAGCCCCTCCCAATGCAACTCTAAAGGACAAGTCACACCCACTTCCTCAAAACTACTCAGCAGCAGAAAGGGCTGCTGACCATAGGTGCCTGAGAAAATCTGAACTAACTGCTTTATCTCCTTGCCCAAGCCTGGCTATACATATACAACCTCCTCATCAAAAAACTGTGAGCAGCGCGTGCTATATGCATGCGTGGAATACCACATTGAACCCCATTAATATGCAAAATTAATATGCATTAATAAGACATAAAAAACATTTTAAAAAATTTTTAAAACAGTAAGGACAATAGCTTAAGTGCAATTAGAATTTAAGAATCTCACGAAATCTAAATATATGGAAATGTAGAGTTGCAATGTCTGACATAGTAACTACCAGCCACGTGCAGCTATTTAAATATAAATTAATTTGAATCTAAATAAATTAGAAATTCAGTTCCCCAGTCACATTAGCCACTAACCCAAACATGGAGCATTTCCATCACTGCAGAAAGTTCTATTGGACAGACTGATATAGATAGTACAGGAAAGTATATTTAGATTCTTCAAATCCTGCTATGTCGTCTTTAATTTCTTTTGGCAAACATTCATTGAGCATCAACTTCATGTAAGACAGTGTGTAAGGTACAGCGGAGCAGAGATGAATAGGGTTGCAACTGGCCATCAGGAGTTGAGATTTAGAAATAGACATGCAAATAACTACCTAGATGATAAGACAGAAATACACACTGTAGTGAAGAAGCAAGCAAATCGCTGTGTTCCCACAGGTAGGGATGTAAGAAATCATCTCACACTGATCTTTGGCCATCTCAGGATTTCAAGATAATGAGCACTGTCCTGATTGAGAAACTGCACATTTCCATGCTGTTAGCTCCACGGAAACAGCTCTTGGATGTGTTCCATTAAAACTGCTTTGAAAACTGGTCCAAAAAATATCCACTCTGATAAGAAGACACAAGGCCCCACATGCTAACTGGAAGAGCACGTGATTCCGAGTCAGGAGGCTTATTTGCAAACTAGCTCTGTCCTTACCAGCTGTGTGACCTTGGGTAAACTATTTATTTCTCTGAGCCTCAGGATCCACATTTTCAAAGTGAAAAAAAAATCTCTAGCCCATGTGTCCCGTAGATGACTACTGTAAAGACACAAAGCACTGCAGAAACAGTCAATCGATATATGATTATTATTACTGAAAGTAATGTGAAACTTTGGAGAACATGTAAATCCACTGCAGGCATGTCGATTTGGAACTACGTGGAGAAGGTTCAAGTTCTGCAAGAAGAAATTGATTCAATTCTCAATCTATAAATCTGTGTTTAGATTTAAAAGTAAAAATACGTACTACTTGTCAGCACCCTTCTCTCTTCTGAAGCCAGCTCGAGTTCACTGCATCTTAATCCGCAAGGACAACTTGCCTCGTGCTGGTGCGAAGCAGCCATAACACCAAGGGTGAACTTACCTTGAACGACAGTTAAAAATTTCCGAGCCGGGTCAGTCAGCCAAAAAGTGAAAAGGCATAGGTTTGTTTGATATGGAAACAAACCTAGGATCATTACCACACTGTACAAATAGGAGGAAAGAAAGTTTCCAAATAATTGCTAGATATGTGCTCCACTGATTTCATGAGGAATTTTAAAAAGAATGTCACACTTGGTAACCACAAGTTTTTGAGTCTGTCTGTGGAAATGTTTCCATAACGTAAAATGACGCCACTTTTACTTTTCTGCAACTCCCGGCAATAGCATGGGATGATTTCTTTTTCAGTAGACAGTATGACTGGATTGGGTTTTTTCCAGATGTTGAGAGAATGGTTTCAATTACCTGGTGCCATGCCTCAATTTCTGAGCACCCCCTCGAACCTGTTGGGGTTTGGCAGTTGCAGCAACAGAGTAGAACCACACGGGGCCATCCAGCCGGCCACGCTATGGTATCACCATGCTCGCCATAGAGCTGGCACAGACTCAGGTATAATAGAATAAAAATGCTTATGCTGGCATGCAAGGCCCTGAATAGCATACATTTTAAACAAGGAGGTCTAAGGTTAAAATAATAAACTTTAAATGATGTGTGCCACATGTGACATTTTGGTTCCAGACGTAACAAACCCAAACCAAAGTCTTTTGCTTGACAATTCCAAAACAATATTACCCTCCTAGGTTTCTGATTTTGATTTTGCCTCAATTGCTCACAGATTACACTCTGGCAAGCTTGGAGACAGCACAGCACTGTTTAAAATGCACATGCCAGGAAGCCTGCATGATGCTCTGCACTAAATCATCCCTGAATTCCTCGTTACTGTGCTCACTTAACCATTTCCACAAATGTGGCATGGACTTTTTCTTCTGGAGGAAAATTTTAAATAACCACTACAAGTAAACAGTACAGTGAACTCTCCCTCTCCTCCAGTAAAACCAAATAAAACAATAGACATTTGTTCTAATATAATTGGCCATTTATCCTAATCTTAGCAAATTACTGCTCAACCGTCTAACACTGAAATTGCAACATTTTAATAGCAAATTATGGACTTATCAGTCACAGAAAAGTACTAAGTGGACTCCAGAAAGTCCGAACTTTGATATGTTTCATAACCCAGTTGAAAGATCCGGTAGTTTTTTCATTTCTTCACTATTCTGAAACTCTATTTTTAAATTATTTTGAAGACTCTGAAGCATGTGTTTTATCTTGGCTATTTTCAACCTTAATGTCCTTAACTACAAGAGTGTAAAATAATTACAGGAATAATTATTACTTTTCTATTCTGTCACGGTATCTTTGTGAAGAAAGTTAGTTTACTGATAACTCTTGGTTACATTATAATAAGGTTAGTAGAAGACCCAATATCACACAAAAGATTAATAATAAAGCCAAACAACAGTGAATATCTGGATATTTGAAATCTATATTATTTCAATTTGTAATAAGAGTGTTATATAACACAACAATAAAACATTAAAAGACTAATAAGAAAGTCAGCCAGACTATTCCTAAATCACAGACTCACTGTAGGCTTGTGGTTAAATGCTATTATTTTTTTCCACCCCTTTATTAAAACTCCTTCAAGGCACAAACAGAAGAGGAGAAATTAAAATCAAATGGAATTCAAAGTACATCCAGATGAAAACAAAAGGAAGCAACACAATATAGGGAAAAAAGCCAAAGGGAAACAAATGACCATAGCGAGCTTGCTTATTGTACCCCAGCACTTTACAAACAAGGAAAATGAAGCTCAGGTAAGAAACTGGCCAAAATGAAGAATGGAGTTAGAACCACAATCAGGTTCCCTCCTGAGCTCATTCTACTAGACCCTGTCCTTCAGTCCCAATTTCAGCCATGATACTTAATGATTAACACACCAAAACCCTTCCCTACCTCTGATTTCTCCTCTGTAAAAGTAGGGTAGTATCAATCATCCCATTGTCTTCATAAGATGACTGTGCAATGTCATATAGACAATTAGCAGAGTAAAGTTACACACTTTAAAGAATAAAAAGTTAACATCAAAGTTTGTTTTCTAAAGATTATTTGAAGTTATAAATGGATAGAAAATTCTCCAAGTTCAAGGCCTAAAAAAGGCTAGAGCCAGTAAATTCACAAGGCAGTCATAAAACAAAGACTTTTTATCTTCTTTTAAATGCTTTCCAAAGTTTTCTAGTCAAAATGATTACGGAGAAGAAAAAAGAATCATGACATATGAATTAATAGGCATTAGACATTTGAAACAAGGAACTGCAATAAATGTGCAAATTTAAATTTGGTAATTTTCCTTTGTATACTCCTCATAGTTATTCATGACACAGGCAATATCATTTGTAAGCAAAGATAAATATTCTTTACTGATGCCTGCAAACACTCTTTGTAACAAAAACCTACTAATGAACATCTTCTCACCAGTGGGCCCCCTACCTCCTACCAAGAAGAAAAGCCAACTAATTATTTTTCTTGGATTTTTTTCAATTTTTATATTACCTTTTATATATTAAGCAAAAAGTTGACTGAAAGTCTATAAGCCCTTTAAATCATATTTATTGCATTTCTTTTCACCAAGTCCTATTACAGATAGAAAGAATTCCTTCTTGTTGGTACTTCTTTATGAAACAGGCCAGCATGTGATCACTTTTCCTCTCAAATTATATTGAAACTATTTGCATAGAAATAGTTTATTAACTTATTTCATCATAATTAATAAATGTGTTTATCATAACTAAAGAAATTAAAGGCTCTACATGATCTTATACATGGAAAGATTCTTGGTGAATAGGAAAGCCATGGCCTTTTTTGATATACCCAGGCCTCCTTAAGAATGGGGAAATGAGCATAGATCATAATTATTCCATTTATAATCAATACAAATAATAAGTTGTTTAAACCAAAGTTGATTAGAAATGAGTTCAGAACTGAATCTATCACACAAACAAACACACTATCATTTGTATGGTGTAGAATTTTAACCATACCAAGCACAAAGCTGCAAGCACTGCTTCAGTTCCTCACGAGTCCATCATGTTCCATTCTCTTAACGATAGGGACCTTTCCTCTTTAACAACTTTAAAACTTGCCAAGACGTATGAAATAACTCCATTCAGATGTTGGGAACATGCAATCACTTGACAGAAGAGAAGCAAACAAGGCAAGCCCAGAAGTATTTGACAAACTTTGGTATATGGGGCTAAGACACCAGAATCAGCATTCAGAGTCACAGAGGCAGCTGGAATTCAGAGGACATGACACCAGGGAGAAAAAGACTGTGTGATCTGCTTGGACAAATACATAATTCCCAGTTGAAGAAATTGCCATAAATGAATAGAGTTCCAGAAATCTGTACTGGGGTCTCTGAGGCTTTGTATGAATTCTATGTAGTAAATGTGTAGAACAAGACCCCACAAAGCCCAGGAAAAAAACTACCAGAGCTCCCACATGACTTCAAATGTTCAAGTTTCAACATGCAAAAGTAGAGACTGTATTAAATACCCTGAATATTCAATAAATCCTATGTTTCCCCCAAATAAGTCCTAGCTAGAAAATAATCAGCCTTGAACACTAGAGATCCAAAATGCCAGCCCCAATCAGCCTGTCCTTGCCTTACCTGCCTTCAAAGGAGCCACCGAGCAAGAGAATAGTGATGGCAGGTAAGGCAAGAATGGGCTGATTGGGGCGGGCATTTTTGATCTCTAGTTTTCAAGGCTGATCATTTTCTAGCTAGGTCTTATTTTCAGGGAAAGAGGGTAGTAACACCATGCCTTAGGGGGAGGTCTGGCCTAGACCAAGTAAAGTTACTCTGCACCTGCCCTAACAAAAATGAAAAACAAGCTCCTTCTTCCTTGATTAAGATCAAGCTAATGCTTGTTTTGCCAAGGATACAACGTAAGCCCCTTAGAGCAAGGTATTAATTATGCTGCTTCTTATTAAGTCATGGCCAATGTGTTTATGCCACACTATATTAGACAATCTTACTCCAGATCTACAGGCAAACATTTTAAGCAATCAAGAAGTAAAAAATGGAAAATATATGCAAACCCCTTGTTTTTTCTTACTTGGTTTTTTCCAAAACCAAGTCAGAAGCCATGGTTTGCAAATTCAGTACAGTCTTACAAGGAGATCACTAATCAGTTAATGGACCTCATTAAACAATCTTGAAATCTTCTTCAGTATTTTCACCTATCCCTCAAACATTCACCAATAGTACACCTAAACTCCTTATTCCTAATTATACTAATATTTAAGATGCTTGTGCTGAGCTTTTTACAGGCATCGTCTGATCTCAGCAACCCTATGAGGTGAGATTAACAGTGCTCCTCTTCACAGACAATCGAGCAGAGGTTGAAGTTTAGTTAAGTGTGCAAAACGCCACGTGGGTTCTAAAAGATGGAAGAAGGCTTCCAACCCCTCGCTGTAGGATTCCAAAGCCGGACACTTACTTAGAACACTACACCAATTCCCTATGCTGAGATTGAACATATAGAGCCTAGCCTCAGATATCTCAGAATCTATTCCCACAAAAACTCCCCACAAATATACTGCAATCAGGTAGGGAAATAAATGCCAGACTTGTGCTTCTTACCTCATTCCTTCATATCTCAGGCAGCTGGTTTCCTAAATTGCATGTATTTTTGTTTTGTTCTGGCAGGGGTGGGGGTTGAGTATAATTTTTAAATTATGAGGTCTAAAAAACTTTGTTGTGGCATTTTTATCAAAAACGGAAATTTTCAAAAGAGGCCAAATTCTTTGATACAGTCTGCTCAAAACTCTCATCTATAATTCACTCTATACAAAACTTTCCCTATTGGTTTAACTAATCATTTAAAGATGCTACAGACATTCTTAAATGTTTCAATTTTCATGAAAGACCTGACTCCCACAAAAACTCAGTATAATTTTACACAAATCAGTGAAACTTCCTGGACTTCAGTTTCTTTATCTATAAAAGAAGAACCTTGAACTACATTGGCATTTCCTGAATTACAAATCACAGACCATCACTCCTAAGGGATCTCCCCTTCAAAAAAGAAGTTCCAAGGCAAATAAGTACAAAGAAAACTACAAACAATAGCCTACATTGAGAGAATCATAGTCTACTAACAATGAATAATTTGTAAGTATACCGAGGCCCCAGAAAAGTCCTGCAAAGTTGAGTGTCATGGCACATACTTGGCATCCCAGCACTTGGAAGTCTGAGGCAGAAAGATCACTACAAGGTCGGGGCCAGTACGGACTACAAAGTGAGATCCTGTCTCAAAACAAAACAAGAGTCCTGAGATAATCTGGTTAATTTTAATTTCAAATTTTCTAAATTTACTTGACCATAAAATCCCTATTCCTGAAAAAATGTCTATAAATATCCCATGAAAATAGTACTTATCCACTCAATCAAAAAAATTGTTCATCAATCATAACTATGTGCCAGACATTGCACTGCATACTGAGGATATAACAGGAAACAGAATAAATATCGAATCTGTTCTCTCAGAGTGTAGAGTTTAGTTGGGAATATACACAATAAATAAGTGACAAATAGAATTCCAAGTCAAGAAAAGTGCTCTGAAGGAGATGAATAGGTTTAAAATATAAAATAATGCAGACAAGGGCATATTTAGGTAGGATAATGAGACAAGGGCTCTGTAATAATATATGAAAATACAGCACCTTAAATGATACCAACATAATGTATGAGATGCTAGTATAATTAGTGTCACTTAAGATGATATTCGAAGGATGAGAAGGGATCTGTCTGTGATGAACGAGAGAAGACATTCCAGGCAAAGTAGCAGCATCTATGAAAACCGCAGACTATAAATCTGCTGAACAAGCTCAGAGAACCAAAAGGCCAGTGAGGCAGAAGGAGAAGGGTGACTCTAGGACACTGGAGAAATTAGCAGGGGCCACATCAGCAAGGCTTCTGGATCGCAGAAAAGGGCTTAAGTTACACTCAAGTACAAAGAAAATGAGTTTAAACCAGGAAGGGACGCGATAGAAGCTGTTTTAAAAGGTGATTCTGGCTGTCCTGTGAAGAATACAGGAGAACAAGAAGATGTATTTGGTTTTTCTATTGCTGCTGTAACAAATGACCACAGATTTAGTGACCTGAACAATAACACAGTAGAATCATACAGCTTTGTAGGTCTGATTTCTGATGTGAATCTCACTACGCTAAAGTCAAGGTATTGACAGAGCTGCATTCCTTTTTGGAGTCTCTAGAGGAGAATCAGTTACTTTGCGCCTTCAGGTTGTTGGCAGAATTCTGTTCCTTGTGGTTGTCAAACTGAGGTCCCAGTCCTGTCTTAGTCCATTTTGGGCTGCTGTGATAGCAAACCTGAGACTGGGCAATTTACAATGAACACAGATCACTTCTTAGCGTTCTGGAGTATGGAAATTCCAAGGTCAAGGGCCTTCTTGCTATATCATCCCATGGCCAAAAGTAGAAGAGTAAGACAGGAGGTGTTCAGGGAAGGGGGCCAAACTCAAACATTTATCAGGTCCAAACTCCCTCAATAACAAAGCTACTCCCAAATGACCAGCATTAATCCATGAATGAGGGCAGACACCTTATGACCTAATCACCACTCAACAATCAGCACTGTTTCACTCCGGATTGCATTTCCAACACATGAACTTGGGAGGACACATTCAAACGGCAGAACTTGCTGCCTACAAATTGAGTACTATCCCAGCTTCTAGCAGTCACTCATTTTCCTTGGTTTATGGCCTTCCTTTTCTGTCTCCAAAGTCAGCAACAGTGCACTGAGTCATTTCCATGCTTCAAAATTCTTCTTTGATTTCATCAATGTGTCTCAGCCAAAAATTGTTCTTTGCTTTTAAGGATGCATGTGATTATATCAGCCCCACTCAGATAATCCAGGATAATCTCACCAACTGAAGGCCCGTACCCTTAACCACACTGGCAAATTCCAGAGACCAAAGTAAGGGCACTGGTTGGGAGCTAAGGATAGAAGCATCATTCTGTCTTCCACAAAAGCTATAGGAGCCATTCCAAGAGAGAGATAGGGGAAATTAGACCAGAATGATGACAGTGGGAAAAGGCAGATAGATTTAAGGCTTATTTAAGGCAATAAACTGTGTGGTTTGTATGAGTGGACGGGTAGATCCAAGAGGAGGAAATCACTGATTTGTAAATTCCTGGTACATCAGCCTTATTAGATGAGTGTCAGGTATGCCTTTCATAAATAAAGAAGGCTTGAAGAAGACCACTTGTAGTGGAAAATCAAGAGTATTGTTTTCTATGAAACATGCCTGGAGAAACACATATCATCTCTGAAATCTCTTACCTTTTAAGAAGTGCCTAAAAATTACCTTCTTTTCCGAGGTCATAGTGCCTGAATTTTTATAATTAAGTATCCATTCCTATTGTCTCAATAAACACAATATATTTGTTATGGTTTATATGTGGATGCCCCCCAAAGCCTCATGTGCTCACAGGCGGAGCTTTAGGAGGTGGCTGGATCTTGGGTGTGTGACACTCATCACTGGATTTGTCCACTGATGAGTTTATAGCTAGGTGTGACGTAGGCATGGCCTGGAAGATTATATATCTTCCCTCCTCCCTTGATTCCTCTCTGCTTCCCACCTGCCTCCCCCATGAGCTCTTTCTCCTTTGTGATGCCCCTCTGCCATGCCACCTGACCTTGGAGCCAGCTGACCATGAACTGAAACCTCTACAAACTGTAAGCCAAAATAAACCTCTCCTCCTTTAACCTGTCAGTGTCAGATATTTTGTCCTAGCTAGGAGAAAGTAACTAAGACAATATTCAAGGATAATTTGTTAGTGATTCATCATATTCCTTGGGATGGAGGGAAGCTTGTTATGTTAACTATTACTGTGTAAAAAAAATTACCCCCAAAGTTAGCATCTTAAGACAGTTTATGTGGGTCCAAACCTGGACAAAGATAAGTTGGGTCCTCTGCTTCATGATCTCTCATAAGACTACAATCAAGATGTTGTCCAGGGTCTTCAAATGAAAGCTCAACTGGAAAAGAATCTAATGCCAAACTCATTTATGTGGTTATTGGAAGAACCACATTTCTTGAGTGTAATAGTGAGGGCCTCAGCTACTCACTGGCTGTTGGCTGAAGCCACCCTCAGTTCTTTGTCATGTGGAGCTCTGCACCAGCAGTTTACTTCATCAAAACTAGCAGGATTGATAAAGTCTGTAGGAAATAACAATCTTTTATAATTTGATCATGGAAATGATATCCTTTAAACATTGCTATGTTCTGTGGGTTGGAAGCAAGTTATTAGTAAGGGGAAATTACACAAAGGTCACAAGTTCCAGGAAGCAGAGATCACTGGGGACATCACAGAGCATCACAGAGACTGAAGACCACACTAGGGACTGAAGAAGAAAAAGTAGAAGAAGAGAAGAAGGAGAAGGAAAGGGGGAAGTAGAAGGGAAAAGGGAGAAAGTTGACCTTTACTTCCTCAAGTTTTATTGCCCTAAAATAGTGTTCCTCGGTCAGTATTTACCGAAAAAGTGACTAGGAAACTAGTTAGAAGGCTAAAAAGGTGGACCAGAGAAGGATTGTAGGCCAATTTGGAAGTAACTTCTGAAGTTTATAATAGGAAAAGAATGAATATCAGGACAAGTTATTTTAAATATTTTAATTCAAAACTAAGAAGACTAAATTTTAACATAACTGGAACACAAATACAAGATAAAAAGAACAAAAATATTTTGGAAAACACAATAATCAGTTTTCAGCAAAATTAATGTAAGATTTAGTAAGTATTTGCTAATGGAAATATCTCAAAAAATAGAGTGCTCCCAAAGTCCACCATCTTGTATATTATCTCACACATTAATTAAAAAAGAAAAAGTAGAAATACGGTCAAGGATCACTCCTCTGTTCTCAAGAAGCATTTAGGACTATGACCATGGTCTTCCTTTTTCCTTTCTTTTTCCATTTCTTTGGATAAGATTACTTGAATATTGCTTTAGTAAAATAGAAGGCTTGTAATTTCAGTTTTGAAAAATTAATAAAAGCAAGCAAATAAAATAATATCAATATAGGGTCCATCAATTATAGCAAATGTGACACACCAATATGCTAGTAAGTGGGCAAACTGGATATAGAGCATATAAGACTTTTCTGTGGTATCTTCAAATGATTTTCCTAAAACTTCTAAAAATAATGTTTATATATTTTCTAAAAGTAAATTGGGGGCCGGTGAGATGGCTCAGTGGCGTAAGCGCCTGCCTTGCAAGCGCGAAGGCCGGAGTTCGACTCCCAGAACCCACATACGAAAAAGGGGCCGGTGATATCGCTCAGTGGCACGGGTGCCTGTTGGCGCGCGAGGTCCTGAGGTCGTCCCCCCGGTACCCACAAAAAAAATAAATAAATAAAAGTAAATTGGGGGCTGGTGAGATAGCTCAGTGGCACAAGCACCTGCCTGGCAAGCATGAGGTCCTGAGTTTGACTGCTGTTACCCACATAAAAAGGAAAAAAGGGCTGGTGATATCGCTCAGTGGTACAAGCACCTGCTGGCAAGCACGAGGTCCTGAGTTTGAGCCCTAGTACCCCCATAAAAAAATAAAAAGTAAAAAATAAAAGTAAATCAGCACAGCATTACCCCAGGATGGTGGCACCTGAGATCAGAGTGTAAGTCCGTGTTCTGTGCTTCCCCCACTGCCCCTGGACCACAGTGCCAGCTAGAGGAGACATCCTGAGGAGCAGACACCTCTGAGGAAAGCCTTGACATCAGTGATAATGCTATCTAACATCAGAAATCTAAAAGCATCAACACAGAAAAGAAAAGAAAATAGAAAATAGAAAATGACAAGACGAAAAAGCAAATGCAATCCCAAAAGCCCAGCCCACCCAAGACAAGTCCAGAGCACAAACAGATACAGGAAGTCAGAAGCCAACAAATTGAACTCTCTGAAATGATAGCAACAGAAGTGAAAAAACAAATGGAAGAGGCCATAGAGAAAAATAATCTCTAAGGCACAAAAAGAAATGACTATCAAAATAAAAACATTAAAGCAGACACAGATAAACAAATAGAGGAGCTCAGGAAAATGATGGACACCATGAATGCCAAACATAGACAATAAATGGAATCAATGAAACAGATCCAAATAGAAATTCAGGAGATTAAAACTCCATTGAAGGTATACGCAGCAGATTAAATGAAGGCAAGGATAGAATATCAGATCTAGAAGACAGGAACACAACTAGCGACCAGGAAAAGAAAGATATCTTAAAAATAGCAAGAGACCATGAAAAATCAATCCAACAGCTACAGGAGGAAGCAAAGAAGAGCAACATAAGATTGACTGGAATCAGTGTGAAAGCTGGAGACAGCATAAAAAATCATTAAAAACCTCTTCACAGAAATAATGGCACAAAACTTCCCAAACATGGATAAAGAATTTGATGCACAAATAAATGAAGGATATAGAACTCCAAATAGCCATGACCAAAATAAATCTATACCAAGGCATATAATAATCATAATTCCAGAAATTTAGCACAAGAACAAAATATTAAAAGCAGCTAGAGAAAAGAAACAAATCACCTATGAAGGAAAGCCCATCAGAATCACAGCAGACTTCTCAACACGAACCCTAAAATCAAGAAGAGCTTGGAGTGAAGTATTTCAGGCCCTAAAAGAAAACAATCTTCAACCCAAATTGATGTACCCCACAAAACTATCTTTCAAAACTGATGGAGAAATAAGACACTTCCACAACAAAGAATAACTGAAGAAATTTATAACCACCACACCAGTTCTGCAGAATGCAATGAAAGACATATTAGAAAGAGATAACAAAGACCGCAAACACAGGAACACCAATAGAAAGAAGCTGCCAGGCAGGGCAAGCAATTAAACACAGCAGAAAGACAGGGAAACAACATGAAAAAGAAAAGCCAATACATATCAGTTATACCCATCAATGTAAATGATTTCAACTCACCAGTCAAAAGAAACAGACTGGCAGAATGGATCAAGAAGCAAGATCCAACAATATGTTGCATTCAAGAAACACATTTAACCCAACAAGAAATTCATAGCCTAAAAGTCAAAGCATGGACAAAAATTCTCCATGCCACAGGAAATCAGGAAAAAGCAGGGTTAACTATTCTATTTGCAGACAATGCAAACTTTAAGCCAAAACTGATCAAAAGAGACAAAGAGGGCCGGTGAGATGGCTCAGTGGCGTAAGCGCCTGCCTGGCAAGCGCGAGGGCCCGAGTTTGACTCCCAGAACCCACATACGAATAAAGGGGCCAGTGATATCACTCAGCGGCATGGGCGCCTGCTGGTGCACGAGGTCCTGAGGTCGACCCTTGGTACCCACAAAAAAAAAAAAGAGAGACAAAGAAGGTCACTACATACTTGTTAAGGGACAACTCCAAGAAGAAGCGATAACAATTATAAATATTTATGCACCAAACACAGGTTCACCCAACTGCATATAACTAATATTAACTGACATGAAAAAACAAATAAGCACTAACACAATTGTAGTGGGGGACTTTAATACCCCACTCTCACAAATGGATAGATCAACTAGACAAAAAATCAGCAAAGAAATAATAGAACTAAACCAAGCTTGTAAACAAATGGACTTGATAGATGTCTACAGAGTGTTCCAGCCCAAAACATCAGAATACACATTCTTCTCAGCTGCAAATGGGACAGTCTCCAAAATAGAGCATATATCAGCTGACAAAACATGTTTAAGTAAATGTAGAGGAGTTTAAATCATCCCATGCATACTATCTGACCATAGCGCAATGAAGCTGGAAATCAATGACAAAGGAAACCACAAAAACTACATTAACACATGGAAATTAACACCTTTCTGAACAACCAATGGGTCACTTAGAAAATTAAAGACAAACTTAAACAGTATATACAATTAAATGATAATGCCAATACAACATACTGAAACTTATGGGATGCAATGAAAGCAGTCCTAAAAGGGAAATTTATAGCGATGAACTCTCACATTAGGAAAACAGAACAAGCTCTACTATTGAACCTCAAACTTCTAGGAAAAAGAACAAATCAAACCCAAAGCTTGTATGAGAGGGGAAATTATAAAGATAAGAGCAGAAATTAATGCAGCAGAGACTAAAAAAACAATACAAAGAATCAATGAATTGAAAAGGTGGTTCTTTGAAAGAAAAAATAAAATTGATAAACCATTAGCCAACCTCACCAAAAACAGGAAAGAAAAAACACAAATTCAAGCAATTAGGAATGAAAAGGGGAAATCACAATGGATCCCACAGAAATCCAGGAGATCATCAATACCTACTATGAGAACCTATATTCTAATAAGATGGAAAACACTGAAGAAATAAATGGACAGATTCCTAGACACAATTGAATTGCCAAAACTAAATCAAGAAGATATAAAAATTCTAAATAAATAAATATCAGCCAATGAAATTGAAAATGCAATTAAAAATTTACCAACAAAGAAAAGCCTAGGCCCTGATGGATTCACAGTTGAATTCTACAAGAAATTTAGAGAAGAACTAATGCTACTAATACTGAAACTCTTTAAAGAAATTGAAAGGGAAGCAGTACTTCCAAAATCATTTCTGGAAGCAAGTATTACCCAGATTCCAAAACCAGAGAAGAACCCAACCAAGAAAGAAAACTACAGGCCAATCTCCCTAATGAACATTGATGCAAAAATCCTTAATAAGATACCAACAAACAGAATGCAGCAAATCATCAAGAAGATTATACATCGTGACCAAGTAGCATTCACCCCAGGGATGCAGGGATGGTTCAACATATGCAAATCAATAAATGTAATACACAATATTAACAGAACCAAAGACAAAAATCACATGATCATCTCAATAGATGCAGAAAAAGCTTTTGACAAAGTCCAACACCCATTCATGATAAAAACCCTACAGAAAATTAGAATAGATGGTCTTTATTTCAATCTGAAAAAAGCCATCTGTGACAAACCAATGGACAACATCATACTAAATGGACAAAAACTGAAAGCTTTCACTCTGAAATCAGGAACAAGACAAGGATGTCCATTATCATCACTCCTATTCAATATAGTTCTGGAAACACTAGCCAGAGCAATTAGACAAGAGAAGGAAATAAAAGGAATAAAGATAGGAAAGGAAGAAGTTAAATTATCATTATTTGAAGATGACATGATACTCTACATAGAAAACCCTGAAAACTCCACCAAAAAACTGGTAGATTTAATATCCAAATTCAGTAGTGTAGCAGGATACAAAATCAACACTCAAAAGTCTACAGCATTCCTATACACAAGCAACAAACTCACAGAGAGAGAAATTAGAGAAAGCACACCCTTCAGGATAACATCCAAAAAAATGAAATTCTTAGGAATCAATCTAACAAAGGATGTAAAAGATCTGTACAGTGAAAATTACAGTACCTAAAAAGGGAGATTGAAGAGGATATCAGAAAATGGAAAGATATCCCTTGCTCTTGGATAGAAAGAACCAACATAGTGAAAATGGCCATACCCCCACAACTGCTATACAGATTTAATGCAATCCCAATCAAAATATCATTAACATACCTCACAGATCTAAAGAAAATATTCCTAAAATTCATTTGGAACCAGAAAAGACCTAGAATAGCAAAAGCAACTCTGGGCAACAAAGGAAAGTCAGGAGGTATGATAATCCCTGACCTGAAATTGTACTACAAAGCTACTGTGATAAAATCAGCATGGTATTGGCAAAAAAAAAAAAAAAAAAAAAAAAAAGGCCTGAGGATCAGTGGAATGGAATAGAAGATGCCGACACTACTCCAAACACACTCAGCCACCTTATCTTTGACAAAGGGGTCAAACATATTCACTGGAAGAAAGACAGCCTCTTTAATAAATGGTGCCGGAAAAACAGGCTCTCCACATGCCGAAGACTAAAACTAGACCCATGTCTATCACCATGCACTAAACAAAAGTCAAAATGGATCAAAGATCTAAATATTAAAATAGAAACAGTAAATTTACTGGAAGAGAAAATAGGCAGAAATCTCAAAGACATAGGCTTCATGAATAAAACCCAGACTGCAAGAGAAATAGCACAAAGAATCAACAAATGAGATCTCACCTTATTAAAAAGCTTTTGCGGGCCAGTGAGGTGGCTCAGCAGCATAAGCGCCTGCCTGGCAAGCGCGAGGGCCAAGTTCAACTCCCAGAACCCACATACGAAAAAAGGGCCGGTGATATCGCTCAGCGGCACGGGCGCCTGCTGGCACGCGAGGTCCTGAGGTCGACACCCCGGTACCCACACACACAAAAAAAAGCTTTTGCACAACAAAAGAAATCACCAACAGTGTGAAAAGACAACCCACAGAGTGGGAAAAAACTATGGCCAGTTGTCCCACAGACAAAGGAATTATATCTAGAACATATAAATAATTGAAAAAAATCAGACCCCCCCAAATTCAAAAACCTAATCCAAAAATGGGCATCTGAGATGAATACACACTTCTCAGATGAAGAAATACAAATGGCAAATAAATACATGAAAAAATGTTCAACATCATTGGTCATTCGAGAGATGCAAATAACAACGCTGAGATTCCATCTCACAACAGAAAGAATGGCTATCACTAAAAAATCAACTGATAACAAATGCTGGAGGGGCTGTGAGGAAAAAGGAACCCTTCTCCACTGTTGGTGGGAATGTAGACTGGTGCAATCACTGTGGAAATCAGTGTAAAGATTCCTTAAAAACCTAGTATTAGAGGTCCCATTTGACCCAGCTATTCCTCTTCTGGGTATCTTCCCAGAAGAATTAAAAACATCAGACCACAGTGATATATGTGTACCCATGTTTATAGCAGCATGATTTGTAATAGCTAAATCTTGGAAACAACCCTGATGCCCATCAACCAAAGAATGGATAAAAAATGATGTGGTTTTTTCCTATAATGGAGTACTACTCAGCCATAAAGAAGGATAAACTGGAGACTTTTATAGGTAAATAGATGCAACTCGAGACCATACTCATAAGTGAAATAAATCAGACCCATATGTGTAAACATCATATTGTCTCACGAGTGTGAGAAACTGAACAAATAAATAGGATCTGAAATGTACAATCGATACTTGTGAATTGGGAAGAAACTGTTCAAAAGAAAAGACAAACTGTGATGAGGGAAAGAGGAAAGTAAAAAAGGGAAAAAGAAAAAAATATATGTATAAAGAAGATAGTTAAGATATTTATACAGCTAGCTTCTCTTAGTTCATTGAAAAGAAAGGTTTGTGCTAATACTGTTTGAACAAGACATAATGCTTATATGTTGTACTCTGTATAACTACTAAGAAGACAACAATACACAATGTATCAACTATTATAACTGTCCCGCCAACCTGTTTTGAAACTTGGTTTCATTGTTATGTTTATCGTTTTTTTCTTTAAAATTAAAAAAAAAAAGTAAATGAGCACATTGAAAAGATTATACTTGACTAAGAGGGATTTACACCTGGTATGCAAGGGTGGTTTAACGTGTACAAATAAATCACTATTATACATTCATCAACAGAATGAAAGATAAAAGCCACATGATTATTCTAACTGATGCATTAAAATGCATTAAACAAACTGCATTTGACAATGTTCAGCATCCTTTCTTGATAAAAACAGTTTTGGTGTAGATGAAAAGTTTCTCAACATAAAAACTGAAAAACCAACAGCTAACATCATAATCAATGAAGAACTGAAGATTTTTCAATCATGATTTGGTACAAGGCAGGGATGCCCACTCTTAACACTTCTATTTAATGCAGTACTGGACCATTAACAAAAGCAATCATATCTGAAATGGAAATAAAAAGCATCCAAATTGAAAAGAAGATCTGAAATGATCTCCCATTTGCAAATAGCATGGTATTCTATGTAAAAAACTACAAAGCCTCCCCCAAAAAATGAACACATAAATTCAGTCAAGTAGCAGATTATAAAATCAATATACAAAAACCAGTAACAATTCTACATAAATAACAACATACCTAGAAAAGAAATCAGGAACACAATCCCATTTACAACAAAAAACTTTAAATACCTAGGAATAAAGTTAACTAAGGAGATAAAAGATTTGAACACTGAAAACTATAAAAATTAATGAAAGATATTGAAGAAGACACAAATCAAAAGACATCAAGAGTTCATGAATAGAAAGAATTATTATTACTAAAATTTGCATATTACTCAAGTAATATGCAGATTTAGCAGAATGTCTATCAAAATTCCAATGGCATTCTTCATAGAAACAGAAAAAACAATCCAAAATTTACATAGAAACCACAAAAATAAACAAATACCCAAAGCAACACTGAGAAAGAAAAATAAAGTTGAAAACATCACACTTCCTGATTTTAAATTATATTATAAAACTACAGTAATCAAAACAGTATGACACTGGTAAAAACCAACAAACAGAAACAGACTGGTAAAACAGAATAGAGAGTGTAGCAATAAATCCAAACATAGATGGTCAGATAATTTTCAACAAAACACCTAGAGGACACCACAGAGAAAAGATAGACTCTTCAAGTGCTGGGAAAACTGGATTTCCACATGCAAAATACAGAAATTGGACCTTTAACTTACACCATATACAAAAATCAACTCAAAATAGATAAAAGACCTAAATGTAAAACCTGCAACATTAATCTCCCAAGGGGGGTGGGGAACAGGAGAAAAACTCTTTCATATTGGCCTTGGAAAACACATTGAAAGCTTACCTACAAAAGCAAAAATAAATAAATAGGACTACATCAAACTAAAAACTTTCACACAGCAAAGAAAACTATCAAAAAATTAAAAGGCAACATACAGACTAGGAAAAAATATTTACAAACTACATACCTGGTAAGAGGTTCTAGAAATGCAAATTAAAATGATGCTGAGATTCCATCTCACCCCAGAAAGAATGGCTATTATCAAGAAGTCAACCAATAACAAATGTTAGTGAGGCTGTGGGGAAAAAGGAATCCTTCTCCACTCTTGGTGGGAGTGCAGACTGGTACAACCACTGTGGAAATCAGTGGGGAGATTCCTCACAAAACTAGGACCACAGGTTCCATTCAACCCAGCTATTCCTCTTCTTGTTATCTTCCCAAAAGAATTAAAAGCATCATACCACACCAATACATGCACACCCATGTTTATAGAGGCACAGTTTGTAATAGTTAAATCTTGAAAACAGCCCAGATGCCCATCAACTCATGAATAGATAAAGAAGATGTAGTTTTTTTCATACAATGGAGTACTGCTCTGCCATAAAGAAGGATAAGCTCGAGACATTTCTAGCTAAATGGATGCACATTGAGGCCATTCTCTTAAGTGAAATAAATCAGACACACATGTGTAAATACCACATTGTTTCTCTGGTGTGAGAAACTGAACGTATAAATAAGGACCAACATGTATAATAGATATTGTGTGACATAGGAAGAAAATGTTCAAATGGGGAGGGGAACTACAGAGGGGAGAGGAGGAAAGGAAGGAAGGGAAAAGAAAAAACTGATGAGAAAAGAGGAAAAAAATGGAAACAAAGCTTTTGTAAATAAGGAGGGAAAGAGGGATTGAAGGAAGGGGAGGGGAATGGGGAAAAGAGAATCAAGTTATATCATGTAGAGGTATAAATTCCCTATAATGAAAGTGATCATTATTAATTATTAATTATTATTAATTATCAAAATTACTTAATTATTAATTTTTTTAAAAATAAGATTTATAAAGAACTCTTACATTTTAATACCAAAAAAACTGGATTTAAAAATAAATAAAGGATGTTAACAGATGTGACTCCAAAGAAGATAATATAAAAATGGCCTACAGACATGAAAATGTGCTCAACATCTATAATTATTAAGGAACTGTAAATGAAAACCACTATGACATATCACCTTACACCCATTAAGATGAAAATTATCAAAAAGGCAAGAGATGACAAATGTTGGCAAGGGTATAGGAAAGACTGAATCCCAGGAAACTATAGATAGTAACGTAGATTGATATGGACACTATGGAAAACAGTGTGGCGGCTCCTAAATAAATTAAACATAGAACTACCATATGACTCTCTTCTGATTAAATAGGCAAAGGAGATGATATTTTCACTCCTATGTTCATTAGTCTCAATAGCTAAGATATAATTTAAGCGTCTATTAACAGGAAAATGGGTAAAGAAAATGAGCTCCTTTAGAAAGACAGAGCTCCTGACATTTGCCATACATGGATGGGCCTGGAAGACATTATGCTACATGAAATAAGCCAGCACAAAAAGAAATATATTGCATGATCTCTCTTATATGTGGAATTTAAAAGAAAAAAATCAAATACACAGATATGGGAAAAAACACAGTGTTTACCGTGGGTGCATGTCGATGAAATGGGGAGATGCAATCAATGGACACAATGACAGAGCTAGATAGGATGGACAAGAGACCTGATGTACAACATGATGACTACATTTGATAAAATCGCATTGTATTGAATATTTTTGTGAAATAAATAGATTATAGCTGCCATGTCACAAAAAAGTAAATGTAAAATTATAGATACGTTAGCCAGCTTTCCTGTTCCTGGACACAAAACCAATACCCACAACTTAAAGGAGGAGAGGTTTGATTTGGCTCAATGTTCAGGGGATTCACCCACAGCTGGTTGGCTCCAAGGCAGAAATATCATAGCAGAAGGGTGTGGCAAAGCAAAAATGCTTAGTTCATGGCAGCTGAAAAACAGACCAGGTGAGCAGCACCAAGAGGAAGGGGAGAGGAACCAGACTTAAACTCCAAGACTATGGCTCCATGACCACCAGGACACTCTTAGAAGTATGTTTTAACAATTCCCCGAGGCATCTTTATCCAAAATAAACCACACAGGGCCGGTGAGATGGCTCAGCGGCTTAAGCGCCTGCCCGGCAAGTGCGAGGGCCCGAGTTCGACTCCCG
The DNA here is from genome assembly GCA_028451465.1 of Erethizon dorsatum. Taxonomy (NCBI): domain Eukaryota; kingdom Metazoa; phylum Chordata; class Mammalia; order Rodentia; family Erethizontidae; genus Erethizon; species Erethizon dorsatum. The sequence continues at coordinate 44,493,611 of CM051835.1, forward strand.
GAACCCACATACGAAGAAAAAGGGCCGGTGATATCGCTCAGCGGCACGGGCGCCTGCTGGCGTGCGAGGTCCTGAGGTCGACCCCCCGGTACCCACAAAAAAAATAAATAAATAAATAAACCACACACTAGCCCATAAAGTATGCTTAAGTAAATGCAAAAGAATCAAAATTATCCCATGCATATTACCAAATCATAGTGTAATGAATAAGAAATCAATGGCAGGGCTGGTGATATAGCTCAGCGGCATAAGCGCCTGTCTGGCAAGCACGAGGTCCTGAGTTTGACTCCCAGTACCCGCATATTAAAAAAAAAAAAAAAAGAAAGAAAATCAATGGCAAAGAAAATAAAGAAACTATGCAAACACATGGAAATTAAATAATATCCTCTTGAATAATCAATGGGTCACAGATGAAATTAAGGAAGACATTAGACAGTTCCTACAATCAAACGATAATGCCAATACATCATACCAGAACATATGGGACACGATGAAAGCAATCCTAAGAGGGAAATTTATAGTGGTAAATTCCCACATCAGAAAAACAGAGCTCACTCAAATAAATAACCTAATGATGCACTTCAAGGTCCTAGAAAAACAAGAGCAATCTAAATACAAAGCCAACACAAGGAAGGAAATTATAAAGATCAGAGCAGAAATTAATAAAACAGAGACTAAAACACAATGCAAAGAATCAATGAATCAAAGAGTTGATTCTTTGAAAGAATAAACAAAATAGACAAACCATTAGCCAATTTTACCAAAGTAAGGAAAAAAAGACCCACATCTGTGCAACTAGAAATGAAAAAGGCGGGCCGGTGAGATAGCTCAGCAACGTAAGTGCCTGCCTGGCAAGTGCGAGGGCCGAGTTTGACTCCCAGAACCCACATACGAAAAAAGGGTCGGTGACAATGCTCAGCAGCACAGGCGCCTGCTGGCTGGTGCGCGAGGTCCTGTGGTCGACCCCCGGTACCCACAAAAAAGAAATGAAAAAGGCAAAATCGCAATTGTTCTGCCAAAATCCAAAGGATCATTGGTAACTGCTTTGAGAACCTGTACTCTAATAAAATGAAAAATTCAGAAAAAAATGGATAGGTTCTTAGATACGTATAAACTACCAAAACTAAACCAAGAAGATATAAAAATCCCAAATAGTGCAATATCAGGCAATGAGATTAAAGAAGCAATAAAAAAAAAAAAAACTACCAACAAGAAAAGCCCAGCCAAATTCAACAAGAACTTTCAAGAAGATCTAATGACAATGCTCCTCAACTCTTTAATGAAATAAAAAGAGAAGCAGTACTCCCAAAGTAATTCCTGGAAGCAAGCATTACCTGATTCCAAAACCAGAAAAGGATCCAGTCAAAAAAGAGAACTACAGGCCAATCTCTTTAATGAACATACATGCAAAATTCCTCAATACTATACTGGCAAATAGAGTGCAGCAAATCATCAAAAAGATCATACATCATAACCGAGTAGGATTCATTCCATGGATGCAGGGATGGTTCAACACACTCAAATTAATAAATGTAATACACCACATAAACAGAAGCAAGGACAAAATCACACGATTATCACAAAAGACAAAGAAAAAGTATTTGAAATATGAAGAAAAGATACAGATGGTCTTCATCTCAATCTGATAAAAGCCATCTATGACAAACCAACGGCCAACATCATACTAAATGGAGAGAAGCTGAAAGCTTTCCCTCTAAAATCAGGAATAAGACTAAGATGTCCATTATCACCATTCCTATTCAACATAGTTCTCGAAACATTAGCCAGACCAATTAGACAAGCAAAAAAAGATATGGACAGGAAAGGAAAAGATTAAATTATCATTATTTGCAGATGACATGATCCTCTACATAGAAGACCCCAAAAACTCCACCAAAAGACTCCTACAATTAATAACCAAATTCAGTAGCATAGCAGGATACAAAGTCAACACTCAAAAATCAATAGCATGCCTGTACGCCAATAATAAGCTCACCCAAAGAGAAATAAGGGAAACAATATGTTTCACAGTAGCATCAAGAAAAATGAAATACTGCAGAATTAACCTAACCAAGGAAGTGAAAGACCTCTACAATGAAAATTATAGTATTCTTGAAAAGGAGCTGCAAGAGGACATCAAAAATGGAAAGATATCCCCTGTTCCTGGATAGGCACAACCAATATAATCAAAATGGCCATACTTCTAAAACCGTTGCACAGACTTAATGCAATCCCAATCAAAATATCAATAGCATTCCTCACAGAACTAGAGAAAGCAATCCTAAAATTCATATAGAAACAGAAGAGACCTAGAGTAGCAAAAGCAATTCTGGGCAACAAGGAGAAGGCAGGGGACATCACAATCCTAGACTTCAAGATATACTACAAAGCTATAGTGATTAAAAACAGCACAGTGTTGGAAAAAAGAAGAAAAAACAGACTTATGAATCAATGGAACAGAACAGAGGATGCAGAAACAACTCCAGGCACACTCAGCTACCTTATCTTTGACAAAGGGTCCAAATACTTTCACTGGGGGAAAGGTAGCCTCTTTAACAAGTAGTGCTGGGAAAACTGGCTTTCCACATGCCAAATATGAAACCTAAACCCATATCTCTCACCATGCACTAAACTAAAATCAAAATGGATCACAAATCTAACCATTAAAATAGATACACCTAATCTGCTGGAAGACAAAATAGGTAAAACTCTTTTTTTTTTTTTTTTTTTTTGTGGGTATCGGGGGTCGAACTCAGGACCTCGCACGCCAGCTGGCGCCCGTGCCGCTGAGCGATATCACCGGCCCTTTTCTCATATGTGGGTACTGGGAGCCGAACTCAGGACCTCGAGCTTGCCAGGCAGGTGCTTATGCCGCTGAGCTATCTCACCAGCCCAAAATAGGTAAAACTCTTGAAGACATAGGTGTAGGCAAAGAAGTCTTGAACAGAACCCCAATAGCACCAGAAACAATACCAAGAATCAACAAATGGATCACAACAAATTAAACAGCTTCTGCACAGCAAAGGAAACCACCAACAGAGTAAGAGGCAACCTACAGAATGGGAAAATAAATTTTCCAGCTACTCCTTAGACAAAAGACTAACATCTAGACTATATAAAGAATTCAAACAAATTAGATCCCCAAATTTAAAGACCCAAAAAACAGGCATCTGAAATATCATTCCAATTTTAATATATGTGCTGCTGAAGCAAGCATAAGCATCTGAAATAATAGACACTTCTCAAATGAAGGCGTACAAATGGCCAATAAATACATGAGAAAATGTTCAACATTGGTGGCCACTCAGTAATGCAAATTATAACAACACTGATATCTATCTCACTCTAGAAAGAATGGTAACATCAAGAAATCAAACAATAACAAATGCCAGAGTGGTTGCAGGGAAAAAGGAACCCATCTTCATTGTTGGTGGGAGTGTAAACTGATACGATCAATATATAAATTAGTATGGAGGTCCTCAAAAAACTAAAAATAGGCCGGTGAGATAGCTTAGCAGCATAAGCGTTTGCCTGGCAAGTGCGAGGTCCTGAATTCGACCTCCGGTACTCACAAAAAAAAAAAAAAAAAAAAAAACTAAACTAAAAATAGAAATTCCATTTAACCCAGCCATTCCCCTTCTAGCTCTTCCTGAAAGAGTTAAAAACATCACACCACAGCACACCCATGTTATAGTAGCACAATTCATAATAGATAAAGCTTGGAAGTGGCCTATATGTCCATCAATAGATGAACAGAAAAAGAAAATACAGTATTTATACCCAATGGAGTAATACTCTGCCATAGAGAAAGATAAACTTGAGTCATTTGTAGGAAATGACTCACCTTGAGACTATAATGTTAAGTGAAGTAAATCAGACACACAAGCTTAAATATCACATGGCTTCTCTTATATGAGAAACCCAGTATATAAATAAAGTACAAATAAAAGATAGACAATAGGAAAAAAGAGAGAGAGAAAAAAGTTATTGTAATTCAGCATGGCCAATGTATCTAAAAGTGCACCCTGATTTAGTGTAATTGTTTTATATGCTTTTTTGGCCTGTAGTCTGACTGTTAATCTGTTTATGTTAATTAACTTGATAAGGGCTTATAAATAAATGATTCTGAAAAAAATCAATTGACCATAATTGTCAGATTTGGCATTTATTTCTTTCATTGAAAATCCTTTGTTTTGTATCTTCTTAAGAAAAAAATGAGCAAATGTTTATTGCAGAAAAATACATGTAAGCAAAAACAAAGATCATGCATAATTCTGCCAGTATCGAGATCATACACTCCACTACTGCTAACATTTTAAAATATCCTTTCAAACTCTTTTCTGAAGTATAATGTCACACTATAATGTTGATTTGTATCTTGCTTTTTTAAATATTTCACAGTGTCATAGATATATTTTCATGTCAATAAACGTAAGTGTACATCAAAAAAAAAAGTTTCCCAGGGCAGATCCCAAAGCTAATCAAGTTAACACTCACCCCTAAATGCCACAATAGATACATTCATCTATTTCCCTACAGCAAGCCCTTTACTATCTGTATGTGTCCCATAACAACATGTTGTAAACTTCAAATATACACAATAAAACTAAATTTTTTAAAACAAGAGTATAATTGGTTTATGGAAAACCTACTCACTGAAATATTATAAAACCATTAAATAATAATGAGGGTTATTTTACATGAGAAGATTTTTATGATATATTTATAAGGTGAGTGTTTTAAAATTAAAACACCGAAGTGTACATGGTATGTAAATATAACTTTTGTCTACGACAAACCAAAGCATTAATCTTATAAATAATTCCCCCTTCTTCAGGATGTCTCTCCTTTATAGATACTGATTTATGCATCAGGTAATATCATTTTCTCCATGTACAATATTTTCCTTTTTTTTTTTTTGTGGGTACCGGGGGTCAACCTCAGGACCTCAAGCGTCAGCAGGCGCCTGTGCCACTGAGTGATATCACCAGCCCTTTTTACGTATGTGGGAACCGGGAGTCGAACTCAGGACCTCGCACTTGCCAGGCAGGCGCTTATGCCACTGAGCTATCTTACCAGCCCCATGTACCATGTCTTAAAAGTGGACTCTCAACACAATTACAGTAAGTGCTTTGAATAACACAGTTAGTACAACTGGCCACGTCCAAAACAAGGGTTATCAAGTGGGCAAATTGGCTGTGAGGCAGGCAAACCCTCCTCCCTATAGCAGCATGTGCTCCCTTTCCCACATCATGCTGTGGGTCTAAGAGAATAATTCTTATTCAACCATCCATCCAGCAAACATTTACTGCATGTCTTCTAAGGGCCAGAAACTCTCCAAATGCTGGTGTCCAGTGGTAAGCAAAATGGACAGGGCTCTTGGCTTCATGGAAATTATAGTCTACTGTGAGGTGTATATATAAACTAACCCAGTTTAAAAAATTGTGTTCTTACTCTAAAAAGGAAATGCAGAGTACCAAGAAAAAAAATGTATTAACAAAGAACTTAATTTAGATGGAGAACCATGCTGGGAACAAGGCAAGACTTAAATACTCATTCACTTCTTTCACAAAGACTTATGATGGAGTCTTACGATAGGTCTTATAAAAGACACCACCCTAACTTCTCAGCATTCCCATAGTTGTGCCAAATGTTCCAAATTCTCAGCCAAAACGTTCTTCTCTGATTTTCTAGAATTGGCCTCATATCTAATCTTAGAAAATATTTTACTGCCCACTATAGGCCTTACTTTTTGATGAGAGCGAAAGAGCAAGAGAGCAAGAGAGAGAAAGAGAGAGAGAAAGATTAGGTATGAGAAACATTTATAGCTGGTCTTACAACCACTCATCCACTCCCTTCCTCTGGCATAACCCTGACAACCATTTCAGGACGTACCCCTTCCTGACTCCGTCCCGTGGGCTGGATGAGACATCCTTCCCAACATCATGAGTAAAGTACATAACTTAGCCCAAAGCCAACCCAGGCACTGATCTTGGGCAAGTGTGTGCTACAAACCAGTTCAGGAGCACATCGCAGGCCTTGTGCTAAGAATAGTGAGTAAAAGACTCTCATTCTGTTTCACTGGTTTTGAAGCCAGAAGTATTGGCTATGAATTACTTACAGTCATCTTGTCATTACAAAGAGAAGATCTGCCCGTGAATAGACTGAACATACAAAAACTATGGTGAAAGATGGAAGGAGAAATAGACCCTGATAAGAGTTTAGGCCCCAGACTTTGGGCCAGTTTTGCCTTGCAAGTCTTACATCTGGTCCATGGGAAATAGTCTCAGTAACCTTTGCCCAACAAATGCTGGAAAGAGAGGCCAACGAACACAACCACCTCTTCATCATTCCTGTGGTTGAAGCAGCTAGCAGGCTGGTCTCTGCTTCTTAGATTTTCCATGTAATCATTAGATACCACTCAGCTATGTTCCCTTAACCACAAGGACACATCAAGTTCTCCGGACATCTGTTAAATCTTTCTCTTGATTTGTGATGAAGAAAGAAGCACTCTCTCAAACCACCTCCTTGAAGCAAAGAACTCCTTATAAATCGAGACCATCTCTACTCTCTCTACCCTTTTTTGACCTTTATGAGGGTTAAGGATTCCAGAATCATATAATCAGTTATCAGTTTATGCTTTTGGAGATCCTATATTGGAACTACCTCCTCCTCCAGAAGGTGGCACTAATTGTATCTCTGGCTTTGGCAGAAACCTCAATTTTAACATTCTGTTATACATGCAAACCTATTCCATCATACATTTTTCAAGGGAAAAATGTTGAAAACTGCTTCCACATTTTCACATTTTCTACAGAATTGAAAATGAAAAACTTGACCCTGGGATAATCATAGGTAAGAACCAAGCTGATGTTTTTATTATATGAGGAACTTTGAAGAGTTTAGAGGAAAGCAATCATGATGATTAAAGTGTATAAAAATTAAGCATCTAGGAATTGTAATATTTTAAAAGTAGATACATAATTATAATCCTCACATAGAATAAGAAATACACCCTCAGGGGATGGTATCAGGCCATTTCTTCTAAACTCATAACAAGTTTGACTTGGCTATAAAAGAACAGATGAACCTAAATCTTGGCAGAAAAAGTTATTAAATATTTTGATGGGCTACAAATGGAGGCCATGGGTTCTTCATTGGAGTTATTTTAGAGTTATTTTTAAAAATAGAAGAGTCTCTCCTTAAAGTAGTTTAGCAGAATTCTTGCTCTAAAATGGGATGTGGGGCCGGTGAGATGGCTCAGCGGCGTAAGCGCCTGCCTTGCAAGCGCAAGGGCCCGAGTTCAACTCCCGAATCCCACATATGAAAAAGGGTCCGGTGATATCGCTCAGCGGCACGGGCGCCTGCTGGCGCGCGAGGTCCTGAGGTCGACCCCCCGGTACCCACAAAAAAAAAAAAAAAAAAAATGGGATGTGACCCCTTTAACACACTGTGACCTTTCTGAACATAGGACCGCTGTGATTCTCACTCTAGTTTCTTTCAGTCTCTTACTGGTGCCCTTCGCTCTGATCTCCTTCTTTTACCCCATGTACCTCCTCAACAGCCTGTGAAAGTTATCTCCAGGAGGCAGTATTACTGGTGGTTGGCTTCTGACTACAGTTTAGAACCAGAATAAGAAGTGAGGACAAATTCTCAATCCATAACTGAAACACAGCTCTATGCCTGGATTTGCAGTTTTGAAAGACCTTGAGCTGTTTTCTCATCTGTGCCACCCATAGAATTTCATTCTAAAGTCTGGACTGGATTTTAATATCCTATACAATCTGTAGTTAAAGAGGAAACCTTCAAAGATTTTGAGAGTCTGCCAGTTTCTGGAAGGTTTTTATTGGCTGTAAGTTATAATTGAAATGATCTACTTGCTATTCAGTTTAATATGTTAAGAGAGATTTCTAAATGGGCTGCCTCAGGTTTTGCAGTGCTGTCTAGAATAATAATATAAAAACTGTTCCACAATGTGGGAGACAAAAGATAAGGTCAGAGGAAACTAGCTCAAATAACCCTCACAAAAGTTTAATAAACACTCTGTGCTTTTGTCACACATATTTCTCCCCGTCCTTGAATTCTGATGTCTATTACCTCTGCATATGAGATTTCTAGGCATGGTTAATGAATTCTGATATGTGTGTGGATATGAGATAGATACATATCATATATATGAGTTGCTGGCACATGAGACATATCATATCTTCAAACCTCAGTGAAGAAGACAAAACTATTTTTGGAGAAGAAAACTGATATTTGCATATAGATAGATACCTATACCTCAAACTCCCAGCTTAATATACCTTTCTTCATCCTGAGTCCCTGCAGCAAAAGTATGCCCAGCACCACAAACATTTTTTTTCCCAGTCTCAGGAATTCTGGTTTATCTCACATGTTAAAATATAGAAAGTAAGGCGTATTATGAGTTCCCCACGTGAAAACCTCTATAGGTAGGGAAATTCAGTACTCACCACTGTCTTCAGCAGAACCTAGCAGGTCATATAGGACAGAACGTTTAAGAAAACTGTGAGAAGATATTAACTGAGAAGATGAAATGATTCGATCTGATATTTCTGAAAGATCTAATTCAAAGGGCTAAGACATCCTCCTAGCAAACCAAATTGAAAAGAAAAGAGGCTTATTTTTATAATCTATCTTTCTTCAGTAAGGTTAGTTCCTATAGCCACAGGCTTGTTAGCTTGTTAGCCAGCTGGTCTGGCTAATGATGGCCCTGGGGAGACAACAATATAGATCTACATTTCTCTGTCTCTGTTTGCAAAACACAGCCAAATTAGCTCTAGAAATTGTCTGTGAAGGAGATTCTTTTCCCAGAGAGGACAACACTCAACTCTCCAGTCAGCAGCATCCTTGAGTAAAGACTTAGTAATTTCTTTGTCTGCAACCTCACGTTCCCTGGGGGAGTAGTAATGGTGCTACAGAATTCCCCCTCAGCCTGAGAAAAAGGGAATAGAAACCCAGCATCCTAACAAAACAGCTCAGGTTCTTTCACTGGTACTCAGAAGTCCCGAAGTTCTTTTCTGGACCTTAGTTGCCTCATTTAGAAATAGAGATGTTTGCTTGGCCCTTCCTGTTCCAACGCCCTGTGGTTCTGCTCCCGGACCTAACCGTGTCTGTTGCCCTGTACACACCGTCAGGATGCCATCTCCCCCAGTTCCCTTTTCCAGTGCTAGCCACAGAACCATGCTCGAGCAACCTGCAGGACACCCCACTGATTTACTAAGCCAAAAGCCATATAGCATCTTTGCCTTTACAATTTAACTACCTTCTCTGTTTCAGCTTAACCTGAATTGGAAACCAAACACAAACTATAAACCACTAAATTCATCAAAGTTGTGTCTCATTCCAAAAGCACAATGCTGTCTGTCCTGCTGACTTCCAAAGCTACAATTCAATTTCTCCCCTTTTCTTGTCAAATATAATTACATAGTACAGACATCACCTCTCTTACTGTCACCAAATCCCTTCTTAAAACACTGAGATTTGACTTGTTCTACCTACATGCCCCTAAAATATTTTCCTTGAAGGTCACTAAAGATTAAATCTGAAGCTGAAACTAATGAACTTTTCCCAGTGCTCATTATTCTCATTTTTTTTTTCAGCATTTGGTACAATTAATTCCTTTTTCCCTCCCTTTCGAATTCTGCGATACTACGGTCCAGGTGTGCATTTCCATAACTGCTCCTTTTCCATCTCCTTCACTCGTTTAGCTTTCACCTCATAGATTCTCAAATTTTTTATACCACATTCAACTCCTCTAAAAACTTGCCTGCTTCCACATGTTCAGTTATCAGTCACTATATTGGTAACTTCCAAATAGAGATCTATGATTTTCCAGTCTATATCTCTGAGCTGTCTTGGCCCCATAGACTTGGCTATGGAAGACTTCCCCATATTCTGTTCTAATTTTCAAATCAACATACCCAAAGTACAAGGCTTTATCTTTCCAGCCCTCAACAGTTACTCTCTATAACTTCTCTACTTGGTCAGTGGAAACACTATCCTGGAGACCTGGAAACATTCACTTTATACTTTATTTAGTAAAGATAAATTGATTGCATTTTTAATGCCAGGAAAAATGCTAAGAACTAGGAACATGAAGATAAGACACAGTCCTTATCTTTAAAGGGTTTCCTCTCTATTTTCTCTAATACATGTTTATTCCATGATCTCTTTAAATTGGACTCATAGGCCAGCCACAGTGGCACATGCCTATATCCCAGCACTCAGGAGGCTGAGGCGGATTGCTGCGAATTCAAGGCCAGCCTGGGCTACAAAGTGAGTTCTAGGCCAGCTGAACTGCATAGTGAAACCCTGTCTCAAAAAGACCAAAAACATAAAAAATAAAAATAAATTGGCCTAGGGCCAGTGAGATGGCTCAGCGGCTTAAGCGCCTGCCCGGCAAGCGCGAGGGCCAGAGTTCGACTCCCGGAACCCACATACGAAAAAAGGGCCGGTGATATCGCTCAGCAGCACGGGCGCCTGCTGGCACGCGAGGTCCTGAGGTCGACCCCTGGTACCCACAAAAATAAATAAATAAATAAATAAATAAATTGGTCTCATAATAATTTCCACAAACCATCTCCCCATTGATTTTTGTACTTTCTGCCTATTTATACCTTTCCTGACCTCCTACTCATATTCAAAATTCAAATAATTCAAAGTAATACTTTCTCCTTTTTTATATACTCGATCTCTAGGTTTATCAAATCTCTATCACAATATTATTCATATTCAATATTAAATATTTACTGGGTGTCTACCAAATGCTAGGCATTGTTCTGGGCAAGGAGAACACAATGATAGATAAGATACAAAGGCTCTGTCTTAAACAACTTCAGAGTCTAGTACAAGAAAGAGGCAGGTGAACAAATAATGACAATGCAGCAGGATAAGTCTCGTTATATACAAGTGACAGAGGTCCCTAACCAAAAAGACCAGGTTCCCAAAGAAAATGACACTTGAGCTGAGTTGCAAAGTATTATGTGGTATTTCGCCTATCCGAGGATTCTAGACAGGACAAGCACAAGTGGTTCAATAGATCTGAACAATGAGAACAGGAAGCAAGAACCCAGAGATGAGACTGGGAAAGCACAAATGAGTCCCTCAAACTTTAAAGCTGTGGTATGTGTTATGGTGTGGTTAATTCCTAGTAACTGTGAGCTTATATGGAAATAAGATCTTTGCAGATGCAATCAGTTAGAGGTCAATAGAGTGAGCTCTAATCCAATACAACTGGTCTCCTTATAAGAAGACGAAAGTGCCATGTGAAGACAGAGACACATAGGGACAACTTCATGGGACAGTGTAACCAACAACAGAAGTACTTAAACTGTAATCCAAGAAATTCCTGGTTAACCAGAAGCTAGGAAAGATACTCCCTGGGAGACTTTGGAGAGAGCATGGCACTGACCACGCCTTGATTTCAGACTTCAGGCTCCCACATCCGTGAGAGAATAGATTTCTGTTAAGCCACCAAATTGTATGGTACTTGGTTACAGTAGTTCTACAAAACAAATATAGTGTGCAATGAATGGCAAGAAAGATGCATTCACATACATTTTTCAGACCCGTTCCATCATCTTGCATAATAATTTACCTAACATATTAGTCAATAATTACTTGGTTAATGTTACTTATTTAATTTCCCCTTCCAGGCCCTCATGTCTCAATTGCTTTTGTTTGACTATTCTAAGATGAAAACTTGGTACACATTGAAATATCGCTGCAATGGTCAAATATCTTATATTCTGTAGCAGTTAACCCTCAGTGAAGTCCAACAATTGCTGTGGGTCCCAATTGAAATAAATTTTGTCTGGTTCTTCAAATCTTCCAGAGGAATTGCTTTTGCATCTATTAGTCACTAGCACAATAGCACCTTTAAACTTCTTTAAATTCTCTGTTTGAGATTTGTGTTGTGTTCTTGGTGGTGGTGCTAGTGTTGATGATGGTAGTAGCAGTGGGGGCAGTTTGTGTCTCTTGTGTGTGAATATAAGTATGCGTCTTCCACACTAGTAGAATAAATAAGATTGCAAATCTGAATGAGTCCTGATGAATGGTTCAAATTATTAGCTGATTTTATTTCCTTCACATACAGCCAAAGTTGGAAAATTTAAGTAAATATATAAATAATTATAATTACTTGTATAATATAATTATATAATTATGCAAATATGACATTTTAGTACTGTCTTTCTATGCATGGTAAATTTGTTTGAACAAGATCATAGAATGTTCTAGTTGTGTGTTATATTTAATCAGTCATCCCAAACTCAGTGGCTAAAAACAATAATCCCTTATTTTCCTCATAAGTCTGCCATTTGTTAGGGGCTCAATGAAGAAAACACACCATAAGGCATCAGTTAGAGAGACCCAAAGGCTAGGGACAAAAATCAGCTGAAATCTCGCTCACTCCATGTCCTGTTGTCATAGCGGCTGCTGGCTTGACCTCTGCTGAGGTCCCTCCGTGTGACTGCTTGGCTTCCTCACAGCATAGGAACTGGGTTCCAAGGCCAAGCATACCCAGATGGAGGCTTAACGCCTTTTCAGGCAAAGAATAGGAAGTCACCCAGCACCCTTCCACTACACTCCACTGGTCAACTCATGACTAAGGAAAACCCAGCTCCAAGGAGAAAGACCAAGAGCCCACTTCTCAGTGGAAAAACTGTCAAAGAAATTTTTAGATATGTTTTAAAACACATAAGGTTTTAATAGCATAAAGGGTTATTGGGAAAATTGGTCAAGAAACTATTAAGTCCCCAATATTTAGTAATGCTCTCCCCCCACTCCCCACTTACACTTTATAAAATGGCAAATAGGGTTTGGACCATCTATAAGTGATGGCAAACCTTTTAGAGACGAGTGCCCAAACTGCAACCCAAAACCCACTTACTTATCTCTAAGTGCCAACACTGCAATTAAACCTGAATACTGAGGTTTTAGTTTGGAAAAAACAACTCAAACATTAACATCTTTTGTCTTAAAAGAAAAACAACACACATGCCATAGGTTCACCACCACTGATGTATAAGATGAAGATGGCAACTCTACCTCATTAATTCCACAAATGGCAAGAACTTTATTTGTTTTATCCATACTGCTAGACTTAAAACTGGAACTTAACCAGTCCTTAAAAATTAGTTCTCAATGTTATGAAAATTATGTTTAAACAAAATCAGACATGAAAGCTGCCACCATGGTGGCTAGTTCATAATAGGTACCCAACAAACACTACTTCCTTTGCCTCCTACTTTGTAAATCAAAATTTGCTTTCCAATTACTTCTACCAATTATTTCTGAGTTTAAAATCTGTTCCAGTCTTTGAGTCAACATACAAGAAGCAAATTCCATTTCTGCCTAAGAACACATCAAATATCCAAGGATAATTACCAGGCCCTGTGAAATTTTGTGTATTCCAAACAAAGTTAAATCACAAAAAGAAAATACAGATAAGGACACAAATATATGTGTGTGCTATATATATTAATGACTAAACAAAAGACTTTTAGAAGTATTTGAATTATGGACATTATAGAACAACAAAATCTGTATTTGTTGAGGACTTGCCCTAAAAAGTTTGATTTGTTACTTTTTATTTCTTTATTCAAAATAATTACATAGTTAATTATCTTTGGTATTTAATCACCTGCAGAGATCCAAGTATCAATATTTTTACATTATGTATACCTAGAAAGACTTATGAAAAACAATAACAAAAACATATGTTTTTCAAACACTCATTTCAACTTTACCCTAAGGAGTCCTAATACATCCTGATATAATTTTCACTTAAGCAGTCTAACTACCACTGATATGTTATGAAACTCCAAATGTGGGCATTTTATCCTGTATTTTATAAAGCACTAAATAATTTTTATTTATATTTCTTTCAAGTTTTATGTACTTAGACTCTAATAACCTTTTTTTTTTTTAAAGCAACAGAGAACCAGCATGATTTTGTAAATAGGACAAATGTTCTGATTGAATGTTGTGTTTTGGTGTGGTTTCACTCTAAAACATTACTGTGCTATCATTTGCAAGTGTTTTACTACTGTACAGCCAGTGCTGGTAAAATGGAAAGTATGAATGCGATTTTTATTTGTTCACTGAGTATTTCCAACTCAACAAGGGAGATTTTTGTCTCTTTAATCTTAGTCCCATTTAGTTTTTAGTTTCTTTTTTTTGATTTTTAGTTTCTGTTTGGTTTTTCTTTTAGATAAGATAAAGAATCTTGTAAAAATGAATTTTGCTACAGTATAGTTTTTTTCTTTATAAAATCTGCAAATTGAATACCACAACTTCTAAATCAGCCACCATGCTGTCAGGCATGTCCAGCCTGAGGCTGCAAGCCACTTGCCATCTTATTTTTAAATTTTATAATTAAAAGATACATTTAAAAAGGAAATTTTGTCACTTAGATAGATTAACTATATTATATGTTTTATATGTGGCCAAAGACAATTCCTCTTCACTCAGTGAAGTGCAGGCAAGCCAAAAGTTTGCACGTGCCATTTCATTCAAGGACTAAGATGAAAGTAGGTTGTGTTCCAAGGTCATTCTCTGACCAGCTCACTCTGTCACCACCTGATAATTCCGCATCATGACACCTTCAGCTCTTGTGCTCACTTCTCTCCTATACAGCCTAAAATACGGAGGCATTCCCTGGAACGCTCTTCTGCACGACCCTCAACTCACTTGCCCCACCCTCTCTTCTGTTAGTGACTTGTCAAAACCTTAACCTAGTTAAACCCTGCTCTTCCTGCTCTCTGTAACTGATTGACCCTACTTTAAATTCATGACCACTAATTCCAGGGGGCCCTCTATGCTACCTACTAATCACAATATATATCTTAATCAAATCATGCCATTCTCCTAGACAACTGCATCATAATCTCTCTTCAATCTTCCAGCCCCTTATTCCTTATCATCACTCGTAACTGAGGTTGGTTCCTATTTCAATGAAAGAGCCACTGTGATTATTTTAAAACAACAACAACAACAACAAAATAGTGTTAGTCGTCTGCTTAAAACCCTCCCATGGCTGTCTCTGTCTCCCATAGTAAATGCCAAAGTCCATGTAATGTCCTGCGTGATCTGACCCCATGACACTTCTGAGCTCATCTCCCATCAACTACTACTAAAACCTTACTGTCGTCTTTGTGGTTCTATTAAAAACATCAAGTACTTTCCTACCTCTAGGACTTTATGTTTGCTGTTTCCTATGCCTAGAACACTCTTCCCTCAGATATATTTACATGGCTTATTCCTCTGCCTTCTTTGTCTTTGTTCAAAAATCACCTTGTAATTAAGGTCTTGTCTGACCATTTTATTTAAATTTGAACTCCCTCCTTCTCCCTTGTAATTCCTCTTCCCCTTTCCTGTTTTAATTTTCTCTATAGCACTTATCACTATCTGAATACTGTATGATTATTTGTTTTATTATATATTCCTATTTATCACTATCACTTAGCACAGTATCACTAATACTGTATGATTAATTTTTCTCTATAGCACTTATCACTATCTGAATACTGTATTATTATTTGTTTTATTGTATATTCCCACCCACTAGAACGTAAGCTTATGGGCCAGGATAGTGGCCTCTTTTGTCCACTATTTTATAAGTGATTTTCTGTCTTTCTTTTAGTGTTTGTTAAACACTTGGTCTAGCACTTAGACTGATACCTGATACATAGTGGGTGCTTAATAAATATTTGTTGAAGTAATGAGTGAGTGATTGAATGAATGGAGCACCTCTATTAAAGGAGGTCGGTCTAAACCCTGCCTATTGGCTTGCTAGTTTATGTCATTATTCCCTCCACAATCATTAACAAGCATTACATCCAAATTTATATCTAATTGGCAAAAAAGAGAAGTTAATAAAATTACAAAAGTGACCCTACCCTGCCAGGGTGAAGCAGCTGTGACCAATGCTGTGCCCAGCAGCAGCATCTGCGGGCCGGGTGTCTCCCAGCCCAGAGCAGAGGAGCTGTCACAGCCCTCTCTAGGCACGTAGCTCACAAGGAATAGTTCGCCTTTCCTCTTTTAAAAAATGTTAAGATCACAAAAAGCCATGAAACTTGCACAAATTCCATTTACATTAACCAGTGTTACTCACATCAGCACAAAAGTACAAAAGCAACCACAGGTGCCTTCATATTCATCAGTTAAGGGAATCTCAAAGCAATGCAATGATAGATAGATAGATAGATAGATAGATAGATAGATAGATAGATAGATACTGTATTTTATCAATATGCAAATATAACCAAAGTTTATGGTACTGTAAATTACCCAAAGTGATTTCTCATATATATATCGACTTGTGTATATGTATATCATAATACATTACAATTTGAGGTGTTGGGTTAGAGATTTAATTGAAGTGGTTTAGTGACTTAGGGAATTTTTTTGAAGGAAAAAAGTAAGATAAATTTTCCCCTTGCAGACTTTATTATGTAATAAGAATGTCACAATATTACTTGCTCTATAAATCATGTTTTAGGTTCCCTACTCCATCTCAGTACTTAGAACAACACCCCAGAAAAGCTGAAAAAACTCCACAAATTTGAACCATTAAAATGAAATCTGCCTCTGAATGTTTGAAAAGATTTACAGTAAAAAATACCAGTTTGATATTAAGTCAATAAAATTAATCATTCATGATCCTCACAGAGGAAAATGGGGCAGGAGGTGGGATCGGCAAACACTACAAAATTTAAAGCTACTATAAGAGAAGGGACTCGGGGGATTACTATGAACTCACCATCATTAAATTCAAGTACAAGCTTTTCTTTGTTATTCGGCTTGTGTTATCATTTTTTTATCATCAAATTAACTAAGAAATAGCCATTTGAATTTTCATTTGGATTTATTAGCTGCATACACTAGAAACTATATAACAGTTTTTAGAAAAATTCCTAACTCTTGTGCCAACTACATTGACAGAGCCAGCTTGTTTTTTGCAAAGCTGCTGGGCTGCAGTTGATAACCACAGATGTGAAAAACAGCAAATTTATCGTGCTTTCTACACTAACACTGTCTATTGATTCCAGAATATGCAGGGCTGCATGGGGTGGGAAAGGCAGAGTGTTTCCCTGGGAAAGGCAGCTTTCTGCCTTCAGTAGCATTTGCAGACACAGCCAGTGGATTCAGCTAACATCTCCCATGATTCCATTTTGTGACTGTCTATTCTCCCCAGAGACCCTACTTCAAGCAGTGCTGGGAGTTTCCTAGTTCCTCTGATGGGCTACAAGTCCCTGGAGTTTAGTTTATTACTGAGTCACCTTTATAATCCTCACAAAACCAGTTTCATTAAAGGCATGGATATACTGTATATGTTCTCTATTAAACAACAAGCCCTTGAAAAATAGAAAATCCAGTCTGATTAATCTTCTCTTCCTTAGCACAGCCCCTTAAGCCTAGTTAACACTTAATAAGTAAATGTCGACTTGATGTTGAAATGAATGACTGAATAACAAATGAATGAATATCAACCATTTCACAACCTTTTAATAACAGACCTCAGGGAATACTTTTTATACAATGGACAATTTTGTGGTCCAAGTCCTCCTATTCCCGCTGCCTGCTTCAGTGTCGGGGACATCAGAGGTGTCCGTGCTTCAGTAACTTCAGGAATGTGATCTTCTGGGCAGACTTTACAGTGAAGTATGGTAGCCACATCCTAGAGCTAGTACCTCAGACTGGTGAGAGGAAAATCAAATTCTCTAGCATTTTAATAATTTTGTTTTCAGCAAAAACTCTCTTGGCCACTAGATGGCACTTATTATTAGCCATGTCTCCAATGGGAAGGGACCTGGGTCCAAATTTCTTGTTTTAAGAAAGCAACTTGAGGGCCGGTGAGACGGCTCGGCAGCTTAAGCGCCTGCCTTGCAAGCGCGAAGGCCCGAGTTCGACTCCCGGATCCCACATACGAAAAAGGGGCTGGTGATATCGCTCAGCGGCACGGGTGCCTGTTGGCGCGTGAGGTCCTGAGGTCGTCCCCCCGGTACCCACAAAAAAAAAAAAAAAAAGAAAAAAAAAGAAAGCAACTTGAAATTTTGAAAACATCTGTTTAAAAATAAATAAATAAATAAATAAAAATAAATAAAAGACCCTCCCCAGCAAATTTGTGGAGCTTTTTCAGCTTTTCTGGGGTGTTGTTCTAAGTACTGAGATGGAGTAGGGAACCTAAAACATGATTTATAGAGCAAGTAATATTGTGACATTCTTATTACATAATAAAGTCTGCAAAGGGAAAATTTATCTTACTTTTTTCCTTCAAAAAAATTCCCTAAATCACTAAACCACTTCAATTAATCTCTAACCCAACACCTCAAATTGTAATGTATTATGATATACATATACACAAGTCGATTAATCAATGTTAATTAAATTTATGTTAGGCCTATAGTACTGTGATTTACTAATACTATATAATCTTACACAACACTAAACTACATAGATTATAACATAATATGCCATATTGAGCTTTGTTACAATATTTTATAAACAGTAGTTCTAGGAACCTGTAAAAAATAAATGTAGGGCTGGGCATCGTGGCGCACGCCTGTAATCCCAGCACCGGGAGGCTGAGGCAAGAAGATCGGCACAAGTTCGAGGCCAACCTGGGTTACAAAGTGAATGCAAGGCCAGCCTGAACTGCACAAAGAAGCACCATCTCAAAAATACAAAAACATAAAAAAATAAAAAATAAATGTAGACTCCAAGTCCTCTAGATCTACAAACTCCAAATATTTGCATAAATCCCAGGAATACACACTTTAGTAAACTCCTAAGGAATTTCTTGCAGAGTATTTTCCATAGAATATAATATCACTTAAGACCATGTTCCTATAAAAAGACAATTCAGGGGCCAGTGAGATAGCTCAGTGGTATAAGCGCCTGCCTGGCAAGCACGAGGCCCTGGGTTTGACTCCCGGTACCCATGTACGAAAAAAGGGCCGGTGATATCGCTCAGTGGCACGGGTGCCTGCACGAGGTCCTGTGTTCGACCCCCAGTACCCACAAAAAAAAAAAAAAAAAAAAGACAATTCAGAATTTTTGCTAAGGATTCAAAAAATGCCTTCCTCAACAACAATGCACCTCCTTATTATACTGAAAAATTTTCCCCATCCCTACTTGTGCTCCCAGCTCCCAGTGATGATGGTTTGTCACCTAAGAGAGAACTTCGCACAGAGCTTAGCTCACAATAAGGAAAGTTAAGGAAGAGGAGTGGGATCTCCCGAAGTTTGCAGAAAGAGATAAGAGGTGTTGGTGGGCAGGACCTCCTTGTGCACGCTTATTTCCCAAGTGGTCATTTATGTCTCAGGTCAGCACTACTCCATTCCAAGGTGCCTATTTCTCTGCCACCTGCCACTGACTTGGCAGACAATGTTTCTCCTCACAGTCCTCACTACAAAACAGTTCCCAAACTCCCAGCCTCTCCACTCCTTTCCCTGAAGTCAGCATCCAGTGCCTGATTTCCTTATTATCAGTAGCCAAAAGAAGTGAATAAAATCTCCCCTTTTCATGGCTTCATTCACTGTAGGTAGGATTACCAGATACAATACAGGACACTCGGTTAATTTCAACAGGTAATTTTTGCCAACATACTATTGTCACCACAGAGTCTGAGGAGGTTCCCCAAAGGAGATAGGAAACCTCAACACGCTCCACCCATGGAATAAATTCGCTGACTGCTGTCACTGAAAAAGAATTTTCAGAACTCATCAGCAGGAGGCAGAGAAAAGATTTATTTAGGGGAAAAAAATACACACAGAGAAGGCAGTGCAGGCAGTCAGAGAGTGGAGTGAGATGCAATAGGGTCAGGGGTTGGGGTGTTCTCCAGAGGGGTGATCTAGAATGTGTATTCCTAGTGTCTGTCAAGTTAACCATCTGGCTGGCTATGTTAGAATACAAACCATTTACTGACTTATGCGGGTCCACTAATATTGCTACTTCCTTGAGGATGAACATCTGTAGGAGGAAGAGCAATTTACAGGTGAAAAGATAGCCCCACAGCCCAATTTATAGGCTTATTGTGTCTATAAGACCCTTAGGAATTGCCGGGGTTCTGGAAGGGAAAAAGGCAAAACTTTTTTGTTCTGAACCTGCAGTTTTTCTTAAAAATACAATTTTAAAATTGTGCTTTTCTTTGTTTTCTTTTATTTTTTTGGTACCAGGGATGGAACTCATGACCTCACGCTTGCCAGGCAGGCGCTGTGCTGCTGAGCTATATCCCCAGTCCCTCTTTGTTTTCTTTTTACCCATCTTTATGTTTTCTATCCTACTTCTCAATATATCCCAAACATTGCAAAAGTTGTACAAAAAAAGTTTATTATTTGTCTGAAATTCAAATATCACTGGACATCCTATATTTTTTATTGTGAAATCTGGCAGTTCTAGCTGTAGGGGAAGAAGAAAGTATGCAGAAGTGATCAGGTGTTAACAGGGATTAAAAACAGCCTCTACCTGCCAGACCTCACAGGTAGATTCAGAAAAATTCACTCTCCAAAATTAAATCTTAGTCTAGGACCGTCCCATATGTATGAGCTATCCATGCCTTTTATCACATCTTGACCATTGGTTTAGTTCCCAAAAATAGACTATTTTTAGTGAAATTTGAAACACTAGACTATAACTTTCATTCCTTACTCTACTTCAACCCACTGTAAGACTTTTCATAAATTATTCCCCTTTCCTTTTTATACTCCTCATCCATAAAATAGGACTGCTTGCCAATAACCTTAAGATTTTAAAAAATATATGCCATAATCATGTCTCTAAAAGTTGAGACTCTATGAAATAAATCACTAGATATAACTGCAAAATGTAATTACCCTGAAAGTTTTCCCTGTTGCAGTATTGGTAGAGTACATATTTCAAACATAAATATTGAAAAGGATCGTTCTTATCATTAACATTAATAAATATTTATTGAGGTGCCTATCGGGTATTTTGCAATGCACTAGTCAGCAGTCTTACATCAATATTGAAATAGATTCACGTTGCAAAGAAATATATAACCTAAATTAGAGTGTCAGAAATTGGAGACTGGCCAGGTTCTCCAGTGCAAAAAAATAATTCAAACACATAAAGACTGACTGGCTACTTGAGAACTGGAAATAAATCTCAATGGCTGGGCTGAATCAGTTCCTCGGCTGCCAGTCCTACAAGCATCACCTTCAGGTTTCTTCTACAAAGAGATACAGCCATAATTCCCAGGAGAACTGAAGCGATACCTCCTTGGAGTCTAGGACTTCCTCCTCTGAAGTTTATGAACCACATCGGCTCTTCACCCTGTCCTCTAAACTTGGTAGCCCCAACAAATCTCAATTTTCATCAAACCTCAAGCATTCCCACTGAGTATGCTGTTTAGAATTCTAGACTTGGCTTCTTAGATTAAGAATTCTTTTAACCCATTTGTAGAGATTTAGTCAAGACAAGAAATAACATGTTGCAGAGTAATTATGCCAAGAACTCTGTGTCAATGGCTCAAAACTTCATTCAACCTTTGATTTGCCCTGGGACTTGCAAAGGTGACTTCACTTCTCTGGAACTCTTTTTCTCATCTAGAAAATGGAAAGATGAATATTAACACGCTTTGATCAGAAGCTTGTTACATAGAGGAAAATACATTTGTAAAGGTCTTTGAAAAATACAAAGAGCTATAGAAGTGTTAAATAATAAAGGTTTTGTCTAAGCAAGACAGGAATGACCACCTCTTTGTTTTCACCTTCTTCCTCTTTAGGCTACAAAAGAAGGAATCCTCTATCTCCTCCCTAAGGAAACTTTATTTTTAAATAAAAATTTAAATGCCTTTTATAGTCATTGTTTCAAGTTCTCCTGGAATTGCCCCTCTTGCATTAATGAGGAATTAATGGGGGTAATGAGGAATTCAGAAGATTCACCTACTGAAGAAAACATCCACAGGCTGGCCAATCCCCAACAAAGCTGAGTCCAATCAATGGGCAACTGCAGAAATCTGCCTTTTTCTACACAAGCAGTAAGGTCCTTCTCATTTTATCACACACTTATGGCTCTCCATCCTTTAACAAACTGTCATGGAATGGGAAGACCTTTCCCAAGGGATTTGAATTGAGAATTGGTTGAATTCCTTGCCATCTTGGAAGTTTCTCCTTCTCTGCTTTTTTGTTTTTTCTGAAAATAATTCATTTCCATCTATCTTATACTTTACAAAGTATTTCTGTATATTTTAGCACATGTACAACCAATGCATATGGGAAGAGATACTACTTTAACACATTCACACACATATGAGTCTATCTGTCTACTCAAATAATGAATGTATGCTTTTAGAACCAGGTGATTAAAAAACGCACACATGCACAATTATTATTCTTCAAATTTTACATGCAACTTATTTTGTGTTGTGATGGCAAAGAAAAGAGAAATAGTCAAACCAAGATACTCATAATGTCTTATTTAATCCCTCCCAAAGCAAACTAAAAGCATAACATATAAAAATAGGATAAAATTTTGAATTCAAAAGAAAAACATTGCATTAATCCCTATTACCAATCCATAAGTACTAGATGAGTACTTGACAGTGACTTTTATTATTTTTCATGTGTGAGTACCTTGAAAAAAGATTTTTAAAAACACTACGAAAGGAGCTCTGACAATACACTCTACTGAGAGAAATGTAAAATTGCTAGAGTTCTCACATACATTATTTAACCTCACGACAACACTGCAAGGTAGGCAGAGCAGTTATTCATATCCCCACCTTTCCAGTGAGTAAATGGAAACTCAGAGGAGCCTAAGGACATGCCCTTGTCTGCTTAGTACTTGCTGGTACAGCTAAAAGTCAAACCCAGGTGTGGCTTTTCTGTACTACATAGTACTGCTTGCCTTAGTTACTCTACAAAAGTAAAAAGCAAGACTGGAAAGGTAGGCAGAGGCCAGATTGTGGAAGGTCTTGAATGCCAGGCAGTGCAGAATCATGCTAGGGAGGTGGTTGTTTCGGTCTATGAGTTCTGAAGAAGTTTTTTAGTTAGTGCTTTGAATCAGAGCTAATCAGACTAATCTGGCAGAGATACGTATTGGGGAAAAGACAGTATATCACCTTGGAGTTATAAGGAGTTTAAAAAAAACCACACAGCACAGTAATTTGAGATTGGGAAGTTTAGTATAAAAAATTATCTATGATAAGAAAGTAACTATAAAGATGTAAGAATACTCTAAAAGAAACAGTATATGTTTGATGGAGGTACACAAGGAAGAAAAAGTTTGGAAGGAGGGCCTTCTCCCCAAGACTAGAACAAAGACCTTATTGGAGAAGACAAGGTTGCAGCCAACTGGACAGTGGGGACATTTATTTGCTGGGTTGTCCAGGCTAGCACTGGTCTACAGTCACCATAGCAAGATATAACACTCTAGGGGGCAGGAAAGCCAAAGCTGGCAGGTGGGCACACAGACAGAGCTGGGGAGCTACTGCTGGTATTGACAGCAAGACAGTTACAGGAAACAATCTTCTGGACTGCAGCTAACCCAAGGTTTAAGGGCAGTTGCACAGAAGAAACCAGGTTGCCAATGCCACCATGAGGTCTATAATGTGCCAATGTCCACATTAGGAGAATTGCAGCAAAGCAACCACCAGGTCCAGGTCAGTCAGGCCAGCAAGATCAACAAGGGACTCTGCATTCTGGGGTACATCTGAGGCAGAGCACCAGTGGATCCCCCAATACACACACACACACACACACACACACACACACACACACACCAGTGTCAGACCTTGCAACAGAAGTAAGGAAAAAAGAACTAGGAACTAGGAAAAAAGACCTTGTCTACCTGGAATGTCCCTCCATTGATCTCTACAGACAAATCTTATCATCCTCACTGTGACAGACAAATGTCTAAAGAGTCCAACCCATAGTGCCAGAGCAGGTATTAAAAAGTACATTTGGCCAGGTGCAGCGGCACATGCCTTAGCTACCCGGGAGGCTAAGGCAGGAGGACCACAAGTTTGAGGCCAGCCTGGGCAACTTAGCAAAACCCTGTCTGAAAAAGAAAAATTTAAAGAAGCGCTGGGGATGTAGCTCAGTGCTCCCTGGGTTAAATCCCCAGTACCCCCCCACACACACACAGTACATATAGAGCAGAGAGACAATTGATAACTGGCACAGATAGAATAGAGTTCTTCCCTTCCACCTGAACCAGAGAAATGACAAAATAAATTGCCGTGGATTGGAACCATAATTTAGTAAGTGTTCTATAGCCAACCCCAAGGGCATAGTATGAGTTTTTGCAACCATAATCTGTAATTAGTTCCTTTAAAATATTCTCCTATTGCATCTTTAATAATAATTCTAATGTAAGATTCTGGCTCTTCAAAAGCTTTCTACATCTTCCTTCAAAGAGGGCAAATAGGAAAAGAAACTAACAAAAAGAAAAGGAAAAAATGGAATCTGGAAAAGTAGAGACTTTTTTCCAGTATTCTGTCATGAGCCACTAAAGCTGACCATCATAGCAACATCACTTTGAAAACAACTGGAACTTCAGTTTAAAAATAAATAAATAAAAGAGAAAAGAAAAAAATGCTCTCAGTGACTGATCCTCTTACCTGCTTGACAAACACTTTTTGCTTAAAGTAGAAGGATCAAAAACCTTTCCCCACTGATCTCTTTAAGCTTAGTCACACTCATTTCTGGAATGAAAGAGACCAAAGGGAAAAGTGGAATTAAGGTACATAGTCCTTATTAAGCAAGCATTGCAAAAAACATGTTCTTACTCATAGGTTTGTAAATAAGGAGCTATCTGGTATAAGCTTCTCCACCCACAATGTATATAAACAGACTTTTAATAGCTCTTTAATGTTCAGGGTTCTAAAAGTCTCTACTGGGGGAGGAAAATCCAAAGGGAAAAGAACAAAACATGATGTTAGGAAACCATGAGTTCTTCCATCTACATAGGAAACACTCCCTTTCCCACAAGCCACCAAACTATTAACTGTATTTTCCTTTTAAAGTGATTCATCTTTACTGTAAGAACACCTCCCAAAAATTCATAACACATACTAATCAAGAATTTTAACATCATCTTATTTTTCAGTGAAGCAATCCTGTTTGATACTGTTGACCACACATTCCTTCCAGTGGACTCCATAAT
Source organism: Erethizon dorsatum (assembly GCA_028451465.1). Lineage (NCBI taxonomy): Eukaryota > Metazoa > Chordata > Mammalia > Rodentia > Erethizontidae > Erethizon > Erethizon dorsatum. The sequence continues at coordinate 44,518,766 of CM051835.1, forward strand.
ACAAAACACTCTCCAAATTTTCTTCCTACTTCACACTTAAATGCTGGACTTTTCTCAGGGTTCTGCTGTAAGTCTCCTTTATCTTCACCCTACTCCTTAGTCATAAATTCTATGGTTTCTATTACCCCTTATATTCTAATGATATAATCCATTCTGCAGCCCATACCTGTCTTCTAAACAACAGATCTATATAGCTACTGACTCTAAACACAATATGAATGCCTCCCAGACACCTTAAAAATAGAATGTACAAAACTAAAGTCATGGGCCGGTGAGATGGCTCAGCGGCATAAGCGCCTGCCTTGCAAGCGTGAGGGCCCGAGTTCAACTCCCGGATCCCACATACGAAAAAGGGTCCGGTGATATCGCTCAGCGGCACGGGCGCCTGCTGGCGCACGAGGTCCTGAGGTCGACCCCCCGGTACCCACAAAAAAAAAAAAAAAAAAAACTAAAGTCATTACTTTGCCTCCAAACTTTTCCTTACTCCTGTATTCTTTATCTTAGAGAATCGCAGCATCATTCACCAAGTTATGAAGCTAGAAACCCAGAAACCATTCTTGATTCCTCCTCATCCCTAAACTCCTTCAGGAAACTCTAATTCCTCAATATTTCAGAACTCCATTCACCCACCTCTTGCCATTACTCCTGCAAGACTCCTAATTCCTGGCACTGTCACCTGATGCCCTCTTCAAGAAGGTCTTTCCATTCGCAGCCAGAGACATGCTCATACAGCGGAAGTCATATCTAGTAACTCCATGGTAAGAAGCGTTTAAAACCCTCCAGGCACTCATAGGATAAAGTCAGACTTAATACAGAAAGTTCTTTATCTTGCCCAGTGTACCTCTCCCAACAATTTTCCTTCCTCTTGCTTTACCAACACCTCCTAAGTCTCTTCTTCGCTTCCCTCTGTTCCCGTGTATGTGCTGCTGACTCTGCAGGACCCTTTTTCCTTCAGCCAAGCCCTGTGCACTTGGTCTATTCCTACTCCTGCTAATATTAAGTGGATTCTTCCAGGAAGAGACTCCTCAGACCCCTCATTTGTAAGGTGACCCTGTATTGTGGTACCAGAGCATTCTATACTTCTTCCAGTTAAGGAGGTATCACACTCAATTTTTCTTTACTTTTTTTTTTTAAATCAGCTTTAAGGTCTTATTAGCATACAATAAAAGCCTCCAATTTAAATATGAAATATAATACCTTTTGACAAATGTATTAGTTGTGTAACAACCACCACAATCAAGATAATTCTAGTGGCTCCCAAAGTCTGCTGTGCTTCTTTTTAATCAATCTCTCTTCATGTCTGCTTTCTGATTAATCACTGACTTGCTCTCTATACCTATAGATTTACCTTTTCCAAAACATTATATAAATGGAATCATACAGAACACAGGTAGTCATTTGAGGGTGAATTCTTCCATGTAACATAATGCTTTTGAAATTTATTAATGTTGCTGCATGTAACCATAATTCTTTTTTATTGTTGTCCAGCAATAAAAAGAAGGGGCAGGAATAAAAGAATCTAAGGGATGGGACCAGGTATGTACAGTGTATATTTTAAAGCTTCATGGGTGATTCCTACTCAAGTTCAAGAACCACTGAGTAAGAGGAAGGAGTTGAAGAGATGAAGCAAGTCGCTAAGTATGGTTAAAAGCAGAGATCTAGTCTAAAAATCTGTGAAGTCCTGGTGCGGAAATCCTAGCCTTGGAGAGTTCTAGCTTTGGAGAGACATAGTTGTCTGGTTGCTGCTTTCCCAGGAGGCTTAGCTTTTCTTATACTTCCGTGAGGCCTGCCCACGCAGAAGACTCCTGCTTTGATTGCCTTCCTCCACATTATGGGTAACCTGAAAGTTTCTGTTCTTTAAAACAAAGACAGAGAGAAATAGAGAAAGAGAGAGAGAGAGAGAGAGAGAGAGAGAAAACAGAACTAACCCCATGCCCTGTACTCAGATCTCTTCTTTCCCTAGATGAAAGGGAGATGAGTGACAACACACCCAGCCCATGCCAAGCTTTCTAGCCTATTCCCCTAGACACTGGCTGGGGAACAGTAATGACTTAAAGCAGTACTAACTAGGATACATAAGACACTACCATCCGCATTTGAGCATTCCATTTGAGCACGAGTCTCTCACTGCCCATAATTTGAGTCACCGCCCATAAATTCTTAGTTCTGTTTCTTTACACACCAGAGCAGACCCCTCACACAGATTGGACCTGAGCCAGTCATTCCTCTTCTGATACTGTATTTTGACTCTCAGCCACTAGTCTTGATGTTTTCAGGCTCTGGCTATGTCCAAGCCCACTCTATCCCTACCCCCATCCCTGGCAAATATCTCCCTCCAAGGTATTAATTCAACAAATATTTGTCAATTCCCTAATATGTGCCAGACACTATAGTAGTCAGTAGAAAAATAATAGCCTATACTCTCATGGCTTTAACTAGAAAAACAAAAAGAGGGTGGAAAAAAGAAAACAAAATAATTTCAAGTTGTGATATCTTAATTTTTTAAAATAAAAGAGAAAAAGAAAATAAACATAGTGAAATTAACTGTAGATAGGGTGAGTAAGAGAAGCACTATGGAAGAAATGACATTTTAGAAGGATATAAAAAGGATAAAAAGAAGCCGTATCAGGAATAGGAAATCTACAGACCCTCAAGTGGGAAAAACATGGCTGTATTGAATGACTGAATGAGCTCCCAGTTGAGAGTTTTTAGGGGAAAATCAATTTGTCCAAATAATTCAATCTGGGGTTTGCTTGTTGGTTTGTTTGTTGGTTTGTTTGTTTTAAGAAAAACAATTTGCTATGGCATTCTCAGGATACCTGCTGCTTTTCTAGAGCAGTGTTAATATTAAAGCAGGCCTCCTCACATGAGTGAACATTCCATAACTGAACTACTTATCATTCAGCAAAGCAGCTCACCCATCAGTGGTAATAAAGAGAAATTGAAAACCACAAAGATTTTCAAAACCTGAGGGCCAAACTCTGTGGCTTTACCTACATTCTATTGGCCGAGGCAAGTTGCAGGTTAGCCCAGATTCAAGAAATGACTGAAAAGTCACAGTGATAATCATAGGTACCAGGAGGCCATTAATTGTGCCACCAACACACAAAATTCACCACAGCTTCCACCTCTGTGTGAAGACTTCTAATGTGCTCTGAAACCTTCACTGTAAGCTGCTACTATGAGTTATTCTGTGCTGTTAGAGTTCTCCACTCAGCTCTTCTATATGGGTCCATTTCCATCACCCTATTTCCTATTGCCTTGAGGGGACCATCAGCCCTCCTGCTACAGTTCAGATGAGTTACAAGAGGCTTATAAGCTCAAACACCCTCTCTGTATTATGAGAACACAACCTGAGATGCCTTTTAGACGATGAAAGACCAACATGCAGCAGCAGACATCAAAACATGTGATCAAGCCCAGGCAAGGCCAGCAGAACCCCCTACCCAACCCACACCTGACCACAAACCCAGATATGAGCCCACCAAAGAACAGAAAGACTACACTGATGATTCACAGATTGCAAAATTACTACCCCGCTGGTCCACAGTCTTCAGCTGAACCTGATTCAATTATAAATAGCAACCACAGCAGAAATGTAGTCTTGTAGACTTGACCATGATGGCAGGAGGTAGGGGAAAGCAGAACTACCGCTTAGTGCTATGATAAGAACTCAGTAGCAATAATCCTTAAAATGAAACTGGCACAGAGATTTAGGGGAATCATTCAAATAATAATTATGATGGTTTGGATCAAGAATATCCCCCAAAGGCCTCAAGTGCTCATAGATGGGGCTTTTGGAAGGTGATAAACCACAGGGTGTCATAGGTGACGTGCTGTTAGGAGACGAGGTCTGGTTGGAAGAGGAGGATCACTGGGAGCATGATCTGGAAGGGTTTATCTCCTTCCCTGGCTCCTCCCTTCCCTTTCTGCTTCCTGGCTGCGTGACATGAGCAGCTTTCCTCTGTCAGGCCTTTCCACCATGCCTTCCTGCCTTGGAGCCAGGCGACCATGGACTGTAACCTTAAGTCAAATAAACACTCCTCCTTTAAATTCTAAGTGTCAGATACTCACATCTCAGCAACAAGAAAGTGACTAAGACAATAATTTGGGATCCTGACTATAGGCAAAGGAAGGTCATGAGTTTGATTTTGAGTGCTCTTAATGAAGACAATAAAGATGTTTGATAGTCATCGGAAATGTGGACCTGAAGCTTGGAAAACAGTTGGGACTAGGTGAGTTTGCCAGGAGATCAGAGGAGGAGAAGAAAGCTGAGGCCTTAACCTGAGCTATGGCCAAATTAGAGAATATACAAAGGATATGTAAAGAGTCAGGAGGCTGGAGCAGGAAGATCGCCATAAATTCAAGCGTAGCCTGGGCTACACAGTCAGTTCAAGGCCAGCCTGAACTACATAGCAAGACCCTGTCTCAAAACAAATAAGTAAACAACAATAACAAAAGGATGAAATAAACAAAAAATCATGGAAGACATGAAAATAGAGACTTTTAAGAAGGAGGCATTTAACACTGCCAAGAGCTGCAGCAACATGAAGGAGAATAAGAACTAAAAAATCCTATTTGGGGATTACCTAATGAAAATGATCAAATATTTTTAAACTGACTAGCAGTGCAAAGGAAAATTGAAATAAAGGCTTCAATTTACAATTTTGAAACACTTAAACATTTCATAAATGTCATGCAGGCTAGTCAACAGAACAAAATAAATGGGAAAGAAAGTGACCAGAAAGTTAGCCAATGTGTGGGCTCCAAGAAGAATGAAGTTTATCAGGAAAATAAAACCACTGTTTTTTCTGAAATTCCCACTATTCCTTATAAAAACCACTCCTTGAAGTTTAAAAATATTTTGAATATGCTTCACTTTGTGGATTTGGAAACAGTGCCCTAGAGAGGGCTCAGTTTAAAGGAAGAACAGCCAAAAAAAATCAGATTGCATGAGAACCCAAGGATAATCTTTCTTTTTGATGGCAGTCACTGGGTGCCCTCTGAATTTACAATCAGGAGCTTTTAATTGATAAAGCTTTGATAGCACAAAAGGTCATCGTGGATTACTCAGCGCTGTTTTGCAACACACTGAGCTCTTCACAAACATGAGCAATTAACTGCAATAAATAACGGCATGAATCATCTCTTTCAAACACAGGCAGCATCCTGCAGCCTCTTACCTGCAGTAAACAGCAGCTGGAACGGGCCTTTGGTGTAAATGCTCTTCAGCTGCTTCCATTCCAAAGTAAATTCACCTCGGAAGCTTCTGTGATCTTTTACCCACTGAACTACACATTTACATTAGGGCCTTATTCTATCCCTCCACATGATAAGCAACCCACATTTTTAAATAGGATTTCTGTGTCATAAGCAATATATATAGGAACCTGTCATTTTTGTAAATCTCGTTAATTAAATTATTCCTCCTTTTAACCAAGACCTTTTATTGTCCTGATGATTTATTATTTTAATTCAGTCCAGCTGGCAAGAAGGAATCAGCTGCCATTCTGTTGTAACATGTCTCATTCTCATTCCAATTTCGTTCGCAATAAATGTGTTACAGTTCTTCTATTGGCAGTCAAGGAAACTTCATACAAAAGCAGCATTTACTTGCAGTTATAACAGATCCAAGTAATACATATGCTATTTGACAGTTTGGAATATCTGTTTTCCAGCATTCATCTGGAGCTGTTATTGGAACCATTAAAATTATTTTTTTACAGTTTTTAAAGTCCCGAGACATATTAATTTATCCTGATGGATGGTATAATGTATTCGTGTAAAAGAAAAACGAGTGTTACATAAAACATGACTAAACTGTCAACCACCTCTTTTTTACATTTCTTTTAACTCTGTATGTTTCATTTATTCTCCATTGAAAATGGCAACTAGTAAAAAATAAAACTCCCATTTTGATTTATTCTTTACTTTTCACACCCCTTATCACACTGAGCAATGCCATTTTTGATCTGAAATAAGACTGAAACATTTGCTTTCACACAAAAGTAAACACAGATGGTCTGATAATAAGAGAACTTTATACAAACCACCTCATTTAAAGCAGGCACGTTTAGTGCCACATTTCATTAAATATGGCCTGTCTTAAATCAGACAGGCTCTCCTTCAAGGAGCCAATCTTTATCTTTACTTAAGCTCAGAGTATGCAGCTTGTTTGTCACTATAAAAGACTTTGCTTTCTTTGTACAGGGGCAGACATTAAAGCTAAAGAACAAGGTAGGCCTCTTTAACCCAACCACACCAATGCAACTTACAAATAGATTGCATTCAAAGGTTCTTTCATCAATATGTTGCAGGATTTTTAAAGAATTTTACCTTAGAAACTATGTTATACACAATGGTTAGAGCCTCAGGAAAGGCTACACAAGCCTGTTTAATCCACTAAAAAGTTTTGCTAATAATTTAATAGAACCAAACTGAACCTGTGCTAAATAATACTATCAATCAAGGTCCAATAATGTTTCTATGAGAAAATTTATTAAGAGCGCCAACCTTTTATGCTTGTAACACAGCTTCTCAGTAATACCTTCCTCACTTCCTCTTGTAAATCACCCTTGCCAATGAGCAACAAGAGTTGGACATCCTTGCCCTAAACACAAGCCACTAGTGCTGGCCACTATCATCTGGAGCCAGGATACTATCATTTGGATCTCAAATGTCCCCCAAAGGCCCATGTGTTAAAAGCTTAGTTGCTAGCCTGTGGCATACGGGAATGTAGGCCTAGTGTAAGGAAGTTGAGTCACTGAAGAAGTGCCCTCGAATGGGGGTATTAGGATCTCTCTCTCTCCCTCCCTCCCTCTTCCATGACATGAACAGGCCTCCTCTCTTCACCACGCTCTATGCTACCATAGGCCCAAAGCACCAGGGCCATGCAACCATGGATTGAAGCCTCTGAAATAATGAGCCAAAATATACCTTTCCTCCTTTTAAATTAATATTCTCAGGTATGCTGTCACAGAGACAGAAAGCTGACTAACACACAGGGCTCCAGCACAGCAGAGGATTCACTCACAGGGTAATGAAGATAGAGACTGGGTTTGAGGGGTGAAAGCGTGAGACAGGTCTATGAAGTTAGGACAAAAATCTCCCGCCAGCATACACTTCATGCCGCACGCCATGTTCCAGCCCATGCACCATCTGCTCTTTCTTCCACCAGCCCCAGAATTGTTCCGATTCCCTCTATTGCACCTGTGTGTTGCGCCCACTGAGGTTTCATCCTCTTCCTGATCTACTGCACCACAGAACAGCAGTGTCAGCTTTCTCCTTTGTTCTCACGTAACCTTTTGAAGTTTCCTAGAGTGTTACAGCTGCTAACAAAGGAAGTCAGGGGATAAAAGAGCTCCTCTAAATTCACCTTCCACATTTTTTAAAATTTAGACTAAGTCAAGAGAGATCAAAGTACACCTGGATGATAACAATACATTCTGAGAGACAAAAAGATGTATGGGTTTGTTTTACAATGTTTGAGAGCAAGGAGAGGTCACATCAAGTGGATGTGTTCTACTCAGAAGAAAATCTGGCTCTGCCCCCACCAGCCAGAGGTATCAAAATAGTCCAACTCACATTTGGGAGACTACCTTCTCCCCTGACAATACACCCCAAAAAGGAGGTGGGGGCAGAGTGGTGCCCTGAAAACAGAGTAAATCTCTCCTTCTGATCCTCAGGCCTTCACGTTGACACAAGAGATGTTCACTGCCTACGCTCACCAGTCTAGTTGAAGGTGGGCCACACCATCCTTCTGTGCTGGGACCTTTCAAGTCAGCTCCCACGACATCTGTAAATGCTCATAGTCTACAGCATCGATATGCTCCGCTTCAACTCCCCATCTAAAGACTTCACAATGAAGGCAAGGGGCAGAGATTCCAACCACTCACAAAGCAGCCACGAGATTAGCTCCCCATCTCTGAAAGCTAACCCCACTCCTCCCAGTTTTGTCTGCTCTCCCCAACAAACCCTCACCTTCATGTTGTGCCACTCACCCCTCCCTCAATGCCTCTAATCCCCAGACAAAAATCTGGCAGTGGTTTTATTCCAGGGGCCAAGAAACTCCCATTTTTGTACATGCTCTTTTCCAAGCTTACCATAGAGAGACTGTTTACAATGCCCTTGAGCTAGGAAGCACAAAATCAGAACATAACCACCTCTGGGAATGGTGGAAAGAGTAAAAAGTTATGCCAATTAATTATCCTACTACATACATTCCAGAGGAACTCCCAGGCTCAGGTTTTCCACTTATTTCATGAGAGGTTTGCTGTGAATACCATGCCATAACTTTAGAAATGAGTACCGAAAAAATGACATGAAGGGTGAGGTTGCTACCAGAGAAAACACACTGGGCCTAAGAGAAGCCCACCAGTACCAAGAAATGAAAGAAAGTTTTCCTCTCCCTTCTCTTTGCGATGTTCTTTTAATATTGCTTTCTCTCTTTGCTTTATCATCTTATCATTGATCTGAAGTAAGACGTAATCTCGGTGTTTAATTTGCACTTCTCTAATGGCCAGAGATATTGAGCATTTTTTTATGTATGGATTGACCATTGGTATTTCTTTTTCTGAGAAGTGTCTATTCATTTCAGTTTCCCGTTTTTTGATTGGGTCTTTCATTTTGGGTGGTCTAATTTGTTTGAGTTCTTTATACCCTTTAGATATTAGTCATCTTTCTGAGGAATAGGCGCCAAATTTTTTCCCTTTCTGAAGGTTGTCTCTTCATTCTGTTGGTTGTTTCCTTTGCTGTGCAGAAGATTTTAATTTGATACGATCCCATTTGTTGATTCTTGGTACTAGTTCTGTGTCAGTGGAATTCTGTTCAGAAAGTCCTTGTCTATGCTTATGTCTTCAAGAGTTTTACTATTTTACCTTCCGACAGATTCAATATTTATGTTTTAACATTTAGATCTTCAATCCATTTTCATTTTAGTGTACTACATGGTGAGACACATGGGTCTTCTGCATGTGGATAACCAGTTTTCCCACTGTCATTTGTTAAAGAGGTTATCTTTCCTCCAGGGTATGTTTTTGGCCCCTTTGTCAAACACCACATAGCTGAATGCGCCTGGGGTTGTTACTGTATCCTCTTTTCTGTTCCATTGATCCATAAGTCTGTTTTCATGCCAGTACCAGGTTGTTTTTGTCAATATAGCTTTGTAATATAAGTTGAAGTCCAGGATTGTGAGTCCTCCTGCTTTGCTTCTTTTGCCCAGGATTGCTTTTGCTATTCTGGGTCTCTTCTTGTCCCACAGAGTCTTAGGATTGTTTACTCCAGTTCTGTGAGGAATGCTGTTGGTATTTTGACTGAGATTGTGTCAAATCTGTGTATCAGTTTTGGGAGTGTGGCCATTTTGACTATCCTGGTTCTGCCTATCCAAGAACAGGGGATAACTTTCCATTTTCTGATGTCCTCTTCAATCTCCTTTTTCAGAGTACTGTAATTTTCATTGTAGAGTTCTTTTAACTTCCTTGGTTAGGTTAATTTCTATTTAATTTTTCTTGATGCTATTGTAAATGGTATTGTTTCCTAATTTCCCAGTGAGTTAATTATTGGTGTATAGGAATGCTATTGATTTTGTGTGTTGATTTTGTATCCTGCTATGTTGCTGAATTTGATTATTAATTCTAGTAGTCTTTTGGAGGAATTTTTTGGGTCTTCTATGTAGAAGTCCATGTTGTTTACAAATAATGATAATTTGACTTGTTCTGTTCTTTTATATATCCCTTTTATTTCTGTTGCCTGATTTCTCTGGCTGTTTTAAGTACTACATTGAACAGAAGTGGTATTAGTGAACATCCTTGTTTTGTCTGACTTTAGAGTGCAAGTGTTCCATTTTTCCCCCCATTTAATATGATGTTGCCAGTAAGTTTGTCACAAATGACTTTTATCAGGTTAGAATAAGATCCCTCTATACCTATACGAGATTTTTATGATGAATGGATGTTGGATTTTTTCAAAGGCTTTTTCTGCGTCTATTTGGATGACCATGTGATTTTTGTCCTTGCTTCTGTTTATGTGATGTATAACATTCATTGATTTGTGTATGTTAAAATATTCTTGCATGCGCAGAATAAAGCCTACTTGGTCATTGTGTATGATCTCTTTGATGATTCATTGCACTCTGTTTGCCAGTATCTTGTTGAGGATTTTCTGCATCTATATTCATTAAAGAGATTGGTCTGTAGTTCTCTTTTTTGGTTCTATCCTTGTCTGGTTTGGGGATCAGGGTAATGCTAGCTTCCAGGAATTACTTTGGGAGTATTCCTTCCCTTTTAATTTCATGAAAGAGTTTGAGAAGTATTAGCATTAGATCTTCCCTGAAGTTCTTGTAGAATTCAGCAGTGAATCCATCCATCCTGGGCTTTTCTTAGTTGGTACGTTTTTATTACTGATCAAATTAATTATGTGTTATTATTCAGGGTTTTTATAACTTTTTGGTTCAGTTTTATTAACTCATATGCATCTCCAAATCTACCTATTTATTCTGAATTCTCCAATTTATTGGTATACAGGTTTGTGAAGTATTTGCTAATAATCTGGATTTTGGTAATGTCTGTTGTGATTTCACCTTTTTCATTACTAATTGCACTGATTTGGGTCTTTCCTTTTTTGGCAAAATTGGCTAAGGGTTTGCCTATTTTGTTTATTCTTTCAAAGAACCAGCTCTTTGATTCACTGATTCTTTGCATTTTTTTAGTCCCAATTTCATTAATGTCTGCTCTGATCTTTATAATTTCCTTCCTTGTACTAGCTTTCTATTTGGATTATGGTTTCTATAGGAACTTGAGACCCATCAGTAAGCTATTCATATGGATTTGCTCTGTTTTTCTGATGTGGACATTCACAGCTATACACTACCCTCCAAGGATTGCTTTCACTGTGTGTGGTAGGTTCTGGTATGTTGTACTGGCCTTATCATTTGACTCAAGTAACTAATTTTTTCCTCATTTCTTCTGTGACCCATTAATTATTTAAGAGTGTATTAATTTCCATGAATTTGCATAATTTCTATGGTTTGTCAATGATTTCTAGTTTCATTGTGCTATGATCTGATAATATGCATTGGATAATTTTGTTTCTTTTGCATTTACTTAAGCATGCTTTATGGGCTAGTATGGTCTATTTTAGAGAAAGTTCTATGTGTTGCTAAGAAGAAAACATATTCCTTTATTGGGTGGAACATTCTGCAGATATCAAGTCCATTTGTTTAAAAGTTTGGTGCAACTTTGATATTTATTTGCTGACTTTTTGTCTAGTTGATCTATTTGTGACAGTGGAGTGTTGAGTTCCTGCAGTATAATTGTGCTGATGTGTATCTGGTCTTTTATGTCTAGTGTTTGTTTTGTGAAGTTGGATACAACATTGTCCAGTACATGTATTTTTATAATTGTTATTTCTTCCTGTTGAACTGTCCCCTTAACCAAATGTAGTGCCCTTCTCTGCCTCTTCTGATGAGTTTTGGCTTAAAGTCTACTATGTCAGAAAATAAGATAGTTACCCCTGCTTATTTTGGGGCTCCTGCTACTTGAAATATGGTTTTCCATTCTTTGATATTTTTAGTTTATTAATTTATTTTTGGGTTTAATGTGTTTCTTATATACAGCATATCACTGGATTTTGTCTTTTGATCTATTTTGCCAAACTGCATCTTTTCATTGGAGAACAGAGATTATTCACATTTAGCATTATTACTGAAAGCTACTGACTTATTCCTGTTGTTCCATTACTTTCCTGTTGATCCTTTTTTTTTTTTTTTTCCCTTTCTACTTAACTCCTCCTCCTGCCTGTGGTATTCATTCTATTAGACCTTTTGTTATTGTTTGCTGCCTTGTCTCTCTTTAAGATATCCTTGAGAATTTTTTGGAGTGCTGGTTTGGTGGTCATGAATTTCTTAAGGTGCTCTTTTTCATGGAAATACCTTGTTCCTCTACCAATTTTAAAAGGCAGTTTTGCAGGATATATGAGTCTGAGTTGAAAGGTGGTTGTTTTATTTTGAAAGCTTGGAACACTTCACTCCAAGCTCTTCTGGCCTTTCAGGTTTGCATTGAGAACTCTGCTGTAATTCTAATGGGTGTACCTTTGTAAGTTATTCATTGCTTTTTTCTAACAGCTTTTAAGATTTTGTCCTTGTGTTGGACTTCTGGAATTTTGGATATGATGTGTCATACACAGGTTCTTTTCTGATTGTGGCTATTTGGGATTCCATGTGCCTCACATATTTGTGTGTTAAATTCTTTCCCCATATTTGGAAAGTTTTCTGCTATTTCTGTAAACAGGGTTTTTTATGCTATTTGTGCTGTCTTCTGACTTTTCACCAATTCTAATTAATCTTAGTCTTTGCATCATACAGCAGCTGTTGGATCCACTTTTCATATTCTCGTTTTTAAGATATCTTTAATTCATCACTGACATCATCCCTAATCTTCCAGCTCTCTCTGTCTGTCTGTTCTCACATTGGTCACTTCTGCTGCCCACACTTTCAAAAGAATTTTTAATCTACTGAATTTATGCTTGGTATCTTTTCATGGATTCTGATGCTTTGTTATAATGGTATTTCATGCTATCATTTTGTTTAGCTCAGCTAGCTTTTTATTAGTGTCTTTGGTAAACTCACTGATCATTTTATTAGGTCTATTATTGGTTTAATCCTATCTGCTTTGAGCTCACTAAGCACCTGATTGATCTTTCATTAAATCTCACGTTATCCTTTTGAATAATTTGGTTGTGTAGCTTTTGATTTCCTCCCCCTTGATGCCCCATGATCAGCTTTGGGGAAGCTGGATGGTTTTGGAGGCATTTTATTGCCTTGTCTGTTCATGTTTCTATTGTTTTGTTTTTCTGCTGAGGTTTGTGGCTTGCTTATAGTGGAAGACTGTGTTGCTAGTATGCACATCTATTTAGTTAGTGTCCACTTTTCAGTGACACTGGGTGTGGCCTTTGCTTCTGTCCCAAGATCCAACAATCTCCATATATTGGGAGAGGAAGCTGCAGTGTATTTGGCCCAATACTCCAGGAATGGACCACAGTATTGCTCATGACACAAAGGCCATCCAGATATTGGCATACAGAGAAAACTAATTAATAGTAACAACAGTGCCACCTCGGCAATAGCAATAAAATCAGCAACAATAGCACCAGAGACAAACAGGATATTGATACACCCCATGAACAAGTAATGGATCATTCTCAACATAGAAAAGAGATCTATTACTATTTTATAAAAATTAAGACAAACCAAATATTGACATATAGTAAATATCTACTTAATGCAACTATACCTCCACTAACCATGGAATAGTGTTCAACAGTAATAACCCAGAGTTAACTATCTAAAGGTTCATACAGCTTAATGGTTATACTAGTTAAGACAGAGTGGGTGGGGAACTGGAGAGTAAAAAAGGCATAACTTGAAAAAGTATTTGATGGAAGATGACAAGACAAAGTTGAGATAAAGGATTCCATTAAGGAGTAAAAGTATGTTAACAGTATTAGATAAAAGTAACAAAATAATAAGAAAAAAGAAAAAAGAGCAAAATAAAGGAAAAATGAAAAATAAGGAAAAGAAAGTTAAAAGGAGAAAAGAAACAAAGCCATTAAAAACCCCAAACTCTCAAAAAATAATGAAGGAAAAAAGTCAAAAAATTTCTATATTTTTGGATGATTTCTTTCCAGGATCTGCAATCTTGGAATTGAGGAAGTCACATTTTTGCTTCCTAGTTTTATTGCCTGTGGGTTTTTGAGGTGTCCTTTATTCCAGAGGCCTGTCTGTAACTCCAGACTGTGGCAATTGTCCAAGCTGAGATGTGTCCTTGCTCACTTTGGTAGATGAGAAAAGCAATCAGACCACCGGTCTCTGGTGGATGTAGGCAGTGGGTAGGGGTTCAAGCAGACTGCTGAGCTCTATGCCAGAATTTTCAGATCCAGCCTCCTCTGAAAGCCACACTTCCTGAGCCTCACTTCTCACCATGGAGGGTGGGGCCCATGTCCTTCCCAGGCTGAACTTAAAACTTTTCAGGGAATCTATGTCCAGCTTGCACCCTTTTTACCACTATCTCCCATGCCTGTCTCTTATCCAGTCACTGTGGAAGGGTAACAATAGAAACTCTGGAACTGTTTTAGTTGTTCTGTGGCTCAATCTTAAATAACTAACCCCTTTCCAAAATGACATCCAATTAAAAACTGTCTGGCAATATGGCAGGTGCTGCACTGGGTTTCTCCTCCAAATCTAGCCAGCTGTGAAGGAGTCACTTGTGGAGTAAAACACTATGCTGGTTTTGTGTTGATTTATTTATTTATTTATTTTTGGTACGGGGAATGGAACTCAGGACCTTGTGCTTGCCAGGCAGGCGCTTGTGCCGCTGAGCTATATTCCCAGCCCTGGTTTTGTAATTTATAATATGTGGCCTTTTCTTGGGGCTAGAGCTGCTGGCCAGGTCTGTAATTTCTCCTTGGATCGGCTGACCCTCTGGGCTTTCTTTATCGCCCCAGGTATTGGCCTTAGCAATGATCAGGTTGGCAGGCTGGTTGGAGCCTCTGCTGCCCCATGCTGAGGGGAAACGATACACAAAGCCAACTTGGAGTTGGCAGGTGGTCAAGATCAGATCATGAAAATGAATGTTTAGAAAAACATCACATTATCAAAATTGACCCCAGAAAACTAGGAAGTCTAAATAGACCAATTAACAATGAAGAAATGTTATTGGAGATCTTCTCCTATCAAAAATCACCAAATCCAGGTAGTTTCATAGATAAAACCATCAAAGCATCTAAAATGTTATCTAAGGTATTATAGCTGTGTATGTTGTGAATTTGAATTACTTGTATATAATCACTTGTATATAATTACTTGTATATTTTAAGATATACTTGAAATATCTACACATAAAAAATGAATAGACAAAATAACCTTAGTCATGATACAAAACCCACCGATACCAAAATCCATACACTGAACAAAAGAAAACTATACATCAATATAAATATCTTCTACCAGGCAAATTATTACCAGGCAAAATTCAGCAGCACATTGAAAAATACAATTTGTGCAGCTAAGTTCATAAAAAGGGTAGTAAATTATTCATTGCTGGCATGCGTATTAATACAATTGCTAAGGTCTGAATATTGTATCCCTCCAAAATTCACATGTTGAAACTTAATCTCCAAAATGATATTAAGAGGAACTGTTCCATTTGGAGTTTATCCTGCTGTACGAACATATCAATATTTTTTCCAGGTAGTTTCCCAGGTCTCCCAATACTGTTACTGAAGAGAAAAACTGTTTAATTCTTGATATGGACATAAAAATATAAAGTCAAAGACATTTGTTGGGAGAGTTGAAAAGAATCTAGAAACATACAGACGTGGGGAATTTATGAACAGATAAAGATGGCATTTTAAATCAGTGTTGAATGGATGAGTTGTTCTATTTTACTGAGGTATAACTGAAGTACACTAAACTGCACATATTTAAAACACATAATTTGATACAGTTTAACATACATACACACTCACAAAACCATCAACAATCATGGTGAATATATATATTACTCAAATCATTCGCTTATGTTCCTTTGTAGTTCCTCCATCATACCCTTCTCCAGCCAACCACCGCAATCTCACTAACCTACAATATGCTGTCAATACAAATTGGTGAGCATTTTCAGAATCTAATATAAATTGAATTATATAGATTGTACTCCTTTTCTGCCTTCTTTCATTCAGCACAATATTTTGGGATTTGCCCATGCTGTTGCATGCGTCAAAATGCCTTAACTAGGAGAGAGCTTTACTTTATACTGATATTTACTGAAAAGGTATAGGTCAAAAGCTTTTATACAAGCCTTTTCAACAACTTTCTATTGATGTCAAGGATCTATCCTGAACAAAATAGCAGGCTCAAATGATTTTATGGCTGAGTCACGTCAAGCTTTAAAGAAATGGATAATTCCCAGTCTTCAAACAGTTACAAAGCATAGAAGGAAAACAGTAAGGTTCCGAATTTATTCTATGAGGCCAGCAGAACCCTGAGCCAAAAAGCTAGCAGGGTGGCAACCTCCTTACCTTTAAAATACCCACCAAAAATTCATAACATGAGATAGGTTGCCACCAATTCCCCTATGAGTACTAATGAAAAATTCTAAGTAAAATATCAGTACATTAAATATGGCATAGGCTTCATGTCAGCAAAAAAAAATGATATGAAGTAATCCACTTATGTCACTCTATTACAGATTAAAAGAGCAGAATTTTAAAGATTTTTCTTAAAAACCATTATTCATTCATCTCTGATTTAAATAAAGCTCTTTGTGAACTAAGAAGATATTTTTTCAACTTCATGATAAATAGATTAGCTGAGAATTTTGGTTCTTTGTTCTGTTCAAAGACTTTTACAATGATTGGGTATTATCAGAGAATAAATTCTTTTCCACTGTAAAATGAAAAAAAGAAAAACAATCATAGTGGGCATGAACTGAAGGTATCTTGAAAGCCGATAAAGGTGGGACTGAATATTCAAAATGGAGATGGAAGAACTAGAATAATGCCATATTAAAATTTTTCATAATTAACACAAAGCAATTCACGTACATAAACCCACTGATCTTTAGACACTATTGTTATTAGTGAGAAACAAATTCCAAATACTTACCTGATGAATAGTGAAACTGAGCCAGAATGAGATTGTACCAGTATGTCTTCTATCTTTATAACAAATTCCACTCAGAAATTAATCAAAAGGTTTAAAGTCCCTGCCAAGAATATGGTTTAAATCGTGACCCCCCCCAAAAAAAAAAAAAAACTGTCTGTGTTGGAGGTTTTCCTCTTTTATTTCACTAATCTCTGTGAAAGCAGAGGCAAGACCATCATTTGAGAGTAACTGAAAAGTGAAAATAAGCAAGAAAATACAGACAGCCTCATTATGACATCTACCCGGTTATTACAGTCAGTCAGGAAGTGCCTTCCCCAACTCCTCAAAACTGACCCTGTCACAGCTCCGTCCTAAACCAGGTTCCTGAGGTAACAGGACATAAGTTGAGGAGTGAATGGGAACATCCACAGTCCAGGCACATACTGGCAAGTTTAGACCTGTCTCCCAGGTCATCTGCTAACCAATCACACCCAGGACCTTGTCCCTCCAGAGGGGCTTGTGCTGCGATTTCTTCCCCAAATCTAATGATACAGTCTGCCCATCCTACACAGCACTAAGTTCTTCCTGAACTGCGCAACAATGGACTATTATCAAAGTTTATGGGTAGGGTTCTGCCATCAACAGATTCTCCCCTAGGTCTCCCCTAGAGCACACTTCTGGGTATGAAGTGTGGGACTTACAGTCTCTCAAAGAAGGAGCCCATAGTCAGGTACTTTACATAAAAGCTACATACCATGTGTCCACCCCAACTTTAGAAATTATTTGAGAGAAATGACAAGTTAAGTAACACAATAAACCCTTTTATACATCATTTTTGTTCCTACCGCCTAATGAAAAGATCTCATTTCTTTCTACTTGATACTTCCCAATTTCTGTAGTTATTTGAAAGTTCTCAAACTTATTCCAATAATTTAGAATTTACAAATAATTTCCATTTCTTTAAAAAAATTATAGTTTGCAGATTCTTTTGACATTTAAAGAACAGAAAATGCAATACTCTTATTTATATTTTCTATAGCAAACTTTTTTAATTTATAAAGCATACCAATGGGCTAGTATGTATAACACTGTATAATACTGGGAAATACTGAATAGTCCAGGTGGAATATTCAAAATATTATTAAATTTGCTTGCTCTGCCCAATGGTGGGAGATTAATTAGAGAACTTATGGCTTATCCAAACAATAGAATTTCATGCAACCATTAAAAAATCATGTAGTGAATAATTGATTCATAATTAAATACTGAAAAATATATGTTTAGAATCTGTTAAGAAAGGCAACTTACAAATTTTAGTTTGACCTCGAATTATATATGTAACATACCTACTCATATTATATCCCTGCATGGATATATTATGCATACAAAAACAATAGGAAATTACCAAAATGTTGATTATGTCTGGCAGATTATCAGGTTTTTTGCTTTTTCATGATTTTCCTTTTTTTTTCCCCTCATTGAAAACATGGCTCTTCCTTTCACTTGTGACAAAAAATTATTTAAAATTTTTTGAATTCCAATTTTTTTAAAAATTGACTCTCCCTCAATTAGACTCAAACCTTAAAGTATTTCTTGTTAATCTTGCCTGACAAGCATTATCCACTCATTTCTCCTATAAAGTGAGATCTGCTCCACATTCTACTGCCCAATGATCAAAGGCTGTATTGTACTTCTGTACTTCCTGCATTCTCTTTGGGCACAGGCAACTATGATTGCTATGTCATTTATGTCAACCCAGAGAAAAGTCTCATGATCTGCTGATGCCAATAAACTTCTGTCTCCTCTGTCCACCCCCATCAAGTTCTGTAACTTGTTAGAATACAAAGCAGTATCTTGGAAAGTATTTCCATACAATTCAGAAGGCTTAAGGAATTAATGCTTTGTGTTTCAAGACAAAACAATAAAATACATTCCCAATAACCCTACTGTATCCATACAATGGAATATTATTTAACAATGAAAAGGAATGCTGGTATGTGCTACATGGATAAACTTTGAAAACATTATGCTAAATGAAAGAGGTCAGTCAAAAAACCACATATTGTATTATATCATTTATACGAAATATCCATAATAACAAAATTCAGAGGCAGAAATAGTTTTTGCTGAGGGTTGCAGGGATAGGTAAGGAATAATGGGAACTGGATGCTAATGGGTATAGGATTTATTTTAGGGGGCACGTATTCTAAAACTAGGTTGTGGTTACACACCCTATATTTTAAAAAATACTCAATTGTATACTTTTGAGTGAATTGTATAGTACGTGAACTATATACCCAAAAAACTGTTTTTAAAAACACTCCTATATTTTTTCTTAAGCTACCATTAATTAAATACCATTGAAAACAATTCAATGAATTTAAAATATTTACACAAAATACAATTAATCAGAAATGATGCCTGGCTATAGCACTCTAGAAAATGTTTCTATAAAGCCCACATTTTCTAAAGTATGCCATCTTTGCCATGAAATAGTTCACTGCAAATAATAATAAGAGTATCACTGGACATATATAAATGGCCTTGGAAAAAACAAGCATTTTGTTTCTATCAATGATATAAACTAATATATGATATAGCTGTGATCTTCTCATTCAATTCAATGTCTCTAAAATTCCTCACTTTTTATTTATATTAGATGAAATGCCAGCAAAATATAAATACACGGAAATGACCACTATTTCTTTAAGTTATACTCATTAGGCAAAAAATTGCTTTAATATTACTATTTACACTTAGTTTTTTATTCATCTTTAGAGGACTTCATAAATACTAACTTGTTAGCAATTCCAGAAGAGTAGGTAATTTCTTTTAAAAATGTAATTACTCATGTAAGAAACTGAATACAGAAATACAGAAATAGAGAAATGATGCAATAAGGGCTGTAGTTTGTGATTTCTTCACCTGTAATGAGACAAATCATCTATTCAATTGCTATACCAATCTATTTGCTGCTATCACAAGTTATCACAAACTCGGTGGTCTAAAACAACATAAATTTATTCTTATGGTTCTATAGATCAGAAGTTTGCTACTGGTCTCACCAGGCTAACATCAAGGTGCCAGCAAGGCGGCACTCATTTTGGGAGAGCTTAGGGGACTACCTGTTCCTTGTCTTTTATAAGCCACCCACATTCCTTGCTTCATGGCCCCTTTGTCCTTCATAGCCAGCAAAAGTGGCCAAGTCATTGTTATATAACATCCCTATGGCGTCCTCTTTTGCCTCCCTCCTCACTTTTAAGGATTCTATGATTACTGGGCCCACTCAAATAATTTAATTTTCCCATCTCAAGGGCCTTCACTTAATCACATTTGAACTTAATCACTTCTGCAAAGTCCACTGCAATGTAACATGACACACTCACAGCTTCTGAGCTAGACATTAACATCTTTATGTGCCCATTGTTACACCCACCAAGGTGCCCTTGTCTTCAAAGAAATATGAACACACCGTTAGCAAATTATGGGGTTGTTTCTTTGGCGTGGGGGGTGGGGTAACATCACAGTAATGGTTTAAATGGAGAATGTGGAACTTGGAATGAAAAAATTCCTTTCTGTCAGATTTTTATTATTTTTACTGGCATCCTATTTTCAGGATGAACCCTAATAAAATGGCCTGTCATTCAAAACTATGACAGGAAACAGAATTAATTACCCAAATGAATCTGTCGATTTGGTTTTTGTCTTCTGTTTTTATTTTGGTTGTTTTTATTTGGTTGATCAAATTCAGAGCCTTGTACACATTAGGCAAGTGCGGTCACTACTGAGCTATATGCCCAGCCCACATCTGTCAACTTTTAAATCTGAATAGAAACCACAAGAGCTTATTACGTACTATCTTTCCACACAGCGTCCTGCACAGCACTAGGAGCCACCATACTGCCCAGCAGTCACAGCCTACGTACAAGGGGATGCTGCATTAATGCACACTGGAGAAGCAGTAGCTGGGAGAAGTAACTGGAGCATATCAACTATGAGTTTTTACAAACCTTTAAGCTAAAATATCCAAAGAATCATTATACATGTATCTGTGGTTAAGAAATCAAAATTCTCCTTTGACACCCCAAAATAAATATTACATTTTAAGACTTAAGCCCCGAGTGCTGTTTTCTTAATTTTTTTCAGTTTAGCTTGATATCTTTTTTGACTACAAGATAGAACAGTGATGTTTGATGTACTCAAGTTATAGCCAGCATGTACCAATTCTTTGATTCGACTTTTTAAAGTATTTATGCTTGAATCTAGAACACGAGGATTTTCAATTATTTGTGAAATACTAATTTTTTCTTCTATGAGGTAATCTATTTTATCATTAAACTTTTTTTCTGCCAAGAAGATCATATCTGGATAGCTTAAGACAAACTTCTGTGCCTCTTCTTCAGTACATCCAAAGGAAAACAGCTTCTCTTTGATATTTTTGTAGTTTCTTTTGACATAGTCATTGGAAAGGTCTAGGATACCAGCTCCTGAACCACATATCAGAACCAGCAGTTCTTCCTTGTCCAAGGTGAAAGTTGATTGTAAAAATTCAATGTTAGCTTTCACTCGCTTGGTGCTCTGAATTAAGATGAAAGGGTTTTTTAAAATTATCTTTCTGACAAAATCTGCGCGGTCATTATAACCCAAAGACAAACAGACATCCTGCAAAAATTCTATCATCTGCTTATTCAAATCAAGACTATTGGAGAAGGTACGAGGGGCACTGGTCAATAGCCGACAAAGGCATTTACTGGTCAATCCAACTGAACAGAGGAAATTTATATTTTTCTCCAAGCCTTCATTGTTCCTGGACCGAAAAAAGGATTCAGGAGAACGTTCCAGAATATTTACAATTTCAAGGTCTGATGTGATAATCTTTCTCCACAGATCCCACCGTTTTGAAAGGCTTTCGGTAGTACGTGTTATGGCTCGTGGATATCTTGATATAATACTAGCAATCGCTTCTTTGCTAGCTCCTTTGGATAGAAGGAACATCTGCACGTCCTGCTCATTAGTAACCATCCTATTAAACACTCCAGGCTGTCGTTTCTTAGCCATGTCAATATTGACTCCCATAGTGAGTAAGTTGTTCAGCAGGTTCTCATTCTCCAGAGGCTCACTGCCTGCATTACCACATTTCACACCAAAAAGCCTCAATGAAATGGATTTGAGGAGCATTTCTGTTGAATATTGGATCATCCAACATCTTGAACCCAAAAGAAAGTTACTTCTCATATGCCAGAGGTTTCTTGATGCCATAATGGTCAGGTAGTCCAGATCTTTCAGAACGCTGCATAAAACAACACATATATAGGTGCCTGTTAAATAATTAAATGACCACATTCCAATTCTATAAGCATCCCAGTCCTTTCTATAAGAAAACAACTATTCCTCAATAGAAGCGCACTGTTTCTGTTGGTTATGTGGAGACCCAGGGCTCCTTCCACTTCTAACATAACAAAAAGCAGGATAGCACCATCACTGTCAAAGAATCATTCGGGCTTTTATTTCTTTCTTTTTATTTGACCTTGACTGTCTTGGCCACCCCAAATCAGTTGGTCCTCTCCATTTCTGCTGTTTCCTCCTGGCTTCCAAAACTTTAGTTTATTCTCAGTAAGTCACACCTTCATTTCCACCTTGTCTTCCAACTTCCCAGATGTGTGACCTTGCCCTCCCATACATAGCAGACTTCCTTGCCTCTAGCCTCCTGTTTTCAAACTCTAAATCTAGCACTGAAACACAACACCTCGAACTATCTCATTGCCATCTTAAGTATCTTTTTCTAAATTTATGGTACCCTTTAAATCCATGCTAGCATTACAGCCTTAATTCTTATCTTACATAGACCTCTGGTCAACAGCTCCAGATTCCAACCCTAATATCACTCAGTTTGTCCTACTGTCTCCTTGATTATAATGCAATAATTCCAACGGAATTTTCATCTTCAAAATGATCTGGTTGGGGGCCTGGGGATGTAGCTCGGTGACAGAGCACATGATTAGCATGTGTGATCCTAGCACAAGCGGGGGGAAGGGGAAGGGAAGGGTGAGCTGGGGAGAGATAGGGAGAAGAGGGGAAGGGAGAAGAGAGAAGGGGAGGGAAGGGAAGGTAAAAGATTTACTTGGGATATTTAATTCACAAAATCCATGACAGGAACTACATTACCCAGGTTGGCTCGAACTCCTATGTGCAAGTGATCCTCCTGCCTCAGCCTTCTGAGTAGCTGGGACTACAGGTAAGTGCCACTACACCCACAGTTACATAAACATAAAAATTTTACTTTTACCATTCTCCTCTACCCCAACACCATATTACACAAGACTAATTCAATGCTCTCTTCACCTGTTGCATGACACAATTCCAGCTTCTGGCAGTAACTAAAACTTTAATAACTCATTTTCCTGATCATTTAGAAACGAGGCATAAAATGTATGAACTTATATAATTATAATCACAGGTCACTACTGAAATTAGCAACTCCATTTATTTTATAAGAAAACCAATAAAAAAGTGTTCTTCCATTATTCAGTCTATTAGATAATTTATTTTTTCCTAAGCCAATTATGGTCTGAATCATATAACACATGGATTAAAAAAAAAACTACTTTCTCTTTGTTAGAATGCATAGCTGTGACAAACTCACTTCTTGATTTCTAATTGCTTAAAATAGGCTCTTAAGGGGAGACATATCCCCTATCCTCCTCTCTTAATTAAAATAGAAAATATAGATGGTTCAAACCCACCACTAACATTTTACGGTTGAATATACTGCTTTCAAGATCAATTTCAAAGAAAGCCTCTTTTGCGTCTGTCGATTTGATTACTACAATTTTAACAAAAATTTGGATTATGCCCACATGTGGGAACATTCCTGTGGCTCATAGAGACTACAAAGTTTCAAAGAATTGAGGAAAGTTTTTCAAACTATACAATCAAGTAACATTCAACTCAAATGCAAGGCACTCACAAAGCAAACATCAAAAGCACATTTTAGATTGATCCATATTCTACTGAGCTTCCTCTTCTTCACTTTTCCCTAATACCACATACTATCACTACACGGTCTTCCAAAATTAAATTTCAGCATGAATTTAGAAATTAAAAATAAGATCCTCCCCTAATTAAACAATGAAGGTTCTACTTTGTATAGCATGTGTTCTCCTTTTCAGGCTCAAGCATGACCTCTACTGGAAAATGGGACAGAACTTTATGTCAGCTGAGGATCCAACAAGTATTTTCTAAAGAGGTTAGAACAATCTAATGGGATGTAGGAAAAAATTGTAAAACTCCATTCTTGTCTTAGTCTTTGAAAAATTCCACTTTTTACATATTTTGTAATGTGTACAACATAATCATGCCATAAGACATGTATATAACTAATCAATCACTAAATGCACATTATTAGCTGAACTACAGAGCATCCAAGTTTATTAATGGTAAGTCAAAAATAAAAGAAAATATATGCCAAGATTCTTAACAAAAATAATAATCTAGAAAGGCTTCTCCTGAGTCTATCACAAGTAGATTTTATGTCTTTGTGTGTAACTTACACAAATATCTTCCACATAAATTAACATGCCAAAAATGTAACTTCCTGATTATTATCACTATCCTAAAAATCACTCGTGATAAAAAAAAAACTAAGTGAGTTTTGTCTCCTTCCTCTTCCTCAAGCCCCCATTCATCGTATCATGTAGATTCAGCTTTTTCAGCATCTCTGAACTCCAATCTCTCCACTCTTTGTTAATCCCAAATTCTTACAAGTCTTCACATTCCCTTACCCAGTCTGTACCATCTGCCTACCTTGCCTCTTTAACACCAGAAAACTGCCACCATCCTGGTACTTATAAAACAAACATAAGACTATGTCCCTCATTTACTGATTAATGTCTTTCTGTAGCTCCCAGAAAACAGAACTTTCAGACTGGCCTTTAAAGCACTCATCACTTATTTCTAACCACTTTCCCAGCTGACTCTTTTCTTTAATCATCCTTACTCCCTAGCAGCATCAGCCCTCAAACTTCTGATCCTAAATATTCTTTCCCATTCCAATCTCCTGGTCTTTGCTTAAGCTGTCCTTTCCTGCAGAAGAGCCCATCTTCCTGATGCCATTATGGAACAAGGTCCCACACAAATACAATCTTCCCTCAAATCTTAAACTTAAAATAGTTAGTGAAGTGAATCATTTGTTTTATAAAATTTATACCTAAGGAATCTAAAACTAAGTATTATTTATCAGAAAAAAAATAACTGAAATAGACTTAGAACTTGCAACTAAAATTTGATCTTGATAATACTAAAATGAAAAACTGACCCCCAAAATGGCAGAGCAGTCTCAGCTAAATCTAAAATCAATAACTAATAATATTGATGGTTGGTGAACATACAAGAAACCTCTCAAATACTGTTAGTGAAAGGGAATTTGGCACCCAATCACAATTTTAAACGTTCATTATCATTTAACCCAGCCTTTCCATTTCCTGGAAATTATCCAAAGGAAATAAACAGTCAAATATAATTTGTTATGAAAAAGTATGCCCATGATAACACTACATGCTAAAGCCATTACCTTTAAGAGTTAATAATCAAATTTAACAAACACACTGAAAATCTCTGTACTTGTAACTTGTTAGATTTAAGAAGTAAAAGAACATTTATGTTTTCCTCTGCTCCACAACTTTCTTGTTAAAGGAATTTTAATGGAATGATTAATCACTGGCCCTTGGGTAGCACATTCCAGAGGGTATTCTTTCAACACAGTAAGCTAAATAAGTGTGGGGATCTTTATAGCAATGGATTTCTCACCTCATTTCTCCTAAGGAAAGAGGACTTTGCATCTCTCCAGAAAAGCTGAAAAACAGCTGTTTCTAAACAGTCCCCATAAAAGGCAAAATATTATCAGTAATTCGTAAGAGGGAATAAAGGGTCGATTTCAGCTAACACTGCATAATATTTTGTTAGCTGCATTACCTCTTACAAACTAAACATTTCTCAGTCGTACTGGGAAGAAAATGGCAAGTAAATGCCTGCTATGATAGAAAAGGTAGTAGAACCACGAATAGGAGAGCTAAGTGCTTCATAGACATTGCCTTACTTAATCTTCCACAACAATTTAAGAGTTAGACATTACCCCTAAAATTAAAAACTCTGAAACAGTGCCGAGCTACCTTACTAGCTTATCTTAGCTAGCTGAAGCGTGGAGGATTTGAATCAGGTAGGTCTTTGCAAAATCAAAGCCACAGTAATTCCACATCATAAGCTCTTCCCTCCCTCTTCTTCCCCAAACCGCAGTTCTGTAGGAGGCTACGCTGTACAGCTCAAACATCCCGATCGGCTTCGAAACAATAAACAGCACGTCGACAGCAAGCCCGCAGTCTCACCCTGAAGCACACACTGCACCTATGCTCTCAGAAATGCCTCCCACTTCCTCCTCTGGTGTCCTAAGTGGGACCGAGGAGCGGAAGTGAAGACAACTAACTTCCGGTTTCTGACGACGCATATAGGTGACGTCATCTACCCGGCGACCCAGGCAGCCATGCCTCGGTCGTCAGCCGCCTGACGCTAGATGGCCAGCAGGGGGCGGCAGGAGACCGCTGTGAGTGCAGGGACGAGCACGATGGTGGGTTTTGGAGAGCAGGTTTCGGGAGATCGAGGCAGCCCTGGCGTTTCCCCTTACTCTGGCAAGTGGCCAGTGCCTATTAATAACCAGTTTGATTTATCCTCACTCTTCCGCTCAGGTTACGTCTAGTGATTTGCTGTTGACACTTTATTTTAAATTAACTTTGTCTTTTGTGGGTTTGTAAAGGCAAAGATTTTTCTTTGGGAATTTAAATAACTAATGACCCGTTTATCTAGCAAATGAAACTACTTATTCCAGTTCCTCCGGGTAAGACATACTCCAGAAAAATCTGAAATGGTTTCGTGATGTGCATTTCTAAAATTTATTTCTGCATGGAAGGAGCCAAACTGTGGGAGGGTGAGAGAGGGACTTTTTCTGCAATGATTTTTGAAATGTCACTAATTATAAGAGAAAAGACTACTACCTTGAAACTTACGATGTGTTACAGTAGAACCTGTATATACCTTCCCTGTATTTTTTCATGCATTCAGTGAATATGGATTGCCTACACCCTGTTTTCAACTCTGTGAATATGTATACGGTAGTTGAAAATAAGGCAGATCCCCTGCCCTCCTGGACATTATTACCAGCAGTAAAATGAATATTTGCTCCTTACATACTTCTCCCATCTCCCTTCGCCAGAGCTGATCCAAGTCCCTAATAAATTGATGTATCAAAGAAAAAGAAAGTGTGGTTGAAATATTGGAGCTTTGGAGGCTTGGGAAGAAGGTCAAAGGCATGGAGTAAAAGATGAAGAAACAAAAAGCAAAAGTGGGGTTAGATAAACTAGGAGCATCATGATGGAGAAGGAAGAGTAGGATTTAGCCTGGTACAACAAGATTTCTCCTTTATAGATTATTTTTCCCTTAAAAAATAAAAGCCACAGCTAGGGTTGTAGCTTGCTGGTAGAGCACATACTTAGCAGCTGTGAGGCCTTAGGTTTGGCCCGTGCACTGGATTTAAAAATAAAATAAGGGCCAAGGATTCATTTGAACATATTTTGGCTTGACCGCTACAGTTTCCATAGACTTGTGGGAAATGAAAACTGAGTTTGAAGGACTATTACCCAATACCTTTATAGATAAGAAACCTTAGCCCTGAATGGTAAAAACAATTAACAAACAATGTTACTAGTTAAGTTTTGTATTACTCAGGATTCTTTCAGGTGCAGGACAGAACTATGGCTCAAACTAATTCAAGGCAAAAACTTAAAAAGAGGCAACTGTTTTTCTCTTATGGCAAGGACAGAGACTCCCCAAGGCATGACTAAATCCATAGCTCTCTCGCTCGCTCGCTCTCTCTCTCTCTCTCTCTCTCTCTCTCTCTCATCTCTCCTGAGCTTCTCTCCACACATAGGCTTTGTTTTCTCAGATTCTCCATGAGACAAGCTGTATGGCTTCCGGTATCTCTTAGGGTTACAACCATTTAACTGGGAACTCAAGGGAAAATTGAGAAATTGACTCAGCTTTGAATATAAAATCCAAAATAACAACTTTGATTGGCTTTCTCTGAGCCCCATTATTAGCCCCACTATGGTAGGGAATGAGTGGAGGTGGCAGGATATAACATAAAAAAAAACATTGTCATTGGGAGGAGACCCTTCCTCTTAGGAAGTGGGGGTTACAATTACCACGGTGAAGGAAGGGAATTTGAAAAAGCAAAAACATCTTCACTACAGCAGCTGAAGAGCTAGAATTGGAGGCAGAATCTTGGATCTTCTAATCATCTTTCCATTTTTCTATTTATTCATTAAACACTATTTCCTGGGAAATCTGTGAGCATTGTATCTAGCTACAAGGAAAAGAATCCTCAGTCAGTGATGGCACAGCAAAAAGTCTAGAGACAGGAGTTAATTGTTGGCATTGTTGAGTGAAAGTGTTGCCCTTTTTGTACCTATGTGGTAGATTTAGTTATCAAGAAGATGGCTCATTTTATCTCCCATCCTACTAACTCAAATCAGTGCAAAAATAGATTCTGATAAATTATAAGTCACCAAGGCCCTTGCTAGGTGTTGGCAGGGAAGACAGGTACTACCAGGTACTGTCTAAGAACCACAAGGGAGAGAATATAGGGCTGCCCAAAGAAAAATAACAAGGAACAGAACAGGAGGGTTTGGTTCACTGTCCTCCAGCCTTTCTTCCTGTACTACCAACTTCAGGATCTACAAGACAACGGGTGTCCTGCAGATCCCACTTGGACACCAGCCAGTGAGCCAGACATGAAGTGTCGCCTACTCGAGCTGCCTGTAGAGCTTCCCTTTTCACTTTTCCTCATGAGGTAGGCGCTTGACTTTTTCAGTTCTGTATATGTCCTATCTGAAAATCTCAGTCCTGGGCGCCTGTTAGCATTACCAAGGGAGCTTTCTGAACGTAGTGAAGCCTAGCCCTCCATCCCAAGAGATTCTGAGTTAATTGGTTTGACAGGAGTCTCACACATTAGTTTGGCTTTGGTTTTTGTTCTAAATCCCTGGCAGTTGATTCTACTGTACAGCCAGAATTCAGATCTACTACACCTCTGAAACAGGAGTTGCTTAATTTCTACCTGCTGGTGGAGCGTCAGTGATGGATTCTGGGGCTAATTCTGTTCCCATCCAGGAAGAGTTCAAGGATTCTCAGGCAAGCAGTCCAGCAGCTCAACACTCAAGGGCTTAATCCCACTGTGGCCTGGACTCCCAGTTGCTGTAATTATAGGTGTTGTTTTTCATTGTGAGTAAGCTCCTGCCTCAAAGGAATATGAAGGGTAAAAGTGGGAACAGTTGCTCAGTAGGCAAAACAGCAAGAATTTGGTGCCTTCCCATTTCTTTCTGCTCCTCATTCTCTGTTCAAACCATTTTTAACAAAGTTGTTCTGCATAAGCAATGTCACTTTATGACAACGTAGATAGAAAATTACCTGACTAATATTTTTTCAGTTGTGTCTTATGTTAAGCTGCCAGGTACTTCTCTTTGTTTCACTACATACACTTCTGTTAGTGATACATTAATAATTTCTCAGAGATGCCTCATCTTTAATCCTCTAGTTTCTCTCTCTTTTAACTTGTACCTAGTCAGTTCTAGAATCGTCTCTGCTTTGAGCCATTTTTACAAATGATTTGCATCCCGTGACTGTAATCATGCTTAAGTATAAGGCTAGTATCAGTGATATGTTTAAACCAAAGAAAAGGAAGGCTACATATTTGCAAAAGTGAAATTTTGACATGAAAATAAAGAGCACACTTAAAATTTAGTACATAAAGTACTAATAAATACTCTTCCAAATTCCCATAAAAGTCTATATTCTCTTTATTTCACTTTTTCTCCAGAAACCAACTCTCACCCTATGACAATGTAAGCATTATTTTCAATCAGTTTGTTATTTTGTTTCGATATCTGTTCTGCAAAAATTTTGTCTTCACTATTTTCTTCACAACCCTTTAGTTTGTGAGTTATTCTTAGAATATTTGCACCATCTATAACATTGCTTTATATGAAAATTTTATTCTGAGTACTACTCATTTGTAGATTGAGAACTGCAGTAGTATACCTACCACCATACTAAGCAATAACTCAACTAAAAACTCCACTTTTCCAGTGTAAGGGAAGACAGCTCAGGTTTGCCAAAGGAGAAACTTGAATGTGAGGCCAGCATTTAATGACATGTGTTTTTATTAATAAGATTGATGACTTCCCAGCCAGGTGTGATAGTGCACGCCTGTAATCCTAGCACTTGGGAGGCTGAGGCAGGAGGATTGCCAAGACTTTGAGGCCAGCCTAGACAACATAGTGAGTTCAAGGCCAACCTGAACTACATAGCGAAACCCTGTCTCAAAAACCAAAACAAACAAACAAACAAAAGAATATTGATGACTTTCCAGCTGCCAGTGAGACTGAGGGACATATTCTGTTTGGCCAAGCAGAATCCGCTGTATGTGATTCTTTTGATGCCAAGGTGAGTTTAGTGACAAGGCACTGAATTACCATGACAATCTGAGGAAGCAATCCCTATGATGATACCTAGAACTAGTCTCAGAAAAGTATGTTTAAAATTCAGATATTTACCTGAAGATAGGCCTTCCAAAATATGTTCATTTTTGCTGACATTAAATATAAACCTAACAGGCAATATGAACCTCTGTGAACATTATTATATGGGGGAGGAGGAAAAGAAGGAAGAGCAGGAGGAGGAGGAGGAGGAGGAGGATTATTTTTAAATGTTTCAAAGTACATAAAACATAAAATTGTGTCTATTTTGCAAGGAAGTATATGTTCTGTAGTGCCCTTGAGGATATCACAATCATGATTTGTGATCTGTACTCAGTTTTAGTACATATTTAAATTAGCCATTGTGGCATAAGTATCCTAAGATCATTTAATTAATTGCCTGTGTTATCTAAATCCCTACTTAAGTTTCTTCCTTAGATATGTTACTCCTACAAGCTAAATTATTCATCTCACTGAACTTTCTAAACTGAAAAAGCTGCTTGCTTTCTAGCTAGGGTGCTATTGTGAAAACAACAAATACTTTTTCTTTTATTAAAAGATAAGGGTGAGAAACCACCATGTCTAAAAGTAGATACTTGGAGCTTAAAATTTGTCAGACCATATGTTGTACAACTCCAAGATCCAGGAAACAAAGACATCCTTCTCCTGGGGGTACGTATTATTACAATCATTCTAGGGGATTAAGTGCCAGTTCCTTTGTATGACTGTACAGTCCTGTAAACATCTTTAGAAAAGAAACATGTGTGAATTGCTGGGGTGGCAAAGGGAAAGCATCAGGGAACTGGCATTGATCCCACGTGTGTGCATTTGTGCCTGTGTTGTAAGAATACATTGGAGACTGCAAACTTTGTTCTAGTGTTCTTAAGATTTCTCTTAAAGAAATTACTAACCTTGTTTTTCCATAAGAATATTGAGAAAAAAAAGCAGAGTAAAAATTTTTGTCAGACTATGTTTGAATTTTTTTTTTTTTATGTGGGTACCGGGAGTCGACCTCAGGACCTCACGCTTGCCAGCAAGTGCTTGTGCCACTGAGCTACCTCACCAGGCAGTGGTAGCATCATAGCCAATGAGGTTTATCCGAGGCAGGATTATTGCTAATTGAATATTTTGAAGCAAATATTAGCAAAGAAAATTTTCTTTCCTTTATGCTTGTCAAACAGATTCTAAGTTCAGAATTATTAATTTTCTTTAAACATATAAATAGTGAGTATTTTACATACATTAGCTCACTTACTTATTACAATAACCCTGGAAATTAGAAAGTATTACAAAGTAGGAAAATGCAGGTCAGAAGAGTTACATAACATGTCTACAGTTATACAGTTAGTAAGATTGCGGCAGAGCCTGACTTGCAGATAGATATGTCAGCTACAAAACCTAAGCTCACTTGTTGGTGAGAAAAAGCGAAAATGATTCATAGATACTCGTCTCCAGAGACAAAGCCAATGGAAATTCATTTGAAATACAGTGAGTATTAACATTAGCTATAGAAATAGCTGTTTAATCAGTGAGGATGGGATAAAGAAAGGAGCACTCAGGGAAAGACAAAGATATTGGTAATGCTCCTGTTCTTAAACTGGGTGGTAGTTCACTGGTATTCATTGTGTCACTATACTTTATGGATGTGTTACATTTCTCAGTACATATTAAAATATTTAAAACTTAAAATTTTTCAGAGAAATCTATTACTAAGAGATATTGTGAAATCATTGTTTAAATAGCTTTTAAAAATAAAAAACAATATCCTTTTTCTCTGGGTAACTTCAGTGTAATCCTTGAGTTGTTTGGATGCTGCCCTGGTCCCACAGAAAATCCAACATGCAGTTAACTATCGTTGCTGTTTCTTTGCTATTTCTGGGCCAGAACTCAAATGACTCCACCAGGTGTTAGAGAAAATCTGCCCCTACAATAAGATTAGAACAAAAGCCCAAGAGGATTAATTCTTCCAGGAAGGTCATTATCAATTCAAGTAGACAACTTTGAATTTGGATTTCAGCAAAGTAACTCCTATTAAGACAACAGCCACTTTTCCTGGAAATTAAAGTACTAAATTTTTTTCTTAGAATGGCAGACATCATGACATTATCATGTTAAAGCATGTACATGTCCATTTTTCTCAAAATAATTGTTTCAATTGATTGTATATTAATATTGTATATATATTAATATTGTATTATTGCATATATTCCATCAAAATAACCGTAATAACAGCCAGCTTGTTTGCAATTGATTTTCAGACCTATTGCATTCTTAAAGACGTCTGATAGGCCAACCTATACTGTGCTTTGATATTAACTCATTTATTTTTATTACAAAAGTAATCACAGCTGTGCTCATAAAAATTCCCTGGGGCTGGAGATGTAGCTCAGTGGTAGAACATTTGCCTAGCATGCCCAAGGCTCTGGATTCAATCCCCAATACTGCAAAAATTAAAATTCTACTTTTCAGAGGTAACCATTATTTATCATTTTTTTTAAAAAAGGCTGTTAGTGTCACTGTGGTTTATTGGTAAATACAAAGTATAGGCTCTTGCGTTTTTTTTTTGTTTGTTTGTTTTTTGTTTTTTTTTTTTTTTTGTGGGTACCAGGGGAACGACCTCAGGACCTCGCGCGCCAGCAGGCGCCCGTGCCGCTGAGCGATATCACCGGCCCCTTTTTCTTATGTGGGATCCGGGAGTCGAACTCGGGCCCTCGCGCTTGCAAGGCAGGTGCTTACGCCGCTGAGCCATCTCACCGGCCCTCTTGCGTTTTTTTTTAAGCAAAACCAAAGAGATTAAAAACCAAGTACACATATTTTCTTTTGAATAGAAATGTAAATTAGTTTTAACAATTAGGCACTTAAAATGTAAATGTAAGACAGCATTTCAGAAGTATAAACTATAGTTATACCCCTAATTTCCTCCTGAAATGTCTTCGCAGACACAAAAGCACAAGCAAGGACAACATATTTCTAAACAAATATTATTTCC
Source organism: Erethizon dorsatum (assembly GCA_028451465.1). NCBI lineage: Eukaryota > Metazoa > Chordata > Mammalia > Rodentia > Erethizontidae > Erethizon > Erethizon dorsatum. Next base: position 44,551,965 of record CM051835.1, read on the forward strand.
TTTAACAAAAATAACCTGAATGTAAACCCATACAACAGATCAATGACTAAGGTACTGGTGGGTAGAAGGAAAGGAATTTCTGAAATTACCATTATTTATCTTTTATCATCTGTGTTTAGTTGCTTTTATTACCTCCATAATTCTAAATGACATTTCTACAATACTATTTCTTGGTTTTAGATAAACTTTTTAAATTAAAAATTTTGTTGGGGCCAGTGAGATGGATCAGCGGTGTAAGCACCTGCCTGGCAAGCGTGAGGGCCCGAGTTCGACTCCCGGAACCCACATACGAAAAAAGGGCCGGTGATATCGCTCAGTGGCACGGGCGCCTGCTGGTGCACGAGGTCCTGAGGTCGACCCCCGGTACCCACAAAAAAAAAAAAATTTGTTAACCAAAAATGTATTTATATAACTTTAAGAGTCAAATAGTACTATAAAGCTTAGAGTGAAGAACAGAAGGAAGACCATGAGCCTCTGAGGGCCCTGTCCCTCTCAGTTTCTCCAGTCTCCAGGGGAAACTTTTTATCTTTTTCTTCAACAATGTACTTTTTTTTTTTCTTTTTTTTTTTTTTTTTTGAGACAGGGTTTATATAGTTCAGGCTGGCCTTGAATTACTATGTAGCCCAGGCTGGCCTCGAACTCACAGCGATCTTCCTGCGTCAGCCTCCCAAGTGCAGGGATTACAGGCGTGTACCACCACATCCAGCCAGCCATTTACATTTGTAATTCCAAATATTATACTTGTACTGCTATTTTTATTATTCCATTTTAGATACCTTATCTATCAACTTCTTGATATGAAAAATTTGGATTTGGCTCTGTATGTAGCTTCTAAACATTCTTTTCTACCTATCCTTAGAATTTTTGGTCAAATCAGTATTCATTTATTATTATTCCTATGCAAATATTGTTCATGACTAAGGCACAATATGTTGTTTAGTTTTATATTTAACTTATTAGTAATTCTTCATGAATTTTTCGACAGGACTATGAAAGTCTTCCCCTTATGAACAAATACATCGTGTGAGCCCTCGGTTCTGTTTATTTGGGTTTTGTTTCTCTGGGACACATCCCTCCTGGAGTCTAGGTCTTCCTGCTCCTATCTGTACCGATTGCACTCTAGACTTTCTGCATGGCGCCAGGCTACCATTTCCCCTAATTATCTTAGGTTTTTCCTTTCCCTCTTTGGTGTTGAATCTCTTGTTTTCCTGGAACCTACCTCTTCCTATTTTTTCCTTCCTTATTTTAGTGGCTATATCATCTGGTAGCTTCCTAAAAAAAAGAGTTCATGAAGACAATATATTTGTAATCTTGAAAATATGAAACCATCTTTAATTCACTCTTGTGCTTGGTTCAGTTTTGCTGGATATGAAATCCAGAGAGGATAGAAATCACCTTCCCCTACGTTTTCTATGCATTGATCTCTTGTTTCCAGCTTCCAGTGTTGAGAAGCATGGTGCCATTATGGTCCTTGAACCTGTCTCTTTTTCCTCTAAGAGAGTTTTTATAAAACATTCGTGCAAAATATTTATTGAAGGGAAGGGAATGAGAAAAAAATTATGTACATATACCAAGTCCCTATGAGGAATGTGATTATGTACTGCAAACATGTACTAATAAAAATAAAAACTAAAAACTGAAAAAAATATTTATTGAGGAGTCACTACTGTGCCAGATGTTTTAGATGCTAGGGATTACTTCATTTTTAAAAAGCCGTATGTTTCTGCCTTTGAGGCTCTTACATTCTAGTGGGGTAGCAATATGTAAGATAAATAAGTAGAACATATAGTATATTAGTGATGAGTATTCAAGTAAAGAAAGGAGAATATCTAGAGTCAGGGTAGAAATTGGAGTAAGAAAGGCCTTGTGTAGAAATAAAGACCTGAGGAAGTGAGGAAGCAAGCTAGGCCAATACCTGGAGGATCCCCTTTCTAGGCAGAGAGGACACTACATGCACAGGCCATGAGGCAGAAGCAGGTAAGACATACAGTCTGGAAGAAGTCCACACTAATATATAAATTCAAGATTTGTTAGTGTACTGGTGGTATTTAAAGTCATGTCACTAGATAAGATAAGATCACCCTGAGAGTAGAGCAGATATAAAATTAAAGGCATTCCAACAGTCAGAGGTTGAAGAGTTGAAAGGAAATCAGTCAAAAGAGAAGGAGCAGGGGCCAATGAGATGGCTCAGCAGCATAAGCGCCTGCCTGGCAAGCGCGAGGTCCTGAGTTCAACTCCTGGTGCCCACATACGAAAAAAGGGCCGGTGATATCGCTCAGCGGCATGGGCGCCTGCTGGCAAGCGCAAGGTCCTGAGTTCGACTCCTGGTACCAACATTAATAAAAAGAGAGAGAAGGAGCAGCCAGAAAGTTAAGAGAAAAACTAGGCAAGCATAGTATTCCTGGGAGTCGAGTAAAAAAGTATCTCAAGAAGAGAATGACCAGTTCTCTCCAGTGCTGCTGGTAGATCAAGGAAGAGGAGGCCTTAGAGTGGGCATCATGGAGGTTATCAGAGTCTTTGGGTAGAGAAGTCTCAATAGCATCATGGGAATGATGACCAAATTTGGCTCAAGAAAAATGGATAGAGAGACCTGGAGATGGATGAAGTGCTGCTAAAAACTGAAGGAGAAAGATGGAACAGTAGCTGGAGAAATGGGGTTAAGAAAATGTGGGCTTTATATACACATACACACACAGAGAATGGAGAAGATTCGGTGATTTAGGAGAAAAAGGCAAGAATGCTGGGGCGAACTCGAGAAGTTAAAAGGGGATGAAATCTAATGCATATGCAAAGCTGGCATTTGGTAGAAAATTCATCAGCAGTAACAGGGAGAAGGTAAAACATGAGTCCCATGATGCAGGTAGAAAAATATTATGGTGGCGAGTTTGTGTAAGATCTCTTCCAATTGATTTAAAACTTTTTCAGCAAAAGATAGCAAGATTGTAAGACAAAATGAGGAAGTTGGCAGAAGGTTGTTTAATCAGAGAGGAGATAGTAGGAAGTGGTCACTAGGAGAGAGAACGCACCATGAATGAGGAGTAGTGTAGCATTGAGGGTCTCCTTGCAGTTAATGCCCTTAATTTAAAATGATGCTCATCAGCATGAGTTCTCTACGCTCACATTCAACTGGGTGGGGAGTACAAAGAGTGAGTTGAATTTAAGTAGACTTGTGATTTTCTGAAGGAAGGACAAAGAAGGAAAAGGAACAAGAGAGATGAGGGTCTCTTCATCCCCAGAGTTCTGTAATTTCTCAGCAATTTCCTTGGTATGACGCATTTTAGGGGCTGGAGATATAGCTCAGCGGCACAGCACCTGCCTGGCAAGCGCAAGGTCATGAGTTCGATTCCCGGTACAAAAAAAGAAAGAAAGAAAGAAAGAACACATTTTACACTCATTATGCTAAGCACTCTGGATTCTTCCAAAGTAGAATTTCATGATCTTTACTTTGGGAAAATGCTCTCATATTATTTCTTTCATAATTTATCCCCCCCCCACCTCCTCAGTTATCACTAAAACTCTTACAAGTTGGTCCTCTAATTTTCTTATTGTTTCTTATTTGTTACCTTCTCTGTCTTGTTTTATTCTACTTTAGGGGGAAATTTTCTGGAGGGTACCTTTCAACTCTTTTACTGAATTGCTCGCTTTCAGTATTCTGTTTTATCTTCCCAGTGTTTGTTCTTGGTCACTGAATATTACTTTTGATAGCCTCCTGTGTTTGTCCCATGTCTCCTGCAATAAACACCCTCCTTTTTTGTTTGTGTGGCTTTGGAGGGGTTTCGTTGAGCTGGTTGGTTGGTTTTTTGTGACAGGGTCTCTCTATGTAGTGCAGGCTGCCCATGAGCTCACTACATAGCCTAGTGTGGCCTCTAAAATTCTGGAAACCAAGAGGGAAACCAGGGCAGGGAGATTGACTAAATCCTCCTGGATCAGTTTGACACTTCACCCCTGACCTCAGCTGTGCCTGGCGTCTCCAAGTCCAGAACGTCTTTAAATTAAAATTTCTAGATAGACTCCTTCCAGGGACTTCTGTCTTCTCCCAGGGTGACTTCACCTCTTTACAGACACTTGAGTTTCAGGGTTTTTAAAAGTGTGCTAAATGTATTACCACTCACAGATAAGCTATCTTCCAAAATTTTTATTATAGGTCCAGCTTGGTATCATCTCCTCTTATATTTCTTTTATGCTTGTTGGCTTATACTTTTTTAAAAAAGTCTCCTTATTGAGCAATGTGTGGTGGCTCCTCATTGAGCCAAATGTGGTGCTGTAATCCCAGCACTCGGGAGACTGAAGCAGGAGGATCACTGGGAGTTTGAAGCCAGCCTGGGCTACATAGTGAGACCCTGTCTCCAAAAACAAAAAACAAACAAACAAAACAAAACAAAAAAAACTCCTTATTGAAATGTTAATTTATTTTATTTTATTTTATTTACTAGTCTTTTGAACTCACAAACTAGCAACAATCCTCCTGCCTCAGCCTCCAAGTGCTAGGGTTACAGGTGTGTGCCACTATGCCAGGCTCTGAAGATGCATGATAACCACAAATGCTATCTTCATGGTTTAACGCCAGAAGTCTTCCTGCAAGAGATGTTCAACCAGAGGAGGCACAAGCATGCATGATAGTATGTACTTCATTATGGTTGAGAAATAAAAAGAACTTTTAGATCACTGAATACTTTTAAAAACTCAAACTTTTATTTATTCTTTTTGTGAAACATTTTCCATGCTCTTCCCTGATTCCATAGTTAGTAGGCAACTCTCTAATATTCAAAACATTAAGAGTTTGAGGGTCTAAGAAAAGGACCATTGTATATAAATCCCATAGGATATATATTACCAAGAACTAGATTCAGTTATTTTTATTGAAATTTTCCAGATAATTTATGCAACCAGGAAGGAGAAGTATGAGGATAATTTCTATTTCAATAGCTTTATTAAATGTTTTCTCAAAAAAAACTCTGAGCTTCTTGATTTCCAAGAGAATTAATTTAATCTTTTGAAACTACTTTCTCACTGACTAGTTTTAATGTTTTTGCAACCATGCAACTTTTTAAAAGTACAGCCCAACATAACACCTAAAAATTTACAAAAATTAAATCGCAAATTTGAAAATATTCCAGTTATCTGTAAATCTTTGTATACATATTATACATCATTATATTTTCTCTGAGACTATGCAATTATCTTAACAGATTATAACTGATCATTATTCTAATGTCTTTTTTCCAACTGTATTGAGGTACAATCGGCAAAAAATATTATTCTAATTTCTTATGCAAAATTTGACCAACATTTAAGTGCTAAAATAAGGACAGATTATGGAATAGGTTAGGCCACAGATCCATACGATGTGATCCATACAATGATTGCCGGCCACAATATCTTCCTTCAGTTCAAAGTAAGATTGTCTTTTGATTTTTATACAGAAATCCAGTATGTAATTTAAAGTTATTTAAGAAATCCTGCTTTGACCCAGTAAAATTGTGAGGCATTGTCCTGTGGTGGCATGGAGAGAGTAAACAAATCCATGATTGAGGGCGCTCACTCAACTTTATTGCCTGACAGACCCAGCCTTAAGATCACCCTCCAGCTGTGTTTTGTTTTGTTTTGTTTGGTTTGAGACAGTGTCTCACTCTGAGGTTCAAGCTGGCCTTGAACTCATTCTATAGCCCTGACTGGCCTCGAACTCATGGCAATTCTCCTTAACTTAGCCTCCCAAGTGCTGGGATTACAGGTGTGTGCCCCCAAGACCAGCTTGACTTTCCATCTTTTATCAACCTATGACCTTGATAAAGTTGCTTAACTTCTCTGCAACTTAGTCTCATCATACAAAAATGGAGATAATACATTCATCACAGAGTTGCTCATATTACGTTGAGATCTTGATAAAGGTGCTTAACTTCTCTCCAATTTAATTTCATCATACCAAAATGGAGATAATACATTCCTCACAGATTTGTTCATATTATGTCAAAGTAATGTGTGTAAAGTTTTTAACACATGACTGATAAGTACCTGGCAAGCACTCAACAAATAGTTCTCACAATTATTTTTATGATAGGCAATTTGACCTTCAGCCTGCATAATTTTTAAACTGCATAATTTAAAACTGTAGTTTGGTCCCTTTTAGGGATGAAATTTGTAAATTAAAAGTTATATAACATCTTATCTTTGTTCTTTTTCCTTTTGTTTATTTTAAAAAATCAATACTTAGGGTCTGTGAGATGGCTCAGCGGCATAAGCGCCTCCCTGGCGAGCGCGAGGGCCTGAGTTCGACTCCTGGAACCCACATACGAAAAAAGGGCTGGTGATATCACTCAGCGGCACGGGTGCCTGCTGGCGCGCGAGGTCCTGAGGTTGATCCCTGGTACCCACAAAAAAAAAAAAATCAATACTTAAAATATAAGTTTTCTTCTATTTTGATTATTACTTCTATTTTATTACCGTTAATATTTAATCAAAAATGAGTTAAATTTCCTCAATACACCTATTTTCCCATGTCAGCACTTCAGTGATCATAAACCACTATGGGTCATTGTAGAATCTCAGTGGGTGAGATGTGAAATGCAAACAAATCACATAAGATGAAATCACTGGTCTCATCCAAATTTCCAAGTAAAATATAGTTTTTCATTTCCTTGATTAACTCAATTACGGTAGTTGAAAAAAATAAGGCTTTACTCTTCTGACATAATAAGAAGTCTGGAGGTAGGCAATTACTATAGTGTTTCAGTGACTTAGCAAGGTGAGAACAAGTGTTTCTACAGTTATCTTGGTCCTTCTGCCTGGACTCAAATGACTACAGCCGCAGCAAGCAGCAGCCACAGCAAGACTCCCTTTCCCTTTTATCCTATCCAGCCTACCAGTCTTTTGGTTGGTACCACCCACACCCAGATTGAGCCTTCCCATTATCCACACGCAGAACTCTGCTAAACCAATCAGTGGACTAATTTAGTACTGTTACGGCAAAAATCACAAAAATAGATTCACTCACAGGAAGACGAGATTCGAGAAACAAATGAATTTTTTAATTGATGTCGGCCGGGGACAGCAGAAGCTGACCCCGAGCTTTTGTGTCCTCCTCCTTAAATACACTTTTGGAGGCCTTACAAAGTCCTTGGTTGCCATGGAAACTGTATTTTTTATTATATTACCTCTCCGGAAAGTTTTCAAGGTTCTTCAAACATCTGGCCAATTAACACTGGGGATGGGGTAGCAGGTACCACCTGTGCTAAAACCATTTGTCTCCCTTTTTGTGGTTATATGACCTTAAGATAGTGATAAGGAAAACCCATTTGTTTGTGATAGTACCATCCGTTTCTCCTCTTTGAAGTTTATTGCTACAGAAAGGGCAGTGGGACTAAAGTTCAACTAAAGGTTTCTACCTATTAGTTAAATTCAGAGGTTTAAGGAACAAAATGAAAATACTCTTGCCCTAATATTCCCCCCTCGAGGACATATTTTCCTCTTTAGGACATATATAGTCCTTCATGTGGCGGCGGTTCATAACCAGGCTGATTTGTAGAGATATTGGCCAATACCATCATCTGAACCTGATTTATGTTGTTTTGAATTTTTCTTTTACCCAGTTAATCAAACACGGTCCAAAAGTCAGGATCAGTATTAAAATAACTATTGGCCCTGTGATCCCGACAATAATGGAGGCCAGTCCAGGGTTTCAATTAAGCAGTGTCTCATATCACCCCTGATTGTTGTAATATGTTTTTTTTTTGTTGTTCTTTGGCCTCCCGTTCTAATTTGTCTAGGGTTTTTGTTATGACCCCTGAATTATTTGCATAGAAGCAACATTTTTCTCTCAGAGCGGCACAGAGTCTCCCTTGTTTCATAAAGAGCAGGTTAAGACCCCTCCTGTTTTGCAGGACCACTTCTGCCAGGGAGTTTAGCTGGTCATGCAATTATTTAACCACATTTCATACTCCTGCCACACTTTGTTCTATGCTGTGAGTTATTTTGTTGAGCTTCTAGAGACCCATTTCTGAGTGGGCTATTGTTCCTGTACCCATTTTAAGAGCTCCAGCTATGTTCGCCCCTACTAGCACCGACACAATTGCCTCTCATTTATATTGTGTCTGATGGTTGGCAGGCAGACTTTGGAGCCCAGGATCTCCTTGGAGAGCTGTTACTCAGGGGACAAGCATTGTTAAAAGGCAGGAGCCTGTCTGTGTAAACTTTTGCCTATGATCTAGACACTTAAAACAGTCCATTTGAACAGAAAAACCAGGATCCTGGAGGTGCCCGGTAGGTAGAGTCTTGTGGCAGGGTCTTGTTGTAGACGACCTGGTTAAGACCTTCCCCAACACAGAATCCCTGCCCATAAACATTTTCTATCATGAGTAAGGGCAGCGGCTCTTCCTCCTCTGGGGTGCAGATTATGTGACTGGGCGTGACCTCAACCACAGAAGCTATAGCTTCATAAAAGGGCAGACTCGGCCTGATACACATCCAATAGCTTTTGGCTAAACCAGGGTTTGACATTTTGAGGAGTAGGTGAGTCTCACTGAGCATTTGGTAAATCTCAGATTGCATGTTCACCTTGTCTGTGTTGGCTCGGACAATTTCTGGGCTTGAGACATTACCTTTTGAAAGGATCTTGGGCAGCACCTTTGGCTTAGAACTCTCAGGGAGATGTAACTCACCAAAAAGAGCGGGAAAAGGGGCAGCAGGTTTTCGGGGCATCACCTCTGCCCTTGATATGTGGATAAGGACCCCCGGATCTGTCCATCTCCCTATCTTTTGTAACCTCATACGGACTCCCCAATTAAGCCCCGTCGCCCAGATTGGATCATAGACATCCTTGAGGATAATCCTGACCCGTAAATAAAACTGGCCCAAGTACCCAGTTTTGCAGCTTTCCCACTTTTTTTTATACACTTGGATGTATTTATCATTTTGGGCCCACCAATGGGTCAGAGGATCTGGGTCTCGTGACATTGGGGCCCTGTCAAATCAGCCCCCCAGAGCCCTATGGTTTCACAACCCCAGTGTGGGCAGTATGCTGCCCTTTCATTCTCATAGCCTCCCCCTTTTACTTTTGGGCACGTATATAGCCCAAAAGTTGCCAGGTTTATGTTTGAACTTTCTTTGTCAATTGTCTTTTTCTGGACTTCACACGCAGGGAAGAAGTCTGTGGGTCCTTTGTCCCGCCACCAGTGGGGGTTCCAAAAGTAGCACATGGGGATGACAAAGACAACAGTCTGTTGGTCACAGGGGATATGTTGTGATGCCATCACAACCTGCTTAAGTCTAATAGAGTCAACCTGCAGGCGTTTAACTGTATAATTACAGAGATGTTCCCCAAATCTGTCGGGGCCAATTGTTCTTATCTGCGAACTGGCTTTCCCCAGGGGTAGCAGAAGAAACAGCGGCAGAGCTGGAAGCAGGACAGTAGCAGGAGTCATAATGTGGGCCCAGTCGCAGTTAGCCTCTGCTGGAGTCTTTGAGAGCGACACAGTGAGCAGGTCCCTGGCACAGGTGGTGGCGGTGGTGGCACTGGTTCCTCAGGGGCCCACTTTTTGACTCTCGAGTGATGAATCCATGGAGCACAACCGTGTTGTTGTCATCTGAAAACAGGGTCAGGCCAGGGTTCTGGAGGGGAGTGTCCTGTAAATCCAGTTGGGCTGTCACCAATCTTTCTTTTAGGACTCCGAAGGCTGTCTGGTACTCAGGACTCCATTTGAGCGAAGGGGTTGTTTCCTCCCTTTAAGGCCTCATATAGGGGTTTTGCAATGGCTGCAAAACTTGGAACCCAAAGACAGTAGTATCCAACCATTTCCCAGGAATTTCCTTAAGTTTATTTTAGTTGCAGCCTCCTTTTAGGCCCCAAAGGGCCTGGATATGTGAGACTGACAGCACGTGTGTCCCATCTTGTAACACAAACCCTAAAAACTGTACAGTCAGCATACAGATTTGAGCCTTTTAGTCAATTATCTCTATCTAGTACATAAGAAGCTTTTACCTAACTTGTCTTTTAATAGGACATCGTTGAAGATATTTTATGACATTATCTGGACTGTTTAATATCTAGGCATCTCTAAGTACTGTGGCACGTATATAGCATATACATCACATAGGTTTTTGTTAAAAATTATCATTTGATTGGTATGAAACTCTTATCATAAATATCTGGAGCACAAGCAAAGGCAAATGTCTGAATCTGAAAGAAAGAAAATGTTTATCTGTATAAATAATCCTAGTTTTATATTTTAGAAGATCTGTACATTGGAAGGTATGAATACACTTAATATGTTATGAGATTAGCAACACTGAATTGTCATAGCCATATGACAACTTTTGTTTCTTAATTTAGTTTTGTACCAGAGCATCTCTAAATCAGAAAACCTCATTGTCTTGTTTTAGAAGATTTAACCTGTTGATGATGACCAATGTAAACATATCACAATAATATATTTTGTCTAACAATTTTTGATGACTTATGAAAATCAGATCACTCAACACATTATTTTGAACAAATAAGAAACTCTCAAATCATAATATAACAATAAACAATAAACAAAACATGCATTCCATTTATAAAACCAATTTTAACATCATTTTGGCCAGCTGGCAACTTTTGGTGGAAGCATACCAGACAGACGTTTCAAAAATCCAAAAATGCAAAAAGAAAATTCATTGAGCTCAAATAAAACAGCTGTTTACAGGTTGGGCACACAGAAAAACAAAACATACAGACAAATTTAAAAAATCAGAGTGCACTCATATATATTGGCCAAATTAAATTATAGTAACTCTTTTATAATTTTAGAAGTTTGAAATTACAAATAGACTAGTCAGAATTATTTGTAGGTCAATAGCAGAGATCTCTTATAAGAATTTGGAAGAAACAAAAAATAAATTCCTTCATAAAAATACTGACAACTTTCATGTTTTCCTTTTATGTAGCTTCCAGCTCAGTCATCTTTATACCCTCTGTCACATACTCAAACCTTTCTTTTACTCTCTTAGCATTCTCTCTGTAAGAATATCATTTATATAAATTTCCTTTGATATATCTTTGTCAAAACTTATTTTGACCCCTTGTTCCTGGGTTGTTACAATTATGCCATTTCCCGCTAGCTGCAAATGCTGCAGCCATTTGTGATTTAAGAGCAGAGACCCTCTTTGTATGCGGAGAAAGAGAAAAGCACGCTTCAGGATAAGGGTTTTGTCCCAGGTGTTTTGAGCCAGGGCACCCAGCTTGTGTTTCCCACTGTGGCTTACTCAGCTTACTCAATGTTTTGACAAAGCAGGCATTTACATTTCTCCTGTTAGATAGTAATTTTGATTAATCATTACTCAGGAGTTTGTAGTGCACAAGAAAAGTTTTATGCACATCAGTTTAAACTGAAAACCAAAAGTATAAGTGCCAATTAGTCAAAATTTGTAATTAGATTTCTCCTGTAAAACTTTCCTAGATGCTTGCAGGCAGCACCAGGCTAGTGACGTCCAGGCTGGCCATTGGGGCAGCACTGGCACCGCATACAACCAGGAGTGTATATATGGAAACTAATCTGGGTGCTTGGGCTTTCCGGTGACAATATTTTATACTCCATTGATTACCTGGGGACCGAGCGACCCTTTAGCTAATCATCCCACATTGAATGTGTGCCACTCAAGCTCACAGAAGTTTTGGAGCTTCACTTTTTATCTTAACTTCATAATTCCCCTTCGAACTTATCAAAATTGTTAAGCATACATTTCAAAACAGTTGACTTACTACCAGCAGAACCCATTATGTCAATGACTTGGACAATACAGTAACCCATAGTTAAAATTTATCTAAGCAAGTCTTATCCCCTCCACCCAATCTGAAATGCAAACAAAATTTTGAGACTAACAAATGGTCTCCTGCTGGCAGGTTGAATTCCTCTGGTAACAGTGACTTGGAAGCGCAGGCTCAGGGGGGTGGGTATGGACACAACACAAGGGAGCATGCACACACACACACAAACAGACAATCCCGGGAACAATAACCATACCGCTCCTGACCTCAAATTTAGAACAGATTCAGAGGACGACCTCTGACAGACAGCAAAACACCGCGTCCGGTGGCCTAGCTCTCACAGGTTTAAACAGAACAGACGCTAGCACAGAACAGATACCTGGAGGAGCCTTGGGCAAATTGCCAAACCAGAAACCGAATTACAAGCGCGCTTACCTTGGTTGGGAGGCGGGAATTCAGTTGTCTCTGTCTCGTAGCCTTGCGTCCTGCCTTGCAGCTGATCTGGGGGGGCCAGCTGAAGATCAGCTTTTTGGCGCCTCGGCCCCCCAAGGGTTAGCTGCCAGGCAAGGAGGCACCGAGGTCCCCTCAAATGAGGATCTCCCTGTGAGGATCTCGCTGGGGCCTCCAAAATGTTACGGCAAAAATCACAAAATAGATTCACTCACAGGAAGACGAGATTTGAGAAACAAATAAATTCTTTAATTGATGCCGGCCGGGGACAGCAGAAGCTGACCCCGAGCTTTTGTGTCCTCCTCCTTAAATACACTTTTGGAGGCCTTACAAAGTCCTTGGTTGCCATGGAAACTGTATTTTTTATTATATTACCTCTCCGGAAAGTTTTCCAGGTTCTTCAAACATCTGGCCAATTAACACTGGGGATGGGGTAGCAGGTACCACCTGTGCTAAAACCATTTGTCTCCCTTTTTGTGGTTATATGACCTTAAGATAGTGATAAGGAAAACCCATTTGTTTGTGATAGTACCATCCGTTTCTCCTCTTTGAAGTTTATTGCTACAGAAAGGGCAGTGGGACTAAAGTTCAACTAAAGGTTTCTACCTATTAGTTAAATTCAGAGGTTTAAGGAACAAAATGAAAATACTCTTGCCCTAATAGTACCACATGCCCTTAGTCCCAGTGTCACACACCCTAGACTCGGCCACCTCTGAAAAGCCCCGCCTATGAGCACATGAGGCTTTGTGTGGACATCAAGACACAAGCCATAACAGATCTGGCTTGAGTGTGTTCCTCAATGGTTCAAGTGTTGGAAGCTTGGTCCTCAGTTGGTAGGGAGGTGATAAGCATAGTCTTCAGGTGGTGTGGAATCGTTAAGAGGTGGAGCTTAGTTGGAGGTAATTAAGTCAATGGGAGTGCTGCCCTTGGAAGAGATTGAGGTAGTTCTGGTGGGATCCTGAGTTAGTTCCCTTGAGAGCGGCTTTTATAAAAGAGTGAACCTGGCCCCTCTCCACTCTGTGGTTCCTGCCTCACCATATGATCTCCATCTCTTGAATGCATTCTCACCATGATGCCATCCCCCACAGTGTGATATAGTCAGGGAGCCCCTCTCTAGGCCCAATACCATGCTGTTTGGACTTTCAGCCTCCAAAATTGCAAGCTAAATAAACTTTTATTCATGAAATATATGACCTGGGGTATTTATTTATAGCAAGACAAAATGACTAATTCAGAGGGTGTTTAAGAATGATAACAAACAGGGCCGGTGAGATGGCTCAGCAGCTTAAGCGCCTGCCCGGCAAGCGCGAGGGCCCGAGTTCAACTCCCAGAACCCACATACGAAAAAAGAGGCCAGTGATATTGCTCAGCGGCACGGGCGCCTGCTGGCACGCGAGGTCCTGAGGTCGACCCCCGGTACCCACAAAAAAAAAAAGAATGATAACAAACAGAAACCGGAGAGGATTACGAAGTGAGCCATTTGGCTATCTGGAGAAAGCACAACCCAGGCAGTAGGAAAACCAAGTGCAAACACCCTGAGGTAGATACATGCTTGGCTTTTGGAGAAGGATTAAGAAGGCCAGTGTGGCAGGAGCAGAGTAAGTCTTAAAGAATAGGTGAAGTCAGAGACCAGATCCAGAAGGCCTTATAAAGATTTTGGGTTTTACTCTGAATGATACAGAACGCTATAAAAATTTTGAATACAGGAACGACATGATGTGACTTAATGTTTTATAAGGATCTGTCTGAATATTGTGTGGAGAATATACTGTGAGGAGCCAAGGTTTGAAGCAAGAGATAAGTTAAGACCTTAGCAAAAATCAAGGTGTAAGACAACAATGGCTTAGACCAGGGGAAACAAGTAGGATTATGGATATATTTGAACACAGTTTGCTATTGGACTGAATATGGGTTATGAAAAAAAGAGAAGAGACAAGGATACGTCACGATTATTCACCTGAGTAACTCCTAAAGTAGGACCACTACTTAATGAGATAGGGAAGACTGTTGAAACAAAAGATTTTAGGGGAAAACCAAAATCTTGTTTTTAGACGTATTTAAGTGTTATTTCTCATTCAAGTGGAGTTGTCAAATAAGTAGTTAGATGTATAAATTTGAAGCTTTTAAGGAAAATGCCCAAACTACACCAAACTAGACAGCATATATGTAGTATTTTAAGCAATGACACTGGATGAGATCCCCTAAGTATTCAGTGGAGATGGAAAAAATATCTGAGGACTGGTCTTTGACATCAAAACATGTACAAGTCAGGAAAATAAGAAAGAACCAATACTTAGCATTGAATCTGGCAACATTTTGGCCATAGCTGACCTTGAGAAGAGCAAGTTGGATAGAGTGGGCAAGGTAAAAGCCTATTCCAAGTGGGGTCAATAGAAATTAGAGAAATCTGAGTCCATGGATATAGACGACTCTTATGTGGTGTTTTAAGGGCAAAAAGAATCACAGAAATTATGGGAAGTTAGATGCCCATATAGAGTAAAAAGGAGGATTTTTATTTGTTTTAAGATAGGAGGTACTGGGTCGGTGAGATGGCTCAGCAGCTTAAGCGCCTGCCCGGCAAGCGCAAGGGCCCGAGTTCGACTCCCGGAGCCCACACACGAAAAAGGGGCCGGTGATATCGCTCAGCGGCACGGGCTCCTGCTGGCGCGCGAGGTCCTGAGGTCGACCTCCCAGTACCCACAAAAAAAAAAAGATAGGAGGTACTGTATTATGCCATTTTTAAATGCTAATGATCACGTCTCAGTTGAGAGTAAATTGAAGGTGAATGAGGGAACAATTACCGAAAAAGGAGCTGATGGAAGGATTGGCAAATATAAATAAAAGCAAGGTAATCATTGTTACAGGGGAATGGAACTTGTTGAACATGTAGAAGATGGGTATATATAGATATGTTGACTGATATGGTGGTCAGAGAATGTCTACATTTTCTTCCAGTTATGCCTATTTCTTTTTTTGTGTGTGGGTACCGGGGGTCGACCTCAGGACCTCGCGTGCCAGCAGGCGCCCGTGCCACTGAGCAATATCACCGGCCTTTTTTTTGTATGTGGGTTCCAGGAGTCGAACTCGGGCCCTCGCGCTTGCCAGGCAGGTGCTTACACCACTGAGCCATCTCACTGGCCCGAGTTACACCTATTTCTAAGTAATTCAAAATAAAGATCATTATGTATGGGTGAGGACTTTCTAAAAGGTATTGAAATTTAATGAAAAATATGAATTAAATCAACAAGATGGATGAATAAAATAATTGAAAATGTAGTAAATAGAAAGTGAGATTGGTTAGCATAATTCTGTTTTCAATCAGATTCAACTGTTTGGATGAATTTTATTCAAGTACTGTACAGGGAAAGAGAGAGATTGTATCAAGGGAATTAAGGTATAGTACAAGGAGTGGCTATAATGATGGTCCATAAACCTAAGCTGTATAAGACAGGAAATAAGGACAGCAGAGGTACATGAAGGTATTGTGATCTATGGGTTAAACATTGTGATGGAAAGAATGATTGGTAATCAAGGAAATCAGATGGAAAATAAGAGGGTGTATTACAGAGTGGGGCATTTGAGATTACTAAGGACAGATGTGGACACTAGTAATGACAAAGTGTGTGCAATGTAACAGTAAATAAGGATGGCAGAAGTGGGGTGGAGGACAAGATCATTGGAAGATAGAAGGTCAAGTAACATAGGTCAGGGTACTAGAAGGATTATCTACAACAATATTGAAATCACCAAGAATTATGACAGAAAGTGTAGTAGAGAGGTCATTTAGGACAGTTCTAAAATCTTTAAGGAATGAGGGCCTGTGCTCTGCATAAGGAAGCTGTCTTAGTTATTTTTTTCACTGCTGAGACAAAATACCTGATGACCACAAGTTAAAGAAGGAAAGGTTTAGTTAGCTCACAGTTTGTAGAGGTTTCCATCCATAGTCTGCTGGTTCTAAGGCAGAGTGGCATGACAGAAGGGCATCACAGAGGAGAAACAGTCCATAGTGTGGCAGGATAGGCAGAAGGCAGCAAGCAGCAAGCAATGGCCACAACAGAAGCAGCAGTAGGCCTGCCTTCCCTCTCTCCCTTTTATCCCTTCCAGGCTACTGCCTTTTGGGTGGTGCTACCCACACCCAGGGTAGGGCATCCTTAATCCCAGCATTATACACATTATATCCAGCCACCTCCAAAAAGCCCCACCTATGACTGCATGAGGCTTTCGGGGAATATCTAGATGTAAACTATAATGGAAGTATGAACTTCAAAGGGGCCATGACCCGGGACATAAAAAAGGCCAAGAAAACTCTTACCTCATCTCTTCACCCAGTAACACAAAGGATTTGATGCAGAAATAGCTCCCACTTAAGAGAACTTCAGAGTAAGCAATGTGCTAAGGGAGGGCATGTTTTGGAAGATCAAGAAGGGAAAGATCAAGAGATCTAAATATTAAAACAGAAACATTCAATCTGCTGGAAGGTAGGATAGGTAAATCCCTTGAAGACATTGGTGTAGGCAAAGACTTTATGAATAAAAACTCAACCGCATGGGAACTATCCCAAAGAATCAATAACTGGGATCTCATCTTATTAAAAAGCTTTTGCACAGCAAGAGAAACCACAAACAGAGTGAAAAGACAACCTACAACGTGGGAAAAAATGTTTGCCAGCTGTTCCTCAGACAAAGGATTACTATCGAGAACATATAAAGAACTCAAAAAAATCAGACCTCCCAAATTTAAAGACCCACTCCAAAAATGGGCATCTGAGATGAATACACATTTCTCAGATGAAGAAATACTAATGGCAAATAAATATACAAAAAATGTGCAACATCACTAGTCATTCGAGAGATGCAAATTAAAACAACACTGAGATACCATCTCACTCCAGAAAGAATGGCTACTATAAAGAAATCAACTAATAACAAATGCTGGAGGGGCTGTGGAGAAAAAGGAACTCTTCTTCACTGTTGGTGGGAGTGTCGACTGGTGCAGCCACTGTGGAAGTCAGTGTGGAGATTCCTCAAAAAACTAGGGTTGGAGGTCCCATTTGACCCAGCTATTCCCCTTCTGGGCATCTTCCCAGAAGAATTAAAAACATCATACCACAGTGATATATGTGCACCCATGTTTATAGCAGCACGATTTGTAATAGCCAGATCTTGGAAACAACCCAAATGCCCATCAACTGAGGAATGGATAAGAAAGATGTGGTATTTTTATACAATGGAGTACTATTCAGCCATAAAGAAGGATAAACTGGAGACTTTTATAGGTAAATGGATGCAACTCGAGAAAATACTCATAAGTGAAATAAACCAGACACACATGTGTAAGCATCGTATTGTCTCTCTAGTATGAGAAACTGAAAGAGTAAATAAGATCCAAAATGTACAATAGACACGGTGAATCAAAAAGAAACTGGTCAATAAGAAAGAGAGACTGGAATGGGGAAAAGAAAGAAGGGAAAGGGAAAAAAATTGTATATGTATATAAGATGGTTAAGATAGATACACTACCAGTTTTACTTAGTTCATTGAGGAGTAAGGTTTGAGCCAATAATGTTTGGATAATTGAATGCTAATGTCTGGTATCCTGAATAACTAACTTAAAGATAATACGTAATGCATTGACCATTGTTACCCTCATATTATGTTGCTTTGAAAATTTGTTCTTTTTTTTATTTGTTTTGTTTTTTTCTTCTCTTTAAAATAAAAAAAAAAAGAAAAAAAGAAGGGAAAGATCAGAGAAAAGATCAGTAAGGATGGCGGAGGAAGCAAAAGATAGGGGTTGAATTACATAAGTTGTGAAAGAGTCTCTTGAGGTATAAATTTGTTGAAAGAGAAAAAGAAAGAAAGCCAATAACTGAAGCTGTTAGCTAGATGATTGTATTAGTCAGCTTTCTATTACTGTAACAAAATACCTGAGGTAACAAACTTAAAAAGTACCAGTACCAGAACAATGATGTGTGCCTGTAGCCCTAGCTCTCTGGGAGGTGGAAGCAAAAGAACTGCCTGCACCCAGGAATTCAAGAACAGCGTGGGCAACATAGAGTGGCCCTGTCATCCAAGGAAGGAAAGAAAGGAAGAAGGGTTTATTTTGGCTAAAAGTTTTAAAGATTATCTGTTCATAGTTGACCTTGTTGTTTTTGGGTCTGGGGCAAAGTGGTGTATCATGGCAGGAGCATGTGGTAAAAGAAACATATTCACTTCATGGCTGGGAATGAAAGAGAGGAAGAGGAAGGGGCCAGAGTTTTAATATCCCCTTTAAAAGCAAGTCCTTTATGACCTAAATGCTATGGCCAGCAGAAACACCGAAACAACACCCAGGATTTGGAGGCAGATTTATTTACATCGATGGGAACTGATCAGGATCACTCCCAAAATATCAGGCCCCAATCTCTAGTGGTTGAGGGCTTATACAGGATAAGCAAGCAGAAAGTACAGAGGCAGAATGGCTTGTCACTTGGGGATTGGTTTATACAATATGCATCAGAGTGACCAGTTATGCATCACAGTGGCCAGCCATTTCTAGGAGACAGAAGCAACCGGAACTGGAACAGGAACTATTACCTGGCAACTAACAAACTGAAGTATACTAGCTGGGGGCGGGGGACATTTTCTGCTACAGATGTACAGAGGCAGAATGGCTTGTCAATTGGGGATTGGTTCTTACAATATGCATCATAGTGACCAGCTATACATCATAGTGACCAGCAGTTTCTAAGAAACAAAAGTAACGGGAACTGTAATCAGAACTATTAGCTGGGCAACTAACAAACTGAAGTATACTGGCTGGGGAGGAGGCATCTTCTGTTACACCCTCCCCTTTAGTTTCCCTGGAAAATCTTTGCTGGACATATTGCATGTGATCTTCTGAGACAAGGCCCAATTGGAAGCAGTAACATTAGCATTGTCAGTGATCCTAGGATGGGCCCTAGACAAGGCCCCCAAGATTGTCTTATTTTAGAGTTTTTCCCTAACTTGCTTTTAGGAAGAGAATAATTTAGGCCTGTGTGTTCTATGACATTATTCTGGAAAGGAAATGAGGGAGTTAGTCTGATCTAGGAGAGTGTCCAATGTGCCTTGGATGCTCATCAAATCTTGGTCAAGTGTTTGTTTGATTGTTCTATTCTCTTGGAGCAACTGTCCATAGAGTTTAAGGCAAAAATCAACAGTTAGCAGGGGGTGGGGAAGCAAAGACTGGGGTAAGCAGCACAAAAAATCAAGGGGAATAGGTATGGCACAATCTTATGAATGGTGTCCTCAAGCTTCAGCCTTGCATGGACTGGTCAGCATCCAGAGTGACCAGAGCAGGGCTTTGAGTGCATCGTCTCTCTAGAGTGAGCCCTGGAGGAGCTGTCCAGGTAAATTCTCCAGTGGATCTAAGGCTGGATTTCTGAAACTTGTGAAGCTGGTTAATATGCTTCTGGGTTATATGTGTATGCAGGAATGGCTGCAGCTATAACTGGTCTTTTAACTGGTTACAAGCTGTTTCTGTAGGGTTATGTTTTATTTTTGTGTAATCTATCTACATATCTTTAAATGAGGAGAGTCCACTATATTGCATGAAGTCAGGGCCAGTGACACAGATGCTGAAGCCTAAGCTGGCTGCAGGTGTACAGGTGCCAGTGTTTTGGCTTGAGCTTACAGAACAAATGGTGGGGGCAGGTCTGGCTCTGATCTTCTTGGAGTACCAGGTAAAGTTTTTCTGGCTGGGGTTGATGTTTCAGTCAATTGGATCCCCAGAGGGGGCTTAGGAGCACAGGTTTGGTGTCATCTGTAGCAGGTTTCCAAACAGCAGCAGGAAGCAGTAGAAGGAGAGCTTTGGCCAAAATAACTTTGTCCAAGGTGAGCATAGCATATCTAGCCTGTCCTAACACACCTACTTTCATCTGTAAATGGGGTGTACTCAGCATCAGTCAGGGGGTCCATTTTTAGGTCATGGTCTCGTGGGCCCAGCTTGGTGGGCAGATACGTGGCAGGATTGAGGGGTCCACAGTTATTCAGGAAGTCTAGTATAGCATGTTGCACCTAGATAGTTAGGTCTTGGCCTAAGGTGAGCTTGTCAGCTTTCCTGATCTGAAGGACAGCGGCTATTAGAGCGCAAAAGCAAAGAGGAGAGGCAGCCCTTAGCAACTGTATCCAAGTATTTGTACAGGTAGGCCACTGGGTGCTCCCAGGAGCTGACAGTCTGAGTAAGCATCATTGTTTTTGTGAACTCAAGGATCCAGATTCTATAGAAACAAGCAGCTCCAAGAAATTTGCAGTTTCTTTCTTATAACCAGTTTCTGCCAGATATTGTAGCAGAGCTTTTGTGTCTTTCCAGCAGGCAGCTTGGGTGTCATTAATCAGAAGAGCAGTGATATTTTTGTGCTGGGAAACTAGCAAGGTCAGCTGTGAGGGTTCTCCAAAGAAGCTAAACAAGCTTTTGAACCTCTGTGAGGTTGAGTCGAGGTCAGTTGACTTTTGAGTCAAGAACTGGGTCTTTCCATTTAAAGGTGAAGAGGGGCTGCCTGACAGGACACAATTGAAGGGAGAAGAAGGCATTCTTTAGGTCCAGACAGGTGTACCAGCAGGCTGTGGGTGGCAGAAGACTGAAGCAAGGTATATAGAGGGCAATTGTGGTGGCACTGGTAGCTCAAAGATTTTGAACTGGATTTACAGGCAGGAGAGGTGTATTTTAGCAGTTTGACAGTCTATAAACATTTTGAGGTTTTGAAACCTCATTTTTTCTTTCTCAGGGGAACATGATGGAGCTGGAAGGGACAGAGAAACAGGCTGTCCGAGAGCCAACTCTGTTATTAGGGCCTCCCCAAAATAGTGGGAGAGTTCCCAAACCCTTGTAGCAATTGAGTCCAAGTGAGTTGCATCTTGTCTCAGGATCTTCCCAGTTGAAAGAGCTTATGGGAGCAACTCATAAGCACAGGAAGGCATCTTTTAAATCTAGACTTGTAAACCAGGCGGCACCTAGAGATAACAGTACAAAAAGGGTGCGTTGGGAACTGAAGATTAACAGTCTATAAGGATCCTGTATTCCTTTAGGCAGCTGTGTGGCTGGATGCTTGTTTGCACTTCCAGTGACATCTGACAGCAATGGGGGTCATGGTGAGGTGACATGGTTGATGGTCAAGCCTGGAGGCAAGTGTTTGGATCATACTTCTGGGAAGAGAGTTTTCAGAATTTTAGGATTGCCGTTATCTGTCTCAGGCTGACGCAGAAGTTGTTTCCTCTTGGGGAACAGTCAGAGTTGAAAGTGCAGGGTTAAACGAGAGGGAGGCTGATTGGCTTGGTGCAAAGGAGACAGTCAATTCTAACTTGAAGAGGAGGTCTCTTCCCAGAAGTGCTATGGGGACTGGCTTACAGGAGATGTTCTCCCAGGCTGCAAGTTTGTGGCTGGCAGAAGGGCAAAAGGCAAGAGTCCTAGTTGCCCTGATGATGGTACTATGGGTTCGCAGTGGCACGGCTGAAGAAGGGATCCCGGACTGGCCTAGTCTGAGCCCATCAGACTGATGAAAGTGTTGTCATCTGATCCAGGTTGAAGTTTTTGAAAGTTCTTATCTTTTAATCTGAATGAGCATTTATTTTTTAGTGTCCGTGGTCCTTATATCAGGCTTCTGGGTAACAGTAGTAACTTTTGACATATTGTTGGGCTTTTTGCCCCCCTCTTTGATGTCTTTGGGAAGCGCTCAACTGGGTTATTTCTAGGCGGGGTGACCTTTGGGAAAGGCCACAGCAACTCATTTGTAAGGGCTGACAGTCCAATTTTTCCTCAGTCAAAATGTGGAACTCAGAAGGAATTGCTGACAGTCATCTTGGGTGAGCACTAGATGACACCATCTGACCAGGACAGAAGCAGAAGGCTCAGGAGGGAGGGCTTCTGTGGCCTAATGCAGGCAATGGCTAGCTGAATCATTTCAATTGGCTGGAAGTAGACGAGTCAGCAGCAGGAAGTGAAGCCATAGGTGTTGGCAGCAACTGCAGTGGCCGACGAGGGTATCAAGGTGAAATTCTCAGGAAGAATGGGCCTTTTTTCCTTTTTTTTTTTTTTTCTTTTAGATGCAGGGAGCGATTTTGTTTCATTTTTAACTCCATAAAAACACTTTTTCCTGCAATCAGGGACTGTGGATTTTGACTAATTAATTCCCATGTCTGACCTCCTACATATGTGTTGTGCATCCTTGAATGATGGTGCAATGGACAAAGGGTGGGTGCCCCTCAGAGAGAGACCATTCAGGTGCCCAACTGGCCAGGCTCCTTGTGGGTACTTAGGTGTGATTTAGCTAAGGAGGGTGTGAGGCTTCCATTATGCTTTATGTTGATTGTCACGGAACCGCAGGTGGGGGCCCAGTCAGCCACTGCAACCAGTGCTTCCCAGTCTTGGTGCACAGATGGAGCTGTCTATTGCTTACGCTGCCCATTCCACTCCCTCACACATTCATCAGCAGGCACTCAGAGGTTAAACATTCCAACCCCCTTCCCTTGAGGATGGTCCTGACTAAGGAGAGTTGATCAGACTCCCCTTCTGCTCGAGCTGAGCAGGACTGAGAGACAGACTAACTGGGGTGCCCCCAGGGGTCTTACTAGAATTGGGCAGGTAGGCAGACAGACTGCATCCTCCTCCCTTTGGGGTCCGATGTGAGCTGCTCAAGTGGGGAGCCAGGAATCCTCCTCTAGACCTCCAAGGGGACTTGAGAAATCTTGAGGGCATGCCTTCCTGTCAAGACTTGGGGAGGTCCTTGCTCCGTGTGCAAGGGCATGACTGGTGACCAAAGTTGGTCTTCCCTGCTGACACACCAGATGCTACAGCAAGCAAAAACACTGAAACAACACCCAGGATTTGGAGGCATATTTATTTATATCGACAGGCACTGATCAGGATCATTCCCAAAATATCAGGCCCCAATCTCTCGTGGTCAAGGGCTTATATGGGATAAGCAAGCAGGAAGTACAGAGGCAGAATGTCTTGTCAGTGGGGATTGGTTCTTATAATATGCATCATAGTGACCAGCTATACATCACAGTGTACAGCCGTTTCTAAGAAACAAAAGTAACAGGAACTGTAATCAGAACTATTAGCTGGGCAACTAACAAACCGAAGTATACTGGCTGGAGGGGTCATCTGCTGCTACATAAAGTCCTTCCTCTAGGGCCTTTAAGAGGTTCCACCATCTCCCATTATTACTGTGCTAGGACCAAACATTTGCCACTTAAGCCTTCAGAGGATATTCCAGATCCAAACTATAGCAATGATTCAGTTGTTTGTTCAAGTCTTCTATATTTATTAATTGTACTAGTTAGCTTGTATTGTGTAGGTATAACTTTCTTCAATTATCAAAGATGAAACATGTGAGATTTTAAAGAGATCAAAATTGTATAACAATCTCTGTGAATTCATTGTATCCACTACTTTTTAATCTCTAGCTCCTAGGGACTGTAGTGATTGCTATAATAATTAGAATATGACAATTCACAGAACAGAAATTGCCACAGGAAATTTATTGAGAACCACTTTATGGTTTTCATTAACTAAATAGGTAATGGAAATAAATGTAATCATAAAAAGTACAACAACTAATAATAGACTGTGTGCAGTTCATTTCTAATTTTGTATCTTCACACTTAAGCTATTTTTTAAAAACTAAATCTCTTGGTCAGTCTACACAGGATTGAATTTCATTGATATACAAACCCACATTCCTGATTTATAAGAATGCAAAACTAGAGCAGAGTGTCGTGGCGCACACTTGTAATCCCAGCACTTGGGAGGCTGAGGCAGGGCAAATGCTGCAAATTCAAGGCTAACGTGAACTACATAGTGAGACAAAGAATACAAAACTAATCAAATGTATATACCAGAAACAAGAACAAATTTTGCAAAATTGCTACATATACTAATACAAACAGCATAACACCTTAAAATATATTTTTACAAATGAGTTACATATTCCATATTGTTATTTTTTAGAGATATTCATGTCATCAATATATAAGTAAAGTGAAAATTAAATAGTAGTTGGCAACAAGCTCAACTAAAGAGTTTCCAACCAAAACAATCATGCTAAAAATACTATTTTTCATATACATCAGGGTTGGGAACTGGGGGTGTTTGATGGTGCTAACAGTCAAATAAATTTGAATTATAAAATGTATTTCATGAACACTGCCTTTTTTGGGTTTTCTCTGATAGACACTTGTGTTTTACATATCACCTTCACCTAGTAAAATCAACAATTCCTTAACATTATCTAAAACCCAGTCCCTGTTAAAAAAAACTTTGCACTGTCTCAGAAATGTATTTTTGCAGTTACTTGTTACAAATAGATTCAAATGATGTTCTCAACCTTATTTAATTATGCACCTATGTCACTTTTATTCTAGGACCATACCCTTTTCCCCTCCTGTTAGAGAAAATAGTCATGCAGATAGTCATGTAGAAGTAGTCTCAGAGAATGTCTCACATTCTGAATTTATTTATTTATTTATTTATTTATTTATTTATTTATTTATTTATTTTTGTGGGTACCGGGGGTCGACCTCAGGACCTCGTGCGCCAGCAGGCGCCCGTGCTGCTGAGCAATATCACCGGCCCCTTTTTTTGTATGTGGGATCCGGGAGTCGAACTCGGGCCCTCGCACTTGCCAGGCAGGCACTTACGCCGCTGAGCCATCTCACCGGCCCTCACATTCTGAATTTAGATGATTGCTCCCTCACAGTGTCCTTTGATTTACTGTTATCACTTAGTATTTGTTTGTAGAGACTTAATTAGATTATAGTTCATTTTTAAGATAAAAAGATAAAACTATACAGATGCTGCTGCTGCTGCTGTTGCTGCATTCTCTGTGTTATCACATCATGAGGAGTATGATGTCTGCTTATTCCACTTTGATGATGATAGCACTCAGATAGTGTAGGCTTCTCCTTTCAGTATGAAGCTTCCTAGCAGTCTTACAACAGATGGTTTTGACATCCATTGACAAATGCTGCCCAGATCCAGTATTTCTGTAGGGTTTGCGAAATGATTGGTTTTGAATTTTATTATTTCTTCCACATTTATCTTTCTCATTGTGGTTACTTATGCTACTACACTAATGTACAGTATGAGTCACTTGTTTCTTTTTTCCCCCCTTTAGGGATTCTTTTCATTTCCATTTCAATTTAATTTTGGTTTTTGAAAACAAAAAAGAATTATAGAATTTCACAAGGGTGAGTTTTATTCCTAGTGTCTTGGATGAAAGATACAGGGAATAAACATTACTATGAAAGCACAAATTCTGTAGATACAGAAAGAGTTCAAATATTTTATATTATTTGACCCATTTTTTAAAATAGCATACAACTTACATAAGATCTATTTGTTAGGCTTCTTAAAGATATAAGAAAAGCTATACCCAGGTGACCTTTGGCACCAGAGATTTTGTGCAAGGATATAATAGTATGTAAAATAGCCGAGGACACTATCTTTTGAGTGATAGAGTTACTCTAGGCACTTCAAAGACTGGGAAGTGTAGCAGGACATGCCTCATGGAAAATTGGAATCATGCCTAAATTCTAATGACCTGCAACTCCCTTTGTTCATGAGACATCTTACTTTCCAAGAAGGGCAGAATGTCATTCGATCCATACACCCCAATTAAAAATGTAGTGCAAAAACTAGTTTGAATTTTATGCTCACGGAGGTCAATCTTGTTTGTGTTCTGTCTTTAGAGTGATCCAAACATTGGTAGCTCAGAATAAATAAGACTGTTTTCACTCAAAACCAGCAAAAGCCACAGCACCTACCCACTGTTTCCCTAAAAAGGACAATGCAAAATTAATGGGGTTTTAACACTTTGCATACTCTTGACTGACAAATTACTTATAATTTCCTATCATGTTTAAATTAAATGTATCTTGACTACCAAAACAACATGAACACTTGACATAACTCTTCTGAAAACTCATTTAGTTTCTATTCTGTGACTGGTTGGTGGTATGAAAATCAGTGGAGGGCCAGTGAGATAGCTCAGCGGCATAAGCGCCTGCCTGGCAAGCACGAGGTCCTGAGTTCGACTCCCAGTACCCACATAAGAAAAAAGGGCCAGTGATATAGCTCAGCGGCATGGGTGCCTGCTGGCGTGCGAGGTTCTGAGTTTGACCCCCAGTACCCACACAAAAAAAAAAAATCAGTGGAAATCTGAAGTTAGTGTGTATAAATTCCAGTTTTCAGCAATAAATTGCAGTGTCTTATAGACTTATAATTAGATCCTTTGTAATAGTAACACCTTAAATTTCTCTAATACTTCATTAAATTGTAGGCCACTTTGATGGAGTACTAGTTTCAAGTCATTATTTCAAAAGAATTACCTTTAGAAACCTGAAACACTGACAAATTCATCCTAAATTCTATTTAACACATTGTGTAAGCATGTATTTCTTCTTTTTAAACTGTACTAATGATTTTGTTTGTTAGGGGAAACAGCTTAGCAAAATGGAATCAGACTCAAATCAGGGGATTTGGAAATAGGACTAGTTAGGACTTTTGGTATCAACCATGGAAAGTTCGCAAGTCATTTAACCTCTCCAGTCTTTGATTTCATCTTGTATAAAATTTGGAAGGTGTACAACTATGCTTTCTGCTACTTTCTTTCTTTATATACCATTCATCTCTATTAATTAGTAACCATTGTTGGTTTTAGCATTTAACATCTCCGTTGCCTTCAGCTTAGCACTAGTTACAATGGGCAACCATCACATTTGCAAAATAAGCTCAATTGTATGTTCCATAAATATTTGTCTTGTGAAAGCCATGACATGTATGTAATTTCTGGCATTGGGTAAAATGTGATTAATGCATGGGTAGCACAGTGAGGACCTATCTGTCTAGAATGGGAAGTTGATGAGGGGAAAGAATTACAGTTAGTAATATATAGTTAATCTGGGGACAAATCACAGAGGACCTTGAATGATATTTAGGAATTTGAAGTTCATTTTATAGATATCAGGAAGTGAATGGGAGGTTTAGTGAAATGTGTATTTTACAAAGCTAGTTTGACAAGAGTTATGAGGACCAAAATGCAATGGGGAGGAATGAAGCAGACATAACAGCTTGGATTGTTTTGATATTTTCAAAATAAGAGATAATAAGGGTTTAATTTACCATGGTGGCATTAGAAAAGGAAAATCTAGGACGGAAAAGGAAAATCTGGGAAAGAGACAAGAGACACTGGGAAAGGAAGTACAACAGGACCTGGTACTTGATAAGATACAACCAGCAAGACACGCTGAAGTAAAAGATGAGGAGATAAGAACACTGGAAGAAGGTCAGTAACTGAAATAGAGATGTGCGGAAGTACTGAGTAGAATATCTTGGGTATAGT
Source organism: Erethizon dorsatum (assembly GCA_028451465.1). NCBI lineage: Eukaryota > Metazoa > Chordata > Mammalia > Rodentia > Erethizontidae > Erethizon > Erethizon dorsatum. The sequence goes on from CM051835.1 coordinate 44,579,510, forward strand.
TTGGGGCAGTTTGCGTGGTGATGGTAGAAATGTTTGGTAGTAATTGTAGCTGGCAAAGTCTTTGAAAGAGAAGCAAAGCCATGAAGATGAACAAAATGGTCAAGCAACTGAGTAGATAATTAACTCTACCCAGTTTAGCAAAACAAGCAAAAGGAAAGTTTTCTCTCAATAATTTTGTTTCAGATTATAATCAGAGAACAGTTTTATTACCATAGGATTGATTGTTTATCTGGATTATCAGTGTATTGGTCTAGACTTGGAAAAATTTAAGGAAGTAATCAGCAAAATTCTGGGTATTTCACTTTCACAATAAATATTTTTGAAAAATGAGAGAGGTTAATACCTGTTTGTAAGGAGTTATGGATGAGTTGTTTGAGGGAGTCTAACTTAATACAAGGTAACATTTAAAAGATGATTAAGATAATAAGAGACAGAATCCACCAGGAGATGAGGTGCCTAAAAAACTGGATTTTGAATTTTAATTCAAAAAGCCTATGTGCATTTTACAGATCTGTGGACAATAACATGATTGAATTGCAAATGAATAAATTGCTCATGTGAAAATTTCAAAAAGCCACATGCTAAAGAGGGGGCAAAACTAACACTGCAAGAGAAAAAATGTATTTATATTTAAATGAAAAGAGGTTAATAATCATGTAGTTTTGTCACCGTCCGGCTGAGGTTTGCTTTGCTCAATTCAGATAGAAATCACTAACTGGCAAAGTGTAACTCCCTTCACGTTACTGGCTCTGGCTCTGAGTGCCAGAAGCTCCCAGCCTTTAATGTTATGGCTCTTAGTGTTACAGCCCTTGCCAGCTTCTAGCCACTCCTCTCATCTCCTCAGTAGCAGAGGCTTATAACTCCCTTGGCAACTTTCTGGCATTCTTCCAGCAGCTTCTGCTGCCTCTCTGAAACTCTCTGTAGGTCACCTGAGATGTCCATACATCTCTGCCAGTCTCTGGAAATCTTCAGGACCAGTAGTCCCTGGTGTTACCAGCTCTATTTAGTGCAAAGCACTCAGGCTGTGATAAAAATCATGAGTAGGCAATAAGACCACGCAAGTGGTCCTTTGCTGGTACCTGTCCCATAGCACAGGGGTTTGTGCATAGAAGAGAACCCTCCTAGACTGACCTGAGGAGTGGGAGGGAGTGCTGCTTATATAGAAGGGCAGCAGGTCACGAATGTGCAGGTTCTTGCATCTCACAGAGCTATTTTATAACTTTTGTAGTAATGACAGAGGAGGGGCATGGTCATTTTGAGGTTACAGGGTACAGTCATAAAGGTTAGATCCATGTTTCAAGCCTGCTGGCCAAAGCAAATCTGTCAGAGCTGCTTGGGGCATCTAGGACACCCTCAGCTGTCATGGCAACAATTTACCAAATTTAGGGAGAAGTGCATCTCTAATTGACAGCTCTTTCTGCAAAAATGATGGGGCTGAAATAATGACTGCACTGCTTTCAACAAGTCTCTGAGAGGGCCAGCCATGTAGATCATGGTCCAGCGATTTGGGGACTTCAGGGATACGAGCAATAGGTCCCCATCCCTCTCCAATCTTTGCCTCATTAAACATGGTTTTCTACCAGCACCTGCAGAAGATTGGAGTGGAATAGGGGTGTCCTGGCTGTCATCTTAGCAGCAGTTCTTGTCAACTGAGCCTACAGGCTGAGGAAACAACCCCAAGGATGGTGGGAAGATGCTGGGGGTAGTCATCCAGGACACCCTTGAGGTGTGGGGGAACAAGGGGGAAGTGCAAGGCCAGCTGCCAGTTGAGTCAGGTCTCCTTCTGGCTGTCAAAGGAAAAAGAGAAGGGTCAGGCCTGTTTTCTGTTTTGTTATTAATATACATGAGATACAAACAGATATTAAGCATATGGGAAACATAAGATTATCTAGATATGCTGTGGTAAGACAGAGACATAGCTGAAATATTTAATGAAAACCACTCAACGATGAAATGAGTTGTACAGAATTCAGCCAATATCCAAAGAATGGTAGCTTTTAGCCATTATTTTAAGATGAAATACATTTTAATGATAGCATATGAGAAAAGGCAGAAGAAAAGTTATTTGATCCACAAAAGACAACTAGATACAAACTATAAGGTCTTTCCTCATGATTTAGAAGGTGTATTTTGTTCCAATCAATATAGAAGAGAAGCATAGTGTATTGTTTTTTTGTGTGTGTGTTTTTTGGTTTTTTTTACAGAATGTAAGGAATTGCTTCTATTGGTCAATTGTAGTTTTTGTGGTAAAGGTCTAGTGCTGTGCATTGGTACCTGGTCAATTAGTGAAAGATGAAATAACATGGAATGACAATCACTATATATGGGGGGTGCAGCAAAAGCTTCTCAAAAATACAATTTAACTACAGTATTACAGCAATCTTGTTTTCTGACCACGTTAGTACTCTATATACCTTTGTTTGTTATCTTGCCAAAGAGGAACTAGGACTATTTAAAAGTATCTTTAAACATCTTGAATTTAATTCCACTGGGAAAATGAATGTAGTGTTCTTACTATCGAGATGGCAAGTCAACACTAAAAGAAGTGTAGCCTAATAAACTTATGAATTTTATAGGTGTTATATACAGAATCCCTAGAATGTAACTCCAGTCAAGGTAGAGTTCATTTTTCTTTTCAGTTCTAGTTCATTGGACATGACCATGAGGGGCTTTTCAGGATTACTGAAGCAGTATTTGCACTCAGTATGAAAGAGTTAGATTCAATTGCAGTAACTTCCATGGGCACCTACAACTGGTGGTCCTTTCTGAGTTCTCATTTTACTTGACTTATTAGAAGCAGTCATCACAGTTCATCATTCCTTTCTTCACTTGGCTACTGTTTGTTTGTTTGTTTGTTTGTTTGTTTATTTACACAGCTAGCCACTGTTCTCAGTCTCTGAATATTCATCTCAATTTAGAGATGGGGTATTCTAAGACTTACTCGATGTTATCACTTCTCTATCTAAACTTGCTCCTTAAAGCAGCATGGTCCAATAGAAAAATAAATGTGAACTACAAATACAAGCTACCTATATAATTTGAAATTTTCTAGTAATTATGTTAAAAATTAAAAAGAAGCTGGTGAAATTCATATATATTTTATTTAACCTGATATACCACAAATATAGTCACTTCACTAATTAAAATATTAATATATTTTAAGTTATTTTGTTTTAATACTAAGTCTTTGAAATCTAGTGTGTTGTGCTCATGGCATATTGCCAGACTGGCTACATTTCATGTACCCAACAGTCACACCTGGCCTTTGGCTGGTGAATTGAAAAGCATGGTACTAGATCAACTCATCCTATCCCCTAACTTAAAATACAGTCTCTGTACTGAATTCTGACCATTCTTAAAATTTTATTTCTAGCCAAGACCTCTTTTCTGAACTCTAAACTTAGATATATAAGGATACCATCACTTCTTGATGCCTAATTTGTATGTCTTAGGTTATCATGTCCAAAAGTGAACTCTTGGTCTCCTTCAAATTTGCTCCTATCCAGTTCCTTTACTAGTAACTGCATCATTTCAGCTGCCCAGGGCAAAACCTCTGGAGTCAATCTTGACTCTTCGTTTTATCTCAAACCTCCCATTTAATCTACAACTCTTATGGAACTGTTAGCTTTATGTTCAGAATACATTCAGAATCTGATGTCTTATCATTGCTTCCACTACCACTAAACTGTGGTACAAATTCCCATTATCTCTTGTCTGGATTATTGCAGTAACATCCAAACAGATCCCCCATAATCCTTTCTCCTCACAGCAACCAGATGTCCTGGTTTAACACAAACCAGATCATTTCTCCAATGGCTCCTGACCTCACTCAGAGTAAAAGCCAAAGTCCTCACAGTGACCTTCAGAACTCTAAATGACTTCATCTCCTACTGTCTTCCTTGGTCACTTCATTGTAAACATCCTGGCCTCCTATTCTTCCCTTAATACATAAGTCCTCCTCTAGCTTGAGTTCCTTTGGATTTACTATACTACTCTCACTTACCTCTATGGCTCACTCCCTCATCTATTTCAAGTCCTTGCTAGGAATGACTTGAGCGAGTGAATGACATGGCATGAATGTGGGAATGGTATGACATGACATGACATGGTGTGAATAGATGCCAGAAGGAAGACTCAGAGCACTGATGCCACATGCTTGCGCTTCTAACAGAACTACACACAACTTTCAACATTTATTGGACAACTATTATATGTAAAACAGACAACATATACACATATGATTGGTTGTTAATAGTAAAGGGAAAGTGAAATAACTTCGTTGCTTTAGCAGCTGTTCTTGAACATTTTCAGCACATACTGAAACAAATAATTGAACCCCTTAGTCACTGAGAAAAGAAGTATCTTTTTAACAAACAGGTACAGTACTCCTCCGAAGAACTCCTCCTAGGCAATCAGAATCTACAATCCCTCAATCCAGGCAGAATTTAAATTGCTGCACTATCAGAACACTTGATTCTTGTTCTAGTTCTACTCAACTTGATGGTCGATTGAGTAAATTACTTATCCTTTTATTGTCTCAGGTCTTTTATTCCTATGATAAAATGTCTACTAATCTCATCCAGTTCCCAATTCAGGTTGAGATAACAGGGCTGTAGGATACCCGGGTGTTACAGGTTGGCACAATTACGTATGCAATGTGGAATTTCAGGGGGAAAACTATCTTTCTTGAATCTGAGAATTTCCCAATTAGGGCCATTGCCTTTGGTTTGTGGTAACATAAGATCCTTAATCTCTCTCTTTTTTCTTTTTAACCCCAACTTTTGTTTAACACCACTTCTATGATTGAACTCAGTCTATTTCAGTTCTCATTGTCCAGATTTTCAGTCCCACCTTGCTGGAAACAAAGGAGAAACGATCAACCTGAGACGTTACAATGTTTAGTTCACCCCAGGAACGGATGTGAGGGTTGTTGAGTAGGGAGGGAAAAAAAGGATAGAGGGAGCAGATGAACGGAGAAAAAAATTAGTGGTCAGTGTATAAATACATCTCGATTTAATCCAAGAAGTGCTCATTGGGTGGAAAGCAACGTGCTATTTACTATATAATGTCAAACTGGGGCAAGACTCAAGATAAATCTCTGCCATCGAGAAGCCGGGAGTCCTGGAATATTATTAAAATATCGTGCAGAATACATAAACTACAAGGAGAAAGAAAAGTGACATTACTTCAGATGTTTTAGTATGCCGAGGGCATCCATACATGTTAACAACCCTTCCAGAAATTCCAGGTAAGGTCGGAGAGAATAGGTATTTTTGTTCAAGGTCACTAAAGCTAGAAAGTTAAGATGTCCTGGCTTTGGCCCCAGCGCAGATTCCTAAGTTTAGGTTCCTTTCAGAACACCTTTGCTGAAGGAAGCTGTTCCGAGCAGGTAACATCCCAGGCAAGAAGTGAGGAAACAAAGAAATCAGAAGAGCTATTTGGCAGCGGTTCCTGACGCGGGCCTTAAAGGGTGAACCGAGGTTGGGCGGGAACCAATGTGGCGGAGGAGGGGCTCTCAGACTAAGGAAGTAAGGCTCTCGGCACAGGTCTGGGGTCCAGGCGTTGGAATACTACTGTCGGGCGGGCTCCTCCCTCCCCCATCGTCTGCACTGGGGCTTTTCAGAAAGCGGCCGCCAGTTCCACCGTTAGACCTCTGCCATTTCTTAAACACAAAGGCACTGATCCGGATCGGTTCCCGCGGAAGGGGGCGACCGTCCGCGTGGAGCCGGGCCGAGGGCTGCGTCCCGCCGCAGTTCGGCCGGCCTGGTCCCGCGGGAGGGGCGCCTGCCCGGCCGCGAGCTCGCGGCGGCTGCGCGCACCGACGTCCCCCCGCCCCGCCGTGTGTTTACGTGGAAACGAAGATGGCGGCGGTGACGGCGCGGCTCTCGCGGACGAGGACGCTGCGCCAGTGAGCGCCAAGCGTGGCCCCACCGCAGGCGGCCCGGCCCTGCTCCCCGGCCGCGGAGCTTGCCGTCTCCCTCCGTCTGAACGACCTTTCCTCCCCCCGCCCCTCTCTCTCCCCCCGCCGCCCCGCAGAGGCCATGGAGGACGAGGAGAGGCAGAAGAAGCTGGAGGCCGGCAAGGCGAAGGTAGGCGAGCGGGCGGCGGCCGGGTCGCGGTGGGCGGCGGCGGCCGGGCAGGGGTGGGAGGAGGCCTGCGAGGCAGAGTCCGCTGCAGCCTCCGCGCGCTGCTCTGGGAGGGTTGCGGCTGGGTCTGCGTTTTTGCTTTTCCCTCGCCCACCTCTCCCATTTCCCCAAGACGGGGAAAAGCCCGGTGCTTACTGCCTCCTCGGTAATTGAACCGGGTGGCTCCCTTCTCGTGAATGCTCCAAAAATCCCCAAAACCCTCGTTTACCGTATTGCCGTAAGCTGGTAATTAATGGCTTTTAAATCGCCAGTCTCTTCCACTTCTCTAGGGAGCTTTCTGGGGTACACAGGCATTGTGCTTTCCAGCGTGGGGATTTAGGGCTTTTCTTTATTCGGTGGGGATTTGTGCGCTGATCGTCAGCTTGTCTTCCTTAGGTGGCACGCTGGCACTCTTGGGTGTGTGTGATTGGCCTGTGACAGCTGCCTCAGCAGTGGCTTGAGTGTGCCACAAGTGCCAGCTGTGAACTTGGCTTTAGGAGCGTTTTTAGAAGCGTGTCTTTGTATGTTTGTATTTGGAGGTCTTTGTCATAGCACGCGCTTTTGTGTCATGTGGAATAGAACTTCTGAGGACTGAAAGGTTCCATATACCAAGTAACACCTATAGAATTTTTGCTTTAGGTAATTGTTATATACATATATCTATATATCTGGTGAGTTCCGATTTTATGTGTATGTATGCATACAGAAAAACCTGTGAAGCAAACAGTACAGCATTATACGCAGATATACCTTCCTTGGCAATCATGAAAAACTTGACATAGACAAAATGCAAATTGAGGGCCGGTGAGATGGCTCAGCGGCGTAAGCACCTGCCTGGCAAGCGCGAGGGCCCGAGTTTGACTCCCGGAACCCACATACGAAAAAAGGGGCCGGTGATATCGCTCAGCGGCACGGGCGCCTGCTGGCGCGCGAGGTCCTGAGGTCGACCCCCGGTATCCACAAAAAAAAAAAAAGCAAATTGAATGGCATATTTCTTTTTAAAATTACATATTCGAGCATACATATCTTGGCTAGCCTGAAAGGCACCCTTTCTTCCCTACAATGAAGTTACCCTTTATAGATTATATTGTCTTTTTAGCACTAATTGTTGGTAATCATGCTTGGGCCACAATTAAATTCCAACATAGTTAACTCTTTTTCTTTTCTTCCTTTCACCTCATGCCCAACAAAGGAAACCAGGTTAATGATTTCAGTAATCAGGGAAGGGCCATGCTGCACAGTTGCAGTACTGGAGTAGGTGCTCATCACAATTTGTTAAAGAAATATGTACATTAACTAGCTTCCTATTTTGAAAATGCAGTTGGCTTTCCCATAAGCTGCCTCTGTCTATGGCCAAGGCTTGCTTGGATGTAGCCAGGTGGATTGCTTTTCCTCTAGAATCTGTAAATGGAAGAAAAGAGGAGTCAGGGCGTTTTCAGAATGCTGGAGTAGCTTGCATTTGTGCAGCCTGAGAGACTGAGCAAGCTTTGTGCCTCTAAGGAATTAGAAGAGTAGCGTGTGGCCCTTTCAAAAGGGTTGCAGTTTTGTTAGACGTCTTATTTGTAACTTCAGAATTTTTACTTGCTGTCATCAAAAGTATCTTTACTAAATGTATATGAAGCAGTCCTCTTAAAATGTTTAGGTTGGACAGTCACATTTCATAATAAAATTGCTTGCTGTGAACAGTTGATTTGGCAAAACAGAATCATAATTTCTTTATCTTTCAAAATTGTACTCATGGGTTGTCTTTTTTTATTAGGTTAACTTTTATCATAAATTATTTTTGTTTAGAAATGAGCTCAGTTGTTGAGAAATAAATTTGTAAGACTAATAAAGCAAGATATGTTTGCTGCAGCATTAGCTGTACAGTGTAAAAGCACTTGAGATAACCTTTAAAGATAACACAAAGAGAATTGTTTTCTAAATTATATTAACTCACGGAATACTATACAGCCAGTAGGATTATGAAGACTGATATGAACATGGAAATAGAGTGAAAATAGCATTATCAAAACAGTATATACGTTATTTCATTTGTATAAACATGCATGTTTGTAGATTAGGAGTGAAAAACTGGATTATAAGTGTAGTTATTCAAGAGCTGGGGAGGTAAAGCACAAGGCGCCGAGTTCAGTCCCCAACACTCCAAAATATGAAAAGTAGTAACTCAGCAAATCTGTCGTGAATTCTGTGTTATGCCAAGAACTGGAAATACAGAGATGGTGACAGTCTGTCCTGTCCAGTTGCTCATCATCCAGTGGAAGAGACAGATCCTGGGTAATAACTCCAGTGAGGGAGTAGGTGCTCTGCATTTTGGATGATTTTTTTCACATTTTGTTAAAATGTTTTATGCTGCTCATTTTCTAGAATATTTTATGAAGAGGCCTCTTATACAAACGTGGCCTAGCATAGTGCCTATCAAATAGTAGGTATCCAATAAATATTTTTTATTGAATGTATGAGCAGAATGACTAATGAGTCTTTAATGAGTGCTGCTTTATTAGCATGGTTGTAATTTTGTAACAGTAATCCAGAATTCCCTTAATCATATTGCTGGTGTCAGAAATCACTAACAATGATCATTTTCCAAAATTTATTCAGAGATTTGGTTCTCTAAATGCCTTTGTTTTTAAGTATTGTATTTGATAACTTAGTTTTACAAACTGCAACTTTTAAATCTTTTTCTTTGTAATGGTTAAGGTGTTCGATTGAAAATTTCCCTTTGTTTAAACTTTATAAATGATATTTAAAAAATAGTTTATCTTGTATACACAATGGAATACTTTATGAAATCTTTCATACCAACCAAAATCTGTAATCATAGGAGAATAAATTATGGTATATAGAGCCATTAAAGTAGTTCTATAAGACCTTTCGAGTTGGGAAATGCCCACAGATAATGGCAGGTTAAAAAAAGTTACAAAGAAAAGTATATGTACATACTAATATATGAAGACACTTGAAAGAAAATCCATGAAGATGTCAGTCGTGCCTCTCTCTGGGTAGTGAATTATAAGCAGTTATAATTTTCTTTACACTTTTAGTATTTTCCAAGTTCTATACAATCTTTTCATTTTACAATCAAGCAAAAATGTTTAAATTCCATTTTTAAAAATAATAGAGGCTTACCAAACTATAAGAAAGAAAATGTTGTAGTGTGCTTGCCTAGCATGAGTGAAGCCCTGGGACTGTTATAGTGTATGATCATCATACAGAGCTAGAACATGAGGCACAGAATAACTGGGCTATTGTCCTAGTTTAGGATCTCAGAACTATAATTCTTACTCCGGTCCTACTTGTATTATATAGTTGTGGTTCTATATGAGTCTCCTTGCTATCAGTTTTCATTGCTGTGGACTTGGTCATCTAGCATTGCTTCTTCTCACTTGTCTCTTCCTGTGATGTGCTATTTTACATTTGCTGGGACACAAGAACCCAGAAACTGAGGTTAATAAAACGGTTTGTAAAAATCAAGGGCCAGAAGAGCCTGTAGAGTGGGCTTTATGGCATTTCAGTGTTTCTTCTAGTTGGTGGCTTTTTGGTTTGCTATTGGATCCTCAGCTGTGTCCTCCTCCTTGACGTTGCAAAAATCCTGACACCGAGATGTAAGACATTACTGCATTATGAAGTCAATATTTTCAGGGCTAACCTCATTTACAACGTGCAGGAATGACAGACACCACATAGACTGTCCTTGTGTTGAATCAAACTACTTCAGCTGCACTTTAAATGACTTCAGTTTTTCCAAGTGAAGTTATTTACAGTTATATAAAGAAAGCATTGTAATGTTAGTGAACAAATTAGATGACAGTTGTATATTTGGTACAAAATTACTGCTATAAATCACATCAGGTATACTTTTTAAAGTTCTATTATAGCAGAATCCAGCAAAACCAAAGATTTATACTGGCTATTCAGCATTTTATATAATAGGCATTATTTATTGAATAATTATTAAAATTCTTTCCTACTGCATGCGTTAAACTTATAATTTTATGATTTTTGTTAGTTTAACAAGCATTTTCCGTTTGAAGAGTAGTGCCACTTGTGTATACTGTTAAGTGTAAGCTATGCAGTGGTGGTGAACTTATGGCACGCATGTTGTTTTTCTGTAATACAAAAGATGTTAATGTATGAGTTGTTTTTTCTAAACTAAAACCTCAGTATGCAGGTTTAATTGCAGGGTTGGCACTTTGCAATAAAAAAGTGGGTTTGGGTTGCAGTTTGGGCACCCGTCTCTAAAAGGTTCGCCATCACTACATTAGGTTATTGATAGTGGGACTCTTCAATTACTGTGACAGCCAACGTTAGTTATGGTGTAAAATTTTTCTTTGAATATTGTAGATACATTGTTCCACAGCTAAGAAAGCTGTTCTGCATCCCTGTTTTCTTTTAAACTTTGTTGTTTAATACCTACATGTGAGTTTTCAAAGCGGATGCAGCAGTTTGATACCTTCATCAACATTTATACATGTGTTCATTCCTGTGACTTAAAACTTATTCATGACCTTCTGGCTCTGCTGAAAGAAAACAAATCAAAATAAAGCATGGTGGTTAGAGAGAATATGGAGGAAAGAATGGGCAGGACAGGCTTCTTGAAATGTATACAGTATTAAAGAAAAGTCTCTGAGGGAAATCCAAAAAATGACAGGAGCCCAGAGAAGTGATAAGAGGCAGTGAAGAGATGCTTTTGTTTGAAAACATTTCTGCCCCACTCTTCTGTACAGTCCCTTGGATGTATCCTATCATTTTTTTCAACTTCCTCTTTTCAGCTGTCAGTTCTACTGACAGAACACCATAGACCTCCTTGTTGAATGGTAACACATAGAAAAGAGGAAACAGACAAACAAAAAAGGGTAGGATAAATTCAGGGAATTAGAAAAAAATTGTTTTCAAACAAAAACATTTCTTATTTTTATAAATAAAAAAGTTTATAGTGAGAGCTACACTATGACTACAAAACATGTGTTATACACTAGTGATTACTGAAATATGTTAATTCCTTCCAATATGGCACCTAGAAAAGTTCTAAGAATAAATTGTTAGACATTATTATATCATTTGTATTTCTCTAAATATCTAGGAGTTCTCTAAAATTAAAATCAGGCTGGTGATATAGCTCAGCAGCATAAGCACCTGCCTGGCAAGCTCAAGGTCCTGAGTTCGACTCCTGGTACCTGCATATAAAAAAAAAAACAAACAACATAAAATTAAAATCAGACATCCTGTTTAATTGATTTAGCATCCCTTTAAAAATTTAATTTGGAATGCTACTAATATTTTGAAAGTTTATTTAAAAAGGTTGTGTTGGCAGGGAGAGAGAGACAATATGAATATGTATAATACTGCTAGTTGGCCTGCTACCTGGTAGAACAACCTCTGGGACTTTGGAGACATTTATTTCCTTATTTGTTCCACAGACATTTTTGAGCACCTACACTGCAGCTGTGAACTTTTACCTTAGTAAGCACTTATTTAAATTCTTGTGAATTCTATGCCTTCCTTGTTTGTGGGACTAATTCTGCCATAGTATAGTACATGGATCACACCTTGTGTTTCTAAGGATAAGTGAAATGATAGAGAACTTTTTGAGTGCTGAAATTATAAAATTCTAAAAAAGCTATGGTTGTTATTTTTTAAATTGATGTGAGAATCCCATAACAAAAATTAACAATTTAAAAGTGAACAGTTCAGTGGCATAATCCAGTGTTATGCAGCCACTACTTCTATTTAGCTGCAAAACATTTTTATCATCCTGGAATAAAACTCTGCCCATATTTTTGATTCACTTCTCCCTCCAGCTGCTAGCAACCACCAGTTTACTTTGTATTTCTATACATTTACTTACCCTAGATCAGTGGTGGCAAACCTACGGCATGCATGTTATTTGTTTTTCTTTTAAGACAAAAGATGTTAATGTATGAGTTGTTTTTTCTAAACCAAAATCTCAGTATTCAGGTTTAATTGTAGCATTGGCACTTTGTAATAAATAAGTGGGTTTTGGGTTGCAGTTTGGGCCCTCGTCTCTAAAAGGTTCACTCTGCATAGTTCATCACTGCTCTAGGTAGTGCATGTAAGTGAAATCGTACAATATATGACTTGTGTGTCTCTGGCTGCTCTCAGTATAATATTTTTAGGTTCATCCATGTTGTAGTGTGTATTGGTACTTCCCTTTTATGGCTGAATAATATCTCAACGTATGTATAGACCACAGTTTGTTCATACTTCTATGTATTGATAGGCATTTAGGTTTCCGCCTTCTGTCGTTTTCGAGTAGACTGCTGTGAACATTTGTATACAGTTGTTCGAGTACCTGTTCATTTCTCTTGGCAGTTGAACTGCTGAGTCGGATGGCAATTCTGTGTTAATTTTTTGAGGAATCACCAGACTTTTTCATAATGGCCATACCATTTTACATTCCCATTAACCGTGTATGAGGATTCCAGTTTCTGTGTATCTCACCAACATTTGGGTTTTCTGGGTTTTTTGTTGTAGCTGTGCTAGTGGATGTAAAGTGGTATCTCATTATAGTTTTAATTTGTATTTTCCTGACTAATGATACTGAGCATCTTTTCATATGCTTGTTGGTCATTTGTAGATCTTCCTTGGAGAAATCTTTATTCAAATTCTTTACCCATTTTTTAATTTTTAATTTTTTTTTTTTTTTTTTTGTGGGTACCAGGGGTCGACCTCAGGACCTCACGCGCCAGCAGGTGCCCATGCCACTGAGCGATATCACCGGCCCTTTTTCGTATGTGGGATCCGGGAGTCGAACTCGGGCCCTCGCGCTTGCCAGGCAGGCACTTAAGCCGCTGAGCCATCTCACCGGCCCTACCCATTTTTTTAATGCAGTCGTTACTACCTTGTTCTATATATTATTATTAATATATGTGTGTATTATAGATTTTATGCACACACACATACCGGGAGAGACTGTATGTGCTTATCTGCAAGAGAGGTGCAGACAGAAACAAACACATTTCCAGTAGGACTATCTTCCATCTTTTTTGTTTTTGTTTTTGTTTTTGTTTTGTTTTTCAGGCTTTCTGGGCTTACCAAAATTTAAACTGTTCCTTCTTTTGAGTGATAGTTTCTTAGTAAGTTGATTAGGGTATGATGCTAAAGTTCGATTTTTTTGTGTACGGGCTAATGAGTCATTCCATTCCATGGCCAGCTGGTTTACAAGTGCAAGCAGTTGGTCAAAGGGACACCTGTTGGATATTTGACTTGATCATTACCAATCCATATCCACTGTAGGAAAAAAAAATTATTTTCAGTAATGAAAAGGCCTGTCATTTTTATATGTGAACATGATAGACCTGTGTATATGTTTTACCAGTGTAAGATATTTTTGTTGCAATATAGACCCTCCTTTTATTTTCTTGTGGTACTTGACACCAAAATACAACTTAGGATATGTAATGCCCATCAAGCTACACTGTGTAAAGCATTGTTTGATTTGCACATGAGTTTAATACTCAGAAGTGCTAAATATTCCGACTACTGAAAAATTTAGCATTGTTCCAGGAGTGGTTTTGACTGGGTTATTTATTTAAATCTATAGATTCCTTTGTACTGCGTAAAATTCCTTTTTCCTACATGAACAATCTAATGTTTGTTTTCAGTTGCTCTCTGGGTTATAATTCCTTTTGTTGGTTTATTGTTCATTAGATTTTTATGTGGTCTAAAAGTTTCTGGATAAGTCTAATGTTTTCTTACGTGTTTTTCCCATTTTTAAGAGATCATTTCTTAAAACTTGAGTTACTTTGACTATTTAAAACTACACTAAACTTTACAAAGTCCAATCTCTAACTTTGACTTTATAAATTGTGTAGATTGCATAGGTTCTCTGACTTACAGATGTCTGAAAACTTAACAGTATAAAATTTGTCTGTCTCTCTCTGTCTCTCTGCCTCTGTTTCTGTGTGTGTCTCGGAATCAAACGCAGAGTCTCATCCATGCTAGTAGGCCTTCTAGTTCTTGATATCAAACACACTCCAGAATTCTTTATTTACTGGGCCGGTGAGATGGCTCAGCGGCGTAAGCGCTTGCCTTGCAAGCGCGAGGGCCCGAGTTCGACTCCCGGATCCCACATACGAAAAAGGGGCCGGTGATATCGCTCAGCGGCACGGGCGCCTGCTGGCGCTCGAGGTCCTGAGGTCGACCCCCGGTACCCACAAAAAAAAAAAAAAAAAAAAAAAAAGAATTCTTTATTTACTGAAGATTGTTTGTTGTGGGCTCTGTGATTACTTATTCCTCAGAGGGTCTCACTTTTATTCAAGTTGGTATTGCTTTATTAGTTGTTTCCCCAGGAAAGATAGGAATAAGAACCACCTATAACTAAAATGTTAGTTCTTCATATGTATCAAGAACCAAATTTAATGTTTCAGTGTGTGAGGGAGCTGCAGGGGATTGCTATAGGCTTGGAGAAGTGAGCCCAGTTAATCCCCACATCATCTGTATTGTATTGACTACATGTCTATGTTGATTTCTTGAGAGTCAGGTTAGTAGACCCTCTAATGGGCAGAGTATTGGGAAGTGTGTAAAAACTACAGTAGCAAATATCTACTGGAAGAGAGTTGATATATGAAATAGAGAGTTTTGGCTGAAAATTATAGAAATTCTACTTTATATTTACAGACAATTTACAGAAATGTGTGGTGTGAAAACTTTTATACTTGTCAAACTAATATTTAATTTCGTATAGATTCCTTTCATAATTAAAGCACATATCTAAGCATTTTAATGACTTCCATTGCTCCTCTCTCTTTTTCTGTATTTTTCATTGTTTGAAACGGGCTCTCTTGCTATGTAGTTCTGGCTGGCCTAGAACTCACTGTGTAGCCCAGGGTGGCCTCCAACTCATAGCCTCAGCTTCCTGAGTGCTGGATTGTAGGCATGCGCCACCACACCCAGCTTCACTTTTCCTCTTGAAACAACCAATAATAGTTGTAAAAATAGGTTTGAGGAAAAATATGAGATTTATTTTTAGTTGAGAAGAATACATATTTGTAAACTGAAAGGATGAAATAAAATGTTAACAACCTCACCATTTTAATCTTAAAACAGATGGGGCCACCTAAACTTATTTTTCTCTAGGATCTGCACTTTTAAGTTGTTTAATATAAGTATTTTTTAAAAATCTCATGTGGCCTCATACTTTCTAGGCACAGTAGTTTATACCTAAGAAAGTATTTCGATGAAAAATCCTTGGAATAATTTTGATTATTTTTCTTTATTCTTCATGCTTATAACCAAATCCAAACAAAATTGATTTTTAATTCAGATTTTGCCTCATGCTTACCTTTTTCTTTCTATTCTCATACCACAACCCAAAAAATCAAGCTTACCTCATTTTCTATCATATTTCTTCACCTCTATTCATATTTTCTCCATTTGGTTCTATATAGTGACACTAGATTATTCTTAAAATATTCCTTTGGTTTTGTTACTGTACCCACTTCAGTCTTTTAATTTATTCATTCGTTAGGGTTTGTTTGAGTCTCTGTTTTATGCAAGTTGGTAGAAATTCAGAGAGAATGTCACAGGTTTGCCCTTACTATTTTCACATTCTTACAGAACAGAAAATCATCCATGACATAGTAGTTAAGTATTCATACTGAAATATAGAGAACCATTTATTTGGTAAATAATAGTTGCATGCTTATTGCTTGCTAGGCACTCTGCTTGAGTGTAGGGTGTAAACGACATGGAATCTGCCAGACATAAATTTTAGCTAGTTAGTAGGCAGAAACATAAACAGTTAATTATGAATATAAAATTCTTAACATAATTCTGGGCCTATGAAAGAGGGATATCTGATTCCATTTTGATTGTCAGAGGCTTCCTGGATGGATGACCATTGAAGGAAGCCTTGCAGGATGGAGAGGAACTAGGCAGGTGAAAAGGAAGAAATGAGTAGAACTTCCAGGACAATAAGATAAGATAGATGAAGCACAGAGGTATGAAACAGTTTGACTTCCTTGAGGAGAATGTATACAAAAGCTCTGGTATTATTGAAGTATAAAGCAATATGAGGGGTGTGGCTGAAGTGAGGCTGAGAATGGGGATCCATCTTAAATCTGATGTTAAGGAGATTGAATTTTTTCCTGTGGGTTATGGGGATGTATTGATGAATTTTTAAGTTGGAGAGTAATATGGTTATACAGATTTACATTTTATGTGTTTAAATTTAAAATGTTTTAAATTCATTTTTAAGTGATATATAAAAAGATTTCTATTTTAAATCAGTTAGTTTGTCAGCTTTGTGAAGAATAAATTGAGGAGGACAAAACCAATCCGAAGGCTCCTAAAGTAGTACATGTGAGAGATGTTGAGATAGGAATAGAAGTGAAGATAAATCAAGAAATGTACAGAGAGTAAAATCAGCAAAACTTAGTAAGGGAGAGAGCAATGGAGAGAAAGATGGTATTACTACCAAGATAGAAAAATAAAGAGGAGTGGTTTCATTTTGACTTTAAGTAAGATTATGAAATCAGTTTTGGATATATTGTATGAGCAGTTCTTTGTGATTCATCTGGGTGGAATTTTTCACAGATTCTGTTGTGAAAAACAGTGTAATTGTAATAGTTATGAGGCTGCACTAAACCAGACCATCTAGGATCAAATTATGGCTCTGCAGATACTTCCTTTATGACTTTAAGAAGTTACTTAACCTCTCTGTACTTCCATTTTGCATCTTTAAACAATAATAATAATAATAATAATAATAATAATAATAATAGAGCCAGGCATGGTGGCACATGCCTGTAATCTCAGCACTTGGGAGGCTGACGGAGGAGGATCACCACGGTTTGGAGGCCAGCCTGGGCTACATAGTGAGCTCAAGCCCAGTCTGAACTGCATAGCAAGATCCTGTCTCAGAAAAACCAAAAAAAAAAAAAAAAAAAAAAGAACAGTAATAGTACCTGCCTTTCCTTGGGGTTGTTATGAGGATTTAGCTAACTATGAAGTACTTAGAACATTGTTAGACCATAAAAAATTTTCCAGAAACATTAATCATTATTATCATTTCAATATTCAAATTGGTATGCTGCCACCAGGTGGGGGGTATACGTTACTGTTTCACAAATCAAGCAGTAAAACCATCAATTTTAAAAAATATGAAATATGGATTTGACTACAGTTACTCAATATAAGCAGTTTAATTTTAGTAGGACTCCTTTGTTCCAAACAAAAACTGAGATTAGTTAAAGGAAAGAGAGATGAGGGGGTAAAGATGCAGAGATTTCCAAGGAAGAACAAAAGAGTATATTTGGCCTCACAGAAATTGAAAAGCCATTAGAAATTCATGCTATTCTCTCCATCATTTATTCTCTCAGTTCGTAGTATTTTATATGCCTTTCTTTACAGATAAGCTTCGTTTGCCTACACGAGTTTGTACGTGACAAAAAATTTATAGAATGAGTTCCCAAGTCTGTTCAGTCTAGTAGAGTTGTTTCCCAGTAAATACATCTTAAAAATAAAAAAGAAATCACTATGACAAAATATCTGACAAGGCGACCCTTTGAAATCCGTCACCTCCCCGAGACCTGTCTCATTCAATTAGGTTCCACCTCCTAGTAAGCTAGCAACCAAGGGCTCAACACAATGAGTCTTTTGGAGGATATTTTAGAAAACAACTGTATCAGTTTCTTATAAGCCAGCTTTATTTTGTGTACATCTGAAGAAGTAGGGATGATTTAGTGCCGAACTGGCTGTATTGGATACAGAGACGCGTGCTTTAGCCTGCAGGTTGTCTAGCAGGGTAATTAGAGGTACGCTGCATCAGAGGTTATCTAGTGGTATAGCTGTAGATTTTTATGAATATTACATTAGGCACAGATTTTAGAATCCTTACGGGAAGTCTCCCCTATGTTACCTTTCTGAACAGTGTTGCTACCTCGTTTTTTAATTTCAAGAGAAATCTTTCAAGAAAAATATAAGTGGTTCACTTCTCTTCTGTCATTAAAAGAGGGTGTGGGGAGAGGTGGGGATATCATGGATGGTAGGAGCTATGAGCACTGTGTAGTTCCCTAGGGAGAGGGTCTACATACTTTAAAAATGCTTAAATGTTTCACCTACAAAAAAGTACGTATATGTGATAAAGATTATTAATAATGGAACACCTCTACATGCAGCATCCAGCTTAAAAACATATATACAAATACATTTAAAACCTTTCCCCATTAGTCTCACTCCTTCACCACCTGACGTAACTATAATTCTGAATTTAACATTACCTTGCTTTTTTGTGTCACACACAGACACACATGCACACACACATACAACTATATTAGTTTTCATGTTTTTGAACATAGTAGTATCATTATATGAAATCTTCAGTGATGAAATCTTCAGTATCACGTAGAGTGTTTTTACTCTTACACAGTGTTCTGTTGTAGGCATTTCCTCAGTGTCCATCCTCATGTCAGTGAGTGTTTGGGTGATTTCCAGTTTTGTTGTCATTATAAATACTGTTGCTGTGTTAAGTTTTGTCTGAACATGTAGGGGTGTAGATTTATGCAGAGATCATGATCCCATGGTCCTTTAGTCCTTTAGAAATAGTATTTCAAGAATGAGGTAGAAAGAGGGAGGGAGGTCAAAAGCAAACTCATTTTTGCATGTTTTTTGTTTACTTGGTTTCATCATACAAGTGATCTCTGACAGGTGTCCATGGGAGCTCTTGGTGGACACCGAATACCCAACATACATCAACATGGACCATTGTACTGACCGGATATAGCAGTTACTTAGTTTTTTATTAGGTCTTTCCTGCAAAAATACATGGTTATCAGAGGAATTACCTATAATCTAGGGTAATAAGTGAACAAATTCAGATGGTAAACTCACACGTACTTATGCTGCTGAGAGTATGACTACTTGTTACAGATATACCTTGTTTTAGATGCTCTCTATATTATATAAACTGTAGTGTCATTTTGTTTATTTTTAATGAGATTAGGTTTCATAATATGCAGAAACTAGGTAAGGTTAGAGCAAAGTACCATTCCTCTCACTGTTCATTAATGGTAATAATTGAGGTGACAGTGAAATGAAGCAGTGGTAGGTGGCTTTTGAACAGTAATGTCTATTTTTTGAAATGAGATTTCTGGTAGGTATGTAGTTTCATTACCCTTTCAAAAATAATTGTATGAACACAAGGACCCATGATAACTTTATCAGTGAGTGTTCCTGGCAGATCTTTAGGGGAAGAAGGTGGTGAAGATTTGTAGAGAAGAAAATAATAGTCCATACTCTCATAACCCACAAGTACTCACTTTTAACAATTTGTTGTTCTTTATTTGCCTCTATGCATAAGTATGTTTTTAAACTTCGCTTGACTAATTCCCAGAAATTCTGTCCTCTTTTTTGACCCAAATTTGTGTTGAAAGCATTTCCCCACATTAAAAAAATTTGAACCATCTTTTGACAGATACACAATATTAGATTGCATGGTTGTTCAGTAAATATAACCATGGACCTGATATATGATCTTAGTTTCTTTTTTAAGAAACTATGTAAGTATTCTGAAGTTCTGAGGAATAGCAGCCTAAAGTTGTAACTTAGTGATGGCCCTTTTCCATAAAAAAATTTTTTTTTGTTACTCAACAAATATTTATTAAGTGCCTATGTATAGTTATTCTTCTAGGTTTAGAGTATATAATCTTTGATTTTGATTAAAAATCCATGCCTCACTGGAGCTTATTTGCTAATTATTTGTTCCGAAGTAATAAGACTTCATATAGTCATTAACATGAAAGTCAAATGTTTTGATAATTTTATGTACTTAAAATGATTTGTTCAAAGCACTATAGTTGAGTCATTTCACTTTTTTTTTTTTTTTTTTTTTTGTGGGTGCCGGGGGTCGACCTCAGGACCTTGCGCGCCAACAGGCGCCCGTGCCGCTGAGCGATATCACCGGCCCCTTTTTCGTATGTGGGATCCGGGAGTCGAACTCGGGCCCTCGCGCTTGCAAGGCAGGCGCTTATGCCGCTGAGCCATCTCACCGGCCCTCACTTTTTATTCTATATCTATCATCCTTTTTTCATTTGGAATCATTTAGAGCCAGTATGATAGTATATGCCTTTAATCCCAGCACTCAGGTGGCTGAGGCAGAAAGAACATGAGTTCAAGGCCAGCCTGGGCTACATTGCAGGAGCCTATCTCAAAAAAAAAAAAAAAAAAAAAAAAAAAATCTGGAATCATTTTGTAATGGACACTATTTATTAACTTGTTTTTTAAAGCAACAGTTCACAGCTTTTCATAATGGAGAATGCTAGTTTTTCTCCCTTATAATTGAGGATGGAGAGAGGAGAAAGGAAAAGAGACAATTGAAAATTTTCTCCAAAAAACCCTTTTCAAATGGAAGAAATCTTGCGCTGGGTGTGGTGGCGCATGCCTGTAATCCCAGCACTCCAGAGGCTGAGGCCGGAGGATCGCCATGAGTTCGAGGCCAGCCTGTGCTACCTAGTGAGTTCAAGGCCAGCCCGAATTACATAGCAAGATCCTGTCTCAAACAAAAAAAAAAAAAGAAAAGAAAAGAAATCTCAAAGGCTCCTTCTAGTATACAGTAATATGTCTTCATTGTACAGTTGAACAAACTAAGGTCTACCAAGGCTAAGTGGCTTGTCCAGTGTTACAAGGCTGGTTTGTTAGTCTCTGTAGATGTAACAGTCCAGTGCTCTGTTATATGTAATACATATTCTTTTTGAAATTCAACAAGTATTTGTGTCTATTGTATGCCCAGACAATAAATACAATAAAGTTATAAAATTATGAGGATCCCTTCAGTTACAGAATCTGTTTTCTTCTTAGACATTGAAGGTGTTCTAAGCCCTTTGTCTAAAAAACAAAAACAAAAAACATTGCATTGAATGACAGTGTACGATAGAAATTGATTCAGTGGCTCAATAATGTGAAGTCTTGTGGTCTTTTCCATTCTTGATCTTCTTAGGTCTGTCTGGCACTGTTATTTACCAACAGGTGTTTTTTAACTGAGGCAAGGGCAAGGTCTTACCGTGTTGTCCAGACTGACCTCAGACTCCCGGGCTTAGGCAACCCTCCCATCTCAGCCTCCTGAGTAGCTGGGACTACAGGGATGCCACCAGGCCTGATTTTGTACATTTTTTATATTGTTGGAAAAAACACTTCAGATTATCCTTAAAATTATTGCTTCTGTTTTCTTTGTCTTCTGTTTTCTTTGTCAAGTTGCCCTACTTGAGCTGTGTATACAAATGGTCTTTTAAGGCAGTTGTTGTAATTTTCTTTTTGTTTCCATAGTTAGCCCACCAAAGTTTTGTTGTAACAGTTTGTATAGCAGTTATCATTCATTAAGGAATATTTTAAAAAGTTTAAAAGTAGCATTGACAAGTACAGTAGCCACCATAATTAGAATTACTTAGTATTTCTTTAATATTCTACATCAAAAACAAAATCACTCTTTATAGCTGTTTTCGAAGACTACAGAGACTAGATTACACGTTTAAAATACTTTGTAATATTCTCTTTGGGGCATGTGCGCTGTTGTGTTTATTTTTCCTCTAGATTCAGAAAAATACTGTGTCAGTTTGGTGATTTCATTTTCTCATGTCTTTGAAGTTAGTGTTCTAGGATTGTGATATATAATGACAAAGGAAAAGAGCTGAGAATACCTGGGAAACAAATTGGTACAATGGAAAGTTGGATATTCTATTTTTGATATGTACTGATTATGATCTTGGGCGGGTAATTTGTATTATTCTTTATATCCCAAGTCTCACATTCTCTTCTCAACAAATGTTTTCTAACATCTCCTTATATCTCTATCCAAATTGTCTTTCTGTTGTAGGCTCTCTTAATGCTTGTGCTTTAAAAAAAACAAATTAAAAAAAAAACTTTTTATCACTTGAAATTAGATATTTGTGTTTAACTTTTTTTTTTTTAATTTTCCTACCTGATTATAGTTCATGGGAGTTGAGTTTGCATCTGTTTTATTCATATTGCATGCCCTGACTTAGCACACAGTTGGACACATTATGAACAGTCAATAAATGTTTGTTGAATAAATGAACTACATACTTACTACCTGACATATGCTAAATTATATCCTTCATAGGGATAAAACCGTGCAACCACATCTCTTTGGGAAAACCTTTGAGAAAGCCAGGACAAGGCAGGTTTCTCTACCACTTCCATATACGTTGAATGACTGAGTTTAAGATATTGTGCTCTAACTTTTAACTTCTATTTCTCACAATTGGTGAAATTACAAGCTGGCTAGACTGGAATCCGGTCCTTCTGTTGGGATGATATATTTTGACTCATTTCTAGTACAGTGCCTGGCACATTGTAAACACTCAGTGAACATGCGAAAACCTACACAGATTTCAATTAGTCATTTTTTTTGAAGGGACATTATAAAAACTTGGCATGTTTTCATATATTTTGAAAATTCATATTTTATTAAGAGTGATCATTTATAGCATTATAAATCTTGAGTTTAAGGAATAAATTATTATTTATGACTATTTATTTGTTCATCTTCTTGTCCAGGTAAGACATTTGCTTGGGATCTGAACCAATTTTGAAAGACAAATGTATATGGCCATACTATCTTTCCAGTAAATCTTGCAACTATTTCTGTCACTACATATGTTAACATTTTTATAATTGGCTTCCAAATGACAAACACAGATGGCTGTAGTCTGAATTTTCAGCATGTTTTAGAATAAATGTTTTCTCAGTAATTTAAAGTGCATCATTTCAGAGTCAGATAGTTATCTAATTGAGTTTTTGGCTTATTTACTAGCTTGCCATTTTTCAGATTTAAAAGAAAAAGGACTTAAATAGCTATAAGAAATTGAATATGTGATATGATCTGTTCCTTCCCTCACATTTTTGCTTAACAACAGAAAGCTATTGTGATATTATTTTCCTGAGAATTTAAGTTTTGTTTTTATTTTTTTCTTGGTGAAGGAGGGAGATTGTAGTAAGAGAGATTATTTTAATGTTTTCATTTATTTAATAAGTAGATATTGGTTAATTTTTAAATAATTTTTTCTTTTTTTTTTTTTTTTGTTTTTGTTTGGTGCCAGAAATTGAACTCATGACCTCGCACTTGCCAGGCAGGCTCTGTGCTGCTGAGCTGTATCCCTGGCCCTCTCTTTTCTTTTTTTTGCCTCTTGAGACAGGGTGTTACTGTGTAGTTCAGGCTGCCCTTGAGCTCACTGTGTAGCTCAGGCTGGCCTCAAATTTGCGGCAATCCTCCTGCCTCAGCCTCTCAAGTGCTGGGATTACAGGTGTGTGCCACCACGCTTGGCTGATAATGGTTAATTTTAATTTTGAAATCATGGACCTTTTTTATAAAGTAGAATTAGACATATCTCTTTATCATCTTAGTTCTCAGATTTTGTGGAGCTACTCAAAACTATTGCTGTATGGTAACTTCTCTGTAAAAGATAAACTACCCCTTTTTATTCAACATATATTTATTGAGTATTGTTCCAGGCTTGAATATATAAAAGTGAACAAAAGTCTTTGCCACCATGGAGTTTACTTTCTGTTTAATTGTTTAAAAAATACAACTTCATATTATCAGTATAGACATAAAACAATGTTTTTATAATTTTGTCTTTAGGTGTGGTTTATTTTAAATACTAATAGAACCATTCTACTTTTCATTCCTTTTACTGTCTTTTATTTACTGGGTTCATTTAGTCATGGATACTGTTGTCTCAGAGTCTTTTTTTAAATAAATGTTTTATTATGCAGAGTTTTAGTTTTATTCACTGGTTATGTACTTAGACATTGAATAAATATTAAATATATGTAACCTGACAGATTGCAAATTTTAAACAAAATCATAATCTTTGCCTTGATATATTCTGCTGTCTAAACATATTCTAATGCAGACAACATATTTGAAGAAGTTTCTGAAATTGGGTGTAAACATTGAGTGTCATTATTATGAATTTTTTTTGCATTGCATTCTCTCTGAGAGGTTTTTTTTTCTTTTTAAGCTTTTTTTTTAATGCCTGGACTTCTAATTCTATTTACAGATAGTATGTATACTAGTAGTCCAATATGTACATTTTTAAGAATGGCTCTGTTATCCTTCAAAGTAGTTTAAGTGCATTCCAGCAGCTTAATAATATGCAACTAGAAGCAACTGTTTCTGCACCTGTTTCTCAAGCAGACATGAATTGGAATAACAAGGTAGTTGCTAAATAACTGGGAAAAATTTAAATGTTACATGTTTTTATATTCTATAAGGCTAATAATTAGCTGTTTCTGATATATGAGTTAAATATCTACTAAGTGAATAAGACATTTCTATATACTTTTCATCTATAGTACATACGTATAAATTATACTGTATGTTATTTAATAGACAGTATGTAGCATGTTTTGATAGTTAATAACATCATTAACAAGATTGCTTTAATACTTCGTATAATAAAAATTTTATTGGCCATCTTTCATGGGACTATTTAATAGGTCTAGTAATTTTAGTAGTATATTTATATTTCCTCTTTCTAAGGCATAAAGGAACTTAGAGCTGGTCTTTTTTTTTAATCTTTCTCCTTTTAGCATGATTATAAGAGCTCAAATTAAATTCAGAAATTGGTTGGTAGTATTTGTTTCATATAAAACTTAGAAAATTTATTGCATCAGAAAAGGAAATTTAAATGAGAAAAAGGAAAAACATCTGTAATCTCAAATCCAGAAATACACCAAATTTATTATGGTTATAGTTTTCCAGAATTTACCTACGCCCATACGTATAATGTTATTAAAATTCAAGCCAGATATATACAGTTGTTGAAGGCTGTGAACCTGAGATTCGCCTTGTCTTTTTAAAAAGGAAGTGTTGTGTTGTGTTTTGTTTTCTGTAGCTCGCCCAGTTTCGTCAAAGGAAAGCTCAATCTGATGGGCAGAATCCTCCCAAGAAGCAGAAAAAGAAGAGAAAAACCTCAAGCAGTAAACATGATGTACACAGTCTGAATATTGAGCAATCACAGAGTGATGAGATGTGCATAAATAGTTCTTGGGAAGTAGGATCAGTCTTGACTCCTGAATCCATAATACAGAGAACGCTGCACAGTGGAGAAGTACTCAAGAATGACCAGGTCTGCTCTGTTGAAGTAAGTATTCGTACAGATTTCTAAACATTATAATTCTAAATGAAAAATCGTTATGTGGAAATAGTTACTAGCACGTCATGCAATTTGATCATGATTTTTGCATCTGCAGACATCAATATTATAGTAACTAAACAGACCAAAAATATTTAGTAATCTCTGAGAGTAAGTTTTGCAAGCTTCATTCTATAAACATTCATTGAGCAACTGCAATACACCAAGGATTGAGCACCAACAATATGTTGGTGAGAATGACAGTTTTTCCCTTTAGAAAAATTAGTTTAATGGCGGTTAGAGCTATGTTATCAGCAATCCACATGGTACTGTAGAGTGCAGAGAATGCTCAGCTTTGTCTGTGTCATTGGTGAAGGTTTCTTGGAAGAAACCTGGGCCTGGGAAGTCTGAGTTGGAATTAGCTTGAGGCAGAGAAGTGGGGGAAACAACCTCTGCGCTGAAGAAACAGGATTTACAGAGGTAGAAAACAGTGTACTGTGATCTGATAACCGTAGTTTGGTTTAAATGGATCACACAGCGACGGGATAGGGAGGTGATAATGGAGAGGGTCTGGAGAGTGCACCTGCCCATGACCCATAGTGGGTACTCAGTGAATGTTAATTCTCCTCACCACCCCTTACTGCACTTAATGAGGTAACTTGCTAGGAAAGAGATCTGGAAGAAACTGTAGATAGATAGGGGTGGTTGGACTGAGACTAGGAACAGAGAATAGATTGCTTAGGAGGAAGAGTGTTGGACAGAACAAACGATGATTATTTTGATTGTGCTGTGGCATATTTATGTAGAAACAGCAAGATTTTCTTATATAGGGATTGGTGCTTTGTTCAAGAAGTCAAGGTAGCAAGGGATGACCATGCTATTCATCGTAAGCTCCTTCCACAGAGCAGTGAGAATGTGGAAAAGAACAGGCTGGAACCCAGGGAACTGTATGTGCTGTGGAACAATTATTATTCTTCAGATAGAGGCAGTTCCCATCGTCTGTCACAGTTGTGTTCTTTAGTTGCTACTAATGCTGAATTAGTACATATTGAGCCATTCCTTCTAGGGGAAATACAGGGTTAGGTTTTCGTGGGCTACTGGTCATAACAGTTCGTCAACCAGTAGACACATAATCTTGTTTTATGTGTTTTTCTGTTGCATGGGCCTTTATTTAACATATACTATTGTTTCATAACCATAGTTCAATGTTTTGAGTCATTAATATATATATTATCAATTAATCAACAATTCAGTTGTTTATGAACCAACAATATATATTAAATAAGGGACCTTGAAACAGAAACATACATATTAAGCTACTGTTCATCCCAAAGTCTGATACACACCTTTTCTGTATAAGGCACATCACAACCTTCCCACTCTTAAAAACACTAGATGCCACTTCAGTGTTACATTTAGGGGCTACTTGAAATTGCCAATAAAAAGTACAAAAATGTGAAAAAGGTGGTACTAAGTAGACCATGAAAAGGACACTGGTTTGGTTTTTGTTTGTTTGTTTGTTTGTTTGTTTTAAATAAAGGAAGACAGTTTATTTGCAAAAGGGTAGAGAAAAGAGAAGATAGGCAGTTACTCTGGTGCTCTGGAAGACTAGGGGGTATCACAATACCCCCTGCTTTACATTGTGAGAGTTGAAACAAGAAGGCAAATTGTTGCCAGGTTTTACCTCACGTAGGAGCCATCTGCATTGGATGAATCATGTTTTCACTTCTCTGCTCCTGCCTACGAATGACTGTGTGTGCTGCAGGTGTTGATTTTGAGGCTAGAAACACATTTTATTAAGGAGTGAATTCACAAATACAGAATCAGTAAATAGTGAAAATCGACTAATTTCTTAGGTACGCAATTTGCAGATATTCTCTCATTTTATGATTTTTCACTTTCTTGATACTGTCCTTTGATGCACAACATTTTTAATTTTGATAAAGTGCAATTTAACTTTATTTTCTTAATTGGGTGTACTTTTGGCATCATATGTAATATTATAATGTTGTCAACTCCAGTGTCATGAAGGTTTAAACCTGCGTTTTCTTGGAAGACTTGTATAATTTTAGATCTTAACATTTTGGTCTGTGATCCATTGTTTTTAGTAAATTTTTCTACGTGCTAGGAGATAGGTATCCAGCTTCGTTCTTTTGCATATGGGTATCCAGTTATCCCAGCACCATCTGTTAGCAAGACTGTTCTTTCATCAGTGAACTGTTAAGTACTATAAAAGTAAGGGTTTATTCTAGCCTCTCACTTCAATTCTGTAGATCTCTAGTCTTGGTTACTGTAGCATTGTAACATATTTCGGAATCAGTACATCTTCCAACTATGTTCTTTTTCAGGATCATTCAGGATATTCTGGGTCCTTTGCATTTCTGTATCAGTTTTAGGATCAGGTTTTCCATTTTGCCATAAAAGGCATCAGGGTTTGGTATGGTTTGGTTGTCTTGTCTTGCTGTGTCTCTCAGGCTGACCTTGAACTCCTGGACTCAAACAATCCTGCCTCACCCTTCCGAGTAGTTGGGACTGCAGGTGGGTGGCATACAGTTGGCAGCAGGGACTTTGACAGGAATTGTGTTGAATATGTAGATGGATTTTGGGAATAGCGTTATCTTAATATTGTCTTCCAATCTGTGAACACAAGATGTTTTTTAATTTATTTAGGCTATCTTTAATTTCTTTCAATTTTGTTTTGTAGCTTTCAGTGTATAAATTTTGCACTTATTTTGTTAAATATATTCCTAAGATTTTACTGCTATTTTATTTCTGAGCATTTTATTGTTTTTGTGCCTATTGTAAATGATTTTTTTTTTTTTTTTTTTTTTTTTTTTGGTCTTTTTGAGACAGGGTTTTGCCATGCTGTTCAGGCTGGCCTTGAGCTCATTTTGTAGCCCAGGCTGGCCTCAAACTTGAGTGATCCTCCTGCCTCAGCCTCGTGAGTGCTGGGATTACAGGTGTGCGCCACCACACCTGGCTATAGATTATTTTATCTTCACTTTTTGATTACAGAAGTTCCTTGTTTAATGACCAAGTGAAGTTCCTGCAACGAGGTTGTTAAATGTATTGATCACTAAATGAGGAATTGTATGTAGTGTATACATTACAATATTCAGAACAAAGAAATGGTCAAAGGGAACTCCAACTTGATGACTTTGCTTTTATTTGCATAACTCTTATATGAGGTACTATAATGTATAACAGAACATCAAACTACAGTACTGTATGTATAGTAAGAAAAAAAATATAGGTTGTAAGTCTGAACAGTGCACGTAGGTCATAAGTCTGAACAATTGTTAAACAGGTCATTAAATGAGGGGTATCTGTATTCATGCTAGTATACATATACAACTAATGTTTATATATTGATCTTGTATCCTGCACTCTTACTGAATGTATGCATTAACTTGTTTTTTCACAAATCTTTTAGATTTTTTTTCCTGTATACAAAATCCAAGTCATTCATGCTAAAGATGTTTAACTTCTTCCTTTTTAGTCTTTTTTTTTTTTTTTGTGGGTACCGGGGGGTCGACCTCAGGACCTCGCGCGCCAACAGGCACCCGTGCCGCTGAGCGATATCACCGGCCCCTTTTTCGTATGTGGGCTCCGGGAGTCGAACTCAGGCCCTCGCGCTTGCCGGGCAGGCACTTAAGCCACTGAGCCATCTCACCGGCCTCCTTTTTAGTCTTGATGCCTTGTCTTTTTTTTTTTTTCCTTTGCCTAATTGACATTGCTGGAACCTCCAGTACAGTGTTGAAAAGAAGTGATGAGAGCAGGCATCCTTGTATCATTTCTCATATTAAGGGGAAGCATTCAGGTGTCTACCTTATTATATTAGCTCATATATTAATATATATTATGTGTATTTATTGCCCTTTATCAGATTAAGTTCTTTCTGTTCCTGGTTTATTCAATGTATTTATTATAAAGGAATATTTAGTTTTGTTAAATGCTTTTTCTGTGTCTATTGATGACTAACACAATAACTGTTATCATGGATAGAAGATGTTAGAAAACATGATTTCAGTCCTTTTAAATAATGAATTGTTTTCATGGCCTCGTATACATTCTTCTTTCTAGTGTTCAGACAGGTCCGTTTCAATTGTTCCCACTTGAGGTTTACTGATTCTTCTTGTTCAAATCATTAGATAATTAGCCCCTCTAATGATTTTTTTTGGTACTGGGAATCGAACAATGACCTCGTGCTTGCTAGGCAGGCGCTGTGCCACTGAGCTGTACTCCCGGTCCTCTCTAATGATTTTTTCATTTGTCATTTTTTTCCCATTTGTTATTTTCCTTATCAATTCCAGAACTTCTCTTTGGTTCTTTTTATAATTCTTTTCTCTTATTGTTCTTCTTTATTTGGTGTGACATAGTTCTGAACAATTTTCTTCAGTTTTTGTAGACATTATTTCCTTTAGTTACTTGACTATACAGTACAGTGTTTAAAATAGCTGATTTTAAGTCTATCTATTGATTTCAATTAGTGTTTCTTCAGGGACAGTTTCTATTGACCACTGTTTTTCCTGTATACAGGCCACATATTTCTTTTTCTTTGCATATGGCATAGTTGTTTTTACCTGGACATTTTAAATAAAACAACTTGGCAAGTCTAATATGTGATATGGTTTGAAGGTACATTATTTTCTGCTGCATAGAAAACCAGTATTTGGTATTCTTCAGTATAGGTTTAGCACTTTGAATGCAACAACTGTTTTGTTAACCATTTTATTCTCAGTAGCACAATTTCTACTACACAGTATGCACTTCATCATTATTAAATGAGGATTGCGTCATGAAAAGTTTTTAGGTTTAAAAGAGAGCCTCATGAGTTAGCCACTGTTACAGGATTTTGGAATAGAGGCAAGCTTGTTTCTGTTCCATCAGTAATTTTTGTTCTATCAGTTATTACTTCATAGAGAAGCAGACTTGGAACTTGATCTTGAATGTTGAATGACACTTCCATAGGTGTAAATGAGAATAGACAGTGATAGTTAATACTTGCTGAATGAAAGAGGAAAATTCTCTGGTCTTACTTTCCTTACCAGTGAAGTGAGGTTCTTAGGTTAGATGCAATGAGCAAGAAAGCAATAATTTTGAAAGCAAAAAGAATCAGAATTCGTTCCTTGACTCCACCTACTACTTCCCGGCTGATGAACGCTTGAAAAAGCTACTGATTTCATTCACAAATCCCAGGGTTATGATGGTAAAGCAAGATTATCTTTCAAAGTGTTTCGTATGCTGCAGAGGTGTTCTTACAACAAAGGGTGTTATGTTCTTTGCAAGTTAATACTTTTTAGCATCAAGAGCTGATGATTCTTTTGAAGAAAATGAAGTTTTTCTGACAGCATTTTAATGACTATTTGAAGGAGATACAAGGATTAGAGGAATGGTGTCTTATTTGGTGCTTTGGGCATATACATGATAGGTACTGTATACAAGATCCCGTGTGAAAGTTGTTCTTGGTACGTTTATATTTAGAAAAATGTCTAGTGGTGTTTCATATGCTTTATTTGGCAATTGTAATTTATAATTAAATGAAAATTTTAGAGGTCATTCTAGTCTTTTAGTGGTATTTTATCTGAGGTTTCTATCAGACTAATAACAGTAATATCTTAATATTAGTAAAGGATGATGGTTAACAGGCAAAAAGTTATAATTGTAATTGGTTTTTACTTTTGTTTTAGCCGGAAAGTGAAATTTCAACCACAGCAGATGATTATAGTTCAGAGGTAAGACTAACATAATTTCCAATGTCATAAATAAAATTGGTATTTTATATTACCGAAATTATTGTTTGTACTTTATTTCTTGCAAATGTGTATGCTTCTAGTGTATTTTAAAAATATAATTAATATAATGTAAATTGCTAGAAAACCTGAAGATTATGTTTTACTACTGTATCTTTTTTCCAGTTGTTAGCTAAGGTCTTAACTGTTTGAATGCTTGGTCCATAATTAGATGGAGGACCTGTTTTAGTTTCTGGGAAAATGTTCAACACTGGGTTTCTATAATACATGACTATTATAAGATATCCATATTTATCATAGTAAAGTTTTATGTCAGATTTTTTTGAGTAATACTTTTTACAAGTGCATGTTATTAGATTATCATATACACTTGTTTATTGAAATTAATATTGCAATAGGATTTTCATTTTAGGTGACAAACTATAAAATTGACATTGACCTCTTTAGGAAATACCTTTTTTATAGTGTGGAAAATAAATATATGCCATTTTGTTACCCTCTTTTTTTTGTTGTTGTTCGTTACCTTATTCTTTTAGCTATGATTGTCATTTCTTTGGTCCACACTTAGAGGATATGGAAAACTGTTCCCTGCTCTGAATGTTTCTACAACTTAGTGTATTACATAAATCTCAATTTACTGTAGGTTTTTTTTTTTTTTTTTGTGGGTACCGGGGGGTCGACCTCAGGACCTCGCACGCCAGCAGGCGCCCGTGCCGCTGAGCGATATCACCGGCCCCTTTTTCGTATGTGGGTTCTGGGAGTCGAACTCGGGCCCTCGCGCCTGCCGGGCAGGCGCTTAAGCCGCTGAGCCATCTCACAGGCCTTACTGTAGGTTTTTAATACAAAAAAAAAAATCCTTCATGTTCACATTATAGTTTTATATCAAAAGTGAGAGCAAAAACTTTGACACTTTAGAAGTTTAATATGTTTAAAAGTTGGGAATGGGTTTATTAATAAGTCATCAGGAAAACATTTAACCAATGTTAAATAAATAAATTACTATCTGGTTTAAGATACATAAAGTTACCCCTATGGGAAGAATCTATATTTCTTTACTCTTTCTTGCCTTAGTAAGTGCCTTAATTCTTACAGATTGTGTTTCTTCATTAAAGTGTTAGATTCTTTGAGATACTTCAAAACTCTACCAAATGTGTTTTTCCTTTATAGCGAAGTGAAATTTTATTATATGTCAATTGGCTGTAGGTTAGACCATTCCATACATCCCCATAAAATTTAGTTAAAATTTATAGTCATTTTCTCACAAAAGAATAACCGTGAAATTTTAATTTTAATAATACAGATTTGAACAGTTAAATGTAGTAATTGTCAGTTTTCTTTATGAAATATAATTTAATAATATTGGAAATTCTTGTTAAAATAAGACATTTTTGGCCTAAATGTTTTAAATTAAAAAACAGATGGGAATTATGAGGTCCAAAAACTGTATTGAAATTATATATCTGTGATACCTAGTAAATATGGTGTGTTTCAAAGTAAGGTACAAATAGAATTTAAATATAAGCACTATAGATAAAATTTAGAATAGCAGTTATCATACTTGCTGACCTTTGCTCATAGTAAGAAATAGGTTTTACTTATATATGTCTAGTTTCATATATGTAGTTATGTACATGAATATGCACAAATAAATAGGTATACATAAATATATTTTTCAAATAAATTTCAGGAAAGATACAATAAGACATATCCTGTGATACTTTTTCTTTTCAATCCTGCTCTCAAAAATTAACTGCCTTAAACTTGGGGAAAAACAGTGACTTAAAAGATAACATGGAACTGAAAGGTAATTATGTCTTGAGTCATCCCTTCTGTGCCACACACAAATTGCACGGAGTGTGAGCCCACCCTACTCTATCGTATTTGCCGCCTTTTCCCTTCAAGACACATGAGGAAATGCACAATGGAGAGGAAGAGGTAGAGACTTTAGCCTTTCAGACAGAATTTTCAACTCATGTCTCTTATCATTAATCTCTTCTACTCCAACAAAGAAGTTTTCCTTCAGGAATTCATCTTTACTGCTTCTGATGCCTTTAAGATTCTCAGTGACAGTCTAAAAGACCCTTATAAATGGGACAGTGGTGAAGAGCTGAAAATCGACATCATCCCTAACCCTTAGGAATGCATCCTGACTTTGGTAGACACAGGCATTAGCATGAACAAGACTGACTTCATAAATAATGAGGTATTGCCAAGTCTGGTGCTAAAGCGTTTATGGAGACTCCTTTAGGCTTGGTGCAGAGATCTCTGTGGTTGGGCAGTGTTATGGTTTGTGTCTAGATGTCCCCCCAAAGCCTCATGTGGTCATAGTGTTTTTTCGGAGGTGGCTGAATCTAGAGTGTGTGATTGATTGGCATTGCAGTGCTGGGATTAAGAGTGGGTGATTGCTGGATCAGTCCACTGATTAGATTGGCACTGCCCTAATCCCTGTAGACTGGATACAATATAAGGGACAGAAAGAGGCTTGTCTTGTGCTTGCTTGTTGCTCTTGCTGTTTTCCTCTGCCGTGAACTGTTGCCCCTCTGCATGTGTCACCCTGCCTTGGAACCAGCCAATTAAAGAATGAAACCTATACAAACTGTGAGCTAAATAAACCTTTTCTCCTTTAACTTCAGATTTTGGGTATTTTGTCTCAGCAACAAGAAAAGTAAGACAGGCAGTTTGGTTTTGGCTTTTTTTTCTGCCTGTCTAGGGGGAGAAAAAGTGATTGTGATCACAGAGCAAAATGACAATGAAGAATATGCCTGAGTTTCTTCTGCTGGGGCATCCTTCATTGTATTTGCCATCCTCCTTGAGCCTATTGGCTGGGGTACCAAGGTGGTCCTCTACCTTAAAGAAGACCAGACAGAGTATTTAGAGGAGTAGTAGATCAGAGAAGTAGTGAAAGCAGTCACTATTTCCAGGATATCCTGTTACCTTTTATTTGGAGAAAATTTGGGAGGAGGAAATCAGTGATGACAAGGCAGAAGAAGAGAAAGATGACAAAGAAGAGGAAGTTGGACCTCAAGATGGCGGATGAGTAAGAAGCAGGCAGCAAAACTCTCTCTAAAAGTTACCATTGGAACACGGGAATATAGCGACCCAGAAAGCGCAGGAGGGGGGGAGATGCCTCCCCGAAACCCAGAGAAGTTCTGAAGCGCAATCTGGGACCCCCGGCACCAGTGACGGGTGACTTCCAACAAAGAAGAAGGAAAGAAGGAGCAGACCGCGCGCGTGCACCTTCTAATATCCCGGGAGTTGGAGCGCCGGCGGAGGCTCAATTCTACGGACACACGGTGGCAGCTGGCGCCCAGGGAGCCCCCACGGAGGATCCTGAGACAGCGGCGGGGCAGGGGAGCGGCGGAGAACGGCGCTGACCGGCGGTGAGTGTCTCTCAGCCACAGCTGCCCCGCGCCAGAGAGCGACCGGCCGGGCGCCATTGTGGGGGGTGTGGCGAAACTCAGAGCGGCTCGGAAACTGCTCTGGGAACTTGTGCTCCGGACAGGGCAGCACAGGGCCTCTCAATTGAGCCCACGAAAGTGTGCTGAGGTCAGCAGGCGAACGAGACTGGACTCTCAGCCACACCTGTCCCGCGCCAGAGAGCGACTGGCCCGGCGCCATTGTGGGGGGCGTGGCGAAAAACCAGAGCGGCGGGAACCAGTGCAGGGAACCCGCGCTCCGGACAGCACGCTGAGCCTCTCAGGCCCAGGGATCGTGAAAGGGCGGCGAGAGCGGAGGCGAGCTAGACTGGTCTCTGCCTGAAAGTACGCGCCTCTGCTCACCACCCACCAGAGGGCGCTCCTGGCTTACTGGGACGGACCTGCACAGAACAGGACTTTGTCACAAGGTACCTACCTACAACAGAGTCAACACCTGGAACTGATTCTTTTTATATTTTTTATTTTTATTTTTATTTTTTATTTTTATTTTTATTTTTTTTCTCACTGATTTGTTTTTTTGTTCTGGCGAAGGGTTTTTTTGTTTTTGTTTTGTTTTGTTTTTTGGTGGGGTTTTATTTTTGATCTGTCTGTTTTATTGTTTTTATCTTTGTTTTTGTTTCTGTATGTGTATTTGCTCTTTCCTTCATTATTCTCTCTGGTTTTTTATATGAGTGTAAACAGCGCCTCTAACTTCTTTGTGATTGTGGTTGTGATCTGTTCTTCCTTTTATCCCTTCCTTCTCTTTTTACCACCTGTCCTCTGCACTAGTGTCCCAATTTTAGTGGGATCCCTCTTGGTCCTCTAACCTTACATCTAATTCCTTCCTCTTCTCCCAATACTCTATTTCCTCCTTAACTCATCTTAAATTTAAACTCCTCAAGGAAAAATTGACATACATAGGACTTGTATACTGCATATAATTTTTCTGGTGTGTTTTAGATTTTGTTATATAACCGCAACTCTATACAGCTAAAAGTGGTAAATAACTGGTTAGCTCAGTCTGTCATTTTTTAGGCTGTGTTTGATGCTTTAGTTAACATTATAGCCAAATGTGAAATAATTGTTCTAAACATCTTTCCTTCCTGATATTTCATGATTGAGATTGACTAAGGGACACAGAAAATACAGTGGCACAGTACCAAAGAATCAAGGACTGGGCCAAACAGGTAGCAACTTCGCATACCCAACGAATTGAAGAGGTAGGATCTGGCAGAAAGCTCAAAACCTAAAAGCAAGCTCCACTTGGAAGATACTGCAGAGAAGTAGTCATCTTCTAAAGATCTTAAACACTAGCAATAAAGTAACCTACTATAGGTAATTTGCAAACATCACCCCAGGAATTAAAGAAAGAAAAAATGAGACGACACTTAAACAAGATGCAACCACACACATCCAATTCACCAAAGGCAAACCTAGGGAGCAACGAGGTGGGACAATCCGAAAGCCACCCACCTGGCCTATCTGAAGTGGTAACAACAAAGCAACTGAATGAGGTTCTGGAAAAAATTAAAACAGAAATAATCTCACAGATAACTGCAGAGATAATGTCTACAATGAAGACCATGCTTAAGGACACTATAGCTGATACAGACAAAAAAATAGATGAACTTAAGAAAACTATAGAAACCATGAATGCTCAGCATAGGAAAGAAATGGGATCTATAAGGCAGATTCAAGCAGATATCCAAGAGATAAAAAATTCCATTGAAAGTATTTGTAGCAGAATAAGCCAATGCGAGGACAGGATCTCAGATATAGAAGACAGGCTTGCAATTAGTGATCATGAAATGGAAAAATTCTTAAAAATAGCAAGGGACCATGAAAAATCAATTCAGCAGCTGCTAGATGACTCAAAGATAAACAACTTAAGAATAATTGGAATAAATGAAAAAGCAGGAGATAGCATCAACGACATTAAAACCTTGTTCAAAGACATAATCAGGGAGAACTTTCCTGGAAGAGAAAAGGAATTTGACACCCCTATAAGTGAAGCTTTTAGAACACCAACTAGACATGATCAAAAAAAAAACTTCAGCCAGACATATTATAGTCAAGATCCCAGAAATTCAACAGAAGGGCAGAATCTTAAAAGCTGTTAGGGAGAAGAGACAAATCACCTATGAAGGAAAACCCATCAGAATCACAGCTGACTTTTCAGCACAAACCCTCAATTCAAGAAGAGCTTGGAATGATGTATTGCAAGCTCTAAAGGAAAATAATTTTCAGCCCAGATTGATGTACCCTGCAAAACTATCTTTCAAAATTGATGGAGAAATAAAATACTTTCATGACAAAGAACATCTGAGAAAATTTATGACCACCAAACCAGCACTCCAAAACGTTCTGAAGGACATTCTAGAAAGAGATAGGAACCCCAACAGAAGGAATCCACCAGGCAGGGCAAATAATTAAATAGCCGGAAAGCGGAAAAACAAAGAGTGGGAACCAACAACAGGAAAATATCATGACAAGTCAATACATATCAGTTTTAACCATCAATGTTAACGGTCTCAATTCACCAATCAAAAGGCACAGACTGGCGAAATGGATCAAGAAGCAAGATCCAACAATATGCTGTATACAAGAAACACATTTAATT
Source organism: Erethizon dorsatum (assembly GCA_028451465.1). Taxonomy (NCBI): domain Eukaryota; kingdom Metazoa; phylum Chordata; class Mammalia; order Rodentia; family Erethizontidae; genus Erethizon; species Erethizon dorsatum. Next base: position 44,616,539 of record CM051835.1, read on the forward strand.
CAGAAAGAAATTCATAGACTAAAAGTCAAAGGATGGAAAACAATACTCCATGCCACAGGAACCCAGAAAAAAGCAGGGGTAGCTATTCTTTTTGCAGACAAAGTGAACTTCAAGCCAAGAAGGATTCAGAGAGATAAAGACGGTCATTACATCCTTGTAAAGGGAACAATCCAAGAGGAAGAGATAACGATCATAAATATATATGCATCAAATACCAATGCACCCAGCTATATAAAACAAGTACTAAAGGACATGAAAAATCAAATAAGCACTAATACAATTATATTGGGAGATCTCAATACTCCACTGTCACAAAAAGATAGATCAACTGGACAGAAAATCAATAATGAAATAGTAGAACTGAACCAAACTTTTGAACAAATGGACTTAGTAGATGTCTACAGAGTGTTCCATCCCACAACATCAGAATACACATTTTTCTCAGCTGCACATGGGACGTTCTCCAAAATAGACCACATACTAGCTCATAAAACCTGCTTAAGTAAATGCAAAGGAATTGAAATTATCCCATGCATATTATCAGACCATAGTGCAATGAAATTGGAAATCAATGGCAAAAGATCCCACAAAAACTCCCTAAACACATGGAAATTAAACAGCATCCTCCTGAACAACCAATGGGTCACAGATGAAATTAAAGAAGAAATTAGTCACTTTCTACAACTGAATGATAATGACAGTACAACATACCGGAACTTATGGGATACAATGAAAGCAGTCCTAAGAGGGAAATTTATAGCATTAAACACTTATATCAGGAAAATAGAGCAAGCGCAAATAAACAACTTAAGGGTGAACCTCGAGCTTCTAGAAAAAGAAGAGCAGGTTAAGCCAAAAGCCCGTACAAGGGAGGAAATTATAAAGATCAGAGCAGAAATTAACGTATTGGAGAATAAAAAAACAATACAAAGAATCAATGAAGCAAAAAGTTGGTTCTTTGAAAGAATAAATAAGATTGACAAACCCTTATCCAACCTTATTAAAAAAAGAAAAGAAAAGACTCAAATCCATGCAATTGAAAATGAAAAGGGTGATATCACGACAGACCCTGCAGAAATCCAGAAGATCATCTATACCTATTTTGAAAATTTATATTCTACTAAGATGGAAAATGCAGAAGAAATGGACAGATTCCTAGATTCGTATGAATTACCAAAGCTGAATCAAGAAGATTTAAAAATCCTAAATAAACCAATATCAGCCAATGAAATTGAAGATGTAATTAAAAACCTCCCAACAAAGAAAAGCCCAGGCCCTGATGGATTCACTGCCGAATTCTACAAGAAATTTAGAGAAGACCTAACGCCCCTACTTCTCAAACTTTTCAATGAAATTGAAAGGGAAGCAATACTCCCAAATTCATTCCTGGAAGCAAGCATTACCCTGATACCAAAACCAGAGAAGGACCCAACTAAGAAAGAGAACTACAGGCCAATCTCCCTAATGAACATAGATGCAAAAATCCTTAATAAGATACTGGCAAACAGAATCCAACAAATCATCAAGAAGATTATACACCATGACCAAGTTGGATTCATCCCAGGGATGCAGGGATGGTTCAACATACGTAAATCAATAAATGTAATACAGCATATTAACAGAACCAAAGACAAAAATCACATGATCATCTCAATAGATGCAGAAAAAGCTTTTGACAAAGTCCAGCACCTTTTCATGATAAAAACCCTACAGAAAATTGGAATAGAGGGTCTTTATCTCAATCTGGTAAAAGCTATCTATGACAAACCAACAGCCAATATTATACTAAATGGCCAAAAACTGAAAGCCTTCCCTCTAAAATCAGGAACAAGACAAGGATGTCCACTGTCCCCACTCTTATTCAACATAGTTCTGGAAACTTTAGCCAGAGCGATTAGACAAGAGAAAGAAATAAAAGGAATAATGATTGGAAAGGAAGAAGTTAAATTATCATTATTTGCAGATGACATGATACTCTACACAGAAGACCCCAAAAACTCCACTAAAAAACTGCTAGATTTAATAAGCAAATTCAGTAGTGTAGCTGGATACAAAGTCAATACTCAAAAGTCAATAGCCTTCCTGTACACAAATAACAAACTTACTGAAAGAGAAATTAGGGAAACAATACCTTTCACAATAACATCCAAAAAAATGAAATACCTAGGAATCAACCTCACGAAGGATGTAAAAGACCTCTATACTGAAAACTACAGTACTCTGAAAAAGGAGATTGAAGAGGATATCAGAAAATGGAAAGATATCCCTTGCTCCTGGATAGGAAGAACCAATATAGTGAAAATGGCCATACTTCCAAAATTGTTATACAGATTTAATGCAATTCCAATCAAAATTCCAACAGCATATCTCACAGAATTAGAGAAAACAATCCTAAAATTCATTTGGAATCAGAAGAGACCTAGAATAGCAAAGGCAATTCTGGGCAACAAAGGCAAGGCAGGGGGCATCACTATCCCCGACTTGAAATTATACTATAAAGCTACTGTGATAAAAACAGTGTGGTACTGGCAAAAAAACAGACCTGAAGATCAATGGAACAGATTAGAAGATGCTGAAACAACCCCAGACATACTAAGCCACCTTATCTTTGACAAAGGTGCCAAACACATTCGCTGGAAGAAAGATAGCCTCTTTAATAAATGGTGCTGGAAAAACTGGCTCTACACATGCCGAAGATTAAAACTAGATCCATATCTTTCACCATGCACTAAACTAAATTCAAAATGGATCAGAGATCTAAATATTAAAACAGAAACATTAAATCTGCTGGAAGGTAGGACAGGTAAAACCCTTGGAGACATTGGTGTAGGCAAAGACTTTATGAATAAAAACTCAACCGCACGGGAACTATCCCAAAGAATCAATAACTGGGATCTCATCTTATTAAAAAGCTTTTGCACAGCAAGAGAAACCACCAACAGAGTGAAGAGACAACCCACAATGTGGGAAAAAATGTTTGCCAGCTGTTCCTCAGACAAAGGATTACTATCGAGAACATATAAAGAACTCAAAAAAATCAGACCTCCCAAATTTAAAGACCCACTCCAAAAATGGGCATCTGAGATGAATACACATTTCTCAGATGAAGAAATACTAATGGCAAATAAATATACAAAAAAATGTGCAACATCACTAGTCATTCGAGAGATGCAAATTAAAACAACACTGAGATACCATCTCACCCCAGAAAGAATGGCTACTATTAAGAAATCAACTAATAACAAATGCTGGAGGGGCTGTGGGGAAAAAGGAACCCTTCTTCACTGTTGGTGGGAGTGTCGACTGGTACAGCCACTGTGGAAGTCAGTGTGGAGATTTCTCAAAAAACTAGTATTGGAGGTCCCATTTGACCCAGCTATTCCCCTTCTGGGCATCTTCCCAGAAGAATTAAAAACATCGTACCACAGCGATATATGTGCACCCATGTTTATAGCAGCACAATTTGTAATAGCCAGATCTTGGAAACAACCCAAATGCCCATCAACTGAGGAATGGATAAGAAAGATGTGGTATTTTTATACAATGGAGTACTATTCAGCCATAAAGAAGGATAAACTGGAGACTTTTATAGGTAAATGGATGCAACTCGAGAAAATACTCATAAGTGAAATAAACCAGAAGCACATGTGTAAGCATCGTATTATCTCTCTAGTATGAGAAACTGAAAGAGTAAATAAGATCCAAAATGTACAATAGACATGGTGAATCAAAAAGAAACTGGTCAAAAGGAAAGAGAGACTGGAATAGGGAAAAGAAAGAAGGGAAAGGGAAAAAAATTGTATATATATATATATAAGATGGTTAAGATAGATACACTACCATTTTTACTTAGTTCATTGAAGAGTAAGGTTTGTGCCAATAATGTTTGGACAATTGAATGCTAATGTCTGGTGTCCTGAATAACTAACTTAAAGATAGTAATACGTAATGTATTAACCATTGTTACCCTCCTATTATGTTTGTTTGAAAATTTGTTCTTCTTTTGATTTGTTTTGTTTTTTCTTCTCTTTAAAATAAAAAAAAAAAAAAAAAAAAAAGAAGAGGAAGTTAAGGATGGTAAGGCAAAGCCCACAATTGAAGATGGGAGCTCAGATGAGGAGGATGACAATGGGAAAGGATAAGAACAAGATAACAGAGATGAGTAAGGAGAAATACATTGATCAGGAAAAACTGAATAAGACTAAGCCCATTTGGGTGGGAAGCCACGATGACATCATTCAGGAATGCAGAGATTTCTGCAAGAGCTTTATCAGTGACTGGGAAAACCAGTTGGCAGTCAGGCACTTTCCTGTAGAAGGTCAGCTGGAATTCAAGATACTGCTTGCTAGTCATGCCTTGGCAGGCTCCATTTGACCTCTAAGAACAAGAAGAACATCAAACTCCATGTGTTAATGTGTTCATTGTCGACAGCTGGGATGAGTTGATATCATAGTATTTCAGCTTCATCCTTAGTATGGTTGGTTCTGAGCCCTGGTCCTGAACATCTCCCAAGAAAATGCTCCACCAAAGCACAGTCATGGAAGTTATTTGCAAAAACATTGTTAAGAAGTACCTTCAGCTCTCCTTTGAGCTGGCAGAATATAAAGAGAAGTATAAGAAATTCTATGAGGTATTTTCTACAAAATCTAAAACTTGGAATCTCTGAGGGTTCCAATAACTGGCAACACCTTTCTGATTTGCTGTGCTATCACACCTCTCAGTATAGAGGTGAGATGACTTTTATGTCACAGTATGTCTCTCATATGAAAGAGTTGCAGAAGTCCATCTGTTACGTCAATGGCAATAGCAAAAAGCAGGTGACTCTTTTTGAGGACCAACTATGAAAGTGGCACTTTGAGATGGTATATATGACAGCCTGTTGGTAAGTCCTGTGCTGAACAGCTCCAGGAGTTTGATGGCGAGAGACTGGTGTCAGTTGGCAAGGAAGGCCAGGAAATAACTGAAGGTGGGAATAAGAAGAAAACAGAGGAAAGCAGCAGGAAATTTGAAAACCTCTGCAAGCTTGTGAAAGAAACTGTAGGTAAGAAGGTTGAGTAAGTGACAGTCTTCTACAGGCTTGTGTCTTCACCCTCCTGCATTGCAACAAATGTATATGGGTGGACAGCCAACATGGAGCGGATCCTAAAGGCTCAGGCATTTAGAGAACTCTACGATGGGCTGCCTGATGACCAGAGCACCTCAGAAGCAACCTGACCACCCTACTGAGGGGCAGCATGAAATTTGCTTAAGTGAATTAAAGAAGAATTAAAATGGTGATTAGCTGTAGAATGTATTAGGTACAACTAGTTATTATAAGTGGATGACATATAAATAATACTGATAACATCATAACTTAAAGGAATATCCTTTGCTTAATATAGTTAGAAATATATATATAAATGTCCATTTTATTATAGTACTACTTAAAAGTAAAAATTTGCAAGTGACTTGATATTAATAATTTTAATAAGAGTAATCCTCCTACATTCTGATAGTTTTCACCAGTTACAATAATGTGTTATCTTTAAAGTTTTTTCTTTTTTTTTTTTTTGTGATTGAACCTACAGCCTTTTCTACGTGCTAGGCAAGCACTTTATCACTGAACTACATCTTCAGCCCTTCAACTTTGTTTTTCAGAAATAATCCAACTCTGATAAAGAACTCTTTGTATATATAATTTGCTTGCTTGCTTGCTTCCTTCCTTCCTTTCTTCCTTTTTTCCTTCATTCCTTTGCTAGGGATTGAACCTAGCTTCTTGCACACACTAGACAAGTCCTCTACTACTGAGCTATATCCCCAAGATTTTCAGTTATTAAAGTATTATGGCCCATGTGGATCTAATCCTAATTCTACATTATTCTATCCTAGATATTTTTACAGTAACAGTTTTATTACCTTTGGTTAACATAGAATTGTAATAATTAAGATATGGGCAGGTTGGAATTAGTTTTTGTACTATCAATGGAAAAGAAAGAATTATTAAGTGGATTAATTGATCTGAAATTAATTTCCCACTAGGTAAACCTGTAGACATATTCTGTCATCCTTCTTTCTCTTACCATAAAATAACTAGAGATGCGGTGATATGTTAAACCTCCCCATCTGTCAGAGTTGGCATGAATATCAGTAGTACTCTCCCCAGAGGAAGTTGTTGGGGCAGTGTTCTGTACCTCTTCGTGTCCCTTACTTTCACTTGGCTTGCTTACCAGCCTCTTAAGAAAATTATGGCAGTAAATAGTTCTACTTGAAAATGAGTAGGGCTTAATAAAAACAACTATTTAATTGATGTTAAGAAAGCATTTAATAGGAAAGTATATAGTAACTTGAGATTTAGAGTTGTCTTTCTGAAGACCAAGTAGAAACTGCACTTAAACTTTAATTTACTTAAATGAAAACCTGTAGTATAGTATCTTTTGCATTAAAAGCACTCATGTTTGAGGAATGATTAGCATTTGAATGATCATAATGTCTTTTTTAGATACTTCAGTTATATTTAATTACTGTATCTGTTTTTGTCAATAGGACATTTTCCCTAGATGTAAAAGATATAAACACATTTAGTGGAAATAATATTGTTAGGTAAATAATGTTCTGTCTAAGATCATAATATATCAGGAAATTGTTTTTATACAGGTAAATGGTTGCAGTTTTTTGGTGAAAACAGGAAAGCCTACACATTTATTAAGGGTACAGTATTTGAAACTATTCATAATACTAATGTTTTATACTATTTAAGAACATCTGGCTTACTAACAGTTTTTTCCTGCATGTACTTATTTCTGTGTGTGATTTTTCAGTACTTTTAATGTATAATAAGTTAGCCACTCTTTATTGTAATGCTCAGAACAAAATTTGCGGATACCCTGTTTATGCTCTTAAGGTACATGCCACATGTACAACGAAGTACATTGCCATAGCAGCAGATTTCCAGGAGATGAGTGATGTTTGAAAGTGGACTTTGGGTAGAGCACCCTGGATTCAATCCAATTAAAGTGGACTTTGCTATGGAATTCAATATTCAAATCCCTCTTTCTGAGGAATGTTGCTAGTACTGAATTATTTAAAATCTTGGATTGATTTAGGAAGAAGAATTTGGCGTTGATGATTCTTATTCTGAGCAAGGTGCACAGTATAGTCAGGCCCATCTAGAGAGGATGGAAAATGAATTGGCTGGGAAGCAGCATGAGATTGAAGAGCTAAACAGAGAACTGGAAGAAATGAGGGCCGCCTATGGGACTGAAGGACTGCAGCAGGTACTTTCTATGGCTTTTGGTTTGCTACTCACAAAACCAAAAATGGGAAATTTGAATAATAGTATGTGTATATGCTTTAAAGATGAGATTTCTAAATGGTTACTTCAGGTTATCTCATAATTTTTGTGCTTACAATGTAGCATGAACCATCTTATTTAAAACTAGGATTCCTTTAAGATGGCTAAAATAGGTGTATTTCTTACATTTAGCTTCATATCATAGCTACAATGAAATCACTTCATCAGGACAGATGCTTTTCTAATCAGCCTGAGAGAGAATTATAGTGCACCCATAAAAAATTGATTTAAACCCATTAAGAATGTTGGGGATCCCTTATAAGTAATATCTGTAGTTAGAATAACATCTGATACCTAGAATGATCAGTTATGAAATCCAGATGAAATGGAACATTGATGAGGATGAACAGTGTATTTCTATTTCATCCTCTTCAGAAACAAGTTGGAATTAAACTTGTCTGGTGGTGTTGCCTTGAGACAGATCAGGGGCACCCCACAATATAAAGACTCTTGTTGTTCTGAAAATAGGTGTGTGGAAAAACCAGACCAAATGTATTTTTTTTCCCTTAGTGTAGATAAATATTTTCAAAGTTGATTTGGAAGCAGAGCCAATTTCTACAAGCTAATAGCTTTCAAATATGGAAGGTTGCTTAGAGATTCTGCTAGTGTGTTTAAAATCTCATGTTTTTGAAGAACAGTTACCTGTGATAATAATTCTGTTTAAAAAATAAGCCTAGCACTTAATTCTCTTCCTGGTTTCCTTTAGTTACAAGAGTTTGAAGCTGCCATTAAACAAAGAGATGGCATCATAACCCAGCTTACTGCTAATTTACAGCAAGCAAGAAGAGAAAAGGATGAGACAATGAGAGAGTTTCTAGAGTTGACAGAGCAGAGTCAAAAGTTACAGATTCAGTTCCAGCATGTAAGTATTTCTATAAGATTTAGTAGATTTTTTTTTTTTGGTAATGAATTTAAAATTTACACTTTCTAGAACAAACCTAAATTTATTACAGAGCTGTTTGCTTATTATATCACACTGGAAAAATTAATCAATATCAATACTGCTGATTGGTTTCTTGCTTTTATTCTCTTTGTACTACTTCTTGCCTGTCTCTTGAAATTTTCTAAGTCTTATCAGGTGGATTGAGTAGATTTTTGCATCCTGCCTGTGCTGACCCCGACGAGGTTTTATTTTAGTTAGGTTCTAAGATGGTAACTAGATTGAATATTTTCCATTTATCTTTAATTAAAGCCACAGAAATCTAGTTGCATTAGCCAGGGTTTCTGACAGCAGTAACAGAAAGCAGTTTGAAATAGCTTAAGCAAAAGGGAGAAGTGTAACGTAATGATATAGTCTTATCTTACATAACTCAAGGGCAGAAATATAATCAAGCCTCTGTAAGGGTTTGGAATAAGAGTCTGGAAAGTCATCAGGAATCCAGGAAGTACTGTCCTTGAGGCTTCACTTCTCTCATTGTGTCACTTCAGTCTTCCCTTACTAGGTATACTTTCTCTGCTTTATCATGCAGAAGCTGCTTTTACTGGCTCGGGTTACCCGGTCAGCCATGGCAGCATGTTTGCTGAGATTTCAAGCCTGTGAAGTGAACACAGTTCCCTGAGAACCACCAGTATGAGCTGAGTCATGTGCTAAAAGATCCTTATTCTCTGGTCTCTTCAGAATTTATTATTTTGAGGTTTCTTTCTATTTTCAAGTTGCAGGCTAGTGAAACTCTGAGAAACAGCACTCATAGTAGCACAGCTGCAGATTTACTACAAGCCAAACAGCAGATCCTGACTCATCAGCAGCAGCTGGAAGAACAAGACCATCTATTAGAAGATTATCAGAAAAAGAAAGAAGACTTCAAAATGCAAATTAATTTCTTGCAAGAAAAAATTAAAGTATATGAAATGGTATGTTCATTTTAAGGAAGAAAACCAACTTGTAGCAGCTTTTAACTTTAAAGGTTTTATATGGTGCTTATCTTTTTATGCATGTGAATAACAAAATTTCATAATGCTGACTTTTTAAGTGTGAAGTAATTTATTTCAAAATCAACTGAGAATCTCACAGTAATACAGTTTTTAAGATAACACTACTCATTACTGTATTTCTTAAAAGTGATCAGCATATGTTAAACTGAATTCTATAATATAAATTAATAACTAGAATTCTGTCCTTTTTTCCCCCATGCAAAAACATTTTGATTATGAAATTCTAAAAATTATATTGATTTTTATTTATTTTTTTTTTTGTGGGTACCGGGGGGACGACCTCAGGACCTCGCGCACCAACAGGCACCCGTGCCTCTGAGCGATATCACCGGCCCCTTTTTCGTATGTGGGTTCCGGGAGTCGAACTCGGGCCTTCGCGCTTGCAAGGCAGGCGCTTAAGCCGCTGAGCCGTCTCACCGGCCCTATATTGATTTTTATTAGAAGAATAAATACAGCCTATTCTTTATTAAGTTATGTTCTAGTTTGGGGTAACTTATCAGATAAGTGCTCACAGGATGGGAAATATATAACATGTAGATTATAATCTTAAATCCTAAAAGTAACTCATCTGGTAGATTGTATTTTGTTTCTCAATAGAGAAATTGAACTTCAGAAGTAATTTGCCTGAGGCTGCCACACTAACAGATACCAGAGTTGGTATTTAAACCCCATCCAGCTGGCCCAGGGCCAGAGCTTCTTGTCCTCTGCCTTCTCCGTCCTGTGGTCCTCTCTCTGTGGGAGCTGAAACAAAGCAGGGTGTGATCATCTTGTTTGACCTCAGCTGAAAACGTGTGTATAGCAACTCAAATTTTTTGCTGCTGTGTATATATCTGTATATGACTATGAAAGCACCATCAGTATTTATTTGAGGATTACAAATAAATTTTAGGAAGTAGGCAAATTTGTAAATATAAAGCTGTGAATAATGAAGATGGATAGTACATACTGCCTTACAGAGGAGCCATCAAGCAAGAGAATAGTGAAGGCAGGTAAGGCCAGGATAGGCTGATTGGAGCTGGCATTTTTGGTCTCTAGTTTTCAAGGCTGATTATTTTCCAAGTCAGTCTTATTTTCAGGGAAACAGTATTATTACCTCAATTTTACAAGAGGACATAAATTCAAAGCAAGAGGTAGAAAATTGCACAGGTACACAGGTAATAAGTTTACAGAGCCAGATTTCAAACCTCAGCTGACTGTTGGAGATGCTGTTTGAATAGGAACTATACCAATTGAAGACACTGAAATTAGAAGGGCAAGTTTTACAGCTAAGGCTGATGGCATCTTGGTCTTCTTCCTTGGACTATATCTGAATGAACACTGCCAACATTTCTCTCAGACTTGCCTTTTTCAGTTTTGATACGCTTTCTTTAGATATGTTAATACATTCATTCAAGTGCCCACACGTCCTATCTGCCAAGGACTCCTGGCTTCTCAGGGTCATTTTACTTACCTACTTATATTCTCATCAATTTTCTGGGTTTAATTTCTTTCTTTGTCTTTGGGACTATAGCCCTTCACTGCTTAGAGGCACATCTAAGTAACTGAGCCAAAACTTCGATCCCAGACTTTACATTGAAATAATTATATAACAAACATGCCTTGGTGTGTGTCTGGGCTTAGCCTTATCCATAGTTCCAAAACTGAGTCCCAAAATAAGAACTGGAGAAAAATATATGCTCTGCTCTTAAATTTCTGTTTGAGCTAAAAGTTGAGAGTGGAGTTGATATGCCATCAATACTGTAGTTGCCTTGGGTGTCACTTGAAGTTCAGACTCCTAAACACTGCATATCTCTAAATTTCTGATTGATTTAGGAGCCCAGGAATGAAATTAAGGCAGACCCACAAGAGTCTGTTTGTGTGGCTCTTTTTTTCTCATTTCATTGCACTTACCTATGAGACAGCCATCGGGTCACAATAATCCATGGGAGGAACCTTGATTTATTTTTTACTTTCTTTTGAGAGTATCTAGAGAGTATGCAGTTCTATAACTCAAAAACGCTACAGTTATAATGTTGGTCAGTTAATAAGAAAAATGAAAATATAATGGTTTAGACATTTTAATTAGTCTGGATTTTTTTGTGGTTTTTTTGTTTTGCAGGGAGTTAAGCAGTAGGAGTTGCCAGAAACTAAAAATGTCATATTTTCTTTCTTTCTTTAAAGGAACATGATAAAAGAGTAGAAAATTCAAATAAAAAAGAAATACAGGAAAAAGAGGCAATCATTGAAGCATTAAATACAAAAGTAATAGAAGAAGAAAGAAAAACCCTTGAGCTAAAGGATAAAATAACAGCTACTGATAAATTAGTAGGAGAATTACAAGAACAGGTTGTACAAAAGAACCAAGAGATAAGAAATATAAAATTAGAGTTGACTAATTCTAAGCAAAAAGAAAGACAGTGTTCTGAAGAAATAAAACAGTTAATGGGGACAGTTGAAGAACTTCAGAAGAGAAATCATAAAGATAGCCAGTTTGAAATTGACACCGTGCAAAGAATGGAACAAGAAACACAAAGAAAGTTAGAACAACTTCGAGCAGAGCTGGATGAGATGTATGGGCAGCAGATAGTTCAGATGAAACAAGAATTAATAAAACAACACGTGTCACAGATAGAGGAACTTAAAACACGACAAAAGGGAGAAATGGAGACTGCTTTAAAATCATATTCAAATATTACAATTAATGAAGATCAAGTAAAGTTAATGAATGTGGCAATAAATGAACTGAATATAAAACTACAGGATAGTAACTCTCAAAAGGAAAAACTCAAGGAAGAACTAGGAGTAGTTTCAGGAGAAAAGTCTGCTTTACAGGGACAGCTTGAAGACCTTTTTGAAGAATTGAGCTTTTTAAGGGATCAGATTCAAAGAGCTAGACAGACAGTAGCCGAACAGGAAAGCAAACTGAGTGAAGCACATAGATCTCTTAGTACGGTGGAAGATTTGAAAGCTGAGATTATTTCCGCATCTGAGTCCAGGAAGGAACTAGAGTTAAGACACGAAGCTGAAGTTACAAATTACAAGATAAAACTCGAAATGTTAGAAAAAGAAAAGAATGCTGTGTTAGACAGAATGGCTGAATCACAAGAAGCTGAATTAGAGAGGCTGAGAACACAGCTCCTGTTTAGTCACGAAGAAGAACTTTCTAAACTAAAGGAAGATTTAGAAATTGAACATCGAATAAATATTGAAAAACTTAAAGATAACTTAGGCATTCACTATAAACAGCAAATAGATGTCTTACAGAATGAAATGAGTCAAAAGATAGAGACAATGCAGTTTGAAAAAGACAATTTGGTAACTAAGCAGAACCAGTTAATTTTGGAAATTTCAAAGCTAAAAGATTTACAGCAATCCCTTATGAATTCAAAGTCAGAAGAAATGACTCTTCAAATCAATGAACTTCAAAAAGAAATTGAAATACTCAGACAAGAAGAGAAGGAAAAGGGTACTCTTGAACAAGAAGTTCAAGAATTACAACTTAAAACCGAATTCTTGGAGAAACAAATCAAAGAAAAAGAGGATGATCTTCAAGAAAAATTTGCACAACTTGAAGCAGAGAATAACATTCTTAAAGATGAGAAGAAAGCCCTTGAAGATATGTTGAAAACTTATACTCCCACTAACCAAGAAGAAAGATTGATTTTTATAGACTCCACTAAGTCTGAATCCATAGACTGTAACTGGCAAAAAGAAATAGAAATGCTTACAGAGGAGAACGAGGACCTCAAACAACAATGTAGTCAGCTAAGTGAAGAGATTGAAAAACAAAGGAATACTTTCTCATTTGCTGAAAAAAACTTTGAAGTTAACTATCAGGAGTTGCAGGAAGAATATGCTTGCCTTCTCAAGGTGAAAGATGATTTAGAAGATAGTAAAAATAAACAAGAATCAGAGTATGAAAGTAAACTTAAAGCACTTAATGAAAAGCTTCATTTGCAAAAAATAAAGCCAACTATCTTGAAAGTCAAAAGTTCCACCTTCGATGATGACAGTACTTTTATAGCAGAGCCACTGGAAATTGATGAGGTTGTTGAGAAAGACACAACAGAACTTATGGAAAAACTTGAGGTAACCAAGCGAGAAAAATTAGAACTTACAGAAAAACTATCGAATCTCTCTGAACAATTAAAACAGAAACACGGCGAGGTTACTTTTCTAAGTGAAGAAGTTAAATCTCTAAAGCACGAGAAAGAGCAAGCTTTATTGAGATGTAGAGAGCTAGAAATCATAATTAACCATAATAGGGCAGAAAGTGTAAATGAATGTGATGTTGAATTAAGCTGTTTAAAAGATGGAGTCGTGACAAGGACAGGCAAAGATTCTGGAGGATCCATTTTTGAAATAAGGAAAGATTTTGGTGAAGAATCAAGAATAGTGTTGAAAGATAAAAGTCCTTTTGAAAATATGACTATTAGAAAAGAAAGCAAGCAAGATCAATTGTTTTTGTCATCAGTAACAAATGAAACATTGCCTGGGGCATCTGAACCAAATGAAAATGATAAACTCCAGCAGGAGCTTCATGTACTTAGAGCAGAACAGGTATGTTTGCTTATTTATACATGATAAAGCACCTGTACTTTTCTTTTTTTTGTGGGTACCGGGGGTCGACCTCAGGACCTCGCGCACCAGTAGGCGCCCGTGCCGCTGAGCGATATCACCGGCCCCTTTTTTGTATGTGGGTTCCGGGAGTCGAACTCGGGCCCTCGCGCTTGCAAGGCAGGCGCTTAAACCGCTGAGCCATCTCACCGGCCCCCACCTGTACTTTTCATACTAAAAAAAAAAAAATTTTCACCTTTGGAAAAGATGAGTTTACATCATTACAAGAGAATAAAAGCTAAGCCTTTCATTCAGTTCTTATTTGAGTTGTATTTACTTGAAACAGTCTTTCCTTAAATGTTTCCTCTCTTAATTTTCTGTTGTGTGTTCAGCTCAGTAAATAAAAAATACTACTGTTCTCTCAGAATTTCAGCTTTACTGAAGTTAGTAGTTTTTGTTTTTGTTTTTGTTTTTTTGTGGGTACCGGGGGTCGAACTTAGGACCTCGTGCTTGCTAGCAGGTGCTTGTGCTGCTGAGCGATATCACCGGTCCTCTTTTCGTTTTAATGTGGGTACCGCGAGTCGAACTCAGGACCTCGCGCTTGCCAGGCAGGTACTTACGCCACTGAGCTATCTCATCAGCCCAGAAGTTAGTAGTTAATAATGTCATATTTTGTTGTCATCACAAAAAGAATGGTTTTAGAGTTTTTATTTCATATTGGTGTTTTCAGGGTTCTACATTATAAATTAATTGTTAACCTTTGTAGTACTCTGTACAGTTGTGTAGTAATTATGATATATTTCCCATGGGGGAAGAAAACCTTATGTCCTATAGATTCTGGATCTTATTATACCTGAAGGGGAAAAGTATTAATACCTAGAATTGTTTTCAAAACTATAATGGGTTTTAATTACTCCTGAAAGTGTCAGACATTTCAAAAATTTTATTAAAAAGCATTATTGGGAGAGGAACTGAACTTGAAGCTCGACTGTCAAAAGGTCAAATTTTCTTAGTAAGAATTTTATTTTCTCTACTAAAGATACTTTCAGGGGCTTGTCCAGCTACCCTCTGCTTGACCCATCAACTCTGTATAGTAAGTCCCCAACATACGAATGAGTTTGTTCAGGGAGAACGTTCATAGGTCAGATTCATTCGTAATCCGACAAAATGAGTCTCATACAGTACAGTTGTGACTTTTGTACAGTACACCTGTGAAAGTTCGAATGTTTGTAAGTCAGACTTACTGTATTATAAGAAATAAGCCTGTCCCTGCCCCACCGCTCATTACCAAAACAAATTCCCGTATTGGTGGAGCGGTGCATGATGTGTGTGTGTGTGTGTGTGTGTGTGTGTGTGTGTGTGCTCGCATGCACGTGTGTGCATACAAAAAGAAAATTCATGGAAGAAATTGGGCAGTGACTTATACAAAGTTAATATCTGAGAATAGCCTAAATACGCTTGGAACAATATAGAGACCACAAAAAAAATACTCTTGGTCTTACTACTAAGAACACATTCTCTCACTGAGATAAATGTGGCTGCTAAAAGTTTTTATTTTTTTTTTAACTGAAAAGAAACAAATGAATAATATTTTATTACAGTTCCAGCTTGTTTTAATATACTTAGGAAGTTTGGGCACAGGAAAAAATAAAAATTCGTCACAGAAGTCTTGTCAGTGTTTGGGATGCAAGGAGGAGGGTGGAGAGGCAGGAATGTTGTAGATACTAATTAACTCTTGATGCTGAGGGACTCCATAGGTTTAAGAGTGTTTAAAATTGAAGGTAATTATGGGAATTGAAAGAGGTACTGGAATTTAGAAACTACAAAAGAAATTGCTACATTATCATTTCCTTTATAGCAGGGGCCCTGCAGTGCCTAAAATATTATCTAAGGCATGGTAGACAGTTAGTAATTTTTGTGGATGAATGAATGAGTGAATAAAAGGAGAAATAAAGCCCATTTAGTAACAGTGAACAGTGAAACAGTGTAGGCCCTCATGTTAGGAAGAAAATCAGAATAACCTTTGTCATTTGCTGTTTATCATTGTTCTGAGTCCTGACCATTGTAGAAACAAAAAGATACATGACATAAATAAAGAGAAAGATAGTTAATTGTCAAAACTCCCAGGTATAACTAAATAAGAAATCAAGAAACTGAAGCAAATAAACTGAAAAGCCTTAATGAAGTAAAAATAAAAAACTCACCGAAATATGAATGATCAATATAAATAAAAGTGTAATGAAGGACATGAGTCTCGAATAAGTGAAAAGTCTCACTTTTGAGTGGGAAATTTTTAACACTGTAAAAAGCCAGTTAATTTCTCAATCCACAAGCCTTTTGTAATTCCACTCACAATGAAGTTACTGAAATTTGACTTAATTGGTTTACAGTTAATCTAGATGAATAAATGGATAAGACCCAAGAATCTTTTTGAAAAAAGCAGAATGTATGTAAAATGGCATATAGAAGACATGCCATTTTTGTCTTAATTATGCCAATTTAATAAATACTGATTATGAATGAAACTATTAATTCAAGACAGTAGAATAGTGTCAGAGTCTACATTCAAAGAAACTGGAAGGAAAGAAATAATAAAGTGAAGAGCATAAGTAAGAGGACTTGAAGTAACCAAAAAAGGAAGGATTTTGAAGATTTATTGTCTGAAAAGATTAATAAGTTATGAGACAAAGCTCCAAGAATATGATGAAAGGGGAAAAACACAATAAAATGAAGGTGAAAATAAAGCCCTAAGTGTAGGTACTGTAGAGATTTTTAAAAGTCATAAATGCATACTGTAAATTGCCGATGAATCTGAAAATATAGGTAAACTAGATGACATTTTGGTAGAGTATAAATTACCAAAACTAACTCAAGCAGAAATATAAAACCCAAATAATAATAACCATTAAAGGGTTTGAAATGGTAATCAGAAGTTTTCCTTCTCACTTCTCCTCTAATGAAAAATGCTAGGCTAAGCATGGGTTTTATCAGCTCTCAAGGAACAAATGTATAATTGCCTGCTATAATAGGATTAAAGGGAGAGAGGGAAGGAAAAGGAGGGAAAGAAGAAAAACCAACTATTTCATTTTAAGACACTCATATTGATATGAAGACTTGATAAGCATGGTACAAGAAAATAAAATTATAGAATCTCAATTATCAGTGTGGTTGCAGAAATCTTAAAATATTTGCAAGGTATCCCAAGAGTGGAATAATAGTTCAACATCTAAAAAAAAATCTATTAATGTAATCTCCACATTTATATATTGTAGGACAAAATCCATATGATTATTTTAATACAGTATATTCTGGAAAAGAATCCATAAAAAGTTTAACTCATTTATAATTTTAAAAAACTAGGAAATCAGGAATGGATGGGGAATTTCCTAACCATGATGATGGATTTTATTAAAACATTTAGCAGATAACGTTTTTAATGATGACAAATACTCTTGCTCTTACTACTAAGAACAGATTCTCTCACTGAGATCAACATAAATGTGGCTGCTAAAATTTTTGTTTGTTTGTTTTAACTGAAAAGAAACAAATGAATAATATTTTATTACAGTTCCAGGTTGTTTTAATATACTTAGGAAGTTTGGGCAGCAGGAAAAAATAAAAATTATACAAGTTATAATTAAACAATAAAAATGATTATAAGCATTCTCAGTAAAATCAAGGGTAGGAGTAAGCTGACCACTGCCAGCATTACTATTTCAACATTGTTTTGTAGTTCTTAGCCAATACAGGATAAGAAATGAGAAAAATACTAATAGATTAGGCATAATTAATAACTCCTAATATCTCAAACTTTTATTAAGAAAATTACAAAATACTGAAGGACACAGTGACCTAACCATATAGAAATATTTATCATATCTGTAGTGGAAAGATGAAAAAAGTGTCAGTCCTCTCAAAGTTAATTTCTACGATCAGTGTATTTTCAGTCAAAATTCCATGAATGCTTTTCATGGATCTTGAAAATTTGATTTTAAAATTGACATAGAATAAATAACCAACAATAGTCAAAACAATCCTTAAAAATATGTATTCTAGGGCCGGTGAGATGGCTCAGTGGTGTAAGCGCCTGCCTGGCAAGCGTGAGGGCCCGAGTTCAACTCCCGGAACTCACATACGAAAAAAGGGCCGGTGATATCGCTCAGCGGCATGGGCACCTGCTGGCGTGCGAGGTCCTGAGGTCGACCCCTGGTACCCACAAAAAAAAAAATGTATCTATCTGGTATCAAGATTTAATACAAAATCATAATAGACAATATGATTTGATACTATGATAGATAAAGAGATCAGTGGATCCTGGAAAGTCTAAAAACAGATTTAGATTCTTAGGAAATTCTGGTATGTGACAAGGGGCCCCTACAAATCAGAATGTATTAAATAATGCCAAGAAAGTGCAAAGAATACTTAATGTAAGTAAAGTTAAAAATTGACAAAAGACCCTGAGTAACTAATTTAAAGATAACAATACGTAATGTGTTAACCATTGTAACCCTCCTATTATGTTGTTTTGAAATTTTGTTCTTTTTTTTTTTTTTTTCTTCTCTTTAAAAAAAAAAAAATTGACAAAAGATATGGATAAATGTGTCTTGGAGTAGGAAACCAAACTGGCTCAAGCATGGAAAGATACTTTGAACCTTACAAATGAATGCAACAATAAAATAGCATTTTTATACCCTGTAGATAGCAATTAAATTGTATAATTATGTAAAAACATAATTCGGTAAAATCGAATACAGGTAAAGATGTGCAGTATCTCTGACCCAGCAGTTAAATTTCTAGGTGATCCTCTAAGTATGGTCCCTGAAATTCATGTTCGTGGCCCCGCTCTAGACCTCCCGGATCAGAACTCTGGGGTGGCATGCAGTAGCTTATAAACATTCCAGGTAATTCTCATGCATGCTGAAGTTGAAATCCACGGGACTGGAGAAACACTAGCACATTTGTCTAGGGGTGTATGTGTAAGAATTTATTGCAGTATTTTCTGAAATGTCCAAAAATTAGAAATAATCTAGTTGATCTCCAGAAAGGAAAGGTCAAATTGTGGTATACTCATATACCATACCAGTTAAAATAAATTTACCTTTTATCTACATGGTTTGATATCAGAGGCATAGTGAATGAGAAGATAAATTTGCAAAATACCATTTTGAACCATCCTTGTAAGTCCATAAAAATATACAATATAATACTTTATTTACAGATTTACTGAGACATGATAGTATAAGAAGTGGATTGAATTGGTCCCAGATTTGTGATTGTGGTTGCCTGTGTGGAAGGAGTAATAGGAACATAGTGGACTGAATTTTGTTCATAGTATTTTCTTTTTAAACCAAAAAAGAGGTGTATAGGGAGTAGGGGAATGGGAAAAAAAAAGACAAAATGTTAGTATATGTTAACTTGAGTTGTGATTACATAATTGCTTATTGCATTATTTGTATTTCTCTGCATCTAAAATATTGTTTTAAAACCAAATCAGAGATAAATCATACTAAGCTCTGATAGTTTGATACCAAATATCAAAATGTACTATAAAATTTAGTTAACGAAAATATTGTGCTATTTTCTTTGAAAAAGACTGGTAGATCAATGCAACTGGTTGAAGAATGAGGAAAGTTAAATTTTGGTTCTCTTATGAATTTTTAAACTGTAATTTAATATGTTTCCTTCTTGTAGTTAGTATATACAAATAAACTGCAGTTAAATTATTTTGTTATTTTAAAAATTGCTAATGTTTGTATACATTTACTTTAAGAATGACTTAAGGCTACAGATGGAAGCCCAGCGCATATGCCTTTCCCTGGTTTATTCAGCTCATGTGGATCAGGTTCGTGAATATATGGAAAATGAAAAAGACAAAGCTCTTTGCAGTCTTAAAGAGGAGCTTATTTCTGCTCAAGAGGAAAAGATCAAAGAACTTCAGAAAATACACGAGTTAGAGCTACAAAACATAAAAACACAAGAAACAGGTAAATGGTTTCTGACTTAATAAATCCTGTGAAGCAAGTAAGTATCAGGTAGAGCTCACTATTTTATGGTTCTACTCACTTTGAAAGTAAAACAGAAAACATTGGGAGTGGGCCAGTGAGATGGCTCAGTGGCGTAAGCGCCTGTCTGGCAAGCGCAAGGGCCCGAGTTCGACTCCCGGAACCCACATACGAAAAAAGGGCCGGTGATATCGCTCAGCGGCACGGGCGCCTGCTGGCGCGCGAGGTCCTGAGGTCGACCCCTGGTACCCACCAAAAAAAAAAAAAAAAGAAAACATTGGGAGTACACAGCATGTAAAAAGTAAGTTTCTGAATTTTTTTTTTTTTTTGTGGTGCTGGGGGCTTTTGGTATGCTTAGAACCCATAGGGGAAAGTGACTTGTATATTTGAGTCTTGGACAATTATTGAACATTCATTTACGTGCTTGAGAAAAGTAAAATTACTGAATCATTTTCCCATAAGAAGTCACAGTCCATCAGCGAAAGCATACGTAAAGTAAACTGAAATACTGAAGTGAATAGAATGGAAAGAGAAAGGAAAATCTAGTGTTTTCTGGGAGGACGAAATGGGAGGAGGCTATGGACAGGAGTAATTGGGTTGGAAATTTAGGGACGACTCTGAAGTCATAAGCATTAAATTTTAAGAGTGCATTCATTTTGAAGATTTGAATGGTCAGGTCATTTGAGAACGTAGAGGGGAATAAGATTGACAAGAATTTGATCAGAAAGAGCTCTGTATACTTTGAATGAGCACCTACTGCCTGGTTTTGTTTTTCGTTTTGTTTTTGAGATAGGATCTTGCTATGTGGTTCAGGCTAGCCTTTCTGAAGTCTGTGTAGCTCAGATGGGCCTTGTGGCAATCCTCCTGCCACAGCCTCCCAAGTGTTGGGATTATAGGTGTGTGCCATTACACTTGGCTGCAGGATTTTAAATAGTGGAAGCAACAGTAAGCTTTTTTAATTTTAAGACGACACCATTGGGATAAATTGGATGAGGTGATCTTATTGATGGGAAGACTAGTTAAGCAACCTTGGCAGTAATTCTGATAAGCATTAAGATACTTAACTAGATATCATTGAGTATGAAAATTTAAGTTCAAGAGTTAAAGACAAGCTGTAGTTAGTAGTTAATAGTAAAAGAAGAAGGAATCATGAATGATCCCTAAATTCCTGGCTTTGGTAACTGGATTAAGCGTGGTTCCAGTCACCAGAGATCTTTGAGAAAAATAATACATTCAGTTTAGAGGATTCTGAGCTAAGAATACGTACTGGCTTTGAGAAAGAAATATCCAGTAATCAGTTAAAAATAGAAGCCTGAAACCCAGGAGAGAAATTTGTTTTTCTTTTAAGACAAAAGATGTTAATGTGTGAGTTGTTTTTTCTAAAATAAAACCTCAGTATTCAAGTTTAATTGCAGTGTTGGTACTTTGCAATAAATAAATATTTTAAGACAACACCATTGGGATAAATTGGATGAGGTGATCTTATTGGTGGGAACACTAGTTAAGGAACTTTGGCAGTAATTCTGATAAACAGTAAGATAATATATTATGTTATTGGGTTTTGGGTTGCAGTTCAGGCACTCTTCTCTAAAAGGTTCACCATCACTGATTGATTCTACTAGGTTAAATATGATAACAGTACATTTACATGTTTGAACGTGTAAATCAGATGCACTAAAGCGTCATCTACTGTGTTAGGTAATGAAGCAAAGCCTTTACACAAGCTCATTGGGAGACTGCAGAAGGCGGTGTCTGAAGAATGTTCTGACGTGTCAAAGGTAAGATATTAAAAGTTAAGTAGTTTTGGACAAGAGGTGCTAAATTTTAAGTTGTCTAGTAATTTGATGAGCAAAATCATCCAGCTCAGAACTGCCTGAGTATTGGGGGTTTGTTTATGCATGCGTGGGGGTGGATATTGGGGATTGAACTTGGGCACCACCCATGCTAGGTAAGTGCTCTACCACTGAGCTAAGGATTTAGCCCCTGCTTTGAGCTTAAAATGAGCGTTTAAAATTTTCCTGATAGTTTATAGCAACAAAAAGTTCAGGGCTTGGGGGATGGCTCAGTAGTAGATTGCTTGCCTACTATGCATGAGGCCCTGAGTTTGATCCCCAGCAAGGGGAGTTTTTATGGCTGTAAATTAAATGTTTCTGAAACCAACTCTAATAAAATAAAATTCCATCTTAAGGGCTATACTGAAAATGTAATAAACTTAGTCACTAAAAATACAGTTTGACTATTAAGTAAATTTCAAGAAACCTCAAGTAGCATCAGTAATCACTTGGTTTAAAATCTAAACATTGCTGATGGTTATTTTCAGTTGTGTGAGGGGCAAAGGTAAAATTCATTTGGAGGGCTGATAAATGATTATGGGGAATGAGTTGTTTTGTTGCTGGGAACAACCAGAACAATGTGTCACATGTTTTTAGGGTTTTTTTTGGTCTGTCTATATAAACCACAGCAAATACCCTCATGTGCTTTAGAAGGTGTATGGATATAATCTTCTTGATAAAATACTTCTAGAATTTGTAGACTTTTTTCCTAATTATCTTTTCTTCACTTCCATCCTGGTCCTGTAGTGTTTTTCAAAGATAGTTGATGTAATAAGAGATGTATTAAGGATGCAGAGATAACATCAGGGTAGGACCTCACTAGGGAGTGACAGATTAAAGTGCAGCTATATTAGGAAAAAGCAAAAGAAAATTAAAGTTTGTGCGGCAAAGATTGTCAGTATTTTTCTCATGTAAGAATGACTTCAGGTCAGAGAAATAAATATTTAGACTCAATTATTTTTTCAGCAAATTAGTTTAGTACAGTGGTGGTGAACCTTTGGCATACATGTCATTTATTTTTCTATTAAGACAAAAGCTGTTAATATGTGAGTTTTTTCTAAACTAAAACCTCAATATTCAGGTTTAATTACGGTATTGGCACTTCATGATGAATAAGTGGGTGTTGGGTTGCAGTTTGAGCACTCGTCTCTAAAAGGTTTACCATCACTGGTTTAGTATGTAGAGGAGTGAGTTCTGATTTTTCTGTGAAATTTTGACCACTCTTTGCATCTATGAGAATGTTTAATGATGTTCAGAGTCAGAAATCAAAATTTTAATTTCTTGAAATATTCAATTTTGCTGTTAACAGGCTTTATGCAATGTCTTTGGTGAATATTATGCTCCTACTTTAAAATGTGAAGTCAATATGGAAGAGAGAGAGAATTCTGGTGTTTACACTTCCATAAATCAAGAACCAGAATTCCAAAACTATAGATACAAAGTTGAAGGTAATGAAAACTTAACCACACTATTGAACAGTATTTAATTTTCTAAAATCAATTGTTGATAAATTTTACTTTTGATCATGATTTACTCAGCCAAGTTGAGTTTGTCATCTTAATATCTTGTCCTTTTTTCAGATTCATGAAATCTTATATTTAATATACACTTTTAATTTTTATAATCAATAATTGTGTTATAAAGATAATGGAAGCTGTATTTTTCCTTGTCTATTTATCTTCTATTCCTCTACTAATACTTCTTTTCTCATCCTAATTCTTTCCTTTAACTTCTTATACTATAGATCCTACTCTTTAAAATTACTGTAGTTTTTAAGTAAGTTTATGTCAATGGTGTATCATTTTAAAACTGAATAAGAAAAGGAGATACTAAGAAATTGCTTTCTTAATATAAATCTGGTATTATTTTAACAAATTATACCTTAATTAATTTTTGTTCTGTCCCAGATAAGAATATTTCTTCTTTCTGTCCATTTGTATGAATAATGAACAAGCTGTACAAAATGATTAACCAAAAAAATTAATGCAGTTTAAAATGAAATTGTCAAATTAGCTTTGTAGCAGGTGTTTCATATTCATATTTTTATTTCTGTTTACTACATATTTGAGATTTACTTCTAGAATTTTCTTAAAGTTATAAGTAGGTAGATAATATTTATTGAAAGATATGGACCTTGATTATGGAGTTAAATTATTGTAATTGCCTGTTTATCATCTAGACTTGCAAGAAAACATGCAAACCCTTCTCAACAAAGTAGCAGAAGAATACAACAAACTCTTGATACTCCAGACACGACTAAGCAAGGTCTGTGAAATGAAAAGCATGTCATATAATATGTGCATTTATTGTGTATAACCTTCTGTTTTGTAAGCTGCATCATCAACCAAGAATTTCTAAATTAAATGAACATGAAAAAGATTAGGGAAAGTAATATATATGTTTATACGTTTCTCTACAGAGAGAAACGGGCTGGGTCCCAGTATCTCCTTTAGGTCACACCGGCAATGACCTGGCTTCCTTCCATTATGCCTCACCTCCTAAAATTTCCTCCATCTTCTAAGAATGCTGCAGACTGGGGACTAAACCTTCAACACACAGGCCTTTGGAGGCATTCAGTATCCAAACCACAGCAGCTGGTTCTTTGTTCTCAGCTATAGAGTCTTTCTTTTAATTGGATGTCTCTACTCAAAAGTCCTTTAGGAGCGTCTCAATCAACATAACTAAAATTTGACTTTACCCGGTACTGAGGAGGCTAAAGTAGGAGGATCATGAGTTTGAGGTCAGCCTGGGCTACTACATAAGGAAGTTGAAAGCTGGTCTAGATTACATTAAAGAAAAAAATATTGACTTATTAACTTCTTTCCCTTAAACCAGCTTCTCTTCCTCTCAGTTTTGAAGAATGACATCCAACCAGAAATTTGAGGATCTTAATAGTCTTCCTTGACCCCTAATTCTCTATTATGCAGAAATGTACTTCAAAGGAAATCTAAAAGAAGTGAAAGACATACCTTGTCTCATGCAGTTATCCAGCCAGTACTTCACTTACTAATTATATGTCAAGTTATACCATGAATGAAGCAGTATACAATGAAAATGAAGTCATTAGATTGACAATATTTATAAATTTCATGTATAAACTAATTCAAGGAATGTGGTGTACATTTATAAAATAGTTGCCCAAGGCAACATTTACCAAGTATTTGAAAGAGAAATGTAGATAAGTATGTTTGAAATTAAGTAAGCAAGTAAATAAGTATGGGCTGAAATAATGTCTTGGAGGAAGTGAGACTTGAAATGATCCAAAAAGGTGTGTTGGTTTGAATAAAGAAGGTAGAGGACAACATCACTTCAGGGGGAGAAGTGACACGATCAGAGTCTTGAGGTGGAAGTGTACTCTGTTTGGGACTTATTGCTGAAACAGTAATGGACCCTAAGATTGAAGAGGATGGACTGTAACAACTTTGAATTCTGGGCTGGACTTTTATCTTGTAGATATTAATACCTATGATCCTAGGGTAGATATAAAGTTTAACTTTTAGGGAGAGTAATCTGGTGGCACTAGGGTGTAGAAAAAAAGGGATGATTTATGAGATAATTTAGGGAAGAACCTAAAGAATTTTGTAGTTGATATGGAAGAAAAAAAGGCCAAAAAAATTTTTTATTACCTCCCTTCACAAAACTTGGGCCTTAAATGTCCATAGACGGGTCACAAAGTGTGGGACTGGTTCAGTGATTTTGTAGGATTCATAAGAATTAACATTGCAATAGTAGACAGCGCCATAGGTCCCTGCTGCCCCACAGCCCACGGCAGACAGCCTGACACTGCAGGTGCCTGTCCTGGTATACTAGCTGAACTTTGATCAGACACTGAGGAATATAGGTAAGGCTGATACCTGGGAAGTGGTGCTATTGGTCCAGGTACATAACTGGCCTCAATACCTCAAGACTGCTGCTAGACTCACTTTGAAAAGCCCAGGAAAGTATCCTTGTCATCTTTCGATGGAGATAAAACAGCTGATTACTGGGTTGGATTTCTGTCCAGTTCTGCAGGTGTTCTTTCCATTCAGCATTCAGTTGTATCCCAGTGAGTTTCCAGACGGTGACCCAGAGGTTCCCCCCCAAACTGCAGAAGAACGTAGCTTCAAAATTGGGATCCATTAATGATCAGTATCCTGACTCCTTCAGTGATTATAGAGTGGCCAACTTCTCCCATTTTAAATCAAACAATGTTGCTGGTAAAAGCTGCATTTTCTGTGGGAAAGGGTCACAGTTCTTCAAGATTATGCTGGCAGTTATACTTTTCCTAGAATAGGCTCACAGATTAGCCCTAGACTTACCATGCCTTCAAAAAAAGGTACAGAAATTGAAGCAGCAAGAGTATTTAGAGGGCAGTGTTCTTTTACTATGGATCTATATGCCAGTCATCATTTTTATGGCATTGATGACAGGTACAAGGAAGGAAATTATAAAAGATCAGAACAGAAGTCAGTGAAATTGAGACTAAAAAAAAAAACAAAACAATGGATTAAAGAGCTGGTTCTTGAAAGAATGAACAGAATTACCCACTCTTACGAAAGAAGGAACCCAAATCAGTGCAATTAGAAATGAAAAACATGAAAGCTCAATGGACACCGCCAGATTATCAGCAGCTACTTCACAAACCTGTACACCCGTAAATTGGAGAATTCAAAAGGAATGGATAGATTTCTAACTACATATGAATCACTAAAACTGAATCAAGATTTAAAAACCTTGAATAATCCAATAACAGGCAGTGAAGTTGAGGCAATAATAAAAAACCTACTAACTAAGAAAAACCCAGGTCCTGATGGATTAGCTGCTAAATTCTACAGGAACTTTAAGAAGATTTAACTATGATAACCTCAAACTCTTTAATGAAATTGAAAGAGAAGAAGTACTTCCAAAGTCATTCCTGGAAGTTGGCATTACCCTGATTCCAAAACCAGAAAAGGACCCAACCAAAAAAAGAGAACTACAGGCCAATCTCTTTAATAAATGTAGATGCAAAAATCCACAAGAGGATACTGACATACAGTACAACAAATCATCAAAAAGACCATGTAGGCTTCATCCCAGGGATGGAAAGGTGGTTCACCATATACAAATCAATAAATGTAATGTATCACATAAACAGAAGCGAGGACAGAAATCACATGATCGTCTCAATAGATGCATAAAAGGCCTTTGACAAAATCCAGCATCTATTCATGATAAAAATAATGACGAAAATAGGTATAGAATGCCCTTATCTCATTCTGATAAAAGCCATTTATGACTAACCTACTGCCAACATCATATTACATAGGGGAAAAGAGAGAGCTTTCTCTCTAAAATCAGGTACAACATTATCACCATTCCTATTCAATGTAGAACTTGAAACCTTACCCAGAGCAATCAGGCAATAGAGAGAAATAAAAGGAATATGTATAGGAAAGGAAGAAGTCACATTATCCTCTACATAGAAGACCAAAAAATTCCACCAAAAGATTACTAGAATTAACCAAATTCAGCAGTGTAGCAGGATACAAAATCAATACACAAAAATCAGTAGTGTTCATGTACACTAATTAACTCACTGAGAAAGAAATTGGGAAAAAAGTCATACACAGTAGCATTAAGAAAAATTAAATATTTAGAAATTAACCTAACCAAGGAAGTGAAAGTACTCTGCAATGAAAACTAAGTACTCTGGGAAAGGTGATTGAAGAGGACATCAGAAAATGTAGATAACCCCTGTTCTTGGATAGGCAGAACCAATATTACCAAAATGGCCATACTCCCGAAGCTGATAAATAGATTTAACACAATCCCAATCAAGATAGCAACAATACTCACAGAATTAGAGAAAAGACTCCTAAAATTCATATGGAACCAAATGAGGTTGCAGAAGCAATTCTGGGTAATATGAGCAAAGCAGAAGACATCATAATCCAGGACTTGGAATTCTGTTACAAAGCTACAGTGATAAAAGCAGCATGGCACTGGCACTGGCACAAAGACAGGAGGATCAGTGGGAACAGAATAGAGGAAACAGAAACAACTCCTGGCACATTCAGCTATTTGATCCTTGACAAAGGGGCCAAAACATACATTGTAGGAAAGATAGCCTCCTCAATAAGTGGTGCTGGGAAAATTGGCTGTCCACATACAGGAGATTGAGTCTAGATCTATGTATTTCACCATGTAATAAACTAAAATCAAAATAGATCAAAGATCTAAATGTTAAAATAGAAAGACTTTACTGGAAGATAAAGTAGGTAAAACTCTTAAAGACATAGGTATAGGCAAAGACTTTCTGAACAAAACCTCAGTGGCAATATCAAAAATCAACAAATGGGATTATATCAGATTAAAAATCTTCTGCATAGCAAAGGAAACAACCAACCAACTGAGAGAAGAGCCAACCTGCAGAAGGCGAAAAAAGGGGAAAAGTCCTTCCTTAAGACAAACAATAAAAAAATAAGAAAAATTATAAAATCCCCTCCGAATTTGCATACATTTATATATTTGGATATAGAGAATATATGTAATATCTATGCATCATATAAATAACATATAATGTATGTATATACTTAAAATGGATCATATTAATATAGAAAAACATAAAAGGCTGTAGGCTTCTAGGGGACAATTCTAATTTCCAGAGGGTGATCAAGAAAGGCCTCATGAGACCATGACATTTGAAAACAGACCCAAAGAGAGATGATAGTGTTGGGCATACAAATATCTGGAAATGAACACTGTAGGTAGAAGAAACAGCCAATGAAAAGACCCTAAACCTGGAGCAAGCTAATCGTTTGGGGACCCCAAGGAGGTTGTTCGGCTTGGGAATAGAATGACAGACAAGGCAATAGGAGACAGGGACTCACTGTGCAGGACCTAGTAAGATACTCTGAGAGCAGAGGAGCTCTGAAATAATGCGACCTGTGCTCCTTACAGCCTTTCCACATCATTCCCTAAAAGATTGAGGCCCAGATAGAATTCGACTCGTCCATAATTAATAAGACCCACATTCGTCTTTCTTCTGTTTCATTAGCTTTATGTTCACACTTCATAGTTTAGTTCTTTGTAGAATGGTTTAATTTTATTTCCTCAGCTAGTTGATAAATTCTGTGAGGACAGATACAGCATATTTTTATTTTTATTGATCTTATATTCTTATTCTCTGATGTCACAGTGCTAGCCACACAGATTATTAAATATTTGATGAATGAATAAATTAATATCCATGTATATGACATATTGCTTCCTAGTTTTAATAGTTAAGGAAATGAGCCAAGATTTATGTTTTTATTATTTTCCTTCCTTGTGTTTATTGTAAAATATATCATTTGTCAATTACCCAGTTGCCACCTGCTCTCCAGAAATGAATAAGTTTATCAAGTAAAATAAAAAAATTGTGTGTGAATTGAAATTTCAGAGATGAAGTCACAAGTATTGTGATGAGCTTTCTACTAGAATTTTGTAAAGCACTCATTTTTGTGAAAATGAGCTTTTTTCAGGATATTAAAGAACATTACTAACATAATTTTAATGCCATGAAAAGAATAGGGTATGAGTCTTGTCAGAAGAGAACAGGGATAATCTAGAAGAGAAAATGTTTATATCAAACTGTTGCAATTTTGGATGCTTTTGAAAAAACATCTTAAATGCAAAGTTGCTTTAATAAAGATTTTGGGGCCAGTGAGTTAGCTCAGCGGCATAATCGCCTGCCTGGCAAGCGTGAGGTCCTGAGTTCGACTCCCGGTACCCACATATGAAAAAAGGGCCGGTGATATCGCTCAGTGGTATGGGTGCCTGCTGGCGTGCAAGGTCCTGAGTTTGACCCCGATACCCACAAAAAAAATAAATAATAATAATAATATAGAGTTTTGAAGTAGTAGATAATATATTTACATCATTGCTCTATTATTGTTTTCTAAGGTTCAAGAAGGACAAACAGATGGTGTGAAACTTAAATTTACCAAAGAAAACCTGCCAAAAGAGGAAACTGAGTTTTTATCAACCCATTCTCAGATGACCGATTTACAAAACTTTGGTAAATTTTGATTATATGCCACATTCTAATATTTTTATACAAAGTACTCAATAATTTGCTTTTTTTGCTTTGAAATATGAGGTAACTTGGTTAGCTTAAACACAGTGTAATCTGTCTGGTCTCAATTTTCTCATCCTTAAAATGGAAAGTATATGGACTACTCATGTCTTTGGTCCCTCTTACTAGTTCTTACATTTTATGTATCTAAATTGTTTTAAATTTAAAGAAATAAAATGTTTGGATTTAGCGATACTATAGGCAGGAGGTTGGAAGAAATTATCTTGAATTGTGTGTTTGTGTTTTCTTGTTTTTATCAGAACAAGTCAAACTGCAACATGTTACTATCACTAAAAATATTTTTTTCAAGGAAGAATGACTTTTCTACACAGACAAGTAATTTTGTTATTGCACTAACAGATTTATATTGAAATGTGCAATTTTCTATTCCTGTATTGTAGATGTCAATCACAAAAGCACGTTATCTTCTCTGGAAGATATAGAAAAAATGAAACATCTTGAAGAACAAGTTCAAGACTTAGAAAACCTCATATCTTCTTTGCAGCAACAATTGAAAAAAACTGAAGAAAACTATGGGGTAGAGATCCAGTGTTTGCAGGAGAGGCTACAAACTGTTAGTGAGTCCACAGTTGAGCCAAGGTATCTATCTACTTAAAATTTTGCTCCGTAGTTCTGGTAACTTAGTAACAATCATAGTATCTTTTGTAATGGTTAAGAGTAAAGTATAACTTAAGAAATTCTACTTATACTTTTATAGAGATGTTGTTATTAATCTGCTGGGTTATATCAGGCTGTGGGCATGTATTTGTTTATTCTGTACCTAAGCTTTGCTACTTTGATATGATAAATACGCAAGAAATGCAAGATATGATTGTTCCATTCTTGGCTGGATGTCCTTCACTTAATTGTCTGATACTCAAATTCACCATCACCAAAACAGAACTCTGGACCCTCTCAAAATTGACACCTTCTGCAGCCATCTCCAGCTATCATGACTGCTTTTTCTCTCATACATTTCTTCCAATCTATGAAGAAATCTTTTTTTTTTTTTTTTTGGGTAGATACCGGGGGTCGAACTCAGGACCTCGTACGCCAGCAGGCGCCTGTGCCTCTGAGCGATATCACTGGCCCTTTTTTCATATATGGGTACCGGGAGTTGAACTCAGGACCTCGCACTTGCCAGGCAGGCGCTTATGTGGCTGAGCCATCTCACCGGCCCTATGAAGAAATCTTAAAACAAACAAACAAACAAATAAATAACAAACCTTCAATCTATATTTGAACTGCATCATTCCTCACCAGCCTGCTGGTCCTTGTCATCATCATGTCTCCTGGATTACTCTCTTTCCTTCCTTCTCTTTTCTGTATAGTCAGTACAGGTGCCAGACCTTGCTTTTTAAACTTAAAACAGGTCTCATTATTTCAGAGCTCCTCTGCTCTCAGAGTATCTTACTAGGTCCTGCACAGTGAGTCCCTGTCTCCTATTGCCTTGTCTGTCATTCTGTTCCCAAGCCGAACAACCTCCTTGGGGTCCCCAAACGATTAGCTTGCTCCAGGTTTAGGGTCTTTTCATTGGCTGTTTCTTCTACCTACAGTGTTCATTTCCAGATATTTGTATGCCCAACACTATCATCTCTCTTTGGGTCTGTTTTCAAATGTCATGGTCTCATGAGGCCTTTCTTTTTTTTTTTTTTTTTGTGGGTACCGGGGGTTGACCTCAGGACCTCTTGCGCCAGCAGGCGCCCATGCCGCTGAGTGATATCACCGGCCCTTTTTTCATATGTGAGTACCGGGAGTCGAAATCAGGCCCTCGCGCTTGCCAGGCAGGCACTTACGCCGCTGAGCCATCTCACCGGCCCTCATGAGGCCTTTCTTGATCACCCTCTGGAAATTAAAATTGTCCCCTAGAAGCCTATATAGCCTTTCATTTTTTTCTATATTAATATCCATTTTAAGTATATACATACATTATGTTATTCATATGTATGGATATTACATATATTCTCTATATCCAAATATATAAATGTATGTAAATTTGGAGGGGATTTTATTACTTATTTTTTCTTATTTTTTTTATTGTCTTAAGGAAGGACTTTAAACTGTAGAAGGGTAGGCTCTTTGTCCATTTAAGTCACTGATATATTCAAAATATCTATAATCCCTCCACATAGTAGGTGCTCAATAGATATTTGTTAAGTGAATACTTTATACGTTACTATAGGGAACTGTGCCTTAGTGTATACCTTAAATATAGGGAACTGTGCTTTAGTGTATAATTACTTCTATAAAACCCTCGAGATTTAATCTAATTTTGGCTGACTCTGCTATTGTAGGACTGATGTCTCTGTAGGCACTTGTTGATGGAACCTCTACAGAGGTTTTTGTGGTGGTGGAGAAGGACAAAATATAGAACGTCCATAATTCTTTGCAAATAGTCTGTTAGTCCCTGTTTTATTCAGGGCCTATGTGTGCCTTTGGGATTGTTCATTCAGTGTTGGTACAGCCTATAAAGCTTCTAGTTTCTTCAAGATTAGTGGTTCAGAGGCTTTTAAATACGCGTGCCCGTGTGTGTGTGTGTATTCACAATTACAGATTATTGGACTGTACATCTCGAGAGTTAGACTAAAGATGGAACCTGAAAATTTGTTTTTTTAACAAGATAATTCTGAGACACATGGCCTGTAGATTGGCATTTGCAAACCACTGCTTTAGATTTTCTGATATGAAAGAAAATAGGTAGATAGCAAGAAATCTATTCACTGATCACTGTCCTTCAAACAGTTCTCCTTTAATTAGTGATGCTTTCTATCCAAATATATGAAGAAATGGAAGATCTCTGGAAATTTAGGGGTACTGTGCTGTTCCTACCTTCAGACTTCTGGCACCTCACTACCTCTGTCATAGTTTCTGTAATGCACAGTTGAAATATGTTGATAAAACCTTCCAGTTAAGACTATTAATTCACTGCCTCTCCTCTCAGAAAAGAACTTTACTCACTGTCATGTTCATTCTTACACTGAGTCATTCTTACAAATATCACATGTTGTGAAGCAACGATAGCACATTTTGAATTTCACTGACACAGTTCTTTGCAAGCAAACCTGAAATTGTTTAAGAAAAATAATTGAGTCATTTATTATATAATCATTTGAAAACTTCACACTGGAAGCATCTTAGAAAGATACTATGGAATTGGAAAGACTGAGGATTTTCAAGTCAGGTGAATCTGCATTTGACCACTGATTTGACTTTTACTTTGACTTTTACTATTGGCAAATTTTTCAAACATCTCTGAGTAGTAATAAGGATAATAATTATCATTAACATTATGAAGATTAAATGAGTAACTGGGAAGAGCCTTGGGTAACTGCTGTGGAAGGAGAATAAGATACATATAAAGTAGCCCTTTGTTTCCAGGGACTTCAATCTAATCATTGACATAATTATTCACAAATACTTTTTTATTTTTTTTAAT
The DNA here is from genome assembly GCA_028451465.1 of Erethizon dorsatum. Classification (NCBI taxonomy): domain Eukaryota; kingdom Metazoa; phylum Chordata; class Mammalia; order Rodentia; family Erethizontidae; genus Erethizon; species Erethizon dorsatum. The sequence continues at coordinate 44,649,684 of CM051835.1, forward strand.
GTGGGTACCGGCAGTTGAACTCAGGACCTCACAGTTGCCAGCAAACACTTGTGCCGCTGAGCGATTTCACCGGCCCCTTTTTTTCTTTTTTGTGGGTACTGGGAGTCAAACTTAGGAACTCACACTTGCCAGGGAGGTGCTTATGCCGCTGACCTATCTCACCGGCCCTCACAAATAATTTTTAAAAGGGAGTGTTTGGAGATTATAATCTAGTGATACAACTGAAGTGATAGGGTTTAAACCCAGGTCTGTGTAGAATTTTTGCTGTATATTTCTGTAATACTGCCTGCTGGAGTGGTACCAGGAAAATGGAAATAAAGGATGAATATCAGAAAATTTTGATGGAAAGAATATTGAGATCCAAGCATAGTGGAAAATTATAAAGAATCTTCTGTTATTTGGGCCTAGGGAATATGGAGAATGATGGTACATTAATATACACAGTGAAATCAGGCAGGAAAGTAAGTAGGAGCTTCATTGTAGGAAAGGGGTAATAAATTCAGTGTTACATATATATATATTTTTCACTTTGGCAGTAAACACTTTATAAAGCTCATGGTATCAAATTATTGTGGACTAAGTATTTTTTGTGTTTGAGTCAAATGAGTGGATAATCGGAATGGTGTTCTCAGCTATAAAAATAAGAACTAAGAAACAAAGGCAAGGATCAGAATTACATGTGTAAGGGGCAGTGAGAAAAACAGGCAAAATGCTGAGAAAGTTAAGAGAACCAGGAAAGGGCAGAGAAGTTTTTAGAAGGATGAGATGGACAGGAAATATGAATATACATTTCACAGCAGGAGAGAAACTTAAATATCCAGTAGGATTTGAAAGAAAATTTACCCTCGGAAATCGAGACACTTAACTCTTGCAAAGTTTTAAGATTATTCCTACACATTATTGAAGTTTTAAGAAAGTACTTAAATGATATTGTTATGAAAGCAGAATAATTTGGAATATGGTACTATACTCAAATTTCAAATAGTGAGTTTAACAAGTGATAAGATTTTGTTATGTAAAAAGTATAAATGGAAAGATGTAAACGTGCACTTGTAAGAATCTTATACCATTGTTTGTCATAGTGAACGCTTGGACACAACCAAGTAAGCATCAATGCAGAATGATTTTATGTAATGAAATGGGACAATGATATAGCTTATATGTGGTCAATTTCAGAAAAAAGGAAAGGGTGGAAGACAGTGGGAGAAAGTAGGGTATGTAACCCAAGAGGAGGGTGGAATAAAGGCAGCATGGGTGGTTACACATGAAAATGGTAGTGAAAAATTATATTTGCCAAAAGTGAAAATTACAAATTTTCTCCTTTTATTTTTTACTCATATTTCCTAAATACTAACCTTACCTCATTTTTGTTACCGAAGTTAACCCTTTTGGGTGTTTGTTTATTTTAATTAATTAGAAACCCACAAGTCTATGTATTTGTTACCTTGTGGGTAGGGATGGAGCCCAGGGCATCACACATGGTAGGCAAGCACTGTACTAAAAAGCTATGCATCACCAGCCCTTTTTATTTTAAGGTAGTCTTACTAAGTTGCCCAGGTTTATCTCAAACTTGAAATCTCCCTGCCTTAGTCTCCTAAGTAGTCAGGATTACAAGCATGCACCACCACACCTGGTAAGTTAAGCATTTTAAGAGAAACATTTTTACAAAGTAGTGAATGATTGTAAAGTACAGAATACAGACATAAATACCAAAAGATATGTGTGAATAGAGTAAAAACAAAGTCCAGAAGTGATTGCTTAAAATAAGAATCTTCCCTTTATTGCCACTGCATGTCAGTTCGACTAAAGATAATCATTGTTACTTTTGCTGTTCTTCCAGATTTTTTTCTATGATATATACATATATGTGTTAAAACAAATTTTAGTAAAAGTGAGATATTACCTTTTTACCCCAATATATCTAAGATACCTTTTTAAAAAAATACCACTACCTATAATAGCTCTTTATCATACATTTATAGTAGCATTTATAAAATGTCATAAAATTCATTTGGTGATATGTTAAAATTGTGCATCATTATCTGTCATTTTTGTCTCTCACCCTAGTACACATTTTATGCGTGGTATAAATTTTAGATGAATGGCAGAACATACACACAACTTTAATTCCTTCATCCTCTTTTATTTATATTTAGCTCCTCCATTGATACAGCGATAATAAAAGAATCTGATGGACAGAAAACAGTATACTCTGGAAGTTGTCTAAAAGAGAATATTGATGGTACAATAGAGGTATCATTTTAATTTTTATTTTAAAGTGTTAATTTCAGTGACTGTTTTCTTTCATTTTTATGTCTGTGGCTTAGTAATTACCCATAAGTATTTTTCAGGTGTAAGCATAATATAAAAGACCTAGACTAAGGAAACTTAATGTATTTTTCATAGCCTAGGAAAAAATCGGAAAGTTGAATTTTCCCTAAGTATGTTAGAGTTTAAATTTTGTCTTGTTTTTGTAACTGTTTATTTGTGGGCATATCAGTTTCAGTGCCCTGACCAACATAATTTTTCTTCCCATCACGGGAAGTAGGACCAAGCCATCTTTAGAATAATTTAGGAATTCCCAAAATCCACAGTGCTAAGGCTGGGATACTGGATGAAGCCTCCTTCCCAAGAGGCCTATGACATAAAAACGTTCCTCATCTTTTCTGGTGCGTGCTGTCTGGAGTGGCTGAACCACTCTCCACCTCTCCTCAACTTTGTGTTATTCCTAATTCTCAAAACTTTTCTCAAACCTCCAACTGCAAAACTTTAGTCTTCATCTTCACTCAGTAGATTTTTAGCTCCTACCTCCTAGAGAAAATAAAGATAATTACTTACTGCCCTTCTTCATTCTGAATATTGGAGAGAGAGATTAGCCACATTCTTGATTCTTCTGCACTCATCCTTTACACAGTGTCTGTTTGGGTGAAACTGAGATGACTGGTAAATAAATACTTTCATGCTGAGAATCTATTTCTAAAAAGGATTATTTTTTATATTGATGAAAATAATTTGTATTTGTGGAAAATTGGAGCCTATTAAAATATGCCAAGAAAATTTGCTTGTAATATCATGAGCAAGCAGCCACTATTGAATATTTTATTTCAAATGAAATATGCATATACATGTCTTATTAATTATATTCAAATATCCCTTACATTAGAATTATGGTAATAATCATAAATATATAAATATGTTTGTCTCTTTGTACTGTATTTCTACATTCACAATTGTATAATTGTTTAGGAGAATTACTCACTAGAATTAGGCTTTTAGTTAAAGGGGAACAAAAATTTATTTTTTGCTGAGAATACCCAGAAGTTTTCTAAGAAATAATGATGCTGTGAGAATATTTTGAGAATAGACCTTAAAAACAACTAGTATACAATTAGTGTAAATAAATATGTCATATTTTACTTGCTTTTTAATTTAGTTTTCTGGTGAATTTGGAGTGAAACAAGAAACAAATATGGTTAAGTTGCTAGAAAAACAGTACCAAGAACGATTAGAAGAAGAAGTAGCTAAGGTAAGTTTATGTTTTTTGAGGAAGAGTACCTTGGTTTATATTCTCTTTGAGACTTCAAAAAACGTAGATTGTACTGATGGTATGTATTTTGTTTTTATGTCATATGACTGCATTATATGGAACTTTCTGTCAATTTTTCTTTAAGAAGAACATTATTTTCTGGATGTAGACAGTAATTAATTAGAAACCCACAAGTCTGTATATTTGTCACCCTGTGAGTAAAAGTAGGGGGAAAGATAGGAAAAGAAAGTAATTGGTCTTACATGTATTACCTTTGCCTAGCTTGTCTAGAGAAGTCACTGTGATATTAAATAAGAACTGCAGACACTAAGGGAGCACTGTCACTGACCAGTAGCTCCTGGCTAAGTGGAGGTGTTTTTATCATTGTAGATTTTTGCTTATCTCTCTGTCCTCAGCTATTATGCCAGAGTCACTGTTAAACTCTTAAATATGTTTTCATTACTTTCTCATTGCTGAAACACAATTTGAAGTAGGGAAAGTTTGTAGGATCCAAGACAGGGCAGCATAGCAGAGTGGCACAGCAGAAGAGTAACAATTCATGGCATGGCAGGTGGGAAGCAGAGCCAGGGTCAAGGGATGAGAAAGGAGATATAGGTAGGTAGGTAGGTAGGTAGATAGATACATATAGATATAACTTATATATCTATATCTATCTATATCTAAATATATATCCTTCTAGGCCACACCCACACTGACCCACCTTTTCCCACCAGGCTTTACCTCCCAGCATCACACCCAGCTGTAAACCCACCAGTGGACTAATCCAGTGATGAGTGTCACACACCATGATCCAGCCACCTCCCAAAACCCCGCCTGTGAGCACATAAGGTCTTGGGGGATGTTCTAGATATAAACCATAAAGGAGATCAAGACCTCCAGACCCAAGGAAATACCTGGACCACGAGGTCTAAGTGGAACATACAGTTTCAGTTCCTGGAGGTCATGGTGAAAAGGGAGGCAGCGTCATTTTTATATCACTTCCATTGGGTGGTTCTGAGAAGAACGCAGATATTCTCTCTGCCTAACTCCTACCTAAATATCTCAAATGGACTATTATATCAGGGTATCATACTACAGTAATTAACACGAGGTTAGATATTGTGTATAATTTTAGTTCTTATTCTTCTGGTTTACTAAATGTGTGACCTTAGGAAAGTTACTTAATGGTGATATTATAAAGATACCTCACAAAGCATTACTCATCTGTGCAGAACACCAAAGTACAGGCCAGTGAAGACTATTCTCAAGGCAGCCAAAGTACTGTGCTGTGGCCTAAGAGACAGCACTGATGGTCTGGCTCGGTCCAGGAGTAATACAGATGGTTGACATGTAGTGATGAGATTGTGCTACCCCTTATGCCCTCACATGTGATGTTGGAAAAAGATTGGGAACCGTTTTGCTGAAAGCTCAGGCCATGTAAAGAAGCCCAGTAGGAGTAATGATTCCCAGTGTAGATCACAGTAGGTTTCTCCAGTGATTTGGATACACACTACTGAAAATACGCATTTATTTATACTTTATTGCCAGACAATATTCTGAAGACAGGTATCACAGGGAAAAAAAAATGAGACCTTTGCTCCTGCAGACCTTGCATTTTAGTTGGCGTAGCTAGACATCTAGACACAGATGGCAGTAAGTACTACAAAGAAACAATAACCAGGGAGTAAGACTAGGAAAACCCATGGAGAATGAGACCATACTGGTTTTACATAGGGTGTCATGGAAGACCTCACTTTTTCAAGTAATATTAGAATAGACAGGCATGGTGGCACACACTTACAATTCTAGCTCTATAGGCTGAGGCAGGAGGATCATTGCAAGTTTGAGGCCATCTTGGGCTACATAGTGTGTTCAGGGCAGGCTTGAGCTACATAATGACACCTTGTTAATGAATGAATGAATGAATGAATGACATTAGAGGAGAATCTGAAAGAAATGATGGAGTAAATTCTGGATATCAGGTTGAGGACTTTAAGGAATTGGAAATGTAAAAATAAAGGGAAAGGTCAAGACATACTCTCTCTAACAGGTGTCTCCAAGAGGTAGCAAGGAGAGTTGGGTACAGTTGGTGAAGGCCTCTTGCCTAGCCGCTAACTCAGTTCTGGGTTGAGTTTGATTCCGCTCTGCAGTCCCCTAATCTACGTACCTGTTTCCTACAAAATTGTGAGATCCTGGTACAGATTTCTCTCCTTAGCAGATGTAACTGGATACAGGAGGCAGAAATACAGGGAAAGGGGGCCAGGGATCACGCTTCAAGGGTGAAATATTAATTTAGGATATTTGATGTGGAAAAATGGAGTTGCTTTTTACAGAGGATTCTTTTAATAGGATATAAAAGACTGCAAAGGGGTAGTTTTTACAGAGGAGTGGGAGAGTTTAGACATCAGCTTTTGACTCATTAAATGGAAATCACTTATTAAATGTCCAAATACGGTATAAATGTTGATAATGGTTGGATGTATAAATCTAGGGCTTAGGAAGTAGGGAAAAACTAGAAAATTTAAATGTGGGAGTTAGTATAGCAAGGAATTTTTCGAACTGTTAGCTGCAACCCATTTTTAAGTCATGAAATCAATTTAGTGTGTTGAGACTAGGATTTTAGTATTAATGGAAAGGTTCCATTGTGTAAACATACACAGAAGTGCATTATGTATGCTTTGGGTCATAATATAAAATGTATTATGTTTTTGTTTGTGTGTGTGTGTATATATGTGTGTATGTTAACCATTTATTGTAATGAAAAAAATTGAAAACTACAAACATACAGAGTGAGTATAGCTAGAAAAACTTCTGAGGATTAGGAAAGAATATCCCAGTGTTTAGAGGTCAGAGAAGTAAGGAAGTGCAAAAGAGATGGGCAAGGAGCAGTATATTAGATATGGTAAGAACAAAAGAATTGTATTATAGAAACCAAGTAATAAAAATATATTAGGAAGAGAATGTATTAAATTATCTTGGATGTTTCTGATAGATGAAGAAAGATTATAGCTGCAAATTAGCTGTTTGATTTTACAGTGTGAAATCATAGTGACTTACAGACACATATTTGATGGTATGGTGGAGATGGACTCTCATTAGTGTGAGTTTGAGAGCATGAAGGGGAGGAATGAGGTGCTAAAGGGTGATGTAGAGAATCAAATGGTGGATCTCGTTGTTGCTGTTTTGTTTTTGTTTAAGATGAGAGAAATTGCAAATAGAAATACTTGATGAGCAAGGAAGGGAAAATAGCTGATTCAGAAGAGAGAGTAGCGGTTGTGGAGCAGGGTCCTTGAGTGGATGAGGGGATTTGTTATAGGGAGTCCCCACTATATAGGAGCATGGCAGTTTAATATGTAATAATAGGAAGAAGGTATACAATACTTGGGGTTTGTTTGTTTGTGTTTTGGGGGGTTTTTTTGGTACCGGGAATCAAACTCAGGACCTTGTGCTTATCAGGCAGGTGCTAGTGCCGCTGAGCTGTATCTCTGGCCCTGTTTGTGTTTTTTATTAGTATGTGTTTGCAATACATGCAATTTACAGTTTTCTTGGGGTACATGTACAAAATGTTCTGTTTTTTAATCCCCTTCCCTCTCACTTCCCTCCCTCCCTCCTTTAATTCTCCTTTCCCCATCTTCCTTTTTGTTGATATATTAATTTTATCTCATGTTTATGACATAAAATGTTTGCATTCATGAGGTTATTAGGTTCCTGTACATGGCATATCTTCGTTCTACTTATTTCTCCTTCCCCTCCCTCTCTCCTCTCACCCTCAGTCTCCAAGACCCCTTCCCATTTGCAGTAGATCTACCTCCTTGTCTCCCAGTGTCCTTCCTGTATTGTGGTCTTTGTACTTAAAGGCAGAAAATATTATTCATTATTCAGGTATGTTTTCAGATGCCGTATTTGGAGCCTGTGAAAGTTCTAATTGTTTCTCTTCTCACAAAATATGATGCAAGGTAAACATCAGAGAATGGAAAGAGAGAGAAAAGGGGGAGGGTTGGGGGGAGAATATGAGAGAATTGGAAATGGGAAATTGAATAATTGCTCGGTATCACTGAGGGCTCATTGCAAGGATATTGGTATGAATTTAAAGTTCGACCAGTTTGCTTCATTGGATTTGTCCTTCCTCAGTTAAGTTCAGGTTCAGAGACAGAGGGTATGCCAAGGGTTAATTGTAGGCACAGGTGGAATTTTGTTAGTACAATGAAGGGAAGAGAGAATAAGAAGGTGGTTTGAGTCTGGTTTTGTAGTTTCTAAATTATAGAATTTTTAAAGTTATTTCTGTCATTCCTTTCTAATTTAAATGCAAACAAAAGAAAGTGATCTTCATATTGAATTTTCAGAATTTCAATAGCTTCCTTTATAACCTGTCATATGGTCAGGCTTTTGTTGTTTGTAATCATATCTATTGGGGTATAATTTACATATGAAATTCACCACTTATAAGTACAGATTTTGGTGTGTTTTAATGAACGTTAGTGGTTGTAAAACCAATATCATATTAAGATATAAAGATACACATTTCAGTCACCCCCAAAAGTTTCCCTGTGGAGACAACCCTGTCCCTTATATGTTGCTGTATTCTATTTACTAATACTGTGTCAAGAATATGTATGTCTGTCTTCATGAGGAATTTTAGCTGTATTTTTTATTTTCTTATAATGTTTTCCTTTGGATCTAATACCAGAATAATGCTGACCTCAAAAAATGTTAAAATATATTAGCTCCTCTTCTATATTCTAGAAGAATTTATGTAGAATTGGCATTATTTCATCCTTAAGTATTTTATAGAATTTTCCAGTGCATCAACTGGGCCTGGGGTCATCTTTGCTTGAATTTTTAAAAAGCTAAATGTGCAATTTCTTTGGTCGACTTAGTTTTATTCAGGTTATCTATTTCTTCTGGTCCTTTTCATCAAAGCTGTTGAATTTCTATAACTAGAGTTGTCTGTAGTATTCCTTTGTCACTTAACATCTATAGGATCAGTAGTGTTATTCCTAATTTCCCTTTATGTTGGTTTGGCTAGAAGCTTATTGGCTATATTGATACTTCCAAGCATCCGGCTTTTGGTTTCATTGTTGTTTTTATTGTTTTAATTTTTATTTTCATTGATTGCTACTCTCATCTTTTTTATTTTCTTGCTTCTGCTTTCTTTGAATTTAATTTATTCTTTTTCTAGTTTATGTAGAATTGGCATTATTTCTAATAATGTCTAAAAGACCTTCTTTTCTGATTTATGCATTTAAAACTATAAATTACCCTATATGCAATGCTAGTACTGCATTCTAATTGCCATTCAATCCAAATATATTACACTAGTTTACTTTGTGATTTTCTCTTTGATTCGCAGGCTGTTTAAATATGTGTTGTTTGATTTTTATATCTTTGGAATTTCAGATAGCTTCTTGCGGATTTCATTAGTACATTATTTCTTTGTGGCCCAACAGCGTACTGCGTGTGATTTCAGTTCTTTTAAATTCATTTTAGATGTAGTCTTATTTGGGCAAGTGGTCCTGCATGTGTACTGGAAAAGACTGCGTATTCTGTTGTTTAAATGTCAGGTTTCCTTTAGTGTTACTTCCCTTCAGCCTGGAAAACTTCCTTAAACAATTATTTTAGAACAGGTCTGGGGCCGGTGAGATGGCTCAGCGGCTTAAGCGCCTGCCTGGCAAGCGCGAGGGCCCGAGTTCGACTCCCGGAACCCACATATGAAAAAGGGGCCTGTGATATCGCTCAGCGGCACGGGCGCCTGCTGGCGCGCGAGGTCCTGAGGTCGACCCCCGGTACCCACAAAAAAAAAAAAAAAAACCAGGTCTGCTGATAGCAAATTCACAAAAAAAAATAATTATATGTCATCTAATTTTGAAATGTATATTGAATGTTTAGGATATGTTGTGTCAAAACCCTGGGTCTCATTATCTGGAGAACGAATTTTTAAAAAACATGCAGTGTTTTAAAAAACATCCAGCTAGATTCAGACCATGTTTGTTTCACCTTTCCCCTGCAGATTGCTTCTGAATCTTGACTCTCCTCTGCACTCTATTTGCCTTTGTTTACTTTTCAAAATTCTCTGGTGGTTACTTTTTTATTTTGTTCAGAGGTTTTAATTGTTATCAGTAGAAAAGAAAGGCTGTTGTGGGCTTTCTTTATGCTGCCCAGAAGGAACACAAGTCCTATTATTTAGTTAACTAATTCTTTCATCCCTCTCTCGACATTTGACTGTAATGGGCATATATTCCAGGCAAGTGTCCAGGACGTTATTACCAAGGCTCTTCTGCCTGAGCCAGCATTCCAGAGGTCCAGCTTGGTAGGCGAGACTGTCTTGAACAAAAGCAGTTTAAGCACACTGTTCAGGTGGTTAATCTCTATAGTAGACATACTTTGGTTCAAATCTCTGTTGTTATTGATTAGGTAAATGACCTTTTTCATGGCTTCTAATCTTGTTGCATTTCAGTTTTCTCAGCATTTGCCTTGATACTACGAATATTCCTCTTGTCGGTTGAGCCTTGTACTTCTAAGCAGACCCATTCAAATGTAGGGGTAATAGTACAGTATTTTATTTTAGAAAGTGAAATAACACTGCAGGACTGTCAAGCCCATCTTCCACAGTTTATTTGCTTGGTAGTTTGGAGTCAAATTACTTAATCTCTGTCCTCCTTAGTTTCCTTCTCTATTAAATTGGCATAATAATAATACCTACCTTGTAGTTTATAATGAGTATTAAATAAAATAATGGTCTTAATCATTGATTGCTGTTGGTCTTGCTCTCATCAGTATTTTTTTATTTTATGAAAAATGTAAAACAAAATTTCATAACAAAATAATAGGAGAATAACAGTAGTTAATACATTGAGTATTGTTATCTTTAAAGTAATCAGAGTACAAAATAATGGGCATAAAAAATTCTCCAAACGATGTCAGCACAAACCTTTCTTTTCAGTGAACTAAGGGAAACTAGTAGTATAAGTATCTTGTGTTTTGTTTTTCCCTTTCCCATTTTTATTGAAGCAGAACAGCACTCATCAGCTGCAGGGCATAGCATCTGGGAAGAGGTAGGCTAGCAGGACCCGGGTGGAGTCAGTGCCCCAACAGATAAATCAGGTTCATTCAGGAAATTAAAGCAAAGTTCAGTTATGATTGGACTAACAAGGAGAACAGTTTGAGAAGGCTGAAGGTCAATAGGCGCAAAGATTTCTAATCCCAAGCATGCTTTATCCTGAGCTTTTGGCGGCTAGCCTTCACCCTTTACAAATTATCCATGAAGATGGTACTTTTTTTTTTTTGGTACCGGGAGTCAAACTCAGGATCTTGCGCTTGCCAGGCAGGTGCTTGTACTGCTGAGCTATATCCCTGGTGTAGATGGTACTTTGAATAAAGTCATTGCTACATTTGGTTCTCAAAGTCTGGGGGGCTTGTTAGAGCCAAGGCTGTTGGTGAGAATTTCAAAGCACTTATGTTAGGAGGGAGTAAAGTAAGCAGATTCATGATCATAACTGCAGTGGGCAAGCAGATTAGATCGAAATGTATGGTTATACTTACCAGTCTTACAAACCAAGAGTCCCACTGCAGTGAATTTATTGTGAGGAAAAATAGGATGTATACAGTGATACAACTACAGATTGCATGTGGTGTTTGACATAGTATAAGAATGGAATAAATCTGAACACCCAACAATAGAGAATTGATTGGATAAATTTATAATGCATCCGTGTAATTGAGTCTTTGGACTCATTGGAAAGTATATGGAGATGTATTCTTGGCTCAAAACTGCTTAAATATAGAAAAGCTATAAAAACCAATTACACTTTTAGAACATAGTCACTTTTTTGATAGGAAAATGTATATCAGTATCTATTCATATCTGTATGTACAGAAAAGGAAGGAGATTTAGGTAAAAATTTACTCAAGTGTTTATAGTAAATTTTCTTGGAAGAAATAAATAGATTTATCTTCCAGTTTTTATATGGAACATATATTACAGTTGTAGTAGGAAAAAATTTTTTTATTTCAAAAGGCAGGCAGTAAAATAAATACTTTGACGTTAAATTCATTGAAAAATAGAGACACTCTCTCTGTATCACCTTGTCGTACGATTTCTTTTTGTTTCAAACCATAAGCCAGGCTTTTTTCTAACGTGTACAACTTTGAGTAGTAACTTGCTTTTAAAATTTCTGCTGGTGGGCCAGGGATATAGCTCAGCAGCACAGTGTCTGCCTGGCAAGCACAAGGCCCTGAGTTCAATTCCCGGTACCAAAAAAAAAAAAAAAAATTTCTGCTGGTGTTTATAAATCAAATCCCTTTCTGTTTGTTTTCTTTAGGTCATTGTATCAATGAGTGTAGCATTTGCTCAACAAACTGAACTGTCTAGACTATCTGGGGGAAAAGAAAACACAACATCATCAAAACAAGCACACACACTCTGTCTGCAGGAAGAAGAACATTTCAATGAAAGAAAATTATCACAGGATCAAGCTGGTCTTCAGACTTTTGAGGAAATGGAAATCAAATTTAAAAAAGAATCTAAACCACTTAGTAAAGAGTTAGGAGAAGGTGGAAAGGAAGTTGTGTTATCAAACGATGATTTTGATGATGTGCTAGAAGTAAAGGACCATGGACTGACTATTTCAGAAGAAATATTCTCCAAAGATGAAACATTTATAGTCAGAGAATCTGTAAGTATGCTCTTTCACGATGAAAAAAACAAAGCTTATTATGAAAGTAATAGCAGTAATGCTTGCTGGAGGGTAAAAGTATCAAGTCTAATTTTGACTATGATTCACATTATTATTGTGGTTTAATTAAGTGATATAATATTAGTGTTAAATAAAATAAATCTGGTTTATAATATTCTTATTTATCTTAGAGACATTGAACATGTTAAAATCTCATTTTAACTTAAACCTGCACTAATTTTGTTTCAACTAATTCAAGAGTAATTGTATATAATTTGGCAATATCTGTGATGAAAAGATTTGCTCAGTAAATATAAGATCATATCAGGAATTATCTACCATAGCTACCTCCTTAAGGCAGTCTAAAGCATTTTTATGTATCTATACTAATATTGTCATACTCCCTTCCCTCCTTCTCTCCTTCCCTCCCTCTGTTTCTATTTGTTGTACTGGAAGTTGAACCCAGGGCCTTGCACATATGAGGCAGCAGTCTAACACTAAGCTACAACCCCAGCTGTCCTGCTCCCATACTTGTTTTAAATTTTGAGACGGGGCCTCTGAGTTGCCCAAGCTAGCATTGAACTTGCAGTCCTCCTGCCTCACCTTTCCAAGTAGCTGGGATTATAGATGCATGCCATCATGCCTGGCATATTAATTCTCTTTTGTTTATTCATTAGTGGAAGATCTATTATCTCAACTGTTTCTTGACTTTACCAGAAAATAGTGTTCTTTTAAGTGATCTAAATGCAAATTTGTTATTAATGTTCATGATAGGTTATGTCTTATTCAGAGGCATATTCCAATAAAATTGTCAGCTTTTTATGGAATATAAAATTTGTGCCTATTAAAGAGATTCATGAAAACCTTTAATTTACCAGCAAATGTTAAGCAGAATTGTTTATCTCTTCAGGGATTGAAGTACTCATAAGACCCATTAAGAAGTCAACTTCTGGGCCGGTGAGATGGCTCAGCGGCTTAAGCGCCTGTCCGGCAAGCGCGAGGGCCCGAGTTCGACTCCCAGAACCCACATACAAAAAAGGGGCCGGTGATATCGCTCAGCGGCACGGGCGCCTGCTGGCGCGCGAGGTCCTGAGGTCGACCCCCCGGTACCCACAAAAAAAAAAAAAAAAAGAAGTCAACTTCTTATAAGAAACTGATATATAAAGCTTTTGTTTCCCAATAAAAACTGACGGAAATTTTTTTTATCAAAGAATTCTCTATAGTACTGTGGTAACCACTGCATAATATAAATTAAATAGGTAAATTTTCTCATGTTTCTTAAATTTAATTCTAAGATACGAATATTCATATTATTTCTCCATCATAATATGTCAACAGGCATAATGGAGAAGGACGCTGGGTGTGGTAGTGCTAGTCTGTAATCCTACCCACTCGAGCTGAGGATCACAAGTTCAAGGCACCCTGAGCAACTTAGCGAGACCCTGTCTCAAAATCAAAAAGGGATAGGGAAATAGCTCAGTGGTGCAGTGCTTACCTATCATGTGCAAGCCCCTGAGTTCAATTCCTAATACCACTACCACCAAAAAAAAGAAAAAGTAGAGGGAATCTTGAACATCTTTATTTTTCTTCTTCAGAAGTAGATTTAAACTAAACTAACTGATAAATAGCTACTTTCCTTCTTTTGGAAAATAGCATAGTGGTGATAAACTGAGTTCATGTTGTTCGGGGACTGTTAGATAAGAGAAAGGATCAGGAGTGGGAGAGGGAATGGTAGAGGAAGGTAATGGGGAGGATATGCTCAAGGTATATCATATACATCTGTGAAAATGCCACAGCAAAACTCGTTATTCTGTAATCAATATGCACTAATAAAAATACCTTTTAAGAGTTATTTTTAAGGTGCTTCATTGAGTTAGTAGATTTGTTTTCATATTTATTTAAATTATTAATGCAGACAAATTTCCACAAATGTGTTACACTGAATTTTTTTTAACTATTGAAGATCCATGATGAGATGTTGGTATCAAGCATGGATGCTTCTAGACAGCTGATGTTAAATGAAGAACAGTTGGAAGATATGAGGCAGGAACTTGTGCGGCAGTATGAAGAACATCAGCAGGCAACAGAACTGTTGAGGCAGGCACACATGCGCCAGTTGGAGAGACAGCGGGAAGACCAGGAGCAGCTACAGGAAGAGATTAAGAGACTTAATAGACAGTTAGCCCAGGTATGGGACTTAGAGTCCTTTTTCTCTCCAATTAAAATAATAGTATTCTTTATGTAGCTTTTTTAAAGGCAGACTTATTTCGTCAAGATCTGAATATACTACAAATATTTAACGTCAAGAGTACACTCCACTAGCACACCAGCTTTAGATTTTGTTAGGCAAAATGTGGTGTGCATTGTCTTTCAGGCACTGGAAAAGTGGCTACATGGTTAGTTTTTTGGTTTTTTTTTTTTTTAATTCTATTGACCTTACATAGCAAAAGCACTTCAATAGTTTTGGAAATACTCTGTGCTGAGGTGCTTGAGTAGATAGTTGCTATCATCCAGTTTTCCTATATTCATTTATCGTTCTGTGAGTCTACCAGTTAGCATCTTCATGGTTTACCTTTATCTATCTTTAATCCATCTTTTTAATCATGAATGGAAATCTGAAGTAGTATGTTTCTGGAACTTTTTCTAGGGAAATTCTCTTGTCGATTTGAGAAATGCAAATTTTATGTAACATTCTTATCACTTTCTTGACTAAATTTAATTACATTCTGTGGTACTTGGGAGCTGGATTCTTGTCAATTGCTATATAAAATATACCTACAAAAGTCACTGCAGAAAAGCAAATACTTATGTAAGAATTCTTAAAACAAATTTATTGGGTTTAATTTTGAAAACTAAAATGCTAAGAAATAGAGAACTCTTAATATATATTCCTTTAAATATAAAATAATAAGAAAATTGGGATTCAAGATTAAAATATCATTTGGAAAAATCATTTTTGCTTTTCTTCATTGTTTTTTATGAATTCAGACTTCTGAATTTTCAATGCAAAATTGATGTATAAAAGTATCAATTGAACTGTACAAATTCCTGAATATTTAAGCTTAAAATTTTTTTTCTTAGGCCATGCATGGTGGTGCACACCTGTAATTCCAGCACTCAGAGGCTGAGGCAGGAGGATTGCCACAAGTTCGAGGCCAGCTTGGGCTACATAGTGAGTTCAAAGTCAGCCTGAACTACATAGAAGACCCTGTCTCAATAAACAAAAACACAAAAATTTCTTTTTAAGTTTCAAATTTTGCATTGAACTTTGTATATACCTTTTAACCCCTTAAAATGGGATACAAATCATAGGTAGAACTTAGATCTTTTGGTCTCAAGGGGTTAAAAGAAATCTGCTTGATGTTTCTACTCTTTTCCTCTATCGCAAACAATATTCTCTCATGACCTTTTTTCTTATTTAGAGATCCTCAATAGATAATGAAAACCTGGTTTCAGAGAGAGAGAGGTTGCTTTTAGAGGAGCTGGAAGCACTAAAGCAGCTGTCTCTAGCTGGAAGAGAGAAGCTGTGTTGTGAGCTGTGCAACAGCAGTACGCAAACACAGGTAGTATGGACTTCGGCCCACTTAGGAGCAATGGATCAGCAATGCAGTAGGATTTGTTTGTCTTTGTTGGTGGTGTAACATGTATTTTTATAGCTGAGCTTAAAGTATTTGTGGCTGTTTACATGTAAGGTAGGTAGAGTCAAAATACCTTGTATTCTGTTCAAGGTAATTTGGATCTGGCATTGTTACAGTAGCAACTGTTGTTTCACCAAGGAATAACCGTGTCACACTATGTAACATGTATTAGTTTGAACCCATTAAAATTCTTTCATCTGTGCACTGGAATGTTTTATCTCACTTTGATAATGCTAATCTCTTGATAAAATATAGTTAAATATTATTTCAAGCAGTATCAACTGTGTGCACAGAGATTCTGCTTCACCTTGCACCCATATGAAGAATGACATGCTCTTTCCGAGATGACAGGTTTCCTTTCTGTTTTCTCCTATCTGCCTTTACACAAACTGAAACAGAATGGAAATGAAAACCAAGTGGAAGTCGAGGAACAGATGTTTAAAGAAAAGGAAATGGATAGAAAACCTGAAGATGTGCCTCCTGATATTCTGTCCAATGAGAGGTATGTAAAATGTGCACTTCTTTCAGTGCAATTAAAATTGTTTCAAAGTAATAAACTGTCCTTATTTTTATCTTGTACATATTTACTTTGTCTTAAAATATCATCATACTATTTGTATGAAACATATCCATACATGTATAGTATGTGAAGGAATATCAGCTTTTGATCATTCAATAGACAAATCCTTAAAGTATGTATGTAACTTTTGCTTAGACGTTTATCACTTCACTCTAAATGTTTAGGTATTATTCAAGTATCAGATCTTTCTTGATTACTTACACTCTTAGTACCATATTGTATCTTAAAAGCAAGTTTTACTTATGAGCTTGATTTCTTCTCTTCTCTACTATATAATGTTTAGAGTAAGCTATTCCCTCGTTTGTTTGTCCTTATTTTTGAGGAAATATTTCTACTCGTGTAGCTTTTTTCATGTACTTACAGTATAATACAGAGAATTTTTAATCCATCTTCCAGTTTTAGGGACAAATAAACCACCCATTATTAACAAAACTTTTCCTTTCATAGATTTTTGTAGAGGTTAATATAAAAATGTAAACACTATACTATATGAAAATAGCCATCCCCCATTAATATTAATGCCTTTAAACGTAATGTTTTAAAATTTATTTTGTTCAAATAAAAATAATTTCTTGAATTTTAAGTTAAAACTAATATCTACTAACTTAATTTCCTCCTTTTCCAATTTCTGTACTGTCAACCCTTTTGTGTCCTCCTAACCTCCTTCCTCAGCTTGCATAGAGGAATTTGGCCCCTAAGATTTTGGCTTCCCCATTGGATCATCAGTATGGAACGCAGTCAGTATGGAACTCAAACAAGAAAGACAGTGTATGAAAATTAGAGTTACCATGCCAATATAAAATAAACAGTGTTTATTTTATATTATGTATCACTAATTTATATATTTTACAAATTATAGTGTTTATAGGAATTTTGTAGTGAATGCTGATAAAATGAATATTCTTTTTTGCCATTTTATTAATTTTAATCTTTTTTTTTTTTCTTTTTCTTTTTCTTTTTCTTGGTACTGGGAATCAGACTCAGGACCTTGTGCTTGCCAGGCAGGCTCTGTGCCACTGAGCTACATCCCCGGCCCAGTTTTAATCATTTAAATAGAAATATTTTCACATTACCCTCCTCCTGGGATTTGGGGCTTGATTAAAATCTTAGTACTAGTTAAGGATATAAAATCTTTTACTTCTTGCTAAATTTTTTCAAGTTTCGTTCTGAGTGTACTTGCTTATATAAACAGAGAACTTGATCTAGGCACAAAAATAGAGCTGCCGCTTTCACTTGACAAATACTAAAACTCCATTTATTACTTTGTCTTAAAATAGGTGTGCCATGTGCCTGTGAAACAGATACCCTTTAACCTGCTTATGGTAGTCTCCTACAGTGTGAAGTGTTACTGAGAACAAAAGCTCTCTTAATCCTTAATACCTTTTCTATGGAAATCTCTTTATTGTGTCTACGTATATTAAGTATAAAGTTTGCTACTGTAGTTCTTCCATTGAAGTAAGCTGTTAGGATGAGTGAATTGTTTATAGTTACGTAGGGAATTAATCAGGTAATCTTTTGAATTACCATTTATGGAAGTGAATTTCTTGACATGGTAAAATATTCATGTTAAGCTAAAAAAACCTTACTGAAACACTTCCCAGTGTGATTACATTTTTGTTTTTAAAATGTATATGTTTTATACTTAGGGAAATGTCTAGGAACATAAACATTTTAATGTTAATAGTGCTTATCTCTAAGTGCTGACATATTTCAAAGGATAGTTAACAATATTTTCTAATTTTTAAAAAAATACATTTATCTTTTTAAAAAGAAACACTGTCATTTCCATTTAAGTGAAAATAGGTTTTTTCTTCTGGCTCACATGAGTGTTGCATGTATAACTAGAGATATTTTTGTCTAAAGCAGATATAATAAAAACAGCCTGTAATATTCCCCTGGTGTTGGCAGACTGAAATTTCATTATAGATCTTTTTAAAAATAGGTCTCTGTTACTGTTTGTCATTTAAAAACTCAGTTTACACTCGTTAAGTTGTAGATACAGTACCACTTTTTTTCTAATGGTATTTGAAAATTATATTTTAAAATTATAATTTAAAATATTATTTGGCACATAAAAAGAAATGTAAGATACATATGTGAATAACTGTGAGTAGTATTACAAGCTCAATAACTTACCATGTTTGGATATTATTCTTTCTAAATTTAAGTTTTGTCTCATTAAAATTTTCTTCTAATTTAGTTACTGATTTAAAAGTTCAATTACTTGATTTGTTTCAGGACAGCAAAACATTTTTTAATGTCAGTGAAACATTTTTAAAAGGTCAATAAAACATTTTTTTAAATGTTATAATTAATCTGGTTAAAATTTTTAGAAGAAAACAAATCATTTTATAATATAGCTTCAAAACAAATCAGAAACAAGAAGTACTTCATTATAGGTGCTATTGCATAGTATTTTAATAATATCATATATTTTTCCAGTCACTTACAGTATTCTATAGTGCATTTTTTGTGAGATAGTAATGAAGTACATACTTTTAAAAGATCAAACATTTTAATGATTCTTTGTCTGTACAGGTATGCACTCCAGAAAGCTAATAACAGACTCTTGAAGATCCTTTTAGAAGTTGTAAAGACAACAGCAGCTGTTGAAGAAACAATTGGCCGCCATGTCCTTGGGATTCTGGATAGATCATGGAAAGGCCAGTTGTCTGGCAGCCTGGTTTGGAGGTCAGAAGCAGAGGCGTCCGTAAAGTCATGTGCGCAAGAGGAACACACAAGAGGTACTAGTTTCATATAATAGTTAAGTCGTCATCTTCAACAAATCTTGCTGAGTTAAGGCACTTTTCTATGTGTGGAAAACATGGAAGAGAGAATAGTCAAGTATGTATTTTCCAACAAACGGACTTTCAAACACAAATACATTAAATCCACTCTTCAGAACACCATCATTGTATAGCAGTTGGAAGTCAGTGCCCTGGGGTTGTTGTCATACAAACCCAGGGTCATGCTGTTCCTACATAAACCAGGCCATTTCATTTCTCCACTTATAGAAAAAATACTGTACATCGCCACTCAGGACTCCTATGGCCACCTTACAAAATAAAGAGCTCTTAGGAATCCAGCACCCATCTCACATACCTGTTGAGGTGGTTGGAAGAAAGCCCTTTTAAGAAACCCAAGTCTTGTTCTTATTCTTTGGACTGTCCTCTGCTAGATCCTTTCTTTCTTTTGGGAAAGTGGTTTGAAATATGACAGTATGTGAGGTTCCAGATATTAGGTCCTGATGCGATGTAGCCATCTTCCTTATTCTGTCCTTGTGTAGCTGAGTGGGCCAGGGTCTTCACTTTCTTTGCTGACCTCCAATATCTCTTCCTTTTTTAATTTCTTACTCCTTACTGGAGAAGAAATCAAGAAATCCATGAGGAGAAAATTTTTGTCAGATGCAGAAAGATGGGGCCTTAATTCTTTCTTTTTTTTTTTTAATGTGGGTACGGGGAGTCGACCTCAGGACCTCGCACTTGCCAGCAAGCGCTTGTGCTGCTGAGCAATATCACTGGCCCTTTTTTTTCCTTTATGTGGGTTCTGGGAATTGAACTCAGGACCTCGCACTTGCCAGGCAGGCGCTTACGCCGCTGAGCCATCTCACCGGCCCTAACTTCACTCTTGTTTAGGGTCTTAAGAGCTATTATTTCTGTTTATGGATCTTAATGTATAGAGAAGAATATTTTAAGACATTCAAAACTTATGAAAGTGTTTACCAAATCACACTTTTGTAAAAACGTTTAACTGGTTTCACTTAATCATCAAGAGAGGAATTTTGCTCTTCTACTGGTAAAACCGAGACCAGATTGACTCCTGTGTACAAAGGAATGTTCTGTAGATTTAAAAAACATTTTGTGCCTTTTTTGTTAGCAGTTCTCATATATATTTCTCAGAACGGTTGCTGAAATACTCAGCAAATAACAGCAAACTCACTTCTAGAGCAGTGTGTCAGTCATGAAAAAGGATAAATTGGTAGTTTTTCTCAAGCCCAGAGGATTATGTTTTACATACATTTTCTTTGAAAAGCAGACCTAACAGGACATTTCATCCACTCACCTACTTTCCTTATAGTTATATCTAAATCTTCCAATATAGATAAAACACATCTGGGCCAGGGATATAGCTCAGTGGCACAAGCGCCTGCCTGGCAAGTGCAAGATCCTGAGTTCGATTTCCGGTACCCCCCCAAAAAAATTAGATAAAACATATCTCTACACATTTAAAAGTACCCAATAATGGTTTTTCAGTTATAAGCAATTTTACCAGTTCACTTCTATAAACACATATTGAGTGTCTAGAAATGATATGTATTTTGTGTGTTTGTGAGCGTGTGTGTCTGTATAAAATTCTTTAAAGTTTGATTTGACTGTTGATGGATTCAGAACAGTATTATGATACAAGTAAAAAAATCTGCAGTTAAAAAATTACAGTGTTTAGAATATTACAGCAGAGATAACTTTGCTGGCATCAGCATCATTGGCTACAGGAGGCCAACCTATTTTCTGCCTTCAAGTCTGAACTTGTTTAGATTTTAAACTTGTATGGTCTTGTTAACTCTCAAAAATAATAAATAATTTATTTGCTGATGTTTGCTTCCTTATAAGAGTAAACTAGCTTATGAAATTGAAAGGAAATTTTTGAGCCAATGTAAAATCACTTCAACTTGAGCAAATATTAGATTAGTTATAGAAATGAACTTCCCAGGTTGTGTTGAAAGAAAATTTCCTTTAGGCCTGCATTTTGATAATTTGGCAATAGAATGGTCACTCCCAAAATTTGGCACATTTAATAGGAAACTGGACTAACTCATATATTCAGCAGCTGTATTTTCTGTTTTTAGGGTTCTCTCAGAGCACACTGACCTCCCA
The DNA here is from genome assembly GCA_028451465.1 of Erethizon dorsatum. Taxonomy (NCBI): domain Eukaryota; kingdom Metazoa; phylum Chordata; class Mammalia; order Rodentia; family Erethizontidae; genus Erethizon; species Erethizon dorsatum. Next base: position 44,670,974 of record CM051835.1, read on the forward strand.
ATCCTCAAATCCATAGCATCTTCTCAGTCCTTGTCTGTCTTTCTAGGCACATGATGCCATTGAAGTCTTTACTTTTGAAACCTTCTTTTCTGGTCTCTTGGAGTCTCTCTCTCCTATTTCCAGTCTTTTCAATACAGCTTCTTTTGTTACTTTATGATTTATAGATGTTTTGACTTTGTTTTTATTCTCTCACTACGTATTATTCCTAAAACAAATGTACCCTCTTTCTTTGTTTTTTTCTCTCATCTTTCTACAAATGACTCCTAAGTCTGTAGACCCAGGTTTCCAACAGTTTACACATCTGCACATATCCAGTTAACACTTTGGACTAACCATTTTTCATGCCTACTATATATACTTTCTTCTGATTTTTGTAGTATTTCTCTTAATTACTCTTGTCGTTGAAGAAGCATTTAAGCTGGAAACCCGAAGTCATCTTTTATTTCCTGCCCTGTTTTATATACACTCATTCTTCCAGTTCATGTATCTTGCCAACCCATTTCTAACCCCGGGACCTTATTTCATGTCCTCATCATGTCCCATCTGGGTAGTTGAAATAGCTTCGTCATCAGTCTTTTCCTCTCTGGCTTTCCTCTGCATTGTTATAGTTTGCTTCCTGATTCATAGATTTGACATTATTTTCCTGCTAAAAATGATGATTTACTCTTTCCATTATTCATAGCAAAACCTTAAAGTTTCTATAACATCTCAGACCATTCACAAATTAGCTTCAGCCTACTTTCTAGTTACCTTCTTTTAGCCCTTCCTTCTACTGTATCCCCATTTCTCCAGGTACTTCTGCCCCATATAGTCTAGAGTTTCCATCGTACCAGACTGTTCTCTTCGCCTCAGATTTGTCATAATCTCTGGGGTGTGAGAAAGAAAATGTCTCTCAGGTGCATTAATTCCTTAAAGATGCTATGTGACATACGTGTTTTTAGTTTAAGCTGCAACTAAAAACTATTAATATTTCTCGCTTCCATAGCTTCTTCAAAATATTTTCTATAGTAATTTGATTTACTAAAGCTTTAATATATATTATACCATACTTTGTAATAGTTCCAAGATCACTTTGAACCAAAATATTTATAGCGTTTTAGTCCCAATTATGAAGGCATTTAGGTTTGAGCACATGAAATAATATAAATAAATACTTGTGTAGTTGGATTTTTATATGAATAGTAGGAATACAGAATAAAAATTTTATCAACTGTTACACTAATAACTAGAATTAAATAAATGTATGTAATAGCAAACATTTAAAATCATGTCCTTTGCAGTTTTGGACTCTTCAGCTAGTGACTTGTACAGAAGTGTTTAGTAAATATTGAATTGTCTGAATTTTTTTAAATTTTAGAAAAATAGTAAAACAAAATTTCATAACAGTAATAGAATAACAATAGTTAATACATTGAGTATTGTTATCTTTAAAATAATTACTCAGAGCGCAAGATATGGGCATAAAAATTCTCTAAATGATATTAGCACAAACCTTCCTTTTCAATGAACTAAGAGACACTAGTAGTATAACTAACTTGCATTTTTTTCCTTTTCCCTTCCTTCCTTTTCCCTTTCCCCCATCCTATTTCTTTTTTCCTTTTGAACAATTTCTTCCCATTTCACAATATCTGTCGTACATTTTGGACCTTATTTACTCCTTCAGTTTCTCACACCAGGGAGACAATACGATGTTTACAGATGTGAGTCTGACTTATTTCACTTACAAGTATGGTCTCAAGTTGCATCAATTTACCTATAAATGCCTCAAGTTTATCCTTCTTTATGGCTGAGTAGAGCTCCATTGTATAAAAATACCACATCTTTTTTATCCATTCTTTGGTTGATGGGCATTTGGGTTGTTTCCAGGATTTAGCTATTATAAATTGTGCTGCATAAACATGGGTGTACATATATTGCTGTGGTATGATATTTTTAATTCTTCTGGGAAGGTACCCAGAAGGGGAATAGCTGGTTCAAATGGGACCGCTAATCCTAGTTTTTTGAGGAATCTCCACCCTGATTTCCACAGTGGTTGCACCAGTCTGCACTCCACCAACAGTGGAGAAGGGTTCCTTTTCCCCACAGCCCCTCTAGCATTTGTTATTGGTTGATTTCTTGATGGTAGCCATTCTTTCTGGAGCGAGGTGGAATCTCAGTGTTGTTTTAATTTGCATCTCTTGAATGACCAATGATGTTGAACATTTTTTCATATATTTATTTGCCATTTGTATTTTTTTGGGGGGGTACCAGGAATCGAACTCAGGACCTTGCGCTTGCCAGGCAGGCACTTGTTCCACTGAGCTATATCCCCGGCTGCCATTTGTATTTCTTTATCTGAGAAGTGCGTATTTATCTCAGATGCCCATTTTTGAATTGGGTCTTTGAATTTGGGGGGCCTGTTTTTTTTTTCAACGCTTTATATATTCTAGATATAATTCCTTTGTCTGAGGAGCAACTGGCTAAAATTTTTTCCCACTCTGTGGGTTTTCTTTTCACTCTGTTGGTGATTTCTTTTGATGTGAAAAAGCTTTTCCATAAGATGAGATCCCAGTTGTTGATTCTTTGAAGTATTTCCCATGCGATCTGGGGTTTGTTCATGAACTCTCTGCCTACCCCTGTGTCTTCAAGATTTCTACCTACTTTGTCTTCCAGTAGATACAGTGTTTCTGTTTTAATATTTAGATCTCTGATCCGCTTTAATTTTAGTTTGGTGCATGGTGATAGACATGGGTCTAGTTTTAGTCTTCAGCATGTGGAAAGCCAGTTTTTCCAGCACCATTTATTAAAGAGGCTCTCTTCCAGTGAACATGTTTGGCCCCTTTGTCAAAGATAAAGTGGCTGGGCCAGTGAGATGGCTCAGGGGCATACCCGCCTGCCTGGCAAGCACGAGGGCCCGAGTTCGACTCCCGGAACCCACATACGAAGAAAGGGCCAGTGATATCGCTCAGCGGCACGGGCGCCTGCTGGTGCATGAGGTCCTGAGGTCGACCCCGGGTACCCACAAAAAAAGAAAGAAAGAAAAGAAAAGGTGGCTGAATGTGTTTGTAGTTGTGTCTGCATCTTCCAATCTGTTCCACTGATCCTCAGGTGCTGATTTTATCACAGTAGCTTTGTAGTATAATTTCAGGTCAGGGATTGTGATGCCTCCTGCCTTGCCTTTGTTGCCCAGAACTGCTTTTGCTATGTAGATCTCTTCTGTTTCTAGATGAATTTTAGGAATGTTTTCTCTAGTTCTGTGAGGTATGCTAATGGTATTTTGATCGAGATTGCATTAAATCTGTATAACAGTTTTAGGAGTATAGCCATTTTCACTATGTTGGCTCTTCCCATCCATGAGCAAGGAATATTTTTCCATTTTCTGATATCCTCTTTGATCTCCTTTTTCAGAGTACTGTAATTTTCAATTTATAGATCTTTTACTTCCTTTATTAAATTGAAAATTCAAATCTTTTATCTGAAGCTGCATCTGATACCATTATTATACGAGGTTACAAGAACTCTTTGTGATACCAGCTACTTTGCCAAGATGAGTCCTAATAGCTCTTATTCTGGGTGGAAGTGTCAAACTGAATGTTTAATCTAAGTACCTTGGACATTATAGCTTCCTCTGCTTTGTTAACTTTGTATATTTACTGATAACTAGTATGTGCTAATGTAATAAAAGAATAGATAATTCATCTTGGGGAAATTCCTGCTTGGGTCATGGATGCTACCGTTGATGATGACTGCATTAGGTGGCAGAGATGAGTAACCTGTGTTTTTACTTTAGTTTAGAGAAAACCCTTGCAAAGCTGATCTTCTGCCCATGTAAATTCAGTTTTCCTATGTAGGAAATAATATAGTGTTGATAGTGTGGCAGTGTCCATAATTAAATTAGAACTGCTCCTTAGTCTGATCCCTTGCCAGTGCACCTCTCACAAAAATAGCAAGCCACAAATTTATCTTTCCCCTTTTACTGTGTAGCCAGAGCAAGTGATGCTGCCCACAGTAGCGCTCAAGAGTCAAAAGGTCTGCTACAGGCAAATATAAGCCCTTACTGTTTCTCTCTCTCTACCTGAAACATCCATAGGGTTTTTTCTGTATACTTATTTATGTGTTTGTGTTACACTGTGATGTCCTTGAGGATAGGAACCAGATTTTGTCACCTGTATGTCCCATTACTTAACAAACTACATGGCAGACATGTTAAGTGTCTATTAAAAGTTGTTTTAAAAGTTTTTATCAGGCCTGTAATCCCAGTACTTGGGAGGCTGAGGCAGGAGGATCTCTGTGAGTTTGAGGCTAACCTGGCTATCAGACTGGGAGTAGGGCTTAGTGGGTAGCCTGCTTTTGATCCCCAGCATCCCCTCAAAAAAAGTTTCATCAAAAAAACCCCCAAATACCCAAATATTAATTTTCATAGTCTTATTAGTATAGCATTATCCTTCTCATTCCTTCTTACTTGGTTGCGCGATAGTATTACATTGTGTATTTACATATTTTACTTGTTTTGTTGCCGTGCTTTTATTAAAAGACCTTATAATTTTAATAATTTCAGATTTTAATTAGGCTTGATTTTGTACCTTTAAAGTATTATAATTATTAATTAAAACTGGTTGATGCCTTTAACATAGCTGTTATTCTAGTTACAGATGAATCCATACCCTCTTATCCTGGAAGTGACATGCCAAGGAATGACAGTAGCATATGGTCGAAAGTAACTGAGGAAGGAACAGACCTGTCACAGCGACTTGTGAGGAGTGGATTTGCAGGGACTGAGATAGACCCTGAAAATGAAGAGCTTATGCTGAACATTAGCTCTCGACTACAAGCAGCAGTTGAAAAGCTTCTAGAAGCAATAAGTGAAACCAGTAGTCAGGTAACCTCCTTAACTTGCAAGTATCTAATGAGTTGGAAGCAGATTTTCTTTTAAGCCACAAGGTGGTTAAATGTTTCTGTCTACTGTCCCACAGAAATTTAGTTGGTTGTATTTGTAACAATCAATCCTGGTATGAAGCTGGTTTTTTGTTTGGTTTTGGGTGTTTTTAAATTTTTCTCTGTGGTATTACTAGCTTAGCACTCCCTAGTAATACCACAAAGAAAAACTATTTTAGCCATATTAGCAATTTTTGTGATTTGTATCTTTTTTATACCATGAAAACAACTGTTACCTGTTTTTGGACCATGATTAAATACTTTTGACCTGGGTGTTGATCACTGTTAAACCTGTTGCTATTACTTGATGCCATTGTAAAGTGTAGAAGCCTGACTAATGTAATGAAGTATTTATCTTTTGATTAGCACCATGAAAAAATGTAAATAACTCTCACATGATCAGTGGTTCCTACAGGCTACTTGTCCTTACAGGCAATGAGAGAAAAGCTTCCCCGTAATCATTAATACTGCCAGCAGTCAAGTGTGGGGGATCTGTCTCAATACTCAGTCCCCAGGCTAAGTCTGTAACTTGTAACAGCCATTGCTTACATTACCAGGTACTCTGGTACAATACTGTGACTGTGGCATTTTCCAGATTATTTTCGGTTTGTTAAATACTAAGTTAACATGGCTGTTTAGCCTTAACTGTATTGCTCGACTTTAAATATCACTGAACAAACACAGAAACTTTATGTAGAACAGTAACGATGCCAGGGACGTTTCCAAGCACAGCCCCAGATCTAGCAATGCGTATCACTTGACGACTTATTCCAGACCCTGCCCCAGCTCTGCTGAGTACTGGTGCCCAGAAACCTGTGTTGTCATAAGTCCTTTAGGGGATTCTGATGTGCTCTAAAGTTTGGGAACCACGAGCCTAGAGGTGGTTAGTATAATGTTCATGTTAGTCAGCCTTGATTTTGAAGTGCTTTATTAATAGCTATTATATAAAAGGTTGCATTAGTTGTGGACACTAGGTATAAAAATTACAAACCTGAGATACTTTTAAGTGAATTGTATTTTAAGGAATTGTGAAACCTTTTAGGCTAAATTTAGTTCAGTTATTCATAACTGTGGATAGATGTTTGAAACCATTGACTTCTGCAGAATATGCTCATTAATAACTAAATTATTTTCACCTTGACGAATATATCTGTCAGATTGACACAGAATAATGTCTGATATCTTTCTGAAATAACTAGTGTTCCATTTTTCTCCTAAATGTATCATCATTTGGTTCTTCTTCATAATAGAATATTCTCTTTAACGTTCAGAGAGCTACAAAGCATTGCTGTGATATCTTTGTGCTTATAGTGAAAGAAAAATTTAGGCAAATAGCTTTGTACAGGATACTCTAAACATAGAGAAGAGAGCACCATCTGGCAGTTTAGGGTAAAACATGGACCACATAAAGTTTAATGTGGAACTTAATGCTTGAGATAAGTTACTCATTCAGCAGAATTTTAAATAACTTTTTTTTTTTTTTGGTACCAGGAATCGAACTCACGACCTTGCACTTGCCAGGCAGGCACTGTGCTACTGAGCTATATCCCCAGCCCAATAACTATTATTTTTTAAAATTAATTTTATGGTACATTTTAGATATACATAATGATAATTAACAGTCATTGTATGGAATTTGCACCTGTACATGATATAACTTGATTCTTATTTTTTCCCCGTTCCTCTCCTTATTTACAAAAGCTTTGTTCCCATTTTTCCTTCTATTCTTTTTTTCTTTTCCCTCTCCTCCATTTCTCCTTCCCATTTGAACATTTTCTTCCTATTTCACAATATCTGTCTTAGTTATTTTCTTATTGCTGAGACAAAGTACCCAACACCCAAAGTTGAAAGAGTAAAGCTTTATTTAGCTCACAGTTTGTAGAAGTTTCAGTCCATAATTGGCTGGCTCTAAGCAGGGTGGCATGGTGGACAGGCATTGCAGAGGAGAAATAGTTCATAGTAGGCAGAAGGGAGCAAAGCAAGCAAGAGAGAAGATAAGCCTCTTTCTGTCCCTTATATTATATCCAGGCTACCAGGATTAGGGCAGTGCCAAACCAATTACTGCACTGATTTAATAATCACCCATCCTTACTAGCACCCTTAATCCTAGTATTGTACCATGAGTCAGTCACACAATCTAGATTCAGCCCTCTCTGAAAAAGCTTCACCTATGACTGCATGACGTTTTGGGAGGACATCTAAACACAAGCCATAACAGTATCTGTTACTCATTTTGGTCTTTATTTGCCCTCTTGGTTTCTCACACCAGAGAAACCATGTGCTATTTAAACATGTGTGTCCCATTTATTTCACTTGAGGATGGTCTCAAGGTGTATCCATTTACCTAGAAATATCTCAAGTTTATCCTTCTTTATAGCAGAATAGTACTCCATTGTATGAAAAACCACACCTTCTTTATCCATTTATCAGTTGATGGGCATTTGAGCTGTTTTCAAGATTTAGCTATTACAAACTATGCTGTTGTAAACATGGGTGTGCACATATCGATGTGGTATGATGCTTTTAATTCTTTCACGGAGATGCCAAGAAGGGAAATAACTGGGTTGAATCGAACCTCTAGTTCTAGTTTTTTGAGGAATCTTCACACTGATTTCCATAGTGGTTGCACCAGTCTACACTCCCACTAACAGTGGAGAAGGGTTCCTTTTTCCCCACAGCCCCATCAGCATCTGTTATTGGTTGATTTCTCGATGATAGCCATTCTTTCTGAAGTGAGATGGAATCTCAGTGTTGTTTAAATTTGCATCTGTCAAATGACCAGTGATGTTAAACATTTTTTCATATATTTATTTGCTGTTTCTACTTCTTCATCTGAGAAGTGTGTATTCATTTCAGATGCCCATTTTTGGATTGGGTCTTTAAATTTGGTCATTCTGATTTTTTTGAGTTCTTCGTATATTCTAGATATTAGTCCTTTGAGGAACAGCTGGCAAAAATTTCTTCCCACTCTGGGTTGTCTCTTTCCCCTGTTGGTGGTTTTTGTTGCTCTACAAAAGCTTTTTAACAAGATGAGATTCCAGTTGTTGATTCTTTGTGATGGTTCTGTGCGATCAGGGTTTTGTTCATAAAGTCTTTGTCTACATCTCTGTTTTCAAGAGTTGTACATATTCTATCTCTCAGCAGATTTAGTGTTTCTATTTTAATATTTAGATCTTTGATCCACTTCAATTTTAATTTAGTGCATGGTGAGAGATAGATATCTAGTTGTAATGTTTGCATATGGAAAGCCAGGTTTTTGAGTACTATTTTTTTCCCCCAAGTACCATTTATTAAAGAGGGTATGTTTCTTCCAGTGAAGATGTTTGGCCCCTTTGTCAAAAATACAATAGCTGAGTATGTTTGAAGTTGTTTCTGTATCTTCTATTGTCTTTCATTGATCCGTGGATCTGGTTTTTTGCCAGTACCATGGTGTTTTTGTCACTGTAGCTTTGTAGTATAATTTCAAGTCAGGGATTGTGATATTGCCTGACTTACCTTTGTTGCCCAGATTTGCTTTTTCTATTCTAGGTCTCTTCTGGTTCCAAATAAATTTTAGAATTGTTTTTTCTAATTCTGTGAGGTATGCTGTTGGAATTTTGATTGAGATTGCATTAAATCTGTACAACTTTGGGAGTGTGGCCATTTTCACTATATTGGTTCTTCCTACCCAAAAACAAGGGATATCTTTCCATTTTCTGATATTCTCTTCAATCTCCTTTTTCAGAGTACTGTAGTTTTCAATGTAGAGATCTTTTACATCCTTTGTTTGATCCCTAGGTATTTCATTTTTTTGGATGCTATTGTGAAAGGTGTTGTTCCCCTAATTTCTCTCAGTGAGTTTGTTATTAGTGTACAGGAAGGCTATTGATTTTTGAGTGTTGACTTTGTATGCAGCTACACTACTGAATTTGCTTATTAAATCTAGCAGTTTTTTAGTGGAATTTTTGGGGTCTTCTATGTAGGGTATCATGTCATCTGCAAATAATGATAATTTAACTTCTTCCTTTCCTATCGTTACTCCTTTTATTTCTTTCTAATTGTCTAATTGCTTTGGCTAAAGTTTCCAGGACTATGTTGAATAAGAGTGGAGACAGTGGACATCCTTGTCTTGTCCCTTATTATAGAGTGAAAGCTTTCAGTTTCTGTCCATTTAGTATTATGTTGGCTGTTGGTTTGTCATAGATGGCTTTTATAAGATTGAGATGAAGACCATCTATTCCAATTTTCTATAGGGTTTTTATCATGCATGGGTGCTGGACTTTGTCAAAATCTTTTTCTGCATCTATTGAGGTGATCATATGATTTTTGTCCTTGGCTCTGGTAATATGGTGTGTTATATTTGTTGATTTAAGTATGTTGAACCATCCCTGCATCCCTGGTATGAATCCTACTTGGTCTTGGTGTATAATCTTCTTGATGATTTTTGCTGCATTCTGTTTTCCAGTATCTTAGTGAGGATTTTTGCATCTACATTCATTAAGGAGATTGGCCTATAGTTCTCTTTTTTGGTTGGATCCTTCTTTGGATTTGTTATAAGAGTAATGCTTGCTTCCAGGAGTGAATTTCAGAGTATTGCTTCCCCTTCAGTTTCATTAAAGAGTTTGAAGTGTAGGTGCATTAGATTTCTCTAAATTTCTTGTAGAATTTGGCAGTGACTCCATCAGAGCCTGGGCTTTTTCCTTGTTGGTCTGTTTTTAATTACATCTTCAATTTCATTGACTGATATTGGTTTATTTAGAATCTTTATATCTTCTTGATCAGCTTTGGTAATTCATATGTATCTAGGAATCTGTCCACTTCTTCTGTGTTCTCCATCTTATTAGAATAAAAGTCCTTGAAGGTAGGCATTAATGATCTTCTGGATTTCTGCAGGATTCGTTGATTTCACCCTTTTATTTCTAATGGCATGGATTTGAGTCTTTTCTTTCCTTTTTTTTGGTAAGGTAGGTTAAGAGTTCGTCAGTTTTATTTAATCTTCCAAAGAACCAACTCTTCCATTCATTGATTCTTCTTATTGTTTTCTTAGTCTCCATTGCATTAATTTCTGCACTAATCTTTATAATTTCTCCCTCATATGAGCTTTGGGCTTGACTTGCTCTTCTTTTTCTAGAAGCTTGAGGTTCAACATTAGGTTATTTGAGCTCATTCTGTTTTTCTGATGTGGGTACTCACCGCTACAAATTTCCCTCATACAACTGCTTTCATTGCATCCCATAAGTTCTGGTACATTGTATTGGCATTATCATTTAATTGTAGAAGCTGTCTAATTTCTTCTTCAATTTCATCTGTGACCCATTGGTTATTCTGGAGGCTGTTTTTTAATTTCAATGTGTTTATGAAGTTCTTGTGGTTTCTTTTGCCATTGTATGCATGGGGTAATTTCAGTCCTTTTCCATTTACTTAAGCATGTTCTATGAGGTATTATGTGGTCTATTTGGGAGAATGTCCCATGTATAGCAGAGAAAAATGTGTATTCTAATGTTGTGGGGCGGAACACTGTAGACATCTACCAAGTGCATTTGTTCAAAAATTTGGTTCAGTTGTGATATTTATCTGATTTTTGTTTTGTTTTTTGTCTAGTTGACCTGTGTATTTGTGACAGTGGGGTATTGAGATCCGCCATTACAGTTATATTAGTGGTTATGTGGTTTTTTGTGTCCGCTAATACTTGTTTTATATGTTGGGTGCGCTGGTATTTGGTGCATATATATTTATGATTGTTATCTCTTCCTCTTAGATTGTTCCCGTAACAAGGTTGTAGTGACCTTCTTTATCTCTCTTGATCAGTTTTGGCTTGTAATTCACTTTGTCTGCAAATAGAACAGCTACCCCTTCTTTTTTCCCAGGTTACTGTCACATAGAGTATTTTTTCTCATTCTTCGAGTTTCAGTCTGTGAACTTCTTTTTGAGTTAAATGCATTTCTCATATGCAGCATATTGTTGGATCTTGCTTCTTGATCCATTCTGCCAGTCTGTTTCTATTGATTGGTGAATTGAGACCATTTATATCGATGGTTATAGCTGATATGTATTGGCTTTTCTTTTTCATGTTGTTTCCCTGTTGTTGGTTCCCTTTCTTTCCCCTCTGTTTAATTACCTGCCTTGCCCGGTGGATTCATTCTATTGGGGTTAGTGGAGTTGTAGTCTTTGTTACCTTTTTCTAGATAACAATGTTCTATAGAACATTTTGAAGTACTGATTTGTTTGTCATGAATTTCTTCTGGTGTTGTTTGTCATGGAAGTATCTTAAAGATAGTTTTGCAGGGTACATCAGTCTGGGCTGGAGGTTATTTTCTTGAAGCTTCACTCCAAGCTCTCCTTCACTTGAGGGTTTATGTTGAGAAGTCTGCTGTGATTCCGATATGCTTTACTTTATAGGTGATTTCTTTATTTTCTCTAATGGGTTTTAATATTCTGTTCTTGTGTTGAATTTCTGGCATCCTGACTATTATATGCCTTGGGTTAGTTAGTTTGTCTGTTTGTTTTTGATCATGGCTAATTGGAGTTCTGTGTGCTTCACTTATCTGTATGTCAAATTCTTTTTCTATGCTTGAGAAGTTTTCCGCGATTACTTCTGTGAACAGGTTTTTTATGTTGTTCACACTATCTCCTGCTTTTTTCATTGACTCCAATCAATCTTATGTTGTTGTTCTTTGTATCATGTTAGATTGGTTTTTCATAGTCCCTTGCTATTTCTAAGAAATCCTTCTTTTCATGATGGCTAACAGAATCCTGTCTTCTAGATCTGATATTCTCTCCTCACCTTGGTTCATTCTACTTTCAGTTGAATTTGTAATCTTCTTGATATCTGATTTAATCTATTTCATGGATTCAGTTTATTTCCTATGTTGGGCATTCATGGTTCCCATCATTTTCCAAAACTCCTCTATTTTTTTTTTATCTGTGTCTTCTCTAGAGTCAGCAATCATGCCCTTCATTATGGTCATCATCTGTGAAATTATTTGAGAAATTACTTCTGATTTGATTTTTTCTAGAGCTTCATTCATCTGCTTTGTTACTTCTGCTGTTACCACTTCAGAGCGTCCAGGTGGATGGCTTTCAGGTGGTTCCATCTCCTTGCCCCCTGGGTTTGACTTCGGTGAGCTGGAAGTCTGAGGTTGCATCTTGCTTCCATGTCTTCTCATTTTCTTTTCTTTTCTTTTTTTTTTTAATTTTAATTCCTGCATTTATGCTTGTAAATTGTTAATCGTCGGTATCTTTATTGCTAGTATTGAGAACCCTTAGGAAATGACTGCTTCTCCAAGATGTCTTCCAGGTGTAGCTGGCTTTTGGATTCAATGTCCTACCTCTTCAGTTTATTGGGGATGAGAAGTTGCTGCCTATTTGGCCTAGCTCTTTTTCCTTGACACTGGCCTATACTATTATTTTTGACTTTCAGTCTTGGCATACAAGGAAGAACAACGGAATAGAACAACTGTCACCTTGACTAAAGTGGAAAATCAGTAATAACAATAGCATCAAACACACTCTAGAAAATGACAACTGTGGTAACTATAAATTTGCCACCTTTAACCCTGTGAACAGGATTTGTAGTTATATAACCAAATCTAAAACAAATTAAAAAATCGTATACAGTCAATATCCCCTCAATATGGTGATTTTACCCTCAGGATGAAATTTAAAAGGGATTAGGGAAAAAATAGAGAAATAGAAGAAAAGAAAGGGATTAGAAGCAAGGCTGGAGGACAAAGGAAGATTGTGCAAGCTTTGGGAACTGGTGAAGAAGACAGGAGGGAAAGAAAGAAGGAAGAAACAAACTACAGAACAAAACAACAACCCCCAAAAAACTAGAAACCATGTTCTCAGTCATATAAAAACAAGAACAAATAAACAAGAAAAAGAGAAATAAATGGAAAAAAATTTTTAAATAAAAAAGGAAGAAAAGCAGAGAAAAATGTCCACTTCAGGTTATGTCTCTGTTGTCACTGGTTGACAAAGGGGTCAGACAGAGCCCAGATCCATATTGATTGATCCCAGCAAGCCAGTGGGATTAGAATTTTGGCAGTGGTGCATAATCCCAACAAACCTGGGCCTTTAGTTCCACTGAAGTTGTGGGTGTGAGGCTGGTACCCAATTTTTTCAGCCCACAACACTGCGAGTGCTTCTTGATGGCTTGGCCTTGGCTCCATATCCTCCTGCCAGCTTGAACTCAGCTGCGCTTCACCCTGACACTTGGAGCCTCTAGGTGGAGCCAACTCACAGCTCCTCTGAGTTCCGACTTCTTTTGGCCCCTTTCCATAATGGCTACTGGCCAGTTGCCCTCTCCTGGGGGGCATCTCAACCCTAATAAGCCACTGCAGTCTATGGCATCCACTGCCCCATTCCACTGGTGCATTTCTCTGTGGAGGCCTCTGGGGTTGCCAGCAGTCACTATGTGTCTGTAGGTTCGAGTTGCCCCTCCCATGCTGCAAGCGAGGGTTCATGGAGAAAGCACTGCTTGCCACCTCCCTCTTCTGCGTTGTGGTCCCTCTCTTCACTCTCCCATGGGCTCCAATTCTCGCTTCAGATCCTTGCTGGGTCCCAGGGACATACGTTGCTCTTCCTTCTCTTCATCAAGTTGTTATATTCCAGCCTCTGGCTTCCAAACATCCAAGAGGCTGTTTCTGTGCTACTCACCATTCCACCATCTTCCCAGAAGTCTAATAACTATTACATGACAGTTATTCTGTATATTGGAAATATAGCAGTAAACAAAATGGACAGAGTCTCTGCTCACAAGAGTTTACAGTTTAACATAGAGGCCAATAATGAATAGATACATCGTATGTCAGATGGTGATAACTGCTCTGAAGAAAAATTAATAGTGGGAAGATAGAGTATGGCAGAGGAATGGAATGTTTTATGTAGGAAAATTAGGGAAGGGCTCTGATAATGTGATATTCAAGCCTATTCCTCAAGAAAATGTGGGAGACTATACCACATAGGTAAATGAGGAGCAATGTTCAGGCAGAGAGACAGCAAGTACAAAGGCCATTAGGTGTGGTTGACAAAGGGGCTAATGCAGCCAGAGCAAGGTGAGTAATGAGTATGAGGGAGGTCACAGTGAGGCCAGGAACCAGTCACAGAGATCTTCATCTCTTGCTGTGGAGTAATGAGGACTGGTTTTTAACTTTTTATTATAAAATAACTGTAGACTTACCGAAAAGTTGTAAAAATACTGCAGTGTTCCCATGTACCACTCAGCCAGCTTCCCCTAATGTTAACATCATATATAACCATACTATAATTATAAAAGTAAAATAAAAACTGATACAACACTGTTAACTATAAGCCATTTAGATATCACTAGTTTTTCTTGCAATGTCCTTTGCTGTTCCAAGATATATTCCAAGATTTCACATTGCACTTAGTTGTTTTGTCTTCTTTTACCCTCTCAAGTCTCTGACAGCTTCTCAGTCTTTCTTTATCTTTTATTACCTTGACACTTGAAAATGTACTGGTTAGAGGAGGCTGAGGCAAGAGGATCACAAGTTTGAAGCCAGCCTGGTCAACTTAGTGCATCCCTCTGTTATGGTTTAAATCTAAGATGACCCCTTGAAGTCACATGTGTTTGGAGGTGGGGCTTTTTTGGAAGATGATTGGATCGTGGGGGCTCTATGCTCATCAGTGGATTAACTCATCATTCAGTCTGTAGCTGAGTGTGCTGTTATAGGAAGTAAGGCCCCCTTCAAGGAAGTGGGTTGCTAGGGGCATGACCCTGGAGGATGTATTTCTCACCCTAGTTCTTCCTTCTCGCTCTGCTTCCTGGCTGATTGGGTTGAACAGCTTTCCTTGGCCAGGTCCTTCCATCATGTGCTTTCTGCCTTGAAACCAGACAGCCGTGGACCAAACCCTCTGAAAATGTGAACCAAATAAATCTTTCCTCATTTACATTTGTAGGTGTCCCATATTTTGTCCAGACAGGAGCGTGACTAATGTATCTGTCAAGATAAAAATAACTGGGGATGTGGCTCAGGAAGTGGTGGGGACAAGGGGAATACTGGTTAATAACTGAGATTTGCCCCGTATTTTCTCACGGTTACATGAATGAAGTCTGTGCCTTTTTATGATACCACAAAAGTTATGTGCCCTTCTCAGTGTATCATGTCAAGGGTCACATGAATTCAGTGTCTTACTGGTGATGTTAATCCTGATTGCTTATGGTATCTGCTGGGTTTTTTGTCTGTAGTATTACTGTTTTCACTTTATAAGTAATAACTATCTTGGGAAGGTACTTTGATATTATGCAGATACTCTGTTTCTAACTTTTACCCACTAACTTTTGCATCGATTGTTGAATCTTTCCTAAAGTAATTATTACTGTGGTATTCTAATGGTGATTTCTAATACTGCTCATTCCTTAACTTATTTATTTGGAATTTGTATGGACTGTCTCTTCACTCACATTTATTTACTTTACCTAATCAGTCTCAGTATGGACTAATGGATATTTTATTTGCCTGTTACAACCTAATACTATAATATTTTGTTACAGCTTTGGAATTGAGAAACTTTTTCAGGTTGGCTTTTGTGCCCAATTGAAGTGCTACTTTTTTAGTGTTTGTACTGTAAAATGCTCCAGGACCATCTTGTAGTTTCCAATCCCCTGCTTTATTCTCCAAGAAACTCATGTTCCTTTTGCTGGAGAATATCGAGAAACCAAGATCTGGTGCTAAATGTATTCATTGTTACTAGGATGTCATTACGTCTAAGTCCTCTTAGTGAAGAGTTTGAAAAAAGAAAAATATACATATATATGTGTATATATGTTAACCTTTGTCACTGGATCTATTTCTGTATATTTTTAAAATTACATGTGATAAGCTTCACTTTATGTGGATAGTTCTTTCAGTTGTGGTAGATGCAGAGTCATGTATCTACCACTGTAGCCATAATGCCAAAAGTTCCATCACTGCTCTTTTAGAGTCATTCCCTTTCCCACCCCATGCCCATGGCAAACACTAGCTTGGTTTCCTTCCCTTCCCTTCAGTTTTGCTTTTTCCAAGTGTCATAAATGAAATCGAAATTCATTTTAAGTATGCCTTCTTTGCTGTAACAGTGCACTTAAAATTCCTTTAGTTTGTTGCTTTTTGTAGATGAGGAATATTACATTGTATGCACGTTTATTTATTCATTTGCTGTTTAAAGGACATACAGATTGTTTTCCAGTTTGATCCCTTTGACTATCTTGTTAAGAAGACTGGAGTAGATAGAGGATAGTGAGGGCATATGCGGGGAGAGGCACAGAAACCAGTAGAGAAGTCAGTTGCCCAGGCTTATGAGTGAGGTGGTAGAGGTAGAAATTGAACCCAAGAATTTTGGCTTCAGAAAGCATCCTCTTAACCACCAGCTGACTAGATGTGGGAGATAAGGATAAGTAAACCAAGCATGGATCTTGGATGCAGTTGTCGACTGTTTAATTTAGTGAGATAGAGGATGCAAAAGAAGTGAATATGAGTTCAGTTTTAGATACACTGAGTCTTAACACACAGAGGGAACATCTAGTTAAAGAAATTCACTAGTGTCTGGAGTTTGGAAAGGACTAAATTGGAAGTTGTCATCATTTTAAGGCATTTGAAACCATAGTTTTCTTTTTTATTTTCATTTTAGTTTCTTCTTTTTCCAAAACTCAGGCCTCAGTCCCGTAATCAGAATGTGCATGCTGTTTTATACATGGTGTCCAAAATTAAAGGAATTTATCACAGGCTTCATGATTTTAAAGAGTATACACAATGGTAAATGTTTATACCCAGGTAAAATGATGACATGTAAAAGAGAATAAAGACACATAAGTCTACAGAGCTAGGAAGAAACTCAAGAGAATAATGTCATAAAATTCAAATAAGGAGTTTGCAAAAGTTTCAGATGCAGTATCAGGGAGAGGTTAAGGAATATGAAGGGTTTAATGTCCCTTGACTATTTCAATATGGTTGTTGACAGTGACATTGGTGAGAACAGTTCCATAGAGTAGAAGAGAATTAAAACTTTAGACATAATCAGAGTTGAAGAAATAGAGATGGCAATCTCATGATACCTAGCTCTGAAAAAAATAAGACAGCACTAGCTTGAAAGGGAGAAATTGCTTTTTCCCCCCCAGGTGGGAATAGTTTGTATAATTAGAGATGGAGAGAAAGGAGAGACAGGGCAGAAGGTCAGTCTTTGCACAGCCCCCTTGCCGTGCTGTGTGAGGGTGGAATCCAGAGCACTGTGGAAAGTGCAGTCTTTGTTGCAGGAAGACTCTCTTCATTAAGTCTGGAGAGACTACGGGGTGCTTTGGGGAGGAAAATTTCATTGAAAAGGCCCCAAGGTCTAAGCAAATGTTACTGATACTGTTCTTATTTTCTTTTAATGATTTTATTTGCTGTGTAATTTCAGTGAAAAATAAATAATTAAACGTTGTACTTGGTTTTAAGGTTTGGGGCTGCTGTAGGCTCTAGAGATACACACTTTTAATAAAAGAACTGTTGAACATTTTCTTTACTATTTATCTGTATTGGGTAAGTACTCATGAGCTAATTTCACAAAATACAGGAGTAGTTTACACTGTGTATGTGATTGGAGAGATGATTTGCCCAATGGTATGTCCAACTCTGTGTAATAATATAATTTGATGGGTTTTGCTTCGCATTTGCTTATACAGGCTACCATAGGAACAGGCATATATTCCATATATTGGCATTTTTCTGTTGGCTGGAGTAGCTTTTATTGTAATGTGATGAAAACTGCTTAGAGGTGGATACCGGGGGTCGAACTCAGGACCTCACGCTTGCCAGCAGGCGCTTGTGCCGCTGAGCAATATCACCAGCCCTTTTTTCCTTTTTATGTGGGTACCGGGAGTCGAACTCAGGACCTTGCGCTTGCCAGCAGGTGCCCGTGCCGCTGAGCTATCTCACCGGCCCTAGAAAGGTAATCTCTTAAATGCAAGCCTTATTCACTACGTTCCTAGTGTTTCTGAAAAAAGAAAAAGTAATTCTCTGTAAGAATTCCTTGGAAGAAATTAAGGAATGAGCAGTTTATTCTCACAGAATGATTTTCTCTATGATAAACTCTCATGAGTTTACTAAATCTCATTTTTCAGAATAGTAGAATCAAAGCCATGTGCTTACATATGTTCTCAGAGGAACCTAAGAAAGATTTTGTTTTGTCATTTTAAATATAACCAAATCAAAGTGCTGGAAAACATTTTATCATCAAGTGTTGTCCTAAGTATGTTTAGCATTGATCAGGGCTCTGTCAAATAATATAAACAGGGTTATTTCCTTCTATTAAATCATTTAGAGAAATAAGCATACAAATCATGCCCAAAAGAGAGAAGCAGGAGTGTTTACAATTTGAGGGAAATTGGTGGGGGGGGAGTTAAATGATTAAATGCCTTGACATTCTATGACTGATGGAAAGCTGTTTCACTGGGGAAACATACCCCAGGACTGCAAGTCAGTGGCCTTCAAATACACATTAAAATTTTATTTTTTATAATTCATGGTTTCAATACATAATGAATACATTCATGTGGGGAGTTGGTACTTATACATGTTACACCTTAATTTTTTTTGAATCCCCCTTCCACTTGCTCCTTCCCTTTTTTCTCCTTCCCTAGATGCCATTCCCATTTGTATGAGGTCCACCTCCCTGTTTCCTACCATGTGTTGTTTATTATGTCCTTTAAGTTATTTATACTTCTGGTTTCTCATAGAAGAGAAACCATGACATATTTAACCTTCTGTGTCTGGTTTATTTTAATCTTGACCATCTGAAATCTGGGGATAATGAAATAGTCACAGTAATTAAATATGTGTGCTTCTAAGAACTGAAGTTATTGCACTTTAGCTGTGGTTGCAGAAAAGTTTATATGCTTTCTAAAATAGAGGGGAAAAAACCAAAAAATTGAATATAATTTCAATTATTCTAATAGTCACCATATGCCACTATTCTGAATCATCTTTACTAAGCTTTTTGAGTCTTTTTTTTCCCCTTCGGTTTTTTACTTTTTTTCTGTGGTTAGTTTCTAACCTTGACCAGTGTTCCTAGTCAAAAGAGGATATTTCTTACTGAAAAGGTTTTTAGTGTAGATAGAAACAAGTTTTATATTTGTATCATAGTTACTTTTCTTATTGCTGAGACAAAATACCTGACACCTAAAGTTAAAGGAGGAAAGGTTAGCTCACAGTTTGTAGAGGTTTCGGTTCATAATTGGCTGACTGCAAGGCAGGGTGGCATGGCAGAGGGCATCGCAGAGGAGAAACAGACCATGGCAGGCAGAAGACAGCAAAAGCAAGCAAGCAATAAGAGATAGGAGACAAGTGGCAGTAGCAGCTTCTTTCTGTCCTCATTTCTTATCCAGGCTGCCCACTGTTAGGGTGGATAGCACTCACACCAAGGGTGGAGCACCCTCAGTCCTACCCAGAACTATGCCAAACCAGTCGGTGGGCTAATTTAGTAATCACACACCCTTGATCCCAGTATCACACACTCCAGATCCAGCCACCTCTGTAAAGCCCCACCTATGAAATACGTGAGGTTTTGGGGGAACATCTAACACAAGCCAAAACAACATTTCCAAAAATGAATGAAAATAATGGATTATAATTTGAATTATTTTAATTCAGAGTCTTCTTTCTGAACATCAATTAATACAGTATGCCATTAGCTATGTACTATTAGAAAAGCTGTTTGCCTCATTCTGAATCATCTTAATCTGTTACTTTTTTTTTTAAATCTTTTTCTCTAGTTCTTGATTTTTTTTCTTTTCATAGTTAGTTCATACCTTGACCTAAATGTTACTATTTGTGAAGGGTTATTTTTTTTCCTCTACAGGGTTTCGTTTTTACTTCAAATAAAATAAGTTGGTCACCAAGTTATCACAATAAACTGTAATTTGCAGAGAAAGCAGGGAAAGAGTATTTTAAGAGATATGTTATAGGCTGTGGGTCCCACTCGTTCATAAAGCTGAACAGCCAGGGTATTGATAATTTGAGATCTGCTGAATTCTCATTAAAATCAGACTTAGCTGTGGTGGTGATTAGATTAGGTCTCCATTTTGTATAGGTGTTGAGACATCTTTACAGGCTAACTAGAGAATATAAGACACTAAAACTTTCCAGAATTGTAGGACGCTCTTGCCCCTCCTTAGCTACAAGCCATCTCTCAACATCCATTCTGGACTTTCTACAGAAAATTTTCATTTTTTTCTGCCTTAACTATTAGCTTGTTGCAAGGGTTTGAGTACCAGGTTCTCAAAACAACTTTACATAGTGAGAATGACTATAAAAAAGATTGTTGTTGATGTTACCTGCTTTCTTTAGCATGGGTTTTTCCATTTAGATAAAAGCTTTGTGCATTTGGGATATTTAGTTACTTGTTAGAAAAAAAGGAAATGAAATTAAAAAGGAAATTTTATTTAAAACAACTTTTATTACTGAGAATCTTTTAATTTTAGAAAGTAAATTATAGCCATGTGTAATGTCACTTGCCCTTTAGCAACTTGGGAGGTTAGGGGAGGAGGATCTCAAGTTTGAGCCCAGCCCGGGCAGTTTAACAAGACCCTGTCTCAGAATAAAATACCAAAAGGGGCTGAGGTTATATAGCTCAGGACTACCTGGGCTCAGTACCACATGAAATGAATGAATGAATGAATGAATGTTATTTATCTTTTAAGATTCTGATAAGTAGGGCTGGGGATATAGCTCAGTGGCACAGCACCTGCCTGGCAAGCGTAAGGTTGTGAGTTCGATTCCTGGTACCTAAATAAATAAATAAATAAATAAATAAATAAATAAAGATTCTGATAAGTAAATAAATGTTATGTATCTTTTAAAATTCTGAGGAGATAGTTTATTAACTATTCCTCAGGTTTCTGGAACTGCTAGAGGCTAGCTAGTATATATAGACTTTCACCTTACCGTTAAGGTGGCTGCTTTAAGTGGTATAATAACCAACTATTTATATACAGTACAGATTTTAAGATTTTTTTCCTTAACATACACTCTATAAACAAGTCAGTGTGAAATAGGTTATAGCTGAACTATCTATGTTTAGTCACAGTGGCTGCCCTAAAGTATCATTTCTAAGAAAATACAAAGAAAAGTTCTAACTTAATAGTGAAGAAATGATGATGATTATTTGATATACTTGAATAAGTGCTTAATAAGGGAACTCAACAATCTTTATTTCACATGTTTAAATGAAAGCAATATTCTAGTGGGATGGAAAAACACCAGCTTATCTTAGAAACATTGTAAATTTGTCTGAATACTCCTTTCAAAGCTCTGACGTGGAACCTGGATCCTGTTGGGCAGGCTTTCTGTGGGTGCATTAATTCGCGTTCCACCTGTCAGTGTATCCATAGGTAAAGACATGAAACCACACCCAGTGTTCTGCCTTTTCCTCCGGGGACTCTGACTAGAATCCTTTGGCTCAGCAGGCCAGGCTGTTTGAATAGCTCTCAGTTCAGAGCGCTCTTCTTTCAGTGGGGTGAAGCTGCCAGAACGAGGGAAATAATGGTGCAACATTTCTCAAGACTGCTGCTATGGAGATTTAAAACCTGACCCTCCCTGCCAGGATCTGCTTGGAAAGCTTATTACCACAGCGCATTTGGTATATGCAAGCAGTTTTACTGCTCAGCTAGATATTTATATTTTCATTCTTCAAGCATTTCATTATTCTTTGTTCTTTGTTGTTTGCTTCCTTTCATTTTTGTTGCTTTTTGGGTTTTGCCTCATCTGTAAAAGACTTGATAGTTTGTTTTTTCAAATTTGTAAGATTTTTTCCTGGACTTTTTCACTCCTTTTATTGTTCACCTGTATGAATTAATATTATATTTGTTTGCTAGTGCTAAAAAGAAATGTTTATACTAGTATGAAGTATATTGATGAACTGAGAACTTTTTAGTGTAGTGGGAAACTGGTTAAGCAAATAAGGAAACCTGGCAGCTTCATCTTCTAGAATGGATTCTTACAAGACTTATTTGGCAACTGTCAAACTCAGTGGCTCTTGGTTGGAAGAACAAGATGGAGACATTTATGAGGTTGAATCTCGAGTACCTTTGCCATATCCTTTTCCTCTGTGTGAACATTTGGATGAAAATAACTCAGTAATTATTAATACTTCTATTTTTCATTTTATGCATAAAAGAAATGGGCACATATTAAAGCTGATTTCTAAAATTTCACTGCCTACCCCTCCTTATTCAGTAAGTATAAAAATTATTTTTAAATTAAGTATAAGGAGAAATGAAATTTTAATATCTTTAGTAAGGTTAAATGGAATAGGAACTTATTTTGTTATTGTTTGGTGTGTCACTGCTCATTCATCCTGTATGTATTCAACTGCTAAAATTACAGTTGATTTCAGAGCCCCAACTTGGCTTTGTTTTTAATTCCAGAAAGCAGAAAGAGATACTACATTTCTCCAATACCAGGTCAGCTATTTAAAGATTCTGCTTGTCCTGGAGATTTTTGCTTTTGTATGTTTATGACACCATTTCTAAATACAAATGAAATGGTATTTGAGAGAATAGGCATTGTGATGCCTAAAGCAGCTAAGTGAATTGTCTTTGAGCCGGTCAGAACATGTTTACAAATCCTGTCATATCGGCTGTAGGTCCAGACAAGGAAAAAGGAAATGTATTCTAAATTTTTCTTAGCACCATAAGGAACCTGTTTTGTTTTCAAGTTGCCTACTAATCCTGTAGAGAAGTATCTCTTTTTCTGCTTTTAATGTGAAATATTTTTATAAAATCTGTGAAGGTTGAGTGTTCAGCATAAAGATGCCTGCATTATGTTTGTTAATGATTCACAAGTTATGCATCACTTTTTATGACTTTAATGGCTTTCAGTATACCTACTAGCTAATATTTAACAAGCCAGATGGTTTTCAGAATCGTTTTGTTACCTCTCCTACAACTTTCATTTTCAAATACAGAATATTCATGAAAGCTCTACCGGTACTTTAAATGTTTCCTAAGTACTGAATTTGAAATTTTTATGTACTTCATGCTTTTGTAAATATTAGGACTAAAGCATACCCTGACTGAATGGGAGAGATCTGGGGGGGCTTAAAGTACTTACATTAGAATTTGAAAGGGGACTCTTAGCCAAGACAAGTGTGAATTCCATCTGCTATCATATATAAAATTTGTTAGCTGTACTGTATTTGACTGCTTCAATTTTTTGTTTTATAAAACCGAATTTATTACAGTTTTGTAGTAAATATTTAATTGTATTATAAAGGCTTGGTTTAGATCTTGTGAAGTAAAACACAGAAGTTACAGCTTAGAACTCTTAGAATTCAGGTATTCACTAGTTAACCATTCTATACAGAAAAAATTATATGTGTATGTAGAAGCAATTGATATAGCATTTAAATATAAGTTGTACAAATCCCCTATGATGAATGGTATCATTCTGTATATCTAAAATGTACCAATAAAATTAAATTTTAAAAAATAAAAATATTGATAAACTGCTATAAAAATATATATATATATATGTAAATTGTGACTAAGTTTATGAGAGTAGTAATATATAGGTTATTCCATACTCTATGGTCATTTTTTATAGTAAAAACTAATTGTATTAATTATCTACATTTTTTTTGTGTGTGTGGGTTTAATTATCTACATTTAAAGGAAAAAACTTGCCAATTGAAAGTAAAAATGTTTTGTGTTTTATTCTTTTGTAGGTAACAACATGTTTTCATAGGTATTTTAGGAAATAATTTATAATTTAAAATTTATGCTTAATTTTCCATTGAGTCATATATTTAGCCTTGTATTATTTTAAAATAAATTCCAAAGGATTTTAAAACATCCTATTGAAACAAGAATAATAGCATATTAGATATTTTGGAAGTAGATATAGTGACCATAAAAAGCTGTAGTAACTCCAAAATCCATTTGTTATGGTAAATACTGCTTAGATATGAAGAGCAAAAGTATTTAAAGAATAAAACATTCTTAACTGTTACCAAAATTTTATGACACATTACTGATGTCTGACTAGAAACCACTACATTTGATCATATTTTTATTTTAAAACATGGCAATAATATCTTTGTGATGCACATAGTGCTTTACATATAAATTTACAAATTTTTATGAGACTTGCTTTTTGTTAATACATACAAGTATTTCTTTTTAAAATTTTTGGACTAAGTACGAGAAACATTTGAGGTCAGATTTTTCCCATGTACTTACAGATAAGCAGGTGGTGTTACTCAGAAACCTAGATAACTAAGGCAGAAACAATGCTTTTCTGTAATTTCATACAACTGATTCAGTAACAGTGATCCACTTACCTCCTAATTGGGACCTTTGGCTTCCAGTCTTTACTGCTATCTTAAAAACTGTTTAAGAATATAGTCCCATTTGTGCCAATGACAGCATTTTATGGTGGCTCTATTTTTAATGCTTCTATATTTATAAGGTTTTGAAAATAAAATGAATATAGAATCTTCAGACTTTCTTGCAAGGGGACAGAAATCAAGCACATGGGTTATAAATACAGTTTCATTTTTTGTGCCACTATGATTTGAACTGGTACCATTGTATTAATCATATATTAATAGTCCCTCACGAAGTACAGCAAATATTCTAGGAGTCACAATGTATAAATGTTAAATATAAAATAGTTTCTCATCGACCATATATTACATAAAACTTTTCAGCAAATACAAAGATCCTGGGCTTCATTAACTTTATACTTCCCTTTGTATCACGGAAACATATCCATTGAGTTAGTAGTTTATTTCCCAAAGAAGTATATTCTTTTGTCCCATAAAACTAGAGTATTTCGGGCTGGTGAGATGGCTCAGCGGCGTAAGCATCTGCCTGGCAAGCGCGAGGGCCCAAGTTCGACTCCCAGAACCCACATACGAAAAAGGGGCCGGTGATATCGCTCAGCGTCATGGGCGCCTGCTGGCACGCGAGGTCCTGAGGTCGACCCCCCAGTACCCACAAAAAAAAAAAAAAAAAAAAACTAGAGTATTTCCTATCAGAAGTGACACACAGCTAATCTACTCATTTACTATGACTTATCCTTCCTGCTAATATTAACAAGCATTAACTATTTAAGTGGCTATAATTTAATTTTTTCACTTTAAATCCCTTTTTAACTTTAATTGAAAATGACACTGGTATTACCAGCACTTTATCATCCTTCTTGTGTTCTTTCCCTCCTGGTTTAGCTCGAACATGCGAAAGTCACACAGACAGAGTTGATGCGTGAATCATTTAGACAGAAACAAGAAGCAACAGAGTCCCTTAAGTGCCAGGAAGAACTGCAAGAGCGCCTTCACGAGGAGTCCAGGGCCAGAGAACAGCTGGCCGTGGAGCTCAGCAAGGCTGAGGGTAAGCACCTTATCTTTGGCAACTGAGGTTGGAGAAATCTCAGTCTTAAAATAGAGATTCGGATATACAGCCAGATTTAAAAACAGTCTTAATTTAGAGCAGCCACTGAAAAGTGGTTGTAGTTTATCTTCAGAGTTCCTCCAAGCATTTTTTAAAACTACACACGCACACACACACACACACACACACACACACAGACGATATTATAGGAGGAATTTAGAGCATTACAGAAAATATTTAAAATTTTAGAAAATACAGAAAGGAATGATAGTGAGTTGTTACCATAATCCTACCATAGTAAGACAACTGTTGTTTAAGGAACCATTAAAAGGTGACTGTAGGTTTTAGCCCCTAACACCTCAGGCTTTTTCTATTCTCTCAGGTGGTTGAGGGTGTTGGCATTCTAGAATTAAAGTATCATCCTTCTCTAATGTATGTAAAATGTGATTTCAATTCAGAAGTATCTAATTTCCATTAAGTTCTCCAGGAACCTATCTATTTCTGTTTCTTAGTGAGTTATACATGCATAATATATCTTAATATAGCAAAGTACAATAGTAGAAGTTTAGAGAAATTCTGTGTATATGCACAGTGGTAAACAAGAAAAAAACAGTACTGAACATATCATATTAAAGGTTAATACTTGCAGCAAATTCAAAACTTTTTAATAGGTTAGAATAAATTAAAGTTTTGTTAATAGTACATCTTTTATTTATATAAAAACCTAATGGTGAAATTTTAAATGAGTAGTAATTTCATTCCTTGATAATTTTATTTTACAGGTGTCATTGATGGTTATGCAGATGAAAAAACTCTTTTTGAAAGGCAAATTCAGGAAAAAGCTGATATAATAGATCGTCTTGAACAGGAGTTGTTATGTGCAGGTAACAGGTTGCAAGAATTGGAAGCAGAGCGACAGCAGATCCAGGAGGAAAGAGGATTACTGTCAAGACAGAAGGAGGCTATGAAAGCAGAGGCAGGCCCAGCCGAACAACGTGTGTATTTTTAGACTTTGTATAAAACATTTCTCCTTTATTTATATTATTTAAACTCTTTCTCCCCTCTTTCAGAACCATTTTTGTGTATTTTACATAGGAACTTGAAAAATTATAAGTAAAAAAGTACCTGATAGTTTTATTAGTCAGTAATAAATGTGGAATCAGGATCTCTAGGGGTTTTTTGTTTTGCTTTGTTTTTTACTTGTGGCAGATATTAGTTGTTTTAAAAAAAAATTATTTCTGTACCCTTTAATCTCTGCTGTGGGATAAAGTTACAAATAGTAGGGCAGAATATTTTACAAATTATGTGAGGTTTAGTTCTTTTAATGGTGGAGAGCCAGCAAAATATGTATTGTTGAATTGAATTGAATGACTAAGAACAATGATCTGGTACCAGTAGTAAGCAGGTATGGGGCCTAGGGCCTCCAAGCAGAAGAGTTTGAAAAGGCCAGTTGCTGCCAGAAGCAGGCTGACATCTAGTTAGTCTAAGTAGGTGTTCAAATAATATTTAAACTTTCAAGTAAACTAATTTTTCCTTAACTGAGAAATTAACATCTTGTAGTTAAAACTTGTTCAGTGATAACAGTCTTTGAAACAGTGGAACTTTAATCTTGTTTATCTTGTCCTCTCACTTTTATATTATACATGCAGTGGAAATTATAAATGTCTCTAATTCCATTTACAGCATACATTTTTGAAATATGCTAAAGTTTTTTCTGGTGCTCAAATCGTTTAACACAGATTTAGGGTTGGAATTTTTAATGTAGAATAAATACATGTCAAATACAAAATATTAAGAAATACTGGAACTTCTCAAATATTACTAATAATGATAAACAGTGACTTCAGTTTTTGCTTCTAATACATGTACGCATAAAGCATTGCATAAGAAATGAAGACATAATTATGTTTTTGTTGTGTCTGTTTTTTCTATTCTCGTAGGACTAGTAGATGCTGCAGTCGATGCAGCACCTGGAGCAGGTGTGTGTGTGTGTGTGTATACAGTTGCATGGACTGGTTTTGGGTGGCAGACTTACAATTCAAAACTTGGGTGACCCTTGGATTTTCAACTAACATGTCTCTAATTTTACAGTTTTGCTGTCGTGTTTCGTACTTACAGTTTTTCTCTTTAACAACAAAACAACTTTACAATAAAAATACACATTTACATTTGAAATTGAGTTTCATAGTAACCATCATTTTGTTGTATCTAGCTTTGTACAGAGCTTAAAAGATTTTTTTAAAACAATGTTTTTAACTTCCACGTTTTTTAAGTGTGATTAAGCTCATCTATAGCTTTTCAAAATGTTCCTTCAAGGGGGCCAATGAGATGGCTCAGCGGCATAAGCACCTGCCTGGCAAGCATGAGGGCCCGAGTTCGACTCCTGGAACCTGCATACGTAAAAAGGGGCCGGTGATATCGCTCAGCGGCACGGGTGCCTGCTGGCGCGCGAGGTCCTGAGGTCGACCCCCGGTACCCACAAACAAACAACGAAAATGTTCCTTCAAAATCAGGAAGATAGTGATAGCGGATGATTCAGTGAAATTTAATAACAGGCTTGCTGATTGATTTATTTTTATATTAACATCCAATAGCAGTTTTGTTTTAAAAAGAAAGGTGTTTTCTATAGATTCTTAGTCCTGAGTACAGTGTAAACACATCAGTTAGTATAGTTTAAAGATTCTAAAGCTGTTATTTCTATTTTCATTAAAAGATTATTTCATTTCCATTAAAAGATTATATAATTTATTATATTATTAACAATAATTATCATTTACAGTGTTTATCATATCCCAGTCACTATTTTTTGCATATCATAATTCATTTGATCCCAAAATCATTCTAAGAAGTTTGTAACAATACTATCCCATTTTATGTCTGAGAAAACCGAAAAATCTCATATTAATGTCACATAGGAAAAAAGGCTCAGAGCCAGAATTTGAACCCATAAGCTGCTCCTAAACATGAAGCACTCTGCCCCTTACACATGTCAGTTTTCCCTTGATGCACATACATGTGAGCATGCAAGAGCATCTCAGGAGTACAGATCTGATAAGGAGTAAGTCTAACAGGAAATTCTTTTGCAGTATAGTATTTGATATTTGTGTACTATATATGCATATAAAGTGACTTTGTGGGCTTAGAATGGATTAATTTTGCCTGAGGTAAAGAAAATGGTGAGGTTTTTTTTCTGTGCTTGAATTTAATTGGACTTTGTTCTTTCCCTAATAGTGAAAGTGGATTTTTTGGTCATTTACTGTTTTTTTTGTTTTCACACAAATGTTAATTTTTATGACAGAACATATTTTTCTTAGTTCTCTATCAGTTAATACTTGCTTATGTAGAAGTGAGATAATCTTGCTACTTATACTTTTTAATGTGTATTTAAGTCTCAGTATTTTTGGAAGGTAAAATTTAAACATAGTTGTGGGTGACTTTATTATTATAACATCATTAATTGTGATTTGCCTTGGTATTTTTTTACATCTATAAACAGAGTTACTACAGGAGACAGAAAAACTAATGAAGGAAAAGCTAGAAGTACAGTGTCAAGCAGAAAAAGTACGTGATGACCTTCAAAAGCAAGTGAAAGCTCTAGAAATAGATGTTGAAGAGCAAATCAGTAGGTTTATAGAGCTGGAACAAGAGAAAAATGCTGAACTAATGGATTTAAGACAACAAAACCAAGCACTGGAAAAGCAATTAGAAAAAATGAGAAAATTTTTAGATGTAAGTATTCTCAATTTGAATATTGATTTTTCTCGAAGGAATACTACTTACTACTGTTCAAGGCTGTGAATTGTAAATTATGAGGACCCTTGAATGACTGTTTTCACCCATATTTGTATTCTGCAATGATCGAGTACTTTTCTCATTAAACATTTCAGGGACCAGGGATATAGCTCAGTGGCACAGCGCTTGCCTGGCAAGTGCAAGGTCCCGAGTTCGATTCCCGGCACCAAAAATAAATTTTTTTTCAATAACTTATATTGTACAACAATCAGAATTAAAAGTAATACAACTAGGGGTGTAGCTCCAGAGTAAAGTACATGCACAAGGTCCTGAGTTCAATCCATAGCACATACAGAAACAAACAAAGTAGAACAGGAAGCTTGGAATAAGCCCTACTGCTTTTTCCAATTTCAGAGTTAAGCATAGCCTAGTCTTTCATTTAACCAATACCAAAGCAAATGAGAATTCTAATGGCCATCATTGCTTCCCCCTCCAAAAAAATACACATAACTAACAGCAGTGGCACTTGGAAGTGGGACTAGAGCAGTCGGCATGATGCCACTTAGGACTTTCTCCAAAGCAATGTTAAATCTCCAGTCTCACACAGATTTTCTTTAGAATCTGATATAAGGCTGATGTTCTCTTCACACATCAAAGATACATTCTTACACATTTTCTAATGTTAGGTATGAAACTTAGATTAGGATTAAAGAAATTGACTTATAAGACAATTTTTATACTTATTTTAAAGGCTAAATTAGTGGAAATTAAATTTTTCCTTTGTGTAAAAAGGTCAATTTATTTTAAGAATTTTTTTCCTTCTGATTTAACATTACTTGAATTTAAAAAATATACTTCAAATAGTTTTTAAATACTTAAATTTTTGCTGAAGAGCCCTTATAAGATACATAACATACCAAAAAAAAAAGCATTTTCTTTTTAAACCTTTGTGGTTCAGGGTATTCTGTGGTCATCAGTTCTTCATCTTCAGACAGAACTAATCTTTAACAAAAGGGAAATAAGGTAAATAATAGGTTTAATAAATATTGTTTCTTAAGTTACAATCATTATTATTACTAAACTTCAGGAGCAAGCCATTGATCGAGAACATGAGAGAGATGTATTCCAACAGGAAATACAGAAACTAGAACAGCAGCTAAAGGTTGTACCTCGGTTTCAGCCTGTCAGCGAACATCAAACTAGGGAGGTAAGAACTTCATTGATATTGCCTACCTTACGTTACTTTGTATCTTGTACACAAAATAAGATTTATTTCATGAAAAACTTAAAAGTGAAGTCTTTTTATTGTATATAAATCTCAAAAATTAGAAAATCAAATATTACTCAAACGTGAGATCAGCATGAGCCAGGCCCTGCATTAAATTCTTAGCACTGCAAGAAAAAGAAATAGTTTGAATTTAAAAATTGGAACTGTTTTTCATCTGCATATATCTTCTAATGTTAACCAGTTCAATAAACCTCCCTGCTCATTTCTTTACTCCCATTCCCAACAAAACTGATTGAAGGAATTATCCGTATTCACTCTACTAATTTCCCATTCTCTTCTCAGTCCACTCCAGTGTAGTTTCTAACTCCTCTACCGTGGGGTTTTATGTCCTCTAATCAATTTAAACTGTTTTTGTGACAGTTACCTAGAGCCTCATGGCTCCATCAAAGTAATCACCTCTCCGTCTTCATCCTACTCAACCATTCAGAGGCATTCATTACAGTCTTCTTGTGAAAACACTTACTTCCTTTGGCTTCTGTGACATACCTGCTCCACTGATTTTCTCTGGCCTTTTTCTCTCTCTACTTGCCCACAATAAATGATGGGGTGCCCCATGAATTAGTCTTAAGCCCCTTTTTCTTCCATACATACACTCACTGCTCGGGCAGTTAGATAGAAATGACTCCACAGTTGTTCCTTTGTTCCCAGCATCTCTTTTGAGCTCCATTCTTGAATATTCAACTGCCTGTTTTCCATTTAGATGTCTCTAGATTAACATGTCCAAAAGAGAGCTCTTGATTCCTGATGAGCCTTTACCAAGAACAGCAAGAATAAAGCATGTTTCTTCTTCTTCTCAAAGTCTGTACCTTCTGGGGCCAGTGATATCACTCAGCGGCACGGGCGCCTACTGGCACGCGAGGTCCTGAGGTTGACCCCCGGTACCCACAAAAAAAAAAAAAAAAGTCTGTACCTTCTGTTCATTGATAGAACATAGAATTCTTCTTGGTCTGACTCTTCTCAGCCCTGCTGCCAACCCATTGCTGGGTCAGATTTGTACTACATCTTTGTATTCTTTTCACCTTCGTTGTCATCACTGTTTGCTTAATGGTTGTGGTACCCTTCTAAACAGTCTCCATGCTGCTACTTTTTCACCTCCTCTGTCCATTTTCCTCATATGGAAACACAGTCAAGGTGGGCAGCTCGGCCTGGTTGGGTGGCCTGTCCGTCCAGGCCAGATGCACCATGTCAAAGGTTTCCTTTAAAGTCATGCTGATATCGGACCCACAGCTGCCGGACGAAGTACTCAGTGTTCCTGAAAGAACACCTTTCACAGCAGTCAAAGTTTGCAGCAGAAGAGTTTAAGGTTCCCACAGCAACAATTACAGTTATTACCAGTGATGGAGTAGGAATAAATCCTGCACACTGCTGAGACCGAGTCCACACTTAAATCTCTAAACTACCTTATTAACATAATTCACACTGATATATTGATGTCCCAATCAGCAGGCAAAGAAATGGTTTTCTAAAGCACGGTTCAGAACTGCAAATTATCCCTAGAGATCGTGTTGGAAGTTGCTAATATCTGCTACCAGAAACATACAGTTACCTTTCAGAGTAAAAATTGCTATTTTCATTTTGGCTGTAAAAGTTACAGCAGGCATTTAACATACAGTGAAAACACCTAGAGTCAGTGAAAGAGTGCAGGTTGACTCCTTTGTCCCTTCTTGTTCATACGCCTCGTGAGAGGAGAGAGAGGCTATGAATGGACACCACAGATGGTCATACAGTTGTTGACTGCTAGCTCCCAACACAAGTAGGGAGTTCATTTGAGGCAAATGAATTAGGCAAGTGTATTTTTTACCTGGAAGATAATTCTGATAATTTTTTCTGAGTACATTTGGAAAATTAAAATTTCCTAAGTGTTATATAATTGCCTTTGAGTTAAAAATGTAGAAGGATTGATTGTGGATCACAGATGGCAGTTTGCTTGATAGCATCTTGTAAACTCAAATAGTCTGATTCTTAAACATATGTTTTTGATAAATGTAACAGACATGCCAATGAATACTTACCTTTTTCATTTACGTTTTAAGTTTTCAAACTTAATATGTCATATAAATTTTAATTTAATATCAAAGAACCAAAATTTTAAATTTTTTTTTTTTTTTTTTTTTTTTTTGTGGGTACCGGGGGTCGACCTTAGGACCTCACGCGCCAGCAGGCGCCTGTGCCGCTGAGCAATATCACCGGCCCTTTTTTTCGTATGTGGGTTCCGGGAGTTGAACTCGGGCCCTTGCACTTGCCAGGCAGGCGCGTATGCCACTGAGCCATCTCACCGGCCCCAATTTTAATTTCTTGATCTAACCATTTTGTGCATAATACCAAATAGTTTTAACAGCATTCTTGAAGAATCAAATATTTATCATGGTGGGAGTTGACAATACAGTAGAAGCAACCTTTGCTGAGTTACACATTTCTGTAGAGTTACACATTTCTTTATCAGGTTCTGAATACATTTGTATGACAAAAACCCTCAAGAAATTATTCTTTTTGAAGATAATATTTCTGAATAGCATTCTAAAAGAATATTGTTACAGTGAAGATATGAAGTTCAAAACAAATCTTTTTTTTTTTTTTTTGTGGGTACCGGGGGTCGACCTCAGGACCTCGCGCGCCAGCAGGCGCCCGTGCCGCTGAGCGATATCACCGGCCCCTTTTTCGTATGTGGGATCCGGGAGTCAAACTCGGGCCCTCGCGCTTGCCAGGCAGGCGCTTACGCCGCTGAGCCATCTCACCGGCCCTCAAAACAAATCTTAAAGAAATACTGATGAGAAATGCTGATGAGTTATATTTATTGACCTAACTTTTGACGACATGCTAACGTTAGTCACCCAAGTGGATTAGAAGCCAGGAAAGGGAAGATGGGAAAACCCAGATGACAAGGCCATGGCAAGGAGGAATGAGTGGCAAGGACAACAGTAAAGGGTAACAGAAAACTGTCGCAAAATGTCACAGAAAATGCTAATGGGTTGGACAGAACTGTAGAGGATATGTTAGAAAAACTGAAAGAGAAAACAAAATACTTGACATAGTCTTAGAAAGCAAAGTATAGGTCTTGTCCATACAAATTTAAAAGTACCCATTATGAGTATTCAAAAAATGATGAGCATAACAAAAGGTTTTATTGCATTTACAAAGGAAATCAGTATCTGTGCACAGTTTGAAAGATGAATTGAAGGTTCATAGTGGTTCAGAATGACTGCTTGACATACTATATTAAAATGGGGAACTCTCTAGAGCAGGGATTTTGTGTCTGGTTTTAGAGCTGGAAATGCATTACTGGCCCATAATTAGTTTATTTATGAATAAAGGTTCTCTAAGACCAGTATTTATGTTAGCATGTTTAGTGTCTTCCCTGTTACAGGCCCAATTTTTTTCATTGAGGAAAAAAATTACAAGAAAATGCAAGAGAGTCAGCATCTGAAGGGTGACATCAGTACTTAAAGAAATTAACATTTTTCACAAATTTAATGAATGAACAGGATTTTAAGTTATCAAAGGAAAAAAGTTTTGCTAAAGAAGAGATATGCTACTATGTTTGGGATGTTTTCATTTTTATAAAAAAAAGAACCTGATGCTCAAAGGCCACTGTTAGGCCTCAGTTGACCAGCCATTTCTAAATTCCTAATCCTTGAATTTTTTACTTAACATTTTTTTCTATTCTTCTAGGACAAAAATCTGCTTGCTGCTTGTATAGATAAGTTTATGGTGTCTTGTGCCATAAAGTGATTGATTTAGTACTTTGGTTCTTTAGTTTTCAAATGTAGACTGTATTTCTAAAGTATTTTATTAGACAGCTAGACACTTTATCGTTGACTAAGTGTGTTGTGTAAATTCTCCGTGCAGAATGCTTTGAAGTACTGTGTTTAGTTTAAATGCATTACTGGCCTATAATTAGTTATGAAAACACATTTTGTTGTACTGTAAACCACATTGTCTGCTTTTATTTGAACTTAGCACACTGGTTGATCCACTTTATTATAAATGTCATTTTAAAATAAAACAATGATTAATAGCCATAAGCCCTAGAAATGAATATACTCCCAAATGCCAATCCATTTTACAGAAGTGAAAAAGAAAGTTCAGAAAAAAAGATTTTAGTAACTGACTAGATTGGAAGGTACCACAGCTGGCTGATTATCAAATAACAAAGGAAATTTAACATACAGATTCTAAAAACCACCCTTCAAATTCTAACTCATTAAGTCTAGAGTAGTGTATAAAAGCTTCGGTTAAAGGCAGCCTTGTGGTATTTGCTGTGTAGTGAGTTGGAGGATAATGAGAGGCCAACGTTTCATTTTATGGAAGAACCAAACGAGGTCTCAGATCAGAGTAACTAGAATGTGTCCAGAATTGTGGGCAGCTCAGTTTCTACTTCCTGATTCTGTAATAGGCTAACAGTCCCTCACTCGCTGATAAGGGAGCCTTCTTTAAAGTTTTTCAAATCGGTAATATTTTAGGTATTTTACTTAGAGTTATTATATGAAAGAAAAGTTAATGGGAAGAAAACTCAGTTTGACTTACTCTCCTCTGTCCCTAAATTAAAATACTAAAACTACCATGCATTTTTACCCAAGGACCTTGATGTATTTATAAATTGGAAGCATTAATATACTTTACTAGAGTGATTCTAAGTTAACTGATATTAATGTTCTCAAGGCCATTGATGAAACCACATATATAAATATGACATATAATTTGTCCAGAAACAAATCTGTTGAATATCTGTGAGTCAGATAGTTTGATAGATAATTTCACTTATCTCACTCTTCACAACAATATTAAATTACCTCCCTTTGTAGGAGAAAAAGAATAAGGTTGCAATTTGAACCCATCTTTTGATTTTGGAATTCTGCACATCATAGAACTTTTCACTATGCATTTTCTCAATATACTGGATCTGTATTGAATTACAAATTCAAAAAAATTTTTGTTAAGTAAAGTTTACCTTCCATGTTAGAGTACCAAATATGTGTATAGAGATAATAAATGTCGTTACTTTTAATACGTGGTTTAAGTATGGTACTGTATAACAAAATAAAAGCAATGATACTGGTGAAAAAAAAATAGAACTCTGTATTTACTAATTGAATGCTGTGTGCATAGGGAAGACTGACTATAAATTGCTAACAATGGCTTGTCATGATGACAAAGAGATTGTTTTTGAGGTGAGGCAACCCTAGTTTGGATCATGCTTCTGCTATTTACTAGATATGTGACAGTGATCAAGTCACATAACCTCTCAGATCTCTTGTTTATTCATTTCTAAAATGAGACAGTAGTAGTTCCCACCTCATATTGTATCTATTTTCTTGCCTTTTCTTTTGACCTTACTCCAAATCTGGGTCAACCTCAGGTTTCTCCTCAGTAGCTTTATAACTGTCATCCTAGAACCTGTAATTATTGTTAAGCTTGCATTTTTTTTAGCATACTCAGAGATAACTGCCATTGTTAATTTCCTCAAACTGTTTCACCAAAATAAGATAATGTTCCTTTATTTCTTACAATATCATATCTTTTTTATTAACTTTTATTTCCTCACTTGATCAGAACTAATTTCATGAATGGTCTTATTAATCCTTCCTGTGGTTTTCTGTCACATAGCCACTGATGCAAAAGGTCTTGCTTATCAGTCTTAGGCCATAAGTTTTGAGTCACTTCATCGTTAGATTTGAGGTAGAAAATCCAAGACTATACAGACATTTAGGGGAAACTTACAGCATGTCCAGATCCTTTTCCCCACCTATGTGCATCTTCGTTTTGGCCTGGTGGAATATGTTGATGAAAAAACTTTTGCAAATAGCTGTTGTCAAAATGAAATCCATAGAAGTTTTTTTGGTTTTTTGTTTTTTAAGATTATCTTACCTCACATAAGAGTAAGTCAGTAAGTATTACGCAGTTTTGTCTCCTTTTAGGTCACTAGGTCTTAGAGTAGTTTTGCCATTAGATAATTCACCGGGGAATTGTATTTTTCCCCTTTTCCTAGCTGGAGAAAGACTTAGTCTTAAGAGAAAGAACATTTGAAGAAAGGATTGAGTAAAAAATATTACTTTTTTACTAGTGCTGCCTAGTTTTATCAACTTAGAAAAATGTCACCTTGGTTGGAGATAATAGTTTCTATTCTCATCAAAAATGAAATTAGTATAGCATTAAAAAATCTTCTTTGAAATGAAAATAGATACGTTTTATGGTTATGAACTTCCTAAAAAATTTAAATTATACTTTTTGCTTACTATATTTTCAGGTTGAACAGTTAACAAATAATCTGAAAGAAAAAACAGACAGGTGCAGTGAGCTTTTGCTGTCTAAAGAGCAGCTTCAGAGAGACGTACAAGAGCGGAATGAAGAAATTGAGAAACTAGAGTTCCGAGTAAGAGAACTGGAGCAAGCATTACTCGTTAGTGCAGATACTTTTCAAAAGGTATGACATTTATTTGAGTTAATTATCAAGTGTTTTGGTAAAGATTACTCTTAGTTATACAAGCATCAGTTCTTTAAAATAAAAAATTGTATTGACATGTTATTACATAATATATGTATCTTCACGTCTTTGTTGACCTCATAACCATTTTTTAAATTTCCAAATGTTGCTTGTGTACTTCAATGCTGATAAAAGGTTTAATTGTTTAACAGAAGAATTAATAAATTACCTTTTTTTTTTTTTTGGTGGGTACCGGGGGTCGACCTCAGGACCTCGCGCGCCAGCAGTCGCCCGTGCCACTGAGCGATGTCACCGGTCCTTTTTTTGTATGTGGGTTCTGGGAGTCAAACTCAGGACATTGCTCTTGCCAGGCAGGCGCTTATGCCGCTGAGCTATCTCACCAGCCCCCTAATTAATTACCTTTTAACCATCAATGATAGCTAAATGAAAAATGGATACCAGTTTAGGGTGTTTCACCCCAAACTAAGACATAATGAAATCCATCCCTATTATTCTCCAGAAAGCAAAACCAAATAAAAGAAGTGCTAGCAGGATAAGGAAGGCTGGTTGCACATGGGAGATCGCCTTCATTTCATCTGAATTTTAAGTGTCAAAAGTTCCTGTTCAAATTTGTGGAAAATGCGTTCAAGTTCGAATATCTATAACTTTTTGATTATTCATGAATGTAGATTTTTTCCTTCTAGGTAGAGATAGAGAATTGCTGCTTGTCCAAACACCCCACACATGTGCGCACGCACACACACACACACACACACACACACACACACACAATGGATAACCAGGACTTAGTGTCTAAATTGTGAGAAAATTCCTATGTATTTAAAGGTGGATGACAGAAGACAACTTGGAGCTGTAGAAGCGAAAGCGGAATTATCTCTAGAAGTACAGTTGCAGGCTGAGCGAGATGCTATGGACAGAAAGGAAAAAGAGGTAAGGAGTTATTTTCAAATGGCAAAGTGTGGTTTGAATAATTTTAAATCAGTTACCTTGAAAATATGATTTGAATAACATGTAGTTTGTGACCTGAAACCTATGTTCAGGCTGCTTCTCAAGTCCATGGGTAAATTGACCTTGACAGTAATAGACCCGTGAACAAAGAAGTCAGTCAAAGAAGCAGGTTCCGGTGGAGAGGACGTGGAGTGTGAAGGCCTTGAAGAAGAAGAAATTCAAAGAGAGAAAGGGCCAGTGTAGCAGATAAGGGTTGAATGCAGAGGAGAGTGGAGAGGTACAGGAATGTTAGACCAAAAAGCTAGTGCCTCTCTTTCAGGTAATTTTGCTCTGCTCTTTCAGGTAATTTTGCTCTGCTGTGGGTTTCTTCTGTTGTTGTTGTTGTTGTTGTTGTTGTTTTCAAAACTATTGGCCTAAGAGATTTATAGTGCTATTTTTACAATATATGAAGCATGTTTTTGAAGGGTTTTGGAGTGTTTGGGGTTTGTTTTTTGAGGTAGGAGTTTGTTATGTGCCATTGTCTGGTGCCATTGGAGATAATGGTTGCCACAAGATGGGGGTGGGCCCGGTGGAAAAGATTCTACAGACGTCTAGCAGAGGATGGGGGTGCTGCTGAACATCCTCCTGTGTACAGAGCAAACCTCTGTAACAAAGAACCATCCACAGAATCCCATAGTGCTGAGGTGGAGAAACTCTCATCTAGTAAGGAAAACAGGTCTCGGTTTACAGGCTGATCTCTGTTACTGGTTTTGACGTAGCATTTCTCAGTGTACCCCAGGCTGGCTGGGATTATGAGAGTGTACCACCAACCCCAGCCTTGTTCTTAAAACAAAAGCTAAATAATAAAGTAACCAGGGCTGGGTCTAACTCAGTAGTGGAACATTTGTTTAGCATGTACAGAGCCGTGGGTTCAGTTCTCCAGCATCACTGAAACAGTGATGATAATAATAAAGTAACTATATAAAGTTCTCCAGTGTTTTGGGAGGCTCCATCCCTTCCTTCCACAAAACAGAAAATCCATCTGGGTGTGGTGACACGTACCTGTAGTCTCAGCTGTTCCTGAGGCTGAGGCAGGAGAAATGGTTGAGCCCAGGAGTTCAAGGTCAGAGTAGGCAACATAGCAGGATCCCATCTCATTTTTAGACATTTATTGAGCTCTTATTACGTGTAACACATTTTTGTCCAGCTGTAAAACTAACACCAGGCTTCAAGGAATCTGCGGTGTAATTAATGAGACATACATACATTTGAAAGAGATAAAACATTTAATAAATAAAACACAAGTAGGTGCAAATTAATCTGAATAGTCTAAATATAATAGATAAAGAAGATTAAAACACATTTAAACATTTATAATATTCTTCTTGAGGGTTGTTACAGGCTCAATAATGAGACAGGCTGGGACTGAAACTAGAGTCTGGTTGAATAAAAGGAAAGAATGTTCTATAATATCATTTTGGAGGTTAAAATTTCTAAGGTGATACCTCACATTCAGCTACTTAAAAATGTTAGTGCTGTAGACCACTTCAGTGTGTGTACGAATCAGCTAGAGACCTTGTGAATATGCTGGTCTTCGGCAGCATGCGATTCTGCACAGGCTTTCACGTGACGTGAATTCTGTTGTCCAGAGATGACACTTCATGTTCAAGGCTTTAGATCGCAGAGCTAAGAATTTATTAAGTATACACCAAAAAAAGATATTAAACACCATGTGATGTAGTGTAGCAGTTTTGAACTTAAGTAACCACATATGTGTTGATTTTGTAATGCCTTGTCATCAAAAGTAGTTGTAGAAGGTAGAAATAGATATAAATGCTGTTAGATAACTTTAAAGAAGCTATACTTAGCACAGTTTTCAGCAAACTAACATGGTAGTTATATATGCACAACCACTAAATGTATTTGTCTACAGAGTTTATTAATACCAGTATTAGAGAAAAAATGTTAAATGTCTTAGACAGCAGTTACTAGAATCAGGATAAATGATAGTTTACAATGGAAGGCTTCAGAGGTCAAAGCTTCCCAGATTGAAAAAGCAGCTTCACCACACACCGAGGCTCAATTACTCCTCTTTGTGACTCCTTTTCTCGTCTCTACAATGAGGGTAATCATAGAACAGATCTCTTCATGAAGGTTATTACAGGATTTTTAAGAAATTATACACCTCTAAAGCACTTTGCACAGTGCGTAGCAGTAAATTGTCTG
This sequence comes from Erethizon dorsatum, assembly GCA_028451465.1. Classification (NCBI taxonomy): domain Eukaryota; kingdom Metazoa; phylum Chordata; class Mammalia; order Rodentia; family Erethizontidae; genus Erethizon; species Erethizon dorsatum. The sequence goes on from CM051835.1 coordinate 44,710,847, forward strand.
TAAGTGATGGCTGTTAGTATCGATAGTGTTTCTGTTTAAGAAATATTAATCTGAGTTTTAAGGTCTTGCCAGTGATATGATTCTAATTATGTGATGTGTCAGTATGCAGGCAGCATATGCCCCTTTTCAGCTTCTGAGGCACTAGAGGATTTATAAGCTACTTTGAGCCGGCTGCCACTGAACACTGCTCCTGCATCTTAGGTTGCTTTTAATGCAGCAGTTTTGATCTTTAAGTAAATGCAGATTTAGAAATCTGTTCATTAAATATTTATTAAGTAGCTACAAAGCAGTGAGCTTAAATGTTACTGTCCTTGGTGAAACCAGGTTTTTTAAATATAATAATAACCAGCTCTTAATATTCATCATTAGGTTGTTTCTATATAACTGTCAAAGATGGTGCTTTACCATTATTATTAATCATCCATCTTCAAAAAATAGCTAAATTTCTGTTGTTCTACCTGTAGGAGCTAATTTTCTCCTAAAATTGTATTATTAACACCCTAGGGCAGTAACAGTGAACCTTTGAGAGCTTTCAGTGGCCCACTGCAGCACGCGTGCCATAGGTTCACCACCACTGCTCTAGGGCTTTTATAGTTCAGACCAAAGGGCCTCTTGATCTTAGCATTTACCTCTACATCTTCTCCTTAGGCAAATCACCAAGCAGCCAGTCCCTTCAGTTGGTTAAGTAGGTATTCCTGGGCTAGGATGAGCTAGTCTTACTAAAATCACAATGAATTTTTTAAAAAGTTTCTTTGATAGCAACTAAGTGTAACATAAATTGAAGGGGTAGCATGTGGACTGCTTCCTGCCTTCACTCTTCTGTGCCACTCCTTGCGACTTTCCTTCAGGTCTCCTCTCTGCTTTGGGCAAGATAGCTTTAGGAATGTGTGGTTTGAGCCATGTGTGATGGCTCACACCTATAGTCCCAGCACTTGGGAGGCCAAGGCAGGAGGATCGCTAAGAGTGCAAGGTCAGCCTGGGCTGCATAGTGATTCAAGGCCAGTCTGAACTACATAGCGAGACTTTCCAAAAAAAATGGAGGAGTGTGCAGTTTGAGCGTGTCTAGAAGTGTATAGGTACCGCTGGCTTAGAAAGCCACTCTCCTGTGTTCCTGTGATTTACATGTTTTAAGCATACATGCTTTGTAAACCTAATACGGCACTCTTCGTTCTATCTTGACAAATAAAATATATAAACTTTTCTCTTGATAATTTTGTCATTAAAGATCACAAACTTAGAAGAGCAATTAGAGCAGTTTCGAGAAGAACTGGAAAATAAGAATGAAGAAGTTCAGCAACTACATATGCAATTAGAAATACAGAAAAAGGAATCTACTACACGCCTACAGGAACTTCAGCAAGAGAACAAATTATTTAAGGTAATTAATTTAGAAAAGACTTTTGTATATACATAATTCATAGTTTTACCAAATTCAGCTGCTAAAAGATAGCAGAGGAACATTAGCAGGCAAATGGATTTGCATGAAACTTATTTTCTGCTCAATCTAAACATTTAAATTCATCAAAAATAAAAATTTTTGTGATTTTTTTTATTAAAATATTTGAAGAGTTATGCACTATATAATTTTTTCATTTGTACATTATAGGTACTATATTTTTTATGACTTAGAGAATGTTCTGGAAATGACAGTGTAATTAATATATCTTACTATAGTCTTGTTGTCTTGTTTAATTGAGATTTGTTTGTTTATTCACTTATTTATTTGTTTATTGGCCCTAGGATGAAATGGAGAAACTGGGACTTGCCATAAAGGAATGTGATGCTGTCTCTACTCAGGACCAACATGTGTTATTTGGAAAATTTGCTCAAATAATACAGGAAAAAGAGATAGAAATTGATCAGTTAAATGAGCAAATTACAAAACTTCAGCAGCAGCTTAAACTTACAACAGATAACAAGGTATACTCATTTAAAATTGGTTATTATCTCTAATTAATATGAGCTACAATTTTAAAGGGCAAAATGGTGATAATTTTCTCTTTCCCATTGAATTTTAAAAGACAAATCTTATCTCTCGTTTACTCATGAATTTTAATTAAGATACATTAGCTTAAACTATGTATATTTTTGTTGATTCCTAATATTCTCAAAAGGTGGATTTCATGTTTTTCAGGAAAGCTCTGTGACTGAGATTTCATCACATCCTAACCAGATCTGTGAAAAAGTCCTCCCTTTCATGTGCATCTCCCTTGGGTGCCATCTGTTCTAGACTTTATTTCAGTACTTCATCCTGGAGCTGGGTTTGGTGGTACATTCCTATAATCGCAGCTCTGCGGGAGGTTGAGGCAGGGGGATCACAAGTTCAAACCCAGAGTGGGCAATTTAGTGAATTAACAAGACGTGTCTCCAGAAAATAACACAACACAACACAACACAATGTAACATAACAGAGTGGGGATGTAGCTCAGTGCAAAAGCCCTGGGTTTAATCCTCAGTACTGCAGGGGAAAAAAACCCTTCATTCTTTTCAGTAGAATGTACTGTTTTTTCCTAATAGGAAATTAAATCCTAAAACCATAAACTGTATTTAACAGAGCTTCCAGAAGGAAGTTCTTAGTGATGTCCCTGTTGGATATGACAGGGGTGGTGGTGGTCTGTATTGGAAGTAGCATACTGTGTCTGAGAAATACAGTATATTGTTTTTGTCCTAGATCATGTCTTCAAGCCAGGCATGGTGGCACATGTCCGTAATCCCAGCACTTGGGAGGCTGAGGCAAGAAGATCACCACAATTCCAAGGCTAGTCTGGAACAAAACAAAACAAAAATCATCTCTTTAAGGTCCTGCCCTAAAATAAAATCCATTTTCCAGGATATAAATTCATATTACCATGTTTCCTTTTTTCATTAACTAATAGGTTATTGAAGAAAAAAATGAACTCATAAGGGATCTTGAAACTCAAATAGAATGTTTGTTGAGTGATCAAGAATGTGTGAAGAAAAATAGAGAAGAAGAAATAGAGCAGCTTAATGAAGTGATTGAAAAACTTCAACAGGAATTGGCAAATATTGAACAGAAGACTTCAGTGTATGCCAGTTCCCTTCCAGAAGAAGCAGACAGTTTAAAACATCAGTTGGATAAAGTTATAGCTGAAAAACTGGCTTTGGAACAGCAAGTAGAGACCACTAATGAAGAAATGGCCTTCACAAAAAATGTGCTTAAGGAAACCAATTTTAAAATGAATCAACTAACACAAGAATTGTGCAGCTTAAAGAGAGAATGTGAAAATAAGTGGGAAACCCAAAATGTACCACAGAAAAGTGTTACTATGGCTCTGGATGACCTCAGCAAGAACAAACCTGAGCTAGAAGTAGTCCCTACTGAGGAAGGTTTTAATCTCCTAGAAAATCAGGCTTACCTCCAATCGTTTGAAGAAAGCACCAGAGTTTTGGGAAGTTTGGAAACAAAGTTGCTACAACTTGAGAGCTCTGTTAGTACAAAGGACTTAGAACTTACTCAGTGTTATAAAAAAATAAAGGACATGCAAGAGCAAGGCCAATCTGAAACAGAAGTGCTTCAGAAAAAGATTGTAAACCTACAGAAAATACTGGAGGAGAAAGTAGCTGCCGCTCTTGTGAGTCAGGCCCAGCTTGAGGCAGTTCAGGAATGTGTGAAGTTCTATCGGGAAAAGCAAACAATTTCATCAGAACCTGAAAGGACTAGTACACAGAATTCAGATCAAATAACAGAAAACAAGGTGGAATCAGATGTGTCCAAATTAACCCTGAGGATATCAGAATTAGAAAACCAGGTGGTTGCAATGCATAGTGGTTTGACTTCAGAAAAACAACAAGTAGAAATGGCAGAGAAAAATGCTTTGGAAAAGGAAAGGAAACTGCTAGAACTACAGAAGCTTTTGGAGGACAGTAAGAAAAAACAGGAAGGGAAAGAAAGGAAAAAAAGCCATCAAGGAGATTTTGAAGTCCTCAAGGTTAGTTCTGTATTTGATTTTTTTTTTTTCACCTAAATATCCTGAGAAACTTTCTCTTCTGTTCATTATACTGATTCCTAATTTAATAAATTAAATATGGTGTTGTTTATACCTACCAAATTGTACATAACAGGATTTTATTAAAATGTTATACTGTTCCTAAAAGAAAAACTTCAGACAAACTAAAATTAACAGAATTTATTTGGCAAAGAGTGATTCATGAATCATGCAGCACTCAGACCCACAAGAGGTGCAGAAAGTTTCACAACAGTGAACAGTGCAACAGTGGCCGTAAATATTTATAGACAGAACTTCCAAATAAAGTATGGAAATGGCTTTGCTGTTTACAGCTAGGCCTGCTTTGGGTGTGATTTGATCAGTTGGTTGCCTGTGATTGGTTGAAGCAGAGCTGCTTGTGTTCCGCTGAGCTGGCTGTTCATTATGATCCTGGGTTATATTTTCGTTCATACGCTAGGTTTGACTGCAGGAGCTCAAGATACAGACAGGCCCAATGTAACACCAGGTGGTGACGTTATTGCTACAGGAGTGGACACAGCTGTAGTTAATGCCTTCAAGCGTAATGCTTATTCCGTTAGCACGGTCACTAACTAGAACTATCGGAAGAGTAGATTCGGTTTACCAAATGTCCTCTGGACTTTGTGTGGGGTTTTCCCCTTCATTTCCCTTTAATATATACATGTGATATCATGATCCCTTTTAGGTAATGAAAAATACCAAAATCTATTAGTATTCTACTGAATTAATGTGTGACAGGTCTTTAGTTTTTGCAAATTTCATGCCTGATAATAGATGTCACCCTTCAGCAGTTTGTATTTGACCTCTACTTACGTCAAGATATGAAGTTACATTTATTTTTTATTGCATGACAGATACAAGGACTTTTTGTTTCAAATTCTCATTTTATGAATTTACAATTTTGAGTGTGCAATCTTATCTGAGCACCAGGAGATTATATTAGGATTTTATAATATATTATTCATATAATAATAATAATCCTATTTACTAGGCTTTTTCCTCTTAGTTAATTGGAACTACATTTCTTTATAATAAATATTATAATGCTAGTGACTTCCCATTTATATTTTCTAAGAAATATCTTAGTTACATCTGGTATCCTTTAAGGAAAGTACAAATATGGGACTTTCGAATGTAACCAAGAGTATTTTTATTAATAATTTATTAATTTTTATTATCATAAGATGATGGTTCTCAAAAAGTTTCCATTTTTTGAAAAGAGCACTGATCATTTCAGTCCCTTTCGTGTGTAGACAGGCATTCCTGGAAAGACTTCATTGGAATGTATAAGTCCCTTGAACTTAGCTATATTTCTTTAAAATGATGTGTTTCTTATATTTTCTACTACCATTCAGACTACTACTGAGGTAATTCATACCAGTGGAGAAAGTGGACTTTTTGATGAACTTGAGGCTTTTAGAGCTGAGTCAATGGCTACCAACGAAGAACTTGCCAGTTACAAAGAGAAGGTGGAGAAACTTCAAGAAGAGCTTTTGGTAAGAAAAGTAACATAGTCTTAATTCATTTATTTTTACCTATCTAATTTCCTTCTATAAAAACAAACCCAGATCCGTAATTTAAAAGCTCCATAAAACAAGAAAGCTTTTCATAGGTTTAATGAAAAATTCATTGTGATAAATTTCTTTACTAGTACTTCCTTGCTTGGTTTTCCATCCTTTTTTAGGGGATGCTTTGATCTCTAGTCCATTAGCAAAGGAAGAAGACAGGTATTAAAGAGAAGCATAAATCTAATGGGAACTAAAAGTAGAAAGTTACTTCCTGGGCCAGTGAGATGGCTCAGCGGTGTACGTGCCTGCCTTGCAAGTGCGAGGGCCCGAGTTCAACTCCCAGAACCCACATACGAGAAAAGGGCCGGTGATATCGCTCAGTGGCACGGGCGCCTGCTGGCGCGCGAGGTCCTGAGGTCGACCCCTCGGTACCCACACAAAAAAAAAAAGTTACTTCCTTTCCGTAGCAATGGTAGCCTGTGACCATACATACATGTGAAAGTATACATAGGCCATGGGTGTTTCTGAAATGTTTTCCTTATATTCTGAGGCAAATGAACATATTGAGCTTGAATTGTACACTTCCTTTCCCCTTCTTTTAAAAAGTTCTACATTTGATTTACAGAAATTTTAACTCAGGTTCTCTACTGTTCTATTCATTATGTTTTAGGTAAAAGAAATAAATATGGCATCTCTGCAGAAAGATTTAAGCCAAGTCAGGACTCAACTCACAGAGGCAGAAGACAAATTATCCCACTTCCTACTAAAAGGAGATGAGACTGAGGTCCAAGAAAACAGAGAGATCGAGCCGCTTCCTGTTAAGGTGGGAGAAAGCTCTGCATCCCAGACAGAGGGGGCTCTCAAGGTCCACGGCAGCAGTCAGACTCCGCAGATTCTTGTTAGAAATGCAGGAGTTCAGATTGATATACAAAATGAATGTTCCTCAGAAGAAGTCACTGAAATAATCAGTCAGTTTACTGAGAAAATTGAGCAGATGCAAGAATTACATGCTGCTGAAATTTTGGATATGGAATCCAGACATATTTCAGAAACTGAGACTTTGAAGAGGGAACATTACGTCGCTGTTCAGTTACTGACAGAGGAATGTGGGACCTTGAAGGCAGTGATACAGTGTCTGAGATCTAAAGAGGTATTTGATTTATTTTTTTTAACATGCTATGATTTTTCTTTCAAAATTCTGTGCTTTTATATTTTTAAGAGAAATTTAAAAGGAAATGTGGGAAATACCTCTTTTTCATGATACTATCACAATTTTAAATCTTCCTGTTGTATAGGGTTAGGAAATAAAATCCCTGTGTGGATTTGGAACCTGTTATCATGCCTTAGTTCATGAGCATCTGTTTTTATTATGGTAATATCCATGAGAGAAAAAAAATAATAGACTTGTTAAAAGCCATGGATAGTGTCATTTACTGTGACAAGTATGACAGATCAGTTGATTTCTTTCTTTTTACAGCATTAGAAACAACAGAACAATTCATTGGGCCCTATTTTTTATTAAAGCAAACAAAACTTTTTTTTGTTTTGTTTTGTTTTCTCTAATTAGGGATCTTCAGTTCATTCTAATACTTACCAAACTAGAGAAATATGTTCCAGTGGTAAGTAATATACATTTCTCGAATGATTATAGTATTTATTTTAAAAGTGTTATTTTTGTTGAGGATGTGGTGTTTTATATAATAGATGGTTGTTTATTTTAGATTCTGGATCAGACTGGGGTCATGGAATTTATCTTACACAAAGTCAGGGATTCGACACAGCATTAGAAGGCAGAGAAGAAGTTGAAGGTTTGACAGATTCATTTCCAAAGAAAATAAAGGTACTAAAAGATAAGTATTTTTTAAGAAACTTTGCTGATACTATTTTTATATTGAGCATCATAGTTTATTTAAAGTTACATAGTTAGATCCTCTCTGAAGAAAAAATTGTGTGGCTTGATCCTTGAGAATCTGTTTCATTTTATTTCCTTATTTCACAGATGATAAAGTACAGTATATTTAATAATTATGTGTATAAAGATACTTTAAAAGTAATTTTTACTCCTGGTGTTTTTGATTGTCAAAATTATTTTAAAGCAGTCTAAAGGAAGAGGGGTTTTTCCCACATCATTTCTCTTGGTCACATCAGTGGCCGATTATTAAATCTCGAAAGGGCACCTTAGCTACACAGAAGGAACCTAGGGACGAGCAGTGAGAAGTCCTAGGCAGCCTATTGGGATTAGCTTACCCCTCCACAGGAAGAAGGTATTTCAGTAGAGGTGGGCTGGAATTTTCTCTCTGCAGTGGATTTTCTATATCAGTCTAGCTTAATAAAGCTAAAAAGCTTAAAATTCATGTATCTTTGTACATCTAAGTTTTCCATCTTTGAAGAAGTTGTCATACTCCTGGCTTTTGTTTCTAGGGACTGCTGAGAGCTGTACATAACGAGGGTATGCAGGTGCTTTCTCTCACGGAGTCGCCATATGGCGACGGAGAAGACCATTGTGTTCAACAAGTTTCAGAATGCTGGCTAGAAGAGAGAAGGGCATACCTTAGTACGATCTCATCTCTTAAGGATTTAATTACCAAAATGCAAGTGCAAAGAGAAGCTGAGGTACCCAAAGAGTATTATGCTTCTAAATAGCATTATGTGATTTCTAACAGCAGTATTACACTTCATAAATTATCTTTTATGTGTTCACATGAATTGCTGTATATATTTTCACACTTGAAATTGCATATGCTTTTTGGCTTTTAATATTTATTTGGGTTAATAGACTAATATTTTTATGATGTTTTTAAAACATGCTTATTTGAACACTAGCTTTTGCTATTTGTACTTTCCTAGGTTTATGATGATTCTCGGCCTCCTGAGAATCTCTCAGACTGGCGAGGTGACCTTTTGCTTGCCCTTCAACACGTTTTCCTAAAGGAGCGCAGCATTTTGCTGGCCGCATTCCAGACCGAGCTGACAGCTCTAGGTACCAGAGATGTAACTGGATTAATAAGCTGCTTGGAACAGAGAATACAGGAACAGGTAGCAAGTGAAACTTCATTTTAAAAGATACTTGTAAATAATAATAGGGTTTAAGTAACAGAACCACTTAAGAATATTTAGGAGAAAAAAATATCTTAGATATCTTATGTTATAAAGTAAGAAAGACTGAAAACTAATGAGCTGATCATCAAACTTAGCAAGTTAGAGCAACCAAATAAACCCAAAGAAAGAGTAAGATAAAGTCAGTTCTCGTTACTCACAGTAGTCATGTTGTATAAAGTTGCCATCACTCTTAAGGGCAGTACACAGGTAGGGACCTGTAAACCTCTAGTCACAACATTGTCATCACCCAGTCTATACATGACCTTGCTTTCTGTGAGGTTTTGTTTTAAAATAGCTTATTTACTGTTTATTTTTGATTCATTAATGTTGAACATGATCAGTAGCAATATAACTCATGCCCAAAAGAGGTTTATCTAATACACATTTTCTCCTTAAGATGCCTCACAGCCTTCTTGAACTTAGGAACACCACACAGTACTTCACTTTGGGGGTCATTTTAAACCAAAAAAACACCTGGGCATGATGGCTTATGCCTGTAATCCCAGCACTCAGGAGGCTTGAGGCAGGATTGCTTTGAGTTCAAGGCCAGCCTGGACTACATAGTGAAACCTTGTCTCAAAAAGACCAATAAATAAACAAACAGACCAGGAGATCACAAAGAATAAGCACAAAACTGTGAAAAAAATGACACTACACAGATTAAAAAGGACATTTGTTTACAGTTTGAGAGCTGAAATGAGAAGGCAGAGTATCCTCTTGTTTGACTTTAGTTGGAAACGTGCATGAAGCAGTGTTAAGCTTCTCGGTACGTGTTTGAATGGCAGTGAAAGAAACTCATTTGGGGATTACAAATACATTTTAGTGGGTAATCAAATCTGCAAATACAGAGTCTGAATAATAAGGATTGACTAATTAAAAAGTTAATGAAATACACAGTACAGTAGAGAGGACAAAACATTAAAAGTAGGTTCTTTGAAAGAGCTAATAAGCTTTTCTGCAGGATTGGTAAAGAAAATGATAAAATGTAACTTTTTTAAGTGTTTTGGAGTGAAGATGGGGTCATAACTAAGGATACAGCCAAAGTCTGGGCTACATAGTGAGTTCAAGGCCAGCTTGAACTACAAAGTGAAACCCTGTCACAAAATAAGATTTATCTACTCTTGAATTATCAGACCAAAACAAACTGAGGCCATTATATAGCTATTTAAATGGCCAAAATAAACTGCAGCTCCACCAAGTGCTGGAAAAGATGCCTGAAGCTGCATCTTGCATACATTGCTGGAAGGAATTGCTGCAGACGAGCCCCTCTGCAGACTGACCTGGCCGTTTCTTACGAAGCTGAACATTCATTTACCATACCACCTAGCACTCACACTCACAGATGCTTAATCACACAGAAATGAAACCTGGTGTCTTAAGAGCATACACATGAGTGTTCATAGTGGTTTTATTGGTAATAGCCCCAAACTGGAAACAACACAGGTGGCCCGCAGTCAGCAAATTGGGATGGCCAAAGTTTGGTACAGCCATGCAATAAAACACCACTCAGTACTTTACAAAGCGCAAACTCTTGATTCCCTCCGCATATTTTGTCATATAACACTTTTTTTTTTTTTTTTTTTTGTGGGTACCGGGGGTCAACCTCAGGACCTCGCGCGCCAGCAGGCGCCTGTGCTGCTGAGCGATATCACCGGCCCCATATAACACTCTTGCGGTGACAAAATTACAGTGGTAGATAACAAAGCAGTGGTGTCAGGGTTAAGAGTAGGGAAAGGGCGTGACTACAAGTAGACTCACTGATAAAATAGTTCTGTGCCCTGATTGTGGTACTGTACATGAATCTGTAAAAATGATAAAATTTCATAATACTGTGTACCAAGAAAAGAATATAAAGAAATTTGAGTAAGCTCTGTAGTTTACATAGTATTGTGGAGATGTCAGTTTCCTGGCTTTGATAATGTGCTGTGATTATATAAGATGTTATTGGGGAAAGCTGGCTGACAGATACATAGGAATCTTGGCTAAGTTAGTTCAGAAAAGTTTGGTTTTTTTTTCAATGAAGGATATAAAACAAGATAACTAACTTGTACTCCACATAAAATCCAGGATTGGGCCAGTGAGATGGCTCAGCAGCGTAAGCGCCTGCCTGGCAAGCATGAGGTCCTGAGTTCGACTCCCAGTACCCATATAAAAGGAAAAAAGGGGCCAGTGATATCGCTCAGTGGCATAAGTGCCTGCTGGCAAGCGCGAGGTCCTGAGTTCGACTCCCGGTACCCACATTAAAAAAAAAAAAATCCTGGATTACAGTGACAAAGACTCATCAATATCAGTGCTTTTTTTTTTTTTTTTTTTTTTTTGGTACCGGGAATCAAACTCAGGACCTTGTGCTTGCCAGGCAGGTGCTTGTGCCACTAAGCTATATCTCCGGCCCTCACTGCTTTTTTATAAAGGACATTTGGCAAAATTTGAATAGGTTCTGTTTATTAGATAATATTATTGTAATAATGGTAGTTTTTTGTTTATTGTACTGTGGTTATATAAGAATGTTTTGTTTTTAGAAAATACTGTACACTGCTGTATTTAGAGGTAAAGGGGCATCTGTTTGTAACAGATCTTCACACAATTTGGATAAGAAAAATAATGAAGTTTTTAAAATAAAAAAATTTAGAATGTGTGTTCCATGCATTCTTCTTCAGACTTCTTGATTGTTAATTTTATTATCTTTATAACTCTTTTCATTTGATTTTTTCATTTTCCTTTGTTACAGGGTATTCAGTATCAAGCAGCTATGGAATGTGTCCAAAAAGCAGACAGAAGGAGTTTGTTGTCGGAAATTCAAGCACTGCGTGCTCAAATGAATGGTAGGAAAATGACTCTGAAAAGAGAGCAGGAGAGTGATAAACCTGGCCAAGGTAAGCTGTATGACAGGCTCATATGGTTACACAAGAAGCTGAAGATATTTCTTTTGTTTCCCTTATTATTATTATTCAGTTAAAACATGTTTCTTGGTCACATTCTTATTCTCATAACACTAAGGAAATAATCTATATAATTACTATGGAAGTTAGAAGATTGTCAAATTGATTAGCAGTGTCTAATTAAAAATAGGGCTAGATTAAGGCCATTAAGTTCATTATCTTTGTTTCAAGTTATATGTTAGTAAGTCTCTCCTATACCCTAAAGGCTATCTACCTTAAGTAAAGGAAATCCGCAATGAAAAGTTATTTTCACTTGTAATGCTTTATTTAAAAACTTATGAACTGTAACATAAAGTGAAGAATTCAAATACATATTATGACAGATTATTAAAGGAGTATCTGTGTGAACATCACACATGTCAGGAAATAGAACGTTGCCCATATCCCAAAAGCCCCAAACAAATAAGCTAACCTAGTTTTTCCTATGCCCGTCTTACAACTCAGTCCTTAAAACATTACCACTTTCAATGTTGCAGTTTTGCCTAAATTACACAGAGAAAGAAAATTGCATCAACGAACACTAAAATCTTAAAAGAAGTTATTCATAAAAATAACTGCTTTCTAATGCTTCAGTGGGTCTCTACTAGGACAAAACACAGGTATTGTTTGAGGTTTTGAGGATTTTGTTTTCTGTGTGTCTCCTGTTTCTAGACCAACTATGATACTTTAAAATATAAAATCTTGAAGCTTTCTTAAACTATGCTTAAGACCTGGTTTATGCAGTTGTATTTCTGCTTGTGGTGTTAGTAATTAGAACACAGCCAGCTTTAGAAACACAGAAGTTCCTCATGTGCAGCAGACTCTCAGAATCCTGAGTGCTGTGACAAGCTCCTAAATTAGATGCCCAGAGTACACCGTGCTGTTCAGTGAGGCTGCCTTTCACGTACTGGTCCTAAGTGACCAGTACCACAGAAACATGAACTAGGACTTGTCTTACTGTATATTTGCTAAAAATGAATATAATCATTGTATAAATTTTCTGGAGGCTCCAAATATTCATGTAAAGGTTTAAGACCTTTTTAACTTTAGTAGTGATGACAAATCTTCACATATATATGTAATACATTGTACATTATATGCATGGCCTGTTTCTAGTATTTTTAAGGAGAGAATATTGCTTTAAACTAATAACCAAAATTAACTGATAGAGCTGCATCAATCTTTCATCTTTCCTTGGTTCTTGGATTTCCTTAAATAATGGCATCATGTTCGTCAATGATTCTATACTAAATACCTCTTCTCAAATAATATATTTTACATCCAATGTAAAGAAGAGATAAAACTCCCTTGTCAATACAGTACTAGCAACAAAGCTGCCCTTATCGAATTCTGACCCTTTATTTTCTCTAGAGTGAATAGTTGCTGTGATTGTTAGCTGTGTCACCAGACTGTTGTGGGCTGTGGGCATTGAGGATGTTGACATCTGGGATGGTTTTGTGAAACGCTTGTTGCTTTAGGAGTAGACTTTGAGGTAGTGGGGGTTGTATTTGTTGAGATTCCTGGTGCTGTCATTTTAGAAGTCTCTGTGGATTTCATGGGGACAGCTGTCCTGTTGATTGAGTCCAGGGAAACTGTAGTTGATCCTTTCACATTGCTGTTGCTGTTAGATTTGCTTGTACCCTTGGAGAACACATTCTCTGTTAGGTTAGCACTGGAGTTGTGCAGAGGCACCAAAAATCCCTGCGTTTTGGGGGACCCCTGAAGCACCAGCATCTGTAGCTGTCCCAAGAGTAGAGCTGCCCGAGTGCTCTGCACACTGAGGACCATTGTTCCTGGGACAGGAACTGCAGCCACGCAAGTCCCCAACCTTGGTGAGGGCCATGGTGTGATGCCCGCCATCACCTCCTGCAGCCCACGGTTCCCAGTTTCCCTCCTGAAATTTCTACTGCTAGCACTATTGAGGAAAACATGCATAAAGTTTATGTAAAGTACCAGTTTTGGAGACTGTAATCTTTCACAGTTGCTTTGCAGTAATCTCCAATGACAGATTATTTCTTAGCAGTGAAATATTTATAAACCAAATGAGTTACTAGATCATATTTTAAATATCGATCATGTTCCCTTTAGAACTCTTGGAATATAATATGCAACAGAAGCAGTCTCAAATTCTGGAGATGCAAGTGGAGCTCAGCAGTGTGAAAGACAAAGCAACCGAGCTTCAGGAACAGCTGAGTTCAGAAAAAATGGTGGTTGCAGAGCTAAAAAGTGAACTTGCACAAACGAAATTGGAACTAGAAACAACACTCAAGGCACAGCATAAGCACCTGAAAGAATTAGAAGCATTCAGGTGTGCCAAGCTTCTTTATTATAAATTTGTATTAGGGAAGGAATGGAATAATTTTATTGTAAATATTGTGCAAATAAAAATAAAACACTATTCGTGATGTTTAAATAGCATGAAAACTTTGTTAATTGTAGGAAAAACAAGAGTAGAGAGAGGAAATTCCAAGTTTTTTCCAATTGTAAACTCCTAATTATTTTGGCATATTCTCTACTGTGGCATTAGTTCTGTATGATATAATTTTGGTGTTTATTTTACCATAAACTAACTTGAAGTGATATTTAATGTAATTAATGGTTTAGTTAGCCAAAATATGCAAAGTATTTCAAGAGATAATGTTTGCAAAAAAGGATACATTTGTTGGTGTAAATACTGAGGTATTCTCTTTGCCAAAACACATGGCAAATACAGTCGTTTTTATTTTGAACATTGATTTCACACCCAGATTCATATAATGATTCCTGTGTTTAATAAAACACAAGGAAAAATTTTATTGATTTTTTTGTAAGCCTGGCGCACACCTATAAACCTAGCTACTCGGGCAGCTTAAACAGGAAGATCGTAAGTTCGAGGCCAGCCTGTGCAGTTTAGTGAGCCTCCTGTCTCAAAAAATGAAAAAAGCTGGGCATGTAGCTCAGTGCATTCCCTGGTGTCAGTCCCTGTACCTACAAAAAATTACTCTGTAGCAGTAAATTGTGTAATAGTTTACAACGGTAAATAATCATAGTTGTACTGCCAATATTAGAAACAGAGAATTTGAAATGACCACATTCAAGAATCCTTAAACTTTATATTTTCCTGTTAGCTAGTTTATAATATACAGTATATGCCTCAGCTTTTCGGTGTAAACTGTGTTCTCTTTCTTGCTCGACATACACTTGATGAAAGTTCATTTGTCTCTTTTGATTTAGATTGGAAGTTAAAGATAAGACAGACGAGGTACATTTGCTTAACGATACGTTAGCAAGTGAGCAGAAAAAATCAAGAGAGCTCCAGTGGGCTTTGGAGAAAGAGAAAGCCAGGTTGGGACACAGTGAAGAGAGGGAGAAAGACGAACTCGAGGTATTGTCATCATTGTCTTTATGTCTCAGAAGAATCCAGAGTCTTGAGATTGGCCTTTGTCTAGAATGTCAAACTTAGACATCCTTAAAAGCCATGTTTTTTATTCTGCATTAAGTACTGCTATAATGTTATCCAAACTGTATTATGACGAAATGTTGATGGTTTGATTTTTATTTTGCTGCATCCAAGGATACAGATACATACAGATTGCAAGCATGCCATAGGTTTGCCACCACCATCCTAGAGAATGGCATCAGGACTACTTTTGTGGTACACAGGAGCCCTTGTTTCTGTACTTGCAAAAAATTTCAAGCAAGCACAGGGCTGTCCCAGAGAGGTGCCCCCAGCCTCTCATGGCTCAAAACGGGCTGGACCACATGGAAGACCCACTGCAGCAGCAGCCTCCCTAGAGCACTCCTCCTAGTCACATGATGCAGTGCACGCCAACTCAGCGGCCAAAACCCATTGCCAAGCCTTTTGCCCTATTTTCTTGCTTGCTCACTTTTTAATTTCTACTGTGGTAACCTCCACATGGGGATGTGTTACTTCCCCTAAGTACTAATCTATTTTTTATTAAAAATTTGCATTGATTTTGAGTAGTTTGTCCCAGATCCCACTTTCCATATAAGCTTTATTATTTTTAGCCTCTGAAATTGAAAAACGTAAGATTTTTCAAGAATTTGTATCATTTTCTACCAGAAACATGTATTTTTGAAATTTTATACAGTGTCTTAATAATTTAGTGTATGAAAGCAAAAGTGTCACTATCTTAGCCACCCCTGTGGACCAGTCTATAGTTGTTTGGAATCACCATCGTTCTAGACTCTACATGTATATGCTACTGCTAAGCGATTGTTTTCTTATGATTATTCACACACAAGTACCTAACAGTTTAAAAAAAGACATACCATTAATATGGTTAAAAAGTATCACAAGAATGCTTATAATTTTTAATGATCTTTGTTAGAAATGTATCCTGGAGGCCAAGTGTAGTGGCACACCCCTGTAATCCCAGCACTCAGGAAGCTGAGGCAGGAGGATCCCTAGGAGTTCAAGGCCCCTCTGAACTACATAGTAAAACCCTGTCTCAAAAAAAAAAAAGTACCAGTTCATATTTAGCCAGATTAGTTTAATGTTTTACGAGAAATGTGTTGTTATCCTATCTCTTGTTTATATTCCTTGATTAAAATCAGTTGGCTATCTAAATAATTATGTTCTAACCACTGAAAATTTAATCAACTGGGTAACAGTATTCTATTACTAAGGATTACCAATTTAGTATTAACAAAGGCATGGTTCTATACTGACAAAGTATTTTTAGTAATATTAATAAGTACTTAAATTTGATGTTTTCTTATAAGGATCTGAAATTTTCCCTTGAGGATCAGAAACAGAGGAATACCCAGCTAAATCTACTTTTGGAACAACAGAAACAACTGCTCAATGAATCACAGCAGAAAGTGGAATCACAAAGAATGCTCCATGATGCCAAGTTATCAGAAGAACAAGGCCGAAACTTGGAGCTTCAAGTACTCCTTGATTCTGAGAAAGTCCGAATTCAAGAGCTAAGCGGTGCCCTAGCTAGGGAGCGCGAACTGCGGGCCCAGCTACAGAGCAGTGACGAGGCTGGCCGGCCGCGTCCACCCTTGCCCTCGGAGGACCTCCTGAAGGAGCTGCAGAGACAGCTGGAGGAGAAACACAGCCGCATAGTAGAATTGTTAAATGAGACTGAAAAATACAAACTGGATTCTTTGCAAACAAGACAGCAGATGGAAAAAGACAGACAGGTTCATAAGAAGACATTGCAGACAGAACAAGAGGCCAACACTGAAGGACAGAAAAAGATGCATGAACTCCAGTCTAAAGTGGAAGATCTTCAGCGCCAGCTAGAAGAGAAAAGGCAGCAAGTCTATAAGTTAGACCTTGAAGGAAAGCGACTACAAGGAATTATGCAGGAATTCCAAAAGCAGGAACTAGAACGAGAAGAAAAAAGAGAGAGTAGACGAATTCTGTATCAGAATCTTAATGAGGTAAACTGACACTTTATTTTTAAATACTTTTAAGAATTTCTGTAGCCCTTTAATCATAAAATTTTGATATTGGGTTAAATTATTTAGTTTATGTGCAAGTCATTTAAAAATACTATAGAATTTTTTTTGGAATATAATCTGTTCCCTTAAGAAAGAATATTTAATGCTGTTTGTTTATAATTATTATTTCTTCTGTCCAAAATTGCCAGCCAACCAGTTGGAGCTTGACTAATGATCGGACTCGAAATTGGGTTCTTCAACAGAAAATAGAAGGAGATACAAAAGAATCAAACTACCCTAAATTGACTGTAGTGAATGGAGGAGAAGCCAGCTGCAATCAGGAATTAGAAGCAGTCAGACAGGAGCTTGGGCACGTGGCTTCGAGCCTGCAGCGTCTGTCCCGGAAAGCCTCTAACAGGTTAGGCTTACCTGCCTGGTCTTTGGAACAGCATCCTTAGGCTAGACATATGCTACCTGCAGGAATAGCGAGCCAGGGCGGGAAGCAGATGTAAAGGTAATGCTGTTTACATGGAAGGTCTGAAAGTGACACCTGCACTTAGGGAAGGAGAACTCTTAAGGGATAGCGATAAGTGAAGCAGTCTCCCCAGTCTATATTATTTATTCTAGAAAACACTCCTGAGAAGGTCTTTTGTAACTTTTTGTCTCTTTGTTGAAGGCTACAGTTTGAAACAGCAGATGATGAAACTTTCATTTGGGTTCAGGAAAATATTGATGGAATTATTTTACAACTACAGAAATTCATTGGTCAGCCAGGTGAAGAGGTAAGACTTTTTAAAAAGTTCTTTGTAAAGCATAGAGAGCAAAGATTCAATAGGAAATATGAACTGTTTGAAACTGCCAGCATATTCTATAAAACTTTGATTTTTTTAAATTTTAAATACTATGTTTGCCCTCCCGAGTGCTGGGATTATAGGTGTATGTCACCGCACCTGGCTACAGTGCCCTTTTATTAAAATACTAAGCTTCTTGAGAGAACAGTCTGGTTTCTACCTCACCACTGCATGAGAGCACCCTCAGAATCGCACCAGTGTCTTCATGGCTCACTAAGCTGCTGAATCTTTTCACTCCTGCCTTCACTTAGTTACACTGAACACTTCTGAGCGCTTCGTCTTCTTAAAACCCTCTTTCCTGGTCTTCCATGTCAGTATTCTCTCATTGCATCTGCGTCTTTAATCAGTTACCCTCGTGGTTTTCTCTTCCCCCGTCATCTTCCATGTTTTTCACTAACTGTACTCTGAAGCGCCTTCATTCCCATAGCCTTCACTGGACTGATTTATTGAACAAATACACTGCACACATACTGTGTCCTAAGTACTGTACTGTGTTCTGGAGAAAAAACAAATACATTTGACAAATCTCACACATATCATGGAGATTACTGTCCAGGGGACTATGGTTCTAGTATAGACTTATATTTTCAGTTAGTTACTAGGTATCTTTCTTTTCCTTATACCCCATAATGACCCTTCAGGAACCCTAGAGGCGTGCTCCAAACTGAACATTATCTTCCCCTATCCTTCCTTCCTTCCTTGGTTTTTGTTTTTGTTTATGCGGGTACCGGGAGTCGAACTCAGGACCTCGTGCTTGCCAGGCAGGCGCTTATGCCGCTGAGCTATCTCACCGGCTCCCTTCCTTCCTTCCTGATTACACTGTCATCCAGGTTAGAAAGCTGGAAGTCACCGTAGTCTGCCTTCCTTCATCCTTACTTGCACAGCTAAGCAGTCCTTAAGTCGTGTGCCTTCCACCTTCGACAGTCTGTCCCCTGTGCCCATCACTGCCTCCGCTTCTCAGGATTTCTTACCAGGACTGTTGTAACAACCTCCTCGTGGGCGTGCCTGACACTAGAAGACTGTGTCTTTCCTAACTTATTCTGTTTTGCATACTGCTGCCAAAGGAATCTTTCTAGAACATAAACTTTGTGGCATGCTCCTGCCTAAAGCCCTCTGGATTGCCTTTATTGAAGTCCATTGCCTTCATTTAAGTCTGTTATCCACAAAGTAAAGCAACATTTATTCCAGGTTTATCAAGCAACTTGTAGCTCCCTTAGCAGCAGCACTCTTGCATAAGCCTTTGTGTCATTAATCTGTTCTCTGCTTACCATGCCCTTCCCTAGCTTCTTTGCTGCCTGATACATTTCTCCCTATTATTTAACCAAGCACCAGTTCATGGAATGGGTTGCTCTCCTTGCCTTTTCTTTTTTTTTTTTTTTTTTTTATGGGTACCGGGGGGTCGACCTCAGGACCTCGCGTGCCAGCAGGCACCCGTGCCGCTGAGCGATATCACCGGCCCCTTTTTCGTATGTGGGTTCCGGGAGTCGAACTCGGGCCCTCGCGCTTGCAAGGCAGGCGCTTAAGCCGCTGAGCCATCTCACCGGCCCTCTCCTTGCCTTTTCACACGCAGTATTCATGGACATTTGTACTTATGTGACCTAGTGCCATTTTATTTTCCCAGCCCAGCTTAGTGTCCCCAAGTGCTTCTTGTGGCTCACTGACTGAAAGACTGCTGAGACAGAATGCTGAGCTGACAGGACACATCCGTCAGCTGACTGAAGAAAAGAACGGTTTGAGGAACACAGTTACGAAGCTAGAAGATCGGATAAAGTGCTACCGACGGGCAGGAGCTGCTGGAGATTGCGTACGTCATTTTTTTTAATTAATTTATTTTTTAGGGAACCAGGAATAGTACTTAGGACCTCATGCTTGTCAGGCAGGCGCCGTGCCACTGAGCTATATCCGTGGCCCCTCGTCATTTTTAAAAGTAGTGCCAAGTTACAGTTCTTTTGTCTGGTTTCAGTTTCTTTCTTTTTTTTTTTTTTTTTTGTGGGTACCGGGGGTCGGCCTCAGGACCTCGCGTGCCAGCAGGCACCTGTGCCGCTGAGCGATATCACCGGCCCCTTTTTCATACGTGGGTACAGGGAGTTGAACTCGGGCCCTCGCGCTTGCAAGGCAGGCGCTTATGCCGCTGAGCCATCTCACTGGCCCCTGGTTTCAGTTTCTGACTCTGAGATGTAAAAGTATCCAGTATCTAATGCTTAGTAGGATCTGTGGAAATTTTACAGGGGTGACAGTAATCATAGTAGCTGTTACTTTGGAGAGAGCTTCTCCGTACTAGGCGCAGAGTCCAGCCTTATCCATGAGAAAACTGAACTAAAATTATAATCAAACTAAAATCTGTTTATCTCCAAATCCAGATACTTTGCTACCTAGGGTCCTGACTGTGCTTTTTGGTTACACTTATCAGTTACTGTGTTTAAGTCTCAGGTGAAAGATGCTGTTAAACTATGTATTTCAGTCTAATAAAATATTCTAGGCATTTAAATTTTTTCCAGTTTAAAAGCTGCAAAATAATTTGTTTCTATAATCAGCTGATAGGAAAGACCAAGAAAACTACAGATAAATGGAAACCTAGCCATGCAGTTTCTGTAGCAACTCACTTATCTGTGTACATGAGGGGTTATTTTCTGTCCCCTTCTTGAGTACAGGCTCAGCATTTGGACCCAGATGACCCAGCTGTTCAGTTTATTGACTTTTTCAGTTCAAAGCTCTGCGAAACCTAAGCTTTGTCTGGCTAGGCTTTTGCCAAGGACTTTCTGCTCAGCAGAGGAGCATGTACTTAGACTTCAGGAATACCCTTTAATGTCAGTTTAGATTGGCTTTGAGCTTTCCTGAGATCAAAAAGCTGATATTAGGCATCTGTCGTGGGATACCTTTAATATGATTAATTCCAGTTTTTCTTCATGAGACTCATTCTTAAGTAGGATGTGGTCTCTGTAGTCTTCTAGGTTTTCATTTGGTGGTGGTCCCAACATTGACGCCATCATTGCTTCCGAAAAAGAAGTATGGAACAGAGAGAAATCAACTCTCCAGAAATCCTTGAAAAGGGCAGAAGCAGAAGTGTATAAACTGAAAGCTGAACTAAGAAATGATGCTTTACTTCAGAATCTGAGCCCTGACTCTGAACATGTCACCTTAAAGGTAGGAGACCTCTTCACAGATGGTCCTCTGTTTTGCTTTGTTTCATCTCTCCTTACCTTAACTGAACAGGCTAAAATGGAGGTGGCACTCAGGCTGTCCCTGGGTCTGTTTATTCAGTCTGTATCACAATTGCGAGGTATCTGACTGGTCACAGGAAGGTCTGTAGAGAGGCAAGCCAAGGTAGAGCTCTGTTCACTGTCACAGTGTTACACCAAGAGCTTGTGGTCCTACTTCCTATAGTTTCTTCCCATAGTAGATGAAAATGTTCTCTTTTCAGCTAACCAAAGCAGTACTTGTCAGCGTAAGAGCATCATGCCCTATAGGACAGGAAGCCCTCCAAGTAGCCCCTCTAATGTCTAAGCATAGACATTGAAGTAAAACTACCTTAGTCAGTAATTTAAAATCCAAAATGAAAATATTTGGAATATTTGTCCCAACTATGGAGCGAACATAAATGTATGACTCTTTTTTTTTTTTTTTTGTGGGTACCGGGGGGACGACCTCAGGACCTCGCGCGCCAACAGGCACCCGTGCCGCTGAGCGATATCACCGGCCCCTTTTTCATATGTGGGATCCGGGAGTCGAACTCGGGCCTTCACGCTTGCAAGGCAGGCGCTTAAGCCACTGAGCCGTCTCACCGGCCCCAAATGTATGACTCTTAAGGGACAGGAAACATTAAATTATTAAAAGAACTAAATAGATGAATGACCATAATAATAAAAATAGCTCCATGCAATTTTTAAAAACTTGTATCCAATAGATACAATGAGCCCAAAATAAAAAGTGTAACTATAAAGTTAGTACTCACTCTCCGTTACTAAAAAGAGACAAAGTGTAAAGGTTGGGTTAGTTACATCTCACTTTCAACTTTGCTGTTACAGTAGGAAACAGGATACAGCCATTCTGGTTTTTTTAACATTGCTTGTCTTTCCCTAGAGAACAATTTGAATGACAATACCTTTTTGTTCTTCCCTTTTTTAAATACAGAGGATTTATGGTAAATACTTGAGGGCAGAAAGTTTTCGAAAAGCTCTTATTTATCAGAAGAAATACCTGCTGCTCTTACTGGGTGGGTTCCAAGAGTGCGAAGATGCCACCCTGGCACTGCTTGCCCGCATGGGGGGACAGCCGGCCTTCACTGACCTCGAGGTGATCACCAACCGCCCCCGGGGCTTCACCAGGTTTCGTTCAGCTGTCAGAGTGTGCATCGCGATTTCCAGGTAAAGTCCCTTTACTGGCAGACTGTCTCAAAGGCTGTCTGTACAGTCAGAGGTTTTTGTTCTCACTAAAACAGTCCTGCTTCTCTCTCCACATCTTCGTGGTTCTGGCAGGGATTCTTTAGCTGCACTGAGTAAACCTCGGTATTGTGGTTGGTGACTCAGAGCAGGCACATCCAGTCCGAATTGTTATCTTAAAACAAATTAGAATCAGACTGTGAACCAGTTCAGACATACACCTAAGATAACAGAAGGAAAAAAATGTTTTTGAAAGCTTAGCCCTGAGACTGGCATACATTTATTTTCTCACTGCTTATGTAACTCACTGGTGGCGCCCAGCCAGGAAACGTGCTTGCCTAGCTGGTAGCCTTCAGGGCAGGGACTCTGCTGGTGCTTTTGTCACCTTCTCCCTGGCAGCTTCCAGCTGGCAGCTCCGGTGTTCCTTCTGTGGTTGAAAGGGAGTGAAGACTCCCAGACCCTTGGCGTCCTGGCCCGCTGCACTCTGGCCTGGCCAGTGCGTGGCGCACACCTAGGCTTCTGCGTTGGTCTCCTCCCTCTCACTTCTCCAGGGCCAGAGGCCCAGAACGGTTTAACTTTTCACATTGTACCTGCCAGGTCACTTTGGATGCTTCTTTAAGGGCCTTTGCTCATTTGGGTTTTTTTGTTTTTGTTTTTTGTTTTTCTTTTTTCTTTTCAAAGAAAAATATGTTGCACTTTTTAACTGGAAGCTGTGCAAGGTTAGACAGCCCAGAGTCCCAGTTCACAGTGAGGGAAGAGGCAGGGGAGGTTATAAGCCCTGCGGGGCAGCCAGCCAGTTCCCCCACACCCCGCTCATGCCGGCTCTTGTCTGGTCATTGGCTTCCCACCCTCCCCACCATTCTGCTCTACATCACTCACACAGCTCCCGCACCTCCTCCCTTCCATTCCCTTCATCACTTGTGTGATGTAAACCCAGGCTAAGTGCTGGGAGATACAGTGATGAGAAAGATTAGTGTCTGCCTGAAAGCCATACTTTCTCGTGGGGAAAAACAGTGTACACAGAACTTAGAAAAATCCCAGTGGGAGGCCACAGGAGGTCTCCAGTCATCTTGATCAGAGGAATTTGAGGTGGCTTCATGGAAGCAGTATGAAAGTTGATATTCTACCACCCTATTTCTTGTCCTCTTTTATGTTCATTATAGTTTGACCTTCCTAAAACTGAACATTAGTGAGGCATGGTGGGACATGTCTGTAATCCTAGCATTCAGGAGACTGAGGCAGGAGGATGGCCACAGTCTGAGGCCAACCTGGACTCTACATAGTGAGATCCTGTCTCAAAAAACAAAAAAAAAACCTGAACCTTAAAACTAGAATTAAGAAATCAAAGCTGGCACTCCAGTATGTTCTGTGGGTCCAAATGACCCAAGCAGCTACCTTGCTAGTTCATTTATCCCTGAAGCCAGAACCTGATGCTGGTAATGCTGGTGACCTCTGTTGGCCCTTGGGAAGGTGTTAGGTGAGCTGGCAGCACTGTTTTCTTGCAGTTAATTTTGCTGTAAGCCGGGGACATTTACATAGTTTTAGAATAGGGGATCATGTGATAATATTTAAATTTGCTCAGTGTGCCTATTTAACTGACAATTTTTGTGGAAGGTATGTATTTATACTATCAATTTGCTGTGAAATTTCATTTTGGGATCTTTTTTAGAATGAAATTCTTGGTTCGTCGGTGGCATCGAGTCACAGGTTCTGGTTCCATCAATATTAACAGAAATGGCTTTGGACTGCATCAAGGTGAAGTCAAAATAGCATATTTTCTTACATTTATGACTCTAAAATTACAACAAGTATAATATTTTCTAAATAATGAATTCCAGAGTCAATGTTGCCCAGAGACAGACACTTTAACAAGGTTGGGGACCATGTTCTTTTAGAAAGGATATTAACAGCTGATTTTTATGGATGTTAGTCTACAGCAAGCCCTGCTTTTTATGTAGTCTTCCAGTCTATAATGTAACCACAGTTACTCTTACTCTCATAGCACAGATGAGAAACCGAGCTATGGAAAACACGTTATTGGCCCCAGATCACCCGCTAGGGAAGTAACCGAGCCAGGACCAAACCCTGGCAGTCTGGCTCAAGCCGGTGTTCCTTCCACCTGCATTTCAAGCCCCGGTTCAAGAGAGGGTTGCTTAGTCAGGTGGAATAGTTACGGTTTGTTTCCATAGTTTAGCGATGTGCAAACAGTTGAGTTTATTAGTAGGTTGTACAGTGACAGTAACAGTTACAATTCCTTCTCTACACACCTAAGAGGGAGGAGAACATTAGGCTTAAACATTTGGGGCATTAGGGTGAGGTTAAAAGCTGAAGCATACACAGAGCTGGAGGACACAGCATACCTGTCCTTTGTGTTGGTACTAAGCCTCCTTTATATATTCCGCCAGTAGCTGAGCAACAGAGAAAAGGGAAATGTGTGTATTTGGTGTCCTGGAAGTATTTTGAAGTACACATATCACACTGCAACAGCTGAAGTATTTGCCATAGTGAGTTATGTGTTATATTCAAAGCTAGCAAATCTTGATTGCAAGTAAACCAAATTTTTGTTTGTACTGTTATCTCCTTTAGCAAAAATCAAAAATGACTATAAATAGGACAGTGTAGTATAGTATAATATACTAGTCCAATGAGACCTTATCTACTTGTAGAATTTTTCCAAGGGCTCGGTTTTATTTTTTTCTTTATAATGATACATCTTGGGTTACTTTAGGTGCTGAAAAGACAGATCCATTTTATTCTTCTGGTGGGCTGGAACTGTATGGAGAATCAAGACATACAACGTATCACTCAAGGTCGGATCTGGAATATCCCAGGTCTCCTTTACCATTTCAAAATAGGTAAGAATCTGATCCAACCTGACTGGAATAAGTACACTAATATTTAACAAAGAAAGAAGGACACTGTTAGGGCTTTTACTTCCTTGCTTTGCAATAGCTGTACATCTTTACTGATATGTAATTTGCATAACCCAAGGCTCAGAATCAAAGCTAGTTTTTGAATGTGTACATGGTTTAGACATTGGGTAAAGTATTGACTAAAATTGATGTCACTGACCATTATGAAAATCCTAACAGTCTACACAACAATATGCATTTATACATGTCCAACATTTTCTGAGAATCTTACTGAGAGGCATTGGACTGGGCACTCTTATGATGACTTGGTAGTTTCTTTGAATCGAAGAGTTTTTTGTCATCTCAAACTTAGAAGCATGGAGGATGTAGATCAGGCAGTGTATAAATGGCCTACCTTTGGGAAGCAGGGGGTGGAGACAGGCTGGTAACTTAGTAGTTATGTCTTTTCTGGATAATTTGGATTCATGTATATATTTTTAATCCTTAGGTACCCAGGTACTCCAGCTGATTTAAATCCTGGTTCCCTAGCATGTTCCCAGCTTCAGAATTATGATCCTGACAGAGCTCTGACAGATTATATCACTCGGCTAGAGGCACTACAAAGACGACTTGGAACTGGGCAGTCAGGTACTCCCTTTACTTATTGGTAGCACCATAATGCTAGACCCACAGCTCTCCTTTCTTTCTGAAACTGCTTGACCTTCACTTTTTAGGATAGTCGAATCTTTTCAGTGCACAAGTTACCAAGTTAGCCAAAGCTTAAACTGTGTAACACACAGAGCCTTCAGAGTTTAAGACATAATTTATCACCCAGAATCTTATTCTGCCCAAAAACGATTCCATACTATCTTCATGCAGCAGACTGATTCGACGAAAAGCAGGATGAGCACCAATGTGCAAGGCACTGTGCACATTTTACAGTCGACTGGAGAATGTGTTCCTGAAGTAACGCATGGTAGAAAGTGCTAAGGCACTGAACTGCCTTCAGCACTGCATGCAGCCCTTACCCCTACTGCTCCATTGTGCTCATGGATGCTGAAAAATATCCCGTTTAAAAAACCTTATAAGAGGGCCGGTGAGATGGCTCAGCGGCATAAGCGCCTGCCTTGCAAGCGCGAGGGCCCGAGTTCGACTCCCAGATCCCACATACGAAAAAGGGGCCAGTGATATCGCTCAGTGGCACGGGTGCCTGTTGGCGCGCGAGGTCCTGAGGTCGACCCCCCGGTACCCACCAAAAAAAAAAAAAAAAAAAAAAAAAACCTTATAAGAATGATCCATTTGGGCCGGTGAGATGGCTCAGCGGCGTAAGCGCCTGCCTTGCAAGCGCGAAGGCCCGAGTTCGACTCCCGGATCCCACATACGAAAAAGGGGCCGGTGATATCACTCAGCGGCACGGGCGCCTCTTGGCGCGCGAGGTCCTGAGGTCGTTCCCCCGGTACCCACAAAAAAAAAAAAGAATGATCCATTTATTTTTCTCTCCTCAAAAACACACCCAAAGCGTCATACTTTATAATACAGATGAATTCCCTGTTCATTACGGAAAAACCTCGTTTCCCAATCTCCCTTCAGTTTACTCTTGATCCAAAGACTGATTTTTAAGTGGTTGTGCTCCCAGTCTACTTTAATGTTTAACTTTATTAAGGACATTTTTTTCCTACTAGCCCCACAAACTTGGGACTAATAGTAGGTTCTTTGTAGTAATAGGAAACTTACTGCCATAGTTGAGGTTTTTTGGGGGGTTGGCTTGTTTTGAGCATCCAAATTTCATAAGACCCAGATTTTGCCCTTGATCTTAGCCAAAAGGCTGAGAAGTAATAGGACCCAGATTTTGAAGATCAGATTTTTCAAGCTGATTCAACCTTCAAAAGCACTTTATAGAACTTAGCATTAGTCTTTCTTACCTTGAGCCAGTCATGGTGACCTTTAAATACATAATCAGAATCTCAAAAACTAGTTCATATATGAATGACATTTTAAGGACAAGAAAGCATTTTTTAAATGCTGGATAAAAGTAATCTGTTCTGTGTGAATTAGCCTGGTACAGGTAGCAGTCTAATTTGAAATCATTGAAATCTAATTTGAAATCATTGGAAGGGTCTGTTTTTCTCTCGTAGGGTCAAGTATTCAGTTTCATACTGGCATGAGAAGATAATCCTTCAAAACATCATTAAATGAAGTGATTTTAAAGAAATTCCTTTTTGTAAATCAATGGTTCTTTTGTGCTTTTGTATTGTGAATATTCAATGGGACCATTATAAACACAGCTTATGATTGTATACGAATCCCTTTGCCAGCACATGAAAACAAACTGGAATTTGTGTATATAAGCATTGTGTGTGTATTCATGCACAATAATCATTACATGTATATTTGTGGAATGCTAATTTAAATGATTAAATTATGAACCTTGTGTATTTATCAAATGGATAAAAAAAGATTAAACTTGCGAATTATGATACTGCTGGATGTGTAGCTTGCGGTGTCCTGCACTTTCTTACAAGGCTACTGAAGTTACATGTTTCTGCCTAATATATTTGCTACTGGTGATGAAGACAGAACATACCACTTGTAGAGACCTATTTTTGTATAATGGTAGACGTTTTGAATTTTATGGGGTATTTTGTCAAGCACTGAAATAAAAATGACTTCGCCATTTTCACCACACTGTATTTGAATCTTCATTTTTAACTGAGCCATACTTCTTGATGCTTGTCATCTGGTTACTTATCTCAGATATGCAGGACTCAGTTGTCCTAATTCCAGAAGTAGATATTATGGCTTTTTTCTGCCTCCACTGAAGAAAGTTTTCCATCTGCCTTTATAACCAACTTTTTTTTTTTTTTTTTGTGGGTACCGGGGGTCGACCTCAGGACCTCGCGCGCCAGCAGGCGCCCGTGCCGCTGAGTGATATCGCCGGCCCCTTTTTTGTATGTGGGTTCCGGGAGTCGAACTCGGGCCCTCGCGCTTGCAAGGCAGGCGCTTACGCCGCTGAGCCATCTCACCGGCCCTATAACCAACTTTTTATCTGTGGAAAGTATTTATGTTGTATTGGTATTTGTGTAATTAATCCATATTTGCTCTATTATTTCTTCTATCCAAAGATGTACATGTCTTGGCCCATTAAGACACATAAATCATTTAGCACAAAGAATCTTAAATTGTATTGATCACAATGCTACAGAATTAAATATACCTGCTAAGCCAAATTCAGATTGGTAGGTTCACAGAGGTAACACAAGTGCCAGTGTTACCTGTTGCCTAGTCTTCCTCAGCCACATGGCACCTCACTAAAACAGCAGTAATATTTGTCACTAATATCTAGAGGATTTTATTATTTGATGTCCTATTATTTATGTCAACACAAACAGGCATAGTACCTAGTACACTGCTACATGCTTTAACATTTCAAATTACTCAAACTTCCTGTTATTAGCAGGTAGGCTCCAAGAGGAGTTTTAGACATAGCAAAATAATTGAAGGGGGAAGAGATATGGGTTAAAACCTTGTTGCAGGCTGTGCTGTAGGGAGGCAGTGACGAAAGGAGATGAACACAGCCATGCTCACTCCCACTGACCATCCGCCCTTTGAGACCTCTGTAGTCACACTTACTCATGCTTCTCCATGAGTAAACTGTGATGACAAACTAAATCTGAAGTCTAGCACTTGCCTACCATGCACAAGGCTGTGGTTTGATCCCCAGGAATCCTCCCCCCAAAAATAAACTCTGTTGGAAGTCAAACTATTCACTAAACAGACTTACTTCTAACCTTAGTTCAGGTTCTTAACTTTTTTGTGCTGTGAAATCTCTTCAGCAGTCTGGTGAAGCTACAGATCCTTTTTCACAATAATGCTTTTAAAGACATAAAACATGCAGGATTGCAAAGGAAACAAACAAAAAAGACCTCAAACTTTAGAAATTAGTACAAATGACGTAACAAAACTGTCTCATTAAATAAAAAAAGAAAATTTGTAGAAACTTAGAAGCTGCTGATGGAAATGTAATTGATACAACCACTTACAGGGCAATTTAAAAATATCCTGAAAAACTGTATTCCCTCAAACCCAGCAATATTATACTTGATAATTTGTTAGAGAAAACTGAAGTCTAATGTCCACCTGTAGGAAAATAAATGTCATGTTTCTGCCATTAAAATAAATGAACCAGATCTATATGTAAAAAGAAAAGAAAAACTACTGCAACTGTACTCACTGAAGCACACACTTCACAAACTGTATTCTTCTCAAAGAGAACTTTAATGCAAAAGATTGCGAAGATTTTGCCTTCATGAGTCTAATACGAGTCTTCCAGCCTCTTCAACAGAATGTAATATATACAAGAAAAAACATTTTGGCTTCATCTGGTAAAAACAGATTATGTGGTCAAATTGCAGGTATCTCACATAGTTAGACTCCCAGTATAATTGAGTTAGGCTGGTTTCCAAATACAGGCTTCACAATACGATCAATATCACTACTGCCCAATGACCCTGGTCCGTATTACTTTAGTCCTCAGTTCAAAAGATTGAACTGTTTCAATCAAAAGAACGAACTGGTAATGCAAACAGCCCAAATTGGATTTTGGAGAGGAGGCAGGGAACCACCTTCAGCCAAGGAAGAAAAAAATTACCCACTAAGGATTTTTACACAGTTGCGACCTTGTGTATCAGAAATAACTGATATTTAGCAATTATATCAAAATACACAAGCAGTCTTAATATTATTTTTAGGAAATATGATTATCAAGGCACAAACTAGATCTCTCAACTTCCTACAGTAAATGCCTCCAGTTAAAATTCAGAGGGTTTATTTTTCTACATTACAGTTCCATCACTGTTAACTATCTTCACACCAAAACAATTAACAGTATTCTTTTTTAACCAAGGTTTTCACTGTGAGTTGATTCCCTATCCTCCCATCCTTACACATAAAAATTACCAAGGTAAATGAATAACCTGTCATCTTACAAGTATTCCCAGGCTCTTTACACCTTACAGAAGTGGCCCCAGACCCGACTCTCCTGAATTTCTTTGCCAAGAGCTCTGTATGCTTTTAAAATTAGTACCCAAAATTGTATTACTTAGAATCTGTCAATTACCTAGATTCACCTTGAACAATTTCTTTTACTAATAAACTTGGCTTCCTTAATGCACGCATAAGTATCAAAACTATTATAAACTGTTTCAAATACCACTATTTGATAGGTCAATTAATAAAATGTTAAAATCATACTGGCTTTTACAATTAAAAAACAGCACACTGTGAGTGTTGTTTCGTAAGCTTCGTTCTCTCCAGATGCATTTGCAGCTGACACTGATGTCCCATTACTTCGCTGTGGCGTTCTTCATTTTGACCTCCGTTTGTAATGGATAACTGGGTTTTTAGGGGTGTGGATCATAGTTGCATAATTCACAGCAGGAAAATATCCATCAATGAGATCAAATTCATATAAACGAAACAGAGTGGACCAAATTGTCTTAATTTGAATATAAGCAAAATTTTCCCCAATACAACGATGACGCCCTGTTTAAAAAAAAAAAAAAGTTTTCATCAAAAACGTATTTAAATTCTTTACCTCTTTCAGCCTGGAGTGATTATTTGCTTAACTGCATTTAAGATGAACAGCAAATATACAGACATCTTTCACATAAAATAAAAATGTAAATGGTTAAAGCCCCAGAATATTTTCAGTGTTTTTAAGAAAAGAGCACTTGGCTCATTATGATGATTTTCCCAATGATTCTGAAATTTAACCACTATTTGGGCTTGAATCATGAGATGGCATTCTAGTTTGAGAATGTTTGAAAATGTACTAGAACATTCTCAGTTCCTTTCCCAAGAGAGCCCGAGTTAAAAGTCAGTATGAACCTTTCAGTTAAAATCTCATGGTGGTGTACAGTTGTAATCTCAGCACTTGGGAGGCTGAGGCAGGAGAATTGCTGCAAGTTTGAGGCCAGCCTGAACTACACAGCAAAACCTTGTCTCAAAAAATAAAATGCAGGGCCGGTGAGATGGCTCAGCGGCTTAAGCGCCTGCCCGGCAAGCGCGAAGGCCCGAGTTCGACTCCCGGAACCCACATACGAAAAAGGGGCCGGTGATATCGCTCAGCGGCACGGGCGCCTGCTGGCGCGCGAGGTCCTGAGGTCGACCCCCCCGGTACCCACAAAAAAAAAAAAAATAAATAAATAAAATAAAATAAAATAAAATGCAGGGGCCAGGGATAATAGCTCCATGGCACAAGTGCCTGCGGAGCAAGGGCAAGGTCCTGAGTTTGATTCCCGATACCAAAAAAATAAAATGGCAGAGACAGAAGAGAGAACAAAAAGGGGCAGGGGCCTTAAAATGCCACTGTGGGGAAAAAAGGGGGATTTAATAAACCCAAAATAACATTTACTAGTGTCAAAATTTGAAAAGTCATACAAGAGCTGACAACCTATTCTAAAATGCATAGGGAAATACAAGAGCTAAAAGCACTCAAAGCAATCTTAAATACAGACCATACTGGAGGAATTAAAACTGTCCACATTTGACTTCAAGACTAATGATACAGGGCCGGTGAGATGGCTCAGCGGCGTAAGCGCCTGCCTTGCAAGCGCGAGGGCCCGAGTTCGACTCCCAGAACCCACATACGAAAAAGGGGCCGGTGATATCGCTCAGCAGCACGGGTGCCTGTTGGCGCGCGAGGTCCTGAGGTCGACCCCCCGGTACCCACAAAAAAAAAAAAAAAAAAAAGACTAATGATACAGTGACCAAGCCAGTGTGGAATTGGATAAGGATCAAGAAATACATCGATGGGACAAAGCAGAGTGCCCAGAAATATTTTCATGGTTATCTGATTATCTTCAACAGTGATAAAGCAAACCAAGGATGAAAATAACATCTTTTCAATACACAGTACTAGAATAACTAGACACTGCAAAGAGAAAAAACTTCAATTCCTATCTCACACCATACTCACATTAATTCAAGATGACCACAGACCACTTCCTGACTTGGGGCTAGGCAAACACAGGACTCGACAGCAATAACCATTTAAAAAGTTGGGGGTGCCGGTGAGATAGCTCAGCAGCATAAGCGCCTGCCCGGCAAGCGCAAGGTCCTGAGTTTGACTCCCGGAACCCTCAAAAAGGAAAAAAAGGGCCAGTGATATCACTCAGTGGCACAAGTGCTTGCTGGCAAGCGTGAGGTCCTGAGGTCGACTCCCAGTACCCACATTAAAAAAAAAAAAAAGTTTGTAACTAAAGTTAAGTCATTTGTCAAAAATCACTGAATGGTGACTTCAGATTTGAGCACTTCGTTATAAAATCTGTAAGTATTATCAAAAGAAAAAAAACGTGCCATATATGCCACATTTAAGAGGGGCACTTACTTACACACTGATCCATATTCAAATACATCTTCAAAGACGTCTGATTTACAGGAAAACAAAGGGTTATTTTTAATAGCAAAAAAACTAGAAGTATCCTAACTGAATCAACAAAAGATCTGGTGAATTCTGATGATTAACAAAATGTGCTATTATGAAAATAGATGAACTGAAATTATATACACCAATACAGATAAACAGCGTGACTACAAAGTAAAAAATGGTTGAAGCTTGCAAATGGTATGCAGCTACAGTCTCAGCTCCTCAGAAGGCTGAGACAACAGAAGTGCTAAAGCCTAGGGCTTTGCATCTAGCCTAGGCAACACAGCAAGCCTTGTTGCTTTAAAAAATATTGTTGAAAGAAACTGGGGTTATTAAATATTTTAAGCTCTATATCCTCCCCCCAAATTCAAGTCCATCTAGACTTTCAGAATACAAATTTATTTGGAAACAGGGTCTTCATGTATGTATTTAAGATGGGGTCACACTGACTTAGGGTAGGCCCTAGATCCAATGACTGGTGGTACCCTTATAAGGCAGCCATGTGAAGACACAAAGACAGCCAAAAGGGGGAACCTGGTGATGACAGAGGCAGTAATCAGCCAAAGCGAAAGGTATTTGTAAGTGAAATTCACGTGGATTATGTTGACAGGGACAAATGTTACCAGAACAAACATTTCAAACCAAAAATGCCATCATCTTACCAGCTCCAAATGGCACATAGGCAAACTTCTCTCCTGACGCGGGGTTATCCTGTAAGTAGCGGTCAGGGTTGAAGTCCAGACGCTCTACCCAGGAGTCTTTAAGCCTCTGGTTGACGGTGGGAGAAACGCACACCTGATGTCCTGGAGGGATGGTGTACCCCGCCACGGTCTGCAGATGGAAGCAACACACTGCGTTGGAGAATTTTACCAAATAATTAGGTCCCTGTGGAATAAAGAGCTACACGTGTATTTAAAATCCAGCTGGATGACAAGCTAGCTAAAAATTACTCAGATGATCTCCAAGTAAGCCAACACTGAGTTGGACGTATGCACACAAATCCATAATGCCTCAGAGGTAGGTAGAATTTCAGGGAGCCTTTCATTACCCAATTTAACTACTTCATATGATTACAGTTGTTTTTTTTTTTTACAACAAAATGTGTTATTTTTAAAACCAAGAAAAATGTCATTTTTAAATGACATTTTAAAAATTCAATTGTTAAAAGAAGAGAATAGCATTAGAGATGGCCATATCTGCCATTATGTAAATGTCCATGTATATAGTATAAAATTTAAAATTATGTAGAAGTGATTTTTTTTTTTAAGAAATTCTCTTTGAGGGCCGGTGAGATGGCTCAGCAGCGTAAGTGCCTACCCGGCAAGCGCGAGGGCCCGAGTTCGACTCCCGGATCCCACATACGAAAAAGGGGCCGGTGATATCGCTCAGCGGCACGGGCACCTGCTGGCGCGCGAGGTCCTGAGGTTGACCCCCCGGTACCCACAAAAAAAAAAAAAAAAATTCTCTTTGATACCATTATATCTCCTAAGTTTGATCACTAAAAACTGGGGGCACAGAAGGAGTGCAAGAGACTCACCTGAGGAGTTTTGGCCATTCTCATCAAGGTCATTATGGGAGGTCTAAGTCTTAATGTTTCTTTTATGCAGCGATCAAGTAAATTTAGATCCTTGAGCTAAAAAGAAAAAGTATTTCCTGATTCTTCACAAATACTTAACATACTTGACAGTATAAAAACATTATCTTAACGTCTTGGTTAGTACAAGACAGGCTGCACTCTGGATTGAAAAGCAGAGACAGCTGACTCGAGGTGGCTGCGATTACCATGCACTATTATGCCCAAGGTCAGCAAAGGAAAAAGGGAAGGCAAGGTAACAGGAAGGGGGCAGTCAGCCTGAACAGCGTGGGAAGGACAAAGGAGATTCACTGCTCCAAAAAACAAAAGCATCAGCAAAAAGTCATCAATCTCAACCTTTTCAAAACTAGAAAATCAACCAAAGGCTTTTAACAATCTAAAGGAGAGTTCATGCGAGAAACAAAAGTGAATGCTGGTGAGAAAAGCAAGGTCTGTGGCAGTGTAAGAAGGAAAAATTAGTTCCTGATTTTTTGAAGATAGTATAAAAAATCCTCAACAAAATATTAGCAAATAAAATTCAGCATATACAAAAAGGACAAGGAAAGAAGGAGGGGAGGGAGCGAGGGAACAGAGAGAGGAAAAAGGCCAGGCGTGGTGGCACATGCACTCAGGAGGCTGAGGCAGGAGGATTGCTGCGAGTTCGAGGCCAGCCTGGGCTACACAGTAAGTTCAGGACCAGCCTGAACTACATAGCAAGACCCTGTCTCAAAACAACAACAACAAAAAGGAAGAAAGAAAAACAGGAAGAGAGGAAGAAGGGAGAGGAAGAAAAGAGAAAGAACAGCCTATATACTCTATGATGAAGATTTATCCCAGAAATATAAGAATCAACATCTGAAAAATCAATGTAATATTGCCATACTAATAGAGGACCAAAACACACACACAACAGGAAGAGGATGTGACCAGAGTTTGCTTCAAAGATGGAATCTCAGGTAGTACAGTGAAGCCTTCTCATTTCCTTTTCTGCCCAACAAGCTGGTTCAGTGTTTGTAGATTTTAAGGCCCCATTACCACTACTCCTTTTAGAAGATTCTGCTCAAGTACAGACCATTCTGAACACACAACTCTACATAATTCAGAGGCTTTTACACTTCCTAAGACACACACGCACACACACACACACACACACACCCATCTGATAAAGTTTAATGGAAAGAAGAAATATTAGGATATTTTAGGTAATGTTATAGGAAATTTCCTAAAAAAAAGATAACCCTAATTAAGCTATAGTACAAAAAAAAATTTCAATTTGTCCTTTAAAATAGACAAATTAGCCACAGATGCTAAAAATTATCAGACAGAAATGAAATAAAAATCCAACAAACCTGGTCATACGTTAAAGGAGGCAGGTTCTCTCCACAGACTGTTTTCTGTTCTAAATAACATTTTTCTTGTAGCGTTTTGTCTCTGGCCAAAAAGAAGCCCAACCAGGCACTGGTGGTTGAGGATGTGTGCTGCCCTGCCATAAGCAGTCCAATAAGCATCCCTGCTATTTCATCATCTGTCAAAGGACGCCCATCCCTGCAGAATGAACCACATAGAAACTGAACATTTGGGCAGACACATTTCATGTCTCAACCTGAATACATTTTTTAGGCATGACAGCTCCTTTCATTTGCCTACCCTATGTCAGAATCCCCCACCCTGCCCCAGGGAGAGACTAACAGTGGAAAACATGAAAACAAATTGTCACCATGCTCAGTCACTGGGATTCCAGTAAATAATGAGTTCCCAGTAATTTATGCCTCAA
Source organism: Erethizon dorsatum (assembly GCA_028451465.1). Classification (NCBI taxonomy): domain Eukaryota; kingdom Metazoa; phylum Chordata; class Mammalia; order Rodentia; family Erethizontidae; genus Erethizon; species Erethizon dorsatum. Next base: position 44,746,607 of record CM051835.1, read on the forward strand.
CAATTTAAAAACCAAAGATCACAGCTACCAACTTATTTTGTCAAACTTTAACTGTTTTAATGCGTAATTTCCCACTTTAGCGTAGTATCTCATATGGACAACACTTACTTGTATGTAGAATCTAGTAAAGTTTGGAGAATATCATCAATATTTTCTTTTGATTGCCTACGTTTCTGGATTGCCTTATAGAAAATATTCTTGATCTTTTGATGAGCTCTGTCCCTGCGCCTGTAATTTAAACATAAAAATGATTTTTTTTAAATAATACTTTCTAGGATTAAATGCATTTTGAAAATCAGGACCTCGCTTAAGGCAACCTTATTTGACTAATTTTAAGGACTCTAAATTAATTCACAAAAAGCAGAACCAGCTAGGCATAGTGGCACACACTGAGGATCACAAGTTCAAGGCCAGCCTGGACAACAAATTAGTGAGACCTTATCTCAAAATAAAAAATAAAAAGGCAGTGCCTGGGGATGTATCTCAGTGGTGGTACACTTACCTAGCATGTGTGAAACCCTAGGTTCAATCCCCAGTACAACAAAAAAATAAAAAAAATCTAAAACCAAGAAAAACCTCATAAAAATCTTAAGAATTTCTACAGCTCTTAGGTCCCAAAATGATGTTATCATATACTGTATATCTCAGATTCTTAACACACTACCTATCTTCTAACTGCAGGCCCACAACAGGCACAAAATTCCTTTAGAAGTATCTTTCAGTTCAACAGAGAATAAAATACTCTTCTAAATTAACATGCAATTTAATTTTAACCAAATCAATTTTGAAGAAGATTCACTCGTTCTTGAGCCTACCTTTCATTTTTCTAAAACATAGTTCTACAGGGGGGAAAATTCAAGTAGATTCAGAAAACCAGCTTCAACTCCCACAGCTTTACTTTTAAACAGGCTGCTCACCAAGCAACAGTAGTAGCAACACCTCAATCCACAGGTAGCTGCCAAAAACCACACACCCAATAAACAGCGGAACTGGCACTTAAAACCACGCAACCTGACTGCCAAGCACTCTCTCCCATCAAGTCCCAAATTTCTGCCCTGTTTCATTTGAAAGACTGCTATCGGGGATCGACTGAGATGCTAGGTACAGAAAGAAATTCAAGTTTAACAGTGTGAATAAGCAGAACCTACTGAAGAAGGTTAATGGAGGGCCAGGGGTATCATTCAGACGGACAGTATGTGCTTAGTATGCGTGGGGCTCTGGATTCAATACCCAGCACACAAAATAAAAAGTGAATAGAATAATTTGGTTGAATCCTTTGGTCCAAAAAAAAAAAAAAAAAAAACTAGGGTATCATATCAAATTCAAGAATTCTGATTCGTCCAGGAGATAGGGGAGGTGGAAATGAGCTGGATATACATTTATGGAAAACCAGGACCAAGAGCTGTGCTGAGTGTTCCAACACAATACACAGGAAAAGAATTTTGAAAACTGTGAAGCTCCTGACAACTACAAGGTGCTATGAGTTCCAGAGAACTCTAGAGAACCTCTCCTGACTTTCGCTTTTATTCCAACTACTTTTCTCCTTCTTTTTTTTTTTTTCTGTGGGTACCGGGAGTCGACCTCAGGACCTCGCACACCAGCAGGCGCCCATGCCGCTGAGCGATATCACCGGCCCTTTTTTCATATGTGGGTTCCGGGAGTCGAACTCGGGCCCTCGTGCTTGCCGGGCAGGCGCTTAAGCCGCTGAGCCATCTCACCGGCCCCACTACTTTTCTTCTGTAACTAGACAGAAGGGGCAGAAATAGAAGAGAAAGGAATACCAATTTAATTCCTCCCCATCACTCACCTAAATGGACGCGATTCAGTGAAGGTTTAGAAAGCTTACTAATGTGCATGACCCTCAGTTATACATCATGTTCTAAAAGCAGTATTTCTGTGCATCAAAGAAAGTCTCTGCCCTTAAGCAAATCCCAGAACACTTGGCAAAGGTACAAAGAGAAAATTAAATAAAAGCACAAATACTCAAAAAAAAAAAGAAATTTAGCAATATACATACTATAAAATCATTAAAGAGGGTCAAACAAGTGCTTAAAGGAGGGCTTTTAGAGATAGTTCAGAGACTTTCCTGAGTATAAGGAATATGGGAGGTAAGCTTTAAAATACTAGAACAAACAGCAAATCACCATTTCAATAAACTAAAACTTACTTTAAATAAGCTCACTATACAATGAACACCTGTCTTAAATTCTTATAAAAGGAGTTCATAATATCCCCAAATTGCCAGCATATCAGCACAATATACAAAGTTAAAATAACTACGTGCGGTATCTTGTTACCCATACCTGAAACTAGGCAGAGGCAGCCAACCCGGCAGCAGCCAGGCTGCATGGCTAAAACCTCCATCCAGATCTGCGTACAGCTGTGCCACCTGCTCATTGAGTTGACTTCTGATTTCTTTTCCATGTAAACAATGGCTAGCTGTTAAAATTATGAGCTTAGAAAGAGCTTCAAATAAATCTAGGGGGGAAGAAAAAGATTACTCTTATTACTATTTCCAAACATCTTATGAAATATTGTTTTGCTGAATATATAAAGGACAGTAATAGAAAACAGAATTAAAAAACTGAACAGACAAGATCCTTTTCATAAAAACGTCTACAGACAGGTATGTGGCTATGCAGAACACTGACGTCAACAGACCAGATCATAGTGATATGGGACCTCTACATGATACAAGAGAAATATTATAACTCTCAACCTGTCAGATGTCTGATACACCAAGTTTGTTTCCCAAGATTGAAGAATAAATTTTAAGGAACAACGGAGGTTGAGTAGGAAATTTTATTGGGAGAGAGACAGCTCCTGAAAGAGGAGGGGTCCCAAGTGGGTTGCCAATGAGCCCACTTCTCAAAGGAAGTTTTATAGAGCAAAATCGCAAGGTGGGTATAATATCATGAGGTGTGTACAACGTGGGACAAAACTATTATCAACCAATAAGATTACAAGTACAGCCACTTAGGTAATGGTGATCTAATGGGGAAGCAAGTCACATAGCAAGTGTACATGGAAAGAACAAGGATCTTTTTTGGAAGAGATGAGTCAGGAGGTCCTAGTCACCGATCTAGGTGACTGATGTCTATCTAGACTTTATTGGACCAGGTGTTACCAATTATAGGCTATTGCTTATCCCTTAGGGAGGCCTGTAGGCCTGGTCATTTTGTCTTTATCTTGAGGCCTGGCCTTTAACAGATGTACCTCCAGCCACAGTTGTAATGTGTTCCCATCCTCTGCACCGCCTCCCTCGAGGGCCTATCCCTCTCTGACTGCCTAAAATATTTTTATCTGACTTAGCTGTCTATAATAATAGGACACCAGCACCTGCCTGGCAAGCGTGAGGTCCTGAGTTCAATTCCCAGTACCCAAAAAAAATAATAATAACAGGATACACACTGCCCTCTGGACAGCCACAATGAACACCACGAAGGCATCTCTAAACCTCCTTCCTGAGCTCCTCTTTATCTTGAAAAGACAACAGAGATAAAATGAAGATTAAAATGAACAGGATTATCTGATTTTCAGGTCACAGCACAACAAACCAGAAAAAAGATTATTTAGTGCCTACAAAGACAATAAGGGACTTCCTAAGGAATGTCAGTTCAAAGATCTGAATTTTTCCCAGGTCAAATACAGGAAGATCAAAACTAAAAACTAAAGTTTTGGCAATATATAAAAACAAAGTATAATCACCAATTGGTGTACCCCAACACTGGAGACAGATGCATCTGGCAAACACACTTTGGTGACACTTAAAAGTCATAAAATTATCCAATTAATTTCCTGTTCTTTCATTCTACAGTAACCAAAAGAACGGCCCATTAACATTTGGGTTTCCAATTAGACTACCAAAAAAGAGGAGATCAGCTAATACTCTGGTCTTCTGAATGCTATAAACACACATGTATTTGTTAAGTTGGCATTCTAATTTACATATCAGCTCTTTGTATGGCTCGAAAATATATCACACCAACTTTTTTTTTTTTGGTGGGTACCGGGGGTCGAACTCAGGACCTCACACACCAGCAGGCGCCCGTGCCGCTGAGCGATATCACCGGCCCTTTTTTCGTATGTGGGTTCCGGGAGTCGAACTCGGGACCTCGCGCTTGCCAGGCAGGTGCTTACACCGCTGAGCTATCTCACCGGCCCTCACACCAACTTTAGGGGTGCTAAAAATACAATCAGGGGCCGGGGATATAGCTCAGCAGCACAGTACCTGCCTGGCAAGCACGAGGTCCCGAGTTTGATTCCCAGGTCCAAAAAAAAAAAGCAATCAGGTTCCTACTCCACTTACAGACGCTGAAGGCCACCCCACATTCAGAATGTGACGACCTGTTGCCCTGGGTACTGCTGCTCTGTGAGCAAATAACTGCTCCCGGCCCCAGGTAGGGCAATTGCCTCTGAAGAAATAATTACTGCAGTCTGGTGAAAAACTGGATTCCCAATAACTACTCCCTGGTCACCAGAACACGCCCCTCTCATTAAATCCAAGGTAATTCTACATACACCATACTGTTCAATACACACACACTGTGTTTCTAGTCATGGACAAGTAGAAATAACAGGACCTTACTTTTTTCTCCATTTTCTCCCCAACTTTTAAAGTATTGCTTTGTTTCTTCTTCAATTATAGAAACGTACTGTTTAAAGTGGGCTATGTCAAGGCCACTTTTTAACATTTTCTTCTGCTCCAAGAAAATCTTAAAAAAAAAAAAAAATTGAGGTTACACAGTATTACAATAATGTTTGCTATATCATCCAATCCATTAGGTTAGTCTAACTACATAACACTCAAAGAAAACATCCTGAAAAATTATCAAAAAAAAAAAAAAAAGTAAGAGTTTTTAAAAACTACACCAGATGTGACAACTTAGAGCATCTACGCATTTATTTGAAGTAATGTGTAGAAGGATAATGTCTGCTACCAAGGTCCTAGATGAATAAAGTAGGAAGCCTTCCTCCTGCCCTCCTTCCTACAGACCCTTTTCCCACTCCTAACTCCAGAACTCCCTGTTGCTATTCTCTTTAACTTCCAGTCTTCCAACCCAACCCAAATACCAATAAAATTTCCTGAAGGGCCATTATAGTTTGATATATTTTTATCCTCTTTAACATGTTCTCCTCCTCTCTTTCCAAACAAATATCATTCCTCCCTGACACTATCTTCCAGAAGTTTAATGAGAATATAATCTGAATAAAATAAATTTATACGAAGACAACTAATGGTTAATCTTTTGGGGCACTTGTATTTTGAGTTTAATAAAATGCGAGAAGAAAAATGAATAGATACACCAAATCTAAGCAGAGAGATTTTCTGAGGACTTTGCTTTTGAACTTTAGTCATACTCCCACAATGTGCTTACTTCCAGAAACATTTAATCTACTTTTAACTGCTATACTTAGTGTTATGGCTTGTCTAGATGGCTCCCCAAAGCCTCAAGCAGTCATGGAAGAAGGGGGGTGCTTTTCAGAAGTGGCTGGATCTAGAGTGTGTGATTACTAAATCAGTACCCTGACTGGCTTGGCACAGTTCTGACTAAGATTAAGGGTGTGATTGGTGCACTCGCCTTAGGGAGGGCAGCCTGCATAAAATGTAAGGGACAGAAAGAGTGCTAATGTGCTCTCATCACCTGACTACTTGATGTGGACTATTTCTCCTCTGCAATGCCCCTTGGACATGCCACCCTGCCTTGGAACCAGCAAACTATGTAATAAAACCTCTACAGGGCTGGGGACATAGCTCAGTGGCACAAGCGCCTGCCTGGCAAGCACAAGGTCCTGAGTTCAATTCCCGGTACCAAAAACAAACCAACAAACAAATAAAACCGCTACAAACTGTGAGCCAAATAAACTTCTCCTTCAACTTTGGGCATCAGGTATTTTGTCTCAGCAATGAAAAAACTAACTACAACACTTGGGTACTGGGCTATGTGTGTTAGCCGAAGTCCGCACACCAAGCAACTGAGCCAGTTATCTAAGTTATGTTGTGTATCAACTTACACTTTAATATTTAAATTTAGAAGAGAAAAAACACACAACAAATATTCACTATATCTGAAGGAGCTGCATTAGAAAGAGGACTTCTGAAGTCAGCAATTTTTAACAGCGCTTATGCCGGAATTTCAGGAAGAAGTAGGTAGGTAGAAAGCCCTTTTGATGAAATAATGGGATTTCCATATTACTTTCTCAAAGCAAATCTCAATATTTTCTTATCATTGATTTCATTTCTTTGTATAGGAAGCTCTTTATTTAGGCCATGCTAGCTACATATAAAACAAAATATACATTCTGTATCAGTTGCCCATGGTTTTTCTCCTCTTAAATGTCTCAAGCACCTCAGATTTTTTGAACCAAGGAATAAAATGTTTCTACACTGTAAATGTATAATATTACACTACTAGGTATAACTATTATAGTACAGATTTGTCCTTATTCAAGATAAGTGTAACTTACTGCATTAGGCACATCATACGCAACTCCCTTCCCAAACACAGGTGTTGTCAGATGACTGTAGACATCTTCTGCATTCAGGTCTTCATTTTTACTATTAAAAAGCAATGCAGCAGCATCACTCCCCAGAAGGTAAGTAAATGTCTTGCCCACCATGGTAAAACTAAATACAGGTCCATACTAAAGAGAGAAAAGCACTCAGAGTGATGTTACAAAACAAAAACAAAACAAAACAAAAAACCCTTAAATTACATAATGCATGGCCAAAAAATAAAACATTCACACATCTTAAAGGAATTCTTTTCAACTTGCCACACTAACCCCTCTTGTATTGTTCATCTAGTTGCAAATTCAGTATAAAGACAAGTGTTTATTCTTTTTTTCCAGGTTTTTTTGTTTGTTTGCTTTTTTGTGGGTACTGGGGGTCGACCTCAGGACCTCGCGCAGCAGCAGGCGCCCGTGCCACTGAGCGATATCACCGGCCCTTTTTTCGTATGTGGGTTCCGGGAGTCGAACTCGGGCCCTCGCACTTGCCAGGCAGGCGCTTATGCCGCTGAGCCATCTCACCAGCCCTCCAGTTTTTACACTGAAAACATTTTCTATCATTTAAACATTAACGATCTATTGTTTTCTATTATTACACACCATGATGTTAACTTAATTGCTTTTTCATTATTGGGTATGGGTAATGCTGTCAGGGTTTTGTTTTAATAAACCATTCTGCAATGAATATCTCTGAGAACATACAGCCCTCCCCCCTTTAGTTGAAAATAAATTTACAAAGCAGCCGAAATATATGTCCTTTTCTATAAAACATACCATGTGAAGACCCGAGAAGTTTATGTCATTATCAGTTTTATGTTATCTCACCAACACTGAATGACTTCATCATGTTGATGTTACTCTTGTTAGGTGTTACAAGCTTCAGTTTGCACTTTATTATAATTATTATTATTATTACTATTGAAGACTAGGCTCTGGGAATATAATCATGAACAAAAAATACTGTCCCTGACTCATGAAGCAGTCTCTTGGAAGGATACAAATCAAGTAACACATTAACAAATGTAAAATTGCAGGTCTGACAGTATTACACAAAGGAAAACAACTGTGATGAAAGGCAGATGTAAAGAGGAAAAGACACCTGCACTGAGCCCTACAGGATAAGCAGGAGTTAGCCTGGCAGCCAAGCATGCTCAACGGTCCTGAATGAGTGAGTGAGAAGAATGAGATGAGAATCAAGGGTCAGGCACCGTAGAATCTGATAAATCAGATTAAGGAAGTTTTTGCTCTTAAGCAAAAGGAAGAAGTTTAAACTGTGTGGAAAAGACACATTAGTCTTTGTATATTTTAAAAGAGAGATTTCTCTGATTGCTATGCACAAAGGATGGAGGGGTAGGAGCAGAAAAGATGCCAAAGGACCAGTTAGAACTCACTGCATAAACCAAAAGACAAACTCTTGGCACAAAGTAATGGGGGGATAGTAGAGATAGAAACTGATAGATAACTAAGGTATTTTGGAGACGGTCTGCTTACTTAGCAATGGATTGACACAGTGAAGGAAGTATCAAAAAGAAATTTTATTTCTGGTGTACTGCAAAACCAGAAAAAACAATGCTAACAGAAAAGTAAGATAGGACAACCAGAATTAGAGAGAGAACAATCAGCAGTTAAATATTAGAAATACTGAATTTCAGATGCTTTTGAGATAACCAAGAATCACATGGGAATCAGACATCCAGGTCACTAGCTCAAAGAGTTCAGAGCCACAAACATTAATGTGGGTGTCAACATACGGTGATACTCAGTTGAAACTACATGTACAGAGAAAATCACCTAGAAAACAAAGGGATATGACTAACATCAGCAAGCACCAACAGTAAATGGCCAGGCATCTGCCCATGAGTGAGTTAGAAAGAAGCAAAGAGGCCAAGTTCACTGGTCAGACTAGAGTAGACTGCAAAGTAATTAAGCAGGAGCTGTAGACATAGAGACAGTGAGCACAGACAAGTCACAGAAGGGACAAAGTGGTTAAGAGAAGCTCTGCATGGGCACGACAGCACATGCCTATTAACCCAGCTACTCTGGGAACTAATGCAGGAAGATCATAAGTTTGAGACCAGCCTGGGCACCTCTGGAAGACCCTATCTCAAAATCTGAAAAATAAAAATAGGGCTGGCCACGTAGCTCATCTAGCATGTGTGAGGCCCTGGGTTCAATCCCCAGTACTGAAGAAAAAGGAAAAATATCTTCATTTTTAAATGAGCAACACCTGAGAATTTTTCAGAAGAAAACAGAAAGATCCAGTTCAGAGAAGTAATACTATAAGGTTTCTGAAACAAAAGAAAGGAATGGAGAGTTCATCTTCCAATAGGAGTCAACATTTCACACAATAAAACTAAGGTAGAGAATATAGTCAGCTATAGCACAAGATTCTGGAGCAAGACCGCCTGGTCAAATCCCAGCTCCTCCATTATCAGTGTGTGACCTCAGTCAGGAAACTTACCTGTCTGTGTTTCAGCTTCCCTCAACTATAAAACAGTAATAAAAACAGTACCGACTTCATAGACCTGAGGTCCAAATTATAAATTATATGTAGAGGGCACAGAACAGTGTCTCAGCCATGGTAAATAAGTTATTTTCTATCATTATTATTATCAAAAACAATAAGCCCAGAAATCAGACCACGTGAAATTTTGGCTTGGCTACTGGCTGGCAATGAGCCCTGGAGCAAATTATATAACCTCTGTTTTTCAACTTTGTTATCTACAAAACGTACATATAAAGGGTTTTGGTGGACATTCAGCAAAATAATTAAAAGCACTAAATCCTAGCACATAGTAAATTTTATTATCACTATTACAGAAAAACAACAGAACACAGAAACAAGCAGGTTTGTATGTCTGTAATTGAGGAACATGAGAGAACACTCATTGAATGGTTTCTAATCAATCTTTAAACAGGAGACAAAGTCACTTGCTTTAATGGAGAGGTAGAAAAATTTTTAAGTTTATGCTGGGTATACTGGTGCACATCTGTTATCCCAACATTCAGGAGACTAAAGCAGGAGGATTGCTGTGAGCCTGGGCTACAAAGTGAATTCAAGACCAGCCTGAACTACATAGCAAGACCCTGTCTCAAAAAATCAAAAAGAGAAAGAAAAAATTAAGATCATAAGTTTAGAAAAGTAAAGATTTAAATTAGTTACTGAGATGAATGGAAATTCAGCCAATCACAAGAACAAAACAGAATTGTTGAGCAGTATTAAAATTTCATGCAAGGCAGGCAATCATGAAATTAAGAAGAAACTAATCTGATGCAAGAAAGGAGAAATGAGTAACTGACTTCTCCCACCTTTGTATTTTGCCAAGTAAGATGAACCAAAAAATCTAGGAGCAAGGAAACTGAAGGTCTTGGCAAGAATGTAACTGAAATGATGGACCATCACCCAAAAGTGAAAAAAGAAAAATGAAGAAGACTGACAGACAGATCAGGAGAAAAGTAAATGGCAAAGTGAAACGGATGATCTAATGAAGTCAAGAAGGATTATAATTAAAGGACTTGCACAAGCAAATGAGGAGGAGGTATGATCTAAGAACTGAGAAAAAGTTATAAGGTGGAACGGGGAACAAGTCTGTAGGGTTAATCCCTGTCATTTGACTGGATTGAGAAATGCCTAAGAAATCAGTGAAGCACAGGTGTGGGAATTACCTGAGGGATTTCCAGAGATGATTAGTATGTGGGATGGCAAACTGGGCTGACAACCACCTTGAATATAGGTGGCACCATTCAATAGGTTAAGGACCTGGATGGAACAAAAACAGCAAGAGGAAGAAGCCCACCAGCACATCCTCTCTTGCTCTGCTTTCTGGCTGCTATAAGACGAACAACGTTCCTTCCACTACAATATTTCTGCCGTGCAGTCAACCAACCATGGACTGAAACCTCAGAAAGCACGAGCCAAAGCAAAAATCTCCTTTATTTACCTCATGTATTTTGTCACAAGTCCAAAGTAGCACTGAAGAGTAAATGGTCGAAGTGATACAAAAAGCTAATTAGAGAGGAAAGGGCAACGATCTGAGGGCTCACTGGTACTGAGTGTGTCACCCAAGTAGAGAGTAAAGTCACAGAGGATGTACAGGGCAGGTTAGAAAGTGCAGAGATGCATGGTTAAGAAAAATGAGGGTCAATTGTATCAATTTTCACTATAATCAGTGAAAACAAAATTGAGAACAGTGTTTTTTAAAAAATAATTGCCAGAATTACAGGTTTCCTCAGATTACCTCAGGACATGCATGGAAGCTAAATGAGTAGCAGTGTACAAGGCCTCTCCATCTCTTAAACTAGGGCAGCTTCCATTTTATTTTTTCTACACTATCAGTAATCATAAGGGCACAGGTTTTTAAAGTGTTTTTCCATTTAAAAGAAAAGTTTGGGGGCCAGTGAGATGGCTCAGCGGCACAAGCACCTGCCTGGCAAGCATAAGGTCCTGAGTTCGACTCCCGGTACCCACGTGAAGGAAAAAAATGGGCCAGTGATATCGCTCAGCGGCACAAGTGCCTGCTGGCAAGTGCGAGGTCTTGAGTTCGACTCCTAGTACCCACATACAAAAAAATAAAAATAAACAAGTTTGAAAAGCACTTATCTAACCTAGTTTCTTTTTCTCTAATTATTTGGAAGACTTACCTTCTCATATGCATTCTCTAGGAACTCAATTGGATTTTTCCCAAATGCTACAGCATGCCCAAGGAATGGAACTGGAGAGAAAATGTATGGTGGAGTTTTCTGTAACTGAAAACAACAAAATTCATTTCTCATTTAATTTTAAGGAAAAATTCAATTCAGTTTCATAACCAAATAATATAATTAAATTTCCCATTAGTCCTTAAAAAAACTTACCAAAAAGTGAAGCATCAAAAGTAGCTTACAAACAGCTAAACAGCCAATATCTAGAGAGAATACAGTTTAAAAGAACAAATTCAAGGCTGAGCGTGGTGATGCACACCTGTAATCCCAGCACTCAGGAGGCTGAGGCAGGAGGATCGCAGTTATTTCAAGGCTAGCCTGGGCTACATAACGAGTTCAAAACCAAACTAAACTATATAGTAAAATCCTGTCTCAAAAAAAAAAAGGAGTTACCAAGGTGGCAGAGTGGTAATCAACAGAGAAAAAGCCTCTCTGAGAGTCGCCAAATAGAGCAACTCGAAGACAAGAAGGAAAGAAGTGGGTCCCCTGGACCCAGGAAGGATCTGAGGTATGAACTGAAGCCCACGGAGGGAGTGAAGAGAGAAACTGCAACGAAGGAGGAGAAGGTAGCCGGCAGCACCTTCTCCCTGAGATGAGACTCACTGCGCGAGAGGAGCGGTTCAAACCTACGGACACGGTGACTACTGGTGTACACAGACTGGGCAAAATGGATCAAGAAGCAAGATCCAACAATATGCTGTGTACAAGAAACACATTTAATTCAGAAAGAAATTCATAGACTGAAAGTCAAAGGATGGAAAACAATACTCCATGCAACAGGAACCCAGAAAAAAGCAGGGGTAGCTATTCTTTTTCCAGACAAAGTGAATTTCAAGCCAAGACTGATTAAGAGAGACGAAGGTCACTATATCCTTGTAAAGGGAACAATCCAAAAGGAAGAGATAACAAACATAAATATATATGCAAAAATACCAGTGCACCCAACTATATAAAACAAATATTAACAGGCATGAAAAATCAAATAAGCACTAATACAACTGTATTGGGGGATCTCAATACACCAGTGTCACAAAAAGACAGATCAGACAAAAAATCAACAATGAAATATTAGAACCAAACCAAAATTTTGAACAAATGGACTTAGTAGATGTCTACAGGGTGTTCCAACCCACAACATCAGAATACACAGTCTTCTCAGCTGCACACGGGATGTTCTCCAAAACGGACCACACACTAGCTCATAGAACATGCTTAAGTAAATGCAAATGAATTGTAATTATCCCATGCATATTGTCAGAACATAGTGCAATGAAATTGGAAATCAATAGCAAAAGAAACCACAAGAACTCCATAAACACACGGACATTAAATAGTACCCTCCTGAAAAACCAATGGGTCACAGATGAAATTAAAGAAGAAATCAGACAGTTTCTACAACTGAATGATAATGACAATACAACATACGGAACTTATGGGAAACAATGAAAGCAGTCCTAGGGAAATTTATAGCAGTAAATACCCATATCAGGAAAATATCGGAAGCACAAATAAACAACTTAATGGTGAACCTCAAACTTCTTGAAAAAGAAGAGCAGGCTAAGCCAAAAGCTCGTATGAGGGAGGATATTATAAAGATCACAGCAGAAATTAACACACTGGAGACTAAAAAACCAATACAAAGAATCAATGAATCAAATAGTTGGTTCTTTGAAAGATTAAATAAAATTGACAAACCCTTAGTCAACCTTATCAAAAAAGGAAAGAAAAGCTCGAATCCACAAAATTAGGAATGAAAATGGTGAAATCACAACAGACCCTACAGAAATCCAGAAGATAATCTATATCTCTGTTGAAAACTTGTATTCTAATAAGACGGAAAATGCAGAAGAAATGGACAGATTCCTAGATACGTATGAAGTACCAAAGCTGAATCAAGAAGATATAAAAAATCCTAAATAAACCAATATCACTGAAATCAAAGATGTAATTAAAAAAACTATCAACAAAGAAAAGCCCAGGCCCTCGTGGATTCACTACTGAAATCTACAAGAAATTTAGAGAAGACCTAATACCACTACTTCTCAAACTCTTTAATGAAATTGAAAGGAAAGCAATACTCCCACATTCATTCCTGGAAGCAAGCATTACCCTGACACCAAAACCAGACAAGGATCCAACTAAGAAAGAGAACTACAGGCCAATATCCCTAATGAACATAGATGCAAAAATGCTCAAAAAGATACTGGCAAACAGAATGCAGCAAAAATCATCAAGAAGATTATACACTATGACCAAGTGGGATTCATGCCAGAGATGCAGGGAAGATTCAACTTATGTAAATCAATAAATGTAACACACCAATATTAAGAGAACCAAGAACAAAAATCATATGATCATCTCAATAGGAGAAAAAGGTTTTGACAAAGTCCAGCACCCATGCATGATAAAAACCCTATAGAAAATTGGAATAGATAGTCTTTATCTCAATCTGATAAAAGCCATCTGTGACAAACCAACAGCCAACATCATACTAAATGGAGAAAAACAGAAAGCTTTCACTCCAAAATCAGGAACAAGACAAGGATGTCCACTGTCTCTACTCTTATTCAACGTAGTCCTGGAAACTTCAGCCAGAGGAATTAGATAAGAGAAAAAAATAAAAGGAGTAACGATAGGAAAGGAAGAAGTTAAACTCATTATTTGTGGATGACATTATACACTACATAGAAGACCCCAAAAACTCCACTAAAAAATTTCTAGGTGTTTTGTCCTTTTTTTTTTTTTTTTTTTTTTTTTTTTGGTACTGGGAATCAAACTCAGGACCTTGTGCTTGCCAGGCAGGTGCTGTGCCACTGAGCTATATCTCCAGCCCTTTAAAAACTGTCAGATTTCATAAACAAATTCAGTAGCATAGCTAGATACAAAGTCAGCACTTAAAAATCAATAGCCTTCCTCTACACGAATAACAAACTCACTGAGAAAAATTAGGGAAACAACACCTTTCACAATAGCAGCAAAAAAAATGAAATACCTAGGAATCAATCTAATGAAGGATGTAAAAGACCTCTACATTGAAAATTACAGTACTCTGAAAAAGCAGATTGAAGAGGATATCAGGAAATGGAAAGATATCCCTTGTTTTTGGGTAGGAAGACCCAATATAGTGAAAATAGCCATACTTCCAAAATTGTTTTACAGATTTAATGCAATCCCGATTAAAATTCTAACAACATAGCTCACAGAATTAGAGAAAACAATCCTAAAATTCATTTGGAACCAGAAGAGACCTAGAATAGCAAAGACAATTCTGGGCAACAAAGGCAAGGCAGGGGGCATCACAATCCCTGACTTGAAATTATACTATAAAGCTACTGTGATAAAAAAAAATTAAAAATAAAAAAAAAAAAGCATGGTACTGGCAAAAAAACAGACCTGAAGATCAATGTAACACATTAGAAGATGCAGAAACAACTCCAGACATACTAAGCCATCTTATCTTTGACAAAGGTGCCAAACACATTCACTGGAAGAAAGATAGCCTCTTTAATAAATGGTGCTGGAAAAACTGGCTCTGCACATGCCAAAGATTAAAATTGGACCCCTATCTTTCACCATGCACTAAACTAAATTAGAAATGGATCACAGATCTAAATATTAAAACAGAAACAATAAATCTGCAGGAAGATAAAACAGGTAAAACTCTTGAAGATAATGGTGTAGGCAAAGACTTTATGAATAAAACCCCAATGGCACAGGAAGTATCACAAAGAATCAACAACTGGGATCTCATCTTATTAAAAAGCTTTGGCACAGCAAGAGAAACCACCAACAGAGTGAAGAGACAACCCACAATGTAGGAAAAAATGTTTGCCAGCTGTTCCTCAGACAAAGGATTACTATCGAGAACATACAGGGAACTCAAAAAAATCAGAACTCCCAAGTTTAAAGACCCAATCCAAAAATGGGCATGGGATGAATACACACTTCTCAGAAGAAATACAAACAGCAAATAAATACATGAAAAAAATGTTCAACATCACTCGTCATTCAAAAGATGCAAATTAAAACAACAGTGAGATTCCATCTCACCCTGTAAAGAATGGCTATTATCAAATCAACCAATAACAAATGCTGGAGTGGCTGTGGGGAAAAAGAAACCCCTCTCCACTGTTGGTGGGAGTGTACACTGGTGCAACCACTATGGAAATCAGTGTGGAGATTCCTGAAAAAATTAGGATTGGAGGTCCCAATCAACCCAGCTATTCCCCTTCTGGGCATCTTTCCAGAAGAATTAAAAAACTGTACCACAGCGATATATGTGCACCCATGTTTACAGCAGCACAATGTGTAATAGCCAGATCTTGGAAACAACCCAAATGCCCACCAACCAAAGAATGCATTAAAAGAGATGTAGTCTTTTTATACAATGGAGTACTACTCAGCCATAAAGGACAAACTGCAGACTTATAGGTAAATGAATGCAACCCGAGACCATACTCATAAGTAAACCAGATGCATATGTGTGAACATCGTATTGTCTCCCTAGTGTGAGAAGCTAAAAAAGTAATAAGATCCAAAATGTACAATAGATACTGTAAAATGGGAAGAAACTTCAAAAGCAAAGAGAAACTGGGATGGGGGAATGGAGAAAAGAAGGGAAAAGCCAAAAAAAAAAAAAAAAAATATATATATATATATATATATATATATATATATGCATGCACACAAGTTAAGATAGTTATAGTACTAATTTCTCTTAGTTCACTGAAAAGAAAGGTTTGTGCTAATATTGTTTGGACAACTGAATGCCTATATCTTGTACTCTGAGTAACTAATTTAAAGATAACAGTACACAATGTATCAACCGTTGTTACCCTATTATCTTGTTTCGAAATTTTGTTCTATTTTTTTTCTCTTTAAAATTAAAAAAAAGGGCCGGTGAGATGGCTCAGCGGCATAAGCGCCTGCCTTGCAAGCGCGAGGGCCCGAGTTCGACTCCCGGATCCCACATACGAAAAAGGGGCCGGTGATATCGCTCAGCGGCACGGGTGCCTGTTGGCGCGCGAGGTCCTGAGGTCGTCCCCCCGGTACCCACAAAAAAAAAAATAAATAAAATAAAATTAAAAAAAAAAAATCAAAACCGGATAGGTCAAACAAGCATCGCAATTTGAAATAGACACTGTCATATTACTAGTGGCTCCAGATAACCTTTCTAACTGTTAGTAGCAAGAGTGGTTTTTTTTTTTTTTTTTACTTCTACCACTCTTAATTTTTGTCCCAGAATCTTCCCCAAAGAAGGAACAGAAAAGGCCAACAGTAACTTGACATAAGGAAAATGTTTAATATACATTTACAGTGAACAGAGCACATCTCATACTTCTCTCACTGCAAATGAACTGGATCCACCAATTTTAAAGGAAATACATCAACTCTAGCAGAAATTCTCCATCATTCATCGTAAACCGTACTTTAAATGCTACAAAATGATACCCACATAGTACAACATTAAGTCTCCTGAAAATCAAACTTGTAACGATGACAAAGGATGATATTGCTCAGATGTCTGTTACCGTTTGTGTCTGGATGTTCCCCAAAGCCCCATGCAGTCCTGGGGGGTGGGCTTTTCAAAGGCAGCTGAATCTAGAGTTTGTGATTGATTCATGGTCCACTGCTGGGATTAAGGGTGTGAGTGCTACACCAGCCACAGGGTGGGTAGCCTGCATACAATGTAAGGGACAGAAAGAGGCTTGTCTCTCCCTCCTTACTTTTGCTGTCTCCCGCGCCATGAACTGTTCTCTGCCCAGCCGCCCTGCCCTGGAGCAGCCAATTATGGACTAAAACCGCTACAAACTGAAAGCTAAATAAAGCTTTCCCCCTTTAACTTTGGGTATTGGGTATTTCGTCCCAGCAACAAGAAAAGTAACTAAGATACTTCCCAAAGACAAATACACTTCCTCAAAAGTCGCATGTGAAGGAAAGATAATAATACTAACTCTGCCTCATGCCTGTTATGGTTCAAACAAAAATTTAAAAGCTACTAACCCAGACCTTGGTCTAAGTACAGTGTACTTAGTTTGCCCATTCCACTGTCAGTAAAGGGTAGTTTTCGAAATCTATCTAGTGTTGCTTGTTAAGGGTGCATTCATCAAATATATTTGGGACATTTAAGACTGGTGGCCAACCCCTGCCTCAGGGAAACTGGTATCTCAGCAGTATTACAGGAAAGCCCATCCTGCACGCCTGGTACTCCCCCTACCGAACAACACATGCGCCTGGACACCGACGTAAACTGCCACCTACAGGGCGATGGCCACAAGGGCCGCAGCTGCCAACAGCATCGCCATGAAGGTCTTCACCAAGGGCCCCGACGCTGGTGGGCGGCCAGCAAGGACCGCAAGCCAGGCCGGCCCGCAGAGCCCTCGCTACGATCAACGCTGCACGCACGGCCCCGCCAGGTTCAGACACGCGGCCAGGGCCACCGCAGCCCCCAACCCCGAGGCGGGCAAGGCCACGGCCACCACGCCCCACCTCCCAGCAGGGCCAGGACCGGGAGCCGGCCGCCCTCCCGCCGCCTCGGCTGCCGCGGCCCCGCCCGGCCCGCGAAGACCTACGCACCGCTCCGGCCGGCAGGTGGGCCAGGTGGCCCACGGCGAGGCGGAACAGGTAGGCCAGGCTGAGCGTGAAGGCGCAGGCCACCAGCAGCGTGGAGAGGAGGCTGCCGCCGGTCACCTGCTCCACTGCCTGTCCCAGCATCGACCCGCCCGCCTGCAGTAAGCCCAGCAGCGCCATCCCGTCGCCGCCGCTTCCCTCTCCGGAAACACTGGAGGCCGGGTCGCCGCAGCCCCTCCGAAGAGACACAGCGAGAGGAACAGGCAGACCGGAGAGCAGAGGCAGCACCCACCCGCCGGACTCCCACGGAACCCGGGACGCCCCGCCCACCGCTCGCCCGCTAGCGCGCCACCTATGGCGTCACAGAACGGGGCGGGGCCTGCCGCGGAGGTCTCCTTGCGCCACGTGAGGCTCTGAGGACGCGGCTTAACCAAGTGGCACGAGGGGTGCCGCACGCAAGCGAAGGTGGCTTTAGAACTGAACACCCTTTGAAAACCGAGGGTCCCAGAGCCTGTGTGCCTGGAGTTCAGGGCGCCGGGAGCCGGCGCGGGAGGGGCCTGGCGGAGGGATCCGGGGCGGGGGCGGGGCCGCAGCCGCCCGTCGCGGCGCGCTCTGTGATTGCACCGCGCGCTCCTGAGGTGATGTCGGCCTATGTGGCGTCACGCGCGCGCGGTCCAGAGCGCCGCCCCTGTCTGGGCGCGGGCTGGCGGCGCCCCGCCTGCTCAGGTGCTGTGCGGTCCCTGGGAGAGACGTCTCCGGAGCAGCAGGGGCTTGGAGTCGGATGAGGTCATCACCGTCCCGCCCCCATAAGCTTCCAGTTTGACCGGTATTAATATATGGCCATAAAGCTGGCAGATGTTTGCTGTTAGGTACGCTGGAAAATAGAAGAAGAGGTTTTCGAAAATACATGTAGATGTGATAGGAAGTCGTGAATTGTTTGAGGCCCCACTAACCAAGAACACCTGGTATTCTCTGAATGTAGTGGCCAGAAAGTTGAAGTGGGAGTTCAGTCCTACAAACACAGTTTACTCCTGTGGCTGCACGTAAGCGTCTCTGATAAAATGACCACTGAGTTTAACATTGAACAGATTCATCCATTTATGAAGGTAAACAGCTAGATTTTGAGGCTCGAGCCACAACAGTGAATGAGGTAAAACGCAGACTGTCAGGGAATATCCTATTGCCTACCAGATACCTCTTCCTAAAAAGTTATTCATCTTACAGTAGGTAAATGCAAAACTAAATTCATTGTCTCCTCCCACCCTTCTGCCAGTCTGCCTTCCTGCCATTCCTATGTTGAATGGACACCTCTATGCACCCTTTTTTCCTTCTCCATGCTTCACATCTCATCATTCACCAAATCCTATAATTCTCACACCTTAAAATTTTTTCCACTCCTATTGCATTCATCATTTCTTGTCTGCATTACTACAACAGTATCCTATCTGGTCTTCCTGCTCTACACTTCTTTTTATTTTCTAGGCTGCTGCCACCTCTTAAATCACTGAAGTGGGCTTCTGCCCTAATCCCAAAAGACACGGTCTTGACCACCATAATCCCAAATGTTGAAATTCTGAAAGATCAAAAATCCTTAAAGTCTAAAATCCTGAAGGATCAAAATCCTGAAAATATAACTCTGGAAAAAATAATTTTTAAAATTCTTTAAAAGACATTTATTTACATTGTTAAAGGGGAAAAACAACAATGTAAGCCACTTTCAATAAAATAGGCAGTAACATAATCATACATATATTCGCAAGCATAAACATTCAGTTATACTGATAGTCACACTATTGTAACAGTAATGAGAAGAAGAGTGGGATAAGTAGATGTTATGGTTAGTGTCTGGATGTCCCCCCAAAGCCTCATGCAGTCATGAGTTTTTCAGAGGCAGCTGAATCCAGAGTTTGTGATTGATTCATTGTCTAGTGCTGGGATTGTGGCTGTGAGTGCTACACCCACCCTAGGGTGGGTAGCCTACACACAATATAAGGGACAAAAAGAGTCTTCTCTCATGCTTCTGCCTTTTTGCTCTTGTTGCTTTTGCTGTTTTCTGCCACCACATCTCCACCTTGGAGCCAGCTGAGTATGGGCTGAAAGAAACCTCCACAAACTATGAGATAAATAAACCTTTCTTTCCTCAATTTTGGGCATCGGGTATTTTGTTTCAGCAGCAAGAGAAGAGTAACCAACACAAAAATTGGTTCCAGGAGTGGGGTCATTGCTGTGATGTTGCATGGCCATGTGGCTTAAGAGCCTTGGGAATTAATTTGGAAAGGTTTTGAGAGACTGGCCTAGAAGCAAATCTATATGCTGTAAACTATATTGGAGACTCTGGTCAGAGCCTGGAAGGTCAGGTACTGATGGAAATGCTGGCGATTAAGATGAAGCTCAGGAAGCTTCTATTGAGAAGGACGGCATTGGCTGCTGGATCCCAGGTAATATATTGTGCTTTGGCAGGAAGTTGTTCTGCATTTTGCTTGTGTTTAGAGATATTATCTGGGTGGCAGAAATATTTCAATGAAGTCTACTTTCGGGACAGTGGCATGGTTACTGTCGAGAGCTTTTGGCCAGATCTATGTTGGAAATTAAGAGTGAGGAACCAGCAAGGTGATTTGAAGCATTTGGACAGAGGGAAGGCTGTAATGGAGCTGTGGATTGCAAGGTTGAAAAAGAGGAGAACATGTTGAGAAAAACAGGACAATGGAAAAATGAACTGAAGCCTTTCACCTGAAGATAAGAGTGTACTTGAATTGCAGGAGATCCCTGTTTGTTAGTCTTGCCATGCCCTGTTGTTAAAAGTTAATGGGAAGCAAAGACTGTGATTGTATTAGTTCTTTTAATATGATTTTAATGTAGCTTTTAGATATGTTTGTAACCAGGTTAATTAGTCAAAGTATTGTGGTTTTAACCTTGAATTTAGATCACCCTTTGAACATTTCACTTTTGGTGCAGGAATGATAGCAATAAGAATTGTATATATGCAATTGTTACATTAATGTAAATCTGAATAGATCAAGACATGTTAACTTTT
This sequence comes from Erethizon dorsatum, assembly GCA_028451465.1. Lineage (NCBI taxonomy): Eukaryota > Metazoa > Chordata > Mammalia > Rodentia > Erethizontidae > Erethizon > Erethizon dorsatum. Next base: position 44,767,422 of record CM051835.1, read on the forward strand.
CACAAATCTGCCGCTAGAGACTATGGTTTACAGAAATGTGTCTGGTTATCAAGTTGACCAGGGTGGATTGTGGTGGGTTGACAACTGGTGGTCAACTTGTAACACCCAGCTAAACTGAATCAGTGTGGTGCTGGGTGTGGAGAGCCCACCTGAGGATGGTTGCCAACAACATAAAAAGGAGAACTGGAGAGAAAGAGGTGGTGCTGTTGGTTCTCCTGGAGGAGCTTGTCGCACTGGCTTTCCTGATAGGAGCTTGGCTGTTCTCATCGTTGGAGGAGCTCAGGACCTCATCGTCACTGAGAATGGCTGCGGTACTTTTCAGGGGAGCTCTGGTCCTTACCTTGAGCATCACTTCCTGGCTCCAGTGCAGATCCCTCAGCCTGCTGGCACAGATCCTTCATCCCACTGGCACAGATTTTCTAGCTTCCACCACTGACCTTTGGGCCTTCCCAGTGCAGTTCCATGAAACCGACTTGCATGAGACATTGTTGTGGGCTCTGGGCCTCCAGTTGGACTCGTGAGGGCATTGCCATGGGCTCTAGGTCTTCAGCTGGACTCATGCAGGACATTGCCATGGGATCCAGGCCCTCAGCCATGGGATTTTTTTGGGGCTTTAGTGTGTGGACAGATTTCCTGCACTCTTTTGTTTTTGACTCTTGGATGACTACTATAAAATAATCCTATAAATTATGTGTCCTGTATTGTTTCCCTTGCAAACCCTGACTACAACATTAGATAAAGGTGAATTGCATAAATGTATGTCACTAAAGTGGATAATCATGTACCCTAGGTTTTATAACTGTAACCATTCTGAACTACAAGTATCCACGTCTTGAGACTGATCAAAAGCATGCTATGGGTTACCAGTTACCACTGCATATGCCAAGATCTCAAAGCACATTCCTTCATTTATTGAGGAAGTTTTAACATACTTACATATACACACAGTGTTTATACCAGAGTCAACATGTAATGCACTTTTGCAGAGCCAAATTTACAAAACTGCATGAAATGAATCAGAATGCTCTAAAAGTCTTCACACACTTTATACCTCCAGTATTGGAAATCATGGAAAGGTGAAATACATAGCATGGTAAGTTATATAAAAAAAAAAAATGTTGACAATTTAAAACAGAAAAAACCCTAAAAAACTAAAAAAAAAAAAAAAAAGAACTTGAAAAGTGAAAAAGTATTTTACAGTGATAGATTATCAGCAATTACAGAAAGGTAGTCCACAAGAGTTGACCAACTTTCAGAATAATTATCTGTATTAGAACAAGTTCTAATGGGAAGGGAAACGAGGGAGGGGGAAGGGAAGGAAGGGAAAGGGAAAAACAGGGCAGAAAGCTTGTGTAAGTAGGGAGGGGAAGAAGGGCTGAAGAGAGGGGAGGGGAATGGGGAAAAAAAGAATTAAGATATATTGTATACAGGTGTAAATTCCCTATGATAAATTTGATCAATATGAATGACAAATATGTACTAAAAAAAAGTAAGTTAAAATTTTTTTTAAATTATCTGTATTTTGAAGACTTACATCTTGATCAAGAGCTGCTTTTTTTTCTTTCCATCTTTTATGGCTCTCTGGGAATACATACAGATTAGTTCTCTGTGTACCATAGAGAACTAATCTATTTTTTTAAAATTGCTGTGCTTCACTATACACCAATATGAACATTCTCAATTAAATTTTCCCATCTTCAATGCCATGCTTCTATATTGCTTTGGGTATATAGAAATCCATTCTGCACATACCACACATTTGGCAGAAATAATACTGGTGATTGAACGGCAACACTATTGTATAAGTGCCTTCTAAAACTACCTGCACATAATTTTTTTTTTTAATGTGGGTACCAGGAGTTGAACTCAGGACCTCGTGCTTGCCAGCAGGCGCTTGTGCCACTCAGCAATATCACCAGCCCTTTTTTCCTTAATGTGGGTACCGGGAGTAGAACTCAGGACCTCGCGCTTGCCAGGCAGGCGCTTATGCCACTGGGCTATCTCACCAGCTCACATAGTTATTATTGAACCACTCAATAACATTGCTGGTTTCTTCAGGCAAATGTTTTAATTCATTAAATCTCCTGAAATATCCGCTGGAAGGAATGCCACTTCAGAAAAAGGAAACACTTTTTAAATGGGAAGTTTTCATTATTGCTATATCATGTGACTGGCCTTTTAATAAGTTTTTGAGAATTTTAGATGTTAAGAAATTTGACTTTTGAAATTTCGACCTTTTACATTCTGTCTTTCAATATGATTGGCACCACATTGTACCATGTCTAAGAAACCATTGTCTAACCCAATTTTTTTTTTTTTTTTGTGGGTACCGGGGCTCGACCTCAGGACCTTGGGCGCCAGCAGGCGCCCGTGCTGCTGAGCAATATCACCAGCCCTTTTTTCATATGTGGGTTCCGGAAGTCGAACTCAGGACCTCGCGCTTGCAGGGCAGGTGCTTATGCCACTGAGCCATCTCACCGGCCCCCTCAATATGTTTTTTTCTAAGAGTTTTGTCAGTTTAGGTCTTCTACTTAGGACTTTCATACTTCAAAAGTTAATTTTTGTGTATGGTACTAGGTAGGGGTCCAAATTCATTCTTTTCCATAATACCTAGTTGTACCAGTACCATTTGTTGAAAAGACTCTTCTATTCTATGCCCTGGCACCCTTGTTTAAAAAAATCGATTAGCCAAGCCTGGTGTGACATGCCTATAATACCAGCTCTCTGGGAAGCTGAAACAGAAGTATCCCACATTTGAGCCCAACCTGAGCAACGCAATGATTTACTTAGAAGCTGTCTTTAGGGGCTTTTTTTTTTTTTTTTTTGATATTTTTTTTCTTTTCTTTTTTGGTACCAGGAATCAAACTCAGGGCCTTGTGCTTGCCAGGCAGGCACTGCATTGCAGAGCTACATCCCCGGCCCAGAAGCTGTCCTTTAAAAAAAAAAAAAAACAGGCTGGATATGGTGGTGCACACGTGTAATCCCAGCACTGGGGAAGTTGAGGCAGGAGGATCACTGTGAGTTCAAGGCCAGCCTGGGCTACACAGTGAGTTCAAGGCCAGCCTGAACTGCATAATAAAACCCTGTCTCAAAAAGACAAAAAAAAAAAATTTTTTAAATTAAAAAAAAATTTGGGGCCGGTGAGATGGCTCAGCGGCTTAAGCGCCTGCCTTGCAAGCGCGAGGGCCCGAGTTCAACTCCCGGATCCCACATATGAAAAAGGGGCCGGTGATATCGCTCAGCGGCACGGGCGCCTCCTGGCGCGCGAGGTCCTGAGGTTGACCCCCTGGTACCCACAAAAAAAAAAAAAAAAAAAAAAAAAAAATTAAAAAAAAATTTTTTTAAATGTCCGGAGATATACCTCAATGGAAGGGCCCTGAGTTCAGTCCTCAGTACTGCAAAACTTAACCGTACATGTTATGACTTATTTCTGGACTTTAAATTCTACTCCATTCCACTGATCTATAATCAGAGCCTTTGATTTTTGAGGGTTTTTGGGGGGTTTTTGAGACAGGGTCTCACTTTGTAGTTCAGGTTGGCCTTGAATTCAATATGTAGCCCAGGCTGACCTCAAACTCACAACAATGCTCCTGCCTCAGCCTCCTGAGTGCTGGGATTACAGTTGTGCGCCACCACACCTGGCAATAATCATAGTCTTCATTATGTAGCTTTTAATAAGTTTTAAATTCAGAAGTATGAGTCCTCCAAGGTTTTTTTTTTTTTCAAGTTTTTGTTTGTTTTGGCTATTCTGGGTCCCTTTAGATTTGTTTACTCTAGGAATACTGTGTCAATTCCTGCAAAGAAACCAACTGGGCATTTCATAGAGATTACTTTGAATGCATAAATCAATTGTGAAACATTGTCACCTTAACATTGTCCTCCAGCATATGAACACAGATATCTTTCCATTTATTTAGGTATTTGGTAATTTCTTTCAATGGTACTTTCTGTTTTCAAACCTTGCACTTCTTTCACTTTTTTTGGGGGGGGGTACTGGGAATCGAACTGAGGACCTTGCACTTGCCAGGCTGGTGCTTGTGCCACTGAGCTATATCCCCGGCCCCACACTTCTTTCATTTGATATAGTCATTAGTGCCGGCTGTTGTGGTGCATGCGTGCAATCCCAGAACTCAGGAGGCTGAGACAGGAGGATCATCATGAATTGGAGGCCAGCCTGGGCTAAGTAGCAAGTTGAAAGACTTCCTAGCAAGACCCTGTCTCAACGAAAAAGTAGATACATTCATAAGTATTTTATTCTTCTTCATGCTATTATAAATAAATTAATTTTATGTTCACATTTACAGCAACTGTACAGAAATAAAATTGATTTTTGTATGTTCTTATATCCTGTGCTGCCTTGCTGAACTCATAGTTCTAATTTTTAAAATGTTTATTAGTACATGTTTGTAGTACCTAATGATTACGCTCTTTGTGGGGAGTTGATACATGTACACAACAAATCTCAATTATTTTTTCATCTCCTTCCCCTCCACTTTCTCCCCCTTCCCTTTATCTTTTGGTCCCCTTCCCTTTTGCAAAATCTCTCTCCCTGCTGCTGAATACTTTTTATTTTGCTCTTTATTTATCCCAACAACAGATTTTTTTTTTCATTTTATGGAAAAAAGGTAAAACAAAATTTTGTAACAAAATAATAGGAGAATAACTATAGTTAATACATTACATGTTATCTTTAAAGTAGTTGCTCATGGTACAAGATATGGGCATAGGAGCCGGTGAGATAGCTCAGCGGCATAAACGCCTGCCTGGCAAGCGCGAGGTCCTGAGTTCGACTTCCGGTACCCACGTACGAAAAACGGACCGGTGATATCACTCAGCAGCACGGGCACCTGCTGGCACGCGAGGTCCTGAGTTCGACCCCCTGTACCCACAAAAAAAAAAAAAAAAAAAAGATATGGGCATAAAAATTTCTCCCATCAACAGTAGCACAAGCCGTCCTTTTTAATGAACTAAGAGACACTATAGTGTAACTGACTTGCACCAACAACACATTTGGCTTTACCTCCCTCCACGATTCAATCACCTTTCAGAAGCCCCACCTGTGAGTGCACGAGGCACTGGGAGACTTCTGGATATAAACCATAACAGGGCTACTCACTTGGCTGTGGTTTAATCCACTGAAATGTATCTACTATACATTAATGGAGTCTTCTCCATGATTCAATTTTGTTCTTTAGGAGACGGCATTTAGATATTGGTTCCAAACTCTAATAATAATAAATAATAGGTATATTTCATGAATTTATTTTGTTTTCATTCATCCTGCATTCAGTCTTTTCACAGAACCTCCCTCCATTTTTCTTCTGGGAACTGAGCCTTCCCTATTTGATGCAGTTATGGTGGAGTTCCCAGTGACAGCATCCAAACAGTTGACACAAGCCTGGCTGATCACAGTACCTTATAGTACCTCATAGCCGACCATTAGTCTAAGATGTGAGTTCACAGTACAAATGAGCCCAGTAAGAATCCTTTTCTAGAATATCTAGATTCAGAAAAATGCATCGATTTATAAAACTTTTGTTTTCAGCCGCCAACAAGTGTCCCATGATACAGAGATAAGCATGAGAAAATAATGCTAAAGCAAAAGCTGAGAGAAAATAATGCTACAACAGAAGCCGAGGAAACAGAAAAAAATTCTGATACTGTTCAGTTTCTCAATGTAGCTCTAAAATTATAAGAAAATCTATTGTTTTGCAAAAATATAAAGAGTAAGAAATTTATTTTCCTCTTTAAGGAAAGTTAGCTTTCCTCAGAAAGTTAGCTTCTGTTTAAAAGAAAATTTTTACACAATATAACTTTAATATGTTTGAGCGAAGATTGTTCATGAACCAGAAGAGGTCCAGAAAGCTCCACTGCAGCAGCATGGGAAGTGAGTTTTTACAGGCTGCCTGCAGAAGAAATATATTTGATTGATTAGAGTGGAAAGTCTGCGTTTAGATGTTAATTGACAGTTTCTGAGTGGTAACTTCTCTAGTTTTGTTTTACTATTTATGTTGGACTTCAGTTTGTTTACAACAGAAATTAAAGTGCCAGGGTACCTCAGTTGAATGTCCTCTCAAACCTTATAAAACAAATCCCCACTTCGCAGCCTTTCACTTATGAGAGTTTGACCAAAATTTGGGCATAAGTGACATTTCCTGTTGTCATAATGGGTGGGCTGTGTTTGTCTCCTGTGGGAATTTATAAGCCATGACATCAGTCTCATTGAAGAAATATTCCTTCTGTTGTCCACCTTGTTTTTGTCCCTCTAAATCACAATAAGACCATTTGGCATACCACTGATGGCTATGAATACATATTTTAGACCCTTGAGAGAACATAGAGCACCAGGGAAATTGCAATGAAGACTATTAGGCGTATAATACCACGAGACTGAAGTATACTTCTGAGCCAAGTGCCCCACCAACAAAACTAACTAAAATAAAATTAAAACAAGGGCTAATGACTAGAACACACTAAAACCTCATTTTCTAAGTCCATAGGACAGTTAGTCAAGAATATTTCTAAATTCCAGTCCAAGTATATTTTCCTGGATTAGAATTTTAATGTCTCTGAGTCAGATGTTTTTGGTGAACTCTGAGTGGCCCAAGCACATCAGCCACAAGGCTGTCCTCTGATGTTTATATCAAGTTGTCTAGTTCCAGTTCATAGGATTCAGGAACAGAACAGTTTAGAGATAAAGGTTCAAGGACAGTGACCAGGATCAGAATCTGATATCTATAAGAGTTTTCTAATGAAACAATTTTTGCCTCTATAGCTGCCTCTGTGTCACAGTGTGACTAATTTGTTTGCCAAATAAAACTAATTTTATTGAAATTGGTCTGATTATTTACGTGAGGTAAAAATAGTGATTTAGTATATAGACTCTTGAAATTTGTTGAAGCTTTTAATAAGGAATCTCAGATTGACTTTTAAAAGTGTCCCAAGGCTAGGAAGTCAAGCCATGGGCTTACCATCAGACTCTGCCTGTAAGCAAGGTACTGGGGTAGTTATTTTTCCAAAGAGCTTTATGGGCATTGGCTCCATAAAGACAAATTTAGTTCTTTAAAACTGGTCATATTTGACTCTGAGCATATTCTCAAAAATGACATTTCGGGGCCGGTGAGATGGCTCAGCGTGGCGTAAGCACCTGCCTTGCAAGTGCGAGGGCCTGAGTTCGACTCCCGGATCCCACATACGAAAAAGGGGCCGGTGATATCGCTCAGCGGCACGGGTGTCTATTGGTGCGCGAGGTCCTGAGGTCAACCCCCCGGTACCCACAAAAAAAAAAAAAAATGACATTTCAACCAAAGCCTTGGTAATATACATATAATAATGTCATATTACAAAGAAAAATTCATAATGAATTTATGCAAATAATTCTATTGCCATAAAAATAATACTAATAATTTCCAAATTTTAGAGAGATCAGGTGGGAGAATAAGTGTTTTATCTGTATTCACAAAGGTATACGTTGCCAAACTATTGTAAGGTATAGAGAAAAGAGGAAAAAATTTCCTTAAATCTGAAAGCAAAAAGTTAAAGAACCAGCAATGTTTCAAACAAAAAACTATAAAAATTAATTTTTCTTCAGCAGTCCATTCAATCTCATGAAATTAATTTTTGTTCTGCTTGATTTTGGATAAACAATTATTAACCAACTAGTTTCTCAATTAGAATTCTGGAAATTATTACCCAGTCCAATGGTATGATTTTTTTTCCCCCAGTACTAGGGAGTAAACCAAAGGTCTTGGCACTGAGCTACATCCCCATGTCACCAGCCCTTTTATTTTAGTTTTTTATTGAGGCAGGAGCTCACTAAGTCACTAAGTTGTCCAGGCTGGACTCAAACTTGCCATTCTCCTACTTGAGCCTCCCAAAATGCTAGGATCACAGGTGAGTATATCACCATACCCAACTCAATGGTATGATCTTAAAATTACAAACTTGTACTTTTCAGAGCCCTTTCCATGCATCTCCTGAATTCTCCATGAAGATGAAACACTTGAGGACTATAATTGTTTGCAACAGCTTTTAAGACATCAGAGTAAAACAATGTCTATGGATGACATCACAAAATGGCTATGGTTAAAGATCTGATGAGAGTTCATTGTAACGTAACTGACGAGAAAATTTGTTATTTCTGTGACATGCAACATTTTAACACAATAATACAAATTATGAATGATGACAGTATACCAGGACATATCAAGATTTTCAGGATGTTGTAATTTCTGAGATACTTAATAATATATTCCCAAAATGGTATACTGAGCAAAAATACCTTGCATAAATAAATGCAAAATAACTTCTTTAAGCCAAACAAAACCTGAAAGAATATATTTCCAACATTTCTGAACTACAAGAAATTGTAAAAAAAGTTCTTCAAGCAAAGTGATACTTATTCGGATGGAAATTTGGATCCACACAGACATGAAGAATGTTTTAAAAGTAGGGGCCATGGGCCTGTGAGGTAGCTCAGCGGCATAAGCACCTGCCTGGCAAGCGCGAAGTCCTGAGTTTGACCCCCAGTACCCACACACACAAAAAAAAAGGTAGGGGCCAGGGATGTAGCTCAGTGGCACAGTGCCTGCCTGGCAAGTGCAAGGCCCTGAGTTGAATTCCCAGTACAAAAAAAAAAAAAAAAAAAAGTATAAATAAGACAGAGTTATAAAACACCATTTTTTATTTTGATAATTGTCTTAGTTACTTTTCTCATTACTGAGGCAAAATACCCAATCCCCAAAGTTATAGGAGGAAAGGTTTATTGTAACTCACAGTTTGTAGAAGTTTCACTTCATAGTTGGCCTGTTCCAAGGCAGGGTGACATGACAGAGAGGCATCACAGAGGAGAAACAGTTCATGGCAAAGCATGGCAGGCAGAAGGCAGCAAGCAGGAAGCAAGTGACAAGTGGCAATAGAAGCTTCTTTCTGTTCCTTATGGTCTATCTAGGCTACCTGCCCTTCGGTAGAACTCACACCCAGAACTATGCCAGACCAACCAGTGGATTAATTTAGTAATCACACACACTTAATCCCAGCATCTCATACTCTAGATGGAGCCACCTCTGAAAAAGTGCCACCTATGACCACATGAGGCTTTGGGGGGTACATCTAGATACAAGCCATAACAATCACTTTAAAAGATAACTGACTAATGTAAAAATTCCAACATTTTGGGTTTATTACATGTAGTATAAAAATGTGTCATGGTAATAACAGAGTATGGGAGGGAGGAAATGGAAAAAGTTTTATAAGACTTTTTCTAATAAGTGATATATAAAGGTCAACTTTGATACAGTAAAGATACATAGTCATTCACAGAGAGAAGAGATATGAAACATAACAGAAGATAGAGTACTGTGAGACACAGTGAAATGTCTAATACACATTCCAAACGAGAGGTAAGAGAGAATGAGACTGAGGTAATATCTGAGAAAATAATGACAGAAATTTCTGACACTGTCAAGTGCGAGGCCCTGAGTTCAATTCCTGGTACTAAAAAAAAGTATAAATTACAGCAAGTAATGGTTGAAAGACACTAAGGCACGAATTCAAGAAGCTCTGTAGGGCCAGTGATACAGCTCAGCAGCATAAGCGCCTGCCTGGCAAGCACGAGGTCCTGAGTTCGAATCCCAGTACCAGCATATAAAAAAAAGAAAAGAAAGAAAAAAAAAAAAAAAGAAGCTCTGTAAATTCCAAGCAAAATGAATTAGTAGGAAAGCACAGCTAGGCCTATCATAGAAAAACTCTTGAAAAAAGAATGACAGTGCTTTCAAAGGAGTAACAATAAAACTATTTGCTAGAACTTTCTGGCAGAAACAATGAAAGTTACTTCACTAATGTGCTGAAAGAAAATAGATTCTATGCCCAGTGAAAACACTGTGAAATATAGCTACTTTTAGTCAAATTCAACTGAGAAAATTAACCATGAATAGACTTGAATTAAAATGAATGTTAAAGGGGTTTCTTTAGACAAGAGAAAAATTATTCTAGATAAAAGAACAGAAATGCAAGAAGGAATGAAGGAATGGAATGAAGGAAATGCAGGAAGGAATGAAGAACAGTGGCAGAAATAATTGTACAGCTAATATGAAAATATTCACTGTACAAAGTCTTGCCAACTTTAAAATGTGTAAAATTAAAATGCATGATAATAATAGCAAAACAGGTGAAGGGGAGACAAAAATGCAATTAAGGAGTTTTAGATCCTAGTAGTATAAGGAAATTGGTAAAAGTAGCAATGTATATTTTTCTATGTGTATGTAGTGGTCTCTATGGTAACTTTTAAATAAAAATGTGTAACAAGTTAATAGAAGGAGAAGTAGAATAATTTTTATTAATTCAAATGAAGGAAGATGTAAGAAGAAAAACAAAACTGGTGAGTCAAATAGAACATATAGCCAAATGTTAGATATAAAACTAAATATATTGGAAGATAGAAATTTGATAATGAAAGAAGCCCCACTGTCTTCTTCAGGACTGGCTTTGAATAAAGCCTGATCACTTCTACTATCTTCTCTTTCTCAAATCTGTGATCACCAGGAGCAGGAGGCAGCATGGACATTTGATTCTGCTAACAGAATATGCTGTGTGAAGATAGCAGTGTGCATTGTACCTTGAAGAAATGCAGCAAGTAGAACCTATGGCATGACTGCCTTGCCTGTGCACACATCGTAAAAGCTGCGTAGCTGAATGGTCTGAAGTAAATAGATCTTTTTTTTTCTTTTTTTTGGGGGGGGTACCGGGGGTCGACCTCAGGACCTCGCGCGCCAGCAGGCGCCCGTGCCGCTGAGCGATATCACCGGCCCTTTTTCCGTATGTGGGTTCCGGGAGTCGAACTCGGGCCCTCGCACTTGCCAGGCAGGCGCTTATGCCGCTGAGCCATCTCACCGGCCCTGAAGTAAATAGATCTTGCCCTGAGCATCCTTCAGATTAAGCATCGGATTCCCGTTTTATAGGTTATCTTGTCTTTTCACAATGCTTGAAAAGTCTAGAGAATTTGAGGATCTGTCTCTGGAAGGAAAAAAATGTAGGTATATTTAGCCAGAAATCTGTGTTCTGTGAGTCTTGCTAATATAAGGATGGATAATCACAAGGGGAAAGGGCCTGCTGAAGAGTTGACATTCACCACAGAACTCAGTGTACCAAAACTGAATATAGGAGACACACAGGTGTCCTGTCCACAGCTGTGCTGGGACAGTGGAATATGTTGCCAAGAAACCAAATAAAATACCCAGAGACAACATGTGAGACGTAGGCTTTATTAAGACTTACTGATAGGAAAGAATAGGGTTAGGTGAGACTGACAGGAAAGGAAAGGACCCAGGCATAACAAGCTGGGCAGAAGCCTGCCCGTGAGGTCTGACGATGGCATGCCAGACAAGAAGCCATCAGGAGGTCTGACGGTGGTGGTGCAAACAAGAATGGTTTGCAGGTCCAATGCAAACAGGAAAACCACCAAAAAGTACTTTCAGTGTCCAGCTGGCTCGTCCTGTAGTACTCCACAGCTTTCTCTTTTGCCCACAGTGTAGAGGCATGTGACACTTATCCTCTCCACAGTGCTCTGTTCCTCACCCGGTAACTATAGATTAGGCCACTGTTATGGTTGAGATCTAGAATGTCTCCAAAAGCCTGTGTTCAGAGGTGGGCTTTTAGAAGGTGATTGCATCATGGGGTTGTTACAGTCATCAGTGGACTCTTTGACTAATGAGTTCATAGATAAATGTGCTGTTGGGAGATAGGGCCTGGTCAAAACAGACAACCGGGGACATGCATCTCCCTCCCTGGTGCCTCACTTTGCTCTCTGCTGCCTGGCTGGCATGGGATGTGCAGCTGTCCTCTTCCAAGCCTTCCACCATGCCATTTCTGCCTTGGACCAACCTAGCATAGACTGAAACTATGAGCAAAAATAGAGCTCTCCTCTGTTAAGTTGTGGGTGTCAGGTATTTTGTCCCAGCAAGAGAAAAACGGCTAAGACAGCTACATAAACAGAGGGATCATTGTTCCACTGTATGAACAACATTTCAAGGAACATCCGAGAGCATATATGCAGAAAGGCAGATTCTACAGATGTCACTAGTTTGCCCAGGTGCCAGTGTCCCATAAGTAATACTTCTCTGAACAGTCTGGTGCCCTGGATTTGGCCAGAGTCATGGGAGCACAAAAGGGGCCCCTCAGGGACATGATGCTAAATGCCCTGGATTTTCAAAGGGACATTAAAACAGGGATCTTGAAAATGCTGCACACCCTTAATGGTCATCTATGTAAGTACTACTGATTAACATTTTGTATTCAGATGCCAAAGTTAACTGAAAAGTTGATTTACTTTTTATTAAGTTCTCTAGAGCTGCTCAACTAGCTATGTTTTGATTTGCTTTGTTCTTGCAGTTTGAGGTTTCTTTATTTTCCCTCAAGATAATGTTTTTGCATTCATCTTTTCTTAAATTGAAAACCACATAGCTTACTTCTTATGAAGTATTAAATGTGAGACCAAGAAATGATATCAAGCAGTAAAACATTCTCTGAAATTAGATCATGATCTCAAATTCTCCCATTTTTTCCCCACGTGGGGAAAATAGACTTCTCCATAGGAAAGCTAAAATATGTTAATCTCTGAAAATTAAAGGTTTAATATTATCAAAAGGCTATCCAAAGAGTAAATCAGGTTGCATAAACATAATTAAACTGAATTGCAATTACCCTTCTCTTAAGTAAAACCGCTGAACAGTTAACAATAAATCTTGCAGTTATACAGCTTAAAAAAAAAAAAAAAACTCAGTTACCAATTTTAAGTGCTACCAGCTACAATAACTTTGCTTAATGGATTTTTTGTTTGTTTTCTTTTCCACATAATTATTTTATTGTGCTTTGCATAGCCAGGCAATTTTGCCACATTTGGGTAAAATGTTTAGCTGGTTGTAATTAAATAATCTATGAAAAGGGCCGGGCATGGTAGTGCACTCCTGTAATCCCAGCACTTGAGAGGCTGAGGCAGGAGGATCACTGTGGTTCGAGGTCAGCTTGGGCTACCTAGTGAGTTGAAGGTTAGCCTGAACTACACAGCGAGACGCTGTTCTCCCTCCCCCCAAAAAAAAAACTATGAAAAGAGTAAAAATCTGGACTGGAACATGGAATAATTTGAGAGACATTTCATATATTCATAATCTTAAAAGTCAGAATCTTACTGGGATGCCAGATTTATAGCAATTTGAATTTTAAACTTTTCAGATAACCTATAAATTAGCATTTGCAAATGCTTTTTAAAATCAAATATATTTTGATCATTTATGATTTTAATGTGTTATACTACAATTATAAATGTTATAGAGACTTTTAAAATTAGTCTTGCATATAAAGGTATTAAGTAAAATTATGTGAATAGCCTCCCTCCCCAAAGAAGCTAAATATATTGGGTGATGTCAGCAAAAATGGCAAAATAGGAAGTTGCTAAAATTCTCTTTTCCACAGCAACAACAACAAAATTAACCAAAAAATGTCAGAATCACTTTTCCTTTGTATGTGCGTACCGGGAGTCAAATTCAGGACCTCGCGCTTGCCAGGCAGGCACTTATGCCGCTGAGCTATCTCACCGGCCTCTGTTTGCTTTTTGTTTGCTTGGTTGGTTTTGGTTTTGGTTTTTTGAGACAGGGTCTCCCTATGTAGTCTAGGCTGGTCTTGAACTCACTATGTATCCTTGGCTGGCCTCGAACTTGCAGCGATCCTCCTTCCTCAGCCTCCCAAATGCTGGGATTACAGGTATGCCAAAGTTTTTTTTTTTTTTTTTTTGTGGGTACCGGGGGTCGACCTCAGGACCTCACGCGCCAGCAGGCGCCCATGCTGCTGAGCGAGATCACCGGCCCCTTTTTTCGTATGTGGGTTCCAGGAGTCGAACTTGGGCCCTCGCGCTTGCCAGGCAGGCGCTTATGCCACTGAGCCATCTCACCGGCCCCAAAGTTTTTTTTTTTTTTTTGTGGGTACCGCGGGGTCGACCTCAGGACCTCATGCGCCAACAGGCACCCATGCTGCTGAGCGATATCACCGGCCCCTTTTTCGTATGTGGGTTCCGGGAGTCGAACTCGGGCCCTCGCGCTTGCAAGGCAGGCGCTTACGCTGCTGAGCCATCTCACCGGCCCCCCAAAGTTATTTTTTAAAGCCAGAAAAATTGCACTCTTTGTACAGTATTCATAACCACTTTACTAGGGTCTCTTTCCATTCAAAGTTATAGAAACCCCGGTGGCACTAGCCAAAGTGAATAAAAGTGAAAAGTTCAGAATTACAGTTAGCTTCAGACATGGCTGAATTTGGAGCCCATACTATATAATTAGATCTCTGTCTCTGTCTCTCTGTGTCTCTCTGTGTGTGTCTCTCTCCCTCTCTCCATGAAGCTCTTTTTTTTTTTTTTTTTTTTTTTTTCCTGTGGGTACCAGGTGTCGACCTCAGGACCTTGCGCCCAGCAGGCGCCCGTGCCTCTGAGCGATATCATCAGCCCTTTCTTCGTATGTGGGTTCCGGGAGTCGAGCTCAGGACCTCGCGCTTGCCAGGCAGGGGCTTATGCCGCTGAGCCATCTCACTGGCCCCCTCCATGAAGCTCTTCACATTTTAAAGCCAGTATCTAAAAAGAAACTACTCTATTCTTAACACAATAAAAATCATTAATAACCTTATTCTTGGGTTGGCAAAAGTAGTGTATAACAAATTATTACTGTAGTTATTTTCAAATTTAGTGTCATCTTTTTAAGGCAATAGAATGAATATACAAACGTTGTCTGTAATATTTTATTATAATATTAGAGTGATATTTGTAAATTGTCATTTCTTAGGAATATATAAAAAGAAATATCACCTGCAATTTTCTTGTATGATAAAGTGAGATGGCTCAAAAATCCAATTTCAATTATATAAATGTATCATAATTTTTCAATTTTTATTATGGATCCATTGGTTAGAACTTAGTTGCACATGTAAAAAGATTTAAGGCTGTTATTTTGTCCATAATTTCATACGCTCCTATCATAGTGCCCGAACCAGTTTGTTTCTTAAAGCAGAAGCAGTTAGTGCTAAGTTTTCTGTTTTCCATTTAACAAATGCTTGGTAGGCTTTTTCATTTAATGAAACAGTGCTGAAAAAATTTAAATGACAATTATAAATTAAGAACATTATTTTAAACTACTTAAATATCGTGTATCTAGGTTTTCAAACCAATTCACCAGTCTGAAGTTCATTGGTAAAGAGAAGCTGAGGCAAAGGTTAGCAGAGTTCAGCATATAGAAAGTGAATGTCGGGCCGGTGAGATGGCTCAGTGGCATAAGCGCCTGCCTGGCAAGTGCGAGGGCCGAGTTCGACTCCCGGATCCCACATACGAAAAAAGGGCCGGTGATATTGCTCAGCGGCACAGGCGCCTGCTGGTGCGCGAGGTCCTGAGGTCGACCCCCCGGTATACACAAAAAAAAAAGAAAGTAAAGAAAGTGAATGTTGGCTTTATCTTATCCCTGTTTCCTTATAAAAAGACAATTCAACTTACATTCAATTCTCAAGATCTCAAAACTAGTACAATATTGTTACTATACTGCATGTAATGAACTGAAATGAGTCTTCTACAGTAAAGTAGAGTAATATGAATGTTTTGAAACCATGCAATATCAACATAATATAGTCAGAATATGAGAATAAACTTTAGCAAATGCTGTCATTCATACATACCTCTTCATAGGGACATCAAATTCTGAGGTTCCCAGGTTTAGTTTTTGACACAAAAATTCAAAATTTGTTTCAGTGATATTGTTGGCAACTGTCTTGAATGTCTTCTCTAAGATTTTCTCTACATTTGAACATAAAAGAAAATTTAAGCTGTTTCTTCCTAAAAAGATACTCTATTTCGAGTTAATTATCTGTGCTTGTCTCAAATGTATATGTCAAGTAAAATTGAAAATGGCAATACAGATCTAAAGTATGAACCAAAATTTAAGCCATTATTTTCATTTCTTCTAAACTCTGAAAAGTCCTACTACTTAAAATAGCTGTTTAAGAGGATATTATAAGCAACTTTTTTTTTTTTGAGACAGGGTCTCACTATGTAGGTCAGGCCTTGAACTCACTCTGTACCCCAGGCTGGCCTCGAACTCCCAGCTATCCTCCTGCTTCAGCCTCCTGAGTGCCGGGACTACAGGGATGCGCCACCACGCCCAGCCAAGCAATTTCGAAGTGACTTCCAAACTCTTTCTTTAATTCTCTCAGGATTTAAAATGAATTTGACTTTTTCCTTCAATTCTGGCTCTTTTATGTGCTTATGCAATAATGAGCGCCAAAGGCATTTCCTAAGGAAAAGTCTAGGAGCTCAGAAAAGCTTCCTTTCCAGAGGCTCAGAGAAACCAGTATCCATCTGGTCCAATGGAAGGACATTCAAAGAAAACGACCTGCTCTTTGAGGTAATCAGAGACAAGGGGTGGGGAGTCCCGGGACAGAAGGCGTAAAGACTCTTCAAGGATATCAGACAGGTGGTCACAGTGTGCCAGAACCAAACTGGCGTCAGTGGAAAGGCTCTGTGGACTTCTTTCGAGGCAAATATGTTTTTTAGAATAACTACATCTTGGGAAACAGATTAGAAGTGAAGAAATCTATGTATAAATTCTCCCAGTCTGGCCACAATTATCAAAAACCTAATTGAAGGTCATTAAGGTCAATGGGTAGGAAGCAGCCCAACCCTCTAATTGATTTGGCTGTTTTCAAAGATTCAGTTCATATGGCCCTGTATTAAATAATCTGAACTATCAAAATAAACTCCTGACATTCACCCTAACTGATGAATATTGTAAAGTCTATGCCAGATTGAAAATCTCCAGTCAAAGCAAGCTATCTTTTCATTCACAAATGATACCAGAAAATTACTTTTAAGATAATTTTTATGGTGCATGTCTGGATGTCTTCCCAAAGCCTCACACGCTCAGAGGCGAAGGCTTGTGGCAAGTGATTGGATTACGGAGGTGCTGCCTTTGGCTCGGTGTTGGAGGCTGGAGCCTGGTCCGGAAAGGCGGGTCACTGGAGGCAGGACCTGGAAGAGCCTGTCTCCCTCCCCAGCTCCTCCCTTCGCTCTCTGCTTCCTGACTGCCATGATATGAGCAGCTTTTCCTCTCCATGTTCCTCTGCCATGCTGTTTCTTCCTTGGAGCCGGCTGACCAAGGACTGAAACGTGAGCCAAAATAAACCTCTCCTTTAAGTTGTGGGTGTTGGATGCTGTGTCTCAGCAACAAGAAAGTGACTAAGACAATAGTCAATCACTCATCACCTACCATCTCTTTCATCTGCCCTCTGTAGATAGCAGGCAATAGTATACAACTGTTTTCCTTCACAGATTTCCATTGGCGGTCTCAGCAAAGGGTTGCCATCAAAATTTATCTCCTTCAGTGAAACAAGATTATGGATAGCACTAGGCAGAGCTGTCAGATTATTCCCTAGTAGAAAGAAAGTTATGATTGAATAATACTTTCCTATAAAATGAAACTATGCAGACAAATAAAATCTATGTATGGAGAATCTTGGCAAACTACTGGAGAGCCCTTAAAATGCTGACAGGTCTAAAGTTCCCGCTGATTTACATGTGCGAGGAGTGAAAGGAGTGTGTACAGAAGCAGCTGTGATTCCTTTCTCTCCGGGGGTGGAAAAATGAGAGAGGAGATTATCCTCTTAACAACGCAGCAAAGGATTTTTTTTTTAACAGCAAAGGATTTTACAGAGTAGGTTTATGTTTTAAGTAAAACTTTTTATCTGAAATAATTTTAGATTTGCAGAAAGGTTGCAGAGATTGTAGTGAGTTTCTATGTACTCCTCACTATTTCAGTTTTCCTGTTACCTCATATTATTATATTACTTCAGTCCAGTCTTAGAAACCAATACTGGTACATTACTATTAACTAAACTTTAGACTTTTTTGGATTAATTAGTTCTTCAGTAAGTGTCCTTCCTTTGTTCCAGAATCCGTGCTAGACACCACATTGCATATATTTATGTCTTCTTAGTCATCTCTGCTCAGTGACTGTGTCTCCATCTTTCCTTGTTTTATCCTGACCTGACAGTTTTGAGGCATACTGGTTCAGAATTTTGTAGAATGATCTGTAACTTGAATTTGATATATTTTCTCATGATTAGCCTGGGATTGTGGATTTTTTTAAAAAAATGGCACAGACGTGAAATGGCCTCTTCACATCATATCAGGGTACCCACTATCCATAGGACTTCACTAGCTGTGTTAACCTTGGTCATTGGCTAACACAGTATGTACCAGGTTTCTCTAATGTATGTTGCCATGCTTTTCCTTTCTGCACACTGTTCTTTGGAAAGAAGTCACTTTAAAGTCTTGACCATCCTCAGTAGAGCAAAGCAAGTAAGCTCCACCTCCTTTAATGGACTTTTTTTCCACTGCCACCTTAATCTAATATAAAACTAGCATTAAAAAGTAAAACTGGGGCCGGTGAGATGGCTCAGCGGCATAAGTGCCTGCCTGGCAAGCGCGAGGTCCTGAGTTTGACTCCCAGTACCCACATAAAAAGGAAAAAAGGGGCCGGTGATATCGCTCAGCAGCAAAAGTGCTTGCTGGCAAACGCAAGGTCCTGAGTTCAACCCCCGGTACTCACATTAAAAAAAAAAGGGCCGGTGAGATGGCTCAGCGGCTTAAACGCCTGCCGGGCAAGCGTGAGGGCCCAAGTTCAACTCCCGGAACCCACATACGAAGAAAGGGCCGGTGATATCGCTCAGCGGCATGGGCGCCTCCTGGCGCGCGAGGTCCTGAGGTCGACCCCCCGGTACCCACACAAAAAAAAAAAAAGAGTAAAACTTAGAAGACCTAAAGTTTGTCTTTATATATTTCATAGTTATATTATTTATAAATATATGTAGGATTTTTTTGGCAAAGAATGGTACATAGAAATCAAGATCAGGGGATTGGGCATGCAGTGGTAGAGTATTTACCTAGCATGTGCAAAGCCCTGGATCAATCACCAGCACCACAAAAATAATGTATAATAAGTATAGAAACAAAGATTTGGGCTTTAGTCTTCCTCGTTTCTGAGAGTGTATGTATATTACAAACCTAGAATATGCTGGGTATAGTGGCACACGCCTGTAATCCCAGCACTCAGGAGGCTGAGGCAGGAGGATTGCCATGAGTTCAAGGCCGGCCTGGGATGCACAGTGAATTTAAGACCAGCCTGAATGACACAGCAAGACCCTGTCTCAAAAAACCAAAATTATTAATAATAATAATAAACAACCTGGAGTACACATGTAACATATATATGTTATAAATTACAGTGTATAGTCTTTAGGGCCTGCATTTTTTCACTTGCTGCTTGACATTCATCAATGATCTTGTATATATCAATAGTTTCATTCCTTTTTATTAGTAAGACATATTCTGTTAGACCAGGCATGGTAGTATATGTCTGTAATAGCAGGACTTGAGAGGCTGAGTCCGAAGGATCACAAGTTCAAGGCCAGTGTGGGCTACGAAGTGATACCCCGTTCCTTCCAAAAAAAATAATCAGTTTACTAGATGAAGGACTTGAGTTTCCAGTTGGGTGATTATGAATAAGGCCACTCTACATCTACACTCATTTTTTATAATTGAACATAAATTTTCACTTAAAAGTGTAATTGAAAAGTGATTGATGGGCCACATTGTAAGTATGCATATAACTTTGTAGGCAACTACCAAACAGTTTTTCATTGATTGTACTTTTTTGTATTCGCACTGGCAGGGTATCAGACCTGCAGTTACTTTGTGTTTTGACACCTTTTGGTATTTGTCAGATTTTGATTTTTAACAATTCTAATAGTGATAGTTTATAATAGCATTAATATGCATTTCTCTAACACTAATAATATTGTGCATATTTCTTATATGTACTTAAGTTTTTCTACATTGTTTGTAATGTATCCATTCAAAATTTCTACCAATATTTATTAAATATACTTCTTTTCTTTCTTTTTTTCTTTCTTCCTCTCTTCTTCCTTTTTTTCTCCCTTTCTTTCCTTTCTTCTTTCTTTCTGTCTTTTTCTTTGTGTGTGTGTGTGGTACTAGAAATTAAACCCAGGACCTTTACACTGAATTACATGCCCAGCCCTTTTTAAATTTTTTTATTTTGAGACAGTATTTTACTAAGTTATACATATTTTTGTCTATGTTTTTTTTGGGGGGTTGGGTTTTTTTTATGGGTACTGGGGGTCGACCTCAGGACCTCGTGCGCCAGCAGGCACCCATGCCGCTGAGCGATATCACTGGCCCCTTTTTCATATGTGGGTTCCGGGAGTCAAACTCAGGACCTCGTGCTTGCCAGGCAGGCCCTTACGCTGCTGAGCCATCTCACCGGATCTTGTCTATGTTTTTATCTAGATGTTTTATAGATTTAGCTTTTACAGTTCTGTGGTTCATTTCAAGTTAATTTTTTATAGTATATTATTTGGATCAGAATTTTCTTGTCATTGTTTGGGTTCTTTTGTTTTCAATTTGGACATCTAGTTTTTCAGCAGCATTTATTGAAAGTTATATTCTTTCTCCATGTACTATTTTCATACATTTGTTAAAAATCAGTTTGTGTGTGAGTCTACTGCTAGACTCTATGTCCTATCAATCTTTATGTTTGTTGTCTTGCCAGTATCACACTGTCTTTGAATAAGTCCTGAAATCACATCATGTGGGTCATCCACTTTTTTTTCAAAATTGTTTCAGTTATTCTGTTTCTTTTAACTTTTTATATAAATTTTAGAATTACCCCATTGTTTTCATTTTTGTTTTGTTTTCTAAAATAAACACTCCTGAATTTTTATTAGAATTGAGTTTAATTTGGAGATAAGTTTTTGAAGAACTGACATACGAACAATATTGAGTCTTCTAATTTATGAGCACTACATAATTCCATTTATTTAGGTATTGAGTATTATGTTTAGAGTTTTCAGCATACTAATCTTCCACATACTTTGTTAGATTTCTACCTATTTCCTTTTTTTTTAGTGCTATTTTGAATGGTGCTTAAAATTCAATTTTAATCACTCACTGTTAGTATGTAGAAGTATGGTTGATTTCATATATAAACCTTACATATGGCAATCTTGCTACATTAAATTATTAGCTCTACTACTTTTTTGATTGATCCTTTGGGATTTTTACCTAGACGGTGTATTTCTATTGTCAAGGATCATTTTTTTCTTCTTCCTTTCCAGTGTGTATACTTTTCTTTTTCTTCCCTTGTTGCACTATCTAGGACCTTTTTTTGTTTTTTGTTTTTTATTTTAAAGAGAAAAAATAAAAATAACAATAAAACAGAGTTTCAAAACAGGTTAGTAGGAGAGTTACAATAATTAATACATTGCGTATTGTTGTCTTCCTAGTAGTTCTTCAGAGTACAAGATACAGGCATGATATCTTGTCCAAACAAAATTAGCACAAACCTTTCTTTTCAATGAACTAAGAGAAACTAGCTGTATAACTATCTTAACTATCTTGTGTATAAATATATTTTTTCTTTTCCCCTTCCTTCCTTTCCCTTTTCCCCCATCACAGTTTGTCTTTTCTTTTGAACAGTTCTTCCCAGTTCACAATATCTACTGTATATTTTGGACCTTATTTACACATTCAGTTTTTCACACTAGAGAGACAATACAATGTTTACACATATGGGTCTGATTTATTTCACTTCTGAGTTTGGTCTCGAGTTGCATCCATTTACCTATAAAAGTCTCTAGTTTATCCTTCTTTATGGTTGAGTAGTACTCCATTATAGAAAAAAAATACATATCTTTTTTATCCATTCCTTGATTGATGGGCATTTGGGTTGCTTCCAAGATTTAGCTATTGCAAATTGTGCTGCTATAAACATGGGTGCACATATATTTGCTGTGGTATGATGTTTTTAATTCTTCTGGGAAGATACCCAGAAGGGGAATAGCTGGGTTGAATCCTAGTTTTTTGAGGAATCTCCACACTGATTTCCACAGTGGTTGCACCAGTCTACACTCCCATCAGCAGTGGAGAGGTGTTCCTTTTTCCCCACAGCCCTGTCAGCATTTGTTATTGGTTGATTTTTTGATGAAAGCCATTCTTTCTGGGATGAGATGGAATCTTAGTGTTGTTTTAATTTGCATCTATCGAATGACCAGTGATGTTGAACATTTTTTTCATGTATTTATTTGCTGTTTGTATTTCTTCATCTGAGAAGTGTGTATTCATCTCAGATGCCCATTTTTGGATTGGGTCTTTGAATTTGGGGGGGTCTGATATTTTTCAATTCTTTATATGTTCTAGATAGAAGTGCTTTGAGGAGCAACTGGCTATAATTTTTTCCCACTCTGTGGATTTTCTTTTCACTCTGTTGGTGATTTCTTTTGATGTGCAAAATCTTTTAAATAAGATGAGATCCCAGTTGTTGATTCTTTGAAGTACTTCCCATGCAGTTTGGGTTTTGTTCATGAACTCTCTGCCTACCCCTATGTCTTTAAGATTTCTGCCTACTTTGTCTTCCAGTAGATTTAGTGTTTTTGTTTTAATATTTAGATCTTCGATCCATTTTGACTTCAGTTTAGTGCATGGTGATAGACATGGGTCTAGTTTTAGTCTTCAGCATGTGGAGAGCCAGTTTTTCCAGCACCATTTATTAAAAAGACTATTTTTCTTGCAGTGAACATGTTTGGCTCCTTTGTCAAAGATAAGCTGGCTGAGTGTGTTTGGGGTTGTGTCTGCATCTTCTACTCTATTTCACTGATCCTCAGGCCTGGTTTTTTTTTTTTGTTTTTTTTTTTGCCAATACCATACTGATTTTATCACAGTAGCCTTGTAGTATAATTTCAGGTCTGGGATTGTGATGCCTCCTGCCTTGCCTTTGTTGCCCAGAATTGCTTTTGCTATTCTAGGTCTCTTATGTTTCCAAATGAATTTTAGGAATGTTTTCTTTTTTTGTGTGTGTGGGTACCGGGGGGTCAACCTCAGGACCTCGCGGGCCAACAGGCACCCAAGCCGCTGAGCAATATCACCGGCCCCTTTTTCGTATGTGGGTTCTGGGAGTCAAACTCAGGCCCTCGCGCTTGCAAGGCAGGCGCTTACACCACTGAGCCATCTCACCGGCCCAGGAATGTTTTCTTTAGATCTGTGAGGTATGTTAATGGTATTTTGATTGGGATTGCATTAAACCTGTATAGCACTTTTGGGAGTATGGCCATTTTCACTATGTTGGTTCTTCCTACCCATGAGCAAGGGATATCTTTCCATTTTCTGATATCCTCTTCAGTCTCTTTTAGGGTACTGTAATTTTTACTGTACAGATTTTTTACATCCTTTGTTAGATTGATTCATAAATGTTTCATTTTTTTAGATGCTATTGTGAAGGGTGTGCTTTCCTTAATTTCTCTCTCTGTGAGTTTGTTGCTTGTGTACAGGAATGCTATTGATTATTGAGTGTTGACTTTGTATCCAGCTACACTGCTGAACTTGAATATTATATTACAAGTTTTTTGGTGGAGTTTTTGGGGTCTTCTATGTAGAATATCATGTCATCTGCAAATAACGATAATTTAACTTCTTCCTTTCCTATCTTTATTCCTTTTATCTTTTTCTCTTGTCTTAATGCTCTGGCTAATGTTTCCAGAACTATAGTGAATAGGAGTGGTGATAATGGACATCCTTGTTCCTGATTTTAGAATGAAAGCTTTCAGATTTTGACCATTTAATATGATGTTAGCTGTTGTTTTGCCATAGATGGCTTTTATAAGATTGATGTAAAGACCATCTATTGCAATTTTCTGTAGGGTTTTTAACACGAATGGGTGTTTACTTTGTCAAATGCTTTTTCTGCATCTATTGAGATGACCATGTGACTTTGTGTGTGTGGGGGGGTACCGGGGGTCAAATTCAGGACCTCGCACACCAGCAGGTGCCTGTGCCACCGAGCAATATCACTGGCCCTTTTTTCTATGTGGGTATTGGGAGTCGAACTCAGGACCTCGTGCTTGCCAGGCAGGCTCTTATGCTGCTGAGCTATCTCACTGGCCCAACCATGTGATTTTTGTCTTTGGTTCTGTTAATCTTACTTGGTCATGGTGTATTACCTTCTTGATAATTTGCTGCATTCTGTTTGCCAGTATCATATTAAGAATTTTCGCATCTATGTTCATTAGGGAGAATGACCTGTAGTTTTCTATCTTGGTTGAGTTCTTCTCTGGTTTTGGAATCAGGGTAATGCTTGCCTCCAGGAATGATTTTGGAAGTACTGCTTCCCTTTCAATTTCTTTAAACAGTTTCAGCATTAGTGGTATTAGTTCTTCTCTAAATTTGTTGTAGAATTCAACAGTGAATCCATCAGGGCCTGGACTTTTCTTTGTTGGTAAATTTTTAATTACATTTTCAATTTCATTGGCTGATATTGGGTTATATAGAATTTTTATATCTTCTTGATTTAGTTTTGCAATTTGATTGTGTCTAGGAATCTGTCCATTTCTTCTGTGTTTTCCATCTTATTAGAATATAGGTTCTCATAGCAGGTATTGATGATCTCCTGGATTTCTGTGGGATCCCTTGTGATTTCCCCCTCTTCATTCCTAACTGCTAGAATTTGTGCTTTTCTTTCTGCTTTTTGATGAGGCTGGCTAATGGTTTATCAATTTTATTTATTTTTTCAAAGAACAAGCTTTTCAATTCATTAACTTTTCATATTTACTTAGTCTCTATTGCATTAATTTCTGCTCTTATCTTTATAATTTCCTCCCTTGTATGAGCTTTGGGTTCCATTTGTTCTTATTTTTCTAGAAGTTTGAGGTTCAACATTAGGTTGTTTCTTTCAGCTCATTCTGTTTTCCTGATGTGTGAGTTCATCGCTATAAATTTCCCTCATAGGACTACTTTCATTGCATCCCATAAGTTTCAGTATGTTGTATCAGCATTATCATTTAATTGTATATACTGTCTAATTTCATCTTTAATTTCCTCTGTGACCATTGGTTGTTCAGAAGGGTATTGTTTAATTTCCATGTGTTAATGTATTTTTTGTGATTTCCTTTGTCATTGATTTCTAGTTTATTTGCACTATGATCAGATAATATGCATGGGATGATTTCATTGCCTCTACATTTACTTAAACATGTTTTGTCAGCTAATATATGGTCTGTTTTGGAGAATGTCCCATGTGCAGCTGAGAAGAATGTGTTCTCTGATGTTTTGGGATGGAACACTCTATAGACATCTACCAAGTCCATTTGTTCACAGGGTTGGTTTAATTCTAATATTTCTTTATTGATTTTTTGTCTAGTTGATCTCTTTGTGAGAGTAGGGTATTAAGGTGCCCCACTGTAATTGTGTTAGTGCTTATTTGGTTTTTCATGTCTGTTAATATATGTTTTATGTAGTTGGGTGAACTTGTGTTTAGTGCATAAATATTTATGATTTTTGGAGTTTTCCCTTAACAAGTATGTAGTGACCTTGTCTCTTTTGACCAGTTTTGGCTTAAAGTTTGCATTGTCCTCAAATAGAATAGATACTGCTGCTTTTTTCTGGGTTCCTGTGGCATGGAGAATTGTTTTCCATCCTTTGACTTTTAGTCTATGAATTTCTTTTTGGGTTAAATGTGTTTCTTGAACGCAGCATATTGTTGGGTCTTGCTTCTTGATTCATTCTGCCAGTCTGTTTCTTTTGATTGGTGAGTTGAGACCATTTACATTGATGGTTATAACGGATATGTATTGGCTTTTCTTTTTCATGTTGTTTCCCTGTTTTTGTTCCCTGTCTTTCTGCTCTGTTTAATTGCTTGCCTTGCCTGGCAGCTTCTTTCTATTGGTGTTCCTGTGTTTGTGGTCTTCGTTATCTCTGTCTAACATGTCCTTCAGAGCATTCTGGCTGGTTTGGTGGTCATAAATTTCTTCAGTTCTTTGTCTTTGAAGTATTTTATTTCTCCATCAATTTTTAAAATAGTTTTGTGCGATATAATCAATCTGGGTTGAAGATTGTTTTCCTCTAGGGCTTGAAATACCTCACTCCAAGCTCTCCTTGATTTGAGGGTTTGCATTGAGAAGTTTGCTGTGATTCTGATGGACTTTCCTTTGTAGGTGACATGTTTCTTTTCTCTAACTGCTTTTAATATTTTGTTCTTGTGTTGAATTTCTGGAATCTTTATTATTATATGCCTTGATGTAGATTTATTTTGGTCATGGCTATTTGGAGTTCTACATGCTTCATTTATTTGTATGTCAAATTCTTTACCCATGTTTGTGAAGTTTTCTGCCATTATGTCTGTGAAGAGGTTTTTAATGGCTTTTGCACTGTCTCCAGCTTTCTCACTGATTCCAATCAATCTTATGTTGTTCTTCTTTGCTTCATCCTGTAGCTGTTGGATTGATTTTTCGTGGTCTCTTAAGATATCTCTATTTTCCTGGTCGCTAGTCACATTCCTGTCTTCTAGATCTGATAGCCTATCCTCGCCTTCATTCAATCTCCTGTGTATATCTTCATGGAGTTTTAATCTCCTGCATTTCTGTTTGGATCTGTTTCATTGATTCCACTTCTTGTGTATGTTTGGCATTCATGGTTTCCATCATTTCCTGAGTTCCTTTGTCTATCTGTGTCTTCTTTACTGCCTTTCACTTTGATAGTTATTTGTTTTTGCACCTTATAGATTATTTTTTCTATGGCCTCTTCCATTTGTTTTTTCACTTCTGCTGCTATCATTTCAGACAATTCCATTTGCTAGCTTCAGATTTCCTCTATCTTTTTGTGCTCTGGACTTGTTCTGGGTGGGCTGGGCATTTGGGATTGCATTTTGCTTCTTCATCTTGTCATTTTCTATTTTCTATTTTATTTTGTTTTCTGTGTTGATACTTGGAGATTTCTATGTTAGATAACCTTATCACTGCTGTTGACGCTTTCCTAGGAGGTGTCTTTCCTCCAGATGTGTTCTAAATGTAAGTGGTTCCTGGTCTTTACGTCTATCCCAAGAACCTACCTTCCCAGTATATTGAGACTGAGGAGTTGCTGTTTGACTTAGAGCCCATTCCTTTGGTACTGGACTATGATGATGGCTATGATCCCTTACAATCACAGTGTTATCATACAGGGGGGATAAAGTGGTTATACCATGTATGACATCCTGGTTAAAGTAGTTCAGTTTGCAATAACAATAGACTCAAGTACAGCCTGGCTACTGACAAACTGTGGTAACCATTAGCCTGATATCTATAACCATAGGAGGAAGGTCTACAGAATTAGAATATAATCCAACTTATACCAGGAACTTGTATGCAATGATTTTCCACTTAGTAGAGTGATTTTACCCTCTTGTGTCTGGGGGGTTTGAGAGGATGGGGGTAGGATGGAGAGATGAATGAGGGTCAATATAGTAGGAGCAGTGTTGGAGGGCACAGGATGATCATCCAGGTTTTGGGTAATAGTAGGACACAGGAGGGAAGGATTGGAGGAGAAGGCCTAGGAGTTTGAAGTGAACCAGAAAGAGAAGAGGCAATGTTTACTCACATGAAAGTATAATAAATCAAGTGAGATAGTTGACTAAAGAGAGGAAGAGGATGAGTAGAATAAAACAAAAAGAAAGATTAGAGATGTAACCCATGAATAAGAGAGAAAAGAAGGAAGGAAAAAAAAAGGAAAAGAAAGAAAAAAAAGAACAGTAAACAAAAATATCCTGACACTCCAAAAAAACAACAACATACAGAAAGAAAAACAAAACAGGACAAAACAGAACAGAGAGAAAATGAGAAAAGAAAGGGAAAATAAACAAAAAAGAAACAATAAAAACAAACAAAATGAAAATCAAAACAAAATAAAACAAAACACTAATCCAGCCAAATACCAAGAGGGAAACCAATCAGACAGAGAAAAATGAAAGTAGTGAAATTCCTCTAATGACTATAGTTCTGTAGTAGGTCCAAGTTGGATCCCAGAAATGTGTACTCTGGCCAAGACTGCAGGTGGATTTTTGCTGGGTTTGGGTCTGATCTTTGTCTCTGGATTTGGAGAATGGGATTAGTTTTCTGTGGCTGAAGTTCCCCCCAGTCGTTTAGAAAAGAAAAAGAAAATAAAATAAAAAAAGAGAGAGAGAGAGAGAAAATACAAGAAAAAAGAAGGGGGCAGCCCTACCTGCCTTCTTCTATTCCTTGTGTCTTTGTCCCCAAGCACAGCACTGGTTCTCCTAACTCACCACCTGTTGGTTTGTACTGTTATCGTTGCATGAGACATTTCCGTGCCTCTAATTCCACCTGTCCATCATGTGCACCTTAGCCAGGGTAGGACCTTTTTTTTGAAAATCATATTTTGTTGTATCATGTTTGCTTTTATGTATCTAGTGAGAAGTTCATATGGCTTTTCCTTAGCCTATTGATATGATAAATTATGAGTTACTTTGTAAATGTTGACTCAGACTTGCATTCCCAGTATAAATGCTACTTCATGATATATTATAATTTTTTATATTGATGGATTTGATTTGCTTTAATTTTCTTAAGGAATTTTGCATCCATTTTCATGCAAGATACTTATGACAGAAATGTCCCAGTTTCATTATACTATCAGGTTAATGCTGGCCTCAACTTTACAAAAGATAACTTTTTAAATTGACATTGTTTCTTCTTTAAATACTTGATAGAATTTACCAGTGAAAGCATCTGGACCTGTAGTTTTGTGTAAAAGGTCTTAACTACAAATTGAATTACTTGAATAGATTAAACACTATCTATTATCCAGCACCACTAATGCCAACCTATTATTCTACTCCTTGTGTAGTCCTGTCACACATTATACCAGGGTTGGTCAGTATAGTCAATGGAATTGAGCACATGGGATGTTATGTCACTTTCAAGATTGTCTTTCAAGATACCATTGTCCGGGCCGGTGAGATGGCTCAGCGGCTTAAGCGCCTGTCCGGCAAGCGCGAGGGCCCGAGTTCGACTCCCGGAACCCACATACGAAAAAGGGGCCGGTGATATCGCTCAGCGGCACGGGCGCCTGCTGGTGCACGAGGTCCTGAGTTCGACCCCCCGGTACCCACAAAAAAAAAAAAAAGATACCGTTGTCCTATCTTGAGTAAATCCTGTGTCCCTCATTCTCCCAGTTTCCATGTCATAATAGGCTCATAAGGCAAAGAACGAATGCCTGCTGCCACAGCCTTGTGAGTAAGCTTGGAAACAGATCCGCTAGTCCCAATAAAGCCTGACTGTAGCCTCGGTTGACAGGTTGAGTGAAATCTCATAAAAGCCCCTTAAATAGAACAAGTCAGCTAAACTCCTGGATTCCTGATCCTCATTAATTTAAGAAGCTAAATTTTGTGGAAATTTGACACACAACCATAATAACTAATGTAATAGCTAATGGCTGAAAGTACTAAGCTGTGATGTGAAGAGCTGCCAAATTCAGAGAAGGAGTTTGTAGTTTTAGTGACAATATAAGTGTTTGGGATCAATGACAAGAACAATAACAAACATCAACATTCTTCAGAGAAAAGCATTGCAAAGTATGTGACTCAAAATATAGATAAAATGTGGCACAATCCCAAGAGAAAAGAAGACTTAATTGTTGTTCCTAACATACAAGTTTTTTTAAAGCAACTAATATAATATCCTCAAGAATGTAAAGAAAGGGCTGGGTATTTAGCTCAGTGGCACAGTGCCTGCCTGGCAAGTACGAGGTCCTGAGTTTGATTCCTGGTACCAAAAAAAAAAAAAAAAAAAAAAAAGAATGTGAAGAAAGATATGCCATAATACATGAAAATACTAGGAGTGAAATACAAACTATAAAAATAGAAATTCTAGAGCAGAAAAATACGATATCTGAAAAATTAATTTACTGGACTTAGAATAGAGATTATGGAAGAATCTATGAACTTGAAAACAGATTTGATGATAAAAGATTATATACACACAACATACTAGACAGACTATCACAGAATTTTAACGTTGTGTAAATCCAGATAAAAAGGTAACTGGAATCTCAGGAGACAGAATGCGGCAAAAAGAATATTTAAAGAAATAATTGTTGAAAAATCTCCATATTTGGAAAAATACATTGACAATAAGCCCAGTGAAATCCAATAATATACAAAAAAAGGCATAAGATGGATATCATGAAAAAAGATGGATATCATTAAAAATATAGGGTAGAATACATTAAAGAACCAGTTTTCACTGAAACATAAATTGGCCAAGACTGACAGTTACTTTCAGAACTCTGGAATTTAATCCAAATCATACAGCCCCCAGGAAATTGCTTAATGATGAAAATGAGCAGAATTTTGGTAAAAGTGTGCTATGTCCTTTTCACTCAGATGCCTACTATCCTCGATTTCTCAGCATGGCAACAGAGCTAATACGACCTGGTGCCAGAGAGCAAATATAAATCTTGTTCTTAAAATGCTGCGATTGCACGTTTTGACCTGTCCTGTGTTTCCCTGAAGGACTGGCACAGAGGCTGCCCTTTATTTTGCTCTTTTGACTCAAGTGAGAGCAGCTTTCTGAATGGTGCTTATTGTAACATTTAAAGCCATACA
The DNA here is from genome assembly GCA_028451465.1 of Erethizon dorsatum. NCBI lineage: Eukaryota > Metazoa > Chordata > Mammalia > Rodentia > Erethizontidae > Erethizon > Erethizon dorsatum. The sequence continues at coordinate 44,797,940 of CM051835.1, forward strand.
CTGTCCTATAGTTCCTTTGTTCCACTTTTTCTCTTTTGTTATGTTCCCTTGTGTTTTACTGATTTTCCACATATAAATACACAAATCAAAACTGTTAGCACTAACAAGTTCAGCAAGGCTGCAAGATACAAAATCAATTTATAAAAATTTGCTGTTTCTGTACACTAACAATGAACAGTCCAAAAAGGAAATTAAGAAAATAATCTCATTTATCATAGGACATCAAAAAGAACAAAATACTTACAGTACTTTGGTCTGACATATATTTAACCAGAGCTCTAGACAAACTGAAGAAAGAGAGTGGTATGCAAACAGTATTTCAGGAGATAACGGTTCAGAATTCTCCAGAACACTTGAAAAACATCAATCTACAGACACCAAAAGCCCAACAAAAGGCAAGAGGAGTAAACAGAAAAATCCACTTGCAGTCATACACAGAATAAATCCACATAAATCCAAAATAGGAACTCTTAGGGTTGCAAAAGATGTATCTGATAAAGGACTATTATCCAACGTATATAAAGAACACTTAAAACTTAACAATAAAAAAATAGAGCAAATATTTCAACAAACAGCTCACCAAAGTGGTATAGATGGCAAACAAGCAGATGAAAACATGCTGTACATCTACATTATGCAACTTAAAGCAACAACAGAAAATATGTTCACCTTGCCCAGCTGGATTATAAAATCTTTAGGGCTAGAATTAGATTTTGTACTTTCTTCTCTCTCTCTCTCTCCCTCTCTCTCTCTCCCTCTCCCTCCATCTCTCTCTCTCTCTCTCTCTCTCTCTCTCTGAGACAGGGTCTCACTATGCACTGCAGGCCGACCTTGAACTCACTATGTAGCCCTGGCTGGCCTGGAACTCACAGTGATCCTCCTGCCTCAGCCTCCCGAGTGATGGGACTATAGGCACACACCACCACGCCCTGCCAAATTCTCATTTTCTGTATCTAGGACAGCTTTATCTCTCCAATGGGCACTTAATACATTATGCTGACTGTTAGTCATTCTGTATCTTGTCAGCAAAATTTTCAACTCAGACATTTTATTGATTATGGTGGACACTTACCGCTCAAATTTAGCTGTTGGAGCTCTTTCAAAGTTAAAAAAGGTGGTGGAAGATAAGTTATTTCATTGTTACATGCATCAAGACTAACCAAACTTCTCAGTTCTCCTATATTCCTTGGAATCTCTCTGATTGCGTTATTCGAGATATCGAGTTTTTTAAGTTGAGTCATATTAGACAGCTCTTCTGGAAGTCTTGTTAACTGTAGCAAAGAATAAACAATTATGCTTTATAAATCCATAAATATTTATATCACTAAAACTTTAAAATCAAATGAAAGGAGGGAGTTTTGTTTGTTTTGTTTTGTCTTAGAAAGGACATATTTTCATTCTCTCACAGATTCTTTTAACTCCTACTAGCTGAAATCCACATGATACTATGTGGCACCAAGGCACTTCCCCAATCTGACCAATGATACCAGCTCAACCGTGTAGCTTGCTAACCCACTTTCTTTACTCTCTCAACACTCAGAGTTCATTGTCTCCTTTTCTTTTCTTCTCTTCCTAAATTTGACCCTCTTTGCTTTTTTTCTCCCTGAAATCTTTCCCAACATCTCTATCGCACATTTGATATCTGTATTCCCATTCTCATCAACTTCGTCATTTACTCATTGCTTGTGAGTTTTCCTTGCATTCTTAATGCAATAGGCATATTTTATACTTTATGCGTATGTGTTTACAAGCACAATGAATTTTGAGTAAGTACTCAATAATTTAGTCACAGAGTTGAGCAATGTGGCCTCAAAAATTCCTAGTACAAAGTGTTGCAAAATAACAGTAATTATGAAAACAATGTTAAAGTGAAGAAGAAAATATGGATAGAGAAAATAAGGACATTTTGAGTGGCTTTTGTTCTATGAGTGAACAAAAGAATTTTGAATACATAGGCCACTCAGAAATAACTAAACAATGAGGAACATACTGGATATTGTGTTCAGTATTCCTCCAGATATGAAAGTAAAATAAGAGACACTCTCTAACTTCAAGATTACAGTTTGGTCTAGGGAACAAAACACAGACATATGAAACAATCAAGCACTGGATAATCCAATGGCAAAATAAAGAGTACAAGTAATAACAGTATTGTAATAATTTATAGAAAGTACATTCCTGTTATGGCTTGTATCTAGATGTCCTCACACAGTCATAGGTAGAGCTTTTCAGAGCTTTTCTAGATGTCCTCACACAGTCATAGGTAGAGCTTTTCAGAGGTAGATCTAGAGTGTGTGATGCTGGGATTAAGGGTGTGTGATTACTAAATTAGTCCACTGATTGGTTTGGCATGGTTCTGGGTGTGAATGTAAAGGGTCAGAAAGAAGCTGCTATTGCCACTTGTCCCTTGTTGTTTGCTTGCTGCCTTCTGCCTGCTCTGTTTGTGCTTATCCTCTCTGATATCCCTCTGCCACCCTGCCTTGGAGCCTTCCAATTATGGACTGAAACTGAAGCAGGACTTCAAAAGAAGAAATGAGTTTCCCCCACCTAAGCAAATTCCCTTTTAGACTTCTTCTCCCTATGGCTGCAGTTCTTTGTTTTTTTGTTTTTTGTTTTTTGTGTTTTTTTTTGTGGGTACTGGGAGTCGACCTCAGGACCCCGCCCCTGAGAGCAGGGGTTTGTGCCGCTGAGCAATATCACCGGCCCCTTTTTTCCTTTATGTGGGTTCTGGGAGTCGAACTCAGGGCCTCGCGCTTGCCAGACAGGCGCTTATGCCGCTGAGCCATCTCACCAGCCCTGTTCTTCGTTCTAATACAGATAAAAGTAGTAACTTTTGTCCCTGTAAGTAAAGTTTTATAATCTCCTGTCCCTATAACATCCTGTTTTGCCCGAGCAAGTCCAGCAAGATATGTTAAGTTGCAAAACTGTCACAGCTCAACAAACTGCCTTTGTTTTACTTCTGTAAACCTGCCTGCCTGCAAGTTTTGCGCCATCAAGAAAGCCGAATCCCTCAGTAACATGTATAAAATGGGAGCCGTTCATTTTTTCATGGCACAGCCCTTTGGACGGGAGTGTGCTGAGTTGGTGTACACCTAAAATAATCCTCCTGCTTCTCCCGACGCCTCTCCTGGCTCTGAAATTCTGCAACAAAACCTCTACGTACTATAAGCCAAATAAAGCTTTCTTTCCTCCTTTAACTTTGGGTGTCAGGTATTTTATCTCAGCAATGAAAAGAGTAATTAAGACAACCCCTGTAAATGAGTGAATGAAAGGAAAACTTCATATAGAAGATGTAACTTGAATGGCCTTAAGAATGAATAAGATTGGGTGAAAGTTACAGGACACTTAAAGCAAGACAAAGCATGCATTAAAATGGCTAGTGAGAAGCTGATCAGTAAGGAGAAGTGATAGGGAGCAGACAGAGAGAGAGAGAGAGAGGTGTTAGGATGAGGAGTGGACAGCCAGGCTATTGCAAGATTGGAGAGATACACCGATGAAGTAGGAGTCAGAGCCACGTGGGTGGACAGGTTTTCCATCTGAGTTTCCTTCAAACAAATATTCTTTAACAACTTGCTCAATATTTATTAGAGGACGTGCCTAAGAGCTGTGTGATGTTCCAATACGTTGAAGGAAGACTCCTGTCATTCTTGTTTAGGAAAACTCTGTAATTAGCCTGACTCATCTTCTTTAGATGATTGTGATTAGATTAATTCTTTGGCCAATTTTCCTCCCACCCAAAGGGATATCATGGTAATATTTTCAATCACATAGGATATTCTTCTAGAGAGGAGGCTTTTTTGTTTGTTTGTTTGGTTTGGTTTAGTTTTTTAGACAGAGTCTCACTATGTGGTTCAAGCTATTCTTGAAACTGGTGTTGACCTTGCCTTAGCCTCCCGAGTGCTCAGATTATAGGGTGTGCAGCTCCACGCCTGACTTGGGAGTGGAGAACTGGAGACTTAAAATGGCGTTGTGATGCTCTGGACTGGTGCCTTTGGCAGCCACCCACTTTGTGTAGATATAGGTATGCATTCTGGATTCTTAAACACAGGTATATATTAGGAACAGTCCTCGGAAATGAAGTCTGATATCTTTGACAAGGCCTGTTAAAAAGGAGGAGATTGAATCAGAAAGAAGCGCTAGGGGACTTCTAGCGTAATTTAGGTATGAAGTGAATGATGACCATGGGCCAGCATGGAGGCAATGACATTGGAAATTCCAGGGAAAACCGGGACCACGGGACTAGCACACTGGTCCAGATAGCTCCTGTTATGTAGATTTGAGGCTTACACACAAGGAGTTGTTAGAAAAGAGAAAGGAGACACAATCTTGGAGACAGTGTAGATACAAGAGGAGACAGTGAGATTATAAACTAGTCAAGGAATTAGGTCATGATCGTATTGCAGAACTTTGTGTCTTTTAGTACAAAAGCAACTTTCTAAACACATATGTACCCATTATTCATTCCATCTACTTAAGCAAGTATTACCTAAAGTAACCTTGCTAGAAATGTATTATGTAGTAAATAGGTACTACATTTAAAAGGTCAAATAATTTTGGCCCTAAGCTACATCTCCAGACCTTTATATTCTTATTCTTATTCTTAGGCTTTTGCTCGTTTTGGTCATGGGACTAGGGTTTTTAGGAACAGACTTTGGGAAATCTTGATTTAGTTAATAATCTTGCATTAAAGATAGCCAGATAATTGCTGTGATTCCTAATAGCTTAGGATAAATCAGTAATTTTAAAAATTTTGCGAAGTATTTCTGGGCCTGGGAGTATGGCTCAGTGATAGGGCACATGCTTAGCATGCACAAGGCACTGGGTTCAATCCCCAGGAACAACAACAAAAAAATAATAATTTTTTTTAAGTAAAATTCACTCTTCATGTATGAGGAAAATAAAATGATAACACTGTTCTGGCAACTTCAGGGAGATTTCATAAGGATACAGTTTAAAATATGAAAATGCCTGTCTCTGAAGAAATTTGCCACAGCATTATAGTGAAGGAAACTGCAACATTCTTAATGCTCAACAACAAAGGATTAGTTATTTAGATAATATACTGATTTCAAAATTCTTGGGAAGAGGAGGGGAGGGCTCCGCCGGCTTGGTGACCGCGGCGGTTCCCCGACTCCTGGCAGCCGCCCAGCGTTCACTTGGAGAGCAGCGAGGGAATCTTGGCGCCGGAGCTGTACGGAAGCGAAGACCTGGAAGAACTTCGCCGAGCTGGCCCGGCGCGGTTGTTACAACGGCACTAAATTCCACAGAGCCACCCAGGACCTCGTGATCCAGGGAGGCGACCCACAGGGACGGGTCGCGGCGGCGCGTCTGTCTATGGCGAGCAGTGTGAAGATGCACTCCACCCCGACCTCGAGGTCACTGGGGCTGGAATCCTGCAGCGGCCGGCGCCGCGCCGCGCACCCACAGCGGCCAGTGCTTCGTGACCCGCGCCCCTGCCGGTGGCTCGATGGCGGGCAGCCGTTTTTGGCCGAGCGTGCCAGGGGATCGGCGTGGTGAATCGCGGGCCGCTGGAAAGCAGCTCCCAGGCCCGCCGGGTGGACGACGTGGAGATCGGCAAGGCGCACCCTTCCGGGGAGACCTTTGCCCTCTTGGACACGGCCACCCGGCTTCCGCACGAACCCGAGTGACACTGACTCTGAGCTTCCTTCTGGCTTTGCACACCGCGGGGTCCTGAGCGTCTTTCTCTCCCCAGGGTCTGGGTTGATGGGGCCTTGGTGACGCTCACCTCGATGACCCAACGCTGTCCTTCCCGTGCGCTCTGCGCTGATGCGCGCGGATCAAAAGACTACAAACTCGGCCGTTCACAGATTTATATTCCGGCCCACACTCCGGCCCCGGCGGCGCCCGCCGCAGAACTCCAGGCGAGCAGGCCTGCAGCCCGTCACCTCTGAGCACCTCCCGGGCGCGCCATTGGTGCTTCCGGGGAATAGGTACGCCTCTTGCTATAGTTTCCCTCAAAGACAGACCTTCAACACTGCTGCTGTGGCGCGTAAACATCCCAGGCAAAGCCACGCTGAATTTTTGCCAAATGAAAAAAAATGCATCCAACAATCAAGTTTCGAAGAAGGTGTCTAGGGAATGATAATGTGTGATGATCAAGAATGGAATTTATCGGGTCGGTGAGATGGCTCAGCGGTGTAAGCGCCTGCCTGGCAAGCGCGAGGGCCCGAGTTCGACTCCCGGATCCCACATACGAAAAAAGGGCCGGTGATATCGCTCAGCGGCACGGGTGCCTGCTGGCGCGCGAGGTCCAGAGGTCGACCCCCAGTACCCCCCCGCCAAAAAAAAATGGAATTTATCAGAAGGAGGCAGAAGCGTTGACCATTTCTTCCCGAAGAAGGAGTAGAAATCTTAGAACTCAAGGACAGATTGCGTCCTTCAAAAGCAGCACCTCCGAAGGAGAGGCGCGGCTCAGTTCTTTTAATTCAGACTTTAGGAAAAGATAGGAGAGTTTCGTACTTTTAAAAAAAATCTTGATGGGGAGAGAGGAAGGATAAGGAAAGAAGTTAATACCTATGTAATACATAGATTCATCCAAAAGAAAATGCCGCCGATGGCTGAAATAAAAAAAATTATTGTGAAGATTACATCAAGGATAAATGCTTAGATGAGTGGAAATAATTTAAAATTGAGTGTATAGACTTTTTATAATTGTTTATAAAACCTTACACACATGAAAAAAGGGACTAAAAGTAAGTTGAATCAGCATATGCCAGTAATTTTTCTTACAATAGTACACTTGTGAGAGTTTTTAAAACTTATTTTAACTTTCTGATCTTCAACGATGTGTTTATATGAAATTTGTAATTTAAAACTCCTTTTACAATAAACTGAAATTTAAAAATCTACAAAATTATCAGCTTTAATTGCTTTGTTTTGCATTTAATGAAATGATTTTCTGTAAAACTTCTGTGTTGAAAAGTATATCTGCAAGCCATGTTTTGGCAGGAGTTGGAAGGAGCCTATCCTTTAGCAAATAAAGCATTTCAAGTAAGTTTAAAACACACACACATATCCATGCAGATACCTATACTACACCTTACATTCTGATCTCTTCTAGTCCTTCTTTTCCCCAAAGCCCAAAATATCAGTCTCTTACCTTTGTCCCATTTGCCTGATTTATATCCAACTCTTCCAGTGATTGAAGTTGGCACAGTTCAATAGGAAAGTGTATAAATCGGTTGCTTGAGAAGTTTAATTTCTGGACTCCTTTTAAATTACGTATCTCTGAAGGAATTGTCTGTAATAGGTTTTCTGAAAGATTAAGTACTTGCAAATTTTCTAAAGTACACAATTCTGTAGGGAAATTTTCAAACTTATTACAGCATAAAATAAGTACATGGAGTGATGTCATGTTGGAAATAGATGGTGGAATTTTCCTTATTTGATTTTTACCAAGATCCAAAAATTTAAGATTCGTAAGAGAACATAAGTGATCAGAAAATATAAGGAGTTTGTTTTCATTCAGTTCTAGGTGAAGCAATTGTTTACTGAAAGATATATCCACAGGTATTTCTGAAATAGAATTTCCATTAAAACTCAAATAATAAAGTGACTCTAAACCACACAGTCCCACTGGGAATTGCGGTATTTTATTATAATTCAATTCAACTTTAGTTATTTTTTGGCAATTTTTTATTTCAATGGGAACATTTTTTATTATATTTCCTGAAAATTCCAGGTTACATATATTAGTAAGATGTGAGATGTCTTCAGTTATTCTCACTATATAATTTCTGTTTACATGGAGTTTTCTTAAATTTTTAAGCTTATAGATGCTCTTAGGGAGTTCTGTTAATTTATTATCACTAAGACTAAGGCATTCCAACATTACACAGTAGGAAATTCTCTCTGGTATATTTTTCAATAAATTTTTATCAAGTATAAGAATCCTAAGTTCTTTGAAATTCTCAATTTTGTGTGAAATAACCTCTAATTTATTGTCAGCTAGTTGGAGTTCTTTTATTTTACTTAATTGAAAAATTTCCACAGCCAAAAAGGTAAGTTTATTATGATCCAGTAAAAGGTTTTCTAAATTTTTGAGTTCCCTAATTTCTTTTGGCAAACTGCCTATCATATTTCCAGCAAGGTTTAGTGAAATTAATTTTGGAAGGAAGCAGAGAGCTTTAGGAAATATTGTTAACTTATTATATTCCAGATCAAGAATCCTTAAGTTTCGCAAATTAGGCAGACTGTCTGGTATATGTCTTAATTTATTTTTACTCAAATTTAAAATTTCCAAATTTCTAAGACTTTCTATGCCAGGAGAAGGAAAATTCTCAATATAATTGTCATTTAAAAAGAGTTGCCTTATATTCCCAAGATTCAGTATTTCTTTAGGTACATGTGATATCTGGTTGTGACTAACATTTAATATCCTTAAATTATTAAGCAACAGAATTTCACACGGAAGTGATGATAACCCATTATCTTGCATGGATATAATTTCAAGTCCTAGCAGATCATCTAAATCTGACCCTTGAAAAGTTTTTATTTTATTATTATCTAAGTATAGGTATTTTACATATTTGACTTTTAAATTGTCCTTAGGGAATTCTTGTAAACCCTTGGCCTCAAGATTAACCGTGAAGTTATCTGACCCTAAGTCAAATCCTTCCTGCTTTTCTTCAAAAACTTGTGCGCTAACTTTTCTTACATTTTCATGAGACCGGAGGCTAACGAAAGCCTGAGAGTCTGCGGTCATTTCAGTTACTGACGATGAGGAACTTCGTGAAGTTTTTGGTTTTGACAGTGGGCTGGCCTCTCTAGTGCTTGTTTCAGAAAACTGAACGTTTTGGTTTTGTTCTTCATTTTCATTAGATTCGCTTCCGGTAGAAGATGTTGACTGTAGTGTATCCTTGTTAGTATGAGTTTCATAAATCTCATTAGAAGAGTTCCCTTCCACGTAATGAGAAGCTTCATTTAAAGAATTGGATGTTCCTGTAATAAATTCAGACTCCTCCATTGACTGTGACTAAACTGCCTAGTGATATCTTCTAGGTCTGCTGAAGTGCCCTCCTCTTCTGACGTATTACTTGTTGATGTGTTTTTCTGTCGGTTCAAAATTGCAACTCTGATTTTTCCATTTTTTTTCCTTTGAATCTATAAAACAAATGTTGATATTAAAAGGTGAACAAAGATGTCACAATTTCCAATGAATTGTTATACAACTATTTTATTCTACAAGGAACAGTTTAATAAATATAAGAATAATACATTTATAAAAAATTTGAATAGATTCCTGGTTAAGGATAGTTTGAGTACATGTGTTTATCAAATACTACTCTCAAAATCACATTAAAATTATGGAAAAAAGAATGAAAAAGATCAGAGAAAACAAGGAGACACAAAGAAATGAGAGAATTTAGCAAGTTTTAGAGGACGGAGAAGGAATAGTCAATGAGCTACTTTGCCACATGTAGAAAGTGCTGTTCACATTTTAAACATTTTAGGCTTGCAGGTGGTACTGAAGAGCCTTGTTCTAACAAATTCAGAACAGTATGGCAGTTTTCCAGTGGGTAGAAATAAAATGTCTTAAGGAAGAGGATGCTTTCTGTAAAAGTAAACTAGCAATGAGGTAGCCCTTGCATGGTCCATGGCCTGACTCTTGTTGACTCCTGAGGTACCAGCACTAGCTGGGTAGCACCGCTCCTCAGAGGTCTGGTCCCACCTGTGTAGGTCTTTAAAGCTTGAGGCGTCTAACAACACACTTCTTCCCTTCGCCCCTTTATATATAGTCATGGTGTCTACTTCCTATGTTATCTCTGTTATTATAATTCCCGCTTTACCTTTTCAGTCTTCTCATACTTTTGTAAACAACCGCCATATTAAATTCCATCTATTAAATTGGTATGGTTTCAATACATCACAAACTCTCTCAAAGAGCAGAAAAAGAACAAAAATATAAAATTCTAAATTTTAAAAATATTCTAAGTATTATAAATCTAGCCTCATATATACTGTATATCACAGCTAACTTGCATTTGTCCCAGAAATGCAAGGCTCGATTTTAAATTAGAAAGTTAATGTAATGTGCCACATTATGAGATTAAAGGAGGGGTGCTGGTACAACATGCCATGCACAAGGCCCTAGGTTCAATACCCTGCACCAAAACAAACATACAAACGAACAGAAAAGAGAGTAAAGGAAGAAAATGATGTGATCATCATAATAAATGCAGATGCGTTTGATAAATTACAACTTATCATTATTTTAAAAACATCTTTATTTTTCTGTAATACCAGTAGATATTAATAAAGACTATATAAAAGAACTCTTCTTACTTCTGTAAAAAACAAAACAAAATAGACAATAACAATAGTTAATACACCATGTATCATAATCTTAAAAGAATGGCCAAAATGTTACTCAGAGTACAAGTCATGACAAAAAGACTCTCTTACAAAAAAAGAAACAAACAGATCATAGCACAAAGCTTTCTTTTCAATGAAACTAAGAGAAACTAGCATAAATGAAACAAATTGGCATATATGTTGAAATATTTTTGAAACAATGGAATAGAGAATCTGGGGAATTATTTGAATTTCTTCCTACTTCCTATTTCTCCAGCTTCTATTTTTCTCTTTATTTATACATGTATATGCTTTGAGTTTCTCATATAGGAGAAACCATGCTATATTTCAGGTTGTGCGTCTTATTTCATTTAACATTAAGTTCTCCAGTTGCATCCATTTGCCTATAGATGCCTCAAGTTCATCTTTCTTTGTGGCAGAGTAGTACTCTATTGTGTATGAATACCACATTTTCTTTATCCATTCATGTGTTAATGGACGTACACTGTTTCCAAGATTTAGCTATTACAAATGGTGCTGCTATAAACATGGGTGTGCATGTATCGCTGTAATGTGATGACTTTAACTCTTTTGGGAAGATACCTAGAAGGGGAATAGCTGGGTCAAATGGAATTTCTTTTCTTTTCTTTTTTTTTATGTGGGTACCGGGAGTCAAACTCAGGACGTCATGCTTGCCAGCAGGTGCTTGTGCTGCTGAGCAATATCACTGGCCCCTTTTTTTTCCTTTATGTGGGTATCGGAAGTTGAACTCAGGACCTCACGCTTGCCAGGCAGGCGCTTATGCTACTGAGCCATATCACCAGCCCTGGAATTTCTATTTTTAGTTTTTTCAGAAATCTCTACAGTGATTACCATAGTGGTTTTACTAGTTTACATTCCCACCAACAACGTAGAAGAGTTCCTTTTCCCCCATATCCTTACCAGCACTTGTTATTATTAGGTTAGAGGTAGCAGAAACAACCCCAGGCACACTAAACTATTTGATTTTTGACATACACTGTAAGAAAGACAGCCTCTTAAATAAATGGTGCTGGGAAAATTGGATATCCACATGCGGAAGATTGAGTCTAGACTCATATATCTCACCATGTACTAAACTAAAATCAAAATGGATCAAAGATCTAAGTGCTAAAACAGAAACATGTAATCTACTGAAATATGAAATAGGTACAGCTCTTAAAGAGATAGGCATAGGCAAGGACTTTCTTTACAGAACACCAGTGGCACACGAAATAATTTTGAGAATCAACAAATGGGTTCTTATCAAATTGAAAAGCTTCTGCACAGCAGAGGAAACAATCAACAGAGAGAAGAGACAATACATAGAATGGCAAAAAAAATTTGCCAGCTATTCCACAGACAGAGGACTAACATCAAGAATCAAGAATACATGAAGAACTCAAAAAAATTAGACTCCCCAATAAAAGAACCAATCAAAAAATAAGCAAGTGAAATGAACAGACATTTCTCAGAAGAAGAAGAAGTACAAATGGCCAATAAATACATGAAAAAATGTTCAATGTCGCTGGGCATTAGAGAAATGCAAATTAAAACTACATTGAGATACCATCTTACTCTGGAAAGAATGGCTATCATCAAAAAATCTAATAAAACATTTAGTGACCTAGGAATAGGTGAGAATTTCCTCATTCTGCAAAAAGATGTGCATAAAAATCTGTAATAAATATCATATCCCATGGTGAAACATTAAAAGCTTTTCTTTGATACTGGAAACTAAAAGAGTGCCATCATCATTACTTCTACTCAACACTGTACTGAGATCTTAACCAATAACATAAGGCAAGACAAAAAGGTATGTGGATTACTGTCATTAAATAAAACTGTCATTAGTCATGAATAAAAAATCCAATATCATCTACAGATAAATCAATAGAACATTAAATAACGTTGCTAAATACAAAGCAAACATTCAAATGTCAGTTTCCTTTTCTAAGCTAGCAAAGACAGAAAAATGAAAACTCGAAGGGAAACAAGGAAATACTAACTACCTTACAAAACCTTACAAAAAATGTGCAAGACCTTTATAGTGCCATACTTTATAATGGAACTACAAAATGTAATTAGTGAAATTGGAAAAGACCTAAATAAATGAGACGATACACCATTTTCATATATTGCAAGGCTCAATATTTGAAAAGTTAATTCTGTGCAAATTGATCTAAAAATTCAGTATTATCTAAATTAAAATGTTAATATTGGTTGTTTTGTTTTGTTTGTTTTTTGAGACATGGTCTCCCTTTGTAGTTCAGGCTCACTATGTAGCTCTGGCTAGCCTCAAACTCGCAGCGATTCTCCTGCCTCAGCCTTCTAAGTGCTGGGGTTACAGGCATGTGCCACCCTGGCCAGCTTCTAATACAGTTTTTGTAGAACTTGACAAGCTGATTCTAAAAATTATTTTGGGATTAAAAATGGGGGGCAAGAATAGTCATAATACTCTTCAAAAAGGAAAATCGGGTGGGAAGGCTTACTTACTGAAGCTACACTAATTAGGGTGCTATGATGTTGGTGCAAGAATAGACAAAATACCTGGGCGTGCTGGCACATGCCTGCCATCGCAACACTTAGAAGGTTGAGGCAGGAGGATTGTGAGGTCAAGGCTAGCCTGAGCTACAAAGCAAGTTCAAGGCCAGCTGGACAACATAGTGAGACCCCCGTCTCAAAAAACCAAAAATGAAACTTAGGAACGTTGGAGGAAAAACTCAACAATAATGCTCAAACAACTGGACATTTAACAAACTGGAAAATATTTCTCAAAGATATGTAATTGTGTATGTGTGTATGTGAGAGAGAGAGAGAGAAAGGAGAGGGATAGGAAGAGAGAGAGCAATTAAAGCTCCAGGATGGCCAAATCTCATGGTTTATGGCCTTTGTGTTTTAACCTTGATACTTCGTAGCATCCCAGGTTGTGCCACTAGTTTTGCAATGACACTGTGAACTTGATAGGTCCCTGTGGTGTATGGTAATTTTGTCCCTAGTTGTTTGGTTGTTTCTAAGAAAGAAATAATCTCCCCTTTTGTGTTTTAAATATACGTAACAAAATTTATCATTCTAACCATTGTAAGTGTTTTTTGTGGCATTAGGTACATTTGCATTGTTGTGCAACAAAAGAGATGTTTTTAAAGGTGCAGGACTTGTTAAGTAGTGCACCATTATAGGAATGATAGCACATGGATATTATTTCTATCCTACTGCTCAAGGTCATCACCAAGGTCTGGTTTTTCACACACGTGTACCTCCTGAGGGCTGGGGTCATCACACGGTGCGCAGAGTTAGTCACTGCTGCGCATACTGGCACGCTGGGAGCTTGTCAAAGTGATGTGAGTTTTTGGCAGCAGCTTTGAGAAGGTGTACAAAGACAGGTGCATGTAACTTTACTGCAGTGCATCCTATACTAGTAATTTTCTTACTTCTCTACTATTTATGCTATTATGTTGTAAAAAAAAAGTGCCAAAATTAATATTGTTGTATTACTGATGGGTTTGGTAATTAGCATGTTGTCTTTTTGGAACACGAGGCAAAAACATCACTACTGGGACTAATAAAACACCAATTTATATGCTGGAAATAATTCAAATGTTTTCTGGGAGTTGTTTTTCTGAGCAGTTATGTCTCAATTCCTGGAAGGCATGTGTTTTGGAAACAAAGAACAGATGCACATAATGTACTGGTTAGTGCTGCCCTGAGATGTGCCTGCTTTAAAAGTATATTTTCCAATTTGCATGTTGCTCACAATGCAAATTTGCATCCAATGGACAAGTTTTCTAAGTTGTAACCTCTCATAAGCAAACTCAATGAAAGATGTGTAAAATTTGTTCTGAATTTTAGCTTTGATAAATTGTGGTTCCTTATTTTGGTCATCACAAGTGCAAGTATTCAGGGAAAGCCCTTTTGGTTTGACTAAATTTGGGTGTGGTACCACAGGTAAAAACCCAAATACTAACCATGAGGAATACGGCTTCGGTGCATCACTTGTCCTTCAGTTTGTTGAGGCACTTACAGAGGCACACCTGGAAAATACCATTTGGTATTTGATAACTCTTTCACCAGTACTGAACTTCTCGATAAGCTCAGTCCAATGGGACATCAGGCAACGGGTATAGTGAGAAAGGATTGCATTGGCAGAGCTCCACTAGGATCAGAGGTAGCTCTAAAGGAAAAAGAGGCACATTTGATTATCAGATTGATGGCAAAGACAATATTGACTGCAGATGGAATGATAGCAGTGCTGTCATTGTTGCCTCATGTGGTACTGGTATTGATCCATGACTTGTCTGTCGTTATTCCCAGAAACTGAAAAAGATCCAAGTTCAGCAGCCAAACACGACCGCATGACCAGTTCATCGGAGGCATAGACAGACCTGGTGAAAACACTGATAAATATCAGGCATCAATTCATGGAAAGAAATGGTATTCAAGACCTCTGCTGTTCTGTTTCTAATTGGTCTTACAAAATGCCTGGCAGCTGCATAAAATATATGATCAGAAGCCAGTGGAGTTTCTGGAGTTTTGTTGATGTGTAGTTTGCCATTATTTGGAGACCCCTGGCCATCCTCCAGAACCTGGCCGGAAAGAAAGACCTCAGAAGTGCGACAGTGACTCACGCTATGACGCATAAACGATGCGACAGTGAGACAGGGAGAGCAAATGCGGTCGCTGAATGTCATAAGAACACCACGTTTCGACGTAAAAAATGTGATGTTGCCTTACATGCGAAGTGTTCTGTTGACTATCACACCAAATAGCAGAGGTCACCCCCCTTAAGAGGTCCATTATGTACAGTGCAGCACTGGTGCAGCCTAGTGTTCCATTGTGGAAGGCTGCACAACTCAAAAATGGAAAATAATAATTTTTTTCTCTTCAAATTCTTGTTGCTTGAATGTTTCTAGGTAACAATGTAGCAGTGGTTTTTGCCTAGTGTTCCAGGTGGGGGACATCACATCACTCAAAAACAGAAAATAATAAAAATTTTTTCTCTTCAAATTCTTGTTCCTTGATTTTTTTATAGGTAACATACAATATATGAATTTCATGCAAAAATTCAAAAAGCTGCAACCTTTGGCATAAATGGATACTGTACAAGGATTGCACTGGCCTCAGTGTGAGGATATCTATAGATTGATCTTGAGTGTTGCACAGTTTAGGATTTGAGTTAGAGACTGAGGCAGAGATTAGAGCTTCTCTTGCATTGGCCCCAGTTAGGTCACAGAGCCAGTTCCCACCGGTGGTCAAATCCTGAGGCCAGGAACTAGAATAACCTGTTGTTTTAGATAATGTCACGTGACTCACTCTAGACCCTGAGGTAGAATCTGCCTCTCCAAATCACAGGGAGACACCAACCCAAAGGAAGACCAAACGCTGGAAGAGCCCCTCGCAGGTCCTCTCAACCACTTCTTAGAAGTTAACTATGCTGACTGTTATCCATATACAGTACATTTTTTGGACAAAAGTGAGATTTTATTATATACCATCATTTCTCACTAAGATAGCTACTGGCCACCAGTGACTATTTCAATTCAAATTTAAAATTAAATACAATTACAATTCAGTTCCTCAGTCACATTTCACCATGCTTCAAGTGCTCTGACTACCATACTAAGCACTGCAGATAGCCAACATTTCCCTCATCACAGAATATGCAAAGTTGTTGACGCGCAGTGATTTGGAAACAAATATTTGAAAAACTTATCTTTCGTGACTGCAAAATATGCCACTGATGCCATTGAAGGAGGTGCCATCAATTAGACTTTCGTTTTGAGGGGCTGGGGCCGGGTGGGACAGTGCTCACTAAGCCATGATGTTGCCCAGCTTGGGCTCCCACTTGTGATCCTCCTGTCTCAGCCCCTCAAAGCGCTGGAAATACAGGTGAACAACACCATGCCAGGCCTCATACAAACATTTTAAAGGCTGATATGCACGGCTAAATCACATCCTAAAATATATGTATATGAGAAATTCTCCTTTTACTCTCACAAGCGTCATGAGTCACATTTAAAAACAAATATTACCAGTTTGATAGGCAAAAATAAACCCAAGCTCTAACAATTACTAGTAAAGTTAAACAATGTAATGTGTTCCATAACTGAAAGCATGGACTTTGAAAGAGCCACGGGACTCTTTCCTAGGGTGCAGCAGCACAAAGGCCGTTCAGTAGAGGCCGAAGCGACGAGGGACAGAATGCAAACACATGGCGCCGCTGGAGCCTGCAGGGAGAACACGCAAAGCTGCAGGCGTTGAGGGGACGGGGAAGGCGGAGAACCTGGGCTTGGTGCAGAGGGCTGCTGAAGTCCTGCAGTCACAGCCTCACCTGGGACCTCCCTCGGCGACCGCCGCGGTCCTTCTTGAGGCCGGCAAGGGGGCGCGCGGGGCAGAGACTCCTGCGACTCGGCTGACGGAGGCGGCACCTGGCCAGTCCTGATTCCCGCCCGGCCAGGAGGACAGAGCCGGGCCCTGGGCGGGGCCCAACCCGCGCCTTTGTGAGCTGGCGCTCGGTCACAGCGGGAACCCGGAGATTTGACCGCGAGGGGCGGGACGGGACCCGCCCGCCTGGACCCTGCTCTCTCAGGTTTGCACCCTCAGGGACTCGGGTCCCTGCTTCGTGGCATAGTGGCGCTCTGAGGTGCTTCATGGGGCTCGATTTTTCTGCCTGATTTCGGAGTTTGCTAACGGGCAGGACAGCAGGTAAGAACAGGCACGGTGGAAAGGGAATTAACTTAATGACCTGGAGGACGCAACCTATCACCGTCCAGCCAAAGGTCCTCGCGGAATCGCCTCCTCTGCTTTGCTTTTGCCTCAAGCCACCAGGAGGTCGCCACGACGGTACCACTGTTTTAAAGGGACCCCTGAGACCGAGACCGAGACCGAGACCGCGAGGCCTTAGCAGTCCCGGGAAGGGTCCCGGGAGTGAGTGTAGGGACCAGAGCCGAGAGTGCTGGGGAAAGCTCCTGGGGCGCTCCTAATCTCTCGCGTCCTGTCGCCTGAACATAGTAGGACAAGGCAAAGTTGCAAAAAGACTCTAACTGTTATAGTTTCAGCCCAATGTAATCAAAATACCAGCATTCATCAGAAAAACAGGTTTTTGTAAAATATGACAAATGTAATTGAAGAACTAGATATTGTCCTATATTTTACTTACTATTTGAAGATAAGCTTCAAAAACATTTTGTTGGGGTTGGCATGTAACTCAGTAGTAGAGTACTTACCTAGCACGCATGAGGTCCTGGGTTCAACCCGATAGCACCGCACACACACACACACACACGCGCACACACACGTTACAGTAACTTCTGTAACAGTGTTTGTTTAATCTCTCTTGGAAAACTTCAATTTCTGTGTATTACTTATATAATAAAATAAATGTGAAATAATATATTTTACTATTCATTTTGATTACCAATCATGACTAAGGGGAGAAATGTTATTAACTTTACTGGAAAATTCTACTTTTAAATTATTTTGTAACATAAAATATGTGGTAGATAAACATGCATAAATTTATTTATTTATTTATTTATCTGGTGGGTACGGGGGTCGACCTCAGGACCTCGCACACCAGCAGGCGCCCGTGCCGCTGAGTGATATCACCAGCCCTTTTTTCGTATGTGGGTTCTGGGAGTCAAACTCAGGCCCTCGCACTTGCCAGGCAGGCGCTTATGCCATTGAGCCATCTCACTGGCCCAAACACACATAAATTTAAAAATACTAAGTAACGTGTATAGTCAGCTTTTCATCTTTGTGAAGAAATATCTGAGGAAAACTTAGAGGAAGTAGGTTTATTTTGGCTCATGGTTTCAGAGGTTTCAGTCCATGGTCAGCTGGCTCCATTGCTTTAGGCCTGTGGTGAGGCAGAAATATCACGTATGATGGAGCAAATCAGCTCATCTCATGACAGACAGGAGGCAAAGAGGGAAACAGGCCAAGAGGAAGGGGCTTCGGATACAAATACCCTTGAAAGGGATGGCCCAGTGATCTACTTCCTCTAGCTGGACCCACCTCCCAAAGCACATTCTGCTGTGCAAACATCAATGGACTACTACCTTGATGAGGTCAGCACCCTCATGATCCAATCATCTCTCTAGGTCCCACCTCTGAACATCTCTACACTGGAGATCAAGCCCTCAAACATACAAATCTTTGTGCTAAACTTCATATTTACACCATGACATCATGCAAGCCAAAGTTCAGATAAAATCCAATTTTCAGCTACATACAGTTGCTCATATTAGCAAATTAACTAAAATAAGTTAGAGACTTTGGCTGGCTTTTCTTTATCTTAGTGGTTATGCGTAGAAAACTAAATTTAAGATTAATTGAAACTAAACAAGAAAGGAAAAATGGCATACATTTCACTAGGTGAGAACTATTTATTTTTCTCTCTGCACATGATTTATCATTTTAGGTTCTATCTCTTATTGTTCCACTGGTATGTATTCAGTATATATAAACAAAAATATCAGCATCTATAAAATATAACAGGGAATACATGCTAGTAAAATATCATGTACCATATGCAAAAAGTCAACACATTTACTGGTTACTAGTTTGGGATTATACTTGCCTTATTAGCTCATATGATTGAGTTCATGACTGTCTTTTTTTTTTTTTTTTTTTGTGGGTACCGGGGGGTCGACCTCAGGACCTCGTGTGCCAACAGGCGCCCGTGCCGCAGAGCGATATCACCGGCCCCTTTTCCGTATGTGGGATCCGGGAGTCGAACTCGGGCCCTCGCGCTTGCAAGGCAGGTGCTTACGCCACTGAGCCATCTCACAAACTGGTGAAGTTTTTATTAAATTCACAGAAATAAAAACCATTTTGTGAGGGAATGGGAGTCAGGCCACCAGGGGATAGGGATGGGATAATGGGACATAGATCAGAGCCAGGCCAGCCAGACCATTGGAGGCCCCAGCTTCAGGGAACAGCACCAGCGCCACCAGACAGCTCCTGAGAACATAGAACAGCTCAGCAGTGGGGGCTCCACCAGCACATCAGAGAACGTGGTGTCACCGAGGGCCTCGTGTGTGCAAGCCACTCAGAAAAGCTATGTCCTCCTTGACGATGGCCATCCCCGGAAGGGGTGGCGTGCCAGGCGCTCCTGGGATCGCAGTCTGGCTGATCTGCAGCTGCGGCGGCAGCGCCACCTCAGTAACAACGAGGTCGTAGTCCTCAGTGGCACTGCCCAGAAAGATCCTGAAGAAGGTGCGGCTGCCTGTCGGCTGCAAGGTCCAAGTCTGGGCATTGCAGGCTCACCGCGGCACCTTGCACGTGAGGCCCCTCACCTCACCCTCACCAGAGCGGGACGCTTCAGGCCTGACACATAGGGCTCTGCACTGGCGTAGGGGTAATCTGAGCCGAAGCCACAGCCCTCCTGTACCTCTGCGGGCTGGCTACCGCCAGAACCCTGCTTGTTTAGGAGCCCCAGAGCTCTCGGGGGAGCCATGGGTGCAAGGCCCGTGGAGTTGGTACCAAGACGCTCAGCCACAGACGTGCCGAAGGCCTCGACACTCTTGGTCCAGGCACTGAGGTCCCACATGTCTGGCGGCTGTCGCGCATGAAGTACTGTAGTTCTCCACGAGGTCTTTGGAGCAGCACTGGGCTTGCACACTGGACAGTACACCGCCGTCCCCCGCAGGGGGCGCCCAGGAGCGGAGTGGGTGCGGGGCCTCTGCGCAGGCGCAGACACACTTGCCGCTAAGGGCTGGGCGGCCGGGGCGGGACCGGAGAGCCGCAGGGTGTAGTTGAAGTTCAGACCGCAGACCGAAGCTCGGCCAGTTGCTGCCAGCTTCCTAGACCCCGCGCCCGCTCGCCCATAACACAAAACCGCGGAATGTATTTTGTTTTTTTTTTTTTGGTGCCGGGAATCGAATTCAGGCCCTTGCACTTGCCAGGCAGGCGCTGTACCGCTGAGCTATATCCCCGGCCCCCAAGGAGTGTATTTTGGCGCACAGTTCCGGTCCAAGGTCAAGGGGCAGCACCTGGTGATCGCCTTCTGCTGGCCCTGTCAGGGCGAAACAGGGCACATGGCGAGGGTACCTGTCCATCTGTGTTCTGGTCTCTTCTTTTTCTTAGAAACCTTTAGTATTCAGTCATGGGACCTCCACCCCGAAGGTGTAATCCTAATCACCCTCCAGAAGACCCACCGCCAAGCACCATAGCAGGACTATTTCCACCCTCTTTATACTTCATAATGGAGATTAAAGTTCAACCGAGTTCGGGAGGAAACAAACCATATCCAAATCTTAGCCATGGCGTAATGATATAATTCTCTAAACCATTTGGTAAGATCTGAGAGAAACTTGCTTCTAAAAATGATTGCCTGCACATGTTTCTCATTTAACTGTACACTATTGTCTCATTTTTATGGTACTATTAGAAAATGCTCATTTCCCACCCTGGTGAATTGTGGTACACACGGTGCAGTCCCCAGGCAAGTAGAGGAGACTGAACCAATAAGGCACTGCAAACGAGTGGGGCTGGTGACTCGTCCACAGGTCGCCCTCACGCGGCACCATCAGGTAACAGGGAGTCAACATTTGCCAGACTGCTTTACCACATGGTTGAACCAATTTTCAGCGCTCCAGTCCTGTGCCATCATAATTTCTCATGAGTGTTATGATTTTAGTAAGGTTCTGTTTGGCATTTTTGTTAGCAAAGATTTATATTTCCCCATTTTCAAAAGTTACCTGGATTTTCAAGCACATAACTTCTGTGAGTACTCATTAAGTGGAATTTTTTATTATTTTTTTGGGAAAGAATGCACAAACACATTCACGTTTCTTTTTGTAAAAGCAAATGCCAAAGACGTAGCTTACTAGCTTTTATAAGCCTAAGCCTAACACTACATATTTAAACAACTGTCAAAACTTTACTAAGTTGCTGGCATCCATGCATAGCTAGAAAATATCCTTAAATTTTTATTAAACCAAAAATGTATTACCATTAGCGCATTAATGTATTCATTAATAAACACTGAAAAAAAATAGGGAAATTATTTCTGTGGCAGACTGGCCCTGGCAATGTTAGCTTCACAGCAGGCTGACACTACTCAGCTCAGATTTCAAACACAATGGAAAGCAGGAGTCCAACTCACCTTGGATCACATTTAATAAGAAAGGAAAGTGTATTCAGAGGTTACAACAATTTTAAAGACAAAAAGTGGTCCTGGACTGGGGATATACCACAGTGGCACAGAGCCTGCCTAGCAAATATGAGGTCGTGAGTTCGATTCCCAGTACAAAAAAAAAAAAAAAAAAGCCAGAAAAAGTGGTCCTAATGTGTGGCCCCAACAATAAACGCAAAAGTCTGTGACAAATGGGGGCTCTGATGAGCTGTTTGTAAGTACTTTTGGTACAGTTGTACTGAAAGTCGGGTTTGTTTGAAATCTTAAAGAACTGTTCCTGCTAAACCTCAAATAGTGCTTAGTTATAGTTTAACACTTCTGTTAAATGTGTGCACTGAATTACTTGTCATCCAAGCATAGCAGCTGCTCTGTACTGTTAAGGATTTAACCGTACGTCTTCAACTTCTACTCTTTCTTGGCCATTTTTGACCATTCTCTTTGTGATTTTGCTTCTACTATTTTAGTAAAAGCTGATATAGATTGGAAATTGCCCATACCACTGCTGCTAAATGAGGTGGAAGAGAATGATATGAAGCCCCATAATATACGGACCCAAATGAAGTAAATCCTGTATCAAATAAAGAAAATCCACTTCCAAAGTATGAAAATCCACTGAAGGCAGAGAAAAAGGAGTTCACAATGTCGCTTCTACTTCCTTGGGAAGCCCTTTAATTCCCAAAAGTATTCAAATAGGGCTTTGAAGAAGTCGAAAGAAAACAGGTCCCTTCCAACCAGAACATTCTCTGAAGGTATTATCTGGGATTCTGAATGTGAAGCCTGACTCAAATGGACTGTCAAAATGACTTCCATCTCCTCCATTTAATCTTTCTTTGCCGTATTTGTCATAGATGCTTCATTTTTTTTTTTTTTTTAACATCTGGTAACACCATATATGCCTCAGCAACTTGTTTGAATTTTCACTCTGCTTCTTTATTCTCAGGATTTTTATCTGGATGCCACTTTAGTGCCAGTTTCTGACGTGTCTTTTTTAGGGCAGGTCTCTGCGTGCCTAGAATTTCATAACGATTCCCCTGTTTTACCAGGTTGTTGGAACAAGTCCAAGGATACAAATGACCAGCAGTAGAAAGGAGGGAGGTAGGTGGCTGGTCTACTCAAGGCTCCCACATGGCTGTACTCACTAAATGGAATTTGTATTAAATATAATTTTTGTGAATTTCCAACCTACATATTAAGTTCTGCTTTTTAAAAATGTATTTATTTTTCATCAGTTAGGCAAATTTTATCAAATATACTTTTCAATCACCATCAGAATATTGCTTCTCCTTCCAAACTTCTTCAGGTTGCTTTTTATTCCTACATCCTTTCACTTCCATCCTTAACCTCCAGTAACCAATGTTTGCTTACTGATCCTAAAGCTTTGCCTTTTTCAGAATGTCATTTAAATAGAATGCTATGGTGTTATAATTTATGTACAAAAGGTCCCCCCAAAGTTTCATGTGTTTGGGGGTAGGGATGTTCAGAAGAGATGGGTCACAGGGTTCTTGACCTGAAAGGTGTATTCTTGTCCCTGACTCTGCCCTTCTCTCTCTGCATCCTGGCTGCCATGGGTTGAGCAGCTTTCCTCCACCAGGTCCTTTTGCCAAGCAGTTTCACCATGCTGTTTCAGCCTTGGCACCAGTAGATTTTAGACTGAACCCACTGGAACTGTGAGCCAAAATAATTTTTTCTTCAAGTTGTGGATGTTGAGTATTGTGTCCCAGCTATGGGAAAGTGACTAATACAGAAAATTGGTACCAGGAGTGGGGGTACTGCTGTGACTATACTTGACCATGTGGTTCAGAAACTTTTAAAACTAGTTTGTGGGAGGAGTTTAGAAAAGTTGTGAGATTCAAGCTGGAGAAGCTCTAGAATGTCATCAGCATGCGTGACAGGTGATTCTGGTCAGAGATCAGAAGACTAGAATGCTGACAAGAATGTGTATGGTACAGTGCAAGCCCATGAAGTTTCATTTGGGAATGAGGACCTAGAAAACTGGACTAGGATCCTGCATGTTTCATTCTTGCAAATAATTTGTCTATGTTTTGTACATGTTCTGTGACTTTGTGTGAGGATAACTTTAAAAGTGGCAGACTAATCTGGTGGAGGAAATATCAAGACAGCAAAATGTTCAGGCAGTGGCATGGGAACTGCTGGTTACTTTTACTCAGATCTACATTGAAAGTCAGGAGTAAAAAGCAGAGCTATATGATTTGAAAAATTTGCAGCTTGGCCAGAAAGGAGGCCTATGTAAAGTAGGGACCAAGGAACAGTGCAGTTGATGAAAAGATTTGCATTAAAAAGAAGTCAAATACTTTACATTGGGACAATAGGAACATGCCTTGAGTACATCTCAGGAAATGGCCACATCCCACCCATCAAAGACTCAAGGGTATAAAACATTAAACTCCTTTGAAAGACTTTGCTTTGAGAACCCCATGGAGGTCACGGAGGCTTCTACCCAGATTTCAGGCCTCAGACACCAGGGGAAAATGTGTGAAAAGGTTACAGTCCCTGCCAGGATTCAAAACAAGGTTTTTGGTAACAGTGAGGCCACTGGAATGGATGAAAGTGAATAGGAAATTGTTTATCTAGAATCAAAAGGGCCTAGCACAGCCTTTTAAAAAAATCAGGCTTTCTTATTAACTTCAACAACATAGTTTTAATAAGGCTTAGACTCAGCACCATTAAATATAACCAGAGTTAATGTGAAGAATAGAGAATGATAACACAGAAATTATCTGCTCTGTAGGATTTTTTTCTTTTTTCAGTACTGGGAATGGAATTAGGGACTTTGCACTGAGCTACATCTCTAGCCCTGTGTTATTTGTTATTAAATTTGAGACAGGGTCATACCAAGATGCCCAACTTTAGAATAATTTTAAGTGTGACTATTACATCTCTAAACTTAACTTAGAATACATAAATCTGTTTAGACAGACTGTAGTTTCTAGCTTACTAAATAGCTCATCTATGATATCAGTACTTTCCTAAATAACCAGATATTTGATGATCTACTTATTATAATATGAAGGTAATACAACCCATTAGGTTAACTCATAAAAATACAGTGTGTATTTAACAAGTACACCTCCCAGCATCCTGAGATGTTACATAAAATGTGTCCATGTATACATGTGGTTGTGTCTGGGAAGTGGTATAATTTCTCAACTTTAATAATATAAACTCTTGGGCCAGGGGTATGGCTCAGTGGCACCACACCTGTCTGGCCAGCACAAGGTCCTGAGTTCGATTCCCAGTACAAAAAACAAAACAAAACAAAACAAATAATATAAATTCTTGACAGGATCTAGGATTATTTCTACAGAAAAAAAGTGAAAATTTAAGAACAGATTCCTCCTCCTTGTTACTTTTAAAGTGAAACAATTTGTCTAGAGCGAGTCTATGAAATCATTTTTTATGATGGACCCAGGTAATTATGATACAAGGGATTTAAGAACAATATCTTGAGAAATACTCTTTAACTAAGACTTGTGAAAACATGTTGAGAAATGTTCATAGATAGCAGAAACATGTTTTAAATAACAGGGGTATATGGTCCAAGTAGAAAATACATTTTTTTATTCAAATCATGTTGATTTTCAGTATATGTTGAAATAATACAGTTTTAACAAAGCTACATTTTAATTTGAACACATTCCAATCCAAATTCTCCACTATTTACCAAAAATAACTTTATATAAAGCTTACTATTTTGTCTAATATTATACAGACTATCAATCTATATTTTTTGTGTGTTTCTCTAAAAAATCAGAATAGCTTAAGAGGATATCATATAAAACTACTTGATACATTACACACCAAACATAAGTACAAATTCTGTACAGTGTGATAGTATACACATATATTACAAGAGACTAAATGTGTTGTTAAAAGTAGTATTTTAAGAAATCTTTCACAGAAAAAACTGCATTACAAAATGGTGGTGGCTTGAGTATCGCTATTTTCCTTTCATGAATTTCTTTCAGTGGGCATTAATTGTCCATTTAGCTTCATCAACAGTTTTACCACGAGACCAGCCTACAAAGTAAAATATATGTTGGCGATGAAGATGAAATATGTAAGAACATTTACAGGACATACATAGCATTGGGCAGCCCTATTTGAAAGGGACCTTTCTAATCAGGAGGTCGCTTGTTAAGAAATCAAGCACATAGGAGAATTACTCAGGTACTGTTTTTGTTTGTTTTCTGTACTGGAGACTGAACACAGAGCTACATCTCCAGTGAATATTTTTTATTTTGAGAGAAGAGTCTCACTAAGTTGCTAAATTGCCTACGCTGGGCTCAAACTTGCCATCCTTCTGTCTCAGACTTCCAGAGTGCGGGGATGACAGCCATATGCTACCCAGCTTACTCAGGCTTTTTGAAGAGATTTAAGAAACAACCTGTATACAACTAGTGGCTCAGAGAGGATACTGGTCAAGAAGAGGGAAGGGCTACCTAATATCTTGATGGGAGAGACAAAGAATACGAATGGGAATTTTAAAATACGGCATAAGAAAAATTTAATTGTTATAAAACTGACAAATTATTCAGCTATGTTTCTGGCTTTCCTTGTTATGAAAGGTCTTCCCTTTTTTTCCTTTATATTATATTTTAATTTCATCTAACAGAGGTTTCCCTTGAAGTTAAATTATGTCAATTAAAAAACAACTTTAGTAATACAGTAGTTCACTATTAGGAGTCCAAAACAGTCAATAAATACTTACCTGTTTTGTGTGTACTATAAAGCTCATTTTATTTTCCATACTGTGGATCTGAAAGCAAGAATCAGCATCTCCCAACTGCCACATAAAACAACCATACTTAAGACTGATGAGTAAAGCCTGTAACATAATTAGAAATCACTCTATTAGTGTGAGGTCCTGAGTTTGATTCCTGGTACCCACCCAAATATGTATTATAACAATACTTCTTACTATTTACACTTAGTTGTAAACATAATGGTTTTGAGTTTTATAATAAAGTCTATTCAGACTGCCTACACTAACCTCATACAGTCTGCAGCACAGCACAGAACCTAGACTGTAGACTCCCCAAGAATAATATTCTTTGTAACAGATTAATAGCAATTTCAAGATGCCAGTTTTTTGTTCTTGTGAGCTTTCTTTTCTTTTTTCTTTCTTTTTTTTTTGAGATGAGGTCTATGTTACCCCAGCTGGCCTGGAACTTGTGATCCTCCCACCTCAGTAGCTGAATTATAGGCATGCAGATTAAAGATGCACAATTAGTGAATTTTAAAATAATGAAATGTACTATAAGGTTTTATTATTTTGTAAATTAAAAATAATCTCTTTAGCTGGGCGTGGTAGCACACGTCTGTAATTCCAGCACTCAGGAGGCTGAGGCAGGAGGATCACCATGAATTTGAGGCTAGCCTGGGCAGGATAAGCGAGTTCAAGGCCAACCTGCACTACATAGTGAGACCCTGTCTCAAAAAAAAAAAGAAAAAAATAATCTCTTTAACTTACTCAGTAACCTTTTTAATATTCACACAGTACTTACAAATCTGAAATTTATGCAATAATAACAAGATGACTTTGGTAATTTCACCCTACTGAAAATAAGCACATTGATATATTTATTTTTGTTTTGTTTTGTGCTGAGATTATAGGCATACACCACCAGGTCTGGTGTGATATATTATAAAAATAAGCATAATTATAAAAATTAATAGTTTTCATAAATTCAACAAAATTAAATGCCATCATGAGAGTAACCCACTCCTACACTTGCCTAATATAATGCTATATTTAAGGCATTCAATATATTTTTATTATTAAAGGCTTTAACATTCTTTTGATTGACACATATTTGTACATATTTATTAGGTATAATGTGACGGGTTCATTTTGTTATTGCGGTGCTGGGGATTGAACCTAGAGCCTTGCACATATTAGGCTGAAATCATCATGCTTCACTTGGTTTTTGAGAATGTAAATAAAGATTGCAAACAGGCCCTTGGGGCAGTCAGGGCCACAAAGAATCTTGGAAATTATTTGAATTATTTAAAAGATTGTCAAGATGTGGGAATCAAGTCTTATAAAAGCTCAATGCTGGCCCGAACTATGTTAAGTATTATAGAGGGGGATCCCTGGAACGCTGTTAGAAAAAGGTCTGAGTAGGTGACAGGAGGTATAGAGGTGACTGAGCTGGAGGCTAAATAAAAGAAGAGGGCATGGAGTTCCCAAAATTCTTAAGACAAAATAAAAGAATAAAAGAAAAATATTGATTGTAAGTAAAAGGTTTTTATTCCTTCTAATTCTTATTACAAGAGATCTCTGTTAATTGACCTATAAAAGTTTTGACTAGTCTTATATAAAAAGTTATTATAGGGACCGGTGAGATGGCTCAGCGGTGTAAGCGCCTGCCTGGCAAGCGTGAGGGCCCGAGTTCGACTCCCAGAACCCACATATGAGAAAAGGGGCCGCTGATATCACTCAGCGGCATGGGCGCCTGCTGGCGTGCGAGGTCCTGAGGTCGACCCCCGGTACCCACAAAAAAAAAAAAAAAAAGTTACTATAATTCAGCTTAGCCAAATACATCCAAGTGCACTCTGGTTTTATAAACAAATTGCTGTAGGTGTGTTTATCTGTCTATCTGTCTGGCTACCATATTTACAGCTGTTTTGTTTGAGCTCAACAATTTTTTCTTCCTTTTACCTTTTTAAAATATGTGTCTATAACTTAAGTTGGTTTATAGATGTCATTAGAGTTAAGGACATGCTTCCACCCAGGTTGCCAGCTGATCAAAATGATGTCAAGATTAGTTTTACAAATACAATGCATATTGTTGTCTGTGTACAATAACTCGGGAATCTTTCATTGGTCAAAAAAAATGTGTTAATTATTATGATCTGGTTCTCATATGTCATCAAAAATTTGCTAAGATAATTAAATGGGAACCCCTTGGCTTTAAGAAAACTGTTGGACAGGACTCCCCTTGGTGAATAAAGGAGCAGCTGCCTGGAAATATTTTCTTGTCTTTGTTCACTAATGGGACCTCAATAATTTCCATAGCCTTACATTAGACACACCCCAATAAAAGTTGCTAAACATATTACTGTGATATGTTTACACCGGCCACTGTCAAAAGGTTAAGTTTTCTATGGGTAAAACAATAAGGTTCCATTAAAAGATGCTCTTGGTACAAAACTAAATTAAGAGACGAAGATTTCTATATAGCTATGACATTCATTATTGCTAATCTCATAGTGTACTAAATATATTCATGCCTTCTGGGTGTATAGGTCTTCTAAGATGTAAGATTAGGATTATTTATGGTAATAAACTTTTTCTAGGCTCAGATATCTACCTTTCTCTTGTACTCTACCTACTTGTGATAAGAGGTATATGTCAAACCAAGCATGAGACAAATGATAGGTTTTTCTTTTAAAGGCTTCTATGATCTACATATGTGTCACTACACTTAGAGATACTCAAGCACTGAGTAGTCCAGAGAATGTCACACACTTCTTTGATGACATCCCATTAAAGGAGAACAAATTAGGTGAGAATTTCTTTATGTACTAGATAGAGATGATTAACTAAAAAGGCTATTCTATACTAAGACGGACATTTAAGTGTGTTACAAAAATAATGTCATTGTGATTGTCATGCTAAAATATTATGTGTGGCTCTTGATCTCAAGTTTTCTCTGTAAACTCTATAACTATTGTCTGTTACCATTCTGTAGGGATGCATCTATTAAAAGAACCATGGTTAATAGGAAATAATAGCCCTCCAGCTATACTTTATACTTCAAAATACTTGATGTCCAGATGAAATTATAATAGTTAAACTCACTGTTTCTACTGCAATACTAACTGTTTCTTAGGTTGCAAAGGGTGATTCATCTTGATGTAGAACCAGGAATTAAGAGACTATGCCTGAATGAAAGATCTGCCATTCCCTTCTCACCCTTGAGTCACCTTGTCAGCACCAAGCATCTGCCGGCTCCAGGTCCTGCTCTGGGCATTGGCAACATTCTAGGATCTTTCTGACCTCAGATATGCCACTCACACTCTAACGTTGTTACAGTAGATGTAACAGCTATCTGTCTGGATTATACAGTTATTCTGAAGCTCAACTGAGGCAGCACACGTGAAGGCACTTTGAAAATCGTGCAAAGCACCACTGCAGTGAAACTCTTTGGTTATGATACAACTATTCTGGTGCAAGCTTTTGGGCACATGTGAAAGGTGGATGCAAGTATGCCTGGACCCTCTTCAAAGCAAATGTATTACTTATAGTGACAGATGGTCTTTTTAAAAAACTTTTATTATAGAAATATCTCTTTATAATATTGTATAGAAAACAGCAACATGCTCTACTATAAAACTTTCTCTTCCTAAATCCCACCTCTATGGAGAATACTAACATATGAAATAGCTGGTAAATTTTTTTTTGCAGCTGAGAAGAGTTTTGGTTTATGTATACACTGAGTAGTGATCAACCCAGGATAATTAGCATGTCCATTATCTGAAATTTTTATCACTTCCTTATGGTGATAAGATTCAAATTCTTTTCTTCTATTTTGAGATATGATTTTTAATAATTTATTTATTTATTTTTTATGGGTACTGGGGGTCAACCTCAGGACCTCGCATGCCAGCAGGCGCCCGTGCCGCTGAGCGATATCACTGGTCCTTTTTTTGTATGTGGGTTCCGGGAGTTGAACTCGGGCCCTCGCGCTTGCCAGGCAGGTGCTTATGCTGCTGAGCCATCTCACTGGCCCAAGATTTTTTATAATTATCTCTAATAGTAACATGGCATTTTCTAGTCTCAAACATATTTTGTGAAGAAAGTGTCTATGCTATCTCTTAAAATACATATACTTAGGAACATTAGTAGTCTGTGAATAGCAATTCTTAGAATATTGACTGTAAATAATAAACTAAAAGATATGCCAAAAGATAATGGTTTAGGGCATTTTTCAAGTGAGATTCTATACATGAAACAGATAATTCTACATGAGTGTGAATTATGTACAATAAAACACATCTTGTTCAAAAAAGAGCTACCTATATTCATATTGGAAAGTAGAATGTTATAAACAGAATATGCTAAAACAGCTACTTACTGAAACACTGAGTCAAGATATTATAATATCTTAAACCAACTATCTTTTGGATTGATCATTTAAAATTTCTTATATCCAAAGTCTCAATGTAGTATGGCCTCAAAGTGATTTAAGATACAGAACATAAACAAAAAAGCAAAACCTTGTGTTATAGCAACTTTCAACTATAAGGAAATCAGATTTCTAACAAAATTACTATTGAGCTCAGAAGTTAAAAATCAAATTTTGTTGTTAAAGGCAGTGAGGAATTCTTGAGAAACCCCAAATAATGAAAACAGTTAAAAGAGTTGAAGAGCCAGAAGGCCACACTGTGATTTTTTTTTTTTTTTTGGTGGGTACCAGGGGGTTGACCTCAGGACCTTGCACACCAACAGGCACCCGTGCCGCTGAGCGATATCACCGGCCCCTTTTTCATATGTGGGTTCCGGGAGTCGAACTCGGGCCATCGCGCTTGCAAGGCAGGCGCTTACGCCGTTGAGCCATCTCACCGGCCCCCACACTGTGATTTTAAGGGATCAGTCTGCTCCAGGAGGAAAAAGCAGCCCCCACTAGGAGTTAAAAGCTACAAAGGGGGAGGACCTCAAGATGGCGGATGAGTAAGAAGCAGGCAGCGAAACTCTCTCTAAAAGTTACCATTGGAACACGGGAATATAGCGACCCGGAAAGCGCAGGAGGGGGGGAGATGCCTCCCCGAAACCCAGAGAAGTTCTGAAGCGCAATCTGGGACCCCCGGCACCAGTGACGGGTGACTTCCAACAAAGAAGAAGGAAAGAAGGAGCAGACTGCACGCGCGCACCTTCTACTATCCCGGGAGTTGCAGCGCCGCGGAGGCTCAATTCTACGGACACACGGTGGCAGCTGGCGCCCAGGGAGCCCCCACGGAGGATCCTGAGACAGCGGCGGGGCAGGGGAGCGGCGGAGAACGGCGCTGACCGGCGGTGAGTGTCTCTCAGCCACAGCTGCCCTGCGCCAGAGAGCGACCGGCCGGGCGCCATTGTGGGGGGTGTGGCGAAACTCAGAGCGGCTCGAAAACTGCTCTGGGAACTTGTGCTCCAGACAGGGCAGCACGGGGCCTCTCAGGCCCACGAAAGTGTGCTGAGGTCAGCAGGCGAACGAGACTGGACTCTCAGCCACACCTGTCCCGCGCCAGAGAGCGACTGGCCCGGCGCCATTGTGGGGGGCGTGGCGAAAAACCAGAGCGGCGGGAACCAGTGCAGGGAAACCGCGCTCCGGACAGCACGCTGAGCCTCTCAGGCCCAGGGATCGTGAAAGGGCGGCGAGAGCGGAGGCGAGCTAGACTGGTCTCTGCCTGAAAGTACGCGCCTCTGCTCACCGCCCGCCAGAGGGCGCTCCTGGCTTACTGGGACGGACCTGCACAGAACAGGACTCTGTCACCACAGGGTACCTGCCTACAGCAGAGTCAACACCTGGAACTGATTTTTTTTTTTTTTTTTTTTTTTTTCCTCACTGATTTGTTTTTTGTTCTGGCGAAGGGTTTTTTTGTTTTTGTTTTGTTTTGTTTTTTGGTGGGGTTTTATTTTTGATCTGTCTGTTTTATTGTTTTTATCTTCGTTTTTGTTTCTGTATGTGTATTTGCTCTTTCCTTCATTATTCTCTCTGGTTTTTTATATGAGTGTAAACAGCGCCTCTAACTTCTTTGTGATTGTGGTTGTGATCTGTTCTTCCTTTTATCCCTTCCTTCTCTTTCTACCACCTGTCCTCTGCACTAGTGTCCCAATTTTAGTGGGATCCCTCTTGGTCCTCTAACCTTACATCTAATTCCTTCCTCTTCTCCCAATACTCTATTTCCTCCTTAACTCATTTTAAATTTAAACTCTTCAGGGAAAAATTGACATACACAGGACTTGTATACTGCATATAATTTTTCTGGTGTGTTTTAGATTTTGTTATATAACCGCAACTCTATACAGCTAAAAGTGGTAAATAACTGGTTAGCTCAGTCTGTCATTTTCTAGGCTGTGTTTGATGCTTTAGTTAACATTATAGCCAAATGTGAAATAATTGTTCTAAACATCTTTCCTTCCTGATACTTCATGATTGAGATTGACTAAGGGACACAGAAAATACAGTGGCACAGTACCAAAGAATCAAGGACTGGGCCAAACAGGTAGCAACTTCGCATACCCAACGAATTGAAGAGGTAGGATCTGGCAGAAAGCTCAAAACCTAAAAGCAAGCTCCACTTGGAAGATACTGCAGAGAAGTAGTCATCTTCTAAAGATCTTAAACACTAGCAATAAAGTAACCTACTATAGGTAATTTGCAAACATCACCCCAGGAATTAAAGAAAGAAAAAATGAGATGACACTTAAACAAGATGCAACCCCACACATCCAATTCACCAAAGGCAAACCTAGGGAGCAACGAGGTGGGACAATCCGAAAGCCACCCACCTGGCCTATCTGAAGTGGTAACAACAAAGCAACTGAATGAGGTTCTGGAAAAAATTAAAACAGAAATAATCTCACAGATAACTGCAGAGATAATGTCTACAATGAAGACCATGCTTAAGGACACTATAGCTGATACAGACAAAAAAATAGATGAACTTAAGAAAACTATAGAAACCATGAATGCTCAGCATAGGAAAGAAATGGAATCCATAAGGCAGATTCAAGCAGATATCCAAGAGATAAAAAATTCCATTGAAAGTATTTGTAGCAGAATAAGCCAATGCGAGGACAGGATCTCAGATATAGAAGACAGGCTTGCAATTAGTGATCATGAAATGGAAAAATTCTTAAAAATAGCAAGGGACCATGAAAAATCAATTCAGCAGCTGCTAGATGACTCAAAGATAAACAACTTAAGAATAATTGGAATAAATGAAAAAGCAGGAGATAGCATCAACGACATTAAAACCTTGTTCAAAGACATAATCAGGGAGAACTTTCCTGGAAGAGAAAAGGAATTTGACACCCCTATAAGTGAAGCTTTTAGAACACCAACTAGACATGATCAAAAAAAAACTTCAGCCAGACATATTATAGTCAAGATCCCAGAAATTCAACAGAAGGGCAGAATCTTAAAAGCTGTTAGGGAGAAGAGACAAATCACCTATGAAGGAAAACCCATCAGAATCACAGCTGACTTTTCAGCACAAACCCTCAATTCAAGAAGAGCTTGGAATGATGTATTGCAAGCTCTAAAGGAAAATAATTTTCAGCCCAGATTGATGTACCCTGCAAAACTATCTTTCAAAATTGATGGAGAAATAAAATACTTTCATGACAAAGAACATCTGAGAAAATTTATGACCACCAAACCAGCACTCCAAAACGTTCTGAAGGACATTCTAGAAAGAGATAGGAACCCCAACAGAAGGAATCCACCAGGCAGGGCAAATAATTAAATAGCCGGAAAGCAGAAAAACAAAGAGTGGGAACCAACAACAGGAAAATATCATAACAAGTCAATACATATCAGTTTTAACCATCAATGTTAATGGTCTCAATTCACCAATCAAAAGGCACAGACTGGCGAAATGGATCAAGAAGCAAGATCCAACAATATGCTGTATACAAGAAACACATTTAATTCAGAAAGAAATTCATAGACTGAAAGTCAAAGGATGGAAAACAATACTCCATGCCACAGGAACCCAGAAAAAAGCAGGGGTAGCTATTCTTTTTGCAGACAAAGTGAACTTCAAGCCAAGAAGGATTCAGAGAGATAAAGACGGTCATTACATCCTCATAAAGGGAACAATCCAAGAGGAAGAGATAACGATCATAAATATATATGCGTCAAATACCAATGCACCCAGCTATATAAAACAAGTACTAAAGGACATGAAAAATCAAATAAGCACTAATACAATTATATTGGGAGATCTCAATACTCCACTGTCACAAAAAGATAGATCAACTGGACAGAAAATCAATAATGAAATAGTAGAACTGAACCAAACTTTTGAACAAATGGACTTAGTAGATGTCTACAGAGTGTTCCATCCCACAACATCAGAATACACATTTTTCTCAGCTGCACATGGGACGTTCTCCAAAATAGACCACATACTAGCTCATAAAACCTGCTTAAGTAAATGCAAAGGAATTGAAATTATCCCATGCATATTATCAGACCATAGTGCAATGAAATTGGAAATCAATGGCAAAAGATCCCACAAAAACTCCCTAAACACATGGAAATTAAACAGCACCCTCCTGAACAACCAATGGGTCACAGATGAAATTAAAGAAGAAATTAGTCACTTTCTACAACTGAATGATAATGACAGTACAACATACCGGAACTTATGGGATACAATGAAAGCAGTCCTAAGAGGGAAATTTATAGCATTAAATACTTATATCAGGAAAATAGAGCAAGCGCAAATAAACAACTTAAGGGTGAACCTCGAGCTTCTAGAAAAAGAAGAGCAGGTTAAGCCAAAAGCCCGTACAAGGGAGGAAATTATAAAGATCAGAGCAGAAATTAACATATTGGAGAATAAAAAAACAATACAAAGAATCAATGAAGCAAAAAGTTGGTTCTTTGAAAGAATAAATAAGATTGACAAACCCTTATCCAACCTTATTAAAAAAAGAAAAGACTAAAATCCATGCAATTGAAAATGAAAAGGGTGATATCACGACGGACCCTGCAGAAATCCAGAAGATCATCTATACCTATTTTGAAAATTTATATTCTACTAAGATGGAAAATGCAGAAGAAATGGACAGATTCCTAGATTCGTATGAATTACCAAAGCTAAATCAAGAAGATTTAAAAATCCTAAATAAACCAATATCAACCAATGAAATTGAAGATGTAATTAAAAACCTCCCAACAAAGAAAAGTCCAGGCCCTGATGGATTCACTGCCGAATTCTACAAGAAATTTAGAGAAGACCTAACGCCCCTACTTCTCAAACTTTTCAATGAAATTGAAAGGGAAGCAATACTCCCAAATTCATTCCTGGAAGCAAGCATTACCCTGATACCAAAACCAGAGAAGGACCCAACTAAGAAAGAGAACTACAGGCCAATCTCCCTAATGAACACAGATGCAAAAATCCTTAATAAGATACTGGCAAACAGAATCCAACAAATCATCAAGAAGATTATACACCATGACCAAGTTGGATTCATCCCAGGGATGCAGGGATGGTTCAACATACGTAAATCAATAAATGTAATACAGCATATTAACAGAACCAAAGACAAAAATCACATGATCATCTCAATAGATGCAGAAAAAGCTTTTGACAAAGTCCAGCACCTTTTCATGATAAAAACCCTACAGAAAATTGGAATAGAGGGTCTTTATCTCAACCTGGTAAAAGCTATCTATGACAAACCAACAGCCAATATTATACTAAATGGCCAAAAACTGAAAGCCTTCCCTCTAAAATCAGGAACAAGACAAGGATGTCCACTGTCCCCACTCTTATTCAACATAGTTCTGGAAACTTTAGCCAGAGCGATTAGACAAGAGAAAGAAATAAAAGGAATAATGATTGGAAAGGAAGAAGTTAAATTATCATTATTTGCAGATGACATGATACTCTACACAGAAGATCCCAAAAACTCCACTAAAAAACTGCTAGATTTAATAAGCAAATTCAGTAGTGTAGCTGGATACAAAGTCAATACTCAAAAGTCAATAGCCTTCCTGTACACAAATAACAAACTTACTGAAAGAGAAATTAGGGAAACAATACCTTTCACAATAACATCCAAAAAAATGAAATACCTAGGAATCAACCTCACGAAGGATGTAAAAGACCTCTATACTGAAAACTACAGTACTCTGAAAAAGGAGATTGAAGAGGATATCAGAAAATGGAAAGATATCCCTTGCTCCTGGATAGGAAGAACCAATATAGTGAAAATGGCCATACTTCCAAAATTGTTATACAGATTTAATGCAATTCAAATCAAAATTCCAACAGCATATCTCACAGAATTAGAGAAAACAATCCTAAAATTCATTTGGAATCAGAAGAGACCTAGAATAGCAAAGGCAATTCTGGGCAACAAAGGCAAGGCAGGGGGCATCACAATCCCCGACTTGAAATTATACTATAAAGCTACTGTGATAAAAACAGTGTGGTACTGGCAAAAAAACAGACCTGAAGATCAATGGAACAGATTAGAAGATGCTGAAACAACCCCAGACATACTAAGCCACCTTATCTTTGACAAAGGTGCTAAACACATTCGCTGGAAGAAAGATAGCCTCTTTAATAAATGGTGCTGGAAAAACTGGCTCTACACATGCCGAAGATTAAAACTAGATCCATATCTTTCACCATGCACTAAACTAAATTCAAAATGGATCAGAGATCTAAATATTAAAACAGAAACATTAAATCTGCTGGAAGGTAGGATAGGTAAAACCCTTGGAGACATTGGTGTAGGCAAAGACTTTATGAATAAAAACTCAACTGCACGGGAACTATCCCAAAGACTCAATAACTGGGATCTCATCTTATTAAAAAGCTTTTGCACAGCAAGAGAAACCACCAACAGAGTGAAGAGACAACCCACAATGTGGGAAAAAATGTTTGCCAGCTGTTCCTCAGACAAAGGATTACTATCGAGAACATATAAAGAACTCAAAAAAATCAGACCTCCCAAATTTAAAGACCCACTCCAAAAATGGGCATCTGAGATGAATACACATTTCTCAGATGAAGAAATACTAATGGCAAACAAATATACAAAAAAATGTGCAACATCACTAGTCATTCGAGAGATGCAAATTAAAACAACACTGAGATACCATCTCACCCCAGAAAGAATGGCTACTATTAAGAAATCAACTAATAACAAATGCTGGAGGGGCTGTGGGGAAAAAGGAACCCTTCTTCACTGTTGGTGGGAGTGTCGACTGGTACAGCCACTGTGGAAGTCAGTGTGGAGATTCCTCAGAAAACTAGGGTTGGAGGTCCCATTTGACACAGCTATTCCCCTTCTGGGCATCTTCCCAGAAGAATTAAAAACATCGTACCACAGCGATATATGTGCACCCATGTTTATAGCAGCACAATTTGTAATAGCCAGATCTTGGAAACAACCCAAATGCCCATCAACTGAGGAATGGATAAGAAAGATGTGGTATTTTTATACAATGGAGTACTATTCAGCCATAAAGAAGGATAAACTGGAGACTTTTATAGGTAAATGGATGCAACTCGAGAAAATACTCATAAGTGAAATAAACCAGAAGCACATGTGTCAGCATCGTATTATCTCTCTAGTATGAGAAACTGAAAGAGTAAATAAGATCCAAAATGTACAACAGATATTGTGAATCAAAAAGAAACTGGTCAAAAGGAAAGAGAGACTGGAATAGGGAAAAGAAAGAAGGGAAAGGGAAAAAAAATTGTATATATATATATATATAAGATGGTTAAGATAGATACACTACCATTTTTACTTAGTTCATTGAAGAGTAAGGTTTGTGCCAATAATGTTTGGACAATTGAATGCTAATGTCTGGTGTCCCGAATAACTAACTTAAAGATAGTAATACGTAATGTATTAACCATTGTTACCCTCCTATTATGTTGTTTTGAAAATTTGTTCTTCTTTTGATTTGTTTTGTTTTTTTTCTTCTCTTTAAAATTAAAAAAAAAAAAAAAAGCTACAAAGGGTAAGGTGCTCGGTGAGGCAAATAAAAAGTCACAAGTGAAGTAGCTGAAAGGGATAGTTGAAAGCAGAAACGGGAAAACCACCAAAGTCAAAGTAGTACAGTGATGCTGCCATCACTAATGAAGAATGGTACTATTTGGGTGGTTTTTTTGTTTGTTTGTTTGCTTGTTTTTTTTGTGAGGGGTTACCGGGAATCAAACTCAGGACCTCACGCTTGCCAGCCAAGGACTGCACCACTGAGTTAAATCCCCAGCCCCCTATCTGGGTGTTTAGAAAACCAATTTCAATTCAGAAGGGCATTATGGTCAACATACACTGACATGAGCAAAGGACAGTCTATTACCTGGGTGTGGCAGTGGTATTTACTAAGGCTGAAGGCTTATCAAAAAAGTAGACTTCAGCTGTGAAGACGGAAACACATTCACTATAATAAAATAGTAAGCCACAACACAGCACTTTTATCTATTCAATACTGTTTACACTTTATGTAAGTAGACGTCTCACAAGCATATGAAATTGGCTGAATTATATCTTCTGAGGCAACTTTTATCATTTCAAAGAGAAACAAGACAGAGAAGGTAGAAGTAATTGATACAAAAAGCAGCTATATTCTGGCCTTTCCTGAGACTTCAATATAGACTAATGTTGTCACATGTGTTCTAAATGCAAATGAAGATTTTTTGCACATGAAGGCGTTTATTTTAGCAAAGCTTGTCAAATTCTGCCACAGGAGATCTTAGTGAAGCTAACCCAACTGAAGATAAGCTGCATGTTTGTGCATTTGATGAATGAAAAATGTGATTAGCACAGAGCTTCCAAGGTGGCATAAGTTTATCAATGGCTTATAGAGCAGAAGTAATGATTAAATGGACAGCAAAAATGTCTACCCTTTGGATCAATCCTTTTATATACCTAAGTACTGTATTCCTATTTGTATTTCTATCCTGAAAAACCAGTTTGTTAACTAATAATGTTACCATCTTTCTGCCTGCTACTGACATCTCACATACTCCAGTCCTAAACCAGAATATTATTCATAATATAAGACACTGCTAAGCTTCCATCTGAATGCTATATAAATTTCTATACTGTTGCTGAAACTTATTATAAAAAATTAAACATATAATGCAGCTCAGAGAAAAGGCACATTATCACGTGACAATATAACAATCCAGTCTATGAAAAAGAATTTGCAAATGTTGGTACACAATGCTCTTTACATAAAGAAAAATGAAAAATTTCTTGCAATGGTGGGGGGCATTTCACCATCTCTTTTAATAGAATTACTATAACAGAAATACAAAAGTGGCTACAAGGAGTAGCCTATTTTGTGTGAGAAAATTACTGTTAAGAGGAAATAAATAAATACTCCAAAAGCAAGCTGGCCATAAGTGACATTGAGAAATCAAACCCCAAGTCAGTTACTGAAACCAATACCAAACCAATATCTCTAGATATTCTCTATCTCCATCTACAGGTATATTTAACAGCATAGTATAATGAACTGTTGCTTCTAAGGATGATACTGAATTAATATGAAATGACTGAACTATGATTGGGATACTTTAAGAAGTTATGGGATTACATAAAAACACTTAATAAAAATGAGAAAATCAGAATTATGTTTATGAGGAAATTTCTCAATCCAAAATGCCTTTTTAAAAATATATAGCCTGAGAGGGACCCATGTCCCTCTGGACCAGACAGACTAGCATGTTGGTCTCATACCAACTTTGTGCCTGTGGATTCCATGGCCTGGCTGCAGCCACTCACCAACTCCGAGCTAGCTCTACATTTTGCTTCCCTTGGCATGGGGCAGGAGGAAGTGCAGGCTAACCAACCAACCTGATTGTGGATGAGTCCAACAACCAGGGAGAGAAACTAATCCTGGAAGGTCAGCAGAACCCAAGGAGAAAGTACGAACGTGGTCAGCAGCTTCAGGAATTCCAATATTACTCTCCCAAAGTGACTGGATGAGAGGCAACCACATGAGACCACATGGAAAGGGTGCATGTTAGACCTGCTGAGAAGTTTAAGCTCAGGCCAGAAAGGACACAACCCCTGCCCTCTGAAGTGAGAAACCAGGCCGGGTGACATTAAGTCCAACAATCTGCTTGAACCCCAGTCCCATGGCCTGTATTCAAGAGACACTCCACACCTCAGCCTCCATGGTTACAGCAGCCTGGGGTGAATGGACAGAGGGCCCTCTGGAGAAGTGAGGGCACCTCACAAATCCACAGGTCCTAAAGCTATAGGGAGAAAATTGTGATTTCCAGGATTCCAACCCTGCAGATCCTTAAAAGAAACCACTCACTCAAAAACACAGAGGAACTTTTTTGACTCAATCTTTTCATATTTTTTATTTCTCTTTCCTTCATAGTTTTTTTTCCTTCTCTTTTCTTATTCCCACTTTAACTTTTTCATCTTTCTCGTCTTTTATTTCATGGATTTTGCTGTTTTTCTTTTATCTTCCCTTTCTTGTCTGTTCTGTTCTGTGACTGTTTTCTACTATGAATTTACTTTTACTCCTCAATAGGACCCCCCCATCGTACTTCTCTCTCTCCTTCATCTTCTTCTATTGATTCACGTTTTCAAATTGTACTTTTTTCATTTTGATTCTCCATCCCTCTACCTTAACTAGTATAACTATTACATTTTATGAATCTTTAGACAGCTAGTCAATTCTAAACTATTACCGTTGAATATTTTCTATTAATGGAGGTGAGGTTGTTCCACTTAGTAGATATTTACTATTGGGCAATATTTGATTTGTCTGGGTGTTTGTACTATAATTATAGATCTCTTTTCTATGGTTAAGAGTGATACATTACTGGTTCATTGGGTATAATCAGTATCTAGTTTGTCTTTGATGCTATTATTCATCGCCAATTTTATTACTATAGACAAGGTAAAACAGTTGCTGCTGTTAATTACTGTTTTCTGGATGCCAATATCTGGATTGCCTTTGGGTCATTAACAGCACTGTGGCCCATTCCTGAAGAAATGGACACTGGGGCAAACATACTGCTGCCTTTCCTCCTGAATAAACGCAAGTGGCTGGATCAGACACAAAGGCCAATAATTAGCCATACAGAAAGGGCATCAATAAAAGCAGACATTAATTAAAGGTCTCCACATGAATAACAAAGCTTTTCACTATAATCATCTGCAAGCATCAGCACACACACACACACACACACACACACACACACACACACAAACAGAAAAATAGAAACGTGAAAAGAAAAGGCAATAAACTGCCACGAAAAACTCCCAACTCCCTGAAAGCTGACCTATGGGGCCCTGAAGGAGAGGAAATCCAAAACCACACAAATGAACTATTCAA
Organism: Erethizon dorsatum; assembly: GCA_028451465.1. Classification (NCBI taxonomy): domain Eukaryota; kingdom Metazoa; phylum Chordata; class Mammalia; order Rodentia; family Erethizontidae; genus Erethizon; species Erethizon dorsatum. The sequence continues at coordinate 44,839,478 of CM051835.1, forward strand.
AGGGATAACACAGGAGATAATGAAACAAATAAAGCATTTGGTAAGCTCAAAGAAGATATAACTACACAAATAATGAGCTTGATAAACAAAATGACTTGTAAATCTACAGAAGACACTAATAAAAGTTAGGTGACCTAAACAAAATGATACAAAACATGAATGACTACCACAGAAAAGAACTAGAGTCCATAAAAAGGTACCAAATAGAAATTCAGGAATTTAAAAATTCTATTGAAAAGTACAGGTAGCAGAAATGACCAATCTGAGGACATGGTGTCAGAGTAACCAATTAATGAGAGATACCTTAAAAACAAGAAACTATGAAAAAATGGATCCAACTGCTGCTGGAGGACTCAAAGGTGACTAATATAGCATCAACTGAAATTAGTGAAGACTTAAAAGAAAAGGGGAAATCACAACAGACTCTGCCAAAATCCAGAAGATTATTAGCAAGTATTTTACAAACCTGTATGCCAATAAATTGGAAAATTCAGAAGAAACAGATTCCTAGATACATATGAATTACAAAAGTGAACCAAGAAGAAATGAAAACCCCGAATAATCCATTAACAGACAATGAAATTGAAATAGTAATAAAAAGCTAGAACAAAAAGCCCAGGTCTGCTGAACTCTACAAGAAATTCAAGGAAGATCTAACATCAATATTCTTCAAGCTCTGTAATGAAATTGAAAGAGAAGACATACTCCCAAAGTTATTTCTGGAAGCTAGCATTACCATGATTCTAAGACCAGACAAGGAAAAAGAAAACTACTGGCCAAAAAAGAGCACTGTAGGGCAATCTCTTTATGAATACAGCTGCAAAAATCCTCAACAAGTTACTGGCAAACTGCATGCAACAAATTATCAAAAAGATCATACATTATGACTAAGTAGGCTTCATCCCAGGCTTGCAAGGATGGTTCAACATTTGCAAATCAGTAAATGTAATATATCACATAAATATGATAAAAATGACATGATCATTTCAATTGACACACAAGCCTTTAACAAAATCTAACATCAATTCATAATAAAAACAATGAAGAAAATAGGTACAGAAGGACCTTATCTGATAAAAGGTGTTTACAACAAACCTATTGCTAACATCATATTAAATGGGGAAAATTGAAAGCTTTCCCTCTAAAATCAAGAACAAGACAAAGATGTCCACTATTACCACTCTTGTTCAACACAGTACTTGAAACATTAGCCAGAGCAATCAGGCAAGAAAAAGAAATAGGAAGAAGCTATATTATCATTATTTGCAGAGGACTGAAGACTTGAAATATTCTACCAATAGACTCCTAGAATTAACAAATTCAGCAAGTTAGCAGGATACAAAACCAACACAAAAAGTCAATAGTGTTCCTGTGCACCATTAATGAACTCACTAGAAACAAATTAAGAAAAAATACCATTCACAATAGCATTAAGAGGGCCGGTGAGATGGCTCAGTGGCCGTAAGTGCCTGCCTTGCAAGCGCGAGGGCCCGAGTTCGACTCCTGGATCCCACATACGAAAAAGGGGCCGGTGATATCGCTCAGCGGCACGGGCGCCTGTTGGCGCGCGAGGTCCTGAGGTCGACCCCCCGGTACCCACAAAAAAAAAAAAACAATAGCATTAAGAAAAATCAAGGGCCAGTGAGATAGCTCAGCAGCATAAGCGCCTGCCTGGCAAGTGTGAGGTCCTGAATTCGGCTCCCGGAACCCACATATGAAAAAAGGGCCGGTGATATCGCTCAGCAGCATGGGTACCTGCTGGCGTGTGAGGTCCTGAGGTCGACCCCAAGTACCCACAAAAAAAAAAAAAGAAAAGAAAAGAAAAGAAAAATCAAATACTTAGGAATTAACCTCACCAAGGAAGTGAAAGAATGCTACAACAAAAACTCCAGTACTCTAAAAAAAAAAATCAGAAAATGGAAAGAGGGCCAGTGATATGGCTCAGCAGCATAAGCGCCTGCCTGGCATGCACGAGGTCCTGAGTTCGACTCCTGGTACCCACATAAAGGAAAAAAAGGGCCGGTGATATCGCTCAGTGGCACAAGTGCCTGCTGGCAAGTGCGAGGTCCTGAGTTTGACTCCCAGTACCCACATTAAAAAAAAAAAAAAAAAAGAAAAGAAAAAGAAAAAATGGAAAGATATCCTCTATTCCTAGATAGGCAGAACTAAAGTCAAAACAGCCACATGTCCATAACTGATATACAGATTCAGTGTAATTCCAATGAAAGTACCAACAGTATTAGGGCTTCACAGAACTAGAGAAATAATCCTAAAATTCATAGAGAACCAGAAGAGACACAGACTAGCAAAAGCAATCCTGGGTAATGAGCAAAGTGGGAGGCATCACAATACCAAATTTAAAAATATATTACCAAGCAGCAGTGATAAAAACAGCATGGTACTGACACAAAAACAGACATGTGGATCAATGGAACTGAACAGAAGATGCAGAAACAACCCTGAGCAAGTTGAACTATTTGATCCTTGACAAACGGTCCAAAAACATACACTGTAGGAAAGATAGACTCTTTAATAAATGGTGCTGGGAAAATTATCTATTGAAATGCAGAAGATGGAATCTAGACCCATTATCTTTCACCATGTACTAAACTAAAATCAAAATGGATCAAAGATCTAAATGTTAAAACAGAAACACTCCATTTACTGTAAGATAAAATAGGTAAAACTCTAAGCAAAAGTTGTAGACAAGGACTTTGTGAGCAGAATCCCTGCTGCCCAGTAAATAGTACCAAGAATCAACAAATGGAATCATGTCAAATTAAAAAGCTTTTAAACAGCAAAAGAAACAACCCAACAGAGTAAAGAGACAACCTACATAATTAGAAAAAAATGTTTGCCAGGTATTCCTCAGAGAATCAGTATCTACAATATATAAAGAACTAAAAAAAAAAAAAAAAAATTGGACCCTCCCCCCAAATAAAAGACCCATTCAAAAAATGGGCAAGTAAGCTGGGCATGGTGCACATGCTTGTAATTCCACAACTCAGGAGGCTGAGGCAGGAGGATCGCTGTGAGTTCGAAGCCAACCTGGGCTATATAAAGTGAGCTCAAGGCCAGTCTGAATTGCATACTGAAACCTTGCTTCAAAAAGCCAAAAAAAAAAAAAAAAAAAAAAAAAGGGCTAGTGAAATTAATAGACACTACTTGGAAGAAATACAAATGGCTGATAAATATATAAAAAAAATTCAACTTTGCTGGCCATTAGAGAAATAGAAATGAGAACAACACTGAGATTCTATCTTACTCCAGAGAGAATGGCTATCATCAAGAAATCAAATAATATCAAATGCTGGAGAGGTTGTGAAAAAGGAATCCATTTATATTGCTGGTGGGAATATAAATTAGTACAAGTACTACGGGAATCAGTATAGAGATTTCTCAAAAAACTAAACCTAAAAACTCAGGTTGACCTAGCTACAGTGGACCCTCGAGTTACAATCAGCCTCACATATGAACAACTTGGGTTACAACTGGAATTTTAGGTTTAACTTACGACCAAAGTCTTGAGTTACAACCCAAATGCCAGCCACTTGTGCATTTGTAAATGAAGACTTGCTATGCCAGAAAAGCTTATGTCAGGGTCAGTCTGAGCCCAGATGCACATGTTTGTGGATGTGATTTTGGTCAGTGCTTTACATAATCGCTATGATTACTGCTATCAAAATGGTCCCAAAAAGCTAGAAAAGAAGCTAAGGAAGAAAGGAAAGGTAAAGAAAGCAATCACAATGGAAAAGAAGATGGAAATTATGGAGAAATATGAGACATTCATGTGACCAATCTTGCTAATATGTACAGTATATTGAAATCCACCATCTTGACTATCTTACAGAGATAAGATTTGTATAAAGAAGCTAGTGTTGCTAAAGATGTTACTCAAATTAGTAAATCACGAGCAACAGTGTTAGATGACACAGAAAGTCTATTATTAGTGTAGATAAGTGAAAGGCAGATGGCAGGTTATAACCTATCTGAGAGTATCATTTGTGAAAAAGCTAGTGCTATACCTGCAGATCTCGTAAAGGATAATCCATCACAAGAGATAACAGTGAAACATTTTGTGCCACTAAGGGGTGGTTTCACAATTTTAAAGTGAGAACTGCGGTTCACAGTATAACTAGGCATGGTGAAGCAGCCAGTGATGATAAAAGGGCTACTGAAAATTACATATACCACTTTGAAGTGATGACACAGAGAAATGGCTTTTGCTCTCATCAAGTTTTCAGCTGTGATGAAACTGGTCTTTTCTGGAAGAAAACACCCAGGAGAACATACATTACCCAGGAAGAGAAGAAACCTTATTGCAATGTGCCAATCAAGTGGTGACCTCAAGATAAAGCCTCTCTGGGTTTATCACTCTGAGACCCCTTGAGTGTTCAGAAAACATAAAGTTACAAAGAATAAGCTAGAGGTAACACAAAAGCCTGGGTAGGGCCGGTGAGATGGCTCAGTGGCACGGGTGCCTGCTGGCGCGCAAGGGCCTGAGGTCGACCCCCGGTACCCACACACGCACACAAAAAAAAGCCTGGGTAATGCAAAAGCCTGGGAAGAGTACTTTTTCTTTAGTGGGTCAGGGAGGCTTTCTGTCCTACTGTTAAGAAATATCTAGAGGACAAAGGTTTTCCACTCTAGGCTCTCCTTATCATGGACCATGCTCCTGCTTACCCAAGAGATTTGGAAGAATTGGCTGAAGAATTCCCATGGCTCTTAGTCGAGTTCCTCCCATCTAATACAACTCCTCTACTGTAGTCTATGGACCAGCAGGTTAGAGCTAACTTTAAGAAGTTTTACACCAAGGAACTGTTCCTAAAGTGCTTCCAGATGGTTTCAGATACAGATTTAACCCTTAAAGAGTTCTGGAAGGAATATTACAACATCTTTTCCTGTGGGGGGTTAATTGAGAAATCCTGGGCTAATGTCTCTCTAAGGACACTGAGATCTGCCTGAAGAAAGTGTGGCCTAAAATTATACAGGAGAGAGACTTTGAAGGCTGTATAGACGAGCCTGAGCCTTCAAATGACCCTGTGGGTGAGGACACTGTCACTATAGCAGAGTTCATGGCTTGCAGGTAGACAGTGGTGATGCTGAGGAACTGGTGGAGGAGCACTCAGAGGCACTGTCTACAGAGGAGCTTCAGCAACTTCTGGCTGAGCAACAGAGAATGGCAGCTGAGGAGCTTTCTGAAGAGGAGGGGGAGGATCAACCATCAGTGCAGCAAAGTTCTTCTGCAATAAAGGAAATCCTGAAAAAATGGATAGAGCTACGAACATTTGTAGGGAAGACCCACCCAGTGAAAAAGCCAATCATTGCATTCACTTGCTTAATGACAATATCATGTCATACTACAGTATAGTGTTAAAGAAAAGACAGAAACGGACAACCTTAGAGACCTAGGGAGCCAGAAGCAGGTGCTAGTGGGCTACAGACTCTCCCGAGGAGAGAAAGGACACCAGAGAGCCGGATTCCAATGTTCTTATGAAAGGGGACTCTCATTCTAAACCATACTGTAACCACTTTCCATTTCATCCTCCCTTCTTGCAAGCCAAAGATGTCAATTTGAATGGTAAGTACAGTATGAAATTGGTGTTTCTGTTAAATTACGTACATTATACAACCCCTTTTTATTATGAAAAGGTTAGTTAAGGGATGCTTTGGGAAGTTCAGAACGCATTATGGGTATTTCTATTATTTCTTATGGGAAAGATAGTCTTGACTTACAACCAGCCCCGACGAACAAAATGAGTTTGTAAGTCAGGGGTCCACTGTATTTCCCTTTTAGGTTTCTTCCGAAGAAAAGATAAAGACAGCATATTACAGTGATATATGCATACCCATGTTTATAGCAGCACAACTCAATCTAAATCTTGGAAGTGACCTCTGTCCATCCATATATGAATAAAGAGAACATGGTATTTAAACACAATGGAGTACTACTCTGCCATAAAGCAAGATAAACTTGGACATATTCTTAAGTGAAATAAATCAGACACAAGCTTAAATATAGCATGGTTTCTTTTACATGAAAAACCCAAAATATAAATAAAAAGCAAAATAGAAGACAACAGGAAGTAGACAGGTCTTTCTCAAATGCTAAAGACAATAAGAGATGAAAGCAGGTGAGAGGGAAAGAAGAAGGGAATTAAGATGTTTTTGTACATATCCCAACTCTTCACAAGGAATGTAAGCACTATGTACTGCAAACATATATTAATGAAAAATAAAAACTTAAAAAAAAAAGAAAAACAATACATAAGCTTAGTTATTACTGTAATTGATTGGAAAATGGTCCCCCCCTCCCGAATCCCCAGTACTGGGGATTGAACCCAAGGTATTTGCAGTAAACTACATCCCCAGCCCTTTAAAATTTATTTTGAGACAGGGTCTCTAAATCATTAAGTTGCCCAAGCTGGGCTTGAAGTTGTGATCCTTCTGCCTCAGCCTCCTAGAGTGCTTGGATTACAGGCATGTGTCACCAGGCACAGCTTAAAATGTTCTGTTCTTAACATACATAAATTAATGAACATGATTTGATTTTTTCTAGCTTTCAGTTAAAAGCAGAAAAAGATATTCATTCTTGCTTAAATGTGTTAAATATGGTTAACACAATAATCATGTATTTCATATTATGATTTTGATTAGAAAAAGTAAAACCTTAGAGCAACAAATTTCTGATTGAAATGCTACTTAGTGCTCTCATGGATATTCATAATCACCTCCATACCTTATTCTGTCCTCCAGAAGTTTCTCACAAGTAATCCTAATTTTCAAAATGAAGCCCTTGTGTTAGATATTGTATTTTTATGTTTAAAGTCATTTTTTTCATTTAAACCTAACTGGTATTTGAACATGTTAATATAATCATAGTTAAAAAATTTAAGTTGCAAAATAGTATTAGTGTAGACTGAATGTGTCACTCCCCCAAATTAGTATGTTGAAATTCTATCTCCCAGTGGGATGGTATTAGGAAGTGTGGTAAATGCGTAATGAGGGTGGAGCCCTTTTGAATGGTACATTTATTTGATTTTTGTTTGTCTAGTTTTTTTGAGACAGGGTCTAGCTATGTGGTCCCAGCTGGCCCCTAATTCGCACAGACCTTTCTGCCTCAGTCTCCCAAGTGGTGGGATTACAGGCACGCACCACCACACCCAGCTCTGGAATTAGTACCTTTGTACAAAGGTCTCTGGACAGTTACCTGATTCTTTGTCCCATGTGACAGGATAAGCAAAAGTTGTCAGTCTGCAACAAAGAAAGCCCTCCCCAGAACCTGACTGCGCTGGTTTCCTGACCTCAGACTTCCAGCCTCCAGACTGAGAAATAAATTTTTGCTGTTTGCAAGTCACTCGGTCTATGGTACTTTTTTAATAGTATTTTGAACTAAGAGGTATGCGTCCTCCTTTAATTCTACTTCCCAATTAACTGGTTCCTTTCTCGAAAGAATTTAAGGGATTGTTTTTCATGCACGCACAAGCAATATGTATTTAGGAAATAAATACATTTGTTTACATTTGAACAACAATGGTAGCACATTACATATAGGTCAGCACCCTTTTCGCTAGATACCTCTTGTAAACATATCATTCTGCAAAATTGTACTCTTGAGTTTTGTGGCTAAAAGGTATTCCAAAGAAGAAATGTAATATAATTAAAGTTAACACCCCTAAATCATTTAGTTTTCCCCCTTATTTTTTGTAATGAATAAAATTACAACAAATAGTCCTATATGTATGCCATTTCTAGATTTTTCATGTAGGCTGGTACTTCTATTCTAGATACTAAAATAAATGTGACTGGTCAAAAACAGCTAAAAAATCTACCTTAGTTTCCATGTTGAGGAGATGAAGTCCTTTTATGTTCACTCCTACGTACACAGGGATGACTTTATGATTGCTGGGGCTTGCCTTTGTAAATATCTGTCCCGTGAAAAAAGCTGCTCCATATGTAGGAATTTCCCAACAATTCTGTAAGAACATGCGCTGTAGGTGGTGCATTTCTTTACTGATGCCCTCACTTGTACTAAGATTCTAAGAACAAATAAGGTAAAATAAAAATAAAAGAGATGAGAATTGTACCTTTCACAACATAGATCAAATAAGCAATTTTAATAATCAAAGTTGTCCCCAGTGAAGAAAATTATGGCACATAACTCAAAAGTACTTATTCTTTTGTGTTTTTAATATTAAAAATATTGTCTATTCTATTAGATTTTAAGTGTTTCAGGCAGAGATAGCATATTATTTCAAATTTTTATCTGTCTTTATCATAGTATTCAACATATAGAAGACAGTAAAAGAGTCTACATTACTGAAAATAAAAATATCTTGCTACTGTACTCTGTTTCAGGTTAGTGTGAACAAAAAGATTCATTTTTAATTTCAGAATTATGAATTTAATGTACCTACATTTAAAAAATTAATAACATTAAAAAAACCCTAGCCTATAAAATATCTTTTTATTTCTGTTAAACAGCTTACCTTGTATTCATGAAGTATTCGATTTGTCCAGTGAGGTGCTTTACTTTTCAGTTTGGTAACAGGTACAATGGATTTTAGATTTTCTTCACTGTAAGCACACATGTCAACATCTTTTAAATAAGTAATCTTTAGTAACTAACGCATACTAATCCTTCTGTCAAAAATGGCCTTAAGTAACAATTTTTAATCTGCAAAATACTGTTTTAAAGTATCAGAGAACTTAAAAATTTAACAGTTCAAACTTTGTGCCAAAAAAAAAAAAAATTCCCAATCTTAAAGCTATCAATTTAGAGAAATGTTTCTTCAATAATCAGAAAGTATTTTTGAAAATTGAGTGCTTGCTTTGGTAGCACGTCTACTAAAATTGAAAACAACAATAAACATAAATGTGCTTAAAATCTCAATGTTTTCTCTCAGAGTGAACATAAAACTGGTTTTATAGTGGAATTCTTAAGTGCTTCTGCTTTATAAAATTTTTTACTACATATACAAGTCAGGTTTTAGTATACTTTTTTAAGCATATAAGAAAAAGACAAAATAAAAATATGGAACCATAGAAGGGAAATAAGTTTGGAAAGTAAAACTTTCAGGAATCTTTTTCAAAAAATTATTTTATTTTATTTGTAGATGTTTGCAGTTCATGTAATTTACACTCATCTTGGGGAGTGGTCACATGTAAACTTTAAGAGTCCTTTTCCATAGTAGTTCGATTTTTTTCCTCTCATTCTATGCCTTGTACTATTAATTGCAAACCAATGTGTATTTTCTAATAACATTTAAAAACCTTCTTGGTTAAAAAGAATTGAGCAAAACGTGCCTTAAATACTTACTTTAGAAAACCTTGCTTGTGTTTCTTACTTTCATAATTTCCATAAACGATTTGCAACAATAGACTTGCCAATGTTATCAGTTTAGCATCAGGAGCTGTATAAAAGCCCTTCAGTAAATTATATCTGGCTTCATCGAATAGAATGAGAATAGCTAGTGCGTCTTCAATCTTAAAAGAAAATGTATAATCTGGTTACTAGGCTACAATTTCCCTATAAAAACGTACAACTTGTTATTGTCTAATAAAGGAAAAGTAAAAGCTACTTATTTCTATCTTAGTGAGCTGTCATTGTTTGGAGCACCAGTTGGCAAAACTTCCCTAAGGGTAAGACAGTAATATTTTGAGTTCTGCAAACCACTTAATTTCTGTTCCCACTGCTCAACTCTGCCCTTACAGCATGGTGCAGCCACAGGCCACACACGAACGCATGGGTATGGCAGTGCTCCGGACAACTTTTTAATAGATAATGAACTATGAATTCCGGACAATTTTCATATGACATGAAATATTGTTCTTTTGAATATTTTAATCATTAAAAAATATAAATGAGTAATCTTAGCTTTCAGCCTATACAAATATAGGCAGCAGGCAGAACATGTCCATAGGCTGCAGTTTGCTCCCACCGGATTGACCATGTAATAACATTACCATCAGTTTGTGGATATGGACAATTTTTGGCAGAATTTTATCCAAAGATTTATATTCCTAAAACATTTTTCTATTATCTACACTTCACACAATACAGTAGTGAACCTCAAAGAACATGAAAGTGTGTCAATTCCTAGAACAAATGTAATTTTTTTGTTTTGTTTTTGTTTTTTTTGAGACAGGGCCTTGTTATGTAGTCCAGTCTGGCTTTGAACTTGCAGCGATCCTCCTGCCTCAACATCTCTAATGCTGGGGTTATAGGCATGTGTCACCACACACACGGTGACAAATACAATTTTAACTATAGAAATGATCCCTGAAAGTTAGTCTTTGACAAATATAACTTTAAAGAGCCTATTTTAAAGCAAAGATTTAAAATTTTATTTGAAGAAAAAGAACTTTGTAGGGCCGGAGAGATAGCTCAGCGGCATAAGTGCCTGCCTGGCAAGCACAAGGTCCTGAGTTCAACTCCTGGTACTCACATAAAGGAAAAAAAGGGCTGGCAATATCGCTCAGAGGCACAAGCACTTGCTGGCAAGAGCGAGGTCCTGAGGTCGACTCCCGTTACCCACACGAAAAACAAAAAAAACAAAACAAAAAAAACACAAACTTTGTAACATTAAGAAGAGTAGTTTTTTTTTTTTAATTAAAAAAAATCTTGGGCCGGTGAGATGGCTCAGCGGCGTAAGCGCCTGCCTGGCAAGCACAAGGTCCCAAGTTCGACTCCCGGTACCCACATAAAGGAAAAAAAAGGGCCAGTGATATCGCTCAGCAGCACAAGCGCTTGCTGGCAAGCACGAGGTCCTGAGGTCGACTCCTGGTACCCACGTTAAAAAAAAAAAAAAAAAAAAAATCTTATCCAGTAAGATTAACAAAGATTGAGAAATGCTAGGCTATAGAATATATTTGGAAACAATCATCAATTATAAAGTTTCTGAATGAATAAAAGTATTTCAAATAGTATAAGCTGGAAAATAGAATTATTTTTGTCAAGCTAAATTCTATTTTCCAGCTTATAATATTCTAGAGAATATTATAAAAAGAAATTGAAACAGAACTTAATGAAAATACAAAGATGAGGGGACCATTTTAAATTAAAAGAGACTAAGGAGCTAAATACAAAGTATGAACCTTCACTAGATGCTGCTTATGAGATTTTTAGAAAATACTACGAAAAATCTGAATTTGGATGTTATTCTAGAAATACTAATTTTATTAGGCTGAAAATGGTATTATGGTATATAATTATGTCTTTGTTGAGGTATATAGGCATGTCCTTAGAAAATATTACCAAAATAAGTAGAGATGAAGCGTCATGATATCTGCCATTCAATTTAAAATGGTTCACAAAGGAAAAATAAGAAATGAAAAGATAAAGTAAATGTGGCAAAATGTTAACAGTGAACCTAGTAAGTGAGTATATGGAATGAACTGTATTTTTTCAACTTATCTTTGGCTTTTTGTGACAGGGTCTCGCTATGTAGTTTAAGGTCGCCTTGAACTCACTATGTAGCCCAGCCTGGCCTCAAACTCGTGGCGATCCTCCTGCCTCAGCCTCCCAAGTGCTGGGATTACAGGTATGCACCACCATGCCTGGCATTACTTGAAGATTTTACAGATGTGAAACATTTCTAAAAATTGTAATAATATATGTAACATAAAAACTTAGCCATTTAACCATTTTCAAGTGTATAATTTAGTGGCATTAAAAATATTTACAATATTGTGCTCCTATCCACTATTTCTACAACTTTTCATTATCCTAAATGGACATTTAACCTCAGGCTGGAGGTGGTTCAGTGGCACAGCACATGCATAGCATGTATTAGGCCCTAATTTTGATCCCCAGCACCCAAAAAACAAAAAGAATAAAACCTCTCCTTCTCCTATTCCCAAAACATTTGGTACTCTCTAATCTACTGGCTTTATGAATTTGCCTACTCTAGATTATTTAATATAAGTGGAATCAATATATTTGCCCTGTTGTGCCTGGCTTGTTTCACTTAGCTTGTTTTCAAGGTTCATTCATGTTGTGACATATATCAGTATTAGATTCCTTTTTATCACTGAATAATATTTTGTTGTATGCATATACTACATATATACATACCTTGTTTATCCACTCATCTATTGGACACTTAGGGTGCTCCCATCTTTTTAGCTATTAAGAATAGTGCTACAGTGAATAATGAGATGTACCCTTTTGAGTCCATTTTCAATTCTTTCAGTTATATATCTAGGAGTGGGAATGGCTGATCACATGGTAATTCAGTCACAGGTTTTTGAAAAACCACCATACTATTTTCTACAGTGGCTGTACCATTTTACATTCCCATCTGCAACGTATATGGGGTTTAATTTCTCAGTTGTACCAGTACCATCTGAGGAAGTCACTATTCTTTGTTCATTAGATGTATTTGGTACTTCTGCCAAAAGACAATTAACTGCAGATGTATATATGGGTTATTTCTGGACTATCAATTCTATTCCATTGGTCTGTATACTTATCCTTTATAATGTTTTGATTATTTGAGTATTGTAGTATGTTTTGAAATTGGGAAATGTAAATCCTCTAACTTTATTCTTCTTTCTTCAAGATTGTTCTGACTACCTGAAGCCCTTTGCAATTCCACCTTTTACATTTCTGCACAAAAGGCTGTTAGAATTTTGTTATGGATTGCCCTGCATATGTAGGTTACTTTGCTATTACCAATAGCTCAACAATACTGATAATCTTAACACTAAACATGGGGTATCTTTCTAATTAATTAGGTTGTATTTTCCAGCAATTTTTTATATTTGCAATATAAAAGTCTTGAAGTTCTTTTGTTAACTCCTGGTTATTTTATTCTTTTAGCTGTTATTTTAATGTATTTATTTTTTTTCTGGATTACTCATTGGTGGCAAATAGAAACATGAACTGTTTTTTGCTTTTTGAGCTTTTATCCTGTAACTTTCCTAAGTCAATGTATTAGATTGAGTAGCTATTTAATGGATTTTTTGGAAATTCCTATATATAGGGTCATGTCATTGGCAAAGAGAAATGGTTTTATTTTTTCCTTTCCAACTTGGATGACTTTGGTTTCTTTTTCTGGTCTAACTGCTCTAGCTAGAACTTCCAGTATACCGTTAAATCACAGTGCCTAAAGGGCATTCTTATATTGTTCTTTAATCGTAGAAGCAAATTTTTAAGTCTTTTACCTTTGAGCATGATGTTAGCTGTGGGTCTTTCATAAATGCCTTCTATCATGCTAAGGAAGTCCTTTCTTAGTTTTCTGAGTTTCTATCATGAAAACGTGTTCAATTTTTTTAATTTTTAAAATTTTTATTAGTACACACTTGCAGGGGACTAGTTTTTATTTTTTATAGTTACCACTATATTTAGATTAACATATTTAAAGTTGTTATAATCTTTCTCCTAGGTTTCTCCCTTGTCTCATTTGTCTTTCTTAAGATATTACCTCTTCTCTAAAATGATATTCAAATACAAGCATAAAGTACTTGTTTGGGACAGATCTTTCTATCAAATTAAATTCTGTTCTTATTTTTCACTACCTATGTAGTTCTCTGCTTGAGTGAGGAACAGTTACTTATTATGGAAAATAACTTTCTTATGTCTTTCTTGCAAATATATATATATATTTTTTTTCTTCTGTTCTCTCCCATACTTTCTTTGGAATTAAAATTTACACAACTGATTAGCCCTTAAGTTTATCTTTGACACCACTTCCTATTCTTAAAAAAAAAAATCTGTATGAATTCTTTCCTTATCTGATTGCTAATTTTTTTAATGATACCTTTTCTGTTTTTATTTAAAAAACAATGAGACAATGAGAGCGGAAAGGAAAAAAGTACCAACCAAGGGTTCTGTAACTGAAACTGTATAAACACCACTGGGATGTAAGCACTGAACAGAAAAACAGAAGTAAAACAACTTAGTACAGGAATAACACAGTTTCTGCCTCTAGTGTCTATGGTAGGTATGCAATAGATTTTGTGCATTTAAATGACTGTAAATAAGATTTCCAAGCAAACCTTTTTTTCAACTTCCAAAGGAAGTCTCACATCTCTTCTTAGGAAAAGCTGCGGTGTTTCTCTTTGGGGATCCAAATTAGTCAATTCAGCAAGTATTTCTGGCCAGTCATGAACATGTTGCAAAGGTTTATGATAAGGCTTAAGCTGAAGGCCTGAAAAACACCTTCCCTTTTATAAATGGTAATGTAAAAATAAATCAATTATATCACTGCATAGAAACTCCATATTCAACTAGCTCTACTAAAGTACTAAACATACATAAATTAAAGGTCTAAATTTAAACCATTACTTAATCATTATTACTATCTAGTTTGTAGGTAACTATTTGCTTTTAGAAAGATAACTGAAATTCTTATTTCCATTATAGCCTATTCAATTATGACATAATGAATATAGTGTTAAAATTACTACAATTAAACCATTAGATAACCAACCACATCATTAATTGTATACATTTCTATAATACTATGACAGATCTACAGTGACATTAGGTTGATTTTAACTAAAAAGGTTTGATAGTAAACTAATGTAAAGAAAAAGAACATCTGTATTATTTTGAGGTTAAGAAAGAAAATAAAGACAAATTGTATGAGCCATATGTTTAATGGCATTGAAATCAAATGCCATTGCAGGAGAAGAAAAATTTGGGCTCCTACAACTTACAAAATGCTTTGAAAAAAGCAAGAGAGGGGGTCTAAGAACTTACCTGTTTCAGCAGTTTGAACACTAATAATTTGTATAAAAGAGAATACAGCATTATTTTAAATTTAAAAGTCAATAATAAATATATGTTATATGAAGTTTACCAACCTACTCCCAAAAAGGAATAATAAGGTTTGAACAACAAAATAAAAGTTTCTTACTAAGGTTTTCTGAACAAATCCAAATAGTGAAATACTGCTGAGTTTCTTGAGAGAGACGCATGCCTTCCATTATCTGCTGTACTGTGGTATTATTTCCATGCTTCAGTTCAACAGAACGGTATGATCCATCCATTCTGTATATTCGTACTTTTTCATACTGGGACAAAGAATGATAATAAATTATGCAACCTGCTTAAAAGTTATGTATCATACCCATGAAGATACTTTATTTTCAACTTCATATCCTTTAGTATAGATTTCTTTTTTTTTCTGAGACAAGGTCTCACTATATAACGGCTGGCCCTAAACTCATGTATGTAGCATAGGCTGGACTTGAACTCAAAGAGATCCCTCTGCCTCAGCCTCCAGAATGCTGAGGTTACAGGCATGCACCACCACACCCAGCTCTAGTAGAGATTTCTAGTATAGAAAATATCAGAAAAACTGGTTCAAATGAAAACTTGTTGACAATATTTTAAAAACATTTACTTCCATTATTTATAATTTCTAAATTATTTTCTTCTAAATAGTCAATGGTTCCTTAGTTTAGGAAACTAAGGAAAATGACTTTTTAAAAAATATTGAATTCCAAACTGACAGGATATTTCAGTCTTTAATATAAAATGGAAATATCATATGGGAGATTTAGACTTGAATCTAGTGTCACTCAAATACCTCATGAGTCTAGCAGGCCATAAGTCATACTGAAGAAATATGTACCAGTAATAACTTGTAATAAGAGAAGTCTATAATGGAAGACCTTGCAGGCAAAAGTTGTAGAACAATGGATTTTGAGCTATTCCTTCCTTCAGTTCAAAAATTCCGAAGTAGTGGCAATTCTCAATAGGTATTTAATTGGTGTGGGAAGCATGTGATGCTCCTAAATAACTTCCAGGCCAACTCATTTTACTTTTTTGGGGGAAGAAAATCACTTTATTCCAATTAACTCAACTAATAACATCACAACAGCTGGCTTAAGGAGGGCACAGAAATATCTGGCCCAAATTCTAGACTATATGGTGACTTCTGTATGGCCAACACACCCTCTTCCATCACCATTCTGAAGCTATAATGAGAGGCTGAATTTAATGGTTTTACCCTTTCATTACTAACTACATCTCGGTGCTAAAATAACTTGGTTGGGATTGAATTCCCAGTTCTTCAAAGTCAACTTCCTGATTAGTCTGTCTGCAATTCTGCACTGCCTCAGCACTTCATTGAAACCGTCATAGAGCTCAGTGTTGGGCCGGTTCCACACACTCCAAAAACTATTTTATCTCAATGAGCAAGGGCCACCGGACTCTTCTTTCTGCTGCAGCAGCTGGATTTCCTGAGGCTCCTGGTAAGTGACATCTGGCTTTGAGGGCTTGCCATTGCCTCCCTTCACCAAAACCGCCAGACACGGCGTGGCTCAGTGTGTGCCCTATAAGAAAGCTCACAGCCACCTCCGCCGCAGTGGCAGCCATCTGGGCCATCAGACGGGGATCGGGGAGCAGCAGCAGGTAAGCCCACAGCAGATGGCTGGGCTGCTCTCTGGGGCGAGGCCGCTGGGGCTGGCCTGGGTACCTGCCTAAGTGCAGCTCACATCTCAGGGACCAGGCTGGCTGGAGAGGCCACATGGGAAGTATGGCTTTGGCTTCTACAAGGCATCCCTGGTGAACAGGAAACATCTAGAATTGCACAACTCTGCGAAGACTCTCCCAACTCATTTTAGATCAAGGTACCTAATTTCTTTTAGCCATTCAAAATATAAAAATTATCCCAGAAATAAAAAAATGTTATTACTATAGTTAGAAAATAAATTGCAATGAAGTAGAACATAAAAGTGCCTCTACTGTTTATTTCCTTAATTATCATATGCACTTGGATACTGTTTTGACAAAACGTGTATGAATGAGTTTGGTATGTGTATGAGTAATATTCCTCAAAGACAGAGATGATATATTCCTTATCATTTTCAACATTTCATGATGTTAAACTGAGAGATATTCAACAAATACTTATTGTCCAGCTTATGGTAATGTCTGAAAAGCTCAAATATCTGAATTATATCTGTTGGAATTAAGTTTTCATTCTTTTTTTTTTTTTATGTGGGTACCGGGAGTCGAACTCAGGACCTTATGCTTACGAGGCAGGCACTTATGCTACTGAGCTATCTCACCAGCCCTAAGTTTTCATTCTTTAACTGATGGTATAAATCTTTTTATTTCATTTGCAAATTTTCAAAGTTCTTAAAATTATTGATAATTTTATGATCACTACAACTTCTGGGCATAACTGAGTTTCTTCTCATTACTAGTTCTTTTCTATATTAATACCATTACTAATTATAAATTAAACTTTACTCTTTTTTTTTTTTTTTTTGTGGGTACCGGGGGTCGACCTCAGGACCTCGTGCGCCAGTAGGCGCCCGTGCCGCTGAGCGATATCACCAGCCCCTTTTTTCATATGTGGGTTCCAGGAGTCAAACTTGGGCCCTCGCGCTTGCCAGGCAGGCGCTTACGCCGCTGAGCCATCTCACTGGCCCAACTTTACTCTTTTTAATACGATATTCTTTTAACAGCTATGCATGCCCAGCATTAGATTTATGAGTTTATTTTTGTATAATTAGATGAAAAGACCAGGTTGAAATAGCAGAATAAAAGAAAATCACTTATTTCACTTTTGTGTGGAGGAAAGTAAGTTTTTTGTAGACTAACTTGATGAGATTAAATTAAAAAATGATATGTAATGCTATTATTTATAAATAGAAGTGTTGCTTACACAATCTAACTGGAGAGAAGTATTTCAACAAATAGAATGGAATTATTTGTAATCAAAACATCAAGTATAGTCATGTAGCAATTCAAGTTTTGGTCAATGACAGAAAAACGTACGTGACAGTGTATAACATACACTAGGCTAGGTATGTAGGTGGCTATACCATTTCGGTTTATGTAAATACATTCTATGGACAAAAATCACCTACTGATGCATCACAGAATGTATTCCATTGTTAAGTGACGCATGACTGTATAGAGATTATACTGGAAATTAGATTTATTTATTTATTTTTGTGTGTAAAGGGGATTGAACCCAGGGCCTCATGCATTCTACCAATGATCTATATTAATTATATTAATTTTAATATTACATTAATACTAATTTTATATTAAGTGTCCTGAAAGTTTTATTTATTTTTCCAAGTTTTGTTTGGTTATTCAATAAATGTCCAAATATTAGGAATTGTAACAAATTTAATACATATGAATTCTAATAATGAGGTTTTATGGTAGTAAAGAAGTAATTTATCCATCTCTTACCACAGATCTTCAAATTATCTATCAGTTTAATACTATGTTTAGTTCTCTATATTTATGTGGATAATTCTTACTGGTTTGTTAATGGCCTCCTTCAACAACTTTGCTGCTTCTTCCCAGTTATTTTGTTTGTTTTCTTCACAAATATTTAGTGGGGATCTTCCTTGCTGGTCTGTTATATGCTAGAAATGTGAAGAGGAAAAAGGAAAAAAAGGACATTACAAAATATGTGGTATTCTAAGGAAAAATGTCATTCAATTAATCAAAGCTTCAGTATTGAGTGAATATTAACTATACTTAGTACATATAATACTTAAACAAGAATTGCCCAAAAGACTCAAAGCACTAATCAATGTGGTTATTTTTTAAGTTCTGATATAGATACAATAAAGATATTATTAATGGTTTTATTTCCTCCCTTATGAAATATTTGTTATGACAAATTCTAGAAAATAAGAACAAAAATTTTTCCGTTTTGAAGACATGTTTTTGAGGAGTACAATATAAAATGAAGAGGTGAAATTTTATGTACATGGACAGTGGTAACGGTTACATAATTACATGGATGTACTCAATGCCAACCAACCATGCACCTAAGAATGGTTAAACCTATAAATTTTTTTTTTTTTTGTGGGTACTGGGGGGTCGACCTCAGGACCTTGCGTGCCAACAGGCACCCATGCCGCTGAGCGATATCACTGGCCCCTTTTTCGTATGTGGGATCCGGGAGTCGAACTCAGGCCATCGCGCTTGCAAGGCAGGCGCTTACACCGCTGAGCCATCTCACCGGCCCTTTTTTTTGTCTTTTTAAGTCAGGGTTCACTATGCAGTTCTGGCTGGCCTTGAACTCACAGGGATCCTCCTGCCTCAGCCTCCCGAGTGCTGGGATTACAGGCATGTGCCACCACGCCCAGCCCTAAATCTGTAAATTTTACGTGAGGTATATTTTACAACAATAAAAATTTTTAAATAATTTATGTTAAAAAGCATAGCTCATATATGATTATTATTCTATAAAGTAAGTGAAATTTTTATTTTTCAGCTGACCTCTTAATTGTAAAATTGAACACTCTAGTGTCATTATTTATTGCTTAAACATTAAAAAGAAAAAACTGGAAAGTAACTTACTCGGTCAATTTCTGGGTGGCTTAGAAGAATCTGTACTATTTCAGCATGTCCTCCTCTAGCAGCAAAATGCAGAGGAGAACTCAGCTGTCCATTTAAAAGATTTGGATTGCACTTTCCTTTCTCTAATAATATGCGAGTGGCCTCAACTTTTCCATACCTATAAAAAAGTAAAACTTACCAAAAAAGTAATTTTAAATGTTTTTAAAAATCCAAATTTTAGATATTTTTTTTTTATTTGATTTTAAAGAGAAGAAAAAAAAATAAAACAAAAAAGAACGAAATTTCAAAACGACATAACAGGAGGGCAACAATGGTTAATACATTATGCATTGTTATCTTTAAATTAGTTACTTGGGGCACTAGATATCAGCATTCAATTGTCTAAACATTACTGGCATAAACCTTTCTCTTCAATGAACTAAGCAAAATTAGTAGTGTCTATCTTAACCATCTTATATATAAATACAATTTTTTTCTTTTCACTTCCTTTTCCTCATTTCCCTATCCCAGACTCTTTCCTTTTGACCAGTTTCTTTCTGATTCATCATATCTATTGTACATTTTGGATCTTATTTACTCTTTCAGTTTCTCACACTACGGAGACAACACGATGTTTGCACATGTGCGTCCGGTTAATTTCACTTATGAGTATTTTCTTGAGTTGTATCCATTTACCTATAAAAGTCTCCAGTTTATCCTTCTTTATGGCTGAGTAGTACTCCATTGTATAAAAATACCACATCCTTTTAATCCATTCCTCGGTTGATGGGCATTTGGGTTGCTTCCAAGATCTGGTTATTACAAATTGTGCTGCTATAAACATGGGTGCACATATATCGCTGTGGTATGATGTTTTTAATTCTTCTGGGAAGATTCCCAGAAGGGGAATAGCTGGGTCAAATGGGACCTCCAATCCTAGTTTTTTGAGGAATCTCCACACTGATTTCCATAGTGGCTGTACCAGTCGACACTCCCACCAACAGTGGAGAAGGGTTCCTTTTTCCCCACAGCCCCTCCAGCATTTGTTATTGATTGATTTCTTGATAATAGCCATTCTTTCTGGGGTGAGATGGTATCTCAGTGTTGTTTTAATTTGCATCTTTCGCATGACTAGTGATATTGCACATTTTTTTGTATATTTACTTGCCATTTGTATTTCTTCATCTGAGAAATATGTATTCATCTCAGATGCCCATTTTTGGATTGGATCTTTAAATCTGGGAGGTCTGATTTTTTTGAGTTCTTTGTATGTTCTCGATAGTAATCCTTTGTCTGAGGAACAGCTGGCAAACATTTTTTCCCACATTGTGGGTTGTCTCTTCACTCTGTTGGTGGTTTCTCTTGCTGTGCCAAAGCTTTTTAATAAGATGAGATGCCAGTTGTTGATTCTTTGTGATAGTTCCTGTGCAGTTGAGGTTTTAGTCATAAAGTTTTTGTCTACACCAACGTCTTCAAGGGTTTTACCTATCCTACCTTCCAGCAGATTTAATGTTTCTGTTTTAATATTTAGATCTCTGATCCATTTTGAATTTAGTTTAGTGCATGGTGAAAGATATGGGTCTAGTTGTAATCTTTGGCATGTGCAGAGCCAGTTTTTCCAGCACCATTTATTAAAGAGGCTATCTTTCTTGTGTTTGGCACCTTTGTGAAATATAAGGTAGCTTAGTATGTCTGGAGTTGTTTCAGCATCTTCTGATCTGTTCCATTAATCTTCGGGTCTGTTTTTTTGCCAATACCACACTGTTTTTATCACAGTAGCTTTATAGTATAATTTCAAGTCAGGGATTTTGATGCCCCCTGTCTTGCCTTTGTTGCCCAGAACTGCCTTTGCTATTCTAGGTCTCTTCTGATTCCAAATAAATTTTAGGATTGTTTTCTCTAATTCTGTAAGATATGCTGTTGAAATTTTGATTGAAATTGTATTAAATCTGTATAGCAATTTTGGAAGTATGGCTATTTTCACTGTATTGGTTCTTCCTACCCAAGAGCAAGGGATATCTTTCCATTTTCTGATATCCTCTTCAATCTCCTTTTTCAGAGTACTGTAGGTTTCAGTGTAGAGGTCTTTTACATCCTTTGTGAGGTTGATTCCTAGGTATTTCATAGTTTTGGATGTTATTGTGAAAGGTATTGTTTCCCTAATTTCTCTTTCAGTAAGTTTGCTATTAGTGTACAGGAAGGCTATTGATTTTTGAGAATTGACTTTGTATCCAGATACACTACTGAATTCGCTTATTAAATCGAGCAATTTTTTAGTGGAATTTTTGGTGTCTTCTATGTAGAGTATCATTTCATCTGCAAATAATGATAATTTAACTTCTTCCTTTCCAATCATTACTCCTTTTATTTCTTTCTCTTGTCTAATTGCTCTGGCTAAAGTTTCCAGGACTATGTTGAATAAGAGTGGGGACAGTGGACATCCTTGTCTTGTTCCTGATTTTAGAGAGAGAGCTTTCAGTTTTTGTCCATTTAGTATGACATTGGTTGTTGGTTTGTCATAGATAGCTTTTATCTAGATGATATTTCAAAGAGATTTCTCTGGGGCAGAGAAGAAAGGATTAACAGACTAAGACACTGATATAAAAGTTTTCAATGCTTAGGAATTTTTTATTAATTATTCTAGTCCAATTAAAGTGTTTCTATCTCCGTTCAACTGAGAGACAATATAACCTCAAATGTAAGCTACAGCAGATGACAGAGAAAACTCCTGATATAAACTACAAAAGATGTATGTTAGGGAGATATACTTTTTAGTCAAAAATAAGTTCAGGGGGCTGAGGCGTAGCTCAGTGGTGGAGCATGGACTTAGCATAAGCAAGATCCTAGGTTCAACCCCCCAGCATCAAAAACAAACAAAAAAACAGACTCAGAATTAGAAAGTAAGTCATAAACTTAAAATAATGTTTTGCCTTTAGGCCTGATTATGATTTACAAAATAGGCCCAAAGTCAATTCTACATGTAGCTGCTACATTAGGCAATGTGGATGACGAAATATGTAAGACACACGGTCCCTGCTCTGAAGGCTTGGATTAGTTACATAATGCTGTAAGATTTAAGCAACAGTTAACAAAATAAGGGACTTCATATTTGTTAAATCGAAATGCTTTTTTAAAAAATCAACAAAGGTATGATTTCAGTCTAAGATAACCCTAAAATATGTTATGGAAGAACAATTTAAACTGGCTTTTTAATAGGAAACAACTGAAGAGGGGTTTACAATGTTTTTTGTTTGCCATTTTTGTTTCTTTTATGGGACTTATTATCCAATTTCATCCTTGTTTATGTTACTCTTTTCTCTACATGGCTGGGAATTGTTTAAGGAGAGGGATGGTGTTACTGCAATCCAAAGTGCCTTCTGCAGGAAAGGTAAGTGACCATACTGTTTAGCGGGCAATTGGAAATGCAGGGTTGGTACTCAGAAGGGGCACTAGTCAAATCCAATGTCGTAAACACTGAAGGGTGAATAAAGGACCTTGGATTCTGCAATGACATTTGATAGTTATTATCCTATCCTAATGTATACCTAGCCTAATGTATTTTGCAATGCCTAAGAACACTATTAGTACTTTTCCCACGGGACAGACCTTGTAATTCTGACAGTGGCACATATATAGTACAGTAAGTCCCTGGCATGAATATTCAAGTTGCAAATTTTCACAGATAAGAACAGACCTCACATTACGAAAATTCATAGATGTGAACAAATCACAGAAGTAGTTCACATGTCTGTCAGACATTGTCACAGTTGTGCTGCTGTGTGCTTACTGTATAGTATGATAGTGTGCGGTAGTACAGTGCTCAATCAGAGCCCACATGTCTGGAAGCAAAAGGAAAAGCGGTGGTGATGTGGGGGGGACTGCTAGGAAGTGCAAAGGAATAACCATAGAAACAAAAGTGAAAAGAATTGAGAGAGTGGACCAAGGCGAAAAGATGCTAGATGTCACTCTTTCTTGTAACATGAATTGTTCAACCACTGGCGCAATCCTAAGGAACAAGGACATGGAACGTGAGAAGTTTTCTTACGCTTTACATTGTATATTTGTGTCAAAGGTATGTAAGACTCACTTTGCTGGACTTACAAACAAATCTGACTTACAAATGTTATCCCAGAACAGAACTTGTTTGTAAGTTGGGGACCTACTATAATCAAAAGATCAAAATAGAATGTTCAGAAGGCAAGTGTGGTAGAAAAAGCAGAATGAGAGTACTTGTTTGATAAGAAACAATAACATTTACTACTAAAAATTCATTCTTTCAGCAAAGAAAAAAGTAATCTATTTACCAGCATGCATAATGAATAGGCGCCCAGTGGTCACTATCTAATTGGTTGACTGAAAACCTCTCGTTGAGAAGACGGCTCAGTAATTCTGAATCTCCTTCACAGGCACTTCGATGGAGAGGAAAATCATCTACCCATTGTCGTTCTCTAATCATTAAAAAGAATTTTGAAAATACAAACAGCATTGTTGAAATTTAAATTGCTTCAAAACAAATGTAACACATCTATGAAATCTATGTATTACTGAGCTAAATAATGATTAGAATGCATAGGTACTATGCATATAATTTTAAACAATATCTTAACATAAAGTTTAAGAAGAGCAATATGTAATAAAACCAAAACAGTACTTGTCTTCTGTGACACTGCTCATGCTTCTCTGCCATTTTTCCTGTTTGGGAATTTGGATTTTTGAGTAGTCTGGGGCTCCTAGACCAAAGTATGGGTTTATGACCACTTTATCTACCTAGAAGGGCAAAACAAAGAACAAAAAATCCCTTAAGAACTTTAGACACTTGACTTTCATATACATAGAGGATGGATTTTATCTTAATGTTTATTATTAATAATAGATATATTTATCTCAGGAAAAAAATTATACTTGAGATGAAATGTCTTTTGAAACCAGAGCTAAAATTCAATTCTTACCCGATTTGTATACTGAAGATCTGACCCAAACAAAGGGTTATAAATACAGGTATCTGCTTTCTCTAGGGCTAACATTTTACTCTTTATTTCTAGTGCACTATAGCCCATATGTAGTGAGTTTTCTGTTTGACCTGATTCAGAAGCATATGCAGGGTTTATGACATTAGTTTTTATCCGCTCAAGAGGAGAAGGTCGGAACAAAGCTGGAATAAAGTGAGATTGCGCATGGTGTTCATCTAGCCACCTGGCAAAATAGAAAAAAGAGGTAGTAGAAGTACCTGCTCAAAAGTGGAGATGAAAAAAAAGTAGACCACTATCTAACTTGGGTATATGATATTTTCTAATATTATCATTTAGATTTTTAAAGTTTAATTATTTTGGTTAAGTATTTCATTTATCAATATAAGTTTTGTCAATGGACACAGCAAACAATTTTTTTTTTTGGGTACCCGAAATCGAACTCAGGACCTTGTGCTTGCTAGGCAGGCGCTGTGCCACTGAGCTATATCCCTGGCCCCCAACAATTTTTAAAAATATATGTGCTACTATAATAACAAAAATTCCTTTAAAAGAAAATGAAGTACTTTAAAAATTTAAACTATTGAGATATATGTAACAGCTCTACTGTTACAGAAAGATAAAGCAGGAGAGGTTAAAGGAACTTACTGATTGAGAGAAATTAAATACTAATCTAGTTTTATAACAGAACAATGTTAATTCTTAAGCTAGGGCAGTATTTATTTGTGAAGAATAAGATTAACATGCTATAAGCAGACCAGATAATCTTGTCTTAAGGGTTTTCCTTTTTATACTATAATTGTAAAACTCACCATTTTTCTTTTTCTTTTTTTTTAAATTGTGGTACTGGGATTCACACAAGGGGTGCTCTACTACTGAGCTATATTCCTACCCCTTATTATGTTTTTTACTTTAAGACAGGTTCTTGTTAAGTTGCCAAAGCTGTCTTAGAACTTGTGATCCTCCTCCTTAGCCTCCCGAGTAGCTGGGATTACAGGTATGTGCAACTGCGCTGGGCGACCATTTCTTAATATATGTATTACTTCCATTATTGGTTCCAAAAGTATCTAGATCTGTCAGACTATTTCAACTATAAGCATGTATTTGATTAATTAAAAATACTTTAATGACATTTCTTACTTATCCAAGGCTATTAACATCCTTGCTGTAAGTGTTGCAAAATGAGTACTGGATTCACTACAAACTCGCATAATATCTTGTAAGCAGTAAAAAATTGGGCATCCTGGTGTATATGTATATTTAGTATTATCTGAAAAAGAAAATGAAGAATTATGCCATCATTTTAAAGGTTTAGAACTACATGCTCTTCATTTTTAAAATGTATGTATTTTTTTTAAAGCTTATTAAGTATAATATAAATTATTAGATTTGGAATTAGAAGGCCTGGACTCAAGTGATGGCTAGCTCTATTACCTTGTCCACTTAGGACAAGGAATGCAGCATTTAGAATCTTGAAAGACTATAGAAATTGCTTCCTCTTTCTCTTTCTCAACAATGTTGTAAAACTTATAAGATTTCCAACACCATTTAAAATATTCAACAATATTAAGTTAAAAACACCTGGGAAAATGTATCTGGAATGCCAGAGCTAACTAATAAAAAACATGTAAATACTGTGAAGCAGCAGGCTAATGGGATGTCTGTGGTGGGTCATTAATATACCATCAGGATTATCACTAACCTAGGCCAGTACATAATAGTTTTAAAAATCATTTCATTATTTAATATGTCATCAAATTCTTCCTGTGTTATGAACCAAATGGGGGAGGTGACAATATCATCCCTATTTTACAAATAAAGAATTAATGTTTAAAGTGGTGATTTGCCCAAAGTCATAAAATTAGTTAGGTACAGGGTCCACACTGAAACTTACTACCTTTTCTATTATTCCATTATATCAAAAGTTCAACTTAAATTGTCACATTAGATCTACATGCCTTAAACATTACCAAATACTACTACTGGGCAGAGTACTTTAGAACTACTATTGGCATTTTCTTGTGGCCAGTACAAGACAGGATCTGATCATAATATGTTAATTTTCCAGAATACTTAAGTATCTATTACTATTCTATCTATAGCATATCCTTTGAAAAAAAATCCCTTATTATAATCTAAATACTGTACCTCATTTCTCCACCCTATTTTCAAAAACTAATACAAAAACATTACTGTTCAGCCAAGAAGCCAATACACTGCTTTGAAATTAAATGTTTTTGATTATAAAAGATTTTCTTTCTTCTATTTACTTAAAAACGTATTCTGTAATAATAACAGTAAGTAGCTATTAACATAAATTTCTCAATTCCTCTATAGACTTTGTTAGCATCTAAAGTACATAAAGATTGATAAGATAGATGAGAACTTCACCTTTGACAACTGATGGAACAATAAATAATGCTGCTTCTCTGCCTATCTTCTCTCCTTCCAGAGGAAATTTCTTCATGAGTACCACTCGCTTCCCTAATCATTAAAAAAAGTCAGCAAAGATAAAAATGGTCTTTTAAGTCTTATAAATTACCTTGAGAATTAGAAAATCAATTTTTAGGAGCTAGAGATACAGCTCAATGGTAGAATTCTTGTCTAACGTGGGCATGGCTCTGGATTTGGTCCCCAGCACCACGCACACAAACACACACATGCATGAAAATTTTAATAGGCAGCGTGTTAGGGAAATTGAAATAGTCTTATCATATGTGCTTATAAAAACTGACAATACACAGTCATTCTGTAGACAACTAGTAGAGCTGTGGTTTGACTCACTAGAAGAGACCTTCCTATGCATAGGAAGGAAAAATGTCCTCCTGAGATTGAAAGAGCAGCTTTCAACAGGAAGGCATCCTATACCATCCTCACTCAGCTGGGATAAAGTTGGTAAGAATTTTATTAAATTCTGAGCTCACTGAGAAGAATGTTATATTGTTACCTCAAAATCTTAAATGTTTATTAGCTTTTCTTTAAACATTCAACTTCTAGCTCAAATGCAGTTTTTAATTAAAATATTAATGAGACTAAAAACTATTGTTCTGAACTATAACCATCCTTCTTAGTCTATTTAACTAACCCCATTTGGTAGTAAGGGTGCAATAAATGATAACATGTAAGTCTTGTACTCTATCACCTCTAATCCTCTCCTTTGCCATGGTATTTATCAACCTTTCTTATCTCCTCACCCCAGGAAATAAAAGAGCTAGCGAGTGGGACACCTTTTGTAGATAAGTAGATAAGATTTTAAGCAGTTTCATTTATCCACAAAACATCAGTCAATAGTCATAATTTTTAAAGCCTATTATAGCTCCCAAAATTATTTTATAATTGGACACTTATACAAAATGAAAGTGTTGGCCACTGAATAACATCCTAATAAACTCAGAGGCATTATTTCTTTTGCCTGTCTTGAGGTCTTATCCCCACCTGATCTTTCCTGCACCACCAAAGCTGGCTAGTTTCTGTAACTTTTGACTATTCTCTGCTTGTTAGGAGGCTATAGCCTAAGAAAATGGATCACAAAATTTTAATCACTTTTATAGACTGATAACCTGTTATCTAATATTTTAAATGGAGCCTCAGTTTTTTAGGGTTAATACTTCTACAATTCAGTTTGGCTGTTTGAAAAATGTCTTCTTCCTACAGGAAGAAAACCTCTGCTACCTGGTAACTTACAGGATTTTCCCTAACCCATGAATATGAACTTTCATTTAGTTATGAAGACTAAACCTTTGCCATTTCCTCTATCCTGGAGTAGAGAAATTAAAAATAGTAGTTCAAAAATACTTTTCCAGAAAACTATATTTCTAGTAAAAGTAATTGGTACTTTGTTTCTGTCTCTACTGAAAAAACCATTAACACTATAATTTCTTTAAATGCATTTCAAGTTTTAAAAAGTATAGTTGAGTTACTCCTTGAAGAAGCTTGACTATAGATTAAAAAACTATCTTTTGTAAGTTTTTTAAATGGAAAGAAAGTTTTTCAAATGGGAAGAAACAGATTGAATTTAATATATTTTTTAAATATATCTTTTGTTACAAGTATTTATAGCAGAAGACACTAAAAAATTAAGAAAGTAAGAAAAGTTTCATACCTCTGATACCCTGGTTTGCAGGAGAAATTGGTTTGGTGGTTTCTACTACATAATCCAATATGCCTTGTGTTATTTCGTTTTTGCCTTGAAGTTTAGTTTCCAACAAAACTTTCTTTCTTTTTTTTTTCTGTCCTTCAATGGGAACTTCATGCAATAAAATCTTAAATGAAAAAAGTAACATTGACAGAAGGTTAAAAATAAAATGTAAAAAAAAAAAAAAAAAATATATATATATATATATATATATATATATATATTTATGCATATAAGATAGTTAAGATAGATATACTGCTAATTTCTCTTAGTTCATTGAAAAGGTTTGGGCTAATATTGTTTGGACAATTGAATGCCAATATCTTGTACCCTGAGTAACTAATTTAAAGATAACAATACGCAATGTATTAACCATTGTTACCCTCCTATTATGTTGTTTTGAAATTTTATTCTAGTTTTTTTCTCTTTAAAATAAAAATAAAAAATAAAATAAAATAAAATAAAATAAAATGTACTTGTTTTGGAATACCAAAGTAAGCTGGTAGCCTTTCTCAACCCTCTCTGTATATTAGAATAACCTGAGAAGCTTAGTACCAAAACGATACCAATGCTGAGCTCCATCTCAGACCGATAAAATCAGAATATCTGGGTCCTGGGGTCCTGGTACTGATAGCTTCAAAAGTTCCCCAGGTGATTGCCAGGATTGAGAAATGGCAAGCCGCAGTACCCCTGAAGCACAAGCCTAAAAATCCCTGCAGCACTTTTTAACAGGTTTCAGGGATCTTATAAAAGCAGTTTTTGACAAAATGCTAGGAAAATTAGATTAGATTAGAAGTATTTCATAGTGCTTGGAGTTTGCTGCATAAAAAAGATAATTCAGTTACATACATAGTTTTGCTTCAATTACATGTTTACTACTGTATGTAAAATAATTCAAGACTACAGAAAAGTAAACTTCATTCCTAAAATTTAATTTAAGGAAAAAGATCATTTAAAATGAATTGTTAGAAATAATTTGGGAAAATAACCAAGAACAATGTTTATTTTGCAGTTTCTAACTGGCTTTTGCAGTTTTTTAATTTTTGAGAGCCATTTAATAAGTTGTTCTTAAATCTAAGTATATTAAATCCTAAGAACACCTCAAATAAGTTCTTTTTCTATTATATGCAAATAAATAGCAAATAGTCAAAAGGCACATAGCAGAAAAAAAGACTTGTCATTAAGAATTTACAGCATAATGTTAGGCTTTGTTCTGCTTTGCTTTTGTTTTGTTTTGCTTTGTTTTTGTCTTTTTTGAGACACAGTTTCACTATGCAGTTCAGGCTGGCCTTGACCGCATTTTGGAGCTCAGGCTGGCCTGGAACTTGCAGTGATCATCCTGCCTTGGCCTCCCGAGTGCTGGGATTACAGGCTGGGATTATAGGCATGAGCCACCACACCAGGTGGCTTTATATGTAAATAGTGGTACAGAATGACATTTAAGGGTAGAAATCAAACATGATTAAATTTTCTCACTTCATATGACTTAGCTCTGTATTCCCGAGAATTGAGACTGGCAGTATTCTTTGGACGAATAACAGCAACATACGCATCTTCTATGTTTTCTGGATTTCCCATTGCTTTATAAAACAAACAAAAAATTCCTTGAAAGATTAATGACACAATTGGTGGCAAGGTAAAAAATACAGTATTACAATCCAATCTGACAACTTTTATTTCCACATAATCACTTTGAAAAACAACTTAAAAATGTTGATATTTATATCTTAGAATATATAGAACCTAAAAGTCAGATATGACTTTGATTGTATCTTCATCACTGAACTATTCAAAACCTTATCTTATGATTTAAGATTTTCGTACAGTTTTTAAAAACTCCTTTTCTGTTAAAGGTAAAACTTTTAAAAATTGGCATACGTAATTTCACAGTTGGCTTGAGAGTGTGTATGTATGGGAGGGGTGCTGGGGATTTGTACTGAGTTATGCCCTTAGCCCTTTTTATTTTTTATTTTGAGACAAGGTCTCACTAAATTGTTAAGTTGCCTAGGCTGGGCTCAAACTGGCAGTTCTCCTTCCTAGGCCTCCCAGAGTGCTGGGATTAAAGGCAAGTACCACATCGGGGTTTCAGAATCTGCCCTCGAGGCTTAAAAAAGTGACATGATTATGAAATATCTTGTAAATTATGATTTGAAATATCGATTTAGAATGGTACACTTATTTTCAATAAATTACACAAGTGAATGTTACATTAAGTTTGGAAGCTACAAATAGGTAGCTGCTTTATATTCACTTAACTCACTACAGAATTTTTATCAAAGAGAAATTTTATATTAGATATTTGAATAAGCTAAAGTATGGTTTATAATTTTCTTTGGAGGTACCTATCACAGAGCCAAAGCTATTTGGTCAGTTGATAAACGCTCTCTGATGATGATTTAAGAATCCCACCAATTCCCCAGACGGTACATTTTTTCCCAAATATATTCACTGTGTAGTTGTATGTGTGTGTTTATCTCTATATATTTTTCTTCTCAAACTAAACTAATTTTCTCCTAAACTAAGTCTCCATGGGGCAATTTCCAGGGAGTAGCTAAATTTTAATCACACTCGTGGTTAATAGTTCCCTTCATTAGCACTACTACTAAGTTTTCTATGTCTAGACTAAAATGCTTCTTTTTGATTGAAAATAATTTATATTTTTTATAAAGGTTCCCCTCAGTTATATTCTAGCAAATTTCTAATATAACATCAAGCAAAATGCTTTGCCCTAGCCATGTTAACATGAACTTTTTTCCATTTTTTAAAAGCCCATTAGGCATTAAAATGATGTTCATATTTAATGAGCTCCAACTCTCAAGAGAGAAAACAGACCATTTCAAGACAGGGCTTTGAATGTTATTTGAAAGGATACAGAGTAATTTATTCTGTTTTCTCAACTGCAATTACTAATGTCACTTTGGAGCCGTTAATTCACTTTCCTAAATAATAATTCTATAATGCCTTATGATTAAATAATTTCAGGGTCGGGAATATAGCTCAGTGGCATAGTGCCTGCCTGGCAAGCTCAAGGTCATGAGTTTGATTCCCAGTACAAAAAAAAAATTTTTTTTTTTTCACTAAAAAGAAATTATTTTAAAATCCAGTGACTTCTGGCATTTTAAATAAACTCTGGGGCCGGTGAGATGGCTCAGCAGCGTAAGTGCCTGCCTGGCAAGAGTGAGGTGCTGAGTTCGACTCCTGGTACCCACATAAAGGAAAAAAAGGGCCCGTGATATCGCTCAGTGGCACAAGCACTTGCTGGCAAGCACGAGGTCCTGAAATCAACTCCCGGTACCCACATAAAATAAATAAATAAATAAACTCTGGCCTAAGATTGTAACAATTATTAAAATTATTGTATGAAAGTTTTATTTTAAATCAAATAATTCAATTTATTTTAAAATATTTTAAATTCCAAATATTTTCAGTGATTTAGGAAGTACAAATATCCATATCAGGAAAATAGAGCAAGCACAGATAAACAACTTAATGGTGAACCTCAAACTTCTAGAAAAGGAAGAACAGGCTAAGCCAAAAGCTCATACGAGGGAGGAAATTATAAAGATCAGAGCAGAAATTAATGCATTGGAGACTAAGGAAACAATACAAAGAATCAATGAGTCAAAGAGTTGGTTCTTTGAAAGATTAAATAAAATCGACAAACCCTTAGCCAACCTTATCAAAAAAAGGAAAGAAAAGACTCAACTTCACGCAAATAGGAATGAAAGGGTGATATCACAATGAACTCTGCAGAAATCCAGAAGATCATCTATACCTACTTTGAAACTTGTATTCTAATAAGCTGGAAAATGCAGAAGAAATGGACAGATTCTAAGATACATATGAATTACCAAAGCTGAAACAAGAAGATACAAAAATCCTAAATAAACCAATATCAATCAATTAAATCAAAGATGTAATTAAAAACCTCCCAACAAAGAAAAGCCCAGGCCCTGACGGATTCACTGCTGAATTCTGCAAGAAATTTAGAGAAGGCCTAACACCACTACTTCTCAAACTCTTTAATGAAATTGAAAGGGAAGCAATACTCCCAAATTCATTCCTGGAAGCAAGCACTACCCTGATACCAAAACCGGAGAAGGACCCAACTAAGAAAGAGAACACAGGCCAATCTCCCTAATGAACATAGATGCAAATATCCTCACTAAGATACTGGAAAACAGAATGCAGCAAATCATCAATATTATACACCATGACCAAGTTGGATTCATCCCAGGGATGCAGGGAAGGTTCAACATATGTAAATCAATAAATGTAATACATCATATTAACAAAGCCAAGGACAAAAATCATATGATCATCTCAATAGATGCAGAAAAAGGTTTTGACAAAGTCCAGCACCCATGCATGATAAAAACCCTACAGAAAATTGGAGTAGATGGTCTTTATCTCAATGTGATAAAAGCCATCTATGACAAATCAACAGTCAACATCATACTAAATGGACAAAAACTGAAAGCTTTCACTCTAAAATCAGGAACAAGACAAGGATGTCCACTGTCTCCACTCTTATTCAACATAGTCCTGGAAACTTGAACCAGAGCAATTAGACAAGAGAAAGAAATAAAAGGAAGATCGATAGGAAAGGAGGAAGCTAAACTATCATTATTTGCAGATGACATGATACTCTACATAGAAGACCCCAAAAACTGCACCAAAAAACTGCTAGATTTAATAAACAAATTCAGTAGCATACCTAAATACAAAGTCAACATTGAAAAATCAATAGCCTTCCTGTACACGAATAACAAACTCACTGAGAGAAATTAGGGAAACACCAAGTTTCACAATAGCATCGAAAAAATGAAATACTTAGTAATGAATCTAATGAAGGATGTAAAAGACCTCTACGTTGAAAAATATAGTATTCTGAAAAAGGAGACAGAAGAGGATTTCAGAAAATGGAAAGATATCCCTTGCTCTTGGGTAGGAAGAACCAAAATAGTGAAAATGGCCATACTTCCAAAATTGGTATACAGATTTAATGCAATTCCAATCAAAATTGCAACAGTGTATCTCACAGAATTAGAGAAAACGATCCTAAAATTCATTTGGAACCAGAAGAGACCTACAATAGCAAAGGCAATTCTGAGCAACAAAGGCAAGGCAGGGGGCATCACAATCCCTGACTTGAAATTAAAGCTACTGTGATAAAAACAGCACGGTACTGGCACAAAAACAGACCCAAAGATCAATGGAACAGATTAGAAGATGCAGAAACAATTCCAGACATACTAAGCCATCTTATCTTTGACAAAGGTGCCAAACACATTCACTGGAAGAAAGATAGCCTCTTTAATAAATGGTGCTGGAAAAACTGGCTCTGCATATGCCACAGATTAAAACTGGACCCCTACCTTTCACCATGCACTAAACTAAATTAGAAATGGATCAAAGATCTAAATATTAAAACAGAAACAATAAATCTGCTGGAAGATAGAATAGGTAAAACTCTTGAAGACAAAGTCTTCAAGACTTCTGTTGTAGACAAAGACTTTATGAATAAAACCCCGATCACACAGGAACTATCACAAAGAATCAACAACTGGGATCTCATCTTATTAAAAAGCTTTGGCACAGCAAGAGAAACCATCAACAAAGGGAAGAGACAACCCACAATATGGGAAAAAATGTTTGCCAGCTGTTCCTCAAAGGATTACTATTGAGAACATATAAAGAGCTCAAAAAAATCAGACCTCCCAAACTTAAAGACCCAATCCAAAAATGGGCATCTGAGATGAATACAGACTTCTCAGATGAAGAAATACAAACAGCAAATAAATATATGAAAAAATGTTCAACATCACTGGTCATTCGAGAGATGCAAATTAAAAGAACACTGAGATTCTATCTCACCCCAGAAAGAAGGGCTATCAAGAAATCAACCAATAACAAATGCTGGAGGAGCTGTGGGGAAAAAGGAACCCTTCTCCATCGCTGGTGGGAGTGCAGACTGGTACAGCCACTGTGGAAATCAGTGTGGAGATTCCTCAAAGAACTAGGATTAGAGGTCCCATTCGACCCAGCTATTCCCCTTCTGGGTATCTTCCCAGAAGAATTAAAAACATCATACCACAGCAATATATGCTCACTCATGTTTAGAGCAGCACAATTTGTAATAGCTAAATGCCCATCAACCAAGGAATGGATAAAAAAGATGTGGTCTTTTTATACAATGGAGTACTACTCAGCCAGAAAGAAGGATAAACTTGAGATTTTCTAGGTAAATGGATGCAACTCGAGACCATACTCATTAGTGAAATAAATCAGTGTGTGAGAAATTGAAAGACTTAATAAGATCCAAAATGTACAATAGATATTGGGAAATGGGAAGAAACTGTTCAAAAGGAAAGAGAAACTGGGATGGGGAAAGGAGAAAAGAAGGAAGGGAAAAGCAAAAAAAAAAAAATATATATATATATACACACACACACACGTGACAGTTAAGATAGTTATACCATTAATTTCTCTTAGGAAGGGAAAAGCAAAAAAATATATATCTATATATACACACACACAAGATAGTTAAGATAGTTACACTATTCATTTCTCTTAGTTCATTGAAAAAAAATGTTTGTGCCAATATTGTTTGGACAATTAAATGCCTATATCTTGTACTCTGAGTAACTAATTTAGAGATAACAATATGCAATGTATTAACCATTGTTACTCTCCTATTATCTTGTTTTGAAATTTTGGATTTTTTTTCTCTTTAAAATAAAATTGAAAAAAAAAGTACACACATTTCACTCAAAAAGCTAGTGAAACAGCAGTATAGAAGTGTTTCATTTTGTTTAAAGTTTTGAGAATGTATCATTCATTTTCATCCCATACCTCATGGAATTTGATCATTATTGAAATCCACTCCATGCAACAGAGCTTTGTACACCATGTGAAAGGGAAGAGGTTTTTTTTTTCTGAATTTCTATTCAGCTATTACTTTTCATCTCAGATTAATACTGACTTAAAAGTAATAAACTCTACAAATTATGAGATATCTGACCACCTCCTGAAAGACCATAAGCCCTGTAAAAGGACAATATATTGTGGAGACACTGTAACATACGTGGCACAATTATGGACACAATTCTTTGTATTAAGCACCTAAAAAGAGAAATCAAATAATTGTTAATTTTCCTATCTTGGTCAACACATACTAGGAAAACACCTATAAACAAAGTGCTTTGTTAACACTAATCACTTACAGTATTCTTTTAAAAAAAACTAAAGTGTACTTATCCCCAAAAGAATAAAATTTGTTTTCAAGAAATACTGCTACTTGCCTATTTCAAATATGTATTCTTCCAGTGACATTAAAGACAGAAACAAAAGCTTAAATCACGGAAAATATCAAAAAGTACTATGATAGGAAGGTAATACTGTTATGACAATAAAATAAGAAAAAGTAACAAGCTAAAAATAACAGAGAAAGGTGTAACTACAGTTTGAATGTTAAGAATGCATTTTTAATGGAGTTTTGGGGACTTAAGTACTGGAAATATGTGGCAATTTTGTTAAATGGCTCACTAGGGAAAATGCTCCATATGGTAATATACTGTTTAAGTATATTAATAAGCCCTTATAAATGAAGCGGTGGAAATGGTTCTCAATCGGGCATGGTAAATAACTGAGATCGTTTGAAAATACATAGGGGCATTTTCCCTAGGATGGGGTAGAGGACGTGCACAAGTGCCGGTTGGTGCCCGCGGGCAGGGTAACACCCTGCAGTGTGTGAGTCGTCTCGCAAATTGTAGACACGTTAGCTCTCCGAGACAGCGGCAAAGGAGCGGAACTCAGATCCGAGTTAGGGCAGGTGAAGACTTCTGGTGAAGCTCAAAGGCAAAGAAAGCAAAAAAAAAAAACCTTAAACGAGGGAGAACGGGAGAAGTGAGCTAGTCTGACAAGCTGTGAATCGCTTTCCCTACAATGACAACAAAAGACACTGCCTGGGAGGTTTTTCTCTCGCCGCCACCCAGCACTGCCCACTAACGGGAAAACTGCAAGTCGGTCTGCTCGAAGAGCAAAGGTGACTGGGACTTCTCTGTAAGTACTTTTAACAAAGAAATGACTTGCCTGGAGGAGCAGGACGTGAAGATGACTCAGTCTCCCACCCCTGTTTTTCTCCCGCGCGAGTCTGGAGCTTGCTTCTCCTCCTTTCCGCGAAGGAAATCGAGCGGTCTCACCCGTGCGGGTGGCCGACTGTCCCTCGGACCGCTACATTCACCTCACGGGCTGGGAGGGTCACCTGGGGGCGGGGGGCCGTCACCGTTCTGTCATTCCTTCTTCCCAGCTCTAGGCAGAGCGGCTCGGCCCAACTTCCTGTGGCAGGAAGACCCCGATCGCCACCAGACGCCGCCCGGCGTGTTCCGCGACGCTGCTCACCCAGAGCCCGGACAGCTCGGTTTTCTGCAGGTGGAGAACCTCAGGCGCGTAGTTCTTTACTGTCCTTCCCTTTCCTCGCGACTCAGCATCATTTACTCTTCACCCTCTCCAGAAAGGATGGGCTTCCAAGGCTTCAAAGGCCTCAGCTATCTCTCCCGCCGCTACCCCGGCGAGGAAACCACTTCCGGTTTGCACCCCTCGCAGCCGCGCGGTTGGCGGCGGAAGAGCTTCCGGGTCGGCAGCGGAGTCGCTGTCTGCTGTTCCTGCTGTTGCTCGCCGGGGCTGCAGGCTCTCGAGCTGGTGGCGGGCGGCCGGGAGACCGTGGCGGCAGCGGCGGGAGCACCAGCTGCAGAGCAGGAGGCTGGAGACTGGAGGAGGGAGGCTGGGGCTGCGAGCGCGCGAGGCTCTAGCATGAGCCGGACTTGACCGCGAGGCGGAGGCAAGAGCCACCGCCCCCTCGTCCCCTCCCCCGAGAGGCGGCCGGCGGCCGGCGGCCGAGAGGGGTGGGGGGCGCCCGCCCAGTCCGAGCCTCGCCGCGGTGTCGCGGCCTCGCGCAGCGCTGCCTGCGGGCCTCCAGTGCGCACTCAGCCCCAGCAGCCTCCGCCCGGCGGGCGCAGCGGAGGCGACGAGGAAGGCGCGCCCGCCCGGGTGGGTGGGGCGGGGAGGGTCCCCGAGGTCACCGGCTCCGCGGCGGAGGCAGAACTGCAGACCTGCGGGGTCCACCTCGCCCTTCCCTCAGCCCGAGAAGTAACCGTAAGTCAGAGCTTCGCGGTCGGGTTCTGTGTGAGGCTGGCTCCGCCCGCTCTGGGCTCCCGAGTCTCGAGCTGCCTATCCCACGCCCTCCCGATTTGCGGAGCCTGTGCCTCTCCCTCCGTCAGAGCACTGTCCGTCTGTCCCCACGCTTGGACTGGCAGCATCCTCCGGCTGCCCCGTGGAGCGGCTTTTCTCCGGCGAATTTGCCAGCTTTCCTTTTCCGTGGCGCGTCCCGTCCTCCCCATCTGGATGCACCGCCTTGCCTCTCTGTCCTTAAAGGATTTGTGCCCTCCCTCCTTCCGCTGGTCTTTTCCTTGAGGAAAAGCCTCGGGTTCTGCCGGCCTCGGGGACCGGAGTCTTGAGCCAGCGCAAGGGTGAAAGTGCTCTGCCGGGCGGCGATGGGTGGGGATAGGTGCGTATGCTCCAGTGAACCTGATTTTGCTTCTCCTGTCACCAAAACAAAATAGGGACGCTCCCCTTTACCCTCCTTCGTCTCCCTTCCTGTGTATGAACTGTTTTCTGTACGTTGCTGTTTGGAAGGAAATTGGAGCTAGAGCTGTAATTAAGCATCTCCTGTGGAGGTTTTGAAAATTAGTATCATAAGCGCTCTTCACACGGAGTAGCATGTGAACCATCTTCTGGTATTGACCTAAAGACCCATTCCAGAAGATCTTTACTAGATCTGAGAAACGAATGTGCAAACTGATGTTTCATACAGTGTGTTTTGGTTACCTTTGGATAATTTTCAGTGTTTTGATTTACTCTTAATTTACAAGTGTGAGTGTTTGTGTCTGGTATGAAAACCCTTGTATGGAAAGCTTTTTAGTGGAGACGAGCAAGTGGTTAAAAAAATTAACATTCATGTGGTTTTTAAAGATCATGTCACAATGTATTTTATAAGATATCACTTCAATCTTTGATTTCACAAAAACCTCTTTTACTAATATGTGTCAACCACAAACAAATGTTACACACCTTGGTTCCTATGATCTTCTTGCTTCTTAGTTTAAAAAAATTAACTGAATATCTTTAATGTATATTTTTAGATTTTTTTACTAGATTTTTTTCTCATTAAAATTCTGTTTACTTTCTAAGCTGCTATTGCAGATCTTTCCAGAAATTAAATTAAAATATAATTTTAATGCCATCAGTAATTGGACAGTAGCTCTCATATGACTCCATGCACTTATACTTTTCAAGACATCACAAGAAAGCAAATGGTAATTTAAGAATCATATTGCTCTGTGCACTGCAGGTTCATTGTTACTGTTCTGTAAACTGCTCTATAATGTAGCCTGGTAGCTCTGTGATTTGGTTTTCTTGAAAATCATTGTTATTTTGTTAAATTAGATGTACTCAATGTCCCCCCCCCAAAAAAAAAACCCTCCTTTCTAGTTAATTTTGACTATTTATTTGATTTGTAATTTATCCTTCACAGATTTTAGTGTGAAGTAGGTTGGGGAGAGGTAGCTTCATCTTCTCTCTCTGGAAATATACTTTGCTTGGCACAGAAGCCAAGCACTGGACAGAACTCAGTGTGTTATTCAGGGTGTGGCTTTTGTATGCTGTAAAATTTATCAGTTTCCAAATAAGAATAGGGTGTTGTAGTGAGGTGATGGCAATAACTTGGAGAAATCTTTAAAAAAATTTTTGATTCCTGTTACCTTCAGTGTAGGAGGAGAAACATAGGATAATATTTTCATATTCACTTGTTGCCTCACCCGTGGCTCTGAGAGTTGTGAGTTTATAATATGAAAGGACTCTGAAATCAGACTGTGTCATAAACAAGGCTGTAACAGGTAGCTGCTGGGGCAACAGGGTAAGTTTTACACTTCTGTAGCACTGCCCACTTCTGAGAGTTGGTGTTCTTTCCTCTTCCTTCTACGGGTGTATACTCAAACTTGTGAAAATGAAATATGTACAACTTACTTGTAGGTAAAAGTTCAAGCTAGTTTTTATGTATTTACATACAATAAGTGGAAAAACTGAATTAAGTGTACTTGGTTTTCCCTGAATGAAAAGAAGAAAAAATTCCTCAGCACTTTGGGTAATCCCACTCCCACCCCTGAATATGTATACAACATTTGCTCAGGTTAAATTGTAAAGTATTTCTTTCAGATATTACACTTTACATATGACACATTTGGCAAAAAGGATTTGAGAGTGTTTTCAGTCATTATTAGAGATCATCCCAAGAGGAGTCTTTGTAATTTGTTCTAAAAATCCTTAAGTATTTTATTCCCTTTCTTGATGTGACTTGCTTAGGAAACAGTAATTTTGGATTCTCAGTTTATTCTTCAGACAATCTCAGATGGCCTCTTTTTTATCTTCTTTTCCAGATAACTTACTTTTATGCACACTTCATTCCAATAAACCTTTATTGAACATCTACTATGTGTGTGAAGCTTTGTGTTATATTTTGGATCTGCAAGGCTAAATGTGTCAAGATTCTGTTCCTCATTGAATTTACCAGTCTAGATATATGAGTATGATTCTGTCTGCCTAAGACTTACAGATTTTTAAGACACTTGACTTTATTACAGTATTGTTTTGCATCCTTTCTATAAAAATAAATAAATGACATTTATAGAGTACTTAATTTGTGCCAGCCGTGCTAAGTGTTTTACATACATTACTTCATTTTTTAGAGTAGTCCTACAAGTATTTTATCACCATTTAAAAACCATACAGATTCTGTCATAGTATTGTTAAATTTTTTCCTATCTGTTATTAGGTGTGACTTATCAGCAGTTTGATACAGTTCAATCTAATAATTTTTTCATACCTTTTCACTTTTTTCTTTAACATGGACTTTCACTATCAGCTCTTCTCTCCAAAATTTCATATGTATTTTAAACATTTTATTCTATATTTTTTTTAACCAAAACTGTTAACAGTTTGCCATTTTTTAGGCCAATGCCTTTTACTACTAGTTACACACTCTCCTGGTTTTAGGACTATAGAGCCAGTAAATAATACTTCTCAGGTTCCTAAGAAAGGTATTAGTTGATCTTTTTCTATTCTTAGTTTGACATATGCATTTTAACTTAACATAGATCTTCCCTTTTGGTGTAGTGAAACCCTTGATATTACCCAAGTCACTTTATTTTTGATTGGAACAGTGACGGGGTAAAGTTCCTATTGAAGGAGATAACATTAACTAAATATTACATGTATTAGGTGCTGGGACTACAAAGATGAAGAATTTGATTCCTTTCCTCACTGAGCTGTAAAAGCACATTTAAAATCATGAAGAAAAAGTTCATTAAACATTGAGATGTGCTTAGTTGTCCAAAAGGCATTAAACCATTGTTAATGCATCTATTCAGAGTATGGTAAAGGAATGTATGTAAATAAACATGTTAAGGCAGGGTTTTCATTCTGTATCCTGGTGTAAGACAGTAGCTGACTCACATTTACTCTAGCGCTAAATGTTGTGTATCACATTTTTATTTCAGGTTTTTAAAAAGTGATTTTGAAATAATTTCAAACTTACAGAAAAGATGACAGAACAGTACAAGAGCTGTGTGCCCTTCACCTAGATTTTTCCCATTATTAATATTTTTCTGTATTTCTATTGTTTGTCATCTGTCTCCATACATACATACCTGTATATATACATACACATAAATACAGGTACTCATTATCAATCTTTCCCTAAAACTTTCGAACAAATTGTAGACATGCTATGCCATCACCCTTAAATACTGCAGTGTGTCTTGAAAACAAGATACTATGTTATACAGCCCTCCAAAAATGCATATTTAGTTTTAATATCTTTAATATCTTTTTAGACTTCTTCAGCCTCAGTTTTCTATATCTTTCATGTCCTTGGCAGTTTTGTAAAGGACAAGCTCTGCATTTTGTAGGATGACCCTCATCCTACCTCTGTGTACTATATCCTTATGACCCAGTCAGATGCTTTCTTGGCAAGAACATCACAGAAATGTTGTTGTACCCCTCTAAGTGTATTGTATCCAGGAACATACAGTGTCAAACCATGTCACTTGCAGTAATGTTAGCAAGGTCATATTTGTGTCCTTTTGTAATTAGTAGTTGTGGAGATACATTCCAAAATTGTGCCGGTTTCCTGTTTCTTATCAAACCTCTACTTACTAGCCTTAGTGAGTGTCACTGATGACTATTTGAATTAACAACTTTTATGATGATTGCCAAATGGTATTTATTTCCACTATTCCTTCTATGTGTATTAGTGGTATTTTATTTGTAAGGTAGCCCCCCGTTTATTGATTACATCAGTAATGACTCGGATTTTTATTTTATTCAATGTGTTGTAATTTGTTACTGTTACTATCTATGTTACTGTTTAAGTTATCCCCAGTTTAGTCAGGGAGAGCCCCTTCAAGCTGGCTTCTGTGCCTGTTATCATGAGCCTAACTTATTGTGCATTTCCTTAGGACTTTCTAGCAGAACGAGCTGTTCCTGGTTCATCTTGTGCTTTACTTGCTCCGTCCCTCCAAGAAGCCCTGTTTTTGCTTTTGTAAAACATGGTATTTAAAATCAAAGATTTGGGTACTTAGTGTGCTCATTGCTATTGGGGTAGCATTGTTTCCAAGACCTCTCAGTGGACAAAATTAGGATACATATATGTATAGCTTATATACACATACATAGATAATATATATCCTCATATATATGTGTAAATATTTCTACACCTGTGTATATATAAAATCTTGTTGGTTTTAAAAATTTCAATCCCAGTTCAATACCCAGGATTCTTTCTTGCTTTCCCCCTTTTCATGTTTATAAATATTTTCTCTGGCAATAAAAATCTTGGCTTGGCATTAGCCTTAATAGATAAATCATTATGATTAATCATTTTCACTGTTTTCTTTTTTTTTCAGTAATTTGCTCCATTGTGTTACCATTCTTCCTGCCATGTAGATCGTCTGTCTGCATGTGCCCTTACTACCCTGCATCTTTGACTCCTGGGCCTATTGGCATCTTTGCAAATCCATAACCACTCCCTGGGTGCCCAGCTCTGGGCAACTTCCTATCCTCACACAACACCCATTGTTCACCTACAGGCTGATTGGATGACTCCTCTGCTAGCCTTCCTAACATGGCTTCACTGCCCTGCATCCTCAGCCAGCAGGCTGACTTCTTTACATCTCCAGGATATAGTTAATAATTAAATATGTTGTAAAGATTTGCAGGCACACACACACACACACACACACACACATGATAAAATACATACATAACCCACCCAACCCATTCAAATGGTATCATGTTAAGTGTTCTGCACTTGGTTTTTGCTTGGTGTTTTTACTTAATGCATCTTGAAATACTTTCCACATAAAGCAATGCTTCATTTTTTTTTTTTTAACAATTTATATAGTCATTTTAGTATGTGTGAGAGAAAAGATGTAAAAATCTAGACACACACACCTAATACGTGTGGTAGAATGTTTGATGATTGTAAATTTATCCCGTCCTGGTGTGTATTCTCTTTTGCAATACGTCTTTGCTGCTTCCACTATCTAGAAGTAGAATCTGTTTTTCCATTTCTTAAGTCTTGTGATTTTGACTGTTAAATATGGTGGAAGTGATGTGAGTTCTGGAGCCAAATCCTTAAAAGACTTCAAAAAGTGCTTTCCAACAACTGCCAGCAAGTAGCCCAGTCTAGCCTATAAAGGAGAAGAGGTCCCTTATAGAAGAACTGATGTGTCCCAGCAGACATTAAAGTGGGTTATCTTGAACCTAGTAGCTTAGCTGACCCTTTAGCTGAATGTACCTGCAGAGAAATTAGAGATGAAACCAACAGAGAAACTTCAGAGTTGTGAGAAGCAACATATTGTTTTAGGACTCTAAGTTTGGGGTGGTTTGTTCTGCAGCAATAAAGTATTCATTTGGACATCTAAGTAATCTACTCTTGTACTATGAATAGTATATTGCAATAAATATCTTTGTATACCAATTTAATTTAATACTTAATGCCAGATTATTTTCCGGAGATACTGACCCAATCCTATTGTCGCCATTAATATCTGAGAGTAACTGATTCCCCCACAAATTCAGTTACTGAATGCTTTTCTTTGACCACAAAATGTAAATAAAAATGTTTCTTATGGTGCTTAATTCATTTCCCTTATGAGGCTAAGCATCTATTTTTAGATATACTCATTGGTCAGTTTTATTTTGCTTCTATGAATTGCTCATTC
This sequence comes from Erethizon dorsatum, assembly GCA_028451465.1. Classification (NCBI taxonomy): domain Eukaryota; kingdom Metazoa; phylum Chordata; class Mammalia; order Rodentia; family Erethizontidae; genus Erethizon; species Erethizon dorsatum. The sequence goes on from CM051835.1 coordinate 44,883,191, forward strand.
ATGTCTTTCCTCATTTTTTTTTTCTATTGGATTTTACTATTATCAACTTGTGCTTTTTGATATATTTGTTATGGATATAATCCTTATTTTAAAACATGTCAGTCTTTTGGTTTTTGTCTTAGTTTATAGTATCGTTTACCATAATTTTTTTTTTTGGCATTTCATGTAATTATTTATGCGTACTTTTTCTCTGTGACTTCTAGTGTTCCTGTCTTGAGAATATCTCTTTCCTATTTTGGTTATACAAACTTTTTCCTAAATTTTCTTATAACTTTATATTGTCTTTGCTATCATAGGGATGATGTTCATTTGCCACAGAAATAAAAAATGAGTTATGTAAGCAAAGTAGGGGGAACTGGGTATGGTGGTGTATACCTATAGTACCAGCTACTCTTGAGGCTAAGGCAGGATATTGGTCAGGAGTTTAAGACCAGCCTGAGCAACATATCAAAACAATAAAAGGGGAGTGTAACTCCATGGTAGATAGAGCATTTGCCTAGCATGCATGAAGTCCTGAGTTCCATCCTGCAACTGCAAAAACGAGAGACAAAGTAGGGGGATATTTTCCTGAAGTAATGAGAAATTAGAAGTAGACAGTCCAGGGCTGCATGGTGGCTCCACAGTGCTATCGTAGTCATCCAAGGCTGTGACCTTGTGGTCCCAAGATGACATGCTAGGCTGTGGCAGCTTCTTCCTATTTCTTCTTTCATAATCCATGCCTCTGCTTGTTTCAACTGCGGATTTTACCTAGTTTGGCAGCTAATCTCTGGGGTTGCAGCCAAAACAAAGGAGGCCCCCAGAATCAAAAGTTCTTGTGAAATATTTTTTATGCTCTTTGAAAAAAACTAATGCCAATTTTCTTTCTGTGTCATAATAAATGTGTCTACAGAATAAGACCCCAAAAATTTTTTCCTTTATCCTGTGGGGCTACCATGTTTCTAAAAAGTTTCTGTTTCCAAAATTAACTAGATGGGAAGATAAACATGATTATTCTCAGATTTGAAGCTAATGTTTAGAACACAAGACTTTATCAATGTGTTCATTAAAAGTATTTTATGAGCCAATCACTGTGATAAACCTTCGTTATAAAACTTAATATGAGGGCCGGTGAGATGGCTCAGCGGCGTAAGCGCCTGCCTTGCAAGCGCGAGGGCCCGAGTTCGACTCCCGGAACCCACATACGAAAAAGGGGCCGGTGATATCGCTCAGCGGTACGGGCACCTGTTGGCGCGCGAGGTCCTGAGGTCGTTCCCCCGGTACCCACAAAAAAAAAAAAAAAAAAAACTTAATATGATATGATCCTTGTCCTCCTAGAGTTTACCACATAAGTGGGGAAGCAGATACACATTTCATTATAGTTTTAGATGGTAAGTTGAGTGCACTATCATGTTAGAGAGGCAGAACATGTAACTTAGTGTGGGTTGAGAAACTATCATCAGGGAACTTGGTGGAGAAAATGGCTTTTAAGCTGAGACCTGAACAACCTGTAAGAGTTTGCCTACTGGGGAAGAGCTTTATCTGTTTAGTTGTAAGACTGAGTTAAAAGATAGGCTACGAAGAAATGAATGGTGGTCTGGAGCCAGGCATGGTGCTATATGCCTGTAATCCCAGTGCTCAGGAGACTGAGGCAGAAGGATTTCTGTGAGTTTGAGACCAGCCTGGGCTACATAAGCGAGTTCAAGGCCAGCCTGGGCTACATAGTGAGACCCTCTGTCAAAAAAAAAGACAAAAGGAGGCCGGTGAGATGGCTCAGCGGCTTAAGCGCCTGCCCGGCAAGCGCGAGGGCCCGAGTTCGACTCCCGGAACCCACATACGAAAAAGGGGCCGGTGATATCGCTCAGCGGCATGGGCGCCTGCTGGCGTGCGAGGTGCTGAGGTCGACCCCCCAGTACCCACAAAAAAAAAAAAAAAAAAAAAAAGATGATGGTCCGCTCTGGGCAGAAAATTGTTTTTAGGCCTGGGAGTCTTTGGAAGATTTTGAGATGGAATTGGACAAGATGAGATTCGTCCTTTAAAGTTAGTCAGGTGGTCATAGGGGAAATGCAGTTGGGGCTAGGGTCTGGAATGTATATAACAGTGGTGTTGAACCTATGGTATGGGTGCCACACCAGGCTGTTTTTATCATTGAATGCTGTAAAGGTTCTCCATCACTGGAGTAGACATTTGTCTGGTACAGTAAAATCTATTCAAGTACTAGTTAAATAGAATTTATTGAATATCTGTAAATGTAGGTAACTACAGAGATGTATAAGACATAGTTCCTATTCCTAAGTTTATATTTTAAAATAAGAACTAGACATCAACAATATGGTGCAGTGCACTAGTTATGGTTTATAAGTAGATAATTCTCTAAAGCCGCATATGATAATAGGTGCGACCTTTCGAAGGTTATTGAATTATAGGGGCTTATAGCTGGCCTGCTGTTGGGAGGTGGGGCCTGGTGAGAAGAGGAGGGTCACTGCAAGCGTTACCTGGAAGGCTGTATCCCCTGTGCTTCCCTTGACACTCTCTGCTTCCCATCCCCCATTCACCTCTGCCATGCTGTCCTGCCTTAGAGTCAGCCAACTATGGACTGAAATGTGAGCCAAAATAAACCTCTCCTCCCTTAAGTTATGGGTGCCAGATATTTTGTCCCAGCAGCGAAGAAAGTGACCACACTGTCTTATAAAGTGAAGGCAAATAAGGGCTGGAATTAAGACTTGAACCCCAAATATCTTAAGCTGATATTCTTTCCATATATTCTATACTGCCTGCCTTCCACTAAACATATTTCTGCTTGACCATTATCTGTATGTTGCTTGTACTACTTTACTTCAGAACCCTTAGGAAGTAGAGTACAATTACAGTGGTTTTTAGCTTGAGGCACAAAGTATCAACAAACTCGGATCACTTTCTTCAGGTACTCCCTATGTTGGATGGAGCATAACCGGGATTGTTGGTCAGAAAATTTGCCACATTGCATAAATGAATTGTGGTTATTGCAATTACTGTGAACAGTCTTGAGAATAGTTTCTGGAAACTTTGACAGTGAACTAAATAGGACAGTGTGGACAACATGCCATGTCATTAGGTAGCTGGATAACATTCCTATTAATATTAAGGTTCTTCTTTCCATATTTAATATATACAGCAAAGAATGAGAAAAGGGTATGCATTATTGCCAATAAATAAATAAAACATTGGTGGGGTTTTGATAATGTATTTGTTTTTATTTCCAGAAATCAGTTGCAAAAATAGGTTATTTTCTTTTTTAATCTTTCTAATTTGTTGCTTAAATTGATTAAACTAGATATTTAGGCTAGATATTTAGGCCAGATAAAAATATGGGTGGTGATAATTTTATTATTATGTCTCTCTTTGCTTCTGTACAAGGCTGGGCTTGCTACATAACCAATATGACTACATTTTATCTGTATCTGAAAAGTGACTTGACATGACATCCACAGAGTTATTTAGTTATAATACTCTAATTGGAGAAACATTAATTATTTTTTCTGTAAAATAGAAAGGCTAGGGGCCAGGCATGGTGGCACATGCCTGTAATACCAGCACTTGGGAGGCTGAGGCAGGAGGATCACTGCTAGTTTGAGGCCAGCCTGGGCTATATAGTGAGTCCAATGTCAGCCTGAACTACATAGCGAGACCCTGTCTTAAATAAAAAATAGATAAGACTAGGAAGGAAGGATAAAGATTGAACTAATAATTTGATGTCATAAAATGAAAAACAGGGAAACTCTGGGAGGGGGTACTTCTGATTTTTTAACTACTCAAAAACTTTGAATGTGGGTTAAATGTCAGATGCATAATGCAAGAAAAATGAAAAATAATAAGATTGTAGGTACAGAATTTATAGTCTAGTAGCCTTTTTCATCTGATATTCCTTGACAAAATTAAGCCTTAATGCTCTATGCCAAAAGTTCTTAAAGTGTAGCATGTATCAGAATCATCTGGAAGTCTTGTTAATACACAGATTGCTGTGCTGCACTTCCAAAGTTTCTAATATATTTGGGTGGGGCATGAGAATTTTCATTTCTAACAAGTTCCAGGTGCTGCTGGTATTGCAGTTAGCTATTGTATGAAATGAATTTATTTCTCACCCATGTCTCTAGAATGATAGGATTTAAGATTTTAGAAATACTCAAGTAATTGTGTTTATTGCTTTTGATGAGAAACTGATTGAGAAAGCCTGGATGGGTGGGGAGATCTAAAAGATGGGTGAAATAAACTATAATTTCAAACCTTAATTCATGAGAGAAGGTAAAAAAGCAATGTGGCACTATCACGGGAAAATTAATGTAACATCATATCCGCAACATTATTGGAGCGGAGAAAAAAAACTAATGAGGTGGGAGAAAGACGAGGTGAGACATCCACCTGTTATTTAGAATATGATTTAAAGGAGACCACTCTTTTGGAATTTTTTGCCTCTAGACCTAGGTAGCATTAACTACATGCACATCAAGAAGTAGTTTTAAAAACAGCACAATGATAATTAGTGTCCTACCTGGTAACCTAAAAGTTATATAGTTAAATATTTGACAGCTCCCTGATGCTTACCACCTTCCTCACTGATACCCTTTACTCCTTGTTGTAGTTTATATATACTTCAGTCTCCTGAATTACAGTTCTGCCTCCTCTAATTTTTCTCTTATTTTAACATATATGTATTGTTCTTTAGCTAAGAGAAAAATGTTAGCATTTTAAAATTGGAAAAATACATTGGAAAATGTCAGCAGGGCCTTTACACTGAGCTACATCTCCAGAGCTTTTTATTTTGAGACAAGTTGTCACTGAGTTGTTCAAGTGGCAATCAAACCTGTGATCCTCCTCCCTCAGCCTCCAAAGTGCTAGGATTGCAGGTGTGTGCCACCACACCAGCCAAAGTTTATATTTTCATAAAATTTTTGTACAAGCAACCTAATACCATCTATATATTATTAACAGGTTTCAGATTGTTTCTCCAGCCTAGACCTTTTACTTTAGCTTCAATCTTGTGTATTCTTTTGTCTATCTAATATTGTAGGTCTCTAAAATATAAGCTGAGCCCACCCTCTTTCAAACCTCACCTCCTGCGATTTTCCCCTCTGTAATGGTAACTCCATCCTTCCAGGTGCTCAGACCAAAAACCTAACATTGGAGTCATCCTACTTTACCTACTTTCCCATTCTTATTTCTACACTTTCAGCATATTCTGTCTTCTCTTACCTTCATAGTACATCCAGAATCAGATTGAGTATTCATCACCTCCACTGTTTCCTCTTACATCCAAGCTACTATCATCTTTTACTTGGATTAATGGAACCACTTCTTAAATGGTCTGCTGCTGCTTGTCTTTCTGCCACCTCATTAGTCTTTTCAACAACCAGCCATCCAGGGTGATCCTGTTAAATATAAGCTACGTCATTTCACTTCTTTACTAAAAACCTCCACTAGCTTTCCTTTTTACCCAGAATAAAAGTATAGTGATTTATAAGGACCTTCAACAGCATACCTAAACAGACTGTTTGCTTCTACTAGATTTCTAGACTTCATACCTACTACTTTCTTCCTTACTCATTAAACTACAGTACTGTGATCTCCTTTCTGTTTCTTGAACGCATATAGCATGCATCTCTCTGTCTGCTGGCCATTCCCTGTACTTGGAATACTCTTTCCCCTAGGTACTGTGTGGCTCACTACCTTACTTCCTTCAGCTCTCTTCTCAGATGACACCCTGCTGTAAGACCTTCCCTGAGTAGTCCTTTTTTTTTTTTTTTTTTAATTATTTATTTCCAGTCTAGTCTTTTTTGGGGTGGGGTACCGGGAATTGAACTCAGGACCTTGTGCTTGCCAGGCAGGTCCTTGTGCCACTGAGCTATATCCCCAGCCCCTTGATTAGTCTTTTCAACATTACAGGATCCCAATACTGTCTCCTCTTACTGGCTTTATTGGTTTTTAAAATAACACCTTATGTTGTTGAATATAAACTGTGGTGTAACAATTTTTGTTTTGTTCCTGCTCTGTTTTCCCCCATCTTGAATAATGCCTGGCACTTAGTAAGTGATCAATAAATATTTGTTGTGTGAGGTTATCTGCCTTTTCCTCCAATAAGTGTACTTGAAAATCATGTGGCTCTTTGTAGGCTACCAGTCATTGACTTCCAATATGTAATTGCTCCATTTCTTTTGTTTCTATAGTTGGTATGTTTTAGGCTTGTTCGTTTGTATTTGAGATTATTATTTTTCCTTCCTTCCTTCCTTCCTTCCTTCCTTCCTTCCTTCCTTTCTCTTGGCAACATACTTCCCATCATAAATTGTAATTCCTGTGTTTTGGGGATTTTTTTTTTTAAATCTGTATGATATATGAAATAATTACTGTCATTGGCTGTGATGTTTCCTAACAATCATAGTAGCATTTTGGTGTTCATCTTGCTTTTAGATGACGTTGTATCAATATTTATAACTATATGACAGCTTCTTCAATATTCTCCAAGGTCAATACAAAGTTCCCTTTGTAAGCTTGAATTCAGAGTAATATTTGGTCCTGATTTGGTATATGAGGGTTTTACAGATTTTTAACTTTTATGTAACCAGCACTTAGTAACTACCTTAATTGGAGCAGTTAGGTTCTGCAGAATCATCTTGCTTTCCTACTCAGTTTCTTTTGGGCCCAAAAGACTGGATTTTTGTGTATTTGCTATTAAAAGTCAGTAATGCATTTTTCATTTCAAGGTTTTTGCCCTGTTGTCAGATCATGTTTTGAGTCATATCCTAACTTCAATTTGAAAGTCACTATAGAACATCTTTTTTAAGCATCACAGCCTACTGCATTCCTGTCTTATCCTTTATTACTTAATTAAGACATGGAATGTAAAGTGAATTCCAAAACATTAAATCAAACACGTATGATTCAGGTTTTGCTTTTTCATGTTGGAGAGTTTGTAGTCTAAGACAGGGTCTGTGGCCTTAGTATCAGACAGTAGACATGAGGAGACCTTTAACCTTAATTATATTTTCTTGCAATAGCAATAAGATGTACTTAATGCTAAATTTCAATATCAGTAGCTTAAGATGTATAAAATATAAATGAATTATTTTTTCCACATGCAAACCAGGATTTGAACGTCAGTGTGTATTGTAAGCTAGCAAGTGATCCAGTCAGGATTCAAGCTGAAGTTTCTCTTCAGGATTTTCCGAGCATGTCATAAAGCCTTTTTATTTTTATTTTTATTTTTATTTATTTTTTTTTTTTTGTGGGTACCGGGGGGACGACCTCAGGACCTCACGCGCCAACAGGCACCCGTGCCGCTGAGCGATATCACCGGCCCCTTTTTCGTATGTGGGCTCCGGGAGTCAAACTCGGGCCTTCACGCTTGCAAGGCAGGCGCTCAAGCCGCTGAGCCGTCTCACCGGCCCCGCCCATAAAGCCTTTTTAAAATAATTAAATTCCCAAACCTTGTTTACTGTAAAATTGCAAGTGGAATTATGTGTGAATTAAATGACAGAAGATACACACACAGCAGGAGTAGGTTTTTCCTAGGAGCAGTTCCTCCCCCCCCGCCCCTTTGGGGGCTTGAACCCAGGGATATTTACCTCTGAGCTAAATCCCCAGTCCTTTTTTAATTTTTCATTTTGAGACAGGCTCTCACTAAGTTGCCCAGGTAGTACTCGAACTTGAGATTCTCCTGCCTCAGACTCCCTTAGTGCTGGGATTACAGGTGTGAGCCACCATGTCTAATATCTTATAAATCTAGGCTTTGGGCCCTTTTAACCACTTACCAGTCCAATTGTTTAAATACAGGATGACCAAAAATTGCATATTTCTTCGTTAATTTTTATAAGATAATAGGAACTATAAAAATTATAATTTTATTAAATTTATTCAATACAGGAGTCAACTAGTTGAAATGACACCTGCCCAAGCAACACTTGGTATAGTCAGTACATAAACAAATGCTCTGCCCAAATGACATGCAGGGTAAACTGCTAAGTGGTTAAGAGTCTGCACTTGTATTCTTCAAGCTTTTGTTAAATATTTTCATTAACAACATTATCTGAAGTTTAACTTTAATATTAAACTTGTAAGTTGCATTTCTTCAAAGAAAAAAATCCAGCTGTTGATTTTTATTTTGTTCTTAATGGTCTTTGTGCTTATATAGTACAGTTTTGCAGTCATTTTTGAAAGTTCTGTTTACATGAAGATCAATGATACTCTGTTAAAAGTGTAAAAATCTCATGTTTTTTTTTCCTTTCTTAGAACATGTTTAGGAACCCTGATATTTTGTTGGGATGTGAAGGGACCTCTATTCCTTATCTGAATTCTGAACCAATTAAGAAGTTAAAATAGTAAGCATGTTCAGTTTTTCTTCCCAGATTTGCTAATATCCCTGGTAGATAATGGAATATTTCAACAATTGGGCTCTTTGAAAATGGATGAAAGTATTAGAAATGTGGAAGAAGTGTTACTATCAACAAACCTCTCAAGGTTTATACTTTTGTTTAGAAGTTAGTGTAAAAGTATTGATGGAATACCAAGTATGATGAATTGGAGTCCTACCTGATAGTTTTTTTAAAGTCAGCAAAATACAAACATGCACATAGTAGAGAGATTAATTAGCTATGCATATAGATTGCTGCTTATTATATTCATTTATTCTGTTGCTTATGGAAACAGTGAACATACCTTCCAGAAAATACATGACAAGTATATTTTTAATATTATATTTGGTTTCTATGTTTTCTACTTCTTAACTTTGGATTTGGAAAATACTTATGTGTAGGAAATACAAAGAATTATAAAACTGTTCTTATAACTTTACAATTTGGACAGATAAAACATTCTTTTAGACAATGTGCATGCACATTTTTAGATATATTTTAGCAACTTCATAATATTCCATTATATGATTAACCACCACTTATCTGTTCTAGTGACAACAGCTGGGTTCTGAATTTTTAAAAGCAAATTTCAGGCCAGTGGTTTTTCCAGAAGAGAGAGAAGGGGAAAGCACTATGAGAGGAGGACTTAATTACATGTTGTACCCTTAAAAATAAATTTGAAAGAATTATGAGAAAAAGACAACAGCATTATAGACGTGAAATAAATTAATGTTTTAACAGTGGTAAAATTCAAGGAGGAAGAGAATACTTTCAGGAATGAATCTTTCCTTCTTTCCATAAATATTTATTAAGTATTTTTAATGTGCCAAAATGCTAAGTGCTAGCTTTATACCAGTGCATGAAATAATCAAAGCCTCTGCCCTTGGGAATTTTATAATTCTGTGAGGTAGACAAACACTAAACATGTAAATAAACCAAACAGCAAATGATTTGAAGGGCTGTATAGATTAAATGGTAATAATGTGAGGGCAGGAGGGAAGACATTTACATAGGTATTTGAAGAAAAATCTTGGAGGACATATTTAAGACAAATATGGAAGGATGAGATGTTTAAACCTAAGAAGCGTGGGAGAGGGAGTAATGCTAAGTGTATTTTAGGCAGAAGGGAAGTGCAAAGGATCTGAGGTTTAAACAAAATGACAAAAACCAATAGATAGAAAAAAAAGGAAGGAAAGAGAGAGGGAGAGAGAGAGAGATGGACAGAGAATGAATATTCAAGGAGCAGAAAAGGTGGCCAGTATGGCTGGAGCTTACTGAGCGAGGGGTTGGAGGGAATTGGATACTATACCGATTGCAGCTTCAAGCCATTGAATTATGTTAAAAACCAAAACAAAATAATTCTCTGGCTGCTGTGTAGAACATAAAGTGTAGAGAGGAAAGAGCAAAAATATAAATGGACAAACCAATTAGGGTGCTTTGAAGTTGTTGAGAGGTGAAGGTGCCGGAGCTCGGATTGTCCAAGAGATGGTAAAATTTGATCATTTTCACAATATATATATATATATGTATGTAAGTATGTGTGTGTGTGTGTGTGTGTATTTTTTGTTTTGTTTTTTGTTCTTTTTTAGAGTAGACTTATAATGCTTACTCGGATTTAATATAAGAGAGGATTCAAGGATAATTTCCTTTGTTATTGGCTGGAGCAACAAGGTGGTAATGTCAGTTATGAGATGTGTGAAATTCAGATTACAGAGGATCAAGAGGACATGTCATTTGAGATAATTATACTTAAAAGATGTCAACCAGGCATTAGTACAGGAATCTGAATTTCAGAAGAGAAGCAACAGTTTTGAAGTTGAGAATGTGCGTGCGTGTTTGTGTGTAATATTTATATAGAGGGATGCCCAGATCTAGATATAGAACATAACCAGTACCCCAGAAGCATCCTTCACGTATCCCAGCCCTTATGCAAATTTTCGCCTCCCAAAACTAACGATATTGGAACTTCAAAAACATAGCTTTGCCTTTTTTTGGTCATTGTTCTTTATATAAATTGACTCATATTGTATAATACAGTATATTGCTAATTTTGTCTGTTGTCCTTCACTTAAAGTGTATTTCTCCATATTATTGCATGTAGTTATAGTTTACTGCCTTTTATTACTGCATAGTATTTCAGTTAGTGAGTATACCACAACTTATCCGTTATACTCTTGATGGATTATTTGGGCTGTGTCCAGATTTTCACTATTAGAAATAGTGCCACTATGAACATTCTTGTACCTGTCTTTTGCACAATTAGTGAATTAAAAACTGAAGGTTGCAAAGTAATCATATTGAAAATGCCTTAACTATTAAATCCATGTCTTTGATTGAATAGCAACATTACTACAGTGGGTTGTGGGTATTTTCTATGAGCTTGCTTCTCTTCCTTCTTTACTTTATGTTAAGTTTTTGTTCAATAGAAGGGATTTAAAAGAGAAATTCCCTTTATTATTAGAACAGCTTGTGATAGGATGCAGTACTCTGAAGTATAAATTAGTCATCACAAGAAGATACTTTTGCAGACATGGCGATGGGCCATAATGTTTTCCAGGTCACAGTGTTTCCCATATTCTTCTTAATGTTTGCTTTTAAACGCAAAGAACTTTTGCAAATGGGAAGGGGACCAAGAGATGTAGGGAGAAGGGATGGAGGGAAGGCAACGGAGACATAAAAAGAATTAATATGTGTTATGTACATGTACCAACTACCCATGATAAATGGCACCTTTATGTACATGTAGTAATAAAAATAAAATGTTTTTAGAAATAAATTTACTTTTCTTCTGAAATTTCTTTTGTAATAGTATTTTTTTTAAAACTGTGTTTCATAGATTGAATCAGTGGAAGTAGAATTGAGGGACAGGAATATAATAAAATATTCCCAGATTCTCAACCAGTTTTGTTAGTTTGAGGGCTGTAGTTACTTAGCAGTAGGAAGAGTATGGCTATCATCAGGTAAGCTTATGATTGTGAAATAATCTTTAACTTAAATTAGAAAGGGGAATTAGGGCTTAGGTTATAACTCAGTAGCAGAGTGCTTCCTAGCATACACAAGGACCTGAGTTTATTTAATCCCAGCACCCCCATATATATTTTTAAATTTATTTTTTATTGGGCAAGTGAGATGGCTCAGCGGCGTACGCGCCTGCCTGGCGAGCATGAGGGCCCAAATTCGACTCCCGGAACCCACATACGAAAAAAAGGGCCGGTGATATCGCTCAGCGGCACAGGCGCCTGCTGGCGCGCGAGGTCCTGAGGTCGACCCCCGGTACCCACAAAAAAAAAATTTATTTTTTATGTATATTGCCCTATTTGACCAACAAGACATATATAGTATATTCAGAAATTGGTCAGGATGAACAACTGAATTTTCAAAACTTCTCATAATGGATTTACATAATTTTCCCTCTCACTTTTTCTGACCAAGTGTCTAGTTAGCAGCATAGAAAAAAAGCAATCGCTTTTGGGGAGAAAGTTGCACTTAATTAAACTGCCTCACTAAGGTGTACGTGCCAGGAGATAGGTGAGGGAAGTAGAGTCAGGCTGTGGGTCCATTCTTTTGAGTTGCTGCTAATCTGGATACCTGAACACAAGTTAGTAGTAGTGAAGCATCCCCTAAAGGGAGTCCAGAAGAGTAGGCGGAGGGGTCATACTCCTCGTGATGTGTCCTCCCCAGCTTGCCGTTTTGGGGAAGAATCACAAGTTAGGAATCAGCCACTGCCTCGTAAATGTAGAGTTGATTAGCAGCCCAATTTCAGATTGTCCCTTCAGAGAATATGCTCTTTCCTGTGGGTATTTGGATGTGACCCAGACAATCCAGCTGGCATCCATTGATGTTTTTCATAGTTTAAGGCCCACAGAGGAGTGTCCTAAATCTGCAGCAGTCCCGGAATCTGAGTTCTGTTCATTGAGCCTGTGCTGATTTTTCAGTTTGCAGAGTTCATGCTGGGACTGAAACTGCCCATATCAGACAGAATCAGGTTTTAGCTTAGAATCAGGCCTGGGCAATTAGGATGTGTGAATTCAAAATCCCAGCAAAACTGGCAGCTAGTCTTTAGCAGCAGCAAAGTAGAGATTGCAAGGCCAGGCAGGCATGTTTCCAGTTCAAGCGACAAGGCTTTCTAAAGCTCTTTTTAATCTTATCAATCTAGAGTCCAAATTAATGCACTCAAAAATGTGAAGTGCATTAAAAAGGCTGAAAAATCAGCATTTAAGGGTCAGACATCTGATTCCAAGAAGAGCTCATTAGCAGTTGAAAGCTTGTTTTTTTTAAAACTCCCCAAAGTGAATCTACTTCTAGAGATTGTCTCTCATTTTATTTATTTTGTGTCTCTCTCTTTTTTTTTTTTTTGCAGAGCCTCCAGTAGAGACCAATCATCAGTTACAAGGACTTACTCTTTTTCTAATATTTAAATTTAAAATTTCAATATGCTCACTAGCAGCACAGAGTTCTCTCTCATTAACATTTTTTCCTTCAGCTTTTCATGATGAGGCTTAGCCTTCTAGCATTTATGAAATTATAAGCATATAACATTTTACATGTTTTGTCATATATTGAGATGCAAAAACCACAAAATACAAATCAATTATTGTAAAAACTTCTCTTTTTCTCATTAAAAATATGTTGAATCCCTAGTGCTAAATTTTGCATGTATAGGTTCGCATTACAGGGAATGAAGAGTAAGGGTGGGGTTTGGTATATAGTCTGGCTAGAATGCAAAAAGGATGGAGTTAATATAGTAGCATCTAAACTGAAGAACTATTGGAAGGTACCCACATTGCTTTTTCCCTCAGCATTTGCCTAAAGCTTTAATTTAGTCTTGGAAATGATTTAACCACTTGGAAGAAGACAAATGTAAACTTCTAACATTTTGGGCCCACCCAAACTGTACTTTTGGGAATATTTGGACCCTGTGTGAAAGAACAAAGCCAAAGACATCACCCAGATGTACTTCTGCCCTCCCCCACTTTAGTTGGTTTAACCAAATGAGCCAGAATATTAGCCACCACCCAGCAATCCTGGTATCAGAGCTATCATTTTCAGATTTCTTAGGCAACTTTTATCTGTTATGGTTTGTGTTTGAATGTCCCCATAAAGCCTCATATGGTCATGGGGGGGCAGGCTTTTCAGAGGTGGCTGAATCAAGAGTTTGTGATTGATTCAAGGTCTAATGCTGGAATTAAGGATGTGAGTGCTACACCCACCCGAGGGCAGATAGCCAGCATACAATATAAGGGACTGAAAGAAGCTTGCTCTGCCCTCTTCTAATCTTACTTTTGGTATCTTCCGCTGCCATGAAAATTTGTCCCTCCGCCATGTGCCACCCTGCCTTGGAGCCAGCTAATTATGGACTGAACCCCCCACAAACTGTGAGCTAAATAAATCTTTCATCCTTTAACTTTGGGTGTTGGGTATTTTGTCTCAACAAGGAGAGAAAAGTAACTAAGACACTGTCATGAAAGCATCTCACTTGTGTTTCACAGTGTACGTTACTGCATAATTACCCAAGCACTGAAGGTTTATCATATTCCACCCCTTCATCCTTTCTTTGTGTAGCCAATGCTTTCACCATATTTTAGTGAAATGCTCTGATGTATCCTACTTCTAAGTCTACTGTTTTGCAGTTCTCAAAAGACCACCCCCAAATTCAGTGATTATCTTTAGGACTCACAGGATTCACCATATAATTGTATTCACAGCTAAAATGTATTGCGGCAAAAGGATTTGAAGTAAAATCAGCAAACAAACACATGGAGTAAGGCACAGAAGAGAACAGGCACAAACTTCCAAGCATCTTCTCATTATGAAGTCACTGAAAGTGTGCTTAATTTTTCCATCACTGAATTCTGATAATGTCCTCCACCAAGGAAGTTCACTAGAGACTCAGTGTCTTCGGTTTTTTACTGAAGGCTGGTCATGTAGACACCTCCATAGCATGTACCAAAATTCCAGTTCCAAGAAGAAATGCAGGCGTTTAGCATGTAGCACATTGCGCAGTGTATCAGCACTGAACCACTTCAGTCAGGGAGAGATGGGAAGTCTCCTGAAATCCTGGGTCCCAGACACCAGCGGTGGCCTTGCAAGCCGATCTTCCTAAGGTTAGCTGTCTCAAGCATAGCTGTTCTGTTAACACTTTTACCCTCAGACAAATAAGGCTGAAATTGTATAGTGAATAAGCTTAACTTATTTTGAGAAATTATTTAGGACAATGAATAAGAAAAAGTGAGGGCCTTAGACGTGAAATAGTTTTATTTTTTAGATTTTTCCCCATGATATTAATTTTAAAAGTACCTTACAACGGAGCATAGCAAAGCTAGAAAGAATTATTGACTTTAAAGCAGTGGATGGTGGTTGGTGAAATGAAATCTTTCCAATGAAGATATTCTAAACAATTTCTTATTGTAGCAACTCTGTATTTGCTCTTTGTAGTTGAGAAAGAGAATCACTCTCTTATTTTGTAAACTTGTACTAATTTGGTATATACATACTAATTAGAGAAAAATTCCCAATTAAAATGCACTTTTTAAAATTTCAACCATTTAATATTGCTTAAAATATTAAAAATTAATGATTGCTTTTCAAAAACAATATCTGGGGGCCAGTGAGGTGTCTCAGTGGCGTAAGTGCCTGCCTGGCAAGCGCGAGGGCCCAAGTTCGACTCCCGGAACCCACATACGGAAAAAGGGCCGGTGATACCACTCAGCGACATGGGCGCTTGCTGGCGCGCAAGGTCCTGAGGTTGACCCCTGGTACCCACAAAAAAAAAAAAAAAGAAAGAAATATCTGACTAGAGATGTCTGTATTTCCATATATGGTATGAATTTTTTACCTTTTTTTTTTTTTGGTACTGGGAATTGAACTCACAACCTTGTGCTTGCCAGGCAGGCACTGTGCCACTGAGCTATATCCCTGGCCCCTTTATCTTTTTTTAATTGAATATATTATTAACTTTAGGGAAAGACTAGAGGTTTGCCTTTTGAAGTGTAATTTTTCTTTGTTTATAATGTATCAACTTTGAGACCTTGACTTACCTAATTCCACAATAAACACTTTCAATTTAACATTTTCACTGATATTTTTGAAATAGGGACAATATAGTATTCTAAATTAGGAAAGAATGCTGAATAGTCAGAGATGCCAAAGCTGCTGAAATTAAACTCTTCACTGACAATACCACAGCACTAGAGCCCAAAATGTTTGTTTTGCAGTTGTTGTATGAAATTCTGAATTCAAAGTTTGAAAAATAGTTGATGAGAGAGTTCAAATATAACACATACTATTTCAAGTAGAAAGTTGAATTCTGCCTAACAAAAATTTCAGCTCTCTGAAAATCTTACTTATGTGAAGAGCTGTGATCATTAGAGGTAATTATGTTTTGACAAGAACTAGAAAAGAGTGTTGTTTCATATAGTAGTTGTTTCCTAGGTTTTTGCAGTTTTCCACTTGTTGACCTTATGCTAGCTATTTTCAGTGTTCATTTGCCAGTTTGGCAAAAAGCTGCAGTCAGCTGCTGTCTTTTGCAGCTACAGTATTTTCATTTCTTCCTTTTCTAACTGCAACATCTTTTACCACATGGTGAAAGCTATGTATACTAAAAGGTATCCAGAAGAAGCCAGAATACATTGGATTATCTCTTCTTGCTTACTGAGAAACTTCAGGCAGTTAAACTCATCAATTTCTTTATTACTAGTGTAATTTTTGTGTTTATATAGCCATTTTAATTTGAATGCTTCCATATTAAGATGCTGGAATAACAGCAAAGTGAATTTTAATTCTGGACTGCGTATTACACGAAAGTTACTTTTGCTGTTAAAAGATTTTCTCAGCTTAGGTCATTTTCACCATACTCTAACACTGAAAACTTTTTCTGTAGACTGTGGGTTTTCGTGACCTATGAAGCCACAGTTGACACTAACTTAATATGCAGGTTGGTAAGCTAAACCCCAAATCTCTTAAGCCTCCATTTTTAGCAGCATTTTAGATTAAGACCTCTTTACTCACTCTCAAAGGTTTGCGTATATGTGTGTGCATGCATGTACGTGTGTGTGTGTGTTTCATATTGTCCCAGTGCAAGGTCTGTCTCCTGCTCTTAGCTTCGTACTTCCCAATTCTGTGTCCCTTTTACTTAGTATTTGTCAGTGCAGTTACACAGGAGCGACTTTTGTTAACACTGCCAGTTACCTAGAAAAATAATGGAATTAACTTCTGTTCAGAATATACTTGGAAAAATATGTAGATTTTTTAATTAATTAAATTTATTGGTACATTTTAGGTATACATAATGATTACATTCATCATAGGGAATTTGTACCTGTACATGATATAACTTGATTCCTTTTTTTCCCAATCTTTATTTTTCCCATTTTCCCTCTCCTCCCTTCAACTCCTCTTCCCCTCTTTATTTATTTATTTTTAATGTGGGTACTGGGAGTCGAACTCGGGACCTCGCGCTTGCCAGCAGGTGCTCGTGCCGCTGAGCAATATCACCAGCCCTTTTTTTCCTTTGTATGTGGGTACCGGGAGTCAAACTCAGGACCTTGCGATTGCCAGGCAGGCGCTTATGCCGCTGAGTCATCTCCCCTCCTTATTTACAAAAGCGTTGTTTCCATTTTTTCCTTCTTTCCTCATATTTTTCTTTTCCCTTCCTTCCTTTTACCCCTTCCCCCTCCCTAGTTTCCCTTCCTGTTTGAACATTTTCTTCCTATTTCACAATATCTATTATACGTTTTGGTCCTTATTTACACTTTTGGTTTCTCACACCAGAGCAACAATGTGGTATTTACACGTGTGTCCGATTTATTTCACTTAAGAGTATGGTCTCAAGGTGCATCCAAAATATGTAGATTTTAATTTGCCAAAGTCAGACACTCTAATAAATGACTATCCGTTATGTATCATATCATTTTTGATGTAAAAGTAGAGATGATATTTTCCTTAAGGTTTTAAGAATAACGAGTTTTGAGTGCCTACTGTGTGTCAGCAACTGTAGGAAGCACTTTCCCCATGTAGTCATGAAAATTCTGAAAACTAATGTCCTTCTCCCCATTTTACCTATGAGGAATTTGAGATATAGAAAAGTAATTTATGGTAGAATTACGAAGTAAATATGAGGCACCAAATATTTTTAATAAGGGACTTTAGTCACCATTTCATGGCCAAATTCAACATAGACTTTTTAAGTATGCAGTGTATAAAGTAGTCATTTACTTCCAATAAGCCATGAATGTTAAGAACTTTTAAGGTTAAATCTGGGAATACAACTGGGAAGATTTAGATGTAGTCCTTTCTAGTCCTATAATTTTATGAATCAATTTTTTGTGCTATAAACAGTATTTATGTAGAGAAGTCTAAGGTTTGTCTTACACAGGTAAACTTTATAGTTTTAAGTGGAAGAGAGAGTATGTTTATCAATTATTTCATATAAATTGTGGGATTTTATATATATTATCAAATTTAATCTTTATAATGGCCTTCTGAAGTGAATATTATTTTCTAGATGAGAAAACCAAGGTTGACCTGAACTTGCAATTTAGTATTTACTTATTTATTTATATTTTGTGAGACAGGTTATTGCTTTGTAGTTCAGGCTGGCCTTGAACTTACTGTACTTTGTAGCCCAAGAGATTGCCCAATCTTCCTGCCTTAGCTGCCCAAGTGCTGGGATTACAGATGTGAGCCCCCACGCTTGGCAGAGACTTGCCAATTTTAGCCTAGCTCTGTCTGAATTGAGTTGAAAAAGTTAAAGCTAAAGCCAAACTTTTAGTATAAGAATCCAAGGTTTCAGCCTTACTTAGCTATAGAACTTTACCTCTGCTTATTCCCTTACGTGACTTCTCAGCCTCAGGTAAATTAATTGTTCTCGAAAAACGCTTTTATATAGGCACAGTTGTATACTTCTTAAGAGTTTGCCTTTACCCTACCACCTGTAGGAAGCCTAAAGATTTGGTAAAAAGTACAGCAAGTACCCACTTTCCCTCCTTCTACATACTTAGTCAAATCCAAAACCGAGGTATCACCAATGCTGACTATATACCCTAGGCTGCAGGAAAAGCCAAAACATACCTTTTTCTTTGTTCTCCTCCAAACAAGATTTTTAAATGTCGGACCTGAATAGTAGGGTGTGTACTTTTTAGTAGGTCGGTAAACTTTTTTCCTTTCATTTTCCTTTGTCTCTTCTTACCATCAGAGAAATCTAGTCCAGAGGAGCCAGTGGACATTGAGATTTACATATGGCACAGCTTAATACCCTGGGTTAAGAAATTGCAAAGAGGTTAGATGTTTTGGTTAGGTATCAAAAATAGTAGTAAAGAGCATTGATTTTTTTTTTCCCCCTTGGAGTAGCCTTTATTTTCCAGTGGACAAATGGTCCTACAAGGATTTATGAATTCAAGTAATTGTCCTTTTTAATTCCATTTGTTATTGTATTTTGTTTTATGATATGATTTGTAGCCCATATTGTATTTCTGCACTGTTTCTAAGTAAATACTGTTTAAGATATAACCAGATTCCAGATACTTCTCAACATCTCAAATCAGTATCCTGCTTTAAGACACTATCATCTGTTGCCTGAATTACCTTAGTAACCTCCAAATTGGTCTTCCGGTTTCTATCTATTCCTTTTTACAGTCAGTTCCTAATGTAGGGCTTATAATTTTTTTTTTTTTAATTTTTAAGTAATTTGAAATGTCGGGACAAGTTGCACATATAGTAAAGGGAGTTCCTGTCTACATTTCACTTAGTTTCCCTTAATGTTAGCATCTTGCATAACCATGGTTCACTTATGAAAAATAAAAAATTAGCATTGGTACAATACTGTTAACTATAATTGACTGTATCTGTGGGTTCTATATCTGTAGTTTCAAACAATGGTGGATCAAAAATATTTGAAAAAATTGCTCTGTACTGAATATACATAGACTTTATAGTTAGTGTAACAACTATATAACATTTACATTGTATTAGGTATTAGAAGTGATCTAGGGCCAGTGAGATGGCTCAGCTATATACGAGCCTGCCTGGCAAGCGCCAGGGCCCGAGTTTGACTCCCGGAACCCACATATGAAAAAAGGGCCGGTGATATCGCTCAGCGGCACGGGCGCCTGCTGGCGCGCGAGGTCCTGAGGTCGACCCCCCGGTACCCACAAAAAAAAAAAAAAAAGTAATCTAGAAATCCTTTAAAGAAAGGTTTGTAGGGCCAGTGAGATGGCTCGGTGGCGTAAGCGCCTGCCTGGCAAGCGCGAGGTCCTGAGGTCGACTCCCGGTACCCACATTAAAAAAAAAAAAAAAGAAAGGTTTGTAGAGAATGTACATAGGTTATAATGCAAATACTGTGCCATTTTGTAGAAGGGATTTGAGCACTTGTGGGTTTTGGTATCCATAGAGGGTTCTGGAGCCAGTCTTCTAATGATACCAGGGAACAGCTATTTATACTTTATTTAGATTTTACCAGTTTTCCATTTTATTGTTGTTTTTGTTGTTGTTGTTTTTGAGACAGGGTCTCACTTGCGAAGATCCTCCTGCCTCAGCCTCCTGCATGCTGGGATTATAGGCGTGTGCCACCACACCTGGCCTTTTTTCATTTTAGAATTGAATTTAGGATCTCACATGGCATTTACTTGTCATGTCTTCTGAGACTCCTCTAATCTGTGAACTCTCATAGTCTTTTCTTGTCTTTCATCATCTTAGCACTTTTGAAGAGTTACTGCCCGGTTATTTTGCAGAATGTCTCTCAATTTGAGTTTCTCAAATATTTCCTCAATTTAGATTGATGATATACATTTTTTACATAAGAATGCTACAGAACTTAGGTGCCTTTTTTAGTGCATCAAGTCAGGGTACCTGACATTAGTGTGTTGCAGGTTTAAGTTGGTGTCTCCACTGAACACTACTGTGTTTCACTTTATAATAATATCTTAGGGGAGATGATTGGAGTATATGCAATTATCCTGTTTATTCTCACTCTTCTGGCCACTGATTTTTAAATCCATTCAAAAAGGCAAGAAAAAATAAGGATGCAGACTTAAAAGGAATAAACAAAACTGTCTCTATGTATAGATGATGTGAATTTACTTTCAAATCACAAAAAAATCTAGTTTCTTTTTTAATTCCAGAATAAGTGCATATAGCAGGTTAACAAAACAAGGTAAATATACAGATTCAACTTTATTTCTATATATGTGCTAGAAATGAACACTTAACATTTGATTTTTAAGTACCATTTGTAATAGCACCCCCAAAAGAAAGTATAAAATCAGTATAGTATTTCTATATGTAATACTACATATTACAATCACATCAGGATTTTGACTCAAAGAGTGAATAATCACTGTGGGCAATAATAACTTTGGCTATGAAAGTAAAAGGGTACATCTGGCAAATTTCTAGGCAAGACTTGTGAGGATAAATCTGAGGGGAATGGAACTATGACTTTTAAATTATGTATTTCCTGGTGATGTTCAGGCTTATTGATCAGATTTTTAAAAATGAAGCAGATTTGAAAATAACTGCAAGCCACACGGAAGCCTCCAGATGCCATTATACTTTTAAATATGAATAACAGTAATATTTAGTGAACAGTTACAGTATTATTGATTCTTTTCCAAGTATTTTGTTATGTTAAATAAGTACCTCAAGATACATTGCTTTATTTCTTTTTTACATCTAAGATAGGAATTATTTTTCTTATAGAACATTACACTAACGTTATAATATAATGTAAATTTTTTAAAAAGTGTTATTTATTAATCTGATCTAGAACTCTGAAAGTAGAGTTTGAGCTGCACTCTGTCAGAGAAGATAAGACCAAAATAACTGAAAGTTTCTAAATTCTTAGGCAAAACCTTTCAAAATACATGGTTTCTTTTATATTTGTATAGATAAAAATATGCAGTAAACTAGGTGGAGTTAGTCTTAAGAGTAATAAACACTTAAGTACTTAGAGCTTGGCATGGTGGCGCATGCCTGAAATCCCAGCACCAGGAGGTGGAGGCAGGAGGATCGCAGTGAGTTAAAGGCCAGCCTGGGACATAGCAAGACCCTCTCTCAAAAACAAATCCAAAAAGAACTTAGGTCCTTAGAGCTGCACCTCAAAACACAAATTATTTCACTGAGAATAAACAAATGACGCCTAGATTCTGTGAAAAACAAAAGAATAAAATCCGGACTGTCCCCCCCCAAAAATCCCAAATCCATAGTATGTTGTGATAAATACAAAGTATAGGAGGGAAAGATTTGCTCTTCTTATTTAAGATGAAACAATAAAGAAGTAGTACTTTAGGCTTAAAATTCAACAACCTTCTGAAGAATTAAATAAAAATCTTAACAATGTGTAGTATGATCCAGTTAAATAAAAATCTTAATAATATGTAGTATGATTCAGTTAATAAATAAATATATATTAAAAAGGGTGGTTATTTATCAAAATGCCAGCAGATTATCTTCTAATGAATAAACGAGGGTTGTTTTAGTTCTTTTTACTTACCTTTTCAAAACATTTTACTATGCATATATAGTTATAAATTTAAAATTAAAAAGTCAGTATCAAAGAATCCATAAAAGAATCCAGTTGGTGACCTCATTAAGGTATAGTTGTGGACCAGAGACTCTACTGCTGTCATAAGTAGATAACACCTATTTCTAAATTAGACAAGGCAGATGTCATACCGGGACATTTAACTGGGAGAATCCAGGAGCTTTTTATGCAGCCATAACAAAAACTAAAGCAGACCTAGTAAACTGATACTTTCAATGCACTTTGCTTTAAAATTTATGGCAGAGAAGCTAGATGTGGCAGCACTTGCCTGTAATCCCAGCACTTGGGAGTCAGAGGGAGTTGGATTGCCATGAGTTCGAGGCCGTGGTGTTCTACATAGTTAATTCAAGGCCAGCCTGGACTACTTAGCAAGACACTATCTCAAAGAAAAATAATTTATAGGACAGACTTTTGTTTGTTTCTTTGCACAGTACTGCAGATCAAACCTAGGACAGTACCACTGAGCTACATCTTCAGGTTTATCTTTCTGTTGTGAGATAGGGTCTTGTAAATTGGCCATGCTTGTCTTGAACTTGCAATACTTGTGCCTCAGCTTCCTGATCCATTGAGATTGGAGGCATGCACCATCAAGCCTGACCATAAAAGATTATGCCTTTTTGTTTGCTTATGTGTTTTGAGAGAAGGTCTTTATATGTAGTTCTGGCTTGCCTTAACTCATGGAGATCCTCACCTCCACTTCCCAAGTCCTGGAAATGTAGACATGCACCATCACACTCAGCTTTAGAAAAGACTGTTCTTTTTTTTTTTTTTTTTTTTTAATGTTAGCAAAGCTTTATTAAATATCAGAAAAGAAACGGGCCCTGGAGAGTGAGTTTGGGCCAAGAAAAGTAGTAAAAAGAGTACAACCTATAAGCTGAGGGCAGGCCACCGTGCAAGAGCAAAGAGGTTGACCAGGAAAGACTATTATTAAAGACACTTAGGAAAGTGGAACACTGACACCCCTTTAAACCATTATAGTCGTATAATGTGTCTGCATATTGAAATCACCCAAGGAGCTTAAAAACCAATGCCTGAGTGCGACCCCTAGAAACTCTGCTTTAATTGGTCTGGGATGTAGCTTGGCCATTACGACTCTGAAGTTCTCCAGGTTATAAGGATATGTAGCCATGATTGAGAACTGTTATTTTATAGCATGTTTAGAGAAACAACTCACTTGTTTGCCATCCTTTAAATTATATTCTGTTGAGATTGGTACTACAGTTGCGTTGAACAGCATGTGTATTCTAGAATTGAGTGTCCAGACTGCCACTAAATTAATTGGGTAACATGATAGACTCATCTTCTCTGCCTCTTAAATTTTCCTCCTTCCATTTTAATTTTTATATTTTCATAACAGTTAATTTTTTTTCCCTCTACTGGAGATTGAACCAAGGGCCTTCACACTAAACCACATCCCCAGCCCATTTTTTATTTTGAGATAGGGTCTCATTAAGTCTCTAAGTTGCCCAGGCTGTTCAACTCAAGATCCTTCTGCCTTAGCCTCCTAGAGTTCTGGGATTATGGGCATGCACCACCATGGCCAACTACAGTAATTAGTTGAGTTTCTAAAGCATGTATAATTAAGTCCCTGTGTAAAAGCCTTTAACTATCATTTCACATTAAACTGTAAGTTCTTATCTGGACCAATCTATTTTCAGTTTAATCTCCTATTCATTCCATGCTAGAGACCCCGAACTCCATGCATACTTACCAATCCTTGGATAGAGCATTTTTTCATACCTGCTTTTATTGTATAGTTCCTTGACACTAATTTTGATCGTTGTGTTAGCTTTCTGTTACTGTGCCAAAATACTAGATAATTAAATTAAAAGGAGGAGGCCAGTGAGGTAGCTCAGCGGCATAAGCGCCTGCCTGGCAAGTGTGAGGTCCTGAGTTCAACTCCTGGTACCCACATACGGAAAAAGGGCCAGTGATATCGCTCAGCGGCATGGGCTCCTGCTGGCGCACGAGGTCCTGAGTTTGAACCCCAGTACCCACAAAAAAAAAAAAAGAAGAGGAAAGTTTATTTTAGCTCATAGTTTCAAAGGTTTCATTCCATGGTACATGACCCTGTTCTTTTGGGCCTGTGGTGGCACAGTACATCATGGTGAGAGTGTGTGGCTGAGTAAGCCTGTTTGCCTCATGCCTGTGAGGAAGCAAAAAGGGAATGAAGAATGGGGCTATGGTCGCAGTGTCCTCTTCAAGGGTGTGCCCCAGTGACCTAACTTCTCCCACCAGGCCCCACATCATAAAAAGGTTTCACTACCTCCCACTAGTGCCACAGGCTGGACACTAGGCCTTAAACACGTGAGTCTTTAGGGAATATTCAAACTATAACTCATAAACCAGTAACAGATTCAAAAACAACACTTAATGTAATAGACCAAAACTAGCATTTATTGAACATATTAACCTTACTGCTATTCTGAGAAAGTCATTGTCCTCCATGCACAGATGGAAGCTTGAGGATTTTTGATCTTCCCCACCCACCTCACATTGCCTCAGTAGTACATGCTTAGGTTATCTTTATCATAATGTCTTTTCAAATGTAGTATTTGAAAGCATTTGGTGTTTTTAGCCTTGTTTTGAATTCTCTATAGTGGAGGAAATAAATTTAATGATCTTAAAAGGCAGAATAATCACTTCCTCCTTCGTTCTATGTATGAACAATTTTATCAGTTTGCTATGATTATCTGGGTATCAGTGAGTTTTATAATCCAGTATATTTACATGTAAAAGGCTTTTCTCTGATGACCTTTTCAGTATTGGGTATTTTCATTTTTCTTTTACTCTAATTTAAGGCCTTGTCTCAGTTCTTACTCGGAACAAAATTTCCTGTTTTTTACTACCATGCAAATACCTGAGTATGATTTATATATAATTTGATTAGAAATTTACGTATATTTAACTATAAAACTCAGTCAGGCTGGGTTATTACCTATGTGAAGAGGAAAGTGAAAAGCTCATATATGTAAGTAACTTGATAGTACAAAGTACAGCCTGTAAAACCTTAACAGTCTCTGTGGGAAAATGTTACAGTTTAACTTACAAAAGTTAATTTGGGCAGTGTTAAAAATTGGACATTTAGGGCCGGTGAGATGGCTCAGCGGCTTAAGCGCCTGCCCGGCAAGCGCGAGGGCCCGAGTTCGACTCCCGGATCCCACATATGAAAAAGGGGCTGGTGATATCGCTCAGCGGCATGGGCGCCTGCTGGCGCGCGGGGTCCTGAGGTCGACCCCCGGTACCCACAAAAAAAAAAATTGGACATTTATTTAGCTAAGAAATTTGATAAAATGTAGTATTTTTTCCCTTACATTGTTTCTTTAGGATAGGCTTTTTAATTACTTTTTTTTTTTTAAAGAGAAGAAAAAACAAAACAAATCAAAAAAAGAACAAATTTTCAAAACAACATAATATGAGGGTAACAATGGTTAATGCATTACGTATTATTATCTTTAAGTTAGTTATTCAGGATACCAGACATTAGCATTCAATTGTCCAAACATTATTGGCACAAACCTTACTCTTCAATGAACTAAGTAAAATTGGTATCTTCTATATATATACAATTTTTTTCCCTTTCCCTTCTTTCTTTTCCCTATTCCAGTCTCTCTTTCCTTTTGACCAGTTTCTTTTTGATTCACCATGTCTATTGTACATTTTGGATCTTATTTACTCTTTCAGTTTCTCATACTAGAGAGACAATACGATGCTTACACATGTGCTTCCAGTTTATTTCACTTATGAGTATTTTCTCGAGTTGCATCCATTTACCTATTAAAGTCTCCAGTTTATCCTTCTTTATGGCTGAATAGTACTCCATTGTATAAAAATACCACATCTTTCTTATCCATTCCTCAGTTGATGGGCATTTGGGTTGTTTCCAAGATCTGGCTATTACAAATTGTGCTGCTATAAACATGGGTGCACATATATCGCTGTGGTATGATGTTTTTAATTGTAATTACTATTTTACAATCTAATTTAAATAACTTTTCTTTCATTAGAATGTGAAACATGCTGCAGAAGCATTCAAGAAGTGGCTGAAGGAGGAAAGAAAAAGGTGCCACTGCTTATCAGAAAACAAAACATGGGAAATACAACTACCAAATTCCGAAAAGCACTCATCAATGGTGATGAAAACCTGGCTTGCCAAATATATGAAAACAATCCTCAGCTAAAAGAATCCCTGGATCCAAATACATCTTATGGGGAACCCTACCAGCACAATACTCCATTACACTATGCTGCTAGACATGGAATGAACAGAATATTAGGGTAAGTATTGTTATAAACCATTTGGTACCAAGTTGGTGAACAGAGAAGACAACTGTGGTCTTTGAAAATAGACATATGTGTATGTCATATGGTATTGTGTGAGCTAAACTTCATAAAACTGAATATGCCTAAATTATTTGCTATGATCTTCCTTATGATTTAGTATGATTTTCTTTACCCAAATTAGACCAAAAAATTTAATAGGTTGGTTCACATAAATATAAAATATATGCTTTAAATATATTTTGAGCTGTGGTGTGTTTCAAAGTGAGAATGAAATATAGTGTTTAATTTACCAAATACTAGTATTAATTTACATTTCAATTATAAAAAAAGTACCCTCAAAATTGTAGGGAATGGTGGCCAAGAGCAAAATTCTAAACTCTGACTAGCTATTTTAACTTGAAAAACAGGTGTATTTGCCTTGTCTGTTTATGATCAGGTTTTAAGTTTTATTCTTTTAGTAGGTCCAATTATTTAGGCAGTTCCCCACCCCCCATTTCTTTCTTTTTGTAGTGTTGGGGATTGAGCCCAGGGCCTTCACACTAAGCAACATCCCCAGCCTTTTTACTTTTTTATTCCTGAGACAAGGTCTTGCTAAGTTGCTAAATGCTCAGGCTGGGTTTAAACTTGCTATCTTCCTGTCTCAGCCCCTCAGAGTATTGGGATTACAGGACTGTGCCAGCAAGAACAGCTCAAAAGATCTGTCTAAAGGCAAAATGAAAGGAACAAAGAATAGAAGAGTAGTTCTAAAACAGATCTCACTTTTTAAAAGTCGGTTATGTAGTTATGAAAGCCTGATGTTAGAAATACTTCTTGACTTACACACTGAAATATTATACTTAAATCAGTATTGGAAGCTCTTTAGAACTTAACAGTAAACCTTTTAAACTTTTTAATGTTTCTTCTCTGTACACGTTGTTGTTCAGATTACGCTGCTCCTTCTGGAACCCCTAGAACATAGGTGCTGAGTGTTCTGTTTGCTTGTCCATGCTGTGTTGTCTGTGCCAGGAGTATCCTCCTTCCTGGCTCCTCACCCTTCTCTTTCTGTCTAAGTGTTGAACTTTCTTTAAGGTCCTGTACATGCCATATCTATCTTCTTAGACTGTCACAACCCAGAAGAACCTCAATTTTTTTAAAACTTCTATGACTCTTTTTTTATTAGCATCACTTATTTGCTATACACTACCTCATTGTATTTTACAACTTTAATATGCCTTCTCTCTGCTTACCTGTATAATAACTTTTTAAGATTCTTTCTTTGTACTTCTGGCATCTAGCATAGTATCTTAGGTAGAGTAAATAGAAGTTTTATAAAACCATTATACAAGGAAATTATGAGCAGTATTTGTTTTTGTTTTTTTGAGACAGGGTCTTGCTATGTAGTTCAGGCTGGCCTTCAATTCACTATGTAGCCCAGGCTGGCCTTGAACTCGCAGTGATCCTCCTGCATCAGCCTCCCGAGTGCTGGGAATTATAGGCGTGTACCACCACAGCCCGGCTATGAGCAGTGTTTGCGCATGTGAAAAAATTTCATAAATAATTTAGGTCATCTGGGCCCATGACTTTATCAAGTATATTTTGGCTTATATAGGTATTGCTTTTACCTCATTTTTGCATTTATTTTTGGTTATCATTTATCTTTTTAGATACCAGTGGAGAAATCTTCAGTTTAGTTAATTTGAAATTTTCTATTTTTACACCCAAAACTGGGTCCTCATGTTAATGACAGTGATGTATTGTGCTCATATAACAATGTAATGATGTAATAATGACAAATATCTACTGAGGGGTTATTATTTTTGAATGCTCTACATGTATTATCTTGGTTAATCCTCATTACAGGTTTTTGAGGTAGTTTATTGTCTACACCTTACAGGTGAGAAAACTGAAGTACCACAAGGGTAAGTAACTTGTCAGAACTCTCATAGCTTGTGAGTGGCAAAGCTAGTTGCCCCTGTAGATGACTGCAAGCTTGGAGCTCTTATCTTATCACATCCAGATCAACTGATGTGTCATGGCTGCCTCAGCTACTTATTAGCAAGGCAGATTCCTTACTAGTCACTCTCAGCTTCAGTTTCCTTATCTGTAAAATGGATATTTATCTCACAGACCTTGTAGGATAGTCAGTTAATGTTATGATGTATATGTTATGCTAACATATAGTATACTGTTAATGATCTTTATTATTTTTTGCATCTAAATTCTACATTCAAGTGATCTTTAACTTACTCTTTTACTAACCAGAGCTGCTAAATTCACCAAGTCTTGTCCCTTGGATTTACTTCTTTTCATTCCCATTCCCCCAAACTGAGTATATTCTTTTATAAACTTAGTTCACTCTTTTTTTTTTTTTTTTGTGGGTACCGGGGGTCGAACTCAGGACCTCGCACTTACCAGGCAGGCACTTATGCCGCTGAGCTGTCTCACCGGCCCCACTTAGTTCACTCTTATCAACTGACTGCTCCCAATAAAAATAGCTGGTCCATAATTTTTTTTTTTTTTGCCAGTGTGCTCTGCTGCTGCTTTTTTTTTTTTTTTTTTTTCCTTTATGTGGGTTCTGGGAGTTGAACTCAGGACCTCGTGCTTGCCAGGCAGGTGCTTGTGCCGCTGAGCCATCTCACCGACCCTGTTTTGCTTCTCAATTCTAAAAGTTTCATATACAGATTAATTGTCCTAAAGCGCAGCTTTTCTTTTTTTGTGTGTGGGTACCAGGGTTCGAACTCAGGACCTCGCACGCCAGCAGGCACCCGTGCCGCTGAGCAATATCACCGGCCCTTTTTTCATATGTTGGTACCGGGAGTCGAACTCAGGACCTCACACTTGCCAGGCAGGTGCTTATGCCGCTGAGCCATCTCACTGGCCCAAAGCGTAGCTTTTCAATTATCTTTCTATCATGAGCAAGTTTTAACAATACCCTATTTTCTGTATTATTCTGCTTAGCTTCCAAAACTTCTTACACCTGCCCACATTCTACCAATTGGCCTAATCTTTCACTACTTTCCCACATTATCTTGTTTGACTTCATTCCTGCTTTCCCTACCTTTAGGAATTTACCCTTCCCATTGCTCCTGTTCTTTGATTTTCAGATGTCTTCTTTCTTTTCTAATTACCTGTCCTTTAAGTTCTAACTTGGTTTCTACCTTATTTATGAATTTATTCCCAAGTACTTGGACCTAAAGTACACTTTCTGTTCTACAGAATTCCCACAGCTTACACTTAAAACCACACTTTCATTATTAAACTCTTCTCCTCCATTAGATTGTAAATATCATAAAACAGTGCTAGACATTTAGTACTGTTCTCAGTACACTATTGGTTGATTAATCTATTAAAGGTTGATTAATCTATTAAAGCATCCTAGTAGGACCTTTTCTGGTTTTTTTTATTAGTGAAATTACAAAATTGTTGATTTAGCCTCTTGATATTGAATACTCCAATAACATTTAATATCAAATCATATGATTAATTAAAACTTAGTTTAGAATAGAATGTAAAACGTATTTAAATGCTACATTTGTAGTATAACTTACAAATATACTTTATAAATTGAAAAATATTATATAAGAAAATCATTTAGATACAGGTGTTAGCTGCCTTAGTTCCAGCTACTGAGGAGGCTGAGGTAGAAGAATCACTTAAGTTTATGATTCAGGACCAGCCTGGGCATCATAGCAAGACGCTGTCTCACAAAAAAAGTAAAGAAAAACAAATGTTATTGAAAAAAATGCTCAACATCTCTGGCCATTAGAGAAATGCAAATTAGAGCCACACTGAGATACTGTCTTACTCCAGAAAGAATGGGTGCCATCAAGAAATCAACCAATAACAAATGCTGGTGAGACCGCGGGGGAAGAAAGAACACTTCTACATTGTTGGTAGGAATGTAAAATAGTACAACCACTATGAAGATTCTCAAAAAACTAAAACTAAATATTCCATTCAACCGAGCTATACCCCTTCAAGGAATCTTTCCAAAAGAGTTAAAGTCACCATATTACAGTGATACATGCATACCTATGTTTATAGCCACACAATTTATAATAGCTAAATCTTGGAAATGCCCATCAGTAGATGAATGGATAAAGAAAATGTGGTACTTACACACAAGGGAGTACTATTCTGCCATAAAGAAGAATAAACTTCAGGCATTTGTAGGTAAATGAATGCATCTCGAGACTATAATGTTAAGTGAAATAAATCAGACATACAGGATTAAATATCACATGGTTTCTCTTCTGTGAGAAACCCAAAATATAAATAAAGAACAAAATAAAGACTAGAGATAATAGGAAGTAGGGAGATCTTTTTCAAATGGGAAGGGATATGAGATAGAGGGATAAGAGAGGAAGGAAAGGAAAAGAGATTTTTAAAAAATAGCTTATAAAAAATGGAAATAGAGGTTAAAAAATGGGAAGGTGAACAAGAGTTGGAGGGATCTGGGAGGGATGGAAGAAGAGGGAAAAAAAAGAATTAAGCTATGTTATGTACATGTATAAACTCCCCAAGATAAATGTCATTATGTACTGTAAGCATGTATTAATAAGAAAATTATGTGAAAAGAAAAAGAAATGTTACCACTCCTAATTAGCACTCATTCGTACAAAAAGAAAACCATTTAGTCTGGCGATTCTTAAAATGTATTCTGAGGATTCCTAGATCTCAAGACTATTTCAAAAGGTACGTGAGGTCAAAACTATTTTTATAATAATACTAAGATGTAATTTGCCTTTTAATTGTGTTGGCATTTGTGCTAATAGTACAAAAAACAGTTAAACTGATGGCGCTTTTAAAATCAAGATAGTGGCAACAAACTATTCTGTATTCATCACTATAGGCACCTGCAGTTAAAAAAATAAAGCCAATTTCACTTAAAAATATCTTCTATAAAGTAGTAAAATTATTAATTTTAATTAATCTCCATCCTTGAGTATATTATCTTTTTAATATTCTGTGTGATATCTAGGAAGTATGTAAAGCACTGCTGCATAGCAAAGTATTATGATAACTCAGAGAAGCACTTGTGATTTGAGTTGTGAGTTCAACCACTTTTTTCATCGAACACTACTTTATAGCCAACAACAACTGTAAAAACGATGGTTATTCAGACTTGAGTACTTGGTTGGCATCTTACTGAGAATGATCAAGTCACAATTCAAGGGAAACAACTGCTGTATTTGTTGTTAATGGTAAATTTTGACCTTTCAAGCATGTTACAATTTTGGGAAACTACCTTGACTACCTTCGACTTGGCAACTTTCCAGTACTTGACAACTTTCCAGTACTTTTCTGATGAGATTGATGGTGATGTAAACTAATGTAAGTTTGTAGTTTGTGTTATATAATGAAATGTGCCAACATCTAGAAGGTGTGTATAACTTAATGAATCAGTATTTTTCAGAAGATCAGTGTGTGACTTAAAAAATACTATGCATAGATAAAAGATTTTTTCAGAAAGTGTAGGCTAGACCAATGGATTTTAACCTAACAGAATACAAAAAGTTCATTGATAGTGGAGCTCAGTGGTACACCCCTGTAATCCTAGTTACTCATGAGGCTGAGGCAGGAAGATTACAAGTTTGAGGCCAACTTGGGCAACCTAATGAAACCCTGTCTCAAAATTTTAAATGAAAAGAAAGGTGAATATAGCTCAGTGATATAGCACTTTCCCTGGGTTCGATGTGCAATTCCAACACCACTAGCAGTGGAGGTGGGAAAGGTGCTTCCCACCTACCTCCTCCTGATAAGAGCTTTAAATTAGCAATTGCTGACTTCAGAAGTCCTCTTTCTAATGCTGCTCCTTCAGGTGTCTGGGATGTTTATTATGTTTTTCTCTCCCACAGTCAAATATTAAAGTGTAAGTTGATACAGAACATAGATAACTAGACCAGCTGCTTGGTGTGTGGACTTTGACTATGACTGTAACACGCATAAACCAGTACCTAAGTATAGCAGCTAAAAGTAGACTTTAAATGTTGTTTTTGGAAATGGGCACATTATAGGAGTAAGAATGGTTCTCCTCAAGTTCAAAAGCAAAGTCTCAGACAATCTCTGCTCAGATTTATCTGTTGATTTTTTTATTCATACATTTTATTAAACTTAAAATGTAAGTGCTGCACAGCTCTTAGTAACCAGCAGTAATTTTTAAAATTAGAAAAGGGTCTAATGACCAACAAATTTAGGATTTGCTGATCTAGTTAACATTTTTGCTTCCATTAAGCTAGGATTATTTCTGTCTGTTCCTGTCATGTTATTATTCTAATGAATGAGTATTTGAAAACTTATTTTAAAAAAGGTGATTGTATATTGTCTTTTACTTACCAATTTGGATTATTTTTATGATTTGACTATATACTTTGTACTTTATTTTAAAACTTCAGCCTCCAGTTCTCAAATTTTTTTTTCTTAATTGTTTGAAGAACATTGACTCATAAGTTCTTTATTAAGACTTTCAAAGTACTGTACTAAAAGTAGAAATTACCTTGTTGCTCTCCTTTCCTAAAAATAATCCTAACTTATTTAATTTATGTATTCTTTTGTCTTTGGAAATTTAGTTAGATAGTGTAGAGGGAGTCACAAATTATTTTTGCCAGCTTTATTGGAGTATAATTGACCAAAATTGTATATATTTCAAGGTGTACAATGTGACGCTCTGATAAAGAATCAAGCTACTGAGCATATCTATCACCTTATTTTGTTAGCTTTCTCTGTGTGTGGTGAAAATACTCAAGATCTATTCTTGACGCAAGTTTCAAGTATACAATACTTCATTATTAACTATCGTCACTGTCCCAAACACTTAATAGAAATTGGATTCTCAGCTTTGAAGTAGAGCTTATCTTTTAAATTTATCTTCTATGTATTTCCAGCTAGGAAAAAAGTGGTTTTCATCCTTCCTTTCCATTTTAGGATGTTTCTTTTTGGTAGAGATGGAAATCCAAATAAACGGAATGTGCACAATGAAACATCTATGCATTTGTTGTGTATGGGACCTCAGATTATGATATCAGAAGGAGCTCTTCATCCTCGCTTAGCACGCCCTGTGGAAGATGATTTCAGAAGAGCAGATTGTCTGCAGATGATCTTAAGATGGAAAGGAGCAAAACTTGACCAGGGTGAATATGAGAGAGCAGCTATTGATGCTGTTGATAACAAAAAAAACACTCCCCTTCACTATGCTGCTGCCTCAGGGATGAAAGCCTGTGTAGAGGTAAAACTTTTCTATTAATATTCTGCATTATAAAGTTTGTGTCTTGGTAATATGTAATAATCATTGTTTGTTTTGCTGGTCTTCTCAATATCTTAACTAGCCATTTTTTTTCTTTTTTTTTATGTGGGTACTGCGAGTCGAACTCAGGACCTCATGCTTCCCAGCAGGCGCTTGTGCTGCTGAGCAATATCACCGGCCCTTTTTTTTCTTTTATGTGGCACCGGGAGTCGAACTCAGGACCTCGCACTTGCCAGGCAGGCGCTTATGCCACTGAGCTATCTCACTGGCCCTTAACTAGCCATTTTTGTTCCTTTTTTCATTCTGAAAATATCAGGGCTCTTTTGAAATAAAGTTATCATGTTGTTTTAGATAGGAAAAACCCTATAGTTACACAGTCAACCTTTGAAATAAAATGGAATCGAGAGCAATTAAAACTTTGCTAACCTCTTCTTGAATGACAATCACCAATTAAGCACTGTTGTATTAAAAGTAATAATTTTAGTAGGGATACATTCCACTTTTTGTTGATTTTATTATATGCAATTTATACATGTTGAATATGGCAAATCTTGACAAGTGGGACCTATAATATATTATCTAGAATTGGGCAATTCACTAAGCCATGGATAGATACTTATGAATGCATTTACCGAAGTCTTTAACACCTGTAATTTTAAAATGTGGGTTTTTTTTCCATTCAACCTGCACTAAAGTGCACCTGAATATATACTGTATTACATTTGAATTTTTAGTATATATTTTACATATAAATATATATAAAATATCTTAACAGGCTTAGATACAGTCATTCATGTAACATGGAATCTTAGCTAAGAAGTCCTACACTATTTAATATTATCCCCACTATACCTACAACAGAACAGATATTTCTCAGCTACCAACATTCATGTCAATCCATATATAGCTCACAGAAGTTCTTTTGTATAAATACATTTAATTGTGAGTAGGGAGCTTTTAAGATTGGATCACAGAGTATTTTCATTTTTAAAATTGTGTATCTTTACTGCAAAAACAATGATCTTTTTTTTTTTTTTTTATGTGGGTACCGGGAGTCAACCTCAGGACCTCACGCTTGCCAGGCAGGCACTTATGCCGCTGAGCTATCTCACCGGCCCCAATGATCTTAATGGGATTAAAATATAGGTCTGTAAAAACTTAATGTTTATAAAATGTTGTACTTTAAATTGATTAATGTATCAAAATACAAATATATTTTCTTAAAACATTTCTTTAGTATATCTGAAGTATCAATTCTTTTCATGCTAGACCTCTTGTGATCTTGTATTTTGCTTCCTCTTGTTACTGTGATACTTGCTAATCTTTAGAATCTTTGTCACTTCGTATTTTATGCCTGTGTTCCCGTTGTCCACTAGTTAGTGACAGTCAGTAACCTGAGCTGCTTTTTCAAGTGCTGCTTTCTAACACTGATTCTGTGTAGAAGGAAGAATGTCCTAGGACATGTGGTAGAGGAGTACTAGCAAAGTTCCAGAAGCTTTTTATGTAAGACTTTCTGGATATTGTTCTGTGCTCACCTCCTGTAGATTTCCTGCTGTAGTGACTCACCATTATTGATGGACTGCATCGTATTTCTCAAGTGGGTTAGAGCAGAAAATAATCTATTTTGAGGGCCGTAATGATACTTTTAAATTGCTGCTTTAATATCTTGCTTCCAGAATTTCTCAAAAAGCATTGCTTTTAGTAGTTGTTGATTCTGAAGTATGTTTACAATAATATGCTTGTTAAATTGTTCAAAAAATCAAGTGTGATGTTTTTACTAACATTATTTTGTTCAGTCAGTGAAGGAAGTTAGTGCTGTTTATTCTGTACTATCTGGAAGGCCTAATGATTTTCATGAGAAGTACGTGTGATAGTGTGTGTGTGTGTGTGTGTGTGTGTGTGTGTGTGTGTGCGCGCGCGCGCACGCTGCGTGATCTATCCAGCATATCACATTATATAAGCCATACCATTCAATGAGTGTTTTCATTTTCCTGTATTCAGAACAGCACTTTGACTTAATGGAAAACATTCCACTGGAGCTCTATGAATACGAATCTTACATTTATTCTAGTATTCACTGACAAATTTCGGCATATTATATTACCCATCTGAAGCTTCTCTTTAATGTCTTTTACTTGACTATACTCTTGCTCAGCCTTAAGCCCTTATGTTTATTGTTAATTAAACTAAAAGCATTTCCTAGGGAAGCATAAATTAATCCTCAGAGGCCTTATTGTGTTTTCTAGCATAAGTTCATGAAACAAACATATTGCAATAAGTAATTCACTACATGACCGTAGACCTTAGAACATTAGTTTTCTGCTACCTTTAGGTTATGTCATACTACCTTGATGAACTGGAAAGGTTTAGATTCTACTTATAAAAATTAGGGTAATAAGTAATTTAAGTATGTTTTTCTAAACTTCTCTACCTGGTTGTTTTTAGTCTTTAGTCTCAAAATTAATAGTGGTAAAAACTAGTATCTGTATTGTGCTTCATTTTCATAGTGTTCATTGGTACAAAACATAATATAAAGATTTGAGGTATTTAGTAATTTTTCCTAAAACCAAGAGACCGTCTTATGGTGGAAAGAGCACTGGTGTCTAGGTCCTCACTGTGACTGACTTGGAGACTCTGCATGACTCATTCAACCTCTTGGATGGTTGAGATAAATAATCTCAGAATTATCCCAAAGACTCCTTTTATAACTAGTTTTTTATTAGTCTGTGATTGCCTTAAAATCCCGTTTTTAGCCTTTAAGATTATTTTTTTACTCAAGGTTAAGACCAACCTGGCTCTTAACTCTTAAGGACTTATATTTATGGAAACATATCTTCTCTGCTTCTGGAAAATGTTTTCTCCTTAATCTTTTTTAAGGATAGAATTGATGAAGATATCATTTGACAATTTCACGTGTTCATGTAATGATTTAAACAGATAGTTTCCTGTGGCTCATTATTTTAACCACAGAAATGTAACGTTTCTTTTAAACTAATTTTTCTCCCCATAGTGTTGCAGGGTGTTTGTTTGTTGTTGTTTATGAGACAGGGTCTCACTGTTTATATATCAGGCTGGCCTTGAACTCACTATGTAGCCCAGGCTGGTGTCAAACTCTTGTCAGTCCTCCTGCTTCAGTCCCTGGGTGCTGGGATTACAGGAGTGCACCACCATGCCCAGCAGATCCTTCTCCCTATAATTGTGTTCTGTAATAAGTACCCTTGCACACAGAAAAGCACAACATAAAATTAAAACTCCATAATCCTAGAGTTCCGGGACCCTTTAAGTGTGAAGGTATCTCTGGCTGCGTATAGAATTGCATTGATACCACCTGTCTGTAATAGCTAATCCTGAAGTTTCCCATGGTCTGTTGCTGCCTAGTTGAGTCCTCATACAGATTTTTCAGAAATCCCTCATATTCAGCATTTCTGAAACCGTATTTAGTCTTCTTATCTAGTTTCTCTTGATTATCCTATTTCTATTAATGATATTATCATTCTCCCTATACACTGTCTTGACACCTGGACTTTAGACTATTCTTTCTTATTTTTAATTGCATCAAATTAGTACCACTCATTGGCAAAGTAAAACTCTTCCTTGTCTCTTTTAGCCAGTCCCTTTTTCATCTGCGTCCTACCCTTTAAATAACAAGTGCTTTATGTCAGATTTTCACTTGAGAGCATTTTTTAGAATTTCTTTAAACAAGACAATCTAGAATTTCACAAATACTAATTATTCCAAATTATTTATAAGAAAAAGATGAAAGACCCCGTAGTCTTAAATTGTTTGCATATTAGAAGTACTCGTATGATAAACATTTATTAAAGATAAACTATAAGAAGCTGAGTGTGATGGCACACCCTTGTAATCCCAGCACTCAGGAGGCTGAGGCAGGAGGATCATCACAAGTTTGAGGCCAGCCTGGGCTACATAGTGGGTTCAAGGCCAGCCTGACTTACACAGACCCTGTCTTAAAAAAAAAAAAGGAAACAGTAAGAAAATCTCCTCTAATTGTAGTTTTTTTTTTTTAATGTAACAAAGGTTTATTCAAGGGTTGCCTTTTTTCTGAGAATGGCTAGATAATAATTGTTTCAGGAAGCTCTGCCTTTGTAGCCAGAAAGCAGCCATAGACAATACATACATAAGTGAATATAGCAGTGTTGCAAAATCTTTATTTAATGGACATTGACGTTTTAATTTCTTACAATTTTCACATGTGAAAAAATATTCTTTTGGGCTGGTGAGATGGCTCAGTGGCATAAGCGCCTGCCTGGCAAGCGCGAGGTCCTGAGTTCGACTCCCAGAACCCACATACGAAGAAAGGGCCAGTGATATCACTCAGTGGCACGGGTGCCTGCTGGCGTGTGAAGTCCTGAGTTCGACCCCTGGTACCCACAAAAAAATAATAAATAAATAAATAAATAAATAAATAAAAATAAAAGAATATTCTTTTGATTTTTTAATCTTTTAATGATATAAAAGCCATTTTTAGCTCATGAGCTATACCAAATCAGGCAGCAAGACTGGATTTGGTCATAGTCTTAGTTTGCAGTAGACCATTGCATAACACAAAGAACTGGTAAAGGAAAGCAAAAATAATCCCTCATTTTAAGAACTTATTTTAAATATATAAAATAGCATTATCTATATATACCAAGTCCTATGTATTTTATTTATAGACAAGACTTAAAAATATTACATACAAGTGCCCTGCACACAAAAATAAAACTTCATTAAAACAAAAAATTTTCAAAATTTAATATAATAAATAATATACTTTTTCCCTCAATTTCTGGGAGTCTTTGTTTCCTATGTTGGAATATGAGGTGTGCTTGAAAAATATAAAGAATGAAAAAATTGTATGTTCGGAAAAGCCAGGGAATACCTGTAGCAAGTGAATACCTCCAACTTGGTGCTGAAGAAAAGCAAGTTCTCTGAGGCGGGGCAAAAGGTAAAGTCTGATACAGGACAGTAAACGAAGAGACAGTCCACTGGGACTAACATCCAGAGGTTAGAGGGTGGGAGACAGGAAACTAGCCCACACCTAGAACATGATACCTCAGCCCCACCCCCCATGCCATCTTGGGAAAGGGCCATACCAAGGGGGAGAGCGAGGCAGCCCCTCAGACAGTCTGGATTGTTAAGCCCACAGTCAAGCTATCTTCCCCACTGGGCACACTAAGCCAGACAGCTCCAGCCTAGGGACTCAAACTGAAAATAGAAAGAGGTACAGTTCCATAGCCATGTGCCAGCACCCCTGTCCCCAGAGCCAATGGGTGGCAAGATCCTGGGAGAGAAGATTCCCTGAACATAGACAATTTTAATAACAAGCCACCTATTTCTCCCACATACAATGCGAATGCGGTAAGTGGAGCATTCGGCACCCTACCCGTGAGTCTCAGCTGCCTCCCATGGAGGGAGAGGACACCAACAGAAAACAGCAGAAGGAAGTGAATCTGAGTTCTGCAACAAAATCAGAAAACAATTCTGTGACAGTACTACTCCCAAAAGCCAGGAGAGAGAGACAGCACCATCTTGAGATTACTGTGGATGGAGCTGAAACGGACAACAGCTATCAGAACCTGGGATAGCAGCTTTTGGGCCACATAATAGGCAAGAAAAGAAACGGAGAAGTTTGCGATATTTACCCTCCAAATCAGTCAAGACAGTCAGATCCACAGGTCCACATGAGGGTACTCCTGGCGTGCAAAACCAGGACATGACCTGGGAGGGGGGCAACAGCCCCCACGGCTTTGGACAGGCCACTGTCTCCAAAGCAGGGAGCTGTGTAGAATAACTGAGTTACTGCTTTAACAACTGCGCAAAGGTTTTTATTCTTATTCTATGGTTATTTTGTCAATTGTAGTTATTTTAACCTTGCTAATTTGTTATATATTTGTACAATTCTGGTTGGGTCTCGTTTCTGTTTTCTCATTTTTCTTTCTCTTCTTTCTTTTGATTCTTTATTGGTATTGTATGATTATACTACTTTAAGTTTCAAGGGTTTCATGTTTGACTTGCTGTCTCTCTTCCCTTGTATCCTTCACTGCCCCCATACTCATAGTCCTTTTCTTTTTTTTTTTTTTTTTTTTGTGGGTACCAGGGGTCGACCTTAGGACCTCGCGCGCCAGCAGGCGCCCGTGCCGCTGAGCGATATCACCGGCCCCTTTTTCGTATGTGGGATCCGGGAGTCGAACTCGGGCCCTCGCGCTTGCCGGGCAGGCGCTTAAGCCACTGAGCCATCTCACCGGCCCCTCATAGTCCTTTTCTACACTTCAATATCTGTATAAGTGGATTAGAGAATAAATACTAACTAGTGCTATAAATTAAACAGTACTATTTAAGGGCATATTAGGGTAATTCTTAACAAAATTGGGCTTAGAGTACCCAAACAAAATTACCAAAAAAAATTAGCAGGCACTAACAATCTCACAGTCTCCCCAAATCTTTAAATACATTGCCACCCACCTACATATGTACTCTTGAGTATGCAAATATTCTCTCAAACCCCCTCTGCACAACCCTTTACCCAAAGTATGAAAAAACTCCAGCAGTTTGACTTCCTATTTTCTTTTCGCCTATTAATATATCTTTTATCTTCCTCTCTTCCCATTGACATATCCCCTTCCCTTTCTGCTTTTCCACGTTCCCAAACCTCATATATCCCAGTACAATATAGTCTTTAAGGGGTATTGACAAAAGGATGAAACTATCACAAGAAGTGTTAGTGTACATGAGTGATACATGCTCAGTTCTGTTTACATTGATGTAACCAATAGAAATTCTCTCTTTACAAATAGTGATAGGATCCAGCCTAATTAACCTGAAAACCTTTTAAGCTTGAAGGGTATTCCTAGACAAATAAAGTCATGAACAAATCACTGGAAAACACATTCTAACTAAAAAAATGTACATACTAGTGACACTTTCTTCATACTCTATTCGATAGCAACCCCCAACACCAGTGTGTTGTGTGTGTGTGTGTGTGTGTACAGAACATCAACTATGATGAAAAATAAAACTCCTCACAACACACCTCAATAAAGAACCCCAGATGTTCAACACAAAGACAGAATCTTACAAGCTTTCAGAGAAAAGCAAAAGCTCACATATAAAGGTAAACCCATGAGGATCACAACACCAACTTTAAAGGCCAGGAGAATTGGGAATGAAAGTGTTTCAAGCCATAAAAGCAAACTTCTTCCAAGCCAGACTAATATATCCTGCAAAACTGTCTTTCAGGGCCGGTGAGATGGCTCAGCGGCTTAAGTGCCTGCCCGGCAAGCACGAGGCCCCGAGTTCGACTCCCGGAACCCACATACGAAAAAGGGGCCGGTGATATCGCTCAGCGGCATGGGCGCCTGCTGGCGCGCGAGGTCCTGAGGTCGACCCCCAGTACCCACAAAAAAAAAAAAAAAAAAACTGTCTTTCAAAGTTGGAGACATAAGGACATTCTATGACAAAGAACACCTTAAAAGATACATGAACACCAAACTAGCACTCCAAAAAAATACCCTAGTTAATGAAGGGAAATCATAAAGATCAGAGCAGAAATATCCTAGACAGAGACAACAAACCCAAAAAATCAGGTAGAATGAATACATCAAGCAAGGCAAGTAGTTAAACAAAAATGGAAAAACAGGAGTCATCAACAGAAAAAGAACACAATGACAGGAATAAATCAGTACCTTTCAGAATAATGTAAATAGCTTCAACTCCCCAGTTAAAAGACACATTGGCAGACTGGATCCAAAACAGTATACAAGTCTGTTGCATTCAAGAAACTCATCCAGAAAGAAATTCATAGACAAAAACCAAAGGATGGAAAACAATATTTCATGCACCAGGAAAGCAAGCATCAGTAGCAATCTTATTCTTAAGGTAAATTTCAAGTTAAAACTGATCAGAAGAGGGAAAGAAAGTCACTACGTATTAGTTAAGTGAACAGTCCAACAGGAAAAGATAACAATTGTAAATATACATGTACTGAATATTAGAGCACGTAACTTCATAAAACAAATACTGCTGGACCAAAAGATCAAATAAAAACCAACAAAATTATAGTGAGTGACCCCAACACCCCACTCTCACAACAAGACAGATCAACTAAACAAAAAAATCAACAAAGAAATATTAGAGCTGAACCATACTCTCAAAAAAATGGACTTAATAGATATCTATAAAATACACATTCCTTTCAGCAGCACAAGAAACTTTCTCCAAAATGGATCACATGCTAGTCTCCAGAGCCTTGTAAAGAAATACAAAGAATCAAAATCAACTCCATGTATAGTATCAGATCATTGTGCATTGAAACTAGAAATCCATCACAAAAGAAGCCACAGACAATTTATAAACACCTGGAAAGTTAATAACACACTCCTGATACTAAGTGGGTCACAGAAGAAATCAAGAAAGAAATTAAATAATTTCTGGAATCAAAAATGCTAGTACAGGGCCGGTGAGATGGCTCAGTGGCTTAAGCGCCTGCCTGGCAAGCGCGAGGGCCCGAGTTCGACTCCTGGAACCCACATACGAAAAAGGGGCCGGTAATATCACTCAGTGGCACGGGCGCCTGCTGGCGCGCAAGGTCCTGAGGTCGACCCCCCGGTACCCACCAAAAAAAAAAAAAATGCTAGTACAGTACATCAGAACCTATGGAACACAGTGAAAGCAATCCTCAGAGGATTGTATTGTAGTCAGTGCTCACATTAGAAAAACAGAGCAAGGTCAAATAAATAACTTTATGGTGAGCATCAAGATACTTGAAAAAGCTGGTGAGATGGCTCAGCGGCGTAAGCGCCTGCCTTGCAAGCGCAAGGGCCCGAGTTCGACTCCCGGAACCCACATACGAAAAAGGGGCCGGTGATATCGCTCAGTGGCACGGGTGCCTGTTGGCGCACGAGGTCCTGAGGTCGTCCCCCTGGTGCCCACAAAAAAAAAAAAAAAAAAAAAAAGATACTTGAAAAAAAGCGTTCCAAACCAAACCCTAGATGGTGAAGGGAAATCATAAAGATGAGAGTGGAAATTAGCAATACAAAAGAATCAACAAATCAAAGAGCTGGTTCTTTGAGACAATATGTAAACCCTTAGCCAAACTTGGCCAAAGAAGGAGAGACAAGACTCTGATCAAGGGCCGGTGAGATAGCTTAGTGGCATAAGCGCCTGCCTGGCAAGTGCGAGGTCCCGAGTTCGACTTCCGGAACCCACATATGAAAAAAGGGCCGGTGATATTGCTCAGCAGCACGGGCGCCTGCTGGCACGCGAGGTCCTGAGGTCGACCCCCGGTACCCACAAAAAAAAAAAAAAAAAAAAAAAAGACTCTGATCAAGGTAATTAGGAGTGAAAAAGGCAAAATCACAACAGACACTGCCCAAATCCATAAGATCATTAGTAACTACTATGAAAAATTGTATTCCAACAAATTGGAAAACTTTCAAGAAATGGACAGATTCCTGGATACATATGAATTACCAAAACTGAAACAACAGGAGAAAAATTCTGAAAAATCTAATAACAATGAAATTGAGGCAGTAATTTAAAAAGCCCACCAGCTAAGAAACTCAGGACCTGATGGATTCACTGCTGACTTCTACAAGAACTTGGAGGAGATTATAACACCAGTATTCCTCAAACTCTTCAATAAAATTGAAAAGGAATGTGTGCTTTGAAACTCATCCCTGGAAGCATGGAACACCCATGTAAAAAAGAAAACTACAGGCCAGTTTCCTTAGTGAACACAGATGCAAAAAATCCCCAGTAAGATAGTGATAAATAGAATGCAACAAATCATCAAAAAGATCATACATCATGCCCAAGTAGGTTGCATCTCAGGGATGCAAAGATGGCTCAATGTACACATATCAGTAAATTAATACACTACACAAATACAGCCAAAGGCAAAAACCACATGACCATATCAATAGATGCAGAAAAAGCTTTTTAAAAATCTAATACCCATTCACGATTAAAAAAAAAAAAAAAACCTGATGAGAATAGTTCTAGACGGACCATAACATATGAAGGCCATTATGACAAACCAATAGCCAACGTATTAAATGAGGAAAAGCTGAAAAAGTTCCCTGTAAAACCAAGAACAAGATAAGGATGCCCACTGTCACCACTCTTGGTCAATATACTACTTGAAATATTAGCTAGAACAGTCAAACAAGATAAAGGGATAAATAATAAATATAGTAAAGGAAGAAATCAAATTGTCATTGTTTTTAGATGATTTTATTCTCTACACAGAAAAGCTAAAAAGTTCCACCAAAAGACTTCTGGAATTAATAACCAAATTCAGCAAAGTAACGGGATACCAAAATCAACACATAAAAATGAATAGTGTTTCTGTATACCAATAATGAACTCAACAGAGAAAGAAATTAGGATAACAGTACCATTCTCAATAGCACCAAAAAATATTGACTACTTAGGAATTAACCAATGAAGTAAAAAACCTGTACAGTGAAAACTATAGAACTCTGAAAAAGTAATTCAAATGATATCAGAAAGTGGATAAATGGGCTGGTGAGATGGCTCAGTGGCATAAGCGCCTGCCTTGCAAGCGCGAGGGCCCGAGTTCGACTCCCGGATCCCACATACGAAAAAGGGGCTGGTGATATCGCTCAGTGGCACGGGTGCCTGTTGGCGTGCGAGGTCCTGAGGTCGACCCCCTGGTACCCACAAAAAAAAAAAAAAAAAAGAAAAGAAAGTGGAAAAATATCCCCTCTGTTCTTGGATAAGCAGAACCAGTCTGA
Source organism: Erethizon dorsatum (assembly GCA_028451465.1). NCBI lineage: Eukaryota > Metazoa > Chordata > Mammalia > Rodentia > Erethizontidae > Erethizon > Erethizon dorsatum. The sequence goes on from CM051835.1 coordinate 44,927,348, forward strand.
TATACAGATTTAACCCAATCCAAATCCAAATACCAATAGCATTCCTAAAAAAAAAAAAAAAAAAAAAAATTAGAAAAAACAATCCTAAAACTCATATGGAACAAAAAGAGAACCAAAATAGCAAAAACATTCCTGAGCAATAAGAATGCAGGATGCATCACAATTCCAGACCTCAAGTTATACCCACACAGCTACAGTGATAAAAACAGCATGGAATTGTCACAAAAACACATGTGGATTAGTCGAACAAAATAGAGGAAGTAAAAACAACTCCAAGTGCATTCAGCTATTTGATCTTTGACAAAGGGGCCAAAAACATACACTGTAGGAAAGATGGCCTCATTAATAAATGGTGCAGGGAAAATTGGGTATCCACATGCAGAAGACTGAGTCACCATGTACTAAACTAAAATCAAAATGGATTAAATGGGCCGGTGAGATAGCTCAGCGGCATAAGCGCCTGTCTGGCAAACTCGAGGTCCTAAGTTCGACTCCTGGTACCCACATACGAAAAAAGGGCCGGTGATACTGCTCAGCGGCATGGGCACCTGCTGGCGTGTGAGGTCCTGAGGTCGACCCCCGGTACCCACAAAAAAAAAGAAAAAGAAAAATGGATTAAATGTTAAAACGGAAACACCTTATCTGGTGGAAGTAGGTAAAACTCTTTGAAGTCATAGGTGTAAGCAGGAACTTTCTGAAAGGAACTCCAGTGACACAAGAAATAACGCCAAGAATCAGCAAATGTGGTTATATCAAATTAAAAAGTTTCTGCACAGGAAAGGGATCTACAGAGTAAAGAGACAGCCTACAGGATGGGAAAATTTTTTTGCTAGCAACACCTCAGGCAGAGGATAAATATCTAGAATATACAGAGAACTCAAAAAAATTAGACCCCCAAATAAAAGACGCAGTCAAAAACTGGGCAACTGAAATGAATAGGCACTTCTCAGAAGAAGAAATACAAAGAGCCAATAAATACATGAAAAAATGTTCAGCATCACTGGCCATTAGAGAAATGCAAATTAAAACAACACAGATTTCATCTTATTCCAGAAAATATGTTAATCATCAAGAATTAGAATAATAAATGCTGGTGAGGCTGTGTGGAAAAAGGAACCCTTCTATATCACTGGTGAGAATGTAGACTAGTACAACCGTTATAGAAATTAGTATGGAGATTCCTCAAAAACTAAAACTAGTTTTATAATTACATTTTATCTAAATTCTCCCCTTCTAGGTGTCTTCCCAAAAGAGTTAAAGTTATCATATTATAGAGTTATAGCAGCACAGTTCCTAATAGCTAAATCTTGGAAACAGTCTGTATGTCCAGCAACAGACGTAAGGATAAAGAAAATGTATCTACATGTAATTGAGCACTTGGCTATAAAGAAAGATAAATTTGAGTCATTTGTAATAAAATGGATGCAACTTGAAAACATAAGTGAAATAAATAAGACACAGCTTAAATATAGTATGCTTTCTGTCGTATGAGAAATCCAAAGCATAAATAAAGAAAAACAAAATAAAAGATAGATAAAAGGAAATAGGGACGTAGATCTTATGCAAATAGGAGGGGACCAAGAGATACAGGAAGGGGAGGGAATGTAAAAAGAATTAAGGTATGTCATGTATATGTACCAGTTACCCAAAATAAATGTAATCATTAGGTGTCACAAACATGAACTAAAAAAAAAGAAAATGGGGGAAGGGGGAAAGAAAGGGAATAAAACAAATTAGGATGTGTTAAGTTATATATATCTACTCCCTACAGTGAATGTAAACATGTACAACTAAAAACAAAAAAGAAAACTATATTGTTTAAGTTTTTTGTTTTTTTTTATGCGGGTACCGGGAGTGAAACTCAGGACCTTGTGCTTGCCAGCAGGCGCTTGTGCTGCTGAGCAATATCACCAGCCCTTTTTTTCCTTTATATGGGTTCCAGAAGTCGAACTCAGGATCTCGGGCTTGCCAGGCAGGCACTTATGCCGCTGAGCCATATCACTGGCCCTTGTTTAAGTTTTTAAAGAAACGATTACAGTAAGAGACATATTAATCTCCCTCAAAGTTCCTTCGCTTGAAACACACTTGTCCCATTGTCCCTGTCACTTGCTGAAGCAGTTCTGGAAATCCTCTTTTGTGAATGTATTTAGTTGTGAAGTTGTGGCTGCCTCCATGTCCTGAATCCATTGAAACTGTTTACCTTTCATGGTCATTTTGACTTTTGGGAAGAGCCAAAAGTCCCATGGTGTCAGATCCCATGAAGAAGGTAGATGAAGACACACCATAAAGTTTTCATGAGCTTCCTTTCCTTGGATGGCACACAGTAGTAGCATTCACTGCATTTGTTATCACACTTTGTAAAGACACTCATGAAAGAGGACTCCAGAACTGCTTCAGAAAGTGCCAAGAATAATGGGATAGGGCCAGTGAGATGGCTCAGCGGCGTAAGCGCCTGCCTGGCAAGAGCGAGGGCCCAAGTTCGACTCCCGGAACCCACATACAAAAAAAGGGCCGGTGATATCGCTCAGTGGCACGGGCGCCTACTGGCGCGCGAGGTCCTGAGGTCAACCCCCAGTACCCACAAAAAAAAAAAAAGGAATAATGGGATAAGTGAGTTTGAAGTGAGGGAGAGGATTTTGAGGGAGATTAATGGCAATGTGTCAATTACTGTAATTTTATTTAAACACTTAATGCATATTTTGATCACTTTATAGAAAAGAACTTAGCAGAGAGATAACAGGTTAGGTATATTATCATGGTCCAATAAAAAGTCCAGTGGTATTTCTGCTTTGATAAGTTCCCTAGAACAAACCTAGTCATTAGGATTCATTTTATTTCTAGCTATGCTTAACCTATAATAGCAATTTAGTAAATGGTCAGTGTGACAGAAGTTTTGGTTTAGGAGTGGTGCTTCACTCTTCGTGTAAAAAATTTGTCTTTTAAAAATGAGTGTTATTCGCATTCCTCCCTTATTCAGAGCTGCAAGCATAGCTACTTAATGTCACATCAAATAGAGGTCACTAGAAAATCAAAGGTGGTAAGTCACACTTATCCCTTTACAGCTGCAGAGCTTTGCTGATGCTGTGACAGTTATCAGAGTATTCCATGCTTCATTGAAAAAGTCATAAAAACCATTCACAGATCAGACCGAAGTTTACCTTATTATATTTTCAACACCTGGAATTTTAAAACTAAATAATATAGGAATGGTGGTTCCAGTTCAGCAACTCAGTCGCTGCCCAGACCTCAGTTTTCTAGTTTTCAACCAAAAAATTGTTCCAAATACTATGATACACTAAGGGCTATATTAAGACTGTTAAAGACTTTAACTACACAGATCTGGAAGGATTTGAGTAAGATTCACTTTAAGTATTTGGAGGCAACTACTCAAAATACAGTCCTCAGACCTGCAGTATCAGTGACTCCTGTGAACTTGTTATAAATACAAATTAGTGCCCCCCCAAACCTCCAGATTCCAAATAAAAACCCTAAAAATAAATTATAGAAATGTTTTGGCAAGTTCTCCTCTTGATTCTTTTGCATGGCAGAGTTTGAGAATCACTGTTCTAGGTCTCCAGCATATGCAGATTGAAGTATTTTGTGGAGGAATGATAAACAGGTAAAAAGAAGATAGAGGCCATACAAATAAAAACTACTAAATGCCAAGACCAACCATTTATACTCTCTTTTACTGAAAACTGAGCCATTGAACAATTTTTGATTGGAGAAGTAGTATTATAGAATCAAATATAGTAAGATTAACCTAGTGTTTGAAATCTAGACTAGACTAGAATAGATTATTTCTAAGCAGCACTTTTCTTTTTAGTCAAAGAATGATCCTCAAACTAGTACTGCTATTAATCACCTGGAAACTTGTAGGAAGTACAAAAACTGAGGCCCTATCTCAAACCAGCTGAATCTGAATCTATAGTTTAACAAAATCCCAGTCTCAATTATATTCACATTAAAGATTGAGAAGCTCTAGCTTAGAGCATATTCTGTAGGCTACCTTCATTGGAATACTCATAAAAATTGTGCATACCTTTTTACAGTCCCTACCCTTGATCCACCTATTACTACTGAGTTACCTGGGTGATTCTTACATAGTTTGCAAACCTTGTGTTGGACCAGTGGTTCCAACCATAGCTACCCAGTATTGAGAACCAATGTACTAGAAGGAGTGAGAGGAGTTCTAAGATTATTATACTGATTGTGGTATGAGCTGATAAAGAGCCTGGATTTGTGTGGTAGTATTAGTGATGGAAAGAAAGTAGGTACAAGGGACACTGTGAAGAACTGGTATTATTTGGTAACATAAGAAAGCAAGAGAAAAGAACGTTTAAAGGATGGAGACTTTTAAATGTTACTATTGTCAATGAGCTGTCTTTGAATCGTATACTTTTCTCTTTGGTTTTTCTATAAGCTCTCACATCTATAATTAGTGTAAAAGAAATTAAATTTATTTTTCAGTAAAGTGAGCATGGTTTCGAACCTGAGTAACTTTGAAGCCTGCTAACAGTTCAGATACTTGAAAAGTAGATGAGGTGGAGGAATTGGTTGGAAGGGAAGAGATGGTATGGACTTTTATGTAGAAGGATAGAGATTCAAGTCTCAGATTTTCTTCCATGAAGTGGATATAAAAATAAATTTGGAATTGAATGTCCTCTACAGAATTGACAGCATAAAGCAAGATAACGTATAGATGCAATATCCATGGAAAGACTTTAGGTTATAGATTACCAATTAAAGCCTCAGCATCGAGAGGCTGCGAACAAGAAGTGGCGCCTGTGGAGGAAACAGCACAATACAGAAGGGGCCACAGTGATACAATGCCGAGGATACCAAGACAGAAGTCTCAGAGAGAGAGGGCATTCAGTTGTGTGACATGTTGCCAAGAAAAAAAAAAAAAAGGAGGGAATTGAGAGACTGAGAAAGTTTGATAATTTGAAAGTTCAGAGGATCAATGACTTTTGGGAATACTGTTTCCATAAAATAGTGTACAAGTCAGACTGCTGGGAGTAACTGAGCCATTTGCTGAGGAAGTGAAGTGACAGTGAGTATCAGTCACCAATTTGAAGAAGGTGTTTGAAAAAGAAGAGTATAGCTGTGTGTTACTTAATGATAGAATCCCTTCTGAGAAACTCTTTGTTAGGTGGTTTTGCCCTTGTGTCAGCATCACACTGTGATTACACAGCCCTTGATGGTATAACCTGCTACACACCAGGTGTCCATAACTGCATGTGCTTTGCCTTTATACAACTGGCGGGAGATTTTTCTTTACACTGGCGTCACCAGTCAGGTAAGCAGTGCCTCACTCTGTGACTTTAGGACAGCCGTGGTGACACTATGCAGTGGGATTTTATTCAGCTGCATCATAATCTTACGGCACCTCTTTCCGATATGCAGATCAAAAAAGTCCTTATCTAGCCCATGAGCATATTAGGAAAGTAACCAGAATGATAACAGGATTAAGTTAAAAGGCCTCTGTTCCAAAAGCTAGTAGGAAGTCAGAGGGAAGATAGAAGAAATAGAGGGAGTAATGGAGTGCTCAAGGTCATACGAACACACAAATGATGAAGTAGTAATCTTAGAATAGACATTAGGAGTCATCTTGTTTTGCACCTTTTCTCAAAATTATATAAGCTTCATTTTACAGATAGAACTGTGTAAACTGAGACTTACAGCAGTTAAATGATTTGCCCAGAGTCACCAGCCATTTGGATTATGGATCAGAAGGGTGAGACAGGATTTGTTTGAATATGGTGGGTTATCCCCTTTTCCTCTGGAATTATGAATGGAAAGAAAGGCAGAATAGAAGAACAGATATGTTGAGATAGTGATAATTTTGTGTTTGTATTTAGGTAGAACATTTTAGGTACCACCAAGTATTTGACATAGGCTAAAAACTACATTGGCATAAAATATTCATTCCTTCTATTCAAGTCTTCTTTAGCTTATTTGAGAGTAAGGAAAATGATACTTAGTTGGGATGCTTTGGTTGGAGCATTTTAAAAGTACCTCTTTGGAACCAGATGTAGCTTCCTATGATGTCAAATCAGAACAGTTGATTTTATGCAGCAGCAATTTCCCATTTTTCACTTACTAATGTTCTTGAACTTAGGCCCCAAAGGACAGCAAACTCAAGTACTTTTTAGTACATTACCATTTAATGTCAGACAGTATGGCTGTTAAGGTAGTTTTTATACCAAAGATAGCATAACAAGCAAATTTTCATCACCAAGACAAATGCAGCAAATATGAACCCTTCATTCCATCACTGATTACAAAGTTCTGTTCAGATTCCAATTGCAACAATGAGAGACAGGTCTTTGTGTTTCCCTCACCCACTCCAGTCAAACTTATTTGGGAGCTCCTTACAAAAACAGATTACCCGTCAATATCATTCTAACAGTGGTCAGCAATAACTCTCAACAATGATTTTTCGTATATCCCTTAGTACACAAACATCCTTTTTAACTCCCCAGTCAATGGGGTCTATACTCTGGCATATCTTTTTAAGATGGTTCCGCTTACTAAGATTCTGGTAGAGCACAACTTCCTAAATGTTGTTTTCTTTGCTTTTGTTAAGGAAGATTGGGTCGTTAAGGTGATTTGTCTTGTTTGGTAATATTTAGGTCTTTTATGATAACGTGTTATAGAAGTAAATCAAATCATGGCTTTGAAAGCTATTCCAGTGTGTGTTTTAGAAATCATTTACTAGGGCCGGTGAGATGGCTCAGCGGTGTAAGTGCCTACCCAGCAAGCGCGAGGGCCCGAGTTTGAGTCCCAGAACCCACATACGAAAAAAGGGCCGGTGATATCGCTCAGCGGCACGGGCGCCTACTGGCGCACGAGGTCCTGAGGTCGACACCCCGGTACCCACAAAAAAAAAAAAAAAACAAAAAACAAGAAATCATTTACTAACTGAATAGCAAACCAGAGAATAAAATAGGGTGTTTAAGCTCTGCAATGATCAGAAACAAAGGTTTTAATTTGTATTTAGGTGTTGGATAAACTGTGAAGCATAGAGTCTAAAAATAGTAATAGATCCTGCTTATAGATAGAAGTCTGTAAACTTAACTGTAAGTCCTTGGTATTGAATAAACTAGGTAATATAAATACATCAATTTCCATAATCATACTGGTGTCCTCTAGGATCACTGCTTCTCTCTCTCTCTCTCTCTCTCTCTCTCTCTCTCTCTCTATATATATATATATATATATATATATATATATATATATCTGCATAAGAATTTCCTAGAAATCAGAATCAAATTCTGATTCAGAGACTTGAAGTGGGAGGGAATTGGGTGGTGAGTCTGAGATTCTGCAGGTCTAGCAAATATCTATGTGCTGCTACTTCTGGTCCCCAGACCACACTTTGACTACAAAGCTCCCAGGTGGGAAACAGAAGCCGATATGACCTTGTCCTCAAACTCTAGACGTGGCTATCACAGTGAACTAGAGCTATCTTTGGCAAATATTTTCTTTCAAAGAGCCAGAGAGTATTTTAATTAAGCTTTATGGCCACAACTCTATATTTCATATTCCTAGTTTTTCTAATTGCTTATTTTTACAATTTAAAAAAAACTAAACCATTTTAGCTCTGAGACATACCCTGGACTGAGAGCGAGAAGCTGAAGTCACATCAGTGGACTTGTCAAGTTAGCCAGTGGCTTCCAGATCTGACATTGTTTAAGTCACTTATTTTCTCAGGTCTCTGGGATGATTATAAGGTAACCATAAAAATTGCAATTGCAAGGAGGTGGATAAGATTATTTGGAAGAAAAAGAAAAAAAAAACTTGCCAATTCGATTAACTCTATACAAAATGAAAACCTCTAAAATGTATTCACAGTCAGATAATAAAAGAGAGCCTGAGCAGAACTTCAGGATCAACCCAGGGTGCCTTTGACTTCGTCAGTTTGTGTGATGAGCCTATACTATGAGCCAGTTCAGTATCCAAACATGGTTAAACTGATATCTGAATTCATTTCTGCTGCTTACTAGCTGTGTAACTTTGGTCAAGTTCCTTAACTTTTGCTTTTGTTTTTTTGTTTTTCTTTTTGTTTGAGACAGGGTCTAGCCGTATAGTTCAGACTGGCCTTGAACTCACTATGTAGCCCAGGCTGGCCTCGAACTCACAGCGATCCTCCTGCCTCAGCCTCCTGAGTGCTAGGATTACAGGCGTGTACCACCACACCCAGCATGCCATCTGTTTCTAAAGAAGGGAATTATGTAGGCTAAAGAGAGACTATATAATAGAATATCTTCCCAGCTCGTTTATCAGCAGCTGTTCTCATCACTTATTTTGAGAAATAATTGTAAACAGCTTTGCCTCAGTGACTTGCTCATCTGAATTTCATTTCAGTGTTTCACAGGATGATGACTGATACAAATGAAAACTTTTGTCTGCCATGTCAGCACCTCTTAGTGTTAATGGTTAAGGTAATAGTATCAGCAGGATCATCTTGTTTAAGAAGATTTATAGAAATTATAAGAAAAACTTTTAAGTTTAAGGTACTTAATAAGTGTTTTTATATTTTCAGTAAAACTGTTTTGGGGCTGGACAAAATGCTTTTTAAAGTTTAAGAATTGTTATTTTTATTGTTTAACAAAAGAACTAATTACTGAAAACAAGAATTTCTAATCTGAAATATCAGAAAGTACTACTCCTAAATACTATTTATATTTTAAGTACACAATTGCATTTTTGTGATGCTAGTTCCATTATGTGTTTAATTTTTTAATTTGTACCATGAAATAACCTGTCATTTAAATCTGTGGTTGTAAATTTTTTAAAAAATCTCTTTTAGCTTTTAGTGAAACATGGAGGAGACTTGTTTGCTGAGAATGAAAATAAAGATACTCCTTGTGATTGTGCTGAAAAGCAACACCACAAAGATTTGGCCCTCAATCTGGAATCTCAGATGGTATTTTCACGGGATCCTGAGGCTGAAGAAATAGAAGCTGAATATGCCGCATTAGACAAACGGGAGGTAAAACATTTTTTAACTCAAAAATTGTATGTAATAATTTTAGATTTTAGATTAAATTTTTTATTTTTCTTCCTTAAACTCAACTCTGTACGGTCATCTTTGCAATATGCTAATGTCCTATCATCTTCATAGCAATAGGTATAAAAATACATCTAGAAAACCTGAAGGGTAGGGGGCTTTTCTCTAACACATGTGAATATATTTACTTACAAGCAGAGATGCTGATGTAAAGTCCTACCCACTCTATGCCCCCAAAGCACCGTTCTTCCTGTTCAGTCTCTCCCTCTCCTCCGGATTGCTCTTATCAATACAAATGCTTTTGTAACTGTCATCTGAAAAGCAGAGCATAAAGCAGAGTAACAAAAAATAAAAGCCATTGATCGCTCTTCACCCGTTCTGTCCCCCTTCTGTCGCAGCCCCATATCTCTGATCTTCATATGAGTGAAACATAATGTAAGTTATCTATAAGTACCAAATTCCTTACCTTTTGTCCATGCTTCACTGCATTATGACTTTCTTCCCTTCTACTGTGGTGGAACTGCACTTCCCATGGAGTCACGTGTGGCCAAATTCAGTAGGTACTTTGCTCTCCTTGTCTTGAATTCCTCAGCAGCACTCGACCCAGTTGGCCACACCCTCCTTAATGAAGCACTTGCGTAGCTTCAGGGACAGTATTCCCTTCTGGTTTCTCTGTCTCAATCAGCATTACTTCTGTCTACTTAGTTGCTTAAGTATAGATGTGACAGCCCTTCTCGACTCATCATCTTAACCATAACATCTAAACAGTTAGGGAATCCTGTTAATTTTACTACACAAATATAACGTAAATCCTTTTACTCTTCCTAATCTCTATTCCTACTCTTCAGGCTTTCACCATGCTCACTTTTGTCTCGTCTAAGTGATTGTCATAGTTTCCTTATTGACCTCCTTCCCTCCATTTAGGTCCCTTTAGAGTCCATTTGTACACAGAAATCAGAGTGATATTTTTAAAATTAAATTACATCATATCATTTAAATCTGTTAGTGATTGTATTTGTACATTTTCTGTTACTATAACAAAATACCTGAGGTAAGCTAACTTTTAAAATTTCATAATTTTAGAGGCTGAAAATCCAAATAGCAAGCTCTGTGGAAGGCTCCATGGCAAATAGTGTCTGATGTACACAAGGAGGGGTCCTAAAACAGGAAGCCGAATGGAAACTGGGGTCTCACAATTCCTCCTCTGGGCATTCCCCTAATTGGTCTGTTGAGCTCCCACTCAGCTCCAACTCTTAGAGATTCCACACCGTCATCACCACAATGAGGACCAAGCTTCCCCTACATAACCTCTAGGGGACACATTTAAACTGTCTGAACTATTATAGAAGTGGCTTTTCATTGTACTTAGAATAAAATCCAAACTGTTTGCTTGTATGATCTGACTACTACCTGCCTCTCCAACATCATCTCAAAACTTTTTTCCTGGCACACCTTACTCTAATCATAATACCTAGATTACACCAAGGCCTTTACATTTGTTCCTGAGTTCGAAAACTTCTCCCAGTTGTTTTTTTTTATGCTCAGAGAGAGACAATCTTGGGGTCATCCATTCTAAAATCCTTCCATTATTCTTTATATAATATCTCGTTTATTTTATTTTTTTAATTCTATCCTTTTTTTACCCAGTATTGGAAATTGAACCCAGGGACTTCACTCTGAGCTATATCCCCAGCCCTTTTTTGAGACAGAGTCTCTCTAAGTTCCCCAGGCAGGACTTGAACTTGCAACCCTCCTGCCTCAACCTCCCAACTTGCTGGGATTACATGAGTGTGCTGCCACGCCCAGCATAATTCTTTTTAAATTATTAATATTATTTTTGATTGACAGATCAGAATTGTATACACTTGGGGGTAAAAATGATGTTGTGGTATACATGTACAGTGGGGGAAGATTAAGTCAAAACAGTTAACAGCCATCACCTCATTCGTCCCTCTTTTTTTTTTCTTCTTTTTTTTTTTTTTTTTTTGTGGGTACCAGGGGGTCGACCTCAGGACCTCGCGCGCGCCAGGAGGCGCCCGTGCCGCTGAGCGATATCACCGGCCCCTTTTTCATATGTGGGATCCGGGAGTCGAACTCGGGCCCTCGCGCTTGCAAGGCAGGCACTTAAGCCGCTGAGCCATCTCACCGGCCCTGGTTTTTTGTTTTTTGAACACAGCACCTTGTACATGCTAAGCACATGTTTTATCACTGAACTATACCCCCACTGAACTATCATTTTTATCATATGCTACAGTTATTTTGAATTATTTTGAATTATTTTGTTCATGTATTTGTTTATTGCTTTCATCTCCTATTAGACTGTCAGCTCCATTAACTCTAGAGCCACATCTGCCTTTTCCAACAGAGTATTTTCAGTGACTAACACACTGCTTGCACAAAGTAGACATTCATAGGTATTTTTTAAAGAAATTATAACAAGGGGCCGGTGAGATGGCTCAGTGGCTTAAGCGCCTGCCTTGCAAGCGTGAGGGCCCGAGTTCGACTCCCGGATCCCACATACGAAAAAAGGGGCCGGTGATATCGCTCAGCGGCACGGGCGCCTGTTGGCACACGAGGTCCTGAGGTCGACCCCCCGGTACCCACAAAAAAAAAAAAAAAAAAGAAATTATAACAAAATACATTTTTTCCTCCCAAAATGATTTTGATTCCTGATCAGTGTTGTTTCTGAAAGGAATCATGTAACTATTGGTTTTTGTGTGTATTATCTAGTTCATATTGTTTATTTTTCCCATGAATTCCTAACAATTTTTGTGCTTTTGTATTCCCTACAGTGGCCAAAAGACCTGAATTTCTTGGAATTAAAATTTGTATTTCTTTATCTTTTTATTTTCTTTAGTTAGGTTATTTTATAGATGTATTTACTGAATTTAAGTACACATAGAAAGGAGGGCCTATGTATGTCCTAAGCATTTTGCTGTCCCTTTCACATGGTTATTGAATTTATGCAGGAACCTTGAATGATATAGTACTTGTCCTTCTGCCCCATTTCAAAGAGAAAGATTAACCAGAAAATAGTTGAATAACTTGTCTGGATCAAGGTGAGCTGAATTTGATTCTTCTGACTTCAAATCCAAGCATCTTCTAATGGCTGTGCTGTCTACCTTTTGTTAATCCATGCTTTTGAGTCAAATATAAATTGTTAATATGATCATTAATCAGAAAACATTCTGGAATAATATTCTTGAAATGCTGATGTGATTAAATTGAAAGTCATTTATGCCTATGTTTTTAATTTTCTCTCTAAGGTGCCATTTTAATTTAAATTATAATGAAAATAGAAATTTATAAAACTCAGTGGGGGAAATAAAAAAGAAAAGAAGGCCAGTGAGATGGCTCAGCAGCATAAGCGCCTGCCTGGCAAGCGCGAAGGCCCGAGTTTGACTCCTGGAACCCACATACAAAGAAAGGGCCGGTGATATCGCTCAGCGGCATGGGCGCCTGCTGGCGCGCGAGGTCCTGAGGTCAACCCCGGTACCCACAAAAAGAAAGAAAGAAAGAAAAGAGAACTTTAACAGATTATTTAAATAAACAGTATAACTATAATAAACTATTACTTTTTTAAAATTATATAATAGTTTGTTCCTAATTATATAGGGAAAATCTATTATTTAAAGAAAGATTGATGTATACAAAAATGATAAGTGTTTCTGGGTAATTTTCTTTGCCATTTTTATTTTTGCCATTTTTATGTATTTGAAATCAATAATTAATATTCATTGCTAAAAGTGTAAAACATTTTCTCCTTCTTGACTCTATCCCCCGAATGGCTTTGTTTTTTTTTAAGCAGTTCAGTTTTTATTGAACATGTTACAAAATGAGGTTTAGTCAAAAAGACTAAAGCCCATGTTGTCATCAGACTCCTCAGATTCTTCTTTCTTTGCTTCCATTTTCTTCTCAGCTGGGGCAGCAGCTTTGGAGGGGCCAGGGCCTCCTACAGGTGTAGCACCACCTGCCCGGGCAGGTTCACCAGCCCCTACACTGCAGACGAGGCTCCCAATGTTGACATTGGCCAGGGCCTTTACAAACAAACCATGCCAAAAAGATTTGACATTGACATCAGCCACCTTAATGAGGGTATTGATCTTATCCTCTGTGAAGGTCACCTCGTCATCCAGCAGGATGCAGGTGAGCTTGGACAGGGAGGCCAAGGTGCGGGCAGCCAGGCACTGTGCTGGTCACCGCCAGATGTAGTGAGGGCTTCATCTCAGCGTGGCTTAGCTCCTTCAGAAGAACCAAGACCCTTGGTGGCAGTTGAGGAAAGGGACCAATTAGTTTCTTGTACCATTGGACTTTAGCAATCATGTACCTATTGCTTTTTTTTTTTTTTTTTTTTTGTGGGTACCGGGGTGTCGACCTCAGGACCTCGCGCGCCAACAGGCACCCGTGCCGCTGAGCGATATCACTGGCCCCTTTTTCGTATGTGGGATCCGGGAGTCGAACTCGGGCCCTCGCACTTGCAAGGTAGGCGCTTATGCCGCTGAGCCATCTCACCGGCCCCCTATTGCATTTTTAATGGAAAAGTATCATCATGTCATACACTGAGTTCTACTATTTTTTCAGTTTAACAATATTTGATAAACATCTTTCTGAAGTCAGAATATATAATCTACACCTTTTAACCATTTATTTATTAATGAACATTTAAGCAGTTTAGATATTTTTATCTTTATAGCCTGAGCTAAGGCTTTGATTCAGTGATCTGGAAGGTGCGTAATATATCCTATATCTTCTTAACACATCTTCATTTATTTCTTTCTTCCAAATGATTAGTTTATTGGTTCACCCCCATCATTCAACAGAACTCTTAAGTATTCTGCCAGACACTTTTTAATGTGCATAGGTAGCAATGAGGAGCAAAGACAAGCACCTACCCTCTAAGCATTTATTGTCCAACAAGGGAAAAAGAAGCGCACATGTCAATTTGAAAAGTAAATTGTCACATAATTTCACAGAATAATAACTCCTTATAAAGAAATAAAAAACAAAGTGATGGCTGGGAAGAGGGTTCAGTTAAAAACCTCTATAAAGAAAGAAAGGAAAACCAAGTGAGGATTAGATTTCTTTCCTTCCGTCCGTCCGTCGGTCCTTCCTTCCTTCCTCTCTCTCGCTCTCTCTCCACCCCTCCCCCTTTTTAAATGATGGTGTTTCACCTATATAGCTGATGGGAACTATTTCATGTGAAAAAGTAACAAAAACAAGTATTTCTTTTATAATTCCTTTATGTCATAGTCCTTGTGAAGTAGTTTTTGGAAATACCTATCATTTTTTACATGAATCAAAGTAGTAAACTTTGTGTGTCAGGCTGCTTCTCATTTCTTGAGTAGTCTTCTGGTAGCAGTGCTATGCACTGACAAAGAAAAGGTACTTTTGTTCGGTCATTCTTTTTTTTTTTTTTTTTTTTTTTTGTGGGTACCGGGGGGGGTCGACCTCAGGACCTCGCGCACCAGCAGGCGCCCGTGCCACTGAGCGATATCACCGGCCCCTCTTTCGTATGTGGGTTCCGGGAGTCGAACTCGGGCCCTCGCGCTTGCCGGGCAGGTGCTTAAGCCGCTGAGCCATCTCACCAGCCCCCAGTCATTCTTTTTAATTTAGTTTCCTTTTTCTTTATATCAGCACTGACTTCTTTGAAGGTTATTGCTGGTTTGTGTTTCATCTGAAAATAGAAGTGTTTATCTTTGCAACAGGAAAGAGAAGGGCACCTTCATTTTAATCCTTCCTACAGAAGAGAGCTAGTGCCCACTTGGGACTGAGCAATGCATCGAAATGCTTCACATGACCTAATTGCAGTTCTGTTGCACTTTCAGAGTGAATATGTTACATGTTCATGAAGGCAGTGACTTCTCTTCGTCTTTTAAGAACTATTTTTCTTCCATTGTTACCTATTTCTGTTTTAAACTGCATGCATTGAAAAAAACCTATGCAGATTGCTTTTATATTGTCCTTTCTTAATATATCTAAAATTTTTAAATCTTTCAGTATATTATCTCTGAATTGCAAGGAAACCTATTTTTCCCCACTAGTTAATTGCACTACTGATCTCTAGATAACACTAATCTATAGTCGTAATTAAATTCACTGTTTTCTCTCTGCTTAGTTGTCACAACATGAATGAGGTAGTATGATGACTAATCTGAAAAAGAACATTTAGGAATTAAGTCCTAGAAATATACAGTTGCTACCATTAGGAATATCAAAAAATACTCTTACGGAAAAGTACATGGAATCCCATGTTTGAACTTGGAATACATTTTCCAGAAGTAACACAATACATTTTCCAGAAGCAATGTGATACCTAGTGTATAACTTTTGTAGTAGAGTGAGTACTACAGGTTTAGCCATTAAAGGATTTACTATGTTTTGCAGCAGAAAGTGTTTCATAATTAGTTTTGATGGCTTGGGGTTTTTCTAAGGGTAAACTAGGTTTAAATTGCAGTTTTCTTTTTTATTTAATGGCATCCCTATATAGATCAGTTTGGATTCATTTTCCATTTGTTCCTAGTTGTCTTAGTTACTTTTCTCATTGCTGAGACAAAATGCCCGACGCCCAAAGCTAAAGGAGGAATGGTTTATGTAGCTAACAGTTTGTAGAGGTTTCCGTTCACAGTTAGCTGGCTCCAAAGCAGAATGGCACATGGCAGAGGGGCATGGTGGCAGAAGACAGCAAAAGCAACAAGAGAGGGGGAGACAAGCTTCTTTCAGTCCCTTATCCAGTCTATCCACCCTAGGGTGGGTGTAGCACTCACACCCTTAATCCCAGAATTGGACTATGAATCAATCACAAACTCTAGATTCAACCACCTCTGAAAAGCCCACCCTCCACGACTGCATGAGGCTTTGGGAGGGCATCTAGACACAAACTATAATGCTAGTTATGTTCATGGGATACCTGTATACGTAGACATTCGTGGCAGGTTAGCTGAATAGAAACATAGGTGAAATAAACTGTTAATGCCATGTGTTATAAAATATGTGTAACATAAGTCTGCACCATAATTTTTAAAGGTATAGCAATACAGACTGATTATGTAGATTGTTACTGCTCCTAACATTTTAACATCCTAAGTGATTTTTCTCTTTTAATTTTTTCTGTAAAACATACTGTTTATAAAAAGAGAAAATGAAAAATTTAAATATTTAGTTTTGTACAACTTTGTACAGAATTGTCTTCCATTTTGCTCTTTGCATATTTAATATCATTGTGACATTACATATTTTATATCCAGCAGGGTCTTTAAAACTCTTAACACGTGGGAGTTTTTACATACTCATGATGGAAATCATTTTGTACAACTGCTGACTATTCTAACACGAGTGTTGTATAACTGCCTGACTGTATGTTTGAGTTATTTGCATTTTTCACTTTTACACAAAGCACTACAACCAACCATTTTGTCCACATTTGTGATTATATCTTGGAGTAGATTCCTACATTAAAATTAGTAAGTTAAAAGATGAATTTTTAAAGGCTTATATTATATAATAACTCTTGCTAAGTAATGTACTGATTTTTATTTTTACCTATAGATTATCCGAGGACCATCTCACTGCACCTTTACTGACTTTAAGTATTGTCTTTTTTTGCTAAACTTAGCTAATTTGCTAGATAAAGAGTTTATATCTTTAAGAATGTTTATGTGTTTATTTTTTATTTTTTTATGTGGGTACCGGGAGTCGAACTCAGGACCTCGCGCTTGCCAGGCAGGCGCTTATGCCGCTGAGCTGTGTCACCGGCCCTATGTTTTTAAATTTACTGAATATTAACAGTTTTCCATACTGTTAAAAGTAGCATACCTTTTTCTTTTAATTCTTGGCAGATTTTTCTGTGGTCAAGTCTGTCAGTATTTTCTGTCATGAACATACTCTGTTCTTTTTTATGCGTTCCTACCAGAAGATGTCTAAGGGTCAACAAGTTAATCCTTTTAAGTCAGAGAATTTGGTGAATAGTCCTAGTCATATGGAGGGAAGTAAGAATTAATGAAATGGTTGCCATGATACTAAAAAATCTAATTCTAAAATAGCTATAAATCACCTAATAATTTTGGAATTTCTACTGATTGTTACTCTGTGATGTGATCTTTAGTTCTATGTTTACTACAGCAAGCTGGTTACTATTTGGTAGTTCCCTGGCTATAATTGAGCCTAAATGAAGACACATATATTCACACACGATTGGTAAAAAAACAAAACAGACTGGATGACAATTCATGAGAATTTTAATAATGATTATCATTCAGTGGCATGATTATAAATTTTTATTTCTAATGCTTTTTTATATTATCTCAGTTTTCAAAACTATATAAAAAGTACTGCAAGATACAGTGGTCTTGCCATTATAGTAAAATGTTTTTTTTTTTTTTTCAGAATGAGATGCAGGAGCTTCAGCTTCTGCTTTCCTTCTGGAAAGAGATTTGTGAAAGAGTAATAGTGTGAAGTCCACAGTAGAAGAGCCTAAGGAAGTCTTTTCAACTTTCCACAGCCCAGTTGAAACTGGAAAATTAAATAAATGATAATCATATGCATTTGTTTATACTACAGGTATTTTTGATACTTCCTAAGAGTATGATAGCCAGTTTAACTTCAGTTTTCTTCTTTTCAAAGCCCTATGAAGGACTAAGGCCTCAAGATCTGCGTCGATTGAAAGATATGCTTATTGTGGAAACAGCAGACATGCTTCAGGCTCCTCTATTTACTGCTGAAGCTTTACTTCGAGCTCATGGTAATGAAAGAAATGTCTTGTATTTTTGCTACCTCGGTACCTTTTGAAACTTTTCAGAGTTAAAAGGTGACTATTTTTGTATTTTAGGGTAAGATGAAATGGTTTTTTATTAAGCCTAAAGTTTTTTTGTGCAGTGGTTACTGCAGCACTCATCATCCTCATGACATCCTTTAAGTCTGTAGAGAGCCAGTGAAGGGTTTGAAAGAAAAGCATTTTGACAAATAAAATGGCTACAAATCAAAAAAAAGTAGGAATTTCTTTTTTTAAATGGAACTACTGGGCCGGTGATATAGCTCAGTGGCATAAGCACCTGCCTGGCAAGCACAAGGTCCTGAGTTCAACTCCCGGTACCCGCATATTTAAAAAAATCGAACTACTGAAACAACTTGGAGCCTCATTTTAGAAATGTGTCTAATTTGAGTATGATGGGTATTGGAATTCACAGCGCTAGTTCTCATTTTAACAATAATTTTTGCTGAATTTGTTCACTTATAAAAATTGACGTAGTTCATTTAAATAGCTAAGAATTATGTTGTTAGTTTTGTCATGTTAATTTTATGTGAAATCTCTTTTTCTGAAGTATAAGAAGCGAAGTTAAAGACAAAAGACTATTCTATCCCTTTTAAGGGTTCTTTTCTTTTCTTTTCTTTTCAGACATAATCACCTTATGGAAATTTTCCTAAGTATTCATCTGGGTATAAATTCTCTGTGATTAAGACAGCCTTTCCTGGGAGTTGTCACATGCTGGGTTGGACCCTCTCATTGCACACTCAATATTGTACATTGCAGGGGGGAGGGCTGGTTTTAAAGATTAGTATTTTCTAATTTTAAAATATTTTTACAAAGAGAGGTAAATGCTGAATTTAAAAAATAAAAACAAAAATATATTAAGAACAAAAAAATGGTCATTGGGTATTCCAGTTATTTTAAGGCTCTAGATGTTTATTTTAAGTAGAAATCTTTATCTTCTATACTAAAGTATATTACCACCTTCCAAAATGTTTACATAATCTTCTGATCACAAGGAAATTTACAACTTCATATTTCATCATCCATTCATCAGCACTGTCAATAATTTGCTATAAAAATAACAGGATCACTACCTTCGAAATCATTGTTCTCTGGTTCTCCAATTAGCATTCTTTTTCTACTGTATATATCAGTAGCTCTTAAATTTTAATATAAAAAGAATAGGCTGGGAAAGTGAACGTAGGTTTCTGAGGCTAACCCCAGAGTCTTAAGTCCTTGGGTGTGGGGATAGGCGTAAACCTCCCCTATAAACAAGCCAATTAAATGGACTGTTCTCTGAGAAACATTGCTAGGCACACTCATCTATGGAAAGCAGTAATTTCAAAGGGCACCTAAACAACAGAGACAGTATCTCTAATCTGACTTTAATCAAATATTCTACACTGTATTTCTAAATGCCTGCTTACCATTTTCTCCTCAACCTAAAAATATCCACAGTTGAATTCATTTCTCCCACTGTATTGATGATTGTGCACCAGTGTTCACCAAGTTGATTGAGACAGACACTCAGAAGTCTAACTTTACTCCCGCATCTCTATTACATGTGGCTCCTGTCCCATCATTTCTCTTCCCAGATATCAGCCTCCACCCACCTTCCCTTTCTTCTCCCCCTGCCACCAACTTAAATTCCGGCTTTCATTATTTTTCATCTAAAGTGTAGTGCTCTGAGTCCCATACTCCAGTTTTGCTATTCTTTTACCCAACAGTTTCTTTGCTATTAGTGTTCTTTTAAAATGCAATCTGAGCCTTGTCATTTCCTGTTGAAAATCCTTCACTGGCTCTCCACAAACTTAAATTTTTAGTAGACTTTATGGCACAGGCTTCTCTACTTGGGCTGTTAGTCTTGTCAGTTCTTTACCTTTCCCCCTCGAACTTATCCTTAAAAATCACCTCTTCTAGGAAACCTTTTCTGAGTATCCTTCCCAAGTATCCTTCCTGTCTATTCCCATGATATTCCATTCATATATTTTCCTGACATCTTTTGGTTTTCCACTTTATTAACCTGGGAGGTCTTTGAGGGCTGCTTTAACTTTTTTTTTCACAATACCTATCTCTCAGAAAACAGTTGTGGAGTGAATAAATAATATACCTGAAATATTATTTATATATACTTTTAAATCTACCTTTATTGTTATAAAATTATATTTCTTCCTCTTCATAAACTTTGAAGTAAATCCTTGATCAAAAAAAAACTAATGTAAAAATTCAGAATAGCTTTCAAAATCATATAATTTAAAGACAAAATATTTTCTTTTTAGCTAATAACAATGCTTAACGATCATAATAAAAAAAAACTTGTGTAAAAGTACAAAATACCTTGAATTGCATTTAGGGTAAAGTTTATAGCGCTAGAAGGTATAATCTGTGTTTTACTTCACCTATCAATACAGAGTGTGTTTTTAAATATACTGTAGAGCTGACCAAAACATGGAAGTTACTTATCAGCAAGGAGATGCAGCATCACACTTGTACACTAGTCTTCCTTTATTTGCAGTTTCAGTTTCCATGGTTTCATTTATTCATGGTCAACCATGGCCAAAATATTAAGTGGAAAGTTCCAGAGATAATTTGTAAGTTTTAAATTGCACACCATTTTCAGTAGCCATGTGAAATCGCACATCATCCTGTCCAGTGTATGAATCACCCCTTTGTCCAATGTAGCCACAGCATATATGCTACCCGCCTGTTAGTCACTTACTAGCCATTTCCACTATCAGATTGATTGTACCAATATTGCAGTGCTGTGTCTATGTAACCATTGTTTTATTTGATAATGGCCCCCAAAACACAAGAGTAGTGATGCTGGCAATTTTATTATAGTATGTTTTAATTGTTGTATTATATTATTAGTTGTTCCTAATTTATAAATTTATATTTATCATAGATACATAAGCATAGGGAAAAAACCAGCATATATATGGTTTAGTACTATCCACGGTTTCAGACATCCAGTGGAAGTCATGGAATGGTGGGCATATATCCCCGTGGATAAGAGGAAACTACTATACTGGTTAGCATCACCTGACTGCTGAGACAGAAGTGTGGGCTCAAACACAGTAAACATTTCTTAATCATGTAACAGTCCAAAAATTCCCCTTTTGAGTAGGTGGAGTGGGATCTTCTCCACACAGTAATTTAAAGACCCTGACTAAGAAATTGCCATCTTTAACAAAGTGGCTTCCAGATTTTTCCTGGCGATTTTATCTATTTTAGCCAACCAGTCAGAAAGGGAAAACATGGAAGAATAAATTCAGAAAGTTTTTTCGGCCAGTCTTGGAAATGGCATACATCACTTGTACACACATGTTCTACTGTTCAGTCTCATAGCCACACCTACCTACAAGCAACAGTTCTACCCTACAAAATTATCGGTTAGCCTTCTTTACCACAGGTATCCATATTCAGCTAAATAATTTTAATGCATTGTAACTCGTAAATCAGTATCATGTGGCATCTAACACTGACTTTATCATTAATTTCACTGTAATTAAGAGGAACACTTGCATTCCTATTTTTTTACGCATTGCATCATCAAATATTATTAAATAACTAACTCCTTTTTACCTCATTAATATTTCCAGAAATTTTTTATGTAACAGGAACAAATTCTAACAAGGTGAAGTTAATTGAATTGTCTTACTTGTCATTTGTTTATTCTGTGACAATTTTTTGATAAGCTACTAAAACATGTTTTCTGTATTTCATTCCCCAGTTGAGGAACAAAATATAGGCTAATGTTAATTTTCAAATGAACATTCTTCTATATTGTTTAGTTAACATCAGTGATTTATATAGATATAGATATAAAAGATAGTTAAGATAGATATACTACTAATTTCTCTTAGTTCATTGAAAAGAAAGGTTTGTGCTAATATTGTTTGGACAATTGAACGCCGATATTTTGTACTCTGAGTAACTAATTTAAAGATAACAATATGCAATGTATTAACCATTGTTACCCTCCTATTATCTTGTTTTGAAATTTTGTTCTATTTTTTTCCTTTAAAATAAAAAAAAGTCGGTGATTTGATAACCAAATAAGTTATAGAGATAAATGATGTTAATGAGTAAATCAGACAATGCACAGAGCTACTGTTTACTATAATTTCTCTTAAAGCCAGACAAGCTATGTTTTAGAGCTATTAAACTAAACTGCTTGGAAAGTTTGGAGATTATATCCTTGGTAACATTCAGCTTTACACTGGAAAATAGCTTTGAGTATACTAGTTGTCAAGTGTAGTTCCAAGGTAATTAAATTGGTCTAGATTAAGCAGAAGGCAGAAATATTTGGCAATTTTTACTAAATATTTTATAATTTTGACTAACTTTTTATTGACTTTCTGTCACTCTTGAACTGAAGATAGAAGTGTTTATAAAAAGTCCTATATGTCCAGGCCAGTATCAGTTTCTGTAGCCTCATCTCATGCTGTATTTCTCCCCTGATCTGAAAAGTCCAGCTACATTGACCTCTGTCTGAATGTCTTTCTCTCCCCTTGTCTCCCATTTAACTCCCACTCATCCATTAGATGTCCATTCCAGGCATTTCCTCAGGTCACACTCTGGCTTTCCTGACTGGCATTCTCCACCTCATCCTGGTGCTTCTAACAGTAGTGTCGTGTGTGTGTGTGTCTGTCTACTTATTTATATTAATGTCTTTCTTATTCCTGACTGTAAGTTCCATGAAGATGGGGGTCATGCCTGTTTTTTTCCCTCCATTGTATCATTACGGCCTGACATTGTAATGGCACATAAAAGGCATTCAGTAGATATTTACTAAGTGACTGATATGATACAGTCAAACCAGAAATTGAAAAATGTTTGTAGTAACTCAAAGACTGCCTGATTCCAAACAATGATCTTTATACTGTTCTCCAAGCTAACATTTTGAATGGCAGCAATAAGAAAATTTGAGGAACCGTGTGGAGAATGTATTCTAGATTTACTGCCAGAGTATAGAAAATGATATAACTAATGATTGCCTGATTTGGCCTGAAGACAGAATTTTTGACAATATAACTTTCAAAAAACAAAGTAAATTACTTGGAGGAAAAATAAATAAAAATGAACTTTTTGCAGTTGTTATTTTCACACTAAAATTACCCTAGTGACTTTTTTCTTTATTTTAATGATTTTTACATGATTCTAAAGTATGCCATCTATGTGAAAGAAAATTTTAATAGGCCACAAGGAAATTAACATTGTTTTTCATGGTAGTAGGATTAATCTACATATGCTGTTTTATAATGTTTTTCAAAATTAATATATGTTATAAAGCTTTCCATATCAATAAATACATGACTACATAACCTTCTAGTTGTATAAATATATTCCATTGTTGACTGTGTACCATTTTTTCTTTTTGCCATTACAAATTATTCCTTGAAGCATGTCCTTGTACACCTATACATTTATTTACTTAAGAGAATTTTTTAAGAGTAAAATTATAAGAATACACTTTTAATCAAAATTCTGCATTTCTTGGGCCGGTGAGATGGCTCAGCGGCGTAAGCGCCTGCCTTGCAAGCGCGAGGGCCCGAGTTCGACTCCCGGATCCCACATACGAAAAAGGGGCCGGTGATATCGCTCAGCGGCACGGGTGCCTGTTGGCACGCGAGGTCCTGAGGTCGACCCCCCGGTACCCACAAAAAAAAAAAAAAAAAAAAAAAATTCTGCATTTCTTAATTATGAGCAAGGTCTAATATATTTTTACATTTATTGGACATTTATATGTCTGTGACTTGTCATATCTCTTGTACTGTTTTCTCTGTTAAGGTTAAAAACTTGTATGTTGTATTTTTATTATCATTAATTTTAAAAGTTTAAATTTCCCTTTATCCTTTGATTCATCTTTTAGAAGAATATAATTTAATTTCTAAATATTTAAAATGTTTGTAGATATCCTATTATTTTCACTTTAACTCCACTAATTAAGATTTCAGTGTTTTGAAATTTGTTGAGACTTACTTAATGACCTACCATATGGTCTATCTTGATTTTAACATGTGCATTTGAAAAAATGCATCCTATTAGGATTTTCTTTTGTGTAGGATTCTAATAGCATCTATGGTGTTTAAATTGTTTGTGTCTTTATCAATTTTTATCATCTAGGTCCATCAGTTGTTGAAAGAGAGGTGCTAAAATTCCCATTTGTGAATGTGCATTTGTGTACACCTCTTCCTTAATGCTGTCAGTTCGCTTAATGTATTTCGAAGCTTGGATACTAGGCTCGTACACCTTTATGTCTTTCTGACTCTTCTAATTATAACTTCTAATTATGAACAGGTCCCTCTGCTGCCTATCTTTCCTGCTACACTTTACCTGATATTATTATAGCATTTCAGCTTATATTGTTTGTATGTCTTATAGATTATTTTTTGTCTCTTCTAATACCCTCCACTTTCTATGGTTATTTTATAATTCAGCTTTTTTACTGACCAATGCTTTCAGACAGTGTCAAATAAAAAGACTTGTTCTTTTGTAAAATTGAGTTTTTATGTTTCCAGTTTTTGTAACAGGTTTTTAAAAATCTCTAGGAATCTTTCTTTTTCCCCCATGCTTGGACTCAAACCCAGGAACTGACACATGCTACA
Organism: Erethizon dorsatum; assembly: GCA_028451465.1. Taxonomy (NCBI): domain Eukaryota; kingdom Metazoa; phylum Chordata; class Mammalia; order Rodentia; family Erethizontidae; genus Erethizon; species Erethizon dorsatum. The sequence continues at coordinate 44,951,721 of CM051835.1, forward strand.
CAAGTCCTCTACCACTGAACCATACCCTAGCCCTCTTTTTATTATTCTTTATGCTCGGGAAACAGCACAAGAATTAATTGCTGCTTGAAAATTTGGAAAAATGAACTATGAAATCATATGAGCCCTGTACTTTAAAAAATTATTAGTGTAATTTTAAATTTTTCCATAGTTATTAGTCTACTTGGGGTTTACTACTGTTCATGCATTCTTCAGTTTTAATCACAGTTTCCTAGAATACTATCCACTTCATCCAGATTTTAATACTAGCATGTAAGTTCACATCAATTTGTTTATTCCAGGAGATAATTTATTGAATATATAGTTTGATCTAGGCCTTGGACTAAGCAATGGAGAGAAGATAGATTACAGTATAGGTACCAGCTTTGCCCTTGAATAAGATTAGTTTGAAGGGCCGGTGAGATGGCTCAGCGGTGTAAGCGCCTGCCCGGCAAGCGCGAGGGCCCGAGTTCAACTCCCGGAACCCACATACGAAAAAAGGGCCAGTGATATCGCTCAGCAGCACGGGCGCCTGCTGGCGCACAAGGTCCTGAGGTCAACCCCCGGTACCCACACACACACACAAAAAGATTAGTTTGAAAAACACTGCATTTTCTTGCCATTCTTTTAATTTTCTCTCTACCTATTCCTGTATCATTTTCAGTTGAAATGTGTCAATCACAAATTTTTGTTAACTATACCAGTACTGACTTAGGTTTTTTTCATTTTTCAGTTCATAGATTTTGTCTATCATGTAAGAGATCTTTTTGCTTTTGGTTTAAAATAGTTTAAAACAGTTTTTCCTCTTTGATTTTAACAATAATTTCGATCTCAAAAGGAACTATTCTTCTTATTTGGCCACTGAGTTTTTAAAATAAATTTTTTTTGTCCAAAGAAATTGTTTTTTGCTAATCTTGATTCTTGCTAGAGTTCTTACTAATATTTTGATTATTGTTTATCAGCCTCTTCAAAGAGCTCCTTATTTCATTGGTTAAGTGTTATGTTTGATTTTCACATGTTATTTCCTTGTCACTAGAACAGCTCTGCAGCTGTCTCCTTGCACAGTGACCACACCTCAAGAGTAAACATAATAAGGCTTTAGCCTACCTCTTCTGGTTCTTAGTTTTCTGAGAATCAGAGAGAACATGTGTATTTCATTAGTTCCAGAGAAGGTCTACCTTTACCAGCAGACAGTAATACTGTAAGCCACTGAAATTAAGTCAGTATGGCACCTGCACAAATCTTGACAAAGAGACCATTGGACAATAGCGAACCCAATTTACATATTTGGGAATTTGATTTACAGTAAAGATAATGTTCTAGCTCAGTTGGGGAAAGGATAATTTAATGATTGATTATAATGTAACTGGCTAGCCAGTTGGAATTAAATTGTTAGAATACCAAAAGGTGGGAGGAGAAGGAAGGAGGGACCAAAAGAAATGAAAGTTTATATCAGAAGGACTAACATAAAATCAGTCAGTCAATTTTAGCAAAAGACTTAGATGTAAATTCAAGGTCAGAAAAAAACTCTTTCTAAGAAACCAAGAAGCTAAAGAAAAGATATACTAAAATGTATTGAATTTTTAAATTTTTATTGCTAAATACACTTATTTATAAAAACCTTCTGTAAATTGACAAGAAATTGATAAATAATCCAATAGAAAAATGAGCCAAGGATCTAGATAGGTAATTCATTGAAGAGCAAATCTTAATGGCCAAAAAGTACATGAAAAGGTGTTTGAACTCATTGGTTGTCAAGAAAAGTAAAATAACAATGAACTATCACTTTTTTTTTTTCTTTCAGGTTTTTTTGTTTTTGTTTTTCTTTGAGACAGTGTCTCACTATGTAGTTCAGACTGGCCTTGAGCTCCCTGTGTAGTCTAAGCTGGCCTCGAACTCAGGCCAATCCTTCTGCCTCTGCCTCCCAAGTGCTGGGATTACAGGCATGCACCACCACACCCAGCACAGTCACTTCTTAAACATTTAAAAGAACTGTAACATTTACTAACAGAGGGGAAACTAATAAAGTCCTCTGTTTCTGGCAGAAATAAAAATTTTTCAAACTTTTTGGAAAGCCATCTTGGCATTATCTTTTAAAAACCTGACAGTCCGTAGACTGAGTAATCCTATTCCAGGCAATTCATCTCAAAGAACTATAAACATGAATATATCCTTATACATGTGCACAGATATATATCATATTGTAGCATTATTTTTGTGGCAAAAAATAACAATAAACAAAGCAGGGTAATATTTAAATCATACACAAATTGTTTTACACAGTAGAGACACTCATTAAAAAGAAGGAAATAATGTTAAACTAGTTTACTTGGATTTTTTTCAGGAGATTGAGTAAGTGAGAAATGAATATAAAGTTTATATAAAATAATCAGAAGCCTCTTTGTATATTTATGTGTTGAGTATGTTTATATATAATTGCGTTAGCATGAAGAACAATATGGGAGGAGAAATACTTGGTTGCCAATATGGATTAACTGACAAAGAGGGTGAGAGGGCAAGAGAGACAAGTGAAAAAAGATCCTGCTCCAAAAATAGGATATGTGATATGCCATGTATACCTTTTGCACAATATACATGCTTGTGTATTTACAAAGACTTAATAAAATAAGGAACTTCCTTCAGCCTAGCAAATAGTAAGAACAATAGTAAGCAAATAAAGAATTGCTTTTATATATTAAAATGGCTTTCAACTGATAAAATCAGTGGGTTTGCTAAATTTCAATGCCATATATTTTAGAAGCAAAAGTTATACCTTGCTCTTTCAGAGAAATGTAAATGCCTGTTTTATATGTACATAAAAACTTCTCATACAGATAGGAAATTTAGGTCTCTGGGGCATATTTGAAATATACAGAATTTAGAAGACAATCTACAGGACTGGGAGGATGTGAAATACTGCATATGGCCCATGGTCTTAGTCAAAGTAATGACCCATCAGTACACTGAAATCCATTTAGCACCATTTCCTGAAACCCACCTGTATGCAGTGTTTTTCAGTTAGATTTTGCTTCCCCTTTATAATCTGACCCCTTTTCCCACTTTATTTTACTTTCCATCTCCCCAAACCACAACATCCTGCACTACAACTTTAGAGACCTACGGAAGTCTTCAGTTACATTTCTGTGCCTTTCAAGTACTGTGGTTGCCTGAGCTGGAAATACACTTCCTTAATCTTTATTACATGTGGTACTTTCCCATTAAACTGCCACATACAGTGCCATAATATGATGGAAAAAATCTTGTGTAGAAAGTTTCCTCAGCTATTTGTATTTGAGCTATAAAATTTTATAGAATGACCTATGGTGAATAATTTAAATTTACCCTTTTAACGTACTTGAGAGATAGTGTGTGAAAAGAAAGAAGACAGCTTTGGAGTCATAGGAAAAGACTCAAGTCTTTTTTTTTTTTGGTGGGTACGGGGGTCGAGCTCAGGACCTTGCGCACGAGCAGGCGCCTGTGCCACTGAGCAATATCACCGTCCCTTTTTTCATATGTGGGTACCGGGAGTCTAACTCAGGACCTCATGCTTGTCAGGCAGGCGCTTATGCCGCTGAGCTATCTCACCGGCCCAGTCTCAACTCTTTAAGTCAAATTACTTAAGTCTTAATTTCTTTACTTAATAAGTGAGAAGATTGCTGGGATGAACACATTAAATAATGTGTGTAAAACACTTAGCAAGCACAGTAATTGGGTATATTAGCTTATTGTCTTGCACAGGTTACATTTTCATGGCTCTGGGCATTATAATAACATGTTCCACTTGGCCAGTTTTTAAGTGTTCAAGGTAGTATGACAGTTTTTTTTGTTATGCCGGATTTTGGCTCACTTAATACAGAATTGATGCCTAATTCACTATAAATATTTTTAACCCAAAACCCTTATGGCACTCTTCCTACTTTCAAGCTATTTATCAAATGATTTTTAGGACCTGAGATTGACATTTTGACATGTTTATAGTGACTGTATAATAATCTCACAACTTGACACCAGTGAGGCCAATTGCAAATTACATGTTCAAAGAGTTAAGAGGCTAAATGAAGCCTACAATCAACAAATATTTTAGTAAATTCTAAAATTGATGTGAGTCACCTGTTTGATTATTAGGAATTGCTGGGAATTTTGAGATATTTTTAGATACTGACACATTTGTAAGCCACTGTACATTATAAAAAGTTTAAATTCTGTATTAAAATATATTCATTTGCAGTTACTACTTTTTGGTTTTTTTGAGGCAAGATCTCACTATGTAGTTCAGTCTGCCCTTGAACTCACTCTGTACCCTAGGCTGGCCTGAAATTCATGACAATCCTCCTGCCTTAGCCTCCCGAGTGCTAGGATTACAGTCATGCACCACCATGCCTGGCTACAGTTACTAATTCTATATAAATACCATACTTTTTTCCTCAGATGACTTATATCTTTTTAATTTATCCTCACTGTTTCTTTTGTTATTATGTAGCTTTGAAAACATCATAGTTCCTAGTTTTTGAGAGATACCTATTCCATTTTTCTTAAAGACTGGGACAGGGAGAAATTACTTGAAGCTTGGATGTCCAACCCAGAGAACTGCTGCCAACGATCAGGTGTTCAAATGCCAACTCCACCACCAAGTGGGTATAATGCCTGGGACACACTTCCTTCTCCAAGAACTCCAAGGACCACACGCTCTTCCGTCACCTCTCCAGATGAAATCAGTTTATCTCCTGGGGATTTAGATACCAGTTTGGTATGGTTTAGTATTTGACGTATTTCCCATAGCTTTGTGTTTAGTCTTTTAGATTTTAAATTGTTTAATATTATTACATGGAGTGTCTAGTTGCGTTCTTGTAGTTGAATCTTTTATCCTCCTCTAAAGGTTCACTTACTTTCCTGCTCCGATAGGTCCTTATTATCACAGACTATTTTTGTAATCTTTGAACTATAGATTAAAAAACAAGAAATTTTCTTTTGTTATTTCAAAATAGAAAACAAAACAGTTTGGGGAAAACCATCCATTTACTATATTTTTACTTAAAAGCTTCAGTATGTTCAAAAACAACATTGCTGAAATATTTCTGAATATTATATTGGGATGTACACTTTAAGCTGAAAATACAAAAACTTAATAATTTCTTAAAAGCGATTGATTTTTTTAAAGATTTGCAATATATTGGCAATCATATATTTGTTTCAGTAAAGTTTCTGGAGTTTGTTATCCAGATGCATTTCCATAATAAATATTTCCTCTTTTAGAAATAATACAGCCTTTATGTGGATCTTAAATTGGCATGCCATTGGTATACTTGTAGGAAATTTTGATGTTTCTTGAAATGATTCAGACACTCAAAAGTTGTGATAAATACAAAAGTGCTCCTTGTTTTAGGCCATTTTGAAAAACAATCCTACTTCAACAACTCACATATGTGACATGATAAGTTTGCTTCTAGAAAGGCATTCTTGAGAAGATATATTTTATAGCACAATTTCTTGCTTAGAAAGCCTCAAATTGCTACTGTTAATATCCTCAGTTGCTATGTTAAAAACACAGTTATTCTGATTTTATAGATTTCCCAGGATAAGTGTAGGATGAAGGACATGATGCTGAAGTGATTAGTTTGCAGCATGGAATTTTTTTTTTCTCCAATGCAGCATGGAATTTGATCTTGACCTGAATAGATTGTATAGATTTGTTTTTTATACTTCCCAAATGCACAGATGCTGATTAATATGTAAATTTGGAATCCAAGAGTTTTACTTTTGCACTAAAACATTTAAATCACACAATAGTTTATAATGAGGTAGTCATGGTATTTGTTATTCAAAGGATAATAATTGCCCTAATGATTTTGAAACACTTTTAAAATTTATAATTACTAATACTTTTACCATTAAACCAATGAACAAAATGAATGCATTGTTCTCTTCAAAGTATGGTTCTGTTTAAGTCATTCTTCTTTATCTCCAGTGTGACATTTGTATGTGCAGTATTTCTGTATTTGAGGATCCAGTGGATATGCCCTGTGGACATGACTTTTGTAGAGGATGTTGGGAGTCGTGAGTATATGAGCAGCTTAGCCTCTCTTACTGCATAATAGAACTCTGATTTGGTAATAAAATTGTTTGCTTTCAATATTTAATGATGTGGATAATTTATACTGATTTCAGAGTTAACACTGAAATGCACTGCACTTTACTACTAAGGAAGAATATTTTTTCTTCTTCCCAGCTATTTTATTTAATGCAGTTTAGCTTAATATAAACTTTTGGGAACATAGCAGGTATATATAATTTTTCTTGGTATTTTAATTTATATAATATCTAATGTAAATTTTAATCCTACACCTAAATTTCAAGAATCAATTGCTGCCTTTTGTTCCAAGAATTTTAAGCATTTGTTTTTGTACTTTCTCTGAATTTTCTGTGACAAGCAAATAGCCATGAAAATCTGTAAAAAATATGGATGTTTAAAATTTCTTTCTAGTCAAAAAAGTTAAATGTTTCTGTTAGGCATGGTTGGATATATGTTACAAATGCAAATTTTATTTTGCTTCTCATGTTTATCTCTATTTTCTTTCTTGTTATCTTGCCAAGATTTGTAGTTTCTCATTAACTTAGCATTTTTTGAGACAAGTTTGTAAAACAAATGAAGATTAAGTATAATGAGCAGTCTGAAATCTTATCATCTCTATAGACACACAAAGCTGTTGTTTGATGACTTAAGCAAAGTATATCATTAGTATTTAAGGAAATCTTTTACACCGCAATTTTCCAATTATATTTTCATGGAGTACTGGTTACCAAGCATAGGAAGTTGAGGAACACTGGATGAGAGCATGAAAGAACCTGAGCAAATTTTCTAGTTTTTGTTTTTGTTTTTTAACAGCTTTGTTGGGGGTACAGTTCACATACATCAAACCGCACATTTAAAATAAATAATTTGATATACTTTAACATGTGTACACACCTGTGAAACTGTCACCACAATCAAGATAATGAATATTCATCACCCTCAAGTCTTCTTATTTCCTCTTGAATCCCTTCTGTTTACTCTTTGCCTTCTTCTTATCCTCCCACACTCATTCCATGACTCCCAGATCTGTAGGCAACTTGTTAGTCTTTCATTCTGGTAAATTGTAGACTAGACTTTACTCTGAATCTATTAGGTAGGATCAGATCAGTATAGATGATGCAAGTAAACTGGTTGGCAAAGATCAATGATCGCAGTTAAAAGCAATCCTTGGCCCAGTGTAGAAGCAGAGAATCTTCCCGAGGTACAGTACTTTTATTTAACTTAAAATGGTTAACTTTATTGTTTTAGAAAGTGTTATCTGGGTTTTCCCAAGTTTGCAGAAGTTGGCCTTAGTTTGTAGGTGCTGCCCTTACTTTGTGTGTGAAAACTGAACTCACTCTGGAATTACTTGAATTTTTTTGAACTTCCTTGACCTTCCTCACCTGACTCAGATCACAGAAACCATCTTCCACACTCATCACTATTTTGCTATGAAGATGTCTGTGGTAAGATTTAAATTTGAAGGATCTAATTATTGTTTTCCTTAGTATCTTACAGCCTACCTAGGATTCTGTACCCTATCCCTTCCAGTTCTTGCCAATTCAAACACCAGTAAAACAGGTTCCATGTTGGGCGATTCATATTTTGATAAAATCATTTTTAAATTAATTACAGTCATTACACAGTCATATAGAAAAGAAACTCCTGTCTAAAAATGAGGAAGAATTTTTAAAGGCCTTCAGATAGTTTGAAAACCTCTCTTTCACTTCCCAACTCTTCTATTTTAGCAGTCTAGTTAGATGCTTTGAAGCATTTATGCTAAGGGCTTAACTAAAAGAAAATTATTCTTTTCTACCCAGACTAGAATATTCTTCTAATATTAAGGATAAGAGCTCAGGTTCTAGATACTATAGAATTCTGGATTATGAATTTCAGCTCTGCTATTTATTAATTGTTGATTTAGCAAGTGGGTAATATATGTGGGTCTCAGTTTCCTGATTTTTAAAATGGCAAAATAGTTAATACTTCATAGGATTGTTTACCAGGCACATAATAATGACTCTGTGAATATTTTAGTCACCTTCCTAAACACTGTAAAACCAGAGAGCCTATCTATCATAGCATCTGTGAAGCTTATCTACAAGACTAAAATATAGGTAAAATTTGCCCCACATGGGCCGGTGAGATAGCTCAGCGGCATAAGCGCCTGCCTGGCAAGTGTGAGGTCCTGAGTTCAGTTCCCGGTACCCACATAAAGAAAAAAAAAATTTGCCCCACATTTACTTCTTTCACTGACATTTGTCAACTCTATCTTCTACTTCTAAATTTAGTGGAAAATTGTATCATGAGTATGAATAACGTAGCTCACAAGGAATTGATCCTATCTTCAATGAGGTCTTTTCAGTTTGGTCATCTAACTGCCCAGGAATAATTAAATCTGCTCTGTTGTATTGAGAATACATAAAATTTAAAACATGATTTAGTACCTACTGTTTCCCTAAAAATGAGACCTAGCTGGAAAATAATCAGCATTGAAAACTAGAGATCAAAGTGCCAATCCCAATCACCTTGCCCTTGCCTTACCTGCCTTACAGAGAAGCCATTGAGCAAAAGAGTAGTGATGGCAGGAAGGCAAAAATAGGATGACTGGGGCTGGCTTTTTTTATCTCTGGTTTTCAAGGCTGATTATTTTTCAACTAGGTCTTACTTTCAGGGTAAGAGGATACATCTAAGCAAACTGTGCGTGTTGACAGGGACTAGAAGTATTGAACTGTATCCAGCTTTCCAGGAAACCTATGCATAGCTGAAAGGAAGAAATTCTTACGTTATGAAAAAGGAAAGTCTTCAGGTAGCTGGCTGCTAAATTTTAGTCGTAAGACCCCTTTACACTCTTAAAAATTATTGAGGATTCCAAAGAGCTGTTTCATGCTGTTATATACTATAGCAACAAGTCATTCATTGTTCTGCTTACAAGATGAATAATCAGCTAAGAAATTTTCTTTGAGACAGCCATCGTGTTTTGGCATACATCAGCCATTTATTCTGCTTAACCACCCCCCCTTTTTGAACAGAATACCCAAAAGATGGGTATAGAGGTCAAGATTTAATAAAATTAATAATTCTTACTATTCTATCAATGACATTCTTAAATGAAGCTGCTTTTTTTTTTTTTTTTTTTTTTTTGGGGGGGGGGTACCGGGGGTCGACCTCAGGACCTCGTGCGCCAGCAGGCGCCCGTGCCGCTGAGCGATATCACCGGCCCCTTTTTTCGTATGTGGGTTCCGGGAGTCGAACTCGGGCCCTCGCGCTGCCAGGCAGACACGTAGGCCGCTGAGCCATCTCACCGGCCCCTGAAGCTGCTTTTTTTTTTAACTGCAAGTGTGACATAGCGAAGAATACAAAGATCATTGCTAGTAGTTTTTGTGCCATTGATATGATTTGTACTAAGGCACCAGCAGTTTTAACCAAAATGCACAGAAGTGTTAGTAGCAGTATGAAAATTGTTTTAACCTCATAAATCTCCTGAAAGGTGACAGGTACCCACAAAACCCCACAGATCTTACTTTAAGAACTGCTGTTCTAGGGGCCGGTGAGATGGCTCAGCGGCGTAAGCGCCTGCCTTGCAAGCGCGAGGGCCCGAGTTCGGCTCCCGGAACCCACATACGAAAAAGGGGCCAGTGATATCGCTCAGTGGCACGGGTGCCTATTGGCGCACGAGGCCCTGAGGTCGACCCCCCGGTACCCACAAAAAAAAAAAAAAAAAAAAGAACTGCTGTTCTACCAGCATTTCCCAAGTGTTTCATCTGTCCTGACATCCAGAGTAATACAAGTAATTTTTAACTGGGAATTGAGGTATTGAATATCCTTCTATTAGGACATTTCAGTGTTTTGTAAAGACAGTGTGGTTTTTAAATCACACTGAAAATGGAAGGGAAGATATTAAATATGTTGAATTTAAAATCCCCGTGGGATATTTAAATGAAAATATCCTGTTTATAATCAAGATGTGTAACTAAGCAGGGAGATCTGGGCTTTTAACTGAAGTCGTTAGCATATACGGTGATACCTTAGTGCTCATCAGTAGTTGGTTCCAGGAGGTGCAACAACTACCAAACAAATTGTTTTGGCTGGACAGGGTAGTGAGTCAGGGCAATCAACACCGAGAAGTTCTAGCTAGCCCATCTAGTACCACACAAACAGTGAAGACTGGAACAAAATGTTTCCAAAATTTGATGCGTTTCAAAGCAGTTGAGCAGGGCCGGGGATATAGCTCAGCGGCACAGCGCCTACCTGGCAAGCGTGAGGTCGTGAGTTCAATTACCAGTGTCAAAAAAAATAAAAATAAAAATAAAAGCGGTTGAGTACTTAGTTACTTTTCTCATTGCCCAAACAAACGACACCCAAAGTTAAAGGAGGAAAGGTTTATTTGGCTTCAGTTCATAGTTGTTTGGCTCCAAGGCAATGTGGCATGGCAGAGGGGCATCGCAGAAGAGAAACAGTTCACAGCAGGCAGAAGGTAGCAAGTGACAGTGAGCAAGAAGCAGCGGCCCTCTTTCTATCCCTTATATCTTATCCAGACTACTCACCCTTAAGGCAGGTAGCACTCACAGCCTCAATCCTAGCATCACATACGCTAGATCCAGCCACCTCTGAAAAGCCCCACCTACGACTGCATGAGGTTTTGGGGGACATCTGGATACAAGCCATAACAAATACCAAGGTATGACCGTAGTTAGGATGTCAGGTATGTTTAGATCACCCAGGGAGATTGTATGGAATGGGAAGGGGAGAATTTTGTGGTAGAAAACTGGCAGAAAAAATATAAGGTATTAGGAACAAAAAGGCACTAGTGTAAAAATGCACAAGGAACTACCAGAGGTAAAAAGAATACAAAATATAAATGATAAATTAAGTCCCAAAGCTATAGGGAAGAGAGAATTTGAAAGAAGAGACCGTTGAGCAGTATCTCACGTTCCAGAGAAGTCAAGAAAGGTAAAGACTGAGAAGTCTTGAGTGAAGTGGCCTAATGGATAGTCATCGTGGCCCCTTGAGAGCCAGCCATTCAGTGAAGAGGTGACAGAAGGCAAAGTGCTACAGGTTGAACAGTGAGCAGGTTGGACTTGCACCCTGCTCAAGTCGATGACAGATCATCAACTGTTGTGTCAAGAAACTTTGATGTAAAAGGAAAAGTAGAATCAGTCATTTGGTTAGAAAGGTTTTCAAGTGGGAAAACTTGAGCTTTTTTATTGTGCCTAAGGTAAGAGCCATTAGAGAGGGAGAAAGCAAGGGAAGATTAAAGGATAGTGTAGGTCCCAGGGCTGGCCAGAGGATTAGAGGATTATTGGAGAGATGAACGAAGAAGCCCTTTTTGCTGAAATTGGTGAGGAAGAAGGCGAAGACAGTTAAAGATGCTGCCAGGTTTGGGATGTTGTAGAGAGAACTTTAAGAGAGGGCTACCTGGTGGGAACTCTGTTTTCTATAAAGTGCCAAGTGAATGTGTTGCTATGGAAGGAAATGGAGCGAAGGGATCAGGTCCAATGAGGTTTCAGGCTGCTTTTCTTTCTTCAAAGTGAAGAAGAAAGAGTCCGAATGAACCAAAGAAAAAGATACTGTAATCAGGGGCTGGTGAGATAGCTCAGCAGCATAAGCGCCTGCCTGGCAAATGCGAGGTCCTGAGTTCGACTGACGGAACCCACATACAAAAAAAGGGCCGGTGATATCGCTCAGTGGCACGGGCACCTACTGGCACACGACGTCCTGAGGTCGACCCCCGGTACCCACAAAAAAAAAAAAAAAAGATATTGTAATCAATGAAATAATCAAATTGTTGATTGTGATAACTAGAGTTGTGATTTAATTCTGTTTTCCATTTATTTTCTCTAGGTTTAAGTGAAATCCAATATAATGCAGACTTCAAAAGCTTGTTTCTTGCTTTTCTACAGGCAGAATTAAATAATAAAAATACTAAACCTTGCTAAGATTTATGAATTTTTATTCAAAGTCAGGCACCATGCAGATTTTTCACATATATAATCTGTGTGTGATTCCCATACACCATGGGAAATGCAATTATCTTATTTTACATTTGATGAAACCAGGGCTCAGAATAGTTTAATATTGAGATTGTTAAGTTTAAGACCTTGAATTTTCTAACTAGAAATTCTGTGTGTGTGGTATTTGTTTGTTTGGGTTTTTGTTTGTTTTTTGTTTTGCCATACTGGGAACTAAACCCATGGCTTTCACACTGAGCTGCATCCCCAACTCTCCCCCACCCCCTTTTAGGACAGGCTCTTGCTCAGTCTCTAAATCGCCCAGGCTGGGCTTGAACTTTCAGTCCTCCTGCCTCAGCTTCCCGTGAAGCTGGGATTACAGGCATGGGCCACCAAACACCAAGCTAGAAAATCTTGTTCTTTTTTTTTTTTTGGTAGGTCCCGGGGGTCGAACTCAGGACCTTGCGCACCAGCAGGTGCCCATGCCACTGAGCAATAGCACCAGCCCTTTTTTCGTATGTGGGTACCGGGAGTCGAACTCAGGACCTCGCGCTTGCCAGGCAGGCACTTATGCCGCTGAGCTATCTCACCAGCCCGAAAATCTTGTTCTTAATGACTTAATTTACCTTGGGCTAGATTCCTGCCACTTTATGACTTTTCCTTACTACCTCAATAGTCTACCTAGAATATTTCATAGAACTTATTATAATATTCATCAAAATGAGATATAAAGAGAAAATTTTGTACCATTGCCCCTATTTATTTAAATGTATAGAATATTACAAACTGAGTATGACCTTCTAAGCCACTCATTTTGGAGTACTTAGTGTTAAATAAAATTAAAACATTGTTTCAAATTTTAAAGATGAAGCAAAACAAACATAAAAATATAAAATAGATTAATACATGTGTATACATATATATTCATATGTGTATATACATAAATAAATACATACATACATATATAAAAATTAATGCCCGAGCAGGTACTAATCATTGGCATCCCATAATTTACTGGCTGTGTTTGTGCATGCGTGTCTTTGCGTGTGTGTGTGTGTGTGTGTGTACACACGCACACTCTGTGTTAAACCCAAGGCCTACAGCAGCATAAGCACCTGCCTGGCAAGTGCGAGGTCCTGAGTTCGACTCTCAGTACCCACGTACGAAAAAAGGGCCAGTGATATCGCTCAGCAGCACGGGCGCCTGCTGACTCTTGAGGTCCTAAGGTCGACCCCCGGCACCCACAAAAAAAAAAAAAAACAAAACCGAAGGCCTGATGCATGCTAAGCACCCAACTCCACCACTGAGCTATACACCCCAGTGTTTGTTGGTGTTCTTTTATTTGAACTCTAACAGAAAATTGAGATTTAAAAAAATTCTTAGAATGTACAAATAACTTGTACCTATGTCTTTTTTTCTATCAATTGATAATTTCAATAGATTTTTAAATTTGAAAATTCAAGAAGGTGAAGCTCACAACATTTTCTGCCCTGCCTATGAGTGCTTTCAACTTGTGCCTGTGGATATCATAGAAAGTGTAGTTTCTAAGGAGATGGACAAACGATACCTACAGTTTGATATTAAGGTATGTAGCCAAAATCTATCTGATAGCCATAATTTTAATTTTACTAAACCTGTATAACAGATGTTATTTGTTTTTATTTTTGAAAACATAAAATGATGGTGTATTGGTCAGCTTCTCCATTACTTGGGCAAAGTACCCAACACTTGCAATTTAAATGAGGTTTTCTGGGCTCATGGTTTAAGAGGTCTCAGTCCTTGGTGGGTTGACTCCATGGCAGGAATGGTGGCATGGTGGAAGGGTATAATGGAGCAAGGCTGCTTACTTCATAGTTGCCAGGAAGGAGTACTCAGGGAAGAAGGCCAGAGATTAGATGTTCCCAAGATCACACCACCATGACCCACTTAGAATACCCAGAACTAGGTATCTCTCAAACCAGGCAAGTTGACAATCATTAATAATCACAAGCCAGGCATGTTGGCACACACCTGTAATCCCAGCACTTGGGAGGCTGAGGCAGGAGGATCACAGTGAGTTTGAAGCCAGCCTGGGCTACACTGTGAATTCACTGCCAGCCTGTACTACATAGCAAGACCCTGTCTCAAAAAAAAAAAAAAAGAAAAAGAAAAAGATTAACCATCACAAATAGTTTCTTTTGTTTCTCAGGAAAAATTACATTAAGGAATGGTGACATTAAAGTTTTAAACCAAGGCATATTTTATCATAAAATAGAAATGAGAGGCTGTGTGGTAGTTTCTCGCAAAAACTAGTTATTTCTCAAAACTGTGCACTAATTTGCCTGTCACACTTTTATAACTAATTGATCAAGATAATGTTCAAAGTATACAGTACTTAAAGTTTTCCAAAATATTTTATAATTCAAGCCAGTCATGCTGGCACACGCCTGTGATCCCAGCACTTGGGAGGCTGAGGCAGGAGGATCGCCATGAGTTCAAGGCCAGCCTGAACTACATGGTGAGACCCTATCTCAAAAAAAAAAAAAAAAAAAAAAAAAAAATTCAAGACCAAAATGTTTATACTCCAAAAATATATAGAAATAAAAAATTTAAATTGGAAATACTATTTTTTATTCTAAGTAATACTGTACAAGTAACAAGTTATAATGTTTTTCATTTTTTCTACTTTATTTTCATTTTTTTTAAAGCATATGTAAGTTATTGTCTTTTGTGTAATGTAACATTACATTTTAATTGCTTTGTGTATATTTTTCTTATTCTAAACCCTGTTATGTATGTTTTAAAAAGAAGTCCTGCTTTAATATAGAAAATATCATCTTAATATTAATTTTTATGTATTAAGATGCTATTTAGGAATTTGCTATCCTGATACAACTAGTAATTACATACAAGATTCTGATAATAAATATTCTACTTATAATCGTATTTCATTAGAAAAGTAGCATGTTGTATGAAAAACATTTTTAAATTATACATTTCCTGTGTAAGAAAAATTGTATTTTTTATATTATCATTATTTACCTGATTTTTAAATTAAAGAAAAAAATTTAATGGTTTCTTTACTAAACTAATTCCCACTTCTAGGGCTGGGGATATAGCTCAGCAGCACAGCACCTGCCTGGCAAGTACGAGGTCCTGAGTTTGATTTCTGGTACCCAAAAGAAAATAATAATAATAATTCCCACTTCTTTACTTAAGTTTCTGGAATAGCATTTTAAGTAATTTTTGAGACTGACAACGCTTTGTACTTTATTTTTGTTTTGTTTTGTTTTGCTTTAAATTACAGTGGGGGTGCACTCTATATTATAATTTAGAGTTAAAATAGTTTCTTTTGTTTTTTGTTATTACTATTCACACAGGCCTTTGTTGAAAATAATCCTGCCATTAAATGGTGTCCTACTGCAGGCTGTGAAAGAGCAGTAAGACTAACGAAACAAGGGTCAAATACATCTGGGTCTGATAGCCTCAGTTTCCCGTTGCTGAGAGCCCCTGCTGTGGACTGTGGGAAAGGGCATCTCTTCTGCTGGTGAGTATGTGACCACCAGTTGGAATCGACCCCGTCACCTCCCTAATAATTTTCAAAGAGGTTCTCTCCCTTGAATAAGGTCTCTAAATTGTAGCGTACTTCATATTATTCTTATTAACTTTAGAAATGTATGATAAGTAGTTCATATTTATCATTCATCGCATGCTTGATGTGAACCAGACGCTGTTCCAAGTATTTTTTGAATATTGGAATCTTCCATCGATGCTCTTAAGTTGAATGCTGTTATTATGTCCATTTTACAGATAAAAAATTCAGGTACAGAGACATCTCCCAGATTTATACAGCTAGCAATGGTACAAACAGGATTTAAGCTCAAGTGTATTGGATTCCAAACCATATGCACCAAAAGTATAATAACCAGATTACTTACCATAGGCTAGAAAATGTTTAGAGTTTAACTTTCTTTCTTAAAGATAAACTTTTAGCAGTGATTCTTAACCAGAGGTGCCAGAATTACAAAGGGATCTTTTCCAAATTTTTATCCTAGGCCCCAAAAAGTGAGATTCTGCTTTAGTAGGTTTTTAAGTAGAAGTTTTAAAAAATCATCTCCCAGCTCATTCTAATGTACAGTCTTATTTAGGAGCTAGTGACTACATGCTGTTTGATATCTTGTGTTTTGTTTAATTTCTGTTGGTTGATAAGTATTGAATAAGGGTGAGCTGATAATAAGTGAGTAATGAAAAGCATACGTAACTCTGTTCTCATTTGACTATATATGTGTCAGTCATCAGCATTCTGCCTTATTCCTCTTTTACTTAATAAAATGGTCAGAAAAGAATTGTATTTATTCTGCCTTTTGCTCATTTTTAGAATTATCACTTATGGGCCGGTGAGATGGCTCAGCGGCGTAAGCGCCTGCCTTGCAAGCGCAACGGCCCGAGTTCGACTCCCGGAACCCACATACAAAAAAGGGGCAGGTGATATCGCTCAGCGGCACGGGTGCCTGTTGGCGCACAAGGTCCTGAGGTCGACCCCCCGGTACCCACAAAAAAAAAAAAAAAAGAATTATCACTTATACATGGATACAATTCAGATAAATATGAAACTGTAGTCTTTTATACTTACCAGAAACCAAAATCTAACCATAGTACTGCTAGATAGTAAAAATGTTTGGCTGTGGAACTATCCCTACCAATACAGGTCTGTTTCTTCCTTCTTTTTCATTTTATTGTTGGTATATATTTAAGATACATAATAATTAGATTAATCTTGTGAAACTTTTACATGTGCATATTATATCTTGATCATTTTTAATTCCTTTCCCCCCTGCCCTACCTTCTCCCCCTCTCCCAGGACCTCTTTCCATCTCCACAGTCTACCTCCCAGTTTTCTACCTTCTCTCTCTTAATTTGCTCTTTAAATTACTTATGGTTTTGTTTCTCATATAAGAAAAACCATGCGATATTTATCCTTTTGTGTCTGTTTCACTTAGCATTATGGTCTTAAGAGCCATTTTCCTACAAATGTTTCAAATTTATTCCTTTTTATGACTATTATATATATATATAATATATATATATATATAGTGATACATTTTTCTTTGTCCATTCATCTGTTGAGTTCTACTTCCATAATTTAGCTATTGTGAATTATGGTGCTATAAACATGAGTATGCATGTATCACTATGACATGATGATGTTAACTCTTTTAGAAAGATATCCAGAAGGGTTCCTTTTTCTCCATAACCTTGCCAGCATTTGTTGGTTTTTGAGTTCTTGGTAAGATTGACAAGATAGTCAGTGACTATCTTGATAAGATAGTCATTCTTACTGGGTAAGATGGAATCTCAGTGTTGTTTTGATTTGCATTTCTCTAATGGCCAAAGATACTGAAATTTTTTCATGTACTAATTGGCCATTTATACTTATTCTTTTGAGAAGTGTCTATTCATTTCAGTTGCCCATTTTTTTATTTGGTCTTTTGTTTTTTGGGGTCTATTTTTTTGAATTCTTTATATATTCTAGATATTAGTCCTCTTTCTGAGGAGTAGCTGGCAAAAAAAATTTTGCCCATTCTGTAGGTTTGTCTTCACTTTCTTTTCTGTGTAGAAGCTTTGAAATTTGATACAGTCCCATTTGTTCATTTTGTATTATTTCTTGTACAGTTGGGGTACTGTTGAGAAAGTCCTTGCCTATGCTTATGTCTTTAAGGGTTTTCCCCTTTCTTTCTTCCAACAGATTCATTGTTTATTTTTATATCTATATCTTTTTTTTTTTTTTTTTAATGTGGGTTATAGGAGTCAAACTCAGGACCTCGTGCTTGCCAGGCAGGCGCTTATGCCACTGAGCTATATCACCGGCCCTATATCTATATCTTTGATCCATTTTTTTATTTGTTTTTAGTACAAAATGAGAGATACAAGTCTAGATTCGTTTGTTTGCACATGGATGACCAGTTTTTCCAGCACCATTTGTTAAAGCAGCTGTTCTTTCTCCAGGGTATGTTTTTGGCCTCTTGGTCAAAAGTCAGATGGCTGAAGGTACATGTGTTTATTTCTGCACCCTCAGCTCTGTTCCATTGGTCAACATGTTGATTTTTGTGCCAGTGCCACGACGTTTTTATTACTGCAGCTTTGTAGTATAATTTGGCATCCAGGATTGTAATGCCTCCTACTTTGCTCTTGCTCAGCATTGCTTTCACTATTCTGGCTCTTTTCTGGTTCTATATATTTCAAGATTGTTTTTTCAAGTTCTGTGTAGTATGTGGTTGGTATTTTTATTGGAATTGCATTAAAGGTACGTATCATTTTTGTAATACAGTAAGTCATCGACTTATGAACAAGTTCTGTTCCGGGAGAATGTTCGTAAATCAGATTTGTTTGTAAGTTGTTCATAAGTCTGATGAAGAAAGTCTTACACATCTTGGACACACATATATAATGTATATTGCTTTGCACTTCCTAGCAGTCTCCTCCACATCACCGCTGCTTTTCTTCTATCTTCTGGACATCCTGGGCTCTGACTGAGGACTGTACTACTGTACACTACCTCCCTGTACAGTAAGCACACAGCAGCACAACTGCGGCACTGCTTCCACATGAACTACTTCCACGACTTGTTTGCGACTGCGAATGTTCATACTATGAAGTCCATTCATGTCTGTGAAAGTTCACCACTGGAATATTCATAAGTCAGGGACTATACTCTATGGCCCTTTTGACAATACTGATTTTGCCTATTGAGGAACAAGGATGTCTTTCTAATGTCCTCTGATCTCTTTTCAGAGTACTATAGTTTTCCTTATAGAGATTGTTTGCTTCCATGGTTTGATTAATTCCTAGGATTTTTTGTTTTGTTTTGTTTTGTTGAAATTAATGGGGTTTTCCTGATATCTTTCTCAGTGGGTTCAATGTTGATTTATAGGCAGCCTATTGATTTTTTTGTGTTAATTTGTATCCCAACGTTTTGCTGAGTTTATTGGTTATGAGTCTGCTATTGGAGGTTTTGGATCTTGTATGTAGAGAATCATGTCATCTATAATTGAAGATAGTTTGACTTCTTCCTTTCGTATTTACTGCACAGTATATCCCTTTTTTTTCTTTCTCTTGACTGATTGTTGTGGCTCAAGTTTTGAGTATCACATTGATACCTCGGTTCAAGTACACTTTTGTTTGTGAACTCTGCATGGGATGATGAACATAACCACAGCCATCTTTCCTGCACAAACATGAACGTGGCCATCTTTTCCAGAATCGTGGAACAAATTAAATTTGTGAACCGAGGTACCACTGTATATTGAATAAGAGTGGTAAAATTGGACACCCTTGTCTTGTTCCTAATTTTAGGTTCTGATGTTGACAGTGGTTTGTTATAAATGGCTTATATCAGTTTGAGGTAAGAACCTTCTATACCTATTTGCATTAGGGTTTTATCATGAATGGATGTTGGATTTTGTCAAAGGATTTTTCTGTATCTATTCAGATGATCATGTGATTTTTATCCTTCTATTTATGTGATGTGTTAAATTAATTGATTTATGTATGTTTGACTACCCTTGCATCCCTGGGATAAAGCCGACTTGGTCATAATGTATGATCTTTTTAATGATTTCTTGCATTCTGTTTGAATGTGTCTTGTTGAAGATTTTTGCTTTTATGTTCATTAAAGAAATTGGAGGGGCCGGTGATATAGCTCAGTGTCATAAGCACTTGCCTGGCAAGCGCGAGGTCCTGAGTTTGACTCCTGGTACCCACATATAAAAAAAAAGAAGAAGAAGAAATTGGAATATAGTTTTCTTTTTTGTTTTTGTTGAGTCTTCGTCTGAATTTGTGGGTAAAGCTAACTTCAGGGAATCACTTTGGCATTGGCATTTGGCATTCTTTCCCTTCAGTTTCATTGAAGAGTTTGAGGAGTACTAGCTCTGAAGTTCTAATAAAATTAAGCAGTAATCCATTTCTGGCTTTTCTTAGTTGTAGGATTTTTATTACTGCCTCTATTTCATAGCTTTTTTTTTTTTTTTTTTAGTAGGTACCAGGGGTCAACCTCAGGACCTCGCATGCCAGCAGGTGCCCATGCCGCTGAGTGATATCACCAGCCCTTTTATCGTATGTGGGCACCGGGAGTCGAACTCAGGGCCTTGCGCTTGCCAGGCAGGCGCTTATGCTGCTGAGCCATCTCACCGGCCCCGTCATAGCTTTTTATAGATTTTTATAGGCTTTATATCTTCTTTGTTTAATTTCGTTAATTCATATATGTTTGGAAATTTATCCATTTCCTCTAGATTCTCCAATTTATTGGACCGTGTATTTTCAAAATAGTTTCTTATAATCCTCTGGATTTCGGCAGTGTCCATTGTGATTTTGTGTTTTACATTTCTGAGTACATGGATATAAGTCTTTTCATTTCTTCTTTTGGTAAATTTGGCTAAGGGTTTATCAGTCTTATCTATTTCAAAGAACCGGTTCTTTGATTTATTGAACCTTTGTATTTTTTTTTAGTCTCAATTTCATTAATTTCTTCTCTGATCTTTATAATTTCTTACCATCTACAGCTTTTGGATCTGGATTGCTTTCGTTTTGCCAGGACCTTGAAATGCATCACTGGGTTATTTATTTTGGAATCGCTCTATTTTTTTTTTTTAATGGGGGTATTCACAGCTATAAACTTCCCTCTTAGAACTGCTTTCATGTGTCCCATAGACTTTGGTATGTTGTGCTTCCATTGTTATTTAATTCTAGGAAGCTTTTAATTTCTTTCCTGATTTCTTCTGTGACTCGATTCAAGAATGTATTATTTAATCTCCATGTGTCTTCAAAGTTTCTGTGGTTTCCTTTGCTATTTTTAGTTTCATACCACTTTGATCCAATAGTTTGCAAGAGATTACTTTAATTCTTTTGTATGTATTTAAGCATGCTTTTTGGTAAAAAAAGTACTTCGTTGAACTAACCACCTGCCTGCATATATCAAATTTGAGGTCAGCAAACTGCTGTCCATACCTGTTTTTGAAAATGAACTTTTATTGAAACACAGCCACATCCTTTCATGCCAGTTTCCTTATGTATTATATCTGATTTGAGGCTATGACAGCAAAATTTAATAATTACAATAGAAACTAAATGGCTGGCAAAACTCAAAATATGGTAAAATCTTGGTTTCCAAGCATAATTCATTCCAGAAACATGCTTGTAATCCAAAGCACTCATATGTCAAAGTGAATTTCCCCTTAGGAAATAATGGATGGGCCAGTGATACAGCTCAGCAGCATAAGTGCCTGCCTGGCAAGCGTGAGGTCCTGAGTTCGACTCCCAGTACCCACATATTTAAAAAAAAGGAATAATGGAAACTCAGATGATTTACTCCACACCCAAAAATATTCATATACAAGTGATTACACTATTGTAATATAATACAAAATAACAGAAAATACAATAAAGACAAACAAATTAAGCTGCACTTACCTTGTGGCTGGTGTGAGGAAGAACAGAGAGGAGGGTTATTGTTTAGGACAACTTTTACTATCACTAACAGAATCACTGCTATCTATTGGTTCAGTGGAATCCTTTTCTTTTCATGCAACTGTAACAAGGAACCTATCCAGTGACACTTGCTTTTGCCTCCTTTTGAAGATTTTGCAGAAATGCGACATTGCATTGCTGTTAAACACATTCATTACACTGCTACAGCCTTATTCAGGTGATACTTTTCTACAAAATTTTGCACTGTTTCCCACATTTTACACCTCTCCCTAATGTCATTTGCAGTAAGGGATTCCTCTGCATTTTTCTCCTCTTCTACAGATGAGCTCTCCTCCATAACCTCCTGCTGTTGGGAGACAACCACCCACAATCCTGCAGAGGGAGGGAGGGAGGGCGGGGCCACTAGCTCATCTGTGAACATGTGATGTTTGCCGTCATGTACTACTTTTGTTGCAAGACATCTCTTGCTTATCAAGTTAAAATTTATTAGAAATGTTGTTTATCTTCTGGAATACTCACAGAACAAGTTACTCACAATCCAAGGTTTTACCATAGTTACTTTATAATTACCAAAAACTTTTTCTGACTCCTGCACTATGTGCTTGGGTATAGCAATCAATGAAACAAAACCATGTTTACTACTTTGTGTGATTAAATCAGACTGAGCAAGTAAAATAGCAACAAAATAGTGAACAAAGATGGTTATCCACATGCTGTAAAGTAATTTATTGAAATATTTAAATTAGAAAATTTCTAATATTTCATTAAAATTTTATATTTTTATTATTCATGGTTGGTTACTAGCTCTACCTCGCTGTCCAAGCAGTAAAAATATGACTGGAACTATAGAAAGAGATGGGAGTTAATGAATGCTTATGAGCTTTGTTGTTAGCAGATAAATGGAATTTAGATAAATATGAATCTACTTTAGGATAAAGTAAGAATATTAGAGTAATGAAGGAGTTTTCTCTTGAGTCAGTGTGATGTTACTTGAGCAAATTAAACTCTAGTGCCCTAAGGCACCTTTTCTGTGTATCCTATGCATCTAGAATTTTATTAATTTTATACCATCCTTGGGAAGATTTTTTAAAATTATGACACAAATCTTTTTCTAAGTTCTCTTCATATGGGGAATCCTGGTTGAGAAAGCCTGAGTTTTAAAGGAATAGTTGTATGTGCTAAAAGAAGGGAATCAAAAATTAATAAACTGTCCAGAAGATAAAATAAAAACAGCATTTGTTGCAATCAGAGAAAAATAAAGTTTTGAAGGGAAAAGAAAAACCTGTGATGACCATTGTCTTAAGCTCTGTTTCTGTGGTTGAGCTTTAATTTTTACTATAGTTAAGCTTTTTCTTTCTTGTACTCTTTCTCATTCTCTTTATATAAACAAAGTAGTAAGTTGACTAAAGGTAAGTAAACCTACCAGAATAGATCATACTCTTTATGAAGCACAAACTCAGATTTAAGTTCTTCAGCTTAATCTTGTTGCCTTTTTTTTGTGTGTGTGTGTGGGTACTGGGGGTCGACCTCAGGACCTCGCGCGCCAGTAGGCGCCCGTGCCGCTGAGCGATATCACCGGCCCTTTTTTCGTATGTGGGTTCTGGGAGTCGAACTCGGGCCCTCGCGCTTGCCAGGCAGGCGCTTACACCACTGAGCCATCTCACCAGCCCAATCTTGTTGCCTTTTAACGTTGATATTCATTAAATTATTTGAGAGTCTGTATGATTTGTACATTGCCTTCTTCATCTCTCTACACTTTAACTTTTGCTTGGATTTTGGTTTTTGAGGCAGAGTCTCACTATGTAGTTCAGGCTGGCCTTGAACTCACTAAATAGCCCAGGCCTCCAACTTGTAGCAGTCCCCCTGCCTCAGCATCTCAAGTGCTAGGATTATAGGCAAGCTCACTATGCCCAGCTAGACACTAATTTATAATCCCTGTTTTTATATTCTTAGCTTCTTATTCTTATTCATATAGCATAAGAGCTTTGACCATGATCTGTAATTATAAGTAAAAATGGTCACGTTTCCTGCTGCCCTTATCTCTTATTTCAGTGAGAAGCAAATCTCTTCCTGTAAAGGAAAACTGCAAGACAGATCTTCACAAAATACAGGCATAAGACTCTGGTTTTATTCCTTTCTTTCCTCAAAAAAGCTCACATGATTTTCTAAAGGTGATTATAGAAACTACAAAATGGCAATAATTTTTTTTAAAACTGCATGTGACAAAAAAAAAAAAATGCATGTGATAGAGTCAGCTGAGCACTGCCCCAGAGACATCTGCTTAGATATAACTGAGTATATGCATTGCTGGGAGAGGTGATAGTAGGCATTTCCATTCCCAGGACAGGATAGCCCTTTCTTTTGTGACTTG
The DNA here is from genome assembly GCA_028451465.1 of Erethizon dorsatum. Classification (NCBI taxonomy): domain Eukaryota; kingdom Metazoa; phylum Chordata; class Mammalia; order Rodentia; family Erethizontidae; genus Erethizon; species Erethizon dorsatum. The sequence continues at coordinate 44,975,551 of CM051835.1, forward strand.
TTCACAGCACAAAGCAAGTTCTGTGCCTTTTACAACTCTACCTCGGATGCTTTCTCCCCCTACCCTTTATATAGAGTTTTTTTCTGACTTGGGCAAAATTATCTCCAGTTGGTATTCAAAACCCAGATGGACTCTGACTTGAACCAGTGACTTTCTCCCCTGTTTGTCTTTATATTATAAGTAGAAATGCTACTATCTCATTTCTCTGCCCTTTGAACCTAGTACAAAGTCTCTCTTAGACAAGCTTTTGAAGATTTGTTGTCAGAAGTACCTCCAGGGACAATCACCAATGTCTCCATTATAAGCTGAAAGACTTCCTTGGAATTTCTCTTCCAAACCCATGAACAGTTAAACATGTTTCAAACTTACCACAGGAAGGCTTGAATCGTGGTGATGCTCAAGTTGAGGAATCACAGTGTCGGGTTTCTCGTCCACTTGAGTTTCCAGTGAGTTAGAGTACAAGATGCAGACATGTCACGTATTCACAGAAAGCTCTGAAAGTGAATGTCTTTGCATTAAAATAATCACCTCATTATGTTTTTCTCCAGTACCTATGATAAGGATTTTGATAGTGCCTACTCCTTTGTTAGGATCATGAATCTTGAGTATATACATTATCTGTCTCTCCACATACTTTACAAAGATACTCACCAAGAATTCTTTGGGCAAAAGAGATGAAGTTACCCTTACTTGTAAACTTAATTGTTGCATGTCATCTTCTTTCTTAATCAGTCTCTTAGCTTCATAGCCCTAGTTACAGAAAAAAAGATTTTTCCAGGTGGGCAGTATCTAGCTATTAAAGTATCAGAGTCCTGCTGACTAATGGAACATTCCCCAGCTCTTCACAACACAGAAATAAAAATGGGATGTTCTTTATTTGGCAGAGTTCAATCATAAGACCTTGTTTAAATATCATATATACTCTAAACAGAGTAACATTCCTATAGAAATACTGCTGGAGAGTTCCATTTATCAAATTCAGTAGAACACAGATTGATAGTATTCTGGGAGACACAGAATCTGACTTAGCTCTGCCACCACCTAGCTACATGGCTTTGGGACAAACAAGCATCTTCTCTCGCAGTGAAATAAAAAGCCTTCTTACCAGATGCATTCACCAGCAAGAGTTCTAGAGTCAAACGTTTAGCTTCAGATTTTAGCTCGCCCACTTGCTACTCTTAGGACCTTTCACGGATTACCGAACCTCTCTATGCTGCAACACAGGGTAAGTAATATCAATTTCAAAAAGGAATTGTAAGGAACAAGTCAGAACTCACAGGTATTGAGAACAATGCCTGGTAGACTAAAAAATGTTAGCTAAGGAGGATAATTATAAAAACGAGTATTTTCACTTACAGTTGGTTGTTAATGAAGCTCTAAAATGACATTTGAATTGAAATTGCCAGTGTCTTGATTAGGAATTCCTTCCTTCAGTGATGAAGCTTGAAGCTTTAGCAGGGTTTTTCTTTGCCCTTCGGAGACTCTATACACAGTGTTCTGCCAGCAGCTGTGCATATTGACACATTCTCAAGGGAAGAACCATTCTTCGAACTGTTGATACTAGGTTCACCTCTGATCACTTTGGACAGGGCCAAGGAATTTATATTAAACAAGCTCTTTTTTTCCTATATAATCTCTTACAAAAGCATGTTTCTTTTTTGAGTAGATTCACTTCATTGGCATCACTAGTCAAGATTCATTTCTCCTTGTGCCAAGATACCCCTCCCTAAACATAATTATTCTGACATTTTGAGGTCATTTCAACAACAAATACCAGGTCCTTAAGAATGCTTGTCACCAGTCATTGATTAAACTTTGGGAATTTAGATTTCCAATGTCAGCAGGACTATATTTAAAATCCAGATTATTAGTCACCTATTATATCTGGCAGCAGTTATTATACTACCTTGGAGAAGTTGGAGCTTATTTTCCCAGATGCCTTAGCATTTAAAGATATTTAGTCGTATTAAACAGATAGCAGGGCTGGTGAGATGGCTCAGCGGCACAAGCGCCTGCCTGGCAAGCACGAGGTCCTGAGTTCAACTCCCAGAGCCCACATAAAGGAAAAAAAGGGCCGGTGATATCGCTCAGTGGCACTAGTGCTTGCTGACAAGCGCAAGGTCCTGAGATCGACTCCCGGTACCCACGTTAAAAAAAAACAAAACAGATGGTAGCCTCTAGCTGTCTTTCTAGTTGCTGTCCTTGCTATCACTTCCTCTGTTTATAAGCTTCTCCCTTTCATACCCACTTTTGTATTACATTGGAAACAAGTAGGCACTGTGCCAAACTGTTACAACAGTCTGAAGAGAACCTACTGCCTGGATCAGCACCTGAGTAGCCAGTAGGTCTGTGTTGTCCTTTGAGGTTCTGGAAAGGAAAACCTGCAACACAGCCTCAAAGCCAAGCACATTGAGAAGCAATTATGGCCTTTTGCTTTTTTTAAATTACTTTTCTTGGTACGTTTTAGATATACATAACAGTAACGTTCATCACATGGAATTTGTACCTGTACATGATAGGTCTTGATTCTTCCTTTTTTTCCTTTCCCTCCCCTCCCTTCAACCCCTCTTTCCCTCCTTATTTACAGACACTTTGTTTCCTTTTTTTCCTTCTATTCTCTTTTTTCATTTTCCCTTTTTTCCTTTCCCCCTGTCCCTTCCCATTTGAACATTTTCCCATTTGAACATTTCCTTCCTGTTTCACAATATCTGTTACACATAGTGATCCTTATTTATGCTTTTCATTTCTCACACCAGAGAAACCATGTGGTATTTACACATGTGTGTACGATTTACTTCACTTAAGAGGATGGTCTCAAGGTGCATCCATTTAGCTAGCAATGTTTCAGATTTATCCTTCTTTATGGCAGAGTACTACTCCATTGTATTAAAAACCCACATCTTTATCCATTCATCAGTTGATTGGCATTTGGGCTGTTTCTAAGATTTAACTATTACAGACTGTGCTGCTATAAACATGGGTGTGCATATATCACTTAGTATGATTTTTTTATTTTTTCTTTTTTATTTTTTGGTTTTTTTGAGACAGGGTTTCACTATGCAGTTCAGGCTGGACTTTGAACTCACTTAGTAGCCCTAGCTGGCCTCAAACTCACAGCGATCCTCCTGCCTCAGCCTCCCAAGTGCTAGGATTATAGGCGTGTGCCACTATGCCCGCAGTTTGATGTTTTTAATTCTTTTGGGAAGATACCCAGAAGGGAAATAGCTGGGTCAAATGGGACCTCTAGTTTTAGCTTTTGAAGAATCTCCACACTGATTTCCACAGTGGTTGCACTAATCTATGCTCCCACCAACAGTGGAGAAGGATTCCTTTTTCCTCACAGCCCTGCCAGCATTTATTGTTTGTTGATTTCTTGATAATAGCCATTATTTCTGGAGTGAGATGGAATCTCAGTGTTGTTTTAATTTCCATTTCTCAAATGACCAGAGCTGTTAAACATTTTTTCATAGATTTATTTGCCATTTGTACTTCATCTGAGAAGTGTATATTCATTTCAGATGCCCATTTTTGAATTGGGCCTTTAAATTTGGGAGGGATCTCATTTTTTTTTTTTTTGAGTTCTTTATCTATTCTAAATAGTAGTCTTCTGTCTGAGGAACAGCTGACAAGAAGTTTTTCCCACGCTGTGGGTTGTCTTTTCACTATTGGTGCTTTCTTTTGCTGTGCAAAAGATTTTCAATAAGATTAAATTCCAGTTGTTGATTCTTTGTGGTATTTCCTGTATGATCAAGGTTTTGTTCAAAACATATTCTCTCTACTGACAGATTTAGTGTTTCTGTTTTAATATTTAGATCTTTGATCCATTTAGGTTTTAGTTTAGTGCATGGTGAGAGATACGGGTCTAGGTTCAGTCCTCAGCATGTGGAAAGCCAGTTTTTCCTGCATCATTTATCAAAGAGACTATCTTTCTTCCAGCGAAGGTGTTTGGCCCCTTTGTGAAAGATAAGGTGGCTGAGTGTGTTTGGAGTTGTTTCTACATCTAGTCTGTTCCATTGATCCTCTGGTCTATTTCTTTGCCAGAACCATGCTGTTTTTATCACTGTAGCTTTGTAGTATAATTTCAAGTCAGGGACTGTGGTGCCCCCTGTCTTACCTTTGTTGCCCAGAATTGCCTTTGCTATTCTAGGTCCCTTCTGTTTCCAAATGAATTTTACAATTGTTTTCTCTAATTCTGTGAGATATGTTATTGGTATTTTGATTGGGATTGCATTAAATCTGTATAACAATTTTAGGAGTGTGCCCATTTTCACTATATTGGTTCTTCCTACCCAAGGACAAGGGATGTCTTTCCATTTTCTGATATCCTCTTTAATCTCCTTTTTCAGAGTACTGTAGTCTTCAATGTAAAGGTCTTTTATTTCCTTCATTAGATTGATTCCTAGGTATTTCTTTTTTTTTTTTTGGATGTTATTGTGAAACATGTGGTTTCCCTAATTCTCTCTCAGTGAGTTTGTTATTTGTATACAGGAGTGCCACTGATTTTTGAGTGTTGACCGTATCCAGCTACATTACTGAATTTGGTTATTAAATCTAGATGTCTTTTGGTAGAGTTTTTGCGGTCATCTATGTAGAGTATCATGTCATCTGCAAATAATAATGATTTAACTTCCTCCTTTCCTATTCTTATTCCTTCTATTTCTTTCTCTTGCCTGATTGCTCTGACTAAAGTTTCCAGAACTATATTGAATAAGAGTGATGATAGTGGACATCCATGTCGTGTTCCTGATTTTAGAGTGAAAGCTTTCAGTTTTTGTCTGTTTAGTATGATGTTGGCTATTGGTTTGTCATAGATGGCTTTTATCAGATTGAGATAAAGACCATCTATCCAGTTTTCTACAGGGTTTTTATCATGTACAGGTGCTGGACTTTGTCAAGCGCCTTTTCTGCATCTATTGAGATCATGTGGTTTTTGTCCTTGGCTCTGTTGATATGGTGTACAACATTTATTGATTTGCATATGTCAAACCATCCCTGCCTCCTTGGGATGAGTCCTACTTCGTCATAGTGTATAAGCTTCTTCTTTTTTTGTGTGTGTGTGTGGGTACCGGGGGTCGATCTCAGGACCTCGCGCACCAGCAGGCGCCTGAGCCGCTGAGCGATATCACTGGCCCCTTCTTTCGTATGTGGGTTCCGGGAGTCGAACTCGGGCCCTTGCGCTTACCAGGCAGGCACTTATGCCGCTGAGCCATCTCACCGGCCCTATAGTGTATAAGCTTCTTGATGATTTGCTGCATTCTGTTTGGCATATCTTATTGAGGGTTTTTACATCTACGTTCATTAGTGTGATTGGCCTGTAGCTCTCTTTTTTGGTTGGATCCTTCTCTGTTTTTGGTATCAGGGTAATGCTTGCTTCCAGGAATGAGTTTCAGAGTATTGCTTCCCTTTCAGTTTCATTAAGGAGTTTGAGGAGTAGTGGCATTAGATCTTCTCTGAACTTCTTATAGAATTCAGCAGTTTAATTACATCTTCAATTTCATTGACTGATATTGGGTTATTTAGAATTTTTATATCTTCTTGATTCAGCTTTGGTAATTCACCCATATCTAGGAATCCATTTCTTCTGTGTTCTCCATCTCATTAGAATACAAGTTCTCGGGCCGGTGAGATGGCTCAGCGGCGTAAGCGCCTGCCTTGCAAGCGCGAGGGCCCAAGTTCGACTCCCGGATCCCACATATGGAAAAGGGGCCGGTGATATCGCTCAGTGGCACGGGTGCCTGTTGGCGCGTGAGGTCCTGAGGTCGACCCCCCGGTACCCACAAAAAAAAAAAAAAAAAAAAAAGAATACAAGTTCTCGAAGTAGGTATTAATGATCTGGATTTCTGCAGGATTCATTGTGATTTCACCCTTTTCATTCCTAACTGCATGGATTTGAATCTTTTCTTTCCTTTTTTTTTTTCCCTCCCCTATGTGAGCTTTGGGCTTGACTTGCTCTTCTTTTTCTACAAGAGGTTATAACATTAGGTTATTTTGACCTTGTTCTGTTTTTCTGATGTGGGAATTTAGTGCTATAAATTTTCCTCATAGGACTGCTTGCATTGAATCCCATAAGTTTCAGTATGTTATATTGGAATTATCATTTAATTGTAGAAGCTGTCTAATTTCTTCTTCTTTTTTTTTTTTTTTTGTGGGTATCGGGAGTCGAACTCAGGACTTCGTACGCCAGCAGGCGCCTGTGCCACTAAGCAGTATCACCGGCGTCTTTTTCGTATGTGGGTGCCGGGAGTCGAACTCAGGACCTTGCGCTTGCCAGGCAGGCGCTTATGCCACTGAGCTATCTCACCGGCCCCTCTAATTTCTTCTTTAATTTCATCTGTTACTCATTGGTTGTTCGGGAGGGTGTTATTTAATTTCCTTGTGTTTACAAAGTTTTTATGGTTTCTTTTGCCATTGATTTCCAATTTTATTTGCACTGTGGTCTGATAATATGCATGGGATAATTTCAGTTCCTTTGCATTTACTTAAGCATGTCCTGTGAGCTAGTATGTGGTCTATTTTGGAGAACGTCCCATGTGCAGCTGAGAAGAATGTGTATTCTGATGTTGTGGGGTAGAACATTCTGTAGACATATACTAAGTCCCTGTGTTCAAAAGTTTCATTCATTTCTGATATTTCTTTGTTGATTTTTGTCTAGTTAATCTATTTGTGAGAGTGAGGTATTGAGGTCCCCCATTACAATTGTTTTAGTGCTTATTTGATTTTTAATGTCCATTCATATTTGTTTTATATAGTTGGGTGCACTGTGGTACCTATATATTTATGATTGTTTTCTCCTCCTCTTCTTCTTCTTCTTCTTTTTCTTCTTCTTCTTCTTCTTCTTCTTCTTCTTCCTTCTTCTTCTTCTTCTTCTTCTTCTTCTTCTGCTTCTTCTTCTTCTGCTTCTTCTTCTTCTGCTTCTTCTTCTGCTTCTTCTGCTTCTTCTTCTTCTTCCTTTTTTTTTGTTGGTACTGGGGGTCGACCTCAGGACCTTGCACGCCAGCAGGCACCCATTCTCCATAACAGCTACATTAGCATTTACATTTCTGTCAGCAGTGCACAGAGGTTCTAATTTTTGCAAATCCATACCAACACCTGTTATTTTCTAGTTTTAATACTAGTCTTCCAAATGAGCGTGAAGTAGAAGGGTACTTCCTTAATATAGTGGAATATTACCTCTTAGTTTATAAGACTCTCTACTTGAGTCAGTTGGTATATCTTAACAGACTTAAGCTTTGTAAAAAACATCATTTATAAATGACAGTAATGATGATGATGTCATCTGCAGCTTGAGTTTTTCTATCCCTAAAATAATGTTTTGTTAACTGGAATAATGACCTTTGTACTATGCAGTAGAACATCATGTTGAATAAAATGAACAATTTATAAAGGCTATAAGCTCTTTTTGATATTTGACTTCTTATATAGCCATAGATCTTAAGAATATAAAATTGAGTTACAAATGATAAATCGATGTTAATTATATAAATCAGAATTTATCAAATTCCAATAAAAAGAAAATTAGATTGCCCAAAGTTATCTGGGAAATAGGAGGTAAAAGCAACTGTAAGAATATGACTGAAAACATTGCTTCTCAAACTTTAAAATGAAGAAGGGTCATGTGGGAACTTTGATGAAACGCATATTCTAATCTCTAGGTTTCATGGGCCCTGCTAGTCTACTTATGTAACAAGCCCATAAGTAGTAACAATGCTGCTTGCTGAAGACTGTACCTTGAGTAACTAGAATGTAAAGTATTAGTTACAATAAAACCCAGTTGATAAAAATGTTCTATACGTTAGTCATGCAAAACTAGGATCACAAATATTAGGTAATGTGTTTAGAACTTTTAAAATGTATAAATTAATGTACTGATTTCAAAGAAAACCAGTCTGATGTCATTAAGCTTTGGAATCACATTTTCATTTCCTCTGTTGAAATGCTTCATACTCATCACTGTGCCTTAGTTTTTACAACTTTAAAATTAGAAGAGTATTTCCCACCTATTTTTTTTCACCTTAGTACTAATGAATATTTTTAAACTGCTTTCTGTTTTCTTCCTTAGGGAGTGCCTTGGTGAAGCACATGAGCCATGTGACTGCCAAACATGGAAAAACTGGCTACAAAAAATAACGGAAATGAAACCAGAAGAACGTAAGAGGAATTTTAGATAGCTGGGCTACATGTTTCCTAATAGCATTCAAGAAAATGTAGTCCTATTTCTTACAAAGTTAAGAATTAGTTTTCAAATTTGTTAATGTGAGAGGTCCCGTGTTTAACATTGCCCCTCTGACCAGCATCCTTTTGGACATCATAGACTCTTGCAAAGAGGAATCGTAGAAAGTTCCCATGTTTCCAATAGGACTTTCCATCCTAATACAAGCAGGGCAAGTAAGGATCACCTTTACCCTTCCCCCTTTGGCCTTCTTTTTTAGCCCAGGTTGGGCCATCCAGCTATTCTGTGCCTCAGAGGAAGCTAGTGTATGACCTACAGTGAAAAGATCTCATTTCCAATGAAACGTCAGTGAATGATAAGACAAGTGAATTCTTTGCTATTATGTGGTTCTGTAAATTTACTTTTATAAATAGCCTATCTATAACTGTTGTCACTGAGACTCTTGTAAATATGCTATTTTATTATCCTCACAGAAATGCTATCAGGTGATGTTAGTGATCCCATTCTACAGAGGCGGCCAATATTAGATTGGATTGAATGGCACAAAACACAGGCTTAGTGATGAAATAGGTTTGAGTTTCTCAGGGGACTTTTGTTTCCTCCCAGTACTAAGAATTAAACCCAGAGCCTTTGCACTGAGCTACATCTTTAGCCCTTTTTTAAAACTTTGAGACAGGGTCTTGCTAAATTGCCCAGACTGGGCTCAGACTTGTGATCCTGCTATATCAGTTTCCCAGAGTCCTGGAATTACAGACGTGGGCCACAGTGCCCGGCAGGACTCCTTTTTAAATTGTTCGCACAGCAGTGCCTACATTTATCAAATAACTATGTATGCTTTGCAATTTCCCATCTCTTAAAGTATTTTGAAACAGCTCTTTTCTTCCAAATTAATACAAATGAAAATTAATTTCATTTGGGTCTTTTTATTTATTTAATGTTTATTATATTGCTATTATATGTGGAAATACAAAAATAAGATGTCTTCTCTGCTCTTGAAATTTATGTTTTTGGAGCTGGGGATATAGCTCAGCAGCACAGCACCTGCCTGGCAAGTGCAAGGTCCTGAGTTCAGTTCCCGGTACACCCCCCAAAAAAAATTAAATTTTAGAGATGATATAGGTTATAAGTGCTGTGTAAGAATATCATTCCTGTGATAAATAGTGGGAGAGGGAAAAAAACAAGGAGAGGGTCAGTTATCTGTGGAAGAGGGTTATGAAACACTTCTTTTTTAAAGAGTTGATGCTTAAGCTGCAGCTTGAAAGCTAACTGATGTTGTTCACAATGACCAGAACAGGAAGGGCATTGCAGACAGTGCAAGGTATTGCCATGAAACAGCACAGCGTATTCAAGGACTGCAAATTCAACATGGCCAGTGCAGTGGTGCGTGAAGGTACAGTGAGAGGATATGCTTACTGAGCAGGGTCACTCAAACAAAAGTGTGGATCATAAACCAGGGACTGTTGAAGCACTATCTGAGGCTGCATGAGAATGTCCAGGTGAGAGGCTGTGAAAGCTTAAACAAGACAGGGCAGTGTGTGAGGCCAAAGCTGGGATGGCATGTGTACTGGAGAGGTAAGAAGATGTAATTTTAGGAAGTTGTAAATTTAGTGTGTTGCCTGGAAGATTTAACGTACTATAAGAAGTAATTAGTCTACCATACTACCTAATTCTTTTTTTTTTTTTTTTTTTTTTTTTTGTGGGTACCAGTGGTCGAACTCAGGATCTTGCGCACCAGTAGGCACCCATGCCGCTGAGTGATATCACCGGCCCTTTTTTTTTTCCATATGTGGGTGCCGGGAGTCGAACTCAGGACCTTGCACTTGCCAGGCAGGCACTTATGCTGCTGAGCCATCTCACTGGCCCTAATTCTTGAGTAAAGAATAGCCAAAAGTAGGGCCGGTGAGATGGCTCAGCGGCGTAAGCGCCTGCCTTGCAAGCGCGAGGGCCCGAGTTCGACTCCCGGAACCCACATACGAAAAAGGGGCCAGTGATATCGCTCAGTGGCACGGGTGCCTGTTGGCGCGCGAGGTCCTGAGGTCGTCCCCCTGGTACCCACAAAAAAAAAAAAAAGAATAGCCAAAAGTATCTGATTTGAGATATAAATCAAGTATTTTGAAATTTTGTTTTTTAGTTATCCCTTACTGTTTTAAAATTGGCTCACTCATTCCATTTCCACAGATAAGTTTTTGTAAGGAAATAGAGGGAGAAAGACCTAGCTAGTCAGAAAAGATTATTGATGGGACTTGTGAAAGAGTGTCTTTGCACATGATAATAATTCATAAGAACAGGAAAGAAATAGGAAAACTTGAAAATGGTATTCATGGTATATACATGGTTACCTCTGGTGGCTGGAGATAGAGAGACCACAAATTAATAACTGAAGATCACCCTTCAAGAGCCAAAGTGGAATTTTGGTTCGGAAAGATGAAAGAATTTTAGAAAAGAGGACAAAAGAGTCTGAAGATGCCTGAAAAGTATTCTGCCAGAGAAGGAGCTAAAGCCAGAACTGCAGAAAGAGCCCTAGTTGCCAAGGAACACCTAAGAGTTTTCTTACTGCACTGATGTGTGTCCTTCACATTGAAATAGGGTGATCAGAAAGCTACTATTACCAGCCACTTAGGTTTATGAAATTTAGGATGAAGTTTAAAGGAACAATAGGGAAATTATAATATTGAAGTAGAATATCTTCATTACATGTTCAGAAGTGATACTCCAAAAAAGTATGACTAAATGCTGTTTTAAGTTTATATATTACTTTGTATTGTAAGCATTTTCCCTTTTTGCATTGTATGCAACAGTATTAGAAAATATGCTAAATTCAATTCAAAGAATTAATTCCTTATAAAGATTTAAGTAGTTTTTTTAAAGCATTGAAATTACCTCCATTGTATGTAGGCAGAGCAAGAAGCTGGAGTGGTTACATATTTTGTGAAGTGATAGTTAACTTATAGGCCAATTTTTTTCATAATATTTAATAAATGATTTGGCATGGAATTCAGGTTGTTGATTTTAAAGTTCAGTTCTTTATAAGTAACTGTTTCCACTTGCATACATTTTGATTCTATTAATATGATCTTAGATTCCATTATAATCTAATGCTTTACTAAATGAAGTTAATGTTTCAAATCAAGAGACCTAAACATACTAGATTATCTAAGAAAAGAAAATTAAGGTAAAATAGACATGTAACTGAGGAAAGGAGAAGAGTTTGATAGTACTGGTGAAGACTCACAGAAAATTTGAAGGGAGGTGAGGTATCACAGGTGTTAGAATAGCATTACAAAGAGATAAATATATAGAATAAGCAAGTTAAGAGAACTGAAAATGAATGCATGTTTCCCGGCATAATTTTTATTATGGTAATAGTTGGTTCTTTTCTGGGTATGATTTACTTCATGCAGTCCACTAAAATGCAGTTAAGAGCTAGCATTCTTGCCAAGAGCAGAAGAAAAAATTTGTTATTTTGCAGGCCACAGGGCTGCTTTGTTTTAAAGCCTTTGTGCTTTATTTATTATAACAATGGACAATAAGAGTCATCAGAATATGTTAAGAGTCTTGGAGCTAAAAATAATGTTGATGCTAAAGAGAGGGAAAAGGCCACTACTTTTAAACAAAAATTAGATGTTTTAAATATGAAGTGCACTTAGTAATTAGGTTTTATAGCAGTATCTTTTGTAAGCAGCATTTCCTCCACAGTTCGACACTATTAGCCATAAGTATACTAAATTTCTTCTGAAACTCTGATCCCCCACCAAGGTATCTGGGAATTCTTCCCATCAGCTCCCTCATTAAATTGAGTGTATTTAAAGCTGGAGTTAAGTCTGATCACTGCATTGTGGCTGTTGTTTCTCTTTGCTGTGTGGAATTAAGACTAGCGTTTATGGTCCAATGGTGTTGTGTTATTAAATCAAACTAAGGTAGGTGGGCCTTCAGGATTCAAGACAGCCCTACCCCTTTACTGCTAGGCTCTATGAAAAGATACTCATAGTGCTTGGCCCCTCCAATTCATAGAGAGAGCCACTTCCCAGGGGTTTTCAGCCCAGATCTTTGTCCCTTTTCCCTCTCCAGGGGCTTATATCTAGTAGTTGGATAACTTTTCCTTATAACCTTCAAAACTCAAAAGATCTATTTTCCTACCTTCTTTCCTGCCTTCACCACCCTTTTGAAACTATCTTCATGTAAACAAGTTCTTAATTGGAGAGGCCACATTCAATGATTCTAAAGTAATTTTCTGGGCTTCCTGACAGGGCTTCCTGATGCACTTAGAGCTAGAGGAGGGAGGCTTGATTACTGGAATTCTTGCAGGAAAAAATAATTATTAAATTGTGTATCTAGAATTCTCTCCAGCCTCTAAGTCTCACCACTAGGGCAGGGGAAAAGTTTATAAAATGTAAAATTTAGAAACTTTAAAAAACATGGCATTCCTTAAGATTGAGATTCCAAGTAAGATAGATAAGAGTTTAAAAGATGAAATGTAAAAGTTGTTATGGGGATGAGAGTGTGCAAGAAACTTGCTGAGCAGAGGGACCAGATCATGAAGGACTTTGTATTCTTTGTTAAAGCAGTTTGATTTTATCTTCTAGTCATTTGTAGTTGATAGGAGCAATTGAGAGTTTTTTTTTTTTTTTTTTGTGGGTACCGGGGGTCGACCTCAGGACCTCACGCGCCAGCAGGCGCCCGTGCCGCTGAGCGATATCACTGGCCCTTTTTTCGTATGTGGGTTCCAGGAGTCGAACTGAGGACCTCGCGCTTGCCAGGCAGGCGCTTATGCTGCTGAGCTATCTCACCAGCCCAATTGAGAGATTTTTAAACAGATTTTTATTTTTGAAAGATCACTGTATAGGCAGTATAGAGGGCAATGGGAGGAGGAAGAAGCTGGGGAGATACTTGGTTTTTTATGCTTTCATTGTCTAGGCAAGATGTGGAGGACCCTAGCTAAAGCAATAAGAAAGAGTGAATGGAGAGGAAGCGGCTATGAGGAAAAGGTAGAATCCATGGTATGCCATGAGTGAAGGAGTGAGGAGGGTGTGTTGGAGATTACACTCTTCCTGGATTATTCTAGACAGGTGATTATCATATTATTTACCAGGACAGGCACTAGAAAGAAAGGAGCAGGTTTGGGAGAAAATGATAAGTTTAATTTTAGGCATGTTGTATTGAATTCATTTTAAATTTATCTAAAGTAATCATGGATTTTAAAAAAAGATGTTGTTACTTCATGCTTTTCACTATGATGAAGAATTTCTGATAATTATGTTTGTAACTGACCTAGTTAAATTATTGTCTACAGTAAGAGGTATTTTAGGTTTTTTCCCTAGTTTATTTGGATACAAGTTTACAGAGAAATCACCTTAAACCAAGTTTTATAAATATAGCACACTTGGAATAGAGTTTATTAACTTATGAATATGCTATTCAAAATGAAGCAGTTAAAAACTTTGCCATAGATCCTAATAGGAAAATAAATGTATGATTCAAATGGAGAGACAACCTGCAAAGAAAAGTCTGGGTTTTCCCCCCTAAAGTTGTACACTGTATCATTTATTTTTCTGTTTGTGTTTAATATCCCAAAGTTGTGGGAGTTAGTGAAGCGTATGAGGATGCGGCCAATTGCCTCTGGTTGTTAACTAACTCCAAGCCTTGTGCTAACTGTAAGTCTCCAATACAGAAGAATGAGGGCTGCAATCACATGCAGTGTGCTAAGGTAAGAAGGCAAAGAATACTTCCTGTGCTTTGTGGTTGGAATTTTAGTTTGTCAGTCCAAAGCAGAAACATTACTTTGCTAATAAAACCCATCAATTAAATAAGTAATTCAATACTATCTTGAAAATGAAAATACCAACAAAGATCCACTTGGCCAAAAAATAAGTTAATAAAAATAATGTATTTTAGAGAATTGAAGACTAGTAGAATATATCCTCCTGGTTTTGTCGCTCAGAAACTACCATATGTTTAAAATAAGTATTCTGGAATTAGCTTAATAACATTTTATTAATCCATACCTACATTTGTAAGCTTTTAGGTCTTAAAATTGTAAACATCCTATATTTTTTCCTTTTCATGGGAAGTGTCATCTGTATTTAAAACTACCGAGAGGATAGCAATTTTTTAAAATTTGAAATATGAAAGAAACTCAAATTAATATTCCAATAAAATACATTCTATTAATATCTTCTAAAATTAACTTGAATGTTTAACCTTGAAGCCTAGTAATCATTATAACTTGCAAAGGAATGGCAGTTACAAAATGATTTTACAAGTCTGGATTATTATGAAATTAATGTAAATGAATTGAGTTAGTGAGCAATAATGATTGCCCATAAAAATCAGCAGTTGGCTGCTGAGCTAGAAACCTGTACTACCTTTTTTTCCTTCCTAGCACTTACCAGTAGTACTTAATAATATGTATTGAGTAAAGAAATATTTTCATGAATTAATTACACTGATGACATAAAAGTAATTCAACTTAAACAGATTTTGCTTAAAATTCTGTTGCATTTACAACATTTATATACTTGGCCTGTAAATGTAGTAGTCTTAATATCTGAAGCATTTTCATTGAAAATAGAAACTAAAAAGTAGTAGTTTTTGTAACATGGAAGGCTTAGAGGTAATAACCTTGCTGCAGCAAAATCAAATACTTTCAAACCATTATTTATATGTGTTGCTGGAACATGTTATGTACAGTTGAATCCATGCTTTAACACAAAGACTAAATCATAGTATACCTTTATTAATACCTCAGTATTATCATTCAGTAGGCAGTTTTTGCTTTCTGGAATCAAATGTGTTAAGCATTTTAGCAGAATGACAAATTTGGTCCTCTAAAAAAAGGTTTTTAAAAACATGGTTTATTCTATTTACTTTCCCTAAAATATGTTTTTTGAATCAATTTAAATTTTTTATTATTAAATATTTTAAATCACTTATAATAATTATAACTGATTTGTATAAAACTGCATGCTATGACTAAAAAATAAAAATTATTAAAGTTCTATATTTTTTCTCCATCCTAGAAGATAATATTTGGCTGTCACTAAGGTATATGTTATTTTTATATATATCAAAACTATCTGAAAATGTGGACTGTGCTATCTTTTCAAGTGCCTATGGAATATCTATGAAAAAAAAGTCACCATAGATCATCAAAGAAAACCCAGAAAGTAGAAAATAGTGGAAATAACATTCTCTCCTTATAAGTGAATAAAATAGAAATTAATAAGTTACAAAAGGCTTTTCACTTAGAAATTTTAAATCTTTCAAGCAACTGAAGTGAAAAAGGAGATGAAAATAGAAATTAAAGAATTCATATAAAACAGAAATAATGAAAACATTATTTTATCAGAACCTGAGGGCTATAGCTAAAGCAATGTGCAGAAGTAAATACTCCCTTATTTATCTAAAACAATATAAAATGAAAAATAAATTAAGGATATAATTTAAAAATTCAGAAAAACATAGGAAAGACCAATAAGAAGGTTTTTTAAAAAATTAACAAGTTAGTAAGGAAAAACAAAACAATAATAAATAAATCCACAAAAAGTAGTTTTTCGAAGAAAAAATAAGATAGAAAAACTAGGAAAGTAATATAATAAAAAATAAAGTTGAGGGAGTTGAAATATACAATATGAGAAACAAAAGAAATAATCAGAGAAACACATAAATAAATAATAAGTAATAACTTTGCTAAACCCTAGCAGATATAGTTCAACTTAGATTTGAATTAATTAATTTGTTAAGAAAAATTGATTTGTTAAAACCGACCCCAAAAGAGAGAGGACCCAGATATACTCATTCCCATAGAAGAGTTTTTCAAAGATCTCCTCCACCTTAGACCTTCTTAAAGATGTCCCTTCTTCAACACTCTGAAAGCGGCCCTGAGTTTCACAACAGAATTCTACCAAATCTTTAAAAAGCATATACTTCCAGGGTTACTTAACTGTTCCTGGGATTGTTTTTTTGTTTTTTTGTTTTTTTTTTTAATTTTTGAAGAAATTTTCAAAAGTTACTTTTATAAAGTGAGTCGAACCTTAATGCCACTTAACAAGATTATAAAAAGTAAAACTGTTGACTAATTACTTATAAATAACAATGTAGACATCCAAAGAAGATATTAAAGAGGACCAAAAAAGAAAAACAAATAATAGCAAGCATAACCAAGTAGAACACATTGAGAGTAACTGATCGGAAGAGTTTATTCCAGGAAGACAAGCGCAGTCCTGTATCAAGGTAGCTGTTGCTGTACCTCATCTTTTCTACCAGTGTTTTCCATAGATGTTGAAAGACATTTAACAAAAAAGAACAATCTTTCTTTATAAAATTCAAGTAGAGACAGAATAGATTCTTCCTAAAGTACGATAAAAATAAATTAGCTCAGTCTGAAAGTTAGTGTATTTAGTGGAGAAGCTAAAGACAGTCTCCCTGTACTTAAGAACAACGTGAGGGGCCGGTGAGATGGCTCAGTGGCATAAGCGCCTGCCTGGCAAGCGCAAGGGCCCGAGTTCGACTCCCGGAACCCACATACGAAAAAAGGGCTGGTG
This sequence comes from Erethizon dorsatum, assembly GCA_028451465.1. NCBI lineage: Eukaryota > Metazoa > Chordata > Mammalia > Rodentia > Erethizontidae > Erethizon > Erethizon dorsatum. The sequence goes on from CM051835.1 coordinate 44,992,261, forward strand.
ATATCGCTCAGCGGCACGGGCGCCTGCTGGCGCGCGAGGTCCTGAGGTCGACCCCCGGTACCCACCAAAAAAAAAAAAAATAAAAGAACAACGTGAGGATGCTCTCCCTCACCAATAGTATTAGCATTGTGATGATGATATTGGTCAGCTTAGACGACAAATGGGAATGAGAGCTATAAAACTTAGAAATGAGGCAACATAATTATCACTTTTGGCATATGGCATAATTGTATGCCTAGAAAATCCACAAGAATCAACTGAAAAACTACAAAAAAATTCAACTAAGTAGCAGAATACAAAATTAATATACAGAAAGTAATAATCTTAATGTGTACCAATCACATCCTGATAGAATATATACTGAAAGACCTCATTTATCTAAAAATAAATATGCCAGACTTATGTTGAAAAAAATGTTAAAGCCCTCTTTAGGAAACATAAGATGACAAATGGAAAGATAACCGAGTTCTTAAATAAAAAGATTCCAACAAAAATACCAACAGTTTTTGTTTCCTCATCAAGGCAGACTTCATTCAAAAGTTATATGGGAAGTCAAAGCAGGAGTAACTAGGAAAACTTTGAAAAGTACCAGTAAGAGTAAACTACCGTGTCAAATAGTAAACTATATTATAAATCCTCAGTAACTAAAATAGTATGGTGCTGGCACCCTATGAATAAACAGGTTATGAAAATAAAATAGAGAGCAAGTGCAGAAAATAGATACAATGTGTGGGAGTTTATATATGGTAGCAGTAGCATCCTTAGCCAGTGGAGAAGCATGCACTATTCAGTAAATACTATTAGGTTAACTCTGTGCAGGTATATGGAAAAAAAAAAAAAAGTTAAATTTATCCTGCATACTACATAGCCAGATAGATTTCTAATGGCTCAAAAATTTAAATGTTTCTTTAAAAAAATAAACTAGTACCAAAAGTACTGGTAAAAGTACCAGAAGATAACATATACTTGGAATGTAAAGATTTTTCTAACTGACTCAGAATCCATAAGCACAAAAGAAAAAAATGTATTTTCTTTTTTCTTTTTTTTCTTTTTTTTTAATATGTGGGCACTGGGAGTCGAACTCAGGACCTCGCGCTTGTCAGGCAGGCGCTTATGCCGCTGAGCTATATCACTGGCAAAAAACGTATTTTCAAGAAGTGCAGTTTTCTTTAAAATGAGAAACATTTTATGTCAGCTATTTTAGAGACCTTTTAGATTTATTCCAGTTTTAAAACAAATTTTTCAAAGTTGCCAGAGTTTTTCAAATAGCCTGGTGGAACTATAGACCAGTCAATGAAATATTATCACATACTTCAAAAATGAAACATTCATTCAGTACCTATTTTTATTATTGGGAAGAATGTCCTGTTGATTTTTTTCCCCCAGTACTAGGGATTGAACCCGGTACATCCCACATGTAACACTGAGTTACATCCCTAGTCTAGCCTTCCTTGTTGATATTTTTAATGATTCTTTGTGATTACTTCATAATACTGTGATTTTCATTTAAATTTATCCTTTCAAACAATAATTTTAAACTACCCCCCCATGTCTTGCAATGATGCAGGTAAAATAGCCAAAGGAAACCTAAGAAGAAGGGCATGTCTTTAAGATTTGTTTTGGTCACACAGGCAGGATTATTAACTAATTACATATTAGTTGACCAAAAAGCAGACTTCATTTGCATGTTCACACAGGAAGATGTTTGCATATGTTTTCTTTTGAAGTGCAAGTATGATTTTTGCTGGATTTGCCTTGAAGAATGGAAAAAACATAGTTCTTCCACTGGAGGTTATTATAGATGTACTCGCTATGAAGTCATTCAGCATGTGGAGGAGCAATCCAAAGAAATGACTGTGGAGGTAAAGACAACTGATTAAGCCAACACCTTTGTCTAAGCCACTTAATACCATTAGAAGTATTTTGCACTTCTTTTCCTACCTTCATCTTAATGAGGTACTAAGTTGAATATACTTTAGAAGACCCTTGCATTCTTCCAAGTCTTCTCTTTTCTGTTTTGATGAAGATAGGAAAATTCCAGTCCTTCTGTAAAAACTTAAAAACAACTTTAACGTGATATTAACAGTGCAACATTATATCATAGCATGCAGTAATTCTCTGAGTCTGCTCAGCTACCACAGAGTGGATAGCAACAGAAATGTATTTCTCATAGTTCCAGAGGCTGTGAAGTGCAGGATCAAGGTTCCAGCTGACTAGCTCTCGGTGAGCATGCTCATCTTGGTTTGCAGACAGCAAACTACCTTCTTGCTTGTGTCCTCCAATTGCCTAGGAAAGAGACAGAGCTTTAGTGTCCCTTCCTCTCATAAGGACACCAACCCTATCAGAATAGGTCTCCACCCTAATGATCTTATGTAACCTTTATCAACTCTTCATAAGAGTTAGGGCTTCAACAGATGAATTTTGAGGAGAAACAGATTAATCCATAGCAGAAGCCATATAATAAAACATTGAAGATGGGGTTGTGGGTTCAGATTTAGCACAGAAATACAAATGTAAGACTTTGTTCTGGGAGACTTTAAAATTGGTTATAATTTTCTCTCCATGAAATAACAAATCTGTCTACATTACTACCTATTACTAATAAAAATCTTAAATGATCCCGAAAAAATCAATTTTAATAAAGTCATTTATGGGCTTTTGTTTCCTAGGCTGAGAAAAAACACAAACGATTTCAGGAACTTGACAGATTTATGCACTATTACACAAGATTTAAAAACCATGAGCATAGTTATCAGGTATGTCCCAAATCTTTTCAGATGAGCTGAACTGCACTATTGTGAATAAATAAAGAGGATGGTTTAAATTATTTATTTCTGTTCCTTTAGTTAGAGCAACGCCTTCTTAAAACAGCCAAAGAAAAGATGGAACAATTGAGTAGAGCTCTCAAAGAAAGTAAGTTCTCAGTGGTATGTGTGATAATTAATATAAAATATCCTTCCATGCTCAGTCAGCTCACTGGTAGGAGATTAAGCCCCTAAAGTGTGTATTGTACCCATTAGCTCCTTCTGGTAGTGTTCTGAGTTCTCTGAAAGCCCTGAGTGCAGCCTACAAGAGGTCTCCATCATTGCATTTTCCACCTGACACCTAGTCTTCTGCTCTTAATACAGCCTATGCTGTTAGCAGACAAAAAGGAAAAACATGTTGTAGTTTTGCTTACCCTGTGCCACGGCCGATGCTCTGCAGTGCTGGGAAAGTGGGTGGATCCTGAGGGGCAGCCCTGGCCTCCTCACAGGGAAAAAGATGCATGTGCTACCCAATTGTCACCAAATACCCAGATTCTTGAGAAAATTTAGCAGAGTGCCCACTGAAGTAGAAGTCAAGTATAGATTGGGGAGAAATCATTTTACTAGTAAATAATGAAATTGAGGTTAGAAAAGCAAAGCCATGAGAGTAGCTAACTTGTGAGTCTTAAATTGAAAGTTATAAAAGAGTATTCCTAAATATGGATGGAGTGGCTGCATCAGTAGAATATAACACCACACAATGACTGCACAGGGTACAGGTATGTTTATTTTTAAAAGTCACAATTTTAAAATAATCATAGCTTATATTTGAAAGATGTATTGTAAGCCTAAAAATCTAAGTAATTATATTTGTTCCCATTCATAAAATAATGAGTCTAAACACCTTTTTCCTGAGAATAATTCCCCTAATAAGACAGTAACCATCAGTTAAGTTAGAATGGGGGCAAGTGTGTCAATAGCAGTTTAGTCTCATTACTTATTAGTTTATAGACACTATTAAATGATTCCAATACCAAACTCTGTAAGTATCTTCCACAGTAAAATTGAAAAGAAAAATTTCTCAAGAGTATGTATACTTCTTTAACAAGGATGTGTGTCTGTTTCATCACTAATGTATCCCTAGTGTTTAGAACTGTGCTTCACATGTAGTAAATGTAGTAAATATTTGCTGATGAAATTATTGCTTCCGTTCAACATTCTGGAGGTTCCAGGCAGCATAGTAATAAAATATAAAAAAGAAATAAAAGATATACAAATTGGAAAGGAGGAAAAACTTCACACACTTCTCATACATATCATAATGGGCAAGGAAGAAGAGTGGATAGTTTGGTTTGTTTTTGCATCCATGTTCAGATACCTGCCCTACAGACTGAGTGTACTTAGAAGTTTCAGGGTGGTCTGTGTATCAGTTTGTGTATACATCCATGCATTTTCTGCCTGACACTAGTCTTCTGCGCTTAACACAGCCTATGCTGTTAGCAGACAAAAAACCATGCGGAATAATATGATTTTCAACAGTACTTACTAGATTCTCCAGCTTAATTTCTATTTATTTACAGCTAAAGAAAAAGACAGAATTTTGTAATATTTTTTGCCTTATTAATAAAATTTCTTTTTCCCTGCCGGTCCTCCTCCTAGATTTCCTCACTTTCTTTTTCTTCCTCAAGTTTTTTATTTACTAGCATTAGTTGTCCAGTTGTTCCTCAGGATGTGATATCTTTTTCCTTGGTGTTTTGCTTTTGCTTTGCTTTGTTTTGTTTTGTAGAGGCATAATTATATAGATTGTATATAGAGAAATTAATAATATTAAAATATATGTAATTATATGGACTATATAGAGAGAGTTATTATATAGACCCTATATGAGAGAGAGGTGTAATTAAACTACTTAGCAAAGAAAGACATTGTTTCTAATTCTTAAGCAACAAAATTCCTCTAGGGATAATCTGAAAAGTTTAGTAAAGTTTGAAACCTTTGGGTTGACCTACAACTACATTTGTGTACCAGGAGGGCGAGGAAGGCCAGGAGGACCTTTCCTTCCTGGCTTCCGGGCTCCGGGGACCTGTGCTTTCCTCACAAATACATACATGTCACACGTGAGTGTTCTGTATAGGGTTTTAGTCAAGTTCAAATAAAGATTATACAGCTACTTCAAACAGTTCCTTTAAAGGGATTTTTAAAAAAAGAAAATCATTGTTTAATTAATTTTATAGTATTTACAAAAAATAATTTTACTGTGCCTCGCTTCCTTTGTAGCTGAAGGAGGCTCTCCAGATACCACCTTCATTGAAGATGCAGTTCATGTGCTCTTAAAAACTCGACGCATTCTCAAGTGTTCTTATCCATATGGATTTTTCTTAGAACCTAAAAGCACAAAGAAAGAAATTTTTGAACTTATGCAAGTAAGATGCCTTTTTACATTATATTTAAAATTGTAGCAATTACTATGATGAAAACAGATTTTCTCCATTTTTCAACCTCTTAAATTTTGACTGGGGTATGACTAGTAATTTTTCTTTTAAAAATGGTTTTTTTAAAAGTTACTGGTGAAGGAAGAAGAGGAGGAAAGGGGGGGAGGAAGAGGAGGAAGGAGAGAGGAGAAGGAGGGGGGAGAAGAAGAGGAGAAGGGAGGGAGAGAGGAGAGGCAGGGGGAGAGGAAGAGGAGGTAGAGGAGAAAGAAGAAAGAGAAGCAGGGAAAAAGAGGATTTCACCAAGGGCTTTTATTGCCTCTGGTTCTGAACTATCAGTACTGCGTATATGATCCCAAGACACCGCCGGGGGCCACACTTGTCCCCTGAGGAGGAGGAAGAAGTCCCTGCCCTGGGTTTTGTTCAGCAGCGATGCCCACTTCCCCTAAGGCTGCCCCCCATTAGCATAAATGGGGCAGGGGTGCGGAGCAGGACTGAGGGGAGCAGACGTGAGCGAGAGCCTGGGAACTCTGTCTACAAAAATGACAGCTGGAGTCTTCTGACTGCTCTGCTTGATTGTGATCCACCCCAAAGCCCTGGTGGCAGAGTCCTGCACGACATGGACGTGCTTAGTGCTAGGATCCGGCTGGTGACCCTGTTGGTGGACCGCGCTGTGCTGTACAAGATGAGCCGCCTCTACATCACTCCAGAGGGGTTCTTTTTCTGAGTCCACATGTTAGCCCTAGACTCTAGTTGCAATAAACCGTATCCAGAATAAGCCTGCAGCCATGTGCAGCAGGTACATTGTGATGGGCCACATCTACCACAAGAGACTCCAGCTCCCCACAGCTCTGCTGCAGGTCCTGAGAGGGTGCCTGTGCCCAGGAGATGGACTGGTCAGGAGCAGCAGCAGCTATGTCAGAAAATTTAACAGGACAAGGGACCCGTGAGTTCAAGGTGCAGTTCACACCCAGTGCATTTGCAGTATTCCCTGCTGGCACTTGAGGATCACAAGAGACTTGAAATTCAGCAAAAAGACCTGAAGGGTTTATCTTCATGTAATGGGGTCTTCCTTTAAAACTGGCCCCACAGCTACTTTATGAACAGCTTGTGTAGTTCCACCTCTAATCTCAAAGGCGTCACTTTCTTATCTACAAAATGCTTCTTAAACTGCACGCTCCTAAGCTGAGAGGCAAAGTTACTGGGCTGTAGTGCCGGTGATTCACGCAGCTCAGACACTCGACCTGCACAGTTGACAGAGCTCTGCTTCATGTGAAATTTTTAAATTATTTTGATTTAATACATTCTTCAGTAGAAAATTCACAAAAAAATTTTTTTGCATTTAAATATACAACTTTGAATAGTTTATATCAGGATCAAACCAAATTTTATACTCAAGCCACCACATTTTAAATTCTATACATAATAAGCATACCAGTCAAAAGACATTTACCTATGAAATGTCATTTAGATCAAACACTAGAGTCAGAGCCCAGGACAAGTATTAAAATTTTACTGGTAAAGAATACTAAAGAGTGGGCCCGGTGAGACAGCTCAGTGGCCTGCGCACCTGCCTGGCAAGTGCAAGGGCCCAAGTTCGACTCCCAGAACCCACATACGAAAAAAAGGGCCGGTGATATCGCTCAGCGGCACGGGCGCCTGCTGGCGCATGAGGTCCTGAGGTCGACCCCCGGTACCCACAAAAAAAAAAAAAAAAAACGAATACTAAAGAGGGCCAGTAATATAGCTCAGCGGCATAAGCGCCTGCCTGGCAAGTGCAAGGTCCTGAGTTTGACTCCCAGTACCCGCATATTAAAAAAAAAAAAAAAAATACTAAAGGGCTTAATCCAAGCAAAATGTTATTCAAAGCAAGTGTTCCTGATGTACCAAAATGTAAGATACATTTTCATGCCTTCCTGCTTCTAATAACTTGTGTTTTGTGTTGACCTGGATGCTTATTTCAATGCTAATCATATTCTGGGTGTATCTGATGTCATTTTTCTATTGAGACCAAGTATCATGTTTGTGTTTGTAACAGTAAATCTTGCCTTGAAATAAAAAAAAAAAGTTGCTGGTAATAAATTAATATTTTCTTTTTGTTTAAATATGTCGCGATAGGTTTGGGTGCATGCAGAGCTGTGCTAACATTTCTTAAAGCATTTATTTCTTTGTTTTAAGCTAATTGAAGTTGAAATCTGGCCTGTTTCTGATTTCGTAATAAGAATTTTATCTTCAAAGATGAAACAACCTTATTAGTTACTACATTAGAAAGTTACTGTTCACCAGTTTGTTTTGTAGGTTACGGTATTAAAGAAACAAAAACACCTAAGCCAAGTGACATCACCACAGCCAACGAACTTCATTGTAAATTCATCTTTTCTTTGAAGTTACCAGATTTCACCCATTATAATTTTCATGTCATCCTTTTGATCTGCCCTCTGCTAACCTGTATCCTATATTTCATTCAATGCTCAAAACTCATTTTCTCTGTAAGGCCTTCCAGACCTAACCCCAAATCACAGTTGTCTTGCCTTGCCTCATACTCCTTACACATTTAAATGTAATCTGCACCATGGGATCATGTATTTTGTACAGTGCTTCGAAATAGTTTTTTCACATAGACAAATTATAAATTCCTTGTAACAGCTGCTATATTCAGCATCTTCATAATCTGTACCACCTGCATTGCTATTAATGCCTATCAACCAAGTGCTATTTTCCTGACTTTAAAATAATTTTATACATGATCCTTTCTCTTTCCTAATCTGGAAAAATGTACAAAAGTAAAAATACGTGAAATAAGAAATCATTTTAAAATCTGAATTAATTTCTAACTTCAAGAGAGTTAAACTTGGCTGGTGAGATGGCTCAGTGGTGTAAGCGCCTGCCTGCCAAGCGCGAGGGCCCGAGTTCGACTCCCAGAACCCACATACGAAAAAAGGGCCGGTGACATCGCTCAGCGGCACTGGCACCTGCTGGCGTGCGAGGTCCTGAGGTCGACCCCCCGGTACCCACAAAAAAAAAAAAAAGAGAGTTAAACTTAACTGAGAAGCCAGATGGACTCTGGATTTGTTATTTATTAACCCATTCATCTTCTTGTTTTTTTCTTACCATAGACAGACCTAGAAATAGTCACTGAAGACCTTGCCCAGAAAGTCAATAGGCCTTACCTTCGCACACCTCGCCACAAGATCATCAAGGCAGCCTGCCTCGTGCAACAGAAGAGGCAAGAATTCCTGGCCTCTGTGGCTCGTGGAGTTGCTCCTGCAGACTCACCCGAAGCTCCGAGGCGCAGGTAAAAGAGACGCTGTAGAGGCCACCCTCGCATGAGAACAAATCCCAGCAGTTTTATTTTTTTATCCAACTAAGCCTCACATTCTTGGAAGTTACTTACACCTAAAACATGGATAGCTGATAAAAGTGTGTTAACTTTTTTTTGATGACATTTGTCCTCATTATTATTTCTGCTTTTCTTGGTGATTCTTTTTTGTTTATTGGTGTGTAGTTCCTCTGACTGAATTACGCTAGGTTAATTTCACATTTCAGTTGAATGCATAATTCAGAATCATTCTAATGCACCATTTCAAATGTGTATTAGATACAGTCATCTGATGATTATCATAGACATAATGTGGAATTTCAAAACTTTGCCAGCTTGTTATGGTCATGTTTTTAGTTTTGTGTTAAGAAGTTGTAAAGAGGGCGTGTGAGATGGCTCAGCAGCATAAGCGCCTGTCTGGCAAGTGCGAGGTCCTGAGTTCGACCCCCGGTACCCAAAAAAAAAAAAAAAAAAAAGAAGTTGTAAAGAAACGAGAAGTCTGCTATTAGTAAAGTTATTTAAGTGATCAAGATAATATCCCTGAAAGAGCAGTTATTTTGGTTGTTTTGTTTAAGATACTTATACTACTTCTGGCATTACAAATTGAGGCATATTTTCATATTCATAATGATTATGAGCATTAGAAATTTCTTTGACATTATTTTTACCTAAATAGTTATAAATAATTTTATTTATTAAACAAAGAAGCATTCAAAATACTTTGTTGTAATGTAGTGACTTTTACTTTTTCCATCATTTTGCACCAACATAAAGCAACTTAGAATTTGAAGTAAATAGTGAAAATATCTTTTCAGTTATATTTTAATAGTCGATCTGATTTGATAATCAAGTTCTAAGTAGAAGAATTAAAAGTATTACTTAAAGGGCAAGGGTCTGATTGGATGTTCTTCATAGTTCTGATAATAAATCATACAGTATGTCTAATTTCTTTGTAGCTTTGCTGGTGGAACGTGGGATTGGGAATATTTAGGATTTGCATCACCTGAGGTAATTGTTTTGTGGGGTGGGGTTTTTTTGTGGTTTGGTTTGGTTTGGTTTGGTTTTTGTATATATGTGTGTATGTTTTATATTTTCTCTTTAGTGCATCCCTGCTTGCATTTGCACCCTCATCTATATTACACCCTGCTGAGAATAGCAGCAATGCTTTCTCCTTCTTTTGTAACAAAAATGCCTCAGCAGAGCCCATATTTAGCTATTTATGGTGTTGGAGTATTACTACATTGTTAAATGCATCCCACTTTTATTATTCTTAATTACTAAACAGAACTTAGACGAATCTATAGCATGGAATTTTGGAAGATATCTTTCTAATTTGTTAAGAGCAATGTAACATTTATTTATTAAAAATGTGTTTCTAGTTTAATGTTATTTCACACTGAATCTACCAAAAAACCTATTGGAAATTATTGCAACCACCAAGAGATTTTATTTATAATCAATTGCTAAGGTGGAAAATTTCACAGTAATAACGTTTATGCAAAAAGAAATGCTTTTTTCAGTTGCTTTTTGGTTCCCTTTCAAACTTTCACTCTTCTTGTTTTTTGTTCATTGCTTTGTGCCATTTTAAAATACAGAATATCTAAAACACTTAACACTGCAAATAGAAGTAGTGGCAAATAAAAATATGCTAGTGAAATCTTAATCATGCATCTGTCTTAAAAATTGCCAGTGTCACTATTATATATGAATTTTAAATGATCTTACCATAGCAGTTCTCTCTACTTCTCTCTCCTTTGCTCTTTATTAAATAGTATACCATTTGATGCTAATGTCATGGTAATCCTTCGGTTTGATTCTTTGGAAGGTAACAGAACAAATGATGAAACCTTTGTGTATCATTTATATAGCCCATTTGTTTTCTGAAACTGAAAGACAGTGAAAGTTCTTATCCAGAAAGTGATTGAGGCTTATTTAAATCAGATACTTTCTTTTTTCAATTTGCAATTACCTTGTGGCCTTTATATTGGTAGGTGTATATCCAATAAAATACTGACTTGAGAAAACAGTTTGTGCTTAGAAATGTGGAAATTTTAAATTCACATAACTTGCAAAAAAATTTCATATATATTGATGAAATTTTTGTTATAAAAGAAATTAAGAATTTTTTTTTTACCTGACCCTAGATATATTCTCTGTTATATAGTATGATTACAGCTTTGGGGATATAGTGAACAATTTCTATCTACAAGGAGAAATAAACAAGCTTCATTTATTTTAAAAAAAAAAAAACACAATTTAGCAAAAATAAAACCTTTATCAGTGTATTCACAATTATGTTTATACCATCTTGCACCTTCTGGCTCTGATAATAACTTTAGGAACCCTGAAATATTTGGCTTGCTAATATGACTGGCACTTGGACTTTTTTATGAATTAATAAATTTTACAAAAATTATTTAATTCACTTTTACTTTTCTTTAAAGTCATTGGCAAATGAAATACTACCATGCTTTTATGTAAATTTTACTGAAAATCTAAAAAATTACCAGATGTTGTGAGACTTTCAAATTCTGCCTGTATATGACTATGAACTGCCAAAATTATGTTTTTAAGAATTAGCTCTTTGCTTTAGACTGTGGGAAAAAAATGTTACCAAACTCCAATAGATTCTTAGGTTAAATTTTCATTGTTTTTCCAATGAAGTTAATTCCGTCTTCCTCTCTTTAAATTAAATTGCATAAGTCTATGACAGGCACAAATACTTGTTTTCTGTCACTTTATAGATAGTAGAGCTGGACGAGAAGAGTATGGTCTCAAAGTCTGAGAATACCTGAATTCAGGTTCTAGTTCTGTAACTTACTAGTACTGTAGGCTGTGTTCTTTTTAATTTCTCATCTTTCAAATATGGATAGTGATACCCCGTGGAGGTTCTCGAAAAAGTAAAGCATCTTACTAAGGCACGTACAAAATTGGTACTCAGTAATTGCTGCCCATTATTATTTTAAAAAAGAAAACTCGTGGTGGCTTTTTTCCTATAAATTCTAGAACTTTTTAGTCTTCTCTGTGGCCTAGCCTTTTCATATGCTTTCTTGAAAATATTAGAATTCCTTGGAAATTTTCAGATAATTTTCTGAGAACAATTTTTTTAAACCTGCTACATCATGAGAGAATGCCGTTTGAGAGTTTTCTATCAAAATAATTAGAAATATAATAGGTTTCTTTAGCATTTTTAATGGTATACTTTTCCTAAATTGGAAATACGCACATTCTATCAGTAAAAGTTTGTCATTGAGAATAACTTCGTACCATTATCAAGTGTACAAAGTAAGCAAATTCTCAATAAATTTTGACTAATTGAGATAAAATTTTCATAGCATATTTGTGTAAGGAAATGTGATCCTCGGGGGCCAGGGATATAGCTCAGCGGCACAAGTGCCTGCCTGGCAAGCACAAGGTCCTGAGTTTGATTCCCGGTACCAAAAAAAAAAAGAAAAAAGAAAATGTGATCCTCGGTGAGCCATGATGACACATGACAAATCATCCAGTTTAAGATCATGCGCCTTTAGGAAAGATGGAAAAGATGCCCCTACTCTGCAGGAAATTTTAATACCTAAGTAATCCTTCAGGACCCTAATAGTGTCTTTCATTCATTGATTTCTAACCTGGGAGGATATCTCGCAACTCTTTGTTAAAGAGTCCAACTAAACTTAGATAGATGGAGTTTAAATTTAACCAGAGTGATATGATGGGAAACTTCTGTGATAAAAACTGTCTCTTCACTTATTCCTAGTACTTTCACCATATAAATATATTAAATACCCTAGAGTAACTAGAATAATCATAAATCCTGTTAGTGTTCATCACTGGAAGATTATACAGTCATTCTCACAATTTGTCCTTTTATGTTGGTATCATACACCCTAGCCTTTCTTTTAGTCTTATATTTTCTGTCACTAAAATCTGGAAAAATACACTTACACCAAGGTAATAGCCAATGGTCATAACAAACCTACCTTAGACTATTGTCATAAATGTAATGGACTCGTGGGCATTTGCCTATATCTGTGTTTTTTCCACATGCAAAATAGAAAACATTTCCCTTTCCTGTGTTGTAGATAACACCACATATTGGCTAATAAGGGAAGGAAGCCTGCTAACATCTTCTTTTAAAGCTGCCCTTTTTATCCTAATCTAGTCATTTCACTTGTGTTGGCGGTATGTAATAATTCCAAAGAATAGAAAATTCAGCAGTTTGGCAAGTACTTGACTCTGTGTGTGGATGTGTGTGTGGATTTTTTGGTGGTGGTTGTTTCTTTTTTCCTTCTCCTGTGACTGAGTTGCATATATCATGATCACTTTTTAAAACTAGACCTCCAGAGAGAGCCTAACTTACGTTGGTAAAATGATTGTGGTATCTGCTATAAATTAGATAACAAGACCCTTGAAATCATCAGGCGTATGAAGTAACAGTTATAATCTAGCATTGGGGCTTTCAAGTCTTCTCAGTTTATCTAGGCAGTTGTAATGACTATTTGAAAATTTTCTTTTTCCATTTTGCGTTTTCCATTTCCTCAGCATGGCAAAATTTGAAGCTTTTGAAACTTTTTTTTCCCTCTTAAGCCAAGTGATTTATAATAAGTATATAAAATCACACATTTGTCCTGGGGGTGGGGAAGGTGTCTCTGTTTTATTTGCATTTAGAAAGTTGCATGCTCTCCTGTATTTGATAACCTTCGGTTTATGCAGGAATATGCTGAATTTCAGTACCGGAGGAGGCACAGACAACAGCGCCGTCGAGGCGATGTGCACAGTCTGCTCAGTAACCCTCCAGACCGTGAGGAGCCAGGTGAAAGCACGTTAGGTGAGCTGAAGTCAGGGGTGGGTTTATCGTCTAGTTCTCCTGAGTCTTTAAAACTGGCTGATGTCCGTGTTTGTGCGTTTATAATTAAGATACACAGTAAATGTGTAGCTGCTTTTACTGTTACGAGGTACAGAAAACCAGGGGGATTAAGAGCATGTGTACTGCAGTCAGGCAAACCCAGGGTCAGCTGGGAATTAGCTGTTACTGCAGTTAAGTCACTTACCCTGTCTAAGCTTCCGTTTCCTCATTCGAAAGAACCCCTGACACTGCCTGCTCGTACTCACTGGGAGCAGTAAAGCACGGAAGCACCTCAGGAGCACTGGTGAACCATTACTGTTGATTCTGTGGCTCTGTTCATGCAACATTTTGCTCCTAGCCTTTGTTATTCTAGAGACATTCCTTGAAGGAGATTTATGTTAATTATGTGACTTTTAAATGTAACTGCAATCTTCAAACTGTAATGTCATGATCAGTGGGCTTAAAGATTTGCTCTTCAGGTTACTGTAATTTCCAGATTCTCTAATTTTAAGATATCTGAAAATGAAAACACCTTTTTTGTTACTTAAGAAAAATAACAGAGAAATGAATAGTAACACTTAGAGTCATGAAGAAAACCCTATAGAGTACAAACACAAATGTAAAACCGATCCTGTATATGAAGTGATAGTACTAGGTACATGTTATTGCTTACAGTGAGACAAATATGACTGAGAAATTCCAGAGAGGTACAGATTCACTAGCAGTGAAAAAGACTTGCCAATTTAAATAAGATGGGCCGAGCATGGTAGCACATGCATGTAATCCCAGCACTCGGGAGGCTGAGGCAGGAGAGTTGCCATGAGTTCAAGGCCAGCCTGAACTACATAGCGAGACCCTGTAGTTAGATAGGTAGATAGATAAACAGATAGGAAATCCTAAGGAACAAATCTTACTTGTCACTAAACCATGTGTGGTACCAATTGCTTTGAAGCAGATATTCCAGAGGGTGGCAGCAGCCGCAGGCCTGGCTCGTCCGTGGTAAGTTCTGCGTCTATGAGTGTGCTGCACAGCTCTTCCCTGCGTGACTACACCCCTGCGGGCCGCTCTGAAAACCAGGACTCCCTTCAGGTAGCATTGCTGAGCAGCCCCATTGCCCATGCTTTTGCTCTCCCTTTGTTTGGCATGGTTTCCTGTTTTTACTTTTATTGCTTTCCTTTTTCTTCCTTCCATTGTCAAATCTTTATTTCAAAAATGTGCTACAGGAGAAAATTCCTATATTTCACGTTTATCTTAGGTATTTTTTTCTACTTCCTATGGGCCCAGAGAAAACTATAATAAGATTTGAATAAATAAAATTATTCATTTGTATAAATACAAGTAGTGTCTGTTTGATAAAGGAAAAGTGGTAAATCGGATTGGGTTAAATTACTTTTCCCTTGGTCACATTCTAAAGTGGTTTGACTTTCTATTGTCTCAGGCTCTAAGTTCTCTAGATGAAGACGACCCCAATATACTTCTTGCGATACAGTTGTCACTGCAAGAGTCTGGGCTGGCCATTGATGAAGAAACGAGAGACTTCCTCAGTCATGAGGCATCCCGAGGAGCCATAGGCACTTCTTTACCTTCCAGGCTGGACTCGATCCCCAGGAGTACTGATAGCCCTCGAGCCACACTGAGCAGCTCTGAGCTTTTGGAACTTGGTGACAGCCTCATGAGACTAGGCACAGAAAGTGACCCATTTTCAACTGACACCTTGAGCTCACATCCTGTCAGTGAGGCCAGAAATGATTTCTGTCCTTCATCTAGTGACCCAGACTCAACCAGCCAAGACCCCAGTATCGATGACAATCTTCTTGGCAATATCATGGCTTGGTTTCATGACATGAACCCTCAGAGCATTGCCCTGATTCCTCCAGCAACTACAGAAATTAGTGTGGATTCTCACCTCCCTTGTGTCAAAGATGGGTCAGAAGGGATAAGGGATGTGGAGCTCGAGCTGCCAGAAGATTCGTTATTTGAAGAAGCTGGTGTCAGTGAAGGCAGAGGAGCACAGAAAGAAGAAAATTCTTTGGAAGAAAATACTCTGGCTGGGGAGGTGTCATCTCAAGCTGGTGACAGTGGTAATGAAGCAGCCAACAAAGAGAATGGTGCCGATGTTTCAAGTCAGGCACCTGAAACCTCCAGTGACCGGTCTGAACAAGTACATTTAGTATGAACCACATACATCTGGCTCCAAGTGCTTTGCAGTTGCAGGTGGTGTGAAAGCTGGAGTAAGCTTCATAGAGACTTCAATCCAATTAATTCCAACTCGATCATAACCACTGATGTTAAGACTGAATACAAAGGAGTTCCCTTGAATGGTAGCTTCATTTCTGAACCTTACAGGGAATTTCTTTTGTATTTAATTGGATAGCTTTTCCCCTGTCTGCTGACAAAAAGAAGAGCAGGAAAGCGAGAGAAACACAAATGGAAAAAGTAGGTCGTATTCTACATTCTAAGAAAATGCAGCACTCTGTTTAGCCTAGAGTTGGCAATATTTAAATTGAACATTTAAATCCAAGGCTTATTCCCTAATCTTTGGATGGCTTTCAAAAAAAGAAAGAAATGAATAGTTTTTTTCATTCTGGAAGTTTGTTTGGACAGATCTGTGAACACATATGTCCTCAGTTGCTTTATGCTCTGCCATAACTTTCCTCCTCCCTTTTTGTCTGAGCAGTGTGAATTGAGGTGTCCAGGGCTTCTCTTTAGTGCTGCATCTACCACAGTATAGTTTTAATTTTCACATGATTAATCAAAGATTTCTTCTGATGTCGACTTACAGTTCAGTTGTGCCATACTCTAACTTGTGCGCTGACTAACAAGGCATTTAGGTGTGCAGGTCCTAGTGCTCCAGGGCAATGTCTGCGCTCTCGGGGTCAAAGGTGCCACTCGGGAGCAGTGATGTTCCAGAATTTAATAGG
Organism: Erethizon dorsatum; assembly: GCA_028451465.1. Classification (NCBI taxonomy): domain Eukaryota; kingdom Metazoa; phylum Chordata; class Mammalia; order Rodentia; family Erethizontidae; genus Erethizon; species Erethizon dorsatum. The sequence continues at coordinate 45,008,514 of CM051835.1, forward strand.
CTTTTGTTGCCATGGAGACTGCATTTAAATAAATGTAGCCTGTAGCTTAAGTTACCTAAACCTAATGCTGCTGTTAAAAAGTTTATTTTAATATTAAAATACAGTTGATTAGCAACAGCGGTGCTGTATTCTAAGAGACACTTTATTGGAAGTGCAATCATAGTTCTTTGTTTTCACAATTTTACAGTGCATTCTAATTACTAATGGGTGCAATTACTTTTAATGGTGTTTTATAAAATAGAAAAAAAGTGGAGTTTTCATGAGTTATAGTAAATCCCACAATTAAGAACTCCAATAAAAACATCCTGCGCAATGTTACTGTGCCTTTGCCAACCTAAGTGGATAGTTGCCAGTTACTAAGTCAGTAATTCAGATTTCAGTGTCTTCTGAAGTAACTGCTCTGAATTGCAGAGACCTCCATAAAACCACCCATGGCCTTGCCTTCACAGTAAATATAACAACTAAGTGTTCAATCAGTTTGTTTGCCTACATAGCAAATGCTGATATGTTTTTTCCTTGCACAATACTCATTTGCTGTGTGATTACTGTTTAGTATTGAAAAAAGTCAACTTCCTAGTTATCAGTGTCTTATTGTGAAGAAAATACTGGTCTTAGCTGTAATTAAGATACAATGGTACAGTGTGTAATTAAAACTAGAGTAAACTGTTGGAATGGTTGTTTACTTATATATTAATCAAAACTAGCATAACATAAACAAAATAGATATGTGCAACACTCCATTTAATGTTTTGCCAGATTGTTACCAGAAATTTACAGAAACCAAAATTTCTGTACTGAGTTTATACAAGCAAGTCCTAGGCCAGGTAAAAGGTTATATGAGTATTGATATCCATGTGATTTGTGATTACGGTTTTTGATTATTTTTTTTCCAAACCCTGCTTTTGAAATATTCTTGTACTTTGAATTAATATGGCCAGGACATTAGAGTACTTAATATTCCCCAGGTTAGTTCCCCTAAGATAAATTGTGTGGGAATTGCTCCTATGCCATGGATATCAAAAGTCCACTTAGTTTTTATTTCTCTAATCATCAGATACATTGATATCAATCCCTATTAAAGTGAGTGGGGGAAATACTAACTTTATCTACAGTGTATTACTGTATATTAAACTGAAATAGTCCATTAAAGGATTTTTTACAAATTTATTTTGGACTAAAGATATTAATACCATTGAGTTTTTAGACCACCGTGTAATTTTTCCAGTAGAAAGACTTTGCATCACATCGAGGGGTCCTGCACAGTGCAGTTAGGGGAAAAGGAGCGCTCGGTGTGAAGATGCATTTGTGGCAGGTTCTGGTTTCTGCACCTTGTGCAGTTTCCCTTGTTTCTGTGCTGGTCTCTCCTGAGCATGAAAACTGATCATTATCCAGTTTGTATTTCCTTGGTACGTATTTTAAAAACAACACAGTCGTTGACTTTACAATTCAGTAATAAAGTTTGGCAAAGCCTATTTTGTAAACAAGTTAATTTTATAATGTAAAAACAAAAAAAGTTAATCTAACCTTGACTTGTTATTTGCACTTTCATAGCCTATACTTGATACATTCCCACTTTATATACAGTAGGATTCTACAAACGTGTAGATGTTTGGCCAAATGAATGCTGTTAATAATATGTAAAGTTCTTTGATTAAACATTTATTACTTAAACTACTTCCATTTTGTCTCATTACATTATAGACTTTGTTTTAAGGAAGTCAGGAAGCTAAATTTTTTCCAGATTAAATCCCCTCCAATGTGTTGGGATTTTGGTTCTAATGTATAATTGATCAGTGCCTAGTATTTTTTATAGTAGCCCACTTACTGAGCATTTTATACCCCAAAGATAAATCTGGTAACACTGCATGACGATGTGTTAAAAGTATTCCAATGCTCATTTTATTTTTATCACTGTAGCTATGTTATAGTTTTTTCCTTGAAATCTCTAATAGAAGCACACGAAAAATAGAGAACTTTTAAGATAAGTTTTGTGAAATTGCTTAGGAAAGAAAAACTCATGCTATATGAATAAAAAGCCCTGGTTTCTCCACCACTTTGTTGTTCTTTCGCTTATGAATTACCAAAACAACCCTTGGCATCTGGGTTTCAGTGAACATAAGGTAAATTCCAGGCCACCAGCTGGTGTCTACCTATAACAATCACTTAAAGTCATATTTTATTTTATTTATGTCTTTCATTTTATGGATCTGAGATGTAAGTATGCTGAATTGTCCCTTAAATGCTGTTTATGGGAGCCACTGATCTCATTTTTATTCTCTTTTTTAGTCCTGGCTATCTGAACTTAACCTGTTTTGAATTACAATGTGAGACTTGCTAAAGTTTGGTCTTGTCTTTTTTTTTTTTTTTTTTTTGTCTTTTTGAGACAAAGTTTCCACCATACAGTTCAGGCTGGCCTCGAACTCACTTTGTAGCCTAAGCCGGCCTCAAACTCACAGTCATCCTCCTGCCTCGGCCTCCCAAGTGCTGGGATTACAGGCATGTGCCACCACGCCCAGTTTAAAGTTTGGTCTATTTTTAAAACAGTGTGTCTCAAAGGAATAAAATCTTGGAATCTAAATACTAAATCATAATACAAATTTTAGGGTTGTTTTAAGGCTGAAATCATCAGAAAAAAATTGTGTGCTTGGTTCTTAGACTGAGGCGTGGTTTCATCTGAGCACTGTGTCAAAGGTGCGATCACTGGGTCTTCTCTGTGAGAACACCGTATTGTATCCTCGTCAGGTCTTGTAACTTTCCCATCAGAACAGTAGATTTCTTTCTAGAAACATTGTATTTTGTGACAGTCTTTATTTTAGGAACTGATAATAGTAATAATTTGTAAAGAAAGATGGACCAGATAAATTTCTGTAGCTCTCAGTTCCACTTGGCAAGTACCTGACAAATTGAGTGGTGGCCAGACCTTTGAGGTAATTACTCTTCTTTGGTCTTTAAAACTGTTAATTTGACAGTATTCCTGATAAGGCTGTCATCTCGTAGCCCCTTGTTCCTCAGGTATTTAAGCCAGGGCCTACCTTGTGTGAGGTATCAGGTTAAGAGATAAACACATGAAAGAGTGAAAACAACATAGAGAAGAATAATTGTTGTCAGTCTTACGCCTCTTGTGTACCTACCAATTCGGCTGGGTGTGCCTAGACCACACGTCCCTGACAACAGTTTTGTCAGGGCCATCTTTTGGAATGTATGTACCTAGTAACCTTGAGGACAAGGGAGCAGACATAACTGCTTGCTATATACAGCTCAGTATTCCTCGGTATAGCGCAAAGCCACTCGTGCCCAGTATCCATCCAGCCCTTTGTTTTACCCCTGTGGAACTGGAGACGTGGGGAACTGACACAGGTGTGCTGACGTGTACTCTGCACGCTGTGCCATAATTCATAAAGTCCCTTGCCTCTAACCCAGGAGCCTCATGTCTTTTGTCAGCCTGGATAAGAGTGTGACAGGCTAATCTAACTGGTTTGTAAATAGGGTAAAATAGTCACCGGCCCAAGAGTTTTGGCATCCAGGATGCAATGCTGACGTGATTATCTGGAGGGAAAAAGAAAAAAAAACCATGAGCCATGGGAATGTAAGGCTTCCAGGAATCTGGTGCAAAGGCTCTCACACAAGTGATAGGTATGGGACAAGGGCTGGTGGAGACTGAGTTCCCACTCTCCTATCTGTCAATGAACAAGGGTTGAGCTAATGTGGAGAGGTTGAGCTAATAATGCAAAAGCTAAGCAACTACAAGGAGGATTGAAACAAGCTGTCCAAGTGGTGCCTTGATTGTGACTCCACCAGGTGGGCCATAGAGGGGATGCTGTTACGACAGCAATTCTCTGGCCTGGCTGAAAGGCCTTGTGGCTGTGACTGCTGAGTCAAGGAATCCCTAAATGTAAACTAGATGGATCCAAAATAATAACCTTGAGAGTTTTGAGTGGACTGAAAACAGGTCTTTTGATTGAGCTGAAGGCAGTTGCAGCCCTATTCAGATGCAAAAGTGAATGCAAAGTTCTGCCTAAAAGTACAGAGCAGGCAGCAGGCATGGCCCTGGCCCCTGCTACAGCTGTCTTGTCCAGCAATAAGGACAGGGTGCCAGGTGCAGGAGTGACAAGATGCCAAGGTTGGCGGGGATGCAGCGTCATTCCAGAGGAGAAGGAAGCTCTGGGGCCTTGGTTCTCTCTGGATGCTGAAAGGTGTCAAGTTTTCGGGCCCTAACCTGGAGTAAGGGCTACAAGAGAAAACAAGCTGAGGAGCTGCTTCTCCACAGCTAGCCTATTCTGTCACCATGGGTGCCCCAGCCTCCTGCTTAGGGGACATTGTACACCACTCTGGCATCTATTACTCCTGCCACGTGTAGTTCACGCATTCTCAGCCCCTCAGGGTGTTCCTGTCATGGGAATTGGTTTTGGACATGCTCCCAGGGAGAAAAAGGAAGCTATCAAGGCCTCGTGGTTGTGGTCCTTTGGGTAATTCCATATAATGTGGCTTCCATACCTGAATGTATATGGAATTGATAGGTCATGCACACTTAACCTGTATCATTATTTTCAGTGGGATTCCCCTTTTCAGGAGAGGCCATATGGAGAAAAGTGATATTAGGGCAGGTAAGTTGCTCCTCAACAGGTCTTCTTGTCCTCTCCCTGGCAAAAATAATGTAGAATCCAGGAGGAGGAGGGGAAATCACTGCTTATAAAGACTTAAAGGCGGAGCCAGAGCTCTCAGGCCTCGGCTGAGACAACATCATCACTTGCCTGCCGTAGCCACCACATACAACCACTTTACTAAAAGGCAGCTGTTTACCTACTACTGAGCTCTTGAAACTGAATGCCTTACCCATACAAGCCTTGTAACTTGCTGGCCTGACATTTTGATGCTGGGGTGGGCATATTTAAATTAAAGAATTAAATAAATTGAAAGTCCAACAGGCCTTGTTAGTTAAGTAGAAACAACATAATTGAGAATCCAGGTAGCCTGATCCTGCCAGTATCTCAGTCTTACCTGAAAAATTGTAGCTACTCCACTGGGGGAAATTTTGTTCCCAACACCACTGCCTGAAGCAAAGCCACTAGTTTAGTGTGGATCCCAATTCACAGATGGCTTCATTGAGTTGCTTGGCAGCAATTTCTACCGAATCCCAGTAAGTTTTTTTGTTTTGTTTTGTAGCTATAGATAATTCTAAAACTTATATGGGAAAACAAAGAAGGACTAGCCAAAACAATTTTGAAAAAACCAAAGTTAGCGTAGCAGGATACAAAGTTAACGCTCAAAAATCAATAGCATTGTAGCTGCCTACAACAAAGTCAACACCTGGAACTGATTCTTTTTAATTTTTTTTTTCTTATTTTTATTTTTTTTATTATTATTATTATTATTTTTTCTTCTCACTGATTTGTTTTTTGTTCTGGCGAAGGGTTTTTTTTTTGTTTTTGTTTTGTTTAGTTTTGTTTTTTGGTGGGGTTTTATTTTTGATCTGTCTGTTTTATTGCTTTTATCTTCGTTATTGTTTCTGTATGTGTAT